>CM046878.1:533444615-538244615 GCA_025667525.1 Glebionis coronaria | reverse complement strand
CCAATCTCATCATCATTCTCAATATCAACATTCTCAATCTCATTCTCTACCAAGTCAACCTGAGGGGCAATCTGATCTCCTAGTCGTAACTCGGGCTCGGGATCCTCAAATGGTTCCTCCTCATCATCCATATCATAATCTAGTAAGTCTAAATAAGGATCATCATCTACATTAGGTTCGGGAATAGCATGGTTTTCTACAGGAATATTAGGGTCAGCCATGGCAATCTGCATTTATATATTTATCTCGTATTAGGATAACATACTAATTAAACAATTACATAATGAAATCACGATATATACATATATATAAATTATATTATATATATCAGAATATATATCTTCTCAATAGGGCTTGTTGGTAACGTCGAAGATCTCTGGCACCGTTATAGTCAAAAAAATTTTCAAATATTTTCTTAAATGTTCATTGTCAAAAGATTTTGAAAAGTTTTGTTCAAAACCTTGGTTTTTAAAATCTTTTGTTCTCTATAACGAGAGCTCCGGTACCAAACTGTAACACTCTCAATTTTCGTATCGGTACAACGGAAGGGTCTTTTAGAGTGTTACGGGATAGCACAATAACTCCAATCATAGACAACACATAAAAATGGTTGTACAAGGTTCAACATACATTCATTCGATAAAAAGTTTTAAAGTGTACAACAGGTCCTAAATTATACAGGTCATTTAGTTTACAAAACATAGATCGAATGAACATTTTTAATATTATGTGGGCCATCAGAGTCGATCTCCATCCGGATTACCTTCAAGCACCTGAGATAAAAACATGCAAAAATCATATCAGCGAATGCCGAGTGAATTCATAGAGTTTAATAAAAACCGTTATATAAAACAATCATTAAAATCAGAACACAAGTATAATATCGGAAGTAAGTCCACGTATTGCTAGTCAGGCAATATATAAATCAAGCATACATCTTAAACCGTCCATGAGACCGTAGCCTCAATATTACCATAATAGGTAATATTTTCATCGTTATTAGCGTCGTTATTGTTTTGTATATAGGTTTTAGGATTATTATTAGCCGCATGACATTGTTACCTTACTATGAAAACAGCGGGCCGCGAACCCGACAAACAATTTGCCCATCTAAGTTAGCGTGTCGTCACAAAAATCACGCTATGGAATCTTCTCATACATAAATTCACTTACCAATCAATGTGGTACGACGGGGATCAACCGTCAAGGCGCGAACTGGGGTGATCGTCCCCAAATAGTACTATCAAATGCATAAGCGTCTACCAAATCCCGGTAGTTCACAATTCATGCTAATGGGACTTTAAGTGACATAACCTAACTACTAATAATCCTTTTTGTCTCGTTTATAGGGTCATAGCATCATTCGGGTCCATATCATTAAGCATACCATCGGGACTACTTGTGTTTTATTTTTATCAAAATCTAGCATGTTATCTCCCTCGCGGGTTTACAAATCATTTTATAAAACATTTAAAAGAGTGCGAGGCTATGAACTCACGTTGATAATGAAAGGCGGATTATCGGCTACGGGCGTGCTTCGGTCACGGAAACCTATATAAATAATAATCGGTCTTAGACTCTTGTCCAATGACTTTATCAAAATAACAATATACATATGATGATTTTGTACATATGATGATGATCAAGTGGGTTTATATATCCTTGTTTACTCATTTTAGTGTTTACGTTTTGGTAACTTTTTTTTACTAGTTTACTAGTTTTACCTATTTACCTATTTTAAGTCCAATAAGCTTATTATAAGTTCTTTAACTTGTTTTAATTCATTTTATACTTATATTATCAGTATCTATACTTTCCATGTTGGGCCCAAATGGGTTAAGCCCAATAAGTTCTTTTTATAAGTGTTTAACTTATTTAGTCCAATTATTAGTCCAATATGCTTAGTTAGCTCGTTAATGTCCGTATGTCCTATAGTTCGGGTTTTATCGGTTTTTACTTGTATTAGTTACTTATATATCAGTATATGACTTTTAAAAACTTTACATTAGACGGGTTTGATCGTCTAAGTTTTAATTGGAGAAAAACGTTAATTTTACGGTAATAGCCGAAAAAGTCGTAAAAATCAAGTTTATAGTTTTTATTACTTATAAGTATTATTACACTACCATTTTTATAATTTATCCATTTATTTAACCTTTTACATATTTATATAAATAAATTTCATAAGTTAGTGGGTTTTTATTTTACATTTTATACAATAAAACTTGAGTGCTTATATAATAATAATAAACATTAATTCTCAAAATCTGATTTTTATTTTCATCTTCACCATTTTTATCATATCTAGAGTTCTATAATGAATTAGAAGCTCATTTTTGGATGACATGATCTTCATATTATGTGCTACATTTAACTTAGTTATAGCTACTGCTCATTTTAAGTTTATCTAGCCTTAACAGTCCCTACAAAACAGCTTATTCAGATTAGCACACTTATTTTGTTTTGATCATATCTCACTCATTATAATGATTCCATTGCATGGCCAACTCTCACATGTGTATAACATCTTGTAATTACTGTAAATGGATTATACCATGCAAGTTTATCAGTTCATGTTTTAGTTACATACTGGTTTTATACAGCCAACTAAATAAGCATGATTTTAGCCTTATTTCTTATAGTTATTAACCTTTTTAAGCATATTTATCAACACTTGATCCTCACACAACATTTTTATCATCATATATTCATTATATACATATACAACAAGAAATAAAATACATTTGTTCTTTACAAAAATAACAAGAGAAAATGGAGAGGATGATCTTCTTTACCAACCAAGTGTATTTCTTGTTTTTGGAAGACAAGAACTTGATGAACACCAAAAGTAACTCCAAGATCATCAAACACCAAGAACAATAGTTGAGAAATCAGACCTAGGACACAAGCAAATCACCTCCTTTGTTGTTAAAATGGCCACCAAATGATCAAGGCTTCAAGATAACTCCATGATAGAGCTAGTTAACAGGTATTTCATAGCTAGAAAAGATTAAATTGGGGTGTTTGTTCTTCAAAAGTGGACGGCAAGGTGGTGATGTTGAGAGGATTTTGAGGTTGTTTGCATGAGTAGAAAATGGTATGAATGAGTAGTTGATGGTTTTTAGCTAGTGAAAGCTTAAAGTGTAAGCTTAGTCTTACACTTGTTAAATAACAAGATGCCACATATTGATGTGGTGTCTTGTTGTGCCGTCCCATGGGTGCTAGTGGGGTGGGATAATGTATTTTGTCCCACCTCACTAATTTACGGGTATTCCTCGATTCTAGTTTTCTCGATTTGCGTGCCCTCGGGTCGTTTCACGAAAAACGTTTTTATAAATTATGAATCAACGACACAAAATGAATCCAATAAAAATTGTCTCATCAAAAACGGAGTTCAAAAACGTAAATACGTAATCCTAAGGTTTCCGGTTTAGTCGTAAAGGACGCTAAATTATGCACGTAAGCCCAAATTTAAATCCGTAAATTGTGAGTTCGTCAACCAACACAAAAATAAGTTTCAAAATATTATACGAGAAAATAATTCACTACCTGAAAATGTTAGATTGTCACACATTATATTAAGTACCTTGTTGCTAAAGACCCTAAATTCATGAGCCGTTGACTATCTTCTGACTTGATGTTGTGAGTCGAGAATAGCCGCTTATTCTAATGATAGTACTATTGGGTTAACCACCCTATCTGAGACCAGGGCATTACGTTGAGTAACCTCTGGGAAGGATAATTTACGAGAATAAGAATGTGGTATTCTAGCAACTAATACCCTAGAGGGGCAATGGTTTTATTCTAGTCATGCCGGCATTTGGCGTGGGTGACTACTTGGTTAAGGGGTCGGTGTCATGAGCTTAAATACAATGTTTTTGCCTTGAATATAGATTGTGTGTACGGCATCTCTATAAATGATTATGATTGATTTTCTTCTTGTGTTCAAATGTGATTTGATAAACCTATAGACTCGCTCAACATTATTGTTGACTCATTTTAGCATGTATTTTAGGTATTAGGAAGTGATGGAAGGCGGAGCTTTGTTGTGGAGGTTGTGGGTTGGCTTTTGGAAGAATGTTGGTCTAAAAACAATTTCTATCCTTTTACTGATGAATAATTCGTTAAATGTTTGTGTACTGTACTAAACTTGTTGGTTGTTGGTCGAGATTCACGGGGACTAAATTCTTTACTCTGGTGTCATTTTGGTACAATATGAGATGAAATTATGTTTTAGACCTATTATGAAAATCTTGTTTATATTTTATGTGTAAACGTCTGTCTTTTGAGTCGTTCAATATACCTTGTGTGATGATGTTTGTGTCTAGCACCCAATCGTGTATTTCTGCTGCGCAATGTAAATTGGGGGTGTTAGAGATCGGTAATCAGAGCTACAAGTTATAGAGAACTGGGTCGATTTTGAAAATTGTCCTAAATTATAACTTTGGTGTCGAAAGTATTTATTCTTCAAAAGCACACAACTCCTCTGCAACGCTCCGATAAGATCACTTTTAGTTTAGTTTTGTATTATAGATGTATCCCTCATAACTGAAATGATTTCTCGAGTATTTATTAAGTAAATACTATGATATTGTATTGGAATTATTGAAAGTACGCCGAGTGCTTGTCAGTATCATATTTTTTTGCGAGCATTGCATAAACATCATTTGGATTGTGTTGCATAGCATGGATTACGTATAACATTTGCATAAGCATTGTATACTAAATTTTGTTTTGTTAACAATGACCTTAAGTATCCTTGAACCCTTATAATTGTAGAAAATGGCTGGTTTACCTCGTGAGGATGGATGGATTGATATGACTAATGTATTGGACGGTGAGGAAGTAGATAACTTTGGCGCTAGTGACGATGAGGAGCCTTATGAGTATTTAGATAATGGAATTGATCATACTGCAGTTAGACAGACCGAGCCTGAAGTGATTCAAGGTAGTTAGGTTTCAAGAGTTAGTGTTGTAGATTGTTCCGGACTGTCAGCGACATGTTGTACGTTCTTTGACGCATACTTGTGATGCTTATATGAGTAGTTTGCCTGGGATTGCATTTGCTAGGGGTGATATTCCTATTGAGTCGAGTAATGCTGCTAGTGCTTGATCTATTCATGATGGCATATCTAAGGTTTATTGTCCAGGTCCTAGGTCTTATGATGATATTTTCTGGTTTCTCAATAAGTTTGATAGATCCTTGTTTGAAAGGTATTTGGTTGAAACCCGTGTGATTAGAAGGTTTGAGAAGAATGAGAAGAGGTTTGGCAGGCTTGTTAGTAGTGTGAGGAGATCAGAGTTTGTTAGAGCAAGGGAAATGGATGAAGTTGTTAGGTTAAGATCTCTGGCGTTGAATTTGAGTGGGCAAACTGAAAGGTTACGTGAGGAGCAAGAAAGGAATGGAAGGTTGAATGCGTGGGGTTTTCCTAGGAGATCTTTTCCTAGTCGAGGTGTAGTGATTCGTTATGTGCCAAGTCAGGTTGAAGCTCAGGTGTTGGTGAAGCCAAGTGAAGGAGGAAGTCGAAAAGGAAAGGAAAAAGTGGAGGAAGATTTTGAGGAAGACGATAGCAGCAGTGATGATGAGCCGATGTACAAGAAGCTGCGGGGATCAGATGTTTAGTTCTTTTATGTTGTTTTTATTAGCCTTGTTGTAATAGAACTTATGTAGACTGGTACTGTAGTTTATGATGAAACTTAATGACTTTTAAGTTTGCCGTGATGAAGGGTTGTAGTGACATTACTTGTCACAATTTTGTGGAAATTTTCCAACGCAATCCAAATTACCTTCATGACTTACGATTGTCTTATTAGTTCTTTTGTGAATTGGTTAATGATTCATTGTGAATTGTGTTGTTGGTGCATGTAGTATCCATGTTACATCTTGATAGAGAAATCCTTCTGCTTATCTTGATGTGAATACTTACTTGTTCTTTTTCTTTTATGGTGACACAGGAAGGAGTTGGGAGGTATTTTTCCGACTTTACTAAATTGTTGTTTGGTTAGTTTCCTAAAACATGCCGCCTAAATTGACGACTGCTACTGTTAATACCATGATTGAGCAAGCTATCGCTAGAGCTCTAGAAGCTGAACGTGCTGTGAGGAACCAAGAGACTGAGAATAGGAATGCTGCTGGTCAGGTTGGAGTGAATGTTGCAAATCCAGTTGTAGGTAACTGATGAACCAGTGGGAGGAAATGTTGTGGGACAAGTTGGAGGTAATGCTGTTGTTCAGCAGATTCAGAAGGAATGTTCTTATGCTAGTTTCATGAAATGTGGACCTACCCTATTTCGTGGTACTAGTGGTGCTATGGAATTAAGGAGGTGGATTGAGAAGATTGAAAGTACTTTTGAAATCAGTGGATGTTCAGAAGCTAGTAAGGTGAAATTTGTTGCAGCTACTTTTCATACATTAAGTTGGTGGAATAGTCAGGTAGCTACTGTCAGATTGGTTGAAGCTAATGCTAGAACATGGACTGTGACCAAAGGACTGTTAACTGCTAAGTTTTGTCCTGAGGAAGAGTTAGGTCAGTTAGAGGATGAGTTAAGGCATTTGGTGCTGAGAAACAATGATATTGTAGCTTATACAAGGAGATTCTCATATTTATGTTTGTTGTGTCCTGATGCTTTTGCTGATGACCGTAAGAAGATGAAGCAGTATATCAGAGGTTTATCTAGTAATATCAAGGGAGAGACTACGTCGTCGAAGCCCAAGTCATTTGATGAAGCTGTTCAGATGGCTCATGCTTTAATGGATGTAAAGTTGCAGGATCGAAAGGATCGTATTGCTGACGAGAATTAGAGAAAGTAGGAAGTTGCACACTCAAACCAAGGACAGAATCGTGGTGGTTATCGTAATAACAATAACCAAGGACCAAATAGGAATCAGCAATACAACTTGAGAAGGAATGATGGTGTTCGTGCTGCCACTGGAAATCAAGGTAACAAGGTGAATCCAAAGTATGGTCGGTGTAATCTGTATCATGTTGGAAATTGTCCACCTACTTGCAACAAGTGTGGGTAGGCCGGACAAAAGATGGCAGATTGTAGAAACAAGGGTGTGGCCACTGGAGCCAATGCTATTAAGGTAGTTAACTGTCCTGGATGTGGAGGCCGTGGACATAAGCAAGGGAATTGTCCGAGGGTTGGCATGCGACAAGGAGGCAATGTTGCTACTGTTGCTGCTGGGACTGATGCTCCAGCCTATGTCGTGGGAGATGCTGACAAACCTCAAGGGCTAAATGTGGTGATTGGTACGTTCTTACTTGATGCTTGTTATGCTAGTGTGTTATTTGATTCTGGATCTGATAGAAGTTTCGTAGATATTAGATTCAGTCAGCTATTGGATAGAGAACCAGTGAGATTGACAACTAGTTATAAGATGGAGTTAGCTGATGGTAAGGTTGTAAGCACTAGTTCTATACTGAAAGGTTGTTCTTTGAAGTTAGATAATTATGTGTTTAGTATTGATTTAATGCCTATAGAATTAGGATCTTTCGATGTGATTGTTGGAATGGACTGGTTAGTTGGTAATGGTGCAGTGATTGTTTGTGGAGAAAGATTAGTTCAGATACCGCTAAGGAATAGGGTATTGACTATGAAAGGTGATGAATGTACTTCTCGTTTGAGAGTTGTTTCTTGTTTGAAGATGATGAGGTATATAGAATCAGGTTGTAATGTGTTTCTTGCACAGATAAGTAATGATGGTGTGATTGAAAGGAAATTGGAGGATGTGCCTGTGATTAGAGAGTATCCCGAGGTTTTCCCTGAAGATTTTCCCGGATTACCGCCGCATCGTGAAGTGGAGTTTCGTATTGATTTAGTGCCGGGAGCTGTACCTGTTGCTCGTGCACCGTATCGTTTAGCTCCATCTGAAATGAAAGAATTATCTGATCAATTGAAGGAATTGATGGATAAGGGATTTATTAGACCGAGTTCGTCGTCGTGGGGTGCTCTTGTTTTGTTTGTTAGGAAGAAAGATGGTTCTTTTAGAATGTGTATTGATTATCGAGAGCTTAACAAACTGACTGTCAAGAATCGGTATCCATTGCCGAGGATTGATGATCTGTTTGATCAGTTTCAAGGCTCAAGTGTATACTCGAAGATCGATTTGAGGTCTGGGTATCATCAACTGAGAGTTAGGGAAGAAGATATTCCTATAACAGCTTTCCGTACTCGATATGGACAATTTGAATTTCAAGTGATGCCTTTTGGGTTAACGAATGCGCCTGCTGTATTCATGGATCTGATGAATCGTGTATGCAAGCCGTATTTAGATGAGTTTGTTATCGTATTCATTGATGATATTCTCATTTATTCCAAGAGTGAAGAAGAACATGAGAAGCATTTGAGGATAATTTTGGATTGTTGAAGAAAGAGAAGCTGTATGCGAAATTCTCTAAGTGTGAATTTTGGTTGAATTCAGTGCAATTTCTGGGGCAAGTGATTGATAGTGAAGGTGTTCTTGTGGATCCTGCTAAGATTGAGGCAATCAAGGATTGGTCAGTGCCAACGACACTGACTGAAGTTTCGCCAATTTCTTTGTCTAGTTGGGTATTATAGAAGGTTTATCGAGAAGTTTTCACTAAATGCTAAGCCGTTGACCAAGCTTACGGAGAAGAATCGAGTGTTTGAATGGAGATTGGAAGAGGAATCTGCATTTAGTATGCTGAAGGATAAGTTGTGTTCTGCGCCGATATTTTCTTTGCCAGAAGGATCTGAGGATTTTGTGGTGTATTGTGACGCGTCTCATAAAGGATTTGGAGTTGTGTTGATGTAAAGGGAGAAAGTAATAGCATATGCATCGAGACAATTGAGGAAGCATGAAGAGAATTATACTATTCATGATTTAGAATTTGGGGCTGTAATTTTTGCTTTAAAGCTGTGGAGACACTACTTGTATGGAACCAAGTGTGTGGTTTTCACTGATCATAAGAGTTTGCAATATATTTTGGATCAAAAGGAATTGAATATGAGGCAAAGGAGATGGGTTGAGTTACTGAGTGATTATGACTACGAGATTCGTTACCATCCTGGTAAAGCAAATGTGGTAGCTGATGCACTTAGTAGAAAGGAAATAGATAAGTCTATAAGAGTTAGAGCTTTGGTAATGATGGAAAATGTTGATTTGACAGGAACGATATTGAAAGCGAAAGCTAATGGTTTGAAGTAAGAGAATGGTGAGGCAGAAAATTTGGGTAGAATGTTGAAACCGTTGTATGAAGTAAGGTCAAATGGATTGATGTATTTTGAGAATAGGATTTGGTTACCATTGTGTCCGTCTAAGGAAGGTTCTTTAGGAGTACGAGATTTGGTGATGAATGAATCTCATAAGTTGAAGTATTCAATACATCCTGGATCAGACAGGATGTATCAAGATCTTAAGAAAGTTTATTGGTGGCCGAATATGAAGGCAGATATAACACAATATGTTAATAAGTGTTTAACTTGTGCGAAGGTGAAAGTTAAACATAAGAAACCGTCTGGATTATTAGTGCAACCTGAGATTCCTGAGTGGAAATGGGAGAAGATTACTATGGATTTTGTGACAGGTTTGCCAAGGACTGCTAATGGTTGTGATATGATATGGGTGATTGTAGATAGATTGAATAAGTCTGCTCACTTTTTACCAATGAAGAAGACGGATAGTATGGAGAGGTTAACAACGGTGTACATGAAGGAGATTGTTTGTCGACATGGTGCCTTTGTCGATAATTTCTGATCGTGATAGTAGGTTTACTTCAGAATTTTGGAAATCTTTGCAGAAAGCGATGGGAACGGAGTTATGTTTGAGTACAACATATCATCCAGAAACTGATGGACAAAGTGAGAGAACGATTCAAACATTAGAGGATATACTTCGTGCATGTGTGATTGACTTTGGAAATGGTTGGGATAAGCATTTGCCATTGGTTGAATTCTTGTACAATAACAGTTATCATGCTAGTATTAAAGCCGCTCCATTTGAAGCTTTGTATGGACGTAAGTGTAGATCTCCAGTGTGTTGGAGTAAAGTAGGAGAAAGTCCATTGACTGGGCCTGAAATGATATTTGAGACGACTGAAAAGATTGAGCAAATTAAGAAGCGTTTGTTATCTGCCAAAAGTAGACAAAAGAGTTATGCTGATAACAGAAGGAAACCGTTAGAATTTGAAGTAGGAGACATGGTTATGTTGAAGGTATCTCTATGGAAAGGAGTGATTCATTTTGGAAAAAGAGGAAAGTTGAGCCCGAGATATATTGGACCATTTAAGATTATCTAGAGGATTGGATTGGTTGCTTATAAGTTAGAGTTGCCTGATGAACTTAAGGCTATTCATAATACTTTTCATGTGTCTAACCTGAAGAAGTGTTTAACTAGAAGGGATGTGGTGATTCCATTGGAGGAAATTTAACTTGATGATAAGTTCCATTTTATAGAGGAACCTGTAGAGATTATGGATAGGGGAGTTAAGAAATTGAAGCATAGTAGGATTCCGATTGTGAAAGTGAGATTGAACTCTAGACGTGGACCAGAGTTTACCTTGGAACGTGAGGATTTCTTTAAGGACAAGTATCCTCATTTTTAGGAAGGACTAAGCACCGCGGACGTTGCTTCTTTTAAGAAGGAGGGGATGTGATTACCCGAAACCAAGGTCATTGCTTAATCTTATTTTACGACTATTTTTGAAATTTTTGATGAGTTTGAATGATATTTATTTTTGGAGGTTTAAGTTTAAACCGATGTTGGAAGGCTTATATTTAAAATTTAATAAGTATAAGGAGTATTAGCAAGCGACGTCGATGGATGCTAAATATTTTACGTTTTATTATCGGTCGTTCGATGTTTGTCATTTTTGATGTTTTCTTTTAAATGACGTGTTAAGTCGAGTCGGGAGTCGATATTATTATATTTGAGGTACGTTTAAATTTTTAAAAGTATCTTTATGAAAACCGAGCCCCGTAAATATTATCAAAATTGACTAATAGTTATTTCCCGCTTTTTAGCTAACTATTTTCATTTTGAGCCATAACTATTGCAAAATTACAACATTGGTCCCTCAACCACCATATATAAGCCTAAAATTTCACACACAACACATACAGTTTCCATCAACTCAAAAATTCTCTCTCTCTCTCTCTCTCTCTCTCTTTCTTTTTCTTTCTTTGCCGTGACCTCCCCTCCACCAAAACACCCACATTCAATCAATTTTAACTCAAAATCTATGATGATCTAAGCAAAAAGAACACAAGCCACATCTCAATTTTTTCAAGGAGATCATTTTGGTATAAGATTTATGTACATGCAAGAAGTTTTATTTTTTTAAGTTGGTAGGTGAGAATTATGCTCATGCATGCCATTTTTGGGATGATCAATGATGTTTTTGCTAAAAGTTTTATTAAAAACTTGATTTTAATTTGAATGTTTTGATTTTTATGATGACTCTAATGTTACAGTTGATATATGTTAGTGTTAGGGTTATGGGATGATCATAACTATGATTGGTTTTGGCTAAAAATGTTATTTTTTACAAGATTTTGAAAGGTATTTTATAACAGTAGGTAAACTGTAATTTCGGGAATTTTATATTGTGATAATGGTTTAACTAATAGCCTAGGGTTGTAGAGCATTCGATTAGCTTCGATTTGATATAAAGTAGAGCTTCTAGCTCCAAACGAGCGCGAAGTTATGATGTTTTGATTATTCGTGTACCGGGAGACGAGTATCGGCACTACATATAGTTGTTGTCGATATTTGGATCGAATATCGGGGACTATAAATTGAAGTTTTGAAATGAGTCACATACTGATAATGAAGTTTAAACCTTAGAGGTTGAGTTTATTTTCAAACCCAAGTATCGGTTTTGTAAATAGAGTCGTTTAAAGAAGTTAAAACGGATGTATGAATTATTAAAGTAAATCAGTCCGGATTTTGTAATTTGAAGATGAGTCGGGTAAAGGAATTTAAAAGTAATTTCATTTGATAAACTTGTTGGGGGACTTTCTATATATATATATTAAGTTAGTTTCTCGAGTCATTTCATGAACGTTTGACGAGTTTAAAAGGGGTAAATAAGCTAGTACATGTAGTATGTGTCGGCGGATTTTGTTGAAAGTGTAAAATGGTAAAGTAAATGTATAGAAGAGTGTAATAGAGTTATTTGTATTGCTTTCACTCGAGTTTATCGTGATTTTATGAGTTTGAGTTTGATGTTGTTATGTATGATTTATTTCTCGAGTCATTATTAATGAACGCGCCTTATTTGATAGGTAGCGGTTCTCGTGTTTGAAAGGCATCCTCTATCATCGACGATTATCTCGCTAGATCTCTCATACTAAGGTGAGTCTGTAGCCTCGCTTTTCATGCTAGCTACTAAATGTTTTATTACCCCCGAGGGGGATACATGCTATTTGAAAATAAATGAACACAAGTCATGAGTAATTGTTGAACCCGAATGTTGCCTAAGTTGTTTACATTGTATTGACTACCTTGTTGCTAAAGACCCTAAATTCATGAGCCGTTAACTATCTTCTGACTTGATGTTGTGAGTCGGGAATAGCCACTTATTCTAATGATAGTACTATTGGGTTGACCACCCTATCTGAGACTAGGGCATTACGTTGAGTAACCTCTGGGAAGGATAATTTATGGGAATAAGAATGTGGTATTCTATCAACTGATACCCTAGAGGGGCAATGGTTTTATTCTAGTCATGTCGGCATTTGGCCAGGGTGACTACTTGGTTAAGGGGTCGGTGTCATGAGTTTAAATACAATGTTTTTGCCTTGAATATAGATTGTGTGTACGACAATTCTATAAATGATTATGATTGATTTTCTTCTTGTGTTCAAATGTGATTTGATAAACCTATAGACTCGCTCAACATTATTGTTGACTTGTTTTAGCATGTGTTTCAGGTAGTAGAAAGTGATGGAAGGCGGAGCTTTGATGTGGAGGTTGTGGGTTGGCTTTTGGAAGAATGTTGATCTAAAAACAATTTCTATCCTTTTACTGATGAATAATTCGTTAAATGTTTGTGTGCTGTACTAAACTTGTTGGTTGTTGGTCGAGATCCATGGGGACTAAACGCTTTACTCTGGTGTCGTTTTAGTACAATATGGGATGAAATTATGTTTTAGACCTATTATGAAAATCTTGTTTATATTTTATGTGTAAACGTCTCTCTTTTGAGTCGTTCAATATACCTTGTGTGATGATGCTTGTGTCTAGCACCCAATTGTGTATTTCCGCTGCGCAATGTAAATTGGGGGTGTTAGAATAAAACTTCGAATGATGCTTCGTCGTATTTCTTTTCCAACTAAGGCACTTTTTGTACTTTAGTTTTTTGAGTCAAAAATTTTTAAGCAATCTTGGAAGATTATCACTATTAGAATAGCTTATGCTTTGTGGTCTATTTTTCATATTTTTTGCTTTTAATATACATATTGTGTGTACGAATATTTATCTTGTATGTTCTTTCATATTTTTATAATATAAATGTTAGTGTGTTATCTTTCCCTCTAATTTTATTACACACATTTGTTAAGGAGTTGATCATGGTTAAAACTTAAAATTAATTATGGGTGATTCCATAAATTCTAAATTTTAACCCATTAACATTTTAAATCATATTTGATTGGTTTGGATGTTTCTTTTCTTCCTTTATTACACCAATTGAACTATGATGTTGTCAATACACACTCTTTGGACATACTTAGCAAATGCTTACTTATAATTTGAGATTTCTTCTCCTTATCCCTCTCAAGTTAGTTAGTAAGTAGTGAACATATATACAACGGTGTTTCTTTTCTTTCCTCTAACCTTTGTGTAGCATGTCACCTTAGCTCATTGACTTGGTGCCCCAAGCAAGGGGGAGTAAGCACCAAGGGGGAGCTACTAGCAAAAGTCCGGTTCTTTTCTTTTTCAAAGACTTGTGCTAACCCTTTTGCTTCGACAAAGGGGGAGAAATGATAGTGATAAACTCGTTAATAATTCGAATAAACTTGTATTTTACGTAAATGAGTTTATTGTTTGTCGTAATCAAAAAGGGTGAGATTGTTAATGCATAAGCAATGCCTAAAAACATTGTTAGTATTAATTAATTTTTCTTTCTAACACCCCCAATTTACATTGCGCAGTGGAAATACAAAATTGGGTGCTAGAGACAAGCATCATCACACAAGGTATATTGAACGACTCAAAATATGAGACGTTTACACATAAATATAAACAAGATTTTCATAATAGGTCTAAAACATAATTTTATCCCATAATTGTACTAAAACGACACCAAAGTAAAGCGTTTAGTCCCCATGGATCTCGACCAACAACTAACACAAGTTTAGTACAGTACACCAACATAAAATAAATTGTTCAACAGTAAAGGATAGAAACAGTTTTTAGACCAACATTCTTCCAAAAGCCAAGCCACAACCTCCACAGCAAAGCTCCATGCTCCATCACTTCCTATTACCTGAAACACATGCTAAAATGAGTCAACAATAATGTTGAGCGAGTCTATAGGTTTATCAAATCACATTTGAACACAAGAAGAAAATCAATCATAATCATTTATAGAATTGTCGTACACACAATCTATATTCAAGGCAATAATAAACATTGTATTTAAGCTCATGACACCGACCCCTTAACCAAATAGTCACCCACACCAAATTCCGACATGACTAGAATAAAACCATTGCCCCTTTAGGGTATCAGTTGCTAGAATACCACATTCTTATTCCCGTAAATTATCCTTCCCAGAGGTTACTCAACGTAATGCCCTGGTCTCAGATAGGGTGGTAAACCCAATAGTACTATCATTAGGATAAGTGGCTATTCCCGACTCACAACATCAAGTCAGAAGATAGTTAACGGCTCATGAATTTAGGGTCTTTAGCAACAAGGTACTCAATACAGTGTAAACAACTTAGGCAACATTCAGGTCCAACAATTACTCATGACTTGTGTTCATTTATTTTCAAATAGCATGTATCCCCCTCGCGGGTATAAAACATTTAGTAGCTAGCATAAAAAGCGAGGCTACATACTCACCTTAGTATAAGAGATCTAGCGAGATGATCGTAAATGATAATGGATGCCTTTCAAACACGAGAACCGCTACCTATAAAATAAGGCGCGTTCATTAATAATGACTCGAGAAATAAATCATACATAACAACATCAAACTCAAACTTATAAAATCACGATAAACTCGAGAGAATACGATATAAATAACTTCATTATACTCTACTACACATTTACTTTACCATTTTACACTTTTAATAAAGTCCGTCGGCACATACTACATGTACTAGCTTATTTACTCCTTTTAAACTCGTCAAGCGTTTATGAAACGACTCGATAAACTAACTTACTATATATATAAAGTCCTCCTACAAGTTTATCAAATGAATTTACTTTTAAAGTCCTTTACCCGACTCATTTTCAAACTACAAAATCCGGAAAGATTTATGTTAATTTTTCATACAACCGTTTTAACTTCTTTAAACGACTCCGTTTACAAAACCAACACTCGGGTTTTAAAATAAACTCACCCTATAAGGTTAACACTTCATTATCAGTAGGTTACACATTTCAAAACTTCAATTTGTAGTCCCCGAGATTCGATCCAAATATCGACAACAACTATATGTAGTGCTGATACTCGTCTCCCGGTACACGAATAATCAAAACATCATAACTTTGCGCTCGTTTGGAGCTAGAAGCTCTACTTTATATCAAATCGAAGCTAATAAAATTATCTACAACCCTAGGCTATAATTTAATCTATTATCAAAACATAAAAATCCCGAATTTACTGTTTACTTACTGTTATAAAATGACCATAAAAAACTTATACAAAATCACATTTTTGACCAAAACCAACCATGAAAATGTTCATCCCAATACCCTAACATCATCATACATCAAACATAACATTAAATCATTATAAAAATTATAACCTTCAAATCAAAATCAAGTTTTAAACAAGATTCTTGCAAGAATCACCATTGATCATGCCAAAAACACCATGCATGATCATGGCTTTCACCTACCAACATGAAAAAAATAAAATGTCTTGCATGTATGAAATTATTACACCAAAATGATCCTTGTAAAATTCTAAGATAGGGACTTTGATTAGTTTTGCTCAAATCATTGTTAAAATGGAGCAAAAATTAAAAATGTATGGTTTTGGTGGGTGGGTGGAGGTCACGACTACAAGAAGAAAACAAAGAGAGAGAAAGAAAATTTTTGAGTGGGAATTATGTGATATGTGTGTGAGTTTTAAGTTTATATATAGTGGTTGAGGGTCCAATATTGTAATTTTGCGATAGTTGTGGCTCAAAATGAAAATAGTTAGCTAAAAAGCGGGAAATAACTATTAGTCAATTTTGAAAATATTTACGGGGCTCGGGTTTCATAAAGATACTTTTAAAAATTTAAAACGTACCTCAAATATAATAATATCGACTCCCGACTCGACTTAACACGTCATTTAAAATAAAACATCAAAAATGACAAAAATCGAACAACCGACAATAAGACGTAAAATATTTGGCATCCATCGACATCACGCTTGCTAATACTCCTTATACTTAATAAATATTAAATATAAACCTTCCAACATCGGTTTAAACTTAAACCTCCAAAAATAAATATCATTCAAACTCATCCAAAATTTTCAAAAATAATCGTAAAATAAGATTAAGCAATGACCTCGGTTTGGGTTGTCACATCCCCCCCCCCCCCCTTCTTAAAGAAGCGACGTCCGCGACGCTTAATCCTTCCTAAACAAAATGCAACTTTCACAATCGGAGTCCTACTATGCTTCAACTTCTTAACTTCCCTATCCATAATCTCTACAGGTTCCTCTATAAAATGCAACTTATCATCAAGTTGAATTTCCTCCAATGGAATCACCACATCCCTTTCATCTAAACACTTCTTCAGATTAGACACATAAAAAGTATTATGAATAGCCTTAAGCTCATCAGGCAACTCTAACTTATAAGCCACCAATCCAATCCTTTGGATAATCTTAAATGGTCCAATATATCTCGGGCTTAACTTTCCTCTCTTTCCAAAACGAATCACTCCTTTCCATGAAGATACCTTCAACGTAACCATGTCTCCTACTTCAAACTCCAACGGTTTCCTTCGGTTACCAGCATAACTCTTTTGTCTACTTCTGGCAGATAACAAATGCTTCTTAATTTTCACAATCTTTTCAGTCGTCTCAAATATCATTTCAGGTCCAGTCAATTGACTTTCTCCTACCTCACTCCAACACACTGATGATCTACACTTACGTCCATACAAAGCTTCAAATGGAGCGGCTTTAATACTAGCATGATAACTATTATTGTACGAAAATTCAACCAATGGCAAATGCTTATCCCAACCATTTCCAAATTCCATCACACATGCACGAAGCATATCCTCTAACGTTTGAATCGTTCTTTCACTTTGTCCATCAGTTTCCGGATGATATGATGTACTTAAACATAACTTCGCTCCCATCGCTTTCTACAAAGACTTCCAAAATTCTGAAGTAAACCTACTATCACGATCAGAAATTATCGACAAAGGCACACCATGTCGACAAACAATCTGCTTCACATACACTGTTGTTAACCTCTCCATAATATCTGTCTTCTTCATTGGCAAAAAGTGAGCAGACTTAGTCAATCTATCGATAATCACCCATATCATATCACTACCACTTGCAGTCCTTGGCAAACCTGTCACAAAATCCATAATAATATTCTCCCATTTCCACTCAGGAATCTCAGGTTGCACTAATAATCCAGACGGTTTCTTATGTTCAGCCTTCACTTTCATACAAGTTAAACACTTATTAACATACTGAGTTATATCTGCCTTCATATTCTGCCACCAATAAACTTTCTTATGATTTTGATACATCTTGTCCGATCCAGGATGTATTGAATACTTCGACTTATGAGATTCATTCATCACCAAATCTCGCACTCCTAATGAACCTTACTCAGATGGACACAATGGTAACCAAGTCCTATTCTCAAAATACCTCAATCTATTTGACCTTACTTCAAACAATGGTTTCAACATTCTACCCAAATTTTCTGCCTCAACATTCTCTTCCTTCAAACCATTAGTTTGGGCTTTCAATATCACTTCTGTCAAATCAACACTTTCCATCATTACCAAAGCTCTAACTCTTATAGACTTATCTCTTTCCTTTCTACTAAGTGCATCAGCTACCACATTCGCTTTACCAGGATGGTAGCGAATCTCGCAGTCATAATCACTCGGTAACTCAACCCATCTCCTTTGCATCATATTCAATTCCTTTTGATCCAAAATATATTGAAAACTCTTATGATCAGTGAAAACCACACACTTGGTTCCATACAAGTAGTGTCTCCACAGCTTCAAAGCAAAAATCACAGCCCCAACTTCTAAATCATGCATAGTGTAATTCTCTTCATGCTTCCTTAATTGTCTCGATGCATATGCTATTACTTTCTTCATTTCCCCAAATCCTTTATGAGATGCGTCACAGTACACTACAAAATCCTTAGAACCTTCTGGCAAAGACAATATCGGCCCAGAACACAACTTATCGTTCAACGTACTAAATGCAGATTCCTCATCCAATCCCCATTCAAACACTCGATTCTTCTCCGTAAGCTTAGTCAACGGCTTAGAAATTAGCGAAAACTTCTCGATAAACCTTCTATAATACCCAGCTAAACCAAGAAATTGGCGAACTTCAGTCGGCGTCGTTGGCACTGACCAATCCTTGATTGCCTCAATCTTAGCAGGATCCACACGAACACCTTTAATATCAATCACGTGCCCCAGAAATTACACTGATTTCAACCAAAACTCACACTTAGAAAACTTCGCATACAGCTTCTCTTTCTTCAAAAATTCCAAAATTATTCTCAAATGCTTATCATATTCTTCTTCACTCTTGGAGTAAATGAGAATATCATCAATGAATACGATAACAAACTCATCTAAATACGGCTTGCATATACGATTCATCAGATCCATGAATACAGCAGGCGCATTCGTTTACCCAAAAGGCATCACTTGAAATTCAAAATGTCCATATCGAGTACGGAAAGCTGTTATAGGAATATCTTCTTCCCTAACTCTCAGTTGATGATACCCAGACCTCAAATCGATCTTCGAGTATACACATGACCCTTGTAAATGATCAAACAAATCATCAATCCTCGGCAGTGGATACCGATTCTTGACAGTTAATTTGTTAAGCTCTCTATAATCAATACACATTCTAAAAGAACCATCTTTCTTCCTAACAAACAAAAAGGAGCACCCCACGACGACGAACTTGGTCTAATAAATCCCTTATCTATCAATTCCTTCAATTGATCAGATAACTCTTTCATCTCAGATGGAGCTAAACAACACGGCGCACGAGCAACACAGCTCCCGGTACTAAATCAATAGGAAACTCCACTTCACGATGCGGCGGTAATCCTGGCAAATCTTCAGGGAAAACCTCAGGATACTCTCTAATCACAGGCACATCCTCCAATTTCCTTTCATTCGCACTATCATTACTTATATGTGCAAGAAACACATCACAACCTGTTTCTATATACCTCATCATCTTTAAACAAGAAACAACTCTCAAACGAGAAGTGCATTCATCACCTTTCACAGTCAGTACCCTATTCCTTAGCGGTATCTGAACTAATCTCTCTCCACAAACAATTATTGCACCATTACCAACTAACCAGTCCATTCCAACAATCACATCAAAAGATCCTGATTCTATAGGCAACAATCAATACTAAACACATAATTACCTAACTTCAAGGAACAACCTTTCAGTATAGAACTAGTGCTTACAACCTTACCATCAGCTAACTTCACCTTATAACTAGTTGTCAATCTCACTGGTTCTCTATCCAATAGCTGACTGAATCTAACATCTACGAAACTTCTATCGGATCCAGAATCAAATAACACACTAGCATAACAAGCATCAAGTAATAATGTACCAGTCACCACATTCGGCCCTTGAGGTTTGTCAGCATCTCCCACGACATAGGCTGGAGCAGCAATCCCAGCAGCAACAACAACAACATTGCCTCCCTGTCGTATGCCAACCCTCGGGCAGTTCCCTTGTTTATGTCCACGACCTCCACATCCAGAACAGTTAACTACCTTAACAGCATTGGCTCTAGTGGCCACACCCTTGTTTCTATAATCTGCCATCTTATGTCCGGCCTTCCCACACTTGTTGCAAGCAGGTGGACAATTCCCAACATGATACAGATTACATCGACCACACTTCGGATTCAGCTTGTTACCTTGATTTCCAGTGGCAGCACGAACACCATCATTCCTACTCAAATTGTATTGCTGATTCCTATTTGGTCCTTGGTTATTGTTATTACGATAACTACCTCGATTCTGTCCTTGGTTTGAGTGTGCAGCTTCCCACTTTCTCTTATTCCCTTCAGCAATACTATCCTTTCGATCCTTCAGCTTTACATCCATTAAAGCATGAGCCATTTGAACATCTTCATCAAATGACTTGGGTTTCGACGATGTAGTCTCTCCTTTAATATTACTTGATAAACCTCTGATATACTGCTTCATCTTCTTACGGTCATCAGCAAACGCATCAGGACACAACAAACATAAGTCAGAAAATCTCCTTTTATAAGCTACAACATCATTATTTCTCAGCACCAAACGCCTCAATTCATCCTCCAACTGACCTAACTCTTCCTCAGGACAAAACTTAGCAGTCAACAGTCCCTTGGTCACAGTCCATGTTCTAGCATTCGCTTCAACCAAACCCACAGTAGCTACCTGACTATTCCACTACCTTAATGCATCATCCTGAAAAGTAGTTGCAGCAAAATTCACCTTACTAGCTTCTGAACATCCACTGATTTCAAAAGTACTTTCAATCTTTTCAATCCACCTCCTTAATTTCAAAGCACCACCAGTACCACTGTAACACCCCATTTTGGAAATGGAAATATCACAGTAATTATGGCATGTCATCAAAGCATACAAGGTAAAATGTCTAAACATTACTTGACCATAAAAAGGAAAATACCGGAATCAAACATCGGTAGTCCAAAAGTAAAGCTCATCACACACAAACATAGTATAATAAAGGAAAGGACTAAACAATGTCCAAAGCATAAGTATCATAAGAAAAGAAAATGCATAATGTAAAGAAGGCTAGACAGCTTCCAGTCCATATGCACGTACTCTTAGTGTCTACGAGCGTCCCTGAGTACCTGCCGTTTTGGGAACATAGAAAAGGAAAATGGCTGAGCAATACGCTCAGTGCACGGATCTACAATAAAACATGAATAGGATAAGCATATAACATAATAACAGCGGAAGAAAACTAAGTCCCGAGTAACCTGGTTAAGTCTTAATAAATCTGGTTTAATAGTTTGAAAGTCTTATGTTTATCTTATAAAAACTGTTTGTCATATTTTACCATTAGCCAACATAGGTCATGAAAATCTACCGTGCATGAATAATTGGAGGGGTGACCTCATCATGCAAATTAGAGGGGCAGCCTCTAATTTAATATACTGGTTTTTGGGTAAGAGGGATCAGCTCCTTGTGAAGGATGCAAGGCACACACCACATTCACCATGTAATCCTGAATAAAAACATGTAACTAGGATGCACCCATACGCCCCACATGATAAATATAAATAAATGGCCAAAAGCTGAAGGGACGCCACGAGCAATCACTCCGCCGTGGTGAAGTCATAACATCAGTGCCTCTAATGTTATGGTTATGGTACCTCCATAACTAGGTGAAACTGGTCATGCATGTATATGGCTATAGGTAATCTTAATTAAACATAAGCAATCAAACTCATAACTTATACTACGGGAAAACAGTTGGCTGCATACGGGGAATCCTAACAAGGAAAGAATGTCCATACTGAAAGGACGGGAATCCGTACCTTATGTCTAGTGAACGAGAAAGACGAACTGCGAGAATCCTACTTCCGAATCACTAGTGCTACGTAAATACGTACATGAATAAGTATCTGCTTACTAAATACATAGCTAGTTTTATGTCATGTCTTAGCTTATTTTATGTGTTCTTACCATGTTTTACTGTTTTAAAGCCTTAAACTGTGTTAAATCTTATATTCTGTTTAATCTGATTAAGTATTTCTGGTATTTCATGTGTTATTATACTTAGTGTGTAATAATAAGTAACTTTCCAAAAATAGCAGGTTTCCTAAAATAGAAAGTTTCCAAAAATAGAAAGTTTCCAAAAATAGAAAGTTTCCAAAAATAGAAAGTTTCCAAAAATAGAAAGTTTCCAAAAGTAGAAAGTTTCCAAAAATAGATTTACTGCTTAAAATAGATAAGTTTCTAAAAATAGCTGGTTTCCATAAATAAATTAGCTGCCTTATTTAATTAAGTTTCTAAAAATAGAAAGTTTCCATAATTAGAAATAAGCTGGTTAAATAAGCTAAGTATATAAGCCTAAGTGTTTTTCATGATTATTTCTAAGTCTTATGGTATATTGTATAATTTAATAATTATTTCATGTAATTTAATTAAACTATAGGTTATAATATTTAATTAAAGTATAACATGTTTTTAATTAAATAAGTTAAATACTTAGGTTAAAATATGTATTATTATATATTAATAATATAACCTAAGTCATGTTAATTAATTAATTATATCCATGGTTTTAAAATACATAATTAATTATAAGTCTTAAATATATAAATACTTAGGTTAAAATAATTGCATGATCATTAATAATTAAATAACCTAAGTCATGTTATTAAATTAATTACATCATTTTATTAATTTAATTTTTAACATAAGTTCATGAACATAAAAACTAACATACACCATGAACCGGATCTAGGCTAAACACATGAACCGAACATGAAATCGACACCGTACCCCGAACCAACTCGGGGTACCCCTTGTTCCTTTGCTGCCGTGGGACCCACACGCACCAACCAAGACCATATGGTCTTGGTGGTGGTCGGCTTGGCAAACCGAAACCCCTTCGGGTTCGGTTGCAGCCTGCGGCCAAAACAAACACCCCTTTAAAACAACCCTTTAATTTAATTTGACACCAAAACATGTTAGATCTATGCTTAATTATTATGTTTTTATAAAAACATCACATGTTCATAATTAATAAAAAGATTAAATCAAAAGAAAAGGTTTAAAAAGGTTTTACCGAATTCGTGGATCAAGAGAACGAAGAACCAACACGATAAATCACTAGAATTCTGAGATCCAAGATCAAAAACCACCTTGTATGGTGTTTGTAGGGTGGCGGCACAAAGGAGAAGGAGGAAGAGGAGGTTTTAGGTTTTTCTTAAAATCTTCTGTAAAGTTATTTTGTGTAGTGTAAAAAGTAAGTAACCCCCTTTAGTAAATTTGACAAATGGGCTTGGCCCATTTGTCCTTGTTGGCCGCGGGTAGGGACCCCACTTGGGGTACCCGTACCTTTTTCCGTGTCTCGTTATTTAGTTACTCGTTTGTGATTATTTATGTTTGTGTTTTAAATGTTCTCGTTACGTAAATACCGTGATCTAATATATTTATTTACGCTCGTAATAAATATATATACGTAATTAATCATAGTTCGTGTTTTAATTACGTTCATGATTTCATGATCGCATGTTCGTGATTAATTATCGTTAAATAATTATTACATGATCGTGCATAGTAAATACTTATCGTGTTCTAACACGTACGTAATACGTAAACTCCTAACACGTAATCGTAATCATGCTATATTAGGAAAGTTTTAATCTAGTACGTACGATCCTAAGGGTACTATGCATGGTAAAAGCATGCGGGTTTTACAACTCTTCCCCCCTAAAAAGAATAATACGTCCCCGAATTATAGATAAAGTAAACTGGAAAAGAAGAACATACCCGAATTCAAAATATCAAATGAGGGTAAGAAGCCCGGATATACTCCTCCGTTTCCTAAGTGGCTTCCCGCTCGGTATGATTCCTCCATAGAATTCTGACGAATGGAATCGTCTTCTTTCTCATGACTCGTTCTTGTCTGTCAAGAACTCGTTCGGGTTCTTCTATAAAAGTGAGATCTTCACGTATCTGTTCCAGTGGATACTGAACCATGTGAAGGGGATGATACTCGTACCCTCTGAGTAAGGACACATGAAACACATTGTGCGCATGCGAAAGCTGCGGAGGTAACGCCAATCGGTAAGATACTTCACCGACTCGTTCAATGATATCAAACGGTCCGATGAAACGAGGACTAAGCTTCCCTTTAATCCTGAAGCGTCTAACACCACGTGTCGGCGAAACCTTAAGGAAGACGTGATCTCCTACATTAAAGTGTATATCCCTACGATGGTTATCGGCGTAACTCTTCTGACGTGACCGTGCCTCCTGAATCTTCTGCTTAGCTACTGCGATCTTCTCATTTGTCATCTCTATGATTTCCGGTCCTTCGAGTGTTCGCTCGCCAACCTGATCCCAGCAGATTGGAGCGCGACACTTTCTGCCATACAACATCTCAAATGGAGCACATTTGATGCTTGCGTGCCAGCTGTTGTTGTATGCAAACTCCACCAAACAGATGTACTCGTCCCAATCACCCGTCCATTCTAACGCACATGACCTCAACATATCCTCCAATGTCTGGATGGTTCGCTCCGACTGTCCGTCCGTTTGAGGATGAAAAGCCGTGCTAAGCTTAAGTTGTGTACCCCAAGCTTTCTGCAGACTGTTCCAAAAGCGCGAAGTGAATCGAGGATCTCTGTCTGAGACGATGCTGGATGGTGCACCGTGGAGTCTCATGATCTCTCGTCTATACGTATCTGCGAGTTTACTTACCGGATCTTCCTTGCGGATCGGTAAGAAATGAGCTGATTTGGTAAGTCGATCAACGATAACCCAAATTGTATCGTGCTTCCTTTTGGTAGGCGGAAAACCGGTAACAAAATCCATGGTGATTTTATCCCACTTCCACTCTGGAATATCTAACGGTTGAAGGAGACCGCCAGATCGCTGATGCTCGATCTTAACCTGCTGGCAGGTAAGACATTTGGAGACGTAAGTGGCCACATCCTGTTTCATACCACTCCACCAAAAGTACTGCTTGATGTCATGGTACATCTTAGTCGAACCAGGATGTATTGAGAATGGGGATCTATGAGCTTCAGCTAACAAAGCTTCCCGGAGTTCTTGGTCATCAGGGACACAAAGTCTCGTGCCCTGCCATACGATACCATCTGCATCTACTCTGAATTCTATCTGCTTCTCCAAATTCTGTACTATCGCCCAGATTTCTCCCTCATCCTTCTGAGCTTCCTTGATCTTAGATAGTAACTCAGGTTCTACTCTAAGATTAGCCCAGTAACCGTGCTATCCACGTACCATGATCTCGATGTCTAGTCGCTCCAAGTCTCTGATGATTTCCTCTTCGATTTTAATGCCGTTGATCATTCCGGACTTCCTGCTAAGAGCATCTGCTACTACATTTGCCTTTCCGGGATGATACTGTAGATTAATGTCATAATCTTTCAACAGCTCTAACCATCTCCTCTGCCTCATGTTCAATTCACGCCGAGTGAAGATATACTTCAAGCTCTTGTGGTCCGTGAAAATGTCACATGATTCTCCATATAAGTAGTGCCTCCATATCTTCAATGCAAACACGACTGCAGCAAGTTCCAGGTCGTGCGTGGGGTAATTTTCTTCATAAGGCTTAAGCTGCCGTGAAGCGTACGCGATCACTTTCCCATGTTGCATGAGAACACAGCCAAGTCCCTTCCCCGATGCATCGCTATAGATTTGAAATCCACCCGTACCAGATGGTAGAGTAAGAATAGGTGCAGATACTAGCTTCTGCTTTAGGTCTTCAAAGCTCTTCTCTCGATCTTCAATCCAGACGAATTTCTCCCCTTTCCGCATCAGTTTGGTCAATGGTAGTGCTAGGCGGGAAAAGTTCTCCACGAACCTACGGTAATAGCCAGCTAAGCCTAAGAAACTGCGGACTTCCATCGCTGATATCGGCCTTGGCCACTTAGTAATGGCCTCAACCTTCGCTGGATCCATAGTGATTCCTTCTGCTGATATAAGGACCTAAGAATGCCACCTTGTCTAACCAGAACTCACACTTGGAGAATTTAGCATACAGCTGCTTCTGGCGAAGAATTTGTAGTACTGTACGAAGATGGTCTTCGTGTTACTCCTTGGACTTTGAGAAAATCAGAATGTCATCGATGAAGACAATGACGAACTTGTCCAGAAATTCATGGAAGATTCTGTTCATCAAATCCATGAACACTGCTAGAGCATTTGTTAGGCCAAATGGCATAACTACAACTCGTAGTGGCCATAACGGGTATGAAAGGCAGTCTTAGCGATGTCCTGCTCCTTGACCCGTAGCTGATGATAGCCTGACCTAAGATCGATCTTGGGGAAGTGTTTGGCCCCTTGGAGTTGGTCAAACAGATCGTCAATGCGTGGCAGTGGATACCTATTCCGAATGGTAATCTTGTTGAGCTCGCGATAGTCTATGCAAAGACGCATACTGCCGTCCTTCTTCTTAACAAACAAGACTGGTGCGCCCCATGGAGATGCGCTCGGTCGAATGAAACCTCGTTCAAGAAGTTCTTGTAGTTGATCCTTCAGCTCCTTCAGCTCTATGGGAGCCATGCGATAAGGAGCCTTGGAGATTGGTTCAGCTCCTAGAATCAGCTCGATACTGAATTCCACTTCTCGTGCAGGTGGTATGCCCGGAAGTTCTGCTAGAAACACGTCTTGGAATTCCGACACTATTGGTTGATCCTGAATCGATGGAGATTCAGCATCCATGTCGTGAACCGTAGCTAGATAACCCTCGCAGCCATGTGACAGTAGTGCACGCGCTTGCAGGGTGGATATGACTTGTACAGACCGTCCGGGTATGAACCCTTTATGAATGTACTCTGGTGCGTTGACATCACCGAAGATAACTCGATATGAATGGCAGTCTATAGTAGCATGATACTTGGATAGCCAATCCATGCCCAAAATCATGTCGAAGTCATTCATGTCCAGCGGAAGTACGTCGACAGGTCGAACCTTATCATCAAAATCTAGAGGAAGACTCTTGTATACATGGGTGATTAATACAGAGTCCCTTAAAGGCGTGGAAATAGTAAGCCTATTTTCTAGTGGCAAGGGAGGCATCCTAATGTTCTTAGCATAAGCAGTAGAAATAACCGAGTGAGTAGCACCCGTATCGAAAAGAACACATGCAGCGCGACGATACATATACAAGATCTCAGTGATGGTACCTGTAGACTTGTTGGCCTGGTCTCGAGATGTCGTGTAGACACACCCGACAGTAGGAGGCGGCTTGGTATCAGCATGTCCCGATGTACCCTCCATCTCGCCCTTACGGCAATCCTTCATAATATGGCCAGGAAGACCACACTTGAAGCACGCATCAGTATTACGGCGACATGGTCCTGGGTGCCTACGGTGGCAAGTAGAGCAAAGAGGATGAGTGTATCCTCCAGCAGGTGCCCTGGCTGGCTGAGAACCTGATAAAACATTTTACATAAGACATGATAGTTGGGTACAAAGGACAAAGCGGATAAACATAAGATTGAATACCAGTGATAGCTGGACGGCTAGGCTGCGAACCTCTCTGGTTCTGGTCCCTACCGTTTCCATGATTCCTGGTAGAAGTTGGCTGAAGTGTCAGAATATGAGTTATAACATAAAACATAAGGAAATGCGTAAGTATTAAGACCTGCTGCTGTTGGAGTGCCTAGCGTTGTTACGGTAATTGTCATTACCGCCACGCCTATCCGTAGCAGAACGGTCGTAAGTCTGACCGTTTCCCTTTGGCTGATGAGGCTACTGCTGAGTAGCCGGCTGAGATCGGTCCCCAGTTTTTTGCCTGGAAGATACAGTTAAAGAGATGAATAATTGACATATGGAAAGTATACGGATTGGTCACCGCTTGAATACGAATGTTTAGCTCTTGTCAGGTCTTTCAGCTTCCCCGAACTCATCCCTCTCCTGCAGCATCTCCAGTTTTCGTGCTGCATCGGCCACTTGTGCTACAGTGTTGAACGTAGCACACACCAGATTGTTTGCGACCGATGTGCGAAGAGCCCATCTGAAGTGATGTGCCTGCTCTTCAGGAGTACCTGCTGCCGCACCAAGGAAACCAGCTAAGCGAAGAAAGCGCTGCATAAACTCGTTGCTATTCTCCCCAGCTCTCTGTCGGATCCCATGATACTCTCTCTTGAGCTTGTCCTGCTCAGCCTTGGGAAAGAACTGCTCCATCACCCTGTCCTTGAACTGAGCCCAAGTCAAACCAGCAACCCACTCATCACCACCTTCAGATTGCATCAATGCTAACCACCAGTTGAGTACATCGCCTTCGAACCGATAGCATGCCAACCTCGCCTTGTATGCGGGGTCACAGCCCATAGCGTTGAAAATCTTCTCGATGTGAGCCAACCAGCTTTCAGCATCGCTGGGGCTATCTGTCTTCTCAAAAGCTCGAGGGCGGAGCTTGTTGAATCTCTCCAGCCATACTGCTAATGTCACTGGAGGAGAAGGAGGAGGTGGCTGATTGTGCTGCTGATTGTTGGCAGCTTGAACTTCAGCCCTGATGTCATTCCTCAATTGAGGAAGCAAGGCTTGCATGGCAGCCTGAATTGCAGCATTGAGCTGCTCCTGTTCGCGTGTGAGAACCATATGACAATATAACATAAAACATATGATTAAACAGATCAAAACATAAAATATAAATATATACATGAAAAAAAATTTATACTAAAAATTTCACGAGAAAAATTTTATGCAAGAAAATTATGTGTATGAATTCATGATGCAGTTTTATGAAAACTTTTGTATGCTCGAGAGTGAACGCCCCTGGTCAGTTCACCCAAAACAAAAGACATAGCGAGGGGACGCCTATGGGTCGGTCCCAAATCTAAAAGTTTCGATAAAACACATGCGACTAAATAGGGCCAGTCCTGTACCAACCATTACTTAGTCAAAAACCCTGTAACAATGACATGTATATGTATGCTTAAAAATGATGAATGCATGAAAACAACTGCCAGTTCTAGGAAGACCGTAGTGACTACCCACTAATCACAGGTCATATTTGAGAGCCTACAGGTCGAAGCCTTGGCTCTGATACCATAATTATAACACCCCATTTTGGAAATATAAATATCACAGTAATTATGGCGTGTCATCAAAGCATACAAGGTAAAATGTCTAAACATTACTTGACCATAAAAAGGAAAATACCAGAATCAAACATCGGTAGTCTAAAAGTAAAGCTCATCACACACAAACATAGTATAATAAAGGAAAGGACTAAACAATGTCCAAAGCATAAGTATCATAAGAAAGGAAAATGCATAATGTAAAGAAGGCTAGACAGCTTCAAGTCCATATGCACGCACTCTTAGTGTCTACGAGTGTCCCTGAGTACCTGCCGTTTTGGGAACATAGAAAAGGAAAATGGCTGAGCAATACGCTCAGTGCACGGATGTACAATAAAGCATGAATAGGATAAGCATATAACATAATAACAGCGGAAGAAAACTAAGTCCCGAGTAACCTGGTTAAGTCTTAATAAATCTGGTTTAATAGTTTGAAAGTCTTATGTTTATCTTATAAAAACTATTTGTCATATTTTACCATTAGCCAATATAGGTCATGAAAATCCACCGTGCATGAATAATTGGAGGGGTGACCTCATCATGCAAATTAGAGGGGCTGCCTCTAATTTAATATACTGGTTTTTGGGTAAGAGGGATCAGCTCCTTGTGAAGGATGCAAGGCACACACAACATTCACCATGTAATCCTGAATAAAAACATGTAACTAGGATGCACCCATACGCCCCACATGCTAAATATAAATAAATGGCCAAAAGCTGAAGGGACGCCACGAGCAATCACTCCGCCGTGGTGAAGTCATAACATCAGTGCCTCTAATGTTATGGTTATGGTACCTTCATAACTAGGTGAAACTGGTCATGCATGTATATGGCTATAGGTAATCTTAATTAAACATAAGCAATCAAACTCATAACTTATACTACGGGAAAACAGTTGGCTGCATACGGGGAATCCTAATAAGGAAAGAATGTCCATACTGAAAGGACGAGAATCTGTACCTTATGTCCAGTGAACGAGAAAGACGGACTGCGAGAATCCTACTTCCGAATCACTAGTGCTACATAAATACGTACATGAATAAGTATCTGCTTACTAAATACATAGCTGGTTTTATGTCATGTCTTAGCTTATTTTATGTGTTCTTACCATGTTTTACTGTTTTAATCTGATTAAGTATTTCTGGTATTTCATGTGTTATTATACTTACTGTGTAATAATAAGTAACTTTCCAAAAATAGCAGGTTTCCTAAAATAGAAAGTTTCCAAAAATAGAAAGTTTCCAAAAATAGAAAGTTTCCAAAAATAGAAAGTTACCAAAAATAGAAAGTTTCCAAAAATAGAAAGTTTCAAAAAATAGAAAGTTTCCAAAAATAGAAAGTTTCCAAAAATAGACTTACTGCTTAAAAAAGATAAGTTTCTAACAATAGCTGGTTTCCATAAATAAATTAGCTGCCTTATTTAATTAAGTTTCTAAAAATAGAAAGTTTCCATAATTAGAAATAAGCTGGTTAAATAAGCTAAGTATATAAGCCTAAGTGTTTTTCATGATTATTTCTAAGTCTTATGGTATATTGTATAGTTTAATAATTATTTCATGTAATTTAATTAAACTATAGGTTATAATATTTAATTAAAGTATAACATGTTTTTAATTAAATAAGTTAAATACTTAGGTTAAAATATGTATTATTATATATTAATAATATAACCTAAGTCATGTTAATTAATTAATTATATCCATGCCTTTAAAATAATTAATTAATTATAAGTGTTAAATATATAAATACTTAGGTTAAAATAATTGCATGATCATTAATAATTAAATAACCTAAGTCATGTTATTAAATTAATTACATCATTTTATTAATTTAATTTTTAACATAAGTTCATAAACATATAAACTAACATACACCATGAACCGGATCTAGGCTAAAAACATGAACCGGACATGAAATGGACACCGTACCCCGAACCAACTCGGGGTACCCCTTGTTCCTTTGCTGCCGTGGGACCCACACGCACCAACCAAGACCATATGGTCTTGGTGGTTGTCGGCTTGGCAAACCGAAACCCCTTCGGGTTCAGTTGCAGCCTGCGGCCAAAACAAACACCCCCTTAAAACAACCCTTTGATTTAATTTGACACAAAAACATGTTAGATCTATGCTTAATTATTATGTTTTTATAAAAACATCACATGTTCATAATTAATAAAAAGATTAAATCAAAAGAAAAGGTTTAAAAAGGTTTTACCGAATTCGTGGATCAAGAGAACGAAGAACCAACACGATAAATCACTAGAATTCTAAGATCCAAGATCAAAAACCACCTTGTATGGTGTTTGTAGGGTGGCGGCACAAAGGAGAAGGAGGAAGAGGAGGTTTTAGGTTTTTCTTAAAATCTTCTGTAAAGTTATTTTGTGTAGAGTAAAAAGTAAATAACCCCCTTTAGTAAATTTGACAAATGGGCTTGGCCCATTTGTCCTTGTTGGCCGCGGGTAGGGACCCCACTTGGGGTACCCGTACCTTTTTCCGTGTCTCGTTATTTAGTTACTCGTTTGTGATTATTTATGTTCGTGTTTTAAATGTTCTCGTTACGTAAATACCGTGATCTAATATATTTATTTACGCTCGTAATAAATATATATACGTAATTAATCATAGTTCGTGTTTTAATTACGTTCATGATTTCATGATCGCATGTTCGTGATTAATTATCGTTAAATAATTATTACATGATCGTGCATAGTAAATACTTATCGTGTTCTAACACGTACGTAATACGTAAACTCCAAACACGCGTAATCATGCTATATTAGGAAAGTTTTAATCTAGTACGTACGATCCTAAGGGTACTATGCATGGTAAAAGCATGCGGGTTTTACAACCACGAAATTGGATAGGTCCACATTTCATGAAACTAGCATAAGAACATTCCTTCTGAATCTTCTGAACAACACCATTACCTTCAACTTATCCCGCAGCATTGCCTCCCGCTGGTTCATCAACATTACCTCCAACTTGATTTTCAACATTCCCTCCAACCTGACCAACAGCATTCCTATTCTTAGCCTCTTGGTTCCTCGCAGCACGTTCAACTTCCAGTACTTTAGCAATAGCTTGCTCAATCATAGTATTAACAGTAGCAGTCGTCAATTTAGGCGGTATGTTTTTAGGAAACTAACCAAACAACAATTTAGTAAAGTCAGAAAAATGCCTCCCAACTCCTTCCTTCCTTCCTTCCTGTGATAACACAGAAGAAAAAGAACAAGTAAGTATTCATATCAAGATAAGAAGAAGGATTTCTCTATCAAGATGTAGCATGGATACTACATGCACCAACAACACAGTTCACAATGAATCATTAACCAATTCACAAAAGAACTAATAAGACAAATCATAAGTCATGAAGGTAATTTGGATTGCGTTGGAAAATTTCCACAAAATTGTGACAAGTAATGTCACTACAACCCTTCATCACGGCAAACTTAAAATCATTAAGTTTCATCACAAACTACAGTACCAGTCTACATAAGTTCTATTACAACAAGGCTAATAAAAACAACATAAAAGAACTAAACATCTGATCCCCACAGCTTCTTGTACATCGGCTCATCATCACTACTGCTATCATCTTCCTTAGAATCTTCTTCCAATTTTTCCGTTCCCTTTCGACTACCTCCTTCACTTGGTTTCAACAACACCTGAGCTTCAGTCTGACTCGGCACATCACCAATCACTACACCTCGACTAGGAAAAGATCTCATAGGCAAATCCCACACACTCAACCTTGCATTACTTTCTTTCTCCTTACGTAACCTTTCAATTTGCCCACTCAAATTCAACACCATAGATCTTAATCTAACAACTTCATCCATTTCCCTTGCCCTAACAAACTCTGATCTCCTCACACTACTAACAAACCTGTCAAACTTTTTCTCATTCTGCTCAAACCTCCTAATCACACGTGTCTCAACCAAATACCTTTCAAACAAAGACCTATCAAACTTCTTAAGAAACCAGAAAATATCATCATAAGACCTAGGACCTGGACAATAAACCTTAGATATGCCATTATGAATAGATCGAGCACTAGCAACACTACTCGACTCAACAGGAACATCACCCCTAGCAAATGCAATCCCAGGCAAACTGCTAATATAAGCATCACAAGTAGGCGTCAAAGAACGAACAACAGGTCGCTGACAATCTGGAACAGTCTGTGGCACAACATTCACCCTTGGAACATAACTACCTTGTATCAATTCAGGATCTGTCTGACCAACTGCAGTAGGTGAAATCCCATCATCTAAATTCTCAAAAGGCTCCTCATCATCACTAGCACTAAAGTTATCTACTTCCTCACCGTCCAATACATTAGTCATATCAATCCATCCATCCTCACGAGGTAAACCAGCCATTTTTTACAATTATAAGGGTTCAAGGATACTTAAGGTCATTGTTAATAAAATAGAAATTAGTATGTAATGCTCATGCAAATGTCATACGTAATCCATGCTATGCAACACAATGCAAATGATGTTTATGCAATGCTCGCAAAAAAAAGATACTGACAAGCACTCAGCGTACTTTCAATAATTCCAATACAATGTCATAGTATTTACTTAATAAATACTCAGGAAATCTTTTCAGTTATGAGGGATACACCTACAATGCAAAACAAAACTAAAAGTGATCTTACCGGAGCGTTGCAGAGGAGTTGTGTGCTTTTCAAGAATAAATACTTTCGACACCAAAGTTATAGTTTAGGACAATTTTTAAAATCGACCCAGTTCTCTATAACTTGTAGCTCTGATTACCAATCTCTAACACCCCCAATTTACATTGCGCAACGAAAATACACAATCAGATGCTAGACACAAGTATCATCACACATGGTATATTGAACGACTCAAAATATGAGACGTTTACACATAAATATAAACAAGATTTTCATAATAGGTCTAAAACATAATTTCATCCCATAGTTGTCCTAAAACGACACCAGAGTAAATCGACCAACAACCAACACAAGTTTAGTCCAGTACACCAACATAAAATAAATTGTTCAACAGTAAACGATAGAAACAGTTTTTAGACCAACATTCTTCCAAAAGCCAAGCCACAACCTCCACAGCAAGGCTTCATGCTCCATCACTTCCTATTACCTGAAACACATGTTAGAACGAGTCAACAATAATGTTGAGCGAGTCTATAAGTTTATCAAATCACATTTGAACACAAGAAGAAAATCAATCATAATCATTTATAGAATTGTCGTACACACAATCTATATTCAAGGCAATAATAAACATTGTATTTAAGCTCATGACACCGACCCCTTAACCAAATAGTCACCCACGCCAAATGCCGGCATGACTAGAATAAAACCATTGCCCCTCTAGGGTATCAGTTGCTAGAATACCACATTCTTATTCCCGTAAATTATCCTTCCCAGAGGTTACTCAACGTAATGCCCTGGTCTCAGATAGGGTGGTCAACCCAATAGTACTATCATTAGAATAAGCGGTTATTCCTGACTCACAACATCAAGTCAGAAGATAGTTAACGGCTCATGAATTTAGGGTCTTTAGCAACAAGGTACTCAATATAATGTAAACAATTACTCATGACTTGTGTTCATTTATTTTCAAATAGCATGCATCCCTCTCGAGGGTATAAAACATTTAGTAGCTAGCATAAAAAGCGAGACTACAGACTCACCTTAGTATAAGAGATCTAGCGAGATGATCGTAAATGATAATGGATGCCTTTCAAACACGAGAACCGCTACCTATCAAATAAGGCGCGTTCATTAATAATGACTCGAGAAATAAATCATACATAACAAAATCAAACTCAAACTTATAAAATCATGATAAAATCGAGAGAATACGATATAAATAACTTCATTATACTCTACTACATATTTACTTTACCGTTTTACACTTTTAATAAAGTCCGCCGGCAAATACTACATGTACTAGTTTATTTACTCCTTTTAAACTCGTCAAATGTTTATGAAATGACTCGATAAACTAACTTACTATATATAGAAAGTCCTCCTACAAGTTTATCAAATGAATTTACTTTTAAAGTCCTTTACCCGACTCATTTTCAAACTACAAAATCCGGACAGATTTACGTTGATTTTTCATACAACCGGTTTAACTTCTTTAAACGACTCCGTTTACAAAACCAACACTCGGGTTTTAAAATAAACTCACCCTCTAAGGTTAACACTTCATTATCAGTAGGTTACATATTTCAAAATTTCAATTTATTGTCCCCGAGATTTGATCCAAATATCGACAACAACTATATGTAGTGTCGATACTCATCTTCTGTTACACGAATAATCAAAACATCATAACTTCGCGCTCGTTTGGAGCTAGAAGCTCTACTTTATATCAAATCAAAGCTAATAAACTTATATACAACCCTAGGCTATAAGTTAAGCCATTATCAAAACATAAAAATCCTGAATTTACTGTTTACTTACTGTTATAAAATGACCATCAAAAACTTGTACAAAATCACATTTTTGACCAAAACCAACCATGAAAATGTTCATCCCAATACTCTAACATCATCATACATTAACCATAACATTCAAATCATCATTAAATTTAAAACCTTCAAATCAAAATCAAGTTTTTAACAAGATTCTTGCAAGAATCACCATTGATCATGCCAAAAACACCATGCATGATCATGGCTTTCACCTAACAACATGAAAAAAAATAAAATGTATTACACCAAAATGATCCTTGTACAATTCTAAGATAGGGACTTTGATTATTTTTGCTCAAATCCTTGTTAAAATGGAGCAAAAATTGAAAATGTATGGTTTTGGTGGGTGGGTGGAGGTCACGGCTACAAGAAGAAAACAAAGAGAGAGAAAGAAATTTTTGAGTGGGAATTATGTGATGTGTGTGTGAATTTTAAGTTTATATATAGTGGTTGAGGGACAAATGTTCTAATTTTTCAATAGTTGTGGCTCAAGATAAAAATAGTTAACCCAAAAGCGGGAAATAACTATTAGTCTTTTAAAATATTTACGGGGCTCAGGTTTCATAAATATACTTTTAAAAATTTAAAACGTACCTCAAATATAATAATATCGACTCCCGACTCGACTTAACACGACATTTAAAATAAAACATCAAAAATGACAAAAATCGAACAACCGACAATAAGACGTAAAATATTTGGCATCCGTCGACATCACGCTTGCTAATACTCCTTATACTTAAAAATATTAAATATAAACCTTCCAACATCGGTTTAAACTTAAACCTCCAAAAATAAATATCATTCAAACTCATCCAGAAATTTCAAAAATAATCGTAAAATAAGATTAAGCAATGACCTCGGTTTTGGGTTGTCACATTCTTAGAGCACCCACAATGCTAAAAGTTGGCAAAGACTTTTTACTATGCTAAAAAGTGTTTTGTTATGTTTTTAAGCATTGCAAGTTAAGCTTTTTGAAAAGCTTTTCACAAAAGCTTGTCAAACACAAAGCTTTTGCTCCAAGTTGTAGTGATTAAATGATGCTTGCATTAAATGCATTCAATACTTCAAGTCTTTGGAAGACTTTGCCATTGTTGATGCTCTTAGTTTTGATCACGACAAATTACAAAGACATTTATTGTCAAACACAATCATAAAACAAATTATCTAACAAACACTATCATCAAGGTAATAATCATTACGCTAACATATCTTAATCATGCTTAGTGATCATAAAAGTGATTAGCCTTAAAACTCACTTTTGTTAAACATTACAAAATATTTTTAATAAACTTTATTTTTAATAAAATGTTTTATTAAAATGAAAATGAAAATTTGAAGGCATATTCCATATGTCATAAAAATATCCGTTGAAGGTTTAAACAGCCTTAGATATTTCAAATTCACTAAAAGACAAAAAGGAGCAGAGTCTACGCCAGCGGTACCTTAGCACCTATGGCGGTTCCTTATCGATAAGGAACCGCGGGTGCCAATAAGGAACCGCGGGCAGATATAGCCGTTGGATGTTTTGTCCTATAAATAGTGAATCAAATCTGCATTCTCATCAACCCTTTTTGGACATCTTCTGCAGCCTTCTTTCTCCTTTCTAATCCTAGTCATTTGTAAATGATCACTTAATGTGTTAAGTATGTTACTCATGATTATCCTCTTGATCTTCTTCTTTACCTTGTCTAAATAGAAGATCACTCACACACTTGTGATGTGATTAAAGATGTAGCATTGATGAAGATCACCTCATCCTAAATATCTAGTCATGTTCATCATTTGTCTATTTGTGTCTTCTGTAGATCCAATGTATTTGTGAATACTTGGACTACTTGTGTTCATCCAAGTTATTTGTGAATATTTGGATTAGAGTTGTGTACATCCATTGCACATGTGTGTGCTTGGATTTATGTTGTGTAGATCTAAGCTACATGTGTGTACTTGGATATGATTAGTTGAGTTGTAATTAGTTGTATTAGTTCTCACTAAACTACAAAGTGATGTGGTTGTGTCTTGTTAGTTCTCACTAAACTACAAAGTGACGTGGTTGTGTCTTGTGAGTTCTCACTAAACTATAAAGTGATGTGGTTGTGTCTTGTGAGTTCTCACTAAACTATAAAGTGATATGTAGTTGTGTTGTGTGAAGTTCTCACTTAGCTTCAAAGTGAAGAGTCGTGAAGATTGGTTCTAGCTTTGGATTAGAACTCGACATCTAGCCTTGTGTCGGAAAATGGTGAAGTAGGCAACGTTGTGAAGATTGGTTCTACCTTTAGATTAGAACTCGACATCTAGCCTTGTGTCGTAAAAGAGTGAAGTGGGCGATGTTGTGTAGACTGGTCCTAGCTAATATTAGGTCTCGACATTTAGCTTAGTGTCGGAAAATAATGTAAGCGACGTTGTAAGGTTTTCTCCGCCAAGAAGGGAGCTTATGGATATAGTGGAAATCTCGAGTAAGGTGTACTCGAAGAGTGGAGTTGGAACGAGGATAGAGACTCGTTGCCGAACCACTATAAATCTTGGTGTCTTCCTACTAGGTTGTTTCTTTCCTTACTCTTTACTTACATTCATTATCACTACACTTATTATACATTGTCAATGCATTAGAACTGAACCTAATCATTATGAAACTAGCTTTCAAGTAAAAGATAGTTTTGTGCACTCATCTAATTGAAAGGAATTTTAATTAGGAGATAAACCGATGAGAAACTATTCAACCCCCTCCCCCTTTCTAGTTTCTACAAACCATAAGATGGTAGGTTTTGAACTTTGATTAAAAGTTAATTTTTTCATTATATTTTCTTAGCCACAAACTTTTGTATATCTTTTTCTTATCATATTTATATATGTTTAACTTTCTTAAAAATAATTTTATCCTATTTGTTATAAATTTAATTATTTTATATATAATAATATGAGAAAATTTTCGTAAAGAACGAGTATCCAAAAAAGGTTAAAAGAATGATCTGAGCCATTGATTCCACATTGAATTATACGGCTCAGATCTCTTCATTCAATCTCATCCTTACCCTACTTGTTACAAACAAACACACACACACACACACACACAATCAAATCAAATCCACACCATACCCCACCCTTGCACCGCTTCCGTTTCTCCCCACCATCGCACCACCACCATTCCATCCCACCGCCGTCATCCACCACCATTGGCCGTCATACACACACTCACCCCTTTTCTCCCAAATTGAATCTAGCATAACCCTAACTCATTATCCTTTATAATCGACCAAAATTGATAATATATAATGGATCTACGGGATGGAATAAGAGAATCGACTGTTGATCCGTTGCCGAAATCGTCTTCTTTGCCGGTTTCCAGAACTGTCTTCTCGAAATCTGGATTATGGTACAGATATCCACTTATTTTTTCTTATTATTCTTTATTTATTGTTTTTTTATAATCTGCTTATTTTAATTAGGTTGAATTACATGTGATTTAAGTAAAAACACCAACTGTTTTGAGGGGTTGTTGTTATTTTTTTTGTTTATTCAGTTTTTTATAATCTTAGTTGCGATATAGAATGAAATTTTGAAAAAAAAGATGGAGAAATGGTCATATTTTCATGATTTCTATAGGGGGTGTTTGATTAGCTTATCTTTACTAGCTTATTGGTTTGTAGTAAACAGAAAAATTGAACAACTTATCTTTTAGCTTATGAGTTTATACCTTATAAGGGTTATTAGCTCAAATTTATATGCTCAGAAGCTCGACAAAGAGAGCTTATTGGTTTTTCTAGTTATTATAGTCTGATAAGCCCGTTAAGCTAGTTTGAACAAACAAGATTAAGAAGTGGTCATATTTTCATGATTTCTATAGGGGTGTTTGATTAGCTTATCTTTACTGGCTTATTGGTTTGTAGTAATAAAAAAACTTGAACAACTTATCTTTTAGATTATGAGTTTATACCTTATAAAGTTGGTAAGCTCAAAGTTATATGCTCAGAAGCTCGACAAAGAGAGCTTATTGGTTTTTTTGGTTATTATAGTCTGATAAGCCCGTTAAGCTAATTTGAACACCATTATAGTTTAAACCATTTTGTAAGTAAGTCGTACGTTGAGGCTAAAAGTTTTGGGTTTATGAGTTTAAAATCTCAGTTGCGATATGAAATAAAATTTTAGAAAGATGAGACAGACATTATGGGGTTTAGCGATTCAAACAAAATTAAATACGATTCAAAGAGAACTACAAGTGGTTCTGTTTAAATCACATGTAATACATGTGATTATTAGGAAAGAATGGCAATGTGAGTTAGTTGGGATGTACAAAAATTCATTTCAGTCAAGCAAAAGAATTACAATTGTTGCGTAAAAATGCAAACTTGATATTAGTGATATGAAATCATTATAACTGATGTATTTTACTAATGAAATTTTGATTCTGGCACTTTGTTTAAGTTAGGCATTAAAAAATGAATTAGGTTCTTATGTTTCTTTGTAAAAATTTATGGAAACATAAAACATCTTAATCAAGTCGTTAGCTGCATAAAGTTAATTGTGGATGGTTGAGTAGAATTACATTTATCAATATATGGTTTTATTACAACAACTTCGTATTTTTGCTTTTATATCAGGTTATTTGAGTATATTAATCCTCAATACTTAGATAATACAAAGTTTTGCTAGATATATGGAATAATTGATTGTTGCATGTTCAATTTTAAATAATTACTTTAGAGACACATCACACATCTAATTATCCTCTTAATTGAACATGGAAGGTTGTGTTTCAACTGCCATGCCTATTTGAATCATGTAGATAGTCACTCAAACTATGTGATCCATAACACATTGTAATACTTATTATAGAATAATAGTGTCTTATGTTTGAAAAGTATTTAGAGTGTTATTAATCCTTAGATTATTCGTTTCAATCGTGTTTTAGGTACTTTCAGTATATACTTAGCAACTCACTCCACATAGACTCTATATAGTAGTGTAATGAAAACAAGATAGGCGATAAGTTTAGTGAGATACACTCTCCTACGCGTAGGCTTAGAACGACCTCATGAGGCTCATCAAAGATGAGTACATCTCATCGGTGAGTATACTTATTAGCAAACTCATTCGGCAAGTAAGCAAAGCTTATTAGCGGTAGGTAAAATTGATTCCTAAAAACTTGTGTGTTTTTTAAAAAACCATGGCAACTTTAAGGGGAACTTAACTATAAGAGCAAGGGGTATGGTTGAAATGAAATCTCTTTCAACTTAGACCCAACTACTACCAGCTCAGCGCCACCCCCACACCAAAACAACTCACAAAATAACCATCCCACTCATGACATTTCTTTCTCTTCTCCACTTTGGCCGCATCCACTAATTTAATTTGTTTCTTTTTTTTTATTTTTCACACAAAATTAAAATTTTATTTCATTAAATTAAAAATCAAATACATAAATAAAAATACATTACGAAAATAAAATACAATACGAAACTTCAAAGTAAAGATGATCTAGAAAATAAAGTTTGTCTAGTATATACGGGATGATCAAATATCAGGTTATCAAAATCGTGATTGTTGTCATCTTGTTGAAAAGTAGATCAGTTATTGAAGTTAAGTATGAACAGTATATATGCATCAAATGTTCGTTCGATTTTACATAGTGTAAAACTGGGGTTCCATTCTCTTCTAGTTAACGATATTAATTGCAACATCACATCTGAACGTACGTCGTGAATAAAAAAGTTGCCAAAAACCACGGGCATAACACCCAGATTTCATAGCCCGTTAGATAGTTGGATTCGAGAAGCAGCCGAACTTGAATACATATAGCTTAATTAAGAATTAGTTCAAAGTTCAAACATAAAGTTAAATTATACGATAATAATCTACTTATCTAAAACCCGTCCCCGTTTGTTTTTATGGCGAAATCAACATAATATCAGATGCGTTATGGGGAAATCAACTAAACGATACGATAATATAAAGCAAGAGAAGTAAAATGGTTTTTCTTTCCTCAAATTATAAACACTTCTATAATTAAATAATTCACCACCAGTGTCGCATATTTATCATGCACGTTTATACAAAGTTCTAATCAAAGCAACACTAGATATGGCTCAAAGCCACAACGCCTTAACTTTTAAGTACGAAGACTTGCACCGGAGCTCATTGTTCATGCAGAACCACGCTTTGAGAACTAAAGCCTCTCTCTGACATTGATGATCAACAAAGCCTTTGGATTTGTTGGTGATTTTGTGCTACTAATATGAATTAAGTGTAACAGATTGATTTAGTTACCCAATGTATAATTGTGATAAATGTTCATCAAGTGGAGGTTGTGCGGAGTGACTTGTATGACGTTATTGTGATTATCATACAGGGGTCCGGGGGCAACGCCCCTGGTAGCAGGTCCAAGGGGCGGCGGCCCCTGACAGGGTAGGCTAAAAGAACGCACTTGAAAATAAAATTCTCGAAAATCTAGACTCGATTTTGCTTGTTTAATTAAGTGGTTCGGTAGTTAGTAACTGCTATAGCAGTTGCAACCAAATTTCAGTTTTATTGGTCATATATTTATCATCTCTAGTTCTGGTTTTCATAACAGAAAAACACATTCTCAGTTCAAAAAATATGAGTTCTATCCAATCTGAGATTTTGATAGAACCATATCGAAATACTTAGATATAAGATTTCGATAGAACCATTTCAGATTTTTTGAACTGAGAATGTGTTTTTCTGTTACGAAAACCAGAACTCAGGATGATGAATATATGACCAATGAAATTCGGTTGCAACTGCTATAACACGTACTAACTATCGAACCACTTAATTAAACAGGCAAAACCGAGTCTAGATTTTCGAAAATTTCGATGGTCCTATCAAAATCTCCGATCTGAGTTGTATGCATCTTTTTGTATTTCTAATTAAGAACATGCTATCCATATGTGACCATTTAAAAAATACGAGTTTGTTCTAAACTGCGTAAAAACTGAGATTGATTACGAATTTTTCATATTTTTAATCCATCAAGTAAAATCATTTAGAACACATAAAGATGTGTGTTTCTTAATCGATATCAGTCAATACATGTTTAAAGAAAAAATATATAGACAAAAGTTCGTGCGTGCATGTACAGGTCTTATAATTAATGTTATACTACGTAACTAGCTAAACTTATCTAGTCAGGTACCACACAACTCTCATACTTCTCTTTTGCGTAACATTAGGTGCAAATTTCCACCCATTTAATAATGAATGGGTGGATTCTAGTTTTGTTTTATCCCTAAGGTGCCAAAAGGTGTTAATTTTGAAGTTAAAGTGAAAACAAGTCGAGAAGTTCAAAAGCCTTCCAAATAGCATATTAAATAGCTACTTGCTCGTACAAACAATATTACGTTTCAACCCAACCGGAAAATCTAGACCCGTTACCTAATACGCCAAGTTTTCCATTTCTCAAATAGTTTAAACAAAATATTTAAATCTCCATCAATATTTAAAATGCTGATAGAAAATAGCCATGTATCCCAATTTTCAAAGGAAATATAATTAATTTCGGTAGCTAGCATGTAGTAGAATGTTCTTTCATTTTATTCTTCTTTAAGACACATACTACTCTTTCCATTTATGTTAGTGGTAACATGTGGAAAATTAAAGATGGGTCAAAAGTGGCCTGTTGATATATTATTGTCAGAGCATCCACAATACTAAAATTACTAGTAATAACTTTTTATTATTTCAATAAGTATTTTGAGTGTGTTTTTAACATTGCAAACATAGTTTTTGTAAAGTTTTTTAAGAAGACTTGACATATGTCAAGTCTTTCTTTAAAGTTGTATGAAAGTTGTATGCATAAATGTGGTATGCATTAATGGCATTTAATGTGAAAAAAGTCATCAAAGACTTATCTCATTGTTGATGCTATTAGCAATGAACAGAAAAGGTGGACACAACGTAGCATGCTTGTAGATAGCATGCCTGTTCCAGGCTATGTGGTGTTTTTTTATGGATGTTTATATAACGCAAAACCAGTTCTGTTTTCATGTTTTGATCAAACGGTATTGCAAGAACTATACATATATAAGCCACTACAGTTTGTTTCAAACTCTAGTAACATTGTAAAACTAAGAAAACCTCGCGACAACACATTTTTTTTCTTACATATACATGTGATTTGTTTGGAAATCATATGAAATAAGTATAGAATGGGTTCAAAAGTTGAAGTGTCACTACAACATTCGCGCCCTATCCCAACGATATTTTTGGCGTTTTCCCAGCGACAAGTCGCTGGGGATATATTTCCCCAGTGACATTTCGCTGGAGAAAATTCGCTGGGGTATGCTCGTTGTTAAAAGTACCCCAGCGACTTACCCCAGCGACATGCGGGCCCCACAGACTTTTCCTGGAAGAATAGATTGCCACGGTGGCAACATTTTCCCCAGCGACATGTCGCTGGGGAAAATCCTTATTAAACAAAAAAAATTAAGTTGAACTTAAACATTTTAGCTAATTACAAAGTTTCCCCAGCGACATGTCGCTGGGGAATCTTTCCTTTTATTTGACTTGTCAACGCGTTGTCGTTGACTTGTCAACGATTTCCAAAGTTTCCCCAGCGACATGTCGCTGGGGAAACTCTCGATACGTTTGACTTGTCAACGCTTTGCGTTTGACTTGTCAACGAATAACCAAAGTTTCCCCAGCGACATGTCGCTGGGGAAGAGTCTACAGGTTTTTTTTTAAAATTGCCTGCACAGCAGGCGTTTTCCATATTTTTCCGGAATTTTTCCGGAAAAAATCTACCAAAACCTGTAACAAAAACCTGTATTTGCTCACCAAAAGACACATATAAAGTAAACTTGGAATACAAATCAACACAAACGCGGAATAAGTTCAAACTTGCACCAAAATATAATATAACGTTCTAATTTAGTCAAGGATACTAGGAATAAGTCGGGATAGTTAAGGATACTAGGGAAACAAGCGTTCTAATTTAGGATAATAGGGAAACAAGTCAATATGAACATAAAGAAACTATGTACCATACTAACAAACACATATATGACACGACTAGCTCGCGTCATCGCCACCATCCTCGCCACCCTCCCGATCCTCAGCATCATCACCCGGGCGACTCCCGCTCCCGCTGGCACCAACATCATCACCCGGCCGACTCCCGCTCCCGCTGGCACCACCACTCTCATATCTCGAAAAATGATCGCCATACCTGCCGTCGTTTCTCAGCAGGCCCATCATGAAATCAACATCCCGATCCCGACGAGTCTCAGGGGGTGGTGACGAAAAGCACGAGGGAGTACTGGTGTATCCCGGCAATACCATACCCACGCCAGGATGGTGGCAGCGAAACTTACCTCCTCGCACCATCCTGTTGATCTCAGCAGTGGTGTGCTCACCCGTCGCCTCTAGCTCCCTCATCTGATCCTGTGTGGTGACAATAACACAAGATAGTAAATATATTAGTCGGGTTGCTAGATTATTAATCAATGATTCATTAAAGTGTGTTTTGAAAAGAATACTTACATACAACTCGAGAGACTGCTCATGTATAAATACACCATCTGAATTTGTATGCAAACGATACAACATGTCGATCTCTGAAGGCTCCTGTTGGGTTTCGGACGCCTTTTGCTGTACATACACACGTAAGTAAGATCAATCTAATTAAATGCGGCAATAATAATATGTATGTAAAATCAATAATGATAATAATAAAATAATAAAAATAAAAAACAATAATAATAATAAAATAAAAAAAATAAAAAAACAATAATATTGTAAAATTAATAATAATAATAATAATAATTACCATGAGCTGTCGAGTGCGAGGGATCGACCGAGAACCATGTCGGGAGATAAGTGTTGCCTTGGACCGATTTTGGCTGTTTGTTAAGGATCGCTTCTTGTTAGCTTCGTCAGTCCAAAACGCTATCTGTTTCTCCCACTCTTCAGCTGTGTGCTCGTCGGGTCTGTTCCGCCTAATTTGATCCACATCGTATTCTCTAGTCTCGGGGTCTTTTACGCAATAATCTCGCTTCAGACTAGCCTTGCTGGTGTTGTATGATTTTTGTAACTGGTGATTAATGGTATCATAAATACTCTTCCACCGAGGGGTGCTCATGTGCGGCGCGAGATCATATTTTTTCTGCAATCAAATACAACACATTGAAAACAGAGTTAGAAATATAATTTATATATTTATTTAAATTCGTTTATTTATTTATATGATATAAATAAATAAACGAATTTAAATAAATATACACAATACAACACATTGAAAACAGAGTTAGAAATATAATTTATATATTTATTTAAATTTGTTTATTTATTTATATGATATAAATAAGGAAATAAATTTAAATAAATATACACAATACAACACATTGAAAACAGAGTTAGAAATATAATTTATATATTTATTTAAACTTTTTTATTTATTTATATGATATAAATAAAAAACAAATTTAAATAAATAAATACAATTAAATAAATGAACACGATAATTAAATAAATATAAAATGATAACTTACCCCAATAGCTGTCCTGGCCGCCGCCTTGTGCCCTTCGGGGACCTTGCTCCATGAAGGGTAATACAAAGGTATTTCCCTAGCGACACACCCGAAGAAGTTTCCCCAATGATCTGCGTAGGGGCCGACATGTGTAATAAGGTTACCTCTAGCGGTTACAAAGTCGACCTCGACCGGCCGGTTGTGATTATCGGCCACCGCATCCAGTAATTTCAGACAGCGGGTCTTCTCCCGGGTATTCTGCCTGCCGGCTCTCCTCCCGCCCAAATTGGGCTTTTTCTTTCCTTTTCCTGCAAAATCAAGTGAGTGATAAAGTCATAAAAGTTAAGGCAAACAAGTTAAATATGTGTATCAAATTTGTATTACAATAATCCAGAAATTCTTACCCCGGTTGACGAAGCAACCCCCGCAACCGAATGATGGAGGACGTGGACGTGAAGGATCCTCGCCACCACTGTCCCAGCCGTGTCCCCGTGCAACATCAGTCATCTGTATACAGGTACAATTAGCATAACATGTAGAAATTCATGAACAAAATAATACAAGCATGCACAAATCTAAATATCAAAATAAATTTACACATTTAAACAATCCACTACAATTTCATTCATTCATTCATTCAAATATATAAGTGTATTTTACAAGTTACAACACAAAGTTAATCTTCTTCGTCACTAGAATAAAATTTCTCAACACCATCATCATCTTTAGAGGTTCAATGTATTAGATATGTTTCAACATTAGAGGTTCAATGTATTAGATAGGTTTTATCATTAGAGGTTCAATGTATTAGATAAGGTTCATCATTAGAGGTTCAATGTATTAGATATGGTTCATCATTAAAGGTTCAATGTATCAAATATGGTTCAACATTACAGGTTCAATGTATTAGATAGGGTTCATCATTAGAGGTTCAATGTATCAGATAGGGTTCATCATTAGAGGTTTAACATATTAGGTAGGTTTCAACATTGGAAGTTCAATGTATTAGATAGGGTTCAACATTAGAGGTTTAATATATTAGATAGGGTTCAACATTAGAGGTTCAATGTATTAGATAGGGGTAAACATTAGAGGTTCAATGTATTAGATATGTTTCAACATTAGAGATTCAATGTATTAGATATGGTTCATCATTAGAGGTTCAATGTATTAGATATGGTTCAACATTAGAGGTTCAATGTATTAGATAGGGTTCATCATTAGAGGTTTAACGTATTAGATAGGTTTCAACATTGGAGGTTCAATGTATTAGATAGGGTTCAACATTAGAAGTTCAATGTATTAGATAGGGTTAAACATTAGAGGTTCAATGTATTAGATATGTTTCAACATTAGAGGTTTAATGTATTAGATAGGGTTCATTATTAGAGGTTCAATGTATTAGATATAGTTCAACATTAGAGGTTCAATGTATTAGATAGGGTTCAACATTAGAGGTTCAATGTATTAGATAGAGTTCAACATTAGAGGTTCAATGTATTACATAAGGTTAAACATTAGAGGTTCAATGTATTAGATAGGGTTCATCATTAGAGGTTCAACGTATTAGATAGGGTTCATCATTAGAGGTTCAACGTATTAGATAGGTTTCAACATTGGAGGTTCAATGTATTAGCTAGGGTTCAACATTAGAGGTTCAATGTATTAGATAGGTTTCAACATTAGAGGTTCAACGTATTAGATAGGGTTCATCATTAGAGGTTTAACGTATTAGATAGGGTTCATCATTAGAGGTTCAATGTATTAGATAGGGTTCATCATTAGAGGTTCAATGTATTAGATATGGTTCAACATTAGAGGTTCAATGTATTAGATAGGGTTCAACATTAGAGGTTCAATGTATTAGATAGGGTTAAATAGGCGCGTTAACGAAAAACTTTTGGAGGGAATCCTAAAAAGTTTCCCCAGCGACATGTCGCCGGGGAAACATTTGGACATAAAATAAACAACGCATTAACACTAATCACTTGGATTAGACGTGGAAGAAAGTTTCCCCAGCGACATGTCGTTGGGGAAAAGTTGGCGGGTTAATCTCCCGCTTGCATTTTTGTGAAATAGTTTGGTCAAAATTCAGTCAATGGTTCCCTAGCGACAAGTCGCTGGGGAAACTTTCCTTTATTTTTTGGTCAAAATTTTTACGAGCAAGTTTGCCACGTCAGACAGATTTTGTCGTTTAGCGTCGTTTCCCCAGCGACATGATGTCGCTGGGAAAAACCCCGATGGGGAAGGACTGGATTGTTGTAGCGTGTGTATAACGAATTGCAACAAATTATCTTCACATAGTTGTGTTTATAATAAATCCATAACTAGCTTAATTAATTAAGAATTCAAACTCTAAACCAAATTAACCAACCAAACTAATCTAGTCACATACGTAAACCGGCTTTTTTCCACAAACTTAGCTTTGAGCACTGCTATAAATTCACCACCATTGTAGCATATATCATCATGCAAGTTTATACAAAATTTTCACCAAAATTACACTAGATATGGCACAAAGCCACACCACCTTGACTTTCAAAGTACAAAGACTTTCACCGGAGCTCATTGGTCCGGCAAAACCTACTCCTCGAGAACTGAAGCCTCTCTCAGACATTGATGATCAAGAAAGCACTAGGGTTCACGTCTCGGCGGTTCATTTTTATCGTGAGAATCCCATAATGAAAAATAAAAATCCGGTGAATGTCATTAGGGAGGCTTTGGCTAAGGTGCTAGTGTTTTACTACCCTCTTGCTGGTAGGCTAAAAGAAGGTCCCGCGCGGAAGCTGATGGTGGATTGCACGGGTGAGGGGGTGTTGTTTATCGAGGCTGAGGCGGATGTCACATTGAAGCAGTTTGGAGAGAGGCTTCAACCGCCGTTTCCTTGTATGAAAGAGCTTCTCTATGATGTCCCTGGCTCTAGTAGCATCCTCGATGCCCCTTTGCTATTAATCCAGGTGAACTTTTTTGGACATTATTTGAGATATAGGGACACTAGAGGTTGAACTTTTATAATTTAGCAAGACAAAAAAGTTAATAACCTAGATGATGTCATGAAACAGAATGAGCATTAACAATATATAACTTGTAATGTTGAGTGATATTCTTTAACTGTAATTGATAGGTTACTCGACTTTTGTGTGGAGGTTTTATCTTTGCTCTGCGAATGAACCATACAATGTGTGATGCGACAGGAATCGCAAAATTTATGACATCATTGAGTGAAATGGCTCGCGGTGCAACAAACCCTTCCACGTTGCCCGTGTGGCAAAGAGAGTTACTTTCTGCAAGAGATCCACCACGTGTGACATGCAATCATCCTGAGTACGATGAAGTGGCTGACCCTAATGGTAGAACCACTTCATCAGATGTTGATGACATGACAGAGAGATCATTCTTCTTTGGTCCGGCTGAGGTTACAGCCTTACGTAGGTTTGTTCCAGTGCACCTACAACATTGTTCCACCTTTGACTTGCTAACAGCTAGCATTTGGCGTTGTCGTACAATTGCTTTACAGCCCAATCCTGAGGAGGACATGCGTATTCTATGCATCATGGATGCACGTTCAAAGTTCAACCCTCCAATCCCTTTAGGATATTATGGAAATGTTTTAGCCTTCTCAGCTGCTATCTCCGTAGCTGAAGAATTATGTAACAAACCATTAAGTCACGCACTGGAGCTTGTAATGAAGGCAAAATCTAATGTCACAGAAGAGTACATGAGATCTATTGCAGACCTAATGGTAATCAAAAGACGACCCCGCCTTACAAATGTTCGAAGCTATTCTGTATCAAATTTGACGCATGCCGGATTTGAAGAAATTGATTTTGGGTGGGGGAAGGCAATCTATGCTGGGACTTCTGAAGGGGCTATTGGCGATCCCGCTGCTAGTTGGTATATACCATTTTATAACGCCGTAGGTGAGCGTGGAATCTTGGTACCTATACGTTTGCCAAGTGTTGCGATGAATAAATTTGTGCGCGAGCTAAATAACATGTTGCAAGACAACTACTATCAAGCTCTCCAAGAACACAAATTAAGCGCACTTTCCAAAATTTGAAATCCATGTTGTGATCGTTCACTAGGTGACTACATAACATGTTTATAAGAATAAAATTAAATAAAATGCTGTTACGTTTGTTTATGCATCAGTAAGTGGTTTTACGATTATTATTTTCTTGTATGATATGGTACCATGTTTGTTTCAGTTAATAAATATAATCTATACGGAATATGCAACCTACCCATTCAGCTATTATGCAAAAATATATCTTATACACGAAATGAACAGAGGATAATACAAAAGATAGATTGAATAACTTTTATTTCTGTTTTCCCTTCTTGCATTTAAGGGCGTAGTTGGTTCACTGAATAATACACAATTTCCCATTTCCATTTTCTTGTTCAGTTTTTTACATTGTGTTTGTGATACCAATAATTGGTATGAGAGCCTTTTGACAGTGAGAAAGAGCGATGACCACCTCTGATAAGTTTGGTGGTCATTAGGGTCATTGGTCATTAATGATGGAGACTTTCCTAAGGAGTAAGGAAATGTGGAATCTGGTGGAAGAAGGAGTCGATGGATAAAAGGTGGCGAGTCCAAGTGAAGCACACAAAAGGTCGTTGATGGAGCAAGGCTGAATCTTTCAAGGGTGAAGAACTATATATTTCACGCAATCAAAAGAGAGATTTTGAAAACGATACTTGACAAGAGCACCGCAAAAAGAAAATTGGGACACGAGTCGACAGTAATATGAAGGCTCGGAACTCAATTGCAGGCTCTATGAAGAGATATGAGCTGCTATCAATGAAAGTTGGTGAAAAGGTTGACACTTACTTTTCGAGTTTGTGGTGGCCAAGATTCTGCGTTCTCTGACTCCAAAGTTTAATTATGTAGTATGTTCATCTAATCATCTTGATAGTACTAGTACTTAATCATGATCAATCTATTAGTGATAATTTGATTATCAAGATTCCATGGCGTTCGAAAAAATAGGTTTCTTATACCAAACTCCGATGAATAACGAAACTCATACAACAACTTAATAGATGCACACAATACGTGATTTTCAAATATCAAAACCGTATACCAAATTCATTAAATCTTTAATTGACCCACTAACTACATCATGCAATATTTTATAATCAAATAATCCAATCGAGATTCAATAATCATCGACTCACGTTCTTACTTATCAGATCAGTAAAATCAGTTAATGTACAACCATACTATACTCTGATCAATTCCAACGTATTCGACTAACACGTATGAGTTTTCTTTTTCTATGGGTATGCACACACAAGGTTAAAAAGTAAATAAAAAAACACTAAAGTCACTTATGTGTACATCCCGCCCCATGCCAGCAGGCATAGTATGTACGTATTCTGAGTCATTGCAGTTGAAGAAAACACATTCGACAATGTGGCTGAACCAGACTAGACATGTGTGGGGTGTGGCGATATGTGTATTATTATTATTAGTACTCCGGTTTTACAGTGCAACATAAATTTTTATCTTTGTTTCTCATTTTCATAATTTCTGCTTCAAAATTTTATAAAAAATCAACATTATATAAAAAAAAAAAAAAAAAAAAAAAAAAAAAAAAAAAAAAACACTCAAGGGTGGCCTAGTGGTAAAAAGATTTATGGCTATCACTCCAAAATGTATGAGGTCTCAAGTTCAATTCTCACTAGGTGCAAACAATCTTGAAGTGGCCACGACAACCTCCTGAAAAGGGAGGACTTTACCTGGTTTGAGTCTGTGTGGTGGTGGGTTCAAACCCCGTGGATTAGTCCGTCAATGAGTCGGAAATCACGGTTACCAAAAAAAAAAACAAACATTATATAAAAAAATATTTATCATTGCATGAATAGTATTATTGCTTTAGTAACTTGCATGACTTGTTCTATGTATTTTACTACTTTTAACTACCTTGTAGGGGTGTCTTACGAAAATACATCAACTAGGCATCAATTAATTGTAAGCACTCCATAAATAGTAGTATTGATTACTTTTTTAAAAATTTTATTGTTTTAGGGTGTGTAAATGAGAACAATTAGTTCATTATATGTAACTAAATAAGTACTCGTGCATAACAACAAAAATTTTCAGTAGCATACAAATAAAATAATATTTTAGTTTACTCACACACATATTAATTATTGTATGCTTCTGACATCAACTATGAAACATGGGGGAATCAGTTTCTTCCTAAAAATATTAATATTTTGTTGGATATTAGGAGCAACCTTAAATATAGTTTAGGGACTTGAGTGTACTTTGTAATATAGATTAGGAATAGACTTGTATTAGGAAGTATTTAGGCTAACCTCCTTAAGTTGGTTTATAGGAAGTTTCCTATTTGACTTAAGGAGGTGCCTACCCCTCATCTCTATAAATAGGGATGAGGGGAGATCCTAGTTCATTATATTCTTCTTTCTCAATGTAGTCTTTATTAGGGTTATTAATAAAGAGGTAGTTGAGGGTATATCGTGTGCATATATTTGTCGGTTCTTTGTAGTGTCTCGTGTTCGCTACTTGTGCTCGATACAACTCGCGATCTAGCGGTTCCGCGTTATCGAACTTCGGGGTTTGTTGTCGGTATCGTACAACAAGTGGTATCAGACTTTGTTTTTTTGGAATTATATCGATCGCACGAGAGGAATAAAAAAAACAACGTTGACTTTGATAAATTTCCACCTTAGGAGTAACACTTAAACATAACCGATACTCAACACCCTTTACCGGTGTTGGAATCTCGAACAGGCCTTGTCGACCAGGCATTGTACTTCTGTAATTTCCCTAGATTAGCTTCCATAGACTCCTTCGCGTTCTTCTTCTCAGCAACATTACCCTCTGCACCTTGTTGACCAGGTACTCCGGTTACCGTAATGTTTGCCCCCACCTTTAGACCAAGGTGTACCTTTTCCTGTTCATTTACCAAGCAACCCGTGTTTGTCTTTTCTTCAGGTTGTTTGTCCTCCAACCGTCTTTGAGCCACTGCAGCATGATCGTTACTAACTTGAAAAACCTCAGCTTCACGATCCCCTTGAGCTCCATGCAGTTCCACCTCAAACCGTTTTTGAGCCACTGCAACATGATCGTTACTAACCTAAAAAACCTCAGCTTCATGACCCCCTTGAGCTCCCTGCAGTTCCACCTCAAACCAAACACGCTTATGAACCTGTACTCTATGGACTCCTGTTTTAACACCAGGGCCAAGCTGTTTGAACCCAACTTGTTTATGACCTCCATGCTTTCGTACAATAAACCCATCGAAGTCTTCGATGTTAAACCTAGTTATAGAACTAGCCATTGTTCTTTATCCGTTTGTTGTTTGCCAAACCTTGTGAAAAATCTCACAATCACAAACCGACAAAGTCCCTTCGGTAATTCGCTAAACCTTATGATATATTAAACCTCATAATCACGAATTACGAAGTCCCTTTGTATAAAGAAAAACCCTTGCTTTATCGATATAACCCTAAGAGAAACCTTCTTAAAAATCGATCAAACCAAGTAACCCTTCAAAAGAACACCCTTTCTTACTCAAATATCGATTGAGCCTTGGAAATTAACCTATCTAATAAATCGACAACCCTTGAATCAAGAAAGTACCCAACTCCTTTTGAAGTAACCCTTGTCGTATTTTTAATTTTGCAAAACTAATTTCTAATAACCTAAGAAATCTTACAACCTCGACAAGTCTTGAATCTTCTTTAACCTTGCTACAAACCATGTCAAGTTGTTTCTTAACCAACTTTACCGACAAGCCTCGCAAGCCGTGTGCAATATACCCGTTGTTGCTAAAACCTTTTCTAGCAAATCGAATTAATTAGGATAACCCTAAACCCTCGATTAGAAAAAGCAACTCGATCGTTAACTTGAAAACCCAAGCAAACCACGATCAAACTTGAACCACAAGAAAATACCTTTCTTGCAAATCAAATTAATTAGTATAACCCTAAAACCTCGATTCCGAACAAGCAAACCCAACCGTCAACTTAAAACTCAAGCGAACCACGATCGAAACATGAACCACAAGAAAGTACCCTTATTGCAAATCGAATTTATTAGAAAACCCCTAAATCCTCGATCACGAACAAGCAACCTGATCGTAAACTTGAATACCCAAGCAAACCACGATCAAACTTGAACCACAAGAAAATACCCTTCTTGCAAATCGAATTTATTAGAAAACCCTAAAACCTCAATTCGAACAAATAACCCGACCGTTAACTTAAAACTTAAGCAAACCACGATCGATACTTGAACCACAAGAACCCGCAACAACAATCTTTGCCTTTATTGAATTTAGAAACCTAAAAACGATAACCCGCCAACTTTGTAGTAATTTTATTCACGTACCAAATAAGAAAAACAATAGAAAAAAAACTTATTGTTACCTTTTTCTTATTCTTCTTCGCGTGGGATTTTAATATTAAAACCTTTTCCTCTCGTTTGACGATCGCTAATATATCAACACGTGATTAGTTCGAAAACTAATACACAACATGCATTTGCATGTATCCACGTCTTGGGTGTAATAATAACCCCACACAATCGTCCACTAATCGCTACTCTGATTCGAAAACCTTTTTTTTCCTTTGTCGTTCAGCGATCGCTACTCCAAACGATTTGAAAAAATCGTAGCCGAACCTCGATACCTTTGACCTTGGAACCCGATCTAGCACTCGAACTTTCGAGACCACAATAACCGTAAGCTCTGATACTACTTGTTGGACGATACCGACAACAAACCCCGAAGTTCGATAACGCGGAACCGCTAGATCGTGAGTTATATCAAGAACAAGTAGCGAACACGAGACACTACAAAGAATCGACAAATATATGCACACGATATACACTCAACTACCTACTTATTAATAACCCTAATAAAGACTACATTGAGAAAGAAGAATATAATGAACTAAGATCTCCCCTCATCCCTATTTATAGAGATGAGGGGGTAGGCACCTCCTTAAGTCAAATAGGAAACTTCCTATAAACCAACTTAAGGAGGTTAGCCTAAATACTTCCTAATACAAGTCTATTCCTAATCTATATTACAAAGTACACTTAAGTCCCTAAACTATATTTAAGGTTCTTTGCAGTGTCTCGTGTTCGCTACTTGTGCTCGATACAACTCGCGATCTAGCGGTTCCGCGTTATCGAACTTCGGGGTTTGTTGTCGGTATCGTACAACATATCTTCATTTGAAGATTTATTCGTGACCATCTTCCAACAAGATGAAATTTTAGGTGAAAATGAATTGAATTTGTCACTATGGTGTTGAATCAATAGAACATACCTTGTGTTTTTCTCCTCTTTCTACTTTAGTTTGGCATCGGGTCTTCAGCTGGATATGCAGATTCCCAGTCCGTATAATCTTCATGATTTACTTAATTGGTTAGATGACATACGGATTTCCTTTTCAAGAAAAGCTATCTTGAAAGTTATTTATGGAGTTGTCTTCAGCCGACTAGATATGTAGATTTTCTTTTCAAACTGAGACGATTACCCCTCCCCCCCACAGCGCAACATCTTATTTGATAATGTTGTTGAGTGTTCTTATAGGTGGTATTTTAATAGAAACAAACCGTCTTCATTTCTTGAAACATTCTGTCTTCATTTCTTGGAGCAATTAACGTCTTGCTAGGTTTTAATATAAGAGAAATACTAAAACCACATAATCTTTACAAAGAAACTCCCACATAATGATGTCTCAAATGAGTTGGACCAATGATATTCTATCATGTTTTCTCTTTCTTATTTTTACAATCCATTAATTAATTGCCATATATGTATGTGGATTTCTTTTTGTACAAATTATGTGGATAGAGCATTCCTCTTAATATAATTTGAAGGTTTATAAAGTTCATAACAATTATACAAAACCCTAAATAAGATCAAAGCACACATAGCGGAAACGATTTAACAAGATCATAATTAATAACACAATTATAATTAATCGAATTAGGGTTACATCCCTTATCCTAGCGAAGATCCACAAGATCACCAACGAATCAACAATTAGAGTTTATGAAGAATAATACCAAGATATAGTTTAAAGTAAAACTATATTACGCTCTTGTACACACGTAATGCAACGGGCTAATCGTGTGTCTAGCACTTGCAAACCGAAGCTTCAATACTTGTGGAATATCTACCCAACAACCCTAAAGAGGGGCTAGGACTAGATAATTAAATAGCAAAATCAAAAACCAAAGAACCGTAAAAGGGTGTGTTTGGCCGGCGATCAAAAGGAGAGAAAGAGAGAATGGGATGGAAAATTATGAGGGTCAAGGGTTATTTATATAGGCTAGCAAAACTTGGTTTCCAAGTCATAAACAAATTAGGAAAGAAAATCTTTCTCCCTTCCCCTTTTTGCCCTTGTAGCCGACGGCTAAAGCCCACCCAAGAGGGCTTCAGAAACTTTCCGTTTTCTTCTTTTCTTCTATTTAATTCCATAACGATCGTTTATACTTAACTCTTATTTATTTAACGATCGTTTAAGTTAAGCTTGGTTTGATTTAATAAATATATTAAATACATTTATTAAATAAAATTAACCCTTTACGTATTGTGTACAATCCCGTAATCTCGAGTTCGATCCTATCACACGACTATTAATTTTATGTCCATAAACTTTCAGCTCCCACTTGGACAAAATTCGAATATCGTGATTACATTGACTAGCGTCTAGTTACATTAGCAATGTCCCTATTACAACTCGAGTAAGGTCTCCTTGACAAAAACCTTTTAATGATTCATCATTATTATTATCCTTTCATTTCAAATACAATGTTAATAGGATATGGATCTCAGTCATTCCTTTCATTAACCATTCTGTTTCTCGTTTACGGATATAGCAAGATTACCAAAACAAATTTGGGTATGGTCACACAAACATCTTACTACTCCCCCGAGGGGCCCAACTGTATTATACTTCAAAATAATTTGAAGGAAACAAATCCCATTTTGACTACAAGCGAAACTTATGAACTTTGCATCAACAAGAAAATGAAGATACATGTCTATCAACTCATATAAAAAATAGATACAATTTTCGTCACATCTTAAATTACAAACATGATGCTACATATTTGTCATTTAACTCGTACACTAAATAAACAAATAAAAAATCCTCATGTACCAATTGATATCCATAAATATAAATTAATTTGATATACACAAAAAATAAATTGTCTAAAATTGTATAAATTAAAATGTGAAACAACATAAAAAACTAAAACTACAAAATTGTTGCTAGTACATAAGTAAAATATACGTAGTAGTTACTTTTGAAAAAAATATGATAGTGTTTTTTTCAATTAATATCATGCATTTCAAATTAATACAATTAATAAGGGTAATAAATATGGTTAAATTCAAGCAATGAGACTATTTTTTATAAATGTCATAACCTACATAGAAATGCAATTAATTAACAGTTTAATGTTCTTTTAATAAGATTGATGTCATCTAATTAACCTAGTAGATCTAAAGTTTCAAAACACTTTTTATTTTAACAATTATAAGATACTACACTACTTTAACTAAAATCGAATTCAGATAAAATGGTGTAGGTGCTTAAAATTGTTAAAATAAGAAGTAATGAAAAATGGGTACAAGGCACATCTACTGATTAGTTTTGGCTTGTTTATGAATTGTTGGTTCATGTACGAGTATTTTTGGAACTTTTAGTTCGTGTACGAGTAGTTGGTTCACGATTTTTAATATTACTCATTTTTCATGTATCAGATGTGTATCATAGTTTAGCAATTTATTGTAAACTCGAATGTATTTGTGATAGTGTATCACTTAATTTTTGAATAAAATGATTATTTATGTTAATAATATTTTGTGAAGTAAAACTATGTATCATATGTATCATGTATAAATTTGAACGTATCAAACTTTTTAGTGGTTTTATATTAATTTTTATGTATAAGAAATATTGTTTTGTGTCTAATATTAAATAAATCTCATGTTAATTGATAAAATCAATGGTTAAGATTACTTCTCATTTTAACAATTTTAAGCTACTACACTACAATAACCTAACTCTCTCTCTCTCTCTCTCTCTCTCTCTATATATATATATATATATATATATATATATATATATATATATATATATATATATATATATATATATATATATATATATATATATATATATATATATATATATATATATATATATATATATATATATATATATATATATATATATACACACACACACACACACATACATATATATATATATATATATATATATATATATATATATATATATATATATATATATATATATATATATATATATATATATATATATATATATATATATATATATATATATATATATATATATAGAGAGAGTTAGGATCAAATGAGAAGAAACCTTAAAATAAGAAGGATAAGAAGAAATTATAACCGCATATTCGAGATGCGTGCACTTAAATTAGATGCATCTTTGTAATCTTAGATGCATTATAATACATCATAACATGTTTTATAGCTTTTAATTAGATGCATATACGTATATTAGATGCATTTCATGATTTATCTTTATTTTTGTTCCTCTACACGTGCCCAAATCATGAAAATCAATTTGTACCATCTACACATCAAATTAACTTTCGAAACTCAAGATCGTGCATCTACATGAATAGAAATGCATCTAATTCAAGTCGTTGCATCTCAAATGTGTGATTTTAGTCTCTTCTCACCACTTCTTATTTTAAGTTTCTTCTCATTGGATCCTTACTATATATATATATATATATATATATATATATATATATATATATATATATATATAGGTAAGAGTTATATGCAGAACTCATTTTTAATGTAGAATTATGTAGAACTATTTAAAACCAATCTGAGCCTTTTATTTTCTTAATCAATGGCTACTGACACTTGTGGCATAATGGTAATAAACTATCATACCATTTTAGATCACATGATCTGTTAAAGGGTAATACGGGAATTTCATTTTATTAATTTATTGAAACCGTCCCTGATAATATGAATAATAAGTTTAACAAATTCATAGCTTCTCTCTCTGTCTCAAAACTACGTCGCCTCTGTATTTCTTTATTTCTCCATCTATAAACTCATAACCACATCTTACTACTACACGATAGCTTCCCTCTATATCAATCGACTTCTTCTTTAGAAAAGACCGTAAAAAACCGAAAGCAAATAGTTAACCATCCATAACTCCTGGTCTGATGGATTTAAATCGTTTACCACCACCATCATGGTAAATATCCATGACCAAAGATCGTACGGAATTATGGATCTTTGACTTATAAAAAGTAATATGTCATGACAATTAATTTTGTCTTTTTCTTCTTTCCTAGACTTAAGAAAGCAGCCAAAACCTCAAAGCAAAACTTGATTCTCGACCGAAAAACAAAACCATCAGATCTAGAATAAGAAAAGTGCGTCGATGGCCAAATAGTTACGGGAGACGATAGGTTCTTTTAAGGTGATAGGGGTTTGAGGGTTGAAAGAAAAAGAGGGTAGCCTTTTTTTGTGTGGAATGAAAGATCTGGAATAAGAGAGATATTAGCGACGGTTTAAAGGTGAATTAATGATGTCACCGATTGGAAGCATTGCTTTTGTTTTCATTCGGTAGTAAAGAAAGAAAACAATTGTCTAATGTTGACTAGATGGAGAAATAAAGATAAGTAGTTGTGTGATATTTTAAGGTTAAGATGTCATGAAGATTTGTGGATGCTTCATTCTAAAAATAAAAGAAAACGTGTTGATGAGATCAAAGAGATAAATCACGAGTGTTTCAGGTATGTGTTTTTAAGCAAATGTGACTTGTTACTTAATTATTGTCACAAAGTTTTACTATCCTCACACATAAACATTAATGTTCATCACACTTTTGAAAGCTACGAATGTGTTTTTCAAGTTTTGTTCATTTATATTTGTTAAAACGACATGAGATCTTGCTTATTTAATGATGTTTTTTATAGCTAATCACTTTTGGTTTTATCATGGTTTTGACTACTCATCTATGGCATGTTATATTTTAGTTCTTTAATCTTGATTTTATATTGATTTTTTGTTTTTTCTTTGTTTGCAGAAATAATTGATAATCAAAGAATAAAAGATGATACATGTAAGAGAATGAAGTGTCTTTATCATGAAAAGTGTGATGAAGATGATCAATAATGCTTTTAGAGGACATGTACTTGTTTTTGAAGCCGTGCATGAATGTTTTTGAAGTCGTACATGAATGTTTTAGAAGTCGTACATGAATGTTTTAGAAGTCGTACATAGATGTTCTTGTCGTACATAAATGTTTTTCATGCATAGACATTTTTGTTCTTGGTTTATTATTAATTATTAAGTTACATGTATAACATTTATGTTTTTTGTTTTATTACAAACCAAGAACATTTATGTAAAACAGTAAAAGTATATAACATTTATGTAAAACAGTAAAAGTATATAACAGATCAAAATATTTATGTTTTCTTAAATCTATAAGTCGTATCTATAACATTTATATAAAAATGCAATATTAAAAAAATATATCTCCATAGTACTTTTCTAACTACAAATAAACTAAAAAATTAGAAAAAAAGACGTATGATTTCTTAAAAAAAAAAGCATGTACGTTTTTTTTCTTTCTAAAAACCTATATGGAGAAAAAAGTAATGAAAAATACTTTTGAAAAATAAGAATATTAAAAACGTTTTTTTATTTGAAAAATAGAAAAAGAAAGTAAAAATTGTTGTTGACTAATTTGCCCTTTTCAATTAAATGAAAATATTTAATGTTACTAAATTTTGATTGGTTAAAAAGAGTTCTGTAGAGTTCTACACTTAGAATGGGTTCTGCATATAACTCGCCCCTATATATATATATATATATATATATATATATATATATATATATATATATATATATATATATATATATATATATATATATATATATATATATATATATATATATATATATATATGTATATATATATATATAAATATATATATAATGGGGTTGTTTTTATTGGTTTCGATGGGGGCTTCTTCAGTTGTTATTCTGACGGATTTTTGGCTAGCCGAATCGATTGTGACTCCGGTTCTTAGTTCAACCCGTTGGTTCGGTTCGGTTTCAAAACTATGTATACCATTATTTTAGGTAGACAACATACGTACGATTTTGTAGATTATGTTTTTTAATGGTGTAAAATGTGTATATATAATGGTATTTTTAAGTAATGTGGTGTATTAATTATATTAATTAATTAGTATTAATTTATTTTATTTTTAAGTATGTATTGATTATGTATTAATTAGTTTTAATATGAGTATTAAATTATGTTTTATGTTTTAACTTATTTTTAGTTACGTATTAATACTTGTAGTATGCGTTGTTTTAGTTGTAAAATAGGATGAGATAATAGTTTAATTATAGGATTTAATGTATTAATTAATATGTATTCTCTAAGTTTTACTTTTGGTATGAATTCTTGTTTTGCTTATATAAATAGTATTATATATTGTAAATTGAAATTTACTTTTCTAAAAATAAAAGAGCAAAATGATTAATAAAATAGTATGATGTTTTAATTGGTTGCAGCTTGTTTATGTTGTATAACGTGAATATATTGTTGTACTTTTAAGTAATGAGATATTTTAAAAGTAATATTAATTATGTGTTTAAAGTAATTGTGCATTAAAAGATTATAAACCTAGCTTTCAAACTTGTATTGCTGTTGCTTAAATGATATTTAATCCTGATGAAAGGTTGCATTAAAAGTTGCATAATGTGTTTCATAAGTTATGTTACTTAAATTTTGACATTATAAAAAAGATAATGTAATAATGTGTATTATTGTTTGAATTAAGGGTTGTATAGTGTGCTAATTAACTATTGACGCACTTAACATTTGATTTGTTACTTGAGTATTAGGGCTGAATAATCCCTAGAGGAACTTACATTGATGTTAAGCTTCGGTTCATGAACTAAATAGCAATAATAATAGTTTCGGACTATGGTTATCGTACGTAACCATTTTCCCTATTTCTTGTTTTACAAATGAATGCTTGTGTTCCACACCTTTAATGCTAAACCTATGAATATCACTCAACTTTGTGTTGATGATTTTACATGTTTAATCTCAGGTATAATGCTTAGTTTTGCTTGCATGGGAGCCCGCATGATATTATCGCAGCTTGGAGATTTCTGTGATACTTTTTAAAGTTTGGTTTTGGTAAAAACTGTCAAAAGTTTATTTTGTATTTTTGGTAACTATATGTTATAAATCATGATGAAATAATCGATTTTTCCGCTTATAAAACTCTGGGACCTTTGTTTAAAAACTCTGATGTATATGATGTAATGTATATGTTTTTGTTACGTCAACTTTGTGTCAACAGTATTTCATTGTTTCTTGTACCATGACATGGCACCCCCTTGCTGCCTACGTGTTTCCTTGCTTGATTTTGGGGGTCTCATAGATTGGTATCAAAGCGATAGTTATAGGGAACTGAGTTGTTTCTCAAAACTTAGTCTATAACCGAAAATTCAAATATTTCATGTTTCTAAGTGTCAAACACAGAATCTGCCATTGTTGTTCGATATCTGCGCGGGTATCTCTCTAATCCTTATTATTTAATTTTAATTATCGATGTAGTATTTCATTTCTTGATTACATTTTGAAATATTACATTACCCTTATGGCGATAATTACTATCTCTTTTCAAATCCTTTGTGCTCAATGAATTATCATTGATATTATAGTGATTACATCTTCCATTACTGTATTTCTTGAATTCTTGTTCTTGTGAGTTGATATTGTTACAATAATTTTATATTGTTATGACATTCATACTTGTATTCGGAGCGCGTATGCTGCTGACTTTTCATACTCACTTTTTTTGAGTACTATTGCAATCTTATTTATGTGTGATACGACTGACCTCATATACTCGTTCGTTTTGAACCGCCTATTTTTCTCGACTCACTGTTACATATTGCTGTATTCTCGTGACACCATTGTTAGGGATTAAATAAGTGTTGTTTTCAATGAAACTTCTGATTTCATTTTACTACCGTGCGTGTTACCTTCATTGTTTAACTCTTTTAAGATATCTATTTAGATATCCAAATTGTTATCCGACCATTCGTGATTGGATGTCTAGTTTATAGACCCTTGTGTAGCTCAATGTGTCTCTGAAAAAGACTAAACAACACCGTGTGAGTCACACATCTTGAAACATTCCTTTAATATGTGTCGAATAATATCGTGGGTTTTCGTAACCTTGATTGACCTTTACGTCAGCGTTTTACACTACACTTGTATATCGATTAAATTTCTTATTTCATTGACCATTCTATGTTTTGACTTCGAGTTGCAACATTCGTTTGTACCTTGGAAACGCCATCATCGTCTTCTAATTTATCCTCTATTATGTGGCGATTGTTTGGAATATGATTCTACTTCTATAAAATTGTATCCTTGTAAAACCCGCATGCTTTTACAATGAATAGTACCCTTACGATCGTACGTACATGATTAGAACTTTCCTTTTATAGCACGTTTACGTTCACGAACAAGAATTACAAGTATTACGTACGTGTTATAACACTATAAGTATTTATTACGTATTAAGACACGATAATTATTTCAATAATAATTATAATCACGAACATACAAACATGAAATCATGAACGTAAATTAATCACGAGCTTAGTATTACGTATGTATGTATATTTATTACGAACATGAATAAATATAATAAGACACGAGCGGTAACTATTTAAATCACGTAAAACATGAACACGAGAACACAATAAATATTAGTCACGAGAAAAGTACGGGTTACCCCTTGTGGCCCCCCTTACCCGCGGCTACATCAAGACCAAGGGCCAAGCCCATTGTTTTTTTCTAAACAAGAAAAGGAGAAAGTTATTTTCATAATTCAAGAATTTAGAAAATAATTAAAACCCTAAATCTTTTTCTCCTTCTTCCTTCCTCTCCTTGGCCGACGGGTATACACACACACACACAAGGTGTGTTTGGTTGATTTTGGTGTTAAATTTATTGCAAGGATCGTTGTGTGTTCATCTTTCTTTGATTCACGTGATCGGTATAAACCCTAAACCTCTTTTCTTTTTATGTTTTGATTTATAAATCACATGAAATCATGAATGTTTTAATAACAAATTAAAAACAAGTAAACACATGTTAATTAATCATGAGGTAAAATTAATTAATGGTTAAGGGGTGTTTGTTTGTTGGCCGAAGCATGAACCGAGCCCCAAGGGGGTCTCGGTTTGTTTTTAATTCGCACCACCGAGACCTCAAGGTCTCGGTGTGGTGGTCTTGTGTCACGGCAATAGGAACTAAGGGAAACCCCGACCTCGGTCGGGGTATGTTTGTGTCGGGTGGGTCTCGGCTAGAACCAAAAACCACCACCGGCTTAAGCCGGTGGCTAATTAAGGAAAGCAGGGGGAACCCTAGCCGTGACAGCAAGGGAAACCGCCGGCTAGCCGGTGGGAACTTTTGCTAGCCGGCGGCTAGGTTTTTATTGGTTGCCGGTTCACGGGTTTAAACCGGTCCGGTTCACACATGTTTAGATTAAAATACGGTTCGGTTCATGGGTTACTTTTTACAAGATTAATTATATTTACAAGTTTATTTTTTTTACAAGACTTAAATTAGATTAATTAAAACATGTACATGATTAATTTGATTTACATGACTTAGGTTATTAATTTTATTATTAAATACATGAATTTTAACCTAAGTACTTATCATCTTATTTAGACTATATAATTAATTAATTATTAAAATCATGACTTATAATTAATTAATTTACATGACTTAGGTTATATTATTAATAGATAATAATACATGTTTTAACCTAAGTATTTTTACCTTTATTTAATTAAACCATGTTATATTTAATTAAATACTTTAACCTATAGTTTATTTAATTCACATGAAATAACTAATAAACTATACTATTTAATTACAAGACTTAGAATATTAATTAGTAAACACTTAAGCTTATATAATTAGCTTAATAATCCAGCTTATATCTAATTATGGAAACTTTCTGTTTATAGAAACTTATTTAATTAAGGCAGCTAATCTATTTATGGAAACTTTCTATTTTTAGAAACTTATCTGTTTTAAGCAGTAAATCTATTTTTTGGAAACTTTCTATTTTTTGAAACTTTCTATTTTTGGAAACCTGCTATTTTTAGAAAGTTACTTATTATTATACAACAAACAAAATAATACATGAAATACAAGAAATACTTAAGCAGAATAGACAGAATACACGATAAACACATTATAAAGCTTAAATCAGTAAAACATGACATGAACATATAAAACAAGCTAAGACATGATATAAAACCAGTTACGTACTCAGTAATCAGATACTTATACACATATGTATTTATGTAGCAATAGTGATACCGACGTAGGACTCTCTTCCATTCGTCTTCTTCGTTCACTGGACACAAGGTACAGATTCTCCTTCCTTTCAGTATGGATATTCTTCCTTATTAGGATTTCCCTGTATGCGGCCAACTGTTTTCCCCAGTATATGTTTTATATGTTTTTGGATTGCTTATGTTTAATTAGAATACCTAAAGCCATATACATGCATGACCAGTTTCACCTAGTTATGGAGGTACCATAACCATAACATTGGAGGCACAAGTGTTATGACTTCACCACGACGGAGTGATAGCTCGTGGCGTCCCTTTCAGCTTTTAGCCATATTATTATTATCAGGTGGGACGTATGGGTGCATCCTAGTTTACATGTTTTCAACAGATTATTCAGTGTGAATGTGGTGTGTGCCTTGCATCCTTCACAAGGAGATGATCCCTCCTACCCAAAACCAGTATATTAAATTAGAGGCAATCCCTCTAATTTGCATGACGAGGTCACCCCTCCAAGTATTCATGCACGTTGATATTTCATGACCTATATTGGCTACTGGTAAACATGTTAAACAGTTTTTACAAGATAAACATAAGGCTTTTCAAACTATAAAACCAGTTTTACTATGATATAACCAGGTTATCTAGGACTTAGTCTTTTCCGCTGCTTCATGCTTATATGCTTATATTATTCATGCTATACTTTTATATCCGTGCACTGAGCGTTATGCTCATCTGTTTTCCTTTTCATGTTCCCAAAACGGCAGGTACTTAGGGACGCTCGTAGACTTTAATTGTACGTGCATATGGATTGGAAGCTTTCTAGCCTTCTTTACTTTATGCATTTATCTATACTTTGATACTCATTTCCATGGAAATTGTTTAGTCCTTTCATTTACAGTACTTATGTTTGTGTGTGATGAGTTCTACTTTTGGGATACCGATGTTTGATTCCGGTATTTCCTTTATGGTCATGTAATGTTTAGACATTTATCCTTGTATGCTTTGATGACACGTCATAATCACGCGTGACATTCCATTTATCAAAATGGGGTGTTACAATTATGGTATCAGAGCCAAGGCTTCGACATATAGGCTCTCAAAACACGACCTGTGATTAGTGGGTAGTCACTATGGTCTTCCTAGAACTGACAGTCGGTTTTCATGCATTCGTCATTTACATGCATACATATATATGTCATTGTCGCAGGTTTATGACTAAGTAATGGTTGGTACAGGACTGGCCCTATTTAGTTGCATGTGTTTTATCGAAACTTTAAATTTGGGACCGACCCATTGGCGTCCCTTCGCCATGTCTTTTGTTTTGAGTGAACTGACCATAGGCGTTCACTCTCGCGCATACAAAAAGTTTTCATAAAACTACATCATGCATTCATGTACTAGTTTTCCTGCATAAAATTTTTCTCGTGATTTATTGGTATAAATTTTTTCATGTATATAGTTTATGTTTTAATCAGTGTAATCATGTATTTTATGTTATATTGTCAGATGGCAAACACACACAATATCCGGGAGATGGTTGCAGCTGCCAATGCAGACTTGCAAGACATCCTTCATCAGAACGACAACTATCCTCCCCCACCTCACATCTTTCCCACGGAAGGAAGGAATAGGCTCATGAGAGAATACTACACTATTAGACAGCGACCTGAGGAAAACAGTAATGATTTCATGCAACGTTTCCTTCGGTTCGCTGGTGTCCTGAGAGCAGCCGCGGGCACCACTGAAGAGCAGGCACAACATTTTCATTGGGCCCTTTCTCCAATAATTGCTAATAACTTAGAAGGTGCTCCTTTAAACACGGTAGCACAAGTGGCCGATGCAACACATAAGCTGGAGATGCTGCAGGAAAGAGATGAGTTCGGGGAAGCAGAGAGACCCGATAAGAGGCAGAAGACTGGGGACCGGTCTCAGCCGGCTACTCAGCAACAACCTAATCAGCCCAAGGGAAACGGTCAGACTCACGACCATTTTGCTACGGATAAGCGTGGCGGTAATGATAATTACCGTAACAACGCTGGACACTCCAACAGCAGCAGGTCCTTATACTTACGCATTTTCTTATGATTACATGTTCTAATTCTTAATTCTGACACATTAGTAAATCTTCTACCAGGAATCATGGTAATGGGAGGGACCAGAACCAGAGAGGTTCACAGCCTAACCGTCCAGCTATCACTAGTATTCCATGTTACGATTTATCCGCATTGTCCTTTGTACCTTTATCATGTCTCATGTATAATGTTTTTTTATCAGGCTCTCAGCCATTCAGGACACCTGCTGGAGGATATACTCATCCTCTTTGCTCTACTTGCCACCGTAGGCACCCAGGGCCATGTCACCGCGACAGCGACGCATGCTACAAGTGTGGTCTTCCTGGCCATCGCATGAAGGATTACCGCAAGGGCGAGATGGAGGGTACATCGGGACATGCTGATACCAAGCCGCCTCCTACTAGTGGACGCGTTTACACGACATCTCGCGATCAGTACAACAAGTCTACAGGTACTATCACTGGAATCTTGTATATGTATGGTCAAGCTGCATGTGTTCTGTTTGATACGGGTGCTACTCACTCGGTCATTTCTACTGCTTATGCCAAGAATGTTAGGATACTCCCCATGCCACTAGAGAATATACTGAGTATTTCCACGCCTTTGAGAGACTCTGTACGCATAACCCATGTGTACAAGAGCCTTCCCCTAGAGTTTGACGACAAGGTTTGTCCTGTTGACGCACTTCCGCTGGACATGAATGATTTTGACATGATTTTGGGCATAGATTGGCTATCCAAGCATCATGCTACCATAGACTGCCATTCATATCGAGTCATCTTCGGTGATGTTAATGCGCCAGAGTACATTCACAACGGGTTCGTACCCGGTAGGTCTGTACAAATCATATCAACCCTGCAAGCACGTGCTTTTCTTTCACATGGTTGTGAGGGTTATCTAGCTACTGTTCATGACATGGATGCTGAATCCCCATCAATTCAGAATCAGCCAATAGTGTCAGAATTTCCAGATGTATTTCCAGAAGAACTTCTGGGCATACCACCTGCACGTGAAGTAGAATTTAATATCGAGCTCATCCCAGGAGCTGAGCCGATTTCTAAGGCTCCTTATCGCATGGCTCCCATTGAGCTGAAGGAGCTGAAGGATCAACTGCAATAATTGGAGCGAGTCTTTATTCGACCGAGCGCATCTCCATGGGGCGCAACGGTCTTATTCGTTAAGAAGAAGGACGGCAGTATGCGTCTTTGCATAGAATATCGTGAGCTCAACAAAATTACCATCAGGAATAGGTATCCACTACCACGGATTGACGATCTGTTTGACCAACTCCAAGGGGCCAAACATTTCTCCAAGATTGATCTAAGGTCGGGCTATCATCAGCTACGGGTTAAGGAGCAGGACATCACCAAGACTGCTTTCCGTACACGCTATGGCCACAACGAATTTGTAGTCATGCCATTTGGCCTTACCAATGCTCTAGCAGTGTTCATGGATTTGATGAACAGAATCTTCCATGAATTTCTGGACAAGTTCGTCATTGTCTTCATCGATGACATCCTGATTTTCTCTAAGTCCAAGGAGGAACACAAAGACCATCTTCGTACAGTACTACAGATCCTTCGCCAGAAGCAGCTGTATGCTAAATTCTCCAAGTGTGAGTTCTGGTTAGACAAGGTGGCATTCTTAGGTCACATTGTATCAGCAGAAGGAATCACGATGGATCCATCGAAGGTTGAGGCTATTACCAAGTGGCCAAGGCCGACATCAGCGACTGAAGTCCATAGTTTCCTAGGCTTAGCTGGTTATTACAGTAGGTTCGTGGAGAACTTTTCCCGCTTAGCACTACCATTGACCAAACTGATGCGGAAAGGGTAGAAATTCGTCTGGACTGAAGAACGAGAGAAGAGCTTTGAAGACCTAAAGCAGAAGGTAGTATCTACATCGATTCTTACTCTCCCATCTGGTACAGGTGGATTTCAGATCCACAGTGATGCATCGGGGAAGGGACTTGGCTGTGTTCTCATGCAACATGGGAAAGTGATCGTGTATGCTTCACGGCAGCGTAAGCCTTATGAGGAAAATTACCCTACGCATGACTTGGAACTTGCAGCATTCGTGTTTGCATTGATGATATGGAGGAACTAGTTGCATGGAGAATCATGTGACATTTTCACGAACCACAAGGCTTGAAGTATATCTTCACTAAGCATGAATTGAACATGAGACAGAGGAGATGGTTAGAGCTGTTGAAGGATCATGACATTAATCTGCAGTATCATCCCGACAAGGAGAATGTAGTGGCAGATGCACTTAGCAGAAAGTCCGGAATGATAAACGACATTAAAATTGAAGAGGAAATCATAAGAGACTTGGGGCGACTAGACATAGAGATCATGGTACGTGGACAGCACAGTTACTGGGCTAATCTTAGAGTGGAACCCGAGTTACTCTCTAAGATCAAGGAAGCACAGAAAGATGATGGAGAAATCTGGGCGATAATTCAGAATTTGGGGAAGCAGACAGAATTTCGAGTAGACGCAGATGGTATCTTATGCCAGGGCATGAGACTTTGTGTTCCTGATGATCAAGAACTCCGGGAAGCATTGTTAGCTGAGGCTCATAGCTCCCCATTCTCTATTCATCCTGGTTCGACCAAGATGTACCATGACATCAAGCAGTACTTTTGGTGGAGTGGTATGAAACAGGATGTTGCTACTTACGTCTCCAAATGTCTTACCTGCCAGCAGGTTAAGATCGAGCATCAGCGATCTGGCGGTCTTCTTCAACCGTTAGATATTCCAGAGTGGAAGTGGGACAAAATCACCATGGATTTTGTTACTGGTCTTCCGCCGACAAGAAAGAAGCACGATGCGATTTGTGTTATCGTAGATCGACTTACCAAATTAGCTCATTTCTTACCGATCCGCAAGGAAGATTGTGACAATCTAACATTTTCAGGTAGTGAATTATTTTCTCGTATAATATTTTGAAACTTATTTTTGTGTTGGTTGATGAACTCACAATTTACGGATTTAAATTTGGGCTTACGTGCATAATTTGGCGTCTTTTACGACTAAACCGGAAACCTTAGGATTACGTATTTACGTTTTTGAACTCCGTTTTTGATGAGACAATTTTTATTGGATTCGTTTTGTGACGTTGATTCATAATTTATAAAAACATTTTTCGTAAAACGACCCGAGGGCACGCAAATCGAGAAAACTAGAATCAAGAAATACCCATAAACTAGTGAGATGGGACAAAATACATTGTCCCACCCCACTAGCTAGCTTGGACGGCACACACATGACACCACATCTTAGGATGTGGCATCATGTTAGCTAGTTTATTACAAGTGTAATACAAAGCTTACTCTTTAAGCTTTGTCTACTCAAAACCACTAGCAACTAACTCATTTCCATTTCCATACATGCAAAACCAACATCAAAACTCTCTCAAAACCCTCCTCTTTGCCGTCCACTTTGAAGCAACAAACACCCCTTTTGATCTTTTCTAGCCATGAAATACATGTTTACTAGCTCTATCATGGAGTTATCTTGAAGCCTTGATCATTTGGTGGCCATATTAACAACATTGGAGGTGATTTGCTTGTGTCCTAGGTCTGATTTCCCAACTTATGTTCTTGGTGTTTGATGATCTTGGAGTTACTTGTGGTGTTCATCAAGTTCTTGTCTTCCAAAAACAAGAAATACACTTGGTTGGTAAAGAAGATCATCCTCTCCATTTTTCTCTTGTTATTTTTGTAAAGAACAAATGTATTTTCTTTCATTTTGTATATGTATATGATGTATATATGATGATAAAAATGTTGTGGGGGGGTCAAGTGTTGATAGATATGCTTAAAAAGGTTAATAACTATAAGAAATGAGGCTAAAATCTTGATTATTTAGTTGGCTGTATAAAAACAGTATATAACTAAAACTTGAACTAATAAAATTGCATGGTATGATCCATTTACAGTAAGTACAAGATGTTATACACATGTGAGAGTTGTCCATGCAATGGAATCAATATAATGAGTGAGATATGATCAAAACAAGTTAGGTGTTCTAATCTGAATAAGCAGTTTTGTAGAGACTGTTAAGGCAAGAAGAACTTGAAATGAGCAGTAGCTATAACTAAGTTAAATGTAGCACATAATATGACGAACATGTCACCCAAAAATGAGCTTCTAATTCATTATAGAACTCTAGATATGGTAAAAATGGTGAACATGAAGATAAAAATCAGATTTTAAGAATTAATGTTTATTATTATTATTATATAAGCACTTACATTTTATTGTATAAAATGTAAAATAAAAACCCACTAACTTATAAAAGTTATTTATATAAATATATATAAGGTTAATTAAATGGATAAATTATATAAATGGTAGTGGAATAATATTTATAAGTAATAAAAACTATAAACTTGATTTTTACGACTTTTTCGGCTATTACCGTAAAATTAACGTTTTTCGCCAAATAAAACTTAGACGATCAAACCCGTCTAATGTAAAGTTTATAAAAGTCATATACTGATATATAAGTAACCAATACAAGTAAAAACCGATAAAACCCGAACTATAAGAAATACGGACATTAACGAGCTAACTAAGCATATTGGACTAATAATTGGACTAAATAAGTTAACCACTTATAAAAAGAACTTATTGGGCTTAACCCATTTGGGCCCAACATGGAAAGTATATATACTGATAATATAGGTATAAAATGGATTAAAACAAGTTAAAGAACTTATACTAAGCTTAATGGACTCAAAATAGATGAGTAGGTAAAACTAGTAAACTAGTAAAAAGTTACCAAAACGTAAACACTAAAATGAGTAAACAAGGATATATAAACCCACTTGATCATCATAATATGTACAAAATCATCATATGTATATTTTTATTTTGATAAAAGTCCTTGGACAAGAGTCTAAGACCGATTATTATTTATATAGGTTTCCGTGACGGAAGCACGCCCGTAGCCGATAATCCGCCTTTCATTATCAATGTTAGTTCATAGCCTCGCACTCTTTTAAATGTTTTATTAAATGATTTGTAAACCCGCGAGGGAGATAACATGCTAGATTTTGATAAAAATAGAACACAAGTAGTCCCGATGGTATGCTTAATGATATGGACCCGAATGATGCTATGACCCTATAAAAGAGACTAAAAGGATTATTAGTAGTTAGGTTATGTCACTTAAAGTCCCATTAGCATGAATTGTGAACTACCGGGATTTGGTAGACGCTTATGCATTTGATAGTACTATTTGGGGACGATCACCCCAGTTCGCGCCTTGACGGTTGATCCCCGTCGTACCACATTGATTGGTAAGCGAATTTATGTATGAGAAGATTCCATAGCGTGATTTTTGTGACGACACGCTAACTTAGATGGGCAAATTGTTTGTCGGGTTCGCGGCCCGCTGTTTTCATAGTAAGGTAACAATGTCATGCGGCTAATAATAATCCTACAACCTATATAATCCAAATAAAAATGTATCATATACATAATAACGACGCTATTAACGATGAATATATTACTTATCATGGTAATATAGAGACTACGGTCTCATGGACGGTTTAAGATGTATGCTTGATTTATATATTGCCTGACTAGCAATATGAGGACTTACTTCCGATATTATACTTGTGTTCTGATTTTAAATGATTGTTTTATATAACAGTTTTTATTAAACTCTATGAATTCACTCGGCATTCGCTGATATGATTTTTGCATGTTTTTATCTCAGGTGCTTGAAGGTAATCCGGATGGAGATCGACTCTGATGGCCCACATAATATTAAAAATGTTCATTCGATCTATGTTTTGTAAACTAAATGACCTGTATAATTTGGGACCTGTTGTACACCTTAAAACTTTTTATCGAATGAATGTATGTTGAACCTTGTACAACCATTTTTATGCGTTGTCTATGATTGGAGTTATTGTGCTATCCCGTAACACTCTAAAAGACCCTTCCGCTGTACCGATACGAAAATTGAGAGTGTTACAGTTTGGTACCAGAGCTCTCGTTATAGAGAACAAAAGATTTTAAAAACCAAGGTTTTGAACAAAACTTTTTAAAATCTTTTAACTATGAACATTTGAGAAAATATTTGAAAAATGTTTTGACTATAACGGTGCCAGAGATCTCCGACGTTACCAACAAGCCCTATTGAGAAGATATATATTTTGATATATATAATTTAATTTATATATATGTATATATCGTGATTTCATTATGTAACTGTTTAACTAGTATGTTATCCTAATACGAGATATATATATAAATGAAGATTGTCATGGCTGACCCTAATATTCCTGTAGAAAACCATGCTATTCCCGAACCTAATGTAGATGATGATCCTTATTTAGACTTAGTAGATTATGATATGGATGATGAGGAGGAACCATTTGAGGATCCCGAGCTCGAGTTAGGACTAGGAGATCAGATTGCCCCTTAGGTTGACTTGGTAGAGAATGAGATTGAGAATGTTGATATAGAGAATGATGATGAGATTGGGTTAGATAATTTAGAAGATGAGATTGACGACGAGGATGTCGAGGAGGATGTAGGTATAGATGTTGAGGTCGATGATGATGAGGAAGCCGAGCTTATTTATCCTTATGATGTTCCAGAGGGCGAGCCTTTGCCCCCACCAGTTTATTTGTCTGATTCTGAGGTTGAGTTACCTAGGGATGAAATGTCTGAATCGTCTGAATCTGATTCTAAATCAGAGGAGGATGAGGATGATGATGCACCTGACGGTACTGATGGTATTGCTACTCGTAGACGTGAGATAGGAGAGTCGTCTAGTACTCGAGAGGCTACTCATATTGATGGTCTTGCACCATGGGCCTTGAGGCGTGATCTAGATGCTTCCCGTGTGAAGAGTTGTATGACAGAGGTCGGATTAGGTGTTGTTCAGACTCATGTTGCTTATTTGGAGTCGAAGGCTATGGTTGGCGAGAGAGAGCGGGAATTGCTTAGTTTGGATTTGACTGATGTAGAGCGTGGTTTGAATGAGGCTTTTAGGAGGTTATCGGTGTTAGAAAGTGGTGAGTTTGCTGAGATGAAGAAAAAGGTGAATTCTATGGAGATTCAGTTGAGTGTAGCTCGTGCAATGCGTGAGAAAGCTGAAAATGAGTTGAATATATCCGTGGGATGGAATAGTAGATTTTATGCTGACATGGTTGAAAGAGGAGTGATCTGTAAGCGCCCAGCTGAAGATGTGCCTAGTGATCGTCCGACGAAGATTCAGAAGACGATGGATGATGGACCATCTAGCGGTTCTCAGTAGACCAGTCTGTATTTAGTAGTGACCTTTATATCTTTTATGCTTTTGTAGCTTGGACTGAACCGACTTGTTAGTAGTAGACTTGGCACGAATTTTGAGTGTATATAGTGCTAGAACTTTGATATGTGATGTAACTAAGACAATACTTTTGTTTCAGATCGAATGAAATATGTATCTTGTCTTGAATTCCATATTGTGCTTTATTTGTATCTTGATTATGAATTTAATCCATATTATATGAATCCTTTGTTGGGTGAATGCTTAATACTTTGAAATTGTGAAATTGTAGAACTATGCCGCCCAAGAAGGCTGTGACTGAGGATGATGTACCTAGGATTATTACGGAGCAAGTTACTGCATCTATGACTGAATTTATGGCAAATGCTAGAAATGAAGCTGGCGGTAGTGGAGCTGGCGGTAGTGGAGCTGGCGGTAGTGGAGCTGGCGGTAGTGGAGCTGGTGGTAGTGGAGCTGGCGGTAGTGGAGCTGGCGGTAGTGGAATTGGCGGTACTAATGTGAATGTGAATGCTAATAATGTGAATGCTAATGCTGGAGGAAATGTAGGAGGACTTGGAACTAATGCACCTGAAGTTGGTGGCTGTACTTATGTGATGTTCATGAAGTGTGAACCTCTACCTTTTAATGGAACTGAAGGTGCTGTAGGACTAAGCCAGTGGATTGAGAAGTTTGAGTCGGTGTTTCGGATTAGTAAGTGTAAGGAAGAAGATAAGGTGACTTTTGTTATGGCTACTCTTAAAGGTCGTGCGTTGACTTGGTGGAACGGGAGAATTGCTTTCATGGGTCTTGATGCTGCTAATGCTACTCCTTGGGCTGAAATTAAGAAGTGGATGACTTTGGAGTTTTGTCCTCGTAGTGTGATCATTAGGTTAGAACAAGAGTTGATTCATTTGAGAATGAAAGGTGTGGACATTGATAGTTACATGAACCGATTCCATGAGTTGGCCTTGCTATGTCCTCGATTGGTTGAACCCGAAGAGATCCGAATTGAACAATATGTTAAAGGGTTGACCAGGAATATCCGGGGGAACGTGACATCATCTAAACCACTGACCATTGATGATGCTGTTCGAATGGCTTACCAACTCATTGGACAGATAATTCAGGATAGGGAAGATGAAGCCCGTGTAGGTGAGAAAAGAAAGGGTGACGGTGATCGGGTAGATAGAGGTGATAATAGGAAGAATTTCAATCGCCGTCAGAACCAGAGAAAGGGGAATGCAAATGCTCTTACCAACAACACACCGCGCAACGATGATAGATGTCCTAAGTGTGGCAACAAGAGGCATGCTAGCGACTGCTGGAAGTGCCGAAATTGCAGAAAGCTTGGACACAAGGTTGAAAGGTGTAAGAAGGGAACCATTTGCTTCAACTGTAATGAAGAAGGTCATAGGAAATCGGAATGCCCCAAGTTGAAAGCGATTGTACCTGGAAGAAACCCCCAGGGTGGTATCTATCAACTTGGAACGATTGAGGTGAAGAAAGAGGATCCAAATGTCGTTACCGGTACGTTTTTACTCAACAATCATTATGCTGTTGCTTTATTTGATTCGGGTGCTGATAGGAGCTTTGTATCCACTAAATTTAGTGCCCTTATTGACATTGAACCTGTTGAGATAAGTACCAGTTACGAGGTGGAATTGGCTAATGGTAAATTAGTGAAAACTAATAAGCTATTAGAAGGATGCTCTCTAAATCTCTTGAACCATTCCTTTCCGATTGATTTAATGTTGATAGAATTAGGTAGTTTTGATATTATTATTGGTATGGATTGGTTGTCGTTGAATAATGCTACTATTTTGTGTGGAGAGAAGAAAGTTAAGATTCCGCTTAGGAATTGGACGTTAGTAATTGATGGTAATCGAGGTGAATCCCGTTTGAAAATCGTTTCATGTATTAAAGTCCAAAAGTACATCAGGAACGGTTGTGAGTTATTCTTAGCTCAAGTGACCGGGAATGAGTCTAGGGAGAAACGATTGGAAGATGTACCTATTATTTGTGAATTTCCTTAGGTATTTCCTAAAGATTTACCCGGACTTCCACCGATAAGGCAAGTAGAGTTTCGAATCGATTTAATTCCCGGTGCTGCACCGGTGGCACGTGCGCCTTACCGATTAGCCCCTACTGAATTAAAGGAGTTATCTGAGCAACTTAAGGAGTTGTCTGATAAAGGTTTTATTCGACCGAGCTCGTCGCCTTGGGGAGCTCCAGTCTTGTTCGTTAAGAAGAAGGATGGATCTTTCCGTATGTGCATTGATTATAGGGAACTGAATAAGTTGACAATTAAAAATCGATATCCTTTACCTAGGATTGATGATTTGTTTGATCAACTACAAGGATCTATTGTGTATTCTAAGATAGATTTGCGGTCAGGATATCACCAACTTCGCGTCCGTGAAGAAGATATTCCTATAACTGCATTTAGAACTCGTTATGGACACTATGAATTTCAAGTAATGCCATTTGGGTTAACTAACGCACCTGCGGTTTTCATGGATTTAATGAATCGATTGTGCAAGCCCTACTTGGATAAATTTGTGATTGTGTTTATTGACGATATTCTAATCTATTCTAAGAATGAAGACGAACATAGAGAACATTTAAGGATTGTTTTGAATTTGTTGAAGGATGAAAAGTTGTATGCTAAGTTTTTGAAATGTGATTTTTGGTTAGATTTTGTGCAATTTCTTGGTCATGTGATTAACAAGGATGGAATTCATGTTGATCCTGCAAAGGTTGAAGCTATTAAGAATTGGTATGCACCGACAACGCCAATGGAAGTGCGACAGTTCTTAGGATTGGCTGGCTATTATAGGCGGTTCATTAAAGAATTTTCTTTGATAGCTAAACCCTTGACTAAGCTTACCCAGAAGAATAAACCTTTCGTTTGGGGAAGTGATGAAGATGGAGCATTTCAGACATTGAAGCAAAAATTATGTAGTGCGCCGATCTTATCATTACCCGACGGGAGTGAAGATTTTGTAGTGTACTGTGATGCATCTCTTAGAGGCTATGGAGCTGTTTTGATGCAGAGAGAGAAAGTGATAGCTTATGCTTCTAGGCAATTAAGGAAGAATGAGGAGAATTATACTACTCATGATCTTGAGTTAGGAGCTGTAGTCTTTGCTCTTAGATTGTGGAGACATTATCTATATGGCACCAAGTACGGTATTCACCGATCACAAAAGCCTACAGTATATTCTCGACCAGAAGGAATTGAACATGAGGCAACGAAGATGGATAGAGTTGTTAAGTGATTATGATTGTGATATAAAATATCACCCAGGAAAAGCCAATGTGGTTGCCGATGCGTTAAGTAGGAAAGATAGAGAGCCTATCAGGGTACGTTCTCTAGTCTTGACCGTGCATAATAATTAGCCTGAGCAAATTAGAAATGCAAAAATAGAAGCTTGTAAGAAGGAGAATTTTGTTAATGAAGGGTTCCGAGGAGAAGGAGATCCTTTAGAGGTTAGAGCTGATGGAGTGAAATGCTTAAGAGGTCGTATGTGGATACCTAAGTTTGGAGGCTTAAGATATTTGATTATGTTAGAATCCCATAAATCTAAGTATTCCATTCATCCGGGATCTGATAAGATGTACCATGATTTGAAGAAGTTGTACTGGTGGCCGAATATGAAAGCTGACATAGCTATGTATGTTCTTCAATGCTTGACTTGTGCTAGAGTCAAAGCTGAACATCAAAAGCCATCAGGACTACTTCAACAGCCAAAGATTCCTGAATGGAAGTGGGAGCGAATTACGATGGATTTTATCACCAAGCTTCCTAGAACATCATCTGGAAACAACCCGATTTGGGTTATTGTCGACAGACTGACCAAATCAGCACACTTCATTCCGGTTAAAGAGCAATTCTCACTGGAGAAGCTGACTCGAATATACCTCGATAATGTTGTATGCAAGCATGGAGTGCCTGTATCGATCATTTCAGATCGAGATCCTAGATTCGCATCGAATTTTTGGAAATCTCTCCAAAGATCTTTGGGAACGAATCTCGACATGAGCACTGCTTATCACCCCTAGACTGATGGGCAGAGTGAAAGGACGATACAAACACTAGAAGATATGTTGAGAGCTTGTGTGTTAGATTTTGGTAAGAACTGGGATAAACATTTTCCGTTAGCAGAGTTTTCGTATAACAATAGTTACCATTCTAGTATTAAGGCTGCACCGTTTGAAGCTTTGTATGGTAGGAAGTGTAGATCTCCTGTATGTTGGAGTGAAGTTGGGGATACCCAGCTCACGGGACCGGAGTTGATCCGGGAGACTACAGAGATGATAGTTCAGATTAAGAATAGGTTGTTGACTGCCCGTAGTAGACATAAAAGTTACGCGGATGTGCGGCGGAAGCCAATGGAGTTTAAAGTGGGTGACCGAGTAATGTTGAAAGTATCGCCATGGAAAGGCGTTATCAGATTTGTAAAGCGAGGGAAATTGAATCCCCGTTATATTGGACCCTTTAAGATTTTATCTAGAGTAGGTCCGGTGGCTTACAAACTAGAGTTACCCCCAGAACTTCATGGTGTTCACAACACATTCCATGTATCTAATCTGAAGAAATGTCTAGCAGTGAGTGATGAGAAAATTCCGTTAGGTAAGGTTCGAATAGATGGGAAGTTGCATTTTATCGAAGATCCCGTAGAAGTTATGGACCGTGAGGTAAAGCAACTGAAACAAAGTCGGATACCTATTGTCAAGATCCGATGGAATTCAAAGCATGGACCGGAGTATACTTGGGAACGAGAGGATGAAATGTGGAAGAAATATCTGCACCTCTTCGATTTCAATAAGAAACGGACATCCAAATGAAATGGATCACGAGGACGTTGATCCCTTTTAGGAGGAAAAGCTGTGACAATCTAACATTTTCAGGTAGTGAATTATTTTCTCATATAATATTTTGAAACTTATTTTTGTATTGGTTGATGAACTCACAATTTACGGATTTAAATTTGGGCTTACGTGCATAATTTGGCGTCTTTTACGACTAAACCGGAAACCTTAGGATTACGTATTTACGTTTTTGAACTCCGTTTTTGATGAGACAATTTTTATTGGATTCGTTTTGTGACGTTGATTCATAATTTATAAAAATGTTTTTCGTAAAACGACCCGAGGGCACGCAAATCGAGAAAACTAGAATCGAGAAATACCCGTAAACTAGTGAGATGGGACAAAATACATTGTCCCACCCCACTAGCTAGCTTGGACGGCACACACATGACACCACATCTTAGGATGTGGCATCATGTTAGCTAGTTTATTACAAGTGTAATACAAAGCTTACTCTTTAAGCTTTGTCTACTCAAAACCACTAGCAACTAACTCATTTCCATTTCCATACATGCAAAACCAACATCAAAACTCTCTCAAAACCCTCCTCTTTGCCGTCCACTTTGAAGCAACAAACACCCCTTTTGATCTTTTCTAGCCATGAAATACATGTTTACTAGCTCTATCATGGAGTTATCTTGAAGCCTTGATAATTTGGTGGCCATATTAACAACATTGGAGGTGATTTGCTTGTGTCCTAGGTCTTATTTCCCAACTTATGTTCTTGGTGTTTGATGATCTTGGAGTTACTTGTGGTGTTCATCAAGTTCTTGTCTTCCAAAAACAAAAAAAACACTTGGTTGGTAAAGAAGATCATCCTCTCCATTTTTCTCTTGTTATTTTTGTAAAGAACAAATGTATTTTCTTTCATTTTGTATATGTATATGATGTATATATGATGATAAAAATGTTGTGGGGGGATCAAGTGTTGATAGATATGCTTAAAAAGGTTAATAACTATAAGAAATGAGGCTAAAATCTTGATTATTTAGTTGGCTGTATAAAAACAGAATATAACTAAAACTTGAACTGATAAAATTGCATGGTATGATCCATTTACAGTAAGTAAAAGATGTTATACACATGTGAGAGTTGGCCATGCAATGGAATCAATATAATAAGTGAGATATGATAAAAACAAGTTAGGTGTTCTAATCTGAATAATCAGTTTTGTAGGGACTGTTAAGGCAAGATGAACTTAAAATGAGCAGTATCTATAACTACGTTAAATGTAGCACATAATATTAAGAACATGTCACCCAAAAATGAGCTTCTAATTCATTATAGAACTCTAGATATGGTAAAAATGGTGAACATGAAGATAAAAATCAGATTTTAAGAATTAATGTTTATTATTATTATATAAGCACTCACATTTTATTGTATAAAATGTAAAATAAAAACCCACTAACTTATAAAACTTATTTATATAAATATATAAGGTTAATTAAATGGATAAATTATATAAATGGTAGTGGAATAATATTTATAAGTAATAAAAACTATAAACTTGATTTTTACGACTTTTTCGGCTATTACCGTAAAATTAACGTTTTTCGCCAAATAAAACTTAGACGATCAAACCCGTCTAATCTAAAGTTTATAAAAGTCATATACTGATATATAAGTAACCAATACAAGTAAAAACCGATAAAACCCGAACTATAAGAAATACAGACATTAACGAGCTAACTAAGCATATTGGACTAATAATTGGACTAAATAAGTTAACCACTTATAAAAAGAACTTATTGGGCTTAACCCATTTGGGCCCAACATGGAAAGTATATATACTGATAATATAGGTATAAAATGGATTAAAACAAGTTAAAGAACTTATACTAAGCTTAATGGACTCAAAATAGATGAGTAGGTAAAACTAGTAAACTAGTAAAAAGTTACCAAAACGTAAACACTAAAATGAGTAAACAAGGATATATAAACCCACTTGATCATCATCATATGTACAAAATCATTATATGTATATTGTTATTTTGATAAAACTCATTGGACAAGAGTCTAAGACCGATTATTATTTATATAGGTTTCCGTGACCGAAGCACGCCCGTAGCCGATAATCCGCCTTTCATTATCAATGTGAGTTCATAGCCTCGCACTCTTTTAAATGTTTTATAAAATGATTTGTAAACCCGCGAGGGAGATAACATGCTAGATTTTGATAAAAATAGGACACAAGTAGTCCCGATGGTATGCTTAATGATATGGACCCGAATGATGCTATGACCCTATAAAAGAGACTAAAAGGATTATTAGTAGTTAGGTTATGTCACTTAAAGTCCCATTATCATGAATTGTGAACTACCGGGATTTGGTAGACGCTTATGCATTTGATAGTACTATTTGGGGACGATCACCCCAGTTCGTGCCTTGACTGTTGATCCCCGTCGTACCACATTGATTGGTAAGCGAATTTATGTATGAGAAGATTCCATAGCGTGATTTTTGTGACGACACGCTAACTTAGATGGACAAATTGTTTGTCGGGTTCGCGGCCCGCTGTTTTCATAGTAAGGTAACAATGTCATGCGGCTAATAATAATCCTACAACCTATATAATCCAAATAAAAATGTATCCTATACATAATAACGACGCTATTAACGATGAATATATTACTTATCATGGTAATATAGAGACTACGGTCTCATGGACGGTTTAAGATGTATGCTTGATTTATATATTGCCTGACTAGCAATATGAGGACTTACTTCCGATATTATACTTGTGTTCTGATTTTAAATGATTGTTTTATATAACGGTTTTTATTAAACTCTATGAATTCACTCGGCATTCGCTGATATGATTTTTGCATGTTTTTATCTCAGGTGCTTGAAGGTAATCCGGATGGAGATCGACTCTGATGGCCCACATAATATTAAAAATGTTCATTCGATCTATGTTTTGTAAACTAAATGACCTGTATAATTTGGGACCTGTTGTACACCTTAAAACTTTTTATCGAATGAATGTATGTTGAACCTTGTACAACCATTTTTATGCGTTGTCTATGATTGGAGTTATTGTGCTATCCCGTAACACTCTAAAAGACCCTTCCGCTGTACCGATACGAAAATTGAGAGTGTTACAAAGATTCGGTCAGCAAACTCGCCGATATTTATAGAAGGGAGATCATGAGACTTCATGGTGCTCCATCCAGCATCGTCTCAGACAGAGATCCTCGGTTCACTTCGCGATTCTGGAGAAGTCTGCAGAAAGCTTAGGGTACACAACTTAAGCTTAGCACGGCTTTTCATCCTCAAATAGACGGGCAGTCAGAGCGAACGATTCAGACATTGGAAGACATGTTGAGGTCATGTGCGTTGGAATCGACAGGTGATTGGGATGATTATATCTGTTTGGTGGAGTTTGCATACAACAATAGTTGGCACGCAAGTATCAAGTGTGCTCCTTTCGAGATGTTGTATGGAAGAAAGTGTCGCGCCCCAATCTGCTGGGATCAGGTTGGTGAGCGAACACTTGAAGGACTAGAAATGATAGAGCTGACTAATGAGAAGGTCGTAGTAGCTAAGCAGAAACTGCAAGAAGCACGGTCACGTCAGAAGAGTTACGCAGACAAACATCGTAGGGACTTACATTTTAACGTAGGAGATCACGTTTTCCTTAAGGTTTCGCTGGCACGTGGTGTTAGACGTTTTGGAATCAAAGGGAAGCTCAATCCTCGATTTATCAGAACGTTTGATGTCATTGAACGGGTCGGTGAAGTATCTTACCGTTTAGCGTTACCTCAGCAACTTTCTCATGTTCACGATGTGTTTCATGTGTCCTTACTCAGAGGGTACAAGTATCATCCCCTTCACATGGTTCAGTATCCGCTGGAACAGATTCGTGACGATCTCACTTTTATAGAAGAACATGAACGAGTTCTTGACAGACAAGAACGAGTCATGAGAAGTAAGACGATTCCATTCGTCAAAATCCTTTGGAGGGATCATACCGAGCAGGAAGCCACTTGGGAAACAGAGGAGTCTATCTGGGCTTCTTACCCTCATTTCATATTTTGAATTCGGGTATGTTCTTCTTTTCTAGTTTACTTTATCTATAATTCGGGGACGAATTATTCTTTTTAGGGGGAAGAATTGTAAAACCCGCATGCTTTTACCATGAATAGTACCCTTACGATCGTACGTACATGATTAGAACTTTCCTTTTATAGCACGTTTACGTTTCACGAACAAGAATTACAAGTATTACGTACGTGTTATAACACGATAAGTATTTATTACGTATTAAGACACGATAATTATTTCAATAATAATTATAATCACGAACATACGAACATGAAATCATGAACGTAAATTAATCACGAGCTAAGTATTACGTATGTATGTATATTTATTACGAACATGAATAAATATAATAAGACACGAGCGGTAACTATTTAAATCACGTAAAACACGAACACGAGAACACACTAAATATTAGTCACGAGAAAAGTACGGGTTACCCCTTGTGGGTCCCCTTAAATGCATTTTGGACACTCGTAGATAAGCATATTATTATGCTTGGAGTTGGTTAACCTATGGTGATTGAAGACTTCACTAGGATGACGCAAGCTCAATATTTTTGTATGATGGGTTTATGGCTTGGATTCTCGCCTCTCAAACGACAACCACTATGGATGATTAGATTTTTGGATGCATGTTCTCTCGAAGTCAATCCTCCTCTTCTACAAATGAAGACTACCTTTTTGATTCGACAAAAGGGGGAGAAGTAAGTGTAAACGAGTAACTTATGCATTTTAATATGTGTTGCGGTTTACTTGTTTGTCATCATCAAAAAGGGGGAGATTGTTAGTGCAAACATTACGATGATTTGTCGATATAATCTCTTTATGTTTTGTTGATGACAAACGTATAATTCGCAATACATTATGTAAAATGTTAAGGTACTCGTAATCACTCAAGAATACATTTGTATACTTCTCTCGACACCACCAAGATCGCATTCGGCATGAATCACTCAAGGTATGTTCAAACATGTCACTAACCTAACTAAGGCTATGTTTGATAGCTTTTGAATTTAATCATTCAGTGTCCATTTCAAAATCGGTCAGAGACCTTAGTGTTTGGTAGTCATAAATGTCATGCTGAATGGTCCCACATGCCTCTTAGCCATTTTGCTTAAAAATGATGCAAAGTGATTCAGTGATCAATATTTGTCAAAATTGTCCTTTTGATACACACGTTTGAAGTGCTTTTTTTTTTGGTACTTTGCGTTTGTCCACAAATATATTTTATTTCAATAACAACTTTGAATATTTTTAGTTAATACATATATCTATCTTTAACTATTATTGCCAAATAAATTTCTAAACTTTAAATTATTTGGAGTTTTGGACCTGCTAAATTAATTTTTTACCCATCATTTTATAACTTTATTTTATCTGGTTTCGAGCTTTTACTAAATAATATGTGATACGCAATAAAAACTTTTCGAAAATACGTTAAGCTATTGTAAAAGTTTAAAAAAAAAAAGAAACAAACATTATATTGACACTAGTACATTAATTAATTTTTTTTAATTATGTTAATACTAGTATGTTATGTTTTGCACATTCTCTTCATATACAAACTCTACCGTTAATTAGAGCTAATAATCTTTTTATGAAAATTTATATATTCTTTAAAACTAAACAAAAGGTCAAACTGGTAATTTTAATCGATACAGATTGCTCATTCAGAACAATTAACAAACAACCATTTTCATTCAGAATCAAATTCACTCAGCATCTAAGAATCATTCAGCAGCTTTGAGTCATTCAGCGCTAAATCATAACTTTTATCAAACAGCCCCTAAGTGATCAAGGATTAATATTTTCTTAAAACTCACATTTAATCAAATGTGACATAAGATTTTAATGAACTTTATTTTTAAGAAAATGGAAATTTGAATTTGGCATATTCCATATGCCAAAGGAATATCCTTTGAGGGTATAAACTACCCCAGATGGCATATTCCCACTAAAGGACAAATTTGCACGGACTCCGACGCGGAGGTTCTTGATAAGGTACCGCGGGTAGAGATAAGGAACCGCAAGTGTTTTTGACCGTTGCAATGTTGTCCTATAAATAGTGGATAATTTCCAGGTTTTCTTTCAACCCTTTTTGCATAGTTTCTTTCAAAACCATCTTAGATCCTTGATTAGTTAGTTTTGATTAATCTTGTTTAAGATGTGATTCTATCCTCAATATCCTCATCCTCTCAAGTGCAAAGAGAAGAACACTATCATTACCATGATGTGTTGGGTTCACTGCATGATGAAGATCTTTCCTTCTATAGATCTAAGTTATGTTTTTAGTCTTCCTACTATGTTTATGTAGAAGATCCAAGTGTTGGGTTCACTTGGATGTGTTTGTATGGGTAGAAGATCCAAGTGATGGGTATCCTTGGATTAGGTGTTAGTTGTGTAGATCCAAGTTTGTTAATACTTGGATATAGTGTTAGAGTCATAGATCTAAGTGGTAAGTACTTAGATCTATATGGTTTATGTGTTTAGGCCATAAAACACAAGGTTTGTTATGTTGGGCCATAAAACATAACTAGGGTGAAGAGTTGTGTAGTTGTGAAGAGTTGTGAGTTCTCACTAAACCATAAAGTGATGTGGTTGTGTCTTGTGAGTTCTCACTAAACTATAAAGTGATGTAGTTGTGTCTAGTGTAGTTCTCACTTAGTTTCAAAGTGAAGAGTCGTGAAGATTGGTTCTATCTTTCAATTAGAACTCGACATCTAGCCTTGTGTCATAAAATGGTGAAGTGGGCGACGTTGTGTAGATTGGTCCTACCTAAGATTAGGACTCGACTTTTAGCTTAGAGTCGGAAATTGGATAAGCGACGTTGTGTAGGGTTCTCCACCTTAAGGAGTTTGTTGACTAGTGAAGTAACTCTCGAGTAAGGTGTACTCGAGGAGTGGAGTAGGGCGAAGAGGAGCTTCGTGACCGAACCAATATAAATCATCGTGTCGGTACTTTCATTTACATTTATGTCGTTACCTTTGTAGATGTATTTATAATTGCATACTTGTGTTGTGTGTCTTTATGTGCATCACATAATCTAAACATCTAAGTTGCGGAAAAGCTATGGCTAAGTACGTGTGTGCTTCATGTTTAGATTATGGTCAAGTGTACATCACTTAGTCTAAGCATCCTAGTTGCGGAAAAGCTTGTGCTTAGTACGTATGTGCTTAGTGTTTAGAATATTGCTTGATGTACTCTTGATTTGATGTGCTTGTGGGTTTTCTTACTTGTAGTATTTTTCTCTCAATCAAAAACATCTCATATCTAGTCAAGCTTGATCGAGAATTTGATACAAAGGATTGTTAAAGTTTAACATGTAATAAACTGTTTCGTCCACTGTCGGCGGTTCCCTAAATGGACCGGCGGTTCTTTATTGATAAAGAACCGCAGGTACAATAAAGAACCGCGCACAGTGGATTAAGGCGAAATGTTTTGAAAACTAACTAGAAACTATTCAACCCCCCCCCCCCCCCCCCCCCCTTCTAGTTTCTTCAATTGGTATCAGAGCGAGGTTATTACTCGATCATTGTGTTATTAGTTCAAGTAGATAAATGTCTTACTATAAAACATGAAACACCCTTTGAAAATCTTAGCTATTTTCTCTTAAAAGAGTGTTTGTGGGAATCAAGAAAGATTTTGATTAAATATCAATGCATTATTCAAACTATGATTGGTATCATTATCGAATCTAATTGACATGTTTTTTAGTGTAGACATGAATGTGGTTTATTAATAATATACATCGGATCATAACTCACACTTGTGTTGATGGTGTTATATTGAATCTACTTGTTCAAATTGTTAGACATATTTTGTTTAATAATTACTTATAATGCACAATAGAGTCAGTTTGATAACTTGGATGTTTCATCCGAAATACTCAAGTAATTTACATTGCTATGCAATTTATAAATGTGTCATTTCCGAAAGACCAATCAAGAGTGTTCCTTTGGTTTGTGTAAACTTTGTTTATACACTTCAAAGTTATTGGCCTCAAGTTCTATTAAGGTAAATAACCTTAACTAGACTTGTTTGACAAGATATGCAATGGTGTATTCTTAACCCTCATTAGGTCATGCATTGTGTCGCCATGCAAGTTTCATCCTTGCTAAACTTTATTAGGCAAATGTTGGAATTACATTTTGTCTAACTTGAGAATGACTACTAGAGAATTTATGCACTAGGATCTTAATTTGACCTAACGGTTGAATTACTTCCATGTGGGAAGTTGAGTTGGTGTATAACTCGTAAAAATGGTCGTGTTTAGCCTTAATTGAGCACCTCTAGTGATAGTCTCATACTCATTCTCTAAATTGGCTAAATGGCTCTTCCTATATATGACTAATGATAGTTTACTTTGATGAACTTTGTATGTCATTAGGAGTCTTTTTCATTTGTAGCCATTAGGTTTTTCTTAACTTTCTTCCTACGTGCTAATTGAACCTATGTGTTTTTCCTTTGTGTGTGTTCTAGTTTTTATTGCTCTTAAGCATGACTTTATGATAAGTTAGACTAGAACATTAGTATTTTCTGAATTGGAAAATCCTCCACCTAAACCAAGCCTCTGTAGGAGGTTCTTTAAATAAACCGCGGCTCCATATCAATATGGAACCGCCGGTGGAGATAAAGAACCGCGGGCAGAAGCTCTCAAATTCAGGTTTTCTGAAACTTCCCAATTGTTCCAACACCCTTTGGAATCTTTGTTTCAAACCTTTGATCACTCTCAAAATATCTTAGGCTTTTCCTTTTTAACCCTTTACTAGTTTGGATCATCCCCTCACCCTTTTAAACCCTCCTTGTTAGCCATGTTCTTCACACCTCAAACCATTCATCCTTACCCCTTAAACCACCCATTACTACCATGGTTTCTACAAGGACCTCCAATTTATCCAAAACCTCCTCTTTAAAGAGGCACCTCAGAATTAAGATTAATTTACCCAAACTTAACTCTTCATCCTTTCACACACCCAAGAATGAGATTGTTCCAATTCTCATCTCTTCATCACCCTCACCACCTCTTGCTCTATGCAAGACTACCTCAACCCATGGTACCAACCATTCTCATGGTTCTACCTCCTCTTCATTCCGATCTAGAATGAATGAGCTAACCTCACCCTTCACTCCAAGTACTCTCTCGGATGTGACTACCCAACCTCAACCCATCCAAAGCATTCCCATTGTGAATGACTTTGTTGAACCCTTGGTGACTTCACCTTTCACCCCACCAAATTCCGCCACCACCTTTGTCTTTCATTTAAGCATGTGGATTGCTTATTGCTAAGACATCTAATTTAAGCAAATCTTAGGATTCTAGTGTAACTAAGACTAAAATTATGCTTAAGTTTTAGGCTTTTTTTTCATACATCTTTGTATGATCTTTATTCTCTTGTATTTCCTTTCATGTTTTTCAACATGTTTTTTCTTTGAGTCTTGGATCTTGTTGTTATTATGTTTCTTTCTTTTCTCTTATTTTGAGTCCTTTTCTTAAACTAATAAGAATTACGATTCTTCTTGGAGATTTACATTACATATAGCTTGATTTGTGATATCTAGATAGATGAATTGCTTGTATGCTACTTGCTTATATATCTTCTTGCTTATCCGTATGCTATATGCTTAATTGATTAGTTAATGAATGCATGCTTATTATAAAGGTTTTGTCTTTGTCAAGCAATTCCGATATAATATCTCTTAGATGTGTCTAATTCATGCATGTCCTTAAATTCTACGTGCTAACATGTTTTACTTGGTCTTCTCTTTTTAAGTAATCATGTTTCTTGCATGCCATATGTGTTAATTGCGCACCTTCTCTACATTGGTTTATTGTAGACTTCATTAGGCATTGCATGAATTATCCTATATGCTTACTTGATTATGTGTTTGATTTTGTACTAACTCTTCATGTCTTCTTGAGCTTCTTTTGAGTTTCTTCTCTCATTTTCTTTTGATATTTCACTATCACCTTCTAAGGTATAGTATTCATGAATCAATTTGTGAAGTTATCCTTAACTTCTTTGATTGAGTTTCTCTTGGTTTATTTTAATCATGCCTCTCTAAGTCGTGTCTCTTTCTTCTATTCTTTCTAAACTAAGTTGAGTCGAGCCTTACCCTTTCCTCATCATGTAATTGTTCTTTGAACACCCATAATGATTGAGAAGAGCTACGAAACTTTGAGCATGTAGTTTATCGTATGCTAAACACCATTTGGTGTTGACATTCATACGCATTTTTGCCTTGAATGTCCTATATCCCGAATTTTTCTTAAAGCGTCGATTTATCCGCTTTTGGTTTTCCTTTATTTTTTTTGGTCAAAAATGTCTCTAGGTTGAGATATTTTTGTTCCTCTTTTTGAGAGTTGCTTGCAGTTAAAATTTACAATTGGTATGGCTGATTCCATCAATTCTAAGTTTTTAACCCCTTGAGATGATATCTTCAAATTCTTGGATGTTTCTTTTCTACCTCTACTCCAACAAGTTTGAATTGATTTCCTCAAAATCCTCTCCTTGTTTTTTTAGAGTTGATGGTTAAATCTTGAATTTTCTTGGGTGATTCCAAAAATTCTAAGCTTTTTACCCTTTGACATATTATAATTACAATTGGTATGGATGTTTCTTTTCTATCTCTATTCCAACAATTGTGAATTGATCTTGTCAAGATCCTCTCCTTTGATTTGTTTTTGGATTGATAGCATCGCATGCACACTTCTTTGCTTGTCATTGTTTGTGCAAACGACTTGTTTATCATCCCCGTTTGGGTGACATCTCTTTTTATATATACTCTTGTCTACTAACCTTGTTTTGTAGGACACTTCTAACCCATTTTTGTAGCTCGTCACTATTCTTGCTTTGTTGGTGCCTCAAGCAAGGGGGAGCTCATATCAAGGGGGAGCATTTGCAAGAGTTCAAGTCATTACATTTACGATCGTTGACTCACTTAAATTGCATTCATCGAACATCTTGCAAGTAATGCATTTTGGACACTCGTAGATAAGCATATTATTATGCTTGGAGTTGGTTAACCTATGGTGATTGAAGACTTCACTAGGATGACGCAAGCTCAATATTTTTTTATGATGGGTTTATGGCTTGGATTCTCGCCTCTCAAACGACAACCACTATGGATGATTAGATTTTTGGATGCATGTTCTCTCGAAGTCAATCCTCCTCTTCTACAAATGAAGACTACCTTTTTGATTCGACAAAAGGGGGAGAAGTAAGTGTAAACGAGTAACTTATGCATTTTAATATGTGTTGCGGTTTACTTGTTTGTCATCATCAAAAAGGGGGAGATGGTTAGTGCAAACATTACGATGCTTTGTCGATATAATCTCTTTATGTTTTGTTGATGACAAACGTATAATTCGCAATACATTATGTAAAATGTTAAGGTACTCGTAATCACTCAAGAATACATTTGTATACTTCTCTCGACACCTCCAAGATCGCATTCGGCATGAATCACTCAAGGTATGTACAAACATGTCATTAACCTAACTAAGTGATCAAGGATTAATATTTTCTTAAAACTCACATTTAATCAAATGTGACAAAAGATTTTAATTAACTTTATTTTTAAGAAAATGTTTTATTAAAAATAAAATGGAAATTTGAATTTGGCATATTCCATATGCCAAAGGAATATCCTTTGAGGGTATAAACTACCCCAGATGGCATATCCCCACTAAAGGACAAATTTGCACGGACTCCAACGCGGAGGTTCCTTAAAGGAACCCGTAGTTCCTTATTGATAAGGTACCACGGGTAGAGATAAGGAACCGCGGGTGTTTTTGATCGTTGCAATGTTGTCCTATAAATAGTGGATCATTTCTAGGTTTTCTTTCAACCCTTTTTTGCACAGTTTCTTTCAAAACCATCTTAGATCCTTGATTAGTTAGTTTTGATTAATCTTGTTTAAGATGTGATTCTATCCTCAATATCCTCATCCTCTCAAGTGCAAAGAGAATAACACTATCATTACCATGATGTGTTGGGTTCACTACATGATGAAGATCTTTCCTTCTATAGATCTAAGTTATGTTTTTAGTCTTCCTACTATGTTTATGTAGAAGATCCAAGTGTTGGGTGCACTTGGATGTGTTTGTATGGGTAGAAGATCCAAGTGATGGGTATCCTTGGATTAGGTGTTAGTTGTGTAGATCCATGTTTGTTAATACTTGGATATAGTGTTAGAGTCATAGATCTAAGTGGTAAGTACTTAGATCTATATGGTTTATGTGTTTAGGCCATAAAACACAAGGTTTGTTATGTTGGGCCATAAAATATAACTAGGGTGAAGAGTTGTGTAGTTGTGAAGAGTTGTGAGTTCTCACTAAACTATAAAGTGATGTGGTTATGTCTTGTGAGTTCTCACTAAACTATAAAGTGATGTAGTTGTGTCTAGTGTAGTTCTCACTTAACTTCAAAGTGAAGAGTCGTGAAGATTGGTTCTATCTTTCGATTAGAACTCGACATCTATCCTTGTGTCGTAAAATGTGAAGTGGGCGACGTTGTGTAGATTGGTCCTACCTAAGATTAGGACTCGACTTTTAGCTTAGAGTCGGAAATTGGATAAGCGACATTGTGTATGGTTTCTCCACCTTAAGGAGTTTGTTGACTAGTGAAGTAACTCTCGAGTAAGGTGTACTCGAGGAGTGGAGTAGGGCGAAGAGGAGCTTCGTGACCGAACTACTATAAATCATCGTGTCGGTACTTTAATTTACATTTATGTCTTTACCTTTGTAGATGTATTTATAATTGCATACTTGTGTTGTGTGTCTTTGTGTGCATCACATAATCTAAACATCTAAGTTGCGGAAAAGCTATGGCTAAGTACGTGTGTGCTTCATGTTTAGATTATGGTTAAGTGTACATCACTTAGTCTAAACATCCTAGTTTCAGAAAAGCTTGTGCTTAGTACGTGTGTGCTTAGTGTTTAGACTATTGCTTGATGTACTCTTGATTTGATGTGCTTGTTGGTTTTCTTACTTGTAGTATTTATCTCTCAATCAAACACATCTCATATCTAGTCAAGCTTGATCGAGAATTTGATACAAAGGATTGTTAAAGTTTAACATGTAATAAACGGTTTCGTCCACTGTCGGCGGTTCCCTAAATGGACCGGCGGTTCTTTATTGATAAAGAACCGCGGGTACAATAAAGAACCGCACACAGTGGATTAAGGCGAAATGTTTTGAAAACTAACTAGAAACTATTCAACCCCCCCTTCTAGTTTCTACAGTGGTCTTGTGTCACGGCAGTACGAACCACGGGAAACCCTGACCTCGGTCGGGGTATGTTTGTGTCGGGTGGGTCTCGGCTAGAACCAAAAATCACCACCGGCTTAAGCCGGTGGCTAATTAAGGAAATCAGGGGGAACCATAGCTGCGGCAGCAAGGGAAACCGCCGGCTAGCCGGTGGGAACTTTTGCTAGCCGGCGGCTAGGTTTTGACCAAGGGTGCATTTGGTTGCCGATTCACGGGTTTAAACCGGTCCGGTTCACACATGTTTTGATTAAAACATGGTTCGGTTCATGGGTTACTTTTTACAAGATTAATTATATTTACAAGTTTATTTTTTTACAAGACTTAAATTAAATTAATTAAAACATGTACATGATTAATTTAATTTACATGACTTAGGTTATTAATTTTATTATTAAATACATGAAATTTAACCTAAGTACTTATCATATTATTTAGACTATATAATTAATTAATTAATAAAATCATGACTTATAATTAATTAATTTACATGACTTAGGTTATATTATTAATAGATAATAATACATGTTTTAACCTAAGTATTTGTACCTTTATTTAATTAAACCATGTTATATTTAATTAGATACTTTAACCTATAGTTTATTTAATTCACATGAAATAATTAATAAACTATACTATTTAATTACAAGACTTAGAATATTAATCAGTAAACACTTAAGCTTATATAATTAGCTTAATAATCTAAGTTATATCTAATTATGGAAACTTTCTATTTATAGAAACTTATTTAATTAAGGCAGCTAATCTATTTATGGAAACTTTCTATTTTTAGAAACTTATCTATTTTAAGCATTAAATCTATTTTTAAAAACTTTCTATCTTTGGAAACTTTCTTTTTTTGGAAACTTTCTATTTTTGGAAACTTTCTATTTTTTGAAACTTGCTATTTTTGGAAACCTGCTATTTTTAGAAAGTTACTTATTATTACACAACAAGTATAACAATACATGAAATACAAGAAATACTTAAGCAGAATAGACATAATACACGATAAACACAGTAAAAGCTTAGATCAGTAAAACATGATATGAACATATAAAACAAGCTAAGACATGATATAAACCAGTTACGTACTCAGTAATCAGATACTTATACACGTATGTATTTATGTAGAAATAGTGATACCGAAGTAGGACTCTCTTCCGTCCGTCTTCTTCGTTCACTGGACACAAGGTACGGATTCTCCGTCCTTTCAGTATGGACATTCTTCCTTATTAGGATTTCCCTGTATGCAGCCAACTGTTTTCCCCAGTATATGTTTTATATGTTTTTGAATTGCTTATGTTTAATTAGAATACCTAAAGCCATATACATGCATGACCAGTTTCACCTAGTTATAGAGGTACCATAACCATAACACTGGAGGCACCAGTGTTATGACTTCACCATGACGGAGTGATAGCTCGTGGTGTCCCTTTCAGCTTTTGGCCATATTATTATTATCAGGTGGGGCGTATGGGTGCATCATAGTTTACATGTTTTCAGCAGATTATTCAGTGTGAATGTGGTGTGTGCCTTTCATCCTTCACAAGGAGCTGATCCCTCCTACCCAAAACCAGTATATTAAATTAGAGGCAACCCCTCTAATTTGCATGACGAGGTCACCCCTCCAAGTATTCATGCACGTTGATATTTCATGACCTATATTGGCTACTAGTAAATATGTTAAACAGTTTTTGCAAGATAAACATAAGGTTTTTCAAACTATAAAACCAGTTTTACTATGATATAACCAGGTTATCCAGGACTTAGTATTTTCCGCTGCTTCATGCTTATATGCTTATATTATTCATGCTATACTTGTATATCCGTGTACTGAGCATTATGCTCAGCCGTTTTCCTTTTCATGTTCCCAAAACGGCAGGTACTCAGGGACGCTCGTAGACTTTAAGTGTACGTGCATATGGATTGGAAGCTTTCTAGCCTTCTTTACTTTATGCATTTATCTATACTTTGATACTCATTTCCATGGACATTGTTTAGTTCTTTCATTTACAGTACTTATGTTTGTGTGTGATGAGTCCTACTCTTGGGATACCAATGTTTGATTCCGGTATTTCCTTTATGGTCATGTAATGTTTAGACATTTATCCTTGTATGCTTTGATGACACGCCATAATCACGCGTGACATTCCATTTATCAAAATAGGGTATTACAATCCTTCCCTTTCATTAGACCTCCTCGCTCTAGGAGTGCGACTTGTTAATGTTCCATTTCTTTCTCGGTATGTCTTGTGATTTTGGAAAATCACGCCGCCAAGAGACCTTCCTTCACTGCATCTTGAAATCGAAGACACGAATGTCATGCGCCGTTTTTTATTTCTAACTTTATCGTTGGTATTCATAAACCAATTTTATACTATGTTTTTCTTTATATGCTTAATTTTACAATCTATTCTCTTTCGTCTATATGGAATCCACAAGTCATGCGTGTGTACATAAATTTCGAGTCGTTATGAAGTTTGATTAAATTTCAAGGTGTCTCGAAAAATATACTTTCTGCAGAAAAGTTATATGTAATTTTTCGATGTTGAGAAAATATTTTTATAAACTTTAGACATAAAAATATGTTCCTACTTGTTGAGACGTTTATTTAGGATAAAAATCGACCCGTAAATCTTAAAAATGAGCAAGTTACGCTCATTTGAAATTGTAAAATTTAAGGAATTATTTCCGTGTATTTCTAAAATATCATTTTGTTGACAGCTTTATTTTCGTCCATTTTTTATCCGTTTCAAGTCTCGAGTAAAACTAGAAAGTTGTCCAAAACATCGTTTTACACCCAATTGCTTTAAACTTTGAGTCTTAAAAATATCATTTAGTGAGTCATTTGGTCTGGTCAACCCAAAAGTCAAACTCAAATGTCAAAGCTGATAGAATTTAAAAATATGGTTTGAAGCGTTTTTGAGTTCGTTTGAACTCGTAAAACTTTAACTAATGATAATTTACTACTAAAATCATTGATTGCGTTTGAAAACGTTTAAAATATTAACTTTGAGTTCGGTCATACATATATATATCTTGAATTTTTGGAACCAAGTGATTTGATAAACCGATGATGAACTATATGTTTCGAAAAATGTGTACATTTTATGAGTCACTAATTACGTGTTAAATTTCTAAACTTTCCTAAAATAGAAACTTTTCGGAGTAGTTATACTATTTGGGAACTGATGCCCTACTTTCTTACAAGTATATTTATGACAAATAAATTACGACATGAGCGCATATTGATTCCTTTATCTTATCTTTCATAAATGACTTATTTGTCAATTTATCTTATCTTATTCTACTTCTAACGTTACACTCATTTTGGCCGAGGTTTGAAGTTCTTGTTTTCACATCTTTCGTTATCATGGACACGTATCTCATGACGATTCCGGCTAAACCTCTTGAAACTTTAACAACTTGTAATCATTTCATTGATTGTCTTGAACTACTCTTTATTACCCTCGTCTAGCCCACTCGCTATTTTGTAAACTATCATCATGTCACCATATGAATTTAAACTATTATCGTTTGCGAAATGTTTTACAAAATGTTTTACATTGGTTATTGTTTTACGATTTCACAAATTGTTCAACAATTGGTCTTGTAAAGAATTCTTGTAACAATAAATTGTTGATTTAAACATCTAGCCAATTAGTTACTGGCGAAAAGTTTCATAAATTATTTTGATTCTTGTTTTTACAAATGGCATTATATACATATTTTAAATCATATGACATGTAATACTGGTTTGACGAAGCTGAGCATCGCATTGCTAGTCCTAAATTATGCATGGCCTGATCACCTATGCATAATTTAGAAGGAGGCCTGCGAGGCCAAATAGTAGTCACCTTAAATATTTGGCTAAGAACCAACTTTTTACTTGTGTTTCTGAAAAAGTTAGATAAATGAAAATTTTGAAAACTTTTACATCTTATGCGAGTAGCACCAGTTCGCAACATGCACATATGATCCCTTACCTCTTTCTTAAACGAATTACGTGTCTGCAAACACATATTTCTTTACTCAACGATCTTTGTTCTACTTGTTACCTCATTTTCCCTCGTGATACAATTCTATTTACAGTTCGTCTAATTACCGACCATTGATACCAGACTTGAAAGTTTCAACGTTGTTATGCTTCTACATTGACCAACCTTCTTTATCTATTTTGGTATACCTTCGAAACGTCTCCGGACGCGAATAGTAATTTATGACTGGAAGTGAACGATGATTTCGTGTATTTTTCATGACGTGTGTTAGACTCTATCGTCTCGAAATTCGTTCGTGTGAACCATGTGTTGATTTCGCCTCTCATTGCTAATGTTGTTCATTTTACGGGGATTACTCTCAAGTGACTTCTTAAGAATTTTCTTGATTCGAAAATTTATTGTGTGGCTTTTCTCTTTCGATCGTGTATCGACCACCGAGAACTTAATAAGCCGTTGGTGGTGACACCAACCACACTCGTGAATTAATTTTGCTAAATCCTTTGTTTCTTATTGTCCTTGATGAGATGGCATTTATACATGATCTCATCGTTCTTTTCGGGCTTTAAATGCATAAAAATGTCATAATATACCATATATATGCTTGTGTTTGTTTACTTGTGTATTTTAGGTATGGATATCGTGAAAAAGACAAAAGATCACAAGATACAAGGAAAAACGGACACGAGAAACGAAGCCGTACAAAGAACCGGGCCCTAATCATGGAATACTCAACAAATACCCTTAAAGACTTGAAGACAAACAAGATTGATCCTCATTTATTGAAGAAATGACACTTAAAACCCTTGTATATTAATAATTACAAGTTTGGTCCCTTAAGTTTGTCAAAATTACACAAAAGGTCCCTCAACTTTGAAGAAATGGCAAGATTAGTCCCTCAACAAATTCAAATTGTCAATTATGGTCCCTCATCAAGCCAAAGATACATTGAAGACCTTTGAAGATCAAGAATGTCCAAGATCAGTCCTTCAAATATTCAAAAGTTCCAAAAACAACCCTTATAACTCTTTTGGAAAAGTTTTGTGCCAAAATTGCCAAGTCTTGAAGTTGTTACAAAGGAAATGGGCGCTGACAGACTTTTTAACACAAATGACAAAAGAAAGGAAGAAGAAGGGCCATTTTTGTGCACTGAAACATTCAAACTCCAATATTGCGCCAAACAACTCCCATTCCCCCAATTTCGGATCAAAACATGTTACTATTCACTTTTACCAACCCAGAATTTACACCAACTTAAACAAAGAGTAAATCTAAATTAACCTTACCCTCACTTGATTCGCATGTGCAGAAACAAATCCCACACACAAAACCCTCACTCCCACTACTCCCTGGACCCCACCCTCAACATTCTCAACCAATGAAAACACAACTTGTCCTTCAAGTAAAATGACGTGGCCAAATCAACAGCCTAGACTCTTTGCTTCATATCAAAGCTGAAATGAACGTCCAAGATGAATTTGAACAGCTCATTCCATCAAAACGTCTAGAAGGACTTAGGGCATTTAGGGAATTTCACTTCTAGGGTTTGTGAATAGTGCTAGCCTTGGCATTTGCCTATATAAAGACTCCTCAACCTGTGAGAGAGCTTTGTTCCAGATTTTAGCTTTTAAATCTTTGTAATTCCTTTTTATGAAATAAAGTTTGAATTTCTTAAAATTTTGAGTTCTAATCTGTTATTTATAAAAGTTTGGTGTTTGATAAGCTAAAATCTGAGTTCCATTATCTTGTTTGAAGGTTTTTGAGGCAAGGTTTTAAGTGACAAAGCTTGTGCATCAAAAATCAGAAAGTTGGTATTATTTTGATCTCACCTTGTGGTTTGTTCTTCTTAGCAGCTTGGAAGCTGGTACTTGTTCTGCTAGTACCTAAGCTCAAACAATCCAGGGCCTGGATGTAGGTCTTGGAGGTTTGCATCCTTCTCCCTTTTCATTTTCTCTTTTATTTTTCTGAATTTGGTGATTATTGCATGTTTGTGCTTGAATCTGTGATATTGTGGTTGTTTATTGTTGATTTGGTTGGGTTTGATGTTATTGAGGTGTTATTGATCTGATTTGTGGGTAAAATCTTCATAAGCCTTTGAAAAATTGTGAAAACAAGTTTTAAAAGGGTGTTTGGGTTTACTGCATAAGTTGGGATTATGATTTGTTAAGTGGTTGTTATTTGTTGCTAAGTGTTGGTATCTGTTACTTGGGTGTATTTGTTCATCTGTTTGCAGGTTTTGAGGGTTTGAACACATAGAATCATAATTTGGCTATAAAATCTTAAAAACTTGGTAAAATTGGCTAGGATTTTGAGGACACCTAGATCTAAGCTTAGGCTAGGGCTAACAAGTGCTAAACCTTAGTTAATCACACCAGGGAAGAAGGATTTGAGGCTTGAAATTGGGTCAAGTGTCAAATAGATCAGCAAAACTTGTCTGCATATTGTTCATTGTTCATCAGAAACTTTTTGTGCTTTGATCTTGTTATTTACTTTGATTCTGTGTTTGATTCTTGTTGCTTTGTGTTTATTCATAGTTTATATAGCTTGTGTATGCATCCTGTTAAGTTTGGTTGGCTTATTCAGTCTAAATCTGCTTATTAAGTGCTTAACTGCTTATTTCCATATCTGGTGCATATCTGGTGACTGTTTGGCTTATTGTGGCTTATTGTGTGAACCAATTTGTGATTTTCTTGTTGCTATTGACTCCTTGTGATTCACTGATTACAAGGGTGCCATTGTTTCCAATTGAATCAAACCAGAACTCTCAAATAAGCTTGGTCAAATAGTCAAAGCATTGGGAACTCCTTTCCCCTGCTAGTTACCACTGATAGTGTAAAACTGGTGTCAGCTTATCAATAAGCTATAATAGCTTATTCAAACCAGCAACAACTTTGTTTTTGTAATAGGTGCTCATATTTTGACCCATTTGTTCATACTGGAGCATTTGGTGGGTTGACTTTAAGGTTTGACTAGAAAACCAACTCCATTGACTTTTTCATAAGTTCATTTGTGCTTATTCTGGCTTATTGGTTGTGCTTATTGGATTTTTGTTGATTGATTTTGCTTATTGAGTCCATTTGAAATCTTTTGCAAGTTGAATCAAGTCCTGAGGTGCCCTAAATCTCTAAAACGACTATTTTATCTTTTAGTGAATTTTTACTTTGCTTATTTCTGGCTTATTGAGTGAGTTTTTCAAAATTTCTTTTTACAAATCTCATAAGCATCCCAAAAGAAGGTTGTGTGTCAAATTAGAGCTTATGGCATTAGCTTATGGCTCAATGGGCTGAAAAGCCCAATAAGAATAAGCTAAGTGTTAAATAAGCTATGATAAGCTCATATTCAGCTTTTGGGCCTTTAGAGTTTTGTTCTTAGAATTGAATTTTAAGTCAGATAGGGCTTTTCCAAGTCAATTGGGCCAAGTTTGACTTTTTGGGCCCAAAAGCCCAATTTGGTTGACTATTTTTGGTTTTGGCCCATTTGAGGGCCCAATAGGGGTATTCTGGTAATTTCACTTTGATTTTCTGATTATTTAGGTTAAAATAAACTAGTTTGCAAGTTTTTAGAATTTTTTATAATTTTTGGATTTTTAATATTATTTTATTATTATTTTAAAAATTTTACATTTTCCAACTTTTTACATTTTTCTTAGGTTTAATACATTAAAATAGGAATTTAGCAACTTTTAGAATAGTTTTATCTCTTTTAGATTAATTTTTATAATTATTTTAAGTTTTAGTAGTTTTTAAATCATTTTAAATAGTTTTTATTAGTTTAAAAATTTCTAAAAATAGCTTTTAATCTTTTTAGGTCATTTTAGAGGTTTACCAATTGAAAAATCTTTATTTGGGCTTTTTGATAATTTATTTGATTTTTAGGGCTTTAATTATCATTTAAAAATTGAATATTTAATTATTTAAAAGGTTTGAAAAAGTTTTGATCATTGGTAAACTCTTAGTTTATTTATTTTGATTTTTGGTAAATTTTTGGTAATTTTCGGAATTTATTTTTATTTTTGTGGTTTTTAAGGTTCTACGTTTTAACTTTCTAGTAGTACTTATTTTTATTTTTACGTCTTCGTCATTTTCTTTTCTCATCCCCTTCTAAACCAAATATTAATCTCAAATCTTGTACATCTTAGTCACACACATATACCTCCTTGGGAAACGAACTTCATAAGGGTCATTAGTGTTTACGTTTTCCTAAACGTACACTTAATACTTACCGCTTTTACGCCTTTTTCCTAAAAGGTCGTATTTTTCCTACAATCATTTTGGCGCCGCTGCCGGGGAGGTGTGTCGTGGTTAATTTGTATTGTTGTTTTTAATATTAACCAAAAATAGTATTTGTATTAGTAGAACTCTACTAATACGTATTATCGTTTTTCTTGTAAAAATATTATTACTATATTGTATTAGGTATCACAATAAATTCACAATATCTCCAAAAGTGTGAAAACACAATCTTAATTGGGATTTCATCACTCAATTATTGTATTCGAATCTCAAACAAAAAGAAAAAGGCAAAAATAGATAAATACTTTCGTGAAGCTCGATTTTGAAAAATACAAACTATAAGGTGGGTATAAGGTGGGTATTATAAAATATACCCTAAGGAAAAAGGCTCTTAAGTGCTTCGCGCCGCCTCGTTTCCCCGCTTGCTTGTGAGTATTTTGAGATTGAAGGCTAATCGAGGGTTTTGCCGCCCAAAGTATTATTACGTATACTATATTTGCTTGGTTTCTTTGTGATTAAACCCTCTTGAACAATTTGGTTTTCACCAAAGTTCTAAAGTCATTCGAAGGCGTTCACTCCACGTGATCGTTTTCATTCCTTTGAGGCTTCTTTAATCAAGAGTTTGATTCGAGGAGAGATTTTGTAGATTGTTGTCTACGAAGATACACCAAAATCAAAAAAAAATTAAATATCATCAAAAACACAAAAAAAATTTGAAAATTCACAAAACACCCAAAAAGAATCTTCTTTGCTCACCTCTCATTCTTCGTGAAGTTTATGATCACTCGTAATCAAGAAAAACGAGCTCGTAAACGTCTTCAAAAGCAAGTCAATCAAGAGACGTTGATTGTAGAAGAACCTCCAATTGTTGAACCTATTGTAGTACAAGAAGTCGTCATGGCTAATCGTACTATGATGGAGTTGCTACAAGCACCCACCGAGGGTTTTGGAGAGGCTATTGTGATTCCCGCCATCCTTGCGGAGAATTTCGAGATTAAGACGGGTTTAATGTCGATGTTGCAAGCAAATAAGTTTAGAGGTCACGAGAAAGACAACCCGCACTATCACATTAGGAATTTTAACCGTCTCACCGCCACTAGCAAGTTTAAAGATGTTCCACATGACGCCATTAAGATGATGTTGTTTCCATACTCGTTAGATGGACCCGCAAAAATTTGGCTTGAGAAAGAACCGCCAAATTCGATTTTGATATGGGCCGATCTCGTTTCTAAGTTTGTGAACAAGTTTTTTCCACCATCTAAAACAACACATTTGAAAAATGAGATTTCACGATTTGTGCAAAGAAATAATGAAAGTTTTTCTATGGAATGGGAACGATTTTAAGAAATGTTACATGAATGTCCACACCATGATTTTACGGAATTGCATCAAGTTGATACTTTTTATAATGGGCTTAATGATCATGAACGAGATTATTTGAATGCCGCCGCGGGTGGTAATTTTTTGTGCAAGACGACAAATGAGGCTTTACAAATCATCGAGAATAGATCTAAGGTTTATAGCCCTCGTAACACACCGAGTGTTGCCAATTTGGGTTCGTCATCATCGTCACAATCGTCTCGTAGCATTAATGCCTTACATGATGAAGCTAATGAGGAAAATCGGTTTTTTGATAGATTTGCTAATCTCATGTCCCATTGGAAAGCTCAAGAAGCTTCAAATTCCGCTTCGGTTAAAGCGGTTGCTAAGAGTTGTTTATCTTGTGGTGGAGCTCATGATCTTTCCGAGTGCATTACCGCGGATGGTAACACTTCGAGTGCTTATGTAGCAACAGGAACTTACAACCAAAACGGTCAAGGTTCCCGCCAAAATCAAGCTCCACCAAATCAAAATGCTAATAATTATCGAAACAACAACCAAGGTAATTACCAAGGCAATTCACGCAATTACAACAAAGGGAATTATCAAAATGGGAATGGACAAATTTCTAATCAAAACCAAAACCGTGATTTTCAAAACACTACTCAAGGTTTTCAAAATGCTCACACTAAAAATTTACAAGGAGAATTTTTGGATTATGCCAAAGCAAATGATGCTAAATTTGATAACATGCAACGTGAGATGATTAGCTTGAGATCCGAGTTAAAAAAACGAGCTAAAAAATGAACTTGCTAATGAACTTAAAACTCATGCAAACAAAATGGAAGGAAATGTCCAACGTCTTCAACAAAATCAACAAAAGATGGAATTAGGACAACATGAGATTAAGCAAGAGTTATTAAAAGCGGATGCTAGGCAATCAAAATTTGAGGACCGAATGGCTAAGATGTTTGAAGCAAGCATGTGTAAACCCTCTTCCTCGGGTGTTCTTCCTAGTGATACCATTGCAAACCCGAAGGGAGAAATGAAGGTCATTACTACACGAAGTGGTAAAACTTTCAAGGAACCAATCTCTCGTCCAAGTATTTCTACGGAGAAGGAAATCGAGAAAGAACCCGAGGTGATGGTCGAAAAGGAGCACATTACAATCCCACGAAGTACCGCTCAAACCACACCTACAGTTGAACCGATACCAATTGTGGAACCCGAGTTTCCAAGGCCGTTGCCTAATGACCAACCCACACCACGTTTACCTTACCCTTCGAGACGAAACAAAGAGAAAGCACAAGAACGGAATAATTATCAATTTGAGCTATTTATGAAAATGTTTCGTGATCTACATTTTAACATAAGTTTTGTCGATGCTTTAATCATGATGCCTCGATTCGCCGCAAACTTCAAAAGTATGCTAAACAACAAAGAGAAGTTACAACAATCGTCTAGTTGTTCATCGGTTTTTCTTAGCCGCATACCACAAAAAGTCGGTGATCCCGGTAAATTTTTGATTCCGTGTGCCATTCAAGATATGGAGGAATGCTACGCCTTGGCCGATCTTGGTGCTAGTATTAATTTAATGCCTCTTGAGATTTCAAATCGCTTTCGCTTCCGGCTCTTATTCCTTCGAACATGTCTATCGAGATGGCCGATCATTCTACGATTTTAGCATGTGGAGTAGCCGAGGACGTTTTCGTTAAAGTCGGAAAGTTTTACTATCCCGTTGACTTTATCGTTGTAGACATTCCTATCGATCGAAAAGTTCCTCTCATTTTGGGTCGTTCATTTTTGGATACATCAAGAGCACTTATTGATGTTCATGCTCGAAAAATCACCCTTCGTTTCAATGAGGAAGAACTTATCATCAATGCAACACAAAACTCCAATCTTTCTCATGTCTATTCTATTGCAACTTTAAACCATGGTAATTCAACCAATGTCGTTTGCAAAGAGTTTTCACCAAGAGTTTTAGGAAATGTCGCCAAAAACAATTTACCATTTCCTCCGTCGGTGGAGGTTATGAGTGTAAAGCCTACAAAGAAGAAACCGTCAATACTTGGATTGAAAAATCCTTCACCTCACCACGAACATTCATTTTTGAAAAGTGTTGATAAGTTGCCGGTTTCTACGGAAGATCCTTCGGATGATGAATATGTAGACCCCGATGGGGAGGTTTTCTTCGTCGATAAACGTTTTGAGAACTTGCCGCCACCAAAACCAAAACGGTTTACAAATGTGAGAATTTTTAGTGTGACTAACATCGTCTTAGAAACACCAAATATTTTCGACATAATCAAAAAGGGTTTTCATAAGGAGAGTTTAAAAGATAAAAAAGGAAAAGATTTTAAATATGATTTAATTGATTTTTCTACAAATGTAACTCCGTCATCACCACGTGTTTTGAGTGCTACAAGCTCGTCTACTCCTTTTGATGATGCTTTGTGTGGTTTTAGTATGGGGGAAGCCCCTTATGTTCCCTCATCCTTGTCCACTGAGGACGAGATATTCGATCCCGGAATTTCATGTAAATGGAAATCTCGGTCTTCCACCGATGCGATAAATGGAAAATATTTCTATTTGATTAGTGCGAGTCTACCTCGAGTAGCTCAAAAGTTTGTCATACCCATTGTCCCACCCTTCTACTTCTCATCTATTTTCTTCAAACTCTTTGAGTTTATGGCACATGTTGAAGTGGCGTTAATTTGTTTTTCCAAAGAAAACGAGAACGCCATCTTCGACCCCGGTATTTTGCATCATTAAAGGACTTAGTCCTTAATACCGGTTGCTTTTTGGGCCTTGTTCATCATGTAAGCCCCATCAAAAATTGACCATACCATGATTTTCCCTAAATGTTCACATTTTAAGGGGATCGAGTCGAGCTCATGACTCGGTAATAAAAAACGAGGTGCCTCGTGGGGGAGATCCCATGCTTATCCTTTATGCTTACTATTCACTAATAAGGGGACTTGTACCCTTTCAACTCGTTGTCTCGTGGTTGTTTGTGATTGTGTTATCTAGATCATCATCATCATCTACGATTGAAGACTCTCGTGTTCGTTTACGTGAGCCTCCATCGTTCGTTTGAAGAAGTTTTTCACGAATCCATGACATATCCTTTATTGTTCTAACAATTATCTTTTAGCATACTTAATAAACGGCTTTAGATATATTGTTGATCACCCTTTCCATGCTAGATCCTAAGCATTCGACTCTTCGTCTCTAGTATGGGGGTGCTCCACCTTTAGACTCGAAACATTGAGGACAATATTTACTTTTAGTATGGGGGGTGAATAGGTACTTGCTTTGCTACGCCCTCACGCTTTCCAACTTTCAATGTTTTTGTTGCTAATAAAGCTAAAAATGGCCAAATTTAAATTTTTTTCTTAGTTTTCATAAGTGTTTTTAAGACACGAATGTATATTTTCCGATGGGTAGAATAAGAGTTAATTTTTGACTTGATGGGCATTTGGAGCCATTTACATTCCTTAACCTGCTCAATTCAAGTTTTGCTAGACTTTTATATAGGGAGCTTTAAAACGCGAAAGTCTTAACTCTTTCGGGTTAAGAACAAGAACTTTTTCGCAAGTTCCTATAATTGATTCTAGAAAGTCACTTATCAAGGGAACTATAAAATGCATTCTCTAAACTTGAAAAAGTACAAGAAAGTGCAAGATCCTATAGGTGTCTTGAAAACCCAAAACTTTGATTTGATATAGTCTTAATGAAAGCTAATCCAAATTTGGCTTAATTTTGACTTGCATGGCTAAGTATTCACGAGTCTCTTTAATTAGAGGTCTTTATATAGTGAAGAACGAGAGATGATAGAGTTAGACAAGTGATCATGCTAAACGTAGAACATGAAAATGTTCTTTCAAAAACTCATATGTTTTTAATTGTGGCTTTTTATTCCCATAAGATCAATGCATTAGGAATAAATCATAATTGCAATAAGTAAGGTCGTACGATTTGAAAGGTTACTTAGCCTCTAGCGCAAGATCGTTTAAAAGTTGCTCGGGGTTGAATAGAGTTCATAGCCAAGGCATAACTTATTGAAGCGGGACGCGAAGATTGGCGATTATCCAAAAAGGCCCTAACAAGGCATGAGGAGCTCGATTTTTGCTAAAGATCCAAGATGATGTGAAGTATCATTATTCCTAAATCAATATGAAGGATCGAGACACACGACGAAAAGCAATTACTCCCCTAAAGATCATGGAGAAAGTCTATCCAAAAAGACCCTAACAAGGTATGAGGATAAATATATCCAAGTCCGAAAAGGAGGCGGATCGTTGTATATCAAAATCCAAAGTAAAGATTGAAGAAAAATGATGAAGTCGTGGTCCAATATGAAGAATCTCTCAAAAACGTCAAGTGAAGAAATTCCAAATATATGAAGAGAAGACCATAATTTCAAGAACGTCTTCCCAAGATTTGAAGTATAAAGTACATGCCAAATATCGGTCCGAGAAAGGTCTCAAATCGTGAAACGAGTTATGCCAAGATATGAACTTAAGGAGATACACGAGAAGCCGTTTTAAAAGATTTTGTCCTTCGGCTAACTATTGATCAAATCGTGCTACTTTGCTTTCGGACTAATAACTACTCAAATAAGTCAATATGAATCACTTGTGATCCATGACAAATAGATAAAAAATGCTAGTAACCCATTTCCTTTTATAATAACTAGGATTGCGGGGAGAAAAAGTATTACACAATTTGGACGTATGAGTAGTGTTAGCATTGTGACTTGTACCAACAATGATCTTGTTTTTGCACTTAGCATGGAATGTATGACAATCAAGGATGACGAAATTTACTCTAAGGGACATTTACTTGTTTCTATTCTTTGACCCTAAAAGTCACCTTTTGTGATGAAAATCATACATTATGTCTTTACACATCTTCGTAGTATGTTGCAAGTCTTTTACTCTTCAATAAAGTTTAATAAAATTGAACTTTGGTGATGCTTAGATACTTTATTCTAGCATTGCGTGAGGGCACGGTAATGGCTTAGTATGGGGGAGTGATGAGATGGCATTTATACATGATCTCATCGTTCTTTTTGGGCTTTAAATGCATAAAAATGTCATAATATACCATATATATGCTTGTGTTTGTTTACTTGTGTATTTTAGGTATGGATATCGTGAAAAAGACAAAAGATCACAAGATACAAGGAAAAACGGACACGAGAAACGAAGCCGTACAAAGAACCGGGCCCTAATCATGGAATACTCAACAAATACCCTTGAAGACAAACAAGATTGATCCTCATTTATTGAAGAAATGACACTTAAAACCCTTGTATATTAATAATTACAAGTTTGGTCCCTTAAGTTTGTCAAAATTACACAAAAGGTCCCTCAACTTTGAAGAAATGGCAAGATTAGTCCCTCAACAAATTCAAATTGTCAATTATGGTCCCTCATAGAGCCAAAGATACATTTAAGACCTTTGAAGATCAAGAATGTCCAAGATCAGTCCTTTAAATATGCAAAAGTTCCAAAAACAACCCTTATAACTCTTTTGGAAAAGTTTTGTGCCAAAATTGCCAAGTCTTGGAAGTTGTTACAAAGGAAATGGGCGCTGACAGACTTTTTAACACAAATGACAAAAGAAAGGAAGAAGAAGGGCCATTTTTGTGCACTGAAACATTCAAACTCCAATATTGCGCCAAACAACTCCCATTCCCCCAATTTCGGATCAAAACATGTTACTATTCACTTTTACCAACCTAGAATTTACACCAACTTAAACAAAGGGTAAATCTAAATTAACCTTACCCTCACTTGATTCGCATGTGCAGAAACAAATCCCACACACAAAACCCTCAGTCCCACTACTCCCTGGACCCCACCCTCAACATTCTCAACCAATGAAAACACAACTTGTCCTTCAAGTAAAATGACGTGGCTAAATCAACAGCCTAGACTCTTTGCTTCATATCAAAGCTGAAATGAACGTCCAAGATGAATTGAACAGCTCATTCCGTCAAAACGTCTAGAAGGACTTAGGGCATTTAGGGAATTTCACTTCTAGGGTTTGTGAATAGTGCTAGCCTTGGCATTTGCCTATATAAAGACTCCTCAACCTGTGAGAGAGCTTTGTTCCAGATTTTATCTTTTAAATCTTTGTAATTCCTTTTTATGAAATAAAGTTTGAATTTCTTAAAATTTTGAGTTCTAATCTGTGATTTATAAAAGTTTGGTGTTTGATAAGCTAAAATCTGAGTTCCATTATCTTGTTTGAAGGTTTTTGAGGCAAGGTTTTAAGTGATAAAGCTTGTGCATCAAAAATCAGAAAGTTGGTATTATTTTGATCTCACCTTGTGGTTTGTTCTTCTTAGCAGCTTGGAAGCTGGTACTTGTTCTGCTAGTACCTAAGCTCAAACAATCCAGGGCCTGGATGTAGGTCTTGGAGGTTTGCATCCTTCTCCCTTTTCATTTACTCTTTTATTTTTCTGAATTTGGTGATTATTGCATGTTTGTGCTTGAATCTGTGATATTGTGGTTGTTTATTGTTGATTTGGTTGGGTTTGATGTTATTGAGGTGTTATTGATCTGATTTGTGGGTAAAATCTTCATAAGCCTTTGAAAAATTGTGAAAACAAGTTTTAAAAGGGTGTTTAGGTTTACTGCATAAGTTGGGATTATGATTTTTTAAGTGGTTGTTATTTGTTGTTAAGTGTTGGTATCTGTTACTTGGGTGTATTTGTTCATCTGTTTGTAGGTTTTGAGGGTTTGAACACATAGAATCATAATTTGGCTATAAAATCTTAAAAACTTGGTAAAATTGGCTAGGATTTTGAGGACACCTAGATCTAAGCTTAGGCTAGGGCTAACAAGTGCTAAACCTTTGTTAATCACACCAGGGAAGAAGGATTTGAGGCTTGAAATTGAGTCAAGTGTCAAATAGATCAGCAAAACTTGTCTGCATATTGTTCATTGTTCATCAGAAACTTTTTGTGCTTTGATCTTGTTATTTACTTTGATTCAGTGTTTGATTCTTGTTGCTTTGTGTTTATTCATAGTTTATATAGCTTGTGTATGCATCCTGTTAAGTTTGGTTGGCTTATTCAGTCTAAATCTGCTTATTAAGTGCTTAACTGCTTATTTCCATATCTGGTGCATATCTGGTGACTGTTTGGCTTATTGTGGCTTATTGTGTGAACCAATTTGTGATTTTCTTATTGCTATTGACTCCTTGTGATTCACTGATCACAAGGGTGCCTTTGTTTCCAATTGAATCAAACCAGAACTCTCAAATAAGCTTGGTCAAATAGTCAAAGCAGTGGGAACTCCTTTCCCCTGCTAGTTACCACTGATAGTGTAAAACTGGTGTCAGCTTATCAATAAGCTATAATAGCTTATTCCAACCAGCAACAACTTTGTTTTTGTAATAGGTGCTCATATTTTGACCCATTTGTTCATACTGGAGCATTTAGTGGGTTGACTTTAGGGTTTGACTAGAAAACCAACTCCATTGACTTTTTCATAAGTTCATTTGTGCTTATTCTGGCTTATTGGTTGTGCTTATTGGATTTTTGTTGATTGATTTTGCTTATTGAGTCCATTTGACATCTTTTGCAAGTTGAATCAAGTCCTGAGGTGCCCTAATTCTCTAAAACGACTATTTTGTCTTTTAGTGAATTTTTACTTTGCTTATTTCTGGCTTATTGAGTGAGCTTTTTCAAAATTTCTTTTAACAGATCTCATAAGCATCCCAAAAGAAGGTTGTGTGTCAAATTAGAGCTTATGGCATTAGCTTATGGCTTAATGGGCTGAAAAGCCCAATAAGAATAAGCTGAGTGTTAAATAAGCTGTGATAAGCTCATATTCAGCTTTTGGGCCTTTAGAGTTTTGTTCTTAGAATTGAATTTTAAGTCAGATAGGGCTTTTCCAAGTCAATTGGGCCAAGTTTGACTTTTTGGGCCCAAAAGCCCAATTTGGTTGACTGTTTTTGGTTTTGGCGCATTTGAGGGCCCAATAGGGGTATTCTTGTAATTTCACTTTGATTTTCTGATTATTTAGGTTAAAATAAACTAGTTTGCAAGTTTTTAGAATTTTTTATAATTTTTGGATTTTTAATATTATTTTATTATTATTTTTAAAATTTTTCATTTTCCAACTTTTTACATTTTTCTTAGGTTTAATACATTAAAATAGGAATTTAGCAACTTTTAGAATAATTTTATCTCTTTTAGATTAATTTTTATAATTATTTTAAGTTTTAATAGTTTTTAAATCATTTTAAATAGTTTTTATTAGTTTAAAAATTTCTAAAAATAGTTTTTAATCTTTTAGGTCATTTTAGAGGTTTACCAATTGAAAAATATTTATTTGGGCTTTTTGATAATTTATTTGATTTTTAGGGCTTTAATTAGCATTTAAAAATTGAATATTTAGTTATTTAAAAGGTTTGAAAAAGTTTTGATCATTGTTAAACTCTTAGTTTATTTATTTTGATTTTTGGTAATTTTTTGGTAATTTTTGGAATTTATTTTTATTTTTGTGGTTTTTAAGTTTCTACGTTTTAACTTTCTAGTAGTACTTATTTTTATTTTTACGTCTTCGTCATTTTCTTTTCTCATCCCCTTCTAAACCAAATATTAATCTCAAATCTTGTACATCTTAGTCACACACATATACCTCCTTGGGAAACGAACTTCATAAGGGTCATTAGTGTTTAGGTTTTCCTAAACGTACACTTAATACTTACCGCTTTTACGCCTTTTTCCTAAAAGGTCGTATTTTTCCTACAATCAGTCCTTATCTTCGATGCATCTATTCTGTTAATGCAAAGCAATGCCTAAAAACATTGTTAGTGTTAATTAATCTTTCTTAGTTTTGATCACGACAAATTACAAAGACATTTATTGTCAAACACAATCATAAAACGAATTATATAACGAACACTATCATCAAGGTAATAATCATTACACTAACATATCTTAATCATGTTTGTGATCATAAAAGTTATTAGCCTTAAAACTCACTTTTGTCAAACATTACAAAAGATTTTTAATAAACTTTATTTTTAAGAAAATGTTTTATTAAAATGAAAATGCAAATTTGAATATGGCATATTCCAAATGCCATAAGAATATCCTTTGAAGGTTTAAAAAGCCTCAGATATTTCAAATTCACTAAAAGACAAAAAGGAGCGGAGTCTACGCCGGCGGTACCTTAGCACCTACGGTGGTTCCTTATCGATAAGGAACCACGGGCTCCAATAAGGAACCGCGGCCAGATATAGCCGTTGGATGTTTTGTCCTATAAATAGTGGATCAAATATGCATTCTCATCAAACCTTTTTGGACATCTTCTTTAGCCTTCTTTCTCCTTTCTAATCCTAGTCGTTTGTAAATGATCACTTAATATGTTAAGTATGTTTACTCATGATTGTCCTCTTGATCTCCTTCTTAACCTTGTCCAAAGAGAAGATCACTCACACACTTGTGATGTGATTAAAGATGTAGCATTGATGAAGATCACCTTCTCCTAAAGATCTAATCATGTTCATCATTTGTTTATTTGTGTCTTGTGTAAATCCAATGTATTTGTAAATACTTCGACTAGTTGTGTTCATCTAAGTTATTTGTGAATACTTGGATTAGAGATGTGTACATCCATTGCACATGTATGTGCTTGGATTCATGTTGTGTAGATCCAAGCTACATGTGTGTACTTGGATATGATTAGTTAAGTTGTAATTAGTTTTTTTAGTTCTCACTAAACTAAAAAGTGATGTGGTTGTGTCTTGTGAGTTCTCACTAAACTAAAAAGTGATGTGGTTGTGTCTTGTGAGTTCTCACTAAACTATAAAGTGATATGTAGTTGTGCTTTTTGAAGTTCTCACTTAGCTTCAAAGTGAAGAGTCGTGAAGATTGGTTCTAGCTTTGGATTAGAACTCGACATCTAGCCTTGTGTCGGAAAATGGTGAAGTAGGCAACGTTGTGAAGATTGGTTCTATCTTTAGATTAGAACTCGACATCTAGCCTTGTGTCGTAAAAAAGTCAAGTGGGCGACGTTGTGTAGATTGGTCCTAGCTAAGATTAGGTCTCGACATTTAGCTTAGTGTCGGAAAATAGTGTAAGCGACATTGTAAGGTTTTCTACGCGAAGAAGGGAGCTTGTGGATATAGTGGAAATCTCGAGTAAGGTGTACTCGAGCTGTGGAGTAGGAACGAGGATAGAGCCTCGTTGCTGAACCACTATAAATCTTGGTGTCTTCCTACTAGGTTGCTTCTTTCCCTACTCTTTACTTACATTCATTATCACTACACTTACTATACATTGTTAATGCATTATAATTAAACCTAATCATTATGCAACTAGATTTGAAGTAAAAGATAGTTTTGTGCACTCACCTAATTGAAAGGAATTTTAATTAGGAGATAAACTGATGAGAAACTATTCAACCCCTCCTTCTAGTTTCTATAATTGGTATCAGAGCGATGGTGACACAAGATCTTTGAAGTATATTGTACTTTAAAACTTGGATCGATCCATTGTCTCCTCAAATTAGAAGGTTAAGTTGTACTAAAGTTTTTCTTTGGTCAAAACTATTTTTTGTTGAAAATAAGCCTTTTAAAATGTTAATTTTGCATATTACTTAAATTAGTAGTATTAATGCATTTTAGATTTACTCTTAAAATGTATCTACTAGTTTGCATCTTGTTATGTGTTGGTACTCATGAAGATAAATCATTCTATTGATTGTGGATTGAGTTACTTACACTTGTAGAAGACTCATCTTCTTTGATTTCCAACATCATTAAATGATGATATCAATATGGGTAGAAGTGATACTAGTCTTTGAACAATTAGTAGTCACTATTAGTCATAGTTGGGCTTTGCATCGATTCCTTGAAAGCTTGGAATGCAATTTGTGTCCAAGGTATGCTTTCGTTCTTCCACACGCCCTATTGATCATTATTTTGATCATTAATTGACTATATGCTTGTTCTTGGCATCCTTGCCTTGACATTTATTTGTGGTTTGTGATTCTTTTCTTTTTCCCTCTCAAACCTTCATTGCTTGGATACTTGACTCACTATGGAGATGTAGGGTGAGTTAGTAGAAGCTTAAAGTATCAAGCATGATTTCCATGGTTTGCACCCTTACGGTTAGTAGGCCCTATATCATGTGTAACTAGTGCAATTAAGCTCATCTCTAGGATGATTAGTGAATCCCTTGAGATACCAAACCACTTCATTAATTTGTAGGTGGATTTTACACATTTAGAATTGAAATATTCTAAGGGTATTGTTATTGTTAATTCTAGCAATAATTATCCTATCATGTGGGAGAGAAAGTGAATCTATACTTTGCTCATATTTTAAAATAGAATAAGACTACTCTTAAAAATGATCTAATTCTATGCATCAAAATTGCATAGTTTAATTCATTACCAAATCCGTTTACACTATCGTCGGAAAGGCACGTCTTAAACCACTATATATGACACAAGCTCTTCACATCATCAATTTGAAGAATGTCATTTGTCCTTTGAGAAATGATCTTGGTCTTGATTCACTTCTCTTGACTCCTCTTCCTTTGCCTTTTTGCTACGAGTAGTCGTTCGTTCATTTCGATCTTTTCCTATCTCGATTCAACTCGTCTCCCTTTGCCTTGTTATGGTGATCCAACGATATCCTAAAAGGTTTAAGATATATTTTTAAGTATTTTAAAAATTTTGGTTTTCAAAAATTCATCGGTTTTCTTTGATAAAAACCTGCCTCTGTAGGCGGTTCTTTATCTCGGCGGCTCAATAGCGCGGTTCTTTATCGATAAGGTACCGCGGGCAGTAGCTTTTGTCAGAGCGCCAGTTTTATTAAAATAACTTTTTCAAACTATTCTTTCTCTCTCCTTCACACACAGCAAACGTTTTTCTCTGTTTTTCCACCATTGTTGAAGCTTCAAAAACCTTCAATCACTCACATTAATTGATTCAAGTTCGTGGGTTTCACTCATCCATCATCCAAGATCAATTAATTGTAATTTATTTCTTTAAATTTTATCTATTTTGTTCTAGGGTTCATACATTCATTATTGGGGATTTTTAAAATTGACATTGAATTGGAACCTTACTAGGAATTTACATAGTATTATTACTATGATTCCTTTGGTTAATATTCATAGAGATTTCACTAAAACCCATTTGTAGAACAAATCCGAATTTTGACTAAATATTTTGGTTGATTGATGGAATTGATATGAACCCATGAACAAGTTGGTAATGGCATTGTTAAATGCTTACCTAAAAACCTTGTTTTTGAAAAACCAATGTTCTAGTTCATTGTTGATTTTACATAGTTCATATGTTTTGATCAATGATGAAATGGGTACATTGTGAACATGAGAATGACAAGGATTAATCCTTTGTTTGTCAAGCTATTGATGAAACACATTCTCATCTTTTGAAATTTTTATTTTTATTTTTCATATGAGTGATTGGAAAAATATCTTTATTTGTTGTATTTAGGTACTAATCATGCCTTCAGAATATCAAAGAGATCATTAAAACACTAGACGATATATGCGAAACCTTTCTCAAATTGTTGCTTCTATCCAACTTCAAAACTTCTATTCGTCTCTTTCAAAACGTTGTTTCCATGAAGGTAGAACCGTTGATGAAGAAATTACGGGTTATGACTATATCAAATCTATGTTTGAGCCTACGGGGTTTGATAGTTTGCTTTACATAAATGAAGTGATATATCCTGTATTTCTTTTGGAGTTCTTTAGCACCTATTCTATCTTTGAATGCAATGGTAGAATATTCGTTAGATTCTTATTGAATGATCAAGTCATTCAATACTCTCTTGAAACCTTTGGTCAAATTCTTGGTGTGCCATTTGAGGGTACTTGTCGTTTCACGGACAAATGGAGACTTGATGCTCTCGATGAATCCAACGATAACCTCCAAATGACAACTATGAAGTTGATCTCGATTTTATCCTTGAAATCATTTCCAAAGAGCGTGATGGAAACGTTGTGAGAAGCCTTCATTCTAATAAACGACTCGTAAATCGTTATGAGGTTCTCTCAAGCGACCTTAAGGATTATATGGTTCGTTGGGCCGAGATACTTAGGGAGAATGTATTTTGTCTTGGTGGGAACCGGGATCACATTCCGGCATGTATGGTGCATATGCTATTTTACATCTTTACCGAAACCAAGTACAATTTGGCATACTATATCACTCGATGACTTAGATCGATTTAGCTTTATGTATACGAGATTAGATCAAGTAATACACTTAGAGAAACTTTGTTGTATTGAACAAACTAAGTGTTATGCGGAATTTAACACTTAGAACAAAGAACAAAAACAAAGTAAAGCAAACTTTCACTTTGATTAATAATATCAATGAATGATTACAATGAAAGTGTTATGAGATATGTGGAAGATGTGTGTGAAAAAGATGTGTCTTATGTCTAACCCTAAGGCCTCCTTTTATAGGTTTAAGGATCCTTGTACAAAAAGCTAAGATCAACTATTTTAGGAAGAGACATAAGATAAACATACTCAAATAACTTATTGACTAAATCTTTTAAACATTTAAGAATATATTCTGAATTCTTATCTTCATATTATGTCCACCAGCTTGAAGAATTCATCATTGGCAGATTTAGTCCTTTTCATTGTGTTAAGATTCTTCTTGTCAGCGCCTTGATAATTCTTATCAGCGTCTCATCTGTCAGCGCCTCGTTTACTCTTGTCAGCTGATAACTGGGCTTTTGACACCCCGTATAAAAATTAAAGTTCTTGTCTCGATATCTTAACGAATTGATCTAGGCTCTCTATGTGACTCTATTGTTCTTTGGTGAAACAAATAGTTGTGTCGTTGTTTTTAAATAAAAGTGCAAAACAATTAAAGTAAATGACGTTAATTTAAATCTAAGTCTAAGTAAAGTAAGTGCAAGTATTTAAAAACGTGACTAAAATTAAAAGGCACTAAAGTAAATAACGCAAACTTAAATCTATCTAAGGCAATCTTAAAACGCAACTAAAACTTAAACTAAGGCAAAGCTAAAATAAGGCTAAGACAAATAATCTTAAAGTGCAATTAAATAAAAAGGCGGGAAAAATAAAGCTTGAAAATAAAGGACAGAAATTTAAAAACAGATAATAACAAAAACCTGAAAGAAACCTTGATTCAGAAGTTCAAAACTTCCGAATGAACTAGCTTGACTCGGAACTTTTTGAGTTCCGAATGAAACAGTCTTGACTCGGAAGTTTTGGTGTTGATCCGGAACTTTTTCCTTCCCTTGATCCGGAACTTCGTTCGGAAGATATTGATCCGGAACTTTTGTTGATCCGAAAGTTTTCGTCCGGAACTTCGTTCGGAAGACTTGACTCGGAACTTTTAAAGTTCCGAATGAACCCTCTCTGATCCGGAACTTTTGGAGTTCCGAATGAATTGCTTGATCCGGAACTTTTGAGTTCCGAATGAAACCTTTCTGATCCGGAACTTTTGGACTTCCGGATGAAGCTAGCTTGGCTCGAAACTTTTGGAGTTCCGAATGAACAACTCTAGAATCAGAAGACTTCCGGATGAAGCCCTTGATCCTGAACTTTGAAGTTCCGAATGAAAGAACTCCTTCCCTTGAGTCGGAAGTTTTCCTGGGAACAAAGAAACAGAAACAAACTCCCCCGAAGAACAAGGGATCAAAATAACAAGAATCTAACCACAAATTAACCAAAATCAAACACACGATTTAATAAACTAATAACGAAACAACTAATAATCATAAACAAACAATTTAAATCAACAAAACTAACAAATTTAACCACAATAATCAAAAACCCACTTAATCAAAATAAGAACATGAACATGAACACAAACATAAGCATAAAAAATCAAAGATTAAGAAAGGTAGATGAGAGATTTAACAAGATAAAATAAAGTTTGACAAGAATTAAATGGAAACTTACTTGAAATTAAAGGAATTTAAGGTGCAAGACAAGGTATTTAAATTGGACAAGTATTTAAATGTGCATAAAATTAAAGGTGCAAGGTAAAGAAAATGGAAGACTAATTGTCACACTTAGCCAACAAGAAAGAAAATTAACTAGTCTAATCTATATATAGGGGAGGATTAGGAAGCTTCCTCCCCTCCTTCATTTCTTCTTAATTGCGAGATTAAGTTCCTCCTTCTTTTAATCTTCATTAATTGCATCATTAGTCCTTTATTCTTTGAATCTTCTTTAAACTTGGACTTTAAGGACTTTTGGCTTGGGATTTCTTTGAACTCGTCTTTAATTTCTTCAATAAATTAGACTTGAGTTTCTCGGCTTTAAGTAAACTTCCGTCTTTTGACTTTTTCTTCGATAAATCTTCAGAATTGGTCTTGGACTTCCGTTCTTTTTGCACTCTTGACTTCTTGACTTCGTCTTTCATCTTTTTCTTCAATAAAAGTCCGTAAATGCCCGTGAATTCCCGTGTTTTCTCCACTTTTCACAATTTCGTCCTAAATCACAACAAAAACACAAACCACGCATAATTCCGACATAAAAGATGTAAAATACACGTTTTGGTCCGGTTATTATTGTAATTAAGTGGTAGAAAAGATGGGTGTTTACACACCTATCAAATCCCCTACACTTGACCATTGCAATGTCCTCATGCAATGCATTAGTTACAAAGCAAGTTTACATTTTTCATCATAGTCAATCCATAGTGGCCTTTATTAAAGAGATAGAAACTATAAACATTCAAAGTAAAGAAATCAAAAGCATACCTTGGGTTTTGGAAATGTTATGAATAATCATCATCCTCAAGTTTTCACTTTCTCCAAACCAAGCTTAAAAACGAGATCATTGTTATTATAAGTTAGTAAACTATCACGAACTCATGTGGGCCAATTACTCACTTAGACTCCCTTATTCCTAGGTGTATCTCTTATATTTTATTATTGTCTTGAATGATCACGAGGATGCATTTTTTACTTATTTCGATAGTTATTAAGTCTGAAAATAAAGTGAACGATTTAATCAATGGTTAGCTAAAGGACAAAATCTTTTAAAACTGCTTCTCGGGACCTCATAAAGTTCATATCTTGGCATAACTCGCTTCGCCATTTGAGACCTTTCTCGGACCGATATTTGGCAGCGACTTCATACTTCAAACCTTGAGAGACGTTCATGAAATTATGGTCTTCTCTTCATAATGGAATTTCTTCACTTGAAGTTTTGAGAGATTCATACTTGGACCACGACTTCTTCATTTTTCTCCAATCTTTATTTTGGACTTTGATATACAACGATCCGCCTCCTTTTATGACTTGGATCTATTTATCCTCATACCTTGTTAGGGTCTTTTCGGATGCACTTCTCCATGACTTTTGGGGAGTTTTTGCTTTTCGTCGTGTGTCTCGATCCTTCATATTGATTTTCGATAAATGATTCTTCACATCACTTTAGATCTTTAGCAACAAAATATAGCCCTCATGCCTTGTTAGGGCCTTTTCGGACTCGCCAATCTTCGCATCCCGCTTCAATACGTTATGCCTTGGCTATGAACTCTAATTCATACCGAGCAACTTTTAAACGATCTTGGGCTAGAAGCTAAGTAACTTTTCAAATCATACAACCTTATTTATTAGCAGATAAATTTATTAGCAAGCGATGGGAGAATAGGCTCATAATTAACTCACATAAATTCACGAAAGAATACCGAACTTATAATTGGATCTATCATCTCTCGTTCTCCACAGTTTAAAATCTCAAGTAATGAGACTCGTGGATACTTAGCCTATTAAGTCAAAGTTTTGGGTTTTCGAGTCATCTATAGGATCTTGCAAATTCTTAGACTTTTTCAAGTTTAGAAATCACATTTTAAAGTTCCCTTGATAAACGACTCTCTAGGATCAATTATAGGAACTTGCGAAAAGTTCTTGTTCTTAACCCGTGAGAGTTAAGACTTTCACGTTTTATAGCTCCCTATATAAAAGCCTAGAAAAACTTAACTTAAACACGTTAAGGATACTAGCTAGAGTAAACTTAAATAAGTAAACTCAGATTGAGTCAAAAGATTCACAACGTTTAAAAGTTAAAACCACTTTATTAAACATTATTCTAATAAAAGAAAGGAAAATGACTATACAAAGGGAAAAACTAATAGGCCAAAATAGATCAAAAATTTTGAAAAATGTCGAAAAATTGATTTTCCGGTTAAAATGAGGACAAATACAAGGAAAAGACCAGTTAACTTCGATAGAAGTCCCCCCTACACTTAAGATAAACATTGTCCTCAATGTTTAAGCATGTGGGAGTAAACTCCCCTACACTTAGGACATTGTGCACGTTGTTTAAATCTCGCTAAGGAAAAGACAACTAAAGAGATTCCTATTTTAATATTGAGAAAATATAAAATAGTGAATCGAAAAGAGTTTAGGATAGAACCGGGAAGAAGTAGAACACGGAATCACGGATCATCAAGAATCATCAAGAGTGGATCATTGAAGCTCGAATCCCTGATTAAGAAGTGAGGAGAGGAAATAGCAAACCAACGGGTCTCCCCTACACTTATGGTAAAGAAAGCGAAAAGATAGATGCATGGGTTGCCTCCCAAGAAGCGCTTGGTTTTTGTTAACTGAGTCGTGAGCCTGACTCGACCTTGATCATCAACGGAAGAAGCATGAAACATATCCACCCGGATCAAAGACATAGTTTTCGTCCATCAAATAGCACAAGCTTAAGGCGAACAAGGCAAGCCAAAGAAGAAGTGGCAGGGTTCCCTTAAGCAGTGATGGAGCACGGTGGAAGCAAGGGTGAAGTGCAAGCATATCTTCAAAATTTCCAAAGATTTTTCCTTTTATTCCATCAGGTGGATACTGAGATGGCTTAAAGACTTCAATACCGGGGTCGAACACCTTTTCCTTTAGGGGAAAATAGCACTCAGGCTCAGCCGAGTGTGAAGAAGATCCGCAAAGAAGCACAACCTCGTCCTCAGAAGGGGGACAAAGAGGTGTCAAATCATATGTGCAACGGATATTGGTGTCAACCGGTTTCTTCTCCTTTGACAGAATGTTCTTCAAATCCAAAGTAGGATCAAGACGATAATCTTCAAAGTCATAAGGAGGAGCATCACTCTCATGAGGGAAGTAAGTGTTGAGAAATTCAGAGAAGTCTTCCTCAAATGAGTAATCGTCCAAAGTAGGATCGAGTGATGGTGGAGGATCTTCATCATGTGAAGAATCGCTCGAAAGAGTATCGGCCTCATCAAAATCATCGAAAGTGGGCCGCTCGGGATACTCGGAAGTACAATCATCAAAATCATCCGAGTCTGAGCTAGAATCATCATCATCATAAGCATCAAAGACCGATGGAGAATCATAAATGGGAGAAGCGTCCAAAGTGGAGCGAGAATCATCCACATTATCTTCAAAGAGTGGATTATCGATGGAAGAATCGAATAGAGGATTGTCATAGACGGTAAAGTCATCGAGCACATTAATCATATTCACTGATTCTCATCCATAGTATTTGCCTGTAAGCTTCCCCATTTTAAAAATTTGTGAATCATTCCCGACTCTTAAGATTAACTCACCTTTGGTAACATCCACTAAAGCACGTCCGGTTCTCAAGAATGGCCGACCAAGTATTAAAGGAATACGAGGGTCCATTTCATAATCAACTACGACAAAATCGACCGGGAAAGTAAATGTGCCAACTTTGATGAACACATCTTCGGCTATACCAACGGGGTAAGCGAGAGTGCGATTTGCAAGTTCAAGAGTCATCTTTGTTGGAGTGAGGTCGGGTAATGATAGTGTTTTCCAAACACTCAAAGGCATAAGATTAATACTAGCCCCGAGATCAGCAAGGGCAGTAAATTCTTCAGTTTTGTTGAACACGCAAGGCAACACAAAACGACCGGGATCTCCAAGCTTTTCCGGAAGTTCTTTAAGAATAACTGCAGAGCAGTTTTCAATTAAGCGTGTGTTGGCGAGTTCAATCAGCTTCTCCTTCTTTCTAAGCAATTCCTTGAATGCTTTGACAAATTTCGGCATGTGGACAAGTGCTTCAACAAGGCTAATGTTGATGTTCATTTGAGATAGCATCTTCACATATTTTGATACTTGACAGTCATTCTTGGTTAGCTCGTTGGTCTTGCCTAAGCGAGAAGGATATGGGATGTTGGGTTTATAGGTGGAAGGTGAAGGTGTAGTCGGTAAAGGTTGAGATGTTGAAGGATCCTTCCGAGATACATCGTCATTACGAGGCGGAGACGGTAATGGTGCACTAATACTAGGTGTAGGAAGAGTAGGGATACATGGTGGTGGAGGAGGTGTAGATGATGGGGTGGGATTGGTGGTCCTACGATGGTGACTCCACTACGAGTAGAAATAGCACTTACATTGGCTCGCGGATTAGTGACGTTGTTTGAAGGTAGAGAACTTGAAGTAGAAGGTTGAGCTGCGGGCAAGAAACTAGCCAATAGATTCTTTAATTCATTCGTTTGAGTACTGAAGGAGGATTGAATATTATCGCGAACCTCGGACCTGATCTCATTTCCTTGCTTCGTGATATCTCCTCTAAGATTGATAATTTGGCTTTGCAGATTCTTGATTTGCTCACCTTGGGTTCTCATTGTGGCTTCAACATCGGTGTTTATGGGTGGGGTTTGTTGAGCGGGTGGGTGATAAGGATTAGAAGCTCTTGGTGGGATTTGGTTGCTTCTATTGTAGTTGTTGGCGGGGTTTTGGTTTTGAGGAGAAAAACCGGGTGAAAGGTAATTGTTGGAACGGTAGCTCAACAGATTTCTATCCCCTTGAGGTCAAGCTTGGTAATTTTCCGGTGTATAATTACCGTAAGCTGCATACACATTTTCCGGATTTCCTTGTGTAGAAGGACAATCGGTGTATGAGTGAGGACCGCCGCATGTTTCACAAGGATTAGCAACCGCTTTAACTTGTTGTTGTTGTTGGTTTGAAGCGAGAAGCGTAATACTTTTGCTCATTTCAGTCATCATACGGGTGAGTTCGGTCATATCAGGGTTTGCTGAGGTAGAAGAGACATTGACTCTCGGGTTGTTCCTTGAAGAAGCAGAGGAATCCCAGTTTTTGTGGTGAGTAGTCATGTTCTCAATTAACTCTCTACACTCCTCGGGTCTCCTTTTCATGAATGTGCCACCGGCGGCTGCATTAATCGTATCACGATCTCGAAAAGTCAAACCGTTGTAGAAAGTATCGATTAAGGTCACAGGTAGCATGTTGTGGTTTGGACATCTATCGATCAAGACATTATATCTCTCTCAAGCATCAAAAAGAGATTCATCGGGATCTTGCATGAAACCGTTGATTTGATTGCGAAGGCTCGTGACCATGGATGGTGGAAAATAGCGCGATAAAAAGCGTTGAGTCATGTCATCCCAAGTGTGAATAGAATTCTTCGGGAGACGATCGAACCATTTCTCGGCATGATGTAATAAAGTGTGTGGAAAGAGTTGTAGGCGAAGTTCATCCATTGTGGCACCAACCAACTTCATGCTTTGGGTAATTGTAATGAACTTGTCGAGGTGTTTGTTGGCATCATCATCAGGCAATCCACGGAATGGGTTTGTTTGCACTTGCTGAATCATGTGGTGCTTCAACGAAAACTCAGGAGCGTTGATTTGCATCGGCGCAATCGGTCCTCCTCGTCCAAACATTGTAGGTTGACAAAGCTCCTTCATGGTCCAAAGATCGGGCTGTGGAAGAACATTGTTGCTATTATTAGGGTGCGGTGGATTATTGTTGTTTACACCTGACATAGCTAAATCTTCTTGAGGCTCGGGCTCTTGATAATTAGAAGATCTAGTACGCATGCACCTACAAAGACAAAAGAAAAAGAAACCAAACACAAAGACAATATATATACAAAATAAAGATAAAATCTTTTTGGATTTTTGAAATTTTTAATTTTTATGGATTTTTAGCAATTTTTAATATTTTTAATTTTTTGAATTTTTTATGCAAGAAAAGTAACGCTCACAAGTGAACAGATCCCAAAAAGCAACGCGTCTCTCATAGAAAACCGTTAATCTTTACGAAAAGAGCCGGCAGTGGCGCCATTTGATAACTGGGCTTTTGACACCCCGTATAAAAATTAAAGTTCTTGTCTCGATATCTTAACGAATTGATCTAGGGTCTCTATGTGACTCTATTGTTCTTTGGTGAAACAAATAGTTGTGTCGTTGTTTTTAAATAAAAGTGCAAAACAATTAAAGTAAATGGCGTTAATTTAAATCTAAGTCTAAGTAAAGTAAGTGCAAGTATTTAAAAACGTGACTAAACTTAAAAGGCACTAAAGTAAATAACGCAAACTTAAATCTATCTAAGGAAATCTTAAAACGCAACTAAAACTTAAACTAAGGCAAAGCTAAAATAAGGCTAAGACAAATAATCCTAAAGTGCAATTAAATAAAAAGGCGGGAAAAATAAAGCTTGAAAATAAAGGACAGAAATTTAAAAACAGATAATAACAAAAACCTGAAAGAAACCTTGATTCGGAAGTTCAAAACTTCCGAATGAACTAGCTTGACTCGGAACTTTTTGAGTTCCGAATGAAACAGTCTTGACTCGGAAGTTTTGGTGTTGATCCGGAACTTTTTCCTTCCCTTGATCCGGAACTTCGTTCGGAAGATATTGATCCGAAACTTTTGTTGATCCGGAAGTTTTCGTCCGGAACTTCGTTCGGAAGACTTGACTCGGAACTTTTAAAGTTCCGAATGAACCCTCTCTGATCCGGAACTTTTGGAGTTCCGAATGAATTTCTTGATCCGGAACTTTTGAGTTCCGAATGAAACCTTTCTGATCCGGAACTTTTGGACTTCCGGATGAAGCTAGCTTGGCTCGGAACTTTTGGAGTTCCGAATGAACAACTCTAGATTCAGAAGACTTCCGGATGAAGCCCTTGATCCTGAACTTTGAAGTTCCGAATGAAAGAACTCCTTCCCTTGAGTCGGAAGTTTTCCTGGGAACAAAGAAACAGAAACAAACTCCCCCGAAGAACAAGGGATCAAAATAACAAGAATCTAACCACAAATTAACCAAAATCAAACACACGATTTAATTAAACTAATAACGAAACAACTAATAATCATAAACAAACAATTTAAATCAACAAAACTAACAAATTTAACCACAATAATCAAAAACCCACTTAATCAAAATAAGAACATGAACATGAACACAAACATAAGCATCAAAAATCAAAGATTAAGAAAGGTAGATGAGAGATTTAACAAGATAAAATAAAGTTTGACAAGAATTAAATGGAAACTTACTTGAAATTAAAGGAATTTAAGGTGCAAGACAAGGTATTTAAATTGGACAAGTATTTAAATGTGCATAAAATTAAAGGTGCAAGGTAAAGAAAATGGAAGACTAATTGTCACACTTAGCCAACAAGAAAGAAAATTAACTAGTCTAATCTATATATAGGGGAGGATTAGGAAGCTTCCTCCCCTCCTTCATTTCTTCTTAATTGCGAGATTAAGTCCCTCCTTCTTTTAATCTTCATTAATTGCATCATTAGTCCTTTATTCTTCTAATCTTCTTTAAACTTGGACTTTAAGGACTTTTGGCTTGGGATTTCTTTGAACTCGTCTTTAACTTCTTCAATAAATTAGACTTGAGTTTCTCGGCTTTAAGTAAACTTCCGTCTTTTGACTTTTTCTTCGATAAATCTTCAGAATTGGTCTTGGACTTCCGTTCTTTTTGCACTCTTGACTTCTTGACTTCGTCTTTCATCTTTTTCTTCAATAAAAGTCCGTAAATGCCCGTGAATTCCCGTGTTTTCTCCACTTTTCACAATTTCGTCCTAAATCACAACAAAAACACAAACCACGCATAATTCTGACATAAAAGACGTAAAATACACGTTTTGGTCCGGTTATTATTGTAATTAAGTGGTAGAAAAGATGGGTGTTTACACACCTATCATCAGCGCCCAAGTTCCTCTTGTCAGCGTTCAAGTGACTTAGCTAATTTTATTCCTAACAATCCTCCCCTAAACTTGATATCTACTCTAGTAATCAAGTTTCTAAATAAAACATACAGAGAGGATTCTTATAAATATACTTATCCCTGAATTTGAGTAATAATAAATCTCAAAAAGTCAATCACTCAAATCACTTGTATAGTCAGCCTTCACTTGGTCTTAATCATCTTCAGCACATGTAGAGTCTTTGGAGATTTCTTTATTACTTTTGTCACTCAAAGTCGATTGCTCCTCCCCTTTTTAAGACTCCTCTCCAAGATCAATATACAAGGACGGAACCAACAACGTCCTACTTGCATCAGCTTCCAAAACAACAAGTCTATCCGTTCAAAACAGTGATCCTTGACAATTTGTACCATTTCTGTATTATGCTTTTACAAGCTAATACAGATTTTCGTCAATTTCATTAATGTCAAAGGTTTCATACTGTCCTCATCCACATTCGGGAAATGAATCCTCAATGTTGATTCATAGGACATGGGGATGGACTTACTAATGATAAGACTGACTTGACCTGCATTAAAGCTAGTGCCAATAGTCTCAGCCATCTCCATAACACTATACATCCTTGTGAAAGTGATCTTTGCTGCTACTAGATGTCAATCACTAGGAAAAACATCTCAATGATCATTAGGCTTCCAGATATCCAAAAAATTTGAAAAATGTAAGGGTGATGAAAGGTTTTGGGTCTATAAAGAAGTTTAAAAATGACATCAGCTAAGATGGCATAACATAAAATGTACTTGAGAATGCATAAAACCTTAGTTAAAACACAAACAAAGGTAATAATCCTAAGGAAATTAACTAGTCTCTAATAAGCAAGAGTGACAAACACTGTTCATGCATACACTCATGGAAAAGCATGATAGACACACATGAACTCTAGAGTCCTTTGTTCACAAATGCCCCAAAGAGAAAGTTAACTCATATAAAACCTTTGCAACTCCCCAAGTAACCCAAAAATATATCTAACCCAAGTCACCCATACGACCACACCCAATTCTAGGTCAAAAGTCTTGGCAGCATGCACAGTATATCAACTTTGCATGCTACAGTGCCTCACGAATTAGAAAACTAAATCGTACTCACCAGTGGACACAATCTAGAATTGTGATAAGAGTGCTCTAAGAGTACCCAAAAACCTAGAGGTTTACCTCCCCTTAACAGAAGCATACATATCATTATATGTGAAGAAGCAAAATTTTATTTCAAGACAGGAATGTAAACATTCCAACCATCATAAATAAATTTTGCAACTTTGTATCCATCCAAATGTAGCTCCATCTTCCTGCATAGTTAGACAAAAACCACAAAAACACACACCAACAGAGGCTACCCTTTCCCACAATAATGGGTAGAGATAACATGTCAGTGGATAAAAATAATAACAACGGAAAGACCAACAATGCATGTTCCTTGAGCATCCACTATCCCAATATCCTTGATCATTAACCTGCTTTTGGATAGGCTGCTCAAAAAGAAAACAAATTAGTTTTCTTTGGAGATCCAAGCCTTTTCAGACTTGGATCTGTCTAGTTGTTCAACTAGAGTGGACTTATTCTTTACCATAAATCCATGTTCATCCCTTTGTGACCTAAACACCCAATTTGTTCCAATGAGACTAGTAGTGACCTTCTCAAGATATTTAAATCTATTCTAAGTCATTGAAATACCATTAAAATTAGAGTTTTGCTCTTGTTAGGTTTCCATGTTAAATAGGATGATGCTTCAGACCCTTGACCCTTATTAACCAAGTATCTTTATTTATATGGTCTAAAATAAGGTCTCATACCAAACTTGGAGCTGTCAGCGCTGCATTTGTGCCTGTCAGCGTTGAATTTGTTCATGTCAGCGCTGAATTTGTTCTTGTCAACGCTGAATTTGTTCTTGTCAGCGCCTAGATTAGGGTTTGCTATAGGAACATACTTCCTGTTTGACCAAGTGTTGGTCTTTTGAAAGGGCCTTTGTCCATGGGTATTAGCTGCCTTAGAGAAGAAAGGAGCTGGTCTAGTAGCTTGTGGTCTAGTGTGGACAAAAGGTCTATGGTTGACATTGGATGATCTATTGTCAGCGAATGAATTGTATTCACTCACACAATTATAGGCCAAATGTGAGAAGCTCCCACATGAGTAACAAGCCTTTTTGGACACAAACTTAGGCTTAGACTGATAAAACCCTGTCCTATTAACACTTGCTTGGCTTCTGAATGACCTAGGTTTCCTATACATTTCAGCGTATTTAACACTAGGTTGTTTCTTAATTGGGGAGCCAAGATTAACAGCTTTTCCAGTGATGGGATTGGTCACAGTAATAGGTTTAGATACTACTGGACTCTCAATGGGTGTAGGCACATATGGACTCTCACTAAGCATCCCACCCTTAACAAACAAAGTAGGGTTGGCCTTTTTCCACTCTTCTAGGTCAATAACCTTTTGTTGATATTCCTCAACTGGGGAAAGAACTCTAGGTGGAGGAATAAATTCCTCTTCTTGGAGTTCTGGAATATCGGTCCAAGATAAGTCCTTTCTTTGGACAACATAGAAATCCCCAGCAGGTGGTGGAACGGCAACATATTCTTTCAACCCAATCCCAGACATATCCCTAGAGTCCCTCTGTTTACTAACACATTCTCCTAGGGTTTATGAGGCCTTATCAAATCTCTAAATATTAAGGTCTACATTATCCTTATTCTTGATAGCCTCATCTAACTTAGCCTGTAACTCACCATTCACCCTTTCCATGATGCTCCTAATATCATTGCTAGCATTTAACTCATGTTTTAAGATGTTTATTTTGTCTTTTAAGTCAAATTCAATTTTTTTGTACTCAGAAACTGTCTTCTCAGTTTGAGTGAGAGCAATTTGATAATTAGACAGTTTGCACCTTTTAGTACTCACATCATCTAATAATCTTAACACCTCTTTGTTAAGTTTTTCAGTATTTAACCTACAAGAAGAGTTATCACATACCTCATTATCAGATGACAAAGATGAGTTGGAACTTGAAGTAGACTTGGTCGTGACTGAAAACATCATCAGATTATTCTTCACCTTCTTCCTTAGCCTAGTTCACCTTACGGTATTGGATCTCGTTCTTCAAATCAAAGTTTCTCAACAAGCTCTGATACCACTTGTTGATCCCAAACTTAGATCGATTTAGCTTTATGTATACGAGATTAGATCAAGTAATACACTTAGAGAAACTTTGTTGTATTGAAGAAACTAAGTGTTATGCGGAATTTAACACTTAGAACAAAGAACAAAAACAAAGTAAAGCAAACTTTCACTTTGATTAATAATATCAATGAATGATTACAATGAAAGTGTTATGAGATATGTGGAAGATGTGTGTGAAAAAGATGTGTCTTATGTCTAAACCTAAGGCCTCCTTTTATAGGTTTAAGGAGCCTTGTACAAAAAGCTAAGATCAACTATTTTAGGAAGAGACATAAGATAAACATACTCAAATAACTTATTGACTAAATCTTTTAAACATTTAAGAATATATTCTGAATTCTTATCTTCATATTATGTCCACCAGCTTGAAGAATTCATCATTGGCAGATTTAGTCCTTGTCATTGTGTTAAGATTCTTCTTGTCAGCGCCTTGATAATTCTTATCAGCGTCTCATCTGTCAGCGCCTCGTTTACTCTTGTCAGCGTCCAAGTTCCTCTTGTCAGTGTTCAAGTGACTTAGCTAATTTTATTCCCAACATTATGCTCTTTCCAAACCCAAAACAAATCTACCCTATGTTATGCTTCTTACTCGCCTCTTTAAGAGGGTTGTTCATGATTTTCCCTTCCTTGACTTCTCTCGCTTTCAACCGGTTCAACGGGTGATGTTACCTATTCAAGAGGTATATGAAAGAAAGCCTAGAAGTGATAAAGGTTCGAGAAAACATAATCAACAAGAGTCCGATGAAGAGGACTTTGATATGTCACCAATTGATGGTGGTGACATAGGTACTAGTGCTCATGTCGGCTCTTCAAGTAACTCCCGTCAATCCACAAACTCATTCGTGGATGGACTTAAAGACTTAGCTCCTCCTCCTCACCATTCCACTAGTGAAGTACCGGAAGACCTCAACAAGGAGTGTCTCTACCGTAAAAATCTTAGGACTCGAGGTGGGTTGTTTGAACATCGAGTGGAGTCAAGAAAGGGATTCAAATACTTGGGGAATTTAATCAAGGGATTTGGCAAGAAAAGAAGATAAAGACGTTGATTTAATTCCAGGATAACATGTTGTTGAACATGCTATGTGTTGAACATTTGCTTTCTTTTCTTTTATGTGTATGTATTAACTATTACTACTCGTTTGGATGGCTAACTATTTTAATCCTTAATTAACTGTGTAATCGCTCCTTCGATTTACATAGCTTTGTGCCCATTATGTGTTTGTTGGCTTCCTATATTTTGACTTATAGTTAACTTTAGCTTGATATTTACCTGTGTGAAATCTGGGCTGACCAAAGTTTAAGGAAGTGCACTTTTCTGTCACCACTGGTCGCGGTTCCATATCGAACCCGCGGTTCCTTAGCGACAAAGAACCGCGGACCTACGTAAGGAACCGCGTGTTCCTGTTTTGACAGAATCTTTGCTTTACACTATTTTCCTTAATCTGTATAAAAATTTGATAAAAATTTTGAAAAACCTACACTTTCCTAAACTAGGGTACCTAATTTCATTATTCACCTAAAATGATTTTAACCCACTACTAGTTTGGATCATTCTCTTCTCTTCTTAAACCCTCTCATGTTGATTGTGTTCTTCATCCCTTCAACACTTCTCTAAACCTTAACACACAACCATGGTGTCCACTAGAACACCCACTTCTTCCAAAACCTCTTCCTAAAAAAGAAGCCTCAAAATTAAGATCAAGATACCCAACATTGGTTCTTCATCTTTTCACACTCCTAAAAATGAGATCTCTCGCATTCTCCTTTCATCTTCACCTTCACCATCCATTGCTCCATGCAAGACAAACTCAACCCATGGTACTAACCATTCTCATGGTTCTACCTCCTCTTCATTCAAATCAAGAATGAATGAGCTTTCTTCACCTTTCACCCCTAGTCCTCCTTTGGATGGAATTTATCAACCTCAACCTCTACAATGTATCCCCTTTGTACTTGAACATTTGGTCACCTCTCCTTTCACTCTACCAAACTCTCCCATCTCACCATTGGACATTATGCCTCCACCACCTCCTCCACCCTCTAACACTAATGCTCCTATTTTGGGCATTCCTATCCCTCACTTCATGGGTGATCCTTACTTCTTTGGGTTCTTAGAAGCTCATGGTGCAAATTGCCCATGTTGTCTCTATAATAACTACATCATTCAAAACCTAAGGATGGAGATGTTTGGCCTTCATAGAAGGTTGCATGACTTCTTGCTTGTCTTGTTCTCCATGCTTCCTCCTAGGAGATGAATGATGGTTTTCAAATTAACTTGATTTTAAAAAAAATCAAGCCAAAGAGAACTATGAACTCAAGACCTAGTTGTTAGCTATCTCTGTAGTAGTTAATTGTCTTTTTAATTCTTGTATTTAGATTCCTTTCCCTTATGATTTTCTCATGTGGATGATTTATGGATTTAGTTTTTATGTGCTTTAATCTATGTGATCATATTTAACAACTTCAATTTATTTAAAATTGAATCTAAATCTATCACAACCTCTAAAAACTTGACTTAAAATTGGACCAAAATGTTATTTAAATATTTTTTCACCCTTTGTCAAGACATTCTTTGTAAATGTATTGCTTTTATGCAACCCTAGCATTCTCTAGTGCTAAAAGAGGTAAAAATCCAAGATTTGCAAATTTTTGAAAAAGTCTTATCTTTCTCCAAAACTTTTGAAAATCTGGTTTTGTAGTCCATTGGACGCGGTTCTCTAGCCTCCAGGCGGTTCAATATCGATATGGAACCGCGTGCTTCTTTAAAGAACTGCGCAAAGTAAAGCCGATATTGGTTTATTTTTGGTCTTTCTTTTTTGACCACTATTTTGGTTAAGATTCTTTGTTTACCCTATTTGGCTAAACATTCTCTAAAACCTTTATTTTTCATTTCAAATATTTGCCTTGTCTATTTTCTTTAAATACTTCTCTTTTGGTAGTTCTTTCCTCATCCCCTCATAATGCCTAATTCTTCCTTTTCTAACCTTGACATTTCTTTGTCACAAACTTCTCAACCTAAAGCTTCTTCTTCTAAGCTTTCAAAGAAACCGAAAATCTCGGTTAAACCCATTTGGATCAAAAAGAACAAGAATCCTCATGATTCTTCTTCTCCAAAATCCTCCAAGAATTCCTCTTTCTCTCTGATTAAATATTGGAATGAGACTTACTCTATAAATCCAATTACCGGAGAAAAAGAAATTCTTCCACCACCACCTAAACCTTTCAACTCTCCTCAACTCAATGACCTATCTTCTTTCCCTAATCTCACTAGGCATTGTTAAAACATCTCTTATCCATTATCTCCCTCCCCATCAACCTCTAATCTTGATGGACCTCCCCCATCTAACGACTTTGTTCTGCATCATGGTTCCTTGTGTGCTTATTGTCGTTTCAACAAAATGAACTTGCCCGTATCTATGACAAGCTAAATTTCTTGAATTCCTCCTCACTCGACCTCCTCTCAAAATTTTCGTTCCCGTGAACAAAACATCGATTGATGCTTCGTCGCCTTTCTTTTCTAACTAAGACACTTTTTGTACTTTAGTCGTTTGAGTCAATAAATTTTAGGCAATCTTGGAAGATTATCACTATTAGAGTAGCTTATGCTTTGTGGTCTATTTTCCATATTTTTTTTGTTTTAAATATTCATATTGTGTGTATGAATATTTATCTTGTATGTTATTTCATATTTTTGTAATATGAATGTTATGTGTATTATCTTTCCCTCTAGTTCTATTTCATACATTTGTTAAGGAGTTGATCATGGTTAAAACTTAAAATTAATTATGGGTGATTCCATAAATTCTAAATTTTAACCCATTGACATTTTAAATCATCTTTGATTGGTTTGGATGTTTCTTTTCTTCCTTTATTCCACCAATTGAACTATGATGTTGTCAATACACACTCTTTGGACATACTTAGCAAATGCTTGCTTCTAATTTGAGATTTCTTTTCCTTCTCCCTCTCAAGTTAGTTAGTAAGTAGTGCACATATATACATTGGTGTTTCTTTTCTTTCTTCTAACCTTTGTGTAGCATTTCACCTTAGCTCATTGACTTGGTGCCCCAAGCAAGGGGGAGTAAGCACCAAGGGGGAGCGACTAGCAAAAGTCCGGTTCTTTTCTTCTTCAAAGACTTGTGCTAACCTTTTTGCTTCGACAAAGGGGGAGAAATGATAGTGATAAACTCGTTAATAATTCGAATAAACTTGTATTTTATGTAAATGAATTTATAGTTTGTCGTAATAAAAAAGGGGGAGATTGTTAATGCAAAGCAATGCCTAAAAATATTGTTAGTATTAATTAATCTTTCTTAGTTTTGATCACGAAAAATTACAATGATATTTATTGTCAAACATAATCATAAAACGAATTATCTAACAAACACTATCATCAAGGTAATAATCATTACACTAACATATCTTAATCATGCTTAGTGATCATAAAAGTGATTAGCCTTAAAACTCACTTTTGTCAAACATTACAAAAGATTTTTAATAAACTTTATTTTTAAGAAAATGTTTTATTAAAATGAAAATGCAAGTTTGAATATGGCATATTCCAAATGCCATAAGAATATCCTTTGAAGGTTTAAACAGCCTCAGATATTTTAAATTCACTAAAAGACAAAAAGGAGCGGAGTCTACGCCGGTGGTACCTTAGCACCTACGGCGGTTCCTTATCGATAAGGAACCGCGGGCTCCAATAAGGAACCGCGGCCAGATATAGCCGTTGGATGTTTTGTCCTATAAATAGTGGATCAAATCTGCATTCTCATAAACCCTTTTTGGACATCTTCTTCAGCCTTCTTTCTCTTTTCTAATCCTGGTCATTTGTAAATGATCACTTAATGTGTTAAATATGTTTACTCATGATTATCCTCTTGATCTCCTTCTTTACCTTGTCCAAAGAGAAGACCACTCACACACTTGTGATGTGATTAAAGATGTAGCATTAATGAAGATCACCTTCTCCTAAAGATCTAGTCATGTTCATCATTTGTTTATTTGTGTCTTGTGTAAATCCAATGTATTTGTGAATACTTGGACTAGTTGTGTTCATCCAAGTTATTTGTGAATACTTGGTTAAAGTTGAGTACATCCATTGCACATGTGTGTGCTTGGATTCATGTTGTGTAGATCCAAGCTACATGTGTGTACTTGGATATGATTAGTTGTGTTGTAATTAATTGTGTTAGTTCTCACTAAACTATAAAGTGATGTGGTTGTGTTATGTGAGTTCTCACTAAACTATAAAGTGATGTGGTTGTGTCTTGTGAGTTCTCACTAAACTATAAAGTGATATGTAGTTGTGTTGTGTTAAGTTCTCACTTAGCTTCAAAGTGAAGACTCGTGAAGATTGGTTCTAGCTTTAGATTAGAACTCGACATCTAGCCTTGTGTCGAAAAATGGTGAAGTAGGCACGTTGTGAAGATTAGTTCTACCTTTAGATTAGAACTCGATATATAGCCTTGTGTCGTAAAAGAGTGAAGTGGGCGATGTTGTGTAGATTGGTCCTAGCTAAGATTAGGTCTCGACATTTAGCTTAGTGTCGGAAAATAATGTAAGCGACGTTGTAAGGTTTTCTCCGCCAAGAAGGGAGCTGTGGATATAGTGGAAATCTCGAGTAAGGTGTACTCGAGGAGTGGAGTAGGAACTAGGATAGAGTCTCATTGCCGAACCACTATAAATCTTGGTGTCTTCCTACTAGGTTGCTTCTTTCCTTACTCGTTACTTACATTCATTATCACTACACTTACTATACATTGTTAATGCATTAGAATTGAACCTAATCATTATGAAACTAGCTTTCAAGTAAAATATAGTTTTGTGCAATCACCTAATTGAAAGGAATTTTAATTAGGAGATAAACCGATAAGAAACTATTCAACCCCCCTTCTAGTTTCTACATAGTCTATCATATTCGTTTAGAAATTAATACAAATTACCTTTATCCCCTCGTGCTATTGCTTGCTTACTAATCGTTGATTATTATTCATTTCATACTCGTTTGCTATCTTGTCACCTTTTGAAAACCAGAATATGTCACATGTTTATCATTTGGTGCATTAAACACCTTCTTGGATTTCCAAAAATTATTATAAATTTTTAAGAACGTTTTACACACTTTATCAAGTGTTCAAATTACAAAAAATATTTGTTTTAAGTTAAATGTAAGATCTATACATCCTCTTTAGTAGATTTATAATTAGTGTTTAAAAGGATGTCAAGCTTTATCTTTTAAAGTATTTGATTGAATCATACTTTACTTTCAATCCAATGAAATTATCGATTTAATTTATAATTTCTATCAATGATTCTAAATAATTTGGAAACTTGATTTTCTCTAATGGTAACGATAAACCTCAGTTTTAACAATAATTTCATACAGACATCATCTCTTAAGCTGATCGAAATAATTATGTGAACTGAGTTACTTTTACTTTGAAATCCTTATCAAGAAAATACTTAAGCTAAGTTTGAAAGTAATACCAAATCCTAGACTGATAATTGTGACAACTTGTAATTCAAATGCCTATATGTAACTCTTATTACCCCTCTACTTTTCTAATAAGTAAATTGTCATGTTTTACAGTTGCGCGATTTGTGATTCCTTGTTGACTAACAATCTTGGTTCAGTTTAGCACACTTTGTTCGTTTAAGCAGTTCTTGTGTTCAATCTATCTTTTGATATTTATCCGTACTGAAAGGTCATTATTCAAATCCAAGTTTGAAAAAGGAGTTAAGAAACTGAAGCGTAGTGAATTCGAATTGTTAAGGTACGCCTTGGTGCAGAAATTACCTGGGAAGCAATGAATCAGTTCTAAACTTGTTGGGAATAAATTATAGTCAGTCTACTTGAGCGCTGACAAGAGTAAAACAAGCGTTGACAGGAGTAATACAAACGCTGACAGCTCAAGCGTTGACAAGACAAAGTCAAGCGTTGATACATTGAAGACAAGCACTGATGGAAGGATATACTCTACGCGTTTATTGTATTCTAGATTACTTCTAGTAAAGATAGGAACAACAATGTATTTTCTATATTTATCTTTACCTAGAATAGTTGATACGTAGATTATTGTACAAGGCTTCTTATGTCTATAAAAGAAGACCTTTAGGTTATTGTTCAACATAAGTTTTCATACGTAAACTACTTTCATTGTAAGCAAGTTTGATATCATTAATCAAAGTGAAAGTTTGTTTATATCTTGTGTGTTCTTGTTTAAGTGTTAATTCCGCATAACACTTAGATTGTCATATACATATACAAAGGTTTCTCTAAGTGTATTACTTGATCTAGTCTCGTATACATAAAGCTAAATCGATCTAAGTTTGGGATCAACAAGTGGTATCAGAGCTTGTTGCGGAACTTTTGATCTTAAAGAACACAAGAACCCTAAAATCACCAAAACCCTAATTTTATCAAAACCCTAACAACATCATGTCAAATCCAGAAATAACCTCTTCTTCCTCACCTTTGCCAAACATCAAGATTCCCATGCTTGATGCAACCAACTTTGAATTGTGGAAATTCAACTTTGAACAATACCTTGGGATCTATGACTACACACTCTGGGAGATTATTGAATATGGAAACACATTCAATAAAACTCAAAAGATTGCTAATGCCATTGCTGCAAGAACAGCTGTTGCTGGATGTTCAGAAGTAGATAAGAAGGAAAAACCTGATGATGGTAGAGCTGTGTCTGCTGAAGACATAACAAAGAAAAGGGTTGATATGAAAACCCTAAATATTCTGAAACTCTCTTTGGGACAAGAGAACCAGCATAAATACAGAGGTTATGAATCTGCTAAGGACCTTTGGGCAGCTCTTGAAGTTGCATATGGTGGCAATAAAGATACTAAGGAAGAGAAGAAGAAGCAACTCATACATGATTATGATGTCTTCAAGGCTCAACCTAATGAAAAGCTTAGTAGTGTGAGAAGCAGATTGCTTGATATTACAAGCAAATTGTCCTTCATGGGGACACAACTTGGTGATTTTGACATTAATGCCACTTTTCTTAAAAGTCTTGGTGAGGCGTGGAAGATTGAGGAAAGATCTATTCTTGCCTATAATACTCATAAAAGTTCCATGTTTGATGATATCTACAACAAACTGAGGCTGTTGGAAGATGAAACTCTTTTGGAGCATGGAAGCAAGTCCACCAACAGTAACATGGCCTTCTTTTCTCATAGTGAAGGTCAATTTAATCAGGACTCTTACATGCATCCAGTTACTGGATCATCATGTGTCGACGCTGGAACATGTCCTGTCAACGTCTCCTTTTCAGACGCTGACACATTCAAAAGTGACTCACCAAGAGTTAAACCTGCTGGTTTGGATCTGGATACTGTGTGTGCTTATATTGCTTCTTTGCCCAATGGTTCAGTGATTACATATGAGGACCTTGAGCAGATAAGTGATGAGCACTTGGAAGAGATGGACATTAAGTGGAACATGGCTCTTGCTAGTATAAGAGCAAACAGGTGGAACAGAAGGTTTAAGAAGAAGATAACCTTCAATGCAAAGGACACAGCTGGATTTGATAAATCCAAAGTTGAGTGCTACAATTGTCATCGTATGGGGCACTTCATGAGGGAATGCAGATCTCCAAGAAGATCTGATGCTGGCAAACCCTCAAGTCAAATTGTTAAAGCTCAAGATCCTAAGGCCATGGTTGCAGTACAAGACATTGATGGTATTGGATGGGACTGGAGCTATTTGGCTAAGAATGGGGAAGAGGATAAAGCTTTGGTTGCTGAGATAGAAGAAGAAGAGCATGTTAAATATGCTCTCATGGCACACTCCTCCTCTTCATCTGATAATGAGGTATACGATGATGCTTTTTGCAGTAAAGGTTGTAGGTTAAATACTGAGAGACTTAACAAAGAGGTGTTAAGATTATTAGATGATATGAGTACTGAATGATGCAAACTGTCTAATTACCAACTAGCTCTCACTCAAACTGAGAAGACAGTTTCTGAATACAAGAAAATGGAATTTGACTTAAAAGATAAAATAAATATCTTAAAACATGAGTTGAATGCTAGTAATGATATTAGGAGTATCATGGAAAGGGTTAATGGTGCGTTACAGGCTAAGTTAGATGAAGCCATTAAAAACAAAGATAATGTTGGCCTTAAAATCCAGAGATTTGATAAGGCAACACAAACCCTAGGTGAATGTGTGAGTAAACAAAGGATCCTAAGGACATGACTGGGATTGGGATGAAAGAAAAGAAGAACTTGCAGAGGAAATGGAGCTCAAGAAGGCAATGTTTGTTCCCAGACCAGTGAAAAAGGGAGTTTCTCTTGAGTTTCCCAAAGATATGGATCCATTACATCCAAGTGAATCTGTCATAAGAAAGAGCCTCAAGCTCTCACCATTAGAAGCTTCAGATATGGTACAAGTGTTACCACTTGATTGCAGAAACCCAATTGTAAGCTATGAAGAAGATGAATGTAGGTTTTGGAATATTGGCAGGTATGGAAAAGAGGTTCATACTTTTACCACCCTTATATCTTTGTTTGCAAGTTTTGACAGAGAAGACTTGGTAGACCTATGGAGGTTATTAGAGGCCAAGTATGTGACTGAAGCACCAAATTCAGTCAATGGATTAAAACTGTGGTCAACATTCAAGAGAATGTGTAGACCAATTCATGAAGATCCTGCTGTTTGGAAGGATCTTGAAGATGATCTCAGTGGTCTTCAATGGAGATTGTATTCAGCTGCTGGTGTTTATTATTTGATTTCTACAAAGTTTGTTGAGTATCTACTTGTGGATGGTCAGTACTTCATGTCCAAGGAAGTCTTGGAGAAGATGAAGAACACTCAGCTGGAAATTGATTATTCAAGTGACGTGGCAAAAGACTTGATCAGATTTATTTATTACCAATATGAGAAGGTTTGTAAGATTCCTCCTAGTCCTTAATGTTTATTCAGAAACTTGATCACTAGAGTAGATATCAAGTTTAGGGGAGGATTGTTGGGAATAAATTATAGCCAGTCTACTTGAGCGCTGAGAAGAGTAAAACAAGCGTTGACAGGAGTAATACAAACACTGACAGCTCAAGCGTTGACAAGACAAAGTCAAGCGTTGATACATTGAAGACAAGCACTGATGGAAGGATATACTCTACGCGTTTATTTTATTCTAGATTACTTCTAGTAAAGATAGGAACAAAAATGTATTTTCTATATTTATCTTTACCTAGAATAGTTGATACGTAGATTATTGTACAAGGCTTCTTATGTCTATAAAAGAAGACCTTTAGGTTATTGTTCAACATAAGTTTTCATACGTAAACTACTTTCATTGTAAGCAAGTTTGATATCATTAATCAAAGTGAAAGTTTGTTTATATCTTGTGTGTTCTTGTTTAAGTGTTAAATTCGCATAACACTTAGATTGTCATATACATATACAAAGGTTTCTCTAAGTGTATTACTTGATCTAGTCTCGTATACATAAAGCTAAATCGATCTAAGTTTGGGATCAACAAAACTATGTACCTCCACTTGTTCACATTTTCTTCTGTCTTAACTGGAACTCTGAGGGATCAGAGTTCCTTTAGGGGGGTCGACTGTAAGAACTCGTATTTTTCCCGGTATTATTTTATTCTTTTATTCATGCTTTTTGAATTTTCCAACGTATTATATTTTCTTTTATTCTTATATGTAAATCCTGAGATCATGATAATTTCAATAAATTATGCTTTTTAAGTATTTTCTGATCATTGATAATACTTTATTTGGAATTATAAAATTTCTTATTTTATTTTTCCATATTCATTTAAATCAAACTTTTTGATTTAAAAACACCCGCGTGCATTTTACAAAGAGTTTACTCAAAATCAATGAATAACGAGAACTACTAATGATCGTGATACCGACAGATGCCCGATATTTTACATTTCATTGTCGATTGTTTCAATGTTCGATATTTTTATTTTAAAGGACGTGTTAAGTCGAGTCGGGAGACTATAATATCATATTTATGATGCATTTTAACTTTAGAAAAGTATTTTTACGAAACTCGAGCCTCGTAAATAGTTTCTAAATTTACTAATAGTCATTTTCTACCCTTTAAACTATTAAATTGCTTTTAAGTCCAAAGATTTCAAAGTTGGCAAGTTAGGTCCTTCCACTTACCACTATATATTTTTTTTTCTCCACTAAAACACACACATAAAAAGTTAAAAAAAAATCATCACCCTCTCCCCTCCCCTTGTTCTACCGTGAGCTACACCCTCACCAAAACCATCACCAATACCTTGTTTTAACAAAAACTAAACCAAGACCCATGTTAGAAATAGAAAGGTGACTCTATTAATACAAAAATTTCTCACATGCATCAAGTTTCCAAGTTTCTTATGATTTTATGGTTGGTATGAGTATTGATCATCATGCAGGTGATGATCATGATCAGATAATCATGTTTTGATCATAAAAAGTTTAGGTTTTTGATTTGATTTTTGTTTGTGTAACATGCAAGTGTTAAGATTGATAATGGATAATTATAGGATGTTAGTGATGGTAGAAAAATGGTTAAATTGTGTTAAAAAAGTGAATTGGTATGAATTTTGATAAGGTGATTTAAGGCAGTGAGTTTAAGGTTGTTTTTGGGTACCTTAAGCTTGTATTATTGTTATGCTAATGAGATAGTGTTGTAGAGATTTTCATTAGCTTCGTTTTGGTATAAATTAGAGCTTCTAACTCAAAAACGAGGAAGAAGTTACGATAGTTTGATTATTCGTGTACCAGGAGACGAGTATCGACACCATTCGAAATTGTCGGCGATATTTGGATCGAATCTCGGGGACTATGAAATGAGTTTTACAGATGGTAAAGGGTTGTTCTTAGGTTATAAACCTGGGGTATTGAGTCTATTTTTAAACTTAGATGTCAAGTTTACAAATGGTAAAGGTTAGGATGGTCAAAATGGTTTCGCAAGTCAAGTATTTAAATCTGTCCGGTTTTTTAAGTTTAGAAATGTGTCGAGCAGGTGGTTTTAAAATGTAAATCATTGAATGAAATTTACATTGAGTTTTGTTCAAATTATGATTGAGTTTTTCACCAAGTTTCATAGAAATCCGAGTTGTCTAAGTAAGGGAAATGAGTGTGTACATTTGGTATGTGCCGGCAGATTTTTATCGAGCAAGTAATTTAATCAAGTGAACATATAGAAGGGTATTGTAGTACCACTTGCATTATTGTTCTTTCCGGTTTGTCATGGTTTTGTAATGTTGAGTTTTATGTTATTAAGTATGGTTTATACTTGAGTCAATTATTAATAAAGTGTGCGCCTTATTTGGTAGGTTGCGGCTTTCGTGTTTACCGGGCATCCATATCATCGGCGATCGTCTTACCACTACTGTTTCTACTCAGCTTCTGAGTTCAATGATTCACTTAGTCGTGGCTAAGGTGAGTTCATAGCCCCTTTTTACTTGTACATTGTTTCAAAACGCGGGGTGAGATTTTACATGGTGGAACACATCCATTTAAAAACTGTATGCTATCCAGAACTTGTATGCTTTCCAACAGTTTTCATTGATATTATTGCTTTTAGTATATAGACCCTAAGTTTCCTTTCTTGATCATGAACCGTTAGTTTACTTGTGTTGCTAAGCGCGAATGTTATGGGTGGATCCATCGGGATTGACTATCCCCGTCCCATGTTACGGTTGTTTAACCATTGACGCACTTAACATTTGATTTGTTTCTTGAGTATTAGGGATGAATACTACCTAGAGGAACTTACATTGATGTTAAGCTTCGGTTCATGAACTAAATAGCAATTATAATGGTTTTGGACTATGGTTATCGTACGTAACCATTTTCCCTATTTCTTGTTTTACAAATGAATGCTTGTGTTCCACACTTTTAATGCTAAACCTATGAATATCACTCAACTTTGTGTTGATGATTTTACATGTTTAATCTCAGGTATAATGCTTAGTTTTGCTTGGATGGGAGCCCGTAGGATATTATCGCAGCTTGGAGATTTATGTGATACTTTTTAAAGTTTGGTTTTGGTAAAAACTATCAGAAGTTTATTCTGTATTTTTGGTAACTATATGTTATAAATCATGATGAAATAATAGATTCTTCCTCTTATAAAACTTTGGGGCCTTTGTTTAAAAACTCTGATGTTTATGATGTAATGTGTATGTTTTTGTTACGTCAACTTTGTGTCAACACTATTTCATTGTATCTTTTACCATGATGTGGCACCCACTTGCCGCCTACGTGTTTCCTTGCTTGATTTTGGGGGTCTCACATTACCTAGCCCTCAACTTCAACCGTCGTCGAGGGACTCTACCGCGTTCACCTCTACGTAGTTGAGTGGCTTCTTCTGAAATAAGTTCATCGGAAAAGGATTCCTCAAGTGAGCTAGAAGACGCACTTGTTTTAGATGGTGTTGTATCCCTTGAACTTGTTGGTGTGAAGTTTTGTGAAGTTCTCGGTGTAGACTTTTGAGAACTTGCTGGAGTAAGTGGACACATATTCTCACTTGCATTTCCTTCTTCATAATCAACTGGACTTGTTTGTTCGCCAGCCTTCTTATCCAAAATCCATGAGGCCTCTTCATAAAAAAATCACATTTTTTCTCACTGTGAATGTCTTGGTCAAAGGATCATATAACCTATAGGCTTTCGATTGAGCACAATACCCAATGAAAATATAATTCTGAGACTTTTCTTCTAATTTATGTATGTGATTAGTGAGTAGCGCAAAACAAATACACCCGAATACACGCAAATGATTTACTGAAGGCTTACTTTGAGTACATACTTCATATGGTGTTTTATTCCAAACAGCTTTCGTTGGTGATATGTTTAGGAGGTACACTGTTGTAGCGACAACTTCTGCCCAAAAATTGTCAGGCAGCCCCTTTCCTTTCATCATTGATCTTTCCATTTCCACCATGATTCGGTTATTTCGCTCCACCGCACCATTTTGCTCGGGTGTATAAGGAGCCGTAAGCTCTCGTTTAACGCCTTCTTCTTCGTAGAAATTTATAAATTCTTTTGAAAGAAACTCGCCGCCTCTGTCTGTGCGCAACACTTTCACAACCTTTCCACTTTGCTTCTCTACCATCGCTTTAAACTTCTTAAAGAACTCAAATGATTCAGATTTGAGCTTCAAGAAATATACCCAACTCATCCGACTATAGTTATCTATGAAAAGAAGAAAATACTTACTTCCTGCCAATGATTCTGATTTCATAAGTCCACATAAGTCGGCATGAATCAACTCTAATACATCGGTAGCGTGTTTGTACTTTCCAATCATAAATGAGTTCTTGGCTTGCTTTCCAAGTGCACATCCCTCACATACATGTGTGAGTGACTTGATCTCAGGTATATCATGAACCATCTGTTTATTTTTCAATAGTTGCAACCCTTTAATATATACGAGTCCATACTTGAGATGCCACAACTCAGTCTCGTCCATGGTTTTACTTATCATCACCGACTCTGTGTAACTAGAAAAAAACAAGTGGGAACATCCTATTTTCTAACATGCGAGCATGAGCAACAACTTTACCAGTCGCCTTATCAGTCACTACACATTCACCATCGTCGAACAAAACTGAATGACCCGACTCCATAAGTTGTCCAACGCTTAATAGATTATGAGCCAAACATGGAGCAAAGTTAACATCACGGATCAACTTTTTCTCATTATGTGTTGTGACCATCGTTGTTCCTCGCCCTTCTACTTTTATTTGTTTGTCATCGCCAAGACGAACTTATGACTTTCTTGATTCATCGAGGTTTTCGAACTTCGATCTATCACCCGTCATATGGTTAGAGAAACCGCTATCTATGTACCATATGTATTTAAAACTTTCTTTTGGATAACCATGTGCCATGAACAAGTAACATTCTTCCTCCTCTTCTTCAACATACTTTGCCTCCTCGGGTTTCGACAAACAAAACTTTTCAGAATGTTCGGTTTTGTTGCAGTAAGAGCACTAAAGAGAAGCATTCCGGCCATGGCCACGATCTCTATAACTACCTCTTCCACATCCTCTTGAAATCTGATAAGAATATTCATGCTCTCCCTTCATTTGAAAAGCCCTTTCTTCTTCTCGAATAGTGGAGCGGTTGATCCGCAATTCATGGGCTTGCAAAGACCCCATTAGTTCATCAAATGAAAAAACAGATAGGTCTTTTGATTCTTTGATAGCTGCAACTACTTGATCAAACTTAGGATCCAGGCTTCTTAACACCTTCGTGACCACTATTTCATCAGTTACCTTTTCACCATAAGATCTCATTTGGCTGACAATAGAAGAAATTCGAGCCAAATATTCTTGGACAGACTCATTATGCTTCATGTAGGAGGTTTCAAAATCACATCTAAGAGATTGCAACTTGACAGTGATTACCTTGGAGGAGCCTTGAAATTCAGTTTTGAGAATAGTCTACGCCTCATTGGAAGAAGTTGATGCATCAATTATTGAAAAAATCGATTCATCCACAGCTTGTTGAATGAAAAAAAAGAGCCTTTGCATCGCGCTTCTGATTTTCTCGAGACCGTGTATCTTCGTCACTAGTTTCTGCAAGACCATTTTCTACCAAGTCCCACAGATCTTGAGACTTAAAAAGATTACTCATTTTAATGCTCCAAAATACGTATGAGTCACCTTTGAAAATTGGAATATTTGGTTGGGAAACATTGAGAGTGTTTGTAGCTGCTTCCATTGGCAAACAAAGGTAAACAAAAACTGCACAGTAATGAAAGAACCAGGCTTTGATACCACAAATGTTGGGTAAATTGATAAACAATACTTGCTTTTGTAATGAAAAAATAGCTACTGCTTTTCTTACTTTATTCATTTGACCAGCAGCCTTTAAATAGGCAAGACTTACAACGGAAATCAAAACAAAGTTAGGCTAAAAAGACTCAACAAACTTGACAAACTCAAACTAGAAAATAAGACCATAACGTCTAGTATCTCTAGACTTACTCAGAAACTCTAACTGACTATGAATTAGTCAGAGTTTGAATAATAACTCTAAGAAATGATACTATTAAACTACAATTTGTGAGTAGGAATGTCACATGGGCGAGGAAGTTGTTGAGTAGTGCAAAGTTTCGATATGTAATATGTAGAGATTCGATCTCTACAACCCTGATTACTAGTGCGGAATATTCGACCGTAACACAACAATCGACTAAAAAGTAAATCACACACAAAATAAATCTTTAACTGATTCTCGATTAGTTTTATTAAAAGAATGATGTGAATGTAACTTTCCCCTTACCTCCTTTTATAGAGATGAGGGGGATCGACTCTTACAATGACTCCGGGTTTAACTCTTACAATGACTCCGGGTTGAGCTTAGGACCAACCAACCAACCGACTCTATTTTAGCTAATTAAATAAGAAACATGACTATTAATACCTAGACTTGACATAGGAGTAACTTAAAGACTAAACATAAAGATTTCCACCTTAGACTTTATATTAGCCTATCCCAACACTCAGCAAGTCCAAACAGTGTTGTAACTTGCGTCCAGGTACCACCTTCGTCAAGGCATCCACAACATTGTGTTCAGTACCTACCTTCAAAACATCAACCGTCTTTGCTTCCAAGACTTCTCTAATAAAGTGATAACACACATTGATGTGCTTTGTCCTTTCATAAAAAACATGATTCTGCAATAAGTGAATCGCGCCTTGATTATCACAATTAACGTCAACAGTGTTGAGCTTCACGCCCAACTCTTCCCAGAGTCCCCTTAGCCAAATAGATTCCTTCACAACCTTCGTAAGGGCCATACACACTGCCTCTGTAATTGAAAGAGCCACCACGTGTTGTAGCGTTAATTTCCAGCTTACAGCACATCCATGTACTAAAAATGCGTAAGTAGTGAGAGACATACCTTTATACAGATTGTTAGCGTATTCTGAATCAACAAAACCTGTTACGTCCACATGGTTTCCATGATTTTTCCCATACACCAAACCTACGTTTACAGTGCCTTCCAACACTGAAACTAACTCGATGTGACTTTCCCAGAACACAATTCTCACAAAAATCAAGCTTACTTAGACTCTTCTTGCCACATAAACCCTACTTTTCCAGCACCTGTACTCCCGCCTCATTGATATGTCTCGGTCTTTTATGTCAAACCTGCACAAGACTGACTTTTTCTTCAACACTAGCATTAAGCTCACTGGCCAGTGGCCACTGCATGGCCATCCAAAGAGTACACATAGTTCTCCTTTCAAGTTCCAAATTAAATAACCTTAGAACCATTAATCACCTTGCCTTTGCCCGACTGAAATTTTACAGTATATCCCTCTTTTTTAAGAGTTCCCAATGATATCAAGTTTCTTTTCAATTCAGGAATATACCTGATATTGTGTAACACAAAACTTGACCCATCTTTCAGTTGTACCTTTACCTTGCCAATACCCCTGATCTTGCACTCCCTGTTGTCTCCCAACAGTACCCTGCCCCCTCGCATTCTAGAAAATTAAAAAATACATCTAACCTGGGTGACATGTGATATGAACCTCCTGAATCCATGATCCAATCTAGCAGTCTCTATGCACTCATCACCATCATCACCTCAGAATCGTCATAAATCGAACCACTAAAGCTTGGTTGATCATCTTTCTTGACGTAACCTTTTGACTTCTTGCGATTATTCTTCGAACAGTTTCTTATCAAGTGCTCCTCGGATTGGCAAATAAAGCATTTGAGTCTTCCACCTCGAGACTTCAATCTTGACTTTCCCCTTAACTCGTGTGAATTCCTGCGATTAGTTCTTCCCCTCACATATAACCCTTCGCCATCACCCCCACTCGCCTTGGACCTTTTTTGATTTCTTTTGAATTTAGTGTGGCCATCACGTCCTCCAAAGTCAAAGCTTCCCGTCCATAAAGAAAGGTATCCACAAAGTGTTCGTATGATGCTAGTAAAGGAGTGAGTAACAATAAAGCAAGATCTTCATCTTCGAATTTTACCTCAATATTTGCTAAATCAAGAACTATTTTATTGAACTCATCTATATGCTCAGAAATCTTTCGTCTAGTCGGCATGTAGAATGTATGCAATTTATTCTTCAGGTACAACTTGTTGGCCAATGACTTTATCATGTACAAAGACTCGAGATTTGACCAAACGCTCGCCGTAGTCGTCTCCCCGGTAACCTCTCTCAGAACTTTGTTACCTAAACATAAAATCATGTCATTATGAGCTTTCTTGTCAAGCTTAGATTTCTCTTCAGCTTCTAAATCCGCGGGTAAAACCTCCAGAGCTTCTTCACATCCATTTTGGATTAAAAAAGAACGCATGTTGACTCTCCATAACCCGAAATCCATTTGTATGTTTCTTTCCTGTCCAGCTGGTCCCTCAACCGACTAACTTGTGATTTAAGAGTTGCAATGGATTCAGTGAGAATCTTGAATTTTTGATCTTTTATTGCCTCTTGATTTTCCATGGCATTCAAGATCATATCCAGCTTCTGCTCAAGATCATCTTCATGTTGGTCTTGTTATGCCGGTGGTGGATTGAGAAAATTATTCTCATATGAAAAAATTGATGATAATAACTATCAACATGTCCATCACACCCTAATTCGTTTTCTCTTTCAGAATAATGACTACCCATATGCCTCTCATATCCATAATTGTTTTGAGGATGGTAGTAGTAATCTCCATACACTTGCTCATTCCTCAATACCCTTTGGTGTATCTCCTCATTCCTCCTTGCAATCTCTATGTAGCAATACTCGAGGGAATGGGAAATATTGTTGCAGTTTGGGCACGTCTCAATCTTAAAATCCATGGTACCTATAAGTCTGCAGAACAGGAACAACCGAGCGCACCAAAGTACAAACAGAAATGGTAAAATAAAACTAACCTAACTAAAAAATAAAAACGTTTTTTTCGATTTTAAAGACAAAAGGAAAGTAATATATTTTTGGCTTTTTGATTTTTAAAATATTAACAAAAAGTTAAACCAAAAGCACAACAACTCCCCGGCAGCGGCACTAAAATTTGATCGGTGTCGTTGTATAGGTCAAAAATAATAATAACCTATACTAGATAGGGTAAGTGGGTATCGGATCCACAGGAGGTATGTGGTCTTTGTCTAAGCATTGAGTTTGTGATCATAGATCAATAAAAAGTTTAGTTTTAAAGTCGTCACAACTAAAATACTGATTAAGCTAATGATCAGACTAGAATTTAAGCTAGAAAATAAAGTGTGAACAATAAAGAGACAAATATAATTCCTTCTGGGCTCCAATATCTATGGTCGACCACTCTATAAATTATCGAAGCATTAAAACCGATTACAATGATTAGTTCGACTTAATACTGATAAATTAATATTGGCACTTATTATGTTTATCAACAACTCACTATAATAATTCTTTTAACAATTTACCAATAATCATGCTTAATAATTTATTTGGGTACAACTTATTTTGGCTAGACAATCATCTTTATCCTTAGTTAAGTGGACTTAGCATGAATTGTTAACCAGAAATTAATTGGCTTACACAAATCTTTAAGCATAAAGTTGCGTCAACAAAATGATTCACAAATATAAATATGCATGAATCATTCATCGGTGTAAAAATAAATATGACAATCTATAGTGGTGATCAAACCATAAACAAAATTACCAGAAAGAATTACAACGAGCTTAGACGGACATAGCAGTGCACTTAACCCACTCGATACTCGATATCATCATTTCAACAAGAAATAATAATATTCTTCTTTTTGTTACATGCAATATCACCGTCATTTTCATTGCAATATTATCTCTGATTTAATATAGACCTCGACGAATGTGCATAGCCATTAACGAAATAATTTTCTTTTATTTCTTTTTGTTGAACTTTGTGTGTGCATTCACACACATGTCGGATACCAAACTAACGATTCCTTTCAGCATTTATAGAGGAAGGACATAGCGTCCACTCTTTATTTTCTTTTTTATTTCTTCGCTCGTTAGTTTCTTGCGTCCAGTAAGAATAGCTTCAGTTTTTTGGCCCTTTAACTCCTTTTATGACAGCGACTTTTACTTCGCTCAATAGACCACATGTTTTTGCATTAAATGTTTCTTGAGCTGCCTACTTTATTGTCCTTTTCTTTTGTAACTTGCCTGACACAAAGTAGCATTTACTGCCCAATGAAGTAAAATATCTTCTTCACCAATAATTGATGCCAAACTTGTCCGAATTTTGCTTATGTCATTTCCGGTAAAATGGTTGCTTCTTGTTTCTTTCTTCCAGATACTTAATTAGTGGATGGACCCACATATTTTTGTATCTTTTATCATTTTTGTGCAAAAATGTCATTTTAACTCCTTTCCACACATTACATGTGTTAGTGCAAACATTACGATGTTTAATCGAGATGATCCCTTTATATTTTGGTGATGACAAACGTATAACTCCCAATATACTATGTAAAATGTGTAAGGTACTCGTAATCACTCAAGCATACTTATGTATACTTCTCTCGACACCTTGAAGATTGCATTCGTCATGAAAGACAAAAAGGACGCGTTTCTTTATAGTACCCGCGGATCCTTAAAGATATCGAACCGCGGGAATAATTAAAGAATCGTGGGCAGAGAAGCCGGTTTAGGCTCAATCAAGACTTTTGGAAGATTCTATAACATGGAGGGAAACTAATGAATTTTGAATTTGTTTCTAGAAGATGGAGGGAAACTAATAAATTCAAAATTCCAATTTTTAATTTGCTTCTAGAAGATGGAGGGAAAATAATAAATTAAAAATTCAAATTTTGAATTTGAGTGCATCCTTTTATCCAATGGATAAAAGAGACCTCTCCAAGGCAAGACTTCCCTATAAATAGCAAGTGTTTACTTCCCATCAAAGATGTGGAAAAATACATACAATTCACCTCGAAAATCTCATTCCTCATTTGACTCCTCCTCCTTAAGTGGAATGAGAAGAACACCTCCACCCTTGTGAAGTGTTAGTCATAACATAATGAAGATCTCTCCTTCTAGATCAAGTCATGATTATAGTCTTCCTACTATGTATATGTAGAAGATGCAAGTTGTGGGTACACTTGGATGTGTTGTAAGGGTAGTATATCCAAGTGATGGGTATCCTTGGATTAGGTGTTAGGAACCAAGTTATGTATATGCTTGGATATAGTGTTAGAGTCTTAGATCTAAGTGGTGTGTACTTAGATTTAAATGGTTTATGTGTTTAGGCCATAAAACTCAAGGTTTGTTATGTTGGGCCATAAAACATAACTAGTGTGAAGATTGGTGTAGATGGGTGTAGATTAGTCTTACCTAAGTTTAGGACTCGACATCTAGCCTTGTGTCGAAAATGGTGAAGTAGGCGACGTTGTGTAGATTGGTCCTACCTAAGATTAGGACTCGACATCTAGCTTAGTGTCGGAAATGTGTAAGCGACGTGTGTGGTTTTTTTCGCCTTGAAAGGAGTTTTGTTGACTAGTGAAGTAACTCTCGAGTAAGGTGTACTCGAGGAGTGGAGTAGGGCGAAGAGGAGCTTCGTGACCGAACCTCTATAAACCATCGTGTTGGTACTTTCCTTTACATTTATGTCTTTACTCTTATTGATGCATTTATATGTTGTTGTGCGTTGTGTGCATCTCATAATCTAAACATCTAAGTTGCAGAAAAGTTAAGGCTTAGTACATGTATGCTTCATGTTTAAATTATGGTCAAGTGTACATCACTTAGTCTAAACATCTAAGTTGCGGAAAAGATTATGCTTAGTACGTGTGTGCTTAGTGTTTAGACTATTACTTGATGTACTCTTGATTTGATGTGTTTGTGTGTTTTCTTACTTGTAGTATTTATCATTCAATCAAACACATCTCATATCTGGTCAAGCTTGATCGAGAATTTGTAACCAAGGATTGTTTAAGTTTAACATTCAATAAATGGTTTCGTCCATTGTCGGCGGTTCCCTAAATGGACCGGTGGTTCTTTATTGATAAAGAACCGTGGGTACAATAAACCACCGCGCACAATGGATTAAGCTGAAATGTTTTGAAAATGAACTAGATACCATTCAACCCCCCCCCCCCTTTTCTAGTTTCTACAATTGGTATCAGAGCGTGGTTATTCAAGATCTTTGAAGTATATTGTACTTTAAAGCTTGGATTGATCTTTGCTCTCTTTTTCAAAACAAATGGTTTTTAAAAATGAAAACGGTTTTTAAAAATAGAGACGATCTTTGTATCAAATTGTTCATGAGGAGTGATCACTTATGAAATGTGTTTTGTTGTTTCATTCGTACAAGTTTTGGTGTTAAATAAACTTTTCATAATAGCTTGATAATAAATCTTTTCATGTTTGGAAGTATAAAAATCTTTTATGTCATAATTAACTCTAAAATACGAGTTCTATGTGTCTATAATGATTTTTTTGAGTCCTAAGTCGTTCCAAAATGTTTCAAAATAATTTTGGTCAAAAACCCACTTTTTGTCCTCTGACCACGGTTCTTTAATTGTTCCCCGCGGTTCCTTATCAATAAGGAACCGCAGTAAGTCCGACGCAGATTTTTGCAATCTTTGAAAAATCATATAAAATCAACCGTAAGTCCATAGAAGTCGTGCCACCCGCCGTTTCGAACGTAATTGAATTTACTTTCTATTAAAAATGCTTCCAAAACTTTATTCAAACTTTAAAATTTCGATGTTTTCTAAGTTCCATACTTTGTCCGTAGTATTGAGCGTCGGTTTGTCGTAAAACTTGTGTTTTACACTTTCCTATTAAGTTGAACATCTCTTGTTGATATATCTTTGAAAATTGATATATTTATAAAGTGTTGAACTTAATTAAATTTTGAAATGGGTCGAAAACTATTTTCAAATAAAATCAAGCTATGCATACTTTGGTGTATCTAACACTCAAAACGAAGACGAATGCTTTTGTGCTTTTTCTTTTGTCTTTGGACATTCTTAAGTGATCATTACTATTGGTAGTAGTGTTACTTTGTTGTCTATTTATGTGTGTATTGCATATAGGATTAACATCTCTTGGTTTACAAATTTTACATAAACATTTTGTACACCGTAGCATGTTCTTTAACAATTTTAGGTTTGAAAGCTTTGGGAGCTTGTCAAATCTATTGATGTGTGTCGTCTTACTCGATCATTATGTTATTAGTTCAAGTAGATTAATGTCTCACTATAAAACATGAAACACCCTTTGAAAATCTTAGCTATTTTCTCTTAAAGGAGTGTTTGTGGGAATCAAGAAAGATTTCGATTAAATATCAGTTTATTATTCAAACTATGATTGGTATCATTATCGAATCTAATTGACATGTTTCTAAGTGTAGACATAAATGTTGTTTATTATTAATATACATCAGATCAGAACTCACACTTGTGTTGATGATGGTATATTGAATCTACTTGTTCAAATTATTAGACATATTTGTTTAATAATTGCTTATAATGCACAATGGAGTCGGTTTGACAACTTGGATGTTTCATCCAAAATACTCAAGTAATTTACATTGCAATGCAATTTGTAAATGTGTCATTTCCGAAAGACCAATCAAGAGTGTTCCTTTGTTTTTTGTAAACGTTGTTTATACACTTTGTAGAAACTAGAAGGGGGGGTTGAATAGTTTCTCATCGGTTTATCTCCTAATTAAAATTCCTTTCAATTAGGTGAGTGCACAAAACTATCTTTCACTTGAAAGCTAGTTGCATAATGATTAGGTTCAATTCTAATGCATTAACAATGTATAGTAAGTGTAGTGATAATGAATGTAAGTAAAGAGTAAGGAAAGAAACAACCTAGTAGGAAGACACCAAGATTTATAGTGGTTCGGAAACGAGGCTCTATCCTCATTCCTACTCCACTCCTCGAGTACACCTTACTCGAGATTTCCACTATATCCACAAGCTCCCTTCTTGATGGAGAAAACCTTACAACGTCGCTTAGAGTATTTTCCGACACTAAGCTAAATGTCGAGACCTAATCTTAGCTAGGAATAATCTACACAATGTCTCCCACTTCACCCTTTTACGAAACAAGGCTAGATGTCGATTTCTAATCCAAAGGTAGAACCAACCTTCACAACGTTGCCTACTTCACCATTTTCCGACACAAGGCTAGATGTCGAGTTCTAATCCAAAGCTAGAACCAATCTTCACGACTCTTCACTTTGAAGCTAAGTGAGAACTTCACACAACACAACTACATATCACTTTATAGTTTAGTGAGAACTCACAAGACACAACCACATCACTTTATAGTTTAGTGAGAACTCACAAGACACAACCACATCACTTTTATAGTTTAGTATAACACAACTAATTACAACTCAACTAATCATATCCAAGTACACACATGTAGCTTGGATCTACACAACATAAATCCAAGAACATACATGTGCAATGGATGTACACAACTCTAATCCAAGTATTCACAAATAGCTTGGATGAACACAACTAGTCCAAGTATTCAAAAATACATTGGATCTACACAAGACACAAATAAAAAAATGATGAACATGACTAGATCTTTAGGAGAAGGTGATCTTCATCAATGCTACATCTTTAATCACATCACAAGTGTGTGAGTGATATTCTATTTGGACAAGGTAAAGAAGGAGATCAAGAGGATAATCATGAGTAACCATACTTAACACATTAAGTAATCATTTACAAATGACTAGGATTAGATAAGAGAAAGAAGGCTGTAGAAGATTTCCAAAAAGGGTTGATGAGAATGCAGATTTGATCCACTATTTATATGACAAAACATCCAATGGCTATATATGTCCGCGGTTCCTTATTGGAGCCCGTGGTTCCTTATCGATAAGGAACCGCCGTAGGTGCTAAGGTACCGCCGGCGTAGACTCTGCTCCTTTTTCTCTTTTAGTGAGTTTGAAATATCTGAGGCTGTTTAAACCTTCAAAGGATATTCTTATGGCATTTGGAATATGCCATATTCAAATTTGCATTTTAATTTTAATAAAACATTTTATTAAAAATAAAGTTTATTAGAAATCTTTTGTTATGTTTAACAATAGTGAGTTTTAAGGCTAATCACTTTTATGATCACTAAGCATGATTAAGATATGTTAATGTAATGATTATTACCTTGATGCTAGTGTTTGTTAGATAATTCCTTTTATGATTGTGTTTGACAATAAATGTCTTTGTAATTTGTCGTGATCAAAACTAAGAAAGATTAATTAATACTAACAATGTTTTTAGGCATTGCTTTGCATTAACAATATCCCCTTTTTTTATTACGACAAACTATAAACTCATTTACGTAAAATACAAGTTTATTCGAATTATTAACGAGTTTATCACTATCATTTCTCCCCCTTTATCGAAGCAAAAAGGTTAGCACAAGTCTTTGAAGAAGAAAAGAACCGGACTTTTGCTAGTAGCTCCCCCTTGGTTCTTACTCCCCCTTGCTTGGGGCACCAAGTTAATGAGCTAAGGTGGCATGCTACACAAAGGTTAGAAGAAAGAAAAGAAACACCAATGTATATATGTGCATTACTTACTAACTAACTTGAGAGGGAGAAGGAGAATAAATCTCAAATTAGAAGCAAGCATTTGCTAAGTATGTCCAAAGAGTATGTACTGACAACATCATGGTGGAATAAAGGAAGAAAATAAACATCCAAACCAATTAAAGATGATTAAAATGTCAATGGGTTAAAATTTAGAATTTATGGAATCACCCATTATTAATTTTAAGTTTTAACCGTGATCAACTCTTTAACAAATGTGTGAAATATAATTAGAGGGAAAGATAACACACATAACATTCATATTACATAAATATGAAATAACATACAAGATAAATATTCATACACACAATATGAATATTTAAAGCAAAAATATGGAAAATAGACCACAAAGTATTAACTACTCTAATAGTGATAATCTTCCAAGATTGCTTTAATTTTATTGACTCAAACAACTAAAGTACAAAATGTGCCTTAGTTGGAAAAGAAAGACGACGAAGCATCATTCGGAGTTTTTTTCACGGGAACGAAAACTTTAAGAGGAGGTCGAGTGAGGAGGAATTCAAGAAAATTTAGCTTGTCATAGATATGAGCGAGTTCAATTTTTTGAAAACGACAACAAGCACACGAGGAACCATGATGCAAAAAAAAGTCGTTAGATGGGGGAGTTCCATCAAGATTAGAGGTTGGTGGAGAGGGAGATAATGGATGAGTGATGTTTTCACAATGCCTAGTGAGGTTAGGGAAAGAAGATAGGTCATTGAGTTGAGGAGAGTTGAAAGGTTTAGGTGGTGGTGGAAGAATTTCTTTTTCTCTGATAATTGGATTCATTGAGTAAGTCTCATTCCAATATTGAATCGGAGAGAAAGAGGAATTCTTGGAGGTTTTTGGAGAAGAAGAATCATGAGGATTCTTGTTCTTTTTGATCCAAATGGGTTTAACCGAGATTTTTGGTTTCTTTGAAAGCTTAGAAGAAGAAGATTTAGGTTGAGAAGTTTGTGACAAAGAAATGTCAAGGTTAGGAAAGGAAGAATTAGGCATTATGAAGGATGAAGGAAAGATCTCCCAAAAGAGAAGAATTTAAATAAAATAGACAAGGCAAAGATTTGAAATGAAAAAGAAAGGTTTTAAGGAATGTTTAGCCAAATTGGGTAAACAAACAATCTTAACCAAAACAGTGGTCAAAGAAGAGAGAAAAAAAATAAGCCAATAACGGCTTTACTGGGCGCGGTTCTTTAAAGTAGCCCGCGGTTCCATATCGATATGGATCCGCCTGGAGGCTAAGGAACCGCGTCCAGTGGACTACAAAACCTAATTTTCAAAAGTTTTGGAGTAAAACAAGACTTTTTCAAAAAATTTGCAAATATTGGTTACCTCTTTTAGAAATAGAGTATGCTAGGGTTGCATAAAAGCAACACATTCACAAAGAATGTCTTGACAAAGGGTGCCAAAATATTTAAATAACATTTTGGTCTAATTTTAAGTCAAGTTTTTAGAGGTTGTAATAGATTTAGGTTCAATTTTAAATAAATTGAAGTTGTTTAATATGATCATATAGATTAAAGCACATAAAAACTAAATCCATAAACCATCCACATGAGAAAATCATGAGGGAATGGAAAGAAAATACAAGAATTAAAAAGACAAGAAACTACTACAAAGATAGCTAACAACTAGGTCTTGAGTTCATACATCTCTTTGGCTTGATCTTTTTTTAAAAGCAAGTTAATTTGAAAAACATCATTCATCTCCTAGGAGGAGGCATGGAGAACAAGACAAGCAAGAAGTAATGCAACCTTCTATGAAGGCCAATAATCTCCATCCTTAGGTAATGATGTAGTTATTATAGAGACAACATGGGCAATTTGCACCATGAGCTTCTAAGAACCCAAAAAAGTAAGAATCAATCATGAATTGAGGGATAGAATGCCCAAAATAGGAGCATTATTTTTAGAGGGTGGAGGAGGTAGTGGAGGCATAGTGTCCAAGGGTGAGATGGGAGAGTTTGGTGGAGTGAAAGGAGAGGTGACCAAAGGCTCAAGTACAAAGGGGATACTTTGTAGAGGTTGAGGTTGATAAATCCCATCCAAAGGAGGACTAGGGGTGAAAGGTGAAGAAAGCTCATTCATTCTTGATTGGAATGAAGAGAAGGTAGAACCATTAGAATGGTTAGTACCATGGGTTGAGTTTGTCTTGCATGGAGCAAGGGGTGGTGAAGGTGAAGATGAAATGAGAATGGGAAAGATCTCATTTTTGGGAGTGTGAAAAGATGAAGAACCAATGTTAGGTATCTTGATCTTAATTTTGAGGCTTCTTTTTTAGGAGGAAGTTTTGGAAGAAGTGGATGTTCTAGTGGACACAATGGTTGTGTGTTAAGGTTTAGAGAAGAGTTGAAGGGATGAATAACACAATCAACATGAGAGGCTTTAAGAAGAGAAGGGAATGATCCAAACTAGTAATGTGTTAAAATCATTTTAGTTGAATAATGAAATTAGGTACCCTAGTTTAGGAAAGTGCAGGTTTTTCAAAAAATTTATCAAAGTTTTACACATATTAAGGAAAACAGTGTAAAGCAAAGATTCTGTCAAAACAGGAACAGGCGGTTCCTTACGTAGGTCCGCGGTTGTTTATCGCTAAGGAACCGCGGGTTCGATATGGAACCGCGACCAGTGGTGACAGGAAAATGCACTTCCAAAAACTTTGGTCAGCCCAGATTTCACATAGGTAAATGACAAGCCAAATTTAACTATATATCAAACTCTAGGAAGCTAACAAACACATAATATGCACAAAGCAATGCAACTATTAGGATTAAAATACTAATAATCAAAAAAAGTAGTAATAGTTGATACACATAAATAAAAGAAAGCAAATGTTCAACATATAACATGTTTAACAACATGTTCTCCTTGAATTAAATCAAAGTCTTTATCTTCTTTTCTTGCCAAGTCCCTTGATCAAATTCCCCAAGTATTTGAATCCCTTTCTTGACTCCACTTGATGATCAAACAACTCACCTCAAGTACTAAGATTATCACGGTAGAGACACTCCATGTTGAGGTCTTCCGGAACTTCACTTGTGGATTGACGGGAGTTACTTGAAGAGCCGACGTGAGCACTAGTACCTATGTCACCACCATCACTTGGTGACATATCAAAGTCCTCATCATCGAACTCTTGTTGATCATGTTTTCTCGAACCTTTATCACTTCTAGGCTTTCTTTCATATACCTCTTGAAAAGGTAACATCACCCGTTGAACCGGTTGAAAGCGAGAGAAGTCAAGGAAGGTAAAATCATGAACAACCCTCTTAAAGAGGCGAGTAAGAAGCATAGCATAAGGTAGATTTGTTTTGGGTTTGGAAAGAGAATAATTAATTCGTCAAGCGATATAGTATGCCAAGTTGTACTTGGTTTCGGTAAAAATGAAAAATAGCATATGAACCATACACGCCGGAATGTGATCCCGGTTCCCACCAAGACAAAATAAATTCTCCCTAAGGATCTCGGCCCAATGAACCATATAATCCTTAAGGTCGCTTGAGAGAACCTCATAGCAATTTACAAGTCGTCTATTAGAATGAAGGCTTCTAGCAACGTTTCCATCACGCTCTTTGGAAATGATTTCAAGGATAAAATCAAGATCAACTTCATAGTCGTCATTTGGAGGTTTATCGTTGGATTCATCGAGAGCATCAAGTCTCCATTTTCCCGTGAAACGAAAAGTACCTTCAAATGGCACACCAAGAATTTGACCAAAGGTTTCGAGAGAGTATTTAATGACTTGATCATTCAATAAGAATCTAACGAATATTCTACCATTACATTCACAGATACAATAGGTGCTAAAGAACTCCAAAAGAAATATGGGATATATCTCTTCATATATGTAAAGCAAACAATCAAACCCCGTAGGCTCAAACATAGATTTAATATAGTCATAACCCGTAATTTCTTCATCAACAGTTCTACCTTCATGAAAACAACGTTTTGAAAGAGATGAATAGGAATTTTGAAGTTGGTTAGAAGCAACAATTTGAGAAAGGTTTGGCATATATCGTCTAGTGTTTTGATGATCTCTTTGATATTCCGAGGGCATAATTAGTACCTAAATACAACAAACAAAGATATTTCTCCAATCACTCATATGAAAAATAAAAATCAAGAATTCAAAAGATGAGAATGTGTTTCATCAATAACTTGACAAACAAAGGATTAATCCTTGTCATTCTCATGTTCACAATGTACCCATTTCACCATTGATCAAAACATATGAACTATGTAAGATCAACAATGAACTAGAACACTGGTTTTTCAAAACAAGGTTTTTAGGTAAGCATTTAACAATGTCATTACCAACTTGTTCATGGGTTCATATCAATTCCATCAATCAACCAAACTATTTAGTCAAAATTCGGATTTGTTCTACAAATGGGTTTTAATGAAATCTCAATAAATATGAACCTAAGGAATCATAGTAACAATTCTAACACCCCACCAAATGCTATGCGCAGCGGAACTACAACATTTGGGTGCTAGGCAGTTATCATCGCACACAAGATATATCAAACGACTCCAAAGAGACGTCAAATTTAAACTTAAATTAAAAATTGTTAAAAAGTTACATGTCTATGGTTTTCCAATCCCCAAATGATACAACAGAGTTTTGCGTTTCGGTCCCCATGAATCTCAACCCCAAAAGTTACAGTTTTCACAACAACATGACATCAAAGTTAAAAATGTTTAAGTAATACTGGGCGGAAAAACAAGTAGACTCCAAGCTCCACACACAACTTCCATCCAATGTATGCTCCATGCTACACTTCAGCGGTTACCTGAAACACATGCTAAATTTGGTCAACGAAAACGTTGAGTGGAATTCATAGGTTTTACAATTCATTTTGAACATATGAGTGATAAAACCATTCACGATCATTCATAGACTTGTCGATCAAACAATCTATATTCAAGATACTGACAATTGTGTTTAAGATCATGACACTAAACCGTTAACTCAATCACCCGCGTAATAATTACCGGCGTGATTCAGATGAAACCAGTGCCCCTACTAAGGCATCAGTTGCAATTATACCTTATCTCTTATCACAAATTATCCGTCCGCAAGGGGTATCAACGTACTAGCCCTCGTCTCGGATAGGGTAGTCAATCCCATAGTACTATCACTTTGTATAAGCGGCTATTTCTAATCCACGCTTGGACTAAACAATAGTTAATAGTTCATGAAATTAGGGCCTTTTGCAACTAGGTACTCAACACAATTTCAAGGCAACATTCAGGTCCAACAATCATTCATGACATATGTTCATTTTGAAAACTAGCATGCATTTCCCTCGCGGGTAAAAAAGTTTGAAATAATAATAAGCGAGGCTACAAATTCACACCTTATATAACAAGTAGTCGATAGTTCGAGTGACGGTCACTGACGACGATGAGGATGCCCGGGTAAATCAACACCTATCAAACCAATAACGCGTAATGAGTAATCTCATTTATAAACTTTAAGGTACTGTACATAATACATACATATTAGTCACTTGTGATAATTACAACTCACGCCAAAACAAAACAATCAAGTGTTACTCGTTTTATACCATTTGTCCTTATTATTAACGTTATTCATTTTTACGCATTTTTCGCCGATACTTACGGACTGTTTTACTAGACTTAACCCTTTTTATAAAATTTGAGAAAATTCTCAAAAATAACTTAAGACCTGTAGAAAACACATATTTAATCCCATTAAAAGTTTTCGCTTTTACGACCCGTTACTCAACACTTTTCCAAAACTACGTTTTCCGGACTGAAATTGTACTTTGACCAAGTCGGACTCATTTGACCCGTTTAAAATACTCCATTGACCCAGTTGACACCTAAGTCTTATAATAGACTCAAATATGCAGGTTTGAGACCAAAAATCAACCCTTGACCATTTATAAAACTAAACCTATAGTCCCCGGGATTTGACCTAAAACCAAGCATAATTTCAGATTATGACGGTTTTCATCTCCCGGTACACGAATTTCAAAACGTCGTAACTTTTGACTCGTTAGGAGTCGTAAGCTCTATCTTATACCAAATCGAAGCTAAGAAGATGCTCTACAACTCTATCCTAATCACAAGACCTTTTTACAAAATAAATTTTACGAAAACACCTCAAACTTTCTGCCTAAAATCAACTATACCAAAATCATACCAACGCTCGTTTTCAAACCCATTTATCAACATTAGACATCATCCTAAGCATTCATAATCATACCCAAACACCATTATCAGTCCTAAACCCCTATTAATCAATATCATCATAAAACCCAATCAAAAAAATAAACATGCAAATGGATTTACCCATCCAAAAACATGTAAAAATAGGATTAAACACATAATCTAACATCAAAACAACAACCACCATGATCCCCAAACACCCCCCTTTGAGCCGTGGGGTTTGGGTGATCAAAACCCATCAACCAAATTGATTTTGGTTGATTTGTTTGGTGATTTAACATCATTCTACCATGAATTAAACATGCAAATGGCTAATTAACATCCAAATAAACTTTTGAAAAATCTTTAATTTTTGGAAAAATTCATGTTAATACATGTTGGAATTAACCATGGATTAACACTTACAAAAGGTTTTTAGGAAGTGGTCTTTAATTGGAATTAATCAAAAACCAAGAAAAATTGAAGTGGTGGTGGTGGTTTGGTGATGTTGGCCGTCGGCCTAGAGAGAGCAAAAGGGAAGGGTGGGTTTTTTTTTTCTTTGAAATGTTATGTGTGTGTGGTTGATTCCATTTTTTGAAATGGGAGGGACCTTGGTGCAATTTAGGGTTTCTTTTGTCCTTAAACAAAAACGACCCTATAAGTTTACGGGATTGACTCACTAGTCATTTTAGAAAAATTTTACGGGAGTCGGGGATCATCCCGAACACTCCAAAATATTTTTAGGACACTTTAAATGTACTCGAAAAGCAATAAAACTCACCCGACTCGACTTAACACGAACCGTAAGTAAAATTATCGAAAAATTATAATATCGATAAAACGACAATAATTATAGAAATTTGGGCATCCATCGGGATCGTATTCGTCATCGTCCTTCTTAAATCGTCAATCGTCAAAATTATAACCTCGAATATCGGTTTCCACCAAAATAATAAAATATATAGCAAATAAAATTTATTAAAAATTTCAAAAATAAGCGTAATTTAAGGTGACGTAAGTGACCTCGGTTCTAGGGTTTCACATCCACCCCTCCTTAAAGAGAGCGACGTCCCGGCGCTCGCCTCTTCTTATACTCACATTTCGTGCCGCTGGAACAGATGAGGATACCTTTCCTTGAAAAAGTCCTCACGTTCCCAAGTGTATTCCGGTCCACGCCTAGAATTCCATCAAACCTTCACAATGGGAATTCTACTACGCTTCAGCCTCTTGACCTCTCGGTCCATAATTTCCACGGGTTCTTCCATGAAATGCATTTTGTCGTCCAGTTGAATCTCGTCCAAAGGAATCACCAATTCCTTATCCGCAAAACTCTTCTTCAGATTCGATACGTGAAACGTGTCGTGAATAGCACTAAGCTCGCTCGGCAACTCTAATTTATACGCTACTGGTCCAATTCGTTTAACGATCTTAAATGGTCCAATATACCTCGGACTCAACTTTCCTTTCTTCCCAAAACGAATTACACCCTTCCACGGCGAAACCTTTAGCATAACCATATCTCCGACTTCAAATTCCAACGGTTTTCTTCTGTTATCGGCATAACTCTTCTGTCGGCTTCTCGCAGCAAGTAATCGGTTCTTGATTTACACAATCTTCTCGGTCGTCTCCAAAACCATTTTCGGGTCCAGTCAATTGACTTTCTCCTACTTCACTCCAACACACAGGCGATCTACACTTCCTTCCATACAACGCTTCTAATGGTGCAGCCTTGATGCTCGCATGATAACTATTATTATACGAAAACTCCACTAAAGGCAAGTGGCGTTCCCAACTTCCTCCAAAATCAATCACGCATGCTCGGAGCATGTCCTCCATCGTCTGAATAGTGCGTTCACTCTGGCCGTCAGTCTCCGGATGATAAGCCGTGCTTAAACTCAATTCAGTGCCCATCGCACGTTGAAGCGATTTCCAAAATTCCGAAGTAAACCTACTATCGCGATCCGAAATGATCGATAACGGTACTCCATGTCTGCAAACGATCTCCTTCACGTACACACTGGCCAGCCTTTCCATACTGTCCGTCTTCTTCATAGGTAAGAAATGAGCAGATTTCGTCAATCTATCCACTATTACCCAAATCATATCACATCCACTAGGAGTTCTAGGTAAACCCGTCACGAAATCCATAGCGATTTTCTCCCATTTCCATTCTGGGATCTCTGGTTATACCAACAACCCAGACGGCTTCTTATGTTCGGCTTTAACCTTCGCACAAGTCAAACACTTACTGACGTAACGAGCAATATCCGCCCTCATATTCGGCCACCAATAAACTTTCTTTAGGTCATGATACATTTTATCCGATCCAGGATGTATCGAGTACTTTGACTTATGAGACTCGTTCATAACCAAATCTCGTACTCCAGGCTTTCCTTCCTCGGATGGACACAATGGTAACCAAATCCGATTCTCGAAATATCTCTGTCCGTCTGACCTAACCACAAAAAGAGGTTTCAACATTCTTCCCAAGTTCTCAGCATCAACATTCTCTTTCATTAATCCCCTCTCTTGAGCCTTCAGTATTGTTTCAGTCAAATCAACACTCTCAGTCAAGACTAAAGCTCTGACTCTCAAAGGTTTCTCTAGATCCTTCCTACTAAGTGCATCCGCTACAACATTCGCCTTGCCAGGATGGTAGCGAATTTCACAGTCATAGTCACTCAGTAATTCTACCCATCGTCTCTGTCGCATGTTCAACTCCTTTTGATCTAAAATGTGCTGCAAACTCTTGTGGTCAGTGAATACAACACACTTCGTCCCATACAAATAATGTCTCCACAATTTCAACGCAAAAACTACAGCTCCTAATTCCAAATCGTGAGTCGTGTAGTTCTCTTCATTCTTCCTTAGTTGTCTCGACGCGTAAGCAATCACCTTCTCACGCTGCATCAACACAGCTCCATAACCCTTACGAGATGCGTCACAATACACTACAAAGTCTTCGGTTCCTTCAGGTAACGACAATATCGGTGCGGAACATAACTTGTCCTTGAGCGTTTTGAAAGCGAATTCTTCCTCATCTCCCCATTCATACACTCTATTCTTCTCGGTAAGCTTTGTCCATGGCTTCGCAATCAATGAAAATCCTTCAATGAATCTCCGATAATACCCAGCTAAACCAAGGAATTGTCGAACTTCAGTCGGCGTTGTCGGTGCCGACCATTCCCTGATCGCTTCGACCTTGGCAGGATCCACGCGAACTCCTTTGCTATCAATTACGTGACCAAGGAATTGCACAGACTCTAGCCAAAACTCACACTTCGAGAACTTCGCATACAATTTCTCTTTCTTCAGTAGATCCAATATCTTTCTCAGGTGCTTCTCGTGCTCCTCCTTACTCTTAGAGTAAATAAGAATATCATCAATAAAAACAATGACAAACTTATCTAGATATGGCTTGCATACTCGATTCATAAGGTCCATGAATACAGCAGGCGCGTTTGTCAACCCAAACGGCATCACTCGAAATTCGAAGTGTCCATACCGCGTACGAAAGGCAGTTACAGGAATATCCTCCTCTCTCAAACGCAGTTGATGATACCCTGACCTCAAGTCGATCTTTGAGTATACACAAGAACCTTGCAATTGATCAAACAAATCGTCAATCCTTGGCAATGGATACCGATTCTTAACCGTCAGCTTGTTGAGTTCTCTATAGTCAATACACATCCGAAATGACCCATCTTTCTTCTTCACAAACAACACTGGCGCTCCCCATGGTGATGAGCTCGGTCTAGTAAATCCTTTATCCATCAACTCCTTCAGTTGATCCGATAACTCCTTTAACTCTAATGGTGCTAATCGATAGGGTGCACGCGCAACCGGCGCAGCTCCCGGCACCAAATCGATTCGAAACTCGACCTCACGGGTGGGTGGTAAACCCGGCAACTAGTCTGGAAAAACTTCCGGATAGTCGCAGATTACAGGTACCTCTTCAATCCTCGCCTCTAAATCACCATCACTAGAAACTTGTGCCAAAAACACATCGCATCCATCTTCTACATACTTCATCATTTTCAAACAAGAAATCACTTTCAAACGAGAAGTGCATTCGTCTCCCTTCACAGTCAAGACTTTATTCCTCAACGGGATCTGAACTACTCTCTCTCCACAGACGATCACGGCACTATGGGCCATCAACCAATCCATTCCCACGATCACATCAAACGATCCTAGCTCTATAGGCATTAAGTCGATTTCAAAAGCGTAATTTCCTAACTTCAAGGTACACCCTTTCACTATAGAATTCGTACTAACGATTTTCCCATCGGCTAACTCCACGTTATAACTAGTCGTTAACAATACCGGTTTTCTATCGATATGACGACTAAATTTAACATCTACGAAACTCTTGTCGGAACCAGAATCAAACAAAATACTAGCATAACAAGCGTCTAGCAAAAACGTACCGGTAACCACGTTAGGACCCTGTGGTTTATCAACCGTCCCTACTTGATACACGGCAGCAGCGTTGTTACCTCCTTGCTTGTTCCCAACCTTCGGGCAATTTCCTTGCTTATGGCCTCTTACTCCACATCCAAAACAACCCATCACTCTCGTAGCATTCGCCCCAGTGGCTACCCCCTTTGTTCGGCAATCAGACATCCTATGGCCCGCTTTTCCACATTTGCCGCACGCAGGTGGGCAACTCCCTACATGGTACAAGTTGCATCGACCACAGTGGGGATTCACCTTCGCTCCTCTGGGGTTTGTCACAACTCTCATCCCTTCATTCCTGCGCTGGTTGAACTGCTGATTGCGGTTCTGAACCGGATTATTACGGTTTCCACCTCGGCTTTGACCCTGGGATTGATTGCTCTGAGCCGCCTCCCACTTCCTCTTATTTCCTTCAGCAATGAAGTTCTTCTTGTCTTGGAGTTTGACATCCATCAACGCGTGAGCCATCTGGACCGCTTCATCAAACGACCCAGGCTTAGACGAAGTCGTTTCACCCTTGATATTACTGGACAGACCTTTGATGTACTGTTTCATCTTCTTGCTATCATCGGCAAAGGTATCGGGACACAAGAGGCTTAATTCATTAAACCTCCTGGTGTAAGCAGTGATATCATTGTTTCTCAAAGTCAGATGCCTCAACTCATCTTCCAATTGACCCAGCTCCTCTTCAGGACAGAACTTCTTGGTCAAAAGAGCTTTAGTAGCAGTCCATGTTCTTGCATTCGCTACTGCTAACCCAACAGTGGCTACTTGGGTGTTCCACCAACTCAATGCGTCGTCAAGAAAAGTAGCAGCCGCAAACTTGACCTTGTTCGCCTCTGAGCAACCACTAATCTCAAAAGTACTCTCAACCTTTTCTAACCATCTCCTGAGTTCTAGAGCTCCACTAGTTCCACGAAATTGCGTGGGACCGCATTTCATAAAACTAGAGTAAGTACACTCTCTTGGGGCATGCTGTCTCCCCACATTTCTGCCTTGGTCTGGGTTCCTCCCTGCTCGATCTGCTTCTAGCGCATTCGCAATGGCTTCCTGAATCATCGTGTTCACACGGTCCGCTGTTAGCTTTGGAGGCATGGTGCGTTATCAAATACACCTCTCTGCAAAGACAGGGAAAATAGAAAAACAATGTAAGTATACACATCAAGATTAAGATGGATTTCTCTTTCAAGACATAATATAAATACAACGACACATCGCTACAGAGTTACTAATATTCATCAATTCACATCACAAAAGATCAAATTAAAGACATATCACAGATCATGAAAGGTAAACATGGATTGTATTGATAATCAACCAAAATTGTGACAAGTATTGCCACTACAACCATTCACCATAAAACTTAAGTCCTCAAGTTTTTCGTCACAATGCCATCATACAAAAGTCTAAAATAGTTCTATTACAACGATCAAAGATAAAATACAAGACAAGCAACTAGGCATGTGGTGATCCACACGGCCTCTTGGATGGCGGTTCATCATCATCTTCCTCGGGTTCCTCGTCGCTATCTTCCTCGTCCACTTCATCCATCTTCCTCTTTCCTTTGTCGTTCGGCCCACATTCAGTCGCCTTCTTCGTCCCTGACGTAGACCCACACTCAACCGCTACATGATTTCCCACAGTGATACAAACACCTCTGGCAGGTGGCTGGATCATGAAGTCATTAGCTTCCATTTCCAAGTCGTCCACAAATCTCCAATCTGGGGGCAAGGATGCTCTCACTCGAATTCTCCCAACTCTGCATCCTAGTCAATCTCGCTTGATCTTCCCTAACTCGATCAAGACTGGCGCTCAAGTTCGCGATCATCGATCTCAGACTGTTGATATCACTCTTGTTTGCATTTCCATCATACTCAATTCTTGACGTTCTTGCCAATAATCTTTGGTGTGCCCTTTCATTCTCGTCGAATCTATTGATTACCCTTGTTTCCACTATGTACCGTTCGCACATCGATTCATCCAATCTTCTCACAACACGCCGTACGTCATGATAAGCTCTTGGTCCGGGGCAGATAACTCTTGAGATGCCCTGATGAAGAAAATTTGCGCTCGCTGCAGCTTCGGATCTTCTAGGGATACCTGGCATACCAACCAGATGAGAAGTACGCATAGGCCTGGGGCAAGTAGTTCTCCTTTGGTCGAGGTCCTGGGCTTGCACATTGTTCGCCTCGGCTTGTCCTTCAGCAGCTGTTCCAACACTTCCCCCTTCTTGACCTACGACATAATCGTCTCCATTACCATTAGGCGGTACCTCGGCCATTCCTGCAATAACAGAGAATTTTGGAGGGTGCGTAAGATTACTATGCAATATTTATAAATACATGCATGCAAATGCAATGCAAAGGTGGTACACATGCCCAAAATGCGATAATATGATGCTCATGCATAAGTAATACAAAATTACGATATCGGGTATTCCACGTATAATTTCAACGTTTACATATAGTAATTTCCATATTTACATAATAAATACCCACATATATACTTCAACTCAAAAGTATACGTCAAATGCCATGAATACAAAAATAAACCTTACCGGAGCCATGCAGGATAGTTGTGTGCGCTTGGACAATTTCTTACGACACCAAAAGTTATAGTTTAGGAATTTTCAAAACGACCTAGTTCTCTATAACTCATGGCTCTGATTACCAATCTCTAACACCCCACCAAATGCTATGCGCAGCGGAACTACAACATTTGGGTGCTAGGCAGTTATCATCGCACACAAGATATATCGAACGACTCCAAAGAGACGTCAAATTTAAACTTAAATTAAAAATTGTTAAAAAGTTACATGTCAACGGTTTTCCAATCCCCAAATGATACAACAGAGTTTTGCGTTTCGGTCCCCATGAATCTCAACCCCAAAAGTTACAGTTATCACAACAACATGACATCAAAGTTAAAAATGTTTAAGTAATACTGGGCGGAAAAACAAGTAGACTCCAAGCTCCACACACAACTTCCATCCAATGCATGCTCCATGCTACACTTCAGCGGTTACCTGAAACACATGCTAAATTTGGTCAACGAAAACGTTGAGTGGAATTCATAGGTTTTACAATTCATTTTGAACATATGAGTGATAAAACCATTCACGATCATTCATAGACTTGTCGATCAAACAATCTATATTCAAGATACTGACAATTGTGTTTAAGTTCATGACACTAAACCGTTAACTCAATCACCCGCGTAATAATTACCGGCGTGATTCAGATGAAACCAGTGCCCCTACTAAGGCATCAGTTGCAATTATACCTTATCTCTTATCACAAATTATCCGTCCGCAGGGGGTATCAACGTACTAGCCCTCGTCTCGGATAGGGTAGTCAACCCCATAGTACTATCACTTTGTATAAGCGGCTATTTCTAATCCACGCTAGGACTAAACAATAGTTAATAGTTCATGAAATTAGGGCCTTTTGCAACTAGGTACTCAACACAATTTCAAGGCAACATTCGGGTCCAACAATCATTCATGACATATGTTCATTTTGAAAACTAGCATGCATTTCCCTCGCGGGTAAAACAGTTTGAAATAATAATAAGCGAGGCTATAAATTCACACCTTATATAACAAGTAGTCGATAGTTCGAGTGACGGTCACTGACGACGATGAGGATGCCCGGGTAAATCAACACCTATCAAACCAATAACGCGTAATGAGTAATCTCATTTATAAACTTTAAGGTACTGTACATAATACATACATATTAGTCACTTGTGATAATTACAACTCACGCCAAAACAAAACAATCAAGTGTTACTCGTTTTATACCATTTGTCCTTATTATTAACGTTATTCATTTTTACGCATTTTTCGCCGATACTTACCAAAAGTACGGACTGTTTTACTAGACTTAACCCTTTTTTTAAAATTTGAGAAAATTCTCAAAAATACCTTAAGACCTGTAGAAAACACATATTTAATACCATTAAAAGTTTTCGCTTTTACGAACCGTTACTCAACACTTTTCCAAAACTACGTTTTCCGGACTGAAATTGTACTTTGACCAAGTCGGACTCATTTGACCCGTTTAAAATACTCCATTGACCCATTTGACACCTAAGTCTTATAATAGACTCAAATATGCAGGTTTGAGACCAAAAATCAACCCTTGACCATTTATCAAACTAAACCTATAGTCCCCGGGATTTGACCTAAAACCAAGCATAATTTCGGATTATGACGATTTTCATCTCCCGGTACACGAATTTCAAAACGTCGTAACTTTTGACTCGTTAGGAGTCGTAAGCTCTATCTTATACCAAATAGAAGCTAAGAAGATGCTCTACAACTCTATCCTAATCACAAGACCTGTTTACAAAATAATTTTTACGAAAACACCTCAAACTTTCTGCCTAAAATCAACTATACCAAAATCATACCAACGCTCGTTTTCAAACCCATTTATCAACATTAGACATCATCCTAAGCATTCCTAATCATACCCAAACACCATTATCAGTCCTAAACCCCTATTAATCAATATCATCATAAAACCCAATCAAAAAAATAAACATGCAAATGGATTTACCCATCTAAAAACATGTAAAAATAGGATTAAACACATAATCTAACATCAAAACAACAACCACCATGATCCCCAAACACCCCCCCTTTGAGCCGTGGGGTTTGGGTGATCAAAACCCATCAACCAAATTGATTTTGGTTGATTTGTTTGGTGATTTAACATCATTCTACCATGAATTAAACATGCAAATGGCTAATTAACATCCAAATAAACTTTTGAAAAATCTTTAATTTTTGGAAAAATTCATGTTAATGCATGTTGGAATTAACCATGGATTAACACTTACAAAAGGTTTTTAGGAAGTGGTCTTTAATTGGAATTAATCAAAAACCAAGAAAAATTGAAGTGGTGGTGGTGGTTTGGTGATGTTGGCCGTCGGCCTAGAGAGAGCAACAGGGAAGGGTGGGTTTTTTTATTTGAAATGTTATGTGTGTGTGTGGTTGATTCCATTTTGTGAAATGGGAGGGACCTTGGTGCAATTTAGGCTTTCTTTTGTCCTTAAACAAAAACGACCCTATAAGTTTACGGGATTGACTCACTAGTCATTTTAGAAAATTTTTACGGGAGTCGGGGATCATCCCGAACACTCCAAAATATTTTTAGGACACTTTAAATGTACTCGAAAAGCAATAAAACTCACCCGACTCGACTTAACACGAACCGTAAGTAAAATTATCGAAAAATTATAATATCGATAAAACGACAATAATTATAGAAATTTGGGCATCCATCGGGATCGTATTCGTCATCGTCCTTCTTAAATCGTCAATCGTCAAAATTATAACCTCGAATATCGGTTTCCACCAAAATAATAAAATATATAGCAAATAAAATTTATTAAAAATTTCAAAAATAAGCGTAATTTAGGGTGACGTAAGTGACCTCGGTTCTAGGGTTTCACAAAAATACTATGTCAACTCTTATTCCTAATGAGGTTATAATTCAATGTCAATTTTAAAAAGCCCCAATTATGAATATATGAACCCTAGAACAAATTAGATGAAATCGAAAGAAATAACTTATAATTAATTGATCTTGGATGATGGATGAGTGAAACCCACGAACTTGAATCAATTAATTTGAGTGATTGAAGGTTTCAGAAGCTTCAACAATGGTGTTAAAACAAAGAAAACTATCTGCTGTGTGTGAAGGAGAGAGAGGGTCTAGTTTGAAAAAGATATTTTAATAAAACTGGCGCTCTGACAAAAGTTACTGCCCGCGGTTCCTTATCGATAAGGAACCACGTTATTGAGCCGCCGAGATAAAGAACCGCCTACAGAGGCAGGTTTTTATCAAAGAAAAACAATGAATTTTTTAAAACCAAAATTTTTAAAATACTTAAAAATATATCTTAAACCTTTTAGGATAACATTGGACCACCACAAAACTAGGTAATAATGCATTGTTGAAGGATTACGAGTTGAATCGAGATAAGAAAAGACGGAAACAAACAAACGACTACTCGTAGCAAAAAGGCAAAGGGAGTGGAGTCAAGATAAGTGAATCAAGACCGAGAACATTGCTCAAGAGACAAATGACATTCTTCAAATTGAGGAGGTGAAGAGCTTGTGTCATATATAGTGGTTTAAGACGTGCCTTTCTGGCGAAAGTCTAAACGGCTTTGGTAATGAATTAAACCAAGCAATTTTGATGTGTAAAATCCACCTACAACTTAATGAAGTAGATTGGTATCTCAAGGGATTCACTAATCATCCTAGAGATGAGCTTAATTGCACAAGTTACACATGATATAGGGCCTACTAACCGTAAGGGTGCAAACCATGGAAATCATGCTTGATACTTTAAGCTTCTACTAACTCACCCTACACCTCCATTGTTAGTCAAGTATCCAAGCAATGAAGGTTTGAGAGGGAAAGAGGAAAGAATCACAACCACTAGTAAATGTCAAGGCAAGGATGCCAAGAACAAGCATATAGTCAATTAATGATCAAAAGAATGATCAATAGGGTGTGTGGAAGAACGAAAGCGTACCTTGGCTACAAGTTTCATTTCGAGCTTTCAAGGAATCGATGCAAAGCCCAACAATGACTAATAGTGACTACTAAGTCTTCAAAGACTAGTATCACTTCTACCCATCTTGATATCATCATTCAATGATGTTAGAAATCAAAGAAGATGAGTCTTCTACAAGTGTAAGTAACTCAATCCACAATCAATAGAATGATTTATCTTCATGAGTACCTACACATAACAATATGCAAACTAGTAGATACATTTCAAGAGTAAATCTAAAATGCATTAAAACTACTAATCTAATTAGTATGCAACATTAACATTTAAATGGCTTATTTTCAACAAAAAATAGTTTTGACCAAAGAAAAACTTTAGTACAACATAACCTTTTAATTTGAGGAGACAATGGATCGATCCAAGTTTTAAAGTACAATATACTTCAAAGATCTTGTGTCACCATCGCTCTGATACCAATTTTAGAAACTAGAAGGGGGTTGAATAGTTTCTCATCGGTTTATCTCCTAATTAAAATTCCTTTCAATTAGGTGAGTGCACAAAACTATCTTTTACTTGAAAGCTAGTTGCATAATGATTAGGTTCAATTCTAATGCATTAACAATGTATAGTAAGTGTAGTGATAATGAATATAAGTAAAGAGTAAGGAAAGAAACAACCTAGTAGGAAGACACTAAGATTTATAGTGGTTCGGCAACGAGGCTCTATCCTCGTTCCTACTCCACTCCTCGAGTATACCTTACTCGAGATTTCCACTATACCCACAAGCTCCCTTCTTGGCGGAGAAAACCTTACAACGTCGCTTACATTATTTTTCGACTCTAAGCTATATGTCGAGACCTAATCTTAGCTAGGACCAATCTACACAACGTCGCCCACTTCACTCTTTTACGACACAAGGCTAGATGTCGAGTTCTAATCCAAAGGTAGACCAATCTTCACAACGTTGCCTACTTCACCATTTTCTGACACAAGGCTAGATGTCGAGTTCTAATCCAAAGCTAGAACCAATCTTCACGACTCTTGACTTTGAAGCTAAGTGAGAACTTCACACAACACAACTACATATCACTTTATAGTTTAGTGAGAACTCACAAGACACAACCACATCACTTTATAGTTTAGTGGGAACTCACAAGACACAACCACATCACTTTTATAGTTTAGTGAGAACTAACACAACTAATTACAACTCAACTAATCATATCCAAGTACACACATGTAGCTTGGATCTACACAACATAAATCCAAGCACACACATGTGCAATGGATGTACACAACTCTAATCCAAGTATTCACAAATAGCTTGGATGAACACAACTAGTCCAAGTATTCACAAATACATTGGATCTACACAAGACACAAATAAACAAATGATCAACATGACTAGATATTTAGGAGAAGGTGATCTTCATCAATGCTACATCTTTAATCACATCACAAGTGTGTGAGTGATCTTCTCTTTGGACAAGGTAAAGAAGGAGATCAAGAGGATAATCATGAGTAAACATACGTAACACATTAAGTGATCATTTATAAATGACGAGGATTAGATAAGAGAAAGAAGGCTGAAGAAGATGTCCAAAAAGGGTTGATGAGAATGATGATTTGATCCACTATTTATAGGACAAAACATCCAACAGCTATATCTGGCCGCGGTTCCTTATTAGAGCCCGCGGTTCCTTATCGATAAGGAACCGCCGTAGGTGCTAAGGTAACGCCGACGTAGACTCCGCTCCTTTTGTCTTTTAGTGAATTTGAAATATCTGAGGTTGTTTAAACCTTCAAAGGATATTATTATGGCATTTGGAATATGCCATATTCAAATTTGCATTTTCATTTTAATAAAACATTTTCTTAAAAATAAAGTTTATTAAAAATCTTTTGTTATGTTTAGGAAAAGTGGGTTTTAAGGCTAATCAATTTTATGATCACTAAGCATGATTAAGATATGTTAGTGTAATGCTTATTATCTTGATGATAGTGTTTGTTAGATAATTCGTTTTATGATGGTGTTTGACAATAAATGTCTTTATAATTGTTCGTGATCAAAACTAAGAAAGATTAATTAATACTAACAATATTTTTAGGCATTGCTTTGCATTAAAATAATTCAAAGTTATTAGCCTCAAGTTCTATTAAGGTAAATAACCTTAACTAGACTTATTTGACAAGATATGCAATGTTGCATTCTTTACCCTCATTAGGTTGTGCATTGTGTCGTCATACACTTTTCATCGTTGCTACACTTTATTAGACAAATTTAGGAATTATATTTTGTCTAACTTGAGAATGACTACTAGAGATTTATGCACTAGAATCTTAATTTGACCTAACGGTTAAATTACTTCCATGTGGGAAGTTGGGTTATTATATAACTCATAAAAACGGTCGTGCTTAGCCTTAATTGGGAACCTCTAGTGATAGTCTCATACTCATTCTCTAAATTGATTAAATGGCTCTTCCTAAATATGACTAATGATAGTTTACTTTGATGAACTTTGTATGTCATTAGGAGCCTTTTTCTTTTGTAGCCATTAGGTTTTTCTTAGCCTTCTTCCTACGTGCTAATTGAACCTATATGTTTTTTCCTTTGTGTGTGTTCTAGTTTTTATTGCTATTAAGCATGGCGTTATGATAACTTATAATAGAACATTAGGATTTGTCGAGTTGGAAAAATTCCCTTATCATCCAAAACACACCCTGTGTGGGCGAAATTATACTACGACTCAATATATTTATTGAACCACATGGAGAAATAAGGAACCGCTGGTAGACAACTTTAAAAACGGGTTTTACAAAACTTCCCAATTGTTCCATCACCCTTTGGAATCCTTGTTTCAACCCTTTGGTCACTCCCAAAATATCTTGTGCTTTCTCTTCTTAACCCAAAGCATTTTGAAATCTCTTTCACACCAAAGCAAAATGTATTTTTCAAAAATGAAAGCCTTGATTATCCACTATTTTCTAAAATCTCTTTCAATCCAAATTCACCAAAGAACACACCAAACTAAATCTTTTCTCCTTCTAAGGAAATTGATTTTGGAAACTCTCTTTTTCCACCACTTCTCTTTTGTGTTCTTACTCTATCACATGATTATGTCATGCATCATGGAACATATTGTCATTGTTGTCAATATCAACATCTTGTCATGTCTTATATCTATTGTGAGTTGAATTACAAGATTATCACCAAGCCTTCTCCACCAAATTCCGCCACCGCCTTATCTTTCATTTAAGCATGTGGATTGCTTATTGCTAAGACATCTAATTTAAGCAAATCTTAGGGTTCTAGTTGGACAAGGATTAAAATTATGCTTAAGTTTTAGGATTGTGTTTCATGCATCTTTGTATGATCTTTATTCTCTTGTATTCCTTTTCATGTTTTTCAACATGATTTGTCTTTGGGTCTTGGATCTCGTTGTTCTTGTGATCCTTCTTTTCTTCTTTATTTTCTCACTCGGTTGTCAAGAAATTTTAGATTTAAATCTAATTTCTCTCCTAGTAAGATTGACAACTTATATATTTCTTTTGAAATATTCAATTAATTTTAACTTTCTAGTGCAATTGTTAAAAGTCATATCCGAAGCATTGACTTTCAAACCATTTAGCATCTTATGTTAAATTGCTTGACCAAGTGATTTTCTTTTGAGTCGATAATCGTTTTGGACACCCACTGTCCACAGTTCCTTAAATAACCTAGCGCCTCATTACTGATAATGAACCGCGGACCTATTTAACGAACCGCGACTAGTGAGTCCCTTTTGTTTGTTTTTGGTCTATCTCTCTCTTTGACGAGTTTTCTTGAAGATTCCTTCTTTTCTTCTCTTTTGAGTTCTCTTCTCTTGTTTTTTTTCAATACTTATCTATCACCTAATAAGGTATAGTATTCTTGAATTATTTTGTGAAGTTATCCTTAACTTCCTTGTTGAGTCTCTCTCGATTTATTTTAATCATGCCTCTCTAAGTTGAGTCTCTCTCTTATATCCTTTCTAAACTAAGTCGAGTCGAGCCTCACCCTTTCCTCGTCATGTAATTGTTCTTTGAACATTCACAATGATTGAGAATAGCTACGAAACTTTGAGCATGTAGTTTATTGTATGCTAAACACCATCCATCTTGGTCTTTTTATTTTTTGGCTTATTTGATCTCTTTCTCTATATCATTGAGTCATCTTTTTGGTGTCGAAATTCATAAGCATCCTTGCCTATAATGTCTTATAACTAGTATTTTTCTTAACTATCGATTTATCCTCGCTTTTGGTTTTTCTTCATTTTTATACCTTGATTCCCGACTTAAAGCTTTTGGAGCTTTCTAAATTATTTTTAAGGTCAAAATTGTCTTTGATTTGAGATTTTCTTTTGTCTCTCTCGTTGTTGAGAGTTGATTGCGGTTAAAATTTACAATTGGATTGGGTGATTCCAACAATTCTAAGTTTTTAAGAGGATTTTGTTTAAATCTTGAATTTTCTTTGGTGATTCCAAAAATTCTAAGCTTTTCACCCTTTGACATATTATCATTACAATTGGTATGGATGTTTCTTCTCTACCTCTATTCCAACAATTGTAAATTGATCTTGTCAAGATCCTCTCCTTCGACTTGTCTTTGGATTGATAGCATCGCGTGCACACTTCTTTCTCTAATGCTTGTCATTGTTTGTGCAAATGACTTGTTTATCGTCCTCATTTTCATTTTTCCTCATAGTCATTCTTCCTCTCTTTTCGACTATGTGGAATTGTTTTATTGTCCTTGTCATACTCTCTTTATTTCGGTATTCGTGCTAATATATTAAAGTGGAGTATGTCCTCTCGACAATTTTTTTTTAAAATTGGACATCTCATTTCTATCTTAGTCCTTTTTATATATTTTTTGGTGTCACCAAAATAAGTTGGGTTCTCTTTTCTATCTAACAACCCTCTTATTTTTCTTAACTTGTCATATTTTTGACACTTCTAAAAGTTAAGATTGTATAAGCTTTCTCTTGAGTCCCTCTCTTTGTACTTAAGATGTTTAAAGCTAATTCCGCTTGGGTGACATTGCTATACATATATGCTCTTGTCCACTAACTTTGTTTTGTAGGACTTTTCCAACCCTTCTTTGTAGCTTGTCACTATCCTTGCTTCATTGGTGCCTCAAGCAAGGGGAGCTCATATCAAGGTGGAGCATTTGCAAGATTTCTAGTCAATACCTTTGCGATCATTGACTCACTTAAATTGCATTCATCGAACTTTTTGCAAGTAATGAATTTTGGAATCTCGAAGATAAGCATTTTATTCTACATGGATTTGGTTAACCTATGTTGATTGAAGACTTCACTAGGATGACACAAGCTCAATATCTTTAGATGATGGGTCTATGGTTTGGATTCTCGCCTCTCAATCGACGACTAGAAGGGACGAATAGCTTTTGGATGCAAGCTCTTTCAAAGTCGATCCTTCTTTTCTACGAATGAAAACTACCTCTCGGATGCAAGCTCTCGTGACGTCAATTCTTCTCTTCCTCAAATGATGTGCAATCGATGACTACAATTAGGGTGCGTTCTCTCTCGATGTTGATTCTTCTCTTCTTCAAAGACGCTAACTACCTTTTTGATTAGACAAAAGGGGGAGAAGGAAGTGTAAACGAGTAAGTTCCACATTTTACTATGCGTTACGATTTACTTGTTTGTCATCATTAAAAAGGGGGAGATTGTTAGTGCAAACATTACGATGTTTAATCGAGATGATCCCTTTATGTTTTGGTGATGACAAACGTATAACTCGCAATACATTACGTAAAATGTGTAAGGTACTCGTAATCACTCAAGCATACTTATGTATACTTCTCTCGACACCTTGAAGATTGCATTCGTCATGAAAGAAAAAAAGGACGCGGTTCTTTATAGTACCCCATGAATCGTTAAAGATATCGAACCGCCAGAATAATTAAAGAACCGTGGGCAGACAAGCCGGTTTAGGCTTAATCAAGACTTTTGGAAGATTCTAGAACATGGAGGAAACTAACAAATTCAAATTTCAAATTTTGAATTTGCTTCTAGAAGATGAAGGGAAACTAATAAATTCAAAATTCAAATTTTGAATTTGCTTCTAGAAGATGGAGGGAAAATAATAAATTCAAAATTCAAATTTTGAATTTGGGTGCATCCTTTTTCCAATGGATCAAAGAGACCTCTCCAAGTCAAGCCTATAATTAGCAAGTGTTTACTTCCCCTCAAAGGTGGAAAAATACATACAATTCACCTCAAAAATCCCAGTCCTCATTTGCCTCCTCCTCCTCAAGTGCAATGAGAAGAACACCTCCATCCTTGTGAAGTGTTAGTCATAACATGATGTAGATCTCTCCTTCTAGATCAAGTCATGATTATAGTCTTCCTACTATGTATATGTAGAAGATCCAAGTTGTGGGTACACTTGGATGTGTTGTAAGGGTAGTTTATCCAAGTGATGGGTATCTAATAAGTGTGAAAACACTTATCCTTTTACCACTTATTTCTAATAATAACAAGACCAACACGTGTATTTTACGTTGTAAAAGTCGGAATTATGCGTGGTTTGTGTTTTTATTGTGTTTCAGGATAAAAATATGAAAATGGGAGAAAACACGGGCTTTCACGGGCTTTTATCGAAGAAAAAGACAAAAGACGAAGTCAAAAGATCAAGAGTGCAAAAAGAACGGAATTCCCAGGCCTATTCTGAAGATTTATCGAAGAAAAAGTCTAAAGACGGAAGTTTAATGAAGTCGAAGAACTCAAGTCTAATAGAAGAAGAAAATTATAAGACGAGTTCAATTTATATAGACAAATCCCGAGACGACGTTGAGAGAGACAAAGAATTTAAGTCGAGTCGAGACAAAGTGAAAGGAGAAGCATCAACACCTAGCCTCCCCTCCTCCTATATATACCCTCCTAATGTGTCATTAGGAGGGCGTTAGTTAATTAGATTTTAGTTTTTAGATTAGGAGTAGATTAGAGTAGGAGTAGGTGTAATCTAAATTTCCATGCTTTTGTTCATTAATCTTGTAATTTGAATCTTAATCCTTTTAATTTCAAGCTTTTTCAATCAATCATTCTCATTCTTCCTTTCTTAATCTTTTTAATCTTGTTTAATTTTGATATCATGTAGTTTAATTAATCATGTTCTTGTTTGATTGATGTTTTTTATTGATTGTGCTTATTGGTTTTTATGTGTTTGATTTTTATAGCTTATAGTGTTTTAGTGCTTATTGTGTTAATTTTCTTATTTTTAATTAAGTGCTTATTAGTTAATTTTTATAAAAAGTTGTTTTTAAATATTTTTATTATTTAGTGTTTTTAAAAAGTTTTTAAATTTTGGCTTATTTAGTTTTTCTTAAAATTTATTTGGTTTAAGTTTTGGTTATGTGCTTATTAGTTTTTAGCTTATTTGAAATTTTTTTATGTTATCCGGGTTTATAAACCCCAGTATGCCGGATAAGGATTTTTTACATATTCCGGATAGCTGGCTAAACTTGGTATTCCTGATAAGCCATTTTTCTAATATTTCGGATAAGCCGCAAACAACATATTCCGGATAAACACAAAAAGAAAACATTCCGGATAGCTAAAATAATAAATTCCGGATAACAACAAAAATAAGATTCCGGATAGCCGCTAGTAAAAAAAAATCCGAATAAGCCAAAAATTCTTTCCGTATAAGTAATAAATTGAGCTACATGCCAGCTAGCTAGCTTCTAGCTTTCCCGCCAAATTCAGCTGCTAGCCTGGGTGCTTCCAGCTACTAGCTTGCTTGCTTGCTTATTTTTTAGTATTGTTTCGTAATCGTTTAGTTTTATCTGAAAGTTGTTCCGATTTTAATTCTGAAAGTCACGTATTTTAGTTATATTTTTCGTCGATTTTTAGTATTAGTATTTTTTTCGAAAAGTTTAAGTTTTATCTTTAATTTAGTGCCCGCTTTAGCTTTTACCTCGTTTAGTTTTAAAGTAGCCACTTAGTTTTATTTCCTCCTTTTTCATTAGGTAAACTTTATTTTCAAGTCGAAAGTTTATTTTTATTTTCAGTTTTATTTTTATTAATTGTTTCGTTTTTTAATTTTCGTTTCAATATTTGTTTCGTTTCTTTTTAAAATAGTTTTATAATCCAATTTCTTTAATTTTTATTTAGTGAGTTTTATTTTTAAATCGAAAGTTTATTTTTATTTTCAGTTTTATTTTTATTAATTGTTTCGTTTTCATATTTGTTTTTAATATCGTTTATTTATTATTTGTCAATCGTTTTAATTTTTAGTTTATTCCTTTTATATTTTGTCATTTCCTTTTAAAGCTTTATTTTTTTTATCTTTAATTAGTTTTAGACAACGACACCTTTTCTTTTATCCACCAAAGACGACTGAATCACACTTTCAACTAGTAATCAATTCAAATGGAATCGAGACGAACAAATTTTTATACTTGATTAAAACCTCGTATTAAATGGCGCCGCTGCCGGCTCTTTTCGTGAAGATTAACGGTTTTTTGTGAGAGACGCGTTGGATTTTGGGATCCGATCACTCCTGAACGTTATTTTCTTGCCAAAAATTTTCAAAAATACTAAAAATTAAAAAATTTCAAAAATACAAAAACATTTAAAAAATCATAAAAAGCATTTCTTTTTCGAAAGTTTTGCACCTAAAATATTCTTCTTGCTTATCTATTGTTCTTAATGAATTCGTATGTTGCTTGTGCTGCAAGGTGTGGAAGACCATTGTATGGCTTTCAAAAATGTCAATGGTGTACATGTGAGCGGTGTGGAAATGATATCGACAATACACAATTTGGATTTTGTCCCTCGTGCAATTCGATTAACTCATCCTTTGCTTCTAATGCACTTACTCCACCCTCTTGCATATATTGTGGAAGCGATTCTCATTGGCATGTTTCGTGTCCCATTCGATACCCGTCTCATGACGAGCAAGAACCGGGTTACAATTATGACAATGGTAATAGCTATCCCCATGACGCACCCGGTTTTCCTCAATACCCGTATTGCAACAATTGTGGGGGCCCTCACGATACTTCTTATTGTCAGCCAATGAATTATTCTGAGCCAAATCCGTGTTCTCATTTTTATCCACCGACGAATTATTATGAGCCAATTCAGTGTTCTAATTCTTCTCAACCGATGAATTATTGTGAGCCACATCCGTGCTATAATTCCGGTTTTCAAAATTTTGAGCCCCCGCAACACTCCCTCGATCATCAACCCTCTTGTGCATTTCCTGCTGAGCAAATTGCCACTCTTTTTGACAACTTTCAAAGACTTCAAGTAGCTTTCAATAAATACATCGAAAAATGTCAAGAGGATCAGCGACAAAAGCAAGTAGCTAATCTTAGTGCTTATACCCCTCCTCTTGTGCGTCCTTACTACTATTATGACGATGATGATGAGGATGATATCTATGATCTCAACCCATCTTCTAAGATTACTACTCCTACTCTTGATATCCATAATTCGTCTAAGGATAGTGATACATCGAGTGAGATTAGTGATTTTGGTCTCGACAAATTCTTTGACGAGGTTTGTGATGTACCGACAACTACGAAGCTTGAGGACGAGGTTGCTCTTACGGATGACATTTGTCCATGTTATGAGAATTTCACGTTTGAAATTTCTCCTTTTCACCAATTTCCACCAAGAGATGGGGGCGATGACGATTTATTCTCTCCAATTTATGAGAAGTTCAACGATGAACTTGCTCTTGTAGATGAGGTGGAAGACGTTATTCTTCGCGACAGATTGTTGAAAGTTCATCTTCTTATTTCTCAAATTGAAGCGTTGAATTCTCCTCCTATTAATGAATCTTTACCTCCGTCTATTACACCCGTTGAGTATAATGACCCATTGCTGGAAGAAATTGATAATCTCTCAATACCTCCGGGTTTTGATGATGATGACACGGAGGGGGATATTCTTTTTGATAATTTGCTGCATGAAGATAGTGTCCCAAGTCCCCCTCCCGAGCACCTTTCATCCACTCCTTTAGAGACCATTACGGAGGATGAGTGATTTGACCCGGGAGGTGACATTGACCATTCCATGATTGACACCTTTACGGCTTTGCCGCTCAACGATAATCATATGTCTTTTGGGGATGACATTTTGATTCCTTTACACACCCAACCTCCCGTGGATCAAGACTTCACTAACTTTTCTTCTGATGAGAGGACTTTTCTACCATTCAAGACTTATCCTCCGGCCTCTCCTTTATCATTTTCCTCCGGGAACGAGGACAAGGTCTTTGATCCCGGTATTACTGATAGGTGTGAAAACACCCATCCTTTTTACCACTTAATTACAATAATAACCGAGCCAAAACGTGTATTTTATGTCATTTATGTCGGAATTATGCGTGGTTTGTGTTTTTGTTGTGATTTAGGACGAAAAAGTGAAAAGTGGAGAAAACACGGCATTCACGGGTTTTTATCGAAGAAAAAGACGAAAGAGGAAGTCGAAAGATCAAGAGTGGAAAAAGAACGGAAGTCCACGACCAATTCTGAAGATTTATCGAAGAAAAAGTCAAAAGACAGAAGTTTACTAAAAGCCGAAGAACTCAAGCCTTATTTATGAAGAAAATTCAAGACGAGTTCAAAAGAAATCCCGAGACAAAGTCATTAAGTCCAAGATTAACAAACAATCAAGAAGAAAAGGACTTAAGTGTGCAAATATGGAAAAGAGGAAAGAGGGAGGAAGCTTCCTAAGCTCCTCCCTAATCACCCCTATAAATAAATTAGGCTTAGTTCATTTTCATGTTGTTGGTGGCTTGACAAACCACTCTTCCACCATTTTCATTTCTTGTTAATTACTTTATTGCATTTTAATTTCATGTTATGCACTTTTAATTTCTTCAATTCAAGTAAGTCTTTTAATTTTGAAATCTTTTCTTTTAATCAAGTTCTTATTTTTAATCATCTTCTTCTACCTTTCTTATTTTGCTTATCTTTGATTCATGTTCATCTTTGATCTTATTTCATCTTAATGCTTATTTGATTTAAAGTTTTCTTAAAAGTATTTGTCTTTTTAAAAGTTTGATTTAAAAAGTTTGCTTATTTAAAGTTTGGATAAGTTGTTGTTTGTGCTTATTAAGTACATTTCGATTTAGATTCGTTCTAGTTTTGAGTTTGAGCTTATTACCATAGCTTATTGCTTTTGCTTATTTTTCGGATCAAAAATCAATCGGAAAAGGTAAACCCTTTTCCGATCAATACATTCCGACCAGCACACCCTCTTTCCGATCACCCGATCAGAAAAGGGTTTTCAATTGTTCCGATTTGCACAAGTTATTCCGATCAGGACCTTTTGGCTTATTCAGATTAGATGCATTTTACATATTCCGATCGCACCACTTTTCTGTCATTCCGATTGGGGTGATATTCCGACGGGTGGAGTCGTTTACATTCCGATCAACCCATCGGAATATATTCCGATCATGTCATTTTGCTCATTCCGATTTGTGCTTTCCGACGGGTACATTCCGATCGGATTCCGATTGGATTCCGATCGGGTGTATTCCGATTGGGTATTTTTGTTTTGTTTTAATATTTTGTTTTAGTGTTATGCTTGTTTGTTTTTTTTCGCCACTTCACTCCTTTTGTCTTTAGTCTATTTTAATTACGTCTTGCATTTTTATTTAATTGTTAATTTACTTTTCGTTAAGCTTTAATTTTACGTTATTTAAATTCTCGTCATTTACTTTGAACGTTTTAAATATTGCACCGTTTTACGTTTCAAATAGTTTTAGTTTCAATTACTCGTCATTTATTTTTAAGTCTTGCACATTTATTTTATCAAAACCAAAAATATTATTTTCACCAAGAACAACTAATCTCACACAATTAACCGGAAATCAATTCGAAAAGATACCGAGAAAATGAACTTTTCAACTAGTAAAAATTCATTCATTAAAATGGCGCCGCTGCCGGCTCTTTTCGTGAGGATCTACGGTTTTTTGTGAGAGACGCGTTGGCTTTTGGGATCCGTTCACTTGTGAACGTTATTTTTCGTGTCCAAAATTTTCAAAAAATCCAAAAACATTTGAAAAATCTTAAAAAGCATTTCTTTTTCAAAGTTTTGCACCAAAAATATTCTTCTTGCTTATCTATCTTTCTTTATGGATTTTTATGTCCATTGCGTCGGGTGTGGGAGACGATTGTACGGGAACGACTCTTGTCAATGGTGTACATGTGAGCGGTGCGGAAACGATATCGACAATACATAATTCCTATTCGGATTTTGTCCTTTGTGCAACTCGACTAATTCGTCCTTTTTGAACCCACCTCCTCCTGTTCCCCCGTGCATCTATTGTGGAAGCGATTCTCATTGGCATGTTTCGTCCCGGTTCGATACCCGTATGGACACGGGCAAGAACCGGGGTACAATTATGACAATGATAATAGCTATCCACAAGAAGCACCCAGTTTCTCTCCATACCCATGGTGCTATATTTGTGGGGGCCCTCACGATGCTTCTTTTTGTGATCTGTCGCAAATCTTTGAAAAAGTACCATGCTATCATCCTAGTGTCTATAATTTTGAGCCCCCACACCACACCCTCAATCATCAATCCTCTCAGAAAACTAGTCTTGATCAACAACTCACTTCTTTGAATGGCATTCTAGAAAGTCTAGCTCAACTCCGAGCTGACTTGCATCAGGAAAGGCAACCGTTTCTTGATGTGGACGAAACCTTGAAAACCACCGACACCTTTTTGATCCAATTTAGTCGTTTTCCCTTCTTTTCTACACCAAAATGTTTAATTACAGCGTGGGATAGAATTGGTGAAAGTGAACATACTTGGGGCGATGAACAACAAAAGTTGCTGCATGAGCTTCTTAAAGATGTGGAGGTTATCAAGGAAGAGTTAGCCGACTACGTCACTCCTAATTGGACTCGTCCCATCTATTATGATGATGACGACGACGATGATGTCTACACTTTCAACCAATCTTCTGAAGTTGTTGCTCCTACTGTCGATGTTCCTACTGCATCTAAGGATCTAGATTCGTTGAATGAGCTTAGTGATGTTGGTCTCGACAAAGTATTGGATGATGAGGTTTGTGACTTACCTGCTATGGAGCCTGAGGACGACGTTTCTCTTACGGAAGAGGTCGATCCTAGTGATGACGATTCTTCTCTCTACTATGAGAATTTCACTTTTGAAATTTCTTAATCTCCACCGGGAGATGCAGACGATGACGATTTATTCTCTCCGGTTTACGAGAAGTTCACCGATGAACATGATCTTGTGGATAAGGTGGAAGATGTGCTTCTTCGCGATAGATTACGGAAAGTTCATCTCCTTATTGCTCAAATCGAAGCGTTGACTTCTCCTCCTCTTTCCGAGTCTTTGCCTCCATCTATTCCTTCCGTTGAAGATAATGACCCATTGCTGGAAGAAATCGATATCCACTCCATCCCTCCAGGTATTGATGGTTATGACACGGAGGGGGACATTATTTTTGATAATTTGCTGCAGGAAGATATTGTCCCAAGTCCCCCTCCCGAGCACCTTTCATCCTCCCCTTTAGCCACTATTTCGGAGGATGAGTGCTTTGACCCGGGAGGTGACATTGATTATGCTATGATTGATAACAATGCGGCTTTGCCGTTTGCTCAGCATCCATTGTCTTTGGGGGAGGACAATGCGCTAACTTTACCCACCCCACCTCCCGTGGATCTTGATTTCACATACTTTTCGTATGTTGAAAGGGTTTTTCTCCCATTCAAGACTTATCCCCCCGCCTCTCCTTTGTTGATGTCAACCGGGAACGAGGACAAGGTCTTTGATCCCGGTATCACATTCGAGGTTTCCCCATGGACTATTTAATTCGGGGACGAGTCAGGCTCGTGACTCGGTTAACAAAAACAAGCGTTTTTTGGGAGGCAACCCAATTATCTATCTATTTTCACCATAAGTGTATGGGGGAGCCCCGTGGTGTTTCTTGCTTTCTTTCTTATCATGTGCAGGGATTAGAGCTTCAAAGACATACTCTTGATGGCTTTTGACGAACCGTGATTCCGTGTTCCCTTCTTCCCGGTTCTATCCTAAACTCTTTTCGATTCACTATTTTATATTTCTCAATATTAAAATAGGAATCTCTTTAGTTGTCTCCTCCTTAGCGAGATTTAAACAAAGTGCACAATGTCCTAAGTGTAGGGGAGTTTACTCCCACATGCTTAAACATTGAGGACAATGTTTATCTTAAGTGTAGGGGGACTTCTATCGAAGTTAAGTGGCTCTTTTCCTTGTACTTTTCCTCATTTTAACCGGAAAATCAAATTTTCGACATTTTTCAAAATTTTTGATCTATTTTGGCCTATTAGTTTTTCCTTTTGTACAGTTATTTTCTTTCCTTATTAGAATAAATGTTTAATAAAGTGGTTTTAATTTTCAAACGTTGTGAATCTTTTGACTCAACCCGAGTTTACTTATCTAAGTTACTCTAGCTAGTATCCTTAACATGTTTAAGTCAAGTTTTGCTAGGCTTTTATATAGGGAGCTATAAAACGCGAAAGTATTAACTCTCACGGGTTAAGAACAAGAACTTTTCGTAAGTTCCTATAATTGATCCTAGAGAGTCGTTTATCAAGGGAACTTTAAAACGCGATTTCTAAACTTGAAAAAGTCTAAGAATTTCCAAGATCCTATAGGCGACTCGAAAACCCAAAACTTTGATTTAATAGGCTAAGCATCCACGGGTCTCATTACTTGAGATTTTAAACTGTGGAGAACGAGAGATGATAGAGCCAATTATAAGTTTGGTATTCTTTCGGGAATTTATGTGAGTTAATTATAAGCCTATTCTCCCATCGCTAGTTAATAAATTTATCTGCAATAAATAAGGTTGTACGATTGGAAAAGTTACTTATCTTCTAGCCCAAGATCGTTTAAAAGTTGCTCGGTATGGATTAGAGTTCATACCCAAGGCATAACTTATTGAAGCGGGATGCGAAGATTCGCGAGTCCAAAAAGGTCCTAACAAGGCATGAGGGCTATATTTTGTTGCTAAAGATCCAACGTGATGTGAAGAATCATTTATCTAAAATCAATATGAAGGATCGAGAAACACGACGAAAAGCAAATACTCCCCAAAAGTCATGGAGAATTGCATCCGAAAAGACCCTAGCAAGGTATGAGGATAAATAGATCCAAGTCATAAAAGGAGGCGGATCGTTGTATATCAAAGTCCAAAATAAAGATTGGAGAAAAATGAAGAAGTCGTGGTCCAAATATGAAGAATCTCTCAAAACTTCAAGTGAAGAAATTCCTATTATGAAGAGAAGACCATAATTTCATGAACGTCTCTCAAGGTTTGAAGAATGAAGTCGCTGCCAAATATCGGTCCGAGAAAGGTCTCAAATCGCGAAGCAAGTTATGCCAAGATATGAACTTTATGAGGTCCCGAGAAGCAGTTTTAAAAGATTTTTTCCTTTAGCTAACTATTAATTAAATCGTTCACTTTATTTTTGGACTAAATAACTATCGAAATAAGTCAAAAATGCATCCTCGTGATCATTCAAGACAACAATTAAATATAAGAGATACCCCTAGGAATAAGGGAGTCTAAGTGAATAATTGGCCCGCGTGAGTTCGTGTTAGTTTACTAACTTATAATAACAATGATCTCGTTTCTAAGCTTGGTGTGGAGGAAGTGAAAACTTGAGGATGATGATCATTCACGACATTTTCAAAACCCAAGGTATGTTTTTGATTTCTTTACTTTGTATGTTTATAATTTTCTATCTCTTTAATAAAGGCCAGCGTGGATTGATTGTGATGAAAAATGTAAAAGTGCTTTGTAACTAATGCATTACATGAGGACATTGCAATGGTTAAGTGTAGGGGATTTGATAGGTGTGAAAACACCCATCCTTTTTACCACTTAATTACAATAATAACCGAGCCAAAACGTGTATTTTATGTCATTTATGTCGGAATTATGCGTGGTTTGTGTTTTTGTTGTGATTTAGGACGAAAAAGTGAAAAGTGGAGAAAACACGGCATTCACGGGTTTTTATCGAAGAAAAAGACGAAAGATGAAGTAGAAAGATCAAGAGTGGAAAAAGAAAGGAAGTCCAAGACCAATTCTGAAGATTTATCGAAGAAAAAGTCAAAAGACGGAAGTTTACTAAAAGCCGAAGAACTCAAGTCTTATTTATGAAGAAAATTCAAGACGAGTTCAAAAGAAATCCCGAGACAAAGTCATTAAGTCCAAGATTAACAAACAATCAAGAAGAAAAGGACTTAAGTGTGCAAATATGGAAAAGAGGAAAGAGGGAGGAAGCTTCCTAAGCTCCTCCCTAATCACCCCTATAAATAGATTAGGCTTAGTTCATTTTCATGTTGTTGGTGGCTTGACAAACCACTCTTCCACCATTTTCATTTCTTGTTAATTACTTTCTTGCATTTTAATTTCATGTTATGCACTTTTAATTTCTTCAATTCAAGTAAGTCTTTTAATTTTGAAATCTTTTCTTTTAATCAAGTTCTTATTTTTAATCATCTTCTTCTACCTTTCTTATTTTGCTTATCTTTGATTCATGTTCATCTTTGATCTTATTTCATCTTAATGCTTATTTGATTTAAAGTTTTCTTAAAAGTATTTGTCTTTTTAAAAGTTTGATTTAAAAAGTTTGCTTATTTAAAGTTTGGATAAGTTGTTGTTTGTGCTTATTAAGTCCATTTCGATTTAGATTTGTTCTAGTTTTGAGTTTGAGCTTATTACCATAGCTTATTGCTTTTGCTTATTTTTCGGATCAAAAATCAATCGGAAAAGGTAAACCCTTTTCCGATCAACACATTCCGACCAGCACACCCTCTTTCCGATCACCCAATCGGAAAAGGGTTTTCAATTGTTCCGATTTGCACAAGTTATTCCGATCAGGACCTTTTGGCTTATTCAGATTAGATGCATTTTACATATTCCGATCGCACCACTTTTCTGTCATTCCGATTGGGGTGATATTCCGACGGGTGGAGTCGTTTACATTCCGATCAACCCATCAGAATATATTCTGATCATGTCATTTTGCTCATTCCGATTTGTGCTTTCCGACGGGTACATTCCGATCGGATTCCGATTGGATTCCGATCGGGTGTATTCCGATTGGGTATTTTTGTTTTGTTTTAATATTTTGTTTTAGTGTTATGCTTGTTTGTTTTTTTCCGCCACTTCACTCGTTTTGTCTTTAGTCTATTTTAATTACGTCTTGCATTTTTATTTAATTGTCAATTTACTTTTCGTTAAGCTTTATTTTTACGTTATTTAAATTCTCGTCATTTACTTTTAACGTTTTAAATATTGCACCGTTTTACGTTCAACTAGTTTTAGTTTCAATTACTCGTCATTTATTTTTAAGTCTTGCACATTTATTTTATCAAAACCAAAAATATTATTTTCACCAAGAACAACTAATCTCACACAATTAACCGGAAATCAATTTGAAAAGATACCGAGAAAATAAACATTTCAACTAGTAAAAATTCATTCATTAATTACATTTGAGGCTTCCCCATGGACCATTTAATTCGGGGACGAGTCAGGCTCGTGACTCGGTGAACAAAAACAAGCGTTTTTTGGGAGGCATCCCGATTATCTATCATTTTATTCTGTTTTTCTAATAAGTGTAGGGGAGACCCTAGTATGTGTTTGTTGTTTTCTTTCTTATCATGTGTGCAGGGATTCGAGCTTTCAAAGATACATTCTTGATGACTTTTGACGACCCGTGATTCCGTGTTCCCGTCTTCCCGGTTGTATCCTAAACTCTTTTGATTCATTATTTTATCATTTATGTTGAAATAGGAATCACTTTAGTTGTCTCTTCCTTAGAAAGATTTAAACAACGTGCACAATATCCTAAGTGTAGGGGAGGTTACTTCCACATGCTTAAACAATGAGTACAATGTTTATATTAAGTGTAGGGGGGACTTCTATCAAAATTAAGTGGGCTTTTCCTTGTATTTGTCCTCATTTTAACCGAAAATTTTGATTTTTCGACATTTTTCAAAATTTTTAATCTATTTTGGTCCAGTTGTATAGTAGTATTTTCCTTTGCTAGAATAAATTTTTAATAAAGTGGTTTTAAGTTTTCAAAGTTGTAAATCTTTTGACTCAACCCGAGTTTACTTATCTAAGTTTACTCTAGCTAGTATCCTTAACGTGTTTAAGTCAAGTTTTGCTAGGCTTTTATATAGGGAACTTTAAAACGCGAAAGTCTTAACTCTTACGGGTTAAGAACAAGAACTTTTCGCGAGTTCCTATAATTGATCCTAGAAATTCGTTTATCAAGGGAACTTTAAAAATGCGAATTCTAAACTTGAAAAAGTCTAAGAATTTGCAAGATCCTATAGATGACTTGAAAATCTAAAACTTTGATTTAATAGGCTAAGCATCTACGAGTCTCATTCCTTGAGATTTTAAATTATAGAGAACGAGAGATGATAGAGTCAATTATGAGTTTGGTATTCTTTCATAAATTTATGTGAGTTAATTATGAGCTTTTTCTCCCATCGCTTGCTAATAAATTTAATTGCAATAAATAAGGTTGTACGATTTGAAAAGTTACTTAGCTTCTAGCACAAGATCGTTTAAAAGTTTCTCGGTATTGATTAGAGTTCATAGCCAAGGCATAACTTATTGAAGCGGGATACGAAGATTGGCGAGTCCGAAAAGGCCCTAACAAGGCATGAGGGCTACATTTTGTTGCTAAAAATCCCAAGTGATGTGAAGAATCATTTATCAAAAATCAATATGAAGGATCCAGACACACGACGAAAAGCAAATACTCCTGTAAAGATCATGGAGAAGTCTATCCAAAAAGGCCCTAACAAGGTATGAGGATAAATAGATCCAAGTCCTAAAAGGAGGTGGATCGTTGTATATCAAAACCCCAAATAAAGATTGGAGAAAAATGAAGAAGTCGTGGTCCAAATATGAAGAATCTCTCAAAAAGTTCAAGTGAAGAATTCCTATTATGAAGAGAAGACCATTGTTTCATGAACGTCTCTCAAGATTTGAAGTATGAAGTCAATGCCAAATATCGATCCGAGAAAGGTCTCAAATCGTGAAGCGTGTTATGCTAAGATATGAAGTTTATGAGGTCCCGAGAAGCGGTTTTAAAAGATTTTGTCCTTCAGCTAAATAATGATTAAATCGTCACACTTTATTTCAGCCTAAATTAACTATCAAAATAAGTCAAACAATGCATCCTCGTGATCATTCAAGACAATCATAAAATATAAGATATACACCTAGGAATAAGGGAGTCTAAGTGAATAATTGGGCCACATGAGTTTGTGTTAGTTTGCTAACTTATAATAACAATGATCTCGTTTATAAGCTTGGTGTGGGGAACGTGAAACTAGAGGATGATAAACATTCATGACAATCCAAAGCCTCAATGTAAGTCTTTAATCTCTTTATTTGTTTTTCTTCCTTTAATTATGTTTAATAAAGGCCAAGGTGGGTTAATTATGATGAGAAATGTAATCTGTGCTTTGAAATTAATGCATTGCACGAAGACATTGCAATGGTCAAGTGTAGGGGATTTAATAAGTGTGAAAACACTTATCCTTTTACCACTTATTTCCAATAATAACAAGACCAAAACGTGTATTTTACGTCGTAAAAGTCGGAATTATGCGTGGTTTGTGTTTGTATTGTGTTTCAGTATAAAAATATGAAAAAGGGAGAAAACATGGGCTTTCACGGGCTTTTATCGAAGAAAAAGAGAAAAGACGAAGTCAAAAGATCAAGAGTGAAAAAAGAACGGAAGTCCAAGGCCGATTATGAAGATTTATCGAAGAAAAAGTCTAAATACGGAAGTTTAATGAAGTCGAAGAACTCAAGTCTAATAGAAGAAAAAAATTATAAGACGAGTTCAATTTATATCGACAAATCCCAAGACGACGTCGAGAAAGACAAAGAATTTAAGTCGAGTCGAGACAAAGTGAAAGGAGAAAGCATCAACACCTAGCCTCCCCTCCTCCTATATATACCCTCCTAATGTGTCATTAGGAGGATGTTAGTTAATTAGATGTTAGTTTTTAGATTAGGAGTAGATTAGAGTAGGAGTAGGTGTAATCTAAATTTCCATGCTTTTGTTCATTAATCTTGTAATTTGAATCTTAATCATTTTAATTTCAAGCTTTTTCAATTAATCATTCTCATTCTTCCTTTCTTAATCTTTTTAATCTTGTTTAATTTTGATAATCATGTAGTTTAATTAATCATGTTCTTGTATTGATGTTTTTTATTGATTGTGCTTATTGGTTTTTATGTGTTTGATTTTTATAGCTTATAGTGTTTTAGTGATTATTGTGTTAATTTTCTTATTTTTAATTAAGTGCTTATTAGTTAATTTTTATAAAAAGTTGTTTTTAAGTATTTTTATTATTTAGTGTTTTTAAAAAGTTTTTAAATTTTGGCTTATTTAGTTTTTCTTAAAATTTATTTGGTTTAAGTTTTGGTTAAGTGCTTATTAGGTTTTAGCTTATTTTTTGTTTTTAGCTTATTTGAATTTTTTTATGTTATCCGGGTTTATAAACCCCAGTATCCCGGATAGGGATTTTTTACATATTCCGGATAGTTGGCTAAACTTGGTATTCCGAATAAGCCATGTTTCTAATATTCCGGATAAGCCGCAAACAACATATTCTGGATAAACACAAAAAGAAAACATTCCGGATAGCTAAAATAATAAATTCCGGATAACAACAAAAATAAGATTCCGGATAGCCACTAGTAAAAAATAGTCCGAATAAGCCAAAAAAATTTTCCGTATAAGTTTTAAATTGAGCTACATGCCAGCTAACTAGCTTCTAGCTTTCCCGCCAAATTCATCTGCTAGCCTGGGTGCTTCCAGCTACTAGCTTGCTTGCTTATTTATTAATATTGTTTCGTAATCGTTTAGTTTTATCTGAAAGTTGTTCCGATTTTAATTCTGAAAGTCACGTATTTTTAGTTATATTTTTCGTCGATTTTTAGTATTAGTATTTTTTCGAAAAGTTTAAGTTTTATCTTTAATTTAGTGCCCGCTTTAGCTTTTACCTCGTTTAGTTTTAAAGTAGCCACTTAGTTTTTTCCTCCTTTTTCATTAGGTAAACTTTATTTTTAAGTCGAAAGTTTATTTTTATTTTCAGTTTTATTTTTATTAATTGTTTCGTTCTTTAATTTTCGTTTCAATATTTGTTTTGTTTCTTTTTAAAATAGTTTTATAATCCAATTTCTTTAATTTTTATTTAGTGAGTTTTATTTTTAAATCGAAAGTTTATTTTTATTTTCAGTTTTATTTTTATTAATTGTTTCGTTTTCATATTTGTTTTTAATATCGTTTCTTTATTATTTGTCAATCATTTTAATTTTTAGTTTATTCCTTTTATATTTTGTCATTTCCTTTTAAAGCTTTATTTTTTATCTTTAATTAGTTTTAGACAACGACACCTTTTCTTTTATCCACCAAAGACGACTGAGTCACACTTTCAACTGGTAATCAATTCGAATTGAATCGAGACGAACAAATTTTTATACTTGATTAAAACCTCGTATTAGTATCCTTGGATTAGGTGCTAGGAACCAAGTTATGTATATGTTTGGATATAGTGTTAGAGTCTTAGATCTAAGTGGTGTGTACTTAGATCTAAATTGTTTATATGTTTAGGCCATAAAACACAAGGTTTGTTATGTTGAGCCATAAAACATAACTAGTGTGAAGATTGGTATAGATGGGTGTAGATTGGTCCTACCTAAGATTAGGACTCGACATCTAGCCTTGTGTAGGAAAATGGTGAAGTAGGAAGCGTTGTGTAGATTGTTCCTACCTAAGATTAGGACTTGACATCTAACTTAGTGTCGGAAATGTGTAAGCGACGTGTATGGTTTTCTCCACCTTGAAAGGAGTTTTGTTGACTAGTGAAGTAACTCTCGAGTAAGGTGTACTCGAGGTGTGGAGTAGGGCGAAGAGGAGCTTCGTGACCGAACCACTATAAATCATTGTGTCGGTACTTTTCTTTGCATTTATGTCGTTACTCTTATTGATGCATTTATATGTTGTTGTATGTTGTGTGCATCTCATAATCTAAACATCTAAGTTGCGGAAAAGTTAAGACTTAGTACGTGTGTGCTTCATGTTTAAATTATGGTCAAGTGTACATCACTTAGTCTAAAAATCTTAGTTGCAGAAAAGCTTATGCTTAGTACGTGTGTCCTTAGTGTTTAGACTATTGCTTGATGTAATCTTGATTTTATGTGTTTGGGTATTTTCTTACTTGTAGTATTTATCTTTCAATCAAACACATCTCATATCTAGTCAAGCTTGATCGAGAATTTGATAGCAAGGATTGTTTAAGTTTAACATTCAATAAATGGTTTCGTCCACTGTCGGCGGTTCCCTGAATGGACCGGCGGTTCTTTATTGATAAAGAACCGCGGGAACAATAAACAACCGCGCACAGTGGATTAAGCTTAAATGTTTTGAAAATGAACTAGAAACTATTCAACCCCCCCCCCCCTTCTAGTTTCTACAACATGTATAATATAAAACATACTCAAAGTGCATGTATAACGCCAAATAATAATGTAATTATGCGAAATTAACATGATATGAGGTGTACGCAAAATACACCCATCAAACTCCCCAACTTTACCCTTGCTTGTCTCAAACAAAAAAATTATAAAATCTTAGCATGTTAATTTCATACTATTGAAATTCCATCTAAAAGATTAAGCCAAAATTAACACTAATAATTATCCTATATGACAAATAATCCAAAACGATTACCAATAAAACACTTGGCATAACCATTCCCATTGGTTCCATGTTATCTATATTTCATATAATTAACCGTATGCTCAACATGATTAATACGCTCCAATAATCAATCTACACATATATCCAAATAAGAGGTGATAATATCTTACCTTTTATACCACCGGAGTGAACTTTAAGCCATTAGCTTAACTTGTATTATTCACCTTTTCCTTTCTCTTTTTTTAAGAATTTATTCACAACATACACAAGCTCCTTTATATAGCCATCCGGGACCGTTTCTTATACAAGTCATCCTGAACGCTTTATATACTCCTTTAAAGGTAGATATGAAGACCAATCATTTGGATATATGAATATCTATCCTATAGGTGCATACTAAAACACATCGACACACGCGAACAAATTAATTAAGTCCAGTTTAATTAAACAGGAACAACAATGCTTCATGCCTACTGATACATCATATAATGAAGTTATTTACCATATAGTCTAATTAATCAGTGCACTAAATTAAACCAACCTTCCTAATTTCATTCACAACAATACAAGGGTTGAGTTATTTCACCTAAAATGATCTCAGCTAAGCGCAATGCTATCCATCATAAAAATTGGCGTCTGACCCATGTTAACAACTAAAGTATGACCTTGCGCGGGTGATGATCAGATAGGAAGCCCGGCATATGACTACCACCAATAATTATGACAGTTCTCCAGCTCTTTTCTAAGGCCATCGTGTGCGGGTGGCCAGCCGAGTAAGATTAGTTTAAGTGTCCTAACTCAACAATTATTATCTTACATAAATAACTTTAAACTTCTTTCTCGTTCTAAGAAAAAGTAAGCAGGGAGGTTGAACGGGTAGAGTCTGATCATCTACTAGTTATACATATGCCTAGCTACATGCAAACAATCAATTTTATTTAGTACAAAAAAGGAATCGGGTTCACCTTATGATCATGGTCAGGTCTTCTTAGCTTGCTCCGTAGTTGTCCACAAGCTGGTCTTCAGAGTATGCAAACAATTAACAAACATATATGCAGAAGAAACTTTCACATCTGATTAGCACAAGACTCTTATTTTGTGATTCCAAAAATTTTAAATTTTCTTTTTTTACAAAAAAATCACATTTAGACCTATTTTAACCAAAATTTTACACAAAAACATGTACCACGTGTGGTACCCCTCCCCAACTTAAAACATTGCATTGTCCCCAATGCAAAACGTAAAAGATGAAATTTTTGGTTAAAAATCCATTTGACAAACTCACACAAAAACCTAACTCACTTTCATAGGAATCACGGTTGCATTTAGCATATGTAACAAGCCTTTAAACCACTCGGTAGCCTGACTGGACGAGTTTAGTCTCGTGAGGGTTTATATGTAACACACCTACAAAGTTATAAAAATAAAATTAAATAAAACAGAATAGATATAAAATAAACACCAATCACGAGTTGCCTCTAGTGTAGCGCTATGTTTAACGGCGTTAGCCCGACGGTACCTTAAATGTGACATGTCACGGTGGCTAGATAGAACACTTCCCGTACACGTTCTCAAAATGTGGTCTCGCTTGATGTCTTGAAGGCCTACCATCATCTTCAGACACATCTCAAGCATCACCTTCCTCTAAGCTCAGTATCTCCTCATATCCTAAGAAGCATCCACCTTTCCAAACCTGAACACTTCTTTTACGCTTTCTCCAACTTGATGCGACCCGGACCTGTTTTGCACAACCAATTTGCCCGATACCCGAAATCAGCTCAGCACACGCATCCTTTTTATCACACATGAATTGGCCTAAATGTCAAAGACCAATTCGTATTTTTCTACTAAGTTGTTGAACGATGATGTGTGTTAGCTTGCTGAACAAGCTCTCTCCTTCCATCACCTAATAACATCCACTAATACCATAAATTTTAGCTCCTTTACATCTTCACTAACCAAATCGTCCTCCCCAACTTTGCTGGTGAACAATCGTGGTACTAAGGATGACTCTTCATCACTTTGAGTGACTTGTGCTTCCTTTTGATCAAGGCATGTTTCTTCATCCAGTGAAGTCTTGTGGTTAGGAACGTCATCTTCATTTTCTTTTTCACCATGAGAATCAATTTTCAACCATTCCATGTTGTTTATCGATTTAAGAATGACTTCATCATTTTCATAATACTCTTCATCCTCGTCATCATAAACCAACATGGTGACACCTTGAGGTTTGTATGTTTCTTCCTTGTCTAGATGTTCCCTCAACCGACTAACTTGTGATTCAAGAGTTAAAATGGATTCAGTGAGAATCTTGTATTTTTTTATCTTTTATTGCCTCCTGATTTCTCATGGCATTCAAGATCATATCTAGCTTCTACTCAAGATCATCTTCATGTTGGTCTTGTTTTGCCGGTGGCGGATTGAGAAAATTATTCTCATATAAAAAAGATTGATGATAATAACTATCAACATGTCCATCACACTCCAATTCGTTTTCCCTTTCAGAATAATGACTACCCATATATCTCTCATATCTATAATTTTATTGAGGCTGGTATTAGTAATCTCCATACACTTGCTCATTCCATAATCCCCTTTGGTGTCTCTCCTCATTCCTCCTTGTAATCTCCATGTAGCAATACTCGAGGGAATGGGAAATATTGTTGCAGTTTGGGCACGTCTCAATCTTAAAACCTATAGTACCTGTAAGTCTGCAAAACAAGAACAACCGAGCGCACCAAAGAACAAACAGAAATGGTAAAATAAAACTAACCTAGCTAAAAAGGAAAAAAAATCGATTTTAAAGACAAAAGAAAAGTAAAATATTTTTGGATTTTTGATTTTAAAATTATCAACAAAAACTTAAACCAAAAGCACAACAACTCCCCGGTAGTGGCGCAAAAATTTGATCGGTGTCGTTGTACCGGTAAAAAATAATAATAACCTAATTACCTTATACTAGATAGGGCAATTGGGTATCGAATCCACAGAGAGTATGTGGTCTTTGTCTAAGCTTTGAGTTTGTGATCATAAATCAATAAAAAGTTTTGGTTTTAAAGTCGTCACTACTAAAATATTGATTAAACAAAAATACTGATTAAGCTAATGATCAAACTAGAATTTAATCTAGAAAATAAAGTGTGAACAATAAAGAGATAAATGTAATTCTTTCCGGGCTCCAATATCTATGGTTGATCACACTATAAATTATCGAAGCATTTAAACCGATTACAATGATTCGTTCGACTTAATATTGATAAATTAATATTGGCACTTATTATGTTTATCAACGACTCACAATAATAAGTCTCTAAACAGTTCACCAATAATCATGCTTAATAGTTTATTTGGGTACAACTTATTTTGGCTAGACAATCATCCTTATCCTTAGTTAAATGGAATTAGCATGAATTGTTAACTAGAAATAAATTGGCTTACACAAATCTCTAAGCATAAAGTTACGTCAACAAAATAATTCACAAATATAAATATGCATGAATCATTCATCGGTGTAAAAATAAATATGACAATTTATAGTAGTGATCTAACCATCAACAAAATTACCGGAAAGAATTACAACGAGCTTAGCCGGACATAGCAATGCACTTAACCCCCTCGTCTGATTTAATATAGGCCTCGACGAATAGTGAATGTATAATGCCAAATAATAATGTAATTATGTGAAATTAACATGATATGAGGTGTATGCAAAATACACCCATCAGTAAGTAACTTCTTTTTTATCCGAGTTGCATTGAAATAACAAATAAGCAGTATGCAGCGAAAGAGAGATTTGGAAATGATACTTGACAAGAGCACCGCAAAGGGAATTTGTGACTCGAGTCGATAGAAATATGATGTATCAAAGCTCAATTGCAGGCTCTAAGAAGAGAATATGAGCTGCTATCAAGGAAAGTTGGTGAAAAGGTTGACACTTACTTTTCTAGGACGCTAAAAGTTACCAACAAGATGAAGGAAAATGGCGATCCTCTAACCGCGATTTTGTGGTGGCCAAGATTCTTCGTTCTTTGACTCCAAAATTTAATTATGTAGTATGTTCTTTTTAAGAATAAAGTAATCTTGATACTATGACTATTCAGCAGTTACGTGGTAGCTTGTTGGTCCATTAGCAACGTATCGAAGAAGATCAGGTCTTGAAGGTAACAGTAAGGTCATTATATCATTGTAGAGGACGAGGATGAAGTGGGTTATCAATGTCGAGGACGTGATTATGTTTCAATTGATAGGGATACTGTTGAATGTTAAAAATGTCTTAAGTTGGGTCATTTCAGTATGAGTGTCCACTGTGGGAAAAGGATGCAAATTATGAGGAATGTGGTGATATCGAGGAGATTATGTTAACTTTTCAAGGAAAATACAACAATTTGCCAAAGAAATGTAAGTGATTTTTGGATTCAGGATAATCGAATCACATGACAAGCCATAAAGGATGGGTTTCGATGCATATTTTATTTTGAGTAAAACACGTAAGGTTTAAACTTTATGAAACTTGATATACTATTACGCCATAATAACAGGGAACAATCATGTGGAAGGGAAATTTTTTATCTTTATAATTAATAAGATTAATAAAATTGAAAAATATTTATTGGATGAAAATGTGTAATATAAAATGATGATGGTAAACTTTCGAAAAGGTTGATTATAAGGTTGATCATGACATTGAATAGAAAGTTTCTTCTGTTGAAAATTATATGGCAAAAGGTTTTGCCGTCTAAAACGTCAGGGGTTGAATATGGTACTATATGCTTGCTGAAAAAATAAAGAGATACTTACGCAGAGACGCGGCCAGGATACCGTATTGATGGGGGCTAAAAAAATCAGCAGTAATGTATAGTTTTTCTTTTTTTGGAAAAATATACAATCAATATTTGAAGTATCTTTAATCAAATTATTAAGTAGAAGGGTTCAAATTATACTTTATAATAAAAACGCACACACACACGTGTACAATACTAAGTCATTAAAGTAGACTTTTTTGTGTTATCTTTTAGCCATCTTCTTCCTCACACAAAACTTCATTACTACGTATAAGTTTATAACGATTGAACAAAAACATAAGTAAATTTCTTACTAAATTGATTCTTGGCTTACTTTCTTCTCACCTTGTCACATGTTAGTCTGCCATTGTTGGGGTGGCACAACACCCTCTGGCACCCCACTGGCTCCGTCGTTGTCCAAACAATCTCGATTACGACCTTACAGTGATAATATGTATGATGATCATATATTCTTAATTATTATCAATCTATTGCTGGTAATTTGAATATCATAATTTTATGGTGTTATGAAAATTAGGTTTTTTTAAACAAAACTACGATCCTACGATGAATATTGAAACTCGGACAACAACATAATAGATGCACGTAATACATGATTTTCAATATCAAACCCGTATACCAAATTCATTAAATCTTTAATTGACACACTAACTACATCATGCAATATTTTATAATCCAATAATCCAATCGAGATTTAGTGCTCTATATACAGTTGAGTCATCGTGTTCATACTGTGAGGAAAACTGGTGTCATGTCACTATTTTTTCTCATAACACCAAATCACACCATAACACTAAAAAAGTAGCTCCTTAGTTAATGCCATATTTTTTGTGTTATGGTGACCGCACTTATTATTATTTTTTATTTTTATAAACTCAATAAAATTATATATTAAATTAAAATTAACATTTTATTAGTAATAAAAATAAAAGGAAAATAAAAATGAGGTTGTCACATGCACCAAAGCTTACACGTAAAATCATTCAAAATCACTAACAAAAATAATATTTTGATTACTATTATTTTCAAAATTTGGGCGGTGAAACTAATATTTACATATTAAAAAACTTTTCAATAATGAATTAAATTGAGGGAAAATTCTTAAAATGCCTCAAGGTTGCACCCACTTTCATAAAATGCACCAATCAAATAAAAATTTCTCAAAATGTCTTATGTAACTTATGCAACTTTTCCAAAAATGGCAAAATTTTAGGAAGTTATTAAACTTTTTTTTCCCATTTATAGAAAAGTCGCATAAGTTGCATAAGTTACATAAGACATTTTGAGAAATTTTCATTTGATTGATACATTTTGAGAAAGTGGGTGCAACCTTGGGGTATTTCAAGAAATTTTTTCCCTTAAATCAAAATATATTTGAATCTAGAACTAATTGATTACTTGATAAAAACACTCAACAACATGATTTTAGAAAAATACATGTTTTAAAATGAATTTAAATTTAATAATGTTATGATCAAATCATAGAAAAACACTAATATTATAAATGACATGATACGACGAATTTTACATTTTTGTTGTTAAAACACCTAAACATTTAGAAGCAAAAATATTACGTGATGTGTACCTAAATGAAGGACATAGCAAAAATGTTATGTAATGTGTACGTAAATGAATGACATGGCACTTGGTTTTAGTTGAAAGACATATTCATGTAACCACTCGTTAAATTGAATGGTGTCAAAGGAAAAATAGTTACACGATTTCAAATAATATCCAAGTAGCCTCGCTTAACGATTAATCCAATAACATAGTATTAGGGGTGAGAAAAAAAAGACCGAAGAAACTCGAAACCGAATCAAAAATCAAAAATTAAATCAAAAAAATCGATTGAAACTAAAAACCGATAGTTCAGTGTTTACTTTTCAAAAACCAAAAGACTTTTAAGCCGGTTTCGATTTTCATAAAATCGTGAAAACCAAACAGAACCAAATCATTATATTATATAATATATATAGTATAATATAACTAAATAATTAATAAATTTATATTTATATTTTAAACTAATATTTATTTTGTGAGGAAATAAAAATAATATATTTATTTTAATGTTTATGCGCGTGTTTCTTATGTATGTGTGTTTACTTTACAATATAATAGGCGAGTACCCGCACATAGCAGCGAAAATTTCTAGCGACATATATTAACGATATGCGATATTACAGTGAGTGTATCATACAACATTCAAATAGAGCCCACAAATATCAATTTACAATTGCAAGCCGGTTGTAACGTTCCTAACTCAACTCAAACAAAAGTTCATAACATGTATCGAGAACATATGTTGGAGGAACATAAAAAATAAACTTGTTATTTAGTTTAATTTGTGGTATCTTTTATTTACTAATCTTATTTTGTGTTTTTTAAGAATAATTTTTATCTATTTTTCCAAGTTTAGTTTTCCTATAAAATTAGGACTTATTTGTATTGAATTATTATTGAGATATGAATAAAAAACACAGACTTGTAGTCTTTTGTTAATTGACTTGAATCCAGGTTAGGGTTTATTGTTCAATTTTCACCCTAATAATCGGGCATTCGTTTGAATCAACGATTGTTGGAAGAGTTATTTCTGGTATTTTTTGTGAATCAACAGCTCAATTATCTATCTTTGTATCTTTGTTTTTTCGCTACATCAGTTGGTATCAAGAGCCGAACTTCCTGATTAAGATGTTAGAATATCCGTTTTTTGAGGGTGATGGTTCATGTTTTGATGAATGAGAAGATTATGGTGCGGCTAGTGATGATTATGAAGGACCTCCAATATTTGATGATGATCTATATGAAGAAGAATCTATGTTAATTTATAATATTGATATTAAAGATGTCATTGGGGAAGAAGAAGGATTTATCGGAAAAGAAGAATTTGGTCGAGAAAAAGATAACATTGAAGACATTGTAGTTGTGGCTACTAATCTTTATTCATCAATGATCCAAACTACCATGGTCGACAAGTTGGGTTTAAAGACGATCAAGGTTCAAGGTAGATTCATTATAAATAAAGGAAATTTTGTTGATCCCAAACTTAGATCGATTAAGCTTGTGTATACGAGATTAGATCAAGTTATACACGTAGAGATACTTTGTTTATGTATAAAGTAATCTAAGTGTTATGTGGAATTAACACTTAAACAAGAACACACAAAGATGTAAAACAAACTTTCACTTGATTGATAATAAAGAACTTGCTTACAATGAAAGTGTTTAACGTATGAAAACTTATTATGAAACATAACCTAAAGGTCTTCTTTTATAGACATAAGAAGCCTTGTACAAGAGTCTACGTATCAACTATTCTAGGTAAAGATAATTATAGAAAATACAATGTTGAACTTATCTTTACTAGAAACAAACTAAAAACATAATACGCGTAGACCATATCTTTCTATCAGTGCTTGTCTTCAACCTATCAACGCTTGACTTCTTCTTGTCAACGCTTGATCTCTCAGCGTTTGTTTTCTTCCTATCAACGATTGTTTTCCTCTTGTCAGCGCTCAAGTGGACTGGCTACATTTTATTCCCAACAATCCTCCCCTAAACTTGATATCTACTCTAGCAATCAAGTTTCTGAATAAAAATTAAGAACTAGGAGGAATCTTACAAACTTTATCATATTGGTAATAAACATGTCTGATCAAATCTTTGGCCACGTCAGTTGAATAATCAATCTCCAGCTGTGTTGTCTTCATCTTCTCCAAAACTTCTTTGGACATGGAATACTGACCATCTACAAGTAGATACTCAGCAAACTTTGTAGAGCTCAAGTAGTACACACCAGCAGCTGAATACAAACGCCATTGAAGACCACTAAGATCATCCTCAAGATCCTTCCAAACAGTAGGATCTTCTTCTCTTGGTCCACACATTCTCTTGAATGTTGACAAAAGTTTTATTCCATTGACTGAAGTAGGAGCTTCAGTCTTGATTGTAGTGTTTTTGTACCCTTTAGGAAAAGGATGACAAAAGTGGCAAGTATTAAGTGTCGGTTTAGGAAAACCGAGCACTAATGACCAAATAAGTCCAAGTTCGTTCTCGAGGAGGCTAGTGTGTTGTGTTAAGAGATGATTTTTGATTTGTTTGTGATTATATCGATGAAAGAAAAGAAAGGAAAAGACGAATAATGCTAAAAATACCCCTAAGACGTAAAAAACGCACAAACGTAAAACTCGACAAAAAATAAAACTCCACTACAAATTACCAAAATTTTAATCTAAGTTGAGAAAAATCTAATTAAAACAAAAGTGAAAACCAAATTTTTCAAATCTTCTTTAATTATTTAATATTAAATTTCAAAGTTTAAAGGAAAACCCAAAATTAAATAAAATTATTTAAAAGTGATTTTTTAAAATTTTACTTTTTGTAAACCTAAAATAAACTAATTAAAATATAAAAATTAATTTTCTAAAAATTAAAACTATTTTTTTCTATTTTTTATCTATTTAATTAAAGACGGGTAATTAAAAACTAATTAAAAATAAATAAAGAAAGTAAAAAAATTAAATCTTGACCAGAAAAATGCTAGGCTAACTGACAAACAAAAAAAAATGAAAATAAGCCAATTTGCTTAACTAATAAGCTCTTATGAGCTTGTTAAGATACGGCTTTAATTAAAAAGCCCACAACCAAAGAGGTGATAAATAGTCAAATCCTTGAGACTTTATCAGTAAAAGTCCCAAGGGCGAGCGGTAGTGTGTGTGTGCGTTGGCAGTGGTGGCACAAGTTCGAGTCCTGGCCACGCCAAAATTTTTCAAATAATTTTTTTTTGTTTTTCTTTTTACCCCACTTGTTCACAAATACTTCTACTTACCAAAACACAAACACACGTCTAATTTAAGCTAGGATATACCCTAATTTGAATCAAATAAGTCCCAGACCTGGAATCCCTTTTTTTCTTTCTTGTTTTCTATTCTTTTTGGACAGTCAAAACCCCCTCTAGCAGTTGGCTTGTGGGGGCGTTTTAAGCAAGCAGAAAGCAAAAACAAACTCGGACAACAAACTGACTGAAATCACAAGCAGGTAAATCAGGAAGCAAAGGTTGCAAGCGCACTTATACAAATACAATCCAATCTAACAATCAACTACTGAATCATGCCATATAGTGCAAATAAGCAAACCTAATACCTTGGTCTGATGAACAGTAGCAGTAAGCACGAAAAAAAAAGGTAATCAAGCTGAATGAAAATTTAACCAGATTCTAAGCAGTATGCAACTTTATATGGGTCAGGCTTAGCAGCTTATGCAAGTGCAACGACAGTAAACACAAAATAACAACGCATAAAACTAAAACTAAGCAGAGATACAAAACTGACTAGCAGAATCAAAAAAATGCAAGAATAGAACCCATGAACCCTAGCTATCCTGCTAATCTAGCAGACTAACAACTCCTAGGCAGCAAATCCGAATTTAGCTATTTATACGGCTGTCTCACACTTTTCGGACTGTTTTGGTGGTCCGAAGATTTACACAGTCATAATAGCTTGTGAAATCTTTGGAATGCATCTAACCAGTCCCAAAAGCATTATAAAAGCAATATAAATACCCAGATTTCTCAGCAAATCTTTTAAACAAGAAGATTGCACAGTTCTCTATTTTAAACAGAAAATCAGTTGGTTTTAGTAGTATTTTTCAAACTCCTTCTCAAAACAACTAAGATACGAAACCTAACAGTCCTAACCTAATGATTGAGTGCAGAGCTAAGTCGAACCCCGAGGCGGTTAATTCCCCACCCTTGTTCCAGCACTCCAAACACTATTTTCTAACAGACAAGTAAAGTGAACAAAGCAGCGTAAACTGAATACGAAACAAGCAGATAGATCAAATGAACAAATCACACTCTAAGGCTATAGTCTAGCATGCACCAACATGAATCAACAAAATAACATAAATGGAACACACGATTTCACACCAAAAGAATCAGCAGGCAAACATTTCTATAACATTTGAACGATAAGCAGCATGAATACGAAAAATAAAAAAAAAAGAAAGGAGAATGTTATACCTACCCCTGCTTACATCCAACAGGGGTCAGCTATGCTCCCCTGAACTCGACCAACTACTAGGTTCGAGGCAGGGGTGTCTTAGACAGGAATAAAAGGCGAGGGTGTTCGTTGGGGTTCAACAGCTGAACCGAACACCAAGTATGAGTGGAAGGACTGCTAAGAATAACAAATGAAATCCAAGAACTGAGTTCTTGGATTGTTAGTTCAACAGATAAATATTACACTCACTCACGTTCCGAAAACCCCTTTTTTTCTTTCTCAGACTTGAACTTGTCAAACTTATGATTTTCTGAAAATTAAAAAAAAAGGAAACCAAAAGAATGGATGAGTATTGCCAGCCTCACAAGAGTCTAGCCTTTACCAAGATACCCACTAAGGCTTGATATAAACTCTATATCAAGTCTTCATAGTCATATCCCAGTACAAGCTATAACCCCATTTGTGACTTTGTCATAACTAAACTCAGAAGTAGCGTAAATTAGTTCAATTTAGTTAAAAGAGAAACACAACTTTCGATATCTAAAAACGGATTCAACTTTTCAGTAAACTTAAAAGAAATAAAACCAAACTTAACTTGTCACTTATGTTTGATCCTCAATTAGAAGATCAGACATATATGATCCAAACTCAAGTTATGGTACACTAGATTCTTTAAAACAGATTTATATCAAACTTTTTCAACAAAAGCTAAGGACTTGGAATAACTTCAACCACAAACATAACATAACAGAAACTGAAATTAATTGGGGACTTGTTTTCTTTCAACAAATACTAAACCAGATTTTCATTAATTCGAAAATGGGATTTACAAGCAAGTGAACCAAACGAAAACAAGAACAACCTCTACTAAGTCCTAAAACGCCCTTTATATAGGGTCACAAGATGATTCTAGAAAGTAAAAATATGCTAACCCTAATTGATTGAAAATCCAAAAATACCCTTTGAAGATTCGGATCATAAATCGAATATGCTTGGTCTTGATTCTTCTTTTTGAATTTGTCCAAAAATCATGTGATCTTTGCATGTGATGAGATGATCTTGAACGTTGGATTTGATGTGGGAAATAAGCAATCTTTCTAAACCATTGATCTTCTGCCATCCCTTGTCTTGTTCTTCACATGGAGACAAACCGTGAGCTGGTGGGGGGACCAAATGGAGATGTAGATAGATTCTGGGTGAGGTAATTAGCTGGGTGTGGGGTAAATCAAGCATAATCATAGGTAATTTAGATTTCCCCTATGATTTGTTTGAAGTGGTGATTAGGGTTTATGGGGAAAGTTTGGGGGTATTGATCTGTTTAGTTTAGGATTAGAAGTGTTTAAGAGGAAAACACGTTTAATAATAAACGTGGGTTGTAAAAAAAATGGGTCAACCGGGTTTGGGTAGGGTAAATGGGTAAATGGGTATTAAAGTTGGGTTAGGGTGACGTGTCAGCTGATAAGTGGGTGTATGAGTTTGTTTGTCTCCCAAGAATGCCCCCCAATGTTTCTTGTCTTTGTCAATTTGTAATAACAGCCCACTATCTTAAATCCCTTTGTAAACACTTTGGCTGAGTTGTCACAAATGGCACAAATACTTTTCAAAGTTTATCACAAGGACTTTAAATGCAATTTCTTATATCTTCAAGGGCTTAACTTGTCATGTCTTCATATTTCAAGGTTTTGACTTGTTTGTTGACTTCTTGGAGGACCAATATTGACAATTTAGTTTTGTTGAGGGACTAAATTTGCCAATTCTTCAAAGTTAAGGGTCCTTTTTGTAATTTTGACAAACTTCAGGGACCAAACTTGTAATTATGAAGATACAAGGGTATAAAGTGTCAATTCTTCCATATTGGAGGACCCTTCTTCAAAATTCTTTAAATCTTCAAGGGTTTTCTTTGGAAAATTCTTCATTAGGGCTTGGTTCATCGTGCGGCTTCGTTTCATGTGTTCGTTTTTTACTGATTCTTGTGATCTTTTGTCATTTTCTCAATATCCGTACCTAAAATACACAAGCAACAAACACAAGCATATATTTGGGTATTTTTATGATATTTAATGCATTTTAAGCCCTATTTAGACGATGAGACTATGTATAAAAGCAGTCTCGTCACTCCCCCACACTAAACCATTGCCGTGCCCTCACGCAATGCTAGAATAAAGTATCTTAGCATCTCCAAAATTCATTTTTATTCACTTTATTGAATGATAAACTAGCTACACTATTACTACTACTACTACTTGCGTTTTAGACATAATGTATGATTTTCATCGCAAAATGGGACGTTTAGGTTCATAGAATAAGAACACGTGAATGCTTCGTTAGAAATAATTTCATCATCCTCGATTTTCACCCCAATTCCATGCCAAGCGTGCAACGAGATCATTGTCATTATAAGTTAGTAATGCTAACACTACTCATATGCCCTAATCACGTACTTATCCTCCCATTATTCCTAAGTTATATCTCTTATATTTTATTTTGTCTTGAATGTTTCACAAGGATACATTGTTTGACTTATGCGATAATAGAGATTTTGGTCTAAAAATAGAGTCCTAACGGTGTAACTAAGACCATCAAATCAATAACCCTTCCTAATAGACAACGATGTCAAAAAATTAAGTTGACAAGAAGAATCGATAAACACGGTTTTATAACGGTTTTGAACATGAGACTTATTACCAAGACTTTTATACGCCCCCTAACGGAAGGGCCTTATTATCTTTGGTTTACCTCCATCTTTTATTCAACTTCGCCATGAAGCTTTTATTATGACTTCGGTCTTGCCTTGCCTTTTATTTTCCGCCTCATCGGTGGTTTTATTAGCCAAAGACGTATATCCTCACGCTAAGGCGAATTTTGGATCTTTAAAGCTTCGAAGATTAAGGCTTGATTCACTTTCAATTTTGCATAGATTTTAGGCCTTGTGGGGCTTTAAATTGTTTGCTAGATTTAGGTGAGCACTTGAAATCTTATTATTGGGTGAAGCTTTTGATTATTCGGGTGCCAATACTTCAAAACCGTGACGCTGGCGATACCTTAATGTCTTCCCAATTTAATTACACGGAAGCTACTAGAAAAGACTAGAAACCCAACAATCCTAACTAAACCGCTAAGTCAATATTTATTAAGCAAAAAAAAATATTTACATGCGAAGGGAGAATAAGCAAACAACGAGAACAATTGAGTTTTTGAAAGAATACGAGTATTCTACGTTTAGCATAGTAACTTATAATTAACTCTATCATTTCTCGTCCTCATTTAAGAGACTTAGCCTAATGTGTAGTTAAGGAATCGAAGCTAAGTGCTCAACACGCACGGTCGAGTCAAAAATTACTCTTATTCTCGCCATCGGAAAACCTACATTCGTGTCTTCAAACACTTATAAAATATGAGAAAAATTTTAAAATTTGGCCATTTTTAGCCTTATTTTGCAACAAAAACGATAAACAAAAAGATAAACTTTGGAAAGCGTGAAGGTTTGGCAAAGCAAGTATCTATTCACCCCCCCCCCCCTTATACTAAAGTTAAACATTGTCCTCAATGTTTCGAGTCTAGGGGTGCAAACACCCCCATACTAGAGACGTAGTCGAATGCCTAATCTAGCATGGAAAGGGTGTAACCATTAAATTTAAAGCCGTTTATGAAGTGTGCTAAAAACCTAAGGTTAGAACATCAAAAGGATATATCATGGATATTGAGAAATGTCTCCAAAGCAAACGATCGAGTGCTCCCATAAAACGAACACGAGAGGCTCCAATCGTAAAGATCATGATCATATAAAGTTCACAATTCACAAACAACCACGGAACAAAGGTTGGAAGGGCACAAATCCCCACACGTAAGCTACATTAGAAAGCGATAATATGTACATAGGATAAGCATGGGACTCCCCCACGAGGCACCTCGTTTTTGATTACCGAGTCATGAGCTCGACTCGATCCCCTCAATACTAATTATCATTGGGGAAGGTGACTTGGTCGAGGTAGTTCAAGGATGGAACTTCCCCGCCAAAGTAGTGCTTCAACCTATGTCCATTCACCTTGAAGTTAGGACCATCATCTTGAGCTAGCTCGATGGTCCCATACGGAAACACTTGAGTCACGGTGAATCGACCGGACCAACGGGATTTCAATTTACCGGAAAAGATTTTTAATCTTGAATTAAAAAGCAAAACTTGATCCCCAATGTTAAAAACCCGGTTTTTAATTTTAGAATCATGCAACTTTTTAGTTTTTTCTTTGTAAATCAATGAATTTTCATAAGCAATATCCCTTAATTCATCTAATTCATTCAATTGCATTTTCCGGTGTTTTCCCGCGGTCTCCATATCATCATTACAATGCTTTAGGGCCCAATAAGCCTTGTGTTCTAACTCGATAGACAAATGACAATTCTTTCCGTACACAAGCTTATAGGGAGTGCACCCAATGGGCGTCTTATGAGCGGTCCTAAAGGCCCATAAAGCATCGTCCAACTTATCTGACCATGATTTTCGGTTTTCCCCAACGGATCTCTCCAAGATCCTCTTCAACGCTCGGTTTGAAACCTCGACTTGCCCACTCGTTTGTGGGTGATAAGCCGTAGAAAGCCGATGTGTAACCCCATATTTCCTTAGAACCCTTTCGAATTGGTCGTTACAAAAATGGGTTCCACGATCGCTTATAATAGCACGAGGGGTTCCAAACCGAGAAAACAATTGCTTCAAAAACTTGACTACCACACGAGCATCATTGGTGGGCAAGGCCTTGGCCTCCACCCACTTAGATAGGTAGTCAACCGCAACAAGGATGTACTTATTACCACGAGATGATGGGAATGGCCCCATAAAGTCTATACCCCAAACGTCAAAGATCTCACACACTTGGATGATATTTTGTGGCATTTCATCTTTTTGTGAGGCTTTTCCTTGTCGTTGGCATGCATCACACGACTTCACAAGATCTTGTGCATCTCGGTAAATAGTAGGCCAAAAGAAGCCGGCATCAAACACCTTCTTAGCAGTGAGATTTGCACCGTGGTGACCACCCGTGGGTCCCTTATGGCAAGCTCTAAGGATGTTAGAAGCTTCGGTGCCAAACACACAACGTCGGATGATTTGATCCGCACAAGTTCGAAACAAGTAAGGGTCGTTCCAAAAGTAGAACTTGACGTCACGAAAGAATTTTCGTTTTTCTTGAGTCGTCATACCCTTACTGATGAAGTTACCCGCATGGTAATTTGCAAAATCCGCAAACCATGGGGTAGAAGAATCAAGCTTAGAATTCACTACACCAAGTGTCTCGAGCGAAAATGTTTCGGTGATTTCCTTGGGCTCGTAAACACTTTGGTGAGGATCTTCCAAACGAGAGAGATGATCGGTCGCTAGATTCTCGGCTCCTTTTTTGTCAACGATTTTGTGATCAAATTCTTGAAGGAGGAGAATCCAACGAAGTAATCTAGGCTTAGCATCTTGCTTTGCCATAAGATACTTAATAGCCGAATGATCCATATACACTATGCATTTTGTCAAGACGAGGTAAGGTCGGAACTTCTCAAATGCATACACCACGGCAAGGAACTCCTTTTCCGTTGTAGTGTATTTTAGTTGAGCCTCGGTCATCGTCTTGCTAGCATAGTGAATAGGCAAGAAGTGCTTATCATGATGTTGCCCGAAAACGGCCCCAATAGCGTAATCACTAGCATCACACATAAGTTCAAAGGGGAGGTTCCAATTGGGAGCAACAAGAATGGGAGCTTCGGTAAGTTTCCTCTTAAGGATTTCAAAGGCTCGTACACAATCTTCGTCAAAGACAAAACGTGCCTCTTTTTCAAGAAGATGTGTAATGGGTCGAGAAATCTTCGAAAAATCCTTGATGAATCGACGATAAAAGCCCGCGTGGCCTAGGAAACTCCTAACTCCCTTGACGTTTTTGGGATGAGGTAATTTGGCGATGACGTCTACCTTAGCTTGATCTACCTCAATCCCCGCTTTCGAGACCTTGTGCCCTAAGACGATTCCACTCTTAACCATAAAATGACACTTTTCCCAATTGAGCACAAGGTTGGTTTCCTCACAACGTTTCAACATTCTCTCAAGGTTCGACAAACACGAAGTGAACGAATTACCAAACACGGAAAAGTCATCCATGAAGACTTCCATCGTTTTCTCGATCATATCATGAAAAATAGCCATCATGCATCGTTGAAAAGTTCCCGGTGCATTGCAAAGTCCGAATGGCATTCTACGATAAGCAAACGTTCCATATGGACACGTAAACGTAGTTTTTTCTTGATCACGAGGATCGATGGGAATTTGGAAGTAACCGGAAAAACCATCTAGAAAGCAATAGAAATCGTTTCCCGCAAGTCGCTCTAACATTTGGTCCATGAAGGGCAAGGGAAAATGGTCTTTTCGAGTGGCTTCATTCAACTTTCGATAGTCAATGCACACTCTCCATCCGGTCACGAGTCTAGTGGGAATCAACTCGTTGGCATCGTTTGGCACAACGGTCATCCCTCCCTTTTTAGGGACACAATGAATAGGACTCACCCAAGGGCTATCGGAAATAGGGTAAATCATTCCCGCGTCAAGGAGTTTAAGGACCTCCTTTTTGACGACGTCGTGAATTTTGGGGTTCACCCTCCTTTGACTTTGGATTTTGGGCTTGAAATCCTCCTCCATTAGGATTTTGTGGGTACAAAACTTAGGATCGATTCCCTTAATGTCGGATAACTTCCACGCAATCTCCCCTTTGTGATCCTTTAGAACATCGACAAGTGCGGTTTTTTCATCATTCGAAAGTTCCTTCGCAATAATAACCGGCAACTTGTCGTCCTCCTCCAAATAGACATATTCGAGGTGAGGAGGTAAATCTTTCAACTCGAGGATAGGTGGTTCCTCAAGTGAAGATTTGGGCTCGATACTCATAACCTCCTCGGGTGGAGGAAATGGGAAATCGTTGAGAAAATCCTTGATAATCGAGAAGTCCTCATCGTTGTCGAGGTCTTCGTCACAAGTACGTAGAACATTACATTCTTCCAACGTAAAACCACCACCTTCAAATGGAGTGAAGGTTGGTGTCGAATTATCAAGAATTGTATCTAACATAGTTGGATTGCCACTAGTTTCTTCATCACCAAACCCTAAAACTTCTTGTGAAAATTCCTCGCAAACCACGTCGATCATATCAACGAGGTTTATGGTAGCAACGGAATAAACATGAGAAAGTTGAGAATTTTGAGTTGCGTTTATAACAAGTTCCTCGTCGTTGAAACGTAAGGTGATCTTTCTAGCATGAACATCAATTAAAGCCATAGACGTATCTAAAAACGAACGACCTAAAATAAGAGGAACTTGAGGATCCGTGGGGATATCAACGACGATAAAGTCTACGGGATAGTAGAACTTCCCCACTTTCACAAAAACGTCTTCCGCCAAACCACATGCACGAATCGTGGAATGGTCGGCCATCTCGATAGACATTAGTAAAGGAGTAAGATTAGGAAGATTGAGCGACTTGAAGATTGCAAGTGGCATCAAATTAATGCTAGCACCACGATCGGCCAAGGCATAGCATTCTTCCATATCTTGAATTGCACAAGGGATCAAAAATTTACCAGGATCACCGACTTTTTGAGGTATGCGATTAAGATAAACCGACGAACAACTAGACAATTGGTGCAATTTCTCCTTGTTGTTCAACATACTCTTAAAGTTAGCGGCAAATCGAGGCATCATGACCAAAGCATCGGCGAAACTCACATTAAGGTGCAACTCACGAAACATTTTCATAAAAAGCTCAAATTGATAGTTGTCGCGCTCTTGTCGTTTCTCCTTCCTAAGTCTCGATGGGTAAGGCAAGGGTGGTGTGGGTTGGGGCATAGGCATAGCCTTTGGAATCTCGGGTTCCAATGTTGGTAAAGGGTCGACCGTAGGTGTGGCATGAGCGGTACTTTGTGGGCTTGAGATATGCTCCTTTTCGACCACCACCTCGGGTTCTTCCTCAATTTCCTCCATCGTTGGAGCAATTGGTTGAGGAGTCGGTTCTTTAAGTGCCTTACCACTTCGTGTGGTAATCACTTTCATCTCTCCCTTCGGGTTTGAAATGGTGTTGCTAGGTAAACTACCCGAAGTAGAGGCTTTGTTCCCCATGACGGCTTCTAAAATGGCATTAAGCTTAGCATCTTGACTATTAAACTTAAGATCTTGACTAGCGGCTTTTTGGTCAATTCTTTGTTCAAGCCTAGCATGACTTTGTTCAGATTTATTGTTTTGACCTCTAATTTGATTAGCAAAATCATTTTTCAACTCATTTCTCATGTTAAGATTTTCCTTCACAAAATTAGCTAACTCCTTGGTGTTTTTAGCCGTGTCCCTAGCTTGACTAGCCAATTGCTCTTGTATGTTTTCCAAAATCTTATCATTTGCCGTAGCGTAATTCAAAAAGTCCATTGGAAGTTCTTTAGTGTAAACATTTTGAAGACCTTGACTTGTGTTTTGAAAATTACGGTTTTGATTTTGATTTTGCAATTGGCTACTACTTCCTTGATTCCCATAGTTGTTATTACCCTTGAAATTGTTCCTTTGATTGCTTTGGTAACCAACTTGATTGTTTCGATAATTGTTAGCATTTTGATTTGGTGGAAACCCCGGTGGAGTCAATTGATTAGTGCGGGGAACTTGACCGTTTTGGTTATAAGTTCCCGCGGCCGCGAAGGCACTCGAAGTGTTACCACCGTTGGTAATGCACTCGGAATAATCGTGAGCTCCACCACAATACATACAAGAAACCTCAACCGCTTTAGCCGTAGCGGGAGTGGGTTGTTCACCAACTTTAAACTCAATTAACAATCCTTTTAGCTTATCAAAAATCTTGTTCTCCAAATTAGCCTCGATTTGGCAAGCATCAACGGTGTGTGACAATGAAGGCGAAGGCGAAGACGAAGTCTTACGACCACTCGACGTGCTACGAGGACTATAGACCTTAGACCTATTCTCAATGATTAACAATGCTTCCTCGACCGTCTTACACAAAAAATTACCACCCGCGGCGGCATTAAGATAATCACGCTCATGATCGTTCAAGCCATTGTAAAACGTGTCAATTTGATGCAAGTCGGAAAAACCATGATGAGGACATTCGTGCAACATTTCCTTAAACCTATTCCAAGCCGTTGAAAAACTCTCATTATACTCTTGTGAAAACTTTGAAATCTCGTTTTTCAAATGCGTAGTGTTAGAGGGCGGAAAAAATTGGTTCACGAATTTTGAAACGAGATCCTTCCACGTCAATATAGAATTGGGTGGCTCTTTCTCTAACCAAATTTTTGCGGGCCCCGCTAAGGAATACGGAAAAAGCATCATCTTAATCGAGTCATTTGAGACGTCCTTAAACTTGCAAGTGGCGGTAAGGCGATTAAATTGGCGAATGTGGTTATGAGGGTTGTCCTTTTCGTCACCTCGAAACTTGTTGTTTTGAATCATGGACAACAAACCCGTCTTAACCTCAAAATTCTCCGCAAGGATAGCGGGAATCACAATCGCTTCTCCATAACCCTCGGTGGGTGCTTGAAGCAACTCCATCATAGTTCGATTAGCCATGGGTGCTTCTTTCACTACAATGGGTTCGTCAATAGGAGACTCCTCACTAGAAGGAGTGATTGATTTGTTTCTTCGTTTACGAGCACGTCTTGCTTTGGAGCGAGTTTGCATAAACCTCACGTACAACGAGAGGGTGAGCAAAGAAGATTCTTTTTGGTATTTTTACTTTTTCAATTTTTTTGTGGTTTTTGATTGTTTTTACTTTTTTTTTGGATTTTTGGAATGTATTAGGTAGACGCAAATCTACAAATCTCCTCCTTAATCAAATCTCTCGATTAAAGAAGCCTCAAGGAATGAAAACGATCACGTGAAGTGAACGCCTTCGATGACTTTAGAACGATGGTGGAACACCAAATCGTTCAAGAGGGTTTAATCAATAGAAACCAAGAAAATATATATGATACTTAAGTAATACTTTGGGTGGCAAAACCCTCGATTAGCTTTGAATCTCAAAATACGCACAAGCAAGCGGAGGAAACGAGGCGGCGCGAAGCACTTAAGAGCCTTTTTCCTTTAGGTCGTGAAATACAACCGCCTTATACCCACCTTATAGTTTGTATTTTTCAAAATCGAGCTTCACGAAAGTATTTATCTATTTTTTCCTTTTTTCTTTGGTTTGAGATTCGAATACAATGATTGGGTAATGACCTCCCAAGTCAAGGTTGTGATTTCTCACGTATTTGGAGTACTTGTAAATTTATTGTTCTACGTATACAATATAGTAATAGTATTCACAAAAAACGAAAAACCGATAATACGTGTTAGTAGAGTGCTACTAATACAAATAGCTATTATGGATATATATAAAAACAACAATGTTCAAATCAAAACACAACACGCCTCCCCGGCAGCGGCACCAAAATGGTTGTAGTGTTTTTGTACCCTTTAGGAAAAGGATGAAAAAAGTGGCAAGTATTAAGTGTCGGTTTAGGAAAACCGAGCACTAATGACCAAATAAGTCCAAGTTCGTTCTCGAGGAGGCTAGTGCGTTGTGTTAAGAGATGATTTTTGATTTGTTTATGTTTATATCAATGAAAGAAAAGAAAGGAAAAGACGAATAATGCTAAAAATACCCCTAAGACGTAAAAAACGCACAAACGTAAAACTCGACCAAAAATAAAACTCCACTACAAATTACCCAAATTTTAATCTAAGTTGAGAAAAATCTAATTAAAACAAAAGTGAAAACCAAAATTTTCAAATCTTCTTTAATTATTTTATATTAAATTTCAAAATTTAAAGGAAAACCCAAAATTAAATAAAATTATTTAAAAGTGATTTTTTAAAATTTTACTTTTGTAAACCTAAAATAAACTAATTAAAATCTAAAAATTAATTTTCTAAAAATTAAAACTATTTTTTTCTATTTTTTATCTATTTAATTAAAGACGGGTAATTAAAAACTAATTAAAAATAAATAAAGAAAGTAAAAAAATTAAATCTTGACCAGAAAATGCTAGGCTAACTAACAAACAAAAGAAAAATGAAAATAAGCCAATTTGCTTAACTAATAAGCTCTTATGAGCTTGTTAAGCTATGGCTTTAATTAAAAAGCCCACAACCAAAGAGGTGATAAATGGTCAAATCCTTGAGACTTTATCAGTAAAAGTCCCAAGGGCGAGCGGTAGTGTGTGTGTGCTTTGGCAGTGGTGGCGCAGGTTCGAGTCCTGGCCACGCCAAAATTTTTCAAATATTTTTTTTTTTTGTTTTTCTTTTTACCCCACTTGTTCACAGATACTTCTACTTACCAAAACACAAACACACGTCTAATTTAAGCTAGGATATACCCTAATTTGAATCAAATAAGTCCCAGACCTGGAATCCCTTTTTTCTTTCTTGTTTTCTGTTCTTTTTGGACAGTCAAAACCCCCACTAGCAGTTGGCTTGTGGGGGCGTTTTAAGCAAGCAGAAAGCAAAAACAAACTCGGACAACAAACTGACTGAAATCACAAGCAGGTAAATCAGGAAGCAAAGGTTGCAAGCGCACTTATACAAATACAATCCAATCTAACAATCAACTACTGAATCATGCCATATAGTGAAAATAAGCAAACCTAATACCTTGGTCTGATGAACAGTAGCAGTAAGCACGAAAAAAAAAGGTAATCAAGTTGAATGAAAATCTAACCAGATTCTAAGCAGTATGCAACTTTATATGGGTCAGGCTTAGCAGCTTATGCAAGTGCAACGACAGTAAACACAAAATAACAACGCATAAAACTAAAACTAAGCTAAGCAGAGATACAAAACTGACTAGCAGAATCAAAAAATTACAGGAATAGAACCCATGAACCCTAGCTATCCTACTAATCTAGCAGACTAACAACTCCTAGGCAGCAAATCCCAATTTAGCTATTTATACGGTTGTCTCACACTTTTCGGACTGTTTTGGTGGTCCGAAAATTTACACAGTCATAATAGCTTGTGAAATCTTTGGAATGCATCTAACCAGTCCCAAAAGCATTATAGAAGCAATATAAATACCCAGATTTCTCAGCAAATCTTTTAAACAAGAAGATTGCACAGTTTTCTATTTTAAACAGAAAATCAGTTGGTTTTAGTAGTATTTTTCAAACTCCTTCTCAAAACAACTAAGATACGAAACCTAACAGTCCTAACCTAATGATTGAGTGCAGAGCTAAGTCGAACCCCGAGGCGGTTAATTCCCCACCCTTGTTTCAGCACTCCAAACACTATTTTCTAACAGACAAGTAAAGTGAACAAAGCAGCGTAAACTGAATACGAAACAAGCAGATAGATCAAATGAACAAATCACACTCTAAGGATATAGTCTAGCATGCACCAACATGATTCAACAAAATAACATAAATGGAACATACGATTTCACACCAAACGAATCAGCAGGCAAACATTTCTATAACATTTGAACGATAAGCAGCATGAATACGAAAAATAAAAAAAAGAAAGGAGAATGTTATACCTACCCCTGCTTACATCCAACAGGGGTCAGCTATGCTCCCCTGAACTCGACCAACTACTAGGTTCGAGGCAGGGGTGTCTTGGACAGGAATAAAAGGCGAGGGTGTTCGTTGGGGTTCAACAGCTGAACCGAACACCAAGTATGAGTGGAAGGACTGCTAAGAATAACAAATGAAATCCAAGAACTGAGTTCTTGGATTGTTAGTTCAACAGATAAATATTACACTCACTCACGTTCCGAAAACCCCTTTTTTTCTTTCTCAGAATTGAACTTGTCAAACTTATGATTTTCTGAAAATTAAAAAAAAGGAAACCAAAAGAATGGATGAGTATTGCCAGCCTCACAAGAGTCTAGCCTTTACCAAGATACCCACTAAGGCTTGATATAAACTCTATATCAAGTCTTCATAGTCATATCCCAGTACAAGCTATGACCCCATTTGTGATTTTGTCATAACTCAACTCAGAAGTAGCGTAAATTCGTTCAATTTAGTTAAAAGAGAAACACAACTTTCGATATCTAAAAACGGATTCAACTTTTCAGTAAACTTAAAAGAAATAAAACCAAACTTAACTTGTCACTTATGTTTGATCCTCAATTAGAAGATCAGACATATATGATCCAAACTCAAGTTATGGTACACTAGATTCTTTAAAACAGATTTATATCAAACTTTTTCAACAAAAGCTAAGGACTTGGAATAACTTCAACCACAAACATAACATAACAGAAACTGAAATTAATTGGGGACTTGTTTTCTTTCAACAAATACTAAACCAGATTTTCATTAATTCGAAAATGGGATTTACAAGCAAGTGAACCAAACGAAAACAAGAACAACCTCTACTAAGTCCTAAAACGCCCTTTATATAGGGTCACAAGATGATTCTAGAAAGTAAAAATATGCTAACCCTAATTGATTGAAAATCCAGAAATACCCTTTGAAGATTCGGATCATAAATCGAATATGCTTGGTCTTGATTCTTCTTTTTGAATTTGTCCAAAAATCATGTGATCTTTGCCTGTGATGAGATGATCTTGAACGTTGGATTTGATGTGGGAAATAAGCAATCTTTCTAAACCATTGATCTTCTGTCATCCCTTGTCTTGTTCTTCACATGGAGACAAACCGTGAGCTGGTGGGGGGACCAAATGGAGATGTAGATAGATTCTGGGTGAGGTAATTAGCTGGGTGTGGGGTAAATCAAGCATAATCATAGGTAATTTAGATTTCCCCTATGATTTGTTTGAAGTGGTGATCAGGGTTTATGGGGAAAGTTTGGGGGTATTGATCTGTTTAGTTTAGGATTAGAAGTGTTTAAGAGGAAAACACGTTTAATAATAAACGTGGGTTGTAAAAAAAATGGGTCAACCGGGTTTGGGTAGGGTAAATGGGTAAATGGGTATTAAAGTTGGGTTAGGGTGACGTGTCAGCTGATAAGTGGGTGTATGAGTTTGTTTGTCTCCCAAGAATGCCCCCCAATGTTTCTTGTCTTTGTCAATTTGTAATAACAGCCCACTATCTTAAATCCCTTTGTAAACACTTTGGCTGAGTTGTCACAAATGGCACAAATACTTTTCAAAGTTTATCACAAGGACTTTAAATGCAATTTCTTATATCTTTAAGGGCTTAACTTGTCATGTCTTCATATTTCAAGGTTTTGACTTGTTTGTTGACTTCTTGGAGGACCAATATTGACAATTTAGTTTTGTTGAGGGACTAAATTTGCCAATTCTTCAAAGTTAAGGGTCCTTTTTGTAATTTTGACAAACTTCAGGGACCAAACTTGTAATTATGAAGATAGAAGGGTATAAAGTGTCAATTCTTCCATATTGGAGGACCCTTCTTCAAAATTCTTAAAATCTTCAAGGGTTTTCTTTGGAAAATTCTTCATTAGGGCTTGGTTCATCGTGCGGCTTCGTTTCCCGTGTTCGTTTTTGACTTATTCTTGTGATCTTTTGTCATTTTCTCAATATCCGTACCTAAAATACACAAGCAACAAACACAAGCATATATTTTGGTATTTTTATGATATTTAATGTATTTTAAGCCCTATTTGGACGATGAGACTATGTATAAAAGCAGTCTCATCAAGTCTCATACTTGGCTTCCAACAACCTCCAAAGGTCTACCAAGTCTTCTCTATCCACACTTGCAAAGAGAGATACAAGAGTAGTAAAAGTGTGTACCTCTTTCCCATACCTGCCAATCTTCCAAAACCCACTTTCATCTTCTTCATAGCTTATAATAGGGTTTCGGAATCAAGAGGTAACACTTGTACCATATCTGAAGCTTCCAGGGGTGAGAGCTTGATGCTCCTTCTTATAACAGCTTCACTGGGCTTCAATCTATCCATATCTTTAGGAAACTCAAGAGGAACTCCCTTCTTTAAAGGTCTTGGAACAATCATTGCCTTCTTAAGCTCCATCTCTTCTGCAAGTTCTTCTTTCCTTTCATCTGAAAGAAGTCTTAGAATGTTCATTTCCTGCACTTTTACCCAAATGGGATAAGCCTTGTACTCCAACTCTTCAAAGGATAATCCCAACAATTTCTTATCGGTCCATCCTGTTCCATGACATCTGAGTAGCATGTAATACAGCTCCCTTCTATCCCTCTTCAGCAGTGAAAGAACATTGCTAGCTTTGTGTTTCAGAATTACCTTGCAGTCTTTTTGAACTCTTAGAAGAATCTCCAAACCCCAAATTTGGTCTGAAAGAGTCAAATATAGATTCTCCATACATCTATCCTCCCAAGCATGGTACATCTGAACAACTTCTGGCATATCAAAGTCTACTTGCAATTTCAACTCTCTAAGCTTCTCTCTTGCCAAATCATCACCATATTCAAGTCTCTCAGGTTGCTCAATTATCATCACACTTGAATCTGAACTGGCTTCATTACTTCCTTCTTGTTCCTCTGAAGTGACAACAAATGGTGATTCACCAACCTTCTTTCTTTCTTGTTCCACAAGTTGTGCAGCCAACCTTTTATCAAACTCTACCTGTGCTGCATCCTTTGGAACTTCTACTTCTACCATGATTCCTTTACCCTTATCTAATGGATCAATGATAGGTAAGGATGATGGTAATACCTGTGAAGATACTTCTTTGATGATGGCTGATGACTGGAATACATCAACCTCATCTGCAGGTCTGTCAACTCTCAAACTCCTTGTGTCAGCGCCCAATTTGCTCATGTCAGCGCTTAAATTTTGTTTGTCAAAGCCCAAATTACTTGTATCAGCGCCTCTTGTAATTTGCTCCAACATAGCTGTAAAAGACAAGTCTAAATTGGTAGGAGTTACCAGAGATGTGTCAAAACCTGGTTGCTTCTTCAATTCAGTTAGGGCTTCGGCAACACCCAAAGATTCACCATCATGTGAGCCCTTATCACTCACATTAATCTGCTCATCCTCCCCTTTGGAAGATTCCTCCATCCCACGCCTTGTGCTAGCATTCTCTAAAATAACAATCCTCTCCATCAATTGCTTGAGTTCAAGTCCTTGTGTACTGACAATTTGTACCAAGTCTTCATTTTGCTTTTGCAAGCTAATGCAGACAGCCGTCAATGCCATTAAGGTGTATGGTTCCAATCTGCCCTCCTCTAAAATGGGTATTTGACGTCCCAAGTTAGATTCATGGGACATGGATGAGGTCTTAAAGATGTTAGGACTGTCTTGGCCTGCATCTAAGCCAGAACCAATAGTCCCAGCCTCATCCATAGCACCAACCACACTTGTGGTGGTGGTTCTCTCTGCTACATGGCTAGGACCACTAGAGGAGAACACTCCAGTAGTCCTTTGGTGTTTTTGCAACCTATGTTGTGGTGGGGTAGAAGATGATGTGGATTGGGTGGATGTGGGTAGGTTAAGGGGTGTTTGGGTCTGTGAAGGAAAAGTGTCAACGTTTGGATTACTTGTGTCAACGCCAACATTTAAGGTGTCAGCGTTGAAGGGGTCTTGGTCAATTTCCATGCGTTGAGGTGAAGGTAAAGGTTCTGGTATTGGGTCAAGTTGTGGTTGTGGGTCTGGTTGGGGTTGTGCTGCTGCAATAACAGCAAGCATAGCTGGGGTGAGGGGTAAGTCACGGTGAGGAGGTGAGTTCATCTTGGTAAAAATAGCTTTCTTTTGCACAGGGGTCTCATAAAAATCATCATGATCCCTTGTGCAGTAATTTTGCACATCAAAAACCATTTGTAAAAATCTGGGATAAGCCAAAGTCATCTTATTCCCTTTGTTTTTACACATGCCATCAAAAATCATTTTAGAATAATTAAACTTTTGCCCAGTTTCAATACACACAATAGTACTAGCAATGGATCTATTAATCTCATTGTGTGCAGTACACTTGGGACTCAAACATTGCAAGATGACATGTATGAGGTACTTCCATGCTGGGGGAAACTCTTGTTTATGATATTTGTTTAAAGTGCCCTCATCAGGGAAAGGATACCTCAAAGCCCTTAGTCCTTGTTCTATTTCATGAATGGGAAGGGTGGTTATACCATCTGCATCATCAAGATGCAAAGCCTGGCGAACCAAGGCTTCAATAACCACCCAAGTACGCCCATGAACAATAGATGATAATGTAGTTACATTATTAACTTTTGAGGAACTGGCAGTGTTCCAAAACTGCTTAATATGTGTGACAGAGATGAGAGGAGCATGAGAAAGAGCATACCTAATTGGGGATGCATTCAAATACGCCACCATCTGTGTGTATTGTGGAAACAGAGTGTCATCAACGTCCAAATATGCAATCATGTTGTGTTGACTCCTGAATCGCAATACCAAATCACTTGGTTTAAATTTTGGTGCCATTGTAGAAGAAAGTTGTTTATGAATGATTTAGAAAGATGAATTATAGGAGAAAATTGTTAGACAAGAATATGAGGTACCCTGTTTAAAAATAGGAGCCAAATATATAGGAGAGATAGATGTATGTGATTGGTCAAAAATGAGGCAACTATTTTCAAAATATCATGATGAAAATATTGAAAAGAAAATAAGTTATCTCATGCATTAATTAAAAGTTATCTGCTCCCAAAATTACGCCCCCAAAATTCGTTAAAAATAACAACTGGGTAGGTCCCAATGAGTGTCAACGGTAAAAAATAACCCATCAACGCCCAACGGCTATATTCTTGTCAACGTTTGCCAAAGCCATGTCAGCGTCTAAATTGGTCATAACAACGCTTGGAAAAATACTTGCCAGTGTCCAAAAATAAAAGTAATAAAAATGAAAAAGGACCTTAACAAAGTAATTTATCCTAGTGAAGATAACCTATATGTTGATAATTATTATAGGGCGGCAAGCACTGTCCAGTTATGCACACTTGCTTATGCAAGATAGACATAACAGTCCTCTAGTGTCCCTTGCTAACCAAAACTCTTAACAACTAAGTTATCTCATAAAATTCCTTGTTACTCCCAGATAAACCCATGATAAAATCATTCCCAAGCCTCCCAACAGACCACAACCAATTCTAGGCCAAAAATGTCTTGGCAGCATGCATAGTATATCAACTTTGCATGCTACAGTGCCTCATGATTTAGTAAAACTAACTCATACTCACCTATGGACACAATCTAGAATTGTGATAAGAGTATTATAAGAATACCTAAAAGTCCTAAAGGTTCCTAAAACCTCCCCTTAAACTGTGATACATATGTTGCCCAAAAAATATGCATGAACATAAAAATTTATGTCAAGATAGGAATATAAATATTCCAACCATCATCCATAAATGAAAACATGCTCAAAAGATACTCCAAGGATCCATAAGCAACTCTGTATCCAATGGTACAATGCTAACACTACCTGCACACTTAGATTAAAAACAACAAAACTAACATTGCTGTTGACAACGCCACGATAACACTTGTCAGCGTTAAAGTAACCATTGTCAGCGTTAGAAAAATATAGTGGAAAATCTAACTTCAAAAAGACCAATAACAATGCATTATCCTGTACATACTTTTACAATAAGACCCCAAAACACATATTATGTGAGATTCATCATTCCAATACTTGTTACCAAGTATTGGAACCTTCCAGCATCAAAAGGTTTAGTAAATAAATCAGACACATTTTCTTCTGTGTCAACCCTATCTGGTTGTAATAAACCCTTTTCAAAACAATCTCTTATAAAATGATGTCTAATTTCTATGTGTTTTATTTTAGAATGATGTACAGGATTTTTAAGAATGCATAAAGTATTGTTATTGTCAACAAAAATCTTGGTATGCATGAAATTATACCCATAATCCAATAGTTGGTTCTAAATCCATAAGACTTGTCCACAACAAGCAGCTGCAGCTACATACTCTGCTTCAGTTGTAGAATTGGCCACCACTGTTTGTTTCTTGCATTGCCAAGATATCAACCTACTCCAAGAAACTGACATCCACCAGTTGTGGATTTTCTATCAAACTTATCACCACCATAGTCACTGTCTGAATATGCAATAAGCTCCAATAGTGAATCTTTTGGGTACCACAAGCCAATATCTGGATAACATTGATGAGATGGCATTTATACATGATCTCATCGGTCTTTTCGGGCTTTAAATGCATGAAAATGTCATAAAATACCATATATATGCTTGTGTTTGTTTACTTGTGTATTTTAGGTATGGATATCATGAAAAAGACAAAAGATCACAAGAAACAAGGAAAAACGGACACGAGAAACGAAGCCGTACAAAGAACCGGGCCCTAGATCATGATTTATCCAACAAATACCCTTGAAGACTTGAATACATACAAGATTGATCCTCAATGAATGAAGAAATGACACTTAAAACCCTTGTATATTGATAATTACATGTTTGGTCCCTTAAGTTTGTCAAAATTACACAAATGGTCCTTCAACTTTGAAGAAATGACAAGTTTAGTCCCTCAACAATTCTAAATTGTCTCTTATAGTCCCTCATGAAGTTAAAGTTGCATTGAAGACCTTTGAAGATCAACAATGTCCAAGATCAGCCCTTGAATTATCTCAAAATGGCAAAAACAATCCTTTTAAACCTTGTTGGAAAGTTTTATGCCAAAAATGCAAAGTTGGCAAAGTTATTTACAAAGGAAATGAAGTTTCAAGGCTGAAAAACGTGTTTTACCTATTTCACCAAAGAACAAGGGCTAAAGCTGTGCAATGGAAACATTTAAACCAAAAATGCGCCAAACACACAACTTTCCCCCAATTTCGGATCAAACACACTACTGTTTACCTTTTTCACCACCCAGATTTTACACCACTTAAACTTAGGGTAATTTTTAATTACCTTTGCACACACTTGATTCACATGTGCAGAAACACATCCCAACCTTAAAACCCTTAATCCCACTCACTATGGACCCCACCCCCAATTCCCGTTTAACCAATCACATGACAACTTCACCTCCAAGTTATCTGACGTGTCCAAATCAACAGCTAAGAATCCTTGCTTCATTCCAAAGCTAAAATGAACATCCAAGATCACTTTGGACAGCTCACACCAAGAAAACGTCTAGAAGGCTCAAGGATAGAATAGGAATTTCACTTCTGGGGTTTGTGAATAGTGCTAGCATTGGCATTTGCCTACAAATAGACTCCTCAACCTGTGAGAGAGCTTTTGTTCCAGTTTTAGGCTATCTTTCTTTGTAATTCCTTTTTAAATTAATAAAATTTGATTTTCTGAATTTTGAGAAATCTCTTTTATATTTTGTTAAAAGTTGGTGTTAGAATAGCCTGATTCTGAGTTCCATAATCTTGTTTGAAGGATTTTGAGGCAAAGTTTTAGTTGATAAAGCTTGGGTTTCAAAATCAGAAAGTTATTGTTTATTGTGCATCACTATGTTTGTTCATCTTAGCAGGTACTTGGAAGCTGGTACTTGTTTTGCTAGTACCTAAGCTCAAACAATCCAGGGCCTGGATGTAGGTCTTGGAGGTTTGCACCTTCTTCCCTTTTCATTTTCTCTCTTATTTTTCTGATTTTGGTGATTATTGCATGATAGTTGTTGAATCTGTGATTTGATGGTTGATTATTGTTCATTTGGAGTTTTTTGATGTTTATGAGGTATTTTTAGTTTGATTTGTGGGTTAGAACTGGATAATCCTTTGAAAAATTGTGAAAACAGGTTTTTAAGGGGTGTTTGGGTCAACTACATAATTTGGACTTGTGGTGTTTTGAGTAGTTGGATTGTGTTGTTATCTGTTGTTACATGCTTATCTGATATACTTGGTTGCTTTGCTGCAATATTTGTGGTTTGAAACACCTAGATTCTTAATTAGGGTATAAAATCTTGTTTACTTGGTAAAATTGGCTAGGACTTTGAGGACACCTAGATCTAAGCTTAGGCTAGGGCTAACAAGTGCTAAACCTTAGTTAATTACATCAGGAGAAGAGATTTGAGTGCTTGAATTTGGATCTAGTGTCAAATAGATCAGCAAATAGGATTCTGCATATGCACTTTGTTCATCAGTAACTTTATATGCTTTGATCTTGTTATTTACTTTGATTCAGTGTTTGATTTAAGTTTATTTGTGCTTATTCATAGTTTATCTAGCTTATGTATGCATCCTGCTAAGTTTGGTTGGCTTATTCAGGCTTAATCTGTTTATTATTTCATAACTGCTTATTTTCCATGTCTGTGCATGATCTGGTGACTGTTTGATTGATTCTGGCTTATTGTGTGAACCAAATTGTGATTTTCTTGTTGATATTGACTCCTTGTGATTAACTGATCACAATGGTGCCCTTGTTTCCAATTGAATCCAACTAAATCTCTCTAAAAAGCTTGGTCAAATAGTCAAAGCAGTGGGAACTCCTTTCCCCTGCTAGTTACCACTGCTAGTGTTAATTGGGTTTCAGCTTATCATTAAGCTATAATGGCTTATTTTAACCAGCAACAACTTGGATTTTGTAATAGGTGCTCATTATTTGACCCATTTGTTCATACTGGAGCATTTGGTGGGTTGACTTTAGGGTTTGACTAGAAAACCAACTTATTTGACTTTTTCATAAGTGCTTATTGGCTTATTCTGGCTTATTGGTTTTGCTTATTGGAATTTTGTTGATTGTTTTGGCTTATTGAGTCCATTTGTGACATTTTGCAAGTTGAATCAAATCTTGAGGTGCCTTATTTCTCAAAAACGACTATTTTGTCTTTTAGTGAAATATTACTTTGCTTATTTCTGGCTTATTGAGTGTGTTTTTTCCAAATTTCTTTTTACAGATCTCATACGCATCCCAAAAGAAGGTTGTGTGTCAAATTAGAGCTTATGGCATTAGATTATTGCTTAATGGGCTAAAAAGCCCAATAAGGATAAGCTGTTTGCATAATAAGTTGTGATAAGCTCACATTCAGCTTTTGGGCCTTTAGATTTTTATGTTTAGAATTAAATTTTAAGTCAGATAGGGCTTTTCCAAGTCAATTGGGCCAAGTTTGACTTTTTGGGCTAAAAAGCCCATTTGTGTTGACTGAATTTGGTTTTGGCCCATTTGAGGGCCCAATAGGGGTATTCTGGTCATTTCACTTTGATTTTCTGTTTATTTAGGTTAAAATAAACTAGTTTGCAAGTTTTTAGAATTTTTTACAATTTTTGGATTTTTAATATTATTTTATTATTATTTTTCAAATTTCTCATTTTTCTACTTTTTACATTTTTCTTAGCTTAAATACACTAAAATAGGAATTTAGCAACTTTTAGAATAATTTTATCACTTCTAGAATAATTTTTATAATTATTTTAAATTTTAATAGTTTTTAAATCATTTTAAATAGATTTTATTAGTTTAAAATTTTCTAAAAATAGTTTTTAATCTTTTTAGGTCATTTTAGAGGTTTACCAATTGAAAAATCTTTATTTGGGCTTTTTGATAATTTATTTGATTTTTAGGGCTTTAATTAGCATTTAAAAATTGAATATTTGATTATTTAAAAGGTTTGAAAAAGTTTTGATCATTGGTAAACTCTTAGTTTATTTATTTTGATTTTTGGTGAATTTTTGGTAATTTTTAGAATTAATTTTGTTTTTTTTTTTTTTTTATAGAACGGCACCTCAATCTCACAGAAATCCGACCCCCGAGTTATACCATCCATAACGGGCAGGCCCAGGGACCCGAACCACTAGGGGAAACCCCTATAACTCACGGCTTCGCACTAAGGAGGAAAATCATGAATTCTTGTCCTTTGCAAGACTTGAACCCATGACCAAACCCCCTCCCCAAGCTCCAGGAGGAGCCCAGGTGGCCAACTGCTCTAGAGCAGTTGGTTTTTTAGAATTAATTTTTATTTTTGTAGTTTTTACGGTTTTACGTTTTGTCATCGTAGTATTAATTTCACGACTTCGTCATCTTCTTTTCTCATCCACATCTAAACCAATTATTAATCTCAAATCATTTACATCTTAGTCACACACATATACCTCCTTGGGAAACGAACTTCATTGGGTCATTAGTGTTAGATTTTCCTAAATCATCACTTAATACTTACCGCTTTTACGCTCCTTTTCCTAAAGGACGTATTTTACCACAATCATTTTGGTGCCGCTGCCGGGGAGGTGTGTCGTGATTAATTTGCATTGTTGTTTTTAATATTAACCATAAATAGTATTTGTATTAGTAGAAATCTACTAATACGTATTATCGGTTTTCTTGGTTTTTCTTGTGAAAATACTATTACTATATTGTATTAAGTATCACAACAAATAAACAATATCTCCAAAAGTGTGAAAACACAACCTTAATTGGGATTTGATCTCCTAATTATTGTATTCGAATCTCAAACAAAAAGAAAAAGTCAAAAATAGATAAATACTTCCGTGAAGCTCGATTTTGAAAATACAAACTATAAGGTGGGTATAAGGCGGGTATTATAAAATATACCCTAAGGAAAAAGGCTCTTAAGTGCTTCGCGCCGCCTCGTTTCCCCGCTTGCTTGTGAGTATTTTGAGATTGAAGGCTAGTCGAGGGTTTTGCCGCCCAAAGTATTATTACGTATAATATATTTGTTTGGTTTCTTTGTGATTAAACCCTCTTGAACAATTTGGTTTTCACCAAAGTTCTAAAGTCATTCGAAGGCGTTCACTCCACGTGATCGTTTTCATTCCTTTGAGGCTTCTTTAATCAAGAGTTTGATTCGAGGAGAGATTTTGTAGATTGTTGTCTACAAAGATACACCAAAATCCGAAAAAATTAATTACAATCAAAAACACAAAAAATTGAAAATTCACAAAACATCCAAAAAGAATCTTCTTTGCTCACCTCCCATTCTTCGTGAAGTTTATGATCACTCGTAATCAAGCAGAACGAGCTCGTAAACGTCTTCAAAAGCAAGCCAATCAAGAGACGTTGATTGTAGAACAACCTCCAATTGTTGAACCTATTGTAGAACAAGAAGTCGTCATGGCTAATCGTACTATGATGGAGTTGCTTCAAGCACCCATCGAGGGTTTTGGAGAGGCCATTGTGATTCCCGCCATCCTTGCGGAGAATTTCGAGATTAAGACGGGTTTAATGTCGATGTTGCAAGCTAATAAGTTTGGAGGTCATGATAAAGACAACCCGCACTACCACATTAGGAATTTTAATCGTCTCACCGCTACTAGCAAGTTTAAGGATGTTCCACATGACGCCATTAAGATGATGTTGTTTCCATACTCGTTAGATGGACCCGCAAAAATTTGGCTTGAGAAAGAACCGCCAAATTCGATTTTGACATGGGGTGATCTCGTTTCTAAGTTTGTGAACAAGTTTTTTCCACCATCTAAAACAACACATTTGAAAAATGAGATTTCATGATTTGTGCAAAGAAATAATGAAAGTTTTTCAATGGCATGGGAACGCTTTAAAGAAATGTTACATGAATGTCCACACCATGATTTTTCGGATTTACATCAAATTGATACTTTTTATAATGGGCTTAATGATCATGAACGAGATTACTTGAATGCCGCCGTGGGTGGTAATTTTTTGTGCAAAACGACCGATGAAGCTTTAAAGATTATCGAGAATAGATCTAAGGTTTATAGCCCTCGTAACACACCGAGTGTTGCCAATTTGGGTTCGTCATCGTCGTCATCGTCTCGTAGCATTAATGCCTTACATGATGAAGCTAATGAGGAAAATCGGTTTTTTGATAGATTTGCTAATCTTATGTCCCATTGGAAAGCTCAAGAAGCTTCAAATTCCGCTTCGGTTAAAGCGGTTGCTAAGATTTGTTTGTCTTGTGGTGGAGCTCATGATCTTTCCGAGTGCATTACCGCGGATGGTAACACTTCGAGTGCTTATGTAGCAACGGGAACTTACAACCAAAACGGTCAAGGTTCCCGCCCAAATCAAGCTCCACCAAATCAAAATGCTAATAACTATCGAAACAACAACCAAGGTGGTAATTACCAAGGCAATTCACGTAACTACAACAAAGGGAATTATCAAAGTGGGAATGGACAAGTTACTAATCACAACCAAAACCGTGATTTTCAAAACACTACACAAGGTTTTCAAAATGCTCACACTAAAAATCTTCAAGGAGAATTTTTGGATTATGCTAAAGCAAATGATGCTAAATTTGATAACATGCAACATGAGATGATTAGCTTAAGATCCGAGTTGAAAAACGAGCTTAAAAATGAACTTGCTAATGAACTTAAAACTCATGCAAATAAAATGGAAGGAAATGTCCAACGTCTTCAACAAAATCAACAAAAGATGGAACAAGGACAACATGAGATTAAGCAAGAGTTGTTAAAAGCGGATGCTAGGCAATCAAAATTTGAGGACCGAATGGCTAAGATGTTTGAAGCAATCATGTGTAAACCCTCTTCCTCGGGTGGTCTTCCTAGTGATACTATTGCAAACCCGAAGGGAGAAATGAAGGTTATTACTACACGAAGTGGTAAAACTTTCAAGGAACCAATCTCTCGTCCAAGTACTTCTACGGAGAAGGAAATCGAGAAAGAACCCGAGGTGATGGTCGAAAAGGAGCACATTACAATCCCACGAAGTACCGCTTAAACCACACCTACGGTTCAACCAATACCAATTGTGGAACCCGAGATTCCAATGCCGTTGCCTAATGTCCAACCCACACCACCCTTACCCTACCCTTCGAGACGAAACAAAGAGAAATTGCAAGAACGTAACAAACAACAAATCGAGCTTTTTATAAAAATGTTTCAACAAGTGCATTTTGATGTGAGTTTAGCCGACGCATTGTTATATATGCCTCGTTTCGCTTCCACTTTTAAAAGTATGATGAGCGATAAGGAAAAGCTTTCAAAGCTTGCTAATTGTTCTTCGGTTTATCTTAACCGCATACCGGAAAAATTTGGTGACCCCGGAAAGTTTCTCATTCCTTGTGACATACAAGATATGAAAGAATGCCTCGCCTTAGCCGATCTTGGTGCGAGCATTAATTTGATGCCATTTTCCATTTGGAAATCGCTTTCTCTTCCGGCTCTTATTCCTTCGAGCATGTTTATCGAGATGGCCGATCATTCTACGATTTTAGCATGTGGAGTAGCCGAAGATGTTTTCGTGAAAGTGGGGAAGTTCTACTATCCCGTTGATTTTATAGTAGTTGACATCCCCGCGGATCCTCAAGTTTCTCTAATTTTAGGTCGTTCATTTTTAGACACCTCGAGATCGCTTATCGACGTTCATGCAAGAACTATCACTTTGAGATTCAACGAAGAGGAACTTGTTATAAACGCTACTCAAAACTCGAAACCTTCTCATGTTTATGCAATCGCTACCATCAATCACATTAACATCGTTGATGTGGTTTGCGATGAGTTTTCACAAGAAGTGTTAGGTTTTTCCGATAGCTCGTCAAGTGGCAATCCCACTATTTTGGATCCGATTCTTGCTAATTCCACACCAAATCTCACTCCATTCCAAGAAGGCGATCTCACTTCAAATGAAATCGACAATGAAGATGAGGTGTTGATTAGTGATGATACTTCTATTCCACCATTCCTTCCACCGATGGAAGTTATGAGTATTGAACCAAAATCTTCAATCGAGGAACCGCCTATCCTTGAATTGAAAGATCTTCCTTCTCACCTTTAATACGCATTCTTGGAAGGTGATGACAAGTTGCCGGTTATTATTGCAAGAGGTCTTGCTAATGATGAAAAAACCGAGCTCTTGAAAGTTCTTAAAGCTCATAAAGGGGCAATTGCGTGGAAAATTTCCGACATTAAGGGAATTGACCCAAAATTTTATACTCACAAGATTTTAATGGAGGAGGACTACAAACCCGCAATTCAAAGTCAAAGAAGGGTGAATCCTAAAATTCACGATGTCATTAAAAAGGAGGTTCTTAAACTCCTTGACGCGGGAATGATTTATCATATCTCCGATAGCCCATGGGTGAGCCCAATCCATTGTGTCCCTAAAAAGGGAGGAATGATCGTTGTGCCTAATGAAAACAACGAGTTAATTCCCACTCGTGTTGTGACCGGTTGGAGGGTGTGTATTGACTACCGAAAGTTAAATGACGCCACTCGTAAAGACCACTTTCCTTTGCCCTTCATGGATCAAATGTTGGAGCGACTCGCGGGAAATTAATTCTATTGCTTTTTAGATGGTTTTTCCGATTACTTTCAAATCCCTATCGACCCTCGTGATCAAGAGAAGACTACGTTTACGTGTCCTTATGGAACGTTCGCTTATCGTAGGATGCCTTTCGGACTTTGTAATGCACCGGGTACGTTTCAACGGTGTATGATGGCGATTTTTCACGATATGATCGAGAAGTCGATGGAAGTGTTTATGGATGACTTCTCGGTGTTTGGCAATTCGTTCACGTCGTGTTTATCTAATCTCGAGCAAATGTTAAAACGCTGTGAAGAAACCAATCTTGTGCTTAATTGGGAAAAATGTCATTTTATGTGTAAACAAGGAATCGTCTTAGGACATAAGGTGTCGAAAGCGGGGATTGAGGTCGATAAAGCTAAGGTAGACGTCATCGCCAAGTTACCTCATCCCAAAACCGTTAAGGGAGTTAGGAGTTTCCTAGGCCACGCGGGCTTTTATCGTCTTTTCATCAAGGACTTTTCGAAAATCTCTCGACCTATAACACACCTTCTCGAGAAGGATGCTCCTTTTAATTTCAATGAGGATTGTGTTAGAGCTTTCGAAACTCTCAAAAGGAAACTTACCGAAGCTCCCATTCTTGTAGCTCCTAATTGGGAATTACCCTTTGAAATCATGTGTGATGCAAGTGACTATGCTATAGGGGCCGTCTTAGGGCAACGTTATGACAAGCATTTCCGTCCTATCCACTATGCTAGTAAGACGATGACCGAGGCTCAATTAAAGTACACCACAACGGAAAAGGAATTCCTTGCCGTGGTCTATGCTTTTGAGAAATTCCGATCTTATCTCGTCTTAACTAAAAGCATCGTGTATACCGACCATTCGGCTATCAAGTATCTCTTAGCTAAGCAAGATGTTGAGCCGAGATTGCTTCGTTGGATGCTCCTCCTCCAAGAATTTGATGTCACCGTGCTTGACAAAAAAAGGAGCCGAGAATCTAGCGGCCGATCATCTCTCTCGTCTAGAAGATCCTCACAAAGATGTTTTCGAGAACAAGGAAATCACCGAAACATTTCCTCTTGAGACTCTCGGTGTAGTGAATTCTAAAGACACCACCCCATGGTTTGCCGACACTGCAAATTACCATGCGGGCAATTTCATAATCAAGGGTATGACGACACAACAAAAACGAAAATTCTTTCGTGACGTCTAGTTCTATTTTTGGGACGACCCTTATCTCTTTCGAGTTTGTGCGGATCAACTCGTTCGAAGTTGTGTTTTTGGTGCCGAAGCTTCTAATATCCTTAGAGCTTGTCACGAGGGACCCACGGGTGGTCACCACGGTGCTAGTCTCACGGCTAAGAAAGTGTTCGATGCCGGCTTCTTTTCGCCTTCTATCTATCGTGATGCACACGCACTTGTGAAGTCGTGTGATTCGTGCCAACGTCAAGGAAAATCGTCTCAACGTGATGAAATGCCACAAAACATAATTCAAGTGTGTGAGATTTTCGACATATGGGGAATAGACTTTATGGGGCCGTTCCCATCGTCTCATGGCAACAAATATATCCTCGTCGCGGTGGACTACCTTTCTAAGTGGGTGGAAGCTAAGGCTTTGCCTACTAATATTGCTCGTGTGGTAGTGAAGTTTTTGAAGCAACTATTCTCTCGGTTCGAAACCCCTCATGCTGTTATAAGCGATCGTGGAACCCATTTTTGTAATGACCAATTCGAGAAGGTCTTAAAGAAATATGGAGTTACTCATCGTCTTTCTACGGCTTATCACCCGCAAACGAGTGGGCAAGTCGAGGTTTCGAACCGAGCTTTTAAGAGGATTTTAGAGAGGTCAATTGGAGAAAACCGTGCTTCATGGTCCGACAAACTCGATGACGCTTTATGGGCCTTTAGGACCGCTTATAAGACACCTATCGGTTGCACTCCTTATAAGTTAGTCTATGGGAAGAATTGTCATTTGCCCATTGAATTGGAGCACAAGGCATATTGGGCCCTTAAGCATGCAAACTTTGACTTGAAGACCGTGGGAGATCACCGGAAAATACAATTGAATGAATTAGATGAATTAAGAGACAATGCTTATGAAAAGTCACTAATTTTTAAAGAAAAGACTAAAAAGTTTCATGATTCAAAGATTAAAAACAGGGTTTTTAACATTGGTGATCAAGTGTTACTTTTTAACTCTCGACTTAATATATTTTCCAGGAAATTGAAATCTCGTTGGTCGGGTCCGTTCACCATTACACAAGTGTTTCCTTATGGGACCATCGAGCTAGCTCAAGATGATGGTCCTAACTTCAAGGTGAATGGACATAGGCTTAAGCACTACTTTGGTGGGGAAATTCCTTCAATGGTTGCCCTCGACCAAGTCACCTTCCCCAATGATAATTAGCATTAAGGGGATCAAGTCGAGCTCATGACTCGGTAATCAAAAACGAGGTGCCTCGTGGGGGAGATCCCATGCTTATCCTTTTATGCTTACTATTCACTAATAAGGGGACTTGTACCCTTTTAACTCATTGTCTCGTGGTTGTTTGTGATTTTGTTATCTAGATCATCATCATCTACGATTGAAGACTCTCGTGTTCGTCTACGTGAGCCTCCATCGTTTGCTTGAAGAAGTTTTTCACGAATCCATTGACATATCCTTTATTGTTCTAACAATTATCTTTTAGCATACTTAATAAACGTCTTTAGATATATTGTTGATCACCCTTTCCATGCTAGATCCTAAGCATTCGATTCTTCGTCTCTAGTATGGGGGTGCTCCACCCTTAGACTCGAAACATTGAGGACAATGTTTACTTTTAGTATGGGGGGTGAATAGGTACTTGCTTTGCTACGGCCTCACGCTTTCCAATTTTCAATGTTTTGTTTTTGTTGCTAATAAGGCTAAAAATGGCCAAAAATTTTAAAATTTTTCTTAGTTTTCATAAGTGTTTTTTAAGACACGAATGTATATTTTCCGATGGGTAGAATAAGAGATAATTTTTGACTTAATGGGCATTTGGAGCCATTTACATTCCTTAACCCGCTCAATTCATGTTTTGCTAGACTTTTATATAGGAAGCTTTAAAACGCGAAAGTCTTAGCTCATTCGGTTTAAGAACAAGAACTTTTCGCAAGTTCCTATAATTGATCCTAGAAAGTCACTTATCAAGGGAACTATAAAATGCATTCTCTAAGCTTGAAAAAGTCCAAGAAAGTGCGAGATCCTATAGGTGGCTTGAAAACCCAAAACTTTGATTTGATATAGTCTTAATGAAAGCTAATCCAAATTTGGCTTAATTTTGACTTGCATGGCTAAGTATTCACGAGTCTCTTTAATTAGAGGTCTTTATATAGTGAAGAACGAGAGATGATAGAGTTAGACAAGTGATCATGCTAAACGTAGAACATGAAAATGTTCTTTCAAAAACTCATATGTTTTTAATTGTGGCTTTTTCTTCCCATAAGATCAATGCATTAGGAATAAATCATAATTTCAATAAGTAAGGTTGTACGATTTGAAAGTTTACTTAGCCTCTAACGCAAGATCGTTTAAAAGTTGCTCGGGGTTGAATAGAGTTCATAGCCAAGGCATAACTTATTGAAGCGGGACGCGAAGATTGGTGATCATCCAAAAAGGACCTAACAAGGCATGAGGAGCCCTATTTTGTTGCTAAATATCCAAGATGATGTGAAGTATCATTATTCCTAAATCAATATGAAGGATCGAGACACACGACGAAAAGCAATTACTCCCCTAAAGATCATGGAGAAAGTCTATCCAAAAAGACCCTTACAGGGTATGAGGATAAATATATCCAAGTCCGAAAAGGAGGCGGATCGTTGTATATCAAAATCCAAAATAATGATTGAATAAAAATGATGAAGTCGTGGTCCAAATATGAAGAATCTCTCAAAAACGTCAAGTGAAGAAATTCCAAATATATGAAGAGAAGACCATAATTTCAAGAACGTCTTCCCAAGATTTGAAGTATGAAGTACATGCCAAATATCGGTCCGAGAAAGGTCTCAAATCGTGAAACGAGTTATGCCAAGATATAAACTTAAGGAGATACACAAGAAGCCGTTTTAAAAGATTTTGTCCTTCGGCTAACTATCAATTAAATCGTGCTACTTTGCTTTCGGACTAATAACTACTCAAATAAGTCAATATGAATTACTTGTGATCCATGACAAATAGTTAAAAAATGCTAGTAACCCATTTCCTTTTATAATAACTAGGATTGCGGGGAGAAACAGTATTACACAATTTGGACGTATGAGTAGTGTTAGCATTGTGACTTGTACCAACAATGATCTCGTTTTTGCACTTAGCATGGAATGTATGACAATCAAGGGTGACGAAATTTACTCTAAGGTACATTTGCTTGTTTCTATTCTTTGACCCTAAAAGTCACATTTGTGATGAAAATCATACATTATGTCTTTACACATCTTCGTAGTATGTTGCAAGTCTTTTACTCTTCAATAAAGGTTAATAAAAATGAACTTTGGTGATGCTTAGATACTTTATTCTAGCATTGCGTGAGGGCACGGCAATGGCTTAGTATGGGGGAGTGATGAGATGGCATTTATACATGATCTCATCGGTCTTTTCGGGCTTTAAATGCATGAAAATGTCATAAAATACCATATATATGCTTGTGTTTGTTTACTTGTGTATTTTAGGTATGGATATCGTGAAAAAGACAAAAGATCACAAGAAACAAGGAAAAATGGACACGCGAAACGAAGCCGTACAAAGAACCGGGCCCTAGATCATGATTTATCCAACAAATACCCTTGAAGACTTGAAGGCATACAAGATTGATCCTCAATGAATGAAGAAATGACACTTAAAACCCTTGTATATTGATAATTACAAGTTGGTCCCTTAAGTTTGTCAAAATTACACAAATGGTCCTTCAACTTTGAATAAATGACAAGTTTAGTCCCTCAACAAGTCTAAATTGTCAAATATGGTCCCTCATGAAGTTAAAGTTGCATTGAAGACCTTTGAAGATCAACAATGTCCAAGATCAGCCCTTGAATTATCTCAAAATGGCAAAAACAATCCTTTTAAACCTTGTTGGAAAGTTTTGTGCCAAAAATGCAAAGTTGGCAAAGTTATTTATAAAGGAAATGAAGTTTGAAGGCTGAAAAACGTGTTTTACCTATTTCACCAAAGAACAAGGGCTAAAGCTGTGCAATGGAAACATTTAAACCAAAAATGCGCCAAACACACAACTTTCCCCCAATTTCAGATCAAACACACTATTGTTTACCTTTTTCACCACCCAGATTTTACACCACTTAAACTTAGGGTAATTTTCAATTACCTTTGCACACACTTGATTCACATGTGCAGAAACACATCCCAACATTAAAACCCTTAATCCCACTCACTATGGACCCCACCCCCAATTCCCGTTTAACCAATCACATGACAACTTCACCTCCAAGTTATCTGACGTGTCCAAATCAACAGCTAAGAATCCTTGCTTCATTCCAAAGCTAAAATAAACATCCAAGATCACTTTGGACAGCTCACACCAAGAAAACGTCTAGAAGGCTCAAGGATAGAATAGGAAATTCACTTCTAGGGTTTGTGAATAGTGCTAGCATTGGCATTTGCCTATAAACAGACTCCTCAACCTGTGAGAGAGCTTTTGTTCCAGTTTTAGGCTATCTTTCTTTGTAATTCCTTTTTAAATTAATAAAATTTGATTTTCTGAATTTTGAGAAATCTCTTTTATATTTTGTTAAAAGTTGGTGTTAGAATAGCCTGATTCTGAGTTCCATAATCTTGTTTGAAGGTTTTTGAGGCAAAGTTTTAGTTGATAAAGCTTGGGTTTCAAAAATCAGAAAGTTATTGTTTATTGTGCATCACTTTGTTTGTTCATCTTAGCAGGTACTTGGAAGCTGGTACTTGTTTTGCTAGTACCTAAGCTCAAACAATCCAGGGCCTGGATGTAGGTCTTGGAGGTTTGCACCTTCTTCCCTTTTCATTTTCTCTCTTATTTTTCTGTTTTTGGTGATTATTGCATGATAGTTGTTGAATATGTGATTTGATGGTTGATTATTGTTCATTTGGAGTTGTTTGATGTTTATGAGGTATTTTTAGTTTGATTTGTGGGGTAGAACTGGATAATCCTTTGAAAAATTGTGAAAACAGGTTTTTAAGGGGTGTTTGGGTCAACTGCATAATTTGGATTTGTGGTGTTTTGAGTAGTTGGATTGTGTTGTTATCTGTTGTTACATGCTTATCTGGTATACTTGGCTGCTTTGCTGCAATATTTGTGGTTTGAAACACCTAGATTCTTAATTAGGGTATAAAATCTTGTTTACTGGGTAAAATTGGATAGGATTTTGAGGACACCTAGATCTAAGCTTAGGCTAGGGCTAACAAGTGCTAAACCTTAGTTAATTACATCAGGAGAAGAGATTTGAGTGCTTGAATTTGGATCTAGTGTCAAATAGATCAGCAAATAGGATTCTGCATATGCACTTTGTTCATCAGTAACTTTATATGCTTTGATCTTGTTATTTACTTTGATTCAGTGTTTGATTTAAGTTTATTTGTGCTTATTCATAGTTTATATAGCTTGTGTATGCATCCTGCTAAGTTTGGTTGGCTTATTCAGGCTTAATCTGCTTATTATTGCATAACTGCTTATTTTCCATGTTTGTGCATGATCTAGTGACTGTTTGTTTGATTCTGGCTTATTGTGTGAACCAAATTGTGATTTTCTTGTTGATATTGACTCCTTGTGATTACTGATCACAAGGGTGCCCTTGTTTCCAATTGAATCCAACTAAATCTCTCTAAAAAGCTTGGTCAAATAGTCAAAGCAGTGGGAACTCCTTTCCCCTGCTAGTTACCACTGCTAGTGTTAATTGGATTTCAGCTTATCATTAAGCTATAATAGCTTATTTTAACCAGCAACAACTTGGATTTTGTAATAGGTGCTCATTGTTTGACCCATTTGTTCATACTGGAGCATTTGGTGGGTTGACTTTAGGGTTTCACTAGAAAACCAACTTATTTGACTTTTTCATAAGTGCTTATTGGCTTATTCTGGCTTATTGGTTTTGCTTATTGGAATTTTGTTGATTGTTTTGGCTTATTGAGTCCATTTGTGACATTTTTCAAGTTGAATCAAATCCTGAGGTGCCTTATTTCTCAAAAACGACTATTTTGTCTTTTAGTGAAATATTACTTTGCTTATTTCTGGCTTATTGAGTGTGATTTTTCAAAATTTCTTTTTACAGATCTCATAAGCATCCCAAAAGAAGGTTGTGTGTCAAATTAGAGCTTATGGCATTAGCTTATTGCTTAATGGGCTAAAAAGCCCAATAAGGATAAGCTGTTTGCATAATAAGCTGTGAAAAGCTCACATTCAGCTTTTGGGCCTTTATAGTTTTGTGTTTAGAATTAAATTTTAAGTCAGATAGGGCTTTTCCAAGTCAATTGGGCCAAGTTTAACTTTTTGGGCTAAAAAGCCCATTTGTGTTGACTGAATTTGGTTTTGGCCCATTTGAGGGCCCAATAGGGGTATTCTGGTCATTTCACTTTGATTTTCTGTTTATTTAGGTTAAAATAAACTAGTTTGCAAGTTTTTAGAATTTTTTACAATTTTTGGATTTTTAATATTATTTTAATATTATTTTATTATTATTTTTCAAATTTCATATTTTTCTACTTTTTACATTTTTCTTAGCTTAAATACACTAAAATAGGAATTTAGCAACTTTTAGAATAATTTGATCACTTCTAGATTAATTTTTATAATTATTTTAAGTTTTAATAGTTTTTAAATCATTTTAAATAGCTTTTATTAGTTTAAAAATTTCTAAAAATAGTTTTTAATATTTTTAGGTCATTCTAGGGGTTTACCAAATGAAAAATCTTTATTTGGGCTTTTTGATAATTTATTTGATTTTTAGGGCTTTAATTAGCATTTAAAAATTGAATATTTAATTATTTAAAAGGTTTGAAAAAGTTTTGATCGTTGGTAAACTCTTAGTTTATTTATTTTGATTTTTGGTGAATTTTTGGTAATTTTTAGAATTAATTTTTATTTTTTTAGTTTTTACGGTTTTACGTTTTGTCATCGTAGTATTAATTTCACGACTTCGTCATCTTCTTTTCTCATCCCCATCTAAACCAAGTATTAATCCCAAATCATTTACATCTTAGTCACACACATATACCTCCTTGGGAAACGAACTTCATTGGGTCATTAGTGCTTGATTTTCCTAAATCATCACTTAATACTTACCTCTTTTACGCTCCTTTTCCTTAAGGACGTATTTTACCACAATCAAACATCTAAGGTACCTAAAGATTCTCTTGACAGCATAAAGGTGACATTATTTGGGAGTCACTTGATGGCGTGCACAAGCACACACAGCAAACATGATGTCAGGTCTTGAGGCTGTGAGATACATCAATGAACCAATCATTGATCTATAGTGCCTGACATCCACATCTTTTCCATCTCCAACTTTTCCCCAAGGGTGTTCTCTATCCATAGGAGTAGTAGCCCTCTTTTCATGTGGAGAAAAGCCAAACTTCTTCAAGATCTCTGCTACATACTTATCCTGAGAGATGAAGATACCATCTTCTTTCTGCTGAACTTGTAACCCTAGAAAGAAGTTCATCTCCCCCATTGCACTCATCTTAAATTTGTCTGTCATAAGCTTGGAAAAGTCTTCACTCATCTTTGGATTGGTGGAGCCAAAGATGATATCATCAACATAAACCTGAACAAGTAAGACATCCTTACCAGCCTTCTTTGTAAATAATGTCTGGTCTATGGTGCCCCTTTTGAATCCATTTTCCACCAAATAAGTGGACAATGTGCCATACCATGCTCTTGGGGCTTGATGAAGTCTATACATAGCTTTCTTGAATCTATACACCTTGTTTGGATTCTTTGGATCTTCAAACCAGGAGGCTGCATAACATATACCTCCTCAACAATTGTGCCATATAAGAAAGCACTCTTCACATCCATTTGATAGACAGTGAAGCCCATGCAGGAAGCATAGGCTAGAAATATCCTTATAGCTTCAATCCTTGCAACTGGTGCAAAGACCTCCTCATAGTCTATCCCTTCCTCTTGTGTATATCCCTGAGCCACTAAACGTGCCTTGTTTCTAACCACAATACCTCTTTCATCTCTCTTGTTTCTAAGAACCCACCTTGTCCCTATATGTCTGACATACCTGGGATAATCAACCAGCTCCCAAATATTCTGAATAGCAAATTGATGAAGCTCATCCTACATTGCTTCCACCCAACTTGGTTCTTTAAGAGCATCAAAAATCTTTTTGGGTTCCTGTTGTGACAGAAAACAGGCAAACAAACATGCTTGAACAAGAGGGGTATCAACCTTCTTGTGTATATTGGCAATGAATCCACCAAGACTCTGATGAGATCTTCTAGTCTGAACAGGAGACATGACATCCTCAATAATTTGAGAAGTGCGGTGATTCTTCATAGTAGAAGTGAGAACTCCTCCCTCAAAAAGTCTGTTGTCTTCAATCTCATCCTCTAAGTTGCCAATATCTTCTTCATACTCTCTTCCATCAATATTTGTATGAACCTCTTCATTCCTGCTTGAAGGTTCACCTTGTTCAAAATTTGAAGAAAAAATATGCTCAACAGTGTTGTCAATGCCTGAACCAAGGTTGTCAGCGTTTGGATCATCAACGCCTGAAATGGTGTTGTCAACGTTTGAGCCATCAACGCCTAAATTTGACCTATCAACGCCAGATTTTCCTTTGTCAGCGCCCGAAGGACCATGCATGTTGTTAACTGGTGATACTTGGGGACCACCATTTTCCTTTCCAGCAGCAGCAGCAGCAGCAAAAGCATCTGTCCATATGGGAATAGTGACATACTCTTGTATGGGAGATGAATTGTCTGCTTGTGATCCAACCTCTTCATTAACCTGTGTACCTGAAACATCAACAACTGGTTCTTCCACAACATTTGAAGTTACCTTCACAATGTCTGGATTAGTAACAGACATATAATTCAAAGTCCTAGATAGAGGTTCCAAGTCAAACAACCAATTTGGACCACTTTCAGGATCACTAGGTTTACTCTCTAAAAACCTAACATGTACTTTTTCAAGTATACGTTTTTCCTTCTTAAGGTAAACCCTATATCCCTTACTCTGCACTGAATAACCCATGAAATAGCCTTCATCACCTTTAGCACTAAACTTGCCTAAGGCATCACTAGTATCTAGTACAACTACATGACATACAAAAGGTTTAAGAAAACCAATATTAGGTTTCCTTCCCCAAAGTAACTCATAAGGTGTTTTGTTTTGTATCTTGTTGACCAATGCTCTATTCTGAACATAACAAGCTGTATTCACAGCCTCAGCCCAAAAAGCTATGGGAAAGTGAGCATCAGCCAACATAGTCCTGGCTGCTTCAATTAGGGTTCTATTCTTTCTCTCAACAACCCCATTTTGCTGTGGGGTTCTGGCAACACTAAACTGCCTAGTAATCCCTTTCTTGGCACAAAAATCATCCAACAGTTTATTTCTAAACTCACCACCATTATCACTTCTAAGAATCTTAACTTCATTACCAGTTTTCTTCTCAATCTGAGTAATAAAGCTAATTAAAGTATCAGCAGTGTCACTTTTCATGACTAAAAAGAAAGTCCAAGTAAACCTAGAAAAGTCATCTGTGATGACAAAGCAGTATGATTTACCATTCAAACTCTCTATATTAGTTGGACCAAACAGGTCCATATGCAGCAAGTGAAGTGGTTTAGAACTAGAGTGCACCTGTTTAGACTTAAATGAGACCTTGTGCTGCTTGCCTTTAAGGCATGCAACACAAGAGTGGTCATTGTGGAAAGCCTTTTCAGGCAAACCATCAACCAAACCAAGTCTCACAAGTTTGTTTATATTTTTAAAGTTTATGTGCCCTAGTCTCCTCTGCCATAGATTACTCTCATCAACTGAAACTTTAGCATAAAAAGATGACATATTATTATTCATCCTAATACCATTAAGATTTACATTATAAATATCCTTATGTCTAGGTGTTCTATAGTCAATATATTTCTCATCTGGTATTTTAAAATCCTTGCTCAACACCAAGCCTTCAGTATCAGTAAAAAGAACCTTATTTTTGTTATCACAGACTTGTGATACACTAAAAAGATTGTAATCAAGTTCTTTTACCAGAAACACGTTTTCAAAGCGCAAGTTCTTGGTGAGAAGAGTTCCTTTGCCTGTGATAGTTCCATATCCGCCTCCAAAGTAAACTTTATCACCATCCTTAATGGGAGTGAAGTTAGGGAGATAATCTTCCTTCCCAGTCATGTGCCTAGAGCATCCACTATCCCAATATCCATAATCATTTACCTGTTTTTGAATGCCCTGCACATAAAGAAAACAAGTTAGTTTTCTTTGGGAACCCAAGCCTGAGCAGACTTGGATTCATCTGGTTGTTCAACAAGAACAGACTTAGTTCTTATAACAACCCCTTGTTCATCCCTTTTTGGATGAAATACCCAGTTAACCCCAATTGGTTTTGTGATGACCTTTGAAATATAAATAAATCTGTTACAGGTCATAGAAATCCTATTAGAATTAGGTTTTTGATCTTGCTTAGGTCTCCATGTCAAGCTAGAAGAAGCTTTAGACCCCTTTCCCTGTGGTTGCAAATATTTAGGTCTGGCAACGTTTCTGTCAGCGTTGGATTTGGTCTTGTCAACACTGAAATTACCCTTATCAGCGTTGAACCTAGGGTTTGCTACAGAAACCCATTGCCTATTAGACCAAGTATTGGTCTTCTGAAATGGTCTTTGTCCATGAGTGTTAGACCCTTTAGTGAAGAATAGGGCTGGTCTAACAACTTGTGGACTTTGCTCCACAAAAGTTTTGGGTCTTACAATGTTTGACCTTTTGACAGCGTTGACCTTGGAAGCGTTGACACACTTATATGCTAAATGTGAGAAGCTACCACAAGTGTAACAGGCTTTTCTAGACACAACTCTAGGTCTAGAAGAAAAGAAACCTGTTCCATTGTCACTAACTTGGCTTTTTGGTGACCTAGTGTTCCTATACATTTATGCATACTTAATGCTAGGTTTCTTAACAGTGTTTGAGCCAAGGTCAACAGTCTTGCCAGTGATTGGGTTTGTTACTTTGATAGGGGTCGACTCATTTGGACTATCACAAAGCATGCCACCCTTGACAAATAAGGTAGGGTTGGCTTTCTTCCATTCATTCAAGTCAGACAACTTTTGCCTATATTCCTCAACTGGGGTAAGGACTCTTGGTGGAGGAATAAATTCCTCTTCTTGGAGTTCTGGTAAACCAGTCCAAGATAAGTCCTTTCTTTGGACACCATAGAGGTCCCCAGCTGGTGGTGGAACAACAGTATAGTCTTTCATCCCAATCCCAGTCATGTCCTTAGGATCCCTCTGTTTATTAACACATTATCCTAGGGTTTGTGAGGCCTTATCAAATCTCTGAATTTTAAGGTCAACATTTATCTTATTTTTTATAGCCTCATCTAACTTAGCCTGTAATTCAGCATTGACCCTTTCCATGATGTTTCTAACATCATTAATAACATTTAAATCATGTTTTAAGATATTTATTTGATCTTTTAGGTCAAACTCCATTTTCTTATACTCAGAATTGTCTTTTCAGTTTGAGTGAGAGCAATTTAAGAGTTAGACAACTTGCATCTCTCAGTACTCACATCACTTAACAATCTTAAAACCTCTTTGTTAAGCTTTTCAGTATTTAAACGACAACCCTTACTACAAAAAGCATCATTGTATACCTCATTGTCTGATGAAGAGGAGGAGTGTGCCATGAGAGCATATTGAACATGCTCTTCTTCTTCTATTTCAGCAACCAAAGCTTTATCCTCTTCCTCATCCTTAGCCAAATAGCTCCAGTCCCATCCAATGCCATCAATTTCTTGCACTGCCACCATGGCCTTAGGATCCTGAGCCTTAACAATTTGGCTTGAGGGTTTTCCAGCATCAGATCTTCTTGGAGATCTGCATTCCCTCATAAAGTGCCCAATACGATGACAATTGTAGCACTCAACCTTGGATTTATCAAATCCAGCAGTGTCCTTTGCATTAAAGGTCATCTTCTTCTTGAACCTTCTATTCCACCTGTTTGTTCTTATACTTACAAGAGCCATGTTCCACTTTATATCCATCTCCTCCAAGTGCTCATCACTTATTTGCTCAAGGTCCTCATATGTAATCACTGAACCATTGGGCAAAGAAGCAATGTATGAACACACAGTATCCAGATCCAAACCAGCAGGCTTAACTCTTGGTGAGTCAATTTTGTATGTGTCAGCGTCTGAATGTGAGGCGTTGACAGGATATGATCCAGCGTTGACACATGTTGATCCAGTAATTGGATGCATGTATGAATCCTTCTGATCAAATTGACCTTCACTATGTGAGAAGAAGGCCATGTTACTATTGGTAGACTTACTTCCATGCTCCAAAAGAGTTTCATTCTCCAACAGCCTCAGTTTGTTGTAGATATCATCAAAAGTAGAACTTTTGTGAGTGTTATTGGCAAGTATAGATCTTGCCTCAATCTTCCACGCATCACCAAGGCTTTAAGAAAAGTGGAAATAATGTCAATATCACCAACTTGTGTCCCCATGAAGGACAGCTTGCTTGTAATGTTAAGCAGTCTACTTCTCACACTGCTAAGCTTCTCATTAGATTGAGCCTTAAAAACAGCATACTCATGCAAGAGTTGCTTCTTCTTCTCTTCCTTAGTATCAGCATTACCACCATATGCAACTTCAAGGGCTGCCCAAAGGTCTTTTTCAGACTCATAACCTCTGTATTTGTGCTGATTTTCTTGTCCCAAGGAGAGTTTCAGAATGTTTAGGGTTTTGATATCAACCCTTTTCTTTGCTATGTCTTCAGCAGACACAGCTCTACCATCATCAGGTTTTTCTTTCTTATCTTCTTCTGAATATCCTTGAACAGCTGATCTTATAGCAATGGCATTAGCAATCTTTGCAGCCTTATCGAATGTGTTTCTATATTCAATAATCTCCTAGAGAGTGTAGTCATAGATCCCTAGATATTGCTCAAAGTTGAACTTCCATAGCTCAAAGTTGTTTGCATCAAGCATGGGAATCTTGATGTTATGGTTTGAGGAGGAGGAGGTTGCTTCTGGAGTGGACATGATCTTTTTAGGGTTTTGTGAAAATTAGGGTTCTGGTGATTTTAGGGTTCTTGTGTTCTTTAAGATCAAAAGTTTCTCAACAAGCTCTGATACCACTTGTTGATCCCAAACTTAGATCGATTAAGCTTGTGTATACGAGATTAGATCAAGTTATACACGTAGAGAAACTTTGTTTATGTATAAATTAATCTAAGTGTTATGCGGAATTAACACTTAAACAAGAACACACAAAGATGTAAAACAAACTTTCACTTGATTGATAATAACGAACTTGCTTACAATGAAAGTGTTTAACGTATGAAAACTTATTATGAAACATAACCTAAAGGTCTTCTTTTATAGACATAAGAAGCCTTGTAAAAGAGTCTACGTATCAACTATTCTAGGTAAAGATAATTATAGAAAATACAATGTTGAACTTATCTTTACTAGCAACAAACTAAAAACATAATACGCGTAGACCATATCTTTCTATCAGTGCTTGTCTTCAACCTATCAACTCTTGACTTCTTCTTGTCAACGCTTGATCTCTCAGCGTTTGTTTTCTTCCTATCAACGCTTGTTTTCCTCTTGTCATCGCTCAAGTGGACTGGCTACATTTTATTCCCAACAAATTTGATTGAAGGGATACAACTTTGGATGCTACGAGTACAAGGACGAGCGACACAAACACGAGGACGAGTGTTTTGAAGTGAGGGAGAATGATGGAGGAACATAAAAAATAAACTGGTTATTTAGTTTAATTTGTGGTATCTTTTATTTAGTAATCTTATTTTGTGTTTTTTAAGAATAATTTTTATCTTTTTTCCCAAGTTTAGTTTTCCTATAAAATTAGGACTTATTTATATTGAATTATTATTGAGATATGAATAAAAAATACAGACTTGTTGTCTTTTGTTAATTGACTTGAATCCAGGTTAGGGTTTATTGTTCAATTTTCACCCTAATAATCGGGCATTCGTTTGAATCAACGATTGTTGGAAGAGTTCTTTCTGGTATTCTTTGTGAATCAACAGATTCACGTATCTATATTTGTATCTTTGTTTTTTCGCTACATCAGTTGGTATCAAGAGCTGAAGTTCCTGATTAAGATGTTAGAATATCCGTTTTTTGAGGGTGATGTTCATGTTTTGATGAATGGGAAGATTATGGTGCGGCTAGTGATGATTATGAAGGACCTCCAATATTTGATGATGATCAATATGAAGAAGAATCTATGCTAATTTATAATACTGATATTAAAGATGTCATTGGGGAAGAAGAAGGATTTATCGGAAAAGAAGAATTTGGTCGGGAAAAAGATAACATTGAAGACATTGTAGTTGTGGCTACTAATCTTTATTCATCAATGATCCAAACTACCACGGTCGACAAGTTGGGTTTAAAGACGATCAAGGTTCAAGGTAGATTCATTATAAATAAAGGAAATTTGATAGAAGGGATACAACTTTGGATGCTACGAGTACAAGGACGAGCGACACAAACTCGAGGACGAGTGTTTTGAAGTGAGGGAGAATGATGGAGGAACATAAAAAATAAACTGGTTATTTAGTTTAATTTGTGGTATCTTTTATTTAGTAATCTTATTTTGTGTTTTTTAAGAATAATTTTTATCTTTTTTCCCAAGTTTAGTTTTCCTATAAAATTAGGACTTATTTGTATTGAATTATTATTAAGATATGAATAAAAAATACAAACTTGTAGTCTTTTGTTAATTGACTTGAATCCAGGTTAGGGTTTATTGTTCAATTTTTACCCTAATAATCGGGCATTCGTTTGAATCAACGATTGTTGGAAGAGTTGTTTCTGGTATTCTTTGTGAATCAACAGATTCAGTTATCTATCTTTGTATCTTTGTTTTTTCGCTACATCAACATATAAAAACAATTAAATAGTAAAATTGAAGATAAAAAATAACATTAATTATGAGATGATAATTAACAATGCACGTTATTCGTCTGCGTAAAAAAAATTTAGTACACAACATTTGAGGTATAGATCCTTTTTAACCGAACTCTATACGAGTGTTATCCTATATGACATTTATATCTCGCCTATTTTACTACTATGACATACCTTGCTCAACTTGAAATATCATACTCACTTGTACAGCTGAAATCTTGAAATATCATATATTGTTTTCATCTTGTGGGATATATGAAGTTGATAAAGTTTATACTTGCATGTTACCCATTTTTAAAAAGGTTTTTAATTAAGATCTAAGTCATCCGAAATTTATGATAATGATAGGATATTTGCCTCAAATTTGTTGAACCTCTTTATCCTTAAGAGACAAATAAAAAAACAAAAAACAAAGTGACGTATGAAGTATCTATTTATCAGTTCATTTTAATAACGTGAGATGTTACTCATAAATATGTTGTATGGTTCACAATACAGTCAGTAATATTAAAAGAAACATAGACAGTTATGATGAGTCTTAGAAGATCATAAACATTCTAGTCCTGATCTTCATTTGGGTCAAAATCCTTGATCTTCACATCAGCATCTTCTCCATATTGAATGCAGTTGTCGATTTGTAAAAGAACGTATTGTATGCTGCAAAATATACAAGGCCTAGATGATCAATTCCCATTCACCGTCATATAATTCAGTATATAAAACCAGAAAACATTACACTATATCAATGAGTTCAGAAGTCCACAAATGAGTAAGCAAGAGCTAACCCGGGTTGGGTTGACCGATTACTTATCTAATGGTACTAAAATATAACCTGAATATTCACTAAACAAACAGAAAAATGGTACAAGTAGTATATGGGTTACGCTGATTTACCTGCTCTCCTTCCTCAAATCAAGTGGCATAAAACTCACCACGTTGTGCTGATCCACCTGGTACACCATGAAGAGTTAGTCCCAGTTTTTAAGTTTGAATATCTAGTTATCCTCTTTAACATAGAAGTTTGGATATCAGTTCATGTATGGCATCCATGTTAGAATGTTAAAAACTCAAAATAAGTAATATAAATCCATAAAATTAAGAACTCACCACTTTAATTAAGGCTTAGTTAAGCTTTTGGAATTGAGGACCCATGCGCTGATTCAGTTCTGATAGCAGTACTTCAGGCTCTAGACTCAGGTAACTGTTACCATTATTAATTACATATGGATATTTAAAGTGTACTATATCTCGGAATATTAGCAAAACGTAGAGTTATTGGCCTAATCATAGCTGGGAATATTAGCAAAACATAGAGCTATTAGCCTAATCATATAGGCGTATTCTGTAATAATATTAAGTATTTGTAAGTTCGTTTATTCTCGACTCAAGACAAATTGAAAGGCCTACTAATATCAAGCTTTAAATTGTTTTTGGTTGTTAAAGGGTTACTTGGATTCTAGGTCTAATTCAAACCAACACGTAGAAAAATGAAAATATTAAAGCTACGTATCCGTAAAACAAAGTGCAATTACCAAATAGTATTCACAAAGTACAAGTTTCTAATGCATAAAAGTAAAAATGCTTGAAATGTAAACAAAAAGAAAGTATAGGGACTAAAAGTGTAAAATCAAAAACTATAGGGACCAAATATGAAAATTATAACAACTAGTCAAACAAACTTAACAACTTTCAAAACTGTCTAACTAATAATGTAACAAATTGAAATGTAAGGACTGACTTTTGCAAAACCTAAAAAGTTTGAAGTTTTAAAGCTGATTACAAAGATTAGTAAAAACCAAGGACTAGTTTGCAATTAAAACAAGAACTTTCACAAAAACAAGCTAATGAACTAAAATAAGCTCGAATGAGCTTATTACTCAACCAAAATTGATCTGGTTTTCACTAAAATGCTAAAAATTGGAAATAAGCTAGCCTTGCAAAAGGATTTTGATTAAAAGTTGTTAAATCTCAACTTATCTTATCTCAATAAGCCAACAATAAGCCCATTTGAAATCTAGTCATCCACAAAACGATTTTATTGCTAAAACTGATTAATCAAGCCTCAAGAAGCTTGGAATGTCTTTTGGTTTTGAAAATGGTCAACAGAATAAGCTAGAATCTTCAATAAGCCAAAAACAGCTTATTTGACCAAATTTTAACCAAAAACTTAATAAGCTGAAAATCTCAGAGACATGTTTGCAAGTTGATTTGTGAAAGAAAATCAATGAATTTATGAAGTAGAATTTGAGATCTAGCAAAACAGTAAACCAACTATCACAAAAACTGAACTTTGCTATAGAGTTGATTAATAATCTAAGAACTCACTCAAAAGCTGAAACTGTATGATTTCCTATTAAAGACTGATAGTCTAGAGTTAAAATACAAGTATGAACAAGTTTTAGCCAAATTCATCAAGAAATAAGAAAATTCCATTGGATCAAAGTTCACTAGTTTTGACTGATGAACTTTCAGAAAGCTTGACCCAAAGTTTTTCAAGGCCAATTGCTTGTTTGGCTTATCTTTTGAATACAAAATTTTACCAAAATGCTGACACTAATGGACTTAGTGTAAATGAACACTTCTCAACAAGTTTTATCAACTGAATCACCAAAAATTAGTTGATCCAAACACCACTTTAAAATCTATTAATGAACTTTATCAAAGACTTTCAAAGCAAAAGGCTAAGACCGATTAAACCACCTATCAATACTTATTTAAGTGATGAATTGAAATGGTTGAACCAAAAACAAGCTAGTTAATAGGATGAACCACAAAATGAGTACTAATGGTCAATGACTGATGTTAAACCAATTTTAACTAAGTGAAACTGAAATAAAGGCTGTAAAACTACAATTACACTATCAAACCAACACAATCAAGCTACAAGTAAGCTAATCACACAATCATTTCAACTGATAAGGATTATTCTAGGTATTGAGCATGCATTGACTATTTAGGGGAACAAAAACAAGGAATTAAGAACTTTTTTTGCTTGAATCCTCCGTTGAAGAACTAGAGAGGCGCTGAGCCTTCTAAAAACCACTAATCCACCAATTATCAACTACCAATCAACATCATCATCATCATAATATGCTATGATCAACTACCCAACTACAAATGCTTCAAATGGACTGAAAATGAACTGCAACTGGATTCTGAACTGAATACAAGTCTTCAAAGTATCAAACAACTTCCATTGATCAGGGAAGATCAATAGAAACAATTAGTATCAACAGGATTATGACAATGCAGGTATAATGAAGAGATTGAGTGAAAATGAAGGTTTAAATTTCATTAATGGTGAAAAAGAGGTTACAAATCTGTTACTAACTAACTAACTGACTCTTAGGTGGTTGTCAAACACCTAAGAGTAGTTACTAACTACTTTGAATGACTGGGAATGAAAGAGAATTAAAAAGTGTGTGTGTTTTTCACACCTACAAGCTACTTGTTACAAATGAGCTATCTAGGCCCTATTTATAGAGTGAGGATGAGATTCAGTTGGGGAGGATGACGTGTTGTAGCCAATCACTAAGCTCCACGTGTCTTCAATCTCTTAATTGAAAATTCCATCTTAAGAACACATTTGGGGGTTTTTGATTGAACTAATTTCTGCTTAATTGGATGTTGAATGAATTCGTCTCTTGAAATGAAGAACTTTTCATGTTTATAGCTCCTCTTGATATGCAGTGTAGAAGATTCTTGATCCTGGGCTCGTTGTACTTTGAAGATGATACGTGGTGGTGTATGATTGGCTTTTAGCAGTTCACATGGATCATTATCCAAAATGGATAAAGTTATTATTGCATGGCGTGATCTCATTGGCTGAATTTGGCTGTGTGGGATTTACTATTCAGATTGTGTAATAAATGAAAAACTGGCGCTAGTGGAACATGTGGCAATCCTTGTGCCATTTTTCCTTGGTTCTCATTGGTTCTCACATGTAAATTCAGATTAAGCCCAAAACTTGTATGAAACTTGACAATTTCAGTCCCTTGACTTTGGCAGAATCTTCATTTGAGGTCCAATCTTTATTTCTTTGGCATTTTTTATCCTTTAAACTTCAAACTTGTTCATAAAGCATCATTTGACTTTTTGACTTGAATGTTGACCAGATTTGACTATGATCTTGGCTTTTCCAAACTTGCACTTTAGTCCTTAATCTTTTGAATGTTGTCAAGATAGGTCCTTTGTCTTTACATGGCTTATCATTTTTTATCCTTCTCTTGTCTTTTCATCATTTTTAAGCTTGATTTCACTTGTTTGCTTCAAATTTGTATCCTTGTTACCTAAACAAGCAGAAACACAAAACATTCCACATAATACTGCTTTATTATATAAAAGTTAGGTATTTGCTATGTGTTTTAGGGTGATTTGTTGACTTATTGATATGAGATTTCACTCATATCAAATCCTCTACACTTGATCATTGCCATGACCTTATGCAATGCCACATTTTAAAGCACCAATTTACATTTTTCTCATAATTAATCCACCTTGACCATTATGAAATGCTTTTACACTAATCTACACTATATGATGCATGATTTTTTTTGATTTTATACAATGCAATGCAAAGGAAAGCAATTATATTTATATATTTTTGGATTTTCTTGAAATGGTTTTGATGGAAATAACTCATAAAGAAATTAATGACTTAGATTAGGACTTTGGTACCATGAACACTTATCACCCTCAAGTTTCACTGTCCCCATACCAAGCTTAAAAACAAGATCATTTTTATCCACAAGTGAAAGTGCGTCAACTTATTCATATTGATTAAGTGTGTTACTCTCATACCCCCACTTATTATGCCTCTAAGACCGGTTATTATTTGATCAAATTGCTTGAGAGAAAATTTTTTATTATTTAAATCGTGATATGTAAGAAATATAAAATCTCAAAATAAGGAAGCACGGTTTTAATCCTAAGTAACCATCTTATCCATCACTTGAAAAACCGCCCACAATTAATATAAGTCCGACTCAAAAGTAATAAGTCATTCGCCTTATGTGTAAGATCCTTATGTCATGCATTAATAAGTAGCTACACACTTGCTAAGGAAAGAAAAATACAACTCACGCAATAATTTATATTCGCCGCCTTTTTGAGACTTTGGATCTTCAATCCCGCAACCCGTCAAGGTAATATTGGATTGGAGCAACTATCAAATCCCCGCAACCCTTGTGAGAGTAATATTGGAATTCAATAGCTACTATAATTAACACTTCACCGCCCCTCTTGGGAGTCTTGTATAATTATTTTTTTTCTTTTTTTCTTTTTTTTCTAGCCACTCATTTTTTTTTCATAAGCCGCTCTTATTTTTCTTTATTCCTCACAAAGAAAGTTGAAAAGAATAAAAGGAAAAACACCCGCTAAGTATTAAACATGACATACGTCTAGTACACATAAAACGTTCTAACTTAGAATCTTAAGATGTACTTATACCAACCATGAATGATTAGTTAAAAATGCATAAGAGACTACAAACCAATTAAAACCGTTCTTGATTATTTATTAACATATATACATGCGTTGACAAGAAAGTAAAAGTTACGAAAGGGGATATAAAAGACATAATTAATGAATATGAGGTTTATCTAGCCCTTAACACTTATTTCAAACTCTATCATCTCTTGTTCTCTATAATTTAAAATCTCAAATAATGAGATTAGTGGATGCTTAGCTTAATAAACCAATAAAGGTCTACATGGTTAAGGCTACTAGCTAGAGGATGCTTAGATAAGCAACTCGAGTTGAGTCAAAGTATCCATGGCGGGCCTAATATGTCAAAGAAGTCTAAATTTGTTAAACTATGTCCTTTATTATATTTTTTCCTTTTTATATATTTTTGATGAAAAATAAAAGAAGAAATATATACAATGCAAATGAAAAATGATTGATGCAAAAATTATGAATGCATATTTTTGGTGGCCAAAGTATATCAAAAATTTGAAAAATGTTTGAAAAATTAATTTCCCAATTATCATAAAGTCAATGACAATGGTCTAGGTAAGGTCACTTCGATAGAAGACCCCCTACACTTAAGATAAACATTGTCCTCAATGTTTAAGAGTATTGGAGTAAACTCCCCTACACTTAGGACATTGACAACTTTGCTTAACCCAAGCTAAGGAAAGATCAACTATAGTGAATTCATTTTTAAGCACAATGTGGTTATGAAAAAACACAATAGTAACGGAGTGAACCGGATACAAGGGCCTCCTCCATAAGCTCCAATGCATGTGATGAGAGAGCAACCCTACAAACAACATGAAGACAAAAGGAAGGTCTCCCCCTAGACTTATCCTCAACTCTATACCCTTATTTGTATCCTACCATACTCTAAGTCTAAAAACTCTAAACCTAGTTATTCATGCTTGATTTATGGAGTCTCTAGCTCAACTCTTACCACTCTTAAAAGTGTCTAGAACCTATCATGGAGAGAAATTTTTTTACCCTTTTTAAGAAAAATCTCCATGATGAGGTAAAGCAAGTTTTCAATTATCAAAACTCCATAAATGTCCCCCCGGATCAAATATATATTTACCATCCCACTTATAACACAATCCAACAACTAACTTTCCAAGCATAGTTGAAAAGATTGAAGTGTTGTTCTCCAAAATGTTTGCCCATATGTTCTTCAAAAGGTGATAAGGTGATACTTTTAAATCTCTCACAAGGATCCCTTTTATTGCATCAGGCGGATACTGAGATGTTTTATCAAGCTCTATACCAGGATCAAAAATCATTTTCTTGATGGGAAAACAACAAGTGGTGGTTGCCTTAGAAGATTCCCCCTTATAGGTCACATGTTGAGAGAAAGGTTGTGGAGTAATGGGTAACAACAAGCTCTTTGAAGGAACCATCATGACTTGTTTTCCTTTGTCACTTTGAAAGGTTGAGGTGGAAAGGAGAGAAGGTAAAGGATCTTCATGCAATAGAGAATCTAGAAAGAGTATGTCTCCCTCCTCATCAACATATCTAAGAGTGTACTCAAAAGTTATATCAACCCCTAAAAACTCATCACTCTCATCCATGATAGAATCCTTCTCATCACCATAATCATCATAGATTGGTATGTCAAAGATTGGTAACTCCTCAAAAATAAAGGAAGTGTGATCATCAAAGAATGGAGATTCACAAGTGAAGAACTTATCATCACTATAATCATCATATATTGGTGTATCACAAAGAAGAGGTTCATCATCACTAAAATCCTCATTGGTTTCTTCATCATGGTGGAAAAGTGGGTTATCGAATGATGTTTCAAAGAGAGGATTGGAATGAATCACAAAATCACCAAAGTTAAGCTCTTGAGGTTCATGAAAATCCAAAGATGAAGTAATGAAGGCAATGGTCTCAACATAAGGAGGATCATAATTTCCACTTGTGCATGCTTCATAAAAATATTCGTCACAAACTTCATCAAGTATATCGTCTTGAGTTTCCTCCTCATTAACAACATCAATATGCTTCACCGTTTCGGGCTCATTAGATTTCTTTGACAACTTTCCCATGTTAAACACAACTCCTTCATCTCTACCTGCATTGTAAGTTCACCTTCCGCCACATCTATAAGAGTACGACCCGTTCTCAAAAATGGCCTACCAACAATTAGAGGAACTCTTGGATCCATATCATAATAAACCACCACAAAATCCGCGGGAAAGGTAAATCTATCCACCCCAACAAAAACATACTCCGCAATGCCCACCGGATAGGCTATGGTATGGTTGGCTAACTCAAGGGTCATCCTATTAGGACTGAGTTCGGGAAGTGAAAGTCGTTTCGAAACCGATAATGGCATGAGATTTATGCTTGCCCCTAAATCCGCTAGTGCCATGCAATTTTCCACCCCCGGGAAATTGTAAGGAATCAAAAACCTCCTCGGATCTCCAAGCTTAGTAGGCAACTTCTTAAACAAAACCGCGGAGCAATTTTCATTTTAGGAAGCATTAGGCAAATCCACCAATTTCTCCTTGTTAGAAAGAAGGTCCTTGATCATCTTAGCAAATTTAGGTATATTGGCTAAGGCTTGCTCAAAGGATATGTTTATGTTAAGTTGCTTGAACATCCTCAAAAATTTTGACACTTGAATATCATCCTTATTCTTAAGCTTTTCCTTTCTCATTCTTGATGGGTATGGGAGACTTGGTTTTAGTTGAGGTTGAGTGGTTGATGAAGTATTTTCTTTGTTGGGTTCTTCATTATAAGGTGTGGAAGTTAAAGGAGTAGTGGGTGTAGGATGAGAAGGTGTAGGTGTTGAAGTTGTAGAGCTTGATGGTGGTGAATTTGATGTTGAAGGCTTATCACAAGATGGAACCATAGTAGGCTTAACCATAGGAGGGGTAGGAGGTGAAGGATCATTATTTGTCTTTCCACTTCTTGTTGTGATAGCATTGACATTAGCCCTTGGATTTGTTTGTGTGTTTGAAGGTAAAGCCCCTTGTGGCCTTTGATTGAGAAGCATCATAAACTTTTTGTTTGTTTCCTCATGCATTTCCCTCATTCTTTTCTCATTGTCTTGGAACCTCCTTTCATTATCTTGATTCATTTTGTGAAGAAGCTCAATGGTGTTAAAATTATATGGCACATTCCCTTGAAAACCTTGGGGTTGCAAAGGTGGAGGTTGATTGTAAAACCCTTGGTTGTTGCCTTGAAAGTGATTTCCTTGATTGTGAAAGGTATTGGGTGCTCTAAAGTAGTTTTATCCTTGGTAATTTGGCCTAGGCCCTTGATTTCTTTGGATTGAGGAGGATTGGGTTGAGTTTGGGTGGGTGGATGGGGTGGAAAGCCGGGTGGAGCAAGGTAGTTATTTTACTTGTAAGAGAGATTGTTTGGGTTGATGTTAGGTTTGAAGTGCTCTCTATGTTCATCTTGATAAGCATAACATTCACCTTGGTAATTTTGAACCTTGTCACATTGTAGGTAAGAATGAGGACCTCCACAAGTCTCACATGAAATAGCAATGGCATTCACATCATTGGTGGAAGAGTTACCCAAGGAAACTTTCATAAAGTATTGCATCATTGTTTGTTGCATCTTTTGGGTATCTTGCATTATTGCTTGTTGCACATTTTGGTTTTGGGTCCATTCTTGCATTTGTGAAAGGAGTTGACTTTCAAATGATTTGAAACACCCTCTTGAACAACATGGACTCTCTCATCAATTTGAGTGTTTGTTTGCACCATGGATTTAGTCTCAATAATGTCCCATGCCTCTTGAATGGATTTGGAAAGAATATTCCCACCCGCGGAGGAGTTGAGGGAATCTTGATGATGTGGTCTTAATCCATTGTAGAAAGTATTGATTTGGTGAACTTCATTGAATCCATGATTGGGGTATTTTCTCAATAACTCATTGTACTCTTCCCAAGCATCACTAAAGGTTTGGCTAGGTTTTTGTTGAAATCCAATAATTAGGTTTCTCAAAGCCGTGGTCTTAGATGAGGGAAAGAACTTGTTCAAAAACTTCTTAGTAAAGTCATCCCAGGTAAGAATGCTCTTAGGTGGTTGCTTATCTAGCCAATACTTTGCATTGCCCTCTAATGAGAATGGAACTAGGATCAACTTAGTGGAATCATGTGGAACTCCATTGTACTTAAGGGTATTGCAAAGAGATAGAAACTTCTTGATATGATCATGTGGATCATCATTAGGTCTCCCAAAAATGGTGTGTTTGAAACCAAGGTAATCATGGATGTCTTAAGCTCAAAGGTGTTTGCGGGTATCTCGTGTATAACAATAGCATCGGCATATCTTTTCACATTTGATTGGAGGTGTTCCATCAAAGGTCGATTGTCAACGGCAGCCATGGCTTCGTGTGTGTTGATCAAAGCACGATTCTCGGGATCGGCTTGATGGACGGTGTTGTTCTTACTCTTTCTCTTTTTCTTCCTTTTGGGAGGAAGGGGTTGTACACCAAAAGGCATTTGTGCACGCCCGCGGGTGAGCATGCAACTCAAATCAAGGAGTGAGAGAGAAGCTCTCGTTCGACTTTGGAAAAGAAGGGATTATCCTTTCCGAGGTTCAATAAGTAATATCCACAAGAAAGTATAGTATATGTAAGTAATACTTGGGTGCAAGACCCCTAATAAAGCTTTCCTTCTTAGAATACTCACTAGTGAATGGGGAGTTAGGTGGCCCGAAGCACTTAAGTACCTATTAACCCTTAGACGGCATTTTATAGCGCGTCGCCTTTCTATTCACTTTGTAGTTTGTATTCTTCGAATTCTTGCCTATTGGAAGTATTTATCTATTCTTGCTTTAATTAAATTTGATCGATACACGTGCCAAGGACCGGAACGCTCCCGAACACGGTGTATTGCAAAAGCAATACTTATGGAAGTATGTGTATTGAGTGTTCGTATACGTATACGTATCTACATATAATAATATATCAAAAATATTTTTGTATTTATTGGGTTTTTAAAGAAAATACTATATGTACGTAAAAACCGATGAAAACCAATAAAATATATTTTTGGGTGAAATCTCTTAGGAAAAATATTGTTTTTTGGATTTTTTATTTTTTTGGTTCAATTCTTTAGGAAAAGAATTGATTTTGTTATTTTTTTAGTTTTTATATTTTTATATTTTTGATTTTTTATATCTTTTGGATTTATGATACGTAAAAATAACGTCCACTCGGGGAACGGATGCCAAAATCCAATCGAAACCGTCAATCAAAAGTCTCTCGTAATGTCATGAACCGGCAGCGGCGCCATTTGATATTGAGTATTTATAAGTTCGTTTATTCTCTACTCAAGACAAATTGAAATGCTTACTAATATCAAGTTTTAAATTGTTTTTGGTTGTTAAAGGGTTACTTGGATTCTACGTCTAATTCAAACCAATACGTAGAAAAATGAAAATATTAAAGCTACGTATCCGTAAAACAAAGTGCAATTACCAAATAGTATTGACAAAGTACAAGTTTCTAATGCATAAAAGTAAATATGCTTGAAATGTAAACAAAATGGAAGTATAGGGACTAAAAGTGTAAAATCAGAAACTATAGGGACCAAATATGAAAATTATAACAACTAGTCAAACAAACTTAACAACTTTCATAACTGTCTAACTAATATTGTAACAAATTAAAATGTAAGGACTGACTTTTGCAAAACCTAAAAAGTTTGAAGTTTTAAAGCTGATTACAAAGATTAGTAAAAACCAAGGACTAGTTTGCAATTAAAAGAAGAACTTTCGCAAAAACGGGCTAATGAACTAAAATAAGCTCGAATGAGCTTATCACTCAACCAAAATTGATCTGGTTTTCACTAAAATGCTTAAAATTGGAAATAAGCTAGCCTTGCAAAAGGATTTTGATTAAAAGCTGTTAAATCTCAACTTAGCTTATCTCAATAAGCCCATTTGAAATCTAGTCATCCACAAAACGATTTTATTGCTAAAACTGATTAATCAAGCCTCAAGAAGCTTGGAATGTCTTTTGGTTTTGAAAATGGTCAACAGAATAAGCTAGAATCTTCAATAAGCCAAAAACAGCTTATTTGACCAAAGTTTGACCAAAAACTCAATAAGTTGAAAATCTCATAAATCACTCTTGACATGTTTGCAAGTTGATTTGTGAAAGAAAATCAATGAATTTATGAAGTAGAATTTGAGATCTAGCAAAACAGTAAACCAACTATCATAGAAACTGAACTTTGCTATAGAGCTGATTAATAAGCTAAGACTTCACTCAAAAGCTGAAACTGTATGATTTCCTATTAAAGACTGATAGTCTGGATGTTAAACTACAAGTATGAACAAGTTTTAGCCAAATTCATCAAGAAATAAGAAAACGCCATTAGATCAAAGTTCACTAGTTTTGACTGATGAACTTTCAGAAAGCTTGACCCAAAGTTTTTCAAGGCCAATTGCATGTTTGACTTATCTTTTGAATACAAAATTTTACCAAAATGCTTACACTAATGGACTTAATGTAAATGAACACTTCTCAACAAGTTTTATCAACTGAATCACCAAAAATTACTTGATCCAAACACCACTTTAAAATCTGTTAATGAACTTTATCAAAGACTTTTAAAGTAAAAGGCTAAGATATATTAAGCCACCTATCAAGACTTATTTAAGTGATGAATTGAAATGGTTTTGAACCAAAAACAAGCTAGTTAACAGGATGAACCACAAAATGAGTACTAATGGTCAATGATTGATGTTAAACCAATTTTAACTAAGTGAAACTGAATTAAAGGCTGTAAAACTACAATTACACTATCAAAGCAACACAATCAAGCTACAAGTAAGCTAATCACACAATCAGTTCAACAGATAAGGATTATTCTAGGTATTGAGCATGCATTGAGTGTTTAGGGGAACAAAAACAAGGAATTAAGAACTTTATATGAAGCCTACGTTGAAGGAGTAGAGAGGCGTCGAGCCTTCTAAAAACCACTAAACCACCAATTATCAACTACCAATCAACATCATCATCATCATAATCTGCTATGATCAACTACCCTGCTACAAATGCTTCAAATGGACTGAAAATGAACTATAACTGGATTCTGAACTGAATACAAGTCTTCAAAGTATCAAAAAACTTCCATTGATCACGGAAGATCAACAGAAACAATCAGTATCAACAGGATTATGATAATGCAGGTATAATGAAGAGATTGAGTGAAAATGAGGGTTTGAATTTCATTAATGGTGAAAAAGAGGTTACAAATCCGTTACTAACTAACTAACTGACTCTTAGGTGGGTGTCAAATACCTAAGAGTAGTTACTAACTACTTTGAATGACTGGGAATGAAAGAGAATTGAAAAGTGTGTATTTTTCACACCTACAAGCTATCTGTTACAAATGAGCTATCTAGGTCCTATTTATATAGTGAGGATGAGATTCTGTTGGGGAAGATGACGTGTTGTAGCCAATCACTGAGCTCCACATGTCTTCAATCTCTTAATTGAAAATTCTAGTTTAAGAACACATTTGGGGGTTTTTGATTGAATTAATTTCAGCTTAATTGGATGTTATGAATGAATTCGTCTCTTGAAATGAAGCACTTTTCATGTTTATAGCTCCTCTTGATATGTTGTGTAGCAGATTCTTGATCTTGGGCTCGTTATACTTTGAAAATGATACGTGGTGGTGTATGATTGGCTTTTAGCAGTTCACACGTATCGTTATCCAAAATGGATAAAGTTATCATTGCATGACGTGATCTCATTGGCTGAATTTGGCTGAGTCGGTTTTACTATTCAGATTGTGTAATAAATGAAAAACCGGCGCTAGTGGCACGTGTGGCAATCCTTGTGCCATTTTTCCTTGGTTCTCATTGGTTCTCACATGTAAATTCGGATTAAGCCCAAAACTTGTATGAAACTTGACATGTTCAGTCCCTTGACTTTGGCAGAATCTTCATTTGAGCTCCAATGTTCATTTCTTTGGCATTTTTTATCCTTTAAACTTCAAACTTGTTCATAAAGCATCCTTTGACTTTTTGACTTGAATGTTGACCAGATCTGACTATGATCTTGACTTTTCCAAAATTGCACTTTAGTCCTTCATCTTTTGAATGTTGTCAAGATAGGTCCTTTGTCTTCACATGGCTTGTCAGTTTTTATCCTTCTTTTGTCTTTTCTTCATTTTTAAGATTGATTTCACTTGTTTGCTTCAAATTTGTATCCTTTTGTACCTAAACAAGCACAAACACAAAACATACCACATAATACTACTTTATTGTATAAAAGTAGGTATTTGCTATGTGTTTTAGGGTGATTTGTTGACTTATTGATATGAGATTTCACTCATATCATATAACTATTTTCTATTTCAGTAATTCGCGTTTGACTTGTCACTAAATAAAGGACCTCAATAGTCGTGTTTGCTATCTCTATGCCCACCACTTTACCTTCACTAATTCTTTTACAAGTTTTAAGTTCTTTTACGAGTTTCGCGTATCCCAAGCAACAGGTTCTTGCATCTCAGTCTCTGCATATGTAACATAAAAGATTTATATGTAACATAAAAGATTTAAGACTACTTCTCTTAACCATTTAATATTACATTTTTGTATTAAGTTAAGTTATTATAGACTTATCTTTAGGAACTCAGGAGATGCTAATCCATATGATATAATGTGGAGCAACCAATGTCTTTGGAATAAAAAACCGCACCATGAAGGACCTAAATTCAAGGAATATAAACATAATACGCACAATAATGTGAACTTAAAAAAGGGAATGGACATACATGTTTAAGCTATAGTCTTATCTAACCACAATTAGACAATAGCGACCAAGAAGTCTATACTTTAAGCTATAGTCTTATCTAGATGACTGAACTTCAGGAAGATAAAATTAAATTAAATCTGAATCTATTTTAGTTTGGAGGTATGGAGGACATATAATGCATCAGTAAGTTTTAACCTTCTTTGTAATTACACATTGGATTACCTTTGAGCACATAATTCACCTGTTAAGATTACAAAACGAAGATAGGATTAAGGTGGTCAATGACAACAATATCCTGTAAGCGTAGGAATTAAGTACATAAGCTCATAAAAACCATTTGATCAATCAATTCTTCCTAAAATCACCACAAATTGCAAAAAGATCATCACTACTCATTTATTATCTGACAAAAAAAAGTTTACTAGAATTAAACTTGCGGTTTATCATCAATCATCATAAATGAAGAAGGGAAATGCTTTTTTAAAAACGTCATTAAAGCCTTCGACCACAACATCCAGCAAACCATCTTTCAATGGGTCATCTTGAAACAATTGAAGTATTTCCTTTGCTCCATCTGAATGGCAATGATCGAGTCAAATAGAGTCAGCGAACAAAATTTAAATTTTCATTTAGACGCCTACTTAAATTTTATATCACCTTAATGACCAAATCGTAAAACATATAAGTTCTATTACATGAATTCCTGTAAAAACTAATAAGTGCTCCTTTTTTACCATACGTACATTTCAGTGTATTTTCCCTTTCAATTTTTTATTCTAATTTCTGGATAATTCCATGTTTAAAATAAAGGCATCCTGAATTGTAAATATTCATCAACCATCAGATATCACTAATGCACACCACAATAGTATACCAAACAGTCTCGATAATCATCCTGAACGAAATGCCGCATAGATAAAAAGCCGTCGACCAAGTAATGCATAATGGACCAACAAAATAAAAGATAAAAAATAGTGACCAAGTATTATCTTTAATCATTCAACTATTCTGTTCCTTTTTGAGATAAAACATCAACCATTTTGAGATATTCGAGACGTTTTAAAAAAAAGAGCAGCTTAACTTAAGTCAACTATTTTCATTATTACTATAAAAAATGTAAAAGATAGCTTGCCCTGTTTATTAATAACATGACATCCATTGAAAGCTTCCAACACTCGTGCTTACTTTGGCCCTGCACCACGTCCCATGAACCTTCTTTTACTTCATTCCCTATCTGATGTAGTTTAAAAACAAAGTAACAAAGATAGATAACTGAATCTGTTGATTCCAAAGAATGCCATAAACAATCCTTCTAACTATCGTTGATTCAAAAAGAATACCGATAATCAGGTAGCTCCAACAATCGTTGATTCAACGAATACCCGATTATTTGGATGAAATCAAACTATAAACCCTAACCTGGATTTAAGTTGATTAACAAAAGACTAAAAGTCTGTATTTTTTTATTCATAGCTTCATAATAATTTAATACAAAAAGTCCTAATTGTATAGAAAAACTAAACTTGGGAAAAAATATAACAATATTCTTCCGAGGAAACACAAAATCAGAAAAATAAATAAAACATACCACAAAATAAGAAAATTAAAATAAAAGATATCACAAAATAAAACTAAATAAGAAGTTTATTCTTATGCTCCTCCATCATTCTCCCCCACTTCAAAAAACTCGTCCTCGAGTTTGTCTCACTCATCTCTTGTACTCGTAGCATCCAAATTTGTATCCCTTGCATCAAATTACCTTTTTTAAAATGAATCGACCTCTAACTTTGATCGTCTTAAAATCCAACTTGTCAACCATGGTAGTTTGGATCATTGAAGAATAAATATTATTAGCAACAACTACAGTGTCTTCAATGTTGTCTTCTTCTCCACCAAATTCTTCTCTCCCGATAAATCCTTCTTCTTCCCCAACGACATCTTCAATATCAATATCATAAACTAGCATAGATTCTTCTTCATATTGATCATCATCAAATATTGGAGGTCCTTCATAATCATCACTAGTCGCACCATAATCTTCCCATTCATCACAAGATGAACCATCAACCTCAAAAAATGGATATTCTAACATCTTAATCAGGAACTTCGGCTCTTGATACCAACTGATGTAGCGTAAAAAAACAAAGATAGTAAATTGAATCTGTTGATCCCAAAGAATGCCAGAAACAATCCTTCTAAATATCGTTGATTCAAAAAGAATACCGATAATCAGGTAACTCCAACAATCGTTGATTCAACGAATACCCGATTATTTGGATGAAATTAAACAATAAACCCTAACCCGGATTTAAGTTGATTAACAAAAGACTAAAAGTCTGTAAATTTTTTTATTCATAGCTTCATAATAATTCAATACAAAAAGTCCTAATTATATAAAAAAACTAAACTTGGGAAAAAATATAACAATATTCTTCCCAGGAAACACAAAATCAGAAAAATAAACAAAACATACCACAAAATAAGAAAATTAAAATAAAAGATATCACAAAATAAAACTAAATAAGAAGTTTATTCTTATGCTCTGATACCAACTGATGTAGTTTAAAAACAAAGTAACAAAGATAGATAACTGAATTTGTTGATTCCAAAGAATGCCAGAAACAATCCTTCTAACTATTGTTGATTCAAAAAGAATACCGATAATCAGGTAACTCCAACAATCGTTGATTCAATGAATACCCGATTATTTGGATGAAATCAAACAATAAACCCTAACCTGAATTTAAGTTGATTAACAAAAGACTAAAAGTCTGTATTTTTTTTATTCATAGCTTCATAATAATTCAATACAAAAAGTCCTAATGATATAGAAAAACTAAACTTGGGAAAAAAATATAACAATATTCTTCCGAGGAAACACAAAATCAGAAAAATAAATAAAACATACCACAAAATAAGAAAATTAAAATAAAAGATATCACAAAATAAAACTAAATAAGAAGTTTATTCTTATGCTCCTCCATCACTATCTTTACCTCTGCAATCCCTACATACGTGGTAAAGACTACTTTATTCACGCATAAACTATAAGCAATTCCAAACACCAGCTTATACTCGTAACCAAAAATTCCCAAACCAAACACTCTTGTCCTAGCTAAGTAAGCAATGTGGAAGTGTGGAAAAGTCCATTTCATTTGCGGTATTTTATAAACATATAGTATAATCTGTTATTCATAGAAAATATGCTTATAAAATTAACATAAAACAGAGAATACCTATTTACAGACCCATAACCATCTGCTAGTGCAATTTTGGAGGCATCGAGCGTATCGTTCTATGACATTAGACTCGTTATATCCATTCTGACCCATTTTGCAACAAGAAGGTAAGCTGTAAAAGTTGAGTTTTATAAGCACATAAAAAACCATAATGAAACATCATCTTCTTAATTAAACAAGACTGAAAAATCTTTTTTTTTAACAACATATTCCTATGGGTAAATAAAAAAACGAATCTGACGAATTGATAACCCTCTAATTAACCCTGCAACAATTCTAAAATAATATTGAAATGCCTAAAAAAATTAGGCCTAGATTGATAACCAAACAAAATTACCTCAAAGAAACTATCCAAACCGCAATCTATGGCGAAGAAAGTACAACCACCTATCCGGCTAGATCTGAACGAAAAGAAAAAAACAAAAACACTAAAACCATAACCAAAACCACCTACCAAAACTACCTATCACACCAAAACAACCGAAAGAGATGTTGGTTATGGTGGCGGCCGTTTCAGTGGCAACCATGATAGATTTGTGTGTATGTGTTTTTTTAGAGAGATATGATGTATGTGTGTTTTTTATGTGTGTGTATTCGTGAGGTTGAGAATGATTTGAATTGATGTATTAGGGTTGTTTATATGATGCTTGCAGGATGCCAACTATTTGTAACAGTATTAACTTTTCAAACAACTCTATAAATATATTGATAGGAATGAAAGTTATAGGAGAAGCTACAAAAGAAAATTTTCAAGTTTCAACAATTGAGATGCAGCATTTATAATTAGTATAGATGGTTAGATATGTGACAATAATCGTTTATGTTTATATTCATTTACATGTGTAAGTATCGTATTTATATGCGTGTAAATCTAAAAATTTGAGATAAATATTATCGGGCTTAGATTAACAAAAACTAAAGATAAATTTTACGTAAAACAAATTTTTTAATCTAAATTCGCCGTATCCAATATAAACGGTTTTTTAAAACACCCAAACTGAAACTAATTAGAAACCGAAGATACCGAATCGCTTAAAACTAAACGGTTTTTGTTTTTAATTTCATAAAAACCGAATATATCGGTTTGACTCGGTTTTAAAAGAGTGAAAACAAAATGAGGTGTCAATTAAGTAGACACTATTATAAATACACCGGCATGTACCAATACAATACGAACATAAATATGCCACAAAATAACACTCCCTTGACATTTACCGTCCATAGAGGTGCACCTGAGCTAATCCTTCCGGCTAAACCCACGCCTCGAGAGCTTAAGCGTCTCTCCGACATTGATGATCAGGAAGGCCTTCGTTTTCAAAGCCCATTTATTCACTTTTACCATAATGATCCAAAAATGAGAAATAAAAATCCTGCAAGTGTGATCAGGGAGGCTCTAGCTAAATTACTTGTGTTCTACTATCCGTTGGCAGGCCGGCTAAAAGAAGGTCCAGCAAGGAAGCTGATGGTGGATTGCTCGGGACAAGGTGTGTTGTTTATTGAGGCTGAGGCAGATGTTATGCTAAAACAATTTGGGGAAACGCTTCAGCCCCCGTTTCCTTTTATGGACGAACTTCTTTATGATGTTCCTGGTTCAAGCGGCATCCTCAATTCACCGTTGCTGCTTATTCAGGTAAATCATACATATATTTTTTATTTATGTGGAAACTAAAGCATGCATGTTGTTACGTACTACTAGAACAATCAAAACGCTAATAATAATCATATACATATATAGTAGTACCTCGAAAGTGGATTAAAATCCAGAAACCCAAATGATAATCATTTACAAAAATAGAAGGTCACAAGATGTGACAAAATGTTTAAGTTACCTAATTATTGAGTTACTTAATGATGAATTGACACTAGATGTCACGTTGATTCAAACTCCAAATACGTGATATGCTTCCATGGAAAATTAGTTAGTTACAGGGGCGGAGCTAGAGGGTTCCCTATGAAATTTTGTTGCGTAATGTATATATTTGTTAAAATCTCAATGTTTTCAAAATGAACCCGGTCCAAAAAAATTACGTGTTACATAAGTACATGTTTTATACTCGTATTAAAACTGTTGTGCACCTGATAACTTAAGGCGCTGGCTCCGCCCCTGAAGTTTGTTAAGTTGTGTTTGGTCCATTATGTTCCTTGGCCTGAGCCGCATGAAAAAAAATATATGCTAATACGTGATTCAGATTTCATACTTTCGAGCTTAAAGATTTATTATAAACAATAGTAAGTTTTTATGTGATATTTCTTTCAAAAAAGATGCAATTAAGAGTTAAAATAGACGAAACACGTAAGACAAAATGAAGACGTAAAGAATAAATAGGTAAAAACATAAAATATATACGGTAAAAAGTTAGGGTAATTTGAAAGCTTTTAGCAAAAATGAAGCATTTTTTAGTTCATGTACTAAAAAGGAACATACAGTAAGCGGTAAGTCCATGAGTATTTTATAACCTAAATCCGAAAGTTAAAATATGGGCATCACAATGCGATGAGTTAAATTATGCACATGCTACGATCCATTGTGAAAGTGTCATATGATTGGTGGCCGGGTAGGTCTAATTGCACTCTGTTCACGTTTTGTCAACTGTATTTTATAAATTGAATACTTGATCATACCTTTGTGTATCTATTTTATGAATTAAATATTCGATTTACCAAGTGTATTTTATGAATCAAATATTTGGCTATGAATTAAATATTTGATTATAGTAAACAAATACTCAGGAAAAAGATTTAATTGGATATTGCAACACTTCTATCAATTTAAATATCTTTAAAAATATTAGATTTATGATAATGTAGTAATATTATGCGAGTCTAAATAGAATAAATTATGTACATGTCAATGCATTACAAGAGTCTAAATAAAATAATAAGGTGTATATGTAACGGTGTTAGTTTGCATTAAAGATGCTTTTAGTATATATTTTAAGTGAGATTTTATTAAAACTTTTTTTATGGGTGTATATGTAAAGTTAATTGGATACATTTTCACCATTTATATCATTTATTTTTTATATATATTTTTATTTTTTTTATTTTTATGATTTTGTATTTGTTATAAAACTTTGAAACTCAAATTGCAAAAAAAAATAATATGTTTTTATGAGTCTAAAGTAATAAATAGACAAAAAAACGCTGAATAAATCATGTTAAAAAACTAAAACAACTCTGTAAACAAAAGGTAAAGATAAGTGATCATAATTTTTTGTACATTTATAATAGACCAGAAGGTCTTAGAGCAAAAGGTGTCACGAAGAGCAAAAGGCTCTTCACTTGTGACACCTCAGCGCCACGTCACATCAATTAACCAAAACAAAAAACCAACTAAACATCCCCTTACTCACAACTAGTCTCTCTCCTCTTCACTTGGGTCCCACCACTCACCATTTTATTTCTTTTTTCATTTTTCACACAAAATAAAATTTTATTTCATAAAATTAAAAATTACAAATACTTCAAATAAAAATACAAATACTTAATAAAAATACGGAAAAAAAAACAATACGAAAAAAAAAAACATCCTAATCATCGACTGCATATTTTGCCGCGATTTTTGCCTATTTTCTTTCGATAATCGACTTGTTCGGTTCAGGCAAATTGTCGGTTCTGATCGAGAGAAACTCCATCTTTTTGAACTCCAATTCAGCATCGGCTTTAGCTTTCTCGGCTTCGGCTCTAGCTTTCCTCGAGTAGTACATGTCTTTACCGGCATTTATTTTGTGGAGTAAAGCCTCGTTTGTTTCTCCCTTAGAAGTGGTATGTTACCGTTTCACAACGGTTTAAACATGGGGGGCCCACATTTTCTTCATTTTCACCTTCGTTGAAACATGGCGAATAGGGGCGGCGAAGAGGACCCCCGGTGTCACGGCGAGCACCGACGAGGGTGCCACCTAGGACCGGCGAACCCCCCTCGCCGTGACATCGTTTGCTCTTAATCACACAACCCATAACTTTAGAGCAATGTTAAATCCTCCTACAAAATCATCCTACATATCCTCCTACACATACAATTATAAAATATACATTTTTTCCACTTATTATCTCTCCAGATCTAAACCGTCAGTTCTGCCACGTGTCAGGATCTTGTGTGTAGAAGGATTTATAGAAAGATTATGTAGGAGGAATTAGCATTTTTGATAACTTTATTGTTCAACTTTCTTATCCATTTCACATCTTTATCTAATGTATTAATCGAACAATTCTTACCCAAAAAGTACTACTATTACCACCAAGTCAAGTAAGCTAACCCTGCAACTGATGCTTCAATAGCGATAACATCAAGGTCACCAACAACCCCGTCATACCTAAACCTCTAATTCTCTTTTAGAATCAGTATGCATGCACATTTTCCGTTAGGCGAATCGGAGTAAGGTGAACCTCACCTTTTCAGTTCCTAGTTGGCAAAAACCCACTTACTTCTATCGTCTATACGTACGAGTAAGTTTTTTTTGGAAAATAGCAAACGCTATGTCTTCCACTGTTATGAGTTAAGCTATGTGAGACCAAATTTATATCCTATCTCTTGCAATGTTTATAAAAAAAGATCAAATATCTTTTTTTACTTTTAAATACCCACCAATTCATCATTTTTCTAACACAACTTCATCAAATTTATATACATCTTCTCCACAACTTCACCGATCACCATTACCAAAAATGTCGCATGAAAGAACTCCATTAACCACCAAACGTCGTCAACGGAAAAATACCGACAACTCTCCACTGACACTCGCCAACACGTTTGGTCTCGGGAACCCATCACCAAAACAACCATAGCGAAAACCGAGTCCATACTTTGCTTACTAACCTAACGCAAACCAACCATAATGAAAACGAATACTGGCACCAGCATTGGCATCGGGATCAGAAAAATACCATACCCATATAATTTCACCCAATTCTCACAAACACGCGCGTTTTAAGAATTTTGCACACAACCGCCCGTGTTCTTATTTATTAACTAGAATTACATCTATGAAACACACGTTAATGGCTTTGAACCACCACTGTCTCCCATTAATATTTTTTGAACTGAAGATTTGGATAGGCCTCAATTTTCGGACACCTTTCATGAGACCTATAATGAAGATACTATTCGTGAATACTTTCCCGTTGAAGTCACAAATCTAGCACCAAGGTCAAAGTCGGGTAGCTCAAGCAAAAGCCTTAAGAATCTAGAGCAAACATCTCGCTAGGCTTCATGGACACATGAGGAAGAATTAGCGTTGTGTAAGCTATTCTAAAAATAGCACGAAGTGTAATGCGAGGAATTCTAAGGATTTTGGACTACGGCTTTACATAAAGGAGACCAAAAATAAGGTAGTATGGTAAGCGAATGTATGATAGTGTCCACATACATGCCAGGTGATATGCCCTAGCGTGTGTTGTTTTATTGTAGTGTACAATAACACAACGCGTATAGCGATTGGAGAGTGGAGTCAGCGATACGGATTTCATGCATAAGGCTCTTATTGACTATGAAAACGATACTGAAACGCGGTTTAAACATCTTCATTGTTATGATAGTCTAAAATATAGTCTGAAATTTATTGTGGTGAAATTATGAAGTTCTTCGAAGACATGGAAAATAGTAGTATCAAGAAGTCCAAGACATCCATAAAAGAAATCATGTTGGTGGCGAGTATGAGGTGCATGAAGTTTGACAACCGACGGGCAGAGACCATGTCGAAGCTTTGATGAATATAGGGTCGAGAGCATCGGGCTCGTCAAGTACGAATGATGAAGCATTGGCTAGGTTGATGGTATATGAGATGGAAAATGCAGGCTGAGACGAACGCATAGCATTTTTATATATCAAAAGGAGGGATTTGGAATATTGTGAAACAAAGTTGTCAAATTAGGTAATACACTTAGAAATTGAGGAATATTGTCATCGATAAAGAGACATAAAGTTATTTATGCAACCATATGATTACTTGACTAGGATGCGTGAATCAAGTATGAACCACTAAGGATTCGACCATCAAGATGAAATGTATTTTAACTTATGTTTTTTATTTGAGGACGTTTAATTATTTTTAGACCTTAACCGATCTTTTTCCACACTATAAATTGTTGTCTCAATTCTCTCTAACTTCTTTCTTTATCTTTGATTATATATTTTTCTAGTTTTGTTTAAAAAGTGATCCAATTGTTTCTTCCTTCGTCATTCCTCAAGTGCAAATAGAAGAACGTTCGTATTCGCCAAGAAACGAAGTGTTGTAGTTATTAGTTTGTCATTGATCTTATTGAAGATCTAAGCTACTCTTTTTTTATAAATCTTGTGTAATAGTGTAGATCGAGATTGTGTGATATTGTCGTAGTGTTGAATGTGTGTTGGTTAGTAATTTAGGCCTAAAGTACATTAGAGATGTAGATTGTTGCTAGCTAAGATTGGATCTCGACATCTATCTTAGTGTGGAAAAGTGTATATGTCACGCATACTGTTTTCGTCACCTCAAAAGAGCTTACTGACATAATGAACTCTTGAGTGTGGTATTCAAGGAGTGGACTATGGGTAGTAGAGATTCGTAGTTAAACCACTATAAAATCTTGGTGTTGTGGTTTGATTGTTTTTTCTCTTTCTTTATTACTCTTTACTTTCATTCATTTACATATCGTTTATATTGTGATTGGTAGTTAGATTAGTAAGAGTTCATAGTGTGTTGGTTGATATCACATAATTCAAGAATTAATAAGTATTGAAAAGGATTTTAAAACCTGAATTAATATGTAAACTGTTTAACCCTTTCTAGTTTTAACAGGGTGTATTAGGGTATCTTGCACTAAAAATGAGTGTAAATCAAGGGCGTAGGATTAGTCATGTGAATGAGATCATCATAAACATAACAAATGCATGCTAAAAATGAGGCGTATTCTAATGCCTCTTATCTCACAGAAAATTGTATCACAAGAATTTGATTTCACTTGTAGTCTCGAGATGCATCACTAAAACAAGTTCTAGATTCAAAAATATTACCATTACACTCTCATAAGCACCAAAGACGAAGACTTTAAATTCCTAAAGATGTAAGGGAGATCCTAACATTTTTTAGGTGAATTTTTAAGTGGTGTGGTTTTTGTACTTGTCAATAATTCATATCAATGATGTGCTCTAAAGATTACAGTTTCGCCAATATATGCAATGAATTTTTTTTAATTTTGGATCAAAACTACCGCCATTAAGTATGTTTCGATATATTACACATCTTTTTAAGGATAAAGCAAAAAGTAAATGAATGAATAGTTTCTAAGGTTCGTATTAGCTTCTTAACATTGTAAACGAACATGGTCCCCAATGTTCTAAAAGTACGCGTAAAACGAGAAAGGAAAAATAATAAGAAGCGAGTAAAACTAATACTCCTTTGATTTGATCAATTTTGAGAACGAAACGAGTTAGATAGACTAAATCCTCATCCAAGCAAAATCCTAAGAACTTTCAGACTCCCCTCATCCAATATAACATGAAAAAAATTGTTCAAAAAAGTAATATAACAAGAAAATTAAACAAAAAACACAATTACACCCGGTGTAAAATCGACGATAATACAAAACCTATTAAATATGAAACTAATATGTGAAGAACCAATAAAGATAAAATATCTGTGCTAGCATAAACATGGCTTTCTCAACATTTCTTAAATATCAGAAATTTTGTAAATTACACAAAAAAAACAGGTTTTATCAAGAATTGGCGCTGTCAGGATTTACTCTTGACGCTGCTCCACACACTGGCATTTTTACCGTCTTCGTTTTTCTAGATAAAGTTCTACAAACATTATATTTTTTTAGAAATTTTTTTTTTTATAAGCGACAAGGATGGTTAGTATAAATATATGACAAAAAATAAACAAACAAACATAACATGTGAATTAAATTAAATAATATGTTTTTCCATGTTTGGTGTGGTTTTTAAGAAACCCGGTCATTTTTTCTTACACTTGTATCTTGCAAAATATCATGCAATTAAAACACACATGACAATCCTAATTTTCAAGAAAAAAGAATGGGTCACCTCCAAATAGCGATTTTCTTTATTTACGAGTCTTGTAGTTATTTACGAGTCTTGTAGTTAGACTAAAAGTCACACTCCTTACTTGACTTCTCCTTCCGTCACACTGCTACGTTTTTCTTTTTTTAATTCATGGTCAAAAATGAAGAAGTTATGCCCTACCAAAAAATTTTCATCAAACACATTATTTCTCTACTTACCACACTCTACCTCATCTTATTGGAATTCTTAATCCTTTATTCTCATTCTATGATCACCTGATTCACATGATTAATGAGAAATGTGTCTAGGCCATTTCTTTTTTCCTTTTTTCTAAACCATTTAGAAACTTTGGTATAGAGCGACATATCTATCACAACAACCCAAATAAATTTATGAATGAACTCAACCAATCTCTCTTTAATTTATTTTAAATAATAAGAGGCTAATAGATTTAGCAAACATCCTTTTACAAAAAAGAAGTAAACAGTAAAACAAATACATAAAGTTTAAGGATTTTAGCGTACACAATACTAGAAAATGATTTAAGAAACACACCTTTTATGATCTAAGATATATATATATATATATATATATATATATATATATATATATATATATATATATATATATATATATATATATATATATATATATATATATATATATAGTGTAAGGTTACTTTCAGAACCAAATAAATGTACAGAACTGCGAGAACCACCTTTATACTCTTAACAATGCATATGTATCCAACGAAAAGAGAGTTATAATACATACAAAACAAATACATGTGCATGGTCATAGGATACATGTTCCTAATGACCTACGACAATGAAAATTCATATATTTTTACCTAATGAACTAACCGGATGAATATACATGTGCATTTTAAGAGTAAAAAGGTGGTTCTCGCAGTTCTGTACATTTATTTGGTTCTGAAAATAACCTCACCCTATATATATATATATATATATATATATATATATATATATATATATATATATATATATATCAAAAACCCTTATATAGGAAGGATGGTGAAACAATTTCTTAAATACAAAATTATATAAAAATGACACATATAATTCATTAAAGGGTTTCCATAAATGCTTCAAAAAGAAAATAAGAATTACAAATGATGCCTTAAATACAAAATTTTATAAAAATATATATGGAAGGATGGTGAAACAATAACTTAAATACAAAATTCTATAAAAATGATTCCATAAAATGCTTCAAAAATAAAATAGGAATTACATATGATGCCTTAAATACAAAATTCTTTATAAATATATATATGAATTACAAATGATGCCTTAAATAAAAAATTCTATAAAAATATATAAGGAAAGATGGTGAAACAATGCCTTAAATACAAAATTATATAAAACTGATTCCATAAAATGCTTCAAAAATAAAATAGGAATCAAAAGGATGCCTTAAATACAAAATTCTATCAAAAAATATATAGGAATAACAAATGATGCCATAAATACTAAATTCTATAAAACTATATAAGGAAGAATGGTGAAATAATGCCTTAAATACAAAATATTATAAAAATGATTCTATAAAATGCTTCAATAATAAAATAGGAATTACAAATGATGCCTTAAATACAAAATTCTATAAAAATATATATATGAATTACAAATGATGCCTTAAATACAAAATTCTATAAAAATATATAAGGAAGGATGGTGAAACAATGCCTTAAATACAAAATTCTATAAAAATGATTCTATAAAATGCTTCAAAAATAAAATAGGAATTACAAATGATGCTTTAAGTACAAAATTCTATAAAAATATATATAGGAACTACAAATGATTCCTTAAATACAAAATTCTATAAAATATATATAAGAAAGGATGGTGAAACAATGCCTTAAATACAAAATTCTATAAAAATGATTTCATAAAATGCTTCAAAAATAAAATAGCAATTACAAATGATGCCTTAAATACAAAATTCTATAAAAATATATATAGGAATTAGAAATGATGCCTTAAATACAAAGTTCTATAAAAATATATAAGGAATGATGGTGAAACAATGCATTAAATACAAAATTCTATAAAAATGATTTCATAAAATGCTTCAAAAATAAAATACGAATTACAAATGATGCCTTAAATACAAAATTCTATAAAAATATATATAAGAATTACAAATGATGCATTAAATAAAAAATTCTATCAAAATATATAAAGAAGGATGGTGAAATAATGCCTTAAAAACAAAATTTTATAAAAATGATTCCATAAAATGCTTCAAAGATAAAATAGGAATTACCAATGATGCCTTAAATACAAAATTATATAAAAATATATATATAGGAATTACAAAGATGCCTTAAATAAAAAATTAATTAAAAATATATAAGGAACGATGGTAAAACAATGCCTTAAATACAAAATTCTATAAAAATGATTCCATAAAATGCTTCAAAAATAAAATATGAATTACAAATGATGACTTAAATACAAAATTATATAAAATATATATAGTAATTACAAATGATTCCTTAAATACAAAATTCTATAAAAATATATAAGGAAGGATAGTGAAAACAATGCCTTAAATACAAAATTCTATAAAAATGCACCACAATAATATTAATTTAAAAAAAATTAATGTAAAACGTGATTCATAACATTAACATATACAAAATTTATTACCTCATAAAATTCAAAAATACATAAAATATTTGTACAATATTATTAAAATTCTAAAAAAAATTATGTAACAAACTTATTCATACCGTTAACGTATGCAAATTCAATTAACTCATAATATTCTTAAATAAATAAAATATCTTAAACTACGTAATTTTTGTCTATTCTATGCTACATTATTAAAATATCAATGTCATAACTAACACTATATATACTAAACCTCTAATACAAACACACATAAATTCAATTTTCATTAAAAGTATAGATACTTAAATCTAGCCCGTCCACCGGACAGGTTTAAAGGCTAGTATATATATATATATATATATATATATATATATATATATATATATATATATATATATATATATATATATATATATATATATATATATATATATATATATATATATATATATATATATATATATATATATATATATATATATATATATATATATATATATATATATATATATATATATATGTATATACACTATATATATATATATATATATATATATATATATATATATATAGTGTATATACATATATATATATATATATATATATATATATATATATATATATATATATATATATACACTATATATATACATATATATATATATATATATATATATATATATAGATTTGCGTTCTTATGGTGACCGCTCTTAAAGTAAAAATAATAAGAACCAATAGAATTTTGACACATTAAATTTCAGCATTTAATTACATGTAAAAATAACAATAAATACAAAAGGGTAATATAGACATTCATTATCCTTTTTAAAAAAAATTGAGCTATTATTACATCAAAAAGGAAATTGCTCTCCGTATTCTTTGGTCTTCCTTTTCATTCCACAAAACTGCCGCCTTTCATCTTTAAATTGAGTGCTAGCATTCAACAAATCATTCATTCTCATAACTTTAAAAATGGATCTGTTCTTTTATTTTATTTTATTCTTGTTCTTTATTAGACAAAAAATGACCAGTGCATGTTTTTTAGATTAAAATACATGCGCATTTAATATTAAAAGTTTGGTCCATATGCACTTCCATATTATGTATTAGTCAAATTATAGATATGTTTTTTTAATCAAATTTTAAGTTTTTGATTTTACTAAATATTTAGCAAAAAAGCTATTGTCATTAAAAATGTATCATTGAAACTTTTTCGTGTCACAAATTTAGATTGTTGATAAAATTATGTTAGAAAATGAGTGTGTCATTATAAATGTATCAAAAAACTATGTATTTTAAAAAAATGCTAAAAAATTAATGTGTCATTACAATTGTATCGATAGACCATGTGTCTAAAAAAATGTGCTAATGAGTTATTATAAATGTACCAAAGACGACATGTTTCACAAAAAAAATGTGTCATAAAAATGAACGTGTCAGTAAAAACATACCATAAATTTATGTGTGTAAAGAGATTTATTTGTCACTAAAAGTGTATCATATAAATTAGTGTGTCAGTTCGAAAGCATTTAGAAAAACAAAAAAGAATCCATAAAAAATATCAAAAGACTACATTGTAAAAAAATGTACTACTAAATTAATGTGTTATTATAAATCTAACAAAGACGACATGTTTCATAAAAATGTGTCATAAAAATAAACGTGTCAGTAAAAATATATATGAATTTATATGTGTCGAAAGATTTATTTGTCACTATAAATATTTCATAAAAATTAGCATGAAAGCATTTAGAAAAAAAAATCCATATACACTAGTTCCTACGCAAGTTAAAAGAAAGACAAACACAAACATTAAAAAATAATACTTCGTATAAACTGAACGAAGGTCACCACACGAAATAAGGGAATTACGTGAGTTTGCATTAAATTCTCATTGTGAGTAAAAAATGCCATAAACTTTCAATAAATTACCATATTGCCATTATTAATACTTATTAAGTTAGATTTAATTCTTATATAAGATGGTATATCTAACGGCTCAAATTGGTTCTCATTGTTTTTATTTTAAGGTTGGTCATCACAATAACGCTACTCAGCGTTAATGTGGTGACCAACCTTAAAATAAAAACAATAAGAACCGTTATGAACCGTTAGATCGAATTTTATGTATCAAGATTAAATTTAACAAATGAATGGTTTAATTGTAATTTAGTGTAAAGAAAGGGTTAAAGGATTGTCAAAGACTGGGCTCATTTATTACTTAAACGTTTTCTCTTCTTTGTTTTTAATAGCTCGCCTTTATTTTTAATTTTGATGGTCACTGAGTTTTTAATATTACTTGATTCGGTCATTTCTTAAACACGAGAAAACCATAGTTTATTAGTATAGTACGTTGTCGATACATAGCTAACTTTAATATACACTAAAATTAAAACCCAATATAAAACATAGATAATACATAATTAACTAAGAAATTTAAGTGGTACGTATTAAAAAAAATCATAACTAATTATAAAAATACTCAAGTGATACGTATCTGAAAAAAATATATAATCAATTAAAAAGACTAAGTGACATGTATCCAAAAGAATAAAAAAACCAACTAAAAAAATACACCTAAGTGATACGTATGTCGAAAAAATTGCACAACCAATTAAAAAAAATACACAAATGGTACGTATCCGAAAAAGAAAAAACCAATTAAAAAAACACACAAGTGACACGTATCCGAAAATACACAAGCCCAAGTGGTACCTATTAAAAAATATACAACCAATTCAAAATGAACCAAATGACACGTATCCGAAAAATACAAAACTAACTAAAAAATACTAAGTGACACGTATCTAAAAAATACACAATTAATTAAAAAGACTTAAAGATATGTATTTGAAAAAATAGAAGACTAATTAAAAAATACTCAAGTGGTACGTATTAAAAAATGCATAACTAACAAAAAAAAAATACTCAAGTGATACGTATCTAAAAAAATATACAATCAACTAAAAAACTAAGTAATACGTATCTAAAAAAATATCAATAAAATGTGTCATCAATATTTATGCGTCTGTACAATAAAAAAAATAATGTGTCACTATTTACCACTAAAAATGTGTCATTTTTATGTATCCTGCATCTAGAAAAATAATGTACTAGTATTTATAACTAAAAGTGTGTCATTTTCATGTGTTAGTACATCTAAAAAGAATATGTCGCTATTTATCAACGTGTCATTTTTAGGTGTCACTACATTTAAAAAGTAACGTGTCACTATATATATGCCGAAAAAAATATAAGTATCATAAATTTAATGTGTCGTTGTATACAATGACACTACGTTCTCAATCATATGTTATTTTGATAAAATTAATAAAAAATAATAATCCTCGCTGAAAAGATTTTTTGTTTATCTAGATTGGATTAGGCTAGGCTTAGTGGTTTTTGTTGACTTAATGTGTTTTAGGACTCCCTCTATATAGTGAGTCTCTTTACATATTGGTTTCTTGATTTAGCAAATACGCATATGCTCTCAGTTCTTTTTGTTGTGTTCTAAGTTACCAATGTTGCGGTTTATATACGCTCCATCTCCATGCATGCATTACCAATGTTCTAAGTTACCGCATGCAACAAAAAATAAAAGGAAAAGTTTCATATAGTGACATTTATATAACATCAGACGTTGCAATCGTGTTTTCTTCTTGTGTTAAAGTCAATGGATGATGGCAAAAAAAATATTTTAGTTAGAAATTTTGATAAAAAATATAAAACCAAACTATAACAACTCAAGTGATTCCTATAAAATATATACAACCAACCATAAAAAAGTGATACTTACTCAAAAAAAAACATTTACGTGTATTACAACTTTGAAATAGAAATGTGCCACAATTGATAAAAGTGTTACATGCAACGGAATATATGTTATACATTATTTTCATATCAATATCCTTATACATGTCAAAGGACAACCAAAAACTCGATATATGCATTTCCAAATTTCCAATGAGCATTTCAATGATTCATATATACTACAAAATACTTCACAAAATTAGTTACATGTAGGCTAACTCATAAAAGCACTTGTAAATCTTAATACACAAACAGCCTCGATTTTGACCTTTGTTAGACCGAGTAACCGTAGAAAGAACATACAAACGAACCATAGTAATATATTTCGACCAAGACTTCGACTTCAGTGATGTGTTTCTACGACCTTGCGAGCGATTTTCGACATCAATGAAGCCGCTATAAACCGGATGAAGTAAGCAACAGTCGTTGGAGATTTCGTCGAGATCTCCCTGAAAAAAAAACACAGGTTAATAAGATAAAATTTGGGAAAAGAAACAAAAATTATCAATGATGTGTTTCTTACTCATATTCTAGTTAATCTTGTCAGGCCATCTTGTTGTTTACCGAAGTAGTGGGAGAGATGGAAGGTGAAAGCGACAGGGTTATCAATGACATCAAATGAGGAGTTACATATATTGTGTAAGAAGAACTAGAATACCAAATTTACCCTTATATATAAAATTTATTAACTTATTTTATTTTAAATGAAAATGACACTTGGCGAGATATTATTGGTTCTTATTGTTTTTATTTTAAACTTGGTTCTTACATGAACGCAAATCATATATATATATATATATATATATATATATATATATATACACACATATATATATATATATATATATATATATATATATATATATATATATATATATATATATATATATATATATATATATATATATATATATATATATATATATATATATATATATATATATATATATATATATATATATATATATATATATATATATATATATATATATATATATATATATATAGTGTAACTTTATTTACAGAACTCATCTTAGTGATAGAACTTGCAGAACTCCTGTTTTGGAAGACAAACATGTATGTCTGAAAGAGTACATGTATGTTTTTATAGTATATTTGTATTAGTGAAGCATATTTCAAGTTCTTTTTGTCAAAATTAAATAAAATTAAAAAAAATATCCAAAAACAGACATGTTTGAGGGCGTGCATGCATGTATGTGCACGTATTCAAAAACATACCTTTTTAAAAGCGCGCATGCACGTATGTGCCCTGATCTAAAAACATACATGTACGCTTTCATAAACATACATGTTTCCCTTCAAACATACATGTTTGCCTTCAAAAACAAGAGTTCTGCAAGTTCTGTCACTAAGACGGGTTCTGTAAATAAAGTCCTCCTATATATATATATATATATATATATATATATATATATATAAAGGGTCGTTTGGTTGAGGATAGTCACACTCAAGACATGGGTTATGTGTTTATATTAAGTGTTTGGTTGAGGGTTTAGATTAGTATGGGCTCAATCAAAAGCAAATACGTGAGGATGTATTAAAGTAGACAAAGAGGTCGGAACTTTAACCAAACCACATTTATGTCCATGACAATTAGACGTGAAGCAACCATGCCCTTTCGTATAGTTTTTCTTTTGAATTTTTTATTTTTAAACTAATATATCTACTTATGGGATATTATTTATATTTTAAATATAAGAAGAGTTATTTTGAATTCAATATTTTTCTTTGTATATGAGAGACTTATCTCCAACATCTATCTCATTTTCATTTAATTGATGAGGTTAATGGGTGTTTGTGATTGCGTTTAAACATAGATTATTTGATTATCGCGTTTTAAAAACGTAAATAATCAGTTTTTGGTGTTTGGCAAACAATTTCAAAAATCAATTTTTTTGCGTTTATGGCTTCTAAAATGACGTTTTGGTGGCAAGGTCATGGCATGCTTTTACCAAAACGTGATAAACTAGTGATCTATTTTTCCTATGTTTACTATTTTGCACATGATTTGTGACGTGGCTATTACTTGACCATTTATTTGCATATGTATTATTTTTTGTTATTTTCATGCAAGTGTCCTTTTTGTAATTTTACAATTAGAGATTTTAATTTATTTAGTTTGCCAAATATTAAATAATATAATCAAATCTAAACACTATATTTTAAAACGGCGTTTTATAAAAATTGATTATCTGATTATTCGTTTTCAAAACTCATAATCTATTTTAAATAAGCAATCCCAAACACCCCTTAAATATATTTTATTTTTTATTTATTTTTTATAATTTAAATATCTTTTAAACCGTTAAGTGTTAAACGAAAATAGTTATACCATTGCGACGAGCATTTAATTATCTTTCTATCAATATGCACTATGATATACTTTCGAAGAAAAAAATTTTCGTTTTTTTTCTTCTTGCATTGCTTGTCTATGTTGATGATATTGTTTTTACTGGCAATAGTGTGAGTCATATTGAGGAATTTAAAAGGTTTTTAAGAAGTAAGTTTCAAATTAAAGATCTGGGAAAATTAAAATACTTTTTGGGCATTGAGGTTATTGATACAGATCTTGGTTTGTATCTTAATCAGAGAAAGTATTGTTTAGATTTGTTGTCTGATTTTGGATTGCTTGCTTGTAAACCTTCTGCTACTCCACTTGAGCAAAACTTGAGCATTAGTAGTGAACCTACAGACTCTGATTGTGTGCTTGATAATATTACTGAGTATCAAAAACCTATTGGCAAACTTATCTACCTTACTCACACTAGGCCTGATATATCTTATGTTGTTCATTGTCTTAGCCAGTTTATGCATAAACCTCTTAAGTCTCATCTTAAAATTGCTCTTAAAGTTTTAAGGTAATTAAAAGGTTCTCCTGGTAAAGGTATTCACATTGTTAGAAATACAAATGTTTCTCTTGAAGCTTTTGTAGATGTAGATTGGGCTGAGCGTTTAGTAACTAGAAAGTCTGTTATAGGTTTTTGTTTACTTTTGAATGGGTCACTAGTATCTTGGAAAAGCAAAAAACAAAACACCATTTCTAAGTCTAGTGTTGAAGCTGAATATAGAGCTATGGCTTCAGCTACTTCAGAAATTGTTTGGGTTCTTAAAATCTTAAAGGACTTGAATTGGGAACATTTTTTGCCTGTAAAATTGTTTTGTGATAGCCAAGCTGCTATTACAATAACTGCTAATCCTGTTTTTCATGAAAGAACAAAACATCTTGAGATTGATCTTCATTTTGTGAGAGATAAGATTCTAGCTGGTGTGATTAAGACTTAAGTTAATACTGCAAATCAGACTACAGATATTCTTACCAAGGGACTTGACAAGTTGCAACATGATAAACTTGTTGGTCAATTGGGATTGTTTGATTGTTTCCAGGTTCAAATCAAAGAGGGGTATTGAAAGTGTGATCTACTCCTTGTTAGCAGGGATGTTTGTTTGTTTAATTATTTGTGTGCATGGATTGGAATGTAGCTGCAAGGAATGTCAAGGGTCTTTAAATGACAAGTTTATTAAAGATGAAGGACTGTTGCTGCCAAAGTGCGAAAGTTACAAGTCTTGGGTATATAAGCTGGTCAACGAGCTCATAACACACACAACTTGCTCCCATTTTCTCTCTCGTTTTACACATAGTTATCAGTTTGTTGTTCTTGGTGATTGAGATTATCTTGATCTTTGTAATCTTGTTTTCTGAGTTTTAATCTTGTAAAACTATTATCAATTAAATAATAGACCTATACCAGCTTAATCTGTGGTGGGTTTTTGTTTTAATAAAGTGATTTGAGAATCATAACTGAGTTTTATAAATCTTAACAGGGAGGGATGATTTTTACAATGTTATGAGGACGGATAGACTTTTGTAATCGAATATTATGGACCTTTTTGCTATTTTCAAGGACTTTATCATGCACAAAGTCGACGCAACCAGATTTTGTTAAGGCCACTGTTACTGCTTCATTTTTTATCTAGGCGACACAAGCATAATAGCATACATATACGCATGATTACACAAAAAAAGTGACAGTCACATTCATGTAATGTGGAGATGCCCTCATGCACAGTGATTTGCACTATTTATTCATCTTATATTTCATCAATTATTTTATAATCACAAGAATTCATGATTTTTTTACGGTGACTGGAAAAATCTCAAAAAAAAAAGAGCCTTCCGTGGGACTCGAACCCACGACCACGTGGTTAAAAGCCACGCGCTCTACCAACTGAGCTAGAAAGGCTCGATGCTTTGTTTCTATCAGGTGATTATTTAACATATCGTCGGATCCGTAATAATCTTATTACATGCAAAGTACCTGATCACCTTCAGATATTTACAGATTATTAGCTGAATGTTGTTGTAATAAATGATAGATTTTTTGAAATGAGCTATATACAGATTAATCAAATGTTGTTGTAATAAATGATAGATTTTTTGAAATGAGCTATATACAGATTAATCAAATGTTGTTGTGAACAATGATAGATATCCAAAGTTTCAAAAGTTAAGAAACTACTTATCATTTGCTTAAGAAACTACTTATGATAAAATAAAAAAGACAATTTGTTTGATTCACTACAAAGTTCAAAACCACCGTCAAGCCTCAATGTCCAAGACCAGGGGTTGGCCTGATCCATCGACGTGAAAGGTAGACATTATTCACAGTCATAGCGCAAGACTACCATCATATCATATTCTACATTCAGATTGATCAAAATATAAACAAGTGATAACATTGAAGATACAACTACTAAAGAACAAACAACAAAAAACATTGACACGTTCATGAATGAGAGAGAACTGACTCAGTGAAGAATGTTAACAATTATCTACAGACTGCGGCCGCGTAAATTATAAAGTACATTCTAACGTTCCATCACCTTAAGGTCTTAGAAAAATGCATACATTTTCAAGTTAATGTATCACCTCTTTGACGAAATTGAACATTGTTTCGGGCGGATTTTCTTAGATATCAGATGTCTATCATCTTCGGGGCAGTATATTCACTATATCCTTAACAACCTCAATAATAAGATAAAGTATGCGTAGTTTCACTTGACCGCGTTTAGGTGGAAGCCTTCCATACGGTTTCTCTGATCCCAAGGCTTTCGACATGTGTGTTTCTTTTTAAAAGAAGTATAAAATATCTTGTAGGAGATATATGGTTTGATGTTGTGAATGAAAACGTAAGTGGGATCACATATATATATATATATATATATATATATATATATATATATATATATATATATATATATATATATATATATATATATATATATATATATATATACATACTTGAAGCCATGTACGTGCAATCTACTCTTCGAGTACTTTGTTGGAAGACATGAAATGAGTGATGTTAATTAACACATACACCTGATAATTGAAACATAAAGAGAACAAACAAAACCCAATTAAGTCAAGTCAATTGAAATTCTTTGCAAAAAGCGAAAGATCGAATAGTCACATAATCCAGATAGCATCTTTGTATCTCTATATTATTTGAAGATGTTTCTCGGATAAAGACTTGGAATGGTCTAACACCAAAGTTGTTGTTCCTTTCGAAAACGACTTTGAAAGCTCCTTAACTTGGGACCGCCCGACAAACAAATTGTTGTTTTCCTTTAAACATGATGGGAAAAAGATATGACGACATCATTAGTTTGAACACAAAACTTTAGAGACATTGTCAAGTACACGAAATGTGCATAAATTATTTACTACATTAGCTGAGGTTATACAGAATCAGCATTGCAATAAAGCAAACAATCCGCAAATTCTTGTCCCAGCAGCAAGAAGCAAAGCAAAAAAGCACCATCCTTCTAATTCGTACAAATTGATTAAGCTTTCTTTAACTATCTCAATAATAAGATGAAGTATATTTAGTTTGACTAGCAGACCGTACCCTGTCTTGGCAGAAGCCTTGCATATGTTTTCTTTTAGCCCAAGCCAGGCGTCGAACTAAGATATAAGCGTGCTCACTTACATACTCAAAGCCACAAGGTCTTGTGTACTTTCTTGGAAGACACGGATTGGATCAGTTGACTCCAAATGAAGTGATAAAGATGTCTATGTATCCAACCATACATACATGATAATTCAAACACGAAATGAACAAACAAAACAGAAGTCAAGTCACTTGAAATTGTCTACTTGCAAAGAAGGATTGTAGAATAGTCACATGTCGTAAAAAGTTAAAATATACAAAATGTTTTCTTTAATACTAGTGATTTATAAAGGTCTACCATTCAAAATGTTCCTTGTAGACTTGTAGAAATTACTTTGCAAGTTCTCTAGTTGGACTACTCTACAAAGTACAAACAAAAGCTCTTAGCCTGTGGGGGAACCAGCAAGTTAGAAGAGGTTAATTTTTTTTTTAAACAAACTTGTTATGTACAGAAAAATAAAAATATAGGTATAAGGTTTTTACATGGTTTTGTTTTATGCTGGAGGTCAGTTTAAAGGATTTTACTTGGAAGAATATTACGTTTGGATAGGAGTTGGATGCAAATTCGTTGCACAAGAAGACTTTACTAATATGAATTTGATACTTACATTATTGACTAAAATACTAAACCAAAACATGTAGATTAAGCAATCCACGATGAGTAGTATGGCACCGGTATCATGAATCGGCCCAAAAAAATTCGGAGACTACTAATTTAATACCGGTATCAAAATGGAATAGTACTAAAAAAAATTCTGAAAATCGAAAAGTCGAATTTTTTAAATAAAGTGTTAATAAAAACACATATTGCACGTTCATGCAAGCCAACAATTATAAAAAAACCACGAGTCTCATTTTTTGACTGAAAAAACTATCCCAAAAAGCTTATTGTGACAACCATATACTTTACAAACCCTCCCAAAAATTAAACCCAGACGTATTGTTAATCACTGAAATCCAGAAGCTTAAATCTTTATTGGTTTTATGTAGAAAAAGGAAACAATAGTTGAACAAACCCTAAGGTTAAATATTGATAAATCAAATTCAGATGATTTTATGATCACTTAGTTTTTGAAATCGGTTTAGTTTGTATTTTGAACAATATCATATGATTTTGGTGGAATAAGCTATGATGATTTTGGTGACATGATTATTTAACTGCTGATTGCGTTCTCTAAAATATTTTGGTTTAAAATCACGAAAAATTCACGTGTTGTCATTTTTTTTGTCCGTTACGAGAATGATATATGAAAAGTTTGAATGGTTAAAAAAACCGAGAAAACCGGGTATTACTGATTTCTCAGTATCGCGTACCGGTTATCTCGTTCGATAAAATATCGGTACTTCCTTTTCATGCCTAGTAAAGCGGTGCATGTTCGATACCGACCGTGCTCTTCCGTACACCCGAGTTATTATACGAAACTTACTTTCCTTCCAAACCGATCAAGACAATATGAAATTTCCTTATTACGTATAATCAAATTAAGTAAACTAGTTTCCCAAAAGATTTAAAGTTTTACTAAAGTCAATCTGAGTTGGGAAACGCCTTTGTGTCAGCTTGTTGGGCTCTGAACAATGGGCCTATTTAACCCACCATTTCGTTAGACAATAAGATAAGCGTATTGTGTTAATTATATACGAAGGTTCATAGATTTCTATATACGCATCCTAAATTACGCCTATCTGGATTAGTTACTAACCCACTACGTAGTCTTCACTGGGAAGGATGACTTATTTAGTCCTCAAAAACGGTGTATATATTTCCAGAATTTCAAGACTGGCGGTCTCCTAAGACGCAGGTTGTGACAATAAGTGAACATGACGTCTTATGAATTCTGATAACCCAATACCATTATCGCAAAGAGACTTTTAAACACACATAGAAAATAAACATGTATGAGTAATGCTTGAACTTATTAGACTCAAGTTTTATATTGTTTATACATATATATACTAGGCGATTACTCACGCAAAACGACGAAATTGCTTGGCCGAAACGTTATATCGTGGCAAGAACAAATTTTAATTACAAATTGTTGTTTTGTCTGGTTGACCGAACCTGAACCTGAACCTGAACTTGAACCTGAACCTGAATTCGATTAGGCTTGTCGGGTCGGGTTATCGGGTTAAAGAACACTTATCGGGTTAGTTTTACCCGATAACCCCGATACTGTTATGGCGTCGGGTTAAGGTTATATCATTCTTTTTATTGTGCTATCGGGTCAACCTGATATAAGTCGTTATCATGAAAACACTTATTCCCATGTATTGTTTAATAGTGTCTTTTCGTAAAAATATCCTAAGATATAAGGAAAAAGAAGATGTGGAGAAAAAAGAGCATAAATATTCGTATTTACACTCTCCTTTGTTTCAGTAATAAAATAGAGAAGCTTACTAACAGTATATATCAGAAACATTAACGTTAATACCGACGAAACAAAGAGACTTTGTACTTACCTGGACTATTTTAGTACTATAACTGAAAATTTAACATTAAATGTTGATAGTCCCAACCTATTGTTCAAAACTAAAATGCATTAAGCTTCTACATAAACCATTTCTTGTCTATGTGTGCACCATAAATGGGCATACTGATAACATATTAACCCGTTTTGTGTACAGTAGAAAAGTGTAAATTTGTTTGTGTATAAAGTGTAAGTTCTTAAGAAACCTTTGGAACAAGCTCTAAGACTTTTTGTTGCATTAGTTTCACTGACTGTGCTATTAACTAACAAATAAGTAACACTAAATCATTTTTTGAATTAAATACGTCAACCCGATTAACACGAATCACTCGACCTTATAGCAACCCGAACCTGATAACCTAAATCTTGATGGGGTTGGGTTGCGGTTAGTTTTTTCTTGTAATGAAAAGAAACAGAAAGTGAAGAGCTTACCGATATTTTAGCAGATGAAGAATGGAAACAGCTCGAAGCTGCATTGAAATTAGATCATTTAAAATCAAATTTTTTTACTTTTTGTTGGGGTATAGAAAGAGATTATTAAAAGCTTAAGAGTGACTAATACGTCAAGAGATCGATGGGGTGCACTTAAACACAAAGGAAAATAAGAAAGGCAGCCATGAACTCTACTACATTAGTCTCATTATTGTGCAAGTTAAAGAACACTATCTACCACGGTACCCAACATAACATACATAGTCCCTGCTAATATCCTTCAAATCTAATAAGTGGCAAACCTAATATCTTGGTGTTGCACTACCAACTCTGGCTTAATAGACAAAAAATGGAAGATATCAAGCATGTTCAAAGAAAAAATGATTCACATATTATAACGAGAAACGATAAGTAAATAGAATCTTTGTGTTAGAAGTATAAGTATTTAGCCTTTCGGGATTTTGTGTATAGTGTAGTTAAGCTGAAGGACTAAAATTGTTCATCTAATTCTAGAAGGCCTAGCTGGAAATTTTTTAGATATATATAATCCTACCTATCCCATATGTTATTAGGTTTTCGTTATTGTTGTTGTAAATAATCGTTTGTGTGTGTGTGTGTGTTTTCTCAGATCAACTGTTTTGATCATTATGAGTTGTTGATAGTTATTGTGTTTTTGTAATCTTTCTAATTTTATCTTGTGAAACATTGATTTTAATAAAGTGAGCCAAATGGTGGTTGGCAGGATTTAATAATCTGTTGTTTTATGACTGATATAGAATAATTTGATCTGTTTTTACATGGTATCAGAGCCTGGTTCTCTGTGTCATCAATTAAAATCCGTTTTAAAAGTAAGGTTTGATAATTCTTGGGGGTTTTGGTTTGTTATCATAGATCATGGTTATTTCTTGGTTATTTAAAGGTTTCATTGGTTAATTGTTCCAATTATGTTTTACTTGGTGTTTTTAAAAAATTAGGGTTTCTTGAAAATTGAGGTTTTTAGGTTCTGATTGTTGTTTCTTACAATTGAGTGGTTAATTAATCTTATTCATATCAATTAATCGTTAATTGTAACGTTTTCTTGAAAAACCCTGAAATCAAATATTAGGGTTTCTTTAAGATTCATAAATTGTTCATTATTGGTTATATAATTCTGTCTAAGGTGTAGGGATTGTTGTTTCCACTATGCTTGTTGGTCAATATCATCTTGATCTTGTTATTGTGTTGTTGCGCATGCTCTGTAACACCTCTTACACCTTCTTGTAGGTTTTTTCCTAGTTTTTTAGTGGGTGATAGGTGTCGAGAGGATTAGGTAGTTTGATTGGTAGGTTATGTTGGGCATTAAGATTGTTTCTTGATTAGTTGTGTGTAGAGGATTTACAAGGAGTTTTTTGTGTTATTTTTCTATTTGTTTGATTTCTTTATTTTTTTGTCATTATGGTAGAACTTAAAAGTAAAGAAAAGGTTGGTAGTAGTAGTACTGATTTAAAACTTGATGTGTATGATCCTTTTTATCTACACCCACATGATTGGTTCTCAGTTAGTCACCTGGTACTGGGAACAATTAAGTGTGGGCTGCTAATGTTGAATTGGCTTTACAGACTAGGAATAAACTTGGCTTTATTAATGGGAAATGCGTTAAAAGTGATGCTACTGGTCCTCTTTTCGATCAGTGGAATAAATGTAATGTTGTTGTTTTATCTTGGTCATAGGGTTATGTGTCTACTGGTTTGTATAGAGGACAAGTGTTCTCTAAAGTTGCTAAAGATGTTTGGAATGAGTTAAAAGAAACATATGATAAAAAGGATGGGTCTATAACACTATGCACTATAAAATCTATAATTTGACTCAATTTGGTATGGCTTTGTCTGAGTATTATCACGAGTGTAATGCCTTGTGGAGGAAGTTTGTTTCTCTTGTTGATTTGCCTGTTTGTGCCTGTGAAGGTTCTGATAAACTTAAGGAGCATGTTAATCTCCTTAGGTTGATGCAGTTCCTTATGGGTCTTGATGATACTTATAGTGTAGTAAAGAGTCAAATTCTCACATCTGGTCCTATACCAGACGTGAAAATTGCTTTTCCTACATTTTCTAGGGATGAGTCCCACAAGAACAGTCTTGGTTCTTCCAAGAGTTCTAAATCTGTACCATCTGCTTTTGTTGTTAAAGCTGTAAATACAAGTAACAATAACTGGTATTTTAACAACCTAAAACCGTGGCCATTATTTAATTATATTTTTACACATATTTTCGAAATTTTTGACAAGATTGATTGTCATGACGATTGGTGATTTGATTTGGATGATGTTGAAAATTTTATTTTTACGTTTTGACGAGTTGCGGGGATTATTAATGATGAAGATATCAACGGATGCCCGAGGAATTTTACGTTTTATTTTAAACATGTCGATGTTTAATATTTTGACGTTTTTATTTTAATGTCGTATTAAGTCGTGTCGGGACTATAATATCATATTTTGTGTGCGTTTTAAGTTTTGAGAAGTATTTTTATGAAACCCGAGACCCGTAAATATTTTCAAAAGTGACTAATAGTCATTTCCCGCTTTTTAACAAAGTATTTGCACTTTGGTCCACAAGAATCACAATTGGCAAAAACTACCCTAAACTTTTCCCATATAAAATGGAAAAAATTAAACACATTTACACACACATTCTCCACTCACCACCAAAAACTTCTCTCTCTCCCTCCCCCCTCATTATTTCCGTCACCTACACCACCACCAAAACCCTTGATTTTTAAAATCTTGTTTGAATCTCTTAATTCTAATCAAAGACCCATTCTAGTTTCTTGATTCTCTACACATTGGTATAAAAATTTCTTACATGCAAGAACATTTTTGAAAACCCCATTTTTGGATGAAAATCATATGTTTTGATCTTAAATTCTTGTTGTATGTAGGTGTTTATGTGCATATATATCATTTTTAATGATTGCATGTTGAAAATTTTTAGTTGGGTTTTTATGATTTGATCATCTAGGATGATTTAGTGTGTTATGATTGAAAGTAGTAATAGTAGGATGATTATAGTGGTAAAAATGGTGTTAACATGTGGTGAAAAATTGATTTTGAGTGATATTTAAAGATGTATTTTATAACAGATTATTAAAGGTAATTTTCTGAAAATATGAGTTTGAGTTTGGTATAAACTAACTAGATATTGTTGTAGAGGATGTCTTAAGCTTTGATTTGATATAAGGTAGAGCTTCTAGCTCCAAACGAGCGAAAAGTTAAGTTAGTTTGATTATTCGTGTACCGGGAGACGAGTATCGGCACAATATATAATTGTTGCCGATATTTGGATCGAATCTCGGGGACTATAAAAAGGATTTTGAAATGTGTCAAGTATTGATGATAAGTGTTAAGTATGAGGATGTCGAGTTTATTTTCAAAGTCGAGTGTCGGTTTTGTAAACGCAGAAAAATAAATGAGCTAAAAGACTATATGACTTGTTGACGTAAAACTGTCCGGTTTTTGTAGTTCAAAGATATGTCGGGCAGGGAACTTTAAATGTAAAATCTTTTGATGGGCTTTTAACAGGTCTTTCTATATATAGTAAGTGATATCTCAGATTAGTATCACAAGAATTTGACGTGTTTAAGTGGGGTAAATGAGGTTGTACATTTTGTGTGTACCGGCAGATTTTTATCGAAAGAATTAACTAATAGAATAAACATATAGAATGGAGTAAAAGGTCACTTGTATTGTTTTCATTTTAGGTTGGTTGTGATTTTATGATTTTGAGTTTGATGTTACTAAGTATGGATTTTATTCGAGTTTATTATTGATGAACGCGCCTTATTTGATAGGTTGCGTTTTTTTGTGTTTATCGGGCATCAACTATCGTCGAAGATCGTCTTGCTACTGCTATTACTCCAGGTGAGTCTATAGCCTCGCTTTTGTAATTGTTTTGAATGATTTTAAAACCCGCGAGGGGGATACATGCTATTTGAAAGTAAAATGAACACAAGTCATGATTGATTGTTTGGACCCGAATGTTGCCTTTGTTGCCTTTGTTGTTTTGAAATGTATAAGTACCTAAATTGCAAAAGTCCCTAAATTCATGAGCCGTTAACTATCTTCTGAATTGATGTTGTGAGTTGAGAATAGCCGCTTATTCTAATGATAGTACTATTGGGCTGACGACCCTATCTGAGACCAGATCTTTACGCTGAGTAACCTCTGGGAAGGATAATTTTACGAGAATGAGAATTGGTATTCTTGCAATTGATACCCTAGTAGGGGCACTGGAATTTCATCTAGTCATGCCGGCTTTAGGCGTGGGTGACTAAGTTAAGGGGTCGGTGTCATGAGCTTAATACAATTCAATAGTTATTGCTATATGCTAAATTCCTGACTAATAGATTGTATGCGCACAATTCTATTAAATGATCTTGATTGATTTTTCTCTTGTGTTCAAATGTTGATTTGGAAAACCTATAGACTCGCTCAACCGTTGTGTTGATGATTTTAAGCATGTATTTCAGGTATTTGAAGTGGATTGCTGTTGGAGCTTGCTGGAGAAGGATTGCGGGATTGCTTTTGTAGTAATTTGGTCTAAAACAGATTTCTTTCCCTATTTTCATAAACATACAGTAAATGGTCAAGTATTTTGTTAAAAGGTTTGTTGTTTTGATTAAGATCCTAAGGGAACCTGTACACTACTCTAATATATTTTTAAACTGATTTTACTTGGGATTGAAGGTTTTAGACATTGATTTAAATTATTTCCTTATTTATTCCTAAATATAATGTTTTTGGGTTGCTTAAAGAGTTTGTGAAATGAAGTTTGTAAATAACACCCAATTGAGTATTTCCGCTGCGCAATGTAAATTGGGGGTGTTATAGATTGGTAACCAGAGCTTTTTAGTTATAGCGAATTAGGTCAATTTTTGAAAATGTCCTAAACTATAAATTTGGTGTCAAAAGTATTTTATAAAAGCAACGCAACTTCTCTGCAAGGCTCCGGTAAGATTATTTATTTTTGTTATGCTTTGTTATCATAGATGTATCCCTTAAAATTGTTCTGAACTCTTGAGTATTTATTAAATAAATACTGCGATGAGGTATTGGTATTAATGAAAGTACGTGTAGTGCTTTCATCATAATTTCATCATAATTTCATTTTTATGAGTATTGTATAATTATCATTTGCATTGCATTGCATACATATATATTTGGCATACGTAAATCATTTGCATTTGCATGACTATGCATTGCATATATATTTTTGAATAATGACCTTATGTACTTTTGAATTTTCTATGATTTCAGAAAATGTTTGACATACCATATTACGTCAAGAAAGGGGGATTTGCTGTAGGTCAACGGAGTTTGCAGTATCAGCAAGTAGGTGATCATAAGAACTCAGGTGGATGGTTAGATTATGAGGATGATACGGATGACAAGAAGAATGTTGTAGAATCTGATAGTGATAATTATAGTACTGAGAGTGAAGTTGAAAGAACTGAGGTTAGAGCTGAAGTAAGAAGTTATGGGACTGATTTTGAGAATTATCAGAAAGAGATGGATAGGCTTCGCAGGTTAAGTGAATATGTAGCTCATCTTGGGCCGTATCTTGAACCACATTGGAAGTTTCAGGATATTGAGGTGTATGCTGATTCTCATTATATGATAGATCCGCCGTGTCAAGGAGCGCATTTGAGATATGGATTTGAGAATCCACCGTGTTTTGATCCAAAAGGGAGGTGTTGTAAGTTAGGACCAGATGAAGATGAAGCAGGGACGAGCCAAGTTGGAGAAAGTGATGGACCACATCCTATGGAGTGATGTAGTGATGGATTTTTGTTGTATTTCAGTTTATGTATTGTTGTGTTGTATCTGAATTATTTAGATGTTGTAAGGTAGTATTGTGATGGATTATTATTGTTGTTGTTTAGGATGATAAGGGTAAGTGACATTAGTGACAAGATTTTGTTGCGATTTTCTCGGATTTATGGATGAAATCTACTATTACCTTTTAGTATTTTGATGTGTTTTTGTTACCTTCTCTTTTGTGAGAAGATTGTGGAATTGAGGTAGTATTGTGTTTTTGGTACATGTAGTATTCATGATATATCTTGATGAAAAGATCTTATTCTTTCTATCTCGATGTGTATACTTATCAAGTTTCTTTCTATTGTTATCACATAGAAAGAATTTAGTGAGATATGTTTCTGTCATTAGTGGGCATTCCACGTGACTGAGTATCTTGAAATATGTCTCCAGAGGTTGCCAACCATTAGGGTAGATTATATGATTGTGGGAATAGTTGTTAGATTGTTTGAAGCTGATAGTGCTATGGAGAGACGCGATGCTGTTGAGATTGAAGATGTTGCTGTTTCAGTTGAAGATGCTGATGAGATTGAAGATGCTGTTGTTCCAGTTGGAGATGCTGATGTTATTCTATAAGATTTTAAAAGGTTGTATGTGTGTTAGATTCCTAGTAATGAGAAGAGATGCGGTGAAGAGTGTTGTACAGATATTGATGGTAATTGGAAATGTGCAATTATATGGACAAGTTCGAGTAACTGATGGATGTTTGATATATCAATAGTCATTTTGGAATGTTCAACTAGACGAAAAGAGATAGTAATTCAAAGATTGATCCTGATTCGAAATTAAGTGTGGCAGAAAAGGTAAAGGAACGGTATTGTTGCGAATGACAATAAGGAATAGAAATTTATTTCTTCTAACAGAAGGTAAACTTGGAATTTAATAGTCTAAGATAAGAAGAGATGGTATTCAAGCAGTTACTATAAATCGGGTAAGCAGGAGGAAGTATGATGGGTAGATCACATATATTTTATACCACTTAAGTAATTATCTATTTACTTGATGTAAGTACGGACTAGCTGGAGGTCGAGCTGCTAAAGGAATAACAAGGAGTGTATCAACACTCGGTAATCAGATACTTTTCCTAAGAATCTCACTACGGGAGAATTGGACAAGAAAGAATTGTCAATTGTCAAATAAGACAATTTCCATAGATGAGTAAATTCGACTCAGAAGAATAAATAGTACGGACACATATGTAGGTGTCCCTAACACTATGTCCCTATTTTTCACTTCTTGCAGATCTCATAAAATTTAATCTTTCACAATCTTCAAAGAAAATGTAGTGTTTATTAACCAGTTTTATGGTGACTACTAATCAGCCTTGCATGGTCCATTCTAAATTGTATGTAGGCGCGCAACTATATATGTAAAACCCGTATTTAAAAATCAGAATATTTAAATACGCGGTTTAATATTATTAAACTATATAAGTATTAAATATTAGACAGAGATATAAACACATAAATTAAATACGCAATCCCAGTTTATTTAAATACTATAAATATTACAGTTTATTCAAATAATAAGTATTTAGTCTCATAAAATATTACAGATGAATTATTTATTTTACAGAAATAATTCAACGTTAATATTAAATACGTGTAGTCTTAGTTTATTTAAATATTACAAATGAATAATTATTCAGAAAATAATTATTAAATTTCAGTAAACATTACGTATGTATAATTTATTTACGGAGAAGAGTATTACGTTTTCAGGAATTTAAAACACGATTTACGAACACGTACACGCACAATAATTCTTGACGCGAAAAATAAAATAAAGTGTATGTATAAAAAGGAGGGGCTGCGTTAAAAAAAAAAAGAAAAGAAATTGGGCTTAGCCCATTTGATTACAAAAAAAATAGGACGGTGGTTCCCCTTTTTGTTCACTCTACGAAACAAAAAATAAATAAATAACACAGAGTAGGGTTTTTTTTTTGTTTCTGCCGACATTAGAGACAAAAAAAAAGAAAAAAAAAAGATGGCCGCCGGTTTATATCAACAAAAAGGAAGACCGGGTTTTCCTTCTTACACATGAATTCGTGTTCATTAGTTGTTCATCCAAATCAAAAGGTAATCAGTCAATTATTATTATTATTTTTCTTCATATCACGATTTAAGGGGTGTCGGGTTGGTTGAATTCGCGAAGACCGAGACCAGTGGGTCTCGGTGTTGATCCTTGACATCAGCCGTGACCAAAATGATGCGGGTTTGACTTGTTTTGGATCCGCAGCCCTAAAAACCCCATCAGGGGTGTTTGCTTCGAAAAAAACAGGGGGTGTTTGGGAGTAAAAGTCAGAAAGTGGGGTGTTTGGGTCTATTTTCGCCAGCATGGGGGTGTTTGGCACTGCGAGCAGTGGGAACCACTGCATTAGCAGTGGTAACCACTGCACTAACGGGGGGAACTCGACCAAAAGTGGGAACAACAAAACAAGCAGGGGGAACTAATAATGAAAACAGTGGGAACCGCGGGAGTAATTAAATGGATTAATCATTTTTTTTTAGAAAATGAGTTTTATGAATAAATAAATTATATTGTATGATTTATTTAATTTAATAAAATTAAATTGATTCTCGCTTGATCGTTTATCTTATAGAAAACATATGATTTATTAATGATTTAATTTTAAAGATATTAAATTGGAAATATTTCTAAATCAGGAAACTTTCTAGGTATGACAGGTTACTATTTTAGTAAGATCGTAAATATTAGAAATACATATCACACGGTAATCAGAATTATAAGAATACACTCATCAGAAATAATACAAAACATTCAGATTTATCAGATTATATAGTATTAAAATACAAAGACAGTTTTGAATCAAACTAAGAACAAATAAGAGTCAGTAACTGTAAACAGTGATCAGACAACTTATTTTCGTGTCCCTTATTTATGTAGTAATCATGAAGCCGGAGTAGATCTTGCAGCTTTTGTTCTTATTTCATTAATGGGCACGAGGTACGGATTTCCCGTCCTTTCAGTAAGGACTTTCCTTCTATGCATAATTAGGATTCCCCATCTTCAGCCAAATGTTTTCCCCAGTATATGTTTAAACTTATCAATAATCATGTTAAGAATTAAATAAATTGCCTGAGCATTATATACAAGCATGATTAGTTTATGTACTACTTACGGAGGTATCGTAACCACGGCACTAGAGGCACCGGTGTCGTGACTCACATGCAGGAGAGTGATATCCTGCATCGTCCCACTCAGCTCAGCTTGGCCATTTTATCAGTTTTATTAGTGGGGCGTATGGATGCATCCTAGGCTACAGTTTATAGTTTAGCAGGTGAATGTGGTGTGTGCTCTACATCCTTCACATTGGAGCTGATCCCTCCATCCAGCACAGTTATTTAGAGGTCACCCCTCTACAGCATGACGAGGTCACCCCTCTATGTATTCATGCAGCAGTTGTTACAGCACATGACCTATATAAGCTCTTGGTAATTAAAATACAGTAAATGCATGTTTTCAGATTTAACAGATATCAGTTCAACTTTATTATTTATAAATCAGGCCTTACAGATTATATACAGATTTCCGCTGCAACTTTACTTATCAGTCTTACAGCTCCAGCATTTCATCATCTGTTCATTTCAGTAATTCCTTATCATGTTTTATATCCGTTCACTGAGCGTTATGCTCAGCCGTAGTTCCTTTCATGTTCTAACGGCAGGTACACCAGGACACTTTTAGGATTCTAAGAGCATGTGCATTTGGATGGAAGCTATCCAGACTTCTTACTTTATGCATTTCTTACATTATTCTGCTTAATTGGACATTGTTTAGTCCTTTCATTCAGTATTTTATTTTTCATGTTTTGGGCTTATGTTTGGATTGCCGATGTTTGATTCCGGTATTTCCTTTATGGTCAGTTAATGTTTTAGGAAATTTACCTTATGCTTTGATGACACGCCATAAACACACGTACGGTCCACTTATCCAAGTGGGGTGTTACAATTATGGTATCAGAGCGCAAGGTTCGACTTGTAGGCTCTAAAACTTGACCTGTGACTAGTGGGTAGTCACCAGGAACTTCCCAGATCTTGGCGTTGTTATCTTTCATGTTTCTCATGGATTATTCAGTCAGTTTTCTTCATTTATCAGTCAGTTTTCTTAAAGTTTTGACTAAGTAAAAGGTTGGTACATAACTAGCCATATTTAGTCGCATGTGCTTTTTAGCGAATTTCCGTTTTGGTGAGCTGACCATAGGCGTTCACCCTTGCCGTTCAGATTTTGTATTGGTAAACCGACCATAGGCGTTTACCCTTACTCGTGACAGATTCATGTTTTCAGTCCAATATTACGTGGTGAACCAGCCCATATACGTTCACCAATGTTCAGATCAAATTTCATGATTTTCAGTCAAATGTTGTTTTGTGAACCGATCCATAGTTGTTCACATTTGTCATATCATGACATTCTATAAATTTTGACAAGTATGGATTGGACTACAGCCATCCATATTTAATACCAGATTATAAATTTCTATACATGACAGTTCTCAGAAAATTTTGACCAGTATGGATCGAACCAGAATAGCCCATACTTAGTCTCATGTTTTCTTCTTTGGATTCTGAGGATTGAACCATAGCTATCCACAGCAGTTAATGTTAAACCTCAGTTGATTATTCTCCTATGTTATTTATATCAGTCAAGTTTATACTTTCACGAGAATGTCGTTTTCATGCTGACTAAGTTCATGTCTCCTTATGAGGATTATGTTTTCAGCAAGGTGATAGTGTTTTCACCCTAAAATACAGAAGGATTACAGTATCATCCTATTTCATGATAAATCATGTTCTGGTTTTCATCAATCATGTTTTTATACTGAACATTGATGAAACTCCGTTTTATCATACTTTTCAGCCTCTATACAACCAGCATTAAGTCGACGTAGGAATTGTCAGCCTATCATGTTATTTATTTCATATCAGTTTACTACCGTTTAAATCAATTTATTTCCTTGATCATGTCAGACAAGCGACACCAGTATCGATCATCCCATGAAATTTCCATCAGTGCCATGTACAGTATTCCATATGTACCCCATGTACAGTGTCTCAGTTATACTCCATATACAGTACTTCATGTGTACTCCACGTACAGTGTCTCAGATATGCACCATGTGCAGTATTCATTTTATACTTCATGCACAGTAGTCCAGGTGTACTCTAGGTACCCTACCCCATGGATATTGTTGATTGTTCCTTAATCATCGCGGGCGTTTCCACTTGTCGATATTCTACCAGGTGCTGATGCAGCTCGTGAGTTGAAGATTTTACCAGATGTTGATGCTGCTAACACTCTGAAGACCACACAGATGCTGATGCTGCTCGTGAGTTGAAGATTTTATCAGATACTGATGCTGCTAACACTTTGAAGACCTCACCAATGCTGATGTTGCTGATGCTGATGCTTTGGAGATTTCCCAAGATGCTGCTTCTGTTCATACTATGAAGACTCTGCAGAACAAGGACGAAAACTATGAATTTGAAATTTCTGACTAGAATAAATTTCAACCATCAGACACTACCATACTTTTACCTTCTCAGTTAGATGTCACACTTCACTCAGCCAACCGTTCATTCAGAAGAGTGGGAACTGGAACTCCGCCGGCCACTCAGCAGAATATTTACATGAATCACGGTCATGATAATGACCGTCATAAAGTGACAGACAAAGCAGTAGCGACAACCACCGTGCTTATAATTAATCAGTCAGTAACCATCGGAACTCCGGAACGGACGTGACCAGAAATACAAGAGGTCAGCAGTCTAACCGGTCCGCCAATCCTAGCAGTTACCAAAATTTCCAGCCTCATTCAGATTTATCTACTAAAACACATGTCAAGAAATCAGTCAAGACATAAGTCTCGGGTATCATTTCGGAAGACCTTTCAGGACCTTAGTTACGATACACGTCATACGAATCTTTTATCAAAATACGAGTCAGAACTCATAACTCCAGTATGTTTCTAAATCAGGCCCTCAGAAATTCAGGGTACCCTTCAGAAAGGGGTATACCCGTTCTATTATGCCACGCATGAATCGGATCATTAAAACTCAGTCACCACACTAGATTATTATCCAGATTAAACACGTAGTATTCACTCTGTAAGGTTACAGACGAACACATTCAGTGAAAAGTCGCCATGTTCACTTCACATATTCCTGTGTCAGCTTACTCTTAAACCAGGTAGTCCCCCACATCTCATCCAGAAAGGACTCCACAGTACCACCCGTGTTTATTAAGGTTCCCCTTTCAATTAACGACAAGCTCCGTCTTACTAAATCCCAAGTATATATTCATTATATTTCTGCCAGAAAAATCAGTTCAAATTGTTTCTGCCTTGCAAGCGCGTGAATTAGCAGTCCATAGCTACAAAGACTGTCTAGCCACCAATCATTTATTCACTTCTAAAATTCCTTAAACTCATGACCAACAGATTACTCCAGAGCTCCCAGACATAATCTCAGAAAGTTTTTCAGAAATTCCTTTCTAACCGCGAAACATAATTCTACATAGATCTTGTATCAAGTACAGAACCTATTTTTAGAAACTCTTTTCGCAGGGCTTCAGCTAAGTTAAAAGAGTTGCAACATTTTGTTGCAAGAATTACCGGCACGAGGCTTTATTCGCCCTAGCGCACCACTAGGAAGTGCACCGTTTATGTCTATCAGGGAGAAGGCCGGTATCATGAGATCATGTAGCGACCACTAAATTTTTTTGACAAGATCACCATTCTTAATCTATGTTCATTCCATAAATAGCAGGTTCATCTGATACGCTACGATGTCTTAAACATTTTCCAGAACAAATTTCCGATCATGCTACCATCAGTGGTGAGAGAAAGAACATGACGTTTCCAGACTGATGTTGCACAAATCTTCAATAGGAGTAAATTTTATACACAACTTTCCAGATATAAAATTCGCCTGAACTGAGTGGCATTTCTGAGCCACCCTATTTTAGCAGAAAGAAATTTCAGAAAATCCTGCGAAGGTGAAGGCCATCACCTGATGGTCCCGACTGACGCCTGTGAACGTAGTATAAAATTTCTAGAACTCAATTGACTGCTAACGCAGAAATTGCTGACAGTCATCACTAAAGCCCAGGCTAACGCATAAATTCTGCTATGACTATTCAACCAGATTCACACCAGAATGTCCCATAAGCCTAGACAGAATTTTGATAGAAACCGTATTACACACTGATAGAGCTATGTCATATCTAGATGCCTGACATACCGCAGGTTCAAGATAGAACGCCTTTATGTTAGTGTGTTACCATTAGAAAAATCTGAACAGAAAGAGACAGGATTACATGGAGATTATTGTCAGACTCAGAAAAAGTATAATACTATCTAAGTGATTGTCGACCATGTAATCAACCTACGCGTTTCCTTTCATCCGGAAGGATTACGCAGTAGTGGACCTGCAGAAAATTAGCAGTAAATCGTACGATTTCAAGTATTCCGGCGACCATCATATCAGACAAAATTCATGTTCATGATCACGTGTATGTTTACGTTTATTTTCACTTTCACGTATACGTCTCATTCGCAGAATGATGCTGTTTCAGTTCGTCTTTTATGCTATCTCATAATTTAAGCTCACGTTTGTATTCATAACATTGTTCACGTTCAAGTTCGTGTGCCATTTCACGATACACGTTTCTTAGTTTATTACCGTATACGGTTACAGAAAGCTTGAGAAATTAGACTCAAGTTTAGCACAACTATTCCATAACCAGACAGACGTTTCACATCTCAGGCCGTAACGTGTGGCATTCATTTCTCAGTCAGCATACGTTCATGATATGTCTAGTATCACGTTCACAGTATGATTCACGTATCACATTCAGAATATATTCCATTCCAAAGCTCCTCATATAATTATGAACCACTGATAGGTGTGTAAACACCCATCCTTTTTACCACTTAATTGCAATAATAACCGGACCAAAACGTGTATTTTATGTCTTTTATGTCGGAATTATGCGTGGTTTGTGTTTTTGTTGTGATTTAGGACAAAATTGTGAAAAGTGGAGAAAACACGGCATTCACGGGCTAATATTGAAGAAAAAGGCGAAATATGAAGTCGAAAAGTCAAGAGTGGAAAAAGAACGGAAGTCCAAGACCAATTCTGAAGATTTATCGAAGAAAAAGTCGAAAGACGGAAGTTTACCAAAAGCCGAAGAACTCGAGTCTTATTTATTGAAGAATATAAAGACGAGTTCGAAGAAATCCCGAGACAAAGTCCTTTAAGTCCAAGATTAAAGAAGTAAAGAAGGCTTAAGGACCTAATCATACAATTATGAAGAAAGGAAGGAGGGGAGGAAGCTTCCTAATCCTCCCCTATATATAGATTAGTCTTAATCACTTTTCATTTTGTTGGCTAATTTGACACATTAGTTCTTCCACTTTATTTTATGCACTTTTAATTACTTGTCATTTTAAATACTTGTCTTGCACCTTAATTTCTTTAAATTCCAAGTAAGTCTTTTAATTTTGCTCTTTAATCTTTAAGTTTTTAATCTTCTTGTTCATCTTCTTTTTATAAATCTTTGTTTGTGTTGATTTAAAGTTTTCAATCTTAATCTTTTTCATCTTCTTTTTATTTAAAGTTTAAATCTTTTTAATTTTCGTGTCTTGTTTTTAAAGTTTTCATACGTTTTGTTATTGATTTGGGATTTTTAGATAGCTTATTCAAGTTTTATCTTGCTTATTGTGCTTAAAAAATTAAGATTTTTGAGCTTATTTTCGTACTTTTTTGAGTTTTCCTAGTTTTTAGGAAATCTGATTCGATTTTGCAATTCCTCAATAATTGCGAAATTGAATCCATTTTTCGTATTGCGAAATCAATCTTTCTTGAGCATTGCGAATTTGATCTTTTTGCTAGTTGCGAAATTGATCTTTTTGCTTATTGCGGATTTGAACATTCTTCCTGATTGCGAAATCTTTCCTTCCAAAGTTGCGAAATCTTGCCTAAATTACCAATTGCGGAATTGTTCCAAATTGTGCATTGCGAAATCATTGATTTCGCAACTATTGCGAAATCTTTGTTTCGGAATTGCGAATTTGAACATTCTGCTGATTGCGGAATTGTGGGTATGATTTCGCAATTAGTGGTTAATTGCGGAATTATTTCAGTTTTTAACAATTGCGAATTTTCTTGTTTTTATTTAGTTTTAATTTTCAAAATTTAATTTTCCCGCCTTTTTACTTAATCGCACTTTAAGATTACTTGTCTTAGATTTATTTTAGTTTTGCCTTAGTTTATGTTTTAGTTGCGTTTTAAGTTCGCCTTAGATAAATTTAAGTTTGCGTTATTTACTTTTAGTGCCTTTTAATTTTTGTCACGCTTTTTAATACTTGCACTTTATTTTAATTAGAGTTAGATTTAAATTAACGCACATTTACTTTAATTGTTTTGCACATTTAATTACTACAACGACACAACTATTTGTTTCACCAAAGAACAGCTGAGTCGCATAGTTAAACCAGATCAATTCGATTAGACACACGACAAAGAACTTAATTTTTATACGGGCCAAAAGACTTGTATTAACCACGTTCACAAGTGTTCACGTAGTTCGTTCCTATATTTCAGCAGCTTTCTCAGAGATATAAATATTATCTATAGGATCGAGTTTATCTAAGGATTAGCCATTGTTGAATTAATCTATTGATATAGATGATGGAAGAAACTTAGAGAGAGAAAGAAGAGAGAGAAAGGAGAGAAAGATGAGAAAGATGGAAATGTGATTATTGAAAGTGTAAGTGAACCAACAACCCCTCCTAACATGCTAGGAGGGGGGTTTATATAGCCCACCCTACATGTGGGCTATATGGGCCATATTGGATCACGAGCCCAATATCATTGGAGTGACCGATCCTTTCTAAATACGTAAAAACGTATTTCCAACAATCTCCCCCAAAGGGAGGTCACTCCAAGTTACAATGTCCTAAATAGTCTAAAGCTCGTGATCTATGCTAATAATGATGTGACCGAGACTTTCCTTGGAAAAACGTATTTCCAACAATCTCCCCTAAAGGGAGGTCACACCATTTTACAAAATCTTAAACCTAGCATACTATGCTTGAGTCTTCGATCTTGTTCTTGTGAATATGCTGATGAGATCTTTGACTTTAGTCTTGAGCATGTTCTCTTGCCTTGACCTTGTGCATTCATCACTTGTGATATTCGCCTCTTCGTGATTTCATGTTCCACACACTTATACCTTTATAATTCTTGAAAGCTTCAGAGTTTGATACAGCGGAAGACTTGACCTTCAGACTTTCTTGAATTCGTTGAAGTACTGAGTGTATGCAGTATAAGCATGTGGGGACGAATTCTTCTTGGATTCCGCAACGCCACCGTCTTCAAATGCCGCAACATAAGTAGACACGAAAGAAATGGCTTTGAGCATTTCATTCTAAATCGGTAGCATTTTACCTCCGGTCAGAAGACCGTTGGACGATATTAGATATCGTACCCGTGACGGATAGTTTCAATTAAGTAACTTCCTGACGATTTCGCGGGTAAACCCGTTCTCTTTATTCGACTGTCCAAAGCTGACTGCGAACATAAAGAGTGAATCATTTGGATAATAATATCCGCATGATTTGAAGCCGTCAATTCATGTTCCTGGAACAAGTGAAATTCAATTAAGAACCGCACCATCGTTGCTTTCCAGTTGTCACGAGCTTGATTCGTATAGAATCTTGCAAGTTACCTACCAAGTGCTGTTTGAGGTTAACACTAGAAGGATTTCCACTCATCACCGTGAACACAAAGGTATCACTCTGAGTGTTCTGGCAAGATCACTGAGATATTGCGTAGAGGCCTGGAACGTGTTTAAATTCAGTTAAGAATTAAACAGCCGTTGCTTTCCAGTTATCACAAGTTTGATTCATAAAGAATCGCACAAGTCACCTACCATGAGCTTTTTGATATTCGCTCAAGAAGGATTTCCATCTTCATTGTAAATACTTTCGTATTACTCGGATGTTCAGGCAAGATCATGAAGATTTTGCGTAGGACTCTTAAGATCTTTCTTACTTTTCACAGTGTATGAAGAAGCAAGGAATTATGAAAGTGTGTCCTAATGAGATATTTAATGATCTCAAATGGCTCTAGACTCGATCGTGCACTTTGGATTTTAGTGATCGGAGGCTGGAGAGGAGTGCCACCTTTTCAATACCAATTTATTCGGAGTGAATAAATCAATAGGTAACGTGTTGTCTCCGTGTGATTAAAACAAATATCTTTTAAGAGATATCTGAGTTAGCTGGGATGGGTTGTGCTTTGCATCACTGGGTCCATGATGTCTATCTTCAATATCAAGAATCATTAAACAATGATCTTAATAGCATATGTATTGACCCGGTTTCTGCCTAAGTTGTAAGGAGGGCTTCTTTCTTTACACCCTTTATCTTTACAATTCTTTTTCATTCTTCAACCCCTTCAATGCTTACCAATACGTCATCACTAGCACCTTGTTGTGATTGTTCCAGTGCTAACTTAAGTACTTGGTCGGCATTCAGCTACGTTCACAATCTTTCTCCATCTTTCCTAAGGACTACTATTTCTAGCTATGGAATGTCCTTGGGAAGATTCCTCCGGTTCTAGAGGAATCATTGGGCTTTAACCTATCCTACCATCCTTATGTCACCACAATCTTCACCTTCGTGAATAGAGATGTTTTGGGAAAGTGTATATCACCATGAAATCCATTTTGATAGTGCAAATCCATTTTGCTCCCCCTTAACATATGCCACGATATCCGAAAACATTTCGCACATGTCGGGATGAGCTAGCACATTAAGTCAAACCATTTGTGATTAATCATTTCCCATATTAAATCACATTTTCTCTCCCATATTAAAAATATTAACCCAATCGATGTTTTTAATATCAATTGATTTAATAGCATTTTAAGAAAATTTTGGGAAGAAAAATGCAAAGCCAATTATCTTCATGAATTACACAAGCTCCCCCTCAAATTAATGAGGGTGTACTTGAAACGTAAATTAAATACCTTTTAAACACAAGTGTAAGGTATTTATCACGTGCAAAGATCATATATGATAATGTATTCACAAGATTAGCAATTTATGAGGTTGGACCTGAATGATGGAGAACATCATATGAAAGAAGCACATGGTTCTTGTTCACGAATGTTGGTCGCCTCATCATGTCTGAAGTTATCTCTTTTCTCCATGTGTACGATTGATATCTTTGTCTTGACACCAACATGTGAACTTGGCACTTTTAGCGTCAAAGATTCTGATTGCTGGACAATTTGCTCCCCTCAATTGCTGACCCGTGTTCTATTGAAAGAGCTGTAGTCGCCGTTTGAGTAGTCGCATCGTCGAGTATGTAGATATCAATTGTAAATTGCTACGGTTGGTAGAGATGATAACTTCATAAAAACAAGATTTCTCTTGTTTTAATAAATAAATGCACTGGCACGTACATATATCCGTGTTAGATTGTGTTATAAAGTAAACACAATCCCTTACATGGTTGTAAAGTAAACCATGCCCGAGAAAATGAATTCCCGTTGTTGAGTCAAAGCTTTCCGGTGAAATGCTTGACTTGATTATGAAAAGTGGGTTACTATCTGAAATAATAGCAAACCATTTTGAGCATGTTTTAAACATTTGAACTTCTGCTCGAACTTTATTTACAACCCCGTGTCATTATTGAATGACATTTCTAGTATCGTAAATATTATCGATTCCAGAAGACATGCTCTTTTTATCAAAACACTTTTTGAACACACAATTTTGAAAGATTTAGAAAACCTTTTTGAGAAATTCTCGAAAAATTGTGTTCAACGTTTTGAAAAGCAATTACTTGAGCTTAAGATGTTGAATATCTTACAAAACGAGCTCAAGTCCGAGAAGTTGTAAACTTCCCGTTGTTAAGGATAAGTTACCATCGGCGATAAACTTTCCTTTTAATTTAAGAACGAGTTCTAAGCTGACATTTACTTAGAAGTCGTTTTCATGAGCTTGAAAAACTTTGAATGTTTTAACGTAAAGCTCATGACCGAGAAAGGTGAATTTCTCGTTATGAGGAAAAGTTCTCTTATTTAAAAGATTCACTTTCCTTTCTGAGCTTAAAACCTGGAATGTTTTAATACAAGCTCATGACCGAGAAAATTTAATTTCCCGTTACGAGGATAAGCTATCTTTAAAGATAAGCTTTCCTAAAATTGAAGTCCGAGTTACAGTCTGATATTTAACTGTAAGTCATTGTGCATGAGCTTAAAAACTTCGAATGTTTTTAATATAAGCTCATGCCCGAGAAAAATTAATTTCTCGTTGTGAGGATAAGTTTATCATCGGCGATAAACTTTCCTTAATTTGAAGATCGGGTCATCATCTGACATTTGATGAAGAGCCTTATACACGAGCTTAAAACCTTTGAATGGTTTTAGGATAAGCTCGTGTCCAAGAAAACTTAATTTCTCGTTAAAAGGGTAAGTTATCGTTGCGTAGATAAACTTCCCTGTTTCTGAAGTCCGGGTCATCGTCTGTCATTTAACGAGGAGCCATCATGCATGAGCTTAAAAACTTGGAATGTTTTTTATATAATCTCATGCCCGAGAAAAATTAATTTCTCGTTGTTAGGATAAGTTTACCATCGGCGATAAACTTTCCTTTCTTTGAAGATCGAGTTATAGTCTGTGATGTGACTATAAGTCCTTTATGCACTGTAAGCTTAACTGGAAATCCCCTGAGACACTTGTTTCTTAGATATCAGCTTCTTTAGCAACCAAACTCTGAGAGTGTCCTTAATTGAATGGTATACAATGATTGGACCGCTTCGTTCTTTTGGAACATCCTCTTTGGTACCTGTATTTTCATTAGGAATTTGCATGCTTGGATAAGGGTTAGCGATATCTATCTTAGAAGCAAGTGGGGGTTCACAGTTGGCCTTACTTGTGCTAGAGGTGTTCTGAGGAGATGATTCACTTGTCTTAGCTGGTAAACGTTTCCTTTTATAGAAAACCTTAAGTTCAGGCTTAGGTGATGCATCGTCCTTTTCAATTTCCTCCCTAGTAGTCTTAATAGAATCGGAGACTATCCTAGTTAAAGGGCACTCGTTTTCTACAAAGGTGAAAGTTCTACCAGTGGGGCGCCACATTTTACCAATGGGTTTGATTTTGGCAACCCATTGGGATTTAAGTCTAGCACGGGAGTTCACCTCATTAAGTAGTTTCTTGATGCAAGAATCATGATTTGCCGTAAAGATACATTTTCTACATGTTTTACAAGTAGCATATTTAATGTCCGAGTAAGATCTAGAATTCCTAGATGATTGATTGATGCTCCTAGGATGTGACATGCTACGGTTAGCAATGTTGGGTAAACTAGAAGGCATCTGACTAGGTTTGAAATTCCTATCTCTTACTTGTGTCTTTTGCTTAGCTTCCCTTAGACCAAAAGTATGGCGAACGTCATTTGAACTAGTCCCAAACGTATTATTTGGTCTATGTCTAGGGAAATTAGAGGCAATCATGTGATTAGGTCTTGCAAAAGCTGTTTTAGTCACATTGGGCCTAGATGGTGGAGTGACTGTTCTAGAAAGATGAACCATATCAACTTGGGAGGCAAACCGCGGTCTCGAGGATTGTGATCGCTCGGATCTAAATGCAGTAGGTTGTCTGACAGTCGGTTGTCTGACGAACTGATTTGTAGGCGGTTTACCCAAGATTGATGGTTTTTCAAGCTTAGTGTCCACACTAGGTCCTTTAGTTTTCCGCAAATCATTTTTCAACGCAGCTATAACAAAGACCTTTTCCTGTACTTGAGCCTTTAAGGTCTCATTTTCTTTGAACAATTCATCTTGGGATGCCAACTTAGATTCAAGCAACTTAATTTGTTTCAAAAGATTATCCTTTTCAGCTTTAGAATCTAAAACCGTTTGATCCAATTTTCGTTCAAGAACAACGTTTGACTTTTCAAGTTTTTCAAAATATGTTTCAAATTTTTCCGTTTTCTTCGAAAATTCAATTTTGGCATCCTCAAGTTCTTTTGATTGGTGAGCTAAAATCATTTCAAGCTCTTTAATCCTAGAAGCAGAATTGGTTAACGTAGCAGTCATAAAGCACTTATCATGATGTTTAGAATTTTGAACACTTTCTCCCCCATTATGACTCACATCGGATGAATCAGAAGTGGTATTTCTATCACTCTTTTCCATCCCATGTTTGTCATAGTTAGGTTCAGAATGCTCAATATGTGGTATTTCATCAGCATATACATCATCAACATTACATTGTACCATGTCCGCAGGCTCTTCGTCATTAATGGGTAAGGTGTCATCAAAAGAGATCTCGTGAACATTGCCTGACGTGCCACTGGTATCATGTTGTTCTCCTGATTCCGTGCTCTTGCCATCGTTATGCTCCAAGTTGTCAACCGTATGACCATTCTCCTCTTGTATCTGCATCATAGATTCTTGCACTCCATTATCATACACTTGGTGAAGTCTGGATCTTTCATAAATCGAAGACGAAACCGATGTCATAAATTTCAACAGTTTATCACGGAAATCTTTAACATCGTTCTGTGTGTATTGAAGAAATGACCGGCATATCCCTGAATTGTCAGACTTGATGATATTGAATTGGAGGAAAGGTATGAGTTGTGTCACAAGAGCCTGATATGCAGTTTCTGATGCAGAGTGATTAAAGTCTTCTTTGTGAAGTTGCTCAGCTAGGTGGTTCAAGTTGAGAAATAGTGACTCGATGAATGTATACTGATGTTGACCGAAGAGTGTCATAAATTCGCTTCCTCCTTGAACCCATGCAATAGTCCTAAGATGTGACTGAAGTAGTCGACATGACATTATACTACTTTCTCTAGCTGTGTCTTGCATGTGATGCAAGTCTCCCTCTTGAAATTTCGGATTCAAATACTCCATTGAAAAAATGATGAAAAATGATCGTGATTGTAGTTGTATTCGGAATCTTAAATTCGTGAAGAAATTTCGAAAGATCCGTAAATAACTTTTTAAAAATCCACGAAAGATGAGATCACACTTTTCTCGGCTCAAAAATTGTTGTCGGCTCAAACGTTGAAAAAATAAACCCGGTCAAAAATTCGTAGCCACTAAAAATAATTCCCGTCACTTTGACTCGTCACTTTCGTCTTCAAATCCGGCCACAAAAATTTTTAATCAGTCAAAGATATTTCCACTTTTATTTTTTCAAAATACCCGCCTCAAAACGATGTACCAAAACTAATATATAAAATAAACTTAATTAATAAAAAAATTAACTTTAAAATTTTTAAATTAAAAAAATTAGCTTTATAAAAATAATGAAACTAAAAAAATAGACATAAAAGTAAAGAAAAAAAATCTGAGATTCGTTTTTAAAAAAAAAACTGAAAGATTTGATTTGTCAAATTGAGAAAGAAAGAAAAAAAAATATATCCCCCACGTGGTCAATTCCCTTAAAACGTGGCATCCCAAAAATGACTATCTTTGTACTCTCCACCTAAACTCACTATTAATATTTCTCTCTAACTGAAACACTCCAATAATACTCTCTCTCCTCACATAACTCCCTAGAATAACTCAAAAAAAAAACCTAATCTCTTATCCCACTCAGTGTACACTTAGAAACCTCCGTCCCAATGAAAAATAATCAGTCCAGCGCCTAAAAATCCTAAAAATCCTCAACCGACGAGAATAACCTCAACTCTCCTCAATCAAACTCAATCAGTTGAGATCAAACAGATCGAATCTCAAATAAAAGACCATTCGAACCATATATCTTGAATCGATACAAACCGAACCGTTACTGACACACATCGAAGTTATAAACCCATCAATCAATCTTACTGATTTAATTCAAGTGAATAAACAATTCGATGAACGCTTCAAAGATCTTTTCTTAATAGGTCTCGGGTAGGTACTCTCTTTTCTTTATTTTAATTTTGGTTTGAGTCTTTTGTTTTGACTCTTGATCGAGGATGGACGATATTTGACTGAGATCGAGCGTTCTTTTGGTGTTTGTATGTCAGAGTATGTGTCGAGACTGTGTAGGTGATGTTGTCGATTTAAGTTTGTTGTGTAAAGTTAAGTGGAGTCTTGGTTGGTTGGGAAAAATGTTTTGAGTCTTGTTTTGAAGGTGGGTTTGTCTTGTGTCTGAGTCGAAAGGTGGTGAGACGAGGGTGTTTTGTTAATGGGGAGGTGAGGTCTTTACGCGGTGAGAGTTTTGCTGAGTTTGATGGATTAGAGTGAGGGTGTAGGTGAGGGAAAGAGAGTGTGTCGAGTCTTTGGTCTTTGTGAGTTGTGTGTGCGTCGAGGGTTTTGAGGGAGTCGAAAGTATTGTGGGTTTTGAGGGTGTTGTCGAGTCTTGGTTCGAGTCCTGTTGGTTTGGTCAAAACGAGTCTAGGTAAGTTATAGTTGTGGAAACCTTGGTTTCCGGATCTTTTAAGCTACTAGGAATGATCATTGTTCATATGATTATACAATCAAAGCGGAATTAGAACAACAACCATTAACAAGGTGTTTAGGCACGAAACATGAATTAAAACAATAGGGATTGCTCATTATATTAATAACGAACAACCACTAGACGTGTATACATTGAATCCCACGTCTAGTCGACACACACTTTAGGTTTACATTGTGAATGAATTGAATGAATAAAACCTATGACCCTTGGTTCCTTTTATAGTGTAAGGATTAGGGTTTACAAGAGATAATGATGAATAAACAAGTAAATCTTCTATTTAAATAAACTTATGCAGAATATCTTTTGCATGTTTATCTAAATAGAAGCTTCCATAAGCTTCTTTGTCTACGTTTTGTCAATGCTTGAATTGCATGTGACAATGCTTGAATTGCTCTTGACAATGCTTGATTCCATCAACGCCTAAATTGTACATGTCAACGCCTGGAATGCTCTTGTCAACGCCTAGACAAATACTTCACGTTTTCTTCATTTTTGAGTTTCTGCCACATTAACTTTTTGACCCAACAATCTTCCCCTAGCTGATAGTGGCAAAACTCTATGTGTATCTCTTGTAAGTTGTACATGATCTTCAAATTGCTTCCCCTCAAGTGTAGCATGTATATCTTCCCCTTTTTGTCACATCAACAAGGAAGTAAACAATGTTGCAATGTTGAAGATTCTCCAGAAGTAGCTCTATGTAATGATCTTGAAGAACAATTAATATAGTAATTTTGATGTAGAAGTAGAATAACCCAACCTTGTGTTCCATGTCTTGTACTATCCATGTAACTAAGAACTTATATCAGACCAAGTATAAGTAGACCTCAATCCCTTGTCAATATTCTCATCTTATGTGAGACACTGAGCATGATAATGTAACTCCTTCAAGTGTTATGACAAGTCTTCGTCACCAATCATGTAAAGCACGAACAAGTTACCTTTAAAATCAGTGGCTGGAAGTCCACGACTTTAAGATATGATAGAACACAAACTCGCGAAAATCTTCTTCAATCATCAAACTTACCATAAGAACTCTTCCCCTTAAGCTAACACCTCTTCATGACGATTTTAATGGAATCACATGTTCATACCATATGTAAAAGTACTTGGATGGATAACTCTTTCACAAGGCTATCCCGATTACATAGTTTAAAATATCCATCAAATTCTCACAAATAGTTGTTAACTTGCTTTAAGACCATTAATTCCTTTGAAAAATATCCGAGCCATAAATATCACCATGATATTCTGAATTAAAATGGAGATTCCATGTACCTTTGTGTGTATTTTCCTCCTTTTTGTGTGCTTAAAACGTCACAATTTTCTCAAACAGCAGCAAACCTTGTGTTGTCCAATATCTCTTCTGTCCAATATCTTGGTCAGATGTATTGTCCAATATCAGACAATACTTATCAGCGTTGAAGCTCATATATCGGACGACACTGTCAACCTGTCAGCGTTGACTTATTCTGTCAGCGTCAAAATCCTCTTTGTCAGCGCCTTAATTACAAACGTCAGCGCCAACCTTAAATCCTCTCAGCGTCCATTCTTATCAGCGTCAAACCAATTTTGTCAACGTTTGCCTCATGCTTGTCAGCGTTTACATCAAACACTGATGCTATTCATGAAACAAAGTATATCCTCATGTTACTTTAATTAAATCAACGCTGAATATAGTATATGATTTCCTCCAATCAAATCAGTAGCACCATGTGAATACACACATGAATAACCAATTAGATTTGAATGATTGACTCCCTACGTGAGTTACCATATACCAGCATGTAGAGGATTACCTCCACCAATTAGAAACTTTCAATCGTGTGAATGCAAAAGATTTAGACCAATCAAAATTGATGCACCGTGTGAACACACAATGTTAACCTTACGTCACTTTGTACTTCCTTGATCGTGTGAACCCAAGATACTAGCTGCGTGATGTCTTGACCCATAATGCCCACGTGATGTCTTGAATCACGTCATTCTCAGATCTTTAATTCTTGGACCATCGCAGCCTTCTTCTTTTAACATTCGTGAGGCACAAAGCACTTTGTAATGGCTGATTTAAAACAAAGCACTTTTCCATTGTTTTGGAACAACAATCATTAAACAATCAGCCTCTAATCATGAACATAACACATCTTTTCTGTTTTGAAGTAGATCTAGGGTTTATAACTTATGCATCGAAACCCTAATTAGGGTTTGTAAATAATCCTAGCTTGATACTTCCATCATAACAGCCATAAGTTTACAATCTTTCTGCCTTTTTATGGTGATCTAGGGTTTGAAGGAACCCTAGTTCATGATTTCATATGAAAAGCAAAAACATTGATACCTTTAAACAGTAAACTTCGACCTTGAATAACTTCTTCCTTAGGGCTCAGATCGAAGATCGCTTCGGTGAGATCCTAGACACAAGTGCCAAGAATCTACAATCCAAAACTCACGAAGATCCAACGGTTAACGAAGGAGAAAACGTGTTTTGAACATGGCTGTCTACAAAAAACTGCATTCACTCACTGCTGACTTTGACGCTTAATAACTTTTGCCTGGGGATAAAACTCGACAATCCCTCCGGTGGATGTTTAGATCTATGTATGTAGAACACACATATAAAATTTCGTGACGATCCAACGGTTCAATCAAAAGTTATGACCTTCTGAATACTGCTGCGCACACAAAAACGTCCAGAAAAACCCTAGACGGATTTTTCTTCTTTTCAACATTACGAACACCTTGTTGGTCCTAGCATCACGAGCCACGAGGCTCTGATACCAATTGTGGAAACCTTGGTTTCCGGATCTTTTAAGCTACTAGGAATGATCATTGTTCATATGATTATACAATCAAAGCGGAATTAGAACAACAACCATTAACAAGGTGTTTAGGCACGAAACATGAATTAAAACAATAGGGATTGCTCATTATATTAATAACGAACAACCACTAGACGTGTATACATTGAATCCCACGTCTAGTCGACACACACTTTAGGTTTACATTGTGAATGAATTGAATGAATAAAACCTATGACCCTTGGTTCCTTTTATAGTGTAAGGATTAGGGTTTACAAGAGATAATGATGAATAAACAAGTAAATCTTCTATTTAAATAAACTTATGCAGAATATCTTTTGCATGTTTATCTAAATAGAAGCTTCCATAAGCTTCTTTGTCTACGTTTTTTCAATGCTTGAATTGCATGTGACAATGCTTGAATTGCTCTTGACAATGCTTGATTCCATCAACGCCTAAATTGTACATGTCAACGCCTGGAATGCTCTTGTCAACGCCTAGACAAATACTTCACGTTTTCTTCATTTTTGAGTTTCTGCCACATCAACTTTTTGACCCAACAATAGTTCCATCGCAATATGTTTCATCTTCATAGCAATATCAACCACACCCACCATCGCAATATTTAAAAAACTCACCGTCGCAATGTTTAGCAGAGTCTAGGGTGCGTTTGATTCAAGGCTGTGAATTTTGTCAAGGGTGTAATGTTTGTTTGTTGACTTTAAAAATTATTTTTCATCGCAATATCAAAGACTCCCCATCGGAATGTGTCTAAGAAAATTTTGGCAGAGTTTCGTTTCTATAGACCTTAAATCCGTCGCAAACACGATCGCAAAAGGCAATCGCAACCCACGTCGGAATAAGATAAACTGAAAAACTTGATCGCAAAGTAGAACCTTTCGGTTATTGCGATCGATATGTCAAAGTACAAACCTGGTGATATTATGATCGGAATAAGGCGACTTACTATCGGAATATGAGAAAGTGATGCATCGGAATGTTAAACCCTTTTGAGACAGAAACAGAGACAATAACTGATTGGAACAAACTAGAAAAAATTTGTAAAATAAGGACAAAATAAAATCGTGACCGAATTCAAAAATAGACAAAACAGGAACTTTTCATAGAAAATTGATAAGAATAGATAAAGATATGGATTAAAAATTTGAAAGTGGAGAAAAGTGAAAGAAATTTTTTGGACGGATAAAACTTTTATCAAAGATTACCAAATTAAAAGATAAAACGAGACAAAGAATAACAAAGTGGATAATAATAGACGAAAGAAAGAAAAAATATGTAAAGGAAAGAAATTTTACCACCAAATCAATAAATAAAACGAGCTAATCCGAAGAATCAACCATGCTCTTGATACCAATTGTAGGATCTTATTTTTCTAAGGATTTAGCAAGTATGGATTATCTATTGAATGATGATAAATGGTACTTTAGAGAGAGAAAGAAGAGAGAGAAAGGAGAGAAAGATGAGAAAGATGGAAATGTGATTATTGAAAGTGTAAGTGAACCAACAACCCCTCCTAACATGCTAGGAGGGGGGTTTATATAGCCCACCCTACATGTGGGCTATATGGGCCATATTCGATCACGAGCCCAATATCATTGGAGTGACCGATCCTTTCTAAATACATAAAAACGTATTTCCAACATTATCTTTTCAGAATAATTATATGTACCGTTTCATGTATACTACATGCTATAGCTTATTCATTCTATCAGATTCATAAAATCCATCTTAAGTATGGAACCAGAAACCAGTCAGTATCATCAGGACAGGGTCAACAGGACCAAGATTTTATTTATTATGTTAGACATTTGAAGGGATCGTTTCGAGCGGGAGGCCACTCGAAACGGAGGAGTCCATCCGGACCTCTCATTGTTTTCTTCAATAAATTCAGTTATGTTCTTTCAGTCATGTTACGTTCCATGTTCTCTTCAGCCATGTCACGTTACATGATCATCTCAGTCATGTCAGGTTTATACCTATCAGCAGCATTATGTCTTAATTAGAAGACAATTTATCCTTTAGCTTAATTGTCTTTTCAGTCTACGTGTTCTTCCAGTTTTTATAACTTCATCAGCTTATTACCTTTAATTCGAGGACGAATTTCTCCTTTTTATAGGGGAAGAATTGTAAAACCCAGTATAGTCGTATCTTTAATTCGGGGACGAATTATTGTTTTTAGAGGGGAAGAATTGTAAAACCCGTATTTAAAAATCAGAATATTTAAATACGCGGTTTAATATTATTAAACTATATAAGTATTAATTATTAGACAGAGATATAAACACATAAATTAAATACGCAATCCCAGTTTATTTAAATACTATAAAAATTACAGTTTATTCAAATAATAAGTATTTAGTCTCAGAAAATATTACAGATGAATTATTTATTTTACAGAAATAATTCAACGTTAATATTAAATACGTGTAGTCTTAGTTTATTTAAATATTACAAATGAATAATTATTCAGAAAATAATTATTAAATTTCAGTAAACATTACGTATGTATAATTTATTTACGGAGAAGAGTATTACGTTTTCAGGAATTTAAAACACGATTTACGAACACGTACACGCACAATAATTCTTGACGCGAAAAATAAAATAAAGTGTATGTATAAAAAGGAGGGGCTGCGTTAAAAAAAAAAAAGAAATTGGGCTTAGCCCATTTGATTACAAAAAAAATAGGACGGGGGTTCCCCTTTTTGTTCACTCTACGAAACAAAAAAAAATAACACAGAGTAGGGTTTTTTTGTTTCTGCCGACATTAGAGACAAAAAAAAAAAAAGATGGCCGCCGGTTTATATCAACAAAAAGGAAGACCGGGTTTTCCTTCTTACACATGAATTCGTGTTCATTAGTTGTTCATCCAAATCAAAAGGTAATCAGTCAATTATTATTATTATTTTTCTTCATATCACGATTTAAGGGGTGTCGGGTTGGTTGAATTCGCGAAGACCGAGACCAGTGGGTCTCGGTGTTGATCCTTGACATCAGCCGTGACCAAAATGGTGCGGGTTTGACTTGTTTTGGATCCGCAGCCCTAAAAACCCCATCAGGGGTGTTTGCTTCGAAAAAACAGGGGGTGTTTGGGAGTAAAATTCAGAAAGTGGGGTGTTTGGGTCTATTTTCGCCAGCAGAGGGGGGTGTTTGGCACTGCGAGCAGTGGGAACCACTGCATTAGCAGTGGTAACCACTGCACTAACGGGGGGAACTCGACCAACAGTGGGAACACCAAAACAAGCAGGGGGAACTAATAATGAAAACAGTGGGAACCGCGGGAGTAATTAAATGGATTAATCATTTTTTTTAGAAAATGAGTTTTATGAATAAATAAATTATATTGTATGATTTATTTAATTTAATAAAATTAAATTGATTCTCGCTTGATCGTTTATCTTATAGAAAACATATGATTTATTAGTGATTTAATTTTAAAGATATTAAATTGGAAATATTTCTAAATCAGGAAACTTTCTAGGTATGACAGGTTACTATTTTAGTAAGATCGTAAATATTAGAAATACATATCACACGGTAATCAGAATTATAAGAATACACTCATCAGAAATAATACAGAACATTCAGATTTATCAGATTATATAGTATTAAAATACAAAGACAGTTTTGAATCAAACTAAGAACAGATAAGAGTCAGTAACTGTAAACAGTGATCAGACAACTTATTTTCGCGTCCCTTATTTATGTAGTAATCGTGAAGTCGGAGTAGATCTTGCAGCTTTTGTTCTTATTTCATTAATGGGCACGAGGTACGGATTTCCCGTCCTTTCAGTAAGGACTTTCCTTCTATGCATAATTAGGATTCCCCATCTTCAGTCAAATGTTTTCCCCAGTATATGTTTAAACTTATCAATAATCATGTTAAGAATTAAATAAATTGCCTGAGCATTACATACAAGCATGATTAGTTTATGTACTAGTTACGGAGGTACCGTAACCACGGCACTAGAGGCACCGGTGTCGTGACTCACATGCAGGAGAGTATTATCCTGCATCGTCCCACTCAGCTCAGCTTGGCCATTTTATCAGTTTTATTAGTGGGGCGTATGGATGCATCCTAGGCTACAGTTTACAGTTTAGCAGATGAATGTGGTGTGTGCTCTACATCCTTCACATTGGAGCTGATCCCTCCACCCAGCACAGTTATTTAGAGGTCACCCCTCTACAGCATGACAAGGTCACCCCTCTATGTATTCATGCAGCAGTTGTTACAGCACATGACCTATATAAGCTCTTGGCAATTAAAATACAGTAAATGCATGTTTTCAGATTTAACAGATATCAGTTCAACTTTATTATTTATAAATCAGGCCTTACAGATTATATACAGATTTCCGCTGCAACTTTACTTATCAGTCTTACAGCTCCAGCATTTCATCATTTGTTCATTTGAGTAATTCCTTATCATGTTTTATATCCGTTCACTGAGCGTTATGCTCAGCCGTAGTTCCTTTCATGTTCTAACGGCAGGTACACCAGGACACTTTTAGGATTCTAAGAGCATGTGCATTTGGATGGAAGCTATCCAGACTTCTTACTTTATGCATTTCTTACATTATTCTGCTTAATTGGACATTGTTTAGTCCTTTCATTCAGTATTTTATTTTTCATGTTTTGGGCTTATGTTTGGATTGCCGATGTTTGATTCCGGTATTTCCTTTATGGTCAGTTAATGTTTTAGGACATTTACCTTATGCTTTGATGACACGCCATAAACACACGTAACGGTCCACTTATCCAAGTGGGGTGTTACAATATACAATTTTAAGATTAACGATGCAATACTCAGTTCGTCAAAATTTTATCATCATGTTTATAATAAAAACATTTTCATGCTTAATTCTTAAATAAGAATCAAAAATAAATTTACAAAGATTTTCTTTGTTATGAAAACAATTAAGTTTTCTAAGGTGTTTTATAAACAACTTCATTTCGATAACAATCACTTATAAATCTCATTTTGAATAATCCTTTTAGTGATGAGAATTCAATTTTTCTCAAGGGATACTGTTTTATCTTATAAAAACAATGAGTGATCTGCAAAAGAGTGATGAAGAGTGGTTCACCAAGAACTAACTACAATATATTAGGAAATGAGCTTAGCCAAATAATCATGAGGTTCATGATCTCGATGGCACTCAAAAGAATAATCCACAACGTAACTCAAATAGAGATGAGTACTTGCTCAATGGTTGCATCACTAATGCGAACATTAGAGACAAGTAAGAAAAGATAGATAACATCAATACATGTAGAATTTAGCAATCAAAGGTAGTCTTTTCATTAATCACAAACAAGTCAAATTGTACCGTAACACATTACGTGTCACTATGTCATACAATTTCCAAAACTCATCCTACCAACTGATATCTTAGTTAAGTTAGGGATTTTTAAAAGATACCACAATGAATACTAATCTACAAGAGTCATTAGGTGTCCCACCTGTCCCAGAAGATCCATCGGTCCCAATTTAGAAGAAGATTTCTTCAATTTATTTCTTGGACACTGGGCATCCTCGTCAGTGGACAATAGCCTAGGAACAACACTTAACACAAATCAACAATCAATTAAAACCTTATAATTCAATCACAGGACTTAACGACTTCCTCTTAACAATCTCATATTCCATACGGGTTATATTTTACTTTATTCAAGTTTCAACCAATTTTATACTCAATTCGATATCCTACCTCATTTTCCAATACTTTCATCCTTATTATCAGACCTTCAAAGTGCAATAAAAGCTCGACATGATCAACACTTAGTTTCCAATCCTATAGCTCTTACAACAACAATTATCAAATGAGTCATTAATATGAAATGACTTGATCATTCAACTAGACTTCTCGGAAAGGTATTAGTGGCATGAGGCTTTTGGGTAATGGTTCCAATGACAGCCTCAAGTGCAACATTCACCCTTTCGATTTCAATTTAAGAATTGGATGACAATGAATCAGATGACATCTTTCTAGGTGGTAACGTTTTTGTCAAACTCCACTCTATAAGGAAAGATCGTCATGACATCGATATCAGTTTTAATCTCGCCAATTCTTTCTTAATATCACAATCAACTAATATCTACACTTCTACGAATATCAACCATTTTATTGGGATCATAAATATCCGCAACTTGGTTTAGATCTAGGATAGCTAGAATTCCTATGAGAATAGCTTCGATTAATTTACTAGGGGATTTAGGGTTTCTTATGACAATCTACGTCGTATAAATATCAAAATAATCATCAAACAATCATGTAATAAAATTACATCATATATATATATAAACCAAGTTATATATATATATATATATATATTAAAATAACACTTCTCAGTCTGGCCTTGTCGGTAACTCGGGAATTCTTCGGCACCGTTATAGTCAAAAGATTTTTAGACATTTTTAGAAAAATATTTATAGTTAAAAGATTTTGAAATGTTTTATTCAAAACCTTGGTTTTAAAAATCTTTCGTTCTCTATAACGAGAGCTCTGATGCCAAACTGTAACACCCCCAAATTTATACAACTTAATACAGCGGAAGACTCGTTGGTGTTACGGGATAGCACATTACTCACATCATAGACAACGCATAAAAATCGCGTCGTTTGATAAATAAAGCATTTCCATTCATAATTATCAAAGTTACATAGGTCCCAAGTCATTTTATTTAATACAGGTTTTACAAACGTTTGAATGGAAATTATAATTTAAGTGCGGGCCATGAATTCTTGTCGTCTTCCCGGGAATTACCTTCAAGTACCTGAGATAAAACATGTTAAAAGAAAAGGTTAGCGATAACGCCGAGTGAATTCATAGAGTTTAATAAAATCCATCAATATAATATCAGTATAAAATTATTACTGAAAATCATTTTGTACAAATCATTTTAATAGGCCATAAAATAGCCAAAGTCATTTTATACAAATCTTCATCAAAATCATAATATAGGCGTTTGCCTTAAAAATCATTATACGTACCAATGTCGTAAAAACATCATACAATGCGTCTTATGACGTTGTATGAAAATAAAAACCGTTATATGAATATGGTTATGAAAACCAAAACACGAACATAATATCAATAGTATGACCCTGTATTGCTAGTCAGGCAATACGTCGTAATTCGATGCGTCTAGTAGTATTTCGTTAGTTGGATTATTATAAGCCGCATGACATTGTTACCTTACTAAACCAACAACGGGTAGCTAACCCGATACTCAATTTTCCCATCTAAAGTAGCGTGTCGTCACAAAGGTCACGCTATGGAAATCTTCTCATACATAAATTCACTTACCAATCAATGTGGCACGACGGGGATCAACCGTCAAGGCGCGAACTGGGGTGATCGTCCCCAAATAGTACTATTATATGCATAAGCGTCTACCAAATCCCGGTAGTTCACAATTCATGCTAATGGGACTTTTAGTGACATAACCTAACTTTAATAATCCATTTAATTTCATCTATCGGGTCCTTTAATCATTTATCGGGTCATACAATCGGGTCATACAATCATTCGGGTCCAAATCAATAAACAAACAATCGGGACAAATGGTGTCCTATTTTATAAAAACTAACATGTTATCTCCCTCGCGGGTTTATAAAACATTTCATAAAAACATTTAAAAGAGTGCGAGGCTATGAACTCACGTTGATGTGGGAAGGCGGGTTATCGGCAATTCGGACGTACGGTAAGTGCTTCAATCACGGAAGCCTATATAAATAATAATCGGTCTTAGACTTTGTCCAATGACTTTTATCAAAATACAAATATACATATGATGATGATCAAGTGGGTTTATATATCCTTGTTTACTCATTTTAGTGTTTACGTTTTGGTAACTTTTTACTAGTTTGCTAGTTTTACCTATTTATCTATTTTAAGTCCAATAAGCTTAGTATAAGTTCTTTAACTTGTTTTAATCCATTTTATACTTATATTATCAGTATCTATACTTTCCATGTTGGGCCCAAATGGGTTAAGCCCAATAAGTTCTTTTTATAAGTATTTATCTTATTTAGTCCAATTATTAGTCCAATATGCTTAGTTAGCTCGTTAATGTCCATATGTCCTATAGTTCGGGTTTTATCGGTTTTTACTTGTATTAGTTACTTATATATCAGTATATGACTTTTAAAAACTTTACATTAGACGGGTTTGATCGTCTAAGTTTTAATTGGCGAAAAACGTTAATTTTACGGTAATAGCCGAAAAAGTCGTAAAAATCAAGTTTATAGTTTTTATTACTTATAAGTATTATTCCACTACCATTTTTTTATAAGTTATTCATTTATTTAACCTTTTACATATTTATATAAATAAGTTTCATAAGTTAGTGGGTTTTTATTTTACATTTTATACAATAAAATTTGAGTGCTTATATAATAATAATAAACATTAATTCTCAAAATCTGATTTTTATCTTCATCTTCACCATTTTTATCATATCTAGAGTTCTATAATGAATTAGAAGCTCATTTTTGGATGGCATGATCTTTATATTATGTGCTACATTTAACTTAGATATAGCTACTGCTCATTTTAAGTTTATCTATGCTTAACAGTCCCTACAAAACAGCTTATTCAGATTTGCATACTCATCTTGTTTTGATCATATCTCACTCATTATAATGATTCCATTGCATGGCCAACTCTCACATGTGTATAACATCTTGTACTTACTATAAATGGATCATACCATGCAAGTTTATCAGTTCAAGTTTTAGTTATATACTGTTTTTATACAGCCAACTAAATAAGCATGATTTTAGCCTTATTTCTTATAGTTATTAACCTTTTTAAGCATATTTATCAACACTTGATCCCCACACAACATTTTTATCATCATATATTCATCATATACATATAAAATAAGAAAGAAAATACATTTGTTCTTTACAAAAATAACAAGAGAAAATGGAGAGGATGATCTTCTTTACCAACCAAGTGTATTTCTTGTTTTTGGAAGACAAGAACTTGATGAACACCAAAAGTAACTTTAAGATCATCAAACACCAAGAACAATAGTTGAGAAATCAGCCCTAGGACACAAGCAAATCACCTCCTTTGTTGTTAAAATGGCCACCAAATGATCAAGGCTTCAAGATAACTCCATGATAGAGCTAGATAACATGTATTTCATGGCTAGAAAAGATCAAAAGGGGTGTTTTGTGCTTCAAAGTGGACGGCAAGGGGTGGTGTGGTTGAGAGGATTTGAAGTAGTTTGCATGTATGAAAATGGTATGAATGAGTAGCTAGTGGTTTTAGTTAGTTGGAGTGGCTTAAAGTGTAAGCTTAGTCTTACACTTGTAACAACTTAGCTAACATGATGCCACATCCTTAGATGTGGTGTCATGTGTGCCGTCCCATGCTTGCTAGTGGGGTGGGATAATGTATTTTGTCCCACCTCACTAATTTACGGGTATTCCTCGATTCTAGTTTTCTCGATTTGCGTGTCCTCGGGTCGTTTCACGAAAAATGTTTTTATAAATTATGAATCAACGGCACAAAACGAATCTAATAAAAATTGTCTCATCAAAAACGGAGTTCGAAAACGTAAATACGTAATCCTAAGGTTTCCGGTTTAGTCGTAAAGGACGTTAAATTAAAATCGTAAGTCCTAGTCTCTTCTCGTAAATTTGTGAGTTTATGAACCAACACAAATTTAAAACTCCAAAATAATATTTATGGATAAATTTATTTTCTGAAATGTCGGACTGTCACCAAAGACGGTGTATGTAAACGTAAGCACATAACGTAGAATCCTCCGGTTTAAACGTAGTCGATGCTACTTCAAGACGTAAATTCAAATTACTTCCCAAAAGTAAGTGAGTTCATAAAATAATATTTTCAAATAAATATTAAGAATAAAATATCAACCATAAATTGACGGATTGTCACATAGAGGCAGGGTAATTTTTGAATACTGGAAATCGCTGTGATAAAGTATGAGTATTGATTCAGGTTTGGACATATTACGTGTAACCCAGAGATTGAGATTGACTTTTGAGTATTAGAGATTTTTACAGAAAGTGTGAAGAATTGAGTTAAGAAGGAATATTGTATATTTTCGGAAAGCAATGGACAAAATGAAAGGATGATGATATCTTTAATATTTCACTATGAGGACTAATTGAACCTATGAAGATGAAATCTTTAGGCGATGATAATTGTACATCTCAATTTGGGAACTTACATAGTCGTGGGTCAAGTGGTCAGAGTATTATGGCAGGAATGAAACTGAGAAAGTGATGCAGAAGGAGTATGAATGATGAAGGAATATTAGCATAATAGAAGATGATATTGAAAGTTGAAGTGTAGTAATAGTGATGGATATGGTGATATCATAAGAATTGAGTTGGACTGGTGTGAAAGACGTGAGTATCTCTTGAGCATAAGAGGTCACGTTGACTCTAGAAGTGAGGAAGTGCGAGTGTGAGGCAGGTTGAGCGTCGGGACGTCGCTCTCTTTTAGGAGGGTAGGATGTAACAACCCAAAACCGTGGTCATTATTTAGTTATATTTTTACGTATATTTTAGAAATTCTTGACGAGATTGATTGTCATGACGATTGGTGATTTGATTTGGATGATGTTGAAAATTTTATTTTACGTTTTGACGAGTTGCGAGGATTATTAGTGATGACGATATCAACGGATGCCCGAGGAATTTTACGTTTTATTTTAAACATGTCGATGTTTAATATTTTGACGTTTTTATTTTAATGTCGTATTAAGTCGTGCCGGGACTATAATATCATATTTTGTGTGTGGTTTAAGTTTTGAGAAGTATTTTTATGAAATCCGAGACCCGTAAATATTTTCAAAAGTGACTAATAGTCATTTCCCGCTTTTTAACAAAGTATTTTCACTTTTGGTCCACAAGAATCACAAATGGCAAAAACTACCCTAAACTTTTCCCATATAAAATGGAAAAAATTAAACACATTTACACACACATTCTCCACTCACCACCAAAAACTTATCTCTCTCCCTCCACCCTCATTATTTCCGTCACCTACACCACCACCAAAACCCTTGATTTTTCAAAATCTTGTTTGAATCTCTTAATTCTAATCAAAGACCCATTATAGTTTTTTTGATTCTCTACACATTGGTATAAAAATTTCTTACATGCAAGAACATTTTTGAAAAACCTATTTTTGGATGAAAATCATATGTTTTGATCTTAAGTTCTTGTTGTATGTAGGTGTTTATGTGCTTATATATCATTTTTAATGATTGCATGTTGAAATTTTTTAGTTAGGTTTTTATGATTTGATCATCTAAGGTGATTTAGTGTGTTATGATTGAAAGTAGTAATAGTAGGATGATTATAGTGGTAAAAATGGCGTTAAAATATGGTGAAAAATTGATTTTGAGTGATATTTAAAGATGTATTTTATAACAGATTATTAAAGGTAATTTTCTGAAAATATGAGTTTGAGTTTGGTATGAACTAACTAGATATTGTTGTAGAGAAAGCTTTGATTTGATATAAGGTAGAGCTTCTAGCTCCAAACGAGCGAAAAATTACGTTTGTTTGATTATTCGTGTACCGGGAGACGAGTATCTGTTAGGACCTTTGGAATAGTTATTTGTAATAGGTAGACTAGGAGGTATGTAGTTCTTCCTGGTCCTAGTAGTAGTAGGAGCAAGACGTGCTCCTGGTCTTATAGAAAGTCAAACTTTATTATTTAAGAGTATTCTGTTAGGATATGCATGAGATATGTTAGGAAAAGATATGCATATCAGTTTTACATGTTTTGGTTTAATGATGTATTAGGGTTTCCTTGTAGTATAAAAGGAACCTTAGGCAGAAGGGTTTAATAGACCTTCATAAAACAATATTCTAGTTTATATTAATATTAGAAATCCTTAGTAAAGGATCAAGTCGTTATAGTTATTTTGTTCTTCTTGTTCATAATATTTGTATTCCGCACTTATATTGTGTGATTTATCTAGAGTCTCTCTGTGAATAGACTTGTGATTACAGAAGTCGTTCATCGTTCCTAACAGGCCGCAAGATCCACATCTAGTGGACCCAACAAGTGGTATCAGAGCCTGGGAGAGTCTCTGTACAAGAAGAATCAATTTTTCTTATTACTAACATCTTTGTTTAATCATGTCTGCCTCAAGTTCTACTCAAACAGGAGAAGACAGCACACCTAAAAGAAAGCAACCTCAGCAGATCATTGCTACGGTTTCCAACACAAATGGTAAGTTTCCTCTTCTGAAAAAGGATGAGTATGATAGCTGGGCAATGAAGATGGAATGTTGGATCACCAACACTGATCAAGATCTCTGGAAGATTATTCTGAATGGAAACAGCAAGAGGTTTACTGGAAGAGACAAGAATGGTAATATTATTCTTCTTGACCCTAAAACTCATGAAGAAATCACAGCTGTTCAGAAGGAGATCAAAGCAAAAACTATTTTGCTTCAGTCTCTTCCTGATGATCACATGGGTGACTTTTATCACCTGGATGATGCTAGAGAGATCTGGAACGGGATAAAAGCAAGATTTGGTGGGAATGAGGAGTCAAAGAAAATGCGTAGATCCATGCTGAGAGATGAATTTACAGACTTCAAGATCTCAGAAACTGAAGGTATTCATCAAGGGTATGACAGGTTCCAAAAGATACTGAGCCAGTTGAATCAACTCAGGTCAAAACCTGACAATGGAGACATCAATGCAAGGTTTCTTAGAGCCTTACCCTACTCATGGAATCAGGTGGTAATCTCTCTTAAAAGCAAAAGGTGGGGTTGACTATCTTAATTTTGATGATTTGTTTCATAAGCTCAAAACCTTTGAGCCTCATGTGAGGGGATACTCAAGTGATTCTTTTCCTACTCCTGCTAACTCTGCCTTTGTGAGTTCCATGGGATCTAGTCCCATGTCTTATGCTAGTAGCCCAAGCTATACTGTGTCTTCTCAGCATAGTTCTCTGCATACTTCTATTCCTGAACCGAAAGCCAAGTCTGGTAGTATGGTAGAAGCTGTTCTTCACTCTTTTGTTGCTGATGTTGATCCACAACAACAACTTGCTTTTGATGACTTCAAACAGGTTGATAAACTTGACCTGGATGAAATGGATCTCAAATGGCAGATGGCCATACTCACTCTTCGGGTTCATAAGTTTGAGAAGAAAGCCGGTCGAAAGTTTAACTACAACCCAAGAGAGCCAGCAAGGTTTGACAGAAGCAAGGTTAAATACTATAACTGCCAGCAGCAAGGTCACTTTGCTAGGGAATTCCCTAACAAGAATGACCAGGAGAAGAGCAGGTATTCAGCTTTCAAGATTCAGGAGGTGAAGGTTGACAAGAAGGCTTTGGTGTCTGTTGACTCTATGATCAACTGGAGTGATCATCAGAATGCTACCCTGGAAACAACTGAACCTTCTACTGATGTGTTTGCAATGATTGCTGGGAATCTGTCTGATGTCGAGGAAGCAGAAGAGTTTGCTCTTATGGGCATCTCACCTCAGGTACAACATTGTCCTCTTGGTTGTCATGATAAATATTCAGAATTGTTGTCTCAATATAATGACTTAAATGAACAAAATGATAAGTATTTTTTAGATGTTCAAGCATATAAGAATTCTTTAAAAACATTGGAACAACAAAAGAGGTGGCTTCAAGACACACAACATGAATATAAAGATAAAATTAGAATTCTGAATATTGATTTAGAAAATGCAACAAATATGCTTAAATACACTGAAAAGGTAAAAGATGACAGTATCAAGGATAAGCAGGACATGAAGGAAAAATTGGATGCTACAGTTAAGATATGAAAAATGGCAAAAGGCACCTAAGAACCTTTGAAAGTTAATTGATAGTGGCATGTCTGGTAGGACTAAAAGAGGGTTAGGATTTGATAAATATATTGATTCAGAAGATGTGTTTGATTTATCTTTTTCAAGTGTCTTTGATCCTGACAAGGAGGAAGAGGGAAAACCTTGCTACAATAGGTTTTAACCAGCTGCAGCAATGCATGTTGTCCCTCCACCTCTTAATGAACCTTTTATGCCCACTTCTAGGCATAATGACTTGGATGGATCACAGATGCATGAGTCCCCAAAAAGTTCTACTAATAGTAATGACTTTGTCTCTTATACTTTCAGTGACAAAGCCAGTGACTCTGCATCATGTGGTTCATGTGAAGAGTCGAGACCTACAAGCTCCAAAATGAATGACCATGCTGCTACTAGTGCTAGGAAGAGTGAAGAGAGAGTTGCTTCTACTTCAACTGTGTCTAGTTCTAGTTTATTGAGTCCTAGGAATAATGTTTCTCCTAGAGTTGTGTGTAATAAAGTTAGCAGTATGAGACAAGGTCATTTGAATAAAAGATGTTTTGTTTGTGGCAGTACATTTCATTTGATTAAATATTGTGACTTTTATGATCAACATCTTTCTGTTTATCAAGCATATCCTGCTCCTGGTCCACCAGCAGTTGCTCCATATTCTTCTAGAAGACTTAACCCATGTGCCCAATCTTTTTCTTCTTCTAGAAGGACCTCTCCTTTAGCTTCTGATAATTGGAGAAACAATGGCTTAATCCCTAATAGACCAACCAGCAACCACTTTCAGAACTTTAATCAGAATTATGCATTTAATTCAGGCCAAATATATTTTGGGTTGGGAAATTTAGGTGCTGCTGTTAAGCCCTCAGCAGGTTGTTCTTGGTCAAACAATAACACCCATATGATGAATAGGCAACCTAAGAACAACAGTGGATCTCATCAATCTTCTTGGCTATCTACTAAAGATCCACAAGGCAGGCTCAAACCTGAAAAGGTTTGGGTCCCCTTAAGACACTAACTTTTGCATATATCTTTTGTTGTTGTTATAGGTTACTCCATACCAAGATCCTACTCTAGGGATAGTTCATAGTGGATGCTCTAGGAGCATGACATGAAATAAAAGTCTTCTATCTAACTTTGTACCATTTCAAGGCGGAAAGGTCTATTTTGGAGGTGGTGAAGGAAGGATCACGGGCAAAGGAACGATTCAGACGCCTAATCTTAAGTTTGAGCAGGTCTACTATGTGGAATCACTTCAACACTTCAACTTGATCTCTGTCTCTCAGATTTGTGACAAGAAGCAGTTTGTCCTCTTTACGGATACTGATGCACTAGTGTTATCCAAATACTTTAAACCCCCAAATGACTCACAAGTTCTACTCCGAATCCCTAGAAGACACAACCTCTATAGTATCAAGCTGAATAAAGTCAATCCTACTGGTCAACTAGCATGTTTGGTTGCTAAAGCCTCAGAAGATGAAGCCACTAAATGGCACAGAAGGATGGGACATGTGAACTTCAAGACCATTCACAAATTAGTAAGTATGAACTTGGTCTCTGGTTTACCTCCCAAAACTTTTAGAAATGACATCAATTGCCTTGCATGCAGCAAAGGCAAACAACATAAAGCATCCTTCAAGGCCATTACTGATCTCAGCCTTATAACTGAACCATTGCAGCTACTACACATGGATTTATTTGGTCCTACCTCCATTAGGTGCATTGACCACAAACAATACTGTCTTGTGGTAACTGATGGGTATAGCAGGTTCACGTGGGTTTTCTTCATGGCTGCCAAGAGTGAGACCTACTCAATTCTCAATGACGTTCTTACACTAATTGAGAATCAGCTGTCCAAGAAGGTTAAAGGTATCCGATGTGATAATGGAACAGAATTCAAAAATGCAGACCTCATAGCACTTTGTAATTCTAAAGGTATCAAACGAGATTATAGTGCAACAAGAACCCCTCAGAAGAATGATGTTGCAGAAAGGAAAAACAGGAATCTAATAGAAGCTGCGAGAACAATGCTTGCCGATTCCAAGCTTCCAACCATGTGTTGGACAGAAGCTGTCAATTCTGCAAGTTATGTCTTAAATAGAGTTTCTATTACCAATCCTTACAAGAAGACTCTCTATGAGCTACTCACAGCTAAAGTTCCTAGCATTGCTTATTTGAAGCCATTTGGGTGTTCTGTCACCATTCTGAATACTAATAACTATTTGGGGAAATTAGATGGCAAGGCAGATGAAGGATACATAGTGGGATATTCAGCTCACTCTCGGGCTTATCGTGTCTACAATCTCCAAGCCAAGCGAGTAATTGAGACTATTGATCTTAGGTATTTTGAGGAGAAGTCAAACATACAAGGCAAGGGTCCTGAATGGTATTTTGATCTTGATTATCTTAGTGATTCATTGGGATATTTTCGTTTCAAAACTAACCATGATGCAGGTCCACAAGTGTTTGCAACTTCTAGTGCAGGTGCTCATTCTAGTTTTTCAGACTCAGATGAAGAGGATGATATTTTTGTTGTTCCATCCTATTCCACCACAGTCTCTCCTACTACAAATACTATTCCTAGTGATGCTACTCCATCAGACATTTTGGACTCACAAGGAGTTCTTGACACATTGCTCAAGCAACAACAAGATGCTACTACAGCAACTACTCAAGGTGGTTTTGAGTTTCCTTTGAGTACATCTGCTGATAAAGCTCCTCCTAGTCCTTCAAATGTTACTCCTAGTGCCAGTTTAACACCTATTGGTAGTCTGGCTAGTGATCCTACTTCATCTACTAGATTCTCTGGTCCTTCTGACCTGGGAAACTATCAAAAGAAGTCTTCTACTAAGCTGGATGATATTCATAAGCAACCAATAGATGGCATTTTCGACTCTGCTTCATATGATGATGACTTTGTTGGGGATCTTAATAACTTGGCACCAGAAGTGGATGTAGCTTCTAATCAAGTTTTGTAGTCGCACAAAGACCATCCTACTACTCAAATCATTGGAGATCCTGGTTCTACTGTCAAGACTCGCAGAATGCATAAGAAAGCAACGTCTGATCATCATGCTCTTGTGAGCTATATTGAGGACCAAAAGCGTAATAATCATACGGACTTTCAACACTGTTTGTTTGCTTGTTTTCCTTCATAGGTGGAACCTAGATCAGTCTCTCATGCACTTGAGGATCAAAGTTGGGTGGAGGCTATGCAGGAGGAGATGCAGCAGTTCTTGTTTCAGAATGTTTGGCTCCTAGTTGACTTGCCAGATGGAAAGACAGCAATTGGTACCAAATGGATTCTCAAAAACAAGAAAGATGCAAGGGGTATTGTGGTGAGAAATAAGGCTAGGTTGGTTGCACAAGGTCACACACAACTTGAAGGCATTGACTATACTGAAGTTTTTGCTCCTGTTGCTAAGATTGAGGCCATTCGTCTGTTTTTGGCTTTTGCTTCTTATGTTGGCTTTACGGTTTTCAGATGGACGTCAAGAGTGCATTTCTCTATGGCAAGATTGATGAGGAAGTTTATGTCACTCAACCTAAGGGCTTTGTGGATCCACTTCATCCCAAGAAAGTTTACAAGATGTTCAAAGCTCTATATGGACTTTATCAGGCTCCTAGATCTTGGTATGAGCGTCTTTCCACTTTCTTGTTGAAACATGGCTATAGAAGAGGCACGATTGACAAAGCACTATTTCTTAAGAGGAATACCAAGGACATTATCCTAGTTCAAGTATATGTGGACGATATTATCTTTGGTTCTACTAAGAAGGAATGGTGTGATGAGTTTGAACAACTGATGAAGGGCGAATTTCAGATGAGTGCTATGGGAGAGCTTACATTTTTCCTTGGTCTTCAAGTCAAGCAACAGTCGGATGGAATCTTCATAAGTCAAGACAAATATGTTCATGAGATCCTTCAAAAGTTTGATATGGATCCTCTTCGACCAACAGCAACACCTTATGAAGTAACTAAAGTCAAACTCAAGAATGAGCCAGATCCTCCGGTAAATGTTCACATGTACAGGTCAATGATTGGCTCACTCATGTATTTGACTGCATCACGTCCGGATATTATGGTTGTAGTAAGTGCTTGTTCTAGACATCAGGTGGCTCCAACTGTTTCTAACTTGAATGCAGTCAAGAAAATTTTCAAGTACATCAAGGCTCAAACCAAGCTAGGCTTGTGGTATCCTAGAGAATCACCTTTTGTTCTTGAAGCTTATAGTGATAGTGACTATGCAGGTTCTAATAATGACAGAAAGTCTACTACTGGTGGTTGTCAGTTTTTGGGTCGAAGACTTATCTCATGGCAATGTAAGAAACAGACGATAGTAGCTACTTCTTCAACAGAAACTGAATACGTAGCTGCTGCTAGTTGTTGTGGACAAGTCTTGTGGATACAAAATCAGATGCTGGATTATGGGTTCAACTTCATGAACACCAAAATTTTCATTGACAATCAAAGCACTATCTGCATCGTGAAGAATCCTCTTTTTCATCAACGTACAAAACATATTGAAATTAGGCACCACTTTATCAGGGATGCCAATGAGAAGAAGTTGATAAAGGTTCTTAAGGTTCATACGGATGCTAATGTTGCTGATTTATTGACTAAAGCCTTTGATGGTCCTCGGTTCAACCACTTGGTGGTTCACATTGGAGTGGTCAATCCTTGAGACCTAGGATTGAGGGGAGGCTAAGCCTAAGGGGAGGCTTAGTGTACATTTTTACTTGCACAGACTAACATATTGGTAGTTTCTAACAACATATTTCATGGGTATTTACGGTGTGTGCTACTTCTAGTGGAGGATTTTGGTCAATTCTGGTGGTAGTTCTCAGCTTCTAGTGGAAATAAATCCTTCATTATCATTGATGGTTGGCTTCTAGTCTTGGTTTGGGTCACTGTTCACTTGTTTACTTTCATTGACCACATTGTGCTTCTGGTGTTGACCCTTATGTGTTTTGACTTTTAGTCAACGCAAGTTACTTCTGGTATATATCCTATTATTTAACTTTGATAACTGGGATTTGAAAATAAAGTTAAAAGGGGCAAGTGGTTACTTTTGCATTAATTGCTTAATTTGAAAGGGCAACCCACATTATTAGGGGTCATTGAACAGTTTCAAGACCATTATTTATGGTCAAATCCCACACTCGACTCATTCATCCCAATCATAACACACACATACGCTCCTACTCTTTCAATCTCCAATCAATCATCTTCCATCACTTCCAATCATCATACATGGCTGCTCTGCTATACAAACCCGATCATAATAAGGTGGCATATCTTGGAGATGGTCCTAAACGTGACGAGTTCACAGACATTATCGAATTTATTGAGGCTTCTAACCTCAGGTATGCTTTTACGGTTTGCCCGACTGTCTATGATAGTATCATTCGCCAATTTTGGGCCACTGCCCACCTTGTGGATGTTTTGGGACGCCCAATTGAACTCCATGCTACCATAGATGGACGTTCATATGTGGTGTCTGAAGCTTCTATTAGGACTGCTCTTCATATTCATGATGAAGGTGGTGTTGTCTCTATCCCCAATTCTGAAGTATTGGATGGGATGGTTGATCTTGGTTATAATCATGGGGGGAAGTTTAACTTCCAGAAAAATAGGTTTACCCCCCAATGGAAGCTTCTAACTTTTTGATTCATTGCTTAAGCCCAAAGTCTGGGAGTTGGGATGCATTTCTCATTCCTTTGGCTACTGGTTTGATCTGCATAGCACAGGGTCGTGTGTTTAATTTTCCTCGCTACTTATTTGATGGGATGGTTTACAATATTAGTAGTACTGGATCTAGGAAGAAGTTTTTAATGTACCCTAGGTTCTTGCAGCAGATTCTTATGTGCATACCTAGAGATAGGGAGGAGTATGAGACCCCCAAGCTTAGTTCTAAAGTTTATTCAAATATGGCACTTGGTTTTAAGGGAGCTTGGGGGCCTCTTACTGATGTTATGCTGGGCCTTGCCCAAGGTCCTCCTAATGTTATTCCTCCAGCTGCTGAAGCCGAGGAGGAACTTCCATTAGGGGATGATCCTATGGAGGAGGAGCATCCTGCTAGTGGTGAGCCTCATGTGGTGGTGGAGGAGCCAGCTAAGAAAGTGGTGGTTGAAATGCCTTCCAAGGCTGCCCCCTCTTCTCTGCCACATAAGTCCCCATTTGTGGATACTCCCCCTTCTAGTCCAGCACCACATTCTGCTGAGAAGCCGTCTAGCTCTCATGCTCATAATGCTGACCCCTTTGTTGCTTCTGGTTCCAATGATGCTTTCCCCGATCCAAGTCCTCTTGGTGGGGAAGCGGAGGAACCTGCTTCACTAAATTCTTTGCTTGATCTCATGCACAAGTATTATGCAAGGATTGTTTCTTTGGAGACAGATATGAATCAGCATCGCAAGCTTACCAGGAATTTGTCCTTCAAATGGCGGACAGGATTAAGGCTTTGGAGACGCAGCAGAGGAGGCGAAAGAAGAAAGTTGTTCTTTCTGTTTCTGATGAAGATTTTGCGGATATTGCGGAGGATGTGTTGACTTTGTTGGTGAAGGCTGCTTTTGCTGATAAGCCGTATGCTAATTTGCCTGTTCCTCCTAGTCCATCAAGCATCCCTACTGCTGATGCTAGTCCTAGACCAATGGAGGATATTGCTGGTTCTTCTGCTGGTACTACTGCTGGTCCATCTGCTGGGCCGTCTCATGATCCTAAAAGGAAAGTGTTAGAAATACGTTTTTAACGTATATTAGAAGTATCGGTCACTCCACGATATTATTAAATGTTAAATAGCTCGTAGTTGAATACTATGTTACTTTGTTAGTAAACCCGGCCCATGGGCTTGTCATGGGTCGGAGGCCCAAGTCCATTAAGGACTTGGGTATATGAACCCCTTTCCACCATGGAAAGGGGTGTTGGTTGTTTCACTTTTTGATTAATAAAACACACATTTTCTCTCACTTTCTCTCTCTAATTTCTATCTCTAGAAACATCAACCCACCTTATTGATTCACAAGATTATCACAATTCTACAATTGGTATCAAGAGCCATTGGGGTGATTTAAGGTAAGGATTAGTGTTGCTTTTTAGTTTTTGATAGTATTAGTGATTTTTAGGAAAATCTACCTTGAATCTTGTAATTTTTGGTGTTTTTGTTGTTGGAATTAGTAGATAAGTGTTGGGTTTAGCTTATTTTTGTAGAAATCACAAAACTTTTCGTGGTTTTTGGTCAAAAATCGGGTTTAGATTTGTTTGTTCTAAGAAAAAACATCAAAAGTCATGTTTACTTGGTCTCGAAGTCATTTTTGCCAGTTTATTCCGGATCAACAAGGTATTCCGAATCAACAGAGTATTCCGAACGAAGCAAAAGATTCCAGATCAACAAGTTATTCCGAATCAAGAAAAACATTTCGGATCAACCAGTTATTCCGGATCAACCAAGTTATTCCGGATCAACCAAGTTATTCCGGATCAACCAGTTATTCCGGATCAACTAGTTATTCCGGATCAACCAGTTATTCCGGATCAACCAGTTATTCCGGATCAACCAAGTTATTCCGGATCAACCAAGTTATTTCGGATCAACCAAGCTATTCCGGATCAACCAAGTTATTCCGGATCAACAAGTTATTCTGAACCAATATTCTTAACCAACAACTATTCCGAATCAAAGTATTTTTTCTGAACCAAGGTCTTTTTCCACATAAAAGTAGTTTTATTCCGAATCGACTTAAATATTCTGAGTCAAGGGATATTATTCCGAACCAAGGGATATTTTATGAGTTTTTTCGACGATTTTTAGAGGATTTAATCTTGGTTTCTTACACAACAACACAACACAACTCATAACCTTACTTCACTGCTCGATCAGCCGATAATCTTTGATTCTTTAAAGTGATCAAAATGAATCCGAGTTCATTAATGCCTCAAATGACATCACTTACGGATATTTCCGTCATAACGGGAACGGATAATCGCCCTCCAATGCTCATTAAAGAAGTCTTTGAAGCATGGCAAGGCCGTATGATGTCATACATTAAGGGAAAACCGACATATGGGAGGCTTATGGTCCAGTCAATTCTAAATGGTCCACTTGATTATGGTATCATCGTTGTTAACAATGTGACTCGACCACGGGAGTTTGAAGAACTTACGCCAGCTCAACAACTTATTGCCGATGTAGATGAAAAGGCTCTTCAAACCATTCTCCAAGCTCTTCCACATGACATCTATCGAATGGTAAGTCAATATACGGTTGCAAAGGAGTTATGGGAACGTCTACAGGTTTTGCTACAAGGTATGTCTCTTACTAAACAGGAACGCGAATGTCAGTTGTATGATCTGTTTGATAGGTTCACGTACAGTCCAGGGGAAATGCTTCACGACTACCACTTCAGATTCACTACTCTCATGAATGATTTGAATGTGTACAATCTCGTGATTGCTCCATTCCAGGTTAACACTAAGTTTTTGAATACTTTACCTCAAGCTGAATGGGGTGAGTATATTACTGATGTTAAGTTAACTAGGGATTTGCATAAGTGCAATTTGGATCAACTCTATGCTTTTCTCCAGCAGCATGAGAAACACGTGATCATGCACCGTATGCCTCGAGGTATGTACCCTGAACCTTTAGCTTTGATGGCAAATCAACCAAGCTTGTCATGTAACAACACTCGTTATATCATGGGACACCAAGCTTATCATCCATCTCCGTACATGACTCCAAGCTTCCCCCAATATTCGATTCTACCTCAACCACCCACCTCACATCAGCAACAATATCGGTTTAATGCACCTTTGTCTCAGAGAGAACCACAAGCATCACAATATGCTCCACAACCTCACCCATATTCACCAGCAAGCATTGCACCCTATGCTCAGTCATCATACTCTCCATATCAAGAAAATGCAGCATATCCATCAAGCTATTCTGACCACATAAGTACTCCTTCTAGTGCTTATGCCGCTCAACAAGACCAAGCAATGTATTGTGATAATGATGAGGTTCCCATTCCTGAATTCAAACAAGGAACTGACCCAGCTGAAGTGTTAGCCACCATGTCTGCTTACCTCACAAGGACATTGAACAAACGAGGATTTAGAGGACCAGCTCCTACTAACAATCAGCTGAGGAATTCATCTAATTATCGACAACAAGCTACCATTGAGAATGACAGGGTAATGGTTCAACCTATTCAACCTTATCAGGGGAGACCCACTACATCAACCACCAATGTACGCATGGTCAATCCTGCTCCAATGGTCAACACTGCTCCAATGGTTACTGCTCCACGGGCTAATTCCATAGGTAAGTTGAGAATGATTACATGCTACAACTGTAAGGAAGAAGGTCACATGTCTAGGGATTGCACAAAACCAAAGAGGAGAAGGGATGGTCAATGGTTTGCAGAGAAGATTTATTTGGTGAACGCTCAAGCACAAGGACATGAACTTGATGAAGAGGAGCTAGCATTCCTTGCTGATCCAGGGATTGCGGAACAAGAAGTTCTCACTACACAGAATGCAGCATACCAAGCAGATGATCTGGATGCTTACGATTCAGACTGTGATGATCTTCAATCTGCTCAGGCAGCTCTTATGGCAACTATCTCTAGCTTTGGGTCAGATCAAATATCTGAGGTACTCCCTAATACCACTGATACTAGTATTAAACCACATCAAGTTGGGCAAGAGGGTGCTGATCTGAATGAGTCTTCGGTGGTGAGTCTTTCAAATGAGGAGACAATCAATGATAGTAATATCAATGCAAGTCCCCAGACTTTGAGTGAATCACAACCGGGAGTCATTTCACATACGCATATTCCTGCTCAACAAGATTTGGTCATGGTTCCTGCAAAGTTACTTAGCCAAATGAATACTGCACTCTTAGAAACCCTAGCTACGAATAAGAATCTGTCTGCTGAGCTTGCCTTGTGCAACGAAAAAGTTCAAACTTTGGAATTAGTTCCTTCGTCCAATGTTTTAACAAATCCCGAATATGATCATTTTCGAAACAAACAAATGGGTCATTTGCAAGAAATTGAAACCTTAAGAGCAAATCTTTCCAACGAACTTAAAGAAAAAGAGTTAGTGGTCACTAATTTTCACAAACTTCAAACGGATTTTGAATTACTCGAGTCTAAAAAGAATGAAATGGAAATTAATGTGGCTAATAGGATTAAAAGTTTAGATTATTTGCTTTTAAGACAATACGCTGCCTCTCAACTAGTGCACTTATTTGACTCATCGTTTAGAGATTTTAACTTATCGCGTCAAAAAGACCTTCCCCCTAACCCACGGTATGCAAGACAAGCTTTTATCCATAATCCAAGACTTTATGATGCAACCAAATTAGGATTGGTCTTAGATCCGATTGTTATTTTCGAGGATCGCAAGAATAAGGATCTAGTTGATGAGAGTCGGTCATACAACTTTGCAAAATATCCCCAGTGTGATTATTTTAAAAGGAATCAGGAGTTTGAAAAAAAGGACTTTAGAATTCGCTTCCATATTGATAAAGATCTCATCACAACACCAACCTACATGTTAAATGAAGAAAACCCTAGTACACTTCCTACACTTGTCAAAATGGAAGGACCTAAGGAAATTCCAAAGGATCTTCCACCTATTAGCACTGTATGGATAAACTTGCAAGAGATTAATCAATACTTTGCTAGTTTTGAAAAGGTCATCCGGGAATGTACGACTTCAAATGGTCTAAACGCCGGAGAATGGGCTTTTGAACACATGAACGAGGTGTTTAAGAATGAGATCAACCCTTTTGTCGAAAATCTAAAAGGAAGTTTTGCATCTCTTTCGGAAAATCTCGATTTTGAAATTAAAGAAGTTCAAAAAGTGTTTTATGAAATGGACACCGCTTACGAACTACAATTAATTGAAAAGGAAAAGATTTTATCCGAATATGACCGATTCTTGTCCCAAGTAATATCGTGTGATGTGCTTACTACTGTGAATGTTAATTATTCGAATGAGCTTACATCCGCTATGAATAAATGTGATGTTGTGGATATATTTGATGATGTGCATGATCTCTCTGTAAATGTTGCTGATACTGTAAGTGACGTAGATAATCACTCTTGTCACGAGTCTAACGCTGAATTTTTAAAGCTTCAAGATTCTTACAATTTACTTGCAAAACGTTTTAATCAACTTGAACAATATTGTATAACTTTAGAATTAAAACAGCAAACTCAAAATGAGGATCTTTTGGTAACAAATGGTTGTGAAAACAGTGTTGAGACGAGTGACAAGATGATTGAGATAGTTAAGGCATTAGAGGAAGAGATTATGAGATTAAAGAGAGATTTATCATCGAACGAAACACTAAATTTGGAACTAGAGGCTGCAGAGTCTAAAAACCAGTACTTAGAAACTAGACTTTCGTCTATTCTAGGGGAGATGGATCGTGCAAGACAGGGACTATCCACTCTTTATGGTTCAATAGAAGAACGCTTAGCTTTTAATGCAGCACAGTAACAATCTTATGTTGAACAATTGAACCAAAAGTGTGAGGAAATCTCTGACTTAAATATCCAGCTCATTGACAAAAACATGGTCTTGGCCGAGTTAAAGGAGACACTTCTTTTCACCTGACAAGAAGTTGTTAATAACTTAGCTACAAACTCTGCATCGTCCTCTAGTACTCCATCAACCAATTCAGTGGTGCTCTATAAGAACCCGCTCCATAAGCAAAATCCGGATACTTACGATGTTTATATGAGGAATGCAATTAAGCACGTGGATCTTGTTAGGGATATTTTAGATGATTTGTATGCGTTAGATCCCTCAAGCAGTCACTATTATTCAGCTCGTGCATATATTCAGCAAGTTCAATATTGCTTAGCATATTTGCAATACATAGGAGAACCGGGTTCTGCACTACTCACTAATCGACCCATTGCTGTAACTCCATTCAATAAGACCCCAGGAGCAAAACTGTCATTGACACCATCAACTAAGGCACCTTTAAAATCTGTTGCTAATGTTCCCACTTTGCCTTCTACAGGAGTAAAAGAGTCTACTAAGGCTAAAGGATCGCAAGTCATGAAAGATAGGATCAAGCCCTCCACTAGTAGTACCATCAAGAAGAAAGTAGAAGCTCACCCTAGGGATGTTATTTCAGATTTAAATAAAAAGAATCATGTTGCTAAGACTAAAAGCTCTGCGCCTGTGCAGAAGCCTAAACTATTTGTGAATTCTAATTTGAAATGTTGGAATTGTAATGAATGCATGTTTTCTCAACGTCATGATTTGTGTCTTATTGATCATGTGAATGAAATGAATGCCATTAGGAATGATCTTGAATGGAAGCCAACTGGGAGAACTCGTACCCATGTTGGATGGCAATGGCCTCCCACTGGTAGGACCTTTACATTAGATGGAAAAATGTGCCCTTTAACTAGGGATGCATCCATTGAGGTTAGGTCTCAGCGTCCTTTAATTAGGCACACTAGCACTCAAGTATGGAAACCACACCCTTTAATTAGGTCAGCCCCCACTATAGTGCCTATCAGTGAAGAAATACCTCAGGATTTAAGCCAACTTGAATCTACACCACCACCTAGGAAGAAGGCTAGGAAATCTAAGAAACCTAATGTTAGCAAATCTAAGATCATTAAATATGTACCTGCTAATAACAAGGAATATTCAAATTCCAAAACCTATACATTGTCCTCGTCTGGTGATATTTTTAGGTGGTCCAAATCATCCTCTAGTATTTGGACTCTGGTTGCTCAAAGCATATGACCGGAGACTGCTCGATGCTCAGAAATTTCGTCAGCAAGTTTCTTGGAACGGTTAAATTCGGTAATGATCATATTTCAAAGATAATGGGGTATGGTGAATATCAAATTGGAAATGTCACGATTTCAAGGGTATACTATGTAGAAGGTCTTGGTCATAATTTATTTTCAGTAGGACAGTTCTGTGATCCAACCTAGAGGTTGCTTTTCGACAACACACTTGTTTCATCCGCAACTTGGAAGGAAAAGACTTGTTGAAGGGGTCTCGTGGTGCAAATCTTTATACTTTGTCCCTACAAGACATGATGGCCGCCTCTCCAGTATGTCTTCTCTCCAAAGCATCTAAGACCAAGTCATGGTTATGGCATCGCAGATTATCTCATCTCAACTTTGATGCTATTAATCATTTGGCTAAAAACGAATTAGTTCGTGGTCTTCCAAAGCTAAAATTTCACAAGGACCATTTATGTTCCGCGTGTTCAAGGGGGAAAAGCACCAAGAAATCATATAAGCGCAAAGCTAAAAAGTTTGTCATTCGAGATGAAGATACTGATGACGATGTTACTCCCGAGCAAATTCGCAAAGCTGAGAAAAAACAACTGAAAAAGGTTGTTGAAAGAAGTAGGAAAGACACAGGAGGTAGTGGTTCGGGTGTGCAGATAGAAGATGAACAGGAAGACGAGGAGCCGTATGACATTTTTGAGTTTGGAACACCAGACAAGTACTCAACATCTAAAGCAACATCCATTGCCGCTACAGCAAGCATCGAAAAGGAGTCCGTTGCTACGACAATCATTGTGACTTCAAAGCCTTTATCTACTCAACCTCCACCAATCCAGCCTCTGCCAACACAACCGTCGACTGCTCAACTACTATCCCCTCCACCTCCAACTACTTTCGTCCTCAGTACTGTCATCACAACCATGCCTATTCAACCGCCCCTGATTAGCCCTGTGGCATCTACATTTTCTGCACTCTTCATAGCAGAAATGATGGATAAAAACATGGAAACTCAAAGAAAAGAGATGGCTCAACTTCGAGAAGAGCTACTCCAACGAGTGCAAAGTGAAGAGACATCCAAGAAAGCTCAAGAGGAGATGATAGCTAAGTTCAATGCATAGATGGAGTCTACACAGAAATCTCATGCAGAAGAACTTGCTCATGTCAAACAGGTTGAAGCTGATAAAAGTGCAGCAAGGATCGCCAAACTCCGCGAATTAAAGAATAAGTATAAAGAGGAGAAAGAAATACTTGAAGCTTCACTTAATGATAGGGTAAAGGAATCTGTTGAGTCTATTATGCCAAAGCTGCGAAAAGAGGTGAAGAAAATTGCGGCTGATAAGTTGATGGTTAAATCGTCAAACCCTTCCAAATCAGTCTATAAAAATGCATATGACTTAACGGACTTTGAACTGAAGAAGATTCTCCACGCCCGCATGGTTGAAGTTGGATCTTTCGACAAATCCAAAATTCAGCGGACACTTCATAAGGCACTTAATGAAGCAATAAAGGAGGATGACAGGCTGTTTAAGACATTTGGAAGCGTGGTTCCTTACCATATTTTGTATAAGAAAGGAGATGAAGAGGCATCTGATGAGGAGGATAGTGAGCAAGAAGAGAGTGGTGGTGAAGAAGATGATGCGAGTGATGAAGATAAGGGTGATGATGATGATGATGATGGTGAAGGCGGTGATCGTGATGAGGATAGTAACGAGGATAGCAACAGGAACGATGATGATGATGATGAAAACGAGAACAGGGGTAGCGACAACAATGACAAGTCTGACAAGCCTGATCAGTCTGATGATGATATGGGTGACAATGCTGCCAGCAAGAAGAAACCGTCCGAGACCGGTGGGAAATCTCAGAAAGATGTTGCTCGCAAGGATAAGTCCACATCTACGGAGACAAGACGCACCAAGTGGCACCATGATGTGAATGCTACAACAGCATCTTCAATTCCCGGTACATCTGTTTCTAGCTCTATTCCTGTTACTATTAATCCTGTTAGTTCTTTTGTTGTTACCACGACTATAGGACCAGAAACTGCACATGCTGCTGATGAACCTGTCTCAGAACCGGCACCCGTTCAAGTATCTACTCCAGTTACTACAGTTCCTGAGTCACGCACACTAGATTGGGCTGATACATTGCAGATCGATGAGACCGCACCAGAACAACCATGGATCACGGCAGCTGCTGCATATGATCCAATCACAGATGCTGATGCAAATGTTTTGTATCTACGTATTCGCAATCCAATAGATCTGTGTGCATTTTGATCTCATGAGTTTGGATCTTCGGTCACTCCGTCATTGGTAAAGAGAGCGCTTAAAGACAAGAGACTTCGCGCTAAATCAAGATTAAGCCAAATGGAGTATGAGTATTATGCTGATGAAATCCTGAAAGCTCTCAATACAATTTAAAGGCCAGACCTTCATGCGCCAGAAAGACCTCCTCTTCCACTTGATACTACTCAAGACAATCAAATTTCACTTGACTTCTTTGTCACATATGATCTTGACTATCTTCTCAAGGGATCATCCTAGTACGCGACCTCCCTGACTTTGTTGAAAGCTTCCACTTGGGGGTCAATACCTTATATCGAAGAAAAGGTCAATCGCCTCTGGGTTCCAAAGATAAACCATAATTATGACATGTATGCTGCTATAGGAGCATCTCATTGGGACGAGCGAGTGCGAAGGGCATACAAAGGTTGCTGCTTAGTCAACTCAGGTAGTATTGTCAGATCCAATCTTCGAATCACAAGTATATTAGGAATGAGGATTGAACCCAAGAATGGATATCATCATGTGACGGAAATTCGACTGAGAAGAGAAGATGATCGAGAATACATGATACAACAAGGAGACTTTTCAATCATTTGCCTTGAAGATATAGAAGATATGTTGCTTCTCATGACCCGTGATCAGCTTACACATCTCACTCGTGAAGAAATCATTGCTCTAAACACAGCACTTCGTATGTTTACACGAAGCATTGTCATCAAGAAACGTGTAGAAGACCTACACTGGGAGTTAAAAGCTATCAACGCAAGCTTAACATGACTCCTCCACTTAATTAAGTATTACCTCAACATACCGAAAGATGTCCCTATACCGGCACAACCCTTCCGATGTGCGGGATCTTCTACTTGAACGGTCGTGGGATCATGAAGTTTATGAGGGTAGCTGAGCTTCATAAGTACAGTGATGGGAATCTATCACTCGTCAAAGACAAATTGGAGCATCTCAATTCTGGCAGGAAATTACCAAAAGTGATTGAGGATTGGCATCCGGCTTATCAGAAAATGGCTACATATGTGATCAAGAAGATTGATGAAAAGCTCAGGGAACGTAGGTTGATGAGGAGCTTAGAAAGGTTCGTGGGTGGCAAACCGTATGGAGGGAACTTCAGACTTTTGCAACGATCCATTTAATATGGGTCGTCTTCACTAAGGTCAACTCCCTACTGTAAGTTAATTGTGAATATGTGAATATGTTAATACTGTGAATATTGTGCTTTTGTGGCTTGATGTAGTGTGAAGGTATGATAATTTTTCAAGAATTTCTCACGAGATTCTAAATCTCTCAAAATATATCATACTCAAGCACTACAACCAACCCTCATTATTTTGAGGGGGAGCATTAATATGTTCTATGGCCATACATTGATTTCATTTTTTACCCAAAGACCGGTTAATCCATTCAATATCCCAAATATTAATGGTTAACATTTTGGATAAGGGGAGAAAATGGGATTAAGGAGACTTAATGATATGTGGCTAATGATGAAAAAGACTTAAAGATAATCCAACTTAATATGTGTAATGCATGTGTTAAGGGGGAGCGTTTTTGATGAACAAAACACTTAAGGCACAAAAACTTTGATTATAATATCACAAGTGCCTTAAGTGATTTCAAGGATTTTTCATGGTGATAATACTTACCCACAACACACTTAATTCATGACGGATGTGGTGACAAAAGGGTGGTAGGTATAAGTATTAGTCCAATGATTCATCAGAACCGATGGAATCTTCCCAAGGATAATTCCCTAGATAGAACTAGAAGTCCTAGGGAAAATGGAGAATGATTGTGAACGAAGCTGAATGCCGACCAAGTAATTCAGCTAGCACTGTAACAATCACAACAAGGTGCTAGTAATGACATATTGGTAAGCATTGAAGGGGTTTAAGAATGAAAAAGAATTGTAAAGATAAAGGGTGTAAAGAAAGAAGCCCTCCTTACAACTTTAGGCAGAAACCGGGTCAATACATATGCTATTGAGATCATTTGTTAATGATTCTCGATATTGAAGAAATACATCATGGACCCAGTGATGCAATGCACAACCCTTCCCAGCTAACTCAAATATCTCTCAAAAGGTATTTGTTTTAATCACACGGAGATAAACACGTTATCTATTGGTTTATTCACTCCGAATAGACTGATATTGAATAGGTGGCACTCCTCTCCAGCCATCGCTCACTAAATCAAAACGCACTATCGAGTCTAGAGCCACGAGATCATCAAAAGTCTCATTAGGACACTTTCCATTTATTCCTTGCTTTCTCACACACTGTGAAAAGTAAGACATCTTTATAAGTCCTACGCAGTATTCTTGTAATATTGCCAGAACATCTGAGTGATACGCAAGTATTACAATGAAGATGGAAATCCTGCTTGAGCCAACATCAAACAAGCTCATGGTAGGTGACACGTTCGGTTCTTTAGAAACCAATCTTGTGAAAACTGGAATGAAACAGTAGTTTAATTCTTAATTGAACTTAAACTCGTTCCAGGCCTCTACGCATTATCATATGATCTTGCCAGAACACTCAAAGTGACACTCTTTAGTGTTCACAGTGACGAGTGGAAATCCTTCTAGTGTTAACATCAAACATCACTTGGTAGGTGACGTGCAAGATTCTATATGAATCAAGCTCGTGACAACTAGAAAGCAACAATGGTGAAAATCTTAATTAAAATTCACTTGTTCCAGGTTCATGAATTGACGGCTTCAATCACAAGGATAATTTATCCAAGTGATTCACTCTTTATGTTCGCAGTCAGGCTTAGTGACGGTCGAGTAAAGAGAACGGGTTTACCCGCGAAATCATGTCAGGAAGTTACTTAATTGAAACTATCTGTCACGGGTACGATATTTAATATCGTCCAACGGTCTTCACCGGCCGGAGGTAAAATGCTACCGATTTAGAATGAAATGTTCTAAGCCATTTCATTCATGTCTTGTTATGTTGCGGCATTTGAAGACGGTGGCGTTGCGGTGTACCAGTTGAAGTCGTTCCCACATGCTTATGTTTTTCTGCATCAAATTTCAGCAAAATTCAAGAAAGTACAAAATGAAGTCTTCCGCTGTACCAAACTCTAAAGCTTTCAAGAATTCAACAAAAACATAAGTGTGTGGAACATGGAGTCACGAGGAGGCAAGATTCACAAGAAGGCAAAAGATCGCACGTGAATGGTCAAAAGGAACAATGCTCTAAAGCCAAAGCCTAAAATATTAACATCAACATATTCACAACAGAAAAGGCAAAAAAGAAAAAAACTACGAGCTGAAGAACGAAGACTTAGTATAGTATGCTAGGTTTAGGACTTTGTAAATTGGAGTGACCTCCCTTAGGGGGAGATTGTTAGAAATACGTTTTTAACGTATATTAGAAGTATCGGTCACTCCATGATATTATTAAATGTTAAATAGCTCGTAGTTGAATATTATGTTACTTTGTTAGTAAACCCGACCCATGGGCTTGTCATGGGTCGGAGGCCCAAGTCCATTAAGGACTTGGGTATATAACCCCCTTTCTACCATGGAAAGGGGTGTTGGTTGTTTCAATTTTTGATTAATAAAACACACATTTTCTCTCATTTTCTCTCTCTAATTTCTCTCTCTAGAAACATCAACCCACCTTATTGATTCACAAGATTATCACAATTCTACAGAAAGCCCCTATGACTGATGCACGCTCACCTCCAAGGAAGCGTACTCGCAGACAACTTGAGGAAGAACGGTTGGGGGAGGAGGCTGCATAGCGATTGCAGGAAGAGATTGATCAAGCTGCTAGGGCTGAGGAAGAAGCCCTTCAACAGCAGAGGCGTGAACAGTTGAGGCATGAAACCATGCATTGGGATGATAATGATTGGATGCGGGTGCTTACTATTCTTACATCTGATTACTCGCAGTTTACTGATCTTTTGGGCGCTGATGTGAATGAACATAATTGTATCCCACGGGCAATGGCCTTAATGCGCAAACAACAATTGTCTCTTGCTGCTCAACTCCGTGAAAAGCGTCATAACAGACCTTTGTCAAGAACCGAGGAGAGGAAGTTAATGCAGCGGTATGTCAAATATCAGTCGGCTGCTTACTTTACTATTGGATGGACTTGGGAATGGGTTAGGGGATTGTCTTTTGACGAGCTTAAGGATCTGTACCAGAGGATGATAAAGCATCAAAACACACCGGTTCCTGAGCGCTTCATCTATCGCGCTCCTCCACGAGTGGTTTCCACTTCTTCACCTGCTGTTGCTCATGGTTCTTCATCTGGTGCTCCTCCTGTTTCTACTGGTATTCCATCTGTTGCTGATACTTCTACTGCTGGTCCTACAACCACACCTTCGGTTGTTCATCCTACTTCATCTCTGGTTCCTACCACCACCACCAATGCTACTACTACCACCCCTGCTACTCCTGCCATGGAGCACTCCTCACCACCGGTGCCTGAACCACACCCTACCCCTTCTACTGGTGCAACTGACTTTGATCCTTTGGTTGGTCAAGGTTTTGATTCTACTCATGCTGATACTACTGTTGCTGGGAAGGTAAAGGTTGAATCTTCTCGTACACCTCGTCGTTCCATTCGAAAGAAGAAGGCTAGACGTGGTAAGTCTGTTCCTTTTGAGAAGCGTGCTCCTGAAAACCTTATTGATGCAGCTTCGGATAGTAACACAGAGTTGCCAATGGGTACGGGTTATATTGTTGCTTGGACGGTTAAGCCATCCACGAGTATTGCTGGTACATTCACACATAGGATTTCAACCAGTGATGGTTATGTTCGTTATGTCTTGGGCCTGCAAGGTGTTTTGACATGGGCGGATCGTCGGGATCTTATGTCATTGTATGGGTTTGTGGATGATGGTATTCATATCTCTCCGAGTGAGGTGGCCAACTGGTCTGGGTTGACAATGAGGGGTGACTTGAAGATGATGCTTGACTCTCCTCCTGATGCTCCTCATTCTGGTGTCTAGAGAGATCAGCCTCGCTGGGTGATCAAGAGATGTAAGCTTTATGCTGGTTGTGGGGTTCATATATTGGAGTTGGAGTCTGGTGCCATAGTGTTCATGCTTACGGATATGGAATATCCGTTGACGATTTCTACTATGGAGGCCATGCTGGAATGTCATTTGCAGATCTCCAATGACCCTTCAGGGAATGAGACTTCCATGGCTACTACTTTGGTGGAAGGGATCCAAGCCCGGTTACAAGCTGACAAGGTTGCAGCGTCTGGTATGTGATGAGTATGGTTTTCTGTTTTTGTGTTTATACTAACATTCTTTTCACCAACCTGTATAGTGCTTGGTGACTTACATTATAGTTAAAAAAAAATAAAAAAAAATATATACTTTTTATATAATATCTGCTTATACTTTAAACATATGATGGATTTCACACTTGTACATAATATAATATCTGCTTATACTTTTCCATCATAAATTGGTTTTCATTTGACTGTTTCACACTTGGGCTGTTTTGGAGTTACTTCTGGTGCTGGACCTGGTCCACACAACAAATGGTGCTCAACTCACCATGTCTCACAAACAAGAAAGAGTTGATTCACCATGAGGGTACGGCTCTGGTGTGATAGTCAAATCCGTTGATGGTTGCCAGGTTACCCAAAACTGGATGGTTTTCACTTGCCATGGTCCTAGACTGAAAAGTGGCTAATCCAAGGGGTACGACTCTTGGTAAAGATGTTATCAAATCCGTTTATAGCTATAATAGTTTGCTCAAAGCTATAGGGTTTTCAGCTCACCGATGCTTCATTGCTAAGAGTTGGCGAGTCCAGAAGGGTACGGCTTCTGGTAAAGACATATCAAATCCGTTGACGGCTGTTATGGTTTGCCTAAAATCATCAGGGTACCCCCACTCACCATTGATTCACGTTCTAAGAGTTCGGCTGGGTTCTGGTCTCCCAGGGTGATGCTTATTCCACCATAAAGACTGGCTAGCCTAAGAGCGAGCAGCTACTTAGTAAAGGCTCATAAAATCTGCTCATGTTGCTGTGAAGATTCCACAGGATGCAGATTTGTTCCAAGCTTTCAAGAAGCTTCTAGGTGTTCTTTGTTGCAGCAGTCTTTATGTTCTTTATGCTGATGGTTATGATGCTGCTGTTTCATTTGTTGTTCCAATCCTCACGCTGTGTTCACGATTTACCAGGAAACTTGAACTCAACAGGTCAAATTCAAGTTTAGGGGAGGATTGTTAGGACCTTTGGAATAGTTATTTGTAATAGGTAGACTAGGAGGTATGTAGTTCATCCTGGTCCTAGTAGTAGTAGGAGCAAGACGTGCTCCTGGTCTTATAGAAAGTCAAACTTTATTATTTAAGAGTATTCTGTTAGGATATGCATGAGATATGTTAGGAAAGGATATGCATATCAGTTTTACATGTTTTGGTTTAATGATGTATTAGGGTTTCCTTGTAGTATAACAGGAACCTTAGGCAGAAGGGTTTAATACACCTTCATAAAACAATATTCTAGTTTATATTAATATTAGAAATCCTTAGTAAAAGATCAAGTCGTTATAGTTATTATGTTCTTCTTGTTCATAATATTTGTATTCCGCACTTATATTGTGTGATTTATCTAGAGTCTCTCTGTGAATAGACTTGTGATTACAGAAGTCGTTCACCGTTCCTAACAGGCTGCAAGATCCACATCTACTGGACCCAACAGTATTGGCACAATATATAATTGTTGTCGATATTTGAATCGAATCTCGGGGACTATAAAAAGGATTTTTAAATCTGTCAAGTACTGATGATAAGTGTTAAGTATGAGGATGTCGAGTTTATTTTCAAAGTCGAGTGTCGGTTTTGTAAACGGAGAAAAATAAAGGAGTTAAAAGACTATATGAGTTGTTGACGTAAAACTGTCCGGTTTTTGTAGTTCAAAGATATGTCGGGCAGGGAACTTTAAATGTAAAATCTATTGATGGGCTTTTAACAGGTCTTTCTATATATAGTAAGTGATATCTATGATTAGTATCATAAGAATTTAGCGTGTTTAAGTGGGGTAAATGAGCTTGTACATTTGGTGTGTACCGACAGATTTTTATCGAAAGAATTAACTAATAAAATAAACATATAGAATGGAGTAAAAGGTCGCTTGTATTGTTTTCATTTTGGGTTGGTTGTGATTTTATGATTTTGAGTTTGATGTTACTAAGTATGGATTTTACTCGAGTTTATTATTGATGAACACGCCTTATTTGATAGCTTGCGGTTTTTGTGTTTATCGGGCATCAACTATCGTCGAAGATCGTCTTGCTACTGATATTACTCCAGGTGAATCTATAGCCTCGCTTTTGTAACTGTTTTGAATGATTTTAAAACCCGCGAGGGGGATACATTCTATTTGAAAGTAAAATGAACACAAGCCATGATTGATTGTTTGAACCCGAATGTTGCCTTTGTTGCCTTTGTTGTTTTGAATTGTATAAGTACCTAAATTGCAAAAGTCCCTAAATTCATGAGCCGTTAACTATTCTTCTGACTTGATGTTGTGAGTTGGGAATAGCCGCTTATTCTAATGATAGTACTATTGGGCTGACGACCCTATCTGAGACCAAAGCTTTATGCTGAGTAACCTCTGGGAAGGATAATTTTACGAGAATGAGAATTGGTATTCTTGCAATTGATACCCTGGTAGGGGCACTGGAATTTCATCTAGTCATGCCGGCATTAGGCGTGGGTGACTAAGTTAAGGGGTCGGTGTCATGAGCTTAATACAATTCAATAGTTATTGCTATATGCTAAATTCCTGACTAATAGATTGTATGCGCACAATTCTATTAAATGATCTTGATTGATTTTTCTCTTGTGTTCAAATGTTGATTTGGAAAACCTATAGACTCGCTCAACCGTTGTGTTGATGATTTTAAGCATGTATTTCAGGTATTTGAAGTAGATTGCTGTTGGAGCTTGCTGGAGAAGGATTGCGGGATTGCTTTGGTAGTAATTTGGTCTAAAACATATTTCTTTCCCTATTAATGTCATAAACATACTGTAAATGGTCAAGTGTTTTGGTAAAAGGTTTGTTGTTTTGATTAAGATCCTAGGGGAACCTGTACACTACTCTAATATATTTTTAAACTGATTTTACTTGGGATTGAAGGTTTTAGACATTGATTTAAATTATTTCCTTATTTATTCCTAAATATATTGTTTTTGGGTTGCTTAAAGAGTTAATGAAATGAAGTTTGTGAATAACACCCAATTGTGTATTTCCGTTGCGCAATGTAAATTGGGGGTGTTATTGGAATAAAGGGTCTAATAGGAATAATAATACTTGGAATTATAATAAAATGGTATTGGACGTTATAGAAACAGTAATCTTGTTTGCAAACATTGTAACATGACTGGTCATACTATTGACATATGTTTTGAGTTGATTGGTTATCCTGTTAATTTTAAAAGAAACAATAAAAATAATGCTCAGAGTAATGTTCATAATGTTAGTATAAATGATAATAGATGTGATCAGAATAATAGTGTATCTCATACTCTTACTACTGATCAATATCAGAGGTTGATGAACTTAATTAGTGTTTTAGGAGATAACAGCAAAGGTTCTGCTAGTGTTGCAGGTACTTTTAAGATGGCTAATTGTGTTGTCAATTTATTTTCTTGTAGATTCTTGAACTATAACTCAAATATCAGTACTTATAGTACTTATATTGGTTAGATTATAGATTCTAGGGCTAGTCAACATATAAGTTTTTTTAAGAAATTGTTGTTTGATGTGATTGACGTGTCATATCTTAACATAAGTATGGCTCATCCTAATGGGACTTTGGAATATGTTAAAAAGAATGGAAGTTTTAAAATTAACAATATGGTTATTAAAGATGTGCCAGTTGTCTCTGGCTATCATGTTTGTTTGTTATATGTGCATAAACTTTTTAAAGATAATAAGGTGAATGTTATCTCTAATGAATCTACATGTGTTATTCATGATTTAACTCAAAATTTATGATGGGGACTGGTAGTGAAAAGGGTGGTTTATACTTTCTTGATAAAGGTAGGTCTATACATAATAGTAATATAAAGAGTTGTAATATGTCTAGTTCTATAGGCATAATAGGCTAGGACATCATACTGGTCAAGTTTTAGGTATTCTTAAAATAGATAATAAAGATATTAAACTTAATAATTCTGAGCCTTTTGATGTTTGTCATAGGGCTAAGCAGACTATAGAGCCTTTTTAATCTTAGTGATCATATGACTACTAGTCTTGGTGATATTGTTCATCTTAATGTTTGGAGACCTTATAAGGTTACTAGTATGGATGGTTATAGGTTTTTTCTTACTATAGTTGATGACTACATTAGGTCTGTTTGGGTGTTTTTGTTAAAAATCAAAACTGAAGTTTTTGATTGTGTAATTGATTTCTATAATCTGCTTAACAACCTGTTTAATAAAAAGGTTAATATTTTTAGGAGTGATAATGGAACTGAATTTGTAAATCATAAATTTGAGAGTTTTGTTAAAACTCATGATATTGTTCATCAAACTACTTGCTCCTATACACTCATGCAATATGGTGTAGCTGAAAGAAAATATAAACATTTTTGCTAAATACTTCTAGGGCCCTCATGTTTCAAGGGGGAATTCCTATGAACATGTGGACTGAATTTGTGCTAACTGCTACTTATCTTATTAACATGTTACATATTGTTGTTTTATCTGTTAAAAGTCCTTATGAGTTGGTTTATGTGTGTAAAACCCGCAATTTTAAAATTTGAAGTATCATTTCATTTTGTAAGACTTTATTTCATTAATTAATAAGTTTTAAATAATTAAAACTTAGATTAATATTTGGAAAATTAAGAAGATAATATATACTTAAAGAAATAATAAATAAATAAATTTTCATGGACTATATGAAAAAAAGGCATGCATTATTATTGCTATATTAAATCATATCATCAAACCATCAATTTTTAATCTTCTATAACCGATGGCAACATGTTAATATTTGACCAAAATATTCAATCGACAAAAATAACACTCATTAATTAGCATTTAAAACGTTTCTCAATTCAGCTCTAATCTGGTTGATTCGAAGAAAGAGGGTATACCGTTTCCATACTTATATAAGAAGTGTCTCAAACATAACTCATTTCCATTATCACTAAACTAAAACAAAGTTGTCGCTATCAAAATAATAGTTGCGATTCACGTCGAGCGGTTTCAGTTTAAAGCGTAGGCTTGATTCTAGCGGTGGGGTTCAGGGTACTTTTGGTCCTCTCGTTGGAGTTTTACATTAGTGTTCACGTTCGGGTCTCGCGTTCGATCTTGCTTCCTTGAATCGTGCGTTCCTGTAATCGGTTTCGATCCATCGTTTAGTGTTAAGGTATATCTTTAACTACAAAACTAATGTGCTGCTAGTAACTTGTTCTATCATTATAATGTATATATATATAAAAACTAAACCAAGCTTAAAACATAAAAAGATTCCCATGCATAAAATGTAAATATATATATAATGACTTGAACATATGCATGACCAAACATCAAATCCGATTATATAGAATCACGTTTATTTAGTCGCTATGAATTCGAAGCTTTCGAATCCTTAAAAATTGGCACAAGATTATTATATGATGGTAACCCTTTTGGTGTATGTCAAACGGACTGTTTCGAACTAAATTGAACATAAAATGGGTAAGTATATCTATATTAGAGGAAGAAGAAGACTCATATTTTTATACTATATGGATTTATCCTATTCATTTTTAGTGACATAGCACCTCTTTTAAAACTAGTAGTAACTGTCATTGCTACAAACTTATACTTTATTATTTAAATATACATACACTACCAAATGGAGTCATAGGTACAAAGTAATTTATTTTCATTATAAAATATTTTAATACAGCCATAAAATTTGTATGATAACACAAGGGCTGAAGATAATACGCATTTATGTATAAATATTAAATATAGTAAAATATCAGTGCACCATAATATTTGGGTCATTATGATGTGGAGGGCTTACGGTTCGATGCGAACTACTTATACGAAGAATTAAATAACAAGTGATCGATTAGAAATTTATCAGTCCTTTAATTTTTGTAGATTTTTACTTGCAACATTTTTAACTAAACCTTTTCAACACATGAAAGTTTTAGTGACATCTTTGTATAGTTAACTATCACTCTTTTATTTTTACGATACCTTTTATATGTGTCACTAAAGAACTATTTTTTTCTTACATCTTTGTACATACTATAATATGCAGTAAAATTATTATTTTATTTGGATTGAAGGAATATAACTAATAACTAAATTAATAGTATGTTGTCATAACAAAAAGAGAGACATAAATGAACCAAAACCAAGTACATAAAAGACGATACTGTAATTTAAGAAACGTGATATTCTTAAATAATATTTTGTTACTTAATTGGTGTAGATCATTTGAAGAGTGACTGAGTCGAATTTTTGTAAACGCGTCGATTTTATTTTAAGGTACGGATATTAGGTTCTTTTAGCAAGAACTCTTCTCTTACCCATTGAATCCTTTCTCTTTTGATCATCCCTAAGCCTTTGCTATGTTCCCCATATGTTTATTTGTTGTTTGGATATGATTCACTAAGCCTTTTGATTCGTTATAACCCTTTGGATTTATTTAGGATTCATATACTTCTTTTGGACCAATTATGATATATGCTTTGTTATGATCTCTGATTTTGAATCCTTATGCCCGAGCCATATATTTTGGATTTTTAGTCATGAAGGTAAAATGACCATGTTGATTGATGCACCAACGATATGACACTATCTGGGGCGGTGTGATTAGACCCTGACGTTCCTTTTTGGATGGCCATTTATGCTATATATTTTGTACATGCATATGCTAGTCATGAGCTAGTGTATGTGCTATTTTGGATTTACGGGGGGTGTATGGATGCATCCTAGGTTTCATAATGTTGGATATTATTCGGGATATGAGTGTATGTGCAATATGCTCCATATCATATAAGGGTACATGGTAGTCGCGCTCCATGTGCACTTGGTGACTTTTGGATTTGGATATGATATATGATTTGTATTAGGAGCTCGTGGCATACCTTTACCTTTCTTTCACTTCTTGTTGACTCCTATATTCATTTTCCCTCATTTATATAACTTTGTTAATGCAGCTTCCTATACTACTCTTTACTTTTAGCCTTTGTTATATCCGTTCACTGGGCGTTTTGCTCAACCGTTTTATTTTCCATGCGACAGGTATTAAACGGGATTCTGGGCGTTGAGAGTCTGATGAGAGCACTTAGAGTCACCCAAATCAATAATTACTGAATTACTTTTATGATTTTAACTTTGGACCCCGTTGTTTTGAGGATTTGATAAATTTGGAGTATGTTTATGTTTTATTTTTTTAAGTTTTATTTTAGACCCATATGTTTAGATATATCTGATAAGACACCATAAATGTTACACTTTGTATCTTTTTGGAGCGGGGTATTACAATTATGGTATCAGAGAGTCAGGACCTAGGATTGACCTGTGAGGATTGGGTAGATTAGGCTTCCACGCGTACTTTGATATTATCGTTATATTTTAATTGATATGTATTCGTTTCCGCGGAATTTGTCATGTTTGTAGAGAGATTCGTATTAGGATGTTCCATCTCGATATTACGTTATGGCCGAGTGGTTGGGTTTACGATTTAAAGTGTCATCGCTCCACAAACGTTTATAGAATGGCTTCCGAATTATGATGGCCCGAACAATGACGTTTTCTTAGTACTCTGATATTATCGCTTTCCTTCGAATATAAGTATTGCGTCACGAAGCTTTGTTTTGTTTATGTCGTAGATGGTTAATGCACACGGATAACCCGAATTCAATGGTCCTGCTTTTGAGGCAGCGGTGCAGCAGGCTGTTGCTGCATTGATTCCAGGCCTCACTACTCAGATTACGAACCAAATTCGCCAGAATACTCCTAGCGGTAGTGGAGGTTGGGTCAGGCGCCCACTATCCATGACTAGTTGGAGCGTTTTGGCAAACAGAAACCCCGTTCATTCAGCTCTGCAGCTAATCCGGTCGATGTTGAGAACTGGATTACACACATCGAGAAGCTATTCGAAGTGTTGGGTTGCGGTGATGAATTTAAAGCTAGGCTTGCCACCTATAAAATCGAAGGTGATGCGTTGAGCTGGTGGAAAGCGTATAAGCAAGCTAAAGGCGGTGACGATTTCGTGGTAACTTTGTCTTGGGCTGATTTTCGTGAAATTTTTTATCTACATTATTTACCTATATTAGAGCAACAGCGTTACGAACGGGAAACAAAGGGATAACGAATCCACTGGAGATTTTATGAAGCGGTTTCTTCATTTAGCATCATTTTTGGGTCCTCGTACTGGTACACATGAGGAGCAAGCTAAGAAATTTAAGTGGGCCCTTTGTGATCACATGCTGGACAACTTAGTAAACCTCGATTTTCCCGATATTGCTGTTGTAGCAAATGCTGGGAGGAATGTCGAAATTGTTCGCGAAAGATCTGTTGTGCACAACAAAAGAAATCATGACGGTGACCGAGTACGACCGGTGGCTCACAACAACAACAATCAACGGAGTTATGACTCTAGGAGAAATGATGGTCGTGGTTATGATAGGCAGTCTGGAAACAACAACTACCAAAGGCCATATCAGCATAATCGGGGACAACAGTACAACAACAACCGTGCTGTGGGATCCTCAACTCAGAGAGATTACGCTAATCATGCTTCTCATCCTATGTGTAACTCATGTGGGAAGAATCATCTGGGGAAGCAGTGTTACCGAGCTACTAGCGCTTGTTTTAGTTGTGGTGCAAGCGGGCATAAGTTTTGGGAATGTCCAAAAAAGGGTGGTAATGGTGGTAGTGGTGCTGGCAACGATAAGTCTACGCTCACCAAGGGGCGTGTGTTTACTGCTACCATGGAGCAGGCATCAAACTCATCAGGTACCGTCTCAGGAACCATCTTTTTGAATGACCGTGCTATATTTGTTTTGTTTGATACGGGCGCAACCCATTATGTGATATCTATTTCGTTAGCTAAGCTTATCGGTATTTCTCCTTCGCGACTTAATTATACGTTATCGTTATCTACTCCTATGAAAGGCTTAGCTGCGATTAATCATGAATATCTGAATTGCCCTCTTCGATTTGATGATAAGATTCATGCTGCTAATTTGTATCCATTAGATATGACTGATTTTGATGTGATTTTGGGCATGGATTGGCTTACTGCGCATCATGCTACTATTGTGTGTCCTTCTAAGTGTGTTATCTTTGGCGAATTGAATAAACCTGAATTTGTTTACCAAGGTTCTCAACCTAGTAAACCCCTTAAAATCATTTCTGCTTTGAAAGCTCGTGCTCTAATCTCCCATGGATGTGAAGGTTTCTTAGCTTCCATAAAGGATATTTCAGTGGATGGTCCTCGCCTTGAGAATCATCTGGTTGTTCGGGATTTTTCTGATGTATTCCCTGAGGTACTTTCGGGAATTCCTCCTGAACGTGAAGTTGAGTTTGGTATTGAATTAGCTCCGGGTACTGAACCCATTTCTAAAGATCCTTATCGTATGGCACCGATTGAACTGAAGGAACTGAAGGATCAACTTCAGGAACTTCTTGATGTTGGTTTTATTCGTCCGAGTGTTTCTCCTTGGGGTGCTCCGGTTTTGTTTGTTAAGAAGAAGGATGGGACTATGCGGCTTTGTATTGATTACCGTGAACTTAATCGTGCTACCATTCGTAACCGTTATCCGCTTCCTCGAATCGACGATTTGTTTGATCAACTTCAAGGTGCTAAATTTTTCTCCAAGATTGATTTACGATCCGGTTATCATCAGCTACGGGTAAAAGGGCAAGATGTCTCTAAGACTGCCTTCCGTACTCGCTATGGTCATTATGAATTTATTGTTATGTCGTTTGGATTGACTAATGCACCGGCTGTCTTCATGGATTTAATGAACCATGTTTTCCACGAGTATTTGGATAAATTGTCATTGTTTTCATCGATGATATTTTGGTCTTTTCGAAGACGAAGAAGGACCGCGAATATCATCTTCGCATCGTTTTGGAAACTCTACGTCAGAAAAAGCTATACGCTAAATTTTCTAAGTGTGAGTTTTGGTTAGATAAGGTGGCATTTCTAGGACATGTTGTATCGGCGGATGGAATTACGATGGATCCTGCGAAGGTTGGGGCTATCACTAAATGGCCAAGACCGACGACAGTGACGGAGGTTCGCAGCTTTTTGGGTCTTGTGGGTTATTATCGGCGATTTGTGGAAGGATTCTCACATTTAGCATTACCGTTGACAAAACTTATGCGAAAAGGTGAGAATTTTATCTGGGATGAAGAACGGGAGAAGATTTTTGAGGAGTTGAAAAAGAGACTTGTGTCGGCTCTAATACTTACTCTTCCTTCCGGCACTGGTGGTTATCATTTCTATAGTGATGCTTCAGGGAAAGGTCTGAGATGTGTACTGATAGTTGTAAAAATGCACTTGTTTAAGAAAACAAGGCAATTAGGACAAGTAGGCACGACGATTTAGGAAAACCGTGTGTGAATGACCCTAAAAGTGAGTTCGTTCTCAAGGAGGCTAGTGTGTTGTGTAATGAATTGATTTATGTTTGTGATTATATTGAGAAGAAAAGAAAATAGAAATAAGAAAGAAATGACGGTTACGAAGACGGATCGAGCTAAGACGAAAAGGCGTTCACGTAAAACCGTAAAAAACTACAAAATTAAAAATTTTAAACCTAAAAATTAATTAAAAGCTAAAAGTAGTCTAAAATAATATAAATAAGAATAAAAATCCAATAAAAATATTTTAAAACCTTTTATTAATTAAATATTCAAATTTAAATGCTAATTAAAGCCCTAAAATTAAATATAATTAATCAAAATGTCCAAAATATTATTTTATTGAACAAATAACTTACTTATATTATCTAAAGACTAAAAAGTATTTTTCCTAATTTTTAAAAACTATTTTTCTATTTTTAATCACTAAAAACTATTTTAAAACTAAAATAATTATAAAAAATAATAAAATAATGCCAAAAATAATTTAACAATTTTAAAAATCCTAATTTACTCTAATGAACAGTAAAAAATTGAAAAAGTTTGAAAAATAATAAATTTACCACTAAAAGACAAAACTGATTTAAATTAAACCCTAATTAAACTAAATTAATTCTAAAAAATAATTAAAAAGATGAACAGTAAAATATTTTTTAACTAAAAATCTTAAAATGTTTTTCTAAATCTAAGAAAAATGTTTAAACTGAAAAATAAGTATTTTTGGCACTAAATGCCAAAAACAGAAATAATAAAAGTAATTAAAAATGACTATTTAATCTAATAAATACTAAATGAACAGTAAAATAAAAAATAATTAAAAAGAAAAATCCTAAATTATATAAGAAAAATAATGAAACTAGTTTTAAGGCCTAACTCACAAATTTGCTCACTAAAGACAAAATAATTCAAAACCTGATAGTGACACTTGATAGACTTTGTCTTTTAGCTTTGCTAACAGATGTGTTATCAGTGGGAAAGGAGTTCCCACTGGTAGTGTATTTTTTGTTCAGAGAAGCAATAAGCTTAGGAAAGCTTATTTTGAGTGCTTATTTTGGACAATAAGGCACCCTTATACTCAGTTGAGTATAAGGAGTCAAATACAACACAAAAACAAGCAGCTTACTTCATAAAATTTCACAAAAATGGGCAAGAAAGTTACTGATTAAGCCTAATATGTTTCTAATGAATGGTTACTGGTTTTCTAGGCACAAAAGTGAAATTCAAAGCTCAATAACTTGCACAATAATCAACCAAACAGCATATAACCAATACTCAATCCTTAAATAACCTATTATCTAACATTCACCAAGATTTAAGGCAAAAATCACACAAAATCTGGCAGACAAAGCAGTTACTGAATTTAGGCTATGTTTTCACCCTTTTTTAGCATGCAACTTGTTTAAAATCTTTCCAAACTGAAAGCTTAGTAACAAAATCACCTTATATCAACCAAAAGAGTGTTTTTAACCAGGTTCTAACACAAAATTTTGTCACAAATCTTGGCTAATCCCTTATCCCAAACACCCCTTTTGTTTCTGAAATTGAAATTTAACACACCAATTCTTAACAAGACTCAACCAAATCAAACCTAAACTATCTAAACACACATACAACTACCCAAGAAGCAATAACAAGCAGCTTTTACCAACAAACAAGCAGATTTCACAAATTTCATGCAAAATCACAAATAACTGAATATTTTTAAAAAAATGAAACAAAGTCAAGAAAGCTACCTAGAGGGACCTACATCCAGGTCCCTCAGTGACTGCTATGTCACCTCCAATCAGGCTGGGGCCTGAGCAGAACCTTGGACAAGCTCCAAGTGAAACCTGCTAAGAAAAAAAATGAAGAACAAGCACAATATGCAATAATAATCTGATTTTCTAAAACCTTTTAAAATCCTTTTCAAATAACCTTGTAAACCTTGAACTTGGAACACGTTTTGAATCAAGAACAATATCAGAAAACTCAAGATTCCAATCCACTTTCACTTCATGGAATCTTGGATTTCTGAAAACCTAGAAGGAACCTTTTGAAACCTTTTTGAAAATTCTAAACACAAAGTGTTTACACAATGGAAAGATGGAACTCAGCTAGCTCTTAATCACACACCAAACTCTTAAAAATCATAAAAAGGAATTACTTTGAACTCAAATACCAAACTTTTATATTGATAAAAAGGGATTACAAGTGAAAGAGCTAAAACTGGAACAAGAATAAATGAAAGCCCTATTGCTCTTATATAATGAGCTACAGAAGTTACTAGAATGCATAAAACCCTAATGATGAATTTCCAATATAGCCCTTGAGTCTTTAAATTCAAAAAACGAATCCTGGTCAAATGGGGCTGGCATGTGATGATACAGCTGTTGTTTGTTGATCATGAGCGTTTATTTGAGCTTGGGGTCCAAGTAGTGTGATCCATCCGTTGGTCTTGTCGGTTTTAGGGTTTTGAGGGAAAAGGACGTTGCAGGGGTGGGCCCTACCCAACACATGGGTGTGTTGGGGTCATGTTTTGTGTGTGGGTTTGGGTGAGGATGGAGTGAATCAAAGATCTGGAGCATATTAAGCATTTTCCTATTGTTTTGTAATTAATTCATCCTGGGAAGATATTAGGGTTTAAGGGGTGATTAGGGGGCGTTTAATCTGTTTTTGGGGGTGGATTCATTAAAAATTGTGTTTGGGTGGGAAAAGTTGGAGGTTTGACTGAGTGGTTGACTGAGTTTATTAATTAAACTCGTTAGTGGAAGGGTGACTGGGATGGGGAAGTGAGGTGGTGAGGAGTGATTGGTGGAGTGGAGTGACATGTAGGATTGACTGGTTGGGATAAGTTTCAGTGTCTGGCAGTTTAAGTCCCCTAAGTTTCTTGTCCTCTTCATTTTGTATAAACAACAACAATACTCCATTTCCTTTTATAATAAGTTTGGCAGTTTGACACTTTTGGCACAACAGGTTTTGCAAACTTTGTATAAGGACCACAAATGAAATAAATGCAATCTTCAAGGGCTAAACTTGTACAAACTTGATATTTTAGGGACCCAAAAGTAATTTTGAGGATTTACAGGGGTATAAAATGACAAGCCTTCAATAGTTGAGGGACCATTCTTGCCAATCTTCAAAACTTCAAGGTCATTTTTGGAAAATCCATTCTTGGGCCCGGTTCATTGTACGGCTTCGTTTCCCGTGTTCGTTTTTGAATGATTCTTGTGATCTTTTTATCATTTCCTCAATATCCGTACCTGAAATACACAAGCAACAAACACGAGCATATATTTGGCAGTTTTAATGATATTTTATGCATTTTAAGCCCGATTTGGACGATGATACTATGTATAAAAGCAGTCTCATCACTCCCCTATACTAAACCATTGCCGTTCCCTCACGCAATGCTAGAATAAAGTATCGTAGCACCTCCAAAATTTAATTTTATTCACTTTATTGGAATGAAAAACTAGCTACACTACTACTATTACTACTACTTGCGTTTTAGACATAATCTATGATTTTCATCGCAAAATGGGACGTTTAGGTTCATAGAATAAGAACACGTGAATGCTTCGTTAGAAATAATTTCATCGTCCTCGATTTTCACCCTAATTCCATGCCAAGCGTGCAACGAGATCATTGTCATTATAAGTAAGTAATGCTAACACTACTCATATGCCCTAATCACGTACTTATTCTCCCATTATTCCTAAGTTGTATCTCTTATATTTTATTTTGTCTTGAATGTTTCACGAGGATACATTGTTGACTTATGCGATAATAGAGATTTAGGTCTAAAAATAGAGTCCTAACGGTGTAACTAAGACCATCAAATCAATAACCCCTCCTAATAGACAACGATGTTAAAAAATTAAGTTGACAAGAAGAATCGATAAACACGGTTTTTATAACGGTTTTGAACATGAGCCTTATTACCAAGACTTTTATACGCCCCCTAACGGAAGGGCCTTATTATCTTTGGTTTACCTCCATCTTTTATTCAAATTCGCCATGAAGCTTTTATTATGACTTCGGTCTTGCCTTGCCTTTTATTATCCGCCTCATCGGTGGTTTTATTAGCCAAAGACGTATATCCTCACGCTAAAGCGAATTTTGGATCTTTAAAGCTTCGAAGATTAAGGCTTGATTCACTTTCAATTTTGCATAGATTTTTCGGCCTTGTGGGGCTTCAAATTGTTTGCTAGATTTAGGTGAGCACTTGAAATCTTATTATTGGGTGAAGCTTTCGATTATTCGGGTGCCAATACTTCAAAACCGTGACGCTGGCGATACCTTAATGTCTTCCCAATTTAATTACACGGAAGCTACTAGAAAAGACTAGAAACCCAACAATCCTAACTAAACCGCTAAGTCAATATTTATTAAGCAAAAAATATTTACATGCGAAGGGAGAATAAGCAAATAACGAGAACACATGAGTTTTTGAAAGAATACGAGTACTCTACGTTTAGCATAGTAACTTATAATTAACTCTATCATTTCTCGTCCTCATTTAAGAGACTTAGCCTAATGTGTAGTTATGGAATCAAAGCTAAGTGCTCAACACGCACGGTCGAGTCAAAAATTACTCTTATTCTCGCCATCGGAAAACCTACATTCGTGTCTTCAAACACTTATAAAACATGAGAAAAATTTTAAAATTTTGCCATTTTTAGCCTTATTTTGCAACAAAACGATAAACAAAAAGATAAACTTTGGAAAGCGTGAAGGTTTGGCAAGGCAAGTATCTATTCACCCCCCCATACTAAAGTTAAACATTGTCCTCAATGTTTCGAGTCTAGGGGTGCAAAACACCCTCATACTAGAGACGTAGTCGAATGCCTAATCTAGCATGGAAAAGGTGTAACCAATAAATTAATAGCCGTTTTATGAAGTGTGCTATAAACCTAAGGTTAGAACATTAAAGGATATATCATTTGGATAATGATAAAGTCTTCAAAGCAAACGATCGAGTGCTCCCATAAAACGAACACGAGAGGCTCCAATCGTGAAGATCATGATCTAAAAACCACAATGCACAAACAACCACGGAAAAAGGTTGGAAGGGCACAAATCCCCTCACATTATCTAATTAGAAAGCAATAATATGTACATGGATAAGCATGGGTCTCCCCCACGAGGCACCTTGTTTTTGATAACCGAGTCAAAAGCTCGACTCGAATCCCCATAGATGTGATCATTTAGGGATATCATGGTATGGTCAATTTTTAGTGGGGCTTACATGATAAACAAGGCCCAAAAACAACCGGTATAAAGGACTAAGTCCTTTGATGGTGCAAAATACCGGGATCGAAGATGGCGTTCTCGTTTTCATTGGAAAAACAAATCAACGCCACTTCATCGTGTGCCAAAAAAAACCCAAAGGGTTTCAAGAAAATAGACGAGAAGAAATAGAAGGGTGGGACAATGGGTAAGTCATGAAAACATTAAGCTACTCGAGGTAGACTCGCACCAATCAAATGAAAATATTTTCCATTTATTGCATCGGTGGAAGACCGAGATTTCCCTTTATAAGCAATTCCAGGATCAAATATCTCGTCCTCGGTGGAGAAAGGGGAGGGAACATAAGGGGCTTCCCCCACACTAAGTCCACACAAAGCATCGTCAAAAGGAGAAGACGAGCTTGTAGTACTCAATACACGTGGTGATGACGGAGTTAGAGTTGTAGAAAAATCTTTTAAATCCAATTTAAAATCTTTCCCTTTTTCATCTTTTAAACTCTCCTTATGAAAACCCGATTTAATTATGTCAAAAATATTTGGTGTTTCTAAAGCAATGTTAGTCACACTAAAAATTCTCACATTTGAAAACCGTTTTGGCAAAGGTGGTGGTAAGTTTTCAAAACGTTTGTCAACAAAGAAAACTCCCCCATCGGGATCAACACATTCATCATCCGAAGAATCATTCACAATTGGAATCGCAGGCTTAACACTCTTAACCTCCACCGGCGAAGGGGACGGAACTTCATTTTTCTCAACAACTCCTAAAACTCTTTTTGAAATCTTTTTGCAAATGTTTTTGATAGGATTGACATTGTACAAAGACGTGATAGAATACACATGAGAAAGTGTGGAGTTTTGAGTTGCATTAATGACGAGTTCTTCCTCATTGAAACGAAGAGTGATTTTCCTTGCATGCACATCGATAAGTGCTCTCGAGGTATCCAAAAATGATCGACCTAAAATTAACTGAACTTTAGGATCGATAGGAATGTCAACAACAATAAAGTCTACGGGATAGTAGAACTTTCCAACTTTTACGAAGACGTCCTCGGCTACTCCACAAGCTAGAATCGTAGAATGATCGGCCATCTCGATTGACATTCTTGAAGGAGTGAGATTGGGAAGATTGAGCGATTTAAAAATCACAAGAGGCATCAAATTAATACTAGCACCAAGATCGGCCAAGGCGTAGCATTCTTGTATAGCACATGGGATTAAAAACTTGCCGGGATCACCGACTTTTTGAGGTATGCGGCTTAGAAAAACCGATGAACAACTAGACGATTTTTGCAATTTTTCTTTGTTATTCAACATACTTTTGAAATTCGCGGCAAATCGAGGCATCATGACTAAGGCGTCGGCAAAACTTATATTAAAATGCAAGTCACGAAACATTTTCATAAAGAGTTCAAATTGATAATTATTTCGTTCTTGTGCCTTTTCCTTGTCTCGTCTTGAAGGGTAGGGTAAGGGTGGTGTGGGTTGGGGCATAGGCATAGGCATCGGCCTTGGAATCTCGGGTTCCATGATTGGTATTGGTTCAACCGTAGGTGTGGTTTGAGTGGTACTTCGTGGGCTTGGAATTTGCTCCTTTTCAACCACCACCTCGGATTCTTTATCTTTTTCCTTCTCCATAGAAGTACTTGGACGAGAAATGGGTTCTTTGAAAGTTTTACCACTACGAGTAGTAATAACCTTCAATTCTCCTTTCGGGTTCACGATGGTATCACTAGGAAGACCACCCGAAGAAGAGGGCTTACACATGATAGCTTCAAACATTTTAGCCATTCGGTCTTCAAATTTAGATTGCCTAGCATCCGCTTTTAACAAATCTTTCTTAATCTCATGTTGTCCTTGCTCCATTTTTTGTTGATTTTGTTGGAGACGTGTGACATTTCCTTCCATTTTATTAGCATGAGTTTTAAGTTCATTAGCAAGTTCATTTTTAAGCTCGTTTTTCAACTCGGATCTTAAGCTAACCATTTCACGTTGCATATTATCAAACTTAGCATCGTTTGCTTTAGCATAATTCAAAAACTCTCCTTGAAGATTTTTGGTGTGATCATTTTGAAAACCTTGTGTAGAAGTTTGAAAATCACGGTTTTGGTTTTGGTTTGAAATTTTCCCATTTCCACTTTGATAATTACCCTTGTTGTAATTCCTTTGATTGCCTTGATAATTACCACCTTGGTTGTTGTTTCAATAGTTATTAGCATTTTGATTTGGTGGAGCTTGATTTTGGCGGGAACCTTGGCCGTTTTGGTTATAAGTTCCCGTGGCTATATAAGCACTCGAAGTGTTACCATCCGCGGTAATCCACTCGGAAAGATCATGAGCTCCCCCACAAGACAAACAACTCTTAGAAACCGCTTTAACCGAAGCGAAATTTGAAGCTTCTTGAGCTTTCCAATGGGACATAAGGTTAGCAAATCTATCAAAAAATCGATTTTCTTCATTTGCTTCATCATGTAAGGCATTAATGCTACGAGACGATGACGAGCCCAATTTGGCAACACTCGGTGTGTTACGAGGGCTATAAACCTTATACCTATTCTCAAATTATGACCAAAGCTTCTTCAACCGTTTTACACAAAAAATTACCACCCGCGGCGGCATTTAAATAATCTCTTTCATGATCATTAAGTCCATTGTAAAACGTGTCAATTTGATGCAAGTCGGAAAAACCGTGATGAGGACATTCATGCAACATCTCCTTAAACCTATTCCAAGCCGTTGAAAAACTTTCATTTGATTCTTGTGAAAATTTAGAAATCTCATTTTTCAAATGCGTAGTCTTAGAGGGCGGAAAAAATTGGTTCACGAACTTTGAAACGAGATCCTTCCACGTCAATATATAATTGGGTGGCTCTTTCTCTAACCAAATTTTAGCGGGCCCCGCTAAGGAATACGGAAAAAGCATCATCTTAATCAAGTCATTCGAGACATCCTTAAATTTGCACGTGGCGGTAAGACGATTGAATTGGCGGATATGGTTGTGAGGATTGTCCTTCTCATCACCACGGAATTTGTTGTTTTGGATCATCGACAACAAACCCGTTTTCACCTCAAAATTCTCCGCAAGGATAGCGGGAATTACAATAGCTTCTCCATAACCCTCGGTGGGTGCTTGAAGTAACTCCATCATAGTTCGATTCGCCATGGTTGGTGCTTCTCGTACAATAGGTTCGTCAATAGGAGACTCCTCACTAGAATGAGTTGGAGTGGGAGTTTTGTTCTTTCGTCTACGTGCACGTTTTGCTTGATTACGAGTTAGCATAAACGTCACGTACAACGAGGATACGAGCAAAGAAGATTCTTTTTGGTGTTTTGTATTTTTCAAATTTTTTTGTGGTTTTTGATGGTATTAACTTTTTTTTGGATTTTGTGGAATGTATTAGGTAGACCAAAATCTACAAATCTCCTCCTTAATCAAATCTCTCGATTAAAGAAGCCTCAAGGAATGAAAACGATCACGTGAAGTGAACGCCTTCGATGACTTTAGAACGATGGTGGAACACCAAATCGTTCAAGAGGGTTTAATCAATAGAAACCAAGAAAATATATATGATATGTAATAATACTTTGGGCGGCAAAACCCTCGATTCTCTCTCAAAATCAAATACGCACAAGCAAGCGGAGGAAACGAGGCGGCGCGAAGCACTTAAGAGCCCTTTTCCTTTAGGTCGTGAAATACAACCGCCTTATACCCACCTTATAGTTTGTATTTTCAAAATCGAGCTTCCCGAAAGTATTTATCTATTTTTGCCTTTTTTCTTTGGTTTGAGATTCGAATACAATGATTGGGTAGTGACCTCCCAAGTCAAGGTTGTGATTTCTCACGTATTTGGAGTACTTGTGAATTTATTGTTCTACGTATACAATATAGTAATAGTATTCACACAAAAACCGAAAAACGATAATACGTATTAGTAGAGTGCTACTAATACAAATACTAATTATGGTTAGTATAAAAACAACAATTGTTCAATCACAACACGCCTCCCCGGCAGCGGCGCCAAAAATGATAGTTGTAAAAATGCACTTGTTTAGGAAAACAAGGCAATTAGGACAAGTAGGCACGACGATTTAGGAAAACCGTGTGTGAATGATCCTAAAAGTGAGTTCGTTCTCAAGGAGGCTAGTGTGTTGTGTAATGAATTGATTTATGTTTGTGATTATATTGAGAAGAAAAGAAAATAGAAATAAGAAAGAAATGACGGTTACGAAGACGGATCGAGCTAAGACGAAAAGGCGTTCACGTAAAACCGTAAAAAACTACAAAATTAAAAATTTTAAACCTAAAAATTAATTAAAAGCTAAAAGTAGTCTAAAATAATATAAATAAGAATAAAAATCCAATAAAAATATTTTAAAACCTTTTATTAATTAAATATTCAAATTTAAATGCTAATTAAAGCCCTAAAATTAAATATAATTAATCAAAATGTCCAAAATATTATTTTATTGAACAAATAACTTACTTATATTATCTAAAGACTAAAAAGTATTTTTCCTAATTTTTAAAAACTATTTTTCTATTTTTAATCACTAAAAACTATTTTAAAACTAAAATAATTATAAAAAATAATAAAATAATGCCAAAAATAATTTAACAATTTTAAAAATCCTAATTTACTCTAATGAACAGTATAAAATAGAAAAAGTTTGAAAAATAATAAATTTACCACTAAAAGACAAAACTGATTTAAATTAAACCCTAATTAAACTAAATTAATTCTAAAAAATAATTAAAAAGATGAACAGTAAAATATTTTTTAACTAAAAATCTTAAAATGTTTTTCTAAATCTAAGAAAAATGGTTAAACTGAAAAATAAGTATTTTTGGCACTAAATGCCAAAAATAGAAATAATAAAAGTAATTAAAAATGACTATTTAATCTAATAAATACTAAATGAACAGTAAAATAAAAAATAATTAAACAGAAAAATCCTAAATTAAATAAGAAAAATAATGAAACTAGTTTTAAGTCCTAACTCACAAATTTGCTCACTAAAGACAAAATAATTCAAAACCTGATAGTGACACTTGATAGACTTTGTCTTTTAGCTTAGCAGTGCTAACAGATGTGCTATCAGTGGGAAAGGAGTTCCCACTGGTAGTGTATTTTTTTGTTCAGAAAAGCAATAAGCTTAGGAAAGCTTATTTTGAGTGCTTATTTTGGACAATAAGGCACCCTTATACTCAGTTGAGTATAATGAGTCAAATACAACACAAAAACAAGCAGCTTACTTCACAAAATTTCACAAAAATGGGCAAGAAAGTTACTGATTAAGCCTAATATGTTTTTGATGAATGGTTACGGGTTTTCTAGGCACAAAAGTGAAATTCAAAGCTCAATAACTTGCACAATAATCAACCAAACAGCATATAACCAATACTCAATCCTTAAATAACCTATTATCTAACATTCACCAAGATTTAAGGCAAAAATCACACAAAATCTGGCAGACAAAGCAGTTATTGAATTTAGGCTATGTTTTCACCCTTTTTTAGCATGCAACTTGTTTAAAATCTTTCCAAACTGAAAGCTTAGTAACAAAATCACCTTCTATCAACCAAAAGAGTGTTTTTAACCAGGTTCTAACACAAAATTTTGTCACAAATCTTGGCTAATCCCTTATCCCAAACACCCCTTTTGTTTCTGAAATTGAAATTTAACACACCAATTCTTAACAAGACTCAACCAAATCAAACCTAAACTATCTAAACACACATACAACTACCCAAGAAGCAATAACAAGCAGCTTTTACCAACAAACAAGCATATTTCACAAATTTCATGCAAAATCACAAATAACTGAATATTTTAAAAAAAAATGAAACAAAGTCAAGAAAGCTACCTAGAGGGACCTACATACAGGTCCCTCGGTGACTGCTATGTCACCTCCAATGAGGCTGGGGCCTGAGCAGAACCTTGGACAAGCTCCAAGTGAAACCTGCTAAGAAATAAAATGAAGAACAAGCACAATATGCAATAATAATCTGATTTTCTAAAACCTTTTAAAATCCTTTTCAAATAACCTTGTAAACCTTGAACTTGGAACACGTTTTGAATCAAGAACAATATCATAAAACTCAAGATTCCAATCCACTTTCACTTCATGGAATCTTGGATTTCTGAAAACCTAAAAGGAACCTTTTGAAACCTTTTTGAAAATTCTAAACACAAAGTGTTTACACAATGGAAAGATGGAACTCAGCTAGCTCTTAATCACACACCAAACTTTTAAAAATCATAAAAAGGAATTACTTTGAACTCAAATACCAAACTTTTATATTGATAAAAAGGGATTACAAGTGAAAGAGCTAAAAATGGAACAAGAATAAATGAAAGCCCTATTGCTCTTATATAATGAGCTACAGAAGTTACTAGAATGCATAAAACCCTAATGATGAATTTCCAATATAGCCCTTGAGTCTTCAAATTCAAAAAACGAATCTTGGTCAAATGGGGCTGGCATGTGATGATACAGCTGTTGTTTGTTGATCATGAGCGTTTATTTGAGCTTGGGGTCCAAGTAGTGTGATCCATCCGTTGGTCTTGTCGGTTTTAGGGTTTTGAGGGAAATGGACGTTGCAGGGGTGGGCCCTACCCAACACATGGGTGTGTTGGGGTCATGTTTTGTGTGTGGGTTTGGGTGAGGATGGAGTGAATCAAAGATCTGGAGCATATTAAGCATTTTCCCTTTGTTTTGTGATTAATTCATCCTGGGAAGATATTAGGGTTTAAGGGGTGATTAGGGGGCGTTTAATCTGTTTTTGGGGGTGGATTATTTAAAAATTATGTTTGGGTGGGAAAAGTTGGAGGTTTGACTGAGTGGTTTGTTGATCCCAAACTTAGATCGATTAGCTTTGTGTATACGAGATTAGATCAAGTAATACACGTAGAGAAACCTTTGTATATGCTTTATGAATCTAAGTGTTATGCGGAATTTAACACTTAAACAAGAACACACAAGATGTAAACAAACTTTCACTTTGATTATGAATGTCGAACTTGCTTACAATGAAAGATGTTTACGAATGAAAACTTATATGAAACTTATATCAAACATTAACCTAAAGGCCTTCTTTTATAGATACACGAAGCCTTGTACAATAATCTACGTATCAGCTATTCTAGGTAAAGATAAACATAGAAAATACATTGTCGTTTCTATCCTTACTAGAAGTATTCTAGAATATAATAAACGTGTAGATTATATCTTCCATCAGTGCTGGTCTTCAATGTGTCAACGCTTGACTTTAACTTGTCAACGCTTGAGCTGTCAGCGCTTGTTTTCTTCTTGTCAACGCTTGATTTGTTCTTGTCAGCGCTCAAATGATCTGGCCTTAATTTATTCCCAACAATCCTCCCCTAAACTTGATATCCACTCTTATGATCAAGTTTCTGAATAAGCATTAAGAACTAGGAGGAGTCTGACAAACCATCTCATATTGGTAATGAATAAATCTGATCAAATCTTTTGCCACGTCACTTGAATAATCTATTTCCAGCTGAGTATCCTTCATCTTTTCCAAAACAGCCTTGGATATGAAATACTGAGCATCCACAAGTAGATACTCAGCAAACTTTGTAGAACTCAAATGGTATACACCAGCAGCTGAATATAACCTCCATTGAAGACCACTGAGGTCATCTTCAAGATCCTTCCAAATTGCAGGATCTTCATCTTTTGGCCCACACATTCTTTTGAATGTGGTCCAAAGTTTTATTCCATTAGCTGAAGTTGGTGCTTCAGCCTCATACTTGGTCTCCATCAACCTCCAAAGGTCCACCAAGTCTTCTCTATCACAACTTGCAAACAAAGATATGAGAGTGGTAAAAGTGTGTACCTCCTTGCCAAATCTGCCAATCTTCCAGAACCCACATTCATCTTCTTCATAGCTCACAATTGGGTTCCTAGAATCTAATGGTAACACTTGCACCATATCTGAAGCTTATAATGGGGAGAGCTTGAGGCTCTTTCTTATAACTGCTTCACTTGGATATAGTGGATCCATATCTTTTGGAAACTCAAATTTAAATCCCTTCTTCACTGGCCTGGGAACCATCATAGCTTTCTTGGTTTCCATTTCTTCTGCAAGTTGCTCCTTTCTTTCATCTGAAAGAAGTCTGAGAGTGTTTGCTTCCTGCACTCTCACCCAAATGGGATAAGCCCTGTTTTCCAACTCATCAAATGTCAAAGCCTTCAACTTCTGATATGTCCATCCAACTCCATGACATCTGAGCAACATAAAGTAGAGCTCCCTTCTATCCCTTTTTAACTCTGAGAGAATATTGCTTGCCTTGTGTTTCAAAATTACCTGGCAATCCTTCTGAACTCTAGGAAGAAGCTCCAAACCCCATATTTGATCTGAAATGGTCAGGTCTGGATTATCCATGCAACTTTCTTCCCAAGAATTGTACATTTGAACCACCTCTGGCATGTCAAAGTCAACCTGCAATTTCAACTCTCTCAGCTTCTCTTTGGCCAACTCATCTCCATACTCAAGCCTTTCAGGTTCTATAATCATTACACTTGAGTCTGAGCTAGCTCCATCACTTTCTTCTTCTGAAGTCACAACAAATGGTGACTTCTCCTTTTCATCTTGTTCCATTATTTGTTCAGCCAATCTTCTATCAAATTCAACTTGGGCTGCATCTTTTGGAACAAACTCTTCTACCATTTTACCCTTACCCTTATCTGATGGTGCAATGGTTGGTAAGGTAGATGGTAATACCTGAGTAGAAACCTCCTTGATGATAGATGATGACTGGGATACATCACCTTCATGTGCAGGTCTGTCAACGCCCAAATTTGTTCTATCAACGCCCAAAATACTTCTATCAGCGTCCAAATTTGCCTTGTCAACGCTCAAATATTTTCCCTCAGCGCCTTGTGTAACCTCTCTCAACATAGCTGTAAATGATAAATTTAAATTGGTGGGAGAGACTAAGGACGTATCAAAACCTGTTTGTTTCTTCAAAGTTGTAAGGGCTTCAGCAACATCCATTGATTGACCATCCTGGTTGCCCTTATCACTCAGATTTATTTGATCTTCCTCCCCTTTGGAAGACTCCTCCATACCCCTCCTAGCATGATCACTTTCCAAAACAACAATCCTCTCCCTCAATTGCTTGAGTTCAAGGCCTTGTGAGCTGACAATTTGTACTAAGTCTGCATTTTGCTTTTGCAAGCTAATGCAGACTGCCGTCAATTCTATAAGAGTCATTGGTTCCAGTCTGCCCTCTTCTAAAATGGGGATTTGACCTCCCAAATCAGATTCATTGGGCAAGGATGAGGACTTAATGATGGTGGGACTGCCTTGGCCAGCTTCTAAGCCAGAACCAATAGTCCCAGCCTCATCCAGGTCACCAGCCACACTTGTGGTGGTGGTTCTCTCTGCTTCATGGCTAGGACCACCAGAGGAGAACACTCCAGTAGTCCTTTGGCGTTTCATCAACCTATATTCAGGAGGTGTGGAAGATGGTGTAGAAGAATGGGTAGATGTGGGTTGGTTAAGGGGTGTTTGGGATTGTGAAGGTTGTGTGTCAGCGTTGGAAATAGGCACATCAACGCCAACATTTGATGTGTCAGCGTCAAAGGGTTCTTGGTCAAGTTGCATGTGTTCAGGTGAGGGTAAAGGTTCATGAATGGGTTCAAGTTGTGGTTGAGGGTCAATATGAGGTTGGGGGTCTGGTTGGGGTTGTGCTGCTGCAATAACAGCAAGCATGGCTTGGGTTAAAGGTAAGTCTCTATGGGGTGGTGAATCCATCTTCATAAAAATAGCTTTCTTTTTCTCAGGGATCTTATAAAAATCATTGTGATCCCTTGAGCAGTATCCTTGATCATCAAAAACCATTTGCAGAAAACGGGGATAAGCTAAAGTCATTTTTTTCCCCTTGTTTTTACACATCCCCTCAAAAATCATTTTAGAATAGTTATATTTTTGCCCTGTTGCAATGCACACAATAGCACTTTCAATGGATCTATTGATCTCATTGTGTGCAGTACATTTGGGACTCAGACATTGAAGGAGGACATGTATGATGTACTTCCAGGCTAGGGGAAATTCCTGCTTATGATACTTGTTGAGAGTACCTTCATCAGGAAAGGGATATCCCAAAGCCCTAAGCCCTTGTTCTATTTCATTTATGGGAAGGGTGGCTATACCATCAGCATCATCAAGATGCAAGGCTTGGCGTACCAAAGCCTCAATAACCACCCAAGATCTCCCATGAACAATAGAAGTCAATGTGGTCACTCCATTAACTGTTGAGGAACTGACAGTGTTCCAAAACTGCTTAATGTGTGTGACTGGAATGAGTGGTGCATGAGAAAGAGCATACCTTAGTGGGGATGCGTTCAAATACGCCACCATTTGTGTGTATTGGGGAAACAGAGCATCATCAGCTTCAAGATAAGCAATCATGTTGTGTTGTGATCTGAACCCCAATGCCAATTCTGCTGAGTTAAACTTTGGTGCCATTGATGAAAGCTGTTAATTTTAAGTGTAGAAGATGAAGTTGATGAGAGAAAATTGTTAGACAAGAATTATAGATACCCTGTTTAAAATAGGAGCCAAATTTATAGGAGAGTAAGAATGCATGTGATTGGCCCAAAAATAGGCAAACATTTTCAAAAATCAATCATGAAAATATTGAAAAAGTTATAAGTTATCTCATGCATTAAATGAAAGTAACAACTCCTAAAATTACGGCTTGAAAATATGTCAAAAAGTAACAACTAGGTAGGTCCCATTGAGTGTCAACGGTCAAAAATAACCTATCAACGCCCAACGGCTATAATCTTGTCAACGTTTGCCTAAAGCCATGTCAGCGTCCAATTTGCTCACAACAACGCTTAGAAAATTCTTGTCAGCGTCCAAAAATAAAATTATTTTAAAAAGTGAAAAATGACCTTAACAAGTAATTTATCCTAGAGAAGATAACCAAAAGCTGATAATTATCATAGGGCGGCAAGCACTGTCCAGTTATGCACACTTGCATAAGCAAGATAGACATAACAGTCCTCTAGTGTCCCTTGCTAACCAAAACTCTAAACAACAAAGTTACCTTATAAAATCCTTGTTACTCCCAGGTAAATCCCATATCAAAAGCATTCCCAAGTCTCCCAACAGACCACAACCAATTCTAGGCCAAAAATGTCTTGGCAGCATGCAAAGTTGATATACTATGCATGCTACAGTGCCTCATGATTTAGTAAAACTAACTCATACACACCTGTGGACACAATCTAGAATTGTGATAAGAGTATCATATGGATACCCAAACATCCTAAAGGTTCCTAAAACCTCCCCTTAAACTATGATACAAAAAGTTTGCTAAAATCATGCATGAACATAAAAAATTTATGTCAAGATAGGAATGAAACATTCCAACCATCATCCATAAATAAAAACTTGTCCAAATGCTTCTCCATTGATCCATAAGCAACTCTGTATCCAATGGTATACTGCTAACACCATCTGCACATTTAGATTGAAAACCACAAAACTAACATTGTTGCTGACAACGCTCCGATAACACATGACAGCGTTGAGGGAAGCTTTATCAGCGTTAGACAATTATATTGCTGACAACGTTGCAAAAACACTTATCAGTGTTCAAGCAACCTTTGTCAGTGTTAGAAAGATATAGTGGAAAATCTAAATCATCAATAAGACCAATAATAATAATGCATCATCCTGTACATACTTTTACAAAAAGAATCCAAAACATATATTATATGAGATTAACCATTCCAATACTTGTTACCAAGTATTGAAATCTCCCAGCATCAAAAGGTTTAGTTAATAAATCTGACACATTTTCCTCAGTGTCAACCCTATCTGGTTGTATTAAACCTTTCTCAAAGCAATCTCTTATAAAATGGTGTCTAATTTCTATGTGTTTAGTTTTAGAATGATGTACAAGATTCTTAATGATGCATAAAGTACTATTATTGTCAACAAATATCTTAGTATGCATGAAATTATACCCATAGTCCAACAGCTGGTTCTGAATCCACAAAACTTGACCACAACAAGCAGCTGCAGCCACATACTCTGCTTCAGTTGTAGAATTAGCCACCACTGTTTGTTTCTTGCATTGACAAGATATTAACCTACTACCAAGAAACTGACATCCACCAGTTGTGGATTTCCTATCAAATTTATCACCTCCATAATCACTATCTGAATATGCAATCAGCTCCAATGGTGAATCCTTTGGGTACCACAAACCAAGACTAGGATAGCATCTTAGGTACCTAAAGATCCTCTTCACATCATAAAGGTGACATTCTTTGGGAGTCACTTGATGACGTGCACAAGCACACACAGCAAACATAATGTCAGGTCTGGAAGCAGTAAGATACATCAAGGATCCAATCATGGATCTATAATGCCTGACATCAACATCTTTCCCATCTCCAATCTTTCCCCAAGGGTGTTCTCTATCCATAGGAGTAGTAGCCCTCTTTTCATGTGGAGAAAAGCCAAACTTCTTCAAGATCTCAGCAACATATTTGTCCTGGGAGATGAAGATACCATCTTCTTTCTGCTGAACTTGTAAACCAAGAAATAAGTTCATCTCCCCCATAGCACTCATCTTGAATTTGCCTGTCATAAGCTTGGAGAAATCCTCACTCATCTTTGGATCAGTAGACCCAAAAATGATATCATCAACATAGACCTGCACAAGCAACACATCCTTGCCTTTCTTCTTTGTAAATAGTGTCTGATCTATGGTGCCCCTCTTGAATCCATTGTCCACCAAATAGGTAGACAAAGTACCATACCATGCTCTAGGGGCTTGATGAAGGCCATACATAGCCTTTTTGACTCTATACACTTTATCTGGATGCTCTGGATCCTCAAAACCAGGAGGTTGCATTACATAAACTTCCTCAACAATGGTGCCATACAGGAAGGCACTCTTGACATCCATTTGATAGACTGTGAAGCCCATGCAAGAAGCATAGGCTAGAAAAATCCTAATAGCTTCAATCCTTGCAACTGGTGCAAAGACCTCCTCATAGTCTATCCCCTCCTCTTGTGTATAACCTTGAGCCACTAACCTTTCCTTGTTTCTGACCACAATGCCTCTTTCATCTCTTTTGTTCCTAAGAACCCATCTTGTCCCTATAGGTCTGACATATCTAGGACAATCAACCAGCTCCCAAACATCCTGAATTGCAAATTGGTGAAGCTCATCCTGCATTGCTTCCACCCAACTTGGTTCTTTGAGAGCATCAAATATTTTCTTGGGTTCTTCTTGTGACAGAAAACATGCAAACAAACATGCTTGCACAAGAGGGGTATCAACCTTCTTGTGTATATTGGCAATAAACCCACCAAGACCTTGATGAGATCTTCTAGTCTGAACTGGAGTCATAATATCACCAATGATCTGAGATGTGGGGTGATTCTTCATTGTGGAAGTGAGAACCCCTCCTTCAAAAAGTCTGGTGTCCTCAACCTCATGCTTCATGTTGCCAATGTCTTCTTCATCAGACTCTCTTATATCAACATAAGGAGGACCTTCTTCATAAGAATTGGAAGGTTCACCTTGTTCAAAAGTGGAAGAGAAAAGATGTGCAAAGGTGTTGTCAACGTCTGAACCTTGTTTGTCAGCGCTTGGGCTAACAACGCTTGAACTGTTGTAGTCAACGTCTGAATTGGTCTTGTCAGCGCTAGATTTTCCTTTGTCAGCGCCTGAAGGACCATGCATGTTTGTATCTGGTGGTATTTGGAAACCACCATTATCTTGTCCAGCAGCAGCAGCAGCAAAAGCATCTGTCCAAATGGGAATTGTGACATATTCTAATGTAGGAGATGCCTTTTCTGCTTGTGATCCAACCTTCTCATGAACCTGTGTACCTAAAACATTAACAACTTGTTCCTCCACAACATTTGAAGTTACCTTCACAATGTCTGGATTAGTGACAGACATATAATTTAAAGTTCTAGATAAGGGTTCCAAATCAAATAACCAATTAGGACCACTTTCAGGATCACTAGGTTTATTCTCTAAGAACCTAACATGTACTCTCTCAACTATACGTTTGTCCTCTTTAAGATAAACCCTATAACCCTTGCTCTGCACTGAATACCCCATGAAGTAACCCTCATCATCTTTTGCACTAAATTTCCCTAAGGCATCACTAGTATCCAATACTACTACATGACAACCAAAAGGTCTGAGAAAACCAATATTAGGTTTTCTTCCCCAAAGTAACTCATAAAGTGTTTTGTTCTGAATTTTGTTAACCAATGCTCTATTTTGCACATAGCATGCTGTATTAACAGCCTCAGCCCAAAAGGCTATTGGAAAGTGAGCATCAGCCAACATTGTTCTGGCTGCTTCAATTAGGGTTCTATTTTTCTTCTCAGTAACCCCATTTTGTTGTGGGGTTCTAGCAATGCTAAATTGCCTAGTAATTCCTTTCCTGGCACAGAAATCATCTAGCTTCTTGTTCCTAAATTCTCCACCATTATCACTCCTAAGCATTTTAACCTCATTGCCAGACCTTTTCTCAATCTGAGTGATAAAATCAATAAGAACATCAGCTGTGTCACTCTTCATAGCTAGAAAGAATGTCCAAGTAAATCTAGAGAAGTCATCTGTGACAACAAAGCAATATGACTTACCATTCAAACTTTCTAAATTTGTTGGACCAAAGAGGTCCATGTGAAGCATATGAAGAGGTCTGGAACTAGTATGCACCTGTTTGGACTTGAATGAGACCTTGTGCTGCTTGCCCTTAAGACATGCAACACAAGAGTGGTCATTGTGGAAGGCCTTCTCAGGCAAACCATCAACTAAACCAAGTCTCACAAGTCTATTTATATTTTTAAAATTTATGTGCCCTAGTCTCCTGTGCCACATATTACTCTCATCTACTGAGGCCTTAGCATAAAAACAAGACATATTGGTATTCATTTTAATCCCATTTAAATTCACATTGTATATGTCCTTATGCCTAGGTGTTCTATACTCAATATATTTCTCATCAGGGATCTTAAAATCCTTGCTTAACACCAAACACTCAATATCAGTAAAAAGAACCTTATTTTTGTTATCACAAACTTGTGATACACTAAACAGGTTGTAATCAATTTCTTTTACTAGGAAGACGTTCTTAAAACGCAGATTATTGGTGAGAAGGGTTCCTTTGCCTGTAATGGTACCATAACCACCTCCAAAGTATACCTTATCACCATCTTTAATAGGGGTGAAATTCGTCAGATAGTCTTCCTTCCCTGTCATGTGCCTTGAGCATCCACTATCCCAATATCCATAATCATTGATCTGTCTTTGAATGCCCTGCACATAAAGAAAACAAATTAGTTTTCTTTGGGAACCCAAGTCTCAAAAGACTTGGATTCATCTGGTTGTTCAATAAGAACAGACTTAGTTCTCACAACAACCCCATTCTCATCCTTTTTAGGATGAAATACCCAGTTAACCCCAATAGGTTTTGTAATGACCTTTGAAATGTAATTAAATCTATTGCAAGTCATTGAAATCCCATTATCATTAGGGTTTTGATCTTTCTTGGGTCTCCATGTTAAGCTTGAAGAAGCTTTAGACCCCTTACCTTATGGCTGCAAATATTTAGGTCTAGTCACGTTTCTGTCAGCGTTAGAATTTGTCCTGTCAACGCTGAAATTACCTTTGTCAGCGTTGAACCTAGGGTTTGCTACAGGAACCCATTGCCTATTTGACCAGGTGTTTGTCTTTTGAAATGGTCTTTGTCCATGAGTGTTAGACCTTCTAGAAAAGAATGGGGCAGGTCTAATCACTTGTGGACTTTGCTGCACACAAGGTTTGGGTCTGACAACGTTTGACTTTATAACAACGTTGACTTTCTTCCTGTCAGCGCTGAAATTGTTCCTGTCAGCGCTGGCTTTGGGAGAGTTGACACACTTGTATGCCAAATGTGAAAAGCTACCACAAGTGTAACAGGCTTTCTTAGACACAAACTTAGGTCTAGAAGAGAAGAAACCTGTTCCATGATTGCTAACTTGGCTCTTGGGTGACCTATTATTCCTATACATCTCTGCATATTTAATGGTAGGTCTTCTAATAGTGTTTGAGCCTAGGTCAACAGCTTTACCAGTGATTGGGTGAGTAACCTTAATGGGTGGTGATTCATTGGGACTTTCACATAGCAAACCTCCCTTAACAAATAAAGTAGGGTTAGCTTTCTTCCACTCATTTAGGTCAGTCAATTTTTGTTGATACTCTTCCACTGGAGTGACAACTCTTGGTGGAGGAATGAATTCCTCCACTTGGAGCTCTGGTAAACCAGTCCAAGATAAGTCCCTTCGTTGGACACCATAGAAGTCACCAGCTGGTGGTGGAACCAGAGAGTAATCATTCATCCCAATCCCAGTCATGTCCTTAGGATCCCTTTGTTTAGCTACACAGTCTCCTAGGGTTTGGGTGGCTCTATCAAATCTTTGAATTTTGAGGTCAACATTATCTTTATTCTTAATGGCCTCATCTAACTTAGCCTGTAATTCACTATTAACCTTTTTTATGATGTTTCTAAAATCCATACTACCCTCTAGCTCATGTTTTAAGATATTGATCTTATCTTTTAAGTCAAGTTCCATTTTCTTGTATTCAGAAATGGTTTTCTCAGTTTCAGTAAGAGCTAGTTGGTAATTAGACAATTTACATCTTTCAGTGCTCATGTCATTCCTTAGCTTTAACACCTCTTTGTTAAGTCTTTCAGTGTTTAACCTACAACCTTTGCTACAAAAAGCATCATCATATACCTCATTATCAGATGAAGAGGAGGAGTGTGCCATGAGAGCATATTCAACATGCTCTTCTTCTTATCAGCAACCAATGCTTTGTCCTCTTCAACATCCTTAGCCAGATAGCTCCAGTCCCATCCTGTACCATCAATTCCTTGAACTGCAACCATAGCTTTGGAATCCTGAGCTTTAACAACCTGACTTGAGGGTTTACCAGCATCAGATCTTCTAGGAGATCTGCATTCCCTCATGAAGTGCCCCATACGATGACAGTTGTAGCATTCAACTTTGGATTTATCAAATCCAGCTGTGTCTTTAGCATTGAAGGTCATCTTCTTTTTAAACCTTCTGTTCCACGTATTTGCTCTTATACTAGCAAGAGCCATGTTCCACTTGATGTCCATCTCTTCCAAATGCTCATCACTTATCTGCTCAAGGTCCTCATATGTAATCACTGAACCATTGGGCAAAGAAGCAATGTAAGCACAAACTGTGTCCAAATCCAAACCAGTAGGTTTAACTCTTGGGGAGTCATTCTTGAATGTGTCAGCGTCTGAAAAGGAGACGTTGACAGGACTTGTTCCAGCGCTGACATATGATGATCCAGTAACTGGATGCATATAAGAGTCCTTCTGATTGAATTGACCTTCACTATGAGAGAAGAAGGCCATGTTGCTGGTGGTAGATTTGCTTCCATGCTCTGAAAGAGTTTCATCTTCCAACAGTCTTAGTTTGTTGTAGATGTCATCAAACGAGGAGCTCTTGTAAGTATTGTTGGCAAGAATAGATCTTGCCTCAATCTTCCATGCCTCACCAAGACTTTTAAGAAAGGTAGCATTGGTGTCAACATCACCAACTTGTGTCCCCATGAAGGACAACTTGCTTGTGATGTCAAGCAATCTGCTTCTCACACTACTCAGTTTCTCATTGGGTTGAGCTTTGAAGACAGTATAATCATGCAGAAGTTGCTTTTTCTTTTCTTCCTTAGTGTCTGCATTGCCACCATATGTAACTTCAAGAGCTTCCCAAAGATCCTTAGCAGATTCATAGCCTCTATATTTATGCTGATTTTCTTGTCCCAAAGAGACTTTCAAAATATTTAGGGCTTTCATGTCAACCCTTTTCTTTGCAATATCATCAGCAGCTACAGCTCTACCATCTCCAGGTTTTTCTTTCTTATCCTCTTTAGGGCATCCTTCAACAGCTGTTCTTTGACTAATGGCATCAAGAATCTTTTGAGCCTTATTGAATGTGTTTCCATATTCATTAATCTCCCAGAGTGTGTAGTCATAGATCCCCAGATATTGTTCAAAGTTGAACTTCCATAAGTCAAAGTTGGTTGCATCAAGCATGGGAATCTTGATGTTTGGTAAGGCTGAGGAGGAGGAGGTTATTGCTTCAGACATGATGTTGTTAGGGTTTCTGAGAAAATTGGGGTTTTGGTGTTTTTAGGGTTCTGGTGTTCGTGTATGGTGTTCTTTAAAGATCAAAAGTTCCTCAACAAGCTCTGATACCACTTGTTGATCCCAAACTTAGATCGATTAGCTTTGTGTATACGAGATTAGATCAAGTAATACACGTAGAGAAACCTTTGTATATGCTTTATGAATCTAAGTGTTATGCGGAATTTAACAGTTAAACAAGAACACACAAGATGTAAACAAACTTTCACTTTGATTATGAATGTCGAACTTGCTTACAATGAAAGATGTTTACGAATGAAAACTTATATAAAACTTATATCAAACATTAACCTAAAGGCCTTTTTTTATAGATACAAGAAGCCTTGTACAATAATCTACGTATCAGCTATTCTAGGTAAAGATAAACATAGAAAATACATTGTCGTTTCTATCCTTACTAGAAGTATTCTAGAATATAATAAACGTGTAGATTATATCTTCCATCAGTGCTGGTCTTCAATGTGTCAACGCTTGACTATAACTTGTCAACGCTTGAGCTGTCAGCGCTTGTTTTCTTCTTGTCAACGCTTGATTTGTTCTTGTCAGCGCTCAAGTGATCTGGCCTTAATTTATTCCCAACATGGTTGACTGAGTTTATTAATTAAACTCGTTAGTGGAAGGGTGACTGGGATGGGGAAGTGAGGTGGTGAGGAGTGATTGGTGGAGTGGAGTGACGTGTAGGATTGATTGGTTGGGATAAGTTTCAGTGTCTGGCAGTTTAAGTCCCCCAAGTTTCTTGTCCTCTTCATTTTGTATAAACAGCAACAATACTCCATTTCCTTTTATAATAAGTTTGGCAGTTTGACACTTTTGGCACAACAGGTTTTGCAAACTTTGTATAAGGACCACAAATGAAATAAATGCAATCTTCAAGGGCTAAACTTGTACAAACTTGATATTTTAGGGACCCACAAGTAATTTTGAGGATTTACAGGGGTATAAAATGACAAGCCTTCAATAGTTGAGGGACCATTCTTGCAAATCTTCAAAACTTCAAGGTCATTTTTGGAAAATCCATTCTTGGGCCCGGTTCATTGTGCGGCTTCGTTTCCCGTGTTCGTTTTTGAATGATTCTTGTGATCTTTTTGTCATTTCCTCAATATCCGTACCTAAAATACACAAGCAACAAACACAAGCATATATTTGGCAGTTTTAATGATATTTTATGCATTTTAAGCCCGATTTGGACGATGAGACTATGTATAAAAGCAGTCTCATCATGTACTTATGCAACACGGTAAGGTTATCGCTTATGCCTCGCGACAGTTAAAATCGTATGAAGCTAATTATCCTACACACGACTTGGAATTGGCTGTTGTTGTTTTTGCTCTTAAAATCTGGAGACATTATTTGTATGGTGAGACTTGTGACATCTTCACCGATCACAAAAGTCTTAAGTACATTTTCGCTCAGAAAGAGTTAAATATGAGGCAGAGACGTTGGCTGGAACTACTTCAGGATTATGATTCAAATATTCAGTATCATCCCGGAAAGGCGAATGTGGTGGCTGATGCACTTAGTAAGAAGACGGGGATGTTAGCAGGCATTGAGATGGGTCGTGAACTCATCATTGATTTGGAACGTCTAGATGTCGAGTTTTGTGTTCGTGGTACTGATGGTTTCTAGGCTAGTATGAAGATTGAGCCTAATCTTATACAAAAAATTAAAGAAGCTCAGGAAGATGATGGCGAGTTGTGGGCCGTGTTGCAGAAAGCTGAGGGAGATGATAGTACGAAATTTTGGGTGGGTGACGAAGGTGTAATCCGGTATGGGGATAGATTGTGTGTTCCAGAAGATCCTACTCTCCGTGAGGCTTTATTGACTGAAGCACACAGTTCTCCTTTCTCCATTCACCCGGGTTCCACTAATATGTATGGTGATCTGAAACAACATTTCTGGTGGAATGGCATGAAACAGGATATAGCTACTTTTGTGTCTCGGTGTATGGTTTGTCAGCAGGTGAAAATCGAGCATCAACGTGCTAGTGGTCTTCTTCAACCTTTGGATATTCCCGTTTTGAAATGGGATGAGATTTCCATGGATTTTGTGACAAGACTCCCTTGTACACGGATGAAGAATTATGCTATTTAGGTTGTGGAGGATCGGCTGACCAAGTCGGCTCACTTCCTTCCCATCCGCAAGGACTTTTCGGTTAGTAAGTTAGCAGAGATTTTTCAACGAGAGATTGTTCGACTGCATGGTACTCTGGCGGCGTTTGTGTCCGATAGAGATCTACGTTTTACTTCCCGGTTTTGTAAAAGTTTGTAGAAAGCCTGGGGTACGAGGCTTAAGTTTAGTACGGTGTTTCATCCACAGACTGACGGTCAGACTGAGCGGACTATTCAGACTTTGGAGGATATGTTACGATCTTGTGCTTTGGAGTGGACGGGAAATTGGGATGAGTATTTATGCCTTGTGGAGTTTGCCTACAACAATAGTTGGCATGCTAGCATCAAGCCAACACCATTTGAGCTTTTGTATGGACGTAAATGTCGGGCACCCATTTGTTGGAATGAGGTAGGAGAGCGTATTATTGAGGGTCCGGAATAGGTGACTAATGAAAAGGCCTCTCATTGCTAAAGAAAAGCTTAAGGAAGCTAGATCACGACAAAAGAGTTATGCTGACCGCCATAGAAGGGAGATATCCTTTAATCCCGGTGATCGTGTGTTTCTAAAAGTTTCTCCATGTCGCGGTGTTCTTCGTTTTGGTATAAAGGGGAAGCTTAGTCCGCGTTGATAGGCCATTTTGAGATTCTCGATCGTGTTGGGGAGGTTTCGTATCGTTTGGATCTACCTCCGCAATTATCTCATGTGCATAATGTGTTCCATGTTTCGCTTCTGAGGGGATACAAGTATGACCCACTGCATGTCGTTTCGTATCCTTTGGATCAAATCCAAGAGGACCTATCTTTGGCTGAGGAACCTGAGGCCATCTTGGACCGTCAGGAACGAGTTATGAGGAATAAGACTATTCCTTTCTTTAAGATTCTTTGGAAGAACCATCCTGAGCGCGAGGCTACTTGGGAGACCGAGGAATCTAGCGTTCTAGTTATCCGCACTTTTTGTATGATTCGGTACGTTTTGTTTCGTTATGTTCTCTTTAGAAGTTTCGCGGCCGAAATTTCTTATTTGAGGGGAAGAATTATAAAACCCGGAATACAATACTATTTTAATTTCAAGGACGAAATTTTCTTTTTAGAAGGGAAGAGTTGTAAAACCCGCATTTTGAAAATACGATATTTGGTCATTTAAGTTTAATTTGAAAATTTGAAGTATCATTTCATTTTGTAATGTTGGGAATAAATTATGGCCAGTCTACTTGAGCGCTGACAAGAGTAAAACAAGCGTTGACAGGAGTAAAACAAACGCTGACAGCTCAAACGTTGACAAGACAAAGTCAAGCGTTGATACATTGAAGACAAGCACTGATGGGAAGATATACTCTACGCGTTTATTGTATTCTAGATTACTTCTAGTAAAGATAGGAACAACAATATATTTTATATATTTATCTTTACCTAGAATAGTTGATACGTAGATTATTGTACAAGGCTTCTTATGTCTATAAAAGAAGACCTTTAGGTTAATGTTCAATATATAAAGTTTTCATACGTAAACTACTTTCATTGTAAGCAAGTTTGATATCATTAATCAAAGTGAAAGTTTGTTTATATCTTGTGTGTTCTTGTTTAAGTGTTAATTCCGCATAACACTTAGATTATCATATACATATACAAAGGTTTCTCTAAGTGTATTACTTGATCTAATCTCGTATACATAAAGCTAAATCGATCTAAGTTTGGGATCAACAAGTGGTATCAGAGCTTGTTGAGGAACTTTTGTTCTTAAAGAACACAAGAACCCTAAAAACACCAAAACCCTAATTTTCTCAAAACCCTAAACAACATCATGTCAACTCCAGAAACAACCTCTTCCTCCCAACTTTTGCCAAACATCAAGATTCCCATGCTTGATGCAACCAACTTTAAATTATGGAAATTCAACTTTGAGCAATATCTGGGGATCTATGATTACACTCTCTGGGAGATCATTGAATATGGGAACACATACAATAAAGCTGAAAAGGTTGCTGCTGCTATTGCCACAAGAACTGCTGTTGTTGGATGTTCAGAAGCAGATAAGAAAGAAAAACCTGGTGATGGTAGAGCTGTGTCTGCTGAAGATATAGCTAAGAGAAGGGTTGATATGAAAACCCTAAATATTCTGAAAGTCTCTTTGGGACAATAGAACCAGCATAAATACAGAGGTTATGATTCTGCTAAAGACCTTTGGGCAGCTCTTGAAGTTACGTATGGTGGCAATGAAGATACTAGGGAAGAAAAAAAGAAACAACTCATGCATCATTATGCTGTCTTTAAGGCTCAACCTAATGAAAAGCTTAGTAGTGTGAGAAGCAGATTGCTTGATATTACAAGCAAATTGTCCTTCATGGGGACACAACTTGGTGATGTTGACATCAATGCTACTTTTCTTAAAAGTCTTGGTGAGGCGTGGAAGATTGAGGCAAGATCTATTCTTGCCAATAATACTTACAAAAGTTCCACGTTTGATGATATCTACAACCAACTGAGGCTGTTGGAAGATGAAACTCTCTTAGAGCATGGAAGCAAGTCCATCAACAGTAACATGGCCTTCTTTTCTCATAGTGAAGGTCAATTCAATCAGAAGGACTCCTACATGCATCCAGTTACTGGATCATCATGTGTAAGCGCTGGAACATGTCCTGTCAACGTCTCCTTTTCAGACGCTAACACATTCAAAAGTGACTCACCAAGAGTTAAACCTGCTGGTTTGGATCTAGATACTGTATGTGCTTATATTGCTTCTTTGCCTAATGGTTCAGTGATTACATATGAGGACCTTGAGCAGATAAGTGATGAGCACTTGGAAGAAATGGACATTAAGTGGAACATGGCTCTTGCTAGTATAAGAGCAAACAGATGGAACAGAAGGTTTAAGAAGAAGATGATCTTCAATGCAAAGGACACAGCTGGATTTGATAAATCCAAAGTTTAATGCTACAATTGTCATCGTATGGGGCACTTCATGAGGGAATGCAGATCTCCTAGAAGATCTGATACTGGTAAACCCTCAAGTCAAGTTGTTAAAGCTCAGGATCCTAAGGCCATGGTTGTAGTTCAAGGAATTGATGGTATGGGATGGGATTGGAGCTATCTGGCTAAGGATGTGGAAGAGGATAAAGCTTTGGTTGCTGAAATTGAAGAAGAAGAGCATGTTGAATATGCTCTCATGGCACACTCCTCCTCTTCATCTGATAATAAGGTATACGATGATGCTTTTTGCAGTAAAGGTTGTAGGTTAAATACTGAGAAACTTAACAAAGAGGTGTTAAGATTATTAGATGATGTGAGCACTGAGAGATGTAAACTGTCTAATTACCAACTAGCTCTCACTCAAATTGAGAAGACAGTTTCTGAATACAAGAAAATGGAATTTGACTTAAAAGATAAAATAAATATCTTAAAACATGAGTTAAATGCTAGTATGGATATTAGAATCATCATGGAAAGGGTTAATGGTGAGTTACAGGCTAAGTTAGATGAAGCCATTAAAAACAAAGATAATGTTGGCCTTAAAATTCAGAGATTTGATAGAGCCACACAAACCATAGGTGAATGTGTGAGTAAACAAAGAGATCCTAAGGACATGACTGGGATTGGGATGAAAGACTACTCTGTGGTTCCACCACCAGCTGGTGACTTCTATGGTGTCCAACAAAAGGACCTATCTTGGACTGGTTTGCAAGAACTCCAAGAGGAGGAATTCATTCCTCCACCAAGAGTTGTCACCCTAGTTGAAGAGTATCAACAAAAGTTGACTGACCTAAATGAATGGAAGAAAGTTAACCCTACCTTATTTGTTAAGGGTGGCTTACTATGTGAAAGTCCTAATGAGTCAACTCCCATTAAGGTTACAAACCCAATCACTGGTAAAGCTGTTGACCTTGGCTCAAACACTGTTAGAAAACCTAGCATTAAGTATGCAGAGATGTATCGGAATACTAGGTCACCTAAGAGCCAAGTTAGCAGTGATGGAACAGGCTTCTTCTCTTCTAGACCTAGGGTTGTGTCTAGAAAAGCCTGTTACACTTGTGGTAGCTTTTCACACTTGGCATATAAGTGTGTCAACGCTCCCAAAGTCAGCGCTGACAGGAACAAATTCAGCGCTGACAGGAACAAAGTCAACGTTGTTAGAAAGTCAAACATTGTCAGACCCAAACCTTGTGTACAACAAAGTCCACAAGTGATTAGACCTGCCCCATTCTTCACTAGAGGGTCTAACACTCATGGACAAAGACCATTTCAAAAGACAAACACTTGGTCTAATAGGCAATGGGTTTCTGTAGCAAACCCTAGGTTCAACGCTGACAAAGGTAATTTCAGCGTTGACAAGACCAATTCCAACGCTGACAGAAACGTGACCAGACCTGAATATTTGCAACCACAGGGTAAGGGGTCTAAAGCTTCTTCAAGCTTAACATGGAGACCAAAGAAAGATCAAAACCCTAATGATAATGGGATTTCAATGACCTGCAACAGATTTAATTACATTTCAAAGGTCATTACAAACCTATTGGGGTTAACTGGGTATTTCATCCTAAGAAGGATGAAAATGGGGTTGTTGTGAGAACTAAGTCTGTTCTTATTGAACAACCAGATGAATCCAAGTCTTCCAAGGCTTGGGTTCCCAAAGAAAACTAACTTGTTTTCTTTATGTGCAGGGCATTCAAAAACAGGTCAATGATTATGGATATTGGGATAGTGGATGCTCAAGGCACATGACAGGGAAGGAAGATTATCTCACTAACTTCACTCCCATTAAGGATGGTGATAAGGTTTACTTTGGAGGCGGATATGGTACTATCACAGGCAAAGGAACCCTTCTCACCAAGAACTTGCGTTTTGAGAACGTATTTTTGGTAAAGGAACTTGACTACAATCTTTTTAGTGTATCACAAGTTTGTGATAACAAAAATAAAGTTTTGTTTACTGATACTGAATGTTTGGTGTTAAGCAAGGATTATAAGATCCCTGATGAGAAATATCTTGACTATAGAACACCTAGGCATAAAGACATATACAATGTGAATCTAAGTGGGATTAGAATGAATAACAATATGTCTTGTTTTTATGCTAAAGCTTCAGTAGATGAAAGTAATTTATGGCACAGGAGACTAGGGCACATAAATTTTAAGAATATAAATACGCTTGTGAGACTTGGCTTGGTTGATGGTTTGCCTGAGAAGGCCTTCCACAATGACCACTCTTGTGTTGCATGTCTTAAAGGCAAGCAGCACAAGGTCTCATTCAAGTCCAAACAGGTGCACTCTAGTTACAGACCTCTTCATTTGCTTCATATGGACCTTTTTGGTCCAACCAATATAGAAAGCTTGAATGGTAAGTCCTATTGCTTTGTCATCACAAATGACTTTTCTAGGTTTACTTGGACCTTCTTTCTAGTTATGAAGAGTGACACAGCTGACACTTTAATTGATTTTATCACTCAGATTGAGAAGAAAACTAGTCATGAAGTTAAAATGCTTAGGAGTGATAATGGAGGTGAATTTAGAAATAAAAAGTTAGATGATTTCTGTGCCAGGAAAGGAATTACTAGGCAATTTAGTGTTGCCAGAACCCACAGCAAAATGGGGTTGCTGAGAGGAAAAATAGAACTCTAACTGAAGCAGCCAGAACCATGTTGGCTGATGCTCACTTTCCTATAGCCTTTTGGGCTGAGGCTGTTAATACAGCTTGCTATGTTCAAAATAGAGCATTGGTCAACAAAATTCAGAACAAAACACCTTATGAGTTACTTTGGGGAAGAAAACCTAATATTGGTTTTCTCAGACCTTTTGGTTGTCATGTAGTAGTTTTAGATACTAGTGATGCCTTAGGTAAATTTAGTGCAAAAGGTGATGAAGGCTACTTCATGGGGTATTCAGTGCAGAGCAAGGGATATAGGGTTTATCTTAAAGTGGTCCAAATTGGTTGTTTGACTTGGAACCTTTATCTAGAACTTTAAATTATATGCCTGTCACTAATCCAGACATTGTGAAGGTAACTTCAAATGTTGTGGAAGAACAAGTTGTTGATGTTTCAGGTACACAGGTTCATGAAAAGGTTGGATCACAAGCAGAAAAGTCATCTCCTATACAAGAATATGTTACCATCCCCATATGGACAGATGCTTTTGCTGCTGCTGCTGCTGGAAAAGATAATGGTGGTTTCCAAGTACCACCAGATGGCAACATGCATGGTCCTTCAGGCGCTGACAAAGGCAAATCTAGCGCTGACAAGACCAATTCAGACGTTGATGGCTCAGACGTTGACAACAATAGTTCAAGCGTTGTTAGCCCACACGCTGACAAACAAGGTTCTGACGTTGACAACACTTCTGTACATCTTTTCTCTTCCACTTTTGAACAAGGTGAACCTTCCAATTTATATGAAGAGGTTCATCCTCATATTGATGAAAGAGAGTCTGAAGAAGAAGATATTGGCAACTTGGAAAATGAGGTTGAAGACACCAGACTGTTTGAAGGAGGAGTTCTCACTTCCACCATGAAGAATCACCCCACTTCTCAAATCATCAGTGATATTATGACTCATGTTCAGACTAGAAGATCTCATCAAGGTCTTGGTGGGTTTATTGCCAATATTCACAAGAAGGTTGATACCCCTCTTGTGCAAGCATGTTTGTTTGCCTGTTTTCTGTCACAACAGGAACCCAAGAAGATATTTGATGCTCTCAAAGAACCAAGTTGGGTGGAAGCAATGCAGGATGAGCTTCACCAATTTGCAATTCAGGATGTTTGGGAGCTGGTTGATTGTCCCAGGTATGTCAGACCTATAGGGACAAGATGGGTTCTAAGAAACAAGAGAGATGAAAGAGGTATTGTGGTCAGAAACAAGGCAAGGTTAGTGGCTCAGGGTTATACACAAGAGGAGGGGATAGACTATGAGGAGGTATTTGCACCAGTTGCAAGGATTGAAGCCATTAGGATCTTTTTAGCCTATGCATCCTGCATGGGCTTCACTGTCTATCAAATGGATGTCAAGAGTGCCTTCCTCTATGGAACAATTGTTGAGGAGGTATATGTGATGCAGCCTCCTGGCTTTGAGGATCCAGAGAATCTAGATAAGGTGTATAGAGTCAAAAAGGCTATGTATGGACTTCATCAAGCCCCAAGAGCATGGTATGGTACTTTGTCTACTTACTTAGTGGACAATGGATTCAAAAGGGGCACCATAGATCAGACACTATTTACAAAGAAGAAAGGTAAGGATGTGTTGCTTGTTCAGGTCTATGTTGATGACATCATTTTTAGGTCTACTGATCCAAAGATGAGTGAGGATTTCTCCAAGCTTATGACAGACAAATTCAAGATGAGTGCTATGGGGGAGATGAACTTCTTTCTTGGTTTACAAGTTCAGCAGAAAGAAGATGGTATCTTCATCTCCCAGGATAAATATGTGGCAGAGATCTTGAAGAAGTTTGGCTTTTCTCCACATAAAAAGAGGGCTACTACTCCTATGGATAGAGAACACCCTTGGGGAAAGATTGGAGATGGGAAAGATGTTGATGTCAGGCACTATAGATCCATGATTGGATCATTGATGTATCTTACAGCCTCCAGACCTGACATCATGTTTGTTGTGTGTGCTTGTGCACGCCATTAAGTGACTCCCAAAGAATGTCACCTTTATGCTGTGAAGAGGATCTTTAGGTACCTAAGATGCTATCCTAGTCTTGGTTTGTGGTACCCAAAGGATTCACCATTGGAGCTGATTGCATATTCAGACAGTGACTATGGAGGTGGTAAATTTGATAGGAAATCCACAACTGGTGGATGTCAGTTTCTTGGGAGCAGATTAATATCTTGGCAATGCAAGAAACAAACAGTGGTGGCTAATTCTATAACTGAAGCTGAGTATGTGGCTGCAGCTGCTTGTTATGGACAAGTTTTGTGGATTTAGAACCAGCTGTTAGACTATGGGTATAATTTCATGCATACCAAGATATTTGTAGACAATAACAGCACTTTATGCATTATTAAGAGTCCTATACATCATTCTAAAACTAAACACATAGAAATTAGACACCATTTTATAAGAGATTGTTTTGAAAAGGGTTTAATACAACCAGATAGGGTTGACACAAAAGAGAATGTGTCAGATTTACTAACTAAACCTTTTGATGCTGGGAGGTTTCAATACTTGGTAACAAGTATTGGAATGATCAATCTCACATAATATGTGTCTTGGAGTCTTTTTGTAAAAGTATGTACATGATAATGCATTGTTATTGGTCTTATTTGAGGATTTAGATTTTCCACTATATTTTTCTAACACTGACAAAGATTGCTTGAACGCTGATAAGTGTTTTTGTGACGTTGTCAGCCATATAATTGTCTAACGCTGACAAAGCTTCTCTCAACGCCGTTATGTGTTATCGGGGCGTTGTCAGCAATAATGTTAGTTTTGTGGTTTTTTAATCTAAATGTGCAGGTGGTGTTAGCAGTATACCATTGGATACAGAGTTGCTTATGGATCAATGGAGAAGCATTTGGGCATGTTTTTATTTATGGATGATGGTTGAAATTTTTAATTCTTATCTTGACATAAATTTTTATGTTCATGCATATTTTTAGCAACTTATGTATCATAGTTTAAGGGGAGGTTTTAGGAACCTTTAGGATGTTTGGGTATCCATATGATACTCTTATCACAATTCTAGATTGTGTCCACATGTGAGTATGAGTTAGTTTTACTAAATCATGAGGCACTGTAGCATGCAAAGTTGATATACTATGCATGCTGCCAAGACATTTTTGGCCTAGAATTGGTTGTGGTCTGTTGGGAGACTTAGGAATGATTTTGTCATGGGATTTACCTGGGAGTAACAAGGGATTTTATAAGGTAACTTGGTTGTTAAGAGTTTTGGTTAGCAAGGGACACTAGAGGACTGTTATGTCTATCTTGCATGAGCAAGTGTGCATAACTGGACAGTGCTTGCCGCCCTATAATAATTATCAGCTTTTTGGTTATCTTCTCTAGGATAAATTACTTTGTTAAGGTCATTTTTCATTTTTAAACATTTTTATTTTTGGACGCTGACAAGTATTTTTCCAACCGTTGTTGTGACCAATTTAGACGCTGACATGGCTATGGCAAACGTTGACAAAAATATAGTCGTTGGGCGTTGATAGGTTATTTTTGACCGTTGGCACTCAATGGGACCTACCCAGTTGTTACTTTTTGACATATTTTTAGGCCGTAATTTTGGGAGTTGATAACTTTTATTTAATGCATGAGATAAACTTATTATTTTTCAATATTTTCATGATTACATTTTGAAAATACTTGCCTATTTTTGGGCCAATCACATGCATTTTTTTCTCCTATATATTTGGCTCCTATTTTTAAACAGGGTACCTATTATTCTTGTCTAACACAATTTTCTCTTATCAACTTCATCTTCATCAATCATTTTTAACAACTTTCAACAATGGCACCAAAGTTTAAACCATCAGATTTGGAATTGGGGTTCAGAAGTCAACACAACATGATCGCGTATCTTGAGGCTGATGATACTCTGTTTCCCCAATACACACAAATGGTGGCGTATTTGAACGCATCTCCTTTTAGGTATGCTCTTTCTCATGCACCACTCATTCCTGTCACACATATTAAACAGTTTTGGAACACTGTCAGTTCCTCAACAGTTAATAGAGTGACTACATTATCTTCTATTGTTCATGGGAGAACTTGGGTGGTTACTGAAGCTTTGGTACGCCAAGCTTTGCATCTTGATGATGTTGATGGTATAACCACCCTTCCCATTAGTGAAATAGAACAAGGACTAAGGGCTTTGGGTTATCTTTTTCCTGATGAAGGAACTTTAAATAAATATCATAAATAGGAGTTTCCCCCAGCCTGAAAGTACCTAATACATGTCCTCCTACAATGTTTGAGTCCCAAGTGCACTGCACACAATGAGATCAATAGATCTATTGCTAGTGCTATTGTGTATATTGCTACTGGGCAAAAATTTAATTATTCCAAAATGATTTTTGAGGGCATGTGTAAAAATAAAGGGAGCAAAATGACTTTAGCTTATTCCAGATTTTTACAGATGGTTTTTGATGTCCAAGGATACTGCACAAGGGATCATAATGATTTTTATGAGATCCCTGTGCAAAAGAAAGCTATTTTTATGAAGATGAACTCACGCCCACATCGTGACCTACCCCTAACCCCAGCTATGATTGTTGTTATTGAAGCAGCTCAACCCCAACCAGACCCCCAACCCCAAATTAACCCAATACCTGAACCATTACCTTCACCCCAACATATGCAAATTGACCAAGAACCCTTTGACGTTGACATGTTAAATGTTGGCGTTGATGTGCCTATTTCAAACATTGACACTCAACCTTCACAGACCCAAACACCCCTTAACCAACCCACATCCACCCAATCCACATCATCATCTCCACCAACACAATATAGGTTACAAAAATACCAAAGGACTACTGGAGTGTTCTCCTCTAGTGGTCCTAGCCATGTAGCAGAGAGAACCACCACAAGTTTGGTTGGTGCTATGGATGAGGCTGGGACTATTGGTTCTGGCTTAGAAGATGGCCAAGGTAGTCCCACCATAATTAAAACCTCATCCATGCCCAATGAATCTGACTTGGGAGGTCAAATACCCATTTTAGAAGAGGGCAGATTGGAACCAATGACTTTGATGGAATTGACGGCAGTCTGCATGAGCTTGCAAAAGAAAAATGCAGACTTGGTACAAGTTGTCAGCACACAAGGCCTTGAACTCAAGCAATTGAGGGAGAGGATTGTTATTTTGGAGACTGGTAGTACAAGGAGAGGGATGGAGGAATCTTCCAAAGGGGAGGATGATCAAATAAATGTGAGTGATAAGGGCAGCCATGATGGTCAATCTTTGGATGTTGCTGAGGCCCTAACAAGTTTGAAGAAACAGACAGGTTTTGATACGTCTCTAGTCTCTCCTACAAACTTAAATTTATCATTTACAGCCATGTTGGAGGAATTTGCAAAAGGCGCTGAGGCAGGAAATTTGAGCGTTGACAAGGAGAACTTGAACGCTGACATGAGTATTTTGGGCGTTGACAGAGCAAGAGTGAGCGTTGACAGACCTGCAAATGAGGTTGATGTATCCCAGTCATCATCCATCATCAAGGAGGTTTCTTCACAGGTATTACCATCTACCTTACCAACAATTGATCCATTAGATAAGGGTAAGGGTATTATGGTAGAAGAGGTTGTTCCAAAGAATGCAGCACACATTGAATTTGATAGAAAGTTGGCTGCACAAATTGTGGAACAAGAAAGAAAGGAGGTGTCACCTTTTGTTGTCACTTCAGAAGAGCAAGAAGGAAGGATGAGGCTAGTTCAGACTCAAGTGTTATGATCATAGAACAGCCAGAAAGACTTGAGTATGGTGATGAGCTGGCCAAGGAGAAATTGAGAGAGTTGAAATTGTAGGTTGATTTTGATATGCCAGAGGTGGTTCAAATGTATCATGCTTGGGAAGATAGATGTATGGAGAATCCACACTTGACCATTTCAGATCAGATATGGGGTTTGGAGATTCTTCTCAGAGTACAAAAGGATTGCAAGGTCATTTTGAAACACAAAGCCAGCAATGTTCTCTTAGAGTTGAAAAGGGATAGAAGAGAGTTGTACTGCATGTTGCTCAGGTGTCATGGAACAGGATGGACTTATAAGAAGTTGCAGGCATTGACATTTGATGAGTTGGAATGTAGAGCTTATCCCATTTGGGTTAGAGTGCAGGAAGCAAACACTCTAAGACTTCTTTCTGATGAAAGAAAAGAAGAACTTGCAGAGGAAATGGAGCTCAAGAAAGCAATGTTTGTTCCCAGACCAGTAAAAAAGGGAGTTTCTCTTGAGTTTCCCAAAGATATGGATCCATTACATCCAAGTGAAGCTGTCATAAGAAAGAGCCTCAAGATCTCACCATTAGAAGCTTCAGATATGGTACAAGTGTTACCACTTGATTCCAGAAACCCAATTGTAAGCTATGAAGAAGATGAATGTGGGTTTTGGAAGATTGACAGGTATGGAAAAGAGGTTCACACTTTTACCACCCTTATATCTTTGTTTGCAAGTTGTGATAGAGAAGACTTGGTAGATCTATGGAGATTGTTAGAAGCCAAGTATGTGACTGAAGAGCCCACTTCAGTCAATGGAATAAAACTATGGTCAACATTCAAGAGAATGTGTGGGCCAAAAGATGAGGATCCTGCTATTTGGAAGGATCTTGAAGATGACCTCAGTGGTCTTTAATGGAGATTGTATTCAGCTGCTGGTGTTTATTATTTGAGTTCTACAAAGTTTGTTGAGTATCTACTTGTGGATGGTCAGTACTTCATGTCCAAGGATGGCTTGGAGAAGATGAAGAACACTCAGCTGGAAATTGATTATTCAAGTGACGTGGCAAAAGACTTGATCAGATTTATTTATTACCAATATGAGAAGGTTTGTAAGATTCCTCCTAGTTCTTAATGTTTATTCAGAAACTTGATCACTGGAGTAGATATCAAGTTTAGGGGAGGATTGTTGGGAATAAATTATGGCCAGTCTACTTGAGCGCTGACAAGAGTAAAACAAGCGTTGACAGGAGTAAAACAAACGCTGACAGCTCAAACGTTGACAAGACAAAGTCAAGCGTTGATACATTAAAGACAAGCACTGATGGGAAGATATACTCTACGCGTTTATTGTATTCTAGATTACTTCTAGTAAAGATAGGAACAACAATGTATTTTCTATATTTATCTTTACCTAGAATAGTTGATACGTAGATTATTGTACAAGGCTTCTTATGTCTATAAAAGAAGACCTTTAGGTTAATGTTCAATATATAAAGTTTTCATACGTAAACTACTTTCATTGTAAGCAAGTTTGATATCATTAATCAAAGTGAAAGTTTGTTTATATCTTATGTGTTCTTGTTTAAGTGTTAATTCCGCATAACACTTAGATTATCATATACATATACAAAAGTTTCTCTAAGTGTATTACTTGATCTAATCTCGTATACATAAAGCTAAATCGATCTAAGTTTGGGATCAACATGTAAGACTTTATTTCATTAATTAATAAGTTTTAAATAGTTAAAACTTAGATTAATATTTGGAAAATTAAGAAGATAATATATACTTAAAGAAATAATAAATAAATAAATTGACATGGACTAGATGAAAAAAAACCCGCATGCATCATCATTGCTATATTAAATCATATCATCAAACCAATAATTTTTAATCTTCTATAACCGATGGCAGCATGTTAATATTTGACTAAAATATTCAATCGACAAAAATAATACTCATTAATTAGCATTTAAAGCGTTTCTCAATTCAGCTCTAATCTGGTTGATTCGAAGAAAGAGGGTATACCTTTTCCATATATATATAAGCAGTGTCTCAAACATAACTCATTTCCATTATCACTAAACTAAAACAAAGTTGTCGCAATCAAAATAATAGTTGCGGTTCACGTCGAGCGGTTTCAGTTTAAAGCGTAGGGTTGATTCTAGCGGTGGGGTTCAGGGTACTTTTGGTCCTCTCGTTGGAGTTTTACATTAGTGTTCACGTTCAGGTCTAATGTGCTGCTAGTAACTTGTTCTATCATTATAATGTATATATATATATATATATATATATATATATATATATATATATATATATATATATATATATATATATATATATATATATATATATATATATATATATATATATATATATATATATATATATATATATATATATATATATATATATATATATATATATATATATATATATATATATATATATATATATATATATATATATACTAGCGTCGTAACCCGCCCAACGGGCGGGGTCGCTTTTGTTGTTGTTCCGGAGAGTTTATTGTATGTGTGTTTTTAGTTTACTGTATTTCTAATTTAATCTTTAAATATATTTTAGTTATAGTTTACGTTTAAGTAACGTTATATTTATGTTAATTAAAAATTTTAAAATCAATCTGAATTTAAATAAAAAGTTCTTAATGTTTTAACTTTTTTAAAGTTCTAAAAAATTTTGTTTAACCATCTAAATTTTTTTAAAGAATTCTAAAACGCACCACACATCCACATTGCATTTTTTTGTTTGGCTAATTATATAAAAGTTACGTATTCTATGAAGATTTTTAAAACATAGTAGCAGTGTTTGTCAAATTATTTGTGTTGTCGTCGTTTTAGTTTAAATGGCCTCTTATTATCTGACAGTTTGATGATCATACACGATATTACGCTAATAGTACGTTTGTGTGTTAGTTTTATGTGTTTACAATTATGGTTCGATTCTCTTCTTTTTTTACCCCAGGTCATCCAGTGATCGTGTTTTGTTTCTTTTATATATCCAGTGATCGTGTTGTCGATTTTTAAGTATGTTTGTGTATTAATTTTAATTTTTTAAGGTGACACTCGTTTTTGTTAAAAAAAACTTAAACGAATCTAATTTTGATATTTTTAGGGTTGGCCTAACCAACGGACTTATTTAGTCCCAAGTCAATTTTCTGTTTTACTAATATGGGCGGGTTTGTTTTATTTTGTTTTTTTAAAGTATGTTTGCATATTAATTTTTGTTTGTGGGTTTCGTTTTTGTTAAAAAGAAACTTAAATGAATCTATTTTTTATATTTTTAGGGCTTGGCCCATCCTACGAACTTGTTTAATTCCATGTTAATCTGTCTTTTTACTAATATGGGTCAGTCACTTCTCTTTCCCTTGCTTTGCTCCCGTTTACAGGGTTTGTTTTGTTTTTTAATGTTACGCTTGTGTATTTATTATATTTTTTGCGTCATTTTTGTTAAAAGAAGACCCAAATGAATCTATTTTTTCATAAATATTTTAGGGATTTTTTCACCTATTGTACTTACTTTATCTCATGTCAATCTTTCGTTTTATTAATGTTGGTTCTTTTTATAAAAAGAATTGTTTCATATTATTAATTAAATGAAAATTTTCTTGATTTTCTTACTTTAAAATTATTTTTTTGGGAAGTGAATTTTTTTACAAAAAAAAATTCGTTTCTTTTATGTTATAAAAAAATAAAAACATTTTTTTACCATTTTAAAATGAGTAGAGTGTAATTCATTTTAAAAAAGTAAGATTAAAAGTAAGATTTTTAAAATTACGAAAAAATAGTTTTGATAAAAAAAACGATAAAAACATGGACTACTTAATGTGTTTTTGTAGAGCGTTAATAGTTTAATACCAATTTGGTGTTGTATCTAAACGATAATTTTCCACAAATTAACTCCAGTTGCTAACACCATAATATTTTTGTACAATGTAAAAAAGTTTCAAATTAGTCGAACTATATAAAGGAATGCAGGACAAAGAAGTAAATTCTTGAAAAAGATTATACTTCCGCAGCTGAAGCAATTTGGCTCTTTCTTTTACTGAGAGTTTCTTTCTGTGATTTAAAAACCAAGCCTACGTGACCAACATTGGTCCACTGAATTTCCGGTACAGGTTGCGAAAGCATCTCGTTTTGGTATGCGGTTTTCGTAAAAAGATGGAAGCAAGTACCGGTCCCTGTTCGACCTGCACGTTGGTCAGCTGGACCTCGACTGACTGTAAACACCTGAAGAGCAACCAATACCCATTCATGGGTTATACACCTTTTACCGTACCCCGTATCAACAACATAATAAATACCGTCAACTGTTAGCGATGTTTCTTCTATGTTTGTAGCCACGATGCATTTGCGAGCACCATCCTCATGTTTTTGAAAGATTTTGGCTTGTAAGTCGACTGGAACTTGGGAGTAAATCAAAGACGAGGAGAACTTTAACGGCGCTCATGAGTCGAGTCGCTATATATCCGATAATGTTGCTACTGCCCATCGTAAAGCAAAAAGATATTTAACCATCAATAGCGAAATATAGCTTGTTAGAACATAGCTTATGTTCAAGAACTCTTTGGATCCTATTCTTTTCCTTGACATCAACATCATGACTCCCTTTGCTCAGCTCAACCTCGAGCTACAAAAGGCACATAAAATGTTGTAGACAGGTATCATAGAAGAATAAATCAGTCACATAAAATGTAAAAGTTACATAATAATAAGGTAAATTAGCATAATAAATCAATCACCAAGTCATATAGTCCACACAATACCTCTTGTTGACCTTCATGAAAGCAGTTTCTCTTCAGCCAGACGTTTATGGAAAGCGGCTTCAACCAAGGGTGCCGCCTCTTCTCTTTTTGCTCTTTCGAAGTGGAATGGTTGTACTCTGACTTGGATGGTGTTTCGGTTGGCTTTTTGAAACTGTTTAATTTGTTATTGTGACTTGACTGGAAGTCACTATAGTCAAAGTTTTATGTCGGTGTAAAAGAAGTTAACCATAGACTTCTACGCACAAATCACAAGAGGCGTCTTTCTTTTTTCTTTCACAAGTGTCCCTTTATGTTATGCATTAGTTTCTTTAATAATCAGAATGCCAAAAACTCAGCATCTGATTCTTTGAACAGTAAAAGAAATTCCTGACATCATCTGCCAACTGTTATATTGCCGCTAAAGTAAAAGACATAAGGATGTTTAAATACCTCTGCTTTTCTGAAGAAATTCCCTCAACTTGTTTGGCCTTCAAGGGAGTTCCACATCAGAAGTTTCAGATTTCCGAGTCTTCCATTCTTTTGTGATTAGTATACAATATGATATGATGAAGTGGCCATTACCTTGCTATTTGACGTCAAAACATTTTATAGATTGATCCAACTTTTATCATCCAGGCTTTGCAGCATCTTGGTGATTTCCCCAAAGATTCGAACCTGTGTTGTAACAGTGTCAACAAAGGTCATATCCACACTCTTCGGTACAATCTTTTCACTGATGTCGTTTCCCGATCAATGGACACAGCTGTAAGAAAACCAACGCAACAACACATAATACAAATCTATTAGTATAGAAATAAGTTTTTTTAGCTGCAGGAAAGTAACTTATCTCAAATGGAGTCAAGATGGCAAAATGGGCATCTTAGGTAATGGGTCAAACCGTGTAACTTTCCAAGTGACTTGAGATGAACAATGTTCACAAGATAGATCGATAAACAGAATAATCCAACCCCAAATCTGGTGTTATGTGGTGGAGGCTGTCCACTAATGAGGGTCACGAAAGGGATATTTGAGACTGGCCATGACAATGCTGGAAAAGGCACACAAATGAATATTATGATGATGTCATTGATGCGTGGGATGAGGACTTGGATATCGTGGATGTAGAGAAAATTCAGAATGGAGACATCAGCATGGAGCTGAACTAATCATACAAAGAATGCCTTACCTTTATGATAAGCATTTTGCGTTTTGAAACTTTATCAACTAATACACCAACACTTTCATATTCAAGTGATAGTGCCATATTATTAACCTCCTAAAAAATTTATTGCCTTTACACTGATTCATCCAATTTAACGCATCATGGAAGATTATTTTGTTATCAAGACGCAACCAGGAGCCAAGTCGTACAACTGCTCTACCCAAATATTCGAACATTTTTTCAGTGAAGCTGTCCTCATGAATCTCCCAGTTATCAACATGTTGAACTCTAACCTACAGCATGTGTGGCAATTCTTGTGTCAGTGTATTTTGGCAAGAGAATCAAAATAATAAAAAGTATAAGATGCAACATAGATTTATATAAATTACATTTAGCTTGATTTTATTCAAGTCCGGAGGCCTTACCATGGACATGTATACATTCCACATGCGCCCAACGGACCAAACCGAGTATAATCATTCCAACTTGAAGTGGTTTAGTTCAGGGCGTAGTTTTGCACATCTTGAACCAAGTTTGATATGATTCTTTAGAACGGTACACATGAAGGACTCGGTCCTTGCGGATTTTATATCAACTCAAAAAGCATCCATGATTCTATTTCTAAGGTCTGGAAATAATTCCATGTAACCATAATGTGATGGCGCGTGTGTATGTACGGCCCCATTCCATATTGTCTAGGCTCGACCACCTCATTTGGTTCTTGAAAAATCCACCAGGACAATGTGGGCAAGCAAAATTACGACCTCGAAACCAGACTGGCTACTTGTATTGGTAGCACCAGTGTTTATTAACCCCAGTCGACATGTATTAGATAATCTTTATTTTTCACTCTTGAGAAAAGGCACTTGGACTCTAGCAACAAAAAATTAATTAATCAGACAAATGACTACATTGCTTACATCTTTGTTTAGAACACGAATCTATTATAAAAAATCATATGTGGAAGAATAAGTGGTCATGTTCAAATGGACCTGCACCAAATAACCTTGTTTGATCCATTACCATATGGCCATCGTGTCATGTGAACTATCATATCATTTATTGTGTTATACTATTTGGCACTCTACCTTCTTTGTGAAAATAGCCTAATACAAATATATAACTTACAGAACTAAAGGATTAAATTAATATTTTGTATTTGTATTATAGACGATGAATCCAATAATACAACAACGTGAATTTTAAGAAACGCTACCTGTGCAGCAGCGACTGTATCATCTTCAACTTCCTGTGTAGCAGCGACGGTCCTATTGGAAGGGGTCTAACTGTAACAGTTCCGTTTGAGGTTTATTTATGAACACTGGCTGTGAAATTTGTTTACAATTCCATATAAGTATATAAAGAAAATTGTTTACTTAGCGCCTGCCGGTTTAAAAACAATCCATTTTGACCTATTGGATAAAAAAACCCAAAAGAAAGTTAATTCCATATCTAGGTTGGATTAGAAGACCTTTTTGACCCATAATTAGTTGATACCTACAGAAACGGTTGAGCATTTAAAAGCATGCCTTTGTTCCCAAGATGAATGTTTACTCTATATATTCCCAATTCTTTTGATTTATGGTTCTACATTAATTTTAAATATATGTAAACCGTTTTCTCAAAAAATTTCTTATTTTAGATATGAAAATAAGAAAATATTAATTTTACGTCTTAAAATATGCAAATTTAAGACTTTCTTGGCCTGAGATTTACCCTTCCTGAGTCTTGTGGGATCAATATAAGGTTTAAAATTCAGCCTTGAAAATACTGGTTTTTAATTTAAAGACTTTTCAGAAAAAAAGAAGGCGTGAAGCATTGATCTTTCATTTGATCTGAGAAATACCGTAATAAATTATAATGTCCATAAGTAATTACAAAACAAACTCACTAAGCACGCAGCATGTTTAAAATAGAACTTGTCAAATTTAAAAGAAAAATTTCTTACTCGGATATAAGATCTTGATGTTCTATGATATACTTTAAAAAGCAAACGCAAAAACTGGTGTCTTTTCATGAAGCTACTCTTTGCCCATACTTTCTCGGATTTTCTAACCTATGCCACACGCTCCTTCACCTAAACACACTTGGGTGATCGTTTTGCAGTCATAATCTGCAAACATTACAGAAAGTATGTGCATTGTTTATGAAAAAAGTAACTAATCGATACAGTTATATGAAAAAAGTAAGTATTGTATCCAAATTAGTTCTCATATCTGCAGACATTACAAAAAGTAACATTGTATCAAATAGTTGACTTCGGCACTCAAAAGTAATTTATATAAATGAAAAAAAAATAGTAACAGTGAGAGGTTTCAAAATCTGATCTTGCTTAAGTGTAAGTCAATAAGGCACCTATATTAATAACTTGTCGTAAAAATATATCGACTGAATTTAGAGCAATCAACCAACCTAAGCTGAATAAGACTTCTCTAAACCCCATTTTATCAACTAAAAATCTCAAGTGACAGAACAACAAAAGCCAAGGTTTTACCAGATCCAGTAGCAACATCAACAGCGACATATTTTTAGCTACACAGTAAAGGAATAATAGCAGCTTGAACAGGTGTGTAATTGACCCACTTCCTGAGTGGATAAAATCTGGTAATGTTGTTGGAATGCCAGGTGAAGTCCGCGATGTTTGGGAAGAATGGGTGGCTCATGCCGTTCCAATTTCAACATTTTTGGTTGTAGGTAATATTCATACGTCCTAAAACCATAGTAACTCCGTTGTAAAATCAGATTCAACATTTTGACCAATTGCAGATGCGTGGATGCATATACTGGACTAACCGAGGCTTGCTCAACACCTGGTCACATCAAAAACACCAAACCGTGATTAACAACCGCTAATGAATAAAATAATGGAAAGTTACATAAACTGAAGATGTGCAAACCCTGCAATACTGAAATCCTTACGAATTTATTAATAAGAGAAGTTTCCAAAACCAGTCATCTAATAATTTAAAAAATAAGAACAAACTCATGGTGATCAGCTACTAAAGGATAAATATATAAGTGCAAGAAGTATACATGTATAGTGTCCCGTCATAATATAAGAAGATAGCAATCCTTTTATCTTTTGTCCGATTTATATGTGATCAAAAGAGGAGTGTTGAGGGGCTCTAAAAAAAGTACACTAACCTTACCAAGCACCATAGACGATACCAGTTGAATGAAATTGTACAAACTCAAAATCCTAAAACAGTAATTTGCAGGAAAAAATTCTGATTATACTCAAAGGTAACAGAAATCCGTATATCATTTACATCTCATGTGCAAGTATGAGCAGAGGTTGATGAGAAATATGCCCTACCATAACCCTGTGAATATTAGAAGAACATGCTCCACTTGGAAACTAAGTTCTTTAACCATCTGTTTTCGATATACCTGCTTATTGAAATTACCAAAAGTAAAAATAAATCAAGAGGTACCCTAGTGATATTTCGCTTTACACCAGAGGTACATAGCTGATTATTCATGGCTGGTCTAAATAATCTAAAAAATAAATGTGCCAATATTGCGAGTTGTGACCTTTAGATACTTTACACGCCAAATGGAGCAACCAAGAATTTTGGAGTCAACACATTCACTATTTCAATCCAAGCTCTACTCACAAAAGCACCGAATACTGAAAGGAGACAACTCCTTTAGAGCATATATATTTAGAACGTTTTCAACCAGTTAATGATGGTAGGCATAGAAATTGCTACGTCTAGACAAAATAGATTGGTTAAGCTGAGATTTAACCAGATCCCCATATGCATATCTTATAGCTTCATGCAATTTTATCTTGTTAGCATAAACCTATAAGCATCTCACCTTTCTACCACAAGCTATCATCTCCTCTATGCATTTATCTACACATGGTATAACCATAAGGATCGAATACAGTAAAAGCAACCTATCAGTGGCTAATGCTAAAGGAGTGGTTGAGAAGATAGCATTCCCAAAATAGCCTGTACAATGTAGCCCACGCAAGAATTACAAAACATGAATATGGCAAACCTTTATATTTATCTGTCACCTGATAATATTTCAATATATTATTATGGGAAAATAAAGTAAAGAAGCGTAAATATTTTTCATTTTCATTTCGTGGAATCGTCTGATCATGTCATTTAAATTGTATCATGTTTGTGGTAAATCGTTGATTATACATTAATAACTCAAATGTAAGTTTTAAGACACAATGTCAACTGTGAGTAGGGTACACACCTTGGGATTCCATTTTGTAAATTCAAACTTGAAGAGAAATAAAAAAATAAAAAGATGATGATATTAGGGTTGTGAATTCATTAAGATAAAACCAAGAATTTCACATACCTGTAAGGGTCCTTACAAGGTGCTTCATAATTCCAGAAGCTGCAACCACATGAGATTTTTTCAACACACCGAATCAAAACGACTACCTCAAACGTCACATTGCCATAGGTGGTTGACCCCCTTTTTCTTCAATACCAAGCACAGGACCCTTTAAAGATGAGTTTGGACTCGGCAGTTCCCATTAGTGATACACCTAAATGACGTTAAAGAACTCATTGTGAACCATTTTCGACCACCAGATCCAACGGTCTATCCACTTCACATGGTTGAACACAGAGGATTCATGACTTTTGTGCATAATCTTCGGCCTAAGTTCAACATGGATGAATTTATCGTTCAAGGCGAATGTGTCACGACTCATCTCAAAGAAAAAAGCAACCATTGAGGGCTCGAGTGAAGAAATACTGGGCGAATCTGCCTTGAAGATACGGGAGCTTGACCATTGGGTTGTATTCTGGACTTAGTTATTTTACAGTAATTAAACACTGATGTTACAAATAACATTTTATGTCATGAGATGTCAACTTGATTTTAATCACATAGTCATCTATAACCGTTTGTGTGCTATCTCATGATTTGTTTATAAATATTACCTTTTGAATAACACAATTTACATACCAAAATATGCAGTAAACCGACTGAAGTTAGTGAAAAGTTGCATGAATTGTATGTCGGTCAATGTTACCGGAAGATGCCCATTTCAAGTGAAAATTGTTCCTGTTGTTACGTCATGCACATTGGCTTTCAAGCTGTATCTGTTTTTTGACAGATGCTACCGTTACTATTACTACGACTGCGCTTAAGAATCGAATTCCTGATCATTGCTATAGATTGGCAGCCATCTCTGTTGTTTCAGCTGCAATAGTCATTACTTAGGCAAGAACCATTATTAATTATGTTCTTTTTAGTTATTTTGTGTTCAAAACATACACGCTGTATACTATAATAAAGTATAAAGAATACCTTTTGTGCTTTTTTAACTTTGCTGTAACTTTAAAAGCAGAATCAAAATTGTATAAATCTTGCAAGAAGAACACTAAAATAAGTGAACTTGAGTTAATTTTTAACTGGAAATAAATTCGAACTCATAATAAAGAAACCTCATAAGGCATATTATTGACATCAAGCCTCCTGTCCCTGTAGTTTTCGGTTTTGGAAAAAACCAACCCAAACCGAACCGTGCACAACTTATGGACATAACATACACAACAGATTATCTCAATTGAACATTGTAAAAAAGAGGGATTTATCATGAAGCACTATTGATGTAAGCGTACCTTCTTCCTCGTGATTTCAATTTTGAATAGACGACACGCTGGAAGCTATTAGTTCAGTAGCTACAACAGTTGTTGGAGCATTGTTCACAGGCGGTATCTGATGTAAGATGACCATGGAATGGAAGAAGGTGTTGAGAAAGCGCTGATTTTTGGCCAAAGATCCAAGCTTCGACTCCTAGAACATAGGCAGAAATTACTTATCTACAAATTGAAGAAGGAATTGATTCAGGCGGGTCACTGTTACCAGGTTTTACTTGTCATTGGTGAGACAGGGTCAAGTAAAACATCACAAGTGACACAATATCTAACGGAATCAGGTTACACCACCAGGAGATAGAAAGCATGTAACACAGCCTTGTTAAGTGGCTGCAATCTCTATGGCTAAGAGGGTTGCGAAAGAGTTTGGTTGTCGTTTAGGTGAAGAAGTTGGATTCGCCATTCGTTTTGAGGATTGTGCTGTAAACAGCAGAAAACATTATCAGACTGAAGAAAAAGAATAGTCTCTTTACTGTCTACATATTATCATTTTCATGTGTAAAATACTGAAGTTACATCATAAATTCATAATATAAAACTTGTTGCTTTCAGGGACCTAAGGTCAGAAGTGGAGATGTACCTAAACCAAATTTCCTCGAGGAAGGACAACAATTCAATTTCACACGGGTTATGAATGTCACAGACGTTTGTGTTATACAAAGGATATGGTACCGATGTTTGCACATACATTCTTAAATTAGCAAAGTCCTTATAACTCAAGTTAATAAATAGTAGTATAAAACTTACCAAGAAATGTTGCAGCCTGCTGCTAGAATATCAGGCTTCCATAGAGATATCAGGCTGGTGTCACAATCCAAATGATAAAATACTTCCATTCACTTTCAAATGCAATGCCAACTACATATATACTTTTTTTTAATGTTCAGTTCAAACATTTCATGATTAATGATCCTAGAAAAAATGTTGATGCCTCATTCAATCCTTAATTGTATTGCAAATAAAAAAATTTAAGAAAAGAAATTGGAGTGTTAGTCTTAATGATTCCAAAGGAGCGCATACCTCATCAACATCATTCAAAACCACATACCGTGTTGATGTATGTTGCAATAGTGCTATCGCTGCAACTCGTGTCTCCTTAATCCTGAATGAGAATACAAATGTATCACATTCTAAAAATTTATCATATAGTGAACTTATCTAAAAAATAGTTTCAAGGTCATGATCCATCATTTAGATCACGGGTCAGCGCGATTCCCCATTAAGAAATCATGAAAGTACTACGTATTTTTCATCTTCATCATTAAATCTATACACAAAGTTCCCCATTAAGAAATCTTCATCAAGATTTGTATTGCTAGGACCAATAGCCACTCAAAACCGTTACTTAATCTTAAAACATAAATGACTATTTTATAAAAAAAGTACAGTACCTCTCCAAATCTGCTTCAATTAGAAAATGTGGCATTGCATATCGTGTCTGATTCTCCTCGTGATCCTCCACCTCCATCCCATGAAAATTATCCTTCCTTCACAGCAGTTGTGGTGTTGCATCTTCCAACCAAGAAATGGTATGATATACCTAAAGCTCTCTTGATTAAACGCAAGGTATGCATCTTTTTTTCTAAACCCATCATATAATTTCACAGTAAAAGATATAAACATTCAATAGGAGCATGTTATGGACTTAATTACACAGTAAAAGATACTTCAACACTTCGATTTTTTTTGTGCAAGCAGGTAGTAATCGTATGCTGGATCAAAAGTAGTTGAGAAAAAACATACCCAAATTTACGCCCCCACCTGATCGACAGACCAGTTGGCTTGTAATGTTGGGCTGATAGTTGCATAAAACATGTTCACCCTACACTTTCATCAACTAAATCTCCCTTGACATCTCTTGCAGATGGATATGCAAACACAATTCTATTTTTAGGCGCGTCTATTTTCATGGTGGCAGACGGGCGTGCAATGAACTCAACTCTTCACATGCTTTAGTATTCAATTTTATAAAACTAAAGTAAACCCAGATTTAATTCAACCAACCACCCCTTAATCTTTTATTAACTGCGTATAGCTATCACTTCAAATGTGATACTATGCTGTTTGATCATACATACAAAACAATAAGAAATCAATAACAGAATCAAGATCTTACAATCCAAGATCAAGATTCATAAACCAACACAACTGGAATGATGAATATCAAGAGCGATACAAACAAGAGAGACTTTCTACACGTTTACACACACACAGATACCTAACTCAAATGAGATAAAACCCTATATAAAGACTCGTAACCAAGCTAGAAAGGCAAGTTTCCATACTTGTCAAATATAGTCCTTCAACTCTCTAAACCTGCACACAAAAAGAAACAAAACGAAAACAAAGAAAAATAGAAGTAAAAACTTACCTTTTACCCCTTCAACTTTAATCACTTGTCAACTTATCTTTAATACCCCCTCTTAAGTTGATTTGTGATATAAGTTGATAAGATTAAGCTTATTACTCAGGAATTTATGATCTTTGATGCATAAACCCTTAGTAAACATATCAGCCACATTATCCTCAGATTTGACTTTCAAAGTCTTAATCAAACCTGCAGACACCTTCTCTCTTAAGAAATATAAGTCAATCTCAAAATGTTTAGTCCTTTCATGAAACACTGGATTAGCAGCAATCTGAATTGCAGAGCTGCTATCACAATGAATAGGAACAGGTAAACTTATATCAACTTTCAGATCTTTCATGATTTTAATAATCCACATTATCTCACAAGCAACACTGTTCATTGCTCTGTATTCAGCTTCTGCTGAAGATTTAGCAAGTACAGACTGCTTTTTGCTTTTCCATGAAACAAGATTATTGCCAAGATAAACAGTATAACCAGTTATAGACTTCCTAGTAACCTTACACTTTGCCCAGTCTGAGTCAACAAATGCAGCAAGACTAAGATCATTGTTTCTCATAAAAGAAATGCCATTACCAGGAGAACTCTTAAGATATCTAAGAACATGGAAAGCAAGTTTTAAATGTGATTTAAACGGATCATGCATAAATTGACTCAGACTGTGAACAGCATAGGCAATGTCAGGCCTAGTAAGTGTAAGATAGATCAATTTCCCAACAATTTTCTGATAACATGTCTTGTTATCAACAGGAACATCTTGTTCTATAACCTTTTGATCTTTTTTCCTTTTAGATGGATCAGGAATAGGTGCTTTAGCTGGCTTACATGCCAGCATACCATATTCAGCAAGCAATTCAAGACAATACTTTCTCTGATTAAGCACAAGACCATTGTTAGCATCAAGTACTTCTATACCCAAGAAGTACTTAAGCTTACCAAGATCTTTAATTTTAAATTTAGAACTCAAGTATTTCTTAAACTCATTAATAACAGATTCATTGTTACCAGTTATGATAATATCATCAACATAAACTAGTAAAGCAACAAAAGAACCATTCTCATTTTTAGTGAAAAGAGAAACATCACTTTTACTTTGTATGAATCCATTTTCAACAAGCACACTAGTAAGTTTTTCATTCCACTGTCTTGGTGCTTGTTTAAGACCATACAAAGACTTAGTGAGTCTACATACTTTATTATCATTAGACCCATATCCCTCTGGAAGTGTCATGTAAATTTCTTCATCTAATTCACCATATAAGAATGCATTATTAACATCAAGTTGATACACAGGCCAAGCATAGTGAACAGCAACAGAAATAAGGCATCTAACAGTAACAATTTTCACAACTGGTGAAAAAGTTTCCTCATAATCAATACCCTCTTTCTGACTAAACCCTTTAGCCACAACCCTAGCTTTGAACCTTTCAACCTCACCACTAGATTTGTATTTCACTTTCCATAACCACTTACAAGCAACAGCTTTTCTACCTGGTGGTAAATCTACAATAACCCAAGTGTTATTTCTATTAAGAGCATCCATCTCTTCATTCATAGCTTCAATCCACTTTGGATTTTTAATAGCTTCTGAATAAGATTTGGGTTCATGAATCTTATTCAGATTATTAGCAAAGACAAAATTATGCATGGACAAATTGGCATAGCTAAGCACACTATTAATATCATATCTAATCTTTTTATCCATCACATAATTGTCAAATTTAGCAGGAGTTTTAACAGGTCTACTAGATCTCCTTAACTCTGGTCTTTCTGGACTATTACCATTTTCAGACTCAAACATTTGTTTAAATTCCACAAAGTCATCACCCTCAGACTCATAATCATCATCATTATTGATAATGTCATCTCCTTCAAGACTTTCTAATTTGCCACCTAGATCATTCTGGCTGCTGTCAATGTCTGATCTAGACTCTTTGACTACCCCCCTAGAATGTCTGGCAACATTAGGAGAAGTGTCACTAGACACATCTACAAAGTCTGGAGTCACACTATTATCCATATCATTCCTACTGTCTCTCTTTTCATCATAGGGTTCACTTGACTTTGATTCTACTAGGTCAAAAAAGTTTTGACTGTTAACACCATTTTCTTCAAACACAAAATCTTTAACTAAATCATCATTTTTAAAAGGAAAAACAGTCTCATAAAATTTCACATCTCTGGAAAACAAAAAACTTCTTGTTTCAAGGTTATAAAGTTTATAACCCTTCTTAGTATTAGAATACCCCATAAAAACACATTTAGCAGACCTAGCAGAAAATTTATCTGAATTATTTAACACAGTTGCAAAACACAAACAACCAAAACTTTTAAGCAAAGAGAGACTAGGTGAGACATTGTAAATCATTTCATAAGGACTTTTTCCAGAAAGCACAGAAGTAGGGAGCCTGTTAATAAGGTACACAGATGTTAAAATACACTCAGACCACATGTTTAAAGGAATGCCCCCCTGAAACATGAGGGCTCTAGCAACATTAAGCAGATGTCTATGCTTTCTTTCAACAATACCATTTTGTTGAGGAGTGTATACACAAGAAGTCTGATGTATTATACCATTAGATGTAACAAATTTTTCAAACATATGATTTATAAACTCAGTCCCATTATCACTTCTAAAAATCTTAACAGAAACATCAAACTGAGTTTTAATGAGATTATAAAACTCTACAACTTTCTCAAAAACCTCATCTTTTCCTTTAAGTAAATACAACCAGACTGCTCTAGTATAATCATCAACAATGGTAAGAAAAAATCTGAAACCTTCCCTACTCTTAACCTTATAAGGACCCCAAACATCTAGATGAATAATATCACCCAAATGCAAAGTCTTATGATCACTAAGAGGAAAAGGTTCCCTGGTTTGCTTAGCCTTGTGACACACATCACAAGGCTGAGTTTCACCCAAGTCATCAATTTTAAGAGTATCTTTCAACACATTCAAAACTTGATCTGAAGGATGACCAAGTCTGTTGTGCCACATACATTTAGAAAGCATACAACAAGTAATTTTGCTATTAAAAATTTTCCTACCTGAATCAAACACATATAATCCATTATTCTCACTACCAGTCCCCAGGAGGGACTTTTGAAGAGAATCCTGAATAAAACACTTAGATTCAGTGAAAGAAACAACAAATTTATTGTCCTTAGCAAGTTTATGAATAGAAATAAGACTGACTTTGTATCCAGGTACCACTAACACATTTTTCAAAACAATTTTCTCAGTAAGTTTATAATTTCCAACATACTTAACCAATTCTATAGTTCCATTTGGATGTGAAACAGTTATATTCAAATGAGCAACACTTATAACATCAGTTAAATGATCAGCAGAAAAAGTCATGTGTTGAGAGGCACCAGAATCAAAAATCCACCCAACATAAGTACTATAAGTACTAATGTTAGTGTTGTAATTAAATAACTTGCAAGTAACAAAACTAATCACATGATTAGAGAAAGAAAAAATACCAGCAGCACAAGACTGCAACTCACTATTATCAGGCTTAGAACCAATCAAAGCCATCAATCTGTTAATCTGATCTTGAGTAAAAGGCATAGAGTTTCCAGTACTTGAATCATTCTTAACAGAAGCAGAACTAGCATTAACACCACTAGATGAAGTATTAGAATTAGCACCACCAGGAGTTCTTTTCTTGAATCCTGGTGGATACCCATTAAGCTCAAAACATCTATCAATGGTATGACCAGTCATATTACAATGCTTACAAATCAAATTATTATTCCTAGTAGTTCCTCTCCCTTGAGAAGGCCTACTATTATTATTATTATTATTATTATTGTTAGACCAGTTATTGTTATTACTATTAGACCAAGTAGAGGGTCTAGTAGCAAAAACAGAAGAGTTAGGTCTAACAGAAGAATTATGAACCAAGTTGTTCTTGTGAGACTCAACTCTGGATAGAGTAGCAAATGCAGATTTTACATCTGGCAAAGGATCAGAAGTCAACAATTGACTTCTCACAACACTATAAGTGTCATCCAATCCCATAAGAAACTGCATCAGTCTCATCAGACTATTATGAGTTTTAAGTTGAGGAGCACCCTCACAAGTGCAACTAGGCAGATTAACCAAAGAATCAAATTGTCTCCATAGACTATTATAAGTGTGATAGTATTCAGATAAAGAGGACCCAGATTGAGTAAGAGAGCAAATCTTAAAATGCAAATTATATATAACAGACCCATCAATTTTATCATAAGTCTCCTTAAATTCATCCCAAACATCTTTAGCACTTTTAGAAAAAATTGGACCTTGATACAACTCAGAAGAAATGCAACCAAGAATCCATGAAAGCACAACAGCATTACATCTATCCCATTGTTCTTGTAAAAACTCATCCTCTTTATCTTTAACACAAGACCCATCAATAAATCCCAATTTATTTTTAGTGTGTAAAGCAAGTTTAAAGGCAGCAGCCCATACTTTGTAATTTTCAGGACCAGTCAATTTAGTGGTTACAATAGGTTGGCCATTAGTATCAGATGGGTGCAAATAGAGAGGGTCATTAGAGTGAATGACTGTATTACTCTCATCATCAGTATCACTGACTTCCTTATCACCTTCACACATGATGCAAGATAAAAAACAGACAAAGAAAACACAACCCTTGTAACTCCTTTACAAGCAACTACCAAGTAGCAATTAACCTCTCAACCAATCAAACCTCCAAACTACCTAGATCCCTTCGACACCTAACACCCTCTATAAACAAAAAACAAGAGAGAGACGAGTGGTATTACAAAGCACGCGCTGCAACAACCTCTAAACAGAACCAAGATTTACAAGATCAAGCAGATCTTATAAACCAATATGCACAGCGGAAGAACACACCTGAAAACAAGATGAAACACCAAAAAACCACAAGGAATAACCACAATTACCTTTAATCAAGAAAAACCCTAATTTCAGATTTTTAGGGTTTCTTGATAAAACTTACCAGAAATGCAATTAAACCTAATTAATTGCACAAAGACCCAATTAATCACCTCAGGACACCAAGAATCGAAAAACCCCCAAATTTTTAGAAACCCTAAAAAATTAATTGATCAATCTTGCAAAAAAACACAATCAAGCTATGATTAACCAAAAGATTAATCAACGTTTTCTCAAAAAACCAGTTAAAACCCGATATCAAGAACCAATGGCTCTGATACCATATTCGATTTTATAAAACTAAAGTAAACCCAGATTTAATTCAACCAACCACCCCTTAATCTTTTATTAACTGCGTATAGCTATCACTTCAAATGTGATACTATGCTGTTTGATCATACATACAAAACAATAAGAAATCAATAACAGAATCAAGATCTTACAATCCAAGATCAAGATTCATAAACCAACACAACTGGAATGATGAATATCAAGAGCGATACAAACAAGAGAGACTTTCTACACGTTTACACACACACAGATACCTAACTCAAATGAGATAAAACCCTATATAAAGACTCGTAACCAAGCTAGAAAGGCAAGTTTCCATACTTGTCAAATATAGTCCTTCAACTCTCTAAACCTGCACACAAAAAGAAACAAAACGAAAACAAAGAAAAATAGAAGTAAAAACTTACCTTTTACCCCTTCAACTTTAATCACTTGTCAACTTATCTTTAATATTTAGGCGCCCTGTAGTAAAAAGTTTCATTAACACGTTATTTGAGGCCATAAACATCTAAAATCAAAACTTCATTATTAAAACCTTAATAAATATTTCAATCCCTTAGCAGAATTAGGATAGAGAAAGCAAACAGACTGAATACAAAAGAACATATGTATTACCTTCAAAGTCATCCAAGGCTCATATGCAGGTTGTATGTCAAACAATAGCGACACATAATTTGCTGCTGCATCCTCATTCAAGTAATAAGTGAACGAACTTCAGATAAATCAGAAATTACACCAACGACTTCAAAGGACTGTTCCTTTAACGACACCAGCTTAACAAAAAGTGACCCACTCCCACAACTGTTGTGTGCATAACAATAAGCCAATGGAGCGAATCTAAAGTCAGTGATGTGTGTCTCAGCATCTAGCTTACCTAAACAATACATGAAAAAAAGAACTCAAACCCTTGTATGGGATGCTATAACAGTCAGAGATCCATCATTACTAACTAAACAATCATAAATAAGAATTATGTTATTATCAAATCTTGTTTCGTTAGGAATCACAAAAACAACAACATGCAACCTACCCGAGATCCCTCTTAGATATCTTGAAACCGCTGCATATGATCTTGAATCTTGAAGATTAATTTCTTTTGGAGATTGAGTGAAATTCAATTGGGAGTTTTTGTTGATACGTTTGAGTTTGACAGAGAGATTGAGTGATGGGGACAGATGAGATTTGGATCGGATGTTTTAGATGGTGATGGATTGAGAGATGGGGGCGGATACTTTGAGGATAAGTGAGATTAGGGTTAAGTTGAGTAGGGATGGTATGTGTGTGTTTTTTCACCCGTCGGTGTGTGAAAAAAATGAGAAAAAGGGATATATCATTATATATACCAGTGGTTTTAAAACGCGAATTTTGAAAATCTACGTTTCAGAAAATCACGACCCAACCAAAAATGAGATAAATAAGGCAACAAATTAGATTTTTTAGCAAATTCTGAAATCCTATTGGCTAAAAGATGTGACTGGGATATGACTGGATTAAAAACTGTGGTTTTAAATCATAATTATACCTATATAATATATATATATATATATATATATATATATATATATATATATATATATATATATATATATATATATATATATATATATATATATATATATATATATATATATATATATATATATATAAAAACTAAACCAAGCTTAAAACATAAAAAGATTCCCATGCATAAAATGTAAATATATATATATATATATATATATATATATATATATATATATATATATATATATATATATATATATATATATATATATATATATATATATATATATATATATATATATATATATATATATATATATACTGACTGGAAAATATGCATGACCAAACATCAAATCTGATTATATAGAACCACATTCATTTAGTCGCTATGAATTCGAAGCTTTCGAATCCTTAAAAATTGGCACAAGATTATTATGTGATGGTAACCCTTTTGGTATATTTCAAACGGACTGTTTCGAACTAAACTGAACATAATATGGGTAAGTATATCTTTATTAGAGGAAGAAGAAGACTCATATTTTTATACTATATAGATTTATCCTATTCATTTTTTGTGACATAGCACCTCTTTTAAAACTAGTAGTAACTGTCATTGCTACAAACTTATACTTTATTATTTAAATATACATACACTACCAAATGGAGTCATAGGTACATAGTAATTTATTTTCATTATAAAATATTTTAATGCAGCCACAAAATTTGTATGATAACACAAGGGCTGAAGATAATACGCATTAACGTATAAATATTAAATATAGTAAAATATCAGTGCACCATAATATTTGGGTCATTATGATGTGGAGGGCTTACGGTTCGGTGTGAACTACTTATACGAATAATTAAATAACAAGTGATCGATTAGAAATTTATTAGTCCTTTAATTTTTGTAGATTTTTACTTGCAACATTTTTAACTAAACATTTTCAACACATGAAAGTTTTAGTGACACCTTTGTATAGTTAACTATCACTCTTTTATTTTTACGACACCATTTATATATGTCACTAAAGAACTATTTTTTTCTTACACCTTTGTACATACTATAATATTCAGTAAAATTATTATTTTATTTGGATTGAAGGAATATAACTAATAACTAAATTAATAGTATGTTGTCATAACAAAAAGAGAAAGATATAAATGAACCAAAACCAAGTACATAAAAGACGATACTGTAATTTAAGAAACGTGAGATTCTTAAATAATATTTTTTTTCTTAGTTGGTGTAGATCATTTGAAGAGTGACTGAGTCGAATTTTTATATACGCGTCGATTTTATTTTAAGGTACGGATATTCGGTTCTTTCAGCCAGAACTCTTCTCTTACCCTTCGAATCCTTTCTCTTTTGATCATCTCTAAGCCTTTGTTATGTTCCCCATATATTTATTTGTTGTTTGGATATGATTCACTAAGCCTTTTGATTCGTTATAACCCTTTGGATTTATTTAGGACTCATATACTTCTTTTGGACCAATTACGATATATGCTTTGTTATGACCTTTGATTTTGAATCCTTATGCCCGAGCCATATATTTTGGATTTCTAGTCATGGAGGTACCATGACCATGTCGATTGATGCACCAACGACATGACACTATCTGGGGCGGTGTGATTAGACCCTGGCGTTCCCTTTTGGATGGCCATTTATGCTATATATTTTGTAAGTGCATATGCTAGTCATGAGCTAGTGTTTGTGCTATTTTAGATTTGCAGGGGGCGTATGGATGCATCCTAGGTTTCAAAAATGTTGGATATTATTCGGGATATGAGTGTCATGTGCGATATGCTCCATATCATATCAAGGGTACATGGAAGTCGCGCTCCATGTGCACTTGGTGACTTTTGGATTTGGATATGATATATGATTTGTGTTAGGAGCTCGTGACATACCTTTACCTTTCTTTCACTTCTTGTTGACTCCTATATTCATTAGCCCTCATTTATATAACTTTGTTAATGCAGCTTCCTATACTACTCTTTACTTTTAGCCTTTGTTATATCCGTTCACTGGGTGTTTTGCTCAGCCGTTTTATTTTCCATGCGACAGGTATTAAGCGAAAGTCTGGGCGTTGAGAGTCTGATGAGAGCACTTATAGTCACCCAAATCAATAATTATTGAATTAATTTTATGATTTTAACTTTGGACCCCGTTGTTTTGGGGATTTGATAAATTTAGAGTATGTTTATGTTTTATTTTTTTAAGTTTTATTTTAGACCCTTATGTTTAGATATATCTGATAAGACACCATAAATGTTACAATTTGTCTCTTTTTGGAGCGGGGTGTTACAATTATGGTATCAGAGAGTCTACGACCTAGGATTGACATGTGAGGATTGGGTAGATTTGGCTTTCACGCGTACTTTGATATTATCGTTATATTTTAATTGATATGTATTCGTTTCCGCGGAATTTGTCATGTTTGTAGGGAGCTTCGTATTAGGATGTTCCATCTCGATATTACGTTATGGCTGAGTGTTTGGGTTTACGATTTAAAGTGTCATCGCTCCACAAACGTTTATAGAATGGCTTCCGAATTATGATGGCCCGAACAATGAAGTTTTCTAAGTACTCTGATATTATCGCTTTCCTTCGAATATAAGTATTCCGTCACTAAGCTTTGTTTTGTTTATGTCGTAGATGGTTGATGCACACGGGCAACCCGAATTTAATGGTCCTGCGTTTGAGGCAGCGGTGCAGCAGGCTGTTGCTGCATTGATTCCAGGCCTCACTACTCAGATTACGAACCAAATTCGCTAGAATACTGCTAGCGGTAGTGGAGGTGGGGTCAGGCGCCCACTATCCATGACTGGTTGGAGCGTTTTGGCAAACAGAAACCCCGTTCATTCAGCTCTGCAGCTAATCCGGTCGATGCTGAGAACTGGATTGCACACATCGAGAAGTTATTTGAAGCGTTGGGTTGCGGTGATGAACTTAAAGCTAGGCTTGCCACCTACAAACTCGAAGGTGATGCGTTGAGCTGGTGGAAAGCGTATAAGCAAGCTAAAGGCGGTGACGATTTCGTGATAACTTTGTCTTAGGCTGATTTTCGTGAAGTTTTTTATCTACAGTATTTCCCTATATCAGAGCAACAACGTTACGAACGGGAGTACCATACTGCTAAACAAGGGGATAACGAATCTGCTGGAGATTTTATGAAGCGGTTTATTCGTTTAGCATCATTTTTGGGTCCTCGTGCTGGTACACATGAGGAGCAAGCTAAGAAATTTAAGTCGGCCCTTTGTGATCGCATTCCGGACAACTTAGTGAATCTCGATTTTCCCGATGTTGCTGCTGTAGCAAATGCTGGGAGCAATGTCGAAATTGTTCGTGAAAGATCTGTTGGGCACAACAAAAGAAATCATGACGGTGACCGAGTACGACCGGTGGCTCACAACAACAAAAATCAACGGAGTTATGACTCTAGGAGAAATGATGGTCGTGGTTATGATAGGCAGTCTGGCAACAACAACTACCAAAGGCCATATCAGTAGAATCGGGGACAATAGTACAACAACAACCGTGCCGTGGGATCTTTAACTCAGAGAGTTTACGCTAATCATGCTTCTCATCCTATGTGTAACTCATGTGGGAAGAATCATCCGGGGAAGCAGTGTTACCGAGCTACTGGCGCTTGTTTTAGTTGTGGTGCAAGCGCGCATAAGTTTTGGGAATGTCCAAAAAAGGGTGGTAATGGTGGTAGTGGTGCTGGAACGATAAGTCCACGCTCACCAGGGGGCGTGTGTTTACTGCTACCAGGGAGCAGGCATCAAACTCATCAGGTACCGTTTTAGGAACCATCTTTTTGAATGATCGTGATATATTTGTTTTGTTTGATATGGGTGCAACCCATTCTGTGATATCTGTTTTGTTTTATACGGGCGCAACCCATTCTGTGATTTGAACTTTTTTGATAATCTAAGCAGTCATGGACCTAATGAACCCTATCATATTGGGGGAGTTTGTACAGATAGAGAGTTGGAGTCTGTAACTGTAGATAGTGTTCATATAACCAGTGACAACATTGTAGAAGTTAGTGTAGGTAAAGATAGTGTTCATACTGCTGATAAAGATATTTCTTTTGAGGTAGATAATTCACTTAACACTGAAACTACATCTAGTAGGAAGGACACTAGTAATTTGTATGCAACAGAAGCTGGTGTTTCTAAGGGTATACAGGATAATATGAATGCTAAAAGTTATGATTCTAAGGGCGAAGGTCTAGAGTCTTTTAGTCAAATTTTTGGTTGGTCACCAAAACCAGCAGCAGATCAAACTATTAGAAGAACTAGTAGGAAAACTAATCTCCCTTCTAAATACAAAGATTTTGTTCTAAATTAAGATGTTAAGTATAGTATAATAAAGTTGTGAGTTATACTAGTCTTAGCATTGATACCTTTATTTTTGCTACTAATCTGAATAAAATTCATGAGCCTACTACTTATTCTGAAGCTGTCAAAGATAGTAGATGGGTAGATGCATGAATCAGGAAATAAAGGCTTTAAATAGAAATAACACTTGGGTTATTATTGATTTACCTGAAGGTAGAAAAGCTATTTCATGTAAATGGATATGGAAAGTTAAGTATAAATCTAGTAGTGATGTTGAGAGGTTTAAAGCTAAGCATGTAGCTAAGGGCTTTAACCAAAGAGAGGGAATTGATTATGAGGAGACTTTTTCTCTTGTTGTTAAAATTGTAGCCGTTAGATGTGTGTTAGGTCTTGCTGTGAGTATTAACTAGCCTTTGTTTCAATTAGATGTTAATGATACTTTTGATATGGTGAACTTGATGAGAAAGTTTATAAGAAAATTCCTAAGGGATATTGTGATAATAATGGTAAGAAAGTGTGTAAGCTTATTAAGTCTTTGTATGGACTTAAACAAGCTCCTAGAAAATGGAATAAAAAACTTATTTCTGTTTTACTTGAGTCTTAATGATTTCTCTTTGTTATAATACAAAAAGGTAATGTGTTTTTGGTCTTGTTAGTCTATGTTGATGACATTGTTATTAATAGAAATAATCTTGATGAAGTTAACAAGTTTAAAGAATTTTTAAGTTCTAAATGTCTTATTTGATCTTGGGAAAAAAATTTAGGTATTGAAGTTATTGATATTGATAATGGCATTTGTTTGACTCAAAGAAAGTATTGTACTGAGTTGTTATCTAAATTTAGTATGCTTGGATGTAGACCTTGTAGTACTCCTATAGAGGTTAATCCAAATAGTAAGAAACTTAATGAGAAATTTGGTGATGATGAGAAACTTAGTGAAATAACACCATATCATAAATTAGTTGGTAAATTGATATATCTGACTATGACTAGACCTGATATAGCTTACGTTGTGCATTGTTTAAGTCAAGTTATGCATAGTCCTTTGAAGTCTCATCTGAGATTTCCTTTTAGAGTCTTGAGGTACGTAAAAAGTGAACCTGTCTTGGGTATTACTTTCAGAAAAGGAACTTGTGATAATTTGAAATTGTTTGTTGATTGAGATTATGCTAAATATAAAATTACCAAAAGATCTTTAACTAGTTATTATGTTTATCTTGGTGACAATTTGGTTTCATGGAAAAGTAAGAAACAAGGAATTGTTTCTAAATCCTGGCTGAGTACAAGGCTATGTGCAATGTGTGATGTGAAGTTATGTGGATTCAGAAAGTGCTTATTGACTTGAAGGTTAATGTTGGGTTGCCTATAGAGATGAATTATGATAATAATTCTGCTATTCAAATATCCTTAAATTTTGTGCTTCATGAAAGAAGTAAACATTTTGAGATTGATCTTTATTTTTGAGAGAAAAATATTTGCAGGGCGTATAAAACATTTGAAAGTTAAATAAGAAGATAATATTGTAAATATATTTACAAAAAAGTTATTAATTTCTGACCATAAGAAGTTTTATAGTTTTCTTGGTTTGTTTAATGGTTTTGCATGTTAAAGACTTATGAGAGAGTGTTAGAAGTATAAGTATTTAATTTGAGGGGCTTTTGTGCAAAGTGAAGTAAAACGGGAGGACTAAAGCTATTCATCTATTTTTGGAAGGACTAGCTGAAAACTCCTTGGAGTATATATACTCCTACTTGCCCTAGTTGTTATTAGATTTTCATTATTGTTGGTGTGAATACATTGATTCTAATAAAGTGAGCCAAAAGGTGGTTGATTATGTTGATTGATATAAAATAATTTGATATGTTTTTACAATTTGGTACCTTAGTGTTGTATTCAATTGATTTATTTGTCTTTCCATAAATCTGTTAGTTCATGCTCGTTGGAATGAGCCAAATGTGGCTAGAGGTGTGTGAGCCTATTGGGGGCACACACACTAGAACACAAGAATGCGTTTGACATTTCACATATAAATCTTCTCAAATCAACCCGTTTGACCCGTTTTGGACATGAATGGTTAAGACATGAATCTATTGAGTTCCTAAAGTCCGTGGCTGGCCAAGAAGGTTCTAGAAAGATAATAAAAGTGTCTACATTCTTTTGTATGTTGAGATAAAGAGAGATAAGGAGTAAAGTGGAGTTGTGATAAGTTAAGGAGTGTTTGGGATAAGGCTTAAAATTCATGTTTAAGCATTATCTCAACTAGGGTTTGAAGGGTATATAAACCCTTCACCCCCTGCTCATAACTCACGACTAAAAACACAAAAACATAGCTATAATCTCTGTTTTCCTATCTCCTTCATTCAAATCAATAAACCTAATATTAGGGTTTATGGTTTTTGAATTACATCTCAAATCACAACCAAACACTTGAATTATATTCAATCCAAGGTGGTTTAGTAACTTAGAATCAATTCTAAGTTTGCTAAAACAAAGTCTTAAACGAAGGTTTATAAGCTGTTAAAGGTGCAACAGCTTATTGAAGCCTTTTGGTTTCTGCTGATCGTTCTCGGACAGAACAAGCGTTTTATAGTCGCACAGTGTTGTCAGATATTGGACAAAACTGAGATCTGGTTTATTGGACAGTGCTGGATATCGGACAAAACTACAGTTTAGGTTGTTTTAGGTTTTGATCCGTTTTGGGCTACGACACTCGGTGTTTGGGTATACGTGGGTTTCGGCTAGCATTACCGGGACGTACTCGTTAGTAGTGTTTGTGTGAGCAACCGTAGAGGTGGTATATTTTATCACTCGTTTTAGTTTCATCGCTTTTGGACGAAGGTTAGTTTTCGCGTTTACTCCATTGTTTATTATTAATTACGTGTTAATCATAATTGCTCAAAATAGATCCATTCTGTTGGACACTCGTAGTTACATGGTTAACTAGGTATTAAATCCCAACAGTGGCATCACGAGTCATGCTCGTTTGGTGGTTATGGGTTACACGTTTTAAATAAACACGCGAAACCGTATGCATGAAACCTAATTTAGTTATTTGTTTTATTTTTATTTGACAATTAAATTGTGTACTTGTCATTAATTATAAAAAATAACAAGATGGTTATTATTAAAATTAATTGTTAATTAGAAACATATAACAAAATTAAATAGTTAATTAGAATACATAAAATAATAATAATAAAAATTAATAGTTAATTGTTTTGCCATGATTATTTTATCTGTTATCCGGCTATAAGACTCGCTACAATCACGTAATGTGATGCATGGGGCGATTTAGGTACTTGATGAAAACCTAATGAGAGTCTTATGGTTCTTCGTTTGGGGAAGACTATTCGGGGTCTCGGATTTATGTGTTTATTTAATGTCTTATGTTTATTGTATTTTTTCCTAATTGCATTATTGTTACATGTTTTTTAAAACACCTAATTGCATGCAATATGGATTAATACTTATAGAGAAACATGACATTAAAATAGGTCAATATTTTACATGCCTAAATACATGATCATTGTGACCGGTTATGTGTTACGTGGAAAAGTGTTTTATAAAATAAAAGGACATAAACACTATTGAAACACGCTTTCATGAAAATAAAAACTGGACGCTATGGACTCATGGGATGTACGGGTCGCCCACTAGAACAAACTATAAGGCGGGTATAAGCCGGTGCGCACAGTCACACCTAAAGGATATCCGACTATTGCCTTGCGCTGGTCTGGTCCTGCGCTTGCTTGCGAGTTCGATTGGAGCTACCGTGAACCATCGTAGATCACTACAGTATCATTACTAAAAGTTTTTAAAAATCGTGCTACAAAGTTGTTTACATGCTTCTTTGTACACATGTTTTACCACATTTACGTGTTATACCCTATGTAAAATTTAAGTGTATGCCAGCCAACTAAGAACACGTGCATTTGATTTGGCTTCTCTGGACAGTCCTAAGGGCCTTGTCAAACCCATGGCAAATTTTTCACGACGGTCAGACCCTGTGTGATATTTGCATGTTCTTGCTTGGTTAACTTAACTCGAGTATGCACGGTCAGACCCTGGACCCGAGGCATAAGATGAGACTAAACATGCTCATGACACTACTACCATTTTACTAGTGTCTTGAACGGTCTCATAAAGTCTAAGAGTTGCATGTTATGCAATTAACGCTCGTCGCTTACCTCTTGCCCCACTTGTTTACATATTGGACAGTCCTTTTGTAATGAGTGGGAGTACAAGATGGATCTTAGTCTTAATTAGTAATTAATTGGGTAGGTAATTCTATTAAGAATGTAATTATCGAAAATACTAATTGTTTGAACTTTTTAATGACTACCAATGTCGGAAACAATTCGGTACTCAGGAGTTTCTTCGAGAAACACAAACTCACTGGGCCTAACTTCATTGATTGGTACCGCCAGTTGCGCATTATCCTATCAGCTGAAGACAAGGAACAATACTTGGAACATCCAATTCCTGCTGCACCTTTTACAACTCCTGGTCACCAAGTCCCTCCCGATGCTCTTGCAGCTCATGTTGCTTGGGTCAAAGGGTCAAAGGACATTGCTGCCCTTATGCTCATGACTATGGACTTAGAGATCCAACGAAATCTAACCCATCTCGGAGCATATGACATGTTGCAGGAGCTGAAAACCATGTTTTCTCAGAAGCAGAACATGAACTTCTTCAAACTGAGCGTGAATTTCACGCGTGCAAGCTTGAGGAAGGTCAAAATGTAGGCTCATATGTTCTTAAGATGAAGGGCTACATTGAGAACTTGGAGCGTCTTGGTCACCCTGTGACTGTCAGCTATGGAATAAGCCTGATCTTGATAGGCCTTTCCAAGGAGTATGACAGTTTCGTTCAAAACTTCCACATGCATGGCATGGGGAAGACTGTGAATTCGGTGAATGAACTGCATGCCATGCTTAAACAACATGAGCAGACACTTCCCAAGAAGTTTGTTTCACCTGCACTTCATAATGTGCGTGCAGGCAAGGTCCAGAAAAACCAAGGTAGAAAACCGCCTAAGGCTGCGAAGGGGAATTATGGTAATGGAAAGAATAAGCTGGCTTATGCTCCCGAGCACAAACCATCTTATGCTCCCAAGAACCGAAATCCTCCACCACCCAAAAAGGATAATCCTGCTAAGGACGACCCCTGTCACAAATGTGGTCAGATAGGTCATTGGAAACGGAACTGTCCCGAGCACTTAGCCGAGTTGCAGAAAAAGAAGAGGTTGTCTCAAGAAGCCAACACTTCAGGTATTTTCACTATAGAACTATATTCCATTCTGAGTAATTCGTGGGTATATGACACTGGTTGTGGTACTCACATTTGTAATAATACTCAGGGTCTAAGGGGAAGTAAGAAGCTGAATCCAGGAGCTTTGAATCTATACATGGGCAATGGTCAACGTGCAGGAGCCGAAGCTATTAGAAATTATCATTTATGTCTCCCTAGTGGATTAGTTATTGTTTTGAACAATTGTCATTATGCTCCCTCTATCACTATAGGGATTATTTCAGTTTCTGGTTTGTTTAAAGATGGTTTTGTAAACTGTTTTGATTCGAATAATGCAATTTCAGTTTCTAGGAATAACGTTGTTTATTTTACTGCTACTCCCCGAGGGGATGGCATTTATGAAATTGATATGTCTTGTTCTAAAACAAATGATAGTTCTATGTTTGCTGTTAGCAATAAAAGAGCCAAATTAACTTTGGACTCTACTCACTTGTGGCATTGTCGTCTTGGACACATAAGCAAGAAACCCATGGAGAAGTTGCAACATGATGGACTTCTCACCTCAACTGACATTAAGTCATTTGAAAAGTGTGTCTCTTGTATGTCTGGGAAGAAGGCAAGAAAACCCTATTCACATCAAGTGGAAAGGGCTAAAGATCTACTTGGACTAATACATACTGATGTTTGTGGCCCATTTAGAATCGTGTCAAGGCAAGGAGCTAACTACTTTGTCACTTTTACTAACGACTTTAGTCGGTATGGTTATGTTTACCTGTTAAAGCATAAACATGAAGTGTTTGAGACATTTAAAGTGTTTCAAAAGGAAGTAGAAAATCAACTCGGTAAGACCATAAAATCACTACGATCTGATCGTGGAGGTGAATATATGAGTCAAGAGTTTTTGGATCATCTTAAGGAGCATGGGATTATTGCCCATCGAACTCCTCCCTACACACCTCAACATAATGGGGTGTTTGAGAGGAGGAATCGAACACTGCTAGACATGGTTCGATCCATGATGAGTCAAACTACTCTTCCAAATTCCTTTTGGGATTATGCCCTTGAGTCTGCTGCACGCATACTCAACATGGTTCCAACTAAGAAGGTTGAAAAGACACTGTACGAAGTATGGCATGGGCAAGCCCCTAAGTTTTCTTACTTAAGAGTCTGGGGTTGTGAAGCTTTGGTTAAACGTGATACGATGACCAAACCTGACAAACTGGAACCCAGATCTATTAAGTGTATCTTTGTAGGATACCCAAAGGAAACGATGGGATATTCCTTCTACTACCCACCTGAGAACAAAGTTATTGTTGCTCGGAATGCTGAGTTCTTTGAGAGTAATATCTTAGATCAAGAAGCAAGTGGGAGTATAGAAGATCTTGAAATTATTCAAGATGAAGATACAAATCCTTCTGATGACACTGGCTTAGATCATGATGAGGATGATCAAGAAATTGAAGAACCTCAAAGTGATATCAATCCTATTCGTAAGTCCTCTAGGACATGCCGTGCACCAGATCGAATGCGTTTATACGTCGATGCTGAGGAGCATGAGTTAGGGGATCTTGGAGAACCCGCTAACTATAAAGCTGCATTATTGGATCCTGAATTCGAAAAGTGGCTTAATGCGATGAATGTGGAGATGCAATCCATGAAAGATAATGATGTCTGGGTATTAGTTGATCTTCCTCCTAATGGTAGAACCGTTGGTAGCAAGTGGCTATTCAAGAAAAAGACTGACATGGATGGCAAAGTACACACCTTTAAAGCTCGTCTTGTAGCAAAGGGCTTCACTTAAACCTACGGGGTTGATTATGAAGAGACCTTTTCTCTTGTAGCAGACATTAGAGCTATAAGGATTCTTATAGCCATAGCCGCGTTCTATGACTATGAGATTTGGTAAATGGATGTCAAAACCGCTTTCCTCAATGGACATATTTCCGAAGAAGTCTATATGGTGCAACCTGAGGGTTTTGTCGATCCTAAATATCCTAACCGAGTATGCAAGCTCAAGCGTTCCATTTATGGACTTAAGCAAGCATCTAGGCAATGGAATAAGCGTTTTGATGATGAGATTAAGAAATTCGGTTTCACTCAGAATCAAGATGAGCCATGTGTATATCACAAAGCCAGTGGGAGTAATGTTACTTTTCTAATTCTATATGTTGATGACATATTGCTCATAGGGAACAATATTCCAATGTTGAAAGGGGTAAAATCCTACTTTGGAAAATGTTTTGCTATGAAAGATTTAGGAGAAGCTGCATATATTCTTGGAATCAAGATCTACCGAGATAGATCTAGACGGTTAATTGGTTTATGTCAAAGTGCTTACATTGAGAAAATCTTGAAAAGATTTCATATGGAGAATTCCAAGCGTGGAACTATCCCAATGCATGAAAGCCCTAAATTGAGTAAGTCACAATGTGTTGTTTCACCAGCTGAAAAGCAACGCATGCAGAATGTTCCTTATACCTCGGCTATAGGATCAATTATGTATGCTGTGAGATGTACTCGTCCTGATGTTGCGTTCGCTCAGAACATAACAAGCCGGTTTCAACAGAGTGCGGGTGAACTTCACTGGACTGTTGTTAAAAATATTCTTAAGTATTTACGGAATACTAAGGATATGTTTCTGGTTTATGGTGGTAACAAAAAACGAGAGCTCATGGTTTCTTGCTACACTGATGCTGGATATCTGACAGATGCTGATGACCTAAAATCTCAGACTGGATATGTTTTCGTTCTAAATGGAGGTGCTGTTGACTGGAAGAGCACAAAGCAAAGTATTTTTGCAACTTCATCTACAGAAGCTGAGTATATAGCTGCTTTTGATGCAGCTAAAGAGGCTGTTTGGATTCGTAAGTTCATTTCTGGGCTTGGTATTATGCCCACAATTGAAGATCCCATTGATATGTTTTGTGACAATACTGGAGCCATTACGATAGCTAATGAAAGCGGAGTCACCAAGGGTGCTAGACATTCGCGCAAAAGTTCACTATCTTCGAGAGACCATTGAGATGGGTGATGTCAAGATAGCAAAAGTTCATACAGATGACAATCTAGCTGATCCATTTACGAAGGCGTTAGCATTCCCTAAGCATTCTAAATTGACTCGGGGTATTGGTTTGATACCAGCTAGTAGTCTCATGTAAATCTGTATGTTAATTAGTATTTGGATAATTTGGAATTGTAAGACAGTGTTATTTTCTGATAAATAAAGATACGAGGTATTTGTTATTTCATTCATATAAAATTTGTTATTCTATATTTGCATGTTTAATCCATGAATGATTGAATCATTCTAAATATCCATTGTCGGTTAGCAATATGGGAATATTGTTTACATAAGGCAAATATGAGTGTTGGATATATTCTGTGAGAATGAGAATTGTTCTAAGCCAAACTCATATGTATTCATAAGGGATACATACTGGATTCCCCAACTTCAAACATTTACTTTTGGATCCTTGTCATGAGTAAGATGTTGAAAATGGTCTGTTAAGTCATCCTTAGACTTGAGATGCAAACAAGTTCTGCATGTGTGGATATCACTTTCGTAATTATATGCAAAATGCTGTCCTTAATAAGGTAGTTATAAAAGCTATTTTTCGGAGTGATGTGAAGCAGCATCCACAACACTTGTAGTCAATAAAGGATTTGTTACTCCACTTAGTATGTGCAGAATGATACCATGGCGCCTCTCTAGAATTAATCAGATAATTGTTTGGCCGAACCCAAATGGTAATGCAAGATGAATCTTGGTTACATTTGGTATATCTGAATTGAATTCAATAACGAGAATCTAAATGGTTAAACTATATGGAATGAGTTAGGATCCATATCCATGGTTTAACGGTATTTATAACAAAGGATGATAAAAGCAAGACATAAATGACCATGCTACTGAGAATGTTCTATGAAACTATAACTCACACACCTCTAGTTAAATAACGAGTGTGAGCGTTGCTAGACGTTTCCGTCGTTGACATTTGTGCAATCAACTCCAACGACCAAGTGGGAGCTGTTAGTTCATGCTCGTTGGAATGAGCCAAATGTGGCTAGAGGTGTGTGAGCCTATTGGGGGCACACACACTAGAACACAAGAATGCGTTTGACATTTCACATATAAATCTTCTCAAATCAACCCGTTTGACCCGTTTTGGACATGAATGGTTAAGACATGAATCTATTGAGTTCCTAAAGTCCCTGGCTGGCCAAGAAGGTTCTAGAAAGATAATAAAAGTGTCTACATTCTTTTGTATGCTGAGATAAAGAGAGATAAGGAGTAAAGTGGAGTTGTGATAAGTTAAGGAGTGTTTGGGATAAGGCTTAAAATTTAAGTTTAAGCATTATCTCAACTAGGGTTTGAAGGGTATATAAACCCTTCACCCCCTGCTCATAACTCACGACTAAAAACACAAAAACACAGCTATAATCTCTGTTTTTCCATCTCCTTCATTCAAATCAATAAACCTAATATTAGGGTTTATAGTTTTTGAATTACATCTCAAATCACAACCAAACACTTGCATTATATTCAATTCAAGGTGGTTTAGTAACTTAGAATCAATTCTAAGTTTGCTAAAACAAAGTCTTAAACGAAGGTTTATAAGCTGTTAAAGGTGCAACAGCTTATTGAAGCCTTTTGGTTTCTGCTGATCGTTCTCGGACAGAACAAGCGTTTTCTGTCGCACAGTGTTGTCAGATATTGGACAACACTGAGATCTGGTTTATTGGACAGTGCTGGATATCGGACAAAACTACAGTTTAGGCTGTTTTAGGTTTTGATCCGTTTTGGGCTACGACACTCGGTGTTTGGGTATACGTGGGTTTCGGCTAGCATTACCGGGACGTACTCGTTAGTAGTGTTTGTGTGAGCAACCGTAGAGGTGGTATATTTTATCACTCGTTTTAGTTTCATTGCTTTTGGACGAAGGTTAGTTTTCGCGTTTACTCCATTGTTTATTATTAATTACGTGTTAATCATAATTGCTCAAAATAGATCCATTCCGCTGCGCACTCGTAGTTACATGATTAACTAGGTATTAAATCCCAACAAAATCATGATGAAATCGATCTGCAAACTACAAAATTTGTATATCAACGTATCAGTAACAACTCACAATATTTGGTTCGAAAATTAAGAATGCGAAAATGAGTATAAACGCCATAGAAATATAATACGTAGTTAAGTGAAAATCAAACAGGATGACATGTTCTTAAATCGTCATAACCACATGATGACTTGAATATGGATGGTGATTTTCTTTAATATGTCATTTGCCGTGTGAAAACCTTTTTGTAAATACAATATTCACTCAGAAAACACACAACAATTTATCGAAACACTTTTTCCAAAATTGTTTGACAATTTCACTTTAAAAAGGTCTATTTACAACTTTATTTATGCATTAACTAATACTACTACAGTACTACTAAACATATGGATGGAACGAATGGCGGTTTACATATTTTAAGCTAAACATGATAGAGTGTCGAATTTGATTTGATTTGGTGTGACCCATTTGGGAGCAACAAAAGCACAGCATGGGTAGAATCTATTGGACACAAGTATCCACCATTAATTAAGAAAACAAAGGGTATTGTCTTAGGTTTTTTACATTAGACAACAACAACAAAGGCTTTTTAGGAAAGACACTAGAATGTCGTGGTGTTTCCTTCACTTTTCAAAAGAAACATTAACCACAGATGTTTATAAATGATACTATGCCTCGATGATAATTATCCACCTTTAGCCAGATGAAATTTATGCCTCTAGTGGTGAAGTGTGCTACCGTAAAAAGCCTCAACTTGTTAAGAATTTTCAAGGGCTTTAAAATATATAACTCGTTATATATTTAACACATCAAAATTCACTTCCAGCAAAATATATGAAAGCAAGACAATATTGGTTGTAAATATCGGTTAAAACTTGAAAAAAAATATCCGTTCACAAAATACGTGAAAACTTTCTTAGGAATATTTTGTGAACGTGGCATTTCGTATTGTTAAATTAGTAAAAACGTGTAAATGTCTACAATCATACAGTAATTTTGTGTGTGTACAATTTAATTATTTTAACTGGAAAACACTTTTTTCTATGTTTTAAGTTTACCCAATGGGCATCCAACTATGAACTATCCATATAATGATCCTTAAATCTAGCTACCTTCACATCACTTCTCATCTTTGCACTTTCCTCCAGCTGAGTACTGTCAACAATATTTACATTCCAACTTGATAAAAACAAAGTATTCTTGTTTCTAATTTACATAGAATAGTTGTATATAACTATAAACTATAGTTTATGTGATTAATAAACTTTGTTTTATGTCTATGTGAACAGGTTTTTAAGCAAAAGATATGTTAGACCTTAATCTAAGTGTTGATGAGAGTGACTTCATTTCGGAGTCTATGGAAGATAACGTTGCCACTTCGAGTTCATCTGTTGTCAACATGGAGACGTTGAGTAGCGCTGGTGACGAGAACGGTTGTTACTCGAGCTCGAATCTTATGTATAGCTTTGATATACTAAAAAACAATAATCTAGATGATAAGTCAGATACGGTTGCAACAAACCAGCTTTTTCCATCGAGTGCTGGAGATGGTTGTTTGGTTCAAGGTCATACGTTGGATAATGGTCGTGGAGGTCGGGTTTACGATAGATTATACGTGTTACAACAAGAACATCAACAGCAACAACAACAACAACAACAACAGCTAAAACAAAAGCAACAACATATGCAGCAAGTGAGGAAGAGTAGGAGAGGACCAAGGTCTAGGAGTTCTCAGTATCGCGGTGTAACGTTTTATCGAAGGACTGGAAGATGGGAATCACATATTTGGTTAGTTCATAATTTATCCAAAATACATTAACATTACTAAGATTTACCGTTTTGGCTTATTTTGACATATTACTCAACTCGTTACTCGTTTATTATGTAGGGATTGTGGGAAACAAGTTTATCTTGGTAAGCAATTACTACATATAACTCACTGGATTTGAATTTTTAACCTGGAATGAGTCTCCCTACCCTCGGGTTTCCCGAGGGTAGGGGTATGATTTGTTTTCCTATCTGCTCGGGCGAGATTGTGTATTGTTGTTGTTAGACTGGATTTGAATTTTATAAAATACTATTGTGTTTTGAAATATGAATATGTTTTTGTAAAATGTAAAGTACCTGACATGTTATTTTTGTTTGAATGCTTTATGTGTACTTGATCTTTTAGGTGGATTTGATACTGCACATGCTGCTGCTAGGTAAGTAACAAACTTGTTCTTGTTTTTTTTCGTATGCATCATATTTGGACTTGAGAATTCCATATTTTTTATTAGGGCGTATGACCGGGCTGCTATTAAGTTTCGCGGAGTGAATGCTGATATTAACTTCATAATAAGTGATTATGACGATGATTTTAAACAGGTACGCGTGACAGTACCCCTCGGTGGACAAATAAGAATAAGACCATAATATAAGTTAAGGTTTACAAGATACTCAATTATAAATTCTTAAATGTTTGTAGATACAAAACTTGACAAAAGAAGAGTTTGTGCATATTCTTCGACGTCAAAGCACAGGGTTCTCTAGAGGAAGCTCGAAATATAGAGGTGTTACGCTACATAAATGTGGTCGTTGGGAGGCTCGAATGGGGCAGTATCTAGGAAAAAAGTGAGTTTATTTCATCTACAACTAAAAATAATGTTTGGTGATTCATGATGCAGTACTTAAACGATATCGTACATATGCAGGTACATCTACCTTGGATTGTTCGACAACGAAATCGAAGCAGCAAGGTCTTCTTAATCGCACTTAGCTCATTTTTCTAATTTTTGTCACACATCCTAACTCTATTACTATGTATTCTTATGTGAATCTATCAGGGCTTATGACAAGGCTGCTATAAGATGCAATGGAAGAGACGCGGTAACCAACTTTGAGCCGAGCTTGTACGAAGGAGAACTAAGCAATGAAGGTTAATCCGTAACAATTTTCATTTACTTCTGGAGGTTCCAATATAATTACTAATGCAGATTGGCCTATTATATGTACAGAAAACAGCCAATTTATGGATTTGAACTTGGGCATTGCTCCCCCATCTTTAACGATCAAGGACAATGACATTTTAGGGAACTTGCACGAGATCAACTATATCTTAGGTGACGTGTCATCTCATGCTGCAAGAACAAGGGTAATATTGTGAACCTCTTTATTTCATCTTAAGAGATGTAGAACATATAACTTCATAACTACCGATATTTATATGTTTAATCGTTCGTTTAATCGATCACCTTGATCATGTATATTCTAAATATATCTTTCTTGTTAACGTTCAGATCGAACAACATCCTCCAATGACTTTTGGAACAAAAATGCAACACCTCCAACCTCCACATCATGGTGGCATTCCTTCCGATTTTTATCCTGTTTATGAGGTAACTTTCTGCCTATTATATGTTTGATCAGCCACAAATATAAAAGATATATGCAGATTGTGCTTTGTTTTAAAGGGTTACTAGGATGTTAATTCTGGTTTTGGATTATCAGGGAACGGCGCTAGACAAGAGAACGGCTGACAAGTGTCCTTCGTATTGGGAAACACCGGGTCCTTGTGGAGGAGCGACATCAGCACCACTCTTGTATGTTGCAGCATCATCAGGATTCTGTAACTCATCATCATCATCATCGGTTGCGCCTCATATTCCTCACTACAACTACAACGTCACCACTGTACCACCGTATTACTGTAGAAGCTGAACGTAGAAGTAGACAAAGAACACAAAAGGATAAGGAATTTCATCACTGCCGATTAAGCTAAGAACATTTTGCACACGGACCATTTAGTTCTTAAGAATGAACGTGGAAAACGCTGTTATCTCTTATGCACATTCTAACAAATTCATGATTAGGGTTACTATTTGTGTTTCATGATTGTAGATGTGCTTTTGTTAGTTGAATATGTAAGACATCCGGTTTATAAGTTTTCTTGTGATATTGAGGTTCTAATGCAAATTTATTATTGTTAAATTATACGTAGTATGTTAACCAGAAAACACAATATTTCAGGATGCAAATTAAGAGATTAGTATTAAACTAAAGGAATGAACATGGGCATAGTGATGAGAAATGTCATTGCCTCGTATGAGGGCCAAATGCATTGATAAAAAATCAAATAAACTATAAGCACATTTTTTAGGACCTGTGCGTTTATGAAAAAAATATGTTTTTTTTAACATAATTAACAGTGTTGGGTTATGAGCCGAGAAGAGGGTAAAGATAATCAATACCTAAGAGCATAAGGAGTCATCATTCCAAGTGAGTCGAATTTAGGGTGCCACGTCAGCGAAACTCACTCACTCACTCACATGTAAAAAACAGGGAAGTCATCACTCCAAATGATTTACAGTTTTTCAAAATTTTACAAAACACCCCATAAACAAACTTGAATATTTAACAATAGTATACGTTACAAATACTTAATAAAAAAACATGCTCGTACACAAAAAAACCAAACGAAAAAAAAAACTAAAACAAAAAAAAAACTAAAACAAAAAAAAACACATATTTAAACATGTTTAACTTTGTAAGCCTTTTAAAATCTACTGTATTTGTAAATGAAACTAGATTGAATTTAAAGGACCAAAAATGTAAACTTTAAAACCTGTGTGGGCGAAGTGTAGATGACACATAGTCATCATCTTCCTCGTCTTGTTCCCAACACACACCATAACAGCCACCACCACCACCACCACCCCTTCTACCGCCATCAACAACCACCACCACATCTTGGCCACCAAAACACAACACAAAACAAAAAAAGGGTGGTTACATGTTTTTATACCTTGGGGGTGAAATGAAATTTTTTTTCTAAAAAAAAAATCATACCCACGCGACGTGGGCTTACCCACGCCGCGGGTTTTTTCGTTGCTCGGAGTCATCACGCGACCAACGCCGTGGTGTTCGCACTCCACGGCACCACCACTCTTGGTGCTCTAAATAATTACCGGTGAATAGTATATATCATTTGATATTGTGTCATCAATTTTTTAAAGTACACTATTCCATTCAAATGTTTGATTATCACAAATATCTACTTGGTATAAAACAAAATGTAAGTTTTTTAATTAGACACAAGTCAATAACTCTTGTGCATTAAATGTTTAGGTATTTCGTGTAGTAATTTCCTATTTATAAGAGTATGCTCTAACCTAATCAATGGAATTTCGAGTGATTAACGGACCATAATCACGATGTGGTTAGCCTCCATAAATGTAAGGATTAGTAGTTACACGATCCATTTATTGCGGTCGTGATTGTAGTTATAACTGTAACTTTGATATGTTAAGGCCGTTACAAGTTTACCAGTTTAGTTCCAACTTTGTTGTTCCTTCAGTACGAGTGATCAGCTAACCCGCTTAATGGTACATAACCTGTAGCATTCAGAATTGAAGACTCACTGAGTCTATCCTTCAGTGAACACTTATTAGATAACTCACTAAAGGGCATACAAGCTTAAGTGTTCAAACGAAAGAGACTCCCTGATGATAACCTTTAGCTTATGTGCTTTTGTGGTACTCATCAGCTAATGAATACCGTTCAAACTAAAGTGTCACTCAATAAACTTCAAGTTGAACCATACTTAACCACTATCAGAGTTAGGGTGTTCAATGACCATTGAGAATACATGTCGTACCTCCAGCCTTATTACCGATATGAGCTGAACCAGCAATAGAATTAGATTATCAACAATCCTCCCAATTTAATACAATTTCTTTTACATGAAAATTAACATTAACAAACTAGTGCATAAATGAAAATATCTTAGAGATTTAATTTCCACTTTAGACATTACGCATTCAAATATTCGAAAATCGGGATGTTCTAAGAATGGAACCCTTCAACCTATTTGAATACCTGAAGATAAAATACACAAAAAGTTTTCAAATACTTAAATGCTCCTAAGACAAATAAGTCATGTGTCCATATACAATTCATAAATGTTGTAAGATTCAAAGTCTCATGCTCTTGGAAGCGACAAAACCTCAACATCATAAGTGGTGTAACACCCCATTTGGATAAATGGACCGTTACGTAGTAATTATGGGGTGACATCAAAGCATACAAGGTAAAAGTCTAAAACATTAAATGACCATAAATGAAACCGGAAACAAACATCGGTTCCAACATAAGCTCCACACAAAATGCATAAGTATAGAATGTAAGGAAAGACTAAACAATGTCAAGCAAAGCAAAAGTATGTAAATGCATTAAAAGAGAAAGAAGACTAGGCGCCTCCATCCCATACACGTACTCTTGAATCCTAGCTTTTCCCTTTATTACCTGCCGTATTGGGACATGGAAATAAAAATATGGCTGAACAATACGCTCAGTGTGCGGATATATGACAATAAAATGTAAATCATAAACATAAGCAAGTAATGAAATGAAATGTATAACAACGGAAATAAATGTATTTTCTGGAAAACCTAGTTTAAGCTTATAAGACTGGTTTTATAAATCTGAAAAGACTTATGTTTAGTTTATACTAAAAATAGTATTTTAAATATGCCCAGAGCCCATATAGGTCATGTTATATCAACATGCATGAATACTTAGAGGGGTGACCTCATCATGCAATTAGAGGGGTTGCCCCTAATTATTATAGTCTATGTGGAGGGATCAGCTCCTGTAATGGATGCAAGGCACACACCGGAGTTACCATGAAATGTTACTAAACTTGTCCTAGGATGCACCCATTCGCCCCACATGATAATAATAACATTGGCCAAAATATTATAAAGGGACGCTGCAAGTAATCACTCTCACCGCAGAAGAGTCATAACACCGGTACCTCAAGTGCCATAGTTATGGAACCCCCATAACTAGGTGAAGCTGACATGCATGTATATAGCTCAGGCATTCTAAAATAAACATAACATATACTGAAAGTGTTTATGACACGTAACTGCGGGGTAAAATAGATGGCTGCAAACGGGGAATCTAATACATGAAAGAAGTGTCCTTACTGAAGGACGGAATATCCGTACATTATGTCCAGTAAATGAAGACGAAAATGAACACGGAAGATCACTCCAACTTCACGATATCTACATAATAAAGGGACATGAATAAGTGTTTGTTTTACTTATACATACTGGTTATTTAGTTTACTTGATGTGTTCATACTTATTATACTTTCTTGTTTAATCATGTGATTCTTAATGTTTCATGTGTTTTAGATTAGTGTAATTCATGTTTTAAATGTTATAGTACTTGTTATAACATAATGAGTAACTTTCTAAAAATAGTAGGTTTCTATATATAGCAACTTTCAAAAAATAGCAGGTTTCCATATATAGTAACTTTCCAAAAATAGCAAGTTTCCTAAAATAGTAAGTTTTCAAAATAGAAAGTTTCCATATTTAGTATGTTCCATAAATAGCATGTTATCATATTTAGTATGTTTCCATAAATAGCATGTTACCATATTTAGTATATTTCTATAATTAGCATGTTTCCATATTTAATGTATTTTCATAATTAATAATAGGCTTATTAAATAAATAAAGTGATATAACATATAGTTTAATAAGCTTATAATATGCCATGTTTAATTATATTGTAAAGTTTAATAATGATTAAATACTTAGTCTTAACTTATAATTATTAATTAATAATAATATTACATGTTATCATAAGTTATTATTAATTAATAATATTGCAGGCTTGAATAATTAAACTTTACCTTAAAATGACATAAATTAATTAGGCTAAGTTTTAATTAATTAAATACACATGAATAATTATATAAATAATTGTTTTATCCAAAGTTTTATTTAAATAAAATGGACATAATAATAACATGGTATTATTTAAATAAACTATATACTAAGTCATGCCAATGAATTAATTTTAATTAACCATGTTTTAGTTAAACTAATTAAATAATTAAAAATACATGTTTTATAAAAGTTTACAAAACACCCCCTCGTGTGTTTTGGTGTTAACCGAACCCCAACGAAAATCCACCGAGACCATGGAGGTCTCGACGTCGCCCCGAAGTCCACACATCACCACAGCCGAATGGCTGCGGCTTGCGGCCGAGCCCAACAGCAGCCACCAGTCTACTGCCCAGTGCCACTGCCAACGCAGCCCCTGGCTATGCCAGGTTGCCACTGCGGTTCCCCATGGCTGCCCACTGCTTACCACCGATACCTATAAGGTCTCGGTTCCCACTAGTTTACCAAGCTTCCCACTGCTGGGGGTCTTGGTTTGCTGCTGATCGTAAAACAAACACCATCACACCCTTTGGGGTTGCGACTGGTGGAAAGATGAAGCCACCGAGAGTCATGCGACTCTTTGTTTGTGTGCAGTCGAACCAAAAACAAACCAAACGACACCCAAATCTTGTTAAATATTTTACCATAACATGTTTTTAATTAATGATTTCAAGATTCGTGAACAAATAATCATAATTAAAATAAAAAGATTAAGGTTTGATAAATACCGAATGCGTGGATGTTTTAAGGATTGAATCACGAACACTAACCCGTAAATATCAAATATCAAAAAGCAAAAATTCCCCCTTGTGGTGTTCTTGATGTCGCGGCCAAAAGAGAAAAGGGAGGAAGAAACTTTAGGGTTTTATTAATTTATTGTGTTTTGTATTTTATGAAAAAAAATCATGGAGTCCTTTTTGGTTAAGGAGTGGATTTCACTTTGGGTTGGGTCAAGCCCTTTTCTTCCCTTGTTTTGGACGCCACATACACCACACATACATACACATTTGTTTTATTTTTCGTGTCTCAAATTATCATCGTGTGTGTTCGTTTTTAATGATCGTGTTTTAGGTCTTGTATAATTTAAGTATTTAACGTGAATACTATTCGTGCATTAATATTCATGTTTACATACGTAATACTTGTAATAATTAATTAATATACGTAACGTTTGTATCAAATGTTCGTGATTCATGTCGTATATTAATTTACTAAAAAGTTTAAATTTAACCGTAAATTCGTGCATTTAATGATCTTAAGGATTTTAAAGCGGGTTTTACAACTCTTCCCCTCTAAAAAATAATTCGTCCTCGAATTATAGATACGATATACTGAAAATGGCATACCCGAATCATAGCTGGAAATGAGGGTAAGAAGTCCAGATAGACTCTTCCGTTTCCCAAGTGGCTTCCCGCTCGGAATGGTCCATCGTCTTTCTCCTCATGACTCGATCCTAATCGTCGAGAACTTCCTCGGGTTCCTCAATATATGATAGATCCTCACGAATCTGCTCGAATGGATATGAAACTGTATGCAACAGATGGTATTTGTAACCTCTGAGTAAGGATACATAGAACACATCTTGCACATGAGATAGCTGAGGAGGTAAAGCTAGACGATATGATACTTCACCGACACATTCAAGGATTTTAAACGGTCCGATGAAACGAGGACTGAGCTTGCCATTGAGTCCAAAACGCTTGACACCACGTGCTGGTGATACCTTAAGGAAAACATGATCACCGATCTTAAATTCTAGATCTCTATGATGTTTATCTGATTAGCTCTTCTATATCACGAGCTTCCTGTAGCTTTACCTTGGCGATGGCAACCTTCTCCTTGGTCACCTCTATCATTTCTGGTCCTTCAAGGATTCGTTCACCAACTTGATCCCAACAGATTGGAGCATGACACTTTCTGCCATAAAGCATCTCGAAAGGTGCACACTTAATACTTGCATGCCAACTATTGTTGTAGGCAAACCCGACCAAACAAATGTAGTCGTTCCAACTTCATGTCCATTCCAATGCACAAGCTCGTAGCATGTCTTCTTAGGTCTGAATGTTACGCTCTGATTGACCATCGGTCTGAGGAAAAAAGGCGCTGCTAAGCTTAAGTCTGGTGCCCCAAGCTTTCTACAAACCTTTCCAGAACTTAGACGTGAAACGAGGATCTCTGTCGGATATGATATCTGATGGAGTGCCATGTAGTCGCATGATCTCCTGAAGGAATATATCTGCCAAGTTGCTAACCGATAAATCTTTGCGAATTGGAAGAAAATAAGCTGACTTGGTTAAACGATCGACTATTACCCATATAACATCATGCTTTCTCTGAGTCAGTGAAAGTCCGGTGACGAAATCCATGGAACTTTTGTCCCACTTCCATTCGGGAATCTCTAAAGGTTGTAGTAAACCACTAGCCCACTGAAGCTCGATCTTAACCTGCTGGCAGGTTAGACATTTGGATACGAATGTAGCAACATCCTGCTTCATGCCACTTCACCAGAAATGTTGTTTAATATCATGGTACATTTTGGTGGATCTTGGATGAATAGAGAATGGAGAGCTGTGAGCTTCGGTCAGTAAAGCTTCTTGGAGTATCTGATCATCCGGAACACATAGCTTATTTCCCTGCCATACAATGCCTTCTTCGTCTACACGAAATTATGTCTGTCGATCAAGATTCTGAATAATAGCCCAAATCTCACCAGCTTCCTTGATCTGAGAAATTAAGTCTGGCTCAATTCTCAGATTAGCCTAGTACCCATGCTGTCTGTGATAACCCGAACCCGAGGTCATTATTTAATCATATATTACGAATATTTTTGAAATTTTTGATGAACTTGAATGCTATGACGTTTGGTGGTTTAATTTAAAACCGATGTTGGAAGTCTTATTTTTACCGTTTTACTAGTTGTGAGGATTACTAGTAATTACGATATCGACGAATGCCCAAAATTTTACGTTTTATTATTTGTTGTTTCGACTTTTTTATTTTTGAAGTTTTCATTTTTAATTGCGTATTAAGTCGTGTTGGGACTATATTATTATCATATTTGAATGCGTTTTAACTTTTGAAAAGTATTTTTACAAAACCCGAGCCTCGTGAATATTTTCAAAATTGACTAATATACATTTTCTACCCTTTTAACTATTTTATTGAACTTTGGTCCAAAACTATGCAAGAATGGCAAAAGTAACACTCCACCCACCATATATATACCTCCACCTAACACAAAACACACACATAAACTAGTTTACCAAAATTTTATCCCACCTCCTCTCTTTTCTTTCTTAAACGTGACCTAAACACCACCCCAAATCATATTTTTTCTTGAATTCAAGCTTGATCAATCAAAACTAAGCCTAGAGCACATCATAGAATTAAAAGGTGGTTCTTATGATGCAAAAATTTACAACATGCATGAGTTCTTTTATTTTGGTTATGAACTAGGGTTGGTATGATGGTTAGATGATCATGCATGTGTTTATCTAGTGATGATCATGTGTAGATCATGTTGTTTGTTGATAAAAAAATATTTTTGATTTTGGGTTTTTACTTTTATGAATTATACAACTGTTAGGGTTGATATATATTGATGATAGGGGATTAGGATGAGTAGAAAAATGATTAGAATTGGTTAAAAGTGTGATTTTATGTGAGTTTTGAAAGGATAAAAATTTGGGCAGTGAGTTTGAGGCTACTTTTGGAGGTATTATGTTTTGATTATTGTTACACTAATAAGATAGTGTTTTGGAGATTTGAATAATCTTCGTTTTGGCATAAATTAGAGCTTCTAACTCAAAACGAGGAAGAAGTTATGATAGTTTGATTATTCGTGTACCGGGAGACGAGTATCGGCACAATTTGAAGTTGTTGTCGATATTTGGATCGAATCTCGGGGACTATAGAATGAGTTTTAAGATGAGTCAAGGGTTGTTTAAAGTATGTAAACCCTATGTTGTGAGTCTATTTTCAAACCTAAGCGCCGGTTTTGTAAAATAAGTGGATTAGAGAAGTCAAAATGGTTGTATGAGTCGATGACGTAAAAGTGTCCGGTTTTTGTTATTCAAAGATGTGTCGGGCAGGGAGTCTTAGAAGTAAAATATTTTGACAAACTTTTTAGAGGACCTTCTATAGATAGTAAGTGAGTTCCTTGAGTCATTTCATAAACTTTTGACATTTCTAAGTGGGGCAAATGAGCTAGTACATTTGGTATGTGCCGACAGATTTTTATCAAGAGTATATATTAATAAAGTAAACAAGTAGAAGAATATAATAGTACAACTTGTATTATTTTCTTTCGGGTTTGTCGTGATTTTATGATTTTGAGTTTGATGTTATTATGTATGATTTATACCCGAGTATATTATTAATGAACGCGCCTTATTTGATAGGTTGCGGTTTTCGGGTTTAACGGGCATCATCTATCGTCGAAGATCGTCTTGCTACTTCTATTACTCATGGTGAGTCTATAGCCTCGCTTTGTACTTGTTTTGAATGATTTTAAAACCCTCGAGGGGATACATGATATTTGAAAATAAAATGAACACAAGTCATGAATGATTGTTTGGACCCGAATGTTGCCTGTTGTTGCCTGTTGTTGCCTTGAATTGTATAAGTACCTAGTTGCTGAAGTCCCTAATTTCATGAACCGTTAACTATCTTCTAGCTTGATGTTGCGAGTTGGGAATAGCCGCTTGTTCAAATGATAGTACTATTGGGTTGACGACCCTATCTGATACCAGGGCTTTACGTTGAGTAACCTCTGGGAAGGATAATTTACGAGAATGAGAGTCAGTGGTATAGAGTTAGCAACTGATACCCTAGTAGGGGCAGTGGAATTCATCTAGTCATGCTGGCATTTGGCATAGGTGACTAAGTTAAGGGGTCGGTGTCATGAGCTTAATACAATTCTATAGTTGTTGCTATAAGACGGAATACCTGGATAATAGATTGTATGTACAGCAATTCTATTAAATGATTATGATTGATTTTTCTCTTGTGTTCAATTGATGATTTTGTTAAACCTATAGACTTGCTCAACCGTTATGTTGATGATTTTAAGCATGTATTTCAAGTGATTGAAGTTGACTGATGGGGAGCTTGTTGGAGAAGGGTTGCGGGTTGCTTTTGTGGTAGTTGAGTCTAAAACTGATTTCTTTCCCTTTTGTCATAAAACTAATTAAGTTTGGACCTGTATTTTGGTAAAAATGTTTGTTGATTGGTTGAGATCTTTGGGGGACCAAAATGATGCTCTGATTGTTAAACTTTTGTTTTAATTGGGATCGAAGGCTTTAGACAATGATTAAATTATTTCCTTTCATATTTCAAATGTACCATTTTGAGATCGTTCAAAGTGTTTTGTGTCATGAGGTTTGAGTTTAGCACCCAAATGTGTATTTTCTCTTCGCAATGTATTTTGGGGGTGTTAAAGATTTATATCAGAGCTTTAAGTTATAGAGAACTAGGTCGATTTTGAAAAATGTCCTAAACTATAACTTTGGTGTCGAAAATATTTTACAAAAGCACGCAACTTCTTCGCAAGGCTCCGATAAGATTATTTGTTTTGCATTGTTTTATATTTAGATTTATCCCTCAAAACTGAAATGATTTCTCGAGTATTTATTAAGTAAATACTATGATGATGTATTGATGTTGTTGAAAGTAGGTCGAGTAAATGTTATCGTAATTTTCCTTATGCAATGCATATATGTATATAATTTTGAATAATGATCTTATATACCGTCGAGGGTCTAGCACAGTAGACCGGATGATGAACGATTTTAATTAAATATCCATTTTGCTATATTTTTATTAACTATTAATTTTTTTAAGTTTAGAGGTTTTTTTTTTATTTCTTACAACTTTAACAATACAATCTTAATGGATAAGAGATTAATATTTGTTATCCTAAAAAATAATTATGAGTACTCGGTGCTGCATTGCGTGGGTCCATGCTAGTGATCTGTAATGTGTCTTTATTAGCTCTTTTATGATTTGGTTGATGAATCATTGTAGTTTGCGTTGTTCGTGCATGTAGTATCCATGATATGTCTTGATAAAGAAATCCTTCTTTTATGTTGATATGTATACTTATCATGTTTCTTTCTTCTGTGATGAAAAGAGGAGTAGGGGAAGTATATTTCTGTCATTAGTGGATCGCCGCGTGACTAAGTTTCTTGAAATATGCCGCCAAAGTTAACAACTGCTACTGTGAACACTATGATCGAACGGGCTATTGCTAGAGAACTTGAAGTTGATCGTGCAGCAAGGAATCAAGATGTTGGAGTTAATGGTGCTGAAGTTAATGGTGATGGGAATAATGATGATGTTGCTGGTCCAGTTGGGAGTGTTGCTGCTTTTCCGTAAGTTTCAAGAGAATGTACGTATACTAGTGTCATGAAATGTGTTCCTACTCAGTTTCGTGGTACTGGTGGTGCTTTAGAATTGCGTAGATGGATTGATAAGATAGAGAGTACTTTTAAGATTAGTAGGTGTTCTGAAGCTAATAAGGTGAAATTTGCTGCTGCTACATTTCAGGATGATGCACTAAGTTGGTGGAATACCCAAGTGGCTACTATAGGATTGGTTGTGGCTAATGGTAGGTGATGGACCGTGACTAAAGGATTATTAGTTGCTAAGTTTTCTCCCGAGGAGGAACTAGGACAGTTGGAAGACGAATTGAGACACTTAGTGTTAAGAAACGATAATATTACTGCTTATACTAGGAGGTTTTTTGAGCTGTGTTTGTTATGTCCTGATGCTTTTGCGTACGACCGCAAGAAAATGAAGCAGTACATTAAAGGGTTGTCCAGTAACATCAAGGATGAGATAACTTCTTCAAGTCCTAAATCTTTCGATGAAGCTGTTCAGATGGCGCATGCTTTAATGGACGTGAAAGTGCAAGATAAGAAAGATAGCATTACTGTAAGCATAAAAGAAAGTGGGAATCTGCTCACTCCAACTAGAATCAAGGTCAGAATCGTGGGGATTACTGTAATAACTATAACCAAAGACAGAACCGTAACCAGTATTTAAACTATGGAAGGAATGATGGGATTCGTGCTGCCACCGTGTCTAGAGATAACAAGATAAATCCCAAGTGTGTTTGCTGCATTTTGTACCATGTGGGTAAGTGTCCACATTTACGACAAGAGTTAGGACAAGCTGGTCATAAAGCTAATAGGTGTAGGACAAGAGGAGTAGTTACTGGAAAGTACCCCTGGAGTTGTGATATGTTTTCGTCGTGGTGAGAAAGGACACAAGCAAGGGAATTGTCCAAGGAAAGAAAATCGATAAGATGGGAATGTTGCCGTTCCAGCTTACGTTTTGGGTGATGCTTACAAACCTTAAGGTCCAAACGTTGTAAATGGTACATTCTTACTTGACATTATTTATGTTATTGTGTTTCTTGATTTTAGATCAGATATAAGCTTTAGGAATGTAAAGATTTAGTCACTTTATCAAGGGAGAACTAGTAAGATTGATAATTAACTATGATGTGGAGTTAACCGATAGAAAGGTTGTTAGTGTTAGTTCTATACTAAGAGAGTGTTCCTTGAATTTAGGGAAGTAGGTGTTTAATATCGACTTGATGCTCATAAAGTTGGGATTTTTAGATGTAGATTATTGACATAAATTGGTTCGTTGTGTGTGTTGCTGATGTTAGAAATTGAATCAATCCTCACTATAAATTGATAACTATTAGTTTAGATTTTGCTGAGAAGCTGAGTGTTGACTATGAAATGTGATGAGTGAACTTTCCGTTTGAAAAGTGTGTCTTGTTTGGAGATGAGGAAGTGTGTAGAAGAGAGATGTGGTGTATTTCTAGCTTAGGAAACTAGTGATGGTGTAGCTGAGAAGAGGTTGGGAGGTGTACTAATAATTCGAGAGTATTTTGAAGTTTTTCCTGATGTTTTGTCGAGTTACTGCCGTCTCGTGAAGAGGATTTCGTGTCGATTGAGTGTTGGAAGCAACAGGTGCAGTGCTTCTGCGTCTCGTTGAGTAGTATTTGTACGCTTTATCGTTTGGCACCGTTAGAATAGAAGGAATTATCCGATCAGTTGCGAGAATTGATGGATAAGGTATGTATTAGATTAAGTTTCGTTGCCATGGTGATCGCCTGTGTTATTTGTCAAGAAGGATGGATTGTTTCGGATGTGTATCGACTATGGTGAGCTTAGCAAATTAACTGCCAAAAATCGGTATCCATTGCTGATGACTGACATTATTTGACCAATTATAAGAATCTAGTGTGTACTCGAGGATCGCTTTGTGGTCTGATTATCATCAGCTGAGAGCTAGGGAAGAAGATATTCCTATAACTGCTTTTCGTACTCAATGTGGGTACTTTAATTTTCAAGTGATGTCTTTTTGGACTTGATGAATGCGTCTGCCGTATTCACGGACTTGATGAATCGTGTGTGAAAGTCGCATTTGGATGAGTTAGTCATTGTATCTATTGACGATATTCTATTTATTCTAAGAGGAAAGGATGAGCATAAGAAGCATTTGAGGATAATTTTAGAATCGTTGGAGAAAGAGAAGCTATATGTAAATTTCTCTAAGTGTGAATGTTGGCTGAAATCAGTGTATTTTCTAGGGCATGTAATCTACAACGAACGTATTCGTAAAAATCTTGCCAAGATTGGAACGATTAAGGATTGGTCGGTACCAACGACGCTGACGGAAATCTGTTAATTCCTTGGTCTAAGCTGAGAATTATCGAAGGTTTATCGAAGGGTTTTCACTGATTGTAAAACCATTGATTAAGCTGACTAAGAATAATTGGATGTGTGAGTCCTTATACATCTAAATTGTAAGTTTCGAGATCTGATCCTTATCAGATGAGGAAGCTATGTTCTGAACACTGAAGGATAGGTTGTCATCTGCACCGATGTTGTCATTGTTGGAAAGATCTAAAGATTTTATAGTCAGTTGTGATGTGTTTTATAAGGGATTTGGAGTTGTGGTAATTGCTTTGAGATTGTGGAAACATTACTTTTTATGGAATCAAGTATGTAGTAATCAAGGATCATAAGAGTTGTCTCATATTCAATTTCTTGCGAAAGACAAAGGAGATGAGTAGAGGATCACTAGTTATAAATTTTGAGTTTGAGTATGTTGGTGGTTATGACTGTAAGTGATTATGACTACGAGATTCGCTACCATCCGGGAAAGGCGAATGTAGTAGCTGATGCTCTTATTAGGAAGAAAAAGGGAAAAACCTCTAAGGTTTGAGCTTTAGTAATGACAAGAAGTGTGGACTTGACAGAAAGGATATTGAAAGTTTAAGTTAATGGTTTGATGGAGAAGAATGTCAAGGAAAGTGGTTTCAACATTTTGTCAAACTTATGGAAAGGATTTTGTAGTGAGATCGATTGAGATTAAGTATTTTGGTAAATCGGATTTGATTGTCGTTACGTCCATCTGAGAGAGGTATGTTAAGAGTGCGAGATTTAGTGATGAAGGAACCTCACAAGTCAAGTATCCGATACATTCTGGTTAAGGGTAAAGGTGAAAGTTGAGTTGAGTACTGCGTGTTATATAGAGACTGATAGACAGAGTGAAATGACGATTTGAACATTGGACGATATACTTGTGCGCGTGTGATTGACTTAGGAATTGTTGGATTTCTTATATGACAATGGTTATCATGCTAGTAATGATGTTGTAATGTTTGAAGTCCCATAAAGAACTTCAGATTGTGAAGATTAAAGATCGTGAGTTATGAACGTAAGTTAGGTTTTATAGTGTATTGACGTAATATAGGGGGAATTAAATGACTGAAATAGAAATGATGTTGGTAACTACTGATAAGATTGTAAAGGTTAAGGATCGTTTGTTAGCAGTAAGGAGTTGTCAGAAGATATATGTTGGTAAATGAAGGGAATCAATGGAGTTTGAAATTGGAAACATGGTTATACTTAAGGTGTCGTTATGAAGGGTGAAACGAGGATCCCTGTCGGATATGATATCAGATGGAGTACCATGTAGTCGCATGATCTCTTGAAAGAATATATATGCCAATTTGCTAACTGAGAAATCTTTGCGAATTGGAAGAAAATGAGCTGACTTGGTTCAACGATCGACTATAACCCATATAGCATCATGCTTTCTCTAAGTCAGTGGAATTCCGTGACGAAATCCATGGAGATTTTGTCCCACTTCCATTCGGGAATCTCTAACGGTTGTAGTAAACCACTAGCCCGCTGATGCTCAATCTTGACCTGCTGGCAGGTTAGACATTTGGATACGAAGGTAGCAACATCCTGCTTCATGCCACTCCACCAGAAATGTTGTTTAATATCATGGTACATTTTGGTGGATCCTGGATGAATAGAGAATGGAGAGCTGTGAGCTTCGGTCAGTAAAGCTTCTCGGAGTGTCTGATCATCCAGAACACATAGCTGAGTTCCCTGCCATACAATGCCTTCTTCATCTACACAAAATTCTGTCTGCTGATCAAGATTCTGAATAATAGCCCAAATCTCACCAGCTTCCTTGATCCGAGAAATTAAGTCGGTCTCAATCTCATATAAGCCTAGTACCCATGCTGTCTGTGATAACCCGAACCTGAGGTTATTATTTTATTCTATATTAAGAATATTTTTGAAAATTTTGATGAGCTTGAATGCTAGGACGTTTGGTGGTTTGATTTAAAACCGGTGTTGGAAGTCTTAATTTTACCTTTTTACTAGTTGTGAGGATTACTAGTGATTACGATATCGATGGATGCCCGAAATTTTACGTTTTATTATTTGTTGTTTCGATGTTTATATTTTTGACGTTTTTATTTTTAATTGCGTATTAAGTCGTGTCGGGACTATATTATTATCATATTTTAGTGCGTTTTAACTTTTGAAATTATTTTATGAAACCCGAGCCTCGTGAATATTTTCAAAAATGACTAATATACATTTTCTATCCTTTAAACTATTTTATTACACTTTGGTCCAAAGTGATGAGATGCCATTTGTACATGATCTCATCTTTCTTTTCGGGCTTTAAATGCATTAAAATGTCATAAAATACCATATATATATATATGCTTGTATTTGTTTACTTGTGTGTTTTAGGTATGGATATCGTGAAAAAGACAAAAGATCACAAGAAACAAGGAAAAACGGACACGAGAAACGAAGTCGTACAAAGAACCGGGCCCTAGTTCATGAATTATCCAAGATAAATCCTTGAAGACTTGAAGATGTACAAGATTGATCCTCAAAATATAAAGAAATGACACTTAAAACCTTGTATATTCATAATTATAAGTTTGGTCCCTTAAGTTTGTCAAAATTACAAAATGGTCCTTCAACTTTGAAGAAATGGCAAGATTAGTCCCTCATCAATTCTAATTTGTCAATTATGGTCCCTCATAAAGTCAAAGATACTATGAAGACCTTTGAAGATCAAGAAAGTCCAAAATCAGTCCCTCAAGTATGCAAACATGGCAAAAATAACCCTTGAAAACCTTTTGCCAAAGTTTTGGGGCAAAAGTGTGAAATTTAGAACTTCATTAACAAAGGAAATCGTGTTTTGTTGGCTGAAAACTTGTTTTACCATATTTCCCAAAACACAAGGACCATATGTGTCAATTCCCAAAGTTCAAATAAACACAAACACGCACCAAACACCCCATCCCACCTTTTTTGGATCAAAACTTACCACTGTTCATGTTCATCCACCCAGATTTACCATCCACTTAAACAAATGGTAAAACCAAATTAACCCTACCCACGCTTGATTCACACATGCAGAAACTCATCCCACACCCAAAACCCTCACTCCCACTCACCAAAGGGCCCCAACATTCAAGACGTCCACCTATCACATCACAACTTAGCCTCCGAGGAATGCCACGTGTCAAAATCAACATCCCACACTCCTTGCTTGGTTACAAAGCTAAAATGAACGATTTGGATGCATTTGGACAGCTCAATGTCAAAATTCGTCTAGAAGATTCAAGGACATTTTAGGGACTTTATAGCTAGGGTTTTCTCATTGTAATCTCAGCCTTTGTGGCCTATATAAGGACTCCTCAACTTGTGAGAGAGCCATGTTTCAGTTTTACCCTTTAAACATTGTAATTCCTTTTTGAATTTTATAAAAGTTGGTATTTTGAGAAAATTGTAATTCCTTTTTATGTTTTTGAAAGTTGGTGTTGTTTAAGGGTAATTATGAGTTCCATTATATGTTATAAGTGTGCTTGAATATTGTGATTCAAGGACGTTTATGTTTGGTAAGGTTTTCAAGTTTGAAAAAAGCTTGAAAAGTGGTTTCTGATTTTGCTATTTTTGTTGTACTAATCCTTGACCAAAAGCTATAAGCTCTTACAAGCTTGTTGACACCAAGCTTGTGAAGGGATTGGAGCCTTTGGTTGGGTTGTTTGTTCATTGTGTTGAAGAAATCAAGTCCTTGAGTTTCTACTTTGACACATCAACGAAGGCAGTCATCATCTCCTTTGTTGAAGTACCTTGGTCTTGTTCTAGTTGTTGAACAAGGTCCAAGGAGCATTGCTGGTCCTCCTAGGATGTTGTGGAGGACATGTATAAGCTCTTGTTAAGATTCCTCTAAGAAATCACATGATATTGTCTGTTTTATGTTTTGCTATGTGATTTGGTGATTTTGTGTTTGTGCTTTGTGTTTTATGGTTGGTATCTGTTAGTTGTCACCTAGTGTAGTTATTTGATCATTAAAATCAGTAGGTTGTTTGAAGGATTAAGAAGTTTGTTTAAAAAGTGCTTATTAAAGGATTGTTTGGGTTTACTGGTTCATAAGACCTTGTGGTCTTGTGCCCTTGGTTCTTAGGTTTTGGGAAGTCTAAACAAGTCATATTGAACAAGTTTTAGTCATTGGTTAAGTTTCTGAAAGTTTGGAAAAGGGATTTCAAGTTTTGCAAAAATCTGATAAAAAGTGTTTTGAAATTGGTCAAACACATCAGATCCAATATCTTGTTTGTTTGTTAGATCTAAGGTCTGAAATCAGGTTTGGGAATAGCTTAGGTGATAAGCTATCTTTGCATTATCTGTTTGTTGAATTTGGTGGCTTATTGAAGGTGCTATAGCTTATCAAAGTTGGCTGAAGTGGTCATTTGCATCAGCAAAGTGACCACCTCACTTTGTTCTTGCATTTGTAACTCTAATGTATGCCTTGTGGTTTTGCTGCTCGGAACTTGTTTATGTGTTGCTTGTGAGTGAATTTTGCTATTTGGTGTGTCTTGTATCTGGCTTATAAGCTAACTGGCTTATTAAGCCCTTTTTGCCAAAATCTGTCATCAAAAGGTCAACTAACCTCTTGATTCACAAGGAGACCTCCTTGAGTTCTTCACAAAGTTGCTTATAACATGTCCATATACCATCCCTGATCATTTGGATAACTTTGGAGTACTTTGACTTTTGGTCAAATAAGCATAATTTGGCTTATTTTTTAGAACTGCTTATTGGTACCTGCAACAACTTGGCTTTTGTAATAGAACTCATTTTTCTTAGCTTAATAACAAGTCTGGAAGGTTACAAGTCTTTTGGTTAAGCTTTTGCTAGAAAACTAGCTTATCTGGCTTTTTCAGCCAGCTTATTGGTTCACAAAGCTTATTCTACTTGGCTTTTTGTGATTTTCTTGATTGATTATTCTTAGTTAAGCTATTTGTGAGCTTTTGCAACAAACCAGAGCTTCTGAAACCCCCTAGAACTCTAACCCGACTATTTTGTCGTTTAGTGGATTTCTATTTTGCTTATTTCTGGCTTTTTGAGTGAGCTTTTTCAAAATTTCTTTTTACAGATCTCTTAGGCATCTCAAAAGAAGGTTGTGTGTTTAAGCAGAGCTTATGGCATTGGCTTATTGGCCCAATAAGAATAAGCTGTTTGTTATTTAAGATATGATAAGCTCAGAATCAGCTTTTGGGCCTTCAGACTTTTGTGCTTAGAATTAAATTTTGAGTAAAATAGGGCTTTTTCAGGTCATTTGGGCCTAGTTTGACTTTTTGGGCTAAAAAGCCCATTAGTGTTGACTGATTTTGCTTTTAGCCCATTAGGGGTATTTTGGTAATTTCACTTTCATTTTCTGATTATTTAGGTTAAAATAAACTAGTTTGCAAGTTTTTAGAATTTTTAGAATTTTTGGATTTTTAATATTATTTTAATATTATTTTATTATTAAATTTCAAATTTCACATTTTTGCACTTTTTATATTTTTCTTAGCTTAAATACATTAAAATAGCATTTTTGAAACTCTTAGATTAATTTTATCATCATTAGATTAATTTTTATAATTATTTTAAGTTTTAATAGTTTTTAAATCATTTTAAATAGTTTTTCTTAGTTTAAAAATTTCTAAAAATAGTTTTTAATCTTTTTAGGTCATTTTAGAGGTTTACCAATTGAAAATTATTTATTTGGGCTTTTTGATAATTAAGTTGATTTTTAGGGCTTTAATTAGCATTTAAAAATTAATATTTAATTAATTAAAAGGTTTGAAAAAGTTTGATCATTGGTAAACTCTTAGTTTGTTTATTTTGATTTTTGGTAATTTTTCGGGAATTTTTAGTATTAATTTTATTTTTGCACTTTTTACGGTTTTACGTTTAATCGTAGTAGTAATTAATTTCACGTCTTCATCATTCTATTTTCTCATCCCCTTCTTTTAAATATTAATCTCAAATCAATTACATCTTAGTCACACACATATACCTCCTTGGGAAACGAACTTTCACATCATAAGGGTCATTTGTACACGGTTCTCCTAAACCGTCGTATTTAATACTTTCCCTATTTACCCCCTTTTTCTAAAGGTGTGGTAAAACACTACAATCATTTTGGCGCCGCTGCCGGGGAGGTGTGTCGTGATTAATTTGTCTTTTTGTTTTTAATAGTAACCATAAATAGTATTTGTATTAGTAGAAATCTACTAATACGTATTATCGGTTTTTTGCTTTTTCTTGTGAAATTATTATTACTATATTGTATTAAGTATCACAATCAATACAAAATATCTCCAAAAGTGTGAAAACACAACCTTAATTGGGATTTGATCTCCTAATTATTGTATTCGAATCTCAAATAAAAGAAAAAGGCAAAAATAGATAAATACTTTCGTGAAGCTCGATTTTGAAAAATACGAACTATAAGGTGGGTATAAGGCGGGTATTATAAAATATACCCTAAGGAAAAAGGCTCTTAAGTGCTTCGTGCCGCCTCGTTTCTCCGCTTGCTTGTGAGTATTTTGAGATTGAAGGCTAATCGAGGGTTTTGCCGCCCAAAGTATTATTACGTATCATATATATTTGCTTGGTTTTCTTTGTGATTAAACCCTCTTGAACAAATTGGTTTTCACCAAAGTTCTAAAGTCATTCGAAGGCGTTCACTCCACGTGATCGTTTTCATTCTTTTGAGGCTTCTTTAATCAAGAGTTTGATTCGAGGAGAGATTTGGTAGATTGTTGTCTACGAAAATACACCAAAATCCAAAAAAATTTAAAAACAATCAAAAACAAAAAAAAATTTGAAAATTCACAAAACACCCAAAAACAATCTTCTTTGCTCACCTCTCATTCTACGTGAAGTTTATGCTAACTCGTAGTCAAGCAAAACGAGCTCGTAAACATCGTCAAAATCAAGGAAATCAAGAGACGTTGATTGAAGAACAAACTCTAATTGTTGAACCAATTGTAGAACAAGAAGTCGTCATGGCTAATCGTACTATGATGGAGTTGCTTCAAGCACCCACCGAGGATTTTGGAGAGGCCATTGTGATTCCTGCTATCCTTGCGGAGAATTTCGAGATTAATACGGGTTTAATGTCTATGTTGCAAGCAAATAAGTTTAGAGCATCTATCTATTCCGTTATAAATGAAAGAAAAAAGGGACGGGATCATAATGAGATTTTCATCTCAAAAAGGGGGATATGGAGAAATAGGTAGACGCTACGGACTTAATTGGATTGAGCCTTGGTATGGAAACTTACTAAGTGATAACTTTCAAATTCAGAGAAACCCTGGAATTAAGAAAAATGGGCAATCCTGAACCAAATCGCGTTTTCCGAAAACAAACAAAGGTTCAGAAAGCGAAAAGAAAAAAAAGATAGGTGCAGAGACTCGATGGAAGCTGTTCTAACGAATGGAGTTGATTGTCTTACGTCATGAGAAAGACAACCCGCATTACCACATAAGGAATTTTAGTCGTCTCACCGCTACTAGCAAGTTTAAGGATGTTCCACATGACGCCATTAAGATGATGTTGTTTCCATACTCATTAGATGGACCCGCTAAAATTTGGCTTGAAAAAGAACCACCAAATTCAATTTTGACATGGGGTGATCTCGTTTCTAATTTTGTGAAAAAAAATTTCCCACCATCTAAAACAACACAATTGAAAAATGAGATTTCAAGGTTTGTACAACGAAATAATGAGAGTTTTTCAATGGCATGGGAACGATTTAAGGAAATGTTACATGAATGTCCACACCATGATTTTTCGGAATTGCATCAAGTTGATACTTTTTATAATGGGCTTAATGATCATGAACGAGATTATTTGAATGCCGCCGCGGGTGGTAATTTTTTGTGTAAAACGACTGATGAAGCTTTAAAGATTATCGAGAATAGATCTAAGGTTTACAACCCTCGTAACACACCGAGTGTTGCCAATATGGGTACGTCATCGTCGTCATCGTCTCGTAGCATTAATGCCTTACATGATGAAGCTAATGAGGAAAATCGGTTTTTCGATAGGTTTTCAAATCTTATGACTCATTGGAAAGCACAAGATGCTTTGAATTCCGCTTCGGTTAAAGCGGTTGATAAGATTTGTTTGTCTTGTGGTGGAGCTCATGATCTTTCCGAGTGCATTACCGCCGGTGGTAACACTTCGAGTGCTTACGTAGCAACGGGAACTTACAACCAAAACGGCCAAGGTTCCCGCCCAAATCAAGCTCCACCAAATCAAAATGTTAATAACTATCGAAACAACAACCAAAGTGGTAATTATCAAGGCAATTCACGTAACTACAACAAAGGAAATTATCAAAGTGGGAATGGACAAGTTACTAATCAAAACCAAAACCGTGATTTTCAAAACACAACACAAGGTTTTCAAAATGCTCACACTAAAAATCTTCAAGGAGAATTTTTGGATTATGCTAAAGCAAATGATACTAAATTTGAGAATATGCAACGTGATATGATTAGCTTAAGATCCGAGTTGAAAAACAAGCTTAAAAACGAACTTGCTAATGAACTTAAGACTCATGCAAATAAAATGTAAGGAAATGTTCAACGTCTTCAACAAAATCAACAAAAGATGGAACAAGGACAACATGAGATTAAGCAAGAATTGTTAAAAGCGGATTTAAGGCAATCAAAATTTAAAGACTGAATGGAAAAAATGTTTGAAGCAATCATGTGTAAACCCTCTTCTTCGGGTGGTCTTCCTAGTGATACCATTGCAAACCCGAAGGGAGAAATGAATTTTATTACTACACGAAGTGGTAAAACTTTCAATGAACCAATCTCTCGTCCAAGTACTTCTACGGAGAAGGAAATCAAGAAAGAGCCCGAGGTGATGGTCGAAAAGGAGCATATCACAAGCCCACGAAGTACCGCTCATACCACACCTACATTTGAACCAATACCAATCATGGAACCCGAGTTTCCAAGGCTGTTGCCTAATGTCCAACCCACACCACCCTTACCTTACCCTTCGAGACGAAACAAAGAGAAATTGCAAGAACGTAACAAACAACAAATCGAGCTTTTTATAAAAATATTTCAACAAGTGCATTTTGATGTGAGTTTAGCCGACGCGTTGTTATATATGCCTCGTTTCGCTTCCACTTTTAAAAGTATGATGAGCGATAAGGAAAAGCTTTCAAAGCTTGCTAATTGTTCTTCGGTTTATCATAACCGCATACCAGAAAAAGTTGGTGACCCCGGAAAGTTTCTCATTCCTTGTGACATACAAGATATGAAAGAATGTCTCGCCTTGGCCGATCTTGGTGCGAGCATTAATTTGATGCCATTTTCCATTTGGAAATCGCTTTCGCTTCCGGCTCTTACTCCTTCGAAAATGTCTATCGAGATGGCCGATCATTCTACGATTTTAGCATGTGGAGTAGCCGAGGATATTTTCGTGAAAGTGGGGAAGTTCTACTATCCCGTTGATTTTATAGTAGTTGACATCCCCGCGGATCCTCAAGTTCCTCTAATTTTAGGTCATCCATTTTTAGACACCTCGAGATCGCTTATCGACATTCATGCAAGAACTATCACTTTGAGATTCAACGAAGAGGAACTTGTTATAAACGCTACTCAAAACTCAAAACCTTCTCATGTTTATGCAATCGCTACCATCAATCACATTGACTTAGTTGATGTGGTTTGCGATGAGTTTTCACAAGAAGTGTTAGGTTTTTCCGATAGCTCGTCAAGTGGCAATCCCACTATTTGGATCCGATTCTTGCTAATTCTACACCAAATCTCACTCCATTCCAAGGAGGCGATTTTACTTCAAATGAAATCGACAATGAAGATAAGGTGATTATTAGTGATGATACTCCACCATTTCTTCCGCCGATAGAAGTTATGAGTGTTGAGCAAAATTTTCAATCGAGGAGCCGCTTATCCTTGAATTGAAAGATCTTCCTTCTCGCCTTGAATACGCATTCTTGGAAGGTGATGACAAGTTTCCGGTTATTATTGCAAAAGGTCTTGCTAATGATGAAAAAACCGAGCTCTTGAAAGTTCTTAAAGCTCATAAAGGGGCAATTGCGTGGAAAATTTCTGACATTAAGGGTATTGACCCAAAATTTTGTACTCACAAGATTTTAATGGAGGAGGACTACAAACCCGCAATTCAAAGTCAAAGAAGAGTAAACCCTAAAATTCACGATGTCATTAAAAAGGAAGTTCTAAAACTCCTTTACGCGGGAATGATTTATCCTATCTCCGATAGCCCATGGGTGAGCCCAATCCATTGTGTCCCTAAAAAGGGAGGAATGACCGTTGTGCCTAATGAAAACAACGAGTTAATTCCCACTCGTGTTGTGACCGGTTGGAGGGTGTGTATTGACTACCGAAAGTTAAATGACGCCACTCGTAAAGACCACTTTCCTTTGCCCTTCATGGATCAAATGTTGGAGCGACTCGCGGGAAATGAATTCTATTGCTTTTTAGATGGTTTTTCCGGTTACTTTCAAATCCCTATCGACCCTCGTGATCAAGAGAAGACTACGTTTACGTGTCCTTATGGAACGTTTGCTTATTGTAGGATGCCTTTCGGACTTTGTAATGCACCGGGTACGTTTCAACGGTGTATGATGGCTATTTTTCACGATATGATCGAGAAGTCGATGGAAGTGTTTATGGATGACTTTTTGGTGTTTGGCAATTCGTTCACGTCATGTTTATCTAATCTCGAGCAAATGTTAAAACGTTGTGAAGAAACCAATCTTGTACTTAATTGGGAAAAATGTCATTTCATGTGTAAACAAGGAATCGTCTTAGGACATAAGGTCTCGAAAGCGGGGATTAAGGTCGATAAAGCTAAGGTAGACGTCATCGCCAAGTTACCTCATCCCAAAACCGTTAAGGGAGTTAGGAGTTTCCTAGGCCACGCGGCTTTTATCGTCTTTTCATCAAAGACTTTTCGAAAATCTATCGACCTATGACATACCTTGTCGAGAAGGACGCTCCTTTTAACTTCAATGAGGATTGTGTTAGAGCTTTCGAAACTCTTAAAAGGAAACTTACCAAAGCTCCCATTCTTGTTGCTCCTAATTGGGAATTACCCTTTGAAATCATGTGCGATGCAAGTGATTATGCTATAGGGGCCGTGTTAGGGAAACGTTATGAAAAGCATTTCCGTCCTATCCATTATGCTAGTAAGACGATGACCGAGGCTCAATTAAAGTAGACCACAACGAAAAAGGAATTCCTTGCCGTGGTCTATGCTTTTGAGAAGTTCCGACCTTATCTCGTCTTAGCTAAAAGCATCGTGTATACCGACCACTCGGCTATCAAGTATCTCTTAGCTAAGCAAGATGCTAATCCGAGATTGCTTCGTTGGATACTCCTCCTCCAAGAATTTGATGTCACCGTGCTTGACAAAAAAGGAGCCGAGAATCTAGCGGCCGATCATCTCTCTCGTCTAGAAGATCCTCACAAAGATGTTTTCGAGAACAAGGAAATCACCGAAACATTTCCTCTCGAGACTCTCGGTGTAGTGAATTCTAAAGACACCACCCCATGGTTTGCCAACATTGCAAATTACCATGCAGGCAATTTCATAATCAAGGGTATGACGACACAACAAAAGCGAAAATTCTTTCGTGACGTCAAGTTCTATTTTTGGGACGACCCTTATCTCTTTCGGGTTTGTGCGGATCAACTCGTTCGACGTTGTGTTTTTGGTACCGAAGCTTCTAACATCCTTAGAGCTTGTCACGAGGGACCCACGGGTGGTAACCACGGTGCTAATCTCACGGCTAAGAAAGTGTTCGATGCCGGCTTCTTTTGGCCTTCTATCTATCGTGATGCACACGCACTTGTGAAGTCGTGTGATTCGTGCCAACGTCAAGGAAAATCATCTCAACGTGATGAAATGCCGCAAAACATAATTCAAGTGTGTGAGATTTTCGACATTTGGGGCATAGACTTTATGGGGTCGTTCCCATCGTCTCATGGTAACAAGTATATCCTCGTCGCGGTCGACTACCTTTCTAAGTGGGTGGAAGCTAAGGCTTTGCCTACTAATGATGCTCGTGTGGTAGTGAAATTTTTGAAGCAACTATTCTCTCGGTTCAGAACCCCTCGTGCTATTATAAGCGATCGTGGAACCCATTTTTGTAAAGACCAATTCGAGAAGGTCTTAAAGAAATATGGAGTTACTCATCGTCTTTCTACGGCTTATCACCCGCAAACGAGTGGGCAAGTTGAGGTTTCGAACCGAGCTTTGAAGAGGATTTTAGAGAGGTCGATTGGAGAAAACCGTGCTTCATGGTCCGACAAACTCGATGACGCTTTATGGGCCTTTAGGACCGCCTATAAGACACCTATCGGTTGTACTCTTTATAAGTTAGTCTATGGGAAGAATTGTCATTTGCCCATTGAATTGGAGCACAAGGCATATTGGGCCCTTAAGCATGCAAACTTTGACTTGAAGACCACGGGAGATCACCAGAAAATATAATTGAATGAATTGGATGAACTAAGAGATAATGCTTATGAAAATTCATTGATTTTCAAAGAAAATACTAAAAGGTTTCATGATGCAAAGATTAAAACCCGGGTTTTTAACGTTGGTGATCAAGTGTTACATTTTAACTCTAGACTAAAGATATTTTCCGGAAAATTGAAATCTCGTTGGTCGGGTCCTTTCACCGTTACACAAGTGTTTCCTTATGGGACCATCGAGCTAGCTCAAGATGATGGTCTTAACTTCAAGGTGAATGGACATAGGCTTAAGTACTACTTTGGTGGGGAAATTCCTTCAATGGTTGACCTCGACCAAGTCACATTCCCCAATGATAATTAGCATTGAGGGGATCGAGTCGAGCTCATGACTCGGTAATAAAAAACGAGGTTCCTCGTGGGGGAGATCCCACGCTTATCCTTTTATGCTTTCTAATAAATAATGAGAGGGGATTTGTGCCCTTCCAACTCGTTGTCTCGTGGTTGTTTGTGATTGTGTTATCTAGATCATTATCATCTACGATTAAAGACTCTCGTGTTCGTTTACGTGATCCTCCATCGTTTGCTTGAAGAAGTTTTTCACGAATCCATGACATATCCTTTATTGTTCTAACAATGATCTTTTAGCATACTTAATAAACGGCTTTAGATATATTGTTGATCACCCTTTCCATGCTAGATCCTAAGCATTCGATTCTGCGTCTCTAGTATGGGGGTGCTCCACCTTTAGACTCGAAACATTGAGGACAATGTTTACTTTTAGTATGGGGGGTGAATAGGTACTTGATTTGCTACGCCCTCACATTTTCCAACTTTCAATGTTTTGTTTTATTTTGTTGCTAATAAGGCTAAATATGGCCAAATTTTAAAAAATTTCCTAGTTTTAATAAGTATTTTTAAGACACGAATGTATATGTTCTGATGGGTAGAATAAGAGCTAATTTTTTACTTGATGGGTATTTGGAGCCCTTTACATTCCTTAACCCGCTCAATTCAAGTTTTGCTAGACTTTTATATAGGGAACTTTAAAACGCGAAAGTCTTAGCTCATTCGGGTTAAGAACAAGAACTTTTCGCAAGTTCCTATAATTGATCCTAGAAAGTCACTTATCAAGGGAACTATAAAATGCATTCTCTAAACTTGAAAAAGTCCAAGAAAGTGCAAGATCCTATAGGTGGCTTCAAAACTCAAAACTTTGATTTGATATAGTCTTAATGAAAGCTAATCCAAATTTGGCTTAATTTTGACTTGCATGGCTAAGTATTCACGAGTCTCTTTAGTTAGAGGTCTTTAAATAGTGAAGAACGAGAAGTGATAGAGTTAGACAAGTGATCATGGAAATGTAGAACATGAAAATGTTCTTTCAAAAACTCATATGTTTTTAATTGTGGCTTTTTCTTCCCATAAGATCAATGCATTTATAAAAATAATTGCAATAAGTAAGGTTGTACGATTTGAAAGGTTACTTAGCTTCTAGCACAAGATCGTTTAAAAGTTGCTCGGGGTTGAATAGAGTTCATAGCCAAGGCATAACTTATTGAAGCGGGACGCGAAGATTGGTGAAGATCCAAAAAGGTCCTAACAAGGCATGAGGAGCTCTATTTTGTTGCTAAAGATCCAAGATGATGCGAAGTATCATTGTTCCAAAATCAATATGAAGGATCGAGACACACGACGAAAAGCAATTACTCCCCTAAAGATCATGGAGAAAGTCTATCCAAAAAGACCCTTACAAGGTATGAGGATAAATATATCCAAGTCCGAAAAGGAGGCGGATCGTTGTATATCAAAGTCCAAAATAAAGATTGAAGAAAAATGATGAAGTCGTGGTCCAAATATGAAGAATCTCTCAAAACGTCAAGTGAAGAAATTCTAAAATATGAAGAGAAGACCATAATTTCAAGAATGTCTTCCCAAGATTTGAAGTATGAAGTACATGCCAAATATCGGTCCGAGAAAGGTCTCAAATCATGAAACGAGTTATGCCAAGATATGAACTTAAGGAGATACATGAGAAGCCGTTTTAAAAGATTTTGTCCTTCGGCTAACTATCGATTAAATCGTGCTACTTTGCTTTCGGACTAATAAATACTCAAATAAGTCAATATGAATCACTTGTGATCCATGACAAATAGTTAAAAAATTCTAGTAACCCATTTACTTTTATAATAACTAGGATTGCGGGGAGAAAAAGTATTACACAATTTGGACGTATGAGTAGTGTTAGCATTGTGACAAACTTATGGAAAGTATTTTGTAGTAAGATCGATTGAGATTAAGTATTTTGGTGAATCGGATTTGATTGCCGTTACGTCCATCCGAGAGAGGTATGTTAAGAGTGCGAGATTTAGTGATGAAGGAACCTCACAAGTCAAGTATCTGATACATTCTGGTTAAGGGTAAAAGTGAAAGTTGAGTTGAGTACTGCGTGTTATATAGAGACTGATAGACAGAGTGAAAGGACGATTTGAATATTGGACGATATACTTGTGCGCGTGTGATTGACTTAGGAATTGTTGGATTTCTTATATGACAATGGTTATCATGCTAGTAATGAGGTTGTACTGTTTGAAGGCCCATAAAGAACTTCAGATTGTGAAGATTAAAGATCGTGAGTTATGAACGTAAGTTAGGTTTTATAGTGTATTGAAGTAATATAGGGGGAATTAAATGACTGAAATAGAAATGATGTTGGTAACTACTAATAAGATTGTAAAGGTTAAGGATCGTTTGTTAGCAGTAAGGAGTTGTCAAAAGAGATATGTTGGTAAATGAAGGGAATCAATAGAGTTTGAAATTGGAAACATGGTTATACTTAAGGTGTCGTTATGAAGGGTGAAACGAGGATCCCTGTCGGATATGATATCAGATGGAGTACCATGTAGTCGCATGATCTCTTGAAAGAATATATATGCCAATTTGCTAACTGAGAAATCTTTGCGAATTGGAAGAAAATGAGCTGACTTGGTTAAACGATCGACTATAACCCATATAGCATCATGCTTTCTCTGAGTTAGTGGAATTCCGGTGACGAAATCCATGGAGATTTTGTCCCACTTCCATTCGGGAATCTCTAACGGTTGTAGTAAACCACTAGCCCGCTGATGCTCGATCTTGACCTGCTGTCAGGTTAGACATTTGGATACGAAGGTAGCAACATCCTGCTTCATGCCACTCCACCAGAAATGTTGTTTAATATCATGGTACATTTTGGTGGATCCTGGATGAATAGAGAATGGAGAGTTGTGAGCTTCGGTCAGTAAAGCTTCTCGGAGTGTCTGATCATCCGGAACACATAGCTTAGTTCCCTGCCATACAATGCCTTCTTCGTCTACACAAAATTATGTCTGCTGATCAAGATTCTGAATAATAGCCCAAATCTCACCAGCTTCCTTGATCCGAGAAATTAAGTCGGGCTCAATCTCATATTAGCCTAGTACCCATGCTGTCTGTGATAACCCGAACCCGAGGTTATTATTTTATTCTATATTAAGAATATTTTTGAAATTTTTGATGAGCTTGAATGCTAGGACGTTTGGTGGTTTGATTTAAAACCGTTGTTGGAAGTCTTATTTTTACCTTTTTACTAGTTGTGAGGATTACTAGTGATTACGATATCGGTGGATGCCCGAAATTTTACGTTTTATTATTTGTTGTTTCGATGTTTATATTTTTGACGTTTTTAATTTTAATTGCGTATTAAGTCGTGTTGGGACTATATTATTATCATATTTTAGTGCGTTTTAACTTTTGAAAATTATTTTACGAAACCCGAGCCTCGTGAATATTTTCAAAATTGACTAATATACATTTTCTAACCTTTAAACTATTTTATTACACTTTGGTCCAAAATGATGAGATGGCATTTGTACATGATCTCATCGTTCTTTTCGGGCTTTAAATGCATTAAAATGTCATAAAATACCATATATATGCTTGTATTTGTTTACTTTTATGTTTTAGGTATGGATATCGTGAAAAAGACAAAAGATCACAAGAAACAAGGAAAAACGGACACGAGAAACGAAGCCGTACAAAGAACCGGGCCCTAGTTCATGAATTATCCAAGATAAATCCTTGAAGACTTGAAGATGTACAAGATTGATCCTCAAAATATGAAGAAATGACACTTAAAACCCTTGTATATTCATAATTACAAGTTTGGTCCCTTAAGTTTGTCAAAATTACAAAATGGTCCTTCAACTTTGAAGAAATGGCAAGATTAGTCCTTCATTAATTCTAATTTGTCAATTATGGTCCCTCATAAAGTCAAAGATACTATGAAGACCTTTGAAGATCAAGAAAGTCCAAAATCAGTCCCTCAAGTATGCAAACATGGCAAAAATAACCCTTGAAAACCGTTTGCCAAAGTTTTGGGGTAAAAGTGTGAAATTCAGAACTTCATTAACAAAGGAAAACGTGCCAAACACCCCATCCCACCTTTTTCGGATCAAAACTTACCACTGTTCATGTTCATCCACCCAGATTTACCATCCACTTAAACAAAGGGTAAAACCAAATTAACCCTACCCACGCTTGATTCACACATGCAGAAACTCATCTCACACCCAAAACCCCCACTCCCACTCACCAAAGGGCCCCACCATTCAAGACGTCCACCTATCACATCACAACTTAGCCTCCAAGGAATGCCACGTGTCCAAATCAACAGCCCACACTCCTTGCTTGGTTACAAAGCTAAAATGAACGATTTGGATGCATTTGGACAGCTCAATATCAAAATTCGTCTAGAAGATTCAAGGAAATTTTAGGGACTTCATAGCTAGGGTTTTCTCATTGTAATCTCAGCCTTTGTGTCCTATATAAGGACTCCTCAACTTGTGAGAGAGCCTTGTTCCAGTTTTACCTTTTAAACATTGTAATTCCTTTTTGAAATTTTATAAAATTTGGTATTTTGAGAAAATTGTAATTCCTTTTTATGTTTTTGAAAGTTGGTGTTGTTTAAGGGTAATTCTGAGTTCCATTATATGTTATAAGTGTGCTTGAATCTTGTGGTTCAAGGACGTTTATTTTTGGTAAGGTTTTCAAGTTTGAAAAAAGCTTGAAAAGTGGTTTTTGATTTTGCTATTTTTGTTGTACTAATCCTTGACCAAAAGCTATAAGCTCTTACAAGCTTGTTGCCACCAAGCTTATGAAGGGATTGGAGCCTTTGGTTGGGCTGTTTGTTTATTGTGTTGAAGAAATCAAGTCCTTGAGTTTCTACTTTGAAACATCAACCAAGGCAGTCATCATCTCATTTGTTGAAGTACCTTGGTATTGTTCAAGTTTTTGAACAAGGTCCAAGGAGCATTACTGGTCCTCTTAGGATGTTGTGGAGGACAGGTATAAGCTCTTGTTAAGATTCCTCTAAAAAATCACATGATATTGTCTGTTTTATGTTTTGCTATGTGATTTAGTGATTTTGTGTTTGTGCTTTGTGTTTTATGGTTGGTATCTGTTAGTTGTCACCTAGTGTAACACCCCATTTTGATAAATGGAATGTCACGCGTAATTATGGCGTGTCATCAAAGCATGCAAGGTAATATGTAGTAAAACATACATGACCATAGGGAAAAACCGGAATCAAACATCGGTTCCCAAACATAAGCCCAAAACATAACAAAGTAAATGAACTGAATGAAAGACTAAACAAGCATAAATATATGAAGGAAACAGGAGAAGAAGTCTATGGCAGCTTCCATCCTATGCATGTCCTCCAAATGCTCGAGTCTTGGGTACCTGCCGTTTTGGGACATGGAAAGGAAAGTAACGGCTGAGCAAAACGCTCAGTGCACGGATATACAATATAGCATGAAATAGGATAAGCATGTAACATATAACAGCGGAAGACTAAGTTCTGAGTAGACTGGTTAAGTATTGAGAAAACTGGTTTTATAGTTTGAAAAGCCTTATGTTTATCTTATGAAAACTGTTTTAACATATATATACCATAGCCCATATAGGTCATGAAAAGGTCACGTGCATGAATACTTGGAGGGGTGACCTCATCATGCTGATTAGAGGGGATGCCTCTAATCAATATACTGGTTTGGGTAGGAGGGATCAACTCCTTGTGAAGGATGCAAGGCACACACCACATTCACCATGAAATACTGAATAAAACATGTAACTAGGATGCACCCATACGCCCCACATGATATAATAATATGGCCAAAACTGAAAGGGACGCCACGAGCAATCACTCCGCCGTGGGGAAGTCATAACATTGGTGCCTCCAATGTTATGGTTATGGTACCTCCATAACTAGGTGAAACTGGTCATGCTTGTATATGGCTATAGATTATGCTAATTAAACATAAGCAGTTCAAAACAATAAAACAAATACTGGGGAAAACAGTTGGCTGCATACGGGGAAATCCTAATAAGGAAAGAATGTCCATACTGAAGGACGGAAATCCGTACCTCAAGTCCAGTGAATGAACGGAAGAAAGACTCCTACTTCTGGATCACTAACACTACATGAATACACACGTGTATAAGTATCGAATCACTGATTACGTACTGGGTTTTGTGTCTGATCTTAGCTTACTTTGTATGTTTTTAGGTCATGATTTACTGTTTAAAGCCCTATCTGTGTTTACCTTGTACTCTGATTAACCTGATTAAGTATTACTGGTAATTCATGTATTATTATACTTACTGTGTAATAATAAGTAACTTTCCAAAAATAGCAGGTTTCCAAAAATAGAAAGTTTCCAAAAATAGAAAGTTTCCAAAAATAGAAAGTTTCCAAAAATAGAAAGTTTCCAAAAATAGAAAGTTTCCAAAAATAGAAAGTTACCAAAAATAGAAAGTTTCCAAAAATAGAAAGTTTCCTAAACTAGAAAGTTTCCAAAAATAGAAAGTTTCCTGAAATAGAAAGTTTCCAAAAATAGAATTTACTGCTTAAAATAGATTAGTTACCTTATTTAATCAAGTTTCTATAATTAAAAGTTTCCATAATTAGAATTAAGCTGGTTGCATAAGCTAAAAATATAAGTCTAAGTGTTTATAAGCTTATTTCTTAAGTCATATGATATAGTGTATAGTTTAATAATTATCTCATGTAATTTAAATAAACTATAGGTTAAAAGTATTTAATTAAATATATCATGTTTTTAATTAAATAAGGTTAAATACTTAGGTTAAAACATGTATTATTATGTATTAATAATATATCCTAAGTCATGCTAATTAATTAATTATGACTATGGTTTTTAATAATTAATTAATTAGAAAGTCTATAAATATAAACTACTTAGGTTAACAATTCCATGGTTTTAATAATTAAAATAATTATAACCTAAGTCATGTATATTAAATTAATCATGTCATTTTATTAATTTAATGATAACATAAGTTTGTGCCAAATAATAATCTTAACATGAACCATGAACCGGGTTTTGACTAAGAACCATGAACCGGTCATGAAATCGACACCTTACCCCGAACCAAATCGGGGTTCCCCTTGGTTTACTGCTGCCGTGGGACCCACACCACCAAACCGGGACCATATGGTCTCGGTGGTGGCTTTATGACCAAGCCGTGACCCCCTAGGCACGGGCTAGGTGGCGGCCAAACTAAAACACCCCTAAAACAACCTTTTGATTTTACCCTTTAACCAAATACATGTTTATTTTATGTTTTTAATTAGGTTTTAAAAACATCATGTTCTTAATTAATTTTACCAAATCAAATCAAAAGAAATAATTAAAAAGAAAGGTTAAAAAGGTATACCGAATGTGTGGATCAATAGAGGATGAATAAACACTAACACTTGTACAATATCCATGATCAAAATCAACAAGAACACCTTCTGTTTGATGATTAAAGGTGGCGGCCACAATGGAAGCAAGGAAGGAGGAGGAAAAACTTTTAGGGTTTTATTTATTTTCTATAAAATGTGATAATGAATGACTTTTTCCCCTTAACCCCCTTGTTTAGTAAAAATGATGGGCTAGGCCCATTCTTCTTCCTAATTTCGTGGCAATGGGGCCCACAAGGGGTAGCCCAAATGTTTTCCGTGTCTAAAATATTATAGTGTGCTCTCGTGTTCGTGTTTTACGTGTTTTAATTAGTTACGTGTTCATTCGTGTTTATTGGTGTTCATGTTTAATTTGTTCTCGTTAAATATTTATCGTGCCTAATATATTTATTTATGCTCGTAATTATATTATATGTATTTACATGATTATTTTAGTTCGTGTTTTAATGGTGATCATGATTTAATTATGTTCCCGTGAAATACTTGTTAACTGCTTATCATGAGTTTGTACGTAATCGATACTTATCATGTCATACACGTATGCACTTGCTTGATTATTAGCACATGAATGTGATCAATACTAAATAGGGTAAGTTTTAATCTAGGACGTACGATCTTAAGGGCACTATTCATGGTAAAAGCATGCTGGTTTTACAATTCTTCCCCCCTAAAAAGAATAATTCGTCCCCGAATTATAGATAAAGTAACCGGAAGCGAAACATACCCGAATCAAACTGGAAAGGTATGCAAAATAACGGAAATGAAGGTGACATGGTAGAAGGGAACGTGGAACGTGACATGTCTTGAAAGGACATGGAACGTGACGTGACTGAAAGGACATATCTAGTTGATGAGAGAAAACGGATAAAAGTCCGGATGAACTTGTCCGTTTCCAAGTGGCCTCCCTCTTGGAACGGTTCCTTCAGAAGATCCTGACACTAATGATAAATCTTGGTCCTCCTGACCTTGACTTGGAATACGAAGAAATTCTTGGTTATCAACGGAAGGTAGATCCCCGAAATTCGATCGAGGAAAATAAGAGTTAACGTGCAAGGGTAACTGAAACGTTACGATGCAAGACAATCTGACTTAACTGATAATTAGAAACGATGCGCGAGACATAAAGAAACGTGGTACGTGAAAAATTTTGAACGTGATACGTGAAAAATTTTGAACGTGCTACGTGGAGATATGGCGAGTGTAGTATGAGTAAACATATCGTGATACATGATACGTGTAACATATCTTGATCATGATATGAGGAACGTGGAATGAACATGACATGTGAGACATATCGTGATCATAGAATATAATGGCGGTAACGCTAAACGCTACAAGGTGAGACGTGGAATATGACGTGAAATGTCTATCTGATGATGGAGAGTTATACTAAACTTGGGTCTGGTCTCACAAGTTCTTGCAAACTTCCCAGAATGAGAAAAGAAATGAACGTAAAATCGTAAGCCAAAATACGATCATGAACGTGAATAGTGTCATGAACGTGAGCGCGAAAGCAAGTCGTGGAATTAGAATGAAGACGTGAAGTAAGTTAGGAGTACAATTACGAATCTTTGTCTGACCCGATAGCTGAGGGTTGCCAAGTGATCGGATGAGCCTTGGCTGGAATATGTTCGTTCAATCTGTTGGTTCTAAAATCCGTACGGATGTAAGGATTCTACAGACTTGATCAAACTGTTGACAATAACCCAGATAGCATCATGCTTCTTCTGAGTTTGCTGAAATCTGGTAACTAAAATCCATGGAGATCTTGTCCCTTTTCGATTCACAATTTCATATGATGAAAACATACCCGTCTGTTGGTGTCCTATCTTAGCCTGTTTGTATAACAGGTATGAAGATATGAACGTAACTGTATCATGCTTCGTAGAAACTTGATACATAGAAGGTTGCGAAACTCTTAGTCTTTGAATCAGACTTCTCCTAGCGTAGGATTTCCTAGAACACCTAATGTAGTGTAGGGTTCTCTCCTTTACGCATAAGCAGAGTCATGGTAAGATTAACCGTAGGAACCCATGTGATTCAGCGTGTCACTGTAATCAAACAAAATTGATATTGGAAAATTTCTAGGGTAAAATTTCTCTTGTCAAGAATTTACAACATAGTGCATATAGGGTCTTCCTGTTCTTCTCTAGGCTTAGAGGAAATCAGGTTATCCTCAATGAAAACGCTGATGAATTTGCTTATGAGTTCGTGGAAACTCATTCTTATAGTGTCGTTTGAGCATTGATGAGACTAATTCAAAATCATAAATCTAGCATGACCGAGTCGTGTACGAATATCAGTCATGGACATGTCCTGCTTTTTCACTCGTCACTGTTGGCAGCATGATCGTGAGTTCGATCTTGGAAAAGTGATTAACACCATACGGTTGATTGGACATGTTGTCAATATGTGGAGGAGAATAACGGTCATGAATGGTGATTTGTTTAAGTCGACGGTAGTCAACACATAATCTCATGGTACCATCCTTCTCCTTGTAGGTTCTTCTGGAATGTATAGTAAGACTTTGGAATAATCAACTGGCTATGCGTAAAAGAGTTAAGTGGTTGTGTCTTACTAACAGCTAGAAAATTTTAGCGACCATGGCTAACAATGCACATGCTTGTAAGCATAGATAATTTGCACAAATTTTCCGATGGAAAATCAAGCTGAAAGTATTTAGGAGCCTGAACATTAGTGTACATAATTATGAATCGTAGCATGGTGTGCTATTCATAGTCCATAATTAGGATAAAATTCAACTTGTGTCTGTCCGAGGAAATGCGTTTGTAGCTTGGATCTCATCATTAAGCTGAAGGAAAAACTTCGTATACGTGGGAATCCGAAAGACGTCCTTCATGGTTATGAATATATAAACTATGGTGAAAGAAATGAAAGTGACATCGGCAACGTGACATTTCTCACTGATGCGCCGATAATGGTATTGAAATTCTTGTGGCCTGATTAATACATGGCACAACAACATAGATATACCCTTGGAGGGTACCCTGAATTCCTTAGAAATGTTCCATAGTTGGACGTGAGTCATGTGTCTTGACTCATTTCTTGGAACAATAAGCATGACATATGTCTTGACTGGTGTCTTGACATGTGTCTTCAGGAAGTATACGTGAGACATGTGTCTTGACTGATGTCTTGACATGTGTCTCGAGATGTGAAACAAATATAACCACAATATAAGGTTATTATGCCAAAATTGGCGGATCAGTTGGACTGCTGATCATTTGTATGTCTGATCACGTCCGCGGCCAGAGCCTCGGTTGTGATTTCTAGGATATTTTCTGTCATGGTAGTGGTTACTATAGTCCTGTCTGTCAGTTCCATGACGGCCGTTCTCATGACCGTGATTCCTGTAACTATTCAGCTGAGTGGCCGGCTGGTACTGATTTGCACACATATGGCTGAAATGACAGCCGAACGACGTGTGACATGTAACTATGAATTAGGGACAATGATTGATGGGAATCGTCTGATGGTGAAGCATCTTCTCGTCCAATTGCTTTGCTCCGACGCCTTTGTCTTCGTCTTTTAGGATCTCCAGGTTGTGAACAGCATCAGCATCAGCATCTCGTAGCGTCTCCCAACATCAGCAGCATCAACCTTCAGTAACATTTCCAAGCTATGAGCGGCATCGACAATCTTGTAGAATATCAGCAAGTGAACCTACGCCTGAGATGATTTAGAATCGACTAGCGAATACTCGTGAAGTATTGCAAGTGGAATACACATGGATTAAGGTACATGTAATACACATGAAATACGGTACGTGGAGTACACATGGAATGCACATGAAATGATCGGTATGTGGTCGATCTTTTATCATGATTTAAGTAAAGTATATCGGTTAAACGGTTAGAAAAACCATCATGATAACCTGGTAGTATTAGCATAGACATCATTTTGGTTATATCGAGAAGCGCTAAAGTGTGGTTACACAAAATTCAACGATGATTTGCCTGACAGCATGATCAATGAAAACCAACCATGACAATCATGAAAGCAGAATTCAATGAAATCCAACAATGTCTTGCGTGAAAGCATAAATAACAAAAGAGGCGTAAGACGTAATCAACATGAAAATGGAATTATCATGAAGGAACGTAAAACGATCTATCATAAAGGAGTGTATAACATATTCAGCATGAAACCGAAGTTAACCATGACAGTATGAAAACATACTTGACATAAAAACATAGTAACTTATGAGGGGACATAAAAAAAATTTTATGCCAATAAATCATGAGAAATATTTATGCATGAAAACAGTGCATGAATGCGTAATGTAGTTTATAAAAACCTTTTATATGTGCGAGGGGACGCCTATGGGTCGGTCCTAAAACAAAAGACATGGCGAGGGGACGCCTATGGGTCGGTCCCAAAGTTAAAAGTTTCGATAAAAGCACATGCGACTAAATAGGGCCAGTCCTGTACCAACCATTACTTAGTCAAAATTCCTGCAATAGATGACATATGATATAAATTCATGAATGCATGAAACATAAATAATTAAAAGTCATTGTCAAAACTTAACAGAAAAAATTTTATGTGAAAATTATGAACTACTGGGGTTCAGTTCACATAATCACAGTTCACTAGGAACATCATGCATAGACACTGACACATAACTAAATATGGATGACGGTTGTTCATTCCATATTGGTAAAACGATACTGGTGAAAACATCATGGTTAAAACAACAAGGTGCTGAAAACGTCATGGTTAAAATAAAAAGGTGCTGAACGCATCAATACGTGGAATAACAAGCGTTGACTTAGGAAGCTCCTGGTGACTACCCACTGGTCACAGGTCGAGTTTTAGAGCCTACAGGTCGAAACCTTGGCTCTGATACCATAATTGTAACACCCCATTTTGATAAATGGAATGTCACGCGTAATTATGGCGTGTCATCAAAGCATGCAAGGTAATATGTAGTAAAACATACATGACCATAGGGAAAAACCGGAATCAAACATCGGTTCCCAAACATAAGCCCAAAACATAACAAAGTAAATGAACTGAATGAAAGACTAAACAAGCATAAATATATGAAGGAAACAGGAGAAGAAGTCTATGGCAGCTTCCATCCTATGCATGTCCTCCAAATGCTCGAGTCTTGGGTACCTGCCGTTTTGGGACATGGAAAGGAAAGTAACGGCTGAGCAAAACGCTCAGTGCACGGATATACAATATAGCATGAAATAGGATAAGCATGTAACATATAACAGCGGAAGACTAAGTTCTGAGTAGACTGGTTAAGTATTGAGAAAACTGGTTTTATAGTTTGAAAAGCCTTATGTTTATCTTATGAAAACTGTTTTAACATATATATACCATAGCCCATATAGGTCATGAAAAGGTCACGTGCATGAATACTTGGAGGGGTGACCTCATCATGCTGATTAGAGGGGATGCCTCTAATCAATATACTGGTTTGGGTAGGAGGGATCAACTCCTTGTGAAGGATGCAAGGCACACACCACATTCACCATGAAATACTGAATAAAACATGTAACTAGGATGCACCCATACGCCCCACATGATATAATAATATGGCCAAAACTGAAAGGGACGCCACGAGCAATCACTCCGCCGTGGGGAAGTCATAACATTGGTGCCTCCAATGTTATGGTTATGGTACCTCCATAACTAGGTGAAACTGGTCATGCTTGTATATGGCTATAGATTATGCTAATTAAACATAAGCAGTTCAAAACAATAAAACAAATACTGGGGAAAACAGTTGGCTGCATACGGGGAAATCCTAATAAGGAAAGAATGTCCATACTGAAGGATGGAAATCCGTACCTCAAGTCCAGTGAATGAACGGAAGAAAGACTCCTACTTCTGGATCACTAACACTACATGAATACACACGTGTATAAGTATCGAATCACTGATTACGTACTGGGTTTTGTGTCTGATCTTAGCTTACTTTGTATGTTTTTAGGTCATGGTTTACTGTTTAAAGCCCTATCTGTGTTTACCTTGTACTCTGATTAATCTGATTAAGTATTACTGGTAATTCATGTATTATTATACTTACTGTGTAATAATAAGTAACTTTCCAAAAATAGCAGGTTTCCAAAAATAGAAAGTTTCCAAAAATAGAAAGTTTCCAAAAATAGAAAGTTTCCAAAAATAGAAAGTTTCCAAAATAGAAAGTTTCCAAAAATAGAAAGTTACCAAAAATAGAAAGTTTCCAAAAATAGAAAGTTTCCTAAACTAGAAAGTTTCCAAAAATAGAATGTTTCCTGAAATAGAAAGTTTCCAAAAATAGAATTTACTGCTTAAAATAGATTAGTTACCTTATTTAATCAAGTTTCTATAATTAAAAGTTTCCATAATTAGAATTAAGCTGGTTGCATAAGCTAAAAATATAAGTCTAAGTGTTTATAAGCTTATTTCTTAAGTCATATGATATAGTGTATAGTTTAATAATTATCTCATGTAATTTAAATAAACTATAGGTTAAAAGTATTTAATTAAATATATCATGTTTTTAATTAAATAAGGTTAAATACTTAGGTTAAAACATGTATTATTATGTATTAATAATATATCCTAAGTCATGCTAATTAATTAATTATGACTATGGTTTTTAATAATTAATTAATTAGAAAGTCTATAAATATAAACTACTTAGGTTAATAATTCCATGGTTTTAATAATTAAAATAATTATAACCTAAGTCATGTATATTAAATTAATCATGTCATTTTATTAATTTAATTATAACATAAGTTTGTGCCAAATAATAATCTTAACATGAACCATGAACCGGGTTTTGACTAAGAACCATGAACCGGTCATGAAATCGACACCTTACCCCGAACCAAATCGGGGTTCCCCTTGGTTTACTGCTGCCGTGGGACCCACACCACCAAACCGGGACCATATGGTCTCGGTGGTGGCTTAATGACCAAGCCGTGACCCCCTAGGCACGGGCTAGGTGGCGGCCAAACTAAAACACCCCTAAAAATAACCTTTTGATTTTACCCTTTAACCAAATACATGTTTATTTTATGTTTTTAATTAGGTTTTAAAAACATCATGTTCTTAATTAATTTTACCAAATCAAATCAAAAGAAATAATTAAAAAGAAAGGTTAAAAAGGTATACCGAATGTGTGGATCAATAGAGGATGAATAAACACTAACACTTGTACAATATCCATGATCAAAATCAACAAGAACACCTCCTGTTTGATGATTAAAGGTGGCGGCCACAATGGAAGCAAGGAAGGAGGAGGAAAAACTTTTAGGGTTTTATTTATTTTCTATAAAATGTGATAATGAATGACTTTTTCCCCTTAACCCCCTTGTTTAGTAAAAATGATGGGCTAGGCCCATTCTTCTTCCTAATTTCGTGGCAATGGGGCCCACAAGGGGTAGCCCAAATGTTTTCCGTGTCTAAAATATTATAGTGTGCTCTCGTGTTCGTGTTTTACGTGTTTTAATTAGTTACGTGTTCATTCGTGTTTATTGGTGTTCACGTTTAGTTTGTTCTCGTTAAATATTTATCGTGCCTAATATATTTATTTATGCTCGTAATTATATTATATGTATTTACGTGATTATTTTAGTTCGTGTTTTAATGGTGATCATGATTTAATTATGTTCCCGTGAAATACTTGTTAACTGCTTATCATGAGTTTGTACGTAATCGATACTTATCATGTCATACACGTATGCACTTGCTTGATTATTAGCACATGAATGTGATCAATACTAAATAGGGTAAGTTTTAATCTAGGACGTACGATCTTAAGGGCACTATTCATGGTAAAAGCATGCGGGTTTTACACCTAGTGTAGTTATTTGATCATTAAATTCAGTAGGTTGTTTGAAGGATTAAGAAGTTTGTTTGAAAAGTGCTTATTAAAGGATTGTTTGGGTTTACTGGTTCATAATGCCTTTGTAGCCTTGTGACCTTGGTTCTTAGGGTTTGGGAAGTCTAAACAAGTCATATTGAACAAGTTTTAGTCATTGGTGAAGTTTCTGAAAGTTTGGAAAAGGGATTTTAAGTTTTGCAAAAATCTGATAAAAAGTGTTTTGAAATTGGTCAAAAACATCAGATCCAATATCTTCTTTGTTTGTTGGATCTAAGGTCTGAAATAAGGTTCGGGAATAGCTTAGGTGATAAGCTATCTGTGCATTATCTGTTTGTTGAATTTGGTGGCTTATTGAAGGTGCTATAGCTTATCAAAGTTGGCTGATGTGGTCATTTGCATCAGCAAAGTGACCACCTCATTTTGTGCTTGCATTTGTAACTCTAGTGTATGCCTTGTGGTTTTGTTGCTTGGAACTTGTTTATGTGTTGCTTGTGAGTGAATTTTGCTATTTGGTGTGCCTTGTATCTGGCTTATAAGCTAACTGGCTTATTAAGCCCTTTTTGCCAAAATCTGACATCAAAAGGTCAACTGACCTCTTGATTCACAAGGACTCCTCCTTGAGTTCTTCACAAAAGTTGCTTATAACAAGTCCATATACCATCCCTGATCATTTGGATAACTTTGGAGTACTTTGACTTTTGGTCAAATAAGCACAATTTGGCTTTTTTTGAGAACTGCTTATTGGTACATGCAACAACTTGGCTTTTGTAACAGAACTCATTTTTCTTAGCTTAATAACAAGTCTGGAAGGTTACAAGTCTTTTGGTTAAGCTTTTGCTAGAAAACTAGCTTATCTGGCTTTTTCAGCCAGCTTATTGGTTCACACAGCTTATTCTACTTGGCTTTTTGTGATTTTCTTGATTGATTATTCTTAGTTAAGCTATTTCTGAGCTTTTGCAACAAACCAGAGCTTCTGAAACCCCTAGAACTCTAACCCGACTATTTTGTCATTTAGTGGATTTCTATTTTGCTTATTTCTGGCTTTTTGAGTGAGCTTTTTCAAAATTTCTTTTTACAGATCTCTTAGGCATCTCAAAAGAAGGTTGTGTGTTTAAGCAGAGCTTATGGCATTGGCTTATTGCTTAATGGGCTTATTGGCCCAATAAGAATAAGCTGTTTGTTATTTAAGCTGGGGTAAGCTCAGAATCAGCTTTTGGACCTTTAGACTTTTGTGCTTAGAATTAAATTTTGAGTCAGATAGGGCTTTTTTAGGTCATTTGGGCCTAGTTTGACTTTTTGGGCTAAAAAGCCCATTAGTGTTGACTGATTTTGCTTTTAGCCCTTTGGGGGCCATTAGGGGTATTTTGGTAATTTCACTTTCTTTTTCTGATTATTTAGGTTAAATAAACTAGTTTGCAAGTTTTTAGAATTTTTGGATTTTTAATACTATTTTAATATTATTTTATTATTATTTTATTATTAAATTTCAAATTTCAAATTTTTGCACTTTTTATATTTTTCTTAGCTTAAATACATTATAGGATTTTTGCAACTCTTAGATTAATTTTATCATCATTAGATTAATTTTATAATTATTTTAAGTTTTAATAGTTTTTAAATCATTTTAAATAGTTTTTCTTAGTTTAAAAATTTCTAAAAATAATTTTTAATCTTTTTAGGTCATTTTAGAGGTTTACCAATTAAAAAATCTTTATTTGGGCTTTTTGATAATTAATTTGATTTTTAGGGCTTTAATTAGCATTTAAAAATTAATATTTAATTAATTAAAAGGTTTGAAAAAGTTTTGATCATTGGTAAACTCTTAGTTTGTTTATTTTGATTTTTGATAATTTTTTAGGAATTTTTAGAATTAATTTTTATTTTTGCACTTTTTACGGTTTTACGTTTAATCGTAGTAGTAATTAATTTCACGTCTTCGTCATTCTATTTTCTCATCCCCTTCTTTTAAATATTAATCTCAAATCAATTACATCTTAGTCACACACATATACCTCCTTAGGAAACGAACTTTCACATCATAAGGGTCATTTGTACACGGTTTTCCTAAACCATCGTATTTAATACTTTCCCTATTTACCTCCTTTTCCTAAAGGTGTGGTAAAACACTACAATCACAAAGCTATGCAATAATGGCAAAAGTAACCCTCCACCCACCATATATAAACCTCCACCTAACACAAAACACACGCATAAACTAGTTTACCAAAATTTTATCCCACCTCTTCTCTTTTCTTTCTTAACCGTGACCTAAACAACACCCCAAATCATATTTTTTCTTGAATTCAAGCTTGATCAATCCAAAACTAAGCCTAGACCACATCATATAATTCAAAGGTGGTTCGTATGATGCAAAAATTTATAACATGCATGAGGTTTTTGATTTTGATTATGAACTAGGGTTGGTATGATGGTTAGATGATCATGCATATGTTTATCTAGTGATGATCATGTGTAGATCATGTTGGTTTGTTGATAAAAATTTATTTTTGATTTTTGATTTTTATTTTTAGGAATTATACAAGTGTTAGGGTTGATATATATTGATGCTAGGTTATTAGGATGAGTAGAAAAATGATTAGAATTGGTTAAAAGTGTGATTTTATGTGATTTTTGAAAGGGTAAATTTGGGCAGTGAGTTTCAGGCTATCTTTGAAGGTCTTATGTTTTGATTATTGTTACACTAATAATATAGTGTTCTAGATATTTTGATTATCTTCGTTTTGGCGTAAATTAGAGCTTCTAACTCAAAACGAGGAAGAAGTTATGATAGTTTGATTATTCGTGTATCGAGAAACGAGTATCGGCACAATTTGAAGTTGTTGTCGATATTTGGATCGAGTCTCGGGGAGTAAAGAATGTTAAGATGAGTCAAGGGCTATTTAAAGTATGGAAACCCTAGGTTGTGAGTCAATTTTCAAACCTAAGCATCTGTTTTGTAAAAGAAGTGGATTAGAGAAGTCAAAATGCTTGTATGAGTCGATGACGTAAAAGTGTCCGGTTTTTGTGATTCAAAGATGTGTCGGGCAGGGATTCTTAGAAGTAAAATCTTTTGATAAACTTTTTGGAGGACATTCTATAGATAGTAAGTGAGTTCCTCGATTCGTTTCATAAACTTTTGATGTGTCTAAGTGCGGAAAATGAGCTAGTACATTTGGTATGTGTCGACAGATTTATCGAGAGTATAGATTAATAAAGTAAACAAGTAGAAGAATATAATAGTATCACTTGTATTGTTTTCTTCTGGGTTTGTCGTGATTTTATGATTTTGAGTTTGATGTTATTATATATGACTTATACCCGAGTTTATTATTAATGAACGCGCCTTATTTGATAGGTTGCGGTTTTCGTGTTTAACCGGCATCATCTATCGTCGAAGATCGTCTTGCTACCTCTATTACTCAAGGTGAGTCTAAAGCCTCGCTTTGTACTTGTTTTTTAATGATTTTAAAACCCGCGAGGGGGATACATGCTATTTGAAAATAAAATGAACATAAGTCATGAATGATTGTTTGGAATCGAATGTTGCCTGTTGTTGCCTGTTGTTGCCTGTTGTTGCCTTGAATTGTATAAGTACCTAGTTGCTGAAGTCCCTAATTTCATGAACCGTTAACTATCTTCTAGCTCGATGTTGCGAGTTGGGAATAGCCGCTTGTTCAAATGATAATACTATTGGGTTGACGACCCTACAAGAGACCAGGGCTTTACGTTGAGTAACCTCTAGGAAAGATAATTTACGAGAATGAGAGTCAGTGGTATAGAGTTAGCAACGGATACCCTAGTAGGGGCAGTGGAATTCATCTAGTCATGCTGGCATTTGGCGTGGGTAACTAAGTTAAGGGTCGGTGTCATGAGCTTAATACAATTCTATAGTTGTTGCTATAAGACGGAATACCTAGATTATATATTGTATGTACAACAGTTCTATTAAATGATTATGATTGATATTTCCCTTGTGTTCAATTGATGATTTTGTTTAACCTATAGACTTGCTCAACCGTTGTGTTGATGATTTTAAGCATGTATTTCAAGTGATTGAAGTTGACTGATGGCGGAGCTTGCTGGAGAAGGGTTGCGGGTTGCTTTTGTGGTAGTTAAGTCTAAAACTGATTTCTTTCCCTTTTGTCATAAAACTAATAAAGTTTGGACATGTATTTTGGTAAAAATGTTTGTTGATTGGTTGAGATCTTTGGGGGACCGAAACGCTGCTATGATTGTTAAACTTTTTGTTTAATTGAGATCGAAGGTTTTAGACAACGATTAAACTATTTCCTTTCATATTTCAAATGTACCATTTTGAGATCGTTCAATGTGTTTTGTGTAATGAGGTTTGAGTTTAGCACCCAAATGTGTATTTCCGCTGCGCAATGTATTTTGGGGGTGTTAAACTGTCCATGTATCAAGAACTTAATGTCTAAACGCTCTAAGTCACGTATGATTTCTTATTCTATCTTGATGTCGTTGATCATGCCCGATTTCCTGCTGAGAGCATCTACCACTACATTCGCCTTACCGAGATGATACTGAAGATTGATGTCATAGTCCTTTAGTAGTTCCAATCATCTTCTCTGCCTCATATTCAGCTCTCGCTGAGTGAATATATACTTGAGACTCTTGTGATCAGTGAAGATGTCACATGATTCACCATATAGATAATGTCTCCAGATTTTGAGTGCAAAGATCACTGCTGCTAGCTCCAAGTCATGGGTAGGATAATTCTCCTCATAAGGATTTAGCTGATGTGATGCATATGCAATCACTTTCCCATGTTGCATGAGTACACAGCCTAATCCTTTACCCGAAGCATCGTTGTAGATCTGAAATCCACCTGCGCCAGATGGGAGAGTAAGAATAGGTACAGATACTAACCGCTGCTTAAGTTCTTCAAAGCTCTTCTCCCACTCATCAATCCAAACGAATTTCTCTCCTTTACGCATCAACTTGTTCAAAGGTAAGGCTAGTCTTGAAAAGTTCTCCACGAATCTACGATAATAACCAGCTAAGCCCAGAAAACTACGAACCTCAGTTGCAAACGTCGGTCTCGGCTATTTAGTGATAGCTTCAACCTTCGCAGGATCCATAGTAATCCCTTCTGCGGAGACAATGTGGCCTAGAAATGCCACCTTGCTTAGCCAAAATTCACACTTAGAAAATTTGGCATACAACTACTTTTGACGAAGAATCAGTAGCACAGTGCGAAGATGTTCTTCATGTTCTTTCTTGAATTTAGAGAAGATAAGGATGTCATCGATGAACACGATAACAAATATGTCTAGGTACTCGTGGAAGACGCGGTTCATTAAGTCCATGAATACCGCTGGAGCATTAGTGAGTCCGAAAGGCATGACTACGAACTCATAATGGCCATATCTTGTGCGAAAAGCAGTCTTAAGAATATCATGCTCTTTCACTCGCAACTAATGATAACCGGATCTTAGATCAATCTAGGATAAATGTTTGGCACCTTGCAGTTGGTCAAACAGATCATCGATATGCGGTAATGGATAACGGTTCCTAATCGTGATCTTATTCAGTTCACGATAGTCAATGCATAAACACATGTTGTCATCCTTCATCTTTACGAAAAGTACCGGTGCACCCCATGGTGATACACTCAGACGGATGAAACCTCGCTCCAGTAATTCCTGCAACTGATCTTTTAACTCCTTGAGCTCTATGGGAGCCATGCGATAAGGAGCCTTAGAGATGGGTTGAGCTCCTGGGATGAGCTCAATGCCAAAATCTACTTCGCGGATAGGTGGTATACTGATAGTTGTAAATTCACACTCGTTTAGGAAAACGAGGTAATTAGGGTAAGTACGACGGTTTAGGAAAACCGTGCACAAATGACCCAATGTGGAGAGTTCGTTCTCAAGGAGACTAGTGTGTTGTGTAAAGAAATGATTAGTGTTTGTAATTATAATTATGAGAAAAGAAAAGAGAAGAGGATGACGGTTACGATTAAAATTACACTAAGATGAAAAGTCGTGCACATAAAACCGTAAAATATGACGAAATTTAAAAATTAACCTAAAAATTCCTAGAAAATTGCAATAAATCCAAAAAATGTAATTAGAGTTTACAAAAAATCAAAAATCACTCAAACCTTTTATTTACTTAAATAATAATTTTTTAGTGCTAATTAAAGCCCAAAAATCAATTTAATTAACAAAAAGCCCAAAATGAGATTTTTCAATTTGTAAACTTCTAAAAAACTTAATTAAACTAAAAAATATTTTTTGAAAAATTTAAACTTCATTAAAACTATTTAAAAATGATTTAAAACTATAAAAATATTAAAATAATTCTAAAAATTAATTAAATGACAAAAAAATTAATCTAAAAGTTTTAAAATTCTTAGCTTAATGTATTTAACCTAAGAAAAATGAAAAACTTGCAAAAATATTAAAAACTAATTTTAATAATAAAATAATAATAAAATAATTAAAAATTCAAAATTTATAAAAAATTCAAAAAATTTGCAAACTAGTTTATTTTAACCTAATTTAAACAGAAATGAACTTGAAATACCAAAAATACCCCTAATGGGTCTCCAAATGGGCCAAATACCCAAACTATCCCTTAATGGGCTAAATTAAGGCCCAATAAGAAAAAGTTCACGAAAATGGCACAAAACTTTCAGTTAAGCTTAAAATTCAATTTTAAACACAAAATTTCAAAGGCCCAAAAGCTGAAAGTGAGTTTATCACAGCTTATTTCAAAGCAGCTTATTCTTAATGGGCTTTTTGGCCCATTAAGCTATAAGCTGATGCCATAAGCGGAAATTTGACACACAACCTTCTCTTGACCTAATTAAGCTGTTTGTAAAAAGAATTTTTGAATAAGCCTGAAATAAGCAAAAGCTCTCTATAGAAAACGACAAAATAGTCGTTTTTGAGTTCTAGACCAATTCAAGGGCTGATTCTTGTTGCAAAAGGTTTCAAATGACAAAACTAAGCTTAATAATCAAAAAGATTTCCAAAATGCACAATGAATAAGCTGGAATAAGCAATGAGCACTTATGTAAAAGTCAACTTAGTTGATTTTCTAGTCAAACCCTAAAAAGCTCCAGATTAGTCAAATGGGTCAAATGAGGAATATTGATTACAAAATCAAAGTTGTTGCAAGTCTGGATAAGATAGAATAGCTTATGAATAAGCTGATTGATAATTAACACTAGTAGGGGCTAGTTTTGGGTGTCCAGCAGTGGGAAAAGTTGCCACTGGTTGACTATCTTGACTTTTTGTCTTATATGGATTTTTGTTGGAATCAAAGCACACAAAGGCACCCTTATAACCAGTGGGTTATAAGGAGTCAATCACAATCAAATAAACACAAATCCAACCAGCCAATTGATAAAGTTAATTCAATCTTTGCCCAGATATGATAAAGACTTGGATAATAAGCAGTTTTGCACAAATAAGCAGATTTAGCAAGATTAAGCCAACCAAAGTTCACCAAATGCATACACAAGCTATAATAAATTCAAATGAACATAAACAAACTTGATTCATACACTGGTTCAAGGTTTAGACAAAGATTCAAGCTAATAAAAGTTACTGATGAACAAATGAAGAACACAAAGCGAGGTTGCTGATGTATTTGACCACAAGCCCAATTTCAAACCTTCAAATCTTTCAAACAGGTTATAAAAACTTTTTTTAAACACTTTTTAATCCTAAACATGCATACACTCTAAGTGTTTCCAAAATTTTAGGTTAAAATATACAAAATCAAGCAAGATATAGCACAATATCAGATTTGATGTTCAAAGCATGAAACTTGCATACAAAAGCATACAATCACTTAACAAACAGATATCAACACTAAACAAACCTTATACCCTAACTCAAAATCAAACAAGCACCTTAAGTCAGTAGACCCAAACACCCCTTAAACTTTTCAATCCAAGATTTAAACAAGTAAAAGTGTATTTCAGGTTATACCAAACTCAAAAAGCCTCAATACAACATTATCATGAACTAAGAACACATTTGTATGCATCAAACAACATCAAACACCAGCAGAATACCAAATCACTTAAAACCAGTATTTTTAACATATTTTTGGTAAGAAGGCTCAAACCTCATGAATGTACATCCACACTCACGAATTTTTGAGCTTATGTGCCTAGCTTAACAAGGCACAAGCTTCCAATAGGCTGCTAAGAACAACAAGGTTAGAACAAGCAGTTTATATAAAACAGAAAAATGAAAATAAAAGCTGATTAATTCAAGCTTGTTCCCACTCTTTGAGTATCCCCAAACCACAAGCTCACTACACTTTGATAAGCTCCTTATCAGGGGTGCTATGACCACTTGTAATCCAAAAATTTCATAGGTTTGAACCAAGAACTTAGAAAAATATCAAATTTTAGAAAACTTTGCAATTTATTGCACAAGCTTTGAAAACAGGTTTTGAGACTTAAAAATCACCAACATATAACAATAACAACAATAGAATAAAGATGGCACTTGATTTAATCAAACAATTCAAACACTTTTCATTAATCTTGAACAAGGATTTACAGAATGTTGACCAAAGAAAAACCAAGAGCAAGTTCTAATGTTGCATACTAAGGCTTTTATATAGGCTTACAAACTATCTAGAAATGCTTAAAGTAAAGTGAAAACCCTAATGGTGAAGTCCCTTAAATGCCATTGTAGTTTGAAAAATGCTTGATCATGTGAAGGATTGTTGGACGTCTGTAAAGGTGTAAAGCTGGTCCAATTTGATCAAAGGCTCATATTAAGCTTAAGTTGTAAGCTTGAATGTGGATGGTAGATTCTCTGCATGGTTTTGGCTTTTTCCCGTGTTCATGGGGCTATTCATGTGACCTTTGAGGTGAGGTGGCAAGTGTTTTGAGGGTGGGGTTTTAGTTATTAGTCCCTTAATCTTAAATCTAGAAGAGATTAAGGGCTAATTTCAAGTAGTTAAGAAATCCCCAATTCGGATTAAGAACACCAAGAACACTGGATTAGATCTTGTTTTATGTTTAAAAGTTTTTTGGCGCGTGTTTTAACTTAATTAATATTAAGTTAAACGGTTTGGTGAGTGGGATGGTGACATGGATGAAAGGTGGCTTGTGATTTGCTGGATGGAGTTAGTGTGACACGTGTAGAGGTGTGGTTCATTTAGGTTACTTTACTGTCTGCCAATTTTAACCCCCCACTTTCTTTCTTCTTGTCACTTGATGTTTAAACATGTAAAAACTGAATTTCCTTTATAAATGAAGTTTCAGTTTTTAGACTTTTGCCCCAAAAAGTTTTGTAAAGTGTTTTCAAGGGTATTTCTTGCCATTTGATGATATTTGAAGGATTCTTTTTGGCATTTCTTCATTCTTCAATGTCTTGACTTATAATGTTGACTTCTTGGAGGACTAAAAATGACAAGTTTTCATTTGTGAGGGACCATTCTTGCCAATTCTTCAAAGTGGAGGGTCCTTTTTGCAATTTGATAAACTTCAAGGACCAAACTTGTAATTATGAGTATACAAGGGTTTAAAGTGTCAATTCTTCAATATTGGAGGACCCTTCTAGTACAATCTTCAATTCTTCAAGGGTTATTCTTGGAAAATCAACTCTAGGGCTTGGTTCATTGTGCGGCTTCATTTCCCGTGTTTGTTTTTGCTTGTTTCTTGTGATCTTTTGCCATTTTCTCAATATCCGTACCTAAAACTAACATGGAACAAACACAAGCATATATTTGGCATATTTTATGATATTTTATGCATTTTAAGCCCATTTTAGACGATGAGACTATGTATAAAAGCAGTCTCATCATATACCCGAAAGTTCTTTTGGAAATACATCGGGGAATTCTGAAACAACTGGTTGATCTTGGATAGACGGAACTTTGGCAGTAATATCCTGAATTGAAGCTAAAAAATCTCGCAGCCATGGGCTAGTAAGGCACGAGCTTCTAAGGTAGAAATGATTTGCACAGACTTGCCGACTATGAAGCCATTATGAACGTGCTCTGGATCTTGAACATTGTCGAAGATCACTCGATAAGTATGAAAACTAATGGTGGCATGGTGCTTGGATAACCAGTCCATGCCTAAGATGAGATCAAACTCGCACATATCTAAAGGAAGTGTTTCTACTGGGCGAATCTTATCATCAAATTCTAGAGGAAGATCTCTGTACACCTGGGTAATGCTTACAGAGTCTCGCATAGGCGTAGATATACTTAGTATGTTCTCTAGTAGCATAGGGATTTTATTAATACTAGTGGCATATGTAGTGGATATGACTGAATGAGTTGCACCAATATCGAATAAAATGCAAGCAGCATGACCATTCATAAAGAGGATGCCAGTGATAGTACCTGAAGACTTATTTGCTTGATCCCTGGTGGTAGTGTAGACACGAGCTGAAGCTGGTGGCTTAGGAAGAGCAGCACTAGAAGTATCAGCAGTATCTCCCTTCTTGTAGTCCTTTAACATGTGTCCAGATTGTCCACACTTGAAACAAACTCCGGCAGCCTTACAACATGGTCCGGAATGTCTATGACTACAAGTCGTGCAGATAGGATAAGTATAACCTCTTGGAGGTACCCTTGATACCTGAGAGTCTGTTTAAGAAAATATACATGAGACAGGATTATTTGGCATAAACATGACTGCACTGAAGTTTAAATGATAGATTACCAGACGAAGACGAGTGGTTAGGCTGCTGACCCTTAGCATTATGGTCACCCCCACTCACAGAGTTCCTGTTTATGATGCTGACATGTTAGTATGTAAAATATAAAGCACCTTAACATAGAAAAGTTTAAGAATTTAGGGACCCGTTGTTGTTGGACTGGCTGGCATTGTTACGGTAATTTTCATTACCGTTCCACCTGTCAGATCTGTATTGGTCATTAGATTGACCGTGTGCCTTGTTGGCATTTTGCTGTGTGGCCAGTTGGGACCGGTCTCCACTCTTCTGTCTGAAATATAAAATTGGATAGGAAAAGATATAAAATGAACATACATATTAGAATAAGACGATAACGCTTGATGACTGAAATTTATACCTCTCTGGACGAGCTTGCTCCTCGTAGTCATCTCGCTCATGCAACATTTTTAAGCTACGTGTTGCGTCATTAACTTGTGCCACATTTGTGTAAGTAGCACTAAGTAACCGATCTGCAGTTGTGGAGTGAAGAGCCCAGCAAAAGTGCTTCGCTTGCTCCTCCGCAGTACCCACACCAGCGCCCAGAAATCTAGCTAGCCTAAGAAACCTCTGCATAAACTCAGTGTTGTTCTCTCCAATTCTTTGACGAATGGAACGGTAGTCTCTCTTAAGCCTCTCCTGCTCAGCTGTCGGAAAGAACTGACCGTAGAATAGAGTCTTGAATTGGTCCCAAGTCAAAGCAGCTAACCAAACATCACCTCCATTTGCCAACTTTATGCCCTCCACCAAGCTAAGGCATCTTTTTCAAACTTATAGCAAGCCAACCTTGCCTTTTAGATACCATCACATCCTATAGCATCGAAAATTTTCTCCATATGCGACATCCAGGTTTCTGCATCAGATGATATCTCAACTCTCTCAAAAGATCGAGGTTTATGCTTGTGAAACCTCTCAAGCCAAGTGTGTAGAGTAACCGGTGGAGGAGGAGGAGGATTGTTGTTCTAATTCGGGATGTTCTGGTATTTAGACCGAATCTGATTCCTGATATGTGGAAGCATAGCTTGCAGAGCTACTTGGACAACTACAGCCAGTTCCCGTTCACGTGTGTTGACCATCTGATAGTTTAAAGAGGAAATGAAATGATTAAGTTGATTAGAACATAGGATAAACATAAGAAATGCATGAAGAGTTTATGAAGGCATAACCAACAAAAATAGCCATTGGCAATAGTGGACGCCTATGGGTCGGTCCACATAACAAAATTGACATGAGCAAAGGTGAACGCCTATGGGTCGGTTCACAAAATAAAATTGGAATGAAAAGCACATGAAACTAAATATGGCCGGTCTTGTACCAACAATCACTTAGTCAAAAACTTAACATAAAACAATGATGATGCATGAAATAAAATGAGTAAAATGCACTGTTAGTTTTTAGGAAGACACAGATGACTACCCACTAGTCACAGGTCAATTTTAAGACCCTACATGTCGAAACCTTGGCGCTATGAAATTGTAACATCCCGCCTACTCAGACTACAATATTGTCCGCTTTGCCTGCAGGCTCACGGCTTTGCTTTGTGGCCCTCTTGTAAGTACTTCCCGGCTGGTTACCCAACCTAGTACTACTCTGACATGAGCACGCTTAACTGCCAGTTCCTAAGAACCCCACTTGCAGTAGACCACAAAACGTGTTGTCTCATGAGAAGACGACTGTTATCTTATGAACCATGGATCTTTCCTGGCCACAGCCGATGTGTATTTGCCTAGGGTGTCACAGATACCATAATTGTAACACCCCATTTGGATAAATGGATCGTTACATAGTAATTATGGCGTGACATCAAAGCATAAAAGATAAATGTCTAAAACATTAAATGACCATAAATGAAACCGAAAACAAACATCGGTTCCAACATAATCTCCACACACAAACGCATAAGTATAGAATGTAACGAAAGGACTAAACAATGTCCAACAAAGCAAAAGTATGTAAATACATTAAAAGAGAAAGAAGACTAGGTGCCTCCATCGCATGCACGCACTCTTGAATCCTAGCTTTGCCCTTTAGTACCTTCCGTACTGGGACATGGAAAGAAAAGTACGGCTGAGCAATACGCTCAGTGTGCAGATATATGATAATGAAATGTAAAGCATAAACATAAGCAAGTAATGAAATGAAATGAATAACAGCGGAAATAAGTGTATGTCCTGGAAAACCTGGTTTAAGCTTATAAGACTGGTTTTATATTTCTGAAAAGACTTATGTTTAGTTTATATTGAAAACTGTATTTTAAATATGCCCAAAGCCCATATAGGTCATGTTATATCAACATGCATGAATACTTAGAAGGGTGACCTCATCATGCAATTAGAGGGGTTGCATCTAATTATTATAGTCTGGGTGGAGGGATCAGCTCCTGTAATGGATGCAAGGCACACACCGAAGTTACCATGAAATCTTACTAAACTTATCTTAGGATGCACCCATTCGCCCCACATTATAATAATAACATAGGCCAAAATACTGTAAAGGGACGATGCGAGCAATCACTCTCATCACAGAAGAGTCATAACATCGGTGCCTCCAGTGCTATGGTTATGGAACCCCCATAACTAGGTGAAACTGGCATGCATGTATATAGCTCAGGCAATCTAAAATAAACATAACATATACTGAAAGTGTTTAAGACACGTAACTACTAGGGAAAACAGATGGCTGCAAACGGGGAATCCTAATACATGAAAGAAGTGTCCTTACTAAAGGACGGAATATCCGTACATTATGTCCAGTAAATGAAGGCGAAAACGAACGTGGAAGATCACTCCGACTTCATGATAGCTACATAATAAAGGGACATGAATAAGTGTTTATTTTACTTATACATACTGGTTATTTAGTTTACTTGACGTATTCATACTTATTATACTTTGTTATTTAATCATGTGATTCTTAATGTTTCATTTGTTTTAGATTAGTGTAATTCATGTTTTAAATGTTATAGTACTTGTTATAGCATAATGAGTAACTTTCTAAAAATGGCAGGTTTCTATATATAGCAACTTTCCAAAAATAGCAGGTTTCCATATACAGTAACTTTCCAAAAATAGCAAGTTTCCTCAAATAGTAAGTTTCCAAAAATAGAAAGTTTCCAAAATTAGGATGTTTCCAAAAATAGAAAGTTTCCATACTTAGTATGTTTCCATAAATAGTATGTTTCCATAAATAGCATGTTACCATATTTAGTATGTTTCCATAAATAGCATGTTTCCATATTTAGTATATTTCTATAATTAGCATGTTTCCATATTTAATGTATTTCCATAATTAATAATAGATTTAAGTTCATTTGGATATTAAACTTTATTTGGATACCAAGAGACTAATCTCCACATTCCATATTCATTTTAATACAATGGACAAGATTAAACACAAAATATATTTTCACCATCTTTTTTCAAACATTAATATCTCTTAAATTGTTAATCTTTATACGAAAAAAACATACTGTTACGAAGAGCATTTAATTATCTTTCTATTGATATGCTAGACAATATACTTTCGACAAATTTATTTTTTCTTTATTTTTTTCATGTTTTCGAAAATTATCATATATGATACTAATATCATATATGATGTAACACCAGTATCATATATGGTATAAGATATCATATATGATAGAAACCAATATCATATATGATCTAACACTGTTATCATATATGATAAAACAATATTATCATATATGATATTTCACGTAAATTTTAACAAGAAGAAAAAAAACGAAAAATTTTTCTTCGAAAATATATTATAGTGCATATTGGTAGAAAGATAATTAAACGCTCGTCGCAATAGTATAATTATTTTCGTTTAACATTTAACGGTTTAGAAGGTATATAAATTATAAAAATAGATAAAGAATAAAATATATTTAATCTCATCCATTAGATGAAAATGAGATGGATGATGAAAATGAGTCCCCTAATATTCAAAAAAAAGTATGGTATCCAAAATAACTTTCCTCTTAATAATAAGCTTATTAAATAAATAAAGTGATATAACATATAGTTTAATAAGCTTATAATATGTCATGTTTAATTATATTGTAAAGTATAATAATGATTAAATACTCAGTCTTAACTTATTATTATTAACTAATAATAATATTACATGTTATCATAAGTTATTATTAATTAATAATATTGCATGCTTAAATAATTAAACTTTACCTTAAAATGACATAAATTAATTAAGCTAAGTTTTAATTAATTAAATGCACATGAATAATTATGTAAATAATTATTTTATCCAAATACTATGGACATAATAATAACATGGTTTTATTTAAATAAACTATATACTAAGTCATGCCAATTAATTAATTTTAATTAACCATGTTTTAATTAAACTAATTAAATAATTAAAAATACATGTTTTATAAAAGTTTACAAAACACCCCCTCGTGTGTTTTGGTGTTAACCGAACCCCAACGAAACTCCACCGAGACCATGGAGGTCTCGGTGTCGCCCCGAAGTCCACGCATCACCACAACCGAATGGCTGTGGCTTGTGGCCGATCCCAACAACAGCCACCGGCCTGCTGCCCGGTGCCACTGCTGCTGCCAACGCAGCCCCTGGCTAAGCCAGGTTGCCACTGCGGCTACTGTGGTTTCCCCTGGCTGCCCACTGCTTACCACCGAGACCTATAAGGTATCGGTCCCATTGGTTTAGCAAGCTTCCCCCTACTGGGGGTCTTGGTTTGTTGCTGACCGAAAACAAACACTACCGCACCCTTTGGGGTTGCGGTTGGTGGACAGAAAAAATCACCGAGAGCCATGTGACTCTCGGTTAGTGTGTAACCGAACCAAAAACAAACCAAACAACACCCGAATCTTGTTAAATCTTTTACCATAACATGTTTTTAATTCATTATTTTAAGATTCATGAACTAATAATCATAATTAAAATAAAAAGATTAAGGTTTGATAAATATCAAAGGCGTGGATGTTTTAAGGATTGAATCACGAACACTAACCTGTAAATATCAAAGATTAAAAAGCAAAAATTCCCCCTTGTGGTGTTCTTGATGCTTCGACCAAAAGAGAAAAAGGAGGAAGAAACTTTAGGGTTTTATTAATTTACTGTGTTTTGTATTTTATGAAAAAATATCCTGGAGTCCTTTTTGTTAAGGAGTGGATTTCAATTTGGGTTGGGCCAAACCCTTTTCTTCCATTGTTTTGGACGCCAAATACACCACACATACAAACACATTTGTTTTATTTTTCGTGTCTTAAATTATCATCTTGTGTGTTCGTTTTTAATGTTCGTGTTTTAGGTCTTGGTTAATTTAAGTATTTTACGTGAATACTATTCGTGCATTAATATCATGTTTACATACGTAATACTTATAATAATTAATTAATATACGTAACGTTCGTATTAAATCTTCGTGATTCATGTTGTATATTTTAAATGTAACCGTAAATTTGTGCATTTAATGATCTTAAGGATTTTAAAGCGGGTTTTACAAGTGGTTCCTCTTTATTCATGCTCTTGCTGAGCACTTTTTTAAAAAGAAATTAACCATTAAGAGGTAAGAACTTCATTATCCTTTCAGCAGGTAAGGTACAAGCACATCCTTAGGATGATATGTAAATACATATGCTTTAATCCACAAAACATTCAACTTTCCACATTAACTCAACTCTCAAGTTTTCTTAGGATGGGTTTGGTGTCTTAGCATGCGGTATCTAAGTTTGACTTTAAACACATCCCAACAACGTATTTCGAGACCAAGTCTCTAGCCAATCTCTTCGTCAAAAGATCAGCTAAGTTTTGTTGTGACCTCACAAACTTAGTTAATATCATCACATTCATGATAAGTTTACGATTCATGTTGTGTCTGACACCTAAATGTTTTTAGTTCACATTGTACATTTGATTATAAGCATTTGCAAATGTAGCAACATCATCACAACGGATAGAAATAGGTGTTATAGGTTTGGACAATAATGGAATCTCAAAGATAAGGTTTCTCACTATTCAGCTTTCTTACATGCAGTTGCTAGAGCCACAAATTCATATTTCATTGTTGAGGTAGTGATACAAGTTTGCTTCTTGGATGCCTGAAAAATTACACCTCCATCAAGAAGGAATACCTAGTTGCTTGTAGATGAATTTTCTTTGGTGAAATCATGAGTAATTAACGGTCCATCAAATAAGCTCTACAATAAAAAAAAGTGCATCAAACATGATGTGTGCAAAGTGCGTAAGTCATGCCCGCATCTCAGCAAGCTTCACATCCAATTCTTTCTTGATTTCTTCTTTGAGTTCATCTTTGATTGCCAACACTGAGACTAAAGTTGTTTTTTAATTATTTTTTCTCTCATTTTCTATTATTTGCTCGAAAAGCCTTGTTTGTCAAGTTCTCTTGCTTCCTCAAATCATCACATAATTAGCCATTGTAAATGTATGAGATTTACTGGTTACACAATCTATTAAATGTTATGTGGTTGTTAATTTAATTATAACTTTCATTTAAATAAATCAAAGTCGTTACAAGTTTATCAATTTAGTTTCAGCGCTGTCGTTCCTTTAATACTATTGGGTGATCAGCTAACCCATTGCAGGGTACACAAGCTGAAACACTTATAATTAAAGGCTTACCCGGTCTATCTTTCAGTGGGCACTTATTAGCTAACTCACTAAAGAGCATACAAGTTGAAGTGTTCAAAGTGTCACTCACTAAACTTCATCTAAAGTTGAACCATACTTAACGGTGTTTAAGGACAAATGGATGCACATTATGTACCTTCGCCCCATTAACTAGTATAAACTTAACCTAACAGTTGAACCAAATTTTCAACACAAACCAAGGATCTATGGGTATCCCAAAATCTCCCCTACCTCATACTCCTCTTCCTTTTACTCTTTACATATGTTCATACTTATCATCCTGATGCGAACATATAAATCATTATAAACTTTAGGTTGTGTGCAACGGTGTCTCGGTCGACCGAGGGCGACCGATTCGCACTCGGTCGTCACCGTTGCGACGATCGGATCACCTCAGTCGATCGATCCAAGTCGATCCCAGGCACGATCGTTTGAAAACAAAGAAATTGGAAAATAGAAAAGAAATGTTACTGCTGCATTTGAATAAAAAAGCATTTTTTTAATTTTAAATTTAACTTTTTTCCCAATAGAAACCTCATTTATTCAGCCATTTTCACACAAATTCAACTCACAATTCTCCAAACTACAATGTCTAATGAATTTTTTTTGCCGACTCTTCCGACGACGATGATGACGTTACGAGTTAGCTTGCGGTATTTACGCAAGCTTGTCAATCGGCATACGAAGCATCAAACCCTCCAAAATAACGAGCGTACATAAATAGAGATTACAAGGGTGCTCATAATCGTCTAGTGGTGGCTTATTTTACTAACGGGTCGCAGTATGACGCGGAGAGATTTCGTACGCGGTTCCGAATGGAGCGAGAACTATTCTTCCGAATTGTTTGTGACATCACGAATACAATCCTTATTTTTAAAACGCGGTTGATTGTACAGGTCGAGAATGTCTTACGCCATTGTTGAAGAGCACTTGGGTTATTCGTCAAATGGCGTACGGAGCCGTTCCTGATGCTCTTGACGAATATTTGTAAATGGGTGTGTCAACAGCCCGTGAGTGTCTTCGAAAGTTTTGTAAGGCCATCATGGAATTATATGGTAAAGAGTACTTGCGAAAGCCGGCGTACACCGACATTGAAAAACTCTATGCTCATCACGAGAAAAAGCATGGGTTTCCTGGGATGATTGGAAGTATCGATTGTACAGATTGGTCGTGGGAGGATTGTCCTGTTTCATACAAAGATCAATTTTGTAGACGTGATCATGGGTCAACTCCATTCATTTTATTGAAAGCAATCACCTCTCAAGACATATGAATTTGGCATGCGTTCTTTGGTGTAGCCGGAATGAATAACGACATAATATTTTACGTCAATCCCCTCTTTTAAATGATCTTAAATTAGGGAAAGCACCAGAACTGAGATTCGTGGCTAATGACATGTATTATCGACGGGGATATTATCTTACTGACTGGATATATCTGGAATGTTCACTTCTTATGAAGTCTATAAAAGATCCATCGTCAAATGATAATAAACGGAATTGTATAAAACGAAGCACGAAGCAGCAAGAAAAGATGTTGAACGAGCATTCGGTGTATTGAAATGAAATGGAAGCGGATTAATTACCCGACCCAAGGAATGTTAAGACGTAGACTATCGGGCGTAATGTACACTTGCATCATATTACACAATATGATAATTCAACACAACGGGGCGACGATATCTCCTATATTTCATCCCGAAGAACAACATGGTGATAACGATCTGGTAAATACACATGAAGAATCGCTCGCAATTACTCAGCAGATAACCAACGAACAAGCTCATCTACACCTAAAAGTCGATCTAGTATAACACTTTGGGCTAATCGCGATCAATAAAGTAGTATTTTAATTTAATATAATGTTTTTAATTTTAATGTAATGTTTTTTTTATTAAAGAAAACTGATTTGACAGAAAAAATAAAAGTCGTACTAGATCGTTGTTATGGGTAGCTGTTGGATTGTAACACACGACTTATAATGATATAGAAATGTAGATGAAGATTAAACCAAAAAAGAAAGATTAGATTAGATGAAGGAAAAGAGAAAAACAAAGTTGTGAATTCCTAGTGAGAGAAACACATACGTTTCTCTCTCTACAAAACAATGGAATGGAAAACACACACACAAATGAGGCTTAGGAGGCCTTTTATACTAAGTACTAAGTGTTTAGGAGGCCTTCCTCATTTGTGTGTTCGGGACTAATTCCCGTTACATAAACATTAATAACTAAGAACTCTTGACACTGTTGAATAGTATTTTTCACGAGCTTCGCAACGGTATATTATATGACCATCACTTTAAATACGGCTAACAATCTCCCCCTAAGGGGTGGTCATGTAATATGTGACTTCACTTCGTTGGTGTTGCAGACTTTGAAGCTTGTTGCCTTGAGAGTTCTTTCATAGTTCCTTTCATGACTTGTGATCTTGGATCTTTGATCTTTGCCTTGACTTGATCTTGAAGCTTTGCCAGCTTGTGTTCTTGTGTCTTTCTCCACATACTCATGTTTTGTGTTGACTTGAAAGCTTGTAAACAATCTCTCTTGATCATCAGAGTAGCGGAAGTCTTTGTCTTTTGATGTTCTTGAGCTTTCTTCAATAATCCTGAATATGTGGCCTTGAATTGCGACTCTTGAGATAACGCCACCGTTTGCATTCCACCGGTTTCCCGTTATACAGTACGAATACTGTACCTGTGATCAGGTAAGTTCAAAGAACTTCCTTGACAGGATTTCCAGCTGTGGTAGCCGTTCTCAATACTTGAATATATCGAAAGATAATTCAAAGTAAGGAGTGAATCATGCAGTTCCATTCTGCTGATTAAGTCGTCAATTCACTTTCCTGGAACAAGTCTGAATCAATTAAGAATCAAACCATCGTTGCTTTCCAGTTGACACAAGTTTGATCCATATAGAATCGCACAAGTTACCTACCGCAGTGCTGTTTGATGATGACACTGGAAGGATTTCCATTTGTCACTGTAAATACTGAGAAGTATTACTCTGAATGTTCTGGCAAGATCATAAAGATATTGCGTCGAGACCTGGAACGAGTTTGAATCAATTAAGAATCAAACCACTGTTGCTTTCCAGTTAACATATGTTTAATTCAAGTGAATCTTACATATGATCTACCGCAGTGCTGTTTGATGTTAACACTGGAAGGATTTCCATTCATCACCGTGAATACTAAAGAGTATCACTTTGAATGTTCTAGCAATACCACAAGGATAGAGCGTAGGACTCTGTAAATCATCGCTTGTGTTCTAATGATGAACAACAATTGATCTATGGAATAAGTGTCCTAATGAGATTTTTGATGAATCTCGTTGGCTCTAGACTCTATAAGTGCACGTTTATTTGGTAATCGGAGGCTGGAGCAGACTGCCACCTATTCAATATCTACTATCTCGGAGTGAGAAAGTCGATAGAAATGAGTTGAACTTCGTGACAATAAAACAAACTTCTTTTGAGAGAAGCTTGAGTAGGCTGGGAAGGGTTGTGCATTGCATCACTGGGTCCATGATGCTTTGTCTTCAATACCAGAAATCATCAACATGATTCTGATAGTAGATTTATTGACCCGGTTTCTGCCTAAGTTGTATGGAGGGCTTCTTTCTTTACACCCTTTGTCCTTACCTTTCTTTTTCATTCTTCAACCCCTTCAATGCTTACCAAGACGTCATAACTAGCACCTTGTTGTGATTGTTCCAGTGCTAGCTTAAGTCATTAGTCGGCATTATTCCCGTACACTCAACTACTCCATCTTTCCTAAGGACTTCTATTTTCTAATGGATTGTCCCTGGGAAGATCCCTCCGGTTCTGGTTGGATCATAGGACGAATACCTAACCACCTTTTGACACCAATACCATCGTGAATTTATTGTGTTGAGGGGTATAGATATCGTAACCAGAAAAATCAATTGAAAATGCAGTCAAGGTGTTGATGAAATCAATGTTTACACCTTAAGAGTTTTCTGTATCACCAAAAACGCTCCCCCTACATATGTGCATCATAAAAGGAGAGATTTTTGCACATATTAGGAAGAGAAAGCACTTATATCAAAGATCTTATTCAAGATAACACATTTTAATCACTATTCTCCCCCTCAAAAATTGCATGAAATTGAAATTTTTGTGAAACTAGTGATGAAACATGGAGAGAATAATGTGTCATGAAACTTTGGAACAAATGTTTATGAAATCATTATACTCCCCCTTGAAAAGAGATTCTATTTAAATAGGGGAGTATATGAGCACATTGTTTTGAGATACTTTGAAAAATTGTGCTCAAAAGTCCGAGAAAAATTGTGTTCATGAGCTTAAAACTTTGAATGTTTTGATATAAGCTCATGACCGAGAAAAATGAATTTCTCGTTGTTGAGGATAAGTCAAAGACTTTCCTTTATTTAGGGACCGGGTTATAGTCTGACATGTGACTATAAGCCATTATGAGAAGAAAAATAGAAAAGACATGTTTTGAAAACATTTGAACTCTCATTCGAACTTTATGTACGTACCCGTGTCGTTATTGAACAACATTTCTAAGCACGTCCATATTATCGATGCTGAGAGACATGTCGGAGAAGAATATTTTTGGTATTTTTTGAAAGGTTTTCTCATTTTTTATTTTGTTTTTATAGGTTTTATATTTTTTGTATTTTGATTTTCTGATAAATATATACAAGATTACTGCGAATGTGCAAGACGTTCAAGTTCATCAGGAGTGAAACTACGCATACCAAGTCGACGAACCAAGAATTCAAATCTGTCTTGAGGAAGAGCTTTGGTGACGATGTCGGCTAGTTGGTAGTCCGTCTTGACAAAGAACAGTTCGATCGTTCCTTTTTCCACATGCTCCTTAATGAAATGGAATCGGACAGCTATGTGCTTGGTATTGGAATGTTGGACCGGGTTGCAGGATATGGCTATGGCTGATTGTGAATCACAATAAATAGGGACTTTGTTAAAGTAAAAGCCATAATCCGTGAGTTGTGTTCTCATCCAAAGGACTTGAGCACTACACACGGATAGAGACACATATTCTGCTTCCGCGGTTGACAACGTCGTACAGTCTTGTTTTCTTGATGACCAGCTCACTAGCTTCTCGCCTAAGAATTGTGCTCCACCGGAAGTGCTCTTGAATGTATCATGACACCCTGCATGATCGGCATCTGAAAAACCAGTGAGATTAAAACCAGAATCCTTCGTATACCAGAGACCCATGTTAATGGTTCCCCGGAGATAATGAAAGATCCTTTTAACCTCCTTGAGGTGCTTCTCGGTTGGCTGAGCCTGGTACCGAGCACATAAACAAGTAGCATGCACAATGTCCGGTCTGCTTGAGGTTCAGTACATAAGGGACCCGATCATACTTCGGTATTTTGTAGTATCTACAAATGTCCCTTTCTTATCCAAATCAAGCTTGTGTTTAGTGTCCATTGGAGTACCAATAGGATCACAGTTTTCCATGCCAAATTTCGTTAGAATCTCAAGCACATACTTGGGCTGATTTATGAAAATACCATGGGGGGATTGGTGAACTTGGAGACCAAGAAAGAACGTCATTTCCCCCATCATGGACATTTCGAATCGACTTTTCATAAGGTCGGCAAATAATATGGAATATTTTGGGTTAGTAGAACCAAATAAAATATCATCTACATAGACCTGAGCCACCAAAATGTCGTTGCCGTAGTGCTTGATAAACAACGTTGGATCAATGGTTCCTTTGTTGAAGTGATTTTGTAGAAGAAATGATGATAATTCGTCGTACCATGCCCTCGGTGCTTGCTTCAAACCATAAATTGCCTTTTTCAACTTGTAGACATGGCTTGGATGTTCAGTATTGATGAAACCCTCAGGTTGACATACATACACATCTTCTTTTAACGGCCCATGCAAGAAAGCCGTCTTCACGTCCATTTGATACACTGTGAATGATTTGTGTGCAGCGTATGCCAAGAAAATCCTAATAGCTTCCATCCGAGCAACCGGGGCAAAGGATTCTGCGAAGTCAATTCCCTCCTTTTGTTTATAACCTCTCACAACTAACCGAGTTTTGTTCCTAATGACCGTTTGCTCCTCATCCATCTTGTTTTTGAATAACCATTTCAGAGTGAGGGGATCGATATTGTCTGGTCGAGGTACTAACTCCCATACATCAAGCCGGATGAACTGATTGAGTTCTTCTTGCATAGACTCAATCCATGATGCATCGGTCATTGCTTCTTTTACACTTGCTGGTTCCATTGTGCTGACTGATAGTGCATAGATACACATATCACCATCGGTACGCAGCTGATTTCGTGTTGAGACCGGTCGTGAGAGATTGCCAATCACTTGAACCAAAGGATGATTCTTAGTCCATTTGTGTTCATGTGGAAGTGTATGAGAAACTTGATGCGAGCTCGACGGATCCACATATGGTGTTGAAGGCTGAGTAGTACTTGTGGAAGCCGCAAATGGATTAACAAACTCATGTTCGTTGAGCATCGCATTGTTTGCATTTTCAGCAACTATTTCATTCTGAAGATGAACATAATTAGGAATTTGCTGAGAATGTGGTTGAGTTGCGTCAGCAGTCGGAGAAGTGGTTGGAGTATTTGGAGGCAATATGGTTGAGGTTGACGTAGATGGTGTAGGAGTAGATGCCGCTGGTGTAGATGCAGTCGGAGGTTCTTGAACTACCGCAGCAGGTGCAGCCGGGGCATTTTGAGGAACACCAAATGACGAAGGACCCTCCATATATTAATCATAGATTGGCCCAAATAAAACTTCCAAGTCACGTTCTGATGGTTGTAACGATGAGATTGCTGGCGGTGCAAATTGAAGCGCGAGTCCTGAACTTACGTGTCCAGAAGTCTGACCTTGAAGCTCGGGATGTGAACTTCTATGCTGAGAGGCCATACCCGAGAGTTCATCAAAGGTAACGTTCATAGTCTCCATTACCTTTCTTGTCCTTCGATTATAAACCCTGTAAGCACAAGCAGTTGAAGAATAACCAATGAAAAAGCCAATATCACCTTTAGGTTCAAGTTTACTGATATCTTCACGATCATTCTTTGGATAACATAATGCACCGAAGACATGTAAAAATGAAATATCCGGTCTTCTTCCATTAATGATCTCATAAGATGTTTTGTTGAAACGGGTGTGAATAATGGAGCGGTTTTGAGTATAACATGCAGTTGCTATAGCATCGGCCCAAAGAAATAACGGTGCACTAGAGGAGAGAAGCATCGTTCGAGCAGCTTCAACTGACGTACGATTCCTCCGTTCCACAACTCCATTCTGCTCTGGAGTTCTTACAGCCGAAGTTTGATGAGAAATCCCAACTTCGTCAAAATAAGCTTTCAGTTTCTGATTGGTGAATTCTGTACCGTTATCCGTTCTCACAATAATGACAGGGGCTTGCAGTAGTACTGATGATTTCTTCAAGAAGTTAATAATTACATCAGGGGTTTCATCTTTTGAAGCAAGAAAATGAACCCATGTGTAACGAGAATAGTCATCCACAATGACAAGGACATACCGCTTTCCATTAATACTTTTGATTCTCATTGGGCCACACAAATCCATATGTAGGAGATGTAACCTATTCGATGAGTTGGGAACAGGTTTGGGTTTGTGAGGCTTCTTCTTACTTTTACCTTGCTCACATGAAGGACAAAGATGGTCTTTTGTATATTTGAACTTTGGAAGACCGGTAACGAGATCATCTTTCGCGAGATGGGTGATGGCATCGAAATTGAGATGTGATAACCTTTGATGCCATAACCACGACTTTGTTGATGTGGCTCGGGCCATGAGACAAATTGGAGAAGCAGCAGACATTTGAAAAAGATCAATGGTGGAAAGGTTGGTGGTACGATTTCCTTTCAACAGATCAATTCCTTCAAGATCTCTTACAAAACATGTATGACTTCTGAAAGCGACCTCCAAGTCTGAATCACAAAATTGCCCAACCGAGAACAAGTTATGTCCCAAGCCATCAACAAAAGAGACTCTGGTGATGATTATATTTCCCCAATGAAGATCACCATAGCCTAGAATTGCTGCAACATGATCATTTCCAAATCGAACAGTTCCCATGAAACGCCATACAAAGTTCTTGAGAAGGCTTCGATTCCCTGTCATATGTTTGGAACAGCCCGAGTCCACGCACCAGAGACAAATTTCAACAGCCTGCCAATGATAAGAGAAACAAATATTTTGGCAACCGATGAAATAGGTTCCTGTAGGGTTAGAAGATAATTAAGCCGTATCACATACCGACGTTTCACTGTCAGTATGAGATCTACTAGTGTCGATAATTTTGCCACTACAGTCAAAATTTCTACCAGTAGGCAACCATTTAGAGGTGAGTCTAGGGCTACTAGGCTTAGCAAGACTTTCTGTGGACCCTACATGCATACTTTTTGGAACATACACCTTAGCCTTAGGAGTGCGTTGTTGTTCACTGGCTGATAGCTTGTCAATTCGAGTGTAACCACCATAATTCAAACCATTCATAGTCAAACCACAAGCATCATGACTAAAAGTAAAGAAACATTTATTACATTTAGCACAAATAACTTCAGATTTTTCATTCCGAATAGCAAGCTTAAAGTCATTACATTCAGATGAATTAGGTTTCTGATTATGATTAAAAAGCGGTAAATTCCTAGGGTGTTCTTCTACTTCCACATTATTGATCTTGGGGCGACTACTTCTAGAGGCAAAAGGGACCCTATCATTCCTTGTATTGCTCGTAGGCTGTGGCCTTCTACTCTTAGTGTAGTTGTTTATTCCTGTAGAAGAAGACACGCGTCTATTAGAATTAGCACTTTTTAAATCAATAACTTGTGGTTGAGTTATAGTGATCGGTTTTGTTCTAACGCTTGTTGTACGTTGTTTGCTAGGCACAGAGGGAGAACTAACACGAAACATTCCTGGGGCAATCACAGCAGTTTTCGTTCCAGCAACCTTGGGAAAAGGTGTCACAGCAATACGAGTGGGTCCCGAGGTTACTGGTTTCTGGATCATCGTATCCACAATCGAGCTAGGTTCAGAAGTCTTATCTTTTAACAAGGCCTTTAACTTACAATTCTCACAGATTTTATCAATAAGTTTCTGATAGACAGACTTACTTTGTTCAACAGCCCGCTTATATGAAACAACAACAGATTCTAAATCTGCAATCTTAGTCTTAAGCTTCTGAACATTACCACCACTAGCACTCTCTAACCCTGACGAGGCCAAATTCGTTTCCGAAACCCCTCTTAACTGAGCCTGCAACCGTGCGATAGTTTGTTGCATTTCATTGTGAGCTTTTTCATACGAAATCTTGTCATATTTGCATTCATCACATTTTTTGACAACTTTATTCCAAAGATCGGTGAATTCTTTATCCTTTTTAATGACATAAGATTCCATTTTCTCTCTCATAAGATCAAGCTCAGTTTGAATGTTTTCATTATGCGGCATAGAGGTACCTAACTCAATAGGGCTACTATCAATACAATCACGAGCTTTAGAGAGGCATTCAAGATCGTTTTCCAAAACTTTAATTTTATCAAGAGATTCATCAGCTTCCTTCGTCAAAGATTTAAAGTCTTCAACAAAGTTGGCTAATTCTTTTAGAAAAGCGTTTTCCAAATTTCCTAACCGAGCATCAACTTGATTAATAATCAGATTAATATCGTTTTGAAGAATTTTTTGAACCTCAATCTGAACAGGTGATGTAAAGTTACCTCCCGATATTTTTGAATTAACAACACGTTTAAGGATGACAAAGTTATCTTTAAGCTCGTTTAGAAATCAGCGAGTGATACTCGGTTTAGGAGGGTCATCAGACAATTCCTCACTTGGTAGCAAAAGCATTTCAGTACTCGTTTTAGACCGAACAAAAACAGTTGGAGGATTAACTTTCGGATAATAAACGGGTATCACTTCTTTATCAAGCTTTTTCATTCTTAAACGAGACTCTACAGCAAGTTCAGCAGTTTCCTCGGAATCATGCACACTAGGAGGATCATGCTCATCAGACAATAGCACACTACCATTATATAAAGTTTCATTAGTGGCTTGAACTTGCATAAGGTATCCTGGATTAGGGGGAAGAGGACAACCTAAAGCCATTTTGTATCGAGTGTAATTTATCTCATTCACTTTTGGTGCGAGCATATTTATCGTCTGCATAGTTTGGCCACGTTTTACTAAAAGGTTGTCTAATTCTCTAATCCTATCCTGCGCTTTGCAAAAATCCTCAAGAAGCCCATCTTCTCGAATTTTGAAATCATGTTTTAGCTTTTTTCGTTCTTCTTTTAATTCCACAATAATAGATTTTTCAGTTGAAAGCTGTTTATTAAGAGAAGTGATTTCATCATTCAATTCGCTTATCTTTTTAGCACTACTTAAGTGTAAGGCATTTAATTTCTTAGTGGTGCATTTTTCTTGATAAACCGATGTAGCATGAGCTTGTTCAAGTTACTTGATTTTAGCATGATGAATCTCAAAACTTTTCTCCCGTTCCTTATATACCGCAAGCTCAGTGGTCAATTTGGCATTAGTTTCTCTAAACTTATTATTAACCACCGTAGCATGATCTACATCCTTAGCAAGCTTATCAAATAGAGATTTATAATACGCATGTGTCTCATCAGGAAGGGTTGTAGGCTGAGCAACTTGATCCACACTAAGGTCCACACTAGGCTCATTCGAAATAATATTACTATTATTCGTTTGATCCTCGTGTGTCTCAGTGTAGGGCTCAAGCATCTCAGTATACTCCTCCTCCTGATTAGACATATTATATATATCATTATCATCAAAACTTGGGTGTATCTCAGAGGGACCGTCTGCATCATAGACGGGAGCTCTGTCATCATGCATTCCTGAGGTTGATGCTTGCAGTAAGTTTGCCATCAAGATGTAGTTGGCATTCACCTCTTCTTCCTCGTCATATTCTGCAGCAGAAGCCATAAGATCAAATTCCTCAGCTTGAAGTGGGATTCCTGCCTCTTCTTTTTGTGCTATGAGAAGCTGAGTCTGAAGATAAGCAGCATCCCTCTTCTTTTTGGCTGTGCAATCACGAGCATAATGACCAAATCCCCTGCAGTTGTAGCACTGAACCTGACGATTGTTGTTTCCATTTCCCATACCAGTATTCTAAGCCCTTGCAGCCACAATGTTTCCCATCTGGTTACCAACCGCTGGCACAACAATTAACCCATTCTGATTACCTGCATTCGGAACACCCGGATTTTGACCACGGTTTTGACCATACTGATTTCCTGCATTGCCAACGGTCTGCCCAGCATTCTGACCATATTGTTGAAACTGAGTCCCCGTGTTTCCAGCAACTACCAATTGGCGATCTTGATTCGCATTCATGAAAGGTTGAGCAATCTGCCTATTTCTAGTGTTCGAGGAGATTCTCTGATTGTTGTTGGTGGGGTTAATGGTGAATTTGAATGCCTTTGCAAGAAGGGCAAGACCAGTATTAATAGCATGAGTAGGATCAGTAATGTCATCAAAACAGGCAATGGGTTGTTGTAAGTAATTCATAGCAGCAGGATGTTGATATCCATAAGCAGTGAGTTGTTGTTGTTGGTGTTATGGCATGAAGTTACTTGATGAGGGTTGATGGTAGGGTACCATGGGATATGACATAGATGATGGAGAGTTTGCCATAAAAGCCAATGGATCTTGTGTCTTGGCACGTCTTTCTCCCCTAACTTCGTTAGCTTCATCTTGATTCATCTTCAAATAGTCATAAACTTGAGTGTAGTCCACAACATGAAGATCCTTGGTTTGATTGACAAGAGTGACATATCGTGACCATTCAGAAGGAAGATTATCAAGAAATTTAATGTTGGCAGCAATTTGTGCAGGTTCATGTTTGTTTCTTCTAAGATGGTTCATGAGGGTTGAAACCCGATGATAATAAGGTTCAATTTGTTCCCCTTCAGTAGACGTAAATTTCTCCCATTCACGAAGCAACTTAGTTTCCTTTTCTTGTAAACCGATTTCACTGCCCTTCATCATTTTCTGAATCCTAAGCCACATCTCGTGTGCGGTTTCACAACTATCGACAGCAGCATAAACATCTTCAGGAAGTCCCATAAGAATGACTTGAATTGCTTGATCATCATCGTCGAGTTGTTTGAATTCAGCTTCAGTTAATTCTTCATCTGTTTGCTCATGACTAGAGTCAGCCACTGGGTTAGCATTCGTAGGATCTCCAGGTACAATAATTGTTCTTCTAACATACGGACCCTTTTGAATCGAGTTGACAATCAACTTTCCCAGAGGTTTACATTTTGCATAACGAAGGAGACGACTAGCCCATGTAGTGTAGTTCTCCTTGGTAAGCATGGGTGGACGATTCTCAGTACCCGCAGCATAAATATCTTGTTGAGACGTCATCGTAGAAGTCATGTGAACAACAGGATCTCAATTCGTAGAAAGCGTGTGGTGATGTTGAAATTCCGAAACTTCCGATTTTTTTCTCAGTCCGACAATAAATTCCTCAGTCCGACAAAACGGTAAGCTGAAAAAATTATGTATCGCCAAATTTTGAAATTGAGTTCGAGATAGCCAAGAACTAATAGGGAAAAAATTTGATTCTACTTGACCTAAAAATTTTAACTTTTTTTTTTTTTTTTTTTTTTTTTGATCTTCGTGTAAACTATGTTCTGAGACTAGTCTAGATGGTGGCTAAGATTAAAAATTACTCAAACAAAATTTCCATCGGAATGCCCATCGGAATATTCTATCGGAATGCTTCAATCGGAATGTCCTACGATCGGAATGTCCTCCTATCGGAATCCTAGATCGCAATGATGACCTGTCGGAATGCTTAGATCGGAATATGTTCAGATCGGAATAACTTCAGATCGGAATGTGTTCAGATCGGAATAACCTCAGATCGGAATGTGTTCAGATCGGAATGTGGCTAAAATCAATTTGGCAGAGTAACGACTCAAAGTTCCTTAAAAAACGTCGGAATCCCAGATCGCAAAGAACGATCGGAATGTCCAGATCGGAATAGGTATCGAAATCTTTAGATCGCAAAGTAAAACCCTTGGGTTATTGCGATCAAAACCGTACTTACCTTTCCCGAAATTGTAGCTAACGCAATAAGAGAACTTTTTTCCAACTTTTTAGGCAACGATTTTAGCAACTTTTAGGCAACAAATTAGCATCTTTGAGGCAACAAATTCGCAACTTTGAGGCAACAAATTCGCAACTTTGAGGCAACAAATTCGTGTTTTTGAGCAAACCAAAATACCCACAACACGAATACTTGGAACAACCAAAAAAACACGAAATTTTTTGAATCTTTAGTAAAAAAAATCAAAAAACCCACGGAATTAACAAGAAACAAGGACAACACCAAAGAGCTATCCAGAATCCCTTGGCGAATGATACCACTTGTTGGATTGTAACACACGACTTATAATGATATAGAAATGTAGATGAAGATTAAACCAAAAAAGAAAGATTAGATTAGATGAAGGAAAAGAGAAAAACAAAGTTGTGAATTCCTAGTGAGAGAAACACATACGTTTCTCTCTCTACAAAACAATGGAATGGAAAACACACACACAAATGAGGCTTAGGAGGCCTTTTATACTAAGTACTAAGTGTTTAGGAGGCCTTCCTCATTTGTGTGTTCGGGACTAATTCCCGTTACATAAACATTAATAACTAAGAACTCTTGACACTGTTGAATAGTATTTTTCACGAGCTTCACAACGGTATATTATATGACCATCACTTTAAATACGGCTAACAGTAGCCTTAAAAAACGTCCAACTTTCCCAACAATAATGTTTGAGAAAGTATGAACACAAACCCAACATCGCATTTGTGGTCGGTAGCAACCTTTAATCAGTGGGTATTAAAAATTGCTCATTCTGAAATAATGTGCTCATATAAAGTTGATTCCATTGTTATTGGCTTATTGCATCTTTACAAGAAAGTGAAAAAGAGAAAGTAAAAACAGCTGTATAGACGGGCAGTAACCGTTGGAAGATTGGACAAAGGAGATTTGATAGTGGTCAAAAATAATAAGTCACCTCCCACTTATTACTCCTCCTCAATTTTTCACAAAACCTATGTTTTGTCAAATCATACTAAAATAAAGTTAAAAAATCCAAAACACCCTTTTTCTTTCCCAAAGCTCTTTTCAAGTTTTATACAATAGTTTTCACATCGAATTGTTCATATAATAAATGTTTATGTACAACATGGTAAATAAGCAGAATCTAACCTAGTTAAAGTTGTGATTTATGTTGAGAAGCAGGTTTTGAGTACATTTTATATACTATCAACTACAGTAGTACTGTACGTAGTATTTTTTTTATATAAAACCCTAGTTTTCGATACTTATTGTGTGGTTTTGTCAAATTTACAAATAAAACAAAGTATACATGTCTAAATAGCTTATAAATCATTTTAGTTAGCGAGCCTGGCTAGCGAGAAAATAAAAATGACATGGAACAATTGGACGTAACAAAAACAACTCGAGGATCAACGCATCCACACAGACCACTTTAATGCGCGCATATGGTTCTTACTTCTTACTATTTAGCTATAAAGATGAGATTAGTTGCACCCGATGTATCTGTCAAAGATCAAGTTCTACTTAGAAGCTTAAGTACGATAAGGTTCAAGGGCGCAAAACCCATGTTGCACCCAAAACCAACGCCGCTACCACCCAGGACAAAACCCAAAACCAAGGCTGTTACGGACTGGCGCCCCATATGCGTGAGCGTGACCATGTAGCTAAGACTTTTATGCTACATAAATTATCAGTATACCATTACTCAACTAGGTTACAAACCATTTTGATATACTATACAGTACTAGATTATTACTCTCCTAGCAAACTTTTTTTTCTTTTTCAACGTTAAAAATGATTATTTCGAGTTTCTTTTTTCTCTATCGATTGGTACACTTTAATGAAGAAGAAGAATGCATTTACCTAGCTTTAGAGTATATCCCAACACATGATCGAACACAAAAACGACACGAGTAACCTAGGATGGCTATATGACAGGCTGTTAGATTCATTAAATAATGATAAGAAAGAGGTACTAGGTTGGTTTCTAGCAACGGTTCCTCAATCTAATCAGTTAAAAAGGTGACTTCTGTCTCACAGGTACTTTTGTTTGGTCTGTAACCCTTGTTTTTGTGACAGACTGTCGTCAGATTCTCTTCTTCCTCTTTTTAACCGTGCCACTGTCAACTCATTTCATAATTTTCTTCTTCATATAAGACAAAAACAATAGCAATGCAATATATTTAAATTAGTATGATATTAATGAACCAGCAATGTGTATGTGTTATTTTATCATGCATGCATCATAGATAAATATTTTAATGTTCGATCATCGAGTGTGACTTTGCAATACGCAGGGCTCTATTGACTGTAAGAAGCGTGATTGGACATAGCCATCACTTGACGAGGACCACTAAGTTTTATGCACTTTTATTATATGTATATACGATAAGAGAATCTTCTATGCGGGTCACTTTCTAAGTTCAAATGCTCTGAGTTACGCTTTTTGGTGCTGCACTTCAGAGCTTGGAACCGTGACCCCAGAGAAAATCAAGCAATATAAAAGCAGTAGAGTTTAATTAGTTCATGTATTATTCGCTCATATGTTATATACATATGTATATTGTATGATCATGTGTTTAAAGGCCTCCTTATGGTAATAGCATAAGACTACTAAAGTCTGTGAGACGGTCCAGAAAATATGGCTTAGCCTTACCGAGTAATCCATAATAGGGTTGATTTTTCGAATCCGGCACATCCCATGAAAAAGGACTCATTTTGTTAGAGAAAAATTTATACTATGGAAAAAGTTTTTAAATACTTTCAAGAAAAAGGATCGACCATGGTCCATGAACAGGGATGTAAGAATAATTGTTAGTCAAACATTCTAAATAAGAGGAATAAAGATAAGAAATTATTTATCTATTTTTTTAAATGCAACTTAAATTTACAGTTGTTTTCTTTCTCTACTAGCCGGATACCTGCGTATTACAGCGGTTGATACCCGTGTAACAAAATTTTCTTACGATTGAATGTTCTTCACTTGTACGTTTATTATGAGGATATGTATCTACAATATTGCATGAGTGATGAATATTATTGAAAAGATTATCACGCCACATTTCATAGTATTCGAAAAATAATATAAAAATCACATATTCGATCTTTATTTTCATGTTAAGAAATTGCATGTACACTAACAATAAGTTCACCGTAGTAATAGTTGAAGCGAAACATTCTTTTTGAATTTGATGAGGTATAAAAATTTTCTAAGATGCTCAAAAGAAATCAAAAAAAGTCATAAGATTTTTTAGAAGTATGATAAAGGAATAGAAATTGTTGTGTTTTTTGTATTAACCAAATGATACTTTTATACTCAAATAAAGTAAACGTTACAAAAGTTATATTAAAAATAGAATTATGATTTAGGTTAAAACGTAACCGATAATATTTAAATCTCATTAAAAAAGTTAATGAAGACGGTTATGAAATGGACTAAACATAAAGACAGTTAATTACGAAATAAATAATATTACATTAACTTTTTTATTTTTTTTTATATTAATGTTTTAGGCTTAATTTTTTAACAGTCACTTATTTAGAATGTGCTAAATACTTTATAAAGTAGTATAGATTGGGCTTTATAAACCTCTATGCCTGTTACAACACAAAATTTAATATATTTTACTATAATATTTTAAATAAACGGTTATAAGATTTTTAAATAATTTGTGTTAACGTTGGTCCGTTATGAGTTTACATAATCTAAAATATTTAACTTTTTCATTATGTGTGTGATGAAAAATTTCAACTTTTAATTTCTTTGAAAAATAATATACAAAATGGGCCTATTAAAATGAGCTCATTAAAATGTGTTTTATTGTTATGTGTAACTTATGTTTTGAAATTAATCCTATTAATAACTTTGAATTTAATAAAATTTATTTGTATAATAAATAAAAAAGTAACAATAATCTTTCTATAACAAGAAATGTTGAAGGCTTAAAAATTAAGACTTCTAATAATAGAAAATGGCTTAAATCTTTTATAAGGTACTAGCCGGCTACCCGCGCAATGCGGCGACGGGTAACCGGTAACTAATTTCGTGGATTTGGCTAAACCACGAAAACACCACTACAAAAACGAACATTTTTTTTGAAGACAACGACCAAAACTTTTTTCGGTACCTCAAAGTTGGCGACAATAGGTTGTGGTTGAGAGAGAGCGATAGTTTGTTTTGCATATTTCACATTTGTCTTTTGGGATTTTCTGAGACTTTAAATAGTGAAAATTTAATTGTTTACATAAAACTATTAGATAATGGATTTTAAAAATATTTTTATGAATTCAGTTAAATCATGATTAAGACATTTAATATTTTTTTCGTAACTTGTAATTATACTTATTAAAACTTAAATTGTATTGAATTACAATTATTTCTAGACTTTTAATATTCATTAATTTTTTAGCAAAAGATAAATCTTTCTATTATAAGAAATGTTTGAGGCTTAATTTTTAAGACTTCTAATTTTAGAAAAAGTGTTAAATGTTTTAAATATTAGTATAGATTAAGATATTTCTCATTTTAATTTGGATTTTCATATCATCCTCTCTATTTTAAGTGATAAACAAATGTGAGGTTAATGTGTTCGTGAAGTTAGAATCAAATGAAAAGTTTATTTTTAAATAAAAATGATAAAAATTAGTTATAATCACATATTTGACATGTACCAACTTATATATATGCATTATAATATTTTATAATGTGTTTTTTTAGCTTTTAATTAAACACATATATGTATATTAGATACATTTTAGATTTCTTTTGTTTTTATATTCTTTTAGATGTACGAAAATCAAAAAAATCAGTTTATATCATTTACACATCAAATTAACTTTCGAAACTAAAAAAGGTGTATCTATCTTCCAAAAAAAAAGGTGTATCTATACGAATAATGCATCTAATGGAAGTTGTTGCATCTCAAATGTGTGATGTTAGTTAGGTGGTGTTTGTTTATTAAGAGGCTCTAAATATGAACTGCACATCTGAATCTGAATCTGACGCGTAAATATCTTAACCTGAATCTGATGCATAAATGTCTGAATATGAATCAAATAAGATTGTTTGTTTTTGTTAATCGAAAAACGTTTGAATTTTGTAAATGTAAAGCAGTTTTAGTTTTACAAAACATAAAAACGTTCAAACATTTGAGGCAAAACATAACATAGTCTAACGACGTAAACATAAAATATTTGTAGATTTATGGTAAACCTTGACTAGTATTTAGATAGAGAGAGTAGAGAGAGGTTGTAACACACACAAACACACACTTGTAGAGAGAGAAATTAGAGAGAGAAAGCGTAAGAACTATGTGTTTTATGAAATGAATCAACATCCTCATGTGTGGAGAGGGTTTATATACCTATGACATAACTCATGGGCTTTAGTACACGCATGGGCTTAGTATACAGTACACTAAGGCCCGTCTGTTTACTACTAAACTACCTAAACTACGAGCCAGTTACATATAAATAGCATTGAAGCGACCGATCCTTATAAATACGTAAAACGTATTTCCAACAATCTCCCCCTAAGGTAGGTAACTCCAAGTTACAATAATTTAAACCTAGCATACTATGCTTGTCTTGAGCTCGTAATCTTTTCTTTTCTTTTTATTTTTCTTGTGAATATGTTGATGTGATCATTGACTTTAGCCTTGAGCGCGTTCTTTTGCCTTGAACTTGTACATTCATCACTTGTGACTTTTACCTCCTTGTGAAGTTATGACTTTTGAACCATATGCTCATACTTTCATGTATTCTTGAAAGCTTCAGAGTTTGATACAGTAGAAGACTTGACTTTAAGTTTTCATAAATTTGTTGAAGTCTTTAGTATTGAGTATGACCATGTGTAGACGCCTTCTTCTAGTACACCGCAACACCACCGTCTTCATATGCAGCAACATATATAGACACGGACGAAATGGCTTTGAACATTTCGCACTAATTCGGTAGCATTTTACCTTCGTTTGGTGAAGATCGTTAAATGGTATTAGATATTGTACATGTAATGATTAGATGTAATTAAGAACCTCCTTGACAGGATTTCGCGGGTGTGCCCATTCTCTTTACTCGACTGTCTCAAAGAAGATTGCGAACGTAAAGAGTGAATCATTCTGATAAAACTATCCGCATGATTCGTCAATTCAAATTCCTGAAACAAGTTTGACTTAATAAAAATCGCACCATCGTTACTTTCCAGTTGTCACACGCTTGATTTATATAAAAAAAAAACTTGCAATTTTCCTACCATAGTGTTGTTTCATGTTAACACTAGAAGGATTTCTATTCGTCTATGTGAACACTGAAGAGTATCACTCTGAATGTTCGACAAGATCCCAATGATATTGCATAGAGGCCTGGAACAAGTTTGAATTCAGTTAAGAATTAAACCATCGTTGCTTTCCAGTTATCACAAGTTTGATTCATAAAGAATTGCACAAATCACGTACCATGAGCTTGTTGAAGTTGACTCAAGCATGATTTCCATCTTCATTGTGAATACTTTCGTATCACTCATATGTTATGGCAAGATCATGAATATTTTACGTAGGACTCTTAATATCTTTCTTACTTTTCACATTATGTGATAAGAAAGGAATTATGGAATAGTGTTCTAATGAGATTCATGATGTGATCTCAAATGGATCTAGACACGATCGTTCATTTTAGATTTTAGTGATCGAAGGTTGAAGAGGAGTGTCACCTTTTCAATACCAACTTACTCGGATGAGCAAGCCGATAGATAATGTGTTGATCTTCGTGTGATTAAAAACAAATATCTTTTGAGAGATATTTGAGTTAGCTAGGATGGGTTGTGCATTGCATCACTGGGTACTTGATGTCTTTCTTCAATACCGAGCATCATTAAAATGATCTCGATAGCATATGTAATAACCCGGTTTGTGCCTAAGTTGTAAGGAAGGCTTCTTTCTTATCACCCTTTATCTTTACAAATCTTATTCATTCTTAACCTCTTCAATGCTTACCAATACGTCATCACTAGCACCTTGTTGTGATTGTTATAAGTGCTAGCTTAAGTAATTAGTCAGCATTCACAATTTTACTCCACTTTTCCTAAGGACTACTATTTCTAGCTATGAATTGTGCTTGGGAAGATTCCTCTGGTTCTTGAAGAAGCATTGGACTTAAACCTATCGTACCATCCTTATGTCACAACATACGTCGTGAGATAAATAGGTTGTGGGTAAGTGTTCGTCACCATGAAAAACTTCCTTTGAATTACCAAATTCATTTGCTCCCCCATAACATATGCCTCGATATTTAAAAGCATTTCACATATGTTGGGATGAGCCAGCACATTAAGTCAAACCATTATTTTGATTAATCACACATTAAATAACATTTTCTCCCCCTATCAAAAATATTAACCCAAACGATATTTTTTATATCAATTGATTTAATGAAACTTTAACAAAGTTTGGTAAGAGAAACATTGGTTCGATTATCTTCATGATTATCACAAGCTCCCTCTCAAATTAATGAGGGTAAGTATGTAGTGTCAGGAATGTGATTTTGAAAAATTTTGATATTAATACAAAAATTCTAGAAAAATTCATACTTGATGAGATGGCATTTATACATGATCTCATCGTTCTTTTCGGGCTTTAAATGCATAAAAATGTCATAAAATACCATATATATACTTGTGTTTGTTTACTTGTGTATTTTAGGTATGGATATCGTGAAAAAGACAAAAGATCACAAGTTACAAGGAAAACGGACACGAGAAACTAAGCCGTACAAAGAACCGAGCCTTAATCATGGAATTCTCAACAAATACCCTTGAAGACTTGAAGACAAACAAGATTGATCCTCAATTATTGAAGAAATGACATTTAAAACCCTTGTATATTAATAATTACAAGTTTGGTCCCTTAAGTTTGTCAAAATTACACAAAAGGTCCCTCAACTTTGAAGAAATGGCAAGATTAGTCCCTCAACAATTTCAAATTGCCAATTATGGTCCCTCATTAAGTCAAAGTTATAATGAAGACCTTTGAAGATCAACAATGTCCAAGATCAGCCCTTAAATTATCCAAAAATGGCAAAAATAACCCTTGAAATCCTTTTTCCAAAGTTTGGTGCTAAAAGTGACAAGTGGTGAAAGTTAAAAACAAAGGGAATACGTTTTTTAGGCTGAAAGACTTTATTTACCAAAAATCACAAAGAACAAGGACTGAAATGGCCATTTTGAAAGTTCAAATCCATAACACGCGCCAAACACTTGTTTTCCCCCAAAATCGGATCAAACTTATTACTATTCACCATTCATCCCACCCAGAATTACCTTCACTTAAACAAAGGGTAAATCCAAATTACCCATACCCACGTGTGATTCACACATGCAGAATCACATCCCACACACAAAACCCTCATCTCCACTCACCAATAGGCCCCACCATTCAAACCCGTCCACTAATCAAAACACAACTTAGGCTCCAAGCTTAGCCACGTGTCAAGATCAACAGCTGACACTCATTGCTTCATCACAAAGCTATTTTAAACGGTTTGGATGCATTTTGGACAGCTCACACCAAGAAAACGTCTAGAAGACCAAGGGCATTTTAGAGAAATCAGTTCTAGGGTTTGTGAATAGTGTTTAGCCAGGCATTGGCCTATAAAAGGAGACCTCAACATGTGAGAGTCCCTTTGTTCCAGATTTTAGCTTTTAATCTTTGTAATTCCTTTTTATGAAATAAAGTTTGAATTTCTTAAAATTTTGAGTTCTAATCTGTTATTTATAAAAGTTTGGTGTTTGAGAAGCTAAAATCTGAGTTCCATTTACATGTTTGAAGGTTTTTGAGGCAAGGTTTTAGTTGATAAAGCTTGGGTTTCAAAAATCAGAAAGTTGGCATTATTTTTTATCTCACTTTGTGTTTGTTCATCTTAGCAGCATTGGAAGTTGGTACTTGTTTTGCTAGTACCTCAGCTCAAACAATCCAGGGCCTGGATGTAGGTCTTGGAGGTTTGCACCTTCTTCCCTTTTCATTTTCTCTTTAAGTTTCTGAATATTTGTGATTTTTGTGGATTATTGCTTGAATCTGTGTTATTGTTGTTTATTATTGTTGATTTGGCTTTGTTTGATGTTAATGAGGTGTTACTGATCTGATTTGTGGGTTGAATCTTCATAAGCCTTTGAAAATTTGTGAAAATAAGTTTTAAAAGGGTGTTTAGGATTACTGCATAAGTTGGATTTGTGGCTTGTTAAGTGCTTGTGTGTTGTATGCAAGTATTGGTATCTGTTACTTGGGAGCATATGTTCATCTGTTTGCAGGTTTTGAGGTCTTGAACACATAGATTCATAGATTGGCTATAAAATCTTCATAACTTGGTAAAATTGGCTAGGATTTTGAGGACACCTAGATCTAAGCATAGGTTAATGGTAACAAGTGCTAAATCATAGTTAATCACACCAGGGTAGAAGGATTTGAGGCTTGAAATTGGATCAAGTGTCAAGTATATCAGCAAACTTGTTTCTGCATATGTTCATTGTTCATCAGTAACTTCTAGTGCTTTGATCTTGTTGATTTCTTTGATTCAGTGTTTGATTCTTGTTGCTTTGTGTTTATTGTTAGTTTATATAGCTTGTGTATGCATCTGGTTAAGTTTGGTTGGCTTATTTTGCTTAAATCTGCTTATTAAGTGCTTAACTGCTTATTTGCTTATCTGGAGCATATCTGTGGACTGTTTGGCTTATTGTGGCTTATTGTGTGGATCATTTTGTGATTTTATTGTTGCTATTGACTCCTTGTGGTTCACTGATCACAAGGGTGCCTTTGTTTCCAATTGAATCAAACTAGAACTCTCATAAAAGCTTGGTCAATTAGTCAAAGCAGTGGGAACTCCTTTCCCCTGCTGGTTACCACTGCTAGTGCAATTTTGGTGTCAGCTTATCAATAAGCTAGAATAGCTTATTCCAACCAGCAACAACTTTGTTTTTGTAATAGGTGCTCATATTTTGACCCATTTGTTCATACTGGAGCATTTGGGTGGTTGACTTTTAGGTTTGACTAGAAAACCAACTCCTTTGACTTTTACATAAGCTCTTTTGTGCTTATTCTGGCTTATTGCTTGTACTTATTGGATTTTTGTTGATTGATATTGCTTATTGAGTCCATTTGAAAACTTTTGCAAGTTGAATCAGCTTCTGAGGTTCAGTATTTCTCAAAAACGACTATTTTGTCGTTTTGTGGATTTTTGCTTTTCTATTTTCTGGCTTATTAAGTGAGCTTATTGAAAATTTCTTTTGACAGATCTCTTTGGCATCCTAAAAGAGGGTTGTGTGTCAAATTAGAGCTTATGGCATTAGCTTATGGCTTAATGGGCTGAAAAGCCCAATAAGAATAAGATTTGTGTTCAATAAGCTGTGATAAGCACATATTCAGCTTTTGGGCCTTTAGAGTTTTGTTCTTAGAATTAAATTTTAAGTCAGATAGGGCTTTTCCAAGTCAATTGGGCCAAGTTTGACTTTTTGGGCCCAAAAGCCCATTTAGGTTGACTGTTTTTGGATTTGGCCCATTTGAGGGCCCATTAGAGGTATTTTGGTAATTTCACTTTGATTTTCTGATTATTTAGGTTAAAATAAACTAGTTTGCAAGTTTTTAGAATTTTTTATAACTTTTGGATTTTTAATATTATTTTATTATTATTTTTATAATTTCACATTTTCCAACTTTTTACATTTTTCTTAGGTTTAATACATTAAAATAGGAATTTAGCAACTTTTAGAATAATTTTATCTCATTTAGATTAATTTTTATAATTATTTTAAGTTTTAATAGTTTTTAAATCATTTTAAATAGTTTTTTATAAGTTTAAAATTTCCAAAAATAGTTTTTAATCATTTTAGGTCATTTTTGAGTTTAATCAATTGAAAAATCTTTATTTAGGCTTTTAGATAATTTATTTGATTTTTAGGGCTTTAATTAGCATTTAAAAATTGAATATTTAATTATTTAAAAGGTTTAAAAAAGTTTTGATCATTGGTAAACTCTTAGTTTATTATTTTTTATTTTTGGTGAATTTTTGGTAATTTTTAGAATTTATTTTAATTTTGGTGATTTTTAAGGTTTTACGTCTTAACTTTCTAATAGTGATTTTTCTTGGTAATTTTTATTTTTACGTCTTCGTCATTTTCTCTTCTAATCCCCTTCTAAACCAATCATTAATCACAAACATTTGGCAAGTTTTTCACACACATATACCTCCTTGGGAAACGAACTTGAATCCATAAGGGTCATTAACACTTGATTTTTCCTAAAATCATTTGTTTGATACTTACCGCTTGTACGCCTTTTTCCTAAAATGTCGTATTTTACCACAATCACTTTGGCGCCGCTGCCGGGGAGGTGTGTCGTGATTAATTTGCATTGTTGTTTTTAATATTAACCAAAATAGTATTTGTATTAGTAGAACTCTACTAATACGTATTATCGGTTTTCTTGGTTTTTCTTGTACAAATAATATTACTATATTGTATTAAGTATCACAATAAATTTACAATATCTCCAAAAGTGTGAAAACACAACCTTAATTGGGATTTGATCTCCTAATTATTGTATTCGAATCTCAAACAAAAAGAAAAAGGCAAAAATAGATAAATACTTTCGTGAAGCTCGATTTTGAAAGATACAAACTATAAGGTGGGTATAAGGCGGGTATTATAAAATATACCCTAAGGAAAAAGGCTCTTAAGTGCTTCGCGCCGCCTCGTTTCCCCGCTTGCTTGTGAGTATTTTGAGATTGAAGGCTAATCGAGGGTTTTGCCGCCCAAAGTATTATTACGTATACTATATTTGCTTGGTTTTCTTTGTGATTAAACCCTCTTGAACAATTTGGTTTTCACCAAAGTTCTAAAGTCATTGGAAGACGTTCACTCCACGTGATCGTTTTCATTCCTTTGAGGCTTCTTTAATCAAGAGTTTGATTTGAGGAGAGATTTTGTAGATTGTTGTCTACGAAGATACACCAAAATCCAAAAAAAATTAAATATCATCAAAAACACAAAAAAAAATTGAAAATTCACAAAACACCCAAAAAGAATCTTCTTTGCTCACCTCCCATTCTTCGTGAAGTTTATGATCACTCGTAATCAAGCAAAACGAGCTCGTAAACGACTTCAAAAGCAAGCCAATCAAGAGACGTTGATTGTTGAAGAACCTCCAATTGTTGAACCTATTGTAGAACAAGAAGTCGTCATGGCTAATCGTACTATGATGGAGTTGCTACAAGCACCCCCCGAGGGTTTTGGAGAGGCTATTGTGATTCCCGCCATCCTTGCGGAGAATTTCGAGATTAAGACGGGTTTAATGTCAATGTTGCAAGCAAATAAGTTTAGAGGTCACGAAAAAGACAACCCGCATTACCATATTAGGAATTTCAACCGTCTCACCGTCACTAGCAAATTTAAGGATGTTCCACATGACGCCATTAAGATGATGTTGTTTCCATACTCGTTGGATGGACCCGCAAAAAATTGGCTCGAGAAAGAACCGCCAAATTCGATTTTGACATGGGCCGATCTCGTTTCTAAGTTTGTGAACAAGTTTTTTCCACCATCTAAAACAACACACTTGAAAAATGAGATTTCACGATTTGTGCAAAGAAATAATGAAAGTTTTTCAATGGCATGGGAACGCTTTAAAGAAATGTTACATGAATGTCCACACCATGATTTTACGGAATTGCATCAAGTGGATACTTTTTATAATGGGCTTAATGATCATGAACGAGATTATTTGAATGCCGCCGCGGGTGGTAATTTTTTGTGCAAGACGACAAATGAGGCTTTACAAATCATTGAAAATAGATCTAAGGTTTATAACCCTCGTAACACACCGAGTGTTGCCAATATGGGTTCGTCATCTTCGTCACAATCGTCTCGTAGCATTAATGCCTTACATGATGAAGCTAATGAGGAAAATCGTTTTTTTGATAGATTTGCTAATCTAATGTCCCATTGGAAGGCTCAAGAAGCTTCCAATTCCGCTTCGGTTAAAGCGGTTGCTAAGAGTTGTTTATCTTGTGGGGGAGCTCATGATCTTTCCGAGTGCATTACCGCGGATGGTAACACTTCGAGTGCTTATGTAGCAACGGGAACTTACAACCAAAACGGCCAAGGTTCCCGCCAAAATCAAGCTCCACCAAACCAAAATGTTAACAATTATCGAAACAACAACCAAGGTAATTACCAAGGCAACACACGCAATTACAACAAGGGGAATTATCAAAGTGGGAATGGACAAATTTCTAATCAAAATCAAAACCGTGATTTTCAAAACACTACACAAGGTTTTCAAAATGCTCACACTAAAAATTTGCAAGGAGAATTTTTGGATTATGCTAAAGCAAATGATGCTAAATTTGATAACATGCAACGTGAGATGATTAGCTTAAGATCCGAGTTGAAAAACGAGCTTAAAAATGAACTTGCTAATGAACTTAAAACTCATGCAAACAAAATGGAAGGAAATGTCCAACGTCTTCAACAAAATCGACAAAAGATGGAATTAGGACAACATGAGATTAAGCAAGAGTTATTAAAAGCGGATGCTAGGCAATCAAAATTTGAAGACCGAATGGCTAAGATGTTTGAAGCAATCATGTGTAAACCTTATTCCTCGGGTGGTCTTCCTAGTGATACCATTGCAAACCCGAAGGGAGAAACGAAGGTTATTACTACACGATGTGGTAAAACTTTCAAGGAACCAATCTCTCGTCCAAGTACTTCTAAGGAGAAGGAAATCGAGAAAGAACCCGAGGTGATGGTCGAAAAGGAGCACATTACAATCCCACGAAGTACCGCTCAAACCACACCTACGGTTGAACCAATACCAATTGTGGAACCCGACTTTCCAAGGTCGTTGCCTAATGACCAACCCACACCACCTTTACCTTACCCTTCGAGACGAAACAAAGAGAAAGCACAAGAACGTAACAATTATCAATTTGAGCTATTTATGAAAATGTTTCGTGATTTGCATTTTAACATAAGTTTTGCCGATGCTTTAATCATGATGCCTCGATTCGCCGCAAACTTCAAAAGTATGCTAAACAACAAAGAGAAGTTACAACAATCGTCTAGTTGTTCATCGGTTTTTCTTAGCCGCATACCACAAAAAGTCGGTGATCCCGGTAAATTTTTGATTCCGTGTGCTATTCAAGATATGGAGGAATGCTACGCCTTGGCCGATCTTGGTTTTAGTATTAATTTAATGCCTCTCGAGATTTTCAAATCGCTTTCGCTTCCGGCTCTTACTCCTTCGAACATGTCTATCGAGATGGCCGATCATTCTACGATTTTAGCATGTGGAGTAGCCGAGGACGTTTTCGTTAAAGTCGGAAAGTTTTACTATCCCGTTGACTTTATCGTTGTAGACATTCCTATCGATCGAAAAGTTCCTCTCATTTTGGGTCGTTCATTTTTGGATACATCAAGAGCACTTATCGATGTTCATGCTCGGAAAATCACCCTTCGTTTCAATGAGGAAGAACTTGTCATCAATGCAACACAAAACTCCAATCTTTCTCATGTCTATTCTATTGCAACTTTAAACCATGGTAATTCAACCAATGTCGTTTGGAAGGAATTTTCACCAAGAGTTTTAGGAAATGTCGCCAAAAATAACTTACCATTTTCTCCGCCGGTGGAGGATATGAGTGTAAAGCCTACAAAGAAGAAACCATCAATACTTGAATCGAAAAATCCTTCACCTCACCTCATTCATTCATTCTTGAAAAGTGTTGATAAGTTGCCGGTTTCTACGGAAAATCTTTCGGATGATGAATATGTAGACCCCGATGGGGAGGTTTTCTTCGTCGATAAACGTTTTGAGAACTTGCCGCCACCACAACCAAAACGGTTTACAAATGTGAGAATTTTTAGTGTGACTAACATCGTCTTAGAAACACCAAACATTTTCGACATAATCAAAAAGGTTTTCATAAAGAGAGTTCAAAAGATAAAAAAGGAAAAGATCTTAAATGTGATTTAATTGATTTTTCCACAAATCTAACTCCGTCATCACCACGTGTTTTGAGTGCTACAAGCTCGCCTACTCCTTTTGACGATGCTTTGTGTGGTTCTAGTATGGGGGAAGCCCCTTATGTTCCCTCTTCCTTGACCACCGAGGACGAGATATTCGATCCCGGAATTTCATGTAAAGGGAAATCTCGGTCTTCCACCGATGCAATAAATGGAAAATCTTTCTATTTGATTGGTGCGAGTCTACCTCGAGTAGCTCAAAAGTTTGTCTTACCAATTGTCCCACCCTTCTACTTCTCATCTATTTTCTTCAAACTCTTTGAGTTTATGGCACATGTTGAAGTGGCGTTAAATTGTTTTTCCAATGAAAACGAGAACGCCATCTTCGACCCCGGTATTTTGCATTATTTAAGGACTTAGTCCTTAATACCGGTTGCTTTTTGGGCCTTGGTTATCATGTAAGCCCCATCAAAAATTGACCATACCATGATTTTCCCTAAATGTTCATATTTTGAGGGGATCGAGTCGAGCTCATGACTCGGTAACCAAAAACGAGGTGCCTCGTGGGGGAGATCCCATGCTTATCTTTTATGCTCACTATTCACTAATAAGGGGACTTGTACCCTTTCAACTCGTTGTCTCGTGGTTGTTTGTGATTGTGTTATCTAGATCATCATCATCATCTACGATTGAAGACTCTCGTGTTCGTTTACATGAGCCTCCATCGTTCGTTTGAAGAAGTTTTTCACGATTCCATGACATATCCTTTATTGTTCTAACAATTATCTTTTAGCATACCTAATAAACGGATTTAGATATATTGTTGATCACCCTTTCCATGCTAGATCCTAAGCATTCGACTCTTCGTCTCTAGTATGGGGGTGCTCCACCTTTAGACTCGAAACATTGAGGACAATGTTTACTTTTAGTATGGGGGGGGTGAATAGGTACTTGCTTTGCTACGCCCTCACGCTTTCCAAATTTCAATGTTTTGTTTTGCTAATAAGGATAAAAATGGCCAAATTTTAAAATTTTTCTTAGTTTTCATAAGTGTTTTTAAGGCACGAATGTATATTTTCCGATGGGTAGAATAAGAGTTAATTTTTGACTTGATGGGCATTTGGAGCCATTTACATTCCTTAACCCGCTCAATTCAAGTTTTGCTAGACTTTTATATAGGGAGCTCTAAAACGCGAAAGTCTTAATTCATACGGGTTAAGAACAAGAACTTTTCGCAAGTTCCTATAATTGATTCTAGAAAGTCACTTATCAAGGGAACTATAAAACGCATTCTCTAAACTTGAAAAAGTCCAAGAAAGTGCAAGATCCTATAGGTGGCTTGAAAACCCAAAACTTTGATTTGATATAGTCTTAATGAAAGCTAATCCAAATTTGGCTTAATTTTGACTTGCATGGCTAAGTATTCACGAGTCTCTTTAATTAGAGGTCTTTATATAGTGAAGAACAAGAAATGATAGAGTTAGACAAGTGATCATGCTAAACGTATTTCATCAAAGTGTTCTTTCAAAAACTCATATGTTTTTAATTGTGGCTTTTTCTTCCCATAAGATCAATGCATTAGGAATAAATCATAATTGCAATAAGTAAGGTCGTACAATTTGAAAGGTTACCTAGCCTCTAGCGCAAGATCGTTTAAAAGTTGCTCGGGGTTGAATAGAGTTCATAGCCAAGGCATAACTTATTGAAGCGGGACGCGAAGATTGGCGATAATCCAAAAAGGCCTTAACAAGGCATGAGGAGCTCTATTTTTGCTAAAGATCCAAAGATGATGTGAAGTATCATTATTCCTAAATCAATATGAAGGATCGAGACACACGACGAGAAGCCATTACTCCCCTAAAGATCATGGAGAAAGTCTATCCAAAAAGACCCTAACAAGGTATGAGGATAAATATATCCAAGTCCGAAAAGGATGCGGATCGTTGTATATCAAAATCCAAAGTAAAGATTGAAGAAAAATGATGAAGTCGTGGTCCAATATGAAGAATCTCTCAAAAACATCAAGTGAAGAAATTCCAAATATATAAAGAGAAGACCATAATTTCAAGAACGTCTTCCCAAGATTTGAAGTATGAAGTACATGCCAAATATCGGTCCGAGAAAGGTCTCAAATCGTGAAACGAGTTATGCCAAGATATGAACTTAAGGAGATACACGAGAAGCCGTTTTAAAAGATTTTGTCCTTCGGCTAACTATTGATCAAATCGTGCTACTTTGCTTTCGGACTAATAACTACTCAAATAAGTCAATATGAATCACTTGTGATCCATGACAAAGAGAGAAAAAATGCTAGTAACCCATTTCTTTTATAATAACTAGGATTGCGGGGAGAAAAAGTATTACACAATTTGGACGTATGAGTAGTGTTAGCATTGTGACTTGTACCACCAATGATCTCGCTTTTGCACTTATCATGGAATGTATGACAATCAAGGATGACGAAGTTTACTCTAAGGGGCATTTACTTGTTTCTATTCTTTGACCCTAAAAGTCACTTTTTGTGATGAAAATCATACATTATGTCTTTACACGTCATCGTAGTATGTTACAAGTCTTTTTACTCTTCAATAAAGGTTAATAAAAATTGAACTTTGGTGATGCTTAGATACTTTATTCTAGCATTGCGTGAGGGCACGGCAATGGCTTAGTATGGGGGAGTGATGAGATGGCATTTATACATGATCTCATCGTTCTTTTCGGGCTTTAAATGCATAAAAATGTCATAAAATACCATATATATACTTGTGTTTGTTTACTTGTGTATTTTAGGTATGGATATCGTGAAAAAGACAAAAGATCACAAGTTACAAGGAAAAACGGACACGAGAAACTAAGCCGTACAAAGAACCGGGCCTTAATCATGGAATTCTCAACAAATACCCTTGAAGACTTGAAGACAAACAAGATTGATCCTCAATTATTGAAGAAATGACATTTAAAACCCTTGTATATTAATAATTACAAGTTTGGTCCCTTAAGTTTGTCAAAATTACACAAAAGGTCCCTCAACTTTGAAGAAATGGCAAGATTAGTCCCTCAACAATTTCAAATTGCCAATTATGGTCCCTCATAAAGTCAAAGTTACAATGAAGACCTTTGAAGATCAACAATGTCCAAGATCAGCCCTTAAATTATCCAAAAATGGCAAAAATAACCCTTGAAATCCTTTTTCCAGAGTTTGGTGCCAAAAGTGACAAGTGGTGAAAGTTAAAAACAAAGGGAATACGTTTTTTAGGCTGAAAGACTTTATTTACCAAAAATCCCAAAGAACAAGGACTGAAATGGCCATTTTGAAAGTTCAAATCCATAACACGCGCCAAACACTTGTTTTCCCCCAAAATCGGATCGAACTTATTACTATTCACCATTCATCCCACCCAGAATTACCTTCACTTAAACAAAGGGTAAATCCAAATTACCCATACCCACGTGTGATTCACACATGCAGAATCACATCCCACACACAAAACCCTCATCTCCACTCACCAATAGGCCCCACCATTCAAACTCGTCCACCAATCAAAACACAACTTAGGCTCCAAGCTTAGCCACGTGTCAAGATCAACAGCTGACACTCATTGCTTCATCACAAAGCTATTTTAAACGGTTTGGATGCATTTTGGACAGCTCACACAAAGAAAACGTCTAGAAGACCAAGGGCATTTTAGAGAAATCAGTTCTAGGGTTTGTGAATAGTGTTTAGCCAGGCATTTGCCTATAAAAGGAGACCTCAACATGTGAGAGTCCCTTTGTTCCAGATTTTAGCTTTTAATCTTTGTAATTCCTTTTTATGAAATAAAGTTTGAATTTCTTAAAATTTTGAGTTCTAATCTGTTATTTATAAAAGTTTGGTGTTTGAGAAGCTAAAATCTGAGTTCCATTTACATGTTTGAAGGTTTTTGAGGCAAGGTTTTAGTTGATAAAGCTTGGGTTTCAAAAATCAGAAAGTTGGCATTATTTTTTATCTCACTTTGTGTTTGTTCATCTTAGCAGCATTGGAAGTTGGTACTTGTTTTGCTAGTACCTCAGCTCAAACAATCCAGGGCCTGGATGTAGGTCTTGGAGGTTTGCACCTTCTTCCCTTTTCATTTTCTCTTTAAGTTTCTGAATATTTGTGATTTTTGTGGATTATTGCTTGAATCTGTGTTATTGTTGTTTATTATTGTTGATTTGGCTTTGTTTGATGTTAATGAGGTGTTACTGATCTGATTTGTGGGTTGAATCTTCATAAGCCTTTGAAAATTTGTGAAAATAAGTTTTAAAAGGGTGTTTGGGATTACTGCATAAGTTGGATTTGTGGCTTGTTAAGTGCTTGTGTGTAGTATGCAAGTATTGGTATTTGTTACTTGGGAGCATATGTTCATCTGTTTGCAGGTTTTGAGGTCTTGAACACATAGATTCATAGATTGGCTATAAAATCTTCATAACTTGGTAAAATTGGCTAGGATTTTGAGGACACCTAGATCTAAGCATAGGTTAAGGGTAACAAGTGCTAAATTATAGTTAATCACACCAGGGTAGAAGGATTTGAGGCTTGAAATTGGATCAAGTGTCAAGTATATCAGCAAACTTGTTTCTGCATATGTTCATTGTTCATCAGTAACTTCTAGTGCTTTGATCTTGTTGATTTCTTTGATTCAGTGTTTGATTCTTGTTGCTTTGTGTTTATTGTTAGTTTATATAGCTTGTGTATGCATCTGGTTAAGTTTGGTTGGCTTATTTTGCTTAAATCTGCTTATTAAGTGCTTAACTGCTTATTTGCTTATCTGGAGCATATCTGTGGACTGTTTGGCTTATTGTGGCTTATTGTGTGGATCATTTTGTGATTTTATTGTTGCTATTGACTCCTTGTGGTTCACTGATCACAAGGGTGCCTTTGTTTCCAATTGAATCAAACTAGAACTCTCATAAAAGCTTGGTCAATTAGTCAAAGCAGTGGGAACTCCTTTCCCCTGCTGGTTACCACTGCTAGTGCAATTTTGGTGTCAGCTTATCAATAAGCTAGAATAGCTTATTCCAACCAGCAACAACTTTGTTTTTGTAATAGGTGCTCATATTTTGACCCATTTGTTCATACTGGAGCATTTGGGTGGTTGACTTTTAGGTTTGACTAGAAAACCAACTCCTTTGACTTTTACATAAGCTCTTTTGTGCTTATTCTGGCTTATTGCTTGTGCTTATTGGATTTTTGTTGATTGATATTGCTTATTGAGTCCATTTGAAAACTTTTGCAAGTTGAATCAGCTTCTGAGGTTCAGTATTTCTCAAAAACGACTATTTTGTCGTTTTGTGGATTTTTGCTTTTCTATTTTCTGGCTTATTAAGTGAGCTTATTGAAAATTTCTTTTGACAGATCTCTTTGGCATCCTAAAAAAGGGTTGTGTGTCAAATTAGAGCTTATGGCATTAGCTTATGGCTTAATGGGCTGAAAAGCCCAATAAGAATAAGCTTTGTGTTCAATAAGTTGTGATAAGCACATTTTCAGCTTTTGGGCCTTTAGAGTTTTGTTCTTAGAATTAAATTTTAAGTCAGATAGGGCTTTTCCAAGTCAATTGGGCCAAGTTTGACTTTTTGGGCCCAAAAGCCCATTTAGGTTGACTGTTTTTGGATTTGGCCCATTTGAGGGCCCATTAGGGGTATTTTGGTAATTTCACTTTGATTTTCTGATTATTTAGGTTAAAATAAACTAGTCTGCAAGTTTTTAGAATTTTTTATAATTTTTGGATTTTTAATATTATTTTATTATTATTTTATTATTGTTTTTATAATTTCACATTTTCCAACTTTTTACATTTTTCTTAGGTTTAATACATTAAAATAGGAATTTAGCAACTTTTAGAATAATTTTATCTCATTTAGATTAATTTTTATAATTATTTTAAGTTTTAATAGTTTTTAAATCATTTTAAATAGTTTTTTATAAGTTTAAAATTTCCAAAAATAGTTTTTAATCATTTTAGGTCATTTTTGAGTTTAATCAATTGAAAAATCTTTATTTGGGCTTTTAGATAATTTATTTGATTTTTAGGGCTTTAATTAGCATTTAAAAATTGAATATTTAATTATTTAAAAGGTTTAAAAAAGTTTTGATCATTGGTAAACTCTTAGTTTATTATTTTTGATTTTTGGTGAATTTTTGGTAATTTTTAGAACTTATTTTAATTTTGGTGATTTTTAAGGTTTTACGTCTTAACTTTCTAATAGTGATTTTTCTTGGTAATTTTTATTTTTACGTCTTCGTCATTTTCTCTTCTAATCCCCTTCTAAACCAATCATTAATCACAAACATTTGGCAAGTTTTTCACACACATATACCTCCTTGGGAAACGAACTTGGAATCCATAAGGGTCATTAACACTTGATTTTTCCTAAAATCATTTGTTTGATACTTACCGCTTGTACGCCTTTTTCCTAAAAGGTCGTATTTTACCACAATCAATACTCAAACACTTCATATGCCTTATCATAAACAAAGATCATAAATGATAACATATTCATATTTATAGAAGTTACGATGTTGGACCTGAATGATGCGAACATCATATGATAAAATCATGTGGTTCTTTTCAGCAGATGTTGGTCTTCCCCGTAACGTCATGCTTGAAGTTGTCTTAGCCTCCCGAAAATCGGCAATCATTTCTTGAATATATGTAGAACAAGCCGCATCTAATAGTCTGAATTCTTGAAAATTGTTCCCCCTCAATTGTTGACCCGTTTTCTATTTAAAGAGATGTAGTTGTCGTTTGAGTAGGCGCCTTGTCTTGTATGTAGACACCGATTTGTTGAGAAGACAACTCTTAAAAATATGATTTATCTTATTTTTACAAAAAAATGTATTGAAGCGTACATAAATTCGTGTTAGATCATGTTATTACGTAAACACGATACCGTACATGGTGATAAAGTAAACCATACCCGAGAAAATTAATTCTCGTTGTTGAGCCAAAGTTTTCCTAAGAAATACTTGACTTTAATATGAAAAGGGGTTGTAGTCTGAAATAACTACAAGCCATATAATTATGATTTAAAAACATATGTACAACTTCTGCTCGGCCTCTATTTATGGCGCCATATCATTGTTGAATGACATTTCTAAAGCCGTAACTATTATCGAAACTAGAAGACATGCCTTTAGAAAACAAATATTTTTGTATTTTTCTGATTTTTTATTTTTATGGTTTTTATAGGTTTTATATTTTTCTCTTTTGTTTTTGGTGTTTAAATATATACAATGTCTGATGACTAGAGCTACAAAACTTTAAATGTTTTGATAAATAGCTCAAGACCCGAGAAAGTTGACTTTCTCGTTGAGAGGATAAGTTATCTGTAAAGATATACTTTCCTTTTAAATAAAGGACGAGTACTTTGCTGACATTTACTTAAAAATCGTTTTCATGAGCTTAACAACTTTGAATGTTTTAACCAAAATCTCACGACCGAGAAAAATTAATTTTGCGTTGTGAGGAGAAGTTGTCTTTTGAGGGACAAACTTTCCTAAATGAGCTTAAAACTTTGAATGTTTTAATTATAGCTCATGGCTTGGAAATCTTAATTTCTAGTTGTTAAAGATAAGAAGATACATTTTCCTTTAGTTGAAGACCAGGGCACAATCTGTGGTATGATTATACACCAATTTCATGAGCTTGAATCTTTTGAATAATTTTAAAGTAAGCTCATGACCGAGAAAAATTAATTACTCGTTATTAGGATAAGTCATCGACTTTCCTTTATTTGAATCTCGGGTTACAACCTGCATGTGACTGTAAGCCATTGTTGTAGGTTTAACCGCAAATCCCCTGAGACACTTGATTCTTAGATATCACATTCTTCAGCAACCAAGCTCTAGAATGGTAGACGATAGGTTTATCGGTTTGTTCTTGTTTAACATTGATCTCGGTACCTGCACTTTCATCAATAGGTTGTATGCTTTCATATAGGTTAGTGATATGTTTGTTAGAACCATGTGGGAGTTCACAGTCAACTTTGGTAGTGCTAGAGGGAAATATCCTTCCTGTAGGAACCCATATAAGACCAACTATATTGAAGATCCTACCCGTGGGTTGCCACCTAAATTGGATCTAGGCGACATCGTTTTCTTATGCACAACGGAAGACTTAGCGAGAGAAAACCTATTTCCTATAGGAATCCCTCTTTTAGCATGTGAGCTCAACTCCTTCAAGACCTTAGTTACATAATAAACATTATTTGTTGTGAAGATACTTTTCATGCATACGAAACAAACACTATGTTTGGGATCCGAGTGAATTTTAGAAATCCTGGTGTGATCTGCTATACGCACTCAGATAACTTTGCACAACTATTCTTAGAAGCAGGCTAATTCCCAGATGATCATTTAACGCTCCTAGGTTTAGGAATGCTACCATTAGTCGTGTTATGTAATCTAGCAGTAGGAATCACATTAGCATTCCTTGCTTGTGTCCTTTTATTTGCTTCCTCTAGATAGTGATTATGAAGCATGTTATTCGCCTATGTTTTTGCATGTTCTTGGAACTATACCTAAAATCACTAGAAACAGTCTCGCTTTGAGGTTTTGCAAAGGCAAATTTAGTCACATTGGGCCTAGTTAGCGGAGTGACAGGCTTTGAAAATCTATTCACGTCAACTTGAGAGGCAAACCGCGGTCTCAAGGATTTTGATCGCTAAGTTCTAAACGTAGTCGGTTGTCTAACTGACTGTTTTTTAAGCGATTTCCCCAAGATTGATGGTTTTTCAAACATAGTGTCCACACTAGTTCCTTTAATTTTCCTCAAATCGTTTTTCAATGCAGCTATTGCAAAAACCTTCTCCTAAACCTGAGCCTTTAAGGTCTCATTCTCTTTCTGTAATTTATCTTGGGATGCCAACTTAGATTCTAGCAAATTAATTTGTTTCAATAAATGATCTTTTTCGGCTTTGAATTCTTGAATTTGTTTGGTCTAATTTTCGTTCAAGAACAACGTTTTCATATTCAAGTTTTTCAAAATATGTTTCAAACTTGTCAGTTTTCTTAGAAAATTCAAGTTTGGCGTCCTCAAGATCTTTAGATTGCTGAGCTAAGATCATTTCGAGATCGTCAATCTTAGAATTAGAATTGGTTAATGAATCAGGAATATGACATAGATCATGGTATTTTATAACTTTATGGTCAATCTCTCCCCCTTTATAGCTCACACCGGATGAATCATAAGTGGTATTGCTATCGCCCATTTTCGTCCATGTATGTAAGAAATAGGTTGATCCAAGTTGCTTTGCTAGTTGATCCAAGTTTAGTACCATTGAGGGTTAGAAAGTATGATTATCTTGACCAAAGAGTGCCACAAAGTCTCGTCCTCCCTTGAGCCATGAAAGAACGTTGAGATGAGTTCGAAGTGTTTTATATGAGACCATGCAACTTTTTCTTGCTTTGTTGATGAGACTCTAAATATACATCATTTCGTAACCCAAATCGGACTTAAAATACAGAAAATATCATCAATTTGTGCAAAATACCCTTGTTTTCTCTATTTGTGTGTCTGCATGCACTCACTTGGAAATCACAAAAAAAAAGACAAAGCGAACATGGGAAACGAAATCGTACAAAAGAACCGAAGCCATATGTGAAATTACCAAAATAGCCTTGACGATTTGAAGAATTACAAGATTGGTCCCTCAACTTTTAAATATATACACTTTATACCCCTAAGATATCATTTATTACATTAGGGTCCCTAAAGTTTAAATACTTAACATCTATGACCCTCAAGAATGAAGAAGTTGCAAATATAATCCTTTTCATGTTATGTGCAACTACAAGGGCCAAATATGCAATTTATCTAAAGTTTTTATCAAAGGGAAAAAGTTGAATATAAAAGAGGGGCCTCATAGCTATTTATCCAAAGTGTCTAAGGGGTATCTCCTGCCAAACTTGCAAACATTCTACCCGGGTCCAATATTACTCAACACCAACCCACCATCAAGCCCATAGTTTCTACCCAGTTTTATATAATCAGCCCAAGTCAACTGAGCCAAACTCTAATTAGGGCAGGTAACACTATTTTTTACCTAATAAAGATCTAAACACCTTAATCAACCCCTAAACCATAATTACTTTCCCAGAATCAATCAACCAAGAATTTTAATGGAAACCTAAATTGAGTTGGGTGTTTTGTTCATTAGCTCATCATAAACAACCCCACATGCCAGAAAGCGACATCACGTACCAATTGTCCCCTATCCAGCTAAACATCTTCACCGGTTCATCTTCAACCCTACCACATTGACCCATGTGGACGTCTGTAATTCTTTTGCTTGCTCCTCACAACTACATAGAAGGCCCGGATTGAAGATTCTACTGATAACATCACAAGGGAGCCAAAGACCATATTAAAATTGAGCATCTTCATAGCATCTTCAAAGAATAATTCCAATGGCTTTTTAGGGATTATAAAACGAATTAGGGTTACTTGTATTCACATTTCTTCTTGTATATATAGTAGAAGTAGTATAGTAGTTGCCTTGTTCCAAATTTTGTAATATTAAAATTATAATGTAATTTTTAGTGAAAGTTTAATATTTATAAAATTTGAGTTCCTTTTTAATTTACAATGTCTTTTAAATTCAACATTTAAATTTCCAGTCCTTTACTTTTTTAGTTGATTCAAAAAGTTTTTATAGAAATTAAAATATTTTATTTTTTTGAAGAACCATTTTAGCTTAAGCTGTTGATAAGCTGAATTGACACCTCAACTTATTGGTGTTGTTTGAGTTCAAAGTGTTAAAATTCACTCTAATTTAAATTTTTTGCAAAAGTACTTTCTGCTTATCAAAAAGGATTTCATTGATTTGTTGTACTTTTTGAGAACCATCAGTGTATAAGCTAACCTTATGCTTAAATGACAATTAAGTCATAAGGTTGCTTACTGATTGGTGTTAACTTTTTGTCACCATCTACTTTTGCTTGAAAAAAGATTTCCAATTTTTTTCCTAAAGATTTTTTTTTGTTTTCTGGCATTTGCAGTCAATAAGCTTTATCAACCAGCTTAATCAATAAGTTGGATCTATAAACTAACTGCCTTTACTTTTCACCTTGTGTTTGTTCTTGTTATTTTCAGGTCTTAGAAGATATAATTCATCTCCTTTCATTTTTCTTCAAGTAATCTTTTGGACTATGGTAGTCCCATCAGCAAAGTGAAGCCATAAGCCATTTAAGTTCTAAAAAGCCTATAAGGCTGCATCAGCTACTTGCTTGTTGGTTTAGAAGTAAATCAACAAAAGGTTAGCTTAGAACTGTCCTTTGAATTGCTTTTCTTCTTACTTGCTTATCTTTGTGCTAATTTTACATGCTTGTGCCTCTATTTTCTCTGTTTTAGAGTAAAAATCTTTGATATACTTTGTTAATCTACTTGTTAGCTAGTTTAAGGGGTGTTTGGATGTGTCTGCTTAAAGCTTATTGAAACCATGATTAAGCTGTTCAAAGTTGTTAGTGCAAACATTACGATGTTTATTCGATATAATCTCTTAGTGTTTTGTTGATGACAAACGTATAATTCGCAATACATTATGTAAAATGTAACACCCCATTTTGATAAATGGAATGTCACGCGTGATTATGGCGTGTCATCAAAGCATACAAGGATAAATGTCTAAACATTACATGACCATAAAAGGAAAATACCAGAATCAAACATCGGTAGTCTAAAAGTAAAGCTCATCACACATAAACATAAGTACTGTAAATGAAAGGACTAAACAATGTCCATGGAAAGAGTATCAAAGTATAGATAAATGCATAAAGTCAAGAAAACAAGAAAGCTTCCAGTCCATATGCACGTACGCTTAAAGTCTACGAGCGTCCCTGAGTACCTGCCGTTTTGGGAACATGAAAAGGAAAACGGCTGAGCAATACGCTTAGTGCATGGATTTACAAATAAAGCATGAACAATATAAGCATATAAGCATGAAACAACGGAAGAAACTAAGTCCTGAATAACCCGGTTAAGTCTTAGTAAAACTGGTTTTACAGTTTGAAAAGCCTTATGTTTATCTTGTAAAAATTGTTTAACATATTTTACCATTAGCCAATATAGGTCATGATAATATCAACGTGCATGAATACTTGGAGGGGTGACCTCGTCATGCAAATTAGAGGGGCTGCCTTGATGAGATGGCATTTATACATGATCTCATCGTTCTTTTCGGACTTTTAATGCATAAAAATGTCATAAAATACCATATATATGCTTGTGTTTGTTTACTTGTGTATTTTAGGTATGGATATCATGAAAAAGACAAAAGATCACAAGATACAAGGAAAAACGGACACGAGAAACGAAGCCGTACAAAGAACCGGGCCCTAATTCATGAAACATTCAACAAAGACCCTTGAAGACTTGAAGATATGCAATATTGATCCTCATTGAATAAAGAAATGACACTTAAAACCCTTGTATATTGATAATTACAATTTTGGTCCCTTAAGTTTGTCAAAATTACACAAATGGTCCTTCAACTTTGAAGAAATGGCAAGTTTAGTCCCTCAACAATTCAAAACTGCCAATTATGGTCCCTCATGAAGTCAAAGTTATATTGAAGACCTTTGAAGATCAACAATTTCCAAGATCAGCCCTTGAATTATCTCAAAATGGCAAAAACAACCCTTTGAAACCTTTTTCCAAAAGTTTGTGCCAAAAGTGTCAAGTGGTGGAAGTTATTTACAAAGGAAAAGAGTTTTGGTTGCTGAAAGACACGTTTTACCTATTTTCTGAAAACACAAGGACCTAAGTTGCCACTTTGAAACATTCAAACATGAAAATGCGCCAAACACATTTCCATTCCACCAAAAACGGATCAAAGGACAACTATTCACTTTTCACCACCCAGATTTTACCCTACTTAAAACAAATGGTTAATTACAATTACCCTGGCACTTGTGTGATTCACATGTGCAGAAACACATCCCACACACAAAACCCTCAATCCCATTACCCAAAGGACCCCACACCCAAACTCCTCAACCAATGAAAATGCAACTTACTCTCCAAGTTATCTAACGTGTCCAAATCAACAGCCAAGGATCCTTGCTTCATTCCAAAGCTAAAATGAACAGCCAAGATCAATTTGGATAGCACATTCCATCAAAATGTCTAGAAGACTCAAGGGCATTTTAGGGAATTCAGTTCTAGGGTTTGTGAATAGTGTTAGCCAGGCATTTGCCTATAAAAGGAGACCTCAACATGTGAGAGTCCCTTTGTTCCAGTTTTAGGCTATCAATCTTTGTAATTCCTTTTTAAGTTAATAAAATTTGAATTTCATAAAATTTTGAATTCTCTTTTGTGTTTGATTAAAATTTGGTGTTAGAATAGCCTAAATCTGAGTTCCATTTGATTTTTAAGACCTTCCTTAATCTTGTGGTTAAGGCACGTCTTGGTTTATAAGGTTTTCAAGGTTCAAAAACCTTGAAATCCTAGTTTCTGATTTTGGTTATCATTGTGTACTAACCCTTAGCCATAAGCCTTGAGCTCCTTCAAGCTTGTTGATACCAAGCCTGGGAAGAGTTCTAATCCTTTGGTTGAGTTGTTTACTGTTTTGTGTTGAAGACATATCATAATCAAAGCCTTGTTCTACTTTGAACATCAGCAGGCTTTGATCTTCTTCTTTGAAGTACCTTGGTCTTGTTCTAGTTGTTGAACAAGGTCCAAGGAGCATAGCTGGCCCTCCTAGGATGTTGTGGAGGGCAGGTATAACCCCTTGATTAAGTTTCCTCTAAAAATTTCATGTTACTGCCTGTTTTGGATTTGGTGCTTTGATTTTGAGTTCTTGTGTTTAAGCTGGTGATTTTTGTGTTTGATTCTGTTAGTTGCTACCTAGTAACTGTTTTTGATCATTAATATCAGTAGGTTATTAGTAGAAATCACAAGTTTCTTTGTTAAGTACTTGATTAAGGGGTGTGTGGGTCACCTGCTTGATTTGGTTTTGTGGTGTTTTGAGTGGATGTTTGTTGTTTCTATCTGCTAGAACTTGTGTATTTGATATACTTGGTTGCTTTGTTGCTCATTTTGTGGTTTGAAACACATAGATTCATAAATTGGGTATAAAATCTTGTTTACTTGGTGAAATTGACTGAAATTTAGGGGACACCTAGATCTAATCATAGACTAGGGTTAACAAGTGTAAAATCTAGGTTAACTACACCAGGGAAGAAGGATTTGAGGCTTGAATTTGGATCTAGTGTCAAATAGATCAGCAAAATAGTTTCTGCATATGCACCTTGTTCATCAGTAACTCTGTATGCTTTGATCTTATTGTTTAATTTGATTCAGTGTTTGATTTAAGTTTATTTGTGCTTATTCATAGTTTATATAACTTGTGTATGCATCCTGTTAAGTTTGGTTGGCTTATTCATGCTAAAACTGCTTATTAAGTGCATAACTGCTTATTTCCATGTCTGTGTATGATCTGGTAACTGTTTGATCATTTGTGGCTTATTGTGTGAACCAAATTTGGATTTTCTTGTTGCTATTGACTCCTTGTGGTTCAATGATCACAAGGGTGCCCTTGTTTCCAATTGAATCCAACTAAATCTCTCTAAAAAGCTTGGTCAAATAGTCAAAGCAGTGGGAACTCCTTTCCCCTTCTAGTTACCACTGCTAGTGTTAAATTGGTTTCAGCTTATCAATAAGCTTTAATAGCTTATTTTAACCAGTAAAAACTTGGTTTTGTAATAGGTGCTCATTATTTGACCCATTTGTTCATACTAGAGCATTTGGTGGGTTGACTTTAGGGTTTGACTAGAAAACCAACTTAATTGACTTTTTCATAAGTGCTTATTGGCTTATTCTGGCTTATTGGTTTTGCTTATTGGAATTTTGTTGATTGTTTTGGCTAATTGAGTCCATTTGTGATCTTTTGCAAGTTGAATCAAGTCCTGAGGTGCCTTATTTCTCAAAAACGACTATTTTGTCTTTTAGTGAAATATTACTTTGCTTATTTCTGGCTTATTGAGTGTGCTTTTTCAAAATTTCTTTTTACAGATCTCATAAGCATCCCAAAAGAAGGTTGTGTGTCAAATTAGAGCTTATGGCATTAGCTTATTGCTTAATGGGCTAAAAAGCCCAATAAGAATAAACTGTTTGCTTATTAAGCTGTGATAAGCTCACATTCAGCTTTTGGGCCTTTAGAGTTTTGTGTTTAGAATTAAATTTTGAGTCAGATAGGGCTTTTGTCAATTGGGCCAAGTTTGACTTTTTGGGCTAAAAAGCCCATTAAGGTTGACTGTTTTTGGTTTTGGCCCATTTGAGGGCCCAATAGGGGTATTCTAGTCATTTCACTTTGATTTTCTGTTTATTTAGGTTAAAATAAACTAGTTTGCAAGTTTTTAGAATTTTTTATAATTTTTGGATTTTTAATATTATTTTAATATTATTTTATTATTATTTTTCAGATTTCACATTTTCCAACTTTTTACATTTTTCTTAGCTTAAATACATTAAAATAGGAATTTAGCAACTTTTAGAATAATTTTATCACTTCTAGATTAATTTTTATAATTATTTTAAGTTTTAATAGTTTTTAAATCATTTTAAATAGTTTTTATTTGTTTAAAAATTTCTAAAAATAGTTTTTAATCTTTTTAGGTCAATTTAGAGGTTTACCAATTGAAAAATCTTTATTTGGGCTTTTTGATAATTTATTTGATTTTTAGGGCTTTAATTAGCATTTAAAAATTGAATATTTAATTATTTAAAAGGTTTGAAAAAGTTTTGATCATTGGTTAACTCTTAGTTTATTTATTTTGATTTTTGGTGAATTTTTTGTTATTTTTAGATTTAAATTTTATTTTTGTAGTTTTTACGGTTTTACGTTTTGTCGTTGTAGTAGTAATTTTCACGTCTTCGTCATCTTCTTTTCTCATCCCTTTCTAAACCAATCATTAATCACAAACATTTAACAAGTTTTTCACACACATATACCTCCTTGGGAAACGAACTTTCACACCATAAGGGTCATTAGTGCTTGATTTTCCTAAATCATCACTCGATACTTACCGCTCATTTACTCTCTTTTGTTTTCCTAAACAAGAGGTGTAATTTACCACAATCATTTTGGCGCCGCTGCCGGGGAGGTGTGTCGTGATTAATTTGCATTGTTGTTTTTAATATTAACCAAATAGTATTTGTATTAGTAGAACTCTACTAATACGTATTATCGGTTTTCTTGGTTTTTCTTGTGAAAATATTATTACTATATTGTATTAAGTATCAGAACAAATAAACAATATCTCCAAAAGTGTGAAAACACAACCTTAATTGGGATTTGATCTCCTAATTATTGTATTCGAATCTCCAACAAAAAGAAAAAGGCAAAATAGATAAATACTTTCGTGAAGCTCGATTTTGAAAAATACAAACTATAAGGTGGGTATAAGGCGGGTATTATAAAATATACCCTAAGGAAAAAGGCTCTTAAGTGCTTCGCGCCGCCTCGTTTCCACGCTTGCTTGTGAGTATTTTGAGATTGAAGGCTAATCGAGGGTTTTGCCGCCCAAAGTATTACTACGTATAATATATTTGCTTGGTTTCTTTGTGATTAAACCCTCTTGAACAATTTGGTTTTCACCAAAGTTCCAAAGTCATTCGAAGGCGTTCACTCCACGTGATCGTTTTCATTCCTTTGAGGCTTCTTTAATCAAGAGTTTGATTCGAGGAGAGATTTTGTAGATTGTTGTCTACAAAGATACACCAAAATCCAAAAAAATTAAATACAATCAAAAACACAAAAAAATTGAAAATCCACAAAACACCCAAAAAGAATCTTCTTTGCTCACCTCCGATTCTTCGTGAAGTTTATGATCACTCGTAATCAAGCAAAACGAGCTCGTAAACGTCTTCAAAAGCAAGCCAATCAAGAGACGTTGATTGAAGAACAACCTCCAATTGTTGAACCTATTATAGAACAAGAAGTCGTCATGGCTAATCGTACTATGATGGAGTTGCTACAAGCACCCACCGAGGGTTTTGGAGAGGCCATTGTGATTCCCGCTATCCTTGCAGAGAATTTTGAGATTAAGACGGGTTTAATGTCGATGTTGCAAGCAAATAAGTTTAGAGGTCATGAGAAAGACAACCCGCACTACCACATTAGGAATTTTAACCGTCTCACCGCTACTAGCAAGTTTAAGGATGTTCCACATGACGCCATTAAGATGATGTTGTTTCCATACTCGTTAGATGAACCCGCAAAAATTTGGCTTGAGAAAGAACCGCCAAATTCGATTTTGACATAGGGTGATCTCGTTTCTAAGTTTGTGAACAAGTTTTTTCCACCATCTAAAACAACACATTTGAAAAATGAGATTTCACGATTTGTGCAAAGAAATAATGAAAGTTTTTCAATGGCATGGGAACGCATTAAAGAAATGTTACATGAATGTCCACACCATGATTTTTCGGAATTGCATCAAATTGATACTTTTTATAATGGGCTTAATGATCATGAACGAGATTATTTGAATGTCGCCGCGGGTGGTAATATTTTGTGCAAGACGACCAGTGAGGCTTTGAAAATCATCGAGAATAGATCTAAGGTTTATAGCCCTCGTAACACACTGAGTGTTGCCAATTTGGGTTCGTCATCATCGTCATCGTCTCGTAGCATTAATGCCTTACATGATGAAGCTAATGAGGAAAATCGGTTTTTTGATAGATTTGCTAATCTTATGTCCCATTGGAAAGCTCAAGAAGCTTCAAATTCCGCTTCGGTTAAAGCGGTTGCTAAGAGTTGTTTGTCTTGTGGTGGAGCTCATGATCTTTCCGAGTGCATTACCGCGGATGGTAACACTTCGAGTGCTTATGTAGCAACGGGAACTTACAATCAAAACGGTCAAGGTTCCCTCCCAAATCAAGCTCCACCAAATCAAAATGCTAATAACTATCGAAACAACAACCAAGGTGGTAATTATCAACGCAATTCACGTAATTACAACAAGGGGAATTATCAAAGTGGGAATAGACAAGTCACTAATCAAAACCAAAACCGGGATTTTCAAAACACTACACAAGGTTTTCAAAACGCTCACACTAAAAATCTTCAAGGAGAATTTTTGGATTATGCTAAAGCAAATGATGCTAAATTTGATAACATGCAACGTGAGATGATTAGCTTAAGATCCGAGTTGAAAAACGAGCTTAAAAATGAACTTGCTAATGAACTTAAAACTCATGCAAATAAAATGGAAGGAAATGTCTAACGTCTTCAACAAAACCAACAAAAGATGGAATTAGGACAACATGAGATTAAGCAAGAGTTATTAAAAGCGGATGCTAGGCAATCAAAATTTGAGGACCGAATGGCTAAGATGTTTGAAGCAATCATGTGTAAACCCTCTTCCTCGGGTGGTCTTCCTAGTGATACCATTGCAAACCCGAAGGGAGAAATGAAGGTTATTACTACACGAAGTGGTAAAACTTTCAAGGAACCAATCTCTCGTCCAAGTACTTCTACGGAGAAGGAAATCGAGAAAGAACCCGAGGTGATGGTCGAAAAGGAGCACATTACAATCCCACGAAGTACCGCTCAAACCACGCCTACGGTTGAACCAATACCAATTGTGGAACCCGAGTTTCCAAGGCCGTTGCCTAATGTCCAACCCACACCACCCTTATCTTACCCTTCGAGACGAAACAAATAGAAATTGCAAGAACGTAACAAACAACAAATCGAGCTTTTTATAAAAAAAATTCAACAAGTGCATTTTGATGTGAGTTTAGCCGACACGTTGTTGTATATGCCTCGTTTCGCTTCTACTTTTAAAAGTATGATGAGCGATAAGGAAAAGCTTTCAAAGCTTGCTAATTGTTCTTCGTTTATCTTAACCGCATACCGGAAAAAGTTGGTGACCCCGGAAAGTTTCTCATTCCTTGTGACATACAAGATATGATAGAATGCCTCGCCTTGGCCGATCTTGGTGCGAGCATTAATTTGATGCCATTTTCCATTTGGAAATCGCTTTCGCTTCCGGCTCTTATTCCTTCGAACATGTCTATCGAGATGGTCGATCATTCTACGATTTTAGCATGTGGAGTAGCCGAAGATGTTTTCGTGAAAGTAGGGAAGTTATACTATCCCCTTGATTTTATAGTAGTTGATATCCTCGCGGATCCTCAAGTTCCTCTAATTTTAGGTCGTTCATTTTTAGACACCTCGAGATCGCTTATCGATGTTCATGCGAGAACTATCACTTTGAGATTCAACGAAGAGGAACTTGTTATAAACGCTACTCAAAACTCGAAACCTTCTCATGTTTATGCAATCGCTACCATCAATCACATTGACATCGTTGATGTGGTTTGCGATGAGTTTTCACAAGAAGTGTTAGGTTTTTCCGATAGCTCGTCAAGTGGCAATCCCACTATTTTGGATCCAATTCTTGCTAATTCCACACCAAATCTCCCTCCATTCCAAGGAGGCGATCTCACTTCAAATGAAATCGACAATGAAGATGAGGTGTTGATTAGTGATGAAACTTCTATTCCACCATTTCTTCCGTCGATGGAAGTTATGAGGTGTTGATTAGTGATGAAACTTCTATTCCACCATTTCTTCCGCCGATGGAAGTTATGAGTGTTGAACCAAAATCTTCAATCGAGGAACCACCTATCCTTGAATTGAAAGATCTTCCTTCTCACCTTGAATATGCATTCTTAGAAGGTGATGACAAGTTGGCGGTTATTATTGCAAAAGGTCTTGCTAATAATGAAAAAACCGAGCTCTTGAAAGTTCTTAAGGCTCATAAAGGGGCAATTACGTGGAAAATTTCCGACATTAAGGGTATTGACCCAAAATTTTGTCTCACAAGATTTTAATGGAGGAGGACTACAAACCCGCAATTCAAAGTCAAATAAGGGTGAATCCCAAAATTCACGATGTCATTAAAAAGGAAGTGTTGAAACTCCTTGACGCGGGAATGATTTATCCTATATCCGATAGCCCATGGGTGAGCCCAATCCATTGTGTCCCTAAAAAGGGAGGAATGACCGTTGTGGCTAATTAAAACAACGAGTTAATTCCCACTCGTGTTGTGACCGGTTGGAGGGTGTGTGCTGACTACCGAAAGTTAAATGACGCCACTCGTAAAGACCACTTTCCTTTGCCCTTCATGGATCAAATGTTGGAGCGACTCGCGGGAAATGAATTCTATTGCTTTTTAGATGGTTTTTCCGGTTATTTTCAAATCCCTATCGACCCTCGTGATCAAGAGAAGACTACTTTTACGTGTCCTTATGGAACGTTCGCTTATCGTAGGATGCCTTTCGGACTTTATAATGCACCGGGTACGTTTCAACGGTGTATGATGGCGATTTTTCACGATATGATCGAGAAGTTGATGGAAGTGTTTATGGATGACTTCTTGGTGTTTGGCAATTCATTCACGTCATGTTTATCTAATCTCGAGCAAATGTTAAAACGTTGTGAAGAAACCAATCTTGTGCTTAATTGGGAAAAATGTCATTTTATGTGTAAACAAGGAATCGTCTTAGTACATAAGGTGTCGAAGGCGGGGATTGAGGTCGATAAAGCTAAGGTAGACGTCATCGCCAAGTTACCTCATCCTAAAACCGTTAAGGGAGTTAGGAGTTTCCTAGGCCACACGGGCTTTTATCGTCGTTTCATCAAGGACTTTTCGAAAATCTCTCGACCTATGACACACCTTCTCGAGAAGGATGCTCCTTTTAACTTCAATGAGGATTGTGTTAGAGCTTTCGAAACTCTCAAAAGGAAACTTACCGAAGCTCCCATTCTTGTTGCTCCTAATAGGGAATTTCCCTTTTAAATCATGTGCGATGCAAGTGATTATGCTATAGGGGCCGTCTTAGGGCAACGTTATGACAAGCATTTCCGTCCTATCCACTATGCTAGTAAGACGATGACCGAGGATCAATTAAAGTACACCACAACGGAAAAAGAATTCCTTGCCGTGGTCTATGCTTTTGAGAAATTCCGACCTTATCTCGTCTTGACTAAAAGCATCGTGTATATCGACCATTCAGCTATCAAGTATCTCTTAGCTAAGCAAGATGCTAAGCCGAGATTGCTTCGTTGGATGCTCCTCCTCCAAGAATTTGATGTCACCGTGCTTGACAAAAAAGGAGCCGAGAATCTAGCGGCCGATCATCTCTCTCGTCTAGAAGATCCTCACAAAGATGTTCTCGAGAACAAGGAAATCACCGAAACATTTCCTCTTGAGACTCTCGGTGTAGTAAATTCTAAAGACACCACCCCATGGTTTGCCGACATTGCAAATTACCATACGGGCAATTTCATAATCAAGGGTATGACGACACAACAAAAACGAAAATTCTTTCGTGACGTCAAGTTCTATTTTTGGGACGACCCTTATCTCTTTCGGGTTTGTGCGGATCAACTCGTTCGACGTTGTGTTTATGGTGTCGAAGCTTCTAATATCATTAGAGCTTGTCACGAGGGACCCACGGGTGGTCACCACGGTGCTAATCTCACGGCTAAGAAAGTGTTCGATGCCGGCTTCTTTTGGCCTTCTATCTATCGTGATGCACACGCACTTGTAAAGTCGTGTGATTCGTGCCAACGTCAAGGAAAATCGTCTCAACGTGATGAAATGCCGCAAAACATAATTCAAGTATGTGAGATTTTCAACATATGGGGAATAGACTTTATGGGGCCGTTCCCATCGTCTCATGGCAAAAAATATATCCTCGTCGCGGTGGACTACCTTTCTAAGTGGGTGGAAGCTAAGGCTTTGCCTACTAATGATGCTCGTGTGGTAGTAAAGTTTTTGAAGCAACTATTCTCTCGGTTCGGAACCCCTCGTCTTTCTACGGCTTATCACCCGCAAACTAGTGGGCAAGTCGAGGTTTCAAACCGAGCTTTGTAGAGGATTTTAGAGAGGTCAATTGGAGAAAACCGTGCTTCATGGTCCGACAAACTTGATGACGCTTTATGGGCCTTTAGGACCGCTTATAAGACACCTATCGGTTGCACTCCTTATAAGTTAGTCTATGGGAAGAATTGTCATTTGCCCATTGAGTTGAAGCACAAGGCATATTGGGCCCTTAAGCATGCAAACTTTGATTTGAAGACCGCGGGAGATCACCGGAAAAAACAATTGAATGAATTGGATGAATTAAGAGACAATGCTTATGAAAGTTCATTAATTTTTAAAGAAAAGACTAAAAAGTTTCATGATTCAAAGATTAAAAACCGGGTTTTTAACGTTGGTGATCAAGTGTTACTTTTTAACTCTCGACTTAAGATATTTTCCGGGAAATTGAAATCTCGTTGGTCGGGTCGGTTCACCATTACACAAGTGTTTCCTTATGGGACCATCGAGCTAGCTCAAGATGATGGTCCTAATTTCAAGGTGAATGGACATAGGCTTAAGCACTACTTTCGTGGGGAAATTCCTTCAATGGTTGCCCTCGACCAAGTCACCTTCCCCAATGATAATTACCATTGAGGGGATCGAGTCGAGCTCATGACTCAGTAATAAAAAACGAGGTGCCTCGTGGGGAGATCCCATGCTTATCCTTTATGCTTACTATTCACTAATAAGGGGACTTGTACCCTTTCTACTCGTTGTCTCGTGGTTGTTTGTGATTGTGTTATCTAGATCATCATCATCATCTACGATTGAAGACTCTCGTGTTCGTTTACGTGAGCCTCCATCATTTGCTTGAAGAAGTTTTTCACGAATCCATGACATATCCTTTATTGTTCTAACAATTATCTTTTAGCATACTTAATAAACGGCTTTAGATATATTGTTGATCACCCTTTCCATGCTAGATCTTAAGCATTCGACTCTTCGTCTCTAGTATGGGGGTGCTCCACCCTTAGACTCGAAACATTGAGGACAATGTTTACTTTTAGTATGGGGGTTGAATAGGTACTTGCTTTGCTATGCCCTCACGCCTTCCAACTTTCAATGTTTTGTTGCTAATAAGGCTAAAAATAGCCAAATTTTAAAATTTTTCTTAGTTTTCATAAATGTTTTTAAGACACGAATGTATATTTTCCGTTGCGTAGAATAAGAGATAATTTTTGACTTGATGGGCATTTGGAGCCATTTACATTCCTTAACCCGCTCAATTCAAGTTTTGCTAGACTTTTATATAGGGAGCTTTAAAACGCGAAAGTCTTAACTCATACGGGTTAAGAACAAGAACTTTTCGCAAGTTCCTATAATTGATCGTAGAAAGTCACTTATCAAGGGAACTATAAAATGCATTCTCTAAACTTGAAAAAGTCCAAGAAAGTGCAAGATCCTATAGGTGGCTTGAAAACCCAAAACTTTGATTTGATATAGTCTTAATGAAAGATAATCCAAATTTGGCTTAATTTTGACTTGCATGGCTAAGTATTCACGAGTCTCTTTAATTAGAGGTCTTTATATAGTGAAGAACGAGAAATGATAGAGTTAGACAAGTGATCATGCTAAACGTAGAACATGAAAATGTTCTTTCAAAAACTCATATGTTTTTAATTGTGGCTTTTTCTTCCCATAAGATCAATGCATTAGGAATAATCATAATTGCAATAAGTAAGGTCGTACGATTTGAAAGGTTACTTAGCCTCTAGCGCAAGATCGCTTAAAAGTTGCTCGGGGTTGAATAGAGTTCATAGCCAAGGCATAACTTATTGAAGCGGGACGGGAAGATTGGCGATCATCCAAAAAGGCCCTAACAAGGCATGAGGAGCTCTATTTTTGCTAAAGATCCAAAGATGATGTGAAGTATCATTATTCCTAAATCAATATGAAGGATCGAGACACACGACGAAAAGCTATTACTCCCCTAAAGATCATGGAGAAATTCTATCCAAAAAGACCCTTACAAGGTATGAGGATAAATATATCCAAGTCCGAAAAGGAGGCGGATCGTTGTATATCAAAATCCAAAGTAAAGATTGAAGAAAAATGATGAAGTCGTGGTCCAAATATGAAGAATCTCTCAAAAACGTCAAGTGAAGAAATTCTAAATATATGAAGAGAAGACCATAATTTCAAGAACGTCTTCCCAAGATTTGAAGTATGAAGTACATGCCAAATATCGGTCCGAGAAAGGTCTCAAATCGTGAAACGAGTTATGCCAAGATATGAACTTAAGGAGATACACGAGAAGCCGTTTTAAAAGATTTTTTCCTTCGGCTAACTATCGATCATATCGTGCTACTTTGCTTTCGGACTAATAACTACTCAAATAAGTCAATATGAATCACTTGTGATCCATGACAAATAGATAAAAAACTACTAGTAACCCATTTCCTTTTATAATAACTAGGATTGCGGGGTGAAAAAATATTACACAATTTGGACGTATGAGTAGTGTTAGCATTGTGACTTGTACCAACAATGATCTCGTTTTTGCACTTAGCATGGAATGTATGACAATCAAGGATGACGAAGTTTACTCTAAGGGACATTTGCTTGTTTCTATTCTTTGACCTTAAAAGTCACTTTCGTGATGAAAATCACACATTATGTCTTTACACATCTTCGAAGTATGTTGCAAGTCTTTTAATCTTCAATAAATGTTAATAAAATTGAACTTTGGTGATGCTTAGATACTTTATTCTAGCATTGCGTGAGGGCACGACAATGGCTTAGTATGGGGGAGTGATGAGATGGCATTTATACATGATCTCATCGTTCTTTTCGGACTTTTAATGCATAAAAATGTCATAAAATACCATATATATGCTTGTGTTTGTTTACTTGTGTATTTTAGGTATGGATATCGTGAAAAAGACAAAAGATCACAAGATACAAGGAAAAACGGACACGAGAAACGAAGCCGTACAAAGAACCGGACCCTAATTCATGAAACATTCAACAAATACCCTTGAAGACTTGAAGATATGCAAGATTGATCCTCATTGAATAAAGAAATGACACTTAAAACCCTTGTATATTGATAATTACAAGTTTGGTCCCTTATGTTTGTCAAAATTACATAAATGGTCCTTCAACTTTGAAGAAATGGCAAGTTTAGTCCCTCAACAATTCAAAACTGCCAATTATGGTCCCTCATGAAGTCAAAGTTATATTGAAGACCTTTGAAGATCAACAATGTCCAAGATCAGCCCTTGAATTATCTTAAAATGGTAAAAACAACCCTTTGAAACCTTTTTCCAAAAGTTTGTGCCAAAAGTGTCAAGTGGTGGAAGTTATTTACAAAGGAAAAGAGTTTTGGTGGCTGAAAGACACATTTTACCTATTTTTTGAAAACACAAGGACCTAAGTTGCCACTTTGAAACATTCAAACATGAAAATGCGCCAAACACATTTCCATTCCACCAAAAACGGATCAAAAGGACAACTATTCACTTTTCACCACCCAGATTTTACCCTACTTAAAACAAAGGGTTAATTGCAATTACCCTGGCACTTGTGTGATTCACATGTGCAGAAACACATCCCACACACAAAACCCTCAAATCCATTACCCAAAGGACCCCACACTCAAACTCCTCAACCAATGAAAATGCAACTTACTCTCCAAGTTATCTGACGTGTCCAAATCAACAGCCAAGGATCCTTGCTTCATTCCAAAGCTAAAATGAACAGTCAAGATCAATTTGGACAGCACATTCCATCAAAACGTCTAGAAGACTCAAGGGCATTTTAGGGAATTTAGTTCTAGGGTTTGTGAATAGTGTTAGCCAGGAATTTTCCTATAAAATGAGACCTCAACATGTGAGAGTCCCTTTGTTCCAGTTTTAGGCTATCAATCTTTGTAATTCCTTTTTAAGTTAATAAAATTTGAATTTCATAAAATTTTGAATTCTCTTTTGTGTTGATTAAAAGTTGGTGTTAGAATAGCCTAAATCTGAGTTCCATTTGATTGTTAAGACCTTCCTTAATCTTGTGGTTAAGGCACGTCTTGGTTTATAAGGTTTTCAAGGTTCAAAAACCTTGAAATCCTAGTTTCTGATTTTGGTTATCATTGTGTACTAACCCTTAGCCATAAGCCTTGAGCTCCTTCAAGCTTGTTGACACCAAGCCTGGGAAGAGTTCTAAGCCTTTGGTTGAGTTGTTTGTTGTTTTGTGTTGAAGACATATCATAATCAAAGCCTTGTTCTACTTTGAACATCAGCAGGCTTTGATCTTCTTCTTTGAAGTACCTTGGTCTTGTTCTAGTTGTTGAACAAGGTCCAAGGAGCATAGCTGGCCCTCCTAGGATGTTGTGGAGGGCAGGTATAATCCCTTGATTAAGTTTCCTCTAAAAATTTCATGTTATTGCCTGTTTTGGATTTGGTGCTTTGATTTTGAGTTCTTGTGTTTAAGCTGGTGATTTTTGTGTTTGATTCTGTTAGTTGCTACCTAGTAAGTGTTTTTGATCATTAAAATCAGTAGGTTATTAGTAGAAATCACAAGTTGCTTTGTTAAGTACTTGATTAAGGGGTGTTTGGGTCAACTGCTTGATTTGGTTTTGTGGTGTTTTGAGTGGATGTTTGTTGTTGCTATCTGCTATAACTTGTGTATCTGATATACTTGGTTTCTTTGCTGCTCATTTAGTGGTTTGAAACACATAGATTCATAAATTGGGTATAAAATCTTGTTTACTTGGTGAAAATGACTGAAATTTAGGGGACACCTAGATCTAATCATAAACTAGGGTTAACAAGTGTTAAATCTAGGTTAACTACACCAGGGAAGAAGGATTTGAGGCTTGAATTTGGATCTAGTGTCAAATAGATCAGCAAAATAGTTTCTGCATATGCACCTTGTTCATCAGTAACTTTGTATGCTTTGATCTTGTTGTTTACTTCGATTCAGTGTTTGATTTAAGTTTATTTGTGCTTATTCATAGTTTATATAGCTTGTGTATGCATCTTGTTAAGTTTGGTTGGCTTATTCATGCTAAAACTGCTTATTAAGTGCATAACTGCTTATTTCCATGTCTGTGTATGATCATGTAACTGTTTGATCATTTGTGGCTTATTGTGTGAACCAAATTTGGATTTTCTTGTTGCTATTGACTCCTTGTGGTTCACTGATCACAAGGGTGCCCTTGTTTCCAATTGAATCCAACGAAATCTCTCTAAAAAGCTTGGTTAAATAGTCAAAGTAGTGGGAACTCCTTTCCCCTGCTAGTTACCACTGCTAGTGTTAAATTGGTTTCAGCTTATCAATAAGCTTTAATAGCTTATTTCAACCAGCAACAACTTAGATTTTGTAATAGGTGCTCATTATTTGACCCATTTGTTCATACTGGAGCATTTGGTGGGTTGACTTTAGGGTTTTACTAGAAAACCAACTTAATTGACTTTTTCATAAGTGCTTATTGGCTTATTCTGGCTTATTGGTTTTGCTTATTGTAATTTTGTTGATTGTTTTGGCTAATTGAGTCCATTTGTGATCTTTTGCAAGTTGAATCAAGTCCTGAGGTGCCTTATTTCTCAAAAACGACTATTTTGTCTTTTAGTGAAATATTACTTTGCTTATTTCTGGCTTATTGAGTGTGCTATTTCAAAATTTCTTTTTACAGATCTCATAAGCATCCCAAAAGAAGGTTGTGTGTCAAATTAGAGCTTATGGCATTAGCTTATTGCTTAATTGGCTAAAAAGCCCAATAAGAATAAGTTGTTTGCTTATTAAGCTGTGATAAGCTCACATTCATCTTTTGGGCCTTTTAGAGTTTTGTGTTTAAAATTAAATTTTGTGTTAGATAGGGCTTTTCCAAGTCAATTGGGCCAAGTTTGACTTTTTGGGCTAAAAAGCCCATTAAGGTTGACTGTTTTTGGTTTTGGCCCATTTGAGGGCCCAATAGGGGTATTCTGGTCATTTTACTTTGATTTTCTGTTTATTTAGGTTAAAATAAACTACTTTGCAAGTTTTTAGAATTTTTTATAATTTTTGGATTTTTAATATTATTTTAATATTATTTTATTATTATTTTTCAAATTTCTCATTTTCCAACTTTTTACATTTTTCTTAGCTTAAATACATTAAAATAGGAATTTAGCAACTTTTAGAATAATTTTATCACTTCTAGATTAATTTTTATAATTATTTTAAGTTTTAATAGTATTTAAATCATTTTAAATAGTTTTTATTAGTTTAAAAATTTCTAAAAATAGTTTTTAATCTTTTTAGGTCATTTTAGAGGTTTACCAATTGAAAAATCTTTATTTGGGTTTTTTGATGATTTATTTGATTTTTAGGGCTTTAATTAGCATTTAAAAATTGAATATTTAATTATTTAAAAGGTTTGAAAAAGTTTTGATCATTCGTAAACTCTTAGTTTATTTATTTTGATTTTTGGTGAATTTTTGGTTATTTTTGGTTATTTTTAGATTTAAATTTTATTTTTGTAGTTTTTACGGTTTTACGTTTTGTCGTTGTAGTAGTAATTTTCACGTCTTCGTCATCTTCTTTTCTCATCCCTTTCTAAACCAATCATTAATCACAAACATTTAACAAGTTTTTCACACACATATACCTCCTTGGGAAACGAACTTTCACACCATAAGGGTCATTAGTGCTTGATTTTCCTAAATCATCACTCGATACTTACCGCTCATTTACTCTCTTTTGTTTTCCTAAACAAGAGGTGTAATTTACCACAATCATGCCTCTAATTTAATATACTGGTTTTTGGGTAGGAGGGATCAGCTCCTTGTGAAGGATGCAAGGCACACACCACATTCACAATGAGTAATCTGCTGAAAACATGTAACTAGGATGCACCCATACGCCCCACATGATAAATATAATAATAATATGGCCAATAGCTGAAGGGACGCCACGAGCAATCACTCCGCCGTGGGGAAGTCATAACACCAGTGCCTCTAGTGTTATGGTTATGGTACCTTCATAACTAGGTGAAACTGGTCATGCATGTATATGGCTTTAGGTATTCTAATTAAACATAAGCAATCAAACATATAAACTCATACTATGGGAAAACAGTTGGCTGCATACGGGAAATCCTAATAAGGAAAGAATGTGCATACTGAAAGGACAGAGAATCCGTACCTTATGTCCAGTGAACGAAGAAGACGAACGAAAGAGAGTCCTACTTCGGTATCACTAATGCTACATAAATACATACGTGAATAAGTATCTGATTACTGAATACGTAACTGGTTTTATATCATATCTTAGCTTGTTTTATATGTTCATGTCATGTTTTACTGTTTTAAGCTTTATACCGTGTTTATCTTATATTCTGTCTATTTTTATTAAGTATTACTTGTATTTCATGTATTGTTATACTTGTTGTGTAATAATAAGTAACTTTCTAAAAATAACAGATTTCCTAAAATAGAAAGTTTCCAAAAATAGAAAGTTTCCAAAAAATAGAATTACTGCTTAAAATAGATAAGTTTCTAAAAATAGAAAGTTTCCATAAATAGATTAGCTACCTTAAATAAATAAGTTTCTAAAAATAGAAAGTTTCCATAAATAGATATAAGCTGGTTAATTAAGCTAATTATATAAGCTTAAGTGTTTTCTGATTATTATTCTAAGTCATGTGATTATATAGTATAGTTTATTAATTTTTATATGTAAATTAAATAAACTGTAGGCTAAAAGTATTTAATTAAATATAACATGATTTTAATTAAATAAAGGTAAAATACTTAGGTTAAAACATGTGTTATTAGCTATTAATAATATAACCTAAGTCATGTTAATCAATTAATTATAAGTCATGGTTTTAATAATTAATTAATTATAAAGTCTAATTAAGGATAAATACTTACGTTAAAATTCATGAATTAATAATTAAATTTATAACCTAAGTCATGTAAATTGAATTAATCATGTCATGTTTTAATTAATTTAATTTAAGTCTTAAAAAAAATAACATAACTTGTAAAAATCATAAACCTTAAAAAATGATTCATGAACCGAACCCGTGACTAAAACCCGTGAACCGGACCCGTAACCATCACCATAGCCCGACCTAAGTCGGGTTTCCCTTGCCCCTTGCTGCTGCCGTGACACCACCACCACCACACCGAGACCATATGGTCTCGGTGGTGTGTAATAAGCCAAGCCGAGACCCCTTAAGGGCTTGGTTAGGCGTCGTCTAGAAACAAAACACCCCTAAACCCTTGTTTGATTTACCCCATGATTATTAACATGTTTAAAATATTTGTTTTTAATTAGTTTAATTAAAAACATCATGATTTTATGTGATTCAATAAATCAAAACATAAAAGAAAAGGTTTAAAAGTTATACCGAATACGTGAATCGAATAAGGATGAACACACACGAATCCTTGAAAAATTCCAAGATCAAAATCAACCCGAACACCCCTTTTTGTGTTCTAAATCCGGCGGCCAAGGAGCAAGAAAAGAAGAACTAGGGTTTTTGATTATTTTCTAGATTTGTGATAAATGACACAAGTTTCCCTTAATTCTTGTTTAGTAAAAGTTTGCATGGGCTTGGCCCATGTTCTTGTTGTAGCCGTGGCATGGGGGCCCCACATGGGGTAACCCGTACTTTTCTCGTGTCTAAATTATATAGTGTGTTCTCGTGTTTTATCGTGTTCGTAATTTACGTGTTTTAATTAGTTATCCATCGTGACTTAATATATTTATTCGTGTTCGTAATAAATATATATACATACGTAATATTAGCTCGTGATTAAATTTATGTTCATGATTTCATGTTCGTATGTTCGTGATTATAATTATTATTGGAATAGTTATCGTGTGTTCATACGTAATAAATACTTATCGTGTTATAACACGTACGTAATACTTGTAATTCTTGTACGTGAAACGGAAACATGTTATAAAAGGAAAGTTCTAATCATGTACGTACGATCTTAACGGCACTATTCATGGTAAAAGCATGCGGGTTTTACAGCTCTTCCCCCCTAAAAAGAATAATTCGTCCCCGAATTATAGATAAAGTAAACTGGAAAAGAAGAACATACCCGAATTCAAAATAGGAAATGAGGGTAAGAAGCCAGGATAGACTCCTCTGTTTCCCAAGTGGCTTCCCGCTCGGTATGATCCCTCCAAAGGATTTTGACGAATGGAATCGTCTTCCTTCTCATGACTCGTTCTTGTCTGTCAAGAACTCGTTCGGGTTCCTCTATAAAAGTGAGATCTTCACGAATCTGTTCCAGTGTATACTGAACCATGTGAAGGGGATGTTACTGGTACCCTTTGAGTAAGGACACATGAAACACATTGTGTACATGCGAAAGCTGTGGAGGTAACGCTAAATGGTAAGATACTTCACCGACTCGTTCAATGATATCAAACGGTCCGATGAAACGAGGACTGGGCTTCCCTTTAACTCCAAAACGTCTAACACCACGTGCCGACGAAACCTTAAGGAAAACATGATCTCCTACGTTAAAATGTATGTCCCTACGATTCTTGTCTGCGTAGCTATTCTGACGTGACCGTGCTTCTTGAAGTTTCTGCTTAGCTAATGCGACCCTCTCATTAGTCATCTCTATGATCTCTGGTCCTTCAAGTGTTCGCTCACCAACCTGATCCCAGCAGATTGGGGCGCGACACTTCCTGCCATACAACATCTCGAAAGGAGCACACTTGATACTTGCGTGCCAACTGTTGTTGTATGCTGAAATTGTGTATAATGCAGTTCGTTTTTTCTCAGTTCTTGCTAATGGAAAGTCCAACCAATATCGGGTTTTTAATTGTTCTTGGTTGTTAAACTTGCTTGGATATTCTATTTGCTAATTCAACAAAGCCTTGCAAAATGGAAAAATAATACCTACTTATATGTAAAACAAATTGCAATTACCAAGTTTTTATTCAAGTAAAATTCAAAATGCCAAATATGAAACTAAAAGGACTGAAATTGTAAATTCTATGAAAGATAAATGCTTGAAATGTAAATTCTAACAATTCTAGGGACTAAAAGTGTAAAACTGTTAACTACAAGGATCAAATATGCAACAATTATAACCTACTAACCAAAAATGTAACAAACTAACAACTTGCTAACTGAATGTAACAACTTTTAAAACTACAAGGACTAACAAAGTGCAAACCCTAAAAACATGGTAGTTTAGCCAAGTTTACACACTGTTTAAAACTATAGGGACCAAAAAGCAATTTCAAAAACTATTTTAGACAAAAACGGGTTTAGACCAAAAATAAGCTCGTTTGAGCTTATTACTCAACCAAATTCAATGAGACAAGTTTCAAAACTCTTAAAATCCCAAATAAGCTACGTGTGTCAAAGGAAACTGGCTAAAGTTGAGAAATAAGCAAATGAGTGCTTATCAATAAGCACAAAATAAGCTATAGCAAAATCTAATCAGTCACAACTTGATTTTTTTAACGAAATTGATTAAGCTACTCAATTAAGGAACGGGAAATCAAACTAGAACATTTTTCATCCAAAGATAAGCTCAGAATCTGAATTAAGCTAAAAATGGGCTTATGTTGACCAAGCGTTGACCAGCTTATTTTTCAAAAAGCTGATTCTCTCAAAAATCATGTAACTCAATGACTTAAGAGGATTTGTGAAGAAAAATTGCAAAGTTTATGAAGAGAATAAGGAGATACAAAATTTCAGTTCTCATTTACAGAAACTTGCTCTAAGTCTGCTTATCTGATTTTAGCTTATTACTAACTGCTTATTGTAAACTGTATAAAATCCTTTTGGAATATGAACCTCTATGATATAAGCTACAAATGGAAACAAATTTGATCCAATTTCATCCAGTATTGAGTGAGTACTGATCAAATCAAATTGACAAGTTTTAAATGACCAAAATGCATAAAACTGACCCAAACATTTTAAGTGCCATTTGCCTGTTTGACTATCAAAATGACTTGTAAATGACTGAAAACACTTTTATACTTCCTATTAACGGCAAATGAACTCTAAAAATCCAAAGCTCAATTATTGAAAACTCTTGTTAAGCTAGTCCCAAACACTCCTTTAACTGGTTTTTATGAAAATTTGTGAAGACAATTTGAACTTGAAATGGAACTGAGTGAAAATGTATAGCAAGCTAAACTCAATGATCAAAATGATATGTGTAAGAGCTAAATGCAATCACTTAACACAACTAGAACTTCAAACAAGGTACAAGGCCAAATATGACTGAAATGATGCAGTAAACTAGAACTTGACCCAAAGCAAAGCACAAATAAGCAGAATTAAGCTACAAACACTCAAAGATCAAGCAATCCACAATTCTAAACAACTTTTATCATACAAACACCAAGATTACTCTAGGAAAATTAGCATGCATTTGACTTATTGAGAGGAATTGAAACAAGAACTTTAGAACCTATTGGAGTTATCCTTTGAGAAGAAGAGGAGCGCTGAGCTCTCTTAGCCTAGTGATAACCTCCACCTTATCACTAGGAAACCAATCAATCAATCAAGAATAGCAATCAATCAACAGAAACTATCATCATGCTTGAAAATCTTCAAATATCAATGGAATGAACTGAATTCTGATCAATCAGCTAACAAACTTCTCAAATGTCAGTTATGATCAATCTATGATCATAACAAACACAAAACAGCAACAACAGTATCCAATATCAGCAAGAAATGAACAGGAATAGGAAGAACAATTTTGGCGGGAAATGGTGAATTTGAAATTTATTCAATGAAAACGGTTACAAAGTTGTTAGGAAGCTACTAACTAACTAACTAACTCAAGAGTTTGTCAGACTCTTGAGTAGCTAGGGTAAAAATAGAGGAAAAGGGAAAGGAAATTTAGAACTATGTGTTTTTACAAAACTAGGCTACACGTTACAAATGAAGTCTATCCATCTATTTATAGGCATGAAGAAGAAGTTAGTTGGGGTTGGTGACGTGTCAGAACTAATCCCAGCTTGCCACGTGTACAATTCTGCAAAAGGGCATTTGCAGGTATGAACAAGGATTTGGGTTTTCTTGATTAAGTGAATGATATGTTAATTGATTGGCACCATTGTGTTTGTCTCTTCAAAACGATCAAGTTTGGTGTTGAAATCTTTCCATGAAATTGCTTGTAGCTAAAACGCGATCCTGGCAAATTTATTTGATGAAGAAGACGCCACGTGTCAGCATTTGATTGGTTAAAAGTTGGTCACACGAATTGAACTGTTGTGATTGGGTATTAAATGCATGTCGGCTGAGTGGGAATTTATTATTCAATCCGTGTGACTTGTTTCCTCTCTTCTCATTGGCTGGAATGTTGTCACATGGATCAAACATTGAATATCTTTCAAAAGTTGGCAGAATTGGTCCTTCAACTTGGCAGATTGTTGTTTTGAGCTAGGATCTTCATTCTTTTGACATATTTGGTCCTTCAACTTTCATTCTTGAACAAAATGGTCCTTTGACTGAGTTGACTTGAGAGTTGACCAAGTTTGACTTGAATCTTGACTTTTTACAATATTTGCACTTTAGTCCTTTAACTTTGACAACTTGTCAAGATAGGTCCTTATACTTCAAAGTCTTGTCACTTTTGATCCTTCTTTGTCTTTTTCATCCATTTGAGCTTGATTTTTCTTTGTTTGCTTGAAAATGTATCCTTTTACCTACACAAGTGTACACAAACACAAACATACCACATAACACTGTTTTTGCAAGATAAATTGGTATTTTGCTTCATGTTTTAGGGTTATTTGTTGATAAAAGGATATGAGTTTAAGCTCATATCAAATTCCCCTACACTTGAACATTGTCATGTCCTCATGCAATATTATATATTAAAGCTCAAATTTACATTTCCCTCATAACTAATCCACCTTGGCCATATGAGATGCATCTACACTACTCTAAACTAAATGATGCATGATTTTGACTTTTAATAATGCAATGAACAAAATACAATTCTATCTATTTCTTTTTTATTTTTCTTGAAATGGTTTGATGGAAATAACTCATAAAGAATTCAATGGCTTAGATTAGGGCTTGGGTACCATGGACATTTATCACCCTCAAGTTTCACTTTCCCCATACCAAGCTTAAAAATGGGATCATTGTATTCACAAGTAAAAAGTGCATCAACTTATTCATGACAATTAAATGTGGAACCGGTTATTATTTGAGCAAATTGCTTGTAGGCAAATTTGTCATTATTTCAAGTGTGAAGTATAAGAAGTGTAAAATCCAAAAATAAGGAAGCACGGTTTTAATCCTAAGTAATCTTCTCATCCATTACTTGAAAAACCGCTCACAATTAATATAAGTCCGTTTCAAGAGTAATAAGTCATTCGCCTTATGTGTAAAATCCTCATGTCATGCTTTCATAAGTAGCTACACACTCGCTAAGGAAAGAAAAATAAAACTCACGCAATAATTTACATCCGCCATCTTTTTGAGACTTTGGATCTTCAACCCCGCAACCCGTCAAGGTAATATTGGATTGGAGCAATCTATTGAATCCCCGCAACCCGTCAAGGTAATATTGGAACTCAATAGTCACTATAATTAACACCACACTGCCCCTCTTGGGAGTCTTGTATTATTTTTTTTTCTTTTTCTTTCTTTTTCTTTTCTCTTTTTTTTTCTAGCCACTCATTTTTTTTCATAAGCCGCTCTTATTTTTCTTTATTCCTCACAAAGAAATTTGAAAAGAAGAAAAGGAAAAACACCCGCCAAATATGGAGCATGACATAAGTCTAGTACACATAAAACGTGCTAACTTAGAATCTTAAGACGTACTCATATCAACCATAAATGATTAGCCAAAAATGCATAAGAGATTACAAACCAATTAAAACCGTACTTGATTATTTATTAACAATTATATACATGCGAAGAAAATAGAGGTAGAGAAGAGAAGGGTTTAGCCACAAGTAATTATCATGAAGTCTATCTAGCCCTTTTATACTTGCTTCAACTCTATCATTTCCCATTCTCCACAAATTTAAAATCTCAAATAATGAAATTGGTGGATGCTTAGCCTAATAGACCAATGAAGGACTACATGGTTAAGGATACTAGCTAGAGAGTGCTAAAATAAGCAAACTCGGGTTGAGTCAAAATATCCATGGCGGGCCTAATATGTCAAAGAAGTCTAAATTTGTTAAAACCATGTTTTTATTATATTTTTTTCTTTTTATATATTTTTGATGAAAAATAAGAGAAGAAATATATACAATGCAAATGTGTTATGCAAAAATGATTGATGCAAAAATTATGAATGCATATTTTTGTTGGCCAAAGTAAATCAAAAATTTGAAAAATGTTGAAAATTCAATTTTCCATGTTATCATGCAAGACAATGACAAGTTCTAGCTACGGTCACTTCGATAGAAGACCCCCCTACACTTAAGATAAACATTGTCCTCAATGTTTAAGAGCATGGAAGTATAAAAACTTCCCCTACACTTATGACAATGAATAGACTTTGCTTAACCCAAGTTAAGGAAAGGATAACTATTAGTGAAATCATGTTTAAGCACAAGGTGTCAATGAAAAATCACTAAAGTAACGAAGTGAACCGGATACAAGGGCCTCCTCCATAAGCTCCAAAGCATGAGATGAGTGAGCAACCCTACAAACAATCATGAAGACAAAAGAAGGTCTCCCCTACACTTATCTCCAAGTCTATACCTTTATTTCTAACCTACAACACTCTAAACCTAGTTATACGATGCTTGAGTTAATGAGTCTCTAGCTCGACTCGTCCCTCAATGAATTATACGATGCTTGGACCATTTCAACGGAAATGTCCTCCCCAAAGTAATGTTTAACACGGTGACCATTCACTTTAAAATTTGGACCATCGGGTTGGGACAACTCAAGAGTTCCATATGGAAACACTTGAGCAATAGTGAATGGACCGGACCATCTCGACTTAAGCTTGCCCGCAAAAAGCTTCAATCTTGAGTTAAAGAGGAGAACCGGCTCTCCAACTTTGAACTCACGATTCTTGATCTTAGCATCATGCAATTTCTTAGTCTTTTCCTTGTAAAGCAAAGAATTCTCATAGGCATTAGCTCTCAACTCATCCATCTCATTGAGTTGATCTTTCCTATGTGAACCGGCTTGGTTTAAATCAAAGTTAGCCCACTTGAGAGCCCAAGATGCCTTATGTTCTAACTCAAATGGGAGGTGGCACGCTTTTCCATAGACAAGCCTATAAGGCGTACAACCAATTGGTGTTTTAAAAGCCGTCCTAAACGCCCACAAAGCATCATCAAGCTTATCCGACCAAGAAGCTCGATGCTCTCCCACCGTTCTCTCTAAAATTCTCTTTAAACCACGATTTGTGACCTCGGTTTGACCATTTGTTTGAGGGTGATACGCGGTAGAAAGTCTATGATTCACTCCATATTTCTTCATAACTCTCGTGAATTGATCATTACAAAAGTGCGTACCACGATCACTTATGATGGCCCGAGGTACACCAAATCTAGCAAACAATTGTTTCAAAAACTTTATAACCACTCTAGCATCATTGGTAGGTAAGGCTTTAGCCTCCACCCATTTGGACACATAATCCACCGCCACAAGTATATACTTGTTTCCCTTAGAGGATGGAAAAGGTCCCATGAAATCAATGCCCCATACATCAAATATCTCACACTCTTGGATAAAATTTTGTGGCATCTCATCACGTTGTGTAATTTTTCCTTGTCTTTGACAAACATCACAAAATTTCACCATCTCTTGGGCATCTTTGTAAATGGAAGGCCAATAGTAACCCGAATCAAAGACTTTCTTGGCGGTGTAGTTAGGCCCAAAATGTCCACGCGTAGGTCCTTTATGACATGCCTCTAAAATCTGAAATGCCTCAGGCCCATCTACACACCGTCTAATGATTTGGTCCGCACATTGCCTAAAAAGATATGGATCATCCCAAAAGTAATACTTAACTTCCTTAAGAAACTTTTTCTTTTGTTGATAAGTAAGACCCTCAATAAGCACATTGCCCACAAGATAATTTGCGATATCCGCAAACCAAGGTGTGGCATCCTCTTGGGAAGAGATAGACATGAGCTCCTCTAATGGAAAGGATTCATTGATTTCTTGATGTGGGAAATCTCCTTGAAAAGGATGCTCAAGTCTACTCAAATGATCCGCCGCTAAATTTTCGGCCCCTTTCTTATCACGAATCTCTATCTTAAACTCTTGAAGCAACAAAACCCATCTCAAAAGCCTAGGCTTAGCATCTTGTTTTGTCATAAGATACTTGAGAGCGGAATGATCCGTATACACTATGGTTTTGGAAAGCACAAGATATGGTCTAAATTTCTCAAAAGCATATACTATAGCAAGCAACTCTTTTTCCGTGGTAGTGTAATGAAGTTGTGCACCGGTCATGGTTTTACTCGCATAGTGTATAGGTTGAAAATGCTTATTAACTCTTTGTCCTAAGACGGCCCCCACCGCATAATCACTAGCGTCACACATAAGCTCAAAAGGTAATTCCCAATTTGGAGAAACCAAAACGGGAGCCTTAGTCAATTTTTCCTTAAAAGTCTCAAAAGAGTCTAAACAAGCTTGGTCAAAAATGAAAGGAGCCTCTTTCTCCAAGAGGTGAGTCATCGGTCTAGCTATCTTAGAAAAATCTTGTATAAAGCGCCTATAAAATCCCGCATGACCTAAGAAACTCCTCACACCTTTAACCGAGGTGGGTGGGGGAAGCTTAGCAATCACATCAATTTTAGCTCGATCAACTTCTAATCCCTTATTGGATATCTTGTGTCCTAAAACAATCCCCTCTTTCACCATAAAGTGACATTTCTCCCAATTAAGCACCAAACGTGTTTCCTCACAACGCTTAAGCATTCTCTCAAGATTGGTGAGACATGAGCTAAAGGAGTTTCCAAATACGGAAAAGTCATCCATAAAAACCTCCATGGTTTGCTCTATCATGTTATGGAAAATCGCCATCATGCACCTTTGAAACGTCCCCGGTGCATTACATAAGCCAAAAGGCATCCTCTTGTAAGCAAATGTACCGTAGGGACAAGTGAATGTGGTCTTTTCTTGATCCTTAGGGTCAATGGGTATTTGGAAATAACCCGAAAAGCCATCAAGAAAACAATAGTACTCATTTCCCGCTAAGCGTTCAAGCATTTGATCCATAAAGGGAAGCGGGAAATGGTCTTTCCTAGTTGCCTCATTGAGTTTTCTATAATCAATGCAAACTCTCCAACCGGTCACAAGTCTCGTGGGAATAAGCTCATTGTTCTCATTAGGTACCACGGTGATTCCACCCTTCTTTGGAACACAATGAACCGGGCTAACCCATGGAGAGTCGGAAATGGGGTAAATCATACCCGCATCTAAAAGTTTAATCACTTCCTTCTTAATAACCTCATGGATTTTTGGGTTAACTCTCCTTTGGTTTTGAATGGCGGGTTTATAGTCATCCTCCATAAGGATTTTGTGAGTACAAAAATGTGGATCAATTCCCCTTATGTCGGATATTTTCCATGCTAAAGCTTTCTTATGTTTCTTAAGAACTTCAATAAGTTGCTCTTTCTCATCCTCTTTCAACTCTTTAGCAATGATCACCGGTAATTGGTCTTTTCCTTCTAAGAAAGCATATTCTAAGTGGGATGGAAGGTCCTTAAGTTCAATGGGAGGTGGACTCTCTATGGAAGGTTGTACTATGGAAGGTTCCTCAATGGTAATCTCTTATGGAATAGGAGAAGGAATAGGGTCCTCATTGAGCAACTTTTGGATTGTAAGAATATCTTATTCCCAATTAATGGGAGAATCATCATCACTAAGAAAGTTGGACTCAAATTCCTCCAAGAGGAAATCACTCTCTCCAAAAGGTGTTAAAGAGGGAGCAATTGAGGCCACGGTTTCAACATGGGGTATCTCATCACTAGCACTCTTACAAGCATCATGAAAGTGTTCATTACACACTTCATCAAGCACATCCACAATGTTAATAGTCTCACAAGGTCTAGACTCCTTAACCTCTTTTCTATCACAAATCTTCCCTAACTTAAACACCACTCTCTCATCTTCTACTCTCATAATTAATTCTCCTTCCGCCACATCTATCAAGGTACGACCCGTTCTCAAAAACGGTCTACCAACAATCAAATGCACTCTAGGATCCATGTCATAATCGACCACTACAAAGTCGACCGGAAAGGTAAACTTATCCACACCTACAAACACATCTTCCGCTATACCTACGGGGTGAGCTATGGTTCGGTTGGCTAGTTCAAGAGTCATCCTAGTGGGAGTGAGCTCGGGAAGAGATAGTTGTTTCCAAACCGATAAAGGCATGAGGTTTATGCTCGCCCCTAGATCCGCCAAAGCCATGCAATTTTCAACACCGGGAAAATTACAAGGTATCAAGAAGCGCCCCGGATCTCCAAGTTTTGTTGGTAAGGTTTTAAGTAACACCGCGGAACAATTTTCATTAAGGGATGTGTTGGGCAAATCAACCAATTTTTCTTTGTTTTAGAGCAAATCCTTGAACATCTTAGCAAACTTTGGCATATAAGCAAGAGCTTCCGCAAAGGATATATTGATGTTGAGTTGCTTGAACATCCTTAAGAAATTGGATACTTGGATGTAATCCTTGTTCTTTAACTTGTCCTTTTTCAACCTTGAAGGATATGGAAGAGTAGGCTTTGTTGTAGGTGGAATAGGTGTTGTGGTGGAAGATTTGTCTTTGTTAGCTTCTTCATTGGGAAGTGTGGAAGGTAAAGGAGAAGTATGAGGTGGTTGAGAAGGTGTGTTTGAGTGAATAGGAGCATTTTGAGGAGGTGGAGTAGAAGTAGAAGGCTTGTCACAAGTAGGAGCACAAGTAGGTTGAACAATAGTATGTTTAGGAGGTGAAGGATCCTTTGTTGTTGTTCCACTCCTTGTTGTAATAGCATTGACATTGGCCCGTGGGTTTGTTTGTGTGTTGGAAGGTAAAGCCCCTTGTGGTCTTTGATTTAATACCACTAAAACCTTATTGAATTGGTCATTCATTTTCTTCTCCATAGCTTGGAACTTCCTTTCATTCTCTTGATTCATCTTTTGCAAGAGATCCATTGTGTTAAACTCTTGTGGCACATAACCTTGAAAACCTTGAGGTTGGAAAGGTAAAGGTTGAGCATTAAATCCTTGATTTGGTGGATAAAAGGTATTTGCTTGAGGTTGAAATTGATTGGGTGCCTTGTAGTTATTTCCTTGGTATGGTGGTCTTTGCCCTTGATTCCTTGGTAAAATTTGAGGAGTATTTTGTGGAATTTGGGTGGGTGGTTGGGGTGGAAAGCCGGGTGGAGAAAGGTAGTTTTGGGATTTGTAAGAAAGGTTATTTGGATTGATATTAGGCTTGAAGTGTTCACGATGTTCTTCTTGGTAAGCATAGCATTCCCCTTGATACCCTTGCACCTTATCACATTGTTCATAAGAATGGGGACCTCCACAAGTAACACAAGAAATGGTGATGGCATTCACATTATTTGAGGAATTGTTCAATGACAAGTTCTTAAAAGCTTGAAGCATCTCTAGGTGTACTTGCAAATTCTTCTCACTTTCTCTATCCATCCTTTGAAAAATCTCTTCTTGAAACTTGAGGAGTTGATTGTCACAAGGGATTTGAGAATTGTTTTGGATAACATGAACCTTTTCTTCAAATGGACTGTTTGTTTGAACCATTGCCTTAGTCTCAATGATGTCCAAAGCCTCTTGGTATGTCTTAAGAAGAATATTCCCTCCCGCGGAAGCATTGAGTGAATCTTGGTGGTGAGCTTTAAGGCCATCATAAAAGAGATTGATTTGGTGAACTTGATCCAATCCATGATTAGGGCATCGCCTCAACAACTCACTATACTCTTCCCAAGCATCACTAAAGGATTGACTAGGTTTTTGTTGAAAGCCCATAATTAAAGTCCTCAAAGCCATAGTCTTATGTGGAGGAAAGAACTTGTTCAAAAACTTAGTGGTGAAACCATCCCATGTGGTGATACTATCGGGTGGTTGGGTGTCTAACCAATGCTTAGCAATTCCCTCTAAGGAAAATGACACTAACATCAACCTAATCACCTCATGTGGAACCCCATTATGCTTAATGGTATTGCAAAGTGAAAGGAATCTCTTAAGGTGAGCATGAGGATCCTCATTTTGTTTACCAAAGAAAGGTGATTGTGCAACCATATTGATCATAGATGTATGTAGCTCAAATGTGTTAGCGGGAAAGTCGGGAATCTTAATGGCACTAGAATATCCATGAATGTTGGATTGCATACGTTCATACAAAGTGCGATTATCAATAGCCATGGCTTCTTGTGGTGGAGTCAAAGCACGATTCTCGTGATCGGCTTGGTGGACGATGTTGGTCTTACTCTTTCTCTTTTTCTTCCTTTTCGGAGGAAGAGGTTGTACACCAATCGGTATTTGTGCACGCCCGCGAGTGAGCATGCAACTCAATACGAGGAATGAGAGAGAAGCTCTCGTGTGACTTTGAAGAGAAATGGATTATCCTCTTCGAGTTTCAATATTAAATATCCACAAGAAAATAACAATATACGTATGTACTAATTGGGTGCAAGACCCTCAATGAAGCCTTCCTTCTTAGAATACTTACAAGTGAACGGGGGGTTAGGTGGCGCGAAGCACTTAAGTACCTATTGACCCTTAGATGGCATTTTATAGCACAATCGCCTTTCTATTCACTTAATGTTCGTATTCTTCGAATTGTTGCTTATTGAGAGTATTTATCTATTCTTGCTTTATTTTGTTTGATCGATACACGTGTCAAGGACCGGAACGCCCCTCAACACGGTGTATTGCCTCGGCAATACATATGGAAGATATGTAGATTGGTTGTTCTTATATGTATACGTATTTACTTATAATAATATATGGAAAATATTTTTGTATGTATGAGTTTTTTAAGGGAAAATACTATATGTACATAAAAACCGAGAGAATCCAATAATATATATTTTTGGGTGCAATCTCTTAGGAAAAAGATTGCTTTTTGGATTTTTTATTTTTTTGGTCAATTCTTTAGGAAAAGAATTGTTTTGTTAATTTTTTAGTTATTATGTATTTTTATATTTTTGATTTTTTATTTGTTTTTGATTTATGATACGTAAAAATAACGTTCACAAAATGAACGGATCCCAAAAGCCAATGAAAACCGTCAATCGATAGTCTCTCGTGTAGTCAAAGAACCGGTAGCGGCGCCATTTGAAATTGTGTATAATGCAGTTCGTTTTTTCTCAGTTCTTGCTAATGGAAAGTCCAACCAATATCGGGTTTTTAATTGTTCTTGGTTGTTAAACTTGCTTGGATATTCTATTTGCTAATTCAACAAAGCCTTGCAAAATGGAAAAATAATACCTACTTATATGTAAAACAAATTGCAATTACCAAGTTTTTATTCAAGTAAAATTCAAAATGCCAAATATGAAACTAAAAGGATTGAAATTGTAAATTCTATGAAAGATAAATGCTTGAAATGTAAATTCTAACAATTCTAGGGACTAAAAGTGTAAAACTGTTAACTACAAGGATCAAATATGCAACAATTATAACCTACTAACCAAAAATGTAACAAACTAACAACTTGCTAACTGAATGTAACAACTTTTAAAACTACAAGGACTAACAAAGTGCAAACCCTAAAAACATGGTAGTTTAGCCAAGTTTACACACTGTTTAAAACTATAGGGACCAAAAAGCAATTTCAAAAACTATTTTAGACAAAAACGGGTTTAGACCAAAAATAAGCTCGTTTGAGCTTATTACTCAACCAAATTCAATGAGACAAGTTTCAAAACTCTTAAAATCCCAAATAAGCTACGTGTGTCAAAGGAAACTGGCTAAAGTTGAGAAATAAGCAAATGAGTGCTTATCAATAAGCACAAAATAAGCTATAGCAAAATCTAATCAGTCACAACTTGATTTTTTTAATGAAACTGATTAAGCTACTCAATTAAGGAACGGGAAATCAAACTAGAACATTTTTCATCCAAAGATAAGCTCAGAATCTGAATTAAGCTAAAAATGGGCTTATGTTGACCAAGCGTTGACCAGCTTATTTTTCAAAAAGCTGATTCTCTCAAAAATCATGTAACTCAATGACTTAAGAGGATTTGTGAAGAAAAATTGCAAAGTTTATGAAGAGAATAAGGAGATACAAAATTTCAGTTCTCATTTACAGAAACTTGCTCTAAGTCTGCTTATCTGATTTTAGCTTATTACTAACTGCTTATTGTAAACTGTATAAAATCCTTTTGGAATATGAACCTCTATGATATAAGCTACAAATGGAAACAAATTTGATCCAATTTCATCCAGTATTGAGTGAGTACTGATCAAATCAAATTGACAAGTTTTAAATGACCAAAATGCATAAAACTGACCCAAACATTTTAAGTGCCATTTGCCTGTTTGACTATCAAAATGACTTGTAAATGACTGAAAACACTTTTATACTTCCTATTAACTGCAAATGAACTCTAAAAATCCAAAGCTCAATTATTGAAAACTCTTGTTAAGCTAGTCCCAAACACTCCTTTAACTGGTTTTTATGAAAATTTGTGAAGACAATTTGAACTTGAAATGGAACTGAGTGAAAATGTATAGCAAGCTAAACTCAATGATCAAAATGATATGTGTAAGAGCTAAATGCAATCACTTAACACAACTAGAACTTCAAACAAGGTACAAGGCCAAATATGACTGAAATGATGCAGTAAACTAGAACTTGACCCAAAGCAAAGCACAAATAAGCAGAATTAAGCTACAAACACTCAAAGATCAAGCAATCCACAATTCTAAACAACTTTTATCATACAAACACCAAGATTACTCTAGGAAAATTAGCATGCTATTGACTTATTGAGAGGAATTGAAACAAGAACTTTAGAACCTATTGGAGTTATCCTTTGAGAAGAAGAGGAGCGCTGAGCTCTCTTAGCCTAGTGATAACCTCCACCTTATCACTAGGAAACCAATCAATCAATCAAGAACAGCAATCAATCAACAGAAACTATCATCATGCTTGAAAATCTTCAAATATCAATGGAATGAACTGAATTCTGATCAATCAGCTAACAAACTTCTCAAATGTCAGTTATGATCAATCTATGATCATAACAAACACAAAACAGCAACAACAGTATCCAATATCAGCAAGAAATGAACAGGAATAGGAAGAACAATTTTGGCGGGAAATGGTGAATTTGAAATTTATTCAATGAAAACGGTTACAAAGTTGTTAGGAAGCTACTAACTAACTAACTCAAGAGTTTGTCAGACTCTTGAGTAGCTAGGGTAAAAATGGAGGAAAAGGGAAAGGAAATTTAGAACTATGTGTTTTTACAAAACTAGGCTACACGTTACAAATGAAGTCTATCCATCTATTTATAGGCATGAAGGAGAAGTTAGTTGGGGTTGGTGACATGTCAGAACCAATCCCAGCTTGCCACGTGTACAATTCTGCAAAAGGGTATTTGCAAGTATGAACAAGGATTTGGGTTTTCTTGATTAAGTGAATGATATGTTAATTGATTGGCACCATTGTGTTTGTCTCTTCAAAACGATCAAGTTTGGTGTTGAAATCTTTCCATGAAATTGCTTGTAGCTAAAACGCGATCCTGGCAAATTTATTTGATGAAGAAGACGCCACGTGTCAGCATTTGATTGGTTAAAAGTTGGTCACACGGATTGAACTGTTGTGATTGGGTATTAAATGCATGTCGGCTAGTGGGAATTTATTATTCAATCCGTGTGACTTGTTTCCTCTCTTCTCATTGGCTGGAATGTTGTCACATGGATCAAACATTGAATATCTTTCAAAAGTTGGCAGAATTGGTCCTTCAACTTGGCAGATTGTTGTTTTGAGCTAGGATCTTCATTCTTTTGACATATTTGGTCCTTCAACTTTCATTCTTGAACAAAATGGTCCTTTGACTGAGTTGACTTGAGAGTTGACCAAGTTTGACTTGAATCTTGACTTTTTACAATATTTGCACTTTAGTCCTTTAACTTTGACAACTTGTCAAGATAGGTCCTTATACTTCAAAGTCTTGTCACTTTTGATCCTTCTTTGTCTTTTTCATCCATTTGAGCTTGATTTTTCTTTGTTTGCTTGAAAATGTATCCTTTTACCTACACAAGTGTACACAAACACAAACATACCACATAACACTGTTTTTGCAAGATAAATTGGTATTTTGCTTCATGTTTTAGGGTTATTTGTTGATAAAAGGATATGAGTTTAAGCTCATATCATATGCAAACTCCACAAAACAGATATAATCGTCCTAATCCCCGTCCATTCCAACGCACATGACCTCAACATTTCTTCCAATGTCTGAATCGTTCGCTCCGACTGCCCGTCTGTTTGAGGATGAAAAGCCGTGCTAAGCTTAAGTTGTGTACCCCAAGCTTTCTGCAGACTCTTCCAGAATCACGAAGTGAATCGAGGATCTCTGTCTGAGACGATGCTGAATGGAGGACCATGGAGTCTCATGATCTCCCTTCTATACGTATCGGCGAGTTTACTGACCGAATCTTCCTTGCGGATCGGTAAGAAATGAGCTGATTTAGTAAGTCGATCTACGATAACCCAAATTGCATCGTGCTTCCTCTTGGTTGGCGGAAGACCAGTAACAAAATCCATGGTGATTTTGTCCTACTTCCACTCTGGAATATCTAACGGTTGAAGGAGACCGCCAGATCGCTGATGCTCGATCTTAACCTGCTGGCAGGTAAGACATTTGGAGACGTAAGTAGCAACATCCTGTTTCATACCACTCCACCAAAAGTACTGTTTGATGTCATGGTACATCTTGGTCGAACCAGGATGAATAGAGAATGGGGAGCTATGAGCTTCAGCTAACAATGCTTCCCAGAGTTCTTGATCATCAGGAACACAAAGTCTCGTGCCCTGCCATACGATACCATCTGCATCCACTCTGAACTCTGTCTACTTCTCCAAATTCTGAATTATCACCCAGATTTCTCCATCATGTTTCTGAGCTTCCTTGATCTTAGAGAGTAACTCGGGTTCTACTCTAAGATTAGCCCAGTAATCGTGTTGTCCATGTACCATGATCTCTATGTGTAGTAGCTCCAAGTCTCTTATGATTTCCTCCTCAATCTTAATGCCGTTGATCATTCCAGACTTTCTGCTAAGTGCATCTGCTACTACATTCGCCTTGCCGGGATGATACTGCAGATTAATGTCATAATCCTTCAACAGCTCTAACCATCTCCTCTGTCTCATGTTCAATTCACGCTGAGTGAAGATATACTTCTAGCTCTTGTGGTCTGTGAAAATGTCACATGATTCTCCATATAAGTAGTGCCTCCATATCTTTAATGCAAACACGACTGCAGCAAGTTCCAAGTCATGCGTAGGGTAATTTTCCTCATACGGCTTAAGATGTCGTGAAGCGTACGCGATCACTTTCCCATGTTGCATGAGAACACAGCCAAGTCCCTTCCCTGATGCATCACTGTAGATTTGAAATCCACCCGTACCAGATGGGAGAGTAAGAATATGTGCGGATACTAACTTCTGCTTCAGGTCTTCAAAGCTCTTTTCTCGTTCTTCAGTCCAGACGAATTTCTCCCCTTTCCGCATCAGTTTGGTCAATGGTAGTGCTAGGCGGGAAAAGTTCTCCACGAACCTACGGTAATAGCCAGCTAAGCCTAAGAAACTACGGACTTCAGTCGCTGATGTCGGCCTTGGCCACTTAGTAATAGCCTCAACCTTCGCTGGATCCATAGTGATTCCTTCTGCTGATACAATGTGACCTAAGAATGCCACCTTATCTAACAAGAACTCACACTTGGAGAATTTAGCATACAGCTGCTTCTGGCGAAGAATCTGTAGTACTGTACGAAGATGGTCTTCGTGTTCCTCCTTGGACTTTGAGAAAATCAGGATGTCATCGATGAAGACAATGACGAACTTGTCTAAAGATTCATGGAAGATTCTGTTCATCAAATCCATGAACACTGTTGGAGCATTGGTTAGACCGAATGGCATGACTACAAATTCGTAGTGGCCATAGCGTGTACGAAAAGCAGTCTTGGCGATGTCCTGCTCCTTAACCCGTAGCTGATGATAGCCTGACCTAAGATCAATCTTAGAAAAGTGTTTGGCCCCTTGGAGTTGGTCAAACAGATCGTCTATACGTGGCAGTGGATACCTATTCCTGATAGTAATCTTGTTGAGCTCGCGATAGTCTATGCAAAGACACATGTTGCCGTCCTTCTTCTTAACAAATAAGACCGATGCGCCCCATGGAGATACGCTCGGTCGAATGAACCCTCGTTCTAGAAGTTCTTGCAGTTGATCCTTCAGCTCCTTTAACTCTATGGGAGCCATGCGATAAGGAGCCTTGGAAATCGGCTCAGCTCCTGGGATGAGCTCGATATTGAATTCCACTTCACGTTCAGGTGGTATGCCCGGAAGTTCTTCTATAAATACATCTTGAAATTCTGACACTATCGGCTGATCCTGAATTGATGGGGATTCATCATCCATGTCATGTGACAGTAGTGCACGTGCTTGCAGGGTTGATATGATTTGTACAGATTTGCCGGGTACGAACCCGTTATGAATGTACTCTGGTAGATTAACATCACTGAAGATGACTCGATATGAATGGCAGTCTATAGTAGCATGATGCTTGGATAGTCAATCCATGCCCAAAATCATGTCAAAGTCATTCATGTCCAGCGGAAGTGCGTCAACAGGACGAACCTTGTCGTCAAACTCTAGGGGAAGACTCTTGTACACATGGGTTATAAGTACAGAGTCCCTCAAAGGCGTGGAAAGACTGAGTCTATTCTCTAGTGGCATGGGGAGTATCCTAACATTCTTGGCATAGGCAGTAGAAATGACCGAGTGAGTAGCACCCGTATCAAACAGAACACATGCAGCTTGACCATACATATACAAGATTCCAGTGATGGTACCTGTAGACTTGTTGGCCTGATCGCGAGACGTCGTGTAGACGCGTTCAGTGGTAGGAGGCGGCTTGGTATCAGCATGTCCCGATGTGCCCTCCATCTCGCCCTTGCGGCAGTCCTTCATGCGATTGCCAGTAAGACCACACTTGAAGCATGCGTCACTGTCGCGGCGACATGGCCCTGGGTGCCTACGGTGGTAAGTAGAGCAAAGAGGATGAGTATATCCTCCAGCAGGTTTCCTGACAGGCTGAGAACCTGATAAGACATTATACATGAGACATGATAATAGGGTACAAAGGAGAATGCGGATAATCGTAAGATTGAATACTAGTGATAGCTGGACGGCTAGACTGTGAACCTCTCTAGTTCTGGTCCCTATCGTTTCCATGGTTCCTAGTAGAAGATTTGCTAATGTGTCAGAATTATGAGTTATAACATGAAATCATAAGAAAAAATGCGTACGTATAAGGACCTGCTGCTGTTGGAGTGTCCAGCGTTGTTACGGTAATTATCATTACCGCCACGTCTATCCGTAGCAGAATGGTCGTTAGTCTGACCGTTTCCCTTGGGCTGACTAGGCTGCTGCTGAGTAGCCGGCTGAGACCGGTCCCCAGTCTTCTGCCTGGAAGATACAATTTAAAGAGATGATATATTGACATATACTGAAAGAACACGGATTGGTCACCGCTTGAATACAAATGTTTACCTCTTCTCGGGTCTCTTTGCTTCCCCGAACTCATCTCTCTCCTGCAGCATCTCCAGCTTACGTGTTGCATCGGCCACTTGTGCTACCGTGTTGAACGTAGCACACACCAAGTTGTTTGTGACCGATGTGCGAAGAGCCCACCTGAAGTGGTGTGCCTGCTCTTCAGGAGTACCTGCCGCTGCACCAAGGAAACCAGCTAAGCGAAGAAAGCGCTGCATGAACTCGTTGCTATTCTCCCCAGCTCTCTGTCAGATCCCATGGTACTCCCTCTTAAGTTTGTCTTGCTCAGCCTTGGGAAAGAACTGCTCCATCACCCTATCTCTGAACTGAGCCCATGTCAAACCAGCCACCTAATTATCGCCTCCCTCAGACTGCTTCAATGCTAACCACCAATTTAACACATCGCCTTCGAACCGGTAACATGCTAACCTCGCCTTGAAGACGGGGTCACAACCTATAGCATCGAAGATCTTCTCGATGTGAGCCAACCAGCTTTCAGATTCATTGGGGCTATCTGTTCTCTTGAAAGCTCGAGGACGGAGCTTGTTGAATCTCTCCAGCCATGTAGCCAATGTCACTTGAGGAGGACGAGGAGGTGCTTGGTTATGCTGCTGATTGTTGGCAGCCTGAACCTCAGCCCTGATGTCATTCCTCTGTTGAGGAAGCAAAGCTTGCATTGCAGCTTGGATCGCTGCATTGAGTTGTTCCTGCTCGCGTGTGAGAACCATCTGACAGTATAACATAAAATACATGATTAAACTAATCAAAACATAAAATATATACATGAAAAAAAATTTATACCAATAAATCATGAGAAAGAAAAATTTATGCAGGAAAATTTGTACATGAATGCATGATGCAGTTTTATGAAAACTTTTGCATGCTCGAGAGTGAACGCCTATGGTCAGTTCACCCAAAATAAAAGACATGGCGAGGGGACGCCTATGGGTCGGTCCCAAATTTAAAAGTTTCGATAAAACACATGCGACTAAATAGGACCAGTCCTGTACCAACCATTACTTAGTCATAAACCTGCTACAATGACATATATATGTATGCATGAAAATGATGAATGAATGAAAACCGACTGTCAGTTCTAGGAAGACCATAGTGACTACCCACTAATCACAGGTCATGTTTTGAGAGCCTACAGGTCGAAGCCTTGGCTCTGATACCATAATTGTAACACCCCATTTTGATAAATGGAATGTCACGTGTGATTATGGCGTGTCATCAAAGCATACAAGGATAAATGTCTAAACATTACATGACCATAAAAGGAAAATACCGGAATCAAACATCGGTAGTCCAAAAGTAAAGCTCATCACACACAAACATAAGTACTGTAAATGAAAGGACTAAACAATGTCCATGGAAAGAGTATCAAAGTATAGATAAATGCATAAAGTCAAGAAAACAAGAAATCTTCCAGTCCATATGCACGTACGCTTAAAGTCTACGAGTGTCCTTGAGTACCTGCCGTTTTGGGAACATGAAAAGGAAAACGGATGAGCAATACGCTCAGTGCACGGATGTACAAATAAAGCATGAACAATATAAGCATATAAGCATGAAACAGCAGAAGAAACTAAGTCCTAAATAACCCAGTTAAGTCTTAGTAAAACTGGTTTTATAGTTTGAAAAGCCTTATGTTTATCTTGTAAAAATTGTTTAACATATTTTACCATTAGCCAATATAGGTCATGAAAATATCAACGTTCATGAATACTTGGAGGGGTGACCTCGTCATACAAATTAGAGGGGCTGCCTCTAATTTAATATACTGGTTTTTTGGTAGGAGGGATCAGCTCCTTGTGAAGGATGCAAGGCACACACCACATTCACACTGAGTAATCTACTGAAAACATGTAACTAGGATGCACCCATACGCCCCACATGATAAATATAATAATAATATGGCCAAAAGCTGAAGGGACGCCACGAGCAATCACTCCGTCGTCGGAAGTCATAACACCAGTGCCTCTAGTGTTATGGTTATGGTACCTCCATAACTAGGTGAAACTGGTCATGCATGTATATGGCTTTAGGTATTCTAATTAAACATAAGCAATCAAACATATAAACTTATACTATGGGAAAACAGTTGGCTGCATACGGGAAATCCTAATAAGGAAAGAATGTCCATACTGAAAGGACGGAGAATCCGTACCTTATGTCTAGTGAACGAAGAAAACGAACGGAAGAGAGTCCTACTTCGGTATCACTAATGCTACATAAATACATACGTGAATAAGTATCTGATTACTGAATACGTAACTGGTTTTATATCATGTCTTAGCTTGTTTTATATGTTCATGTCATGTTTTACTGTTTTAAGCTTTATACCGTGTTTATCTTATATTCTGTCTATTCTGATTAAGTATTACTTGTATTTCATGTATTATTGTACTTGTTGTGTAATAATAAGTAACTTTCTAAAAATAGCAGGTTTCCTAAAATAGAAAGTTTCCAAAAATAGAAAGTTACCAAAGATAGAAAGTTTCCAAAAAATATAATTACTGCTTAAAATATATAAGTCTCTAAAAATAGAAAGTTTCTATAAATAGATTAGCTGCCTTAAATAAATAAGTTTCTAAAAATAGAAAGTTTCCATAAATAGATATAAGTTAGTTAATTAAGCTAATTATATAAGCTTAAATGTTTTGTGATTATTATTCTAAGTCATGTGATTATATAGTATAGTTTATCAATGATTACATGTAAATTAAATAAACTATAGGTTAAAAGTATTTAATTAAATATAACATGATTTTAATTAAATAAAGGTAAAATACTTAGGTTAAAACATGTATTATTAACTATTAATAATATAACCTAAGTCATGTTAATCAATTAATTATAAGTCATGGTTTTAATAATTAATTAATTATAAAGTCTAGTTAAGGATAAATACTTAGGTTAAAATTCATGAGTTAATAATTAAATTTATAACCTAAGTCATGTAAATTAAATTAATCATGTCATGTTTTAATTAGTTTAATTTAAGTCTTAAAAAAAATAACATAACTTGTAAAAATCATAAACCTTAAAAAAATGATTCATGAACTGAACCCGTGACTAAAACCCGTGAACCAGACCCGTAACCATCACCATACCCCGACCTAAGTCGGGTTTCCCTTGCCCCTTGCTGCTGCCGTGACACCACCACCACTATACCGAGACCATATGGTCTCGGTGGTGTGTAATAAGCCAAGCCGAGACCCCTTAAGGGCTCGGTTAGGCGTCGGCTAGAAACAAAACACCCCTAAACCCTTATTTGTGATTCAATAAATCAAAACATAAAAGAAAAGGTTTAAAAGTTATACCGAATACGTAAATCGAATAAGGATGAACACACACGAATCCTTGCAAAAACTCCAAGATCAAAATCAACCCGAACACCCCTTTTTGTGTTCTAAATCCGGCGGCCAAGGAGCAAGAAAAGAAGAAATAGGGTTTTTGATTATTTTCTAGATTTGTGATAAATAACACAAGTTTCCCTTAATTCTTGTTTAGTAAAAGTTTGCATGGGCTTGGCCCATGTTCTTGTTGTAGCCGCGGCATGGGGGCCCCACATGGGGTAACCCGTACTTTTCTCGTGTCTAAATTATATAGTGTGTTCTCATGTTTTATCGTGTTCGTAATTTACGTGTTTTAATTAGTTATCCATCGTGACTTAATATATTTATTCGTGTTCGTAATAAATATATATACATACCTAATATTAGCTCATGATTAAATTTACGTTCATGATTTCATGTTCGTATGTTCGTGATTATAATTATTATTGGAATAATTATCGTGTGTTCATACGTAATAAATACTTATCGTGTTATAACACGTACGTAATACTTGTAATTCTTGTACGTGAAACGTAAACATGTTATAAAAGGAAAGTTTTAATCATGTACGTACGATCTTAAGGGCACTATTCATGGTAAAAGCATGCGGGTTTTACATAAAATGTTAAGGTACTCGTAATCACTCAAGAATACATTTGTATACTTCTCTCGACACCTCCAAGATCGTATTCGGCATAAATCACTCAAGGTATGTACAAACAAGTCATTAACATTACTAAGTGATCAAGGATTAATATTTTTTAAAGCTCACTTTTAATTAAAGTGACAAAGTAATTTTTAATTAACTTTATTTTTAAGAAAATTTATTATTAAAAAAATGGAAATTTGAATTTGGCATATTACAAAAAAATTCCTTAAGGTATATTCCATAGAATATTTTTTAATTTGAATTTGGCATATTCCAAATGCCAAAGGAATATCCCTTTGGCTATAAACTACCCCAGATGGCATTTCCCCACTAAAGGACAAAAATACACGGACTCCAAGCTCGGGGTACCTTAAATAGACCCGCGGATCTTTATTGATAAGGATCCGTGAAGACAATTAAGGCACCACGGGTGTTTTCAACCGTTGTACTTTTGCCCTATAAATAGTGGATCATTTATACCTTTTCTTTCAACCATTTTTGCATAGTTTCTTTAATAACATCTTTAAACTCCTTGATTAGTTAGTTTTGATTAAGCTTGTCTAAGATGTGATTCTCTCCTTCAAATCCTCTCGTCCTCTCAATTACAAAGAGAAGAACACTTTCATTACCATGAAGTGTTCGGTTCATAACATGATGAACATCTCTCCTTCTAGATCAAGTCATTGTTTTCCTACAATTTAAACATGAAGATCCAAGTGATGTGTATACTTGGACTTGATATATGTGTATAAGATCCAAGTGTTGGGTTCACTTGGATGTGTTTGTAAGGGTAGTAGATCCAAGAGATGGGTATCCTTGGATTAGGTGTAGTGGTGTAGTTGTGAAGAGTGGTGTAGTTGTGTAGCTGTGAAGAGTTGTGTAGATCCAAATTGGTGTGTCAATTTGGAAGTTGTGTAAGTTGTGTGTAGATTGGTCCTACCTACGATTAGGACTCGACATCCTTGTGTCAGAAAATGGTGAAGTAGGCGACGTTGTGTAGATTGGTCCTACCTAAGATTAGGACTAGACATCTAGCCTTGTGTCAGAAAATGGTGAAGTAGGCAACGTTGTGTAGATTGGTCCTAACTAAGATTAGGACTCGACTTTTCGCTTAGAGTCAGAAATTGGATAAGCAACGTTGTGTATGGTTTCTCCACCTTAAGGAGTTTGTTGACTAGTGAAGTAACTCTCGAGTTGGTACTCGAGTAGTGGAGTAGGTCGAAGAGGAGCTTCGTGACCGAACCACTATAAATCATCGTGTCGGTACTTTCCTTTACATTTATGTCTTTACTTCTTAGTCTTTACTTTTATATTTGCATACTTGTGTTGTGTGTATTTGTGTGCATATCATAATCTAAACATCTAAGTTACGGAAAAGCTAAGGTTTAGTACGTGTGTGATTCATGTTTAGATTATGGTCAAGTGTGCATCCTTTTGTCGAAACATCTTAGTTGCGGAAAAGCTAAGTCTTAGTACGTGTGTGCTTAGTGTTTAGACTATTGCTTGATGTACTCTTGATTTGATGTACTTGTTGTATGTTGTTGTGTGCATCACATAATCTAAACATCTAAGTTGTGGAAAAGCTAAGGCTTAGTACGTGTGTGCTTCATGTTTAGATTATGGTTAAGTGTGCTTAGTCTAAACATCTTAGTTGCAGAAAAGCTATGGCTTAGTACGTATGTGCTTAATGTTTAGACTATTGCTTGATGTACTCTTGATTTGATGTGTTTGTGTGTTTACTTACTTGTTGTTTACTTCTATGACAAACACATCTCATATCTAGTCAAGCTTAATCAAGAATTTGATACAAAGGATTGTCAAGGTTTATAATGTATCAATAATTGGCATCAATGTCGGCGGTTCTTTATTGAGCCCACGGTTCTTTATTGATAAAGAACCGCAGGGGTATTTAAGGAACCGCGGCCAGAGGATTAAACGAAATGTTTTGAAAATTAACTAGAAACTATTCACCCCCCCCCCCCTTCTAGTTTCTACAATTGGCATCAAAGTGTGGTTATTCAAGATCTTTGAAGTATATTTTACTTTAAAGGTTGGATCGATCTTTGCTCTCTTTTTCAAAACAAATAGTTTTTAAAAATGAAAACGGTTTTTAAAAATAGAGACGATCTTTGTATCAAATTGTTCATGAAGAGTGATTACTTATGAAATGTGTTTTGTTGTTTCATTTATACAAGTTTTGGTGTTAAATAAACCTTGTATAATAGCTTGATATTAAATCTTTTCATGTTTGAAAGTATAAAATCATTTATGTCATAATTAACTCTAAAATACGAGTTCTATGTGTCTAAAATGATTTTTTAGAGTCCTAAGTCCTTCCAAAAAGTTACCAAATGATTTTGGTCAAAAACCCATTTTTTGTCCACTGTCCACGGTTCCTTAATTGTTCCCCGAGGTTCGTTATCAATAAGGAACCACGGTCAGCCTGACTCAGATTTTTGCAAACTTTGAAAAATCATATAAAATCAACTGTAAGTCCGTAGAAGTCGTGCCACCCGCCATTTCGAACGTAATTGAATTTTCTTTCTTTTAAGAATACTTCCAAACCTTTATTCAAACTTTAAAATTTGGATGTTTTCTAAGTTCTATACTTTGTCCAAAGTATTGAGCGTCGGTTTGTCGTAAAACTTGTATTTTACTCTTTTATATTAAGTTGGACATCTCTTGTTGGTATATCTTTGAAATTGATATATTTATAAAGTGTTGAACTTAATTAAATTTTAAAATGGGTGGAAACTATTTTCAAATTAAATCAACCTATGTATACGTTGTCGTATCTAACACTCAAAACAAAGACGAATGCTTTTGTGTTTTCTCTTATGTGTTAATGGACATTTTTAAGTGATCATTACTATTGGTAGTAGTGTTACTTGCTTGTCTATTCTTTGTGCATTACATATAGGATCAACATCCCTTGGTTTACAAATGTTACATAAACATCTTGTATACCTTGTTATGTTTATTAACACTCCTAGGTTCGAAACCTTTGTGAGCTTGTCAAATCTATTGATGACGGTTGTCTTACTCGATAATTGTGTTGTTAGTTCAAGTAGATTAATGTCTCACTATAAAACATGAAACACTCTTTGAAAATCTTAGCTATTTTCTCTTAAAGGAGTGTTAGTACGAATCAAGAAAGATTTTGAATATATATCAATTCATTATTCAAATTATGATTGATATCATTATCAAATCTAATTGACATGTTTTGAGTGTAGACATGATTGTGGATTCTTAATAATATACATCGGATCATAACTCACACTTGTGTTGATGATGCTATATTGAATCTACTTGTTCAAAATTATTAGACAATTTGTTTAATAATTGCTTATAATACACAATGGAGTCGGTTTGACAACTTGGATGTTTCATCTAAAATACTCAAGTAATTTACATTGCAATGCAATTTGTAAATGTTTCATTTCCGAAACACTAATCAAGATTGTTACTTTGTTTTGTGTAAACGTTGTTTATACACTTCAATGTTGTTGGCCTCAACTTCTATTAAGGTAAATAACCTTAACTAGACTTGTTAGACAAGACATGCAATGGGGTATTCTTAACCCTCATTAGGTTGTGCATTGTGTCGTCATACACTTTTCATCCTTGTTACACTTTATTAGGCAAATGTAGGAATTACATTTTGTCTAACATTAGAATGACTACTAGAGAATTTATTGCACTAGAAATTCAATTCGACCTAACGATTGGATTGCTTCGAGGAGAAGTTGGGTTCATGTATAACCCGTAAAAAGGGTCGTGTTTAGCCTTAATTGAGCACCTCTAGTGATAGCTCATACTCATTCTCTAAATTGATTAAATGGCTCTTCCTAAGTATGACTAATGATAGTTTACATCGATGAACTTTGTATATCATTAGGAGTCTTTTTCTTTTGTAGCCTTTAGGTTTTTCTTAGCTTTCTTCCTACGTGCTAATTGAACCTATGTGTTTTCCTTTGTGTGTGTTCTAGTTTTTTTTATTTCTCTTTAGCATAACTTTATGATAAATTAAACTAGAATATTAGGATTTGTCGAATTGGAAAATTCCCTTGTCCACCAAAACACAACCTCTGTGTGCGGATCCTTAATTGTCCGGCGGATCCATATATATATGGAACCGCATGTATAATTATTAAACCGCGGGTAGACACCTTCAAAAATGATTTTTCTAAAACATACCAATTGTTCCAACACCTTTTGGAATCTTTGTTTTAAACATTTGATCACTCCTAAAATATATTGTGCTTTCTCTTCTTGACCCTAAGCATATTTGCATCTCTTTTACACCAAAGCGATTTTTTTACCAAATGAAAGCCTTTATTATCCACTATTTTCTCAAATCTCTTTCAACCCAAATTCACCAAAGAACTTACATAATCAAATCTCTTCTCCTTCTAAGGAAATTAATTTTGGAAACTCTCCTTTTCACCGCTTCCCTTTTGTGTTCTTCGCCCATCACATGGTAATGTCATGCATCATGAGACATATTGTCATTGTTGTCAATATCAACATCTTGTCATGTCTTATATCTATGATGAGTTAAATTACAATATTACCACCAAGCCTTCTCCACCAAATTCCGCTACCACTTTTTCTTCTAATTAAGCATGTGCTGCTTGTTAATAAGACATCCAATTTAAGCAAATCTTAGAATTCTAATGTAACTAAGATTAAAATTATGCTTTTGTTTTAGGCTTGATCCTTATTTTCTTGTATTTCCTTTCATATTTTTCAACATGATTTGTCTTTGAGTCTTGGATCTCATTGTTCTTGTGATCCTTCTTTTCTTCTTTATTTACTCACTCGGTTGTCAAGGAAAGTTGGATTTTAATCTAATTACTCTCCTAGTAAGATTGACAACTTAAATATTTCTTTTAAAATATTCAAGTAATTTTAACTTGCAATTGCAATTGTTAAAAGTCATATCCGAAGCATTGAATTTCAAGCCATTTACCAACTTATGTTAAATCGTTTGACCAAGTGATTTTCTTTTGAGTCGATAATCGTTTTTGGACACCCATTGTCCACGGTTCCTCAAATAACTTAGCAGCCCATTATTGATAATGAACCGCGGACCTATTTAACGAACCGCGACCAGTGAGTCCTTTTGTATTTTTGGTCTATCTCTCTCTTTGATGAGTTTTCTTGAAGATTCTTTCTTTTCTTCTCTTTTGAGTTTCTTATCTTGTTTTCTTTCAAGATTTCACTATCACATATGAGGGTATAGTATTCTTGAATTATTTTATGAAGTTATCCTTAACTTCTTTGTTGAGTCTCTCTTGATTTCTTTTAATCATGCCTATCTAAGTCGAGTCTCTCTCTTCTATCCTTTCTAAACTAAGTTGAGTCGAGCTTCACCCTTTCCTCGTCATTTAATTGTTCTTTGAACATTCACAATGATTGAGAAGAGCTATGAAACTTTGAGCATGTAGTTTATCGTATGCTAAACACCATCCATCTAGGTTTTTCTCTTCTTTGACTTCTTTGATCTCTTACTCTATATCATTGAGTCATCTTTTTGGTGCCGACATTCATAAGCCTCCTTGCCTATAATGTCTTATATCTAGTATTTTTCTTAAAGCGTCGATTTATCCGCTTTTGGTTTTCCTTTATTTTTGTACCTTGATTCCCGACTTAAAGCTTTTGGAGCTTTCTAAATGATTTTTTTGTCAAAAATGTCTCTAGGTTGAGATTTCTTTTGTCCTTCATTGTTGAGAGTTGATTGCAGTTAAAATTTATAATTGGTATGGATGATTCCATCAATTCTAAGTTTTTTTAACACCTTGAGATAATATATTTAAATTGTTGGATGTTTCATTTCTACCTCTATTCCAACAATTTTAAATTGATCTTCTCAAAATCCTCTCCTTTTTTTGGATTGATAGCATCGTGTGCACACTTCTTTCTTCAATGCTTGTCATTGTTTGTGCAAACGACTTGTTTATCATCCTCATTTTCCTTTTCATCATAGTCATTCTTCCTTTCTTTTCGACTACGTGGAATTGTTTTTATTGTCCATGTCATACTCTCTTTAGTTTGGTATTTTTGCCAAGATATTAAAGCGGAGTATGTCCTCTCGAGAATATTTTCTATTTTTATAAATTGGACATTTCTTTTCTCTCTTTAGTCCTTTTTATATTTTTTTGTGTCACCAAAATAAGTTGGGTTCTCTTTTCTATCTAATAGCCCTCTTATTTTTCTTAACTTGCCATATTTTTTACACTTCTAAAAGTTAAGATTGTTTTAGCTTTCTCTTGAGTCCCTCTCTTTGTACTCGAGTTTTTTAAAGCTAATTCCTCTTGGGTGACCCTTGCTATATATGCTCTTGTCCACTAACTTTGTTTTGTAGGACTTTTTTAACCCTTCTTTGTAGCTCGTCATTTTTCTTGCTTTGTTGGTGCCTCAAGCAAGGGGAACTCATATCAAGGGGGAGCATTTTTAAGAGTTCAACTCATTACATTTGCGATCGTTGACTCACTTAAATTGCATTTTTGAACATCTCGCAAGTAATGAATTTTGAAATCTCGAATATAAGCATATTATTATGCGTGGAGTTGGTTAACCTATGGTGATTGAAGACTTCACTAGGATGACGCGAGCTCAATATTTTTAGATGATGGGTTTATGGTTTGGATTCTCTCCTCTCTACCGAGGGACGACTAGCTTTTTAGATGCAAGGTCTTTCAAAGTCGATCCTTCTTTTCTACCACTGAAGACTACTTTTTGGATGCAAGCTCTCTTGACGTGAATTCTTCTCTTCCTCAAATGACGTGCAAACGATAACTAACACTTTGCATGTGTGGTCTCTCAACGTTGATTCTTCTCTTCTTCAAAAACGTTGACTACCTTTTTGATTCGACAAAAGGGGAGAAGTAAGTGTAAACGAGTAACTTATACATTTTAATATGTGTTGTGGTTTACTTGTTTGTCATCATCAAAAAGGGGGAGATTGTTAGTGCAAACATTACGATGTTTAGTCGATATAATCCCTTCGTGTTTTGTTGATGACAAACGTATAATTCGCAATACATTATGTAAAAAGGTACTCGTAGTCACTCAAGAATACTTTTGTATACTTATCTCGACACCTATAAGATCACATTCGGCATAAATCACTCAAGATATGAACAAACAAGTCATTAACCTTACTAAGTGATCAAGGATTAATATTTTCCTAAAGCTCGCTTTTAATTAAAGTGACAAAGTAATTTTTAATTAACTTTATTTTTAAGAAAATGTTTTATTAAAAAGAAAATGGATGTAAAACCCGCATTTAAAATCCAAGAACATAAGTTATATACAGTCTCAGTTTTAATTAAATTCGTGACGCAATTAATTACTAAGAAAATAATTATTAGTTAATAATTAATTACTAGCTATCTAGTGTTACGCACGTAATTATTTTCAGAAGATAAATTAAGTCATGTCAGGAAAAAACACATAAACGTACGCGAGTATTTGAACACGAGCACGAGCTAAAAATTACGTCACGAGAATTAAGTCGAAATAAAAGCAAGCATATGTATAATACGATAAAGGGGTCGGGTTTTATTATACAACAAATAAAGAAAGAGTTGGGATTTTTGGCCCGGTTCAATTACTAAAAGAAAACATACGGGTGTTTTACTTCCCACCCCTTTTGTCAAAACAGTAAACAAGAAAAAAAATTAGGGTTCCTTTTCCATTTGGAGTAGCCGCCGGTTAGAAACACCACACCAAGAAAATTCGGACTAAGATTTCATCAGTTATTCATGGGTACTCGTCATCTCATTACCAATCTAAAAACGGTAAGCATTTTACCCTTGTCTTATATCATGTTTATGTTATTTAATCTAAGAACAGAAATAAATCAATAAGGGCGTCGTGTTTCTGCTTGAATCATGAAAACCGAGACCATAAGGACTCGGTGTGTCTGCTGTGACCAACCGTGACCCACACAGGGGCGGTGGCTCCCGTGTTTTTTATTAGCCGCAGCCTAAGCACATTCAGAAGGTGTTTGTTTTAGGCGCGGGTTGTTTTCCTTGAGTCGACAGCAACCCAGCAGCAGTCAGGGGGGGTTTTTTTGACCAGTCAGGGGTGTTTGGGTTAAACTGGAATTATGGGGGTGTTTGGGATTGCAAAATAGTGGTAAATTGTATATAATCAGTGGGAACCAAACCCAAACAGTGGAACTATATAATCAGTGGGAACTACATAAAGACAGTGACAATAATATTCAGACCAGTGGGTACATGTTTAAACAGAAATTAAAAAGATTTAAATCTGAAGTTAGCGACAGTTTAGCTACAGTATTTCTGTCGCAGTTTTAATGACAGATTCTGGACAGCTTTTAGTCACAGTTTTAGTGACAGATTTTTCTGTTGCTAATTCTTATGGCAGATTTTATATAGTTTGTTGAATTGTTTTAGTGCGACTGAGAAGGGGGTATCTCAGTAGGCTCGGACATGGTTATAATAATAATAATGAAGATTATTAAGTTATGCCTTTTTATTACTTTTTTTTATAAATGTTTTAATTGTATATTTATAGGAATTAAATTAAAATAGTTTTATAATAATTAAAAGGGTATAATTTTATTAAAGAAATTATAAATGATTTTGGAAACCTTCTAATTTGGGAAACTTTCTATTTTAGCAGGTTGCCTAATATATAAATATTATAACGTCAGAATACGTGTTATACCGTAGTTAAAAATAAAACATGAATATGTTAATCAGAAATATTAGAACATTCACATTTGTCAGTTTATATATTAACAGTAATTACAAGGATAAATTAAATTAAACTAAGAACAGATAAGAATCAGTAACAGTAAACAGTAATCAGACAACTTATTGCGCGTCCGTTATTTATGTAGTAACCGTGAAGTCAGAGTAGATCTTTCAGCTTTCATTCTTGTTTCATTATTGGACACGAGGTACGGATTTTCCGTCCTTTCGGTAAGGAATTCCTTTCTATGCATGATTAGGATTCCCCGTCTTCAGCCAAATGTTTTTCTCCAGTATATGTTTAAGCTTATCAGTTTTCATGTTAATAACTAAATAAATTGCCTGAGCATTATATACAAGCATGACCAGTTTATGTACTAGTTACGGAGGTACCGTAACCATGGCACTAGAGGCACCGGTGTCGTGACTCACATGCAGGAGAGTGATATCCTGCATCGTCCCTTCACGTTTTGGCCATTATTGTTATCATGTCATGTGGGGCGTATGGATGCATCCTAGGCTTATCAGTTTACAAGTTATCAGGGTGAATGTGGTGTGTGCTCTACATCCTTCACATTGGAGCTGATCCCTCCACCCAACACAGTATTTAGAGGTCAACCCTCTACAGTTATTTAGAGGTCACCCCTCTACAGCATGACGAGGTCACCCCTCCAGTTATTCATGTACCGTTGTTACAGCACATGACCTATATAAGCTCTGGCAATTAAAATACAGTAAATGCATGTTTTCAAATTTAACAGATAACAGTTCATCTTTATTATTTATAAATCAGACGTTACAGATTATACACAGATTTTTGTTGCAACTTTACTTACCAGTCTTACAGCTTCAGTATTTTATCATCTGCTTCATTTCAGTAATTCCTTATCATGCTTTATATCCATTCACTGGGCGTTATGCTCAGCCGTAGTTCTTTCATGTTCTAACGGCAGGTACACCATGACGCTCTTAGGATTCTGAGAGCATGTGCATTGAATGGAAGCTATCCGGACTTCTTACTTTATGCACTTCTTATATTATTCTGCTTATTTGGACATTGTTTAGTCCTTTTCTTTAAGTATTTTACTTTTCATGTTTTGAGCTTATGTTAGATTACCGATGTTTGATTCCGGTATTTTCGTTATGGTCAGTTAATGGTTTAGGACATTTATCTTATGCTTTGATGACACACCATAAATACACGTAACGGTCCACTTATCCAAGTGGGGTGTTACAGTTATGGTATCAGAGCGCAAGGTTCGACCTGTAGGCTCTAAAACTTGACTTGTGACTAGTGGGTAGTCACGAGGAACTTTCCAGAATTTTGGCGTTGTTATCTTTCAGGTTTCTCATGCATTTATCAGTCGGTTTTCTTCATTTATCAGTCAGCTTTCTTATAATTTTTTACTAAGTAAAAATGTTGGTACAAGACTGACCATATTTAGTCGCATGTGCTTTTCATTTGAATTTTGTTTTGGTGAACCGACCCATAGGCGTTCACCCTTGCCCGTTCAGATTTTGTATTGGTAAACCGACCTATAGGTGTTTACTCTTACTTATGACAGATTCATGTTATAAGTCAAGTATTACTTGGTGAACCAGCCATAAACGTTCACCATTGTTCGGGTCAAATTTCATTCAGTCGAAGGTTGTTTTGTGAACCGATACATAGTTTTTCACCTTTGTCATATCAGGACATTTCATAAATTTGGACAAGTATAGACTGGACTACAGCCAACCATATTTAGTCCCAGATTATAAATTTCTATACATGACAGTTCTTAGAAAATTTTGACAAGCATGGATCGAACCAGAAACGCCCATACTTAGTCACATGTTTTCTTCTTTAAATTATGTGGATTGAACCGTAGCCGTCCACATCAGCTGATATTACACCTCAGTTGATTAGACTTTTTATGTTCCTTGTAACAGCCAAATTTTCATACCCTCACGTTGATGTTGTCTTCATGATGATTCAGTTTCATGTCTCTTTACGAGGATTATGTCTTCAGCAAAGTAATGATGTTTCATGTTAAGATACCCAAGAATTTCAGTAAAACCCATTTTCATGATAAATCATGATTAGCCTTCATTAATCATGCTTCATGCTGACCTCTGTTGGGACTTAGATTATATCATACTTTTAGCCTCAAAGCAACCAGCAGTAAGTCGACGCAGGAATTGTCAGTCTATCATGTTACTTATTTCAGATCTGATTACTACCGTTTAAATCAATTTATTTCTTTGTTCATGTCAGACAAGCGACACCAGTATCGATCATCCCATAAAATTTCCACTAGTGCCATGTACAATATTTCATGTGTACTCAACGTAAAGTGTCTCAGATATGCTCCATGTGCAGTATTCATTTTGTACTTCATGTACAGTAGTCCAGGTGTACTCCAGGTACCCTACTCCATGGATATTGCTAATCGATCCTCAATCATCTCAGGCGTTACCACTTGTCGATATTCTACTAGGTGCTGATGCTGCTAGTACTTTGAAGACCTCACAAATGCTAATGTTGCTGATACTTTGGAGATTTCTCAAGATGTTGATGCCGTTTATATTATGAAGACTCTACAGAAAAAGGACGAAAACTATAAATTTGAAATGTCTGACAAGAATAAATTTCAACCATCAGACACTACTATTCCATTCCATACTTTTACCTTCTCAGCTAGATGTCACACTTCACTCAGCTAACCATTCACTCAGAAGAGTGGGAATCGGAACCCAGCCGGCCACTCAGCAGAATAGTTACATGAATAACGGTCATTATAAGGACCGTTATTAATTGACAGACAAAGCAGTAGTGACAACCACCGTGCTTATGATTAATCAGTCAGTAAACATTGGAACTATGGAATGGACGTAACCAGAAATACAAGAGGTCAGTAATCTAATCGGTCCGCCAATCCTAGCAGTTACCAAAATTTTTCAGCCTTGTTCAGATTCATCTACTAAAACACGTGCCAAGACATCAGTCAAGACATAGGTCTCACGTATCATTTCGGAAGACATATATCAGGAAACCAGTCATGGTACACGTCATACGAATATCTTCTCAGAGTACGAGTCAGAACTCATAACTCCGTATGTTTGCTAAATTAGGCTCTCAGAAATTCAGGGTACCCTTCAGAAAGGGGTATACCTGTTCTATTATGCCACGCATGAATCAGATCATTTAAAAATTCAGTCACCACCACGGGAGTATTGCCAGGTTAGACATGCAATATTCGTTCTATGAGGTTACAGACGAACACATTTAGCGAGATCTGCCACGTTTACTTTACGTGTTCCTATGTCAGCGTTATTCTAAATCAGGTAGTTACCTACCTCTCACACAGAAAGGACTCAACAATATCACCATATTTAATAAAGTTTTTGTAAAAACTAGAAGGGGGGGTTGAATAGTTTCTTATATTTACTTGTTAAAATGTGGTTTCTAAAAATCCTTTTTCAAAAATTTAGGCTTGAGGAAATATGTGAAATTTTCTTATGCACAATATGAACAATGATAGTGTAACTAATACTAACAAATATATATATGCACAAAGAATAAAGAATGATAGTATAACTAAGCTAATACTAACAATTGTATATGAATAAGAATAAAGAATGTAAAGAGTTAAGGGTAAAGAAAGATCAAACCGAACACCAAGGATTTATAGTGGTTCGGCAACGAAGCTCACTCCTCGTTCCTACTCCACTCCTCGAGTACTCCTTACTCGAGAGTTCACTACACAACAAGCTCCTTATGGTGGAGAAAACCGTACACGTCGCTTAACCAATTTCCGACTCTAAGCTAAAAGTCGAGCCCTAATCGTAGCTAGGACCAATCTACACAACTATACTTAGTACATACACAACTTCCAAATAGACACAACTACTTGGATCTTCACAAATATGACACAACTACAAGTGTATAAAATTAGATCTTCAATGGATCTTTGGTGGTGGACTCAACACTTCACAAGGATAGTGTTCTTCTCTTTGCACTTGGAGAGGAAGGGATGGAAGAACAAGATTCACTTCTTAAACAAGTAGTAATCAAACAAATGATCAAAGATTTGAGTGATTAAAGAAGGGTTTTGAATCTGGAAATAAATGTGCAAAAGAGGTGAGTTGAAAAGCTGAGAATGGTCCACTATTTATAGGACAAAGGAGCCAACTGCTATATCTGCCCGCGGTACCTTATCTTAGCCCACGGTACCTTATCGATAAGGTACCGCCTAGGGGCTAAGGTACCGTCGGACTAGACTTCGCTCCCTTTTTATCCTTTAGTGGTGGAGGTCATATCTGGCTTAAAAAATATCCTGATAGAATATTCCTAACCAAATAAGAATATGCCATTTTCAAATTTTCAAATAATTAATTTACTAAAACATTTTCTTAAAAAGAAAGTTTAATAAAAACTTGTCACACTTAATAAAAAGTGAGTTTTAAGAAAAGATTAAATCACTTGATCACTTGATTAAGGTTAGTACTTGTTTATCCAAACCTTAAGTGAAAATGGGTAAAATGAAAAATACTTGAACTCAATAATTCGTTTTTCGTTGTTTTCGTAAATGCTTGTTTTTACATATTGTCGTAATCAAAACAAAGCGAGACCGAAAAATGCAAGTAACGTTTTTATGCATTATTGCATTAACAATCTCCCCCTTTTTGATTCCGACAATACATAAACTCAATCACACAAAAAACAAGATTTTCAAAGACGAGTTTATTCATTTCTCCCCCTTTGTCAAAGCAAAAAGGTTGCACAAGTCGGTGTTGAAGAAACGGACTTAGAAAAGACTCCCCCTTGGTGCTTACTCCCCCTAGCTTGGGGCACCGAGGAATCGAGATATGGTGACAAGCTACATAGAATGGTTAGTTGAACAAAAGAAACAACCAACAATATATAGCAATAGGTCACAAAAAAATATAAGAGAATAAAACACAAGGACAATGATCCAAGATAGGTTACTAAAAGAACATCATACAAAGAAGTATGGAAAAAGAAACAAGCCAAAAGCATAAATCTAATCCTAGTTATTCTAGAATTCTAAGATTTGCTTGAAGTTGGTGTCTTGTAGATAAGCAACCAATGCTTATATGAAAGACAAGGTAATGGCGGAGGGTGGTGGTGGTGGCTTGTTGGAGATCTCATAATCATAGTGAAGAGTAGGCTTGATTAAGAGACTCTTGATGTAGCTCAACTCCTCATAGATGTGTGCCATAGCAAGATGTTGATATTGACAACATTGACAATATGTTCCATGGTGCATGACATTATCATGAGAAGGAGGAAGAACACTAAAGGGTGGTGGTGGAAGAAAAGAAGTTCCACAATCAACATTCTTGGTAGGAGAAATGTGATTAAGAGTGTTCTTGGGTGGGTTTGGATTGTAATGGTTTTGGGTGAGTTGGGATTGAAAGCAATTGGAGAAAATGGAGGAGATTCAAGGCTTTCATTGGGAGAATAAGACATTTTGGATGTGAAGTAATGCAAAATGCTTATGGTTTAAATAAGGAAGGCTTAGGGTATTTTTGGGGTGGTCAAAGGGTTTGAAACAAAGATTCTCAAAAATGTTGGAGCAAATCTGGAGTTTCAGACAAAAGCCCGAAAAAGGAAGGCACTGTAGGCGGTTCCTTATCTAGGCTGGCGGTACCTTATCAATAAGGTATCGCGGTTCACATATGGAGAAGAGAATGTTTTTCAAAAAGAGTTTGGAAGACTCAATGACTCAAAGTGGTAAAAGAAACACACAAAAAGAAACGAAATTAAGGAAGATGTTCCATTAATCCTAGATTTAGACGCAAGTAATAAAAAGTTTCCCTCTTAAGTGGCTTAGTGAAGATATCGGCTAAGTTGTCCTCGGAGGGCACCTTTTCAATAGAAATGTTCCCCTTTTGAACATTATCCCTAAGGAAATGGTGTCTAATTTCTACGTGTTTGGTTCGCGAATGTTGCACGGGATTCTTGCTAAGGTCTATAGCGCCTTTATTATCGCACATGATGGGAACATCATCAAGAGAAATCCCGTAATCAACAAGCGCTTGCTTCATCCATAGAGCTTGTTGGCATGCTTTTCCGGCACTCACATACTCGGCTTCCGTGGTGAATATTGCAAGAGCGGTTTGTTTCTTGGAGAACCAAGAAGTTAAACAACAACCCATGAAGGTACAAACTCCACTAGTGCTTTTCCGGTCCACATAGTCTCCCGCATGATCCGAGTCCGCGTAGACAATGGTTTCTACGCCGGTCCCTTTAGGATACCATAATCCTAAATGTATAGTGCCTTTAATGTATCGGAAGATACGCTTAACCGCTTCAAGGTGAGAGGTTTTGGGAGCCTCTTGGAAGCGAGCACAAAGGCAAACACTAAACATGATATCCGGTCGACTTGCCGTTTGGTACAACAAACTACCAATCATACCTCTATATTTGGTGTTGTCTACCGAATCACAATCATCATCTATGGTGAGTTTAGTATCCGAGGCCATAGGGGTCTTCATTGGTCTAGATTCTTCTAATCCAAATTTCTTTAGCATTTCTTTAGCGTACTTAGATTGACTAAAGAAAATACCATCGTCCATTTGTTTAATTTGGAGTCCTAAAAAGAAGTTAAGTTCTCCCATCATACTCATTTCAAACTCATCATGCATGATTTTGGCAAAGTCATCACATAATTCTTGACAAGTTGAGCCAAATATAAGGTCATCAACATATATTTGTACGATTAGGAGGTGAGGACCTTTCTTCTTTGTAAAGAGTGTATTGTCTACCATTCCCATGGTATACTCATGTTTAACAAGAAACGCTTTAAGTCTATCATACCAAGCTTTGGGTGCTTGTTTGAGTCCATAAAGTGCTTTCTTAAGCTTGTAAACATGGTCCGGTTTCTCAAAATCAATGAAGCCGGGAGGTTGAGCCACATATACCTCCTAATTGATCAAACCGTTAAGAAATGCACTCTTTACATCCATTTGTTGAAGCTTAAAATCTAAGGCACAAGCGTAGGCTAAAAGGATTCTAATAGATTCTAATCTAGCGACCGGTGCATATGTCTCGTCATAATCAATCCCTTCTTGTTGATTATAGCCTTGAGCTACAAGTCTAGCCTTGTTACGAGACACAACATCATTCTCATCTAACTTATTCCTATATACCCATTTGGTTCCTATAATGGTAGAACTTTTAGGTGGAGGAACAAGTTCCCAAACATCATTGGCAACGAATTGATTCAATTCTTCTTGCATCGCAATGACCCAACTCTCATCCGTCAAAGCTTCTTTAACATTCTTTGGTTCAATCAAGGAGACAAAACAAAAGAAGTTGCTTTGGTTTTGGACTTGAGATCTTAGGGTCCTTTGATTTAAGTCACCAATGACATTATTGAGAGTATGATCCCTAGACTCCTTAATGTTTACTTCCTTTTCAACACTAAGGTCTTCAACTCCTATTTTTCTAACCTCTTTGGCTTTAACTACTTCTAATTCATCCAAGTCATCATCAACCAATGGTGGTGTATTGGGTGAAGGAGGGGTTTCTCAAAGGTTACGTTAAGTGATTCTTCAATAACCCCCGAGGTTCTATTTAGGACTATGTAGGCTTTACTAGTTTGGGAATAACCTAAAAGGATACCTTCGTAAGACTTTGGGTCAAACTTGGTAAGGTAGTCTTTGTTGTTGAGGATAAAGCAATTGCTTCCAAACACCCTAAAGTATTCCAATGAGGGTTTCTTACCTTTAAGAATCTCATAGGGGGTCTTTCCTAGGAAAGGTCGAATAAGAATTCGTTTGAGAATATAAGTCGATGTGTCCACGGCATTGCACCAAAACTTTTGAGGCAAGGATTGCTCGTTTAACATCGTCCTACTCATCTCTTGGAGAGTCCTATTCTTCCTTTCAACTATCCCATTTGATTGTGGAGTGCGAGGAGCCGAGAAGTTATGGGTAATACCATGAGCTTCACAAAAGGCACCAAATTGCACTTCATTATCAAATTCCCTACCATGATCCGTCCTAATAGAAACAATTGAACATCCTAGTTGATTTTGAATTCTTCGACTAAAGATTTCGAAATGATCGAAAGCTTCATTCTTAGATGCCAAAAATCTAGTCCAAGTGAATCTAGAATAGTCATCAACTATAACTAGGGTATAAAGGTTACCTCCATAACTCCGTATGGCGGAAGGTCCAAAAATATCCATATGTAGGAGCTATAAGCACCGAGAGGTCGAAACCAAATTCTTGGCTTTGTGACTTGAGTGAACTTGCTTTCCAACTTTGCAAGCATCACAAAAGTGACTATCAAACTTAATCTTGGGGAGGTGTCTTACCAACTCCTTAGAGACTAAAGATTGAATTAAACGCATATTAGCGTGACCTAATCTCCTATGGCAAAGAGTAGAACTATCATCTATAGTTGCAAGATATATGTTGTCTTTTGACTTCTTATTAACCTTCATGACATAAAGCCCATGCTTTCTAACACCTTTTCCAATGACTTTTCCATCTTTTACGATTTCACTGTCATGTTCCGAAAAGATGACCTTACACTTATTATCACAAATTTGACCTATACTTAAAAGGTTAAACCCTAAGTTATCTACGTGCTCAACATTTTCAATGGTCATGGATGTAAAAGAAAACCGTATTTTTGCCAATGATATTACCACGTAGACTACTAGTGAATGTGACGTTACCTCCATCATATGCTTTGTAATGCGAGAACAAACTTCGATACCCGTCATGTGTTTAGAACATCCACTATCCTTAATCCACTCGTCAGGATCCAAATCAATTCCCAAGCATATCTAGGTAACAACACACAAGATCAAACATTTGGTCCCCAATATCTCATGGGTCCAAAACTGTTAGTTCCAAACATCCCTTGCATTTGGTTGGGATGCATGAATGAAGGATGGGTTCCCCATGGAGAACAAAATGGAGGAGGGTAGTAATTCATGTAACCATTTTGTTGTTCATTATTTCTCCTAGGTGTATTTGATCTAGGTTTAGATTTATGATCATTCCTTCTAGGTGTTGGAGTTTTACTTCTAGATCGTGAGTTGTTTTGATTATCTCTTCTAGGCGTTGTCGTTCTACTTCTAAGCTTAGACTCATTCCGTATTCTAGGTGGAGTAGAAGATTGTCTTAATAAACTTCTATTTCACATGAGAGGTTTACTTAATGGCTTGTAGAACTTATCAATAGCATTGTCATCAAGTATGGGTAATTTTACCTTATTAACAGTAAGATGCTTTAGTTTTTCACCTAATTTAGATTTTTCAAAAAGTTCAGGATTTTCACCAAAATAGTCCTCTGCCCGCGGTACCTTATCTATGGCGGCGGTTCCATAGTGATAAGGAACCGCGCCATACAATTTGGAACCGCGTACAGTGGGCGTTTTTTTGTGAAAACCTGACTTGTTTTGGTTCACTAGTTGAGGCTTCATTTGGGTTAAAACCTAGACCAAGTCTTTCCTTAGAATGAACTTGTTTGTTTAACATATCATCAAGAGCACTAGTACCTTTCATGAACTTTTCCAATTTAATGGAGGTGCTCTTGAGATCTTCATTCTCTAATCTAAGTTTCTCACAACTTAAGCAACCTAAATCTACTTCCTTATTTTTCTCAAGTATTGCCAATTTCTCCCTAAGTTCATTGATCTCATTTTCAAGCGTAGTTTTGGTTAATTTTAAGGTTTTATTCTTTTCTATGAATTTAAGACTAAGTTTGTGTAAACTATCATATTTGCCTTCAAATTCAATATCATCAAGAGTGGAACTATCATTGCTATAATATTCGGTTTCGGAATGTACCTCTTTAGAAGTGTGAGCCATAAGACATTTCTCCTCTTTGGGGTTGTCATCATTATCTTCACCGCTATCGCTCCAAGCGCCACTAACGAACGCCGTGTGGTTCTTATCACGAGCGGGCTTTGGACAATCACCAATGAAGTGATTTGGATCACCACATCTAAAGCAATTCCTATCACCTTTTTCATTCTTGACAAACCGATTCTTTGACAATGGTTTCTTGTCATAATTGGGTTGCCTAACGTGTTGACCTCGTCTCTTAAAGAACTTCTTGAAATCTCTCACCGCCAATGCATACTCCTCGTCATCGCTTTCCGAGGAACTATCATGGTCACTTTGTGTCTTCTTGGCTTTAAGTGCAAGAGATTTCCTTTCACTCTTGGTTTTCACTAATTCTGAGTCCTTCAAAATTATCATCTCATGAACCTTCAAGTTGCCTATGAGTTCATCGAGTGATAAGTTTGAGAGATCTTTCGACTCTTCAATCGCCGTGACCTTTGCTCTCCACTTTGGATGTAAAGCCCTTAGAAACTTCCTAACATTGTTCTTGCTAGAAAAACCTTCATCAAGTGCTTTTAGACTAGTAATAATAATGTTAAACCTAGCAAATGCACTATCAATAGTTTCATCTTCTAAGATGACAAATTGCTCATATTGCTGGACAAGAAGATCGATTTTGCTTTCTTTGACTTGGCTATTACCTTGGTGGGTTACTAAAAGAGTGTTCCAAATATCTTTAGCGGTTTCACACATAAAAATTCTTTCATACTCTTTCTTAGGTAAAGCATTATAAATCATCATTTTAGCCTCGTTATTTTTTGAAAGTTTCTTTTTAGTATCGTCATTAGCTTTGTCAAAAGTGACCAATTCTTTTGTTTTAGAAACTTCATTAAATTGAAAGGGTAAAAAATACCATTGGTAATAACATGCCAAGATCTAAATCTTTTGATTTCACATAAGTTTCAAATCTATTTTTCCAATATATAAAACTATCGGTTTCAAAAAGTGGTGGTCTTTGCATAGATTGCCCTTCTAGGTATTTGTTGGAATCCATAGATCGATTCAAGTTTTAAAATACAATATACTTTAAAAATTCTTGAGCAACCTGCTCTGATACCAATTGTAGAAACTAGAAGGGGGTTGAATAGTTTCTTATATTTACTTGTTAAAATGTGGTTTCCAAAAATCTTTTTTCAAAAACTTAGGCTTGAGGAAATATGTGAAATCTTCTTATGCACAATATGAACAATGATAGTGTAACTAATACTAACAAATATATATATGCACAAAGAATAAATAATGATAGTATAACTAAGCTAATACTAACAATTGTATATGCATAATGAATAAAGAATGTAAAGAGTTAAGAGTAAAGAAAGATCAAACCGAACACCAAGGATTTATAGTGGTTCGGAAACAAAGCTCACTCCTCGTTCCTACTCCACTCCTCGAGTACTCCTTACTCGAGAGTTCACTACACAACAAGCTCCTTATGGTGGAGAAAACCATACACGTCGCTTAACCAATTTCTGACTCTAAGCTAAAAGTCGAGCCCTAATCGTAGCTAGGACCAATCTACACAACTATAATTAGTACATACACAACTTCCAAATAGACACAACTACTTGGATCTTCACAACTATGACACAACTACAAGTGTATAAAATTAGATCTTCAATGGATCTTTGGTGGTGGACTCAACACTTCACAAGGATAGTGTTCTTCTCTTTGCACTTGGAGAGGAAAGGATGGAAGAACAAGATTCACTTCTTAAACAGGTAGTAAGCAAACAAATGATCAAAGATTTGAGTGATTAAAGAAGGGTTTTGAATCTGGAAATAAATGTGCAAAAGAGGTGAGTTGAAAAGCTGAGAATGGTCCACTATTTATAGGACAAAGGAGCCAACGGCTATATCTGCCCACGGTACCTTATCTTAGCCCGCGGTACCTTATCGATAAGGTACCGCCTAGGGGCTAAGGTACCGTCGGACTAGACTCCGCTCCCTTTTTGTCCTTTAGTGGTGGAGGTCATATCTGGCTTAAAAAATATCCTGATAGAATATTCCTAACCAAATAAGAATATGCCATTTTCAAATTTTCAAATATTTAATTTAATAAAACATTTTCTTAAAAAGAAAGTTTAATAAAAACTTGTCACACTTAATAAAAAGTGAGTTTTAAGAAAAGGTTAAATTACTTGATCACTTGATTAAGGTTAGTACTTGTTTATCCATACCTTAAGTGAAAATGGGTAAAATGAAAAATACTTGAACTCAAGAATTCGTTTTTCGTTGTTTTCGTAAATGCTTGTTTTTACATATTGTCGTAATCAAAACAGAGCGAGACCGAAAAATGCAAGTAACGTTTTTAAGCATTATTGCATTAACAGTTTTTTTCAGTTAACGACGAGATCCGTCTTACTAACTCCTGAGCATATTCATTTTACTTCTGCCAGAAAAATCAGTACAAATTGTTTCAGCTTTACAAGAACGTGAACTATTATCTTATAGCTGCGAAGACTTCTAGTCATCATTCATGATGCAAATTTTGAAATTCCTTAAATTCATGATTAGCAGATTATTCCAGAGTTTTCAGACAAAAATTTCAGAAGGCTTTCCAGAAATTCATTCCTAACCACGAGACAGAGTTTAACATCGAACTTGTCTCAACGACGGAAACTGTTTTCAGAACTCTTTATCGCAGGACTTCAGCAGAGTTAAAAGAGTTGCAGCATTTTCTGCAAGAGTTACCGGAACAAGGCTGTATTCGCCCTAACGCACCACTAGGAGGTGTACCGTTTCTGTCTATCAGAAAGAAGGCCGATAATATGAGATCATGTATCGATCACTGGAAATTTACAAGATCACCATTCATAAACGATACTCATTCTACGAATAGAATGTAACCTGACCTACTACGAGGTCCTTAAATATTTTCCAGAACAACTCGTGACCATGCCACCAACAGTGGTGAGAGAAGAACATGATGTCTTCCAGATTGCTGTTGAACACGTTATAGTCTCTCTAAAATTTAAATTTTACTTCTGAGCTCCCTAATACTCCAGCTATAGTATGAGGTTTATGAATAAAACTTTTCCAGGAGTTCTTAGACAAAATCGTCAGTATACTCACTTATTACATCCTGAAATGTTAAACTCTAGAGAAGAACACGAGAATTATCTTCTCACGATCATACAGATCCTCCGATAGGAGAAAATTATATACGCAGCTTTCCGGATGTGATTTCCAGTTGAACAATGTGGCAGTTCTGGGCCACGTTATTTCAGCAAAAAAGAAGTTTCAGACAATTCTGCGAAGGTGAAGGCCATCACCAGATGGTCAAGGCCGACGCCCATGATTAAAGTACAGATTTTCTGGAACTCAGCTGACTACTACCGCAGAAATGCTGACAGTTCTCACGATTAGCTTTTCGTGACTAAGCCTACGTATAAAGGAGAGGACCTACACTAATAGTATGTATTCCACAAGATTCTACGCGAAGAGAGATCTAATTTACCGAGACTCATAGTTCTTTCATGACTATTCACCCAGATTCTACCAGAATGTACCAAAATTCCAGGCAGGATTTCGATAGGAACAGTATAACACGTTGAGGCAGCTATGTTCATATCTAATGCCTGCCATCCCAACAGATTCAAGATAGGACACTGACATGCTAATGAGTTATTACGACCATTAGCAATTTTTAAACAGAAATGAGATAAGATTCATGGAGGTTATTGTCAGTTACCACAGACTCTGACGAAGCATGATGCTATCTAAGTCGTTGTTAACCAGTTAACCCAGCCTACACGTCTCCTTCTATCCGAAATGATTACGCGGTAACGAATCTACAGGAAATTCAACAATAGATCGTACGATTTCAAGGCATTCCATCGACCATCATATCAGACATAATTCATGTTCATAATCACGTATATGTTCACATTCACGTTTATCTTCACTTTCACGTTTACATCTCATTCGCAGTATGATGCTGTTCCAGTTCATGTTTCGTGCTATCTCATGATTTAAGCTCACGTTAGCATTCATAACATTGTCCACGTTCAAGTTCGTATGCCATTTCGCGATATACGTTTCACAGTCTATTACTGAAAACGGTTACAAAAAGCTTGAGAAACCAGACTCAAGTTTAGCACAACTATTCCATAACCAGGCAGACGTTTCACATCTCAGGCCGTATCGTTTGTATTCTTTCCTCAGTCAGCATACGTTTATGATATTTTCTAGTATCACGCTTATAGTATGTTCCACGTATCACATACATGACCTATTTCATGCACAACGCTCCTTTTATGATCGTGAACCACGTTCACAATTTCTCACGTAGCACGTTCCCAATTGTTCACGTAGTTCGTCCCTATATATCTTCAGCAGCTTGCTCAGATATAGAAATGTTATCTTTTCAGAATATTTACACGTAACGTTTCATGTATCATACATCTTATAGTTTATTCAGTCTATCAGATTCAGAAAATCTATCTTAAATATGGAACCAGGAACTATTCAACATCGTCAGGACAGGGTCATCAGGACCAAGATGTTCATTATGTTTAGATCTTTGAAGGAATCGTTTCAAGCGGGAGGCCATTCGAAACAGAGGAGTCCATCCGGACCTCTCATCCTTTTCCTTCAATAAATCCGGTTAAGTCCTTTCAGCCATGTTACGTTCCATGTCCTCTTCAGTCATGTCACGTTTATACCCTTTCAGCAGCATCATGTTCTAAATCAAGGACGAACGATCCTTCAGCTAATATGTCTTTGCAGCCTTCATGCTCTATCAGCATATGTGTCCTTTCAGCTTTTATAACTTCATCATCTTATTACCTTTAATTCGAGGACGAATTTCTCCTTTTTAGAGGGGAAGAATTGTAAAACCCGGTATAGTCGTATCTTTAATTCGGGGACGAATTATTCTTTTTAGAGGGGAAGAATTGTAAAACCCGGTATAGTCGTATCTTTAATTCGGGGACGAATTATTCTTTTTATAAGGGAAGAATTGTAAAACCCGCATTTAAAATCCAAGAACATAAGTTATATACAGTCTCAGATTTAATTGAATTTGTGACGTAATTAATTACTAAGAAAATAATTATTAGTTAATAATTAATTACTAGCTATCTAGTGTTACGGACGTAATTATTTTCAAAAGATAAATTAAGTCATGTCAGGAAATAAAAACACAAAAACGTACGCGAGTATTTGGACACGAGCACGAGCTAAAAATTACGTCACGAGAATTAAGTCGAAATAAAATGAAGCATATGTATAATACAATAAAGGGGTCGGGTTTTATTATACAACAAAGAAAGAAAGAGTTGGGTTTTTGGGCCCAGTTCAATTACTAAAAGAAAACATACGGGTGTTTTACTTCCCACCCCTTTTGTCAAAACAGTAAACAAGAAAAAAAATAATTTAGGGTTCCTTGTCCATTTGTAGTAGCCGCCGGTTAGAAACACCACACCAAGAAAATTCAGACTAAGATTTCATCAATTATTCGTGGGTACTCGTCATCTCATTACCAATCTAAAAACGGTAAGCATTTTACCCTTGTCTTATATCACGTTTATTTTATTTAATCTAAGAACAGAAATAAATCAATAAGGGCGTCGTGTTTCTGCTTGAATCATGAAAACCGAGACCATAAGGTCTCGGTGTGTCTGCTGTGACCAACCGTGACCCACACAGGGGCGGTGGCTCCCGTGTTTTTTATCAGCCGCAGCCAAAACACATTCAGAGGGTGTTTGTTTTAGGCACGGGCTGTTTTCCTTGAGTCGATAGCAACCCAGCAGCAGTCAGGGGGGTTGTTTTTGACCAGTCAGGGGTGTTTGGGTTAAACTGGAATAAAGGGGGGGTGTTTGGTATTACAAAACAGTGGTAAATTGTATATAATCAGTGGGAACCAAACCCAAACAGTGGGAACTATATAATCAGTGGGAACTACATAAAGACACTGACAATAATATTCAGACCAGTGGGTACATGTTTAAACAGAAATTAAAAAGATTTAAATCTGAAGTTAGCGACAGTTTAGCGACAGTATTTCTGTCGTAGTTTTAATGACAGATTCTGGACAGCTTTTAGTCACAGTTTTAGTGACAGATTTTTCTGTTGCTAATTCTTATAGGCATATTTTATATAGTTTGTTGAATTGTTTTAGCGCGACTGAGAAGGGGGTATGTCGGTAGGCTCGAGACATGGTTATAATAATAATAATGAAGATTTTTAAGTTATACCTTTTTATTACTTTTTTTTATAAATGTTTTAATTGTATATTTATAGGAATTAAATTAAAATAGTTTTATAATAATTAAAAGGATATAATTTTATTAAAAACAAGATGTCCTTCATGGGGACACAAGTTGGTGATATTGACATTATTGCCACTTTTCTTAAAAGCCTTGGTGATGCGTGGAAGATTGAGGCATGATCTATACTTGCCAATAACACTCACAAAAGTTCTACTTTTGATGATATCTACAACAAACTGAGGCTGTTGGAGAATGAAACTCTTTTGGAGCATGGAAGTAAGTCTACCAATAGCAACATGGCCTTCTTCTCACATAGTGAAGGTCAATTTGATCAGAAGGACTCATACATGCACCCAGTTACTGGATCATCATGTGTCAACGCTGGATCATGTCCTGTCAATGCCTCACATTCAGACGCTGACACATACAAAATTGACTCACCAAGAGTTAAGCCTGCTGGTTTGGATCTGGATACTGTGTGTGCATACATTGCTTCTTTGCCCAATGGTTCAGTGATTACATATGAGGACCTTGAGCAAATAAGTGATGAGCACTTGGAGGAGATGGATATTAAGTGGAACATGTCTCTTGCTAGTATAAGAGCAAACAGGTGGAATAGAAGGTTTAAGAAGAAGATGACCTTTAATGCAAAGGACACTGCTGGATTTGATAAATCCAAGGTTGCGTGCTACAATTGTCATCGTATAGGGCACTTCATGAGGGAATGCAGATCTCCAAGAAGATCTGATGCTGGCAGACCCTCAAGCCAAGTTGTTAAGGCTTAGGATCCTAAGGCCATGGTGGCAGTGCAAGAAATTGATGGTATTGGATGGGACTGGAGCTATTTGGCTAAAAATGGGGAAGAGGATAAAGCTTTGGTTGCTGAGATAGAAGAAGAAGAGCATGTTCAATGTGCTCTCATGGCACACTCCTCCTCTTCATCAAATAATGAGGTATACGATGATGCTTTTTGTCGTAAGGGTTGTCGTTTAAATACTAAAAAACTTAACAAAGAGGTTTTAAGATTGTTAAGTGATGTGAGTACTGAGAGATGCAAATTGTCTAACTATCAAATTGCTCTCACTCAAACTGAGAAGACAGTTTCTGAGTATAAGAAAATGGAATTTGACTTAAAAGATAAAATAAATATCTTAAAACATGAGTTAAATGCTAGTAATGATGTTAGAAACATCATGGAAAGGGTTAATGGTGAATTACAAGCTAAGTTAGATGAGGTTATCAAGAATAAGGATAATGTTGACCTTAAAATTCAGAGATTTGATAAGGCCTCACAAACCCTAGGAGAATGTGTTAATAAACAGAGGGATCCTAAGGAAATGACTGGGATTGGGATGAAAGACTATACTGTGGTTCCACCACCAGCTGGGGATTTCTATGGTGTCTAAAGAAAGGACTTATCTTGGACTGGTTTACCAGAACTCCAAGAGGAAGAATTTATTCCTCCACCAAGAGTCCTTACCCCAGTTGAAGAGTATAGGCAAAAGCTGACTGATTTGAATGAATGAAAGAAAGCCAACCCTACCTTGTTTGTTAAGGGTGGCATGTTGTGTGAAAGTCCAAATGAGTCTACCCCTATTAAGGTAACAAACCCAATCACTGGCAAGACTGTTGACCTTGGCTCAAACACTGTTAGAAAACCTAGCATTAAGTATGCAAAAATGTATAGGAATTCTAGGTCACCAAAAAGCCAAGTTAGTAATGATGGAACAGGCTTCTTTTCTTCTAGACCTAGAGTTGTGTCTAGAAAAGCCTGTTACACTTGTGGTAGCTTTTCACATTTAGCATATAAGTGTGTCAACGCTTCCAAGGTTAACGCTGTTAAAAAGTCAAACATTGTCAGACCCAAAACTTTTGTGGAGCAAAGTCCACAAGTTGTTAGACCAGCCCCATTCTTCACTAGAGGGTCTAACACTCATGGACAAAGACCATTTCAGAAGACCAATAATTGGTCTAATAGGCAATGGGGTTCTGTAGCAAACCCTAGGTTCAACGCTGACAAGGGTAATTTCAGCATTGACAAGACCAAATCCAACGCTGACAGAAACGTTGCTAGACCTAAATATTTGCAACCACAGGGTAAGGGGTCTAAAGCTTCTTCAAGCTTGACATGGAGACCTAAGCAAGATCAAAACCCTAATTCTAATGGGCTTTCTATGACCTGCAACAGATTTAATTATATTTCAAAGGTCATTACAAAACCAATTGGGGTTAACTGGGTATTTCATCCAAAAAGGGATGAACAAGGGGTTGTTATAAGAACTAAGTCTGTTCTTGTTGAACAACCAGATGAATCCAAGTCTGCTAAGGCTTGGGTTCCCAAAGAAAACTAATTTGTTTTCTTTATGTGCAGGGCATTCAAAAACAGGTCAATGATTATGGATATTGGGACAGTGGATGCTCTAGGCACATGACAGGGAAGGAAGATTATCTAACTAACTTCACTCCCATTAAGGATGGTGATAAGGTTTACTTTGGAGGCGGATATGGAACTATCACAGGCAAAGGAACTCTTCTCACCAAGAACTTGCGTTTTGAAAACGTGTTTCTGGTAAAGGAACTTGATTACAATCTTTTTAGTGTATCATAAGTTTGTGATAACAAAAATAAAGTTCTGTTTACTGATATTGAATGCTTGGTGTTAAGCAAGGATTTTAAAATCCCAGATGAGAAATATATTGACTATAGAACACCTAGGCATAAAGACATCTATAATGTGAATCTTAATGGTATTAGGATGAATAATAATATGTCATGTTTTTATGCTAAAGCTTCAGTTGATGAGAGTAATCTATGGCACAGGAGACTAGGGCACATAAACTTTAAGAATATAAACAGGCTTGTGAGACTTGGCTTGGTTGATGGTTTGCCTGAAAAGGCTTTCCACAATGACCACTCTTATATTGCATGCCTTAAGGGCAAGCAGCACAAGGTCTCATTTAAGTCTAAACAGGTGCACTCTAGTTCTAGACCACTTCACTTGCTACATATGGACCTGTTTGGTCCAACTAATATAGAGAGTTTGAATGGTAAATCATACTGCTTTGTCATCACAGATGACTTTTCTAGGTTTACTTGGACTTTCTTTTTAGCTAGGAAAAGTGACACTGCTGATACTTTAATTGACTTTATTACTCAGATAGAGAAGAAAACTGGTAATGAAGTTAAAATGCTTAGGAGTGACAACGGTGGTGAGTTTAGAAATAAGCTTTTGGATGATTTTTGTGCCAAGAAAGGGATTACTAGGCAGTTTAGTGTTGCCAGAACCCCACAGCAAAATGGGGTTGCTGAGAGAAAGAATAGAACCCTAATTGAAGCAGCCAGGACTATGTTGGTTGATGCTCATTTTCCCATAGCTTTTTGGGCTGAGGCTGTGAATACAGCTTGTTATGTTCAGAATAGAGCATTGGTCAACAAGATACAGAACAAAACACCTTATGAGTTACTTTGGGGAAGGAAACCTAATATTGGTTTTCTTAAACCTTTTGTTGTCATGTAGTTGTACTTGATACTAGTGATGCCTTAGGTAAATTTAGTGCTAAAGGTGATGAAGGCTACTTCATGGGTTATTCAGTGCAGAGTAGGGGATATAGGGTTTACCTTAAGAAGGAAAAACGTATACTTGAGAGAGTACATGTTAGGTTATTAGAGAGTAAACCTAGTGATCCTGAATGTGGTCCAAATTGGTTGTTTGACTTGGAACCTCTATCTAAGACTTTGAATTATATGCCTGTTACTAATCTAGACATTGTGAATGTAACTTCAAATGTTGTGGAAGAACCAGTTGTTGATGTTTCAGGTACACAGGTTAATGAAGAGGTTGGATCACAAGCAGACAAGTCATCTCCCATACAAGAGTATGTCACAATCCCCATATGGACAGATGCTTTTGCTGCTACTGGAAAGGATAATGGTGGTCCCCAAGTATCACCAGTTAACAACATGCATGGTCCTTTAGGCGCTGACAAAGGAAAATCTGGCGCTGACAGGACAAATTCAGGCGTTGGTGGCTCAAACGTTGACAGCACCAATTCAGGCGTTGATGGATCAAACGCTGACAACCTTGGTTCAGGCGTTGAAAACACTTTTAGGCATATCTTCTCTTCCAATTTTGAACAAGGTGAACCTTCAAGCATACATGAAGAAGATCATACTAATATTGATGGAAGAGAGTCTGAAGAAGATATTGGCAACATGGATGATAAGATTGAAGACAACAGCCTTTTTGAGGGAGGAGTTCTCACTTCTACTATGAAGAATCATCCCCTTCACAAATTATTGGGGATGTTATGACTCCTATTCAGACTAGAAGATCTCATCAGAATCTTGGTGGATTCATTGCCAATATACACAAGAAGGTTGATACCCCTCTTGTTCAAGCATGTTTGTTTTCCTGTTTTCTGTCACAACAAGAACCCAAGAAGATCTTTGATGCTCTCAAAGAACCAAGTTGGGTGGAAGCAATGTAGGATGAGCTTCACCAATTTGCAATTCAGGATGTTTGGGAGCTGGTTGATTGTCCCAGGTATGTCAGACCTATTGGGACAAGATGGGTTCTAAGGAACAAGAAAGATGAAAGAGGCATTGTGGTCAGAAACAAGGCACGTTTAGTGGCTCAGGTATATACACAAGAGGAAGGGATAGACTATGAGGAGGTCTTTGTACCAGTTGCAAGGATTGAGGCTATAAGGATATTTCTAGCCTATGCTTCTAGCATGGGCTTCACTGTCTATCAAATGGATGTGAAGAGTGCCTTCCTCTATGGCACAGTTGTTGAGGAGGTATATGTTATGCAGCCTCCTGGTTTTGAGGATCCAGAGAATCCAGACAAGGTGTATAGAGTCAAGAAAGCTATGTATGGAATTCATCAAGCCCCAAGAGCATGGTATGGTACATTGTCCACTTATTTAGTGGAAAATGGATTCAAAAGGGGCACCATAGACCAGACATTATTTACAAAGAAGGCTGGTAAGGATGTCTTACTTGTTCAGGTTTATGTTGATGATATCATCTTTGGCTCCACCAATCCAAAGATGAGTGAAGACTTTTCCAAGCTTATGACAGACAAATTCAAGATGAGTGCAATGGGGGAGATGAACTTCTTTCTAGGGTTACAAGTTCAGCAGAAAAAAGATGGTATCTTCATCTCTCAGGATAAGTATGTAGCAGAAATCTTGAAGAAGTTTGGCTTTTCTCCACATGAAAAGAGGGCTACTAGTCCTATGGACAGAGAACACCCTTGGGGAAAGGTTGGAGATGGAAAAGATGTGGATGTCAGGCACTATAGATCAATGATTGGTTCATTGATGTATCTCACAGCCTCAAGACCTGACATCATGTTTGTTGTATGTGCATGTGCACGCCATCAAGTGACTCCCAAAGAATGTCACCTTTATGCTGTCAAGAGAATCTTTAAGTATCTAAGATGTTATCCAGATCTTGGCTTGTGGTACCCAAAAGATTCACCATTAGAGATTATTGCATATTCAGACAGTGACTATGGAGGTGATAAGTTTGATAGAAAATCTACAAGTGGTGGATGTCAGTTTCTTTGGAGTAGGTTGATATCTTGGCAATGCAAGAAACAAACAGTGGTGGCCAATTCTACAACTGAAGCAGAGTATGTAGCTGCAGCTGCTTGTTGTGGACAAGTCTTATGGATTTAGAACCAGTTGTTGGATTATGGGTATAATTTCATGCATACCAAGATATTTGTTGACAATAACAGCACTTTATGCATTATTAAAAATCATGTACATCATTCTCAAACAAAACACATAGAAATTAGACATCATTTTATAAGGGATTGTTTTGAAAAAGGTTTAATACAACCAGATAGGGTTGACACAGAAGAAAATGTGTCTGATTTATTAACTAAACCTTTTGATGCTGGAAGGTTCCAATACTTGGTAACAAGTATTGGAATGATCAATCTCACTTAATATGTGTTTTGGGGTCTTATTGTAAAAGTATGTACATGATAATGCATTGTTATTGGTCTTGTTGAGGATTTAGATTTTCCACTATATTTTTCTAACACTGACAAAGGTTACCTTAACGCTGATAAGTGTTATTGTGACGTTGTCAGCAATATATTTGTCTAATGCTGACAAAGGTTTCTTTAACGCTGACAAGTGTTATCGGGACGTTGTCAGCAACAATGTTAGTTTTGTGGTTTTAATCTAAATGTGCAGGTGGTGTTAACATTATACAATTGGATACAGAGTTGCTTATGGATCCATGGAGAATCATTTGAGCATGTTTTTATTTATGGATGATGGTTGGAATATTTCTATTCCTATCTTGACATAAAAAATTTTATGTTCATGCATATTTTTGGGCAACATATGTATCACAGTTTAAGGGGAGGTTTTAGGAACCTCTAGGACTTTTGGGTATTCTTATGATACTCTTATCACAATTCTAGATTGTGTCCACAGGTGAGTATGAGTTAGTTTTACTAAATCATGAGGCACTGTAGCATGCAAAGTTGATATACTATGCATGCTGCCAAGACATTTTTGGCCTAGAATTGGTTGTGGTCTGTTGGGAGACTTGGGAATGATTTTATCATGGGTTTTACCTGGGAGTAACAAGGAATTTTATGAGATAACTTAGTTGTTAATTACTTTGTTAAGGTCATTTTTCATTTTTATACTTTGTTAAGGTCATTTTTCATTTTTATAAACTTTTATTTTTGGACGCTGACGAGTATTTTTCCAAGCGTCGTTATGACCAATTTAGACGCTGACATGGCTTTGGCAAACGTTGACAAGAATATAGCCGTTGGGCGTTGACGGGTTATTTTTGACCGTTGACACTCATTGGGACCTACCCAGTTGTTACTTTTTGACAAATTTTTGGGCCGTAATTTTGGGAGCAGATACCTTTTAATTAATGCATGAGATAACTTATTTTCTTTTCAATATTTTCATCATGATATTTTGAAAATAGTTGCCTCATTTTTTACCAATCACATGCTTATATCTCTCCTATATATTTGGCTCCTATTTTTAAACAGGATACCTATCATTCTTGTCTAACAATTTTCTACTATACTTCATCTTTATCAATCATTCCAACAGCTTTCTTCTGCAATGGCACCAAAATTTAAACCAAGTGATTTGGTATTAGGATTCCGGAGTCAACACAACATGATTGCATATTTGGACGCTGATGACACTCTGTTTCCACAATACACCCAGATGGTGGCGTATGTGAATGCATTCCCAATTAGGTATGCTCTTTCTCATGCTCCTCTCATCTCTGTCACACATATTAAGCAGTTTTAGAACACTGTTAGTTCCTCAACAGTTAATAACGTGACTACATTATCATCTATTGTTCATGGGCGCACATGGGTGGTTACTGAAGCCTTGGTTTGCCAGGCTTTGCATCTTGATGATGCAGATGGTATAACCACCCTCCCCATTCATGAAATAGAATAAGGACTAAGGGCTTTGGGTTATCCTTTCCCTGATGAGGGAACTTTAAACAAATATCATAAACAGGAGTTTCCCCTAGCCTGGAAGTACCTCATACATGTCATCTTACAATGTTTGAGTCCCAAGTGTACTGCACACAATGAGATTAACAGATCCATTGCTAGTGCTATTGTGTGCATTGCAACTGGGCAAAAGTTTAATTATTCTAAAATGATTTTTGTTGGCATGTGTAAAAACAAAGGGAGTAAGATGACTTTGGCTTATCCCACATTTTAACAAATGGTTTTTGATGTCCAAAATTACTACACAAGAGATCATGATGATTTTTATGAGATCCCTGTGCAAAAGAAAGCTATTTTTGCAATGATGAACTCACCCCCTCACCGTGACTTACCCCTCACCCCAGCTATGCTTGCTGTTATTGAAGCAGCACAACCCCAACCAGACCCACAACCACAACTTGACCCAATACCAGAACCTTTACCTTCACCACAACACATGCAAATTGACCAAGAACCCTTTGACGCTGACACATTAAATGTTGGCGTTGATACAAGTAATCCAAATATTGACACTTTTCCTTCACAGACCCAAACACCCCTTAACCAACCCACATCCACCCAATCCACATCATCTTCTACCCCACCACAATATAGGTTGCAAAAACGCCAAAGGACTACTGGAGTGTTCTCCTCTAGTGGTCCTAGCCATGTAGCAGAGAGAACCACCACCCATGAATCTAACTTGGGAGGTGAAATACCCATTTTAAAGGAGGACAGATTGGAACCAATGACATTAATGGAATTGACGGCTGTCTACATTAGCTTGCAAAAGCAAAATGCAGACTTGGTACATATTGTCAGTACAAAAGGCCTTGAACTCAAGCAATTGAGGGAGAGGATTGTCATTTTGGAGAATGCTAGCACCAGGCGTGGGATGGAGGAATCTTCCAAAGGGGAGGATGAGCAGATTAATGTGAGTGATAAGGGCTCACATGATGGTGAATCTTTGGGTGTTGCTGAGGCCCTCACTGAATTGAAGAGGCAACCAGGTTTTGATACTTCTCTGGTAACCCCTACAAATTTAGACTTGTCTTTTACAGCTATGTTGGAGCAAATTACAAGAGGCGCTGAGACAAGTAATTTGGGCGTTGACAAGCAAAATTTGAACGCTGACACACCAAGCGCTGACAAGAGCAAAGTGGGCGCTGACATAAGAAATTTGAGCGTTGACAGACCTGCAGATGAGGTTGATGTATTCCAGTCATCATCCATCATCAAAGAAGTATCTTCATAGGTATTACCATCATCCTTACCCATCATTGATCCATTAGATAAGGGTAAAGGAATTATGGTAGAAGTAGAAGTTCCAAAGGATGCAGCACAGGTAGAGTTTGACAGAAGGTTGGCTGCACAACTTATGGAACAAGAAAGAAAGAAGGTTGGTGAATCACCATTTGTTGTCACTTTAGAGGAACAAGAAGGAAGTGATGAAGCAAGTTCAGACTCAAGTGTGATGATTATAGAACAACCAAAAAGACTTGTATGGTGATGATTTGGCAAGAGAGAAGCTGAATGAGTTGAAATTGCAAGTAGATTTTGATATGCCAGAAGTTGTTCAGATGTATCATGCTTGGGAAGATAAGTGTATGGAGAATCCAGATTTGACTATTTCAAACCAGATTTGGGGTTTGGAGATTCTTCTAAGAGTACAAAAAGACTACAAGGTAATTCTGAAACACAAAGCTAGCAATATTCTCTCAATGCTGAAAAGGGATAGAAGGGAGCTGTACTACATGCTACTCAGATGTCATGGAACAGGATGGACCTATAAGAAATTGTTAGGATTATCCTTTGAAGAGTTGGAGTACAAGGCTTATCCCATTTGGGCAAGAGTGCAGGAAGAAAACACTCTAAGACTTCTTTCTGATGAAAGGAAAGAAGAACTTGCAGAAGAGATGGAGCTTAAGAAGGCAATGATTGTTCCCAGACCTTTGAAGAAGGGAGTTCCTCTTGAGTTTCCTAAAGATATGGATAGATTGAATCCAAGTGAAGCTGTTATAAGAAGGAGCATTAAGCTCTCACCATTGGAAGCTTCAGATATGGTACAAGTGTTACCTCTTGATTCCAGAAACCCTATTATAAGCTATGAAGAAGATGAATGTGGGTTTTGGAAGATTGACAGGTATGGGAAAGAGGTACACACTTTTACTACACTTATATCTCTCTTTGCAAGTTTTGATAAAGAAGACTTGGTAGACCTTTGGAGGTTATTAGAGGCCAAGTATGAGACTGAAGCTCCTACTTCAATCAATGGAATGAAACTTTGGTCAACATTCAAGAGAATGTGTGGACCAAGAGAAGAAGATCCTGATGTTTGGAAGGATCTTGAAGATGATCCCAGTGGTCTTCAATGGCGTTTGTATTCAGCTGATGGTGTTTATTACTTGAGTTCTATAAAGTTTGCTGAGTATCTTCTTGTAGATGGTCAGTATTCCATGTCCAAAGAAGTTTTGGAGAAGATGAAGACAACACAGCTGGAGATTGATTATTCAAGTGACGTGGCCAAAGATTTGATCAGACATATTTATTACCAATATGATAAAAGTTGTAAGATTCCTCCTAGTTCTTAATGTTTATTCAGAAACTTGATTACTAGAGTAGATATCAAGTTTAGGGGAGGATTGTTGGGAATAAAATGTAGCCAGTCTACTTGAGCGCTGACAAGAGGAAAACAAGCGTTGATAGGAAGAAAACAAACGCTGACAGATCAAGCGTTGACAAGAAGAAGTCAAGCGTTGATAGGTTGAAGACAAGCACTGATGGAAAGATTTAGTCTACATGTGTATTTTTTCTAGTTTGTTTCTAGTAAAGATAAGTTCAACATTGTATTTTCTATAATTATCTTTACCTAGAATAGTTGATACGTAGACTCTTGTACAAGACTTCTTATGTCTATAAAAGAAGACCTTTAGGTTATGTTTAATATAAGTTTTTCATACGTTAAACACTTTCATTGTAAGCAAGTTTGTTATAATCAATCAAGTGAAAGTTTGTTTACATCTTTGTGTGTTCTTGTTTAAGTGTTAATTCTGCATAACACTTAGATTACTTTATACATAAACAAAGTTTCTCTACGTGTATAACTTGATCTAATCTTGTATACACAAGCTTAATCGATCTAAGTTTGGGATCAACAAGTGGTATCAGAGCCTCGTGGCTCGTGATGCTAGGACCAATAAGGTGTTCGTGTATGGTGAAAAGAAGAAAAATCCGTCTAGGGTTTTTCTGGACGTTTTTGTGTGCGCAGCAGTATTCAGAAGGTCATAACTTTTGGTTAAACCGTTGGATCGTCACGAATTTTCTTGTGTATGTTCTATACACATATATCTAGATATCCATCAGAGGGATTGTCAAGTTTTATCCCCAAGAAAAAGTTATTAAGCGTCAAAGTCTGCAGTGGTCATATGCTGTTTTCTGTGAACAGTAAAAGTAAAAACGCGATTTCTCCTTCGTTAACCGTTGGATCGTCGTGAAATTCGATCTGTAGGTTCTTGACACTTGTGTCTAAGATCTCACCGAAGGGATCTTCGATCTGATCTCTCATGAAGAAGTTATTTGATGTCGAAGTTCACTGCAGTTTATGGATTTTCACATAAAATCATGATTTAGGGTTTATAAAACCCTAGATCAATTTGCCGCTGATGGATGTTATTTAGACGCTGATAGATGTTGGTGTGACGCTGATAGATGTTGGTGTGACACTGACAAGGCATGGATGAGACGCTGATGGCCAGGCGCTGACAGGTACAAAGTTGGCGTTGACAGGAATAAGTTAAGCGTTGTTGGGAAGCGCTGACACTTGTTGTCCGACATATGGTGTTCCAAGCGCTGATAAGTATTGTCCGATATTGGACAATACATCTGGTAAGGATGTTGGACAAAGGAGGATATTGGATAACAAAGGAATAGCTGTTGTTTGAGAAAATTGGTACGTTTTAGCACACAAAAAGGAGGAATTTACACACGAAGATACATGGAATCTCCGTTTGTATATAGAATATCATGTTGATATATATGGCTCGGATATTTTTACAAGGAGTAAATGATTTTTAAGTAAGTTCACAACAATTCATGGAGAATTTGAGGGATATTTTAAACTATGTAATCGGGATAGCCTTGTGAAAGAGTTATCCGCCAAGTCCTTTTACATATGGTATGAAGATGTTGTTCCATTAACATTTGTCATGAAAAGGTGTTGGCTTAAGGGGAAGAATTCTATGGTAAATTTGAAGTTCGAAGAATATTTTCGCGAGTTTGTGTTCTATTATATCTTTAAAGATGGTGCCTAGTCAACATTATTCTTTAGAGGTAACTTGTTCATGCTTACACGGTTGGTGACGAAGACTTGTCATATCTAGCAATCTTCTCTTGCTATCACTTGAAGGAGTTACATTATCGTGCTCAGTGTCTCACAAAGGATGAGGATTTTGACAAGAGACCGAGGTCTGCTTATACTTTAACGTTTTCATGTAAGTTCGACGTCACATGGATAGTACAAGATATGGAACACAAGGTCGGGTTATTCTACTTCTACATTAAAAATATTATATTTATTTTTCTTCAAGATCATTACACAGAGCCTACATTTGGAGAATCTTCAAGATTGCATACATTGTTTACTTCCCTGTTGATGTGACAAAATGGGGAAGACATACATGCTACATTTGAGGGGAAGCAATTTGAAGATCATGTACAACTTACAAGAGATACACAAAGAGTTTTGCCAACATCAACTAGGGGAAGATTGTTGGGTCAAAAAGTTGATGTGGCAGAAACTCAAAAACGAAGAAAACATGAAGACATTTGTCTAAGCGTTGTCAAGAGCAATCCAAGCGTTGACAAGAGCAAATCGGAGGTTGATGGCTCAAGTGTTGTCATGTACAATCTAAGCATTGTCATGTACAAACGAAGCATTGACAGAAACGTAGACAAGAAGCCTTTGGAAGCTTCTATTTGGATATATATGCAGGATATATTCTGTATATAGTTATTTAAATAGAAGATTTATATGTTTATTCATTCTTATCTCTTGTAAACCCTAATCCTTACACTATAAAAGGAACCAAGGGTATTAGGTTTATTCATAACTCATATTCACAATGTAAACCTAAAAGCGTGTATCGACTAGACGTGGGATTCAATGTATACACGTCTAGTGATTGTTGATTATTAATATAATGAACAATCCAATTGTTTTAATTCATGTGTCTTGTGCCTAAACACCTTGTTACATAGTTATTGTTCTTTTTCGCTTTGATTGTATAATGATATGAACAATGGCTATGCCTAGTAGCTAAAAGATTCGAGGAAACCAAGGTTTCCACATGGATTCTTGGTTATTTCGGTACTGATTGGTTATGTCGGTACTCAATTTGGTTATTTCGGTATTTGGCTTATGGGCTATTTCGGTACTGAGTTTCGGCTCCTATTTCGGTATTGGGTACCGAAATAACTATTTCGGTATGGTTGTATGACTAACCTGCTATTTCAGTTGAACAATGCCTATTTTGGTATGGGTACCAAAATGTTTATTTCGGTATGAATTACCGAAATGGGTATTTCAGTATAACTGTTTCAGAAGCTATTTCAGTATGAATACGGAAATAAGTATTTCGACAAAAGTGACCAGTATTCAAATTCAAGGATGCCTAAAAAAATTCAAAACTTAAAAAAGGGGATTTTTGAAGTTTTTTGGCAAAACAATTTGTACTTCCAAGTAAAATAAGCCTCAATGAACCATAAAAATGCAAACTTTTTTATTTAAAGCCGGAAATTTTAAATCAAGAACGGTACTTGATTTAAATTTTTTACCAAATATCAATGAAAGAAAGGATCAAGCTTGTGTTTTATGCGACTTCACTAAAACCAAATCAATACTAGATCAAAAGGTTAGCCTTAGATGAAGTTTGAAGCAAATAAAACACAAAAAAATTTTAGGCGTGATGTATATGGAACTCCACACGAATCAAAATCAACAAACACAAGATCAATGATCAATCGCTAAATGGCTCTTGATACTAATTGTAGATTTATGATAAACCTTAACTAGTATTTAGAGAGAGGAGGTAGAGAGAGGTTGGAACAGAAACTTGTAGAGAAAGAAACTAGAGAGAGAAAGTGTAAGAACTATGTGTTTTATAAAATGAGCCAACACCCTCTCCATGTATGGAGAGGGTTTATATACCTATGACATAAGTCATGATGGGCTTTAGTACACACATGGACTTAGTATAGACTAAGGCCCGTTTGTATACTACTAAACTACCTAAACTACGAGCACGTTACATATAAATAGCATTGGAGCGACGATCCTTATAAATATGTAAAACGTAATTTCAACAATATCATTAATCTAGCCACATATAAATTTTTAGCTAAGAAACATCCCCTAAGATGCCCGTCTCAAATCTAGATAATTAAAATGTTTTTACATCTGAACGCGTTTGAACGAGAAAAAAATTAAACGATTTGTACGCTCAAAACATCTGACCGCTTAAGAGGTTTGGCTCATTAAGAGCCTGTTAAGACATTTTAAAGAAAAACAAACACCACCTGAATCTTAGACGATTAGATGTAGCTCAAACCCGATTGTGTGTTTGGGTGCGTTAGGTTTATGTTTGCTTGTTTAGTAAGCCATGTATATGTTATAAATACATTAGCAACTTTATTATGGAATCACACAATAAGACAATCAGTAAAGTCACTATGTCATTATTTTACATGGCATCAAAGCCAGTTTATTCACCTACAAAAGTTATTATCCTCCGGTCATCGGCTTACATGTCGGTGATCCGAAAGGATCCTCGTTATTTTTCGTTTTGTTGTTTTTCTTTTATTAGGATTTTCTTTAGTATTCAATGCTTAAATAAACCTAGCCGTCAAAACACAAAAATAAAATAATTATGTCGGGTTACCTTTTTCTTGATCGTCTATTTGTGTTCGTTGTCGAAAATCATTGTCATTTACAACAAAAGTTGATCATCAAATTGTCGGTCTTTTCTAAAAGAAAAGCAAGCCACGCAAAGGAGGATGTCGCAAGCAATAAGCAACTATGTCGCCAAAAACAACTATGTTTCCGCTAAAACAAACAAAAAAAGATGAGGAGAAAAGAAACGGCTTTCAACATTTATTCCATTTTGTTCGTTCAAAAAGTTGTCGTTCAAACTGCAGGAGAATATTAGACTGTTAGATATTACCAAAACCTGGGCTTGATTCTATTAGGTTAGGGTTTGTTAGCTTGTTCAATAAGATATGTATTCATTATAAACTAGGACTTAGAGCCCGCGCTTCGCTGCGGCGAAGAGCGGGCGTTTTTTGGTAATGTTTTTAGTGGTCGCTGAGTTATGACATAAACGTCTAAAAGTAAGATGTTTTAACTCAAAATGCACGGCCGACTTTATTACACTATGCTACACGAATTGTATATGTTTGATTACAAAAGGAATGCATTATACCAACTAAGCAGACGACTGACAGTACATTTTACGGACAAATGTATACAAAGAAGTATTCACATTATAAAGCTAAACACAACATCTAAAAAATATAGAGAATCATTTGCAATTTTTTGTTAGAGAGACGGGCACATATTTATTTGCTTGAATCCGGACGTGAAGTTCTTCAATTGCTGATCAAGTTAGGCTCAGATATGGAGGCATGGAAACGGAACCCAGAAAACCGCCATGGCTGCGACTAAACGGTCGCCCCGCCAAGATATGGATCTTGGGAAAACACGCTTGCCAAAACATCCACGTATATAGATTTCATCATCGCCAATATCGTCATTCATTCTAGCAATGTTTGTTATTTTCAATTTGTATGCCATCAGAACTTGAAAAATCCAAAGGCAACGGGTATGATAACAAATAGATCATGGCTGCACCCTCGAGAGGTTGCCCCGCCAAGGTACATGCAAGCTCGGGTTTAACTAGGGCCGTTCAAGGTTATCGGCTTGTACAACAGCAACGAAAGCAACACCGCGTCAAATTAGGGCACGATTGAAGTGCTCCAACTATAAGACTGACCATTCGGATACCGTATCTGATCGAACAATCGATCTGCCATGGCTTCAACCTATCGTCAAGAACCATTGTTCAAATATTTTAAGCAACGCACAGTATTATATAAAAGACCAACTGAATAAGGTTCAAGCATCACTTGAAGGTTTGATATTAACATCATGGGTCATTGACTCTACTATACCTATCAAGTCATCGTTTACAAAAAACGTGAGCCAAAGCTGAAGTTGCTTGTATTAATCTGATGAATCCTATGCTTCCCACTTGCAAAACGGACCCCTGCATCACATGGATAAAAAAACCTTAGTGATCGTTATACATTCTTACCATCACCGAATGTAAAAATCCTTATTGTTCGAGCAAGGTCATTCACATATATTTACAACAGTTTAACTGTATGTATCTAGTTAATTGAAATCAAAAGGCATATGTGTATTGGCATGTATGTAATAGTTACTTTAAAGACGTATGTTGGTGGCAGACTTCATTTGTGGTTAGGATCTAGTCAAAGGCCTATTAGTCTGTATTCTTGTAACTGCGCATGCACATGGAATTGTGTTGGAGGCTGTGTTACATGTTTGACACAATGCTGAATCATGAGGGTCAACCTGCTCATGAAAGGGCTGCAGGTTTTGGTTGGGTGTATATTTTAAAGTAATATAAACTCCCAATGGTATGTTGCAACAGTGGGTTGTGGTAGTTGTATATAAGGATGTCATGGCATGTATTTGCAATACATCACCGCGCACAGAGTAACCGATAATCAGTGACGAAAGAATGTCTTGGTTGAGAAGGTTGCGTGCTTTGCAGACGGCTTGTGGTTCCGAGGAGCACCGCGACTGTTTTTGGTTCTACCTGCGTGAACAGGTGGCTGATGAGATGGATTGGAGGGGGACACTTGAAGTTATGTATGCCCGTAAAAGGGCTGCAATTTCTGATAGGGATGGTTTAACAAGCGAGTTATCTAGTATTAACCCAGAACCGCTTTTGAGTTGCATGGTTTCTTTGCTATTGGACATGCAAGACAGAGCCGAGGCGGAGCTTCGCCAGCTGCAAGAATTGATGGGTGCGTCCGACAATCGTGTGACCGATATGAATTTTTTCATCCGTAATATGTGATCATCGAATGTGTTTGCAGGGTGCACCTAGTGATTGTCTGTGTGTTTCTATGTTTTCAATAAAGTGTTGTTCGTAGGCGTGTGTGGGAAGATTATGTTTGGTCTTTGTTGTTTTAACTTGATGTGTATTTGTCGTAGTGTATGCAGTTGTAACGCCACGTTTGTGTATGTTGCCATATGTTTGTGTTGTTGTTCATTATCTTGAAATTCGGAACACCTTTTACTTTGAATGCATCTCGCTGGTGTTTTATTTCCCATCAGGAACCAATGTATCATAGCAAGTATTCATTTGTGCCTCTTGGTTATTGTATTGGGACACTTTTCTTATGAACATGTGCTTGGCATTTTGCCTGGAACTTGTATCACTCATTTAGCCTGCAATGTGCTATTGAGAATCTCACTATTGCAAGCTTTAGTGGATAGTTGGCTAGCAAGTGATAAAACCCAATGTGACATGGAAACAGTGGGTTGGAGATGGTCTATTTAAGTGTTTCATTCTATTTGGGTATAGCACATTGTAGGCTATAAACAGGGTTAAACAGGCAATCCAAAAAAATGACCTGGCGAGAAGTGCTTCATGCTTTGCAATTGCTCTGTTCTTCCAGTGATTTTGGAACTGTTTCCTATTTCTATGTGCGGAAGAAGATTGAAGCTGAGATGGAGTGGAGGGCTAGAATTGAAGATTTGCATGTGAGAAAGAAAAACGATATTGATCAAAGGGCCCAATTTATAAGTGAGCTTTCTAGCCTTAGCCCAGACCACCGTGTGAGTCGAATGCTTTGGCTGCTACGTGACATGCAAGAGAGTGATGTCGCGGATTTGTGGAAGCTACAGGCATTGGCGGATGATTCTGATGGGCGTGTTCAAGATCTGGATAATTTTTTCCGATCCTTGTGACCCATTTAATGATACAACGGATGTTTACAGCAAGAAGTTTGGTCGTGTTTTTGGAATAAACGGCGTGTGCGCTCCGATTGTCTATAGTCTGGCCGTATCTGTTGGTGATATGTCTTTTATACGGCCAAACTGGTTGTTTTGATATTTTTATTGAAGTTGTGTTGTATGTTGTTTGTAATATAATGAATGTCGTTTATGTGCGAAATATGTTTTTCCATTATGTTCCAATGCTCTTTCATTAGGTTCTAATGGATCTGTATAAAATGTTGTGCTTGTGTGTTATAACATGTTGTATAATAGTAGGAAAAAGTCTGCATTATAGAAAATAGTATGGCACTGTTGTTGGTGTTTTATTTTTTCAGCACTTATGGTAAAGATATGCAGTTCCTCATAACAGCATTAATTCTGCTTTTTTGTATTTGGACATAAATGGGTTTTTCTATATTGTCTAAATAAGGCAAAAAAGTAAACAGAAAAAGTAAAATAATAGGTGATGCAACAGTGTGTGGATGGGGATAGTGTTTTTTTTAAATAGACTTTTGGGAACCTAAGTCGATAATCATGCAATTTGGGAGCCGGCTACTGTTTGGGTTGCTAGTGTTGAGTGTTGGTGTAGGACACTATAGGTTTTAAGCCAGGAGGCATTGCTATATAAAGGAGTGTTAGCAGGCTGTAGGTGACACATCTTCACACACATCTATAGTTAAGTTTTATTAAGGAATAACTAATGGAGTACCGTCCAAAATGCGATGCATTGGAGAAGGAAGCAGGGACCGACGATTAGGCGGACATGTTTATTTGTCGCCTACAGGATGAGATTCTAGGCGAAACAGCCTGGAAAGCTAGGATGGAGCAGATGTGGCAGGAGGTCAATAGTGGTGTAATTAATATGACTCATCTTGTTTATGAGTTAAGGACCGTTGTTAGGGAACCGGTAGTTAACCAGATGGTGGCATTTTTAGGGACCCTGACACGTGAAGACCGTTCCTTTAGAGAACAGCTCGGAGCCGAAGCAGTAGCAATAGGCAACCGCATTGCTAGGATGGAAAGATTCATTGAACGGCTGCGAGGGAACGTTTTGGTTTGAAGCGATTATTTGAATGTGCATGAAGGTGTTCGCTTTGTGTGTGTTGAATAAATCATCCTCGGGCATTATGTTAATCGCATTGTGTTTCCGTGTCTACCAAGAATGGACCAGACGTGTGTGCTTGGGTGTTTGTTATTTTGGTACTACCAATGACGTTGGGTCATTGGCAGGGCGTGTTTATGTATTTGGTTTAAGTACTGCCAATGACGTTCGGTCATTGGCAGGATGTCTTTATGTGTTTGGTTTAATGTATTTGCATATGTGAAGTTATTTACTTTTCTATTTTGGTTTCATGGTTAAAAATTATAAAGAAGCCAAGACGAAAAAGAACAAAGGCTGTTGAGTAACAAAAGAATAGTATAGAGTGTTGCCGGGTGCATTTTTCCTTGTATTCCAACGACAGAGCTGGTGCCCATTAAATCAGGCGTCCTCTAGCTGTCTAGCATCTCCACAAACGAACATTCCTCCGTAGTGATTTGTTTTTTTTTTTTGCCCGTCAGGGAACGGCCATAGTTTAGTAAACCTGTGGAGGTGGCAGCTTATCAATCTGTTATGTATAAAATTATCATAGGTCGTATAAGAGAATCATATAAGTTATAGGGAAACAGAAAAGACCTAACGATGGCGCTAGTCCATGGCTGCCACCCGGTAGGCATGAACTGTTAGGCACACCAAACGCTGGTATTCTGTTTTGGTAGGTTGGTCACCTTTGCCGAGCCAAAAAATAACAAAATATTAGGGAACCCGAGACGCGCATAGGTTTTTTTTTACCATTTGTACATGACATTGACATACCTTCCTACAAGCATAGGCTAAGTTAGGCTGTGATCAAATGAATCTGCTGGCAGGTCCTAAACGGTAGAATACGTGACCAAGGCAATATGGTAAGCACACGCCATAAAATGTTGTTGATGACCTGTGGTAAGCAAATGTCAAACACAGGAAAAAAAGAGCTGAGGTTGTTAAGACAAAAGTTGACCAAAAGGAGAAAAGAATGTAACACTTACCAGACAGCTGGCGTGGGATACAAAAGCACAATTTAGATGCCCTGTGGTAGAACCCGGTGACACGCGAGAGTTTTTTGTTTTTTTGGTATTTGGAGGCTCAGATAATCGAGCAACGGATATAAGGGGACATTCACTCTGGCTGCAAAACCACCAACATTGCCCCGCCAAGAAGTACATAATCCGGTTTAACGCTCGAGGATAATCATCATTGCCTCTTTGAATGTTCTAAAAGATACACAGCCTCAGGCAAAACCAGTGATGGCTGCGAGTGCATGGCCGCCCCACAAAAAAACACAACTTTACCAGGCACTGCTTATCAAAGCAACCAAACGACACGGGATTATCCTTTATATGTCACCCCGCCAAGATCCAAGTAACCTTCTCTTTACGTACGTGTATTACCCTTTATATTGTACAGGGGAAGCACGTTTGCATAGAAACAGTGATCCCCCTCACACCCTTATTAAACTATGTTATTTTTTTTCCCTCACAAAAGGTGTCTCCCCTCAAAAAAATCACACACACAAAACATGCACCGTTGGTAAACCGGGATGACTGCAACCTTCAAAGGTCACCCCGCCAAGATCCAAATCACCTTATATCGATTCAGGCATGAATCAATATTAAAAGTTTGCCCTGCCAAGACACGAATGTTTTCATAAATCAAGGGAACTTTTTATGTTGATTCAGACCACCAATTTTTACCTTTATAGCGTTGGCTTAGATAAGGCGCAATTTGGTACAAAGAGTGGTTAACCGGCATGGCTGCAACCTTCAAAGGTCACCCCGCCAAGATCCAAGCCACCTTCTCATTACTTACGCGTACTTAATATCAGTTGGCCTCTTGGCATTGCCTCTTAATCAACCAAAAACCCTACTGTTTAAGCCCACAAACCCAATGTCCGTGTGACCCTTATCATATCATCAATCCCACACAACAAACAATCCTAACCTGTTAACAACATCTTGGTATCAAAAACCCACAACAAATTAGGTGTTATTGTGGGTATATATATGGATGGCATGGGAGAAGCATCTACGGTCACCATGGGTACACCTCTTTATGAAACGAACCCACAGGATCAATTTCATGTAGCCACCACACAATCAAACAATACCAATTAAGGATTTCCTGTAGGCACCACACAATCAAACAAGCACAATTAAGGATTAGCGACCAATTACCCTTTTTGGTACAAAGAGTGGTTAACCGGCATGGCTGAGACCTTCAAAAGTCACCCCGCCAATATCCAAGCCACCTTCTCTTTACCTACGCGTACTTAAATTCATCACAGCCGACACGGCAATGCAAATATCAGGTGGCCTCTTGGCATTGCCTCTTAATCAGCCAAAACCCCAACTGTTTAAGCCCACAAACCCAATGTCCGTGTGACCCTTCTCATATCATCAATCCCACACAACAAACAATCCTAACCTGTTAACAACATCCTGGTATCAAAACCCAAAAAAATAAGCCCAACTTGTTGTTTTATATTAAAAAGGATACTAATTTGACTACACTCGAAAACTTATTGAATCCCCAAAAAGAATGAAATAAAACAAATTTAATACCCTGTAATCCCGCGGGCACGCAGCGGGACATATGCAAGAACAAATATGGATCCAAGTCGCGACTGTGAGGCAGAGAAAGTGGCTACACTCGCTATGGCTGCAAACTTAAAAGTTTGCCCAGCCAAGACACGAATGTTTTCATAAATCAAGGGAACTTTTTATATCGATTCAGGCCACCAATTTTGAGCTTTATAGCGTTGGCTCAGATAATGCGCAATCTGGTACAAAGAGTGGTTAACCGGCATGGCTGCAACCTTCAAAGGTCACCCCGCCAAGATCCAAGCCACCTTCTCTTTACCTACGCGTATTTAAATTCATCACAGCCGACACGGCAACGCAAATATCATTTGGCCTCTTCGCATCGCATCTTAATCAGCCAAAACCCCAAGTGTTTAAGCCCACAAATCCAATGTCCGTGTGACCCTTCTCATATCATCAATCCCAGACAACAAACAATCCTAACCTGTTAACAACATACTGGTATCAAAACCCCAAAAAAATTGGCCAATTTGTTATTTTATATAAAAAACGCTACTAATTACTACATTCGAGAACTTATTGAATCCCCAAAAAATTAAATAAAACTAATTTAATACCTCATTAAGGAAGAGATCGCCACCACCCAGATACCCACATGAGGCATCCAACCTCGCCACACACCGACCCACATCTCGGCACGCCGTTAAAGGCGAAAATAAAGTGATCGGTGGCAACGAAGGGTTACCATCACACATCACAACAACCGGAATCAGATAAAAACCACAAAACCCCTAATATTTTTCACATGTTTTCAAGCTGCCATGGATGAAAATCAGAAGATGGGAGCTAACCCACAAATAATGCAAACCCACAACAAAATGACTGTGGGTATATATATATGGCTGATTGATCTCCTGTAGCCACCACACAATCAAACAATAGCAATTAAAGATTTTGCGACCAAAGGACAAGAGGTCAATCTGAAAGGGCAAACCAAATTCATTAGTGCACTCGCCAATTAATGAATGGGGGAAAAGATCCAAAACTTATCAATGGAACGGAGTAAAGATCCAAAAACTCATCAATGAAACGGAGTAATATAACGCTCCGTTGGAACCAACGGTGCGTGTTTTGTGTGTGTGATTTTGTAAGTGAAGAGAGTTTTTGTGAGGGAAAGAAAATAACATAGTTTAATGAGGGTGTGAGGGGGATCACTGTTTCTATGGAAACGTGATTCACCTCTTTAATATAAAGGGTGATACATATGACATGTTTATAATATAATAAAAAAACATTTAATAATATTATCTTTATTATCTTTTGTTAACTTCTCGCCATTTTATATTTTAATTTACTTATTACTGAATTTCATTGTGATCAATGACGGACGCAGGATATTGGACAGTGGGTGGCAAAAATATTTTTGACAATAGTAAGGCAAAAAAAATTAGAATTCGAATAAAAAATAGAGTATTTTAACTTAAAAAATGAAAGATTAGTAGGTTTTAGAGTGTGAGTAGAGGTGCAAATGAAAACCGGATTTTTGAAAATCCGGTTCAAAAATCCGAACCGGATTTTTTAAAATCCGGTTTCCAAATTATCCGATCCGGATTTTTTTATCCGAACCGGTTAGACCGGTTTTCAGTTTTTAAAAAAATCGGATAAAAACCGGATAAATTTCCGGATTTATCCGGTTTTTTAAAAAACCGGATTTAACCGGTTTTTTACAATTTATTAAAAAAAAAAATTTTTTTTTTTTTTTATTTATAAAACCGGTTTTTTTTTACTGGTTAAAACCGGATAAAACCGGATTTAACCGGTTTTTTACAATTTATTAAAAAAAATTTTTTTTTTTTTTTTTTTATTTATTTATAAAACCGGTTTTTTTTTTTACCGGTTAAAACCGGATGAAGCCGGAGATGTCGAAGAAGAATATGAGGATATACTTTGAGTAAAACGGGTGATGGCAATGCCGAAGCTCGAGATACTTGAAGTATACTAATATTTTTCGGGTGATGGCTATGCCGAAGCTCGAAATGTATTAGTGATTATTGTAGTTTTATTGTAGTGTTTAAATAAAAATTATGAAGTTATATGATTGTCTTGTTGAAATAAAAATTATTATGGTATTTTTTTTAATGTTATATAGTTGTATTTTTTTTTTTAATGTTTGTAAATAAATTCCGAAAAAAAAGGACACCAACACTTTTAACCGAAAAACCCGAACCGAACATTTTTAACCGAAAAAAACCCGATCCGAACATTTTTTAACCGAAAAAACCGATCCGAAAAAAATCCGATAAAATCCGATAACGAAAATTTTAATCCGCAAAAAATCCGATACGAACTTTTTAATCCGAAAAAATCCGATTGAGAAAAATCCGATCCGATCCGAATCCGGATTTTCAAAAATCCGGTTTTATCAAATCCGGATTTTCAAAAATCCGAATCCGATTTTATCCGGTTTATTCGCACCTCTAAGTGTGAGTGAGGGGCAATTTGTGTTTTTAGTGGGGGGCATTAAAAAAAACTGTTAAAATTAAAAAAATAATTATACTGTAATCTTGCCTTTTTGATTGAGCTATAAGGGCGCCGCCACCCAATACACAACAGATACAATGAGCTTGGAGTCTATTCGATATTTCGATTTGTGTATTTTCTCCAATATTAGTTCCAGCTATAAGTTGGGCCGCATTTTAACTTTCGGAGTTATGGGACTTGCTAGAAGCCCAATTCGTTAGACAAATAATGGGTTACTTAAAAAAAGCTCATTTTAACAACCACTTGCATATGTCTTCAGCCCACGTAAACGCATTCCTGAACAAGACATTGGTATCACATTGGAAAAAATATATGCGTAATTTTTGATCATTTTATCTTTTACCTTTTCTAAATCGTAAATGATTAAATGACCAATTTACATGTCAAAATATTCACAAAATCACAACGAATTCAAAATGCTTGTACCAGAATGGAAAAATAAAAGGTAGTAGGTGGTAAAATAAACAGCTCTGGCGGGTTCGAGCAATAAGTCAAATGGATTACGGGCAAAACGGGCACGGACCAAACAGACATAGGTCAAACTGACACGGGTCAAATGGACGCAAATCAAGCGAAGAAACAAAAAAAATATATGTGTGACGAAAAAATTTGAAAATTATTGAAAATTAAATAAATAAATAAATAAAAAACATAAAAAAGTTGAAAAACAAAAAAATTTATATAATATAAAATACAATATCTATTTGGTTCATTTATTAACCTCTATTGTTCATTTAGGCCATTTCAATATATATATATATATATATATATATATATATATATATATATATATATATATATATATATATATTATCCAAATACGCCCAACGTTAAAATACTCATTTTATCCATATTTATTCAAATAGACACAAGTTACCAATAAGAAAAAAAAAATAAGTCTAATATATATTTTAAATTAATTAAACATAGTTTCATTATTTCATTCATTCGTAAATAGCTAAATACATTGTCTATCACGGTTAATAATCACAAGAAATACACTAGAAAACTTTTTCTTCTCTAAAGTACTTTTGTAACTTGCTAACTTTTGTTAGCTTGACTTCTCACGGAGCAAATAACTCATCATATTCTTAGGCTGGTGGGAGTGGGTTATAACCCACTCGTGGTTACCCCCAACCCACGTGCAGCTACCACCCCACCCCCAACCCGCGCGCGGCTTTCTCGCTGGCAACCAAAAAACAATAGCTAAGTCACCCAGTGAGTTTCTGAAAATTTGGGCCCCACTATTTTTATTACCGTTTGATTTATTCAAATTATAAAAAAAAAAAAAAATTTACCTAAAATTTACTTATAAATACCCTCATCATCTTCTTCATTTTTCACACACACAAAATCAAACATCTCATCTTCATCTCCATCTTCAATCTCCAAATCATGTCTCAAGAAAACACACCTCGAACCTCTAACAAACGTCGAGGTAGGTCAAATACCCAAAATTCACCACCCACACCGCGAGGAACTTTCGACCTAGAAAACCCGTCACCCGGTATCACCATTCGACCACCATCATTGTATCACCCTCAACCTTACCAAAACACACCTTACCGTTGCCCGGACCCAAGTCAATACCCTACCCAATACCCGAGCCAATACCCTACCCTATACCCGACCCAATACCCTACCCAAAACCCGACCCAATACCAAAGCCATAGGGGTGGTTCCTCATCACAACCCGCCTATGAAACTCAAGATTGCTACATCCCGCAGTATTCAGACTCGATTGATAGTCAAGGGTTTGCTTCGTATCAACAAACCGGGTCTCCCGAGCTGGAAACCGTCCCCGAAACTCAACCAACGGTCCAAAAACCTAAACCAAAGAAAACATTATCTAGGGGACGTCAAAAGAAGAAGGCGGTCGAAGAACCTCCAAAACGACAACAGCATTGGACAACAGCGGAGGAATTTTTTTTGACAAAAGGTTGGGTTTCCGTGTCTACTGACAGCATTAGTGGAAACGAAATGAGTACGCAGGGATTTTGGACAAAAATCCTTGAGTACTTTGAGAGCAAAACGGGGGAACCCGGGGTTCGTACTTATGATTCTTTGAACGGTAAGTGGAAGTCAATGCGACCTTGTATTGCTCGTTTTTGTGGTGTTTATGGTCAAATGATGCAGATGGGGCCTAGAAGTGGTGCATCCGATGCTGATATGGTTAATGATGCGTTGATGTATTATGATGCTCAAGTTGGACAACCGTTTAAATTTCGTCATTGCTGGGAGATTTTGAAAGACGTTCAGAAATGGAAGGAGGTTGAATTGCCTGCCGAATTAGCTAGGACTTCCAAAGTAAGCAAGAGATACAAGTCATCTGGGTCTAGTTCGTTTAATACAAATTCTATGGATGCAAGTAACAGTGTGGATGTTGATGCCATTGATAATGAAGAAGTGCAACCGATTCCACGTCCAATGGGAAGGGACAGAGCTAAGGCTAAGGCTAAAGGGAGCAGAGTTTCGGGGGAGTCGAGTACAAACGACGAGGCTTTGGCTAGGTTGATGTTGTCTGGGTTTGGTGAACAACAAGAACGGGCCTTTACTGTGCAGGGTGAACAACAGGCCGCATATTTTGAGATGAAAAATAAAGAGATTCAAGTCCGGGAAAAAGAAGTGGAAATAGCCCGATTGAAACAGCAAAAGGAAGACTTGGACTTTTATATGCAGCCGATAGATCATTTGACGGGACGTGATCTTGCAGTCGCGGAGTGGCGCAAAAATCAAATCAAGGAGGCCTATAATATCCCGTTTTAGTTTTTTTTTTAAATGTTGTTTTTTTTATTTTCTATGTTTTTATTTTTATTTTCGTACTGTGTTTTAATTTTTAATGTTTTATTTCTAATTTTGTACTGTGTTTTAATTTTCTGTGTACCCGTGTTGTAATAAAATTGTATGAATAAAAAATATTTAATGAAAAAATGGGGTGATGTGGAGTGAGTTTGGGTGAGTTTGGTGAGTGTCATTACCTCCTGTGGTGAGTTTTAGTGAGTTTGGTAAAAAGCTGACGTGGCGCTGAGGTGGAGGTGAGTGGTTTCACCCCACTCCCACTAGTCTTATGACGATAAATGATGCTTTGATCATCTTAACATTAATAACCAATTCTACTTGAGCGAAATATGAGTGACGTATAGCTCAGATTTTCAGAAGAAAAAAAAATGTCATATGATGTAAACAAGTGTTTTTATAATTATTACTTCTTTTGTCTTATATTAAGTGTTCGTAACTTAGTCTTTCTAAAAAAAAGTGTTCGTAATTTAAAATCACAAAGTATTAAAAATGTATTAGTATATTCTAAATACTATTAGTTAATCAAATGACAAGTATACTTTATAAAAAAGACAAAAAGAAAAAAAAAACTTAAATAAAATACAAAACTGAAAAATATAGTTATCTAAACTCTCTAATTTATTGTAATGAACACTTTTTTTAACAAGTAACAGCATTCACTATAAGAGATCCATATATCTATATTTTCTATCTTCTATACTAATATATAAAAAACTCATATTTAAAGTTAAAAAAGTTGAAAATTCAACATTTCTATGTATAAACATAATGCTTAAATATAAAACAATTATATTAGCCACTATATCATGAGTCGGTCATCGAGTAACGGGTTCGACCACCGTATCATCGAGTCACCGCGTTACGGGTTCGACCACCGGGTCAATCCGGTTGAGGCACCATTTTGCGGGTCCGCTCACCGGGTGAACCCGATCAAACCAACTGGTCACGAGTTCGACTATCGAGTCAACTCGATCGAGTCACCAAGTTATTGGTTCAACCACCGGGTCAATTAAATTATCATAGACTATCCGCCGCTATGCGCGGGTATACGTCTAGTAGATTTAAAAAACTTAAAAAAGTTTATGTTTTATATTAGTTATAGTTGAACTTCATTATATACATATGTGACATGAAGAGATTTTTAATCTTAGATATCTTCACAATTTAATATAAATGTTGTGTTGAACAATTATAAAAGTTTAAAACATTTATATCATATTAAAAATATGTTTTTTAATCTAAAAAGTTTAAAACTTAATGATGTAGCAAGAAAAAATTAATTTAGATGGTTTATAATTTTTTACTATAACAGATGACCGAATAAACACTTAATAGGCAAATAAAAATATTATTACATTTAATACGGGACAAAGGAAACATATGGCAAGATGTTTTGAAAGATGTTTAGATTATGTATATGCTTATTTAGTACGGGACCAAAGAGTATACAAATACGATGAGATGTCGATTTATTTAGCAATAATGTTCTGTAAAGTCTATATTTATGATTTTTGGTGATTTTTTTGCAAGAATAATAAACAGGTTTTATGACACTTGTAAATTAAAAAGAAATTACTTATTACTTGAATTATATTGATTACATATGTTTAATATTATAAAATGTTTAGAATAGAGATGTAATAAGAAGTAAAATTAAAATGAGAATAATAAGAAGTTATTTTTAGCCATATATATTAAATAAGAATGAGAAATTTAAGAAAAGACTAGACGATTACCCGCGCATTGCGGCGGAAATTTTTAGCGGCTGATAATAACGATACACGATGTAAAGTTTGAACCTTGAATGATAAACGTGAAACCTAAAACGTGTATGGTCATGAACACGAGTACGAACACTAAGTCCATCATGAACACTACTTCGACGCGCAAGATTCAATGTGGTCTTCTTATAACTCGAACACAAGACCCGAACAATGAGCATGAAGTGTGATGCAAACCAGACACAAAACTCGGACCTCTCGAAGTATGGAACTAAAACCTCTTACATGAACGCAACTCATATTTAATGAAGAGCGACATCGTTGTTTAGTTTAGGAATATTGTTGTTAAGCTATGCAAGTACGTAGGCATATATGAATACGAACCGTTTGGAGCTAAACACGTGAAGTGGAAGAAATGTTGTATCATTCATAACTTGGACAGGTTTGAAATGATAAGTAATATTTTTTATAAGTTTCAATGTGTCTTTTGTACTTCAATGTGTTTTTTATACTTGCCATTTAAATGTTCAAGTAAACTTTATTACATATATCTTTGAATTATGTTTCCATATATAACTTAACTTTTTAGTTAGATAGATATAGATAATGTGGCATACACCTTCACGTCCCACGTTGTCCTATTGAGTATTTACTATATTACCACTCGAGGATTTCAAGTAAATTCGGAACAATAAAGTAACAACACAAAAAATAGCAAAAGGTGAAGTTTTAACCTGATCTTTATGTGATCATTAATATCTTACTATTATGTTAAGAAGATACATATTCCATTTTATGTTTATGTGATCATTAATAAATTATAATGATGTTTATGTGATCATTAATATATACTGGTACAAAACAACAAACATCATGCTACAACAATTCAGAAGAAGAGAAAAAACAATGGATATTAGTCAAAATACTACATTCAAAAAAAGTTATCAACACGAAACAATTGTTTAAATAGATACCATGAGAGACCAATATAACATATTTGGACTATCGTTGTGGATCAATAAATGACCCGTTAGCAATGTTGCAGACTCAGAAAGAATCGTGAGTGAGAACTCATTAAAATAGATTCAAGTATCATTCAAGATTTACAAAGCATCAAAACAGAGTTTTAGATTTGTATGTTTTTTAAATCTCTTTAATCAATCAAAGAACCTGCGTTCAAGATCTTTTTAGTCAATAGTAAATGCACCTATACCTTGAAACGCGACAAGCAAAATCCTATAAATCACATATCGATGTCTAGTTAGTTCCAAAGATACTACACATGTTAACATACAAAAGATAAATTAGAGCAAATATTCACAAGTCTGGACAAATAAACCAAGATCCGACGCAGACCCAAACCAACAGATCTAAACACCGTTGATAAGGAAATCACCATTGAACCATTCCATATTCAAAGACCACCGAAACAACTAAACATCAAAATAACAAGAACCTGGTGAAATATAAATCACTAAAAACCAGAAAAAACGGGTCCAAACATCATACTTCACCACACCGAAACCCAATAAAACTAAAAACAACCAACCATGACTAAAAAGGAAAACTAAGAACCAAAATACCTCTGGTTGTTTCACATCATGGTATGGGTATTGTAGTGTTGGTTTCGAGGGGAGTGTGTAATAGATCCTGATTTACCAAATTAATAACATAGCACATTGTGGTTGTTAATATTTGATCTCAAGCACAAATCAACACCAAGAAACCATCGCAACCAAAACCACCAGCCAAGATCACCGTACTTCAAAACAACCAGCCTAACCTACCTACAGTATTAGAAGGGGTGGCGGCAGAATTAAATGGTGGTGACGGCGGAATGTGATTAGTATGGCGTCATATGATGTTGTTTATGATGTTGAAGAGGTGTGTATGTGTTTTAAGATAGAACAAAGTTGAGATGAATTATATCATGTTTTGATAGTAATTGTAAAGAAGATTTGCATTCATATGCGTGTTGACAACTGTAAATATAGATACACAGGTGGGTTACAACCAATACTTTCTCATTGTGTTTTAATAACTTCCGTAAATGGTTATTGACTTGCTTTTTTTTCGAAATCAATTTCATGGTTGCTATGTTTTGTAGTATAGTTACCTTTCCCGTGGTAAATCAAAATGTAACTCATGGTTAAATTGTATAATTTCCTTTTTGTTTTCAATTGGACTATTTTAGGGATTTGTTAGAAGTTTAAATTAGGAAATGTTGAAATTTCAAGTTTTTTTCAAGTTTTTGGATGAGCTATTTATAAAGTAGTAGTAGATATGTGACTTGGTTGATGCATCCGAATACGTGATTATGTATCTTTTCATTTTTTTATTTGAGAATTTCTAATATGTGCCTCATATGTACATGTTTAATTTTTATAAAAGTAAAGTTTAAGATTATTAAAATCAAATTGTTATTTATTTATAGTTAATTTTATGTATATTTAATGCAAATTAAATGTATTTTCGAATATAAAAAAAAATTTCGTGTTTAATAAATATACCTTAACATGTGCTTGAGGGCACATGTTAGAAAAACCCTTTTTATTTTCGTTAATCTTATTATTGAATGGTACTCATATTTATATATAAAACTATTAAAAATACGACTATTTATAAATGTAAGTGTTGTACAGACGTATTAAACAAAAACTCATACTATGTTTTCTTAATGAGGAAGAAAATACGGTTCTTCCCAACTACAATCGGACGAAAATACTCACATCCACATGGCCAAGTAGCCAACATATCATAAATGATAAATGTTGACTAATTTCTCTCTTGTGCCTTCAGATTGTTGTAAACTTTTGACTTTGTTAATAAATTATACAAGTACTTTTGTCAATTATTTTCCTACTTTTAGTTCCATTTAGTTAAGGATTGTGACTTATTTGGACCAATGTTATACATTCTCATTTTCAGACACAACGAATTATAGTAATTATTATGGGTCTTTGTTGGGTCTTTGTCAAAACTTTGAAAGCTTAATGCTCAAGAAACCTATCCAAATGTAAGTATAATAATACATTACGCCCTACATGTTTAATGTATGATTGCTTGTTTTAAATCAAACAAGAATTTAACAATTATTCTTCATTTCACCATATTTGTAGTCTCATTTATGTAGTGTTGTATGTACTTAAAACTGAGTTCCATATATAAGTATATATACAAAATTGAAAAAATTACGTTTCTGTAAGGAAGAAGAAGAAGAAAGAAAGATATATCCTTTTTGTAAAGGTAAAACACCAAATTAGTTGTGTATATATACTCTTTAACAAAAAAGGCAAATCACACTAATAAAAACACTAGCTTTTAGTGAAGGACTCCACTTTGCCAGTTTTATGATACAAAATTTCCAGCTCAACGTACGACATGTTGATGCAATCATAGTATCTAAGCATCTGGAAGGTGCATGCATGCTACTTTCGACCATTTGTGTATACGTAACATATGATAAAAAGGTATTCTAATTATTTAAATACAGGTTATTGTTTTATTTCTCCTGTTTAGTATAATACATATTCACCCATTGTCAAAAGTTGGATGAGATTGTGGATTTGATCTTTGTGTTAGATTAACCAGCTTATAATTAGGTTATGTTTGTCGCATGAGTTTTTCATAGTTTATTGTAAAACATAACTTGTAAGAGCATGTTTAAAAAACAAACTCTTATATAACATGTTATTTAAATTAGCATGTAAAATTAAATTTAAGATATATTTTTTCCCATTCAGCTCTAACAACTTGTTTCAAAGATCTATTTCAGCTCCTAAAAATGCCAAATATATCTTTTGAGTGCATAAGACTTTTATAAAACCCGGTTTCAAGTTTTTTTTTATTTTGAAAAGACCGGTTTCAAGTTTTCAAAAGCATAAGTTTGCAACTTTTGGCTTTTTGAAATTAGGTTTAAAACACGACTCTATAACACAAAGTAAAGATTCCACGCAAAAGAAATACAACTAGTATTGGGAAAGTTACACTAAAAGTCTAGATTAGTGATGCATTTTGACGTAGATGTACTATTTTCGAAAAAGAATTGTTCAAATTTAGTAAGCATCAAATCTTTTGTGATACATGTGGAAATTAAATAAGAATGCAAGGATACACGAGTATAATCATCTTGTATGTTATTTCAGATCTTGACATGATAATTTTCGTGTGATAACACATCATGAACTTGATAAAAATCGTTTCATTTTTTGGAAATATAAAGTTGGTCATTTTTAGATAGCATTAGATGTCGTAACATATCACTCAATCTTAGGTGGAACTCAATTGACACCGTCAACGGGTGCAGTGACGGAGCCAGGAATCCGAGTTGAGAGGGTCCAAATTATTTTTCGGTAGCAGTTTATAGGTTCTTTTTTTAAGAAAGGTTCAATCAAAATTTTGAGTTATAATGATTAATTATAAAGTAAAGGGGTCTAAATTAACTTTTCAGTAAAAGTACACACAGAAACGTGTAAGAGAAGATTTGTCTTATTTTAATATTTGGGTCATCCTCTTCACTCACCCAAAACCTCCATTAAAACTACTCAAACAAGAGTAAATTCTTACTATATTGATTTTTGGCTAACTTTAGTCTGACCTTGTTATATATAAGTCCGCCATTCTTGGGGGTGGCACAGCACCTGCTGGCCCCCCCACTGGCTCCGTCGGTGAACGGGTGTGCCAATTTGTAAGTGAGTAAACTAGCGTACGCCACATTGTGTTTATTAGTTGTCAATCATAATCAACATATTAGCTGTTGATTATAATTGACAACTAATAGTGTTTTATGTTATATTCTAGTTTTATTTTTCTTCAATTTATATATGGTGAGTTTGCTTTCACTTGGGTTTAACTCGCACATGTTATGAATTAGGTTTTTTTTTTTTGTATGTATGAATTTTGTGTAATGTGATGTTGAGGTGAAAAACTAATACTTTTTATTTATGTTGTGATAATCAGTGCTCTTAAAAATTAACAAGAGGATATCTTTGTTTTCTTTAAGATGTCAGCCAACAAAGATGTAAAAATATATAAATAAAGGCTAATAATTTGCATACTCTCAAATTTGATTAGAACATCATTAAACAATTATATCGCTTTAACAAATTGTATATTTGAAGTAAGAAGTTGAGTGAATTCTAGATACCATCATGGCGATTTCTCTTACGATCGATTAAATCATCTCTTTTAGACATCGCTCTTTCGATTAACACTCGTATTCTGTTTGATTCTTCAATGATTCCTTTCATTCTTGCTGCTATTAATTGTGGGGGGATGTGGGCTTGTGATTTTATCCCCCTATATTCCTCAGTGAGCAATTGATCTACCGGAGTTTGATTGTGTTTTGTTAGGATTATCATATACGTTTATTAATTGTTTTGACGTGTTTAATTAGAGTTTTCTTTTAATTGATTTACGAGTTTTCTATGGTTTGCTTCCTTTTCTAGGGTTTTATTTTTTAGGGTTTCTGGGTTGTGCACCGTTTCATCTTCCCTGGGGTTTTGTTGTTCTTTGATTCTTATTGCTATGGGATCTGGGTTCCATAGAGGCAAGTCTAACGAGGATCACACCAATGTGATCTCTCATTCGATATATGTGAGGAATTTCCCTGATTATTGTAACTCTGCTGATCTGGGAAAGCTTGTGGTGCTTATGGTACGGTCATAGATGTGTTTATTCCACATAAGAAATCTAAGCTTGGTAAGAGGTTCGCCTTTGTGAGGTTTATTAGAGTTAATAATTTAGTACGGTTGGTGGAGAATTTATGCACTGTTTGGATTGACCACCATCATTTGTATGCGAACCAAGCATTGTTTAATAGACCCCAGAAATCTTCAGCTTAACCTTCTGATAAGCCTTCAAGTGGTAACTTTGCTGCCAAAAACTCCAGTTCTCCAAATCATAATCGATCATACGCAACCATTGTTACTGGAGTGTCTTCAGGTGGTCATGCATCACCTGCCTTGGTTCTTGATGATTCATGCTTGATTGAGCATGATCTTTCAAAGCATGTTATGGTTAAAATGAAGGACTTCCATTCTATTCCCAATTTACGTAACATTCTACTGAGGAGGGTTTTCCTGAAGTGAAACTTACTTATCTTGGTGGTCTTTGGGTGTTGGTAGAATGACATACTATTGATAGTAAGGCAAGCATGTTAAATCATATTGGGATTAAGTCGTGGGTTCACACTATTAAATAGGCAGACAATGATTTTGTGAGTGAGGATCGCATTGTTTGGGTGGATATAGAAGGAATTCCACTAAATGCTTGGACACGTGATACTTACATGAAGATTGGGAAGAAATGGGGGGAATCATTGGATTTGGAGGAGAAACTTGATTCCACATTTGGCCGTAAACGTTTATGCGTTATGACAAAACACCCCACTTCTATTCTGGAAACTTTTAAAGTTATTGTCAAGGGCAAGGTGTTTTTGGTTAGAGCTAAGGAGTTATTCACATGGTCGCCATCCTTTTTGGCATTAGATATTAAGGAGTATTCCACTGATGAGGAGTCTTTTCACGCATCTAAGACTAATCATGATGTCTCTCCTCATGATGATATTCAGTCGGTTAATGAATATGACAGTGAGGAGGCAGTGGCTGATACTATTTTCGAAGAGAATACTTCTCCAGGTAATGCAATACCTACGAGCTCTGATAAAAAGGAGATTGAAGAGAACTGTGCAATACCTAATGCTAATAAGGATGCTACACAGTCGGAGGATCCATTTGGTTTGTATGATATGCTTAATAAAAAGGAGGTTGTAGAGAATCGTGAATCAAGCCCATCCTTATCCCATCATCCTGGTTATGCACAAAATGCCCCAGATAAGGCAGCAGATACTGTTGATATTTTGGAAATGGAGAACATTACCAGAAGGATCTTTTAATGCAAGTGTTATGAATGCTTCACATACTACTCCGATTAATGATCTAGATGAGGTTACGGATACAACGGTTAAGAGGAATGGTGGTTCGGTCTTAGGAATAATTGAAGACGTTATTCGGGTAGGGCAAGCAATGGGATATTCCATGGAGGGGTCTGTAAGTGATCTACCAGGTATCATTGGCAGGAATGGAGACGGTAATGTTTTTAGATGAATATTTTATCTATAAATATTCAAGGTCTTGGTCACAAGACAAAAAAGGAGTGGATTAAGGAGCTTGCGATTAAAAATCAACTTAATTTTCTCGCTATTCAAGAGACCAAGTTGTCTACGGTCTCAGATATGGATGTTAAATTCTTGTGGGGTAACTCTAATTTTGACTATGCTTGCAGTGATTCTCTTGGTGCTTCGGGTGGTGTTCTTTGCATTTGGGAAGCATCGATTTTCAAAAAAGATTATATCACTATCTATGATAATTTTATTGCCATTTACGGAACTTGGATTGCTAGTAACTCCAAGGTTTTGATTATTTCTGTTTATGCTCCTCAACAACCTGCGTTGAAGCAAGTCCTTTGGGAATACTTGTCGATTATCCTTAATCGTTGGAAGGGTGATGCTATTCTGATGGGAGACTTTAACGAGGTTCGGTCAAGTGGCGAAAGAAGAGATTCATGTTTTAATCCGTATAGTTCTAGAAGGTTTGATAAATTTATATCCAATTCTGGTTTGGTCGATGTTAAATTGGAAGGTTACACTTTCACCTGGTGTCACCCGTCGGCTCTTAAAATGAGCAAATTGGATCGCTTTTTAGACTCTGAAGGTATTTTTAATCTTTTTCCTTTTATTACTGCTATCTGCATGGATCGGCATTTGTCAGACCATAGGCCAATCCTTTTAAAGGAAGTTCAACTTGATTTTGGTCCGATCCCCTTCAGGTTCTTTCACTCATGGTTCGATTATATGGGCTTTGATGATATGATTAAAAATGCTTGGCAATCTTTTTCTCATTCTGACGGGAACAAAATGATTCGTTTTAAAAAGAAGTTACAGGAGCTAAAAAAGATCATCAGATGTTGGATATCAGCTTTTCACAGGAATGCTGCTGGTAAGAAACAAGATCTTCTCACTGAATTGGGATTGATTGACATCGAATTGGATCGTAGGCCTGCCACTGAGGATCTGGTTCAACGTCGCTCTGCGTTAAAACATGATCTTTCTACTTTTACCTCAATGGAAGCTAAGGACAAGATTCAAAAATCTAAAATTAAGTGGGCTATCGAAGGCGATGAGAATTCGAAATTTTTTCACGGGGTCATTAACAAGAAGTGTGCTCAACTTTCCATTCGGGGTATTTTTGTTGATGGTGTTTGGATTACAAGTCCAGGTTTGATTAAGAACACGTTTCTAAATCATTTTGAAGATCAGTTTAAAGAACATGGTGAAGCTACATTCAAAATCAATTTTCAGTTTCCTACTAAATTGAAGGCCGAACAGGTTGAGGATTTGGAGAGAAGGGTGACTAGAGATGAGATTCGTAAAGAATTTGGAATTGTGGTGACAATAAAGCCCCGGGCCCCGATGGTTACACCTTTGAATTCTTCAAAAAGTATTGGGAGGTTCTCGGTCCTGACTTCTGTGAAGCTATTGAACATTTTTTTGATCATGGGTCTTTTGCAAAAGGGTGTAATTCTTCCTTCATTGCTCTTATTCCTAAAGTGACTGACCCAAAATTTGTAGGAGATTTTCGTCCGATAAGTCTTATAGGTTGCATTTATAAAGTGGTTACAAAGATCCTTGACAATCGTCTTGTTACAGTGATTTCTGATCTAGTTTTTGACACACAATCTGCATTCTTAAATGGGAGACAAATATTGGATGGTCCTTTCATTCTAGATGAGTTGTTGCATTGGTGTAAGAGGAAGAAGAAGCAGGCTATGTTTTTTAAAGTTGATTTTGCTAAGGCATATGATTCGGTGAGATGGGATTATCTTTTAGACATTCTCGCTGGGTTTGGTTTTGGTACTAAATGGTGTAATTGGATTCATGGAACTCTACACTCAGCTAAATCATCCATTCTTGTTAATGGGAGTCCATCATGTGAATTTTCATGTTACCGAGGCCTTAGACAAGGAGATCCCCTTGCTCCATATCTATTCATCCTTATAATGGAGTCCTTACACTTATCGTTCAATCGTATCACTGAGAGCAGGATGTACAAGGGCATTCAACTTCCGGGGAAGATCATGATTTCACATTTGTTTTATGCCGATGATGCCATGTTCATTGGTGAATGGTCAAACGACAACCTCAAATGCATTCTTGATATCCTTAATTGTTTCTTTTATGCTTCAGGTTTAAGGATTAACATCCAAAAATGCCAGATTTTGGGTGTTGGCGTTCCTAATATTCTGGTGGAACATGCGGCAGATGCCATTGGATGTTCCGTCTTGGAAAATCAGTTTAATTATCTTGGAGTGCTGGTGGGAGGATGTATGTTCCGTCTTAAAGCGTGGGAGAATATCATTACCAAGCTTAGAGCTAGATTATCTAAATGGAAGATGAAGACGTTATCTATAGGAGGCCGGTTAACCCTGTTGAAATTGGTTCTTGGTGCGGCTCCTATATATACTATGTCTATGTACAAAGTTCCGCTAGGTGTTCTCAAAACTATGGAATCTATCCGTAGTCGGTTTTTTAATGGTATTGATCAATCGGAGCATATAATTACTTGGGCTGCTTGGCATAAGGTTCTTGCTTCCAAGGTAAATGGTGGTCTTGGAGTCTCTAGTTATTTTGCTCTTAATCGGGCTCTTCTATTAAAGTGGGTATGGCGGTTTGTTTCTCGTGATGGATCTCTTTGGAGTCGGGTTATTAATGCTATATATAGGCCTGAGATCAGTTCTCATCCTACTAATTTCTCTTCTAATTGGTGTAGTATTATGAAGGAGGTTTCTTCTCTGCGTAGTAAAGGGTTCGATATATGGTCACATTGTAGAATTCGTGTTGGTAATGGATGTGATACGCGTTTCTGGCTTGATCATTGGATGGGCGAAATTCCTTTGTCATCTAAATTTCCTAGACTGTTTGCTCTGGAGCTGAACAAGGAAGCTACGGTGGCTGAGAAAACGCAGGCAGGTTTTACTCAAACTCTTCGTAGAACGATTCGGGGTGGTGTTGAGCAATCTCAGTTGGATGAGATTCGTACTCTCTTGAATTTGGTTGTTCTATCCTCGTCTAGTGATCGATGGATTTGCGATTTAAACGGGGACGGTGAGTTCAAAGTTAAGGATGTTCGCAACTTTATTGATACAATATATTTACCTTTTCATAGTGCACCGACTCGTTGGGTTAGATATGTCCCAATAAAGGTAAACGTTTTTGTTTGGAGGGCTCGCAAGGATAGTTTGCCTACTAGGTCCAATCTGGTTCTTCGTGGGGAGGACGTTGATACAGCAGATTGTCCGCTGTGTCACAATTCGGTAGAAGATATTCAGAACCTCTTGTTTAACTGCAATATTACGGTTCAGCTTTACAGGCGTATTTTGCAATGGTGGGAATTGGATAATCATACTTGGTCTCCGTTTGATGATTGGCAGATTTGGTTATCCTCTAGTCGTCTCCCGGCCAAGATTAAAGGTATGCTGGAAGGTGTATTTTACGTGACATGGTGGTTCATTTGGCGCTTCAGGAATAAAGTAATCCATGACGAATCCCCTCCAACTTATTCCACTATTTTCGATGATATTGTTTTACTTGCTTATCAATGGTGTTTTAATCGCTGTAATAGGCGTTTTTCTTGGATAGATTGGTTGAAAAACCCTCATTTACTTTCTTTGTAATTTTTCTCTAGCTCCTTGCTAGTTTAATATATTGTCGTTCAAAAAAAAAAACAAATTGTATATTTGAATGTCTCAATCAAAGAGTAAAATGTGTCAATCAATTCCCATAAATAAATCGTCTTTACAAATCATCATGGTTATCCTATAACAACAAAACGGTTTTACCTTCAATCTATACGCTAAAAAAATAATTAAAGAAAATCCTAAAAAATAGTTTTATAGCACTTTGTTTGATTAGAATCACGAGATGTTGTATGTTCAGTGAAACGAGTTGCGTCACGGTTAAAGTTAAGGTTGAGTCTGAGTTGGTGTTAGAGTTTATGTTATATAGGAAACGAAAGTTAAAAGTTTAAAAAATGTTTAACGAATTAGTTGCTAGTATATTTATAGTTATTATTTAGTGATGAGTTCGGTACTAATCTAGTCTCAAACTCGTCCCAATTTAGTGCTTTTGATTTTTTTTCCGATCTAAAAGGTTATGTATTGATCTCGTATCGAATGAGATTCTGATATCGATACCGTTACCTAGAAATCGGAATTTTCCCTTTTTTCGGGAAGTTCCCTATTTGGTACTGGTCCCGTACCAAATTAGTGGTCCCGATTTTTTTCACCTTATTTCGTAGTCCCGATACCGTTACGAATGAGATTTGGGTATCTGGAATCAGTACGATTCCGGGTACGATTTTGATTTGATTTCGAATTTCGGATCAAAATGCTCAACTTATTTTACTAGAGAGATGCATCTTCAACAAAAACTACATCGGTAAGAAAACTACACAACTACGTAAAAAACATAGATTTTGCTAATGATAGCCTTAAGATATGTGATTCTTGGGTTTTGCGAAGGATAACCTAACAACTGTGGTTAATGCGTGAATTTTTATTACAATTGGTTGTAGTAAATTAAATTATTGAATGAAAATCAACTGTGAATTAGTTATCTGTATTCTTAGAGATTGTCTCCACTTTCTTCAAAATATTCATTCAATCACGATTACAATGAATAACCATGACTTTTAGTGCATCCACTGTAGTGATTTTTAAAAAGATTAATAAAAAAATGCAGAGGTTTAAACACTTTTAAATCATAGTGAGCATCCATTTTAAATTAATGTAGCATGAAAATGACTAGGATCTTGATTTTTTTTAATTTAATGCTTGTGTTATGTAAAATATTTATAAAGCTTTAAGAGGGTTTTGACATAATGAGATTAAGTTTATAAGATAAAAAAGTTTGTAAGTTAATGTCATTAAACAATTTTTCACCTTTAAAAAGGTGTATTATAGTAGATGGGCCTTGAGGCTATAGGAAAGCTAAATACATGTTGTATTTTATTGTTCAAAGATCCAAATGTCGAATCAATTAGAAAGTGCAATATTCACCCTTGACTTAACTCAATTCGCGCATGTATGAGTCCATCTTGTCATGTAAAACATAAGTCGTATGAGGTACAAATATTTACGATTGTAATAATTAGAAAGCATAATGCTTACACAATCATGAAGTTCATTAAAAAATAATCTTCTTTGTGCGTAGCCTCCTCCACTCACGCACTTTCACTATGAGTCTCTTTCACTCATATGTCCTTCACTCTCATAAAATCTTTTCCTTCTCCTTCTGATAGGTGTGTAAACACCCATCCTTTTACCACTTAATTCTGGCTAAAACGAGACCAAAACGCGTATTTAATATCATTTGTTTGGAATTATGCGTGGTTTTTGTGTTTATTGTGTTTTCAGAGCTAACCGGATGAATATTGAAGAAAACATGGGATTGCACGGATTTTATGGAAGAAAAAGACTCAAGACGAAGTCTATTGTCCAAGAGATGCAGAAGATTTGAAGTCACTGGGCCTATTTGACGATTTATCGAAGAAAAGGACCAAAGATGGAAGATTTACATAAGTCGAAGAAACTCAAGTCTATTTGTAAAACCCGCATGCTTTTACCATGAATAGTGCCCTTAAGATCGTACGTCCTAGATTAAAACTTACCTTATTTAGTATTGATCACATTCATGTGCTAATAGTCAAGCAAGTGCATACGTGTATGACATGATAAGTATCGATTACGTACGAACTCATGATAAACAGTTAATAAATATGTCATGTGAACATAATTAAATCATGATCACCATTTAAAATACGAACTAAAATAATTACGTAAATACATATAATATAATTATGAGCGTTAAGATTACGATAAACTACATGATAAAATAAACAGAAACACTTTAAACACGAACACGTTTAACCACGAACGAACACGAAACATCGGGACACGAGAAAAGGTACGGGTACCCCATGTGGGGCCCCATACCCACGGCACAACAATCAAGAAATGGGTTAAGCCCATCAAGTTTACATGAAAGGGGGGTAAAGGGTAAAAACTACTTTCATTTTTCACTTTTCAAGCAAAATAACATTTTAACCTAAAAAGTTTTCTCTCCTCCTCCTTGCCCTCTCTTTGTGCCGCCACCCTTAGGACCACCATAGGTGGTTGTTGATTGATTTTGATCTTGAAAACAAGTGCTAGAAACCGTGTTTGTTCATCCTCTTCCAAGCTACGTATTGGTATATCATTCTAAACCTTTCTTTTTAATTCTTTTAAATCTTTAATTATTTTCATGAACATGTTATTATAATTCTTATTAAAACATGATAATTAAAGATTGATCTAACATGTTTTGGGGTTAATTAAAATCAAAGGACGATATAAAAGGGTGTTTGTTTTGGCCGCCTAGCATAACCAACCCGAGGGGGGGTTCGGTTTGCTTTTAGCCGCCACCACCAAGACCATTGTTGGTCTTGGTTGGTTCATGTGGGACCCACGGCAGCAAGGGGGCACATGTACCCCGAGTTTGGATCGGGGTACGGTGTTGAGTTCATGCCCGATTCATGGTTCGTTGGTTAAATCATGATTTATGCTACATGTTAATTTTTATGAATTATGAACTTAGGATATAATTAATTAATAACATGAGATATTAATTAAATCATGACTTAGGTTATTTTAATTATTAATTTAGCATGATATTAATTTAACCTAAGTATTTTATGTTATAAGTTATAATTAATTAATTATTTAAAACATGCCTATAATTAATTAATTTAGACATGACTTAGGTTATGTTATTAATAATAATAATACACATTTTAACCTAAGTATTTTATTCCATTTTAATTAAAACATGTTATACTTTAATTAAAATGCTTAACCTATAGTTTAATTAAAATACATGAAATAATAATTAAACTATACACTATATCATATGACTTAAGAAAATAAGCTTATAAACACTTAGACTTATATGTTAGCTTATGTAACCAGCTTAATTCTAATTATGGAAACTTCTATTTATAGAAACTTAATCAAATAAGGCAACTAATCTATTAATGGAAACCTTCTATATATGGAAATCTATCTATTTCAGGCAGCTAATCTAATCATGGAAACCTTCTATATATGGAAACTTATTTAATTAAGGCAGCTGATCTATTTTTGGAAACTTTCTATTTTTAGAAACTAATCTATTTTAAGCAGTAAATTCTATTTTAGGAAACTTTCTATTTTTGGAAACTTTCTATTTTTGGAAACTTTCTATTTTTGGTAACTTTCTATTTTTGGAAACTTTCTATTTTTGGAAACTTTCTATTTTTGGAAACCTGCTATTTTTGGAAAGTTACTTATTATTACACATTAAGTATAATAATACAGGAAATACCAGTAATACTTAATCAGATTAATCAGAATACAAGATAAACACAGTTTAAGGCTTTAAACAGTAAACCATGACCTAAAACATACCAAGTAAGCTAAGATGAGACATAAAACCCAGTACGTAATCAGTGATTCGATACTTATACACGTGTGTATTCATGTAGCGTTAGTGATCCAGAAGTAGGAGTCTTTCTTCCGTTCATTCACTGGACTTGAGGTACGGATTCCCGTCCTTTCAGTATGGATATTCTTTCCTTATTAGGATTTCCCCGTATGCAGCCAACTGTTTTCCCCAGTATTTGTTTTATTGTTTTGAACTGCTTATGTTTAATTAGCATAATCTATAGCCATATACAAGCATGACCAGTTTCACCTAGTTATGGAGGTACCATAACCATAACATTGGAGGCACCAATGTTATGACTTCCCCACGGCGGAGTGATTGCTCGTAGCGTCCTTTTCAGTTTTGGCCATATTATTATATCATGTGGGGCGTATGGGTGCATCCTAGTTACATGTTTTTATTCAGTATATCATGGTGAATGTGGTGTGTGCCTTGCATCCTTCACAAGGAGTTGATCCCTCCTACCCAAACCAGTATATTAATTAGAGGCATCCCCTCTAATCAGCATGATGAGGTCACCCCTCCAAGTATTCATGCACGTGACCTTTTCATGACCTATATGGGTTATGGTATATTTATGTTAAAACAGTTTTCATAAGATAAACATAAGGCTTTTCGAACTATAAAACCAGTTTTCTTAATACTTAACCAGTTTACTCAGAACTTAGTCTTCCGCTGTTATATGTTACATGCTTATCCTATTTCATGCTATATTGTACATCCGTGCACTGAGCGTCTTGCTCAGCCGTTTTCCTTTTCATGTTCCCAAAACGGCAGGTACTCAGGGACGCTCGTAGATCTCAAACGTACGTGCATATGGACTGGAGGCTTTACTGTCTTTCTTTACTTTATGCATTTCCTTTACTTTAATACAGTTTGCTATGGACATTGTTTCGTCCTTTCCCTTTACAGTATTTATGTTTGTGTGTGATGAGCTCTACTTTGGGGTTACCGATGTTTGATTCCGGTATTTCCCCTTTATGGTCAAATAATGCTTAGACATTTATCCTTGTATGCTTTGATGACACGCCATGATTATGCGTAAGATTCCATTTCCAAAATGGGGTGTTACACTATTAAACGAAGAAATTAAAAGACGAGTTGAATTTAATCGACAACAAATCCCGAATCAGAATCGAAAACGTCAACTTTTCTGAAAAGACGAAAAGACAAGAAGAACGGGAGAAAGCCCACTCACCAACCAAAGGGGACACGTATAAAAGGAATCCCCCTCGCACTTTTCATTAAGTTTTTAGTTTTTAGTTTTTTCATCTCCTTCTTTTTCTCCCTTTTAGTTCGTAGCATCACCAACACAACTAGGGTGTTTGGTGATTTTGATCTTTGTTTTTCAAATCTTGTAATTTTAATCTTGTTTTGTGATTGTTAAAACATTCATCATCAATACAAGTTCTTGTTAATCTTTCCATTTCATCTTGTTCATCATCATCTTTCATTTCAAGTTCTTAAGTTCTTATTTGGTTGAGTTTTGATTTTAAAAAGTTGTTGAATTTACGTTTTTATTGTTGGGATTTGTAGTTTATGGTTAGTAGATGCTTAGTGATTAGTTTATTTAAGTTTTTGGTGAAAAACTTGGTGATTTTTGGATCGAATTCGAGTTCCCCTGTTTTTTCGGTTAAGTTACTGTTCTTGAGTTTCCCAGACTTCCGGATGAACCAAAAGTTCCGGATGAACTAAAACTTCCGAATGAACTAAGACTTCCGGATGAACACAATCTTCCGAATGAACATAAAAAGTTCCGGATGAATAGTTTTTCAAAAAGTTCTGAATGAGTAAGAAGTTCCGAATGAATGTGTCTTTGAAAAGTTCCGAATAAATTTCCGAACGAGTTTTCTTTTTAAAAGTTCCGAATCAGTCAATACTTCCGAATAAACTTCCGACTCAAAGTTCCGGATGAGCAAAACTTCCGAATGAACAACAAGTTCCGGATGAGCAAAAGTTCCGAATGAACAACAAGTTCCGGATGAGCAAAAGTTCCGAATCAATCTTTATTTCCAGAAGTTCCGAACCAACTTCCGAATCAACTTCCGAGGAAAGTTCCGGATAAACTTCCGGGTGAAAAGTTCCGGATCAATAGTTCCGAATCAAGGTTACTTCCGAATCAATTTTCTTTGAGTATTTTTAAGGGTTACTTTCTGTTTCTTCATTTCATATTTTAATTGTAATTTTAATTTTAATTTTAAGTTTAATTTTAAAGTTTTATTAATTGTTATTAATTTAATTGCTTTTAAATTTAAGTTTACATTTTAGAGCATTTAACATTTAGTAGATTAGAAAACCAATCCCTTTTTAGTAACCAAAAACAATCATTCCACTTAGAACCAAGATCAATTCGAGAGGATATCGAGAGAATATAGAGAACCCATTCAAAATTCCAAGTATCACCTTCACTCGCCCGCACTTACTAGATTTGTGGAAACTTGAAGGGGATGAGGGGGTTGAATAGTTTACCGATTAAAATTACGTATTTAAAATTATTTACTTGTTAAAATGTTAGATCTGAGTTTATATTAAATCTACTTGCAAGCAATATGAAACACAACTAATAACAACTAACTAGAAATATAAATAACAAGCAAGGAAAGACTAATAAGGAAAAGGGAGGAATAATTTAACCACAAGACCGAGGTTTATTGTGGTTCAGCTACGAAACTCTCTTCTTTGCCCTACTCCACTCTTCGAGTGCCCTACTTGAGATTTCACTATGTCAACATGCTCCTTTAAGGCGGAGAAACCGTGCACAAGAAGCTTACACCAATTACCGACGAGTCTTAATCTTACCTAGAATCAATCTACACTCGTATTTCCTCTCCTAAGAAATACTACCACGATTACTCGATCTCCTTTACTACACTCTTTCACATAAGATCACACCGGATCACAAGTATTTCCCCACCTTAAAATACATTTACAAACCTCACAAATATCTACACTATTAGATCTCACAAGATCATACACAAATCTACAACAATGAACTCTCTAATATGAACACTATACTATAACACTTGATCTTTGTAGAAATTACAAGTATTATTTTCTTGCACAAAGTAAAGGTATAAGGATTGGATTACTTATAAACAAATTTATACAACTTATATAATCAAAGGAAAGTAGAATTAAAAAAGATGATTTAGACAATGAGTTTTATCGATCTGCAAAAAGGCATTGGGTCAAGTAAAACAGTGGGCTATTTATATTGAGAGACCAAAGTTAGGAGCGTTGCCGCTACACTTATCAAAGCTGCCAACACACTTAGATAAGTGCACCAGATGCCTAGTCTAGTGTACCGGCTAGACTAGACGATCCTTTGTGTCTCTTAGTGGTGAAAGTAGTCTCTGGTGTAGGTTTCAATCCGTTAGGAGTGGCAAATTTTGAAATTCAAATTTATTTTATTGATTAAAACATTTCATTTTATTCAGAAAATATTTTGTAACATTTTATACACTTTGAGTATATTTTTATAAAATGTTTGTTTTAAGAGACTTAATTTTTATTGATCACTTTGTAAGTATATAATTTTAGACGTTTTTTGCATTATGGAATTATCAAAACGCCGAGAATTCGACAAAATAAAAATAACGCTTTATGACATTATTTGTATTAATAATCTTCCCCTTTATTGCAAAATAATAAACTCGTTTTATTTAAACTTATATTTAAGCAAATATATTTTTATGGAACGCAGATAGAACATGTACACTTTGACTACATTTGCCTATTGTTGATGCCCATGACCCGTGGACTGTAACTGTTAATTGTGTGATAGCGCAAATGTTATAAGTAGATCTATTGGGGATTGACTATCCCCATCTGGGTGAGTAGTGCTCACTGTGCCTATGCCAGGACAACATATGTATACCATGTCGTATTCATTTTGGGCGATACTTGATGGTCCTCATATGTTGTAGTACATACAGTCTAGCGTCAGTTTACAGGTCAATAGGAAATGTAATTGTTTTATATTATTTGCTTTGTGCATTACTACCTTTGTGATGATTTGCGGTCCTGGACTATGATTTACAAAACCTATGAATTCACTAACTTTACGTTGATCTTCTAGCATGTTTTTCTTAGGAAACTGAAGCAGGTACCAAGGTGTGCATGGAATCAAGCATTATGTAGGAAGCATTATAAAGCTCATTTGGGAGTTCTATAAGTTTGGGAATAATGGAAACTTAATAATTATTGTTCAGACAATTTATAATATTTTACAACTGTTCATGTACTATTTTAATTAAATGGCATTTTTATGATCATTAGTCTGTATACTATTGCTGTATTATCCACCATGTGACACCCAATTACCATTCCGCTGCATGACCATTTTGGAGGTGTCACACCGAACCTGTTAATTTTTGTGTTGGTTTCTTGTCGAGTAAAAAACTGCCACCCATAATATTACATAAACTAAACCCTCTTCTAGACCACTCATAATTGAGTTAAAACTTAAAACTTAGGCTAAATAGAGTAAGAGGTGAAAACTTACCTCTACCTGAGCGCCACACTAACTTTCTGTTTCGTGTCACTTAACTCACCAAAAACTCACTATCCAATCGTAGTAAGGATAAAAAACTCATCGTCCCCATCTATTTTTTCAATATTTTATACTTAACTAAAAAATGTAAACGTAAACGTACAAAATTAATTAAAACATAACATGTATTGAATTAAAACTTTTAATAACAAAGAAATGATACACAGAAAATAAAAAACTTAACCGTCCAAAATAAAACGATACATAGATAAACGTAGTAAATAAAAAACTTAAATTAAAATTTCAAATTCCACTTTGCCTTGATAGTCGCCCTTAGTTGTTCATATTTGATCCGCGCATCCCAATCAAGTGATCATATGACAACATATAGAACTTTTATGATGAATTGGTGAAGTTGCGGAGAAGATGCATATACATTTGATGAAGTTGTGTTATAAGTAAAAACTATTGGTTTTTTTAATACAAAATGCAATAGATAAAATAGAAAATGGGTCTCACATTACAGAATTCACCTACGGGGCCAAAATATTCGTTTCCTCTCTAAAAATGAAACTCGTGCGTGAGTTTTTTTATTGGGAACAACAACCTCACGTGGCTTTTTGCCACCTCAAAACTCATCTCGTTAGTAAACTTTTACTCCAGTTAGTCTTATAAGATATGAAGACTCGACATAGTCGTGTTTTACATAAATCATCATCAATGACGCGTAACACACTTCATAACAAACGAAAGCATCTTTGCACCCAATGACTCAATAAACATAAGATAAAGGGTTTAATCCTTGGCACCTAGCCTGAACCGCTTAATGACTAATGCATGCCCCATGTACTACAAAAAGTAGTTGATTATGAACCGTTCAAATTATCAATTACTAACTTACTAATTACTTTTTTTGTCTTAAAATATAAAAAAATACATACTTTAAATAAAATGCATTAACTACTGCTTTTGTTTTTATGAAAAAAATAGTTCTTTTGATAATTAGTTAACGTTTCTTTTATTTTGTTAAATATTGATTTGAAATAAAAGTAATATCGTAAGTTTAAAACAAATTTAACTATTGTTTTTATAAGGATTTTTTTATCGTATGCCTTAATGGTATATGATAAGAAGGTAAAAAATAGACAAGGTCTCATAGAAAAATACACAAAAATCCATATTTTATAAATTTATATAAAAAAAATTTACGTACTTTTTATTTACTTTATACATTCTTATTATATGCACTTATGAAAAAAAATAAAAAACCTTTATAAATGAATAATAATTTATAAATGAAGATAATACCAACCATAAACAACCAAAAATAACAACACTTGACATAATTACTTCCTTAACCATATATCCTCCCTCATTCATAGGTAAAAAGTAATAACAAGACATAATAAGTCCACAACCTCAAGTAGGAGCCACATGGTGTCCTTGTTTGTAGGGCCCACATGTTACTTACCTTTCTCAGTGTCCAGCAAGTGACCTCTTCACTTTCACTTTTTTCATCACTATCAAACCAAAAAACCAAACCCCATAAACCATAATCAAACACAAAAAAACATAAATCTTTTTATTCATACATTCATACCAGTATTAAACACACACCATAAAAAAAAAAAACAAAAAAAAAAGCTATGTTACATACAACATTGTGTTTAATAAAGCAGATACTTTTATAGTTTCTTTTTATGTTGTTTCAATCTTGTAGTAGTATTATACTTTTGTACAAGAAGAACCCAGATGGGGTTTAATAGTATATGCTTTTTACTATTTTTTACTGTTGCTGTTAGTTTCGAGATTGCCACTGCTCAAATTCCAGGTTTGTTTTGATTCGTGTATATTTTTTACCTTTAATGTTATGCATGTTGTTTATGCTATGTGGGTTCTTTTTTTCTTGGAATTTGATTGATTATTTAGTAGTTTTTTTATCTGGTTTTTACTAAATTTATTGGTTTCTTCAAAGTTTTGATTTTGGAGTTTTTTTTGGGTTTGATGAATTGAGTGGTTTTTGGGTTATGTTTTTTTTGGTAATTGGAAAATAGATTGTGGGGGGCGATTTTTTTTTTTTTTTTTTGACAATAGCATCAAAATGCAGAAACGAACTAGTGGCGAAATGATAAATCGGGTGTTTTTACTTAGAAATGAGGAATTTATAAGGTGCTAGAGCGTTGAATGTCGAGTATTAATATGTAGGTGGGGGCAATTTGAGTTATGGGTGGGGGGCATTTTCCAAAAATGCTCAAAATCGAAGAAAATTTACACTAAAATCTCATTTTGTCGGGCTAGACATGGGCTGAATTTAGTTATGAAGATTGTGATATTTGACTATTTGAGGTAAGGTATATCTTATCTTATCTTACTATATTATAAAGCATTTGGGACTTTTGTAACAAACTTTTTTTTGGCTGAATTTTAAGACTTTTTCACTTAATATATGAATCAAGTTGTTAAATATATATCTTCCTCTTAACAACCTTTTGTAACAACTTTTTGTAACAAACTTTTGTAACAATATATTAAAATAACATCTTTAATTTTGAGATAAAATATTATTTTCATAATCTAAATTCATCATATTTTCTAAAATTTTGTGCTTTTTAATTCAATATCAATTTCGTTAAATTTTATTAACTTTTTTTATTTCCTTTTTTAGCGGGTTTATTTTGCTTTAACTTTTTTACCATTTTAAATTAATGTAAATACGAACTTGATAGGTAAAATAGTAACATTTGTTTGCTTCAAAAATCGTCATTAAGTACTCGCCGCCGCTTTGCGCGGGCACTGTACTAGTATGATATAAAGAAAGGTTTGGGTCTGTAATTGTGCCTTAATAATATAGGTTAACGGATCGGTTCTCCCAAATTTAGTTTACCGTGTACGGTGCATAACCAGGATATCTCATGACCATTTCTGAACCGTTTACCCGGCAACGCCATGGTGTTTACCCGGTGTGGTTCAAACACAAGACCTTTTGTGAGGACATATGCGTAACCACTAGGCCACCTTGGTGGTGGCTGAATTTGTGCCATAGTAGTTACCTTAAATTATTACTGTGTGTTATCTGGGAGGAAATTAGGGTAGGTAGATGCTTTTGGCTATTAGTCGTCTCGAATTATAGGTATGATGCTCATAACATTGCTATGCCCTTGTTTGGTTGCTAAGGTTACAAAGATCCTTAGACAAGATAGAGACTGATCATAGTGTGATTATTCTAGTAACACATGTTCAAGAATTTGCTAGAATAAATAATGATATATTAGGGGGTTGTTGGATTAATTAAATAACCAATTGCTTATAGTTAAGGATAGCTACGTAATTTTACACTTATCTCAAAATTTGTGGCAAAACCTTTGTTTTGACCCTAAATAATTAGAAAATCAGAATCATGACCGAGTTTTACCTAACACTCTAAACTGATATTGTGACTTCATCTATAAAGTGATTAAAGTCTAGTGGAACTCAAAGTCGATGCTTTAACTAACAAATTTAATCATACGAAGCAGGTTTTGTTAGTCTTGACTGTGGCGGCCAAAGCAATTTCACAGACAAACTTGGCCTTAACTGGACACCCGATAGTCAAATCATTTACGGGATCACCAGCAATATATCCGTCACAAATGAAACAAGGCAGCAATACCAAACAGTCAGATATTTCCCTGCAGATAACAGAAAATATTGTTACACACTCGGTATTAAGAGTAGGACTAGGTACCTTATGAGAGCAACATTCTTATATGGTAACTTTGATAACAACAATGTATACCCAAAATTCGATATCTCAATGGGACCCACTCGTTGGGCTACAATCGTCATTTCAGATGCTAACATTATCGAGTCTCAAGAACTTATCTTTTTGGCTTCAAGTGATACCGTTAGTGTTTGTTTATCAAATGCAACAACTGGGCAACCGTTTATTTCCACCCTTGAGCTCCGACCATTTAACGGGTCAATATATCTTACACCGTTTGAAAACCAATTCTTTCTTAGTGTTTCTGCAAGAATCAACTTTGGGGCTGAAAATGAAGATCCGGTTAGGTTTCCAGATGATCCTTTTGATAGAATTTGGGAATCGGATTTAGTGAAAAAAGCAAACTATCTTGTTGATGTTGCTACGGGAACGGATCGTGTATCGACGGATTTACCAATTGATATTGGGAAAGATGAGCAGCCGCCTCAAAAAGTTATGCAAACGGCTGTTGTTGGACGAAATGGTAATTTGACTTATAGAATGAACTTAGATGGGTTTCCAGGACCTGGTTGGGCTTATACTTATTTTGCGGAAATAGAAGACTTGGGTCCCACGAAGACTAGAAAGTTCCGGTTAGTACTTCCCGGGGAACCAGAACTTAGTAAAGCTGTTGTTAATATTCAAGAAAATGCTCAGGGGACACACCGTTTATATGAACCGGGATTTGAAAACATAACACTTCCGTTTGTTTTGTCGTTTAAGTTTGGGAAAACGTCGGATTCTAGTGAGGGGCCTCTTGTTAATGCAATTGAGATTAATAAATATCTACGAATAGGTGTTGGATCTTTAGATGGTAAGTAAAACTATAAGCTTTTTGATAAAGTTCCAAAATTATTAATGAAATGTGGTTCTTTATATGGATTTGTCTGATTTATAGGTGGGGTGGCTGCAAATTTGGTATCCGGTTATAAGTTGCTAGATTGGGCTCAAGAAGGAGGTGATCCGTGTTTGCCGGTTGCATGGTCTTGGCTGGAGTGTAGTTTGGATCGTGAACCAAAGATTATCTCAGTGTACCTTCTTTTAACTCTCTTTATCTCGATCTTAGGGGATGTTTGGGATCACTTATTCAAACAGCTTATTTGAATAAAAAATAGATTGAAGATTGTCTCGGTGTACTGACTAAATTTTGTACCCGTTTATGCAGAAAATTGTCTGGCAAGAACTTGACTGGAAGCATTCCTTCTGATTTGACCAAGTTAAGCAGCTTAGAACAGTTGTAAGTTACAATCTACACCTTCCCTTAACAACTCTGTTAGCGAAAGTATGACCGTAATATTTTTTCATATTTCTAATTGTAGGTGGCTTGATGGAAATGCACTAACGGGTCCAATTCCTGATTTTTCAGGATGTCCGAATTTGAAGACCATGTAATACATGTTCTTTTTTTGTCATCCTTTTGCCTTGTTATGTATTATTTTTGGTAATCTAAGCCATTATTTTTGAATATGCAGACATCTTGAGAACAATCAGTTGAGTGGTGACATACCCTCCTCGTTAGGGGATCTACCTAATTTGAGCCAACTGTAAGTATATTATATTCCACTTGTCCGAAGAATGTACTTGCATAGTTTCTTGTACTATACATATGCATACATAGTAGATCGAATAGTGAGAGATAGTCGACTTTGTTCTTATTAAAGTTAACATAGGACATATTAGAATTGACGTCTAGTTTGGCTACAGATTTAGTTTGTAGTACCAACATGATAATATGTCATCTTCCTCCTTTTCTTATTGACAAATATACACTTTTTGTCACCATTTTGTGATAAATCTTATCCCTTTTGACATTGCAAAACTAACTTTGCCTGATTTTGGAAAAGAATACTGATTTACGACGGAAGCTCACTAGGTATGTTCTAACAAAAGGCCGAGTTACAAAGACACTGTCAGTGAAAAGTAATTTACTTTTTGATTACGAGACTAGGATAATACATGATTAAAACTTGAAATCAATCTAAATATAATGTCGTTTACCTTAAAAGTGAGCATATAATGAAGTGATAAAAGCTCAAAGATAGTGGAAATCTGAAATAGGATCACCAAAAGCGTGAGCTTTCCATTTCCCGTTTAATATATCAATCCGCCACCTGTTCTGTTTGTTATGTATAGAATAATACTGGATACAGTATATAATAGTTGCAAGTTGGTTTTCATGATGAATCTATTGTATGCAGGTATTTACAAAATAATATGTTAACCGGTGAAGTGCCATCCAGTCTTCTGAACAAGAATTTAGTCTCAAAGTGAGTGTTTCTTCAATGCTCTTATATTCTTTACAATAAGTTAGTCTAGTTTTTGTTGCTTTGTGCTTCCCCTCATGTTATGATTTTTAAAGAAGTCGAACTTATATGGCGTTGCGTGTTTTATCTTTTCAGCTACACGGGAAATGCCAATCTTAGTACTGGAAGTAGTGGAGGGAAACACAATCGAAACATAATTATTGGATTAGCAGTTGGGGCTGCTGCTTTGTTTTTAGGGTTCATAACCTCATGCTTACTCCTCCGCCAACGGAAGAAATATCCCAAAACAGGTAATAAGCTCATGCGATACATATTGATAAACTTTTCATGCACATGGTGTAACAAATGAAGCACCAATATGTGCTTTTGTTGATAATCGATTGTTGTTAAGTGTCTAACAAAGTTGATAATTCTGAAAAAAATGAGAATGCATGTTTAAGTCACTCAGATTAGTTTAAAAAAGGCAGGTAGTCGGGCTATTTATTTCCCTTTTGATAATCAGTTTTCCTGTATGAGATCCAAAACTGATCATTAAGATGCAAGAATTACTTGACCAAACATAACATGCTGACGATATGCAAAATCAAATGATCAAGTTTATATGCAGATCCAAACACTCTTTATGTATGTCCATGCATATATCATTGCTGTTATGTTTTCTAATGATCTGATCTGTTGGTTTTAATGTTTGTTTTGGCAGAGCCCAAACTTGCCATGCCTGTTATGAACAATGCAGCAACCGAAGCTGCTCAAAGCTTCACATTATCTGAACTACAAAGTGCCACAAAGAATTTCGAGAAGAAGGTTGGTTCGGGAGGATTTGGAACCGTTTACTATGGAAAATTACATGATGGAAAGGAAATTGCTGTCAAACTACTTGAAAATAGTAATGTTTATCAGGGCAAGAAAGAGTTTGCAAATGAGGTAATTTTGATCAATAAAATTCGTCATTTTCTATTACTTGATAAAAAGAGTTGTACTTATCATTCTAATTGTGTTCCTTTTATGTTGATCAAGGTGACTCTTCTTTCACGAATCCATCATAGAAACTTGGTACAGTTTTTAGGGTTTTGCCAAGAAGAAGGGAAGGATATTCTTGTTTACGAATTTATGCATAATGGAACACTCAAAGAACATCTTTATGGTTAGGTCTTGTTTACACTCTGTTCTTGATCTGACAAAAATTTCATGTTTTTTGTTACAATAATAAATCTTTATGTCATTTGTAGGTCCTTTAGCAAGAGAACGAGGGATTAAATGGCTCAAGCGACTCGAGGTTGCTGAAGAGTCTGCAAAAGGTTTGCGTCATTCTACATGTCTATACTTTCAGTCTCTGTTGTGATAAGGAGTCTTACGTCTTAATTAGGTTATCTTCTGTGATAACAACTCTTATGTCTAACTTCAGGCTTTTTGTTATGATAACGGATCTTTACGTCTATATTTCAACTTCTTTGACCTTTATGTCTAAATTTCACTTTTCTTGCTGTATTTACGAGCCTTTATGTCTAGAACCAAGTTTTTTGTTTTGTTTTTTCAAACAAGTTTTTATATCTAAACTCGAGTTTTTGTTGTGATAATTAAATGTTTATCTGAAGTTCAAGTTTTTGGTTTTGAAGCCAAATCTTTATGTCTAAATTTCAAAAGTTCTTTGTGGATACATGTGCTAATTTGGTCTTTTTTTTTAAAACTTGTTTTAGGTATTGAGTACCTTCATACAGGTTGTGTTCCCTCCATCATCCATCGAGATTTGAAAACAAGCAACATACTTCTTGATAAAAATATGAGGGCTAAAGTTTCGGATTTTGGCCTCTCAAAGCTTGCAGTTGATGGTACTTCACATGTATCAAGCATCGTTCGTGGTACACTTGGATATCTTGATCCTGAGTAAGTTCTATCATGCATCATAAAAAAAGTTATAACTTCAACTTTGTTGTGCCCATTAATCCTGCAGCGCAATTTTCTGTTAAAGTTTAAGAATGATATCTTATTTGTTAGTAAGTTCTTCTGTTATGTGATTAAGTTTACAGGACCTCATTATTTTATGTTACTTCTGTATTGTAGGTACTATATTTCAAATCGTTTAACAGACAAAAGTGACATCTATAGTTTCGGGGTCATTCTTCTTGAACTTATATCCGGCCAAGAAGCAATCTCAAATTCAAGCTTTGGTATCAATTGCCGGAACATCGTTCAATGGGTAAGTCCATTTTGTTGTCCCCAACAAGATAACCTTTTACCTTAAAGATAGCTTTTTTTATCCATATACCTACAGTAGGTCGTCAACTTGGGTTATTTCTTATCAATGATTTGACAACAGGCCAAACTGCATATAGAGAATGGTGACATTCAAGGAATCATTGATCCGGCTCTTGGTAACGAATACGATATCCAATCAATGTGGAAGATAGCCGAGAAGGCTTTGATGTGTGTGCAGCCACATGGGAACATGAGACCTACAATGTCTGAAGTTATCAAGGAAATACAAGATGCAATCTCGATAGAGAGGGGAGTGGTGGCAGCTGCACGAGAACGTAGTTCTGATGAAATGTCAAGACATTCTATGTTGCAAATGGGATCTCTTGATCTAGGTGCCAACGATCAAGATTTGTCGATTGATGACTCCTTTGCTCGACCTGGTCCAAGATAGCATTGGTTCTGCTTTACATAATTGAGTCATTTTCATGTTATTTGGTGTGAGGTTTTTGGAAGTTGGTTTTGTTAGGTGTTAGTGATGTTTTCTTTAATTCTTGAACCTAAAGGTTTAACTTTTGGTCATTTTGTAAGTTTTATTGTAGTTATAGGGGGTTGGGTGTAAATTTAAAGTTCTTATGGACCAACATTATTTAGTTGACAATTTTGTTTGTGTATTATTAATTGAAAATTATTTATCTATGCTAGTAAAAAAAAAAACCTTTTGCTTACAACTTAAAATTATTAAAATGGTAATGTGTTGGATTAGAATAATAAAAATCTATATTTAAAGATAGAGTCTATTGGCAAAAGGCTTGTTATCACTCAGAGTGGGGGAACGACATTTGTTGGCTTGACTGGTAGCTTTTTGGCGCCATCCTCTCGTTGGACATTTGTTGGCTTGGCTGGTAGCTTTTTTGGCGCATCCTCTCGTTGGTGCACCGACTGTCGCTAAAGCAGCTCGCGTCAAAATCATCAGACTAAAGGTATTTTGCTTTTTTTTTTTTTTAATAATAAAAGTGGGTATATGATTATATGGGTTCATTATATCTTTTTGGCACCATGTTTTCTCGTTTCAACCACTCTCCTATAAATGTGGTGTCAGGGGGTTTCTCATGTTAAAACCCCAAAATCCTACATGACGATTTTGACATCATTTTCTGATGCCAACCGCTCCCAACTCTCTAAAGTGAAGTTTTAGGTACACATGCATACAATCTTAAAGTCATCACCGCCAATCTCTTAAAAAGCGAGGCTCTACTTGACGACCGGTGATGGTTCAAACCTTGTGAATTGATCAACTCGAAAACTATGGTTAAAAAAAAGAGCTCCGTTAATTCGTTGTTCATTAATAGACGAAGCTTTCTTTATCATCTCGCGCAAGATGCAACAAAGAATGAATATTTTTCCTTCTCGCGAACGAAATATTTACGTACTTTTAGTTGTACAAGTCAATGCAATATAAGTATTATATTCTTAATTAACATTTAAGGGAAATTTAAAAAAATACCAGTGAAACTTGTTTATGTACATATTTTTTTTAAACTATCTATATCTTATATCTATATCTATACTTCTATCTATATCTATATATAGGAAGACTTTATTTACAGAAACAATCTTATTGACAGAACTTGCAGAACTACTTTCAACCAATCACAATTTAGTATTATTAATAGATTTAATTTAAATCTAAAGGGCATAATAGTAAAACATACATTTTACTTATTTTTTTATTAAAAACGTTTTCAAGATTCATTAATTTTTGTTTTTTTTAAAAAATAATTTTTTCTTTTTTTAGCATTCATATTTTTTAAAAATTTAAGAACATGTATGTTTTTCTCTTTAGAAAATGTATGTTTTTTTTATATGAACGTAAGTATACATCTGTTTATTGTGTGTATTACTTTTTTGAATTTAAAACAAATATTAGATAACCTAAACCTTTATAAATGAAAAAAATATTCATGTGCATACATATTACATTTATTTAATAACAAGTACAAAAAATCATATATACAATAGTTGTATCCCTCTAGAAATGACAAATTATCTTCATCTGTATATGTGTTCATCTACTTCTAAGTCTTCAAATGAAACTATCATCTTTCATCATCTTCATATATCTGAAACAAGCATGCACATAAACAAATCAAATCACAAACATATATACACATTTCTTTTATCTTATACGAGCGATAAATCCCTATTCTCCACGAATGGATATACAGTAGGCATTCAAAGATAAACAACCAAAAACATACATGTTCTCGCGCAGAAACATACATGTTTCCGCACAGAAACATACATGTCTCCGCGTAGAAACATACATGTCTCCGCGTAGAAACATACATGTTTCCGCGCAGAAACATACATGTTTCCGCGCAGAAACATACATGTTTCCGTGCAGAAACATACATGTCTCCGCGTAGAAACATACATGTCTCCGCGTAAAAACATACATGTTTCTGCGCAGAAACATACATGTTTCCGCGCAGAAACATACATGTTTCCGCGCAGAAACATACATGTTTCCGCGCAGAAACATACATGTTCTCGCGCAGAAACATACATGTTCTCGCGCAGAAACATACATGTTTTCGCGAAGAAACATACATGTTTCCGCGCAGAAACATACATGTTTCCGCGCAGAAACATACACGTTCTCGCGTAGAAACATACATGTTCTCACGCAGAAACATATATGTTCTACATGATATTTATCGACATCAAGTATCTTAAAAAATATCTACACGATACATGGAAAAAGCTTTCTCACATTCTTATGACCTATGTTGATAACTACAATAAAAATCAAACATGGTGCATTAAAAAAATGAAACAAACATGTTGCCTTCCTTAACGTGGCAAACTTTCAATCTTTCATAAAGAATTAAAACTAATAATAACAACTATTTTTTTATCTTTTTTATGCATTCATTTTTATTCACTATTTTAAAAAAAAATCAATTAAAAAGCTAAAAAATTACAGTACTTCAATCTCATTATTACATCTTTGATTCATCCTTTTTTGACACAATATCAACCACAAAATGATACCCTCGATAGGGGGCCTACAACCTCTATTGAAAACAAATATATCCGTGCTTTTTTTATTCATCCGTATAAGAAAAAACTTTAATTAAAAAATTAAAAAAAAAATCACAAGATATCTTGTTAAAACTATTCTCAAAATTGTGAATACCTGGTTATCCGTCGTCAATGGTGATTCGAGATCAAAACAGCAAGAGGTCTTTTATTAAGTGGTTCGTTGCGATTCATCGGTGGTAGAAGGCTTTGTGGTTTTCTTGATTCGTCAGTGGTTGTTTTTTGTCATTCGCCGGTGATAAGATCAGAGGGGAAGAAAAAAAAATTGAACGGCGGTTTTCTTTTTGGAGAGAGAAATTAGGATCGTAGGTTAAACAAACCTCTAGAGATAAATTAGAATCTATTTTTATGGAATAATATTATTCCTAAGTTACCCCTCATTTATATTTTTTATCCAAATTAAATTGTATGTATTTTTAAAAGTGCCATTTAGCATTGATATATTGTATGTTATGCATTATTAGGAGTAAATAATAGGGTTCTGCGAGTTCTGTCACTTAAATGGGTTCTACAAATAAAGTTACACTCTATATATATACTTCTATACTATTATATAAAGAGACTAACTCCGATCTTAACTCTGATGTTAATCCTAACTCCAAACCAAAAATTAAGATATGAAGGTTAAATTTAAACCTTTAGATCATATTTTGTTAAATTGATCTCATTCATCCATATGTTTTTATAACAAATTTTTGTAACAAACTTAGTAACAAACAATTCAAAAACTTTTATCTTTAAATTGAAATATGTTTTAATATATTTTTTTTATAATCTAATTTTACCATATTTTCTAAAATTTCGTGCTCTTTAATTCAACATCTATTTTGATATGATTTTATTAAATTTTAGTTTCTTCGGTTTTAATGAGTTTATTTAAGTTAATTTAATTTTTTTACTACTTTAACTTTAATTTAAACCTTAGTAAAATTGTAATAGTTGTTCGTTAAAAAAGTAGTTATTGAGTACTCGTTGCTGCATTACACGAGTACGATGCGAGTAAATTTACAATGCATAATTACAATACCGTTTAAGCATTATTTTTGAAAATATGCAAATATGATGGTTTCACCAAATATATATGTGCCAAAAATTTAAACTCTCAACTTTATTCACTTTTATATATTAAGAACTTATATGGTACAAATTAACGCTACTATACACCATTGACGTCATAGTCGTCACGCTTGGTTAATCGTTTAGTAAAGAAGTATGCGTTTATGACTTTGTGCATATACTGTAATTGTTACTGTATTCTCTTTATAAGGCTGGGGGAGTGGTGCAACAAATTTCCACCGCTACCTCATCTAAGGACGAAGGCAGAACGAAATATGACTGGGTGCACAAATTTTTTGAATCGTAATATAACAAATGTAAAAATTGAATTAAAACGAATGATAGAAACACGTTCCGATTGGCTTGGTGCATTTAAAATGAATTTAGAAAAAATCGATATTTTTTTTCACAAATTAACACTACACAGAAAAAATCCATAGGAGTCACGGGCACCCACGGGAACCCCCTAGCTCCGTCCCTGACCTCATCGCAACCTCAGCTTTCTCACTACTCTCACTAACCCACCAAAAACTTGTTGGAATTTATAAAAAAACCTTTTATCACATTAACACATTAATAATCACGAGTACGCAACGGAATATAGGATCACGTATAGACAAGTAATTAACATAAACGATAAAGAAACACGTACCTTTTAGCGATGGATTAAACACCTTTATCGAACCACCAATAAAGATCAAAGTATGATCTCTGTAAGAATACGCACACAATACGTTATAGCAAACAATTAAGTATGCTAGTACTTATAGTGATACAGCTATTAAATACTTGATTTCTCAAATCAAGTAAATATAAAACAACCAACCTAGTGTATTGTATTATCGTAAAAAACCAAACCAACCAATAGATATGCAAATCGATTTTCTTTCTTTTGCCGTAGGGAAAAACTATATTTTTAATGGCAAAGGCCATTCTCTATATATATACATACTATTAGTCGGTGGTTTGTCAATGTCCTATATCAAATAGGAATAATAATGCAATTTGACTATTATACAAATTGTCTTATATTTGTTTTATATATATATATTAATTCTTATAGTTAACATTTAACTATCGTTTGTAAAATCTCGTTAACTAACTAATTAATTAACGTTTACAATAGATATCACTAATTAATATATTACACATAATATATTAATGTATAATTGTTTTACGTATTAACGCGTGCGTCTCCTTAGGCTCGGGACGACTTCCGGACATATATTATTTACGTGTACATATTCCTTCAGCTCCCACTTGGACATGTACAATAATATAATATAATAACATTGGTTAGCGTCTAGCAACACGCCAATGCTCCCGGAAGTTCTCGAGTGTAGTTTTCTATAAAGTACATTTAAATGACCTAAACATTTACAATCCCTTTGTTTCTCAAATGCCATGTTAATAATGGATATGGATCAAAGTCGTTCCATTTTAACTATTCTGTTTCTCGCATTACATAATTAATATAGATTACCAATATAATCGAGACAAATCTAGATTACCATTGGGTATGACCATACAAACATCTAATTAATTAACGAGGGACCCTGTAGCATTATTCTTCAATCCTAGTTGAATGAACAAATTCTATCTTGACTACACGTGCCTCTTACATGTTTCAAGATACAAATGATTATATTCTTTATTACTACCTTATTCAGGATAGCGTTAGAACTATAGCAAAAAGTACCATTCACATATATAAGACCTGCTTGCATCTCAAGTCAAAGGATTTAGTAATGTAAATCATTTACAAGTTTCACTTAAAGACGCCGATCCATAAAGTGATTGACTTGTTAGTAGGAGATGTCCAATATACAACTTTTGGATATCGTATGAGTTGGTGAACCGTTCTTACATATTCTACGAATATTACCATCTCTCATATATGTCTTAATTTAAGTATATTCCCATATAATTAATCGACATAGACAATTTAGAATAACATATTATTCAAGGATTTAAACATGCAAAAATAGGACCAATAAATATTAAAGAAAACGAATATATCCAATACTTCAATTCATAAAATAAATATTGATTAACAATATCCTTTATCCAAATACTAAAACAGATTACATGAAACTACTAGCAGGACGAAGTCCCATGCTCCTAGCATGTTGAGTAAGCTTTTTACCAGGTAAAGCCTTCGTAAAAGGATCTGCTAGATTATTATCTGTATGAACTTTAACTAGATCAATCTCACCTAATTTGATACATTCTCGAACATAGTGATATCTCCTTTGATAGTGTCTGGCGCCTATCTGAACTCCCGGTTCGTTAGCTATGATGATTGCACTTGAATTGTCACAATACATCTTTATAGGTTCTTCATTGGTAGGAACTACACCAAGTTCTCCAATAAACTTCCTCATCCAAACAGCTTCCTTTGCAGCTTCAGAAGCAACAATATATTCGGCTTCTGTGGCAGATTGTGCAGTAGTAGTTTGTTTGGAGCTCTTCCATACTACCGCACCTCCGTTCAAAACGAAAACATACCCAGTTTGAGATTTAGTGTCATCTCTATCGGTTTCAAATCCAGCATCACAATAAGAATTAACTTGCAGCTCAGTAGCTTCAGGATTTCCACCAAAAACCAAAAACGTATCCTTAGTATGTCTTAACTACTTAAGAATATTTTTCACAGCAGTCCAGTGACTTTCACCTGGATTTTGCTGAAATCGGCTTGTAATATTTTGCGCGAACGCAACATCAGGTCTTGTGCATCTCACAGCATACATAATAGAACCTACAGCCGGAGCATAAGGAACATTTTGCATACGCTTCATCTCTTCAGATGTAGTAGCACCTTGTGTTTTATTTAAGTCAGTGTGCACTTGCATAGGAATGAGACCACGCTTGGAATTATCCATTCTATACTTCTTCAAGATCTTATCAAGATATGCATTTTGACTTAGTCCAATTAACCGCTTCGATCTATCTCTATAGATTTTGATTCCAAGAATAAATGCCGCTTCCCCTAAATCTTTCATAGAAAAACACTTCCCAAGATAGGTCTTTACCTCTTGTAAACTTGGAATATGATTTCCCATAATGATTATGTCATCAACATACAAGATTAGGAAAACAACATTACTCCCACTAGCTTTTTGATATACACATGGCTCATCTAGATTTTGATCAAAACCAAACTTTTTGATTTCTTCATCAAATCTTTTATTCCAGCTTCTTGATGCTTGCTTAAGTCCATAAATGGATTTTGAAGCCTACATACTTTTCTGGGATGCTTAGGATCAACAAAACCTTCCGGTTGTTCCATATAGATTTCTTCTTCTAAGTAACCATTCAAGAACGCGGTTTTTACATCCATTTGCCATATCTCATAGTCATAGAACGCTGCTATAGCTATGAGAATCCTAATAGCTCTCAAATCTGCAACATGAGAAAAGGTTTCCTCATAGTCAACACCATAAATTTATGTAAACCCTTTTGCTACAAATCGAGCTTTATAGGTGTGTACAATGCCATCCATGTCCGTCTTATTCTTGTAAATCCATTTACCCTTTACGACCTTCGCATTGGGTGGTAAATCTACAAGTCTCCAGACTTGATTATCATACATAGATTGCATTTCCGCATTCATAGAAACAATCCACTTATCGGATTCAGAGTCCAATATTGCATCTCTATAGTTAGTGGGTTCATTAAGATCCCCTAAACTATGTTCCTCGACTTCTACATTTAGACATAGTCGTTCAGGTGCTTTGATTGTTCTTTTTGATTTACGAATGGGGACAACATCATCTTCTTGAGTTACATCAGGTGCAAGACTTTCTTCCTCAATTGGATGTTCGCTAGTAGTTTCAGAAGGTACAATATCTTCATCCTCTAGTTCTACAATCCTCCCACTCTCTTTTTGAACTATGAGATTCTTTTCAAAGAAATCTGCATACCTCTCAACAACTATTTTGTTTTCAGGTGGGTAGTAGAAGTAGTAACCCATAGTTTCCTTAGGATAACCTATGAAGACACACTTAACCGATCTTGATTGAAGTTTGTCAGGCGTGTGACGTTTCACATGTGCCTCACAACCCCAGACCTTTAAGTAAGACAAGTTAGGAACTTTTCCATGCCATAGTTCATATGGAGTCTTGTCAACCTTCTTGGTTGGAACCATATTGAGAATGCGTACAACAGTCTCCAGAGCATAATCCCAAAAAGATAGTGGAAAATTAGAAAGACTCATCATTGATCGAACCATGTTTAGCAAACTTCGATTTCTCCTCTCAGAAACACCATTGTGTTGTGGTGTGTAAGGAGGAGTCAGCTGTTGGACAATTCCACTAGCCTTTAGATAATCTTTAAATTCTCGACTAATATATTCACCACCACGATCTGATCGAATGGCCTTAATAGTCTTCCCGAGTTGATTTTCTACTTCATTCTTGAATACCTTGAATGTTTCAAAGACTTCATGTTTATGTTTAAGCAAATAAACATAACCATAACAACTATAATCATCAGTAAAGGTAATGAAGTACGTAGCACCTTGCTTTGACACATGTCTAAGTGGACCACATACATCGGTATGGATTAATCCAAGTAGATCTTTCACCTTTTCCGTTTTATGCGGAAAGGATTTCCTTGTCATCTTGCCCGGTATACAAGAAACGCATTGATCAAACGGTTCATTATCCGTTGAGTTTAAAAGTCCACCATGTTGCAACTTTTCAATTCGCTTCTTGCTAATATGAGCAAGTCGACAATGCCAAAGATAATTCGAATCTAAACTTGCTTTAGATTTCTTATTGCTAATCAAATACATTGAATTCACAATTTGCAAAGTAGGATCATGCCTATAAATTTCATAAATACCATTAACACGGATACAATTAAAATAAATCATATCATTAAAAGAAACGGTCATACCAGAATCCGTAAATTTATGAATAAATCCTTTATCATGCAAACAAGAAACTGAAACAACACCTCTAGTTATAGTAGGTGCATAATGACAATCATCCAAAACAAGAATTAAACCATTAGGTAAAACTAAGTCAAAACTTCCAATAGCTTCTACTTCAGCACATACACCATTTCCAACATACAAGTAGACAACACCTTGCTTCAGCTTCTTTGCTCCTCTAAGTCCCTGTTTTGTGTTACAAATATTAGTACCACAACCAGTGTCATACACCTAGGAATTTTTAGAACAAGCAAATAATTCAATAGTATAAATACCTGAAGAAGTGGACGATCCAACTTGCTTCTTCTTTTTCATCAACTCAGCTAGATAAACAGGACAATTCCTCTTCCAATGTCCAACCTCTTTGCAGTGGTGACATGTGGAATCTTTTGCCGAATGCTCTTTCTTATAAGGTTGAGGCTTTTTAGGTTTAGGAGGATAAGAATTTTTAGGACCCTTATCCTTACCTTTACCTTTAGCCTTACCTCCTTGCGGTTTGTACTTCTGGATCCTACCACATTGGATCGCCATCACTTATGGTGTAGAAGAAGATGCAACATTTGACTTCTTGTTCTTATTAACTCCTTTCTCAAATTCAATAAGCAAAGAATGAACTTCACTAATTGTCTTCCCCATGCTTTGCATATTGTAATTTTGCACAAAGCCCTCAAAATCACTCGAAAGTGAATTGAGGATCAAGATGACAGAGATAGCTTCTGGAAGAACATAGTTGAGAGTTGCCAAATGATCCAAATAGCTTTTCATCAATAGAACATAATCGCTAACGGATTGACCCTCTTCCTACTTGCATGAATAGAAAGTGTGTACTAACTCTTGTAGTTCGACACCAGGAGCCTTTCCATACATCTTTTGGAGCTCAGTTATCATGTCCGTAGGACTTTTGTATTCAAATTGCTGATAAAGTTTTGGACTCATAGTTCCAAGTATTAAACAAGCAACTTCATTATGACGATCATAAAGAGCATTCCATTCTACTAATTTTTCATTAGTAGCATTAGCACCAGGATGGGCAGGCAAAGGATTGTCATACACATCCTCTAGTTTCTCCACACGCACAACTAGTTTGAGCGCGTGTAACCACTCATTGAAGTTAGGACCAGTAAGTTGTTGCTTCTCAAGCATCGACCTGAAAGCCGAGCTGTTTTGTTTGGTTTGGGCATTACTCATTGCCATCTACAAATAAACAAAGTTCAATAATTTAGTATTTTCGATAATACTTCCTTTATAGAAAATTAAATACCCATGTCTATAAATAAACAACTAATTTTCTAAAAGCTAGAATCCACCAAGACATACCACCACCGCATCAGTTGATCTGCTAGTGATGATGATATTCAAGGGGTAATTGACGTTCAATAATTGCATCCAATACAACTTCTAGAATTATGGGACTCAACTTTATATCCATCACTTGTGACAATTCAAAAGTGAAAAAGTGAGCATGTTTATCCCATCTATTGCCACGTGTTAAGGTCTCACCTATCTTAACTTGCTTACGTCGTCCAACTAAAAACCGTGATTATATAGCACCGACGTCTCACAATCGAGTGTATTATATCACCTTGGGTTACAAAATCACCACAGTCTCACGTATGGTGAAAGAGTAAGTGCAAGTGCTTTTACACGTTGGATGGCAAATAAACTTTTTTCAAAGGGTATAAATTTTGACAATTCAAAACATGTACAAAGAAGCATGCAACATCTTTGTATCATGGTAATTTATAAAATTTACTCAATTCGTTAATTATAAATATCACTTATTTAACTTACAGTTCAATTGTATAAATAGTGATATCATAAAAATTGACGATTCAACATGTATTCTATTTAAAGCAGTTTAATTTTATCACGGGAAAAGATTAAAGAATGATTAAAATCATTCAAACCCTAGATCATTGCGGCTTCCTAAATAGTATGCAAAATAAAGAGACTACAAGTAGTCAGGCATTATAGGGCAATGGTATCTACAAGACCGAAGTCTTGATGAGTCTTCCCGAACCTTAGCCTTGCAACTAGATAGTACTTTTGCAAATTACGTCATTAATAAAATTTTACAACTTTAAAATAGAAAACAAATTATAAACTTGATTCTTGCTAATCACGGCGTGAGTTAGATTTAAAACCATGTAAGGGCGACTCATTTGTTGCCACATATGACCGTGCAAGAACAAGATTATAATAAATCAAATTTCATATAGTTTTAGTCCGGTTTATTTTTATTTTTCGAAAAAACCTTTGCTTGAACCATGATATATAACAATTATAATCAAAAGCAAAACAAATAAACATTAACCTAAAACATATACCCAATTAACAATTAATCACATACTTCATGCATACCACATCTATCATGACTTCAATTGAAACAATTAATCAAGAACACATGATCCATGGTAAACTTGCATGATTCCCATGGATCGAACCATAAATTTAACAATTAACAACGTGATAAATAATGACTAATTAACAATTAACAACGACTAATTAACAATTAACAACATATTTATTAGGGGTGTTCAAAAAAACCGAGAAACCGACGAACCGAGCCGAACCGCTCAATCCGAAACCGAAAAAACCCGAAACCGAAGAAACCGAAACCGAAAAAAACCGAAACCGATAAAACCCGCTTATAACGGTTCGGTTACGGTTTTTATTTTTAGATATCCGTGGTTAACCGAACCGAACCGCACATATTATACATGAAAATTTTTAAGTAAATATTCAAACTATAGTACATTTATTAATTGTATTAGTACCCTACTTTTATTATACAACGATTTTTTACTCTCAGTGTCAACTGTTTTAAACATGTATGTGTAAATTTAATTAATGTGATCGTAGTTTATAAATATCGAATAAATATTTTTTAGTTAATATGTTATTTATGAATATTCTAATGCACTTTTTTAACGAAATAATTTTTTATATGATTTTTCTCTATTTAATGTCATTGAATTATACGAAAACTACATTCTATGTTCTAAACCATGTTATTATTTATAAACTAAAACTTTATGAAACTTATATAATGGTTAACCGTGACCCGAACCGTAGGTAACCGCTCATTTCGGGTAACCGTATCTCCGGTTAACCGCCTTGTACGGTTCGGTTACGGATAGTAAATTTAACTAACCGAACCGCGATGGATAGTTAAAATCGTCTAACTAACCGAACCGAACCGACCCGTGAACACCCCTAATATTTATCAACAAAAATTGCATACAACTTAGGGTTTGTCTAATTAATTTTATTAACCCTAATTAGGGTTTATGAAAAACTAATCTTCAAATAAAATAATTCAAACGCCATCATAGTAAGTTTACACAATTTTATCTCTTTCGTTATTTTTAATATAAATAAAAGCTATACGAACGGCTCGTGATGCCACTGTTGGAATTTATAAAAAAACCTTTTATCACATTAACACATTAATAATCACGAGTACGCAGCGGAATATAGGATCACGTATAGACAAGTAATTAACATAAACGATAAAGAAACACGTACCTTTTAGCGATGGATTAAACACTTTTATCGAACCAATAAAGATCAAAGTATGATCTCTCTAAGAATACGCACACAATACGTTATAGCAAACAATTAAGTATGCTAGTACTTATAGTGATACAACTATTAAATACTTGATTTCTCAAATCAAGTAAATATAAAACAACCAACCTAGTGTATTGTATTATCGTAAAAAACCAAACCAACCAATAGATATGCAAATCGATTTTCTTTCTTTTGCCGTAGGGAAAAACTATATTTTTAATGGCAAAGGCCATTCTCTATATATATACATACTATTAGTCGGTGGTTTGTCACTGTCCTATATCAAATAGGAATAATAATGCAATTTGACTATTATACAAATTGTCTTATATTTGTTTTATATATATATATATATATATTAATTCTTATAGTTAACATTTAACTATCGTTTGTAAAATCTCGTTACTAACTAGTTAATTAACGTTTACAATAGATATCACTAATTAATATATTACACATAATATATTAATGTATAATTGTTTTACGTATTACCTTAGGCTCGGGACGACTTCCGGACATATATTATTTACGTATACATATTCCTTCAAAACTCACCTTTCAAGGTTCTTAAGGAAAAAAAATCCACATTCACCTCACCTCCACCTCACATTTTCACTATCATTTTTATCTTTTATATATTATTTAAAATTAAAAATCAAATATTTATAAAACTTTAATACACTTAATAATTTTTTTTAATACATTAACTATATGAAATTAAATCTAGCCATTGGCCCACTCCAATACACACACATAATATTATTTCCCCACCATTTCTTCTTCCTCTTTCTCTGCATTTCTTCAACACACACAGTAGCAGGTTTTTTTTTGTTTCATATTTTTTTCGTTTCTTTTCTTTTTTAATAGCTAGGAACCCACCATGAAATGAGAGTTATAAAAAAAATGAAAATGAGGATTATATAGAAATAAATGGGGATAAAAATAAAAGATTTGGGATATTGTGAAGGGTGAGAAACTCACCTGTAGCGAGTTTTTTTTGCACTGGGAACAACAACTCACACGTGGGTTTTTGAGGTGGGATGGTGGGGTTCTTGATAACCCACGCATAGGATTTTGACACCTCAGACCCACCCGTGAGTTTTTCTTACCACTCCCAGCCTAAGAAATGGTGTACCCTAAGAAATGTTCCTCTCCAACAAACAATTTAATTACATCCCAGAAAAGGGCACACACAATCTTTTGATCTTGAAAGAATGATTGAATGTTAAATAAAGTATGTATACATTTAATAGTGTTTCTAAAATTGTGAAAGAAAGACAGTAAATGTAAGGCAAGTTCATTCAATATTAACACTTATTTGGATGTTTGAAAGTGCTTATACAAGTAGTAATTATTTGATTATTTGTCAGGTCAATAAGTCGACTTAAAATGGGCAAATTAAAAGTATGAAGATTTGTAATAAATGTTTTATATAAAATACATTATGTTTTTTTGAATGTCAGTGACTTGAAGACCTGAGCGATTAAGGGGACTTTTTAAGTCGCTCAGGTTGCCTCATATTTTGCAAGAATGACACGTCATTATTGATCTTTTTGGAGTAGCGTTTCAATTCTAGATTTCTCAGATCGTCTTGGAGCAACTGAAAAACGAGCATTTATCACAAACCATCTTGTGCATCAGGCCATTTGTAAATTTCCACATTTAAAATTGTTAATTTCCTAATAGCTAATCACTAGAACAAATATCCAAACAAAGCTTTGAGGGGATAAAATTAGCAACATGGCTGATATAATGATACGTGCTTAAACTAGCAATGTGTTACTAATTGAGTTTTGCCTCACACAAAGTATGTGCTAATAATACGTGTTTAAGTGTATGAACGTAACTGATTGTAAATGCATCAATATGTGTTGTGAATTGTGATTACTAAAGGATAAAGCAGGGGTTGACTTAGGGGGTTCTCGGGTTCGTAAAAACTCGATGAAAATTTGCCACGTAATGTAAATTAAAATGAACTCAATGTCAAATATGTTTGTTAGGTAAATAATATATGTGTACATGATGACTTAGTGTTCTAAACCCACCTTTAAAATAGAGTCTCAATGATGATAATTTTTCTATGTGAGAAACTTCTGTTCAAATTGATGTGATAAATTAAAGTCTTGCTTATAACATCTGAGATCAATTATATATTTTAAAAAATTAAGAAAAGTATAAATTTCATTTCATCTTATACTTCAAAAATGATGATTTGAATGTATATGGAGTAATTTACAAAATTAATTTCAAATTATATTACAGGAATTTATTATCTTAATTAATATTAGAGAAATTTATTATTTTATTAATAAATTAATGATACCATTTTTATTAGAGATATCTGCAATGTTTTACATTAATAAAAGTCAATCATCTATCTCGCGTACAATAAAAGTTTATCGATTTTTTCTTGTCTTCGACTCATCAGGTAAGTGGCCTCAAAACCATATCGGTGTAATGCCATACTAAATCTTTTACCCGTAACACAAACAACTTCTTGACGGTTCAATACTCCAAACAAAACTGACAAAAATAAACAAGAACCATCGCATTCACATAATAAATGAACAAACTAATTAACTTAATTGGTCATTTGAGTTTCTTTTGAAGTTTGGGAATGAGGTTTTGCGAGTCAAAAAATGTAGATTTTTTCTTTCTTATAATACGGTGAATTCTAAGAGTTTTTTTCACGAGTCTCTTCTGATGGTTCGGACTGCAAAACCTTATCTGTTTAAATAGTTCATTGCGGAGGTTGAATTTTAAATGTGATGGTATTTGAAAATATAATAAATAAAATATAATAACATTACATTACAAAGAATAATAATCAATTGGTTTAGCTTAGTTGATCAACAAAGTTTCATTTAGTGGTTCTTTTGGGAAAGTTCACTGATCTTGGGTTCCGATTTTTTTTTCTCAAACAAAACAGATAAGAAGTTTAATATAATTTCAAAGGCCTATTGGCATAACGGTATATGTGTGACCCTCTAACTCAAAAGTTGTGAGTTATTGCACGACTCGACCAAATAACCGATAAGTTTTGAAAAAAAGAAAGAATAATAATAAAAAAAAAGAATTAGTACTAGAGTCGGCCAATAAAAAAGAATGTTTGGTTTGGGTAGTTTACATCTCAATCGTCGGTCGTCTCATATCTCCTTCCTTGCTTCTCCAGCGTCCGATCTCTCTTCTCTTTCTCGCGCCTTATTTTTACAAATTCCCACCGGTAATACTATCTTTATACACACACACACACACTTATTTTATTTATTCTTTTTTTATATACTGTTTCTCATTTTTAACATATCTTATACTATCTTTATTTGATTTGATCTTGTCATTTTGGGTTTTTGATTTATGGGTTTTGTAATAGATTGGATTTTGATTCATGGGTTCTTTTTAATTTTGATTATTCTAGGCTTTTAGGTTTTTGGATTTTAGTTATTGGTTTTTCTTAGGGGGTGTTTGTTTCGGCTTATATGTGGCCTTATGAGATTATTTCATTGCGGCTTATGTTTCGGGGGTGTTTGTTTTGGCTTGTATAACGTATGCCCATTTCGGCTTATATAACATAAGCCTCAATTTTGTAGCTTATCTAAAGACTTATGGGCTTATTTAAGTTTATTATATCATGATAAACTTATATAAATCTAAGTCTCAAAATAAGCCATAAAATTGAGGCTTATGTTATATAAGCCGAAAATAAGGCATATTTCGGCTTATATTTAGTAAACCCCATTTTTTTTAAGCTTATATGGGGACTTATGGGCTTATATAAGTTTATTATATCATAATAAACTTATATAAGCCCATAAGTCTCCAAATAAGCCACAAAATTGGGGCTTACGAAATATAAGCCTAAATGAGCTTATGTTATATAAGCTAAAACAAACAGCCCCAATTTTCCGGCTTATCACATCATGATAAACTTACGTTAGCTTTCAAGTCTCAAATAAGCTCATAAGCCCACATATAAGCCGGAACAAACACTCCGTAAATCTGTACACATACATAACACATTGTGTCATATGTATGTGTAATTTGGTTGTCTGAAAATTATTAAGTTTTTTTTCTTTGGGTTTGTTAAGTAGTTTTATATTTTTCTTTTTCTTCGGGATAACCATGGTTTCTGATCTTTTGACCGACTAATCACGGGGTTTAAACCCACCGCCACACATACTGAAAACGGGTACAGCCTAAACCCTCCCTTTTCAGGACCCTCCCTTTTCAGGAGGTTGGTGTGGCTGGTTACCTGGAATTGAACTTGAGACAAATGTTTTGATTTTGATTATGGGATTGTCTTAATCTTTTCATTTAGGGTTTAGTGATTTGGTTTTGAGTGGTTTCATTTTTGGGTGGCTAGGGTAGGGTGGAAAATGGTCACAGGATACTTGACTCGCCCACCTGGGTAACCTGCACAGGGAAAACCTTATATGGTTACTTATTTTACACTCAGTCTGTTAATTAGACACACACTATACCATCTTTACGGATTTTAGGGGTTTTAAGGGTATTTTGTTTTGATTTTGTGATTTACGGTTTTGGATTTTGGTATAACAAGTATCTTTATCTGATTTGATCTCGTGTTACATGTTTTTGAGGGTGTTTTGCTGGGTTTGTTAAAGACTTGTTGGTTTAAATTTTGAGATGGGTTTTTTGTTAATTTACCGTATGACCTCAATTTGCATACACACATTAATTTTGTATGTTTTTGCAAGGTATAGGAGTTTTTGAGGGTATTTGGTTTATGGGTTTGCTGAAATGTTTTGATTTTTATGTTGGGCTCGGTTTTGTGATTTAGGGTTTTGGGTCCTTGAATGATGCACATAAGTAACAGTAGATTTGAATTCGAAGATGGGTTATTGTTAATATACCATTATGACCTCAGTTTGTATTGCACACGTTCATTCTATATTTATATGTAATATGTCGGAATCATTTGGGGGTTTTGTTGTATAGGTTTGATTTGTAGTTTAGGATTCATTTAGGTAAGTTTTGTTGTTGAGTCTGTTATTAAGTTTTCATTTTTTGTATGGGTTTGTTTTGCGTTCAGAGTTTAGGCTTTTTGAATGGCGGAGGGTCCGGCGAGTCCAGGTGGTGGCAGTCATGAGAGTGGCGGGGACTTGAGCCCTAGGTCTTCAAATGTTCGAGAACAGGACAGATTTTTGCCAATTGCGAATATCAGTCGGATCATGAAGAAGGGGTTACCAGCTAATGGCAAAATGGCCAAGGATGCTAAGGAGACTGTTCAGGAGTGTGTGTCTGAGTTTATCAGCTTTGTCACAAGCGAGTAAGCATACACTTTCGACATCTGTTTTGATCGCTTGTGTTTGGATTATCTTACCTGATAAATTGTGTTCTTTTAAAGCTCCGCTGTTTGGATGTGTTATTAAGCTGATATTTGTTTTGCTAAAAGTAATGCGAGTTTATGATTATTTGGGTTGTTTTGTATTGCAATTTGAAATTGATTTTGTGGTATGAAATTATCAGAGTTAGATAATCAGCTGTAACAAAAGAGGCTTGAGTGATGCCAAATTTTGAAAATTATACATTGCTAGTTCGAAACTGATTATACGTGACTTGAAAATTGTAATGTACAATTAATAATTTCCAAAGCAATGCTCTTGTTAGGGTCGATATAATCAGATATGGGTAAGAAGTTTGTAAGGGATCTGAAACAAATTTCACATTGCCTGCGTGTCTTTGGTAAACTGTTGTATGATTTTGAGTATGATTATTCAAGTTGCTATAATCACTTTTAAAATGATTTTAACCGTTCTCTTGGTGTTGTATGTGCAGGGCGAGTGACAAGTGTCAAAGGGAAAAGAGGAAAACTATCAACGGTGATGATCTTCTATGGGCAATGGCTACCCTTGGGTTCGAAGATTACATCGAACCACTCAAGCTTTACTTGACTAGATACCGAGAGGTAGTCTTCATGTATAGTTTTTTCTTGGGATTTTATTCCTTACACGTTAGTCTTACAAACATTTACTGATATTTTTATGGGTGTGTTTCTTTATTGCCGTTTGGATCTCTGCTGCAGATGGAGGTTAGTGAAGTTATTTTTGTTCTCATGATTGTACCTTTTTGTATTATTAGTAATTTCCATGTGTAATTTGGTAAACATGTTCTCACTTGAAGGGTGACACCAAGGGATCTGGAAAAGGTCACGAAGGATCAGCTAGGAAAGATGGGCATGATTTTAATGAACACGTGAGTATTGCAATTTGCTTGTTTATTAAACAAATGTGTGATAACCGAACTGAGCCAAACCGAAACCAAACCGGTTCAGTGTAGTTTAGACGGTTTAGGTGTGCTTTTCTCGGTTTTGGCTTGATCTAAACCGAGCCAAACTGAAACCGAAACCCATAAGTATATGAAACCGAAAACTGAACCGAGTAAGCTCGGTTTGGTTTCGGTTGGAGCGGTTCGGTTTGGTTTTCGGTCGATTTTGCTCGGCCCTAAACCTATGCTAGAGTATATACAGCTTGACCTTCTTTTTCACTTTTTTAAACCAAACAGTGTTTTGTGTAATTCTCTCTGAACACTTTATTTATAAGATAAAACAATAATAGACCCATTATCACATAATTAGGTTTTGATAAAATTCCACTCTTACTCGGTTGAATGTGTCTATAATATATGTATGTATTTTAATTGCACTAATTCTTAATCTCCGTCTCCTGTTTTACTGCAGCTTACCCATCAAGGTTCCTATTTGCAGGGTCTGGATTATGGGAACCCACAGGTGAACTTTTTTATTGCGTTTTTGTGCTAGTAGTTGGATACATGTACTCACAAAATAGTAGACAGACGTGTATCTGTACGTGAACTAGCAATAGCAAGGTTGGATCAGTTGGTTTTCACTTTTGCCTCTCAATAGAGAGGTCAAGGGTTCGGTCCTTACTCCTTGCAAGGCCGGAGGTCCTTTTCTATCTCTGATAGAACCGAAACTAGCCTCTCTACCTTAGGTAGGGGTATGGCTGTCTACGCTTCAACCTCCCAATACACTGTCCTAGACGGTATTGGGACCCATAACCCGTGGAAGACGGCATTGGGTGTTACTTTACTTTACTTTTTTTTAACGTGTATCTGTACGTGCTTTTAGCATAATCAAATACTGGTATATGCAGGCTCAACATATGATGGTTCGGATGCAAGGGAGAGATTAGCATTTCATGGTTCGGTAATTGGTGTGATTCAAAGTTAAAAAGGCTTTTTGACACATCGGCATGCCTTGTTCTAAACTCGGGCACCTACTAAGTCTGCTCTCGATTCTTAGACTATGTATTAGTATCATATTATTATATTGTAATTCAAACCATTGATATTCAAGAAAATTGTTTCTGCCTCAACTGGATTGTGTTTTGGAGGTATTATGTAAAACCTGATGTTATAATGCATTTTGTTATGGTGTTATTTCTTGACTATACGCGTGGTAAATTAGTGGAAATGTGCAATGACCAGCCCTTTAATTTTGGTGCGGAATTAACGAGCTTAGGCCATTAATATTTATACGCAGATACACTTTATTTGTAATGGAAAAACTGTGATGATATAGGTTATGTGCAGACAAATGCACTTCTTTTGGATCAATGAAGAAAATGGTTTAATTTGGTTTGGTACTAGAAATGAACTAACATCATGTGTGGTGGATTCAGACTGTGTAGGTCTTTATATACACCTCACGAATCAAGATAAGTATGCTTGAAATGCTGATGTTATGATCTTAGCCGAGGCACGGAATTGATTCCCGGCCAACCTTTGGACCCAAACCCTCGGCGAGCTTTTATAAACCTTGTTCAGTTGATCTATTGTCTTCCACAACTCTGGTTCCACACTCATTTTCCCATGACATCTCCTTATCCCGTTAAATTTCTTGACAATCTCCTCGTCATTCAAGCCGCCTTCTATGATTGTTTCTTCGCATAGCAACCTAACGTCCTTATCAAGCATCAACCCTACAATAGAAGAATGAAGGTAACAAAGATGGTGCCATACTAATGCCTTTCTTTGTCCCAACAAATTTTAAATTTTAAAAATTAGTTCGTTATGGGTTCGCAGGCGGTAAGCCGTTTCTTAAATTTAAAGTTTGTAAGTTAATGGGGTGAGAATAGTCAAATATGGTTGTGCAATCCAAATGTGAGACGAAATTTGTAGATTATGATATTTGTGTTTTAGTTTAGAAAAAAAAGATTTTGTTATTAGTTGCAAAATATATCGCCTAAAGGGGTGTTTGGTTTCAAGGAATGACTTTCATTCCTATTGTATATGGTTGGTTGGTGCGTTTGGTACTTGAATATGGGTATCAAAATCAACTTGTTTTATGTGTATTCCTTTTAGCTTAATATTTTGATTTATAGACAAAATCGACCCATTGATAACTAAATGGGTTGGAACCGTCATCTTGTGGTAAAACTAAAAACATTAGTACTCTAGCCAAAAAATAAACCAGGTCACTACACAAAATTCATATCTTTTGGTGGTAGAAAAAAGTGCAGATGACAACAGCCACAAATCAGCTGTGACAAGTGACAAGTTAAACAATGCTGAACACTTTGTCTGCATACATTTTGATCACATAAATCTAGATTACCAACACTGAAACCATAAATTACAAGGTTTAAAATAAAAGAAAAAAACTTTAGCATAAGGAAACTGCTGTATAACCAACAAGTGTGAGTATCTGCACAAAAAGAGGCATGTAATTAAACTCCTAGATACAAGAGAAAGAAATACATCAACATTGGATGCATGTTGATAATATATGCTTACAAGTTCAGTTGACCTTTAAAAAATTGGAACTAATAGTAACGGATATATTTGCTCTTTTATAGTTTAAACTAAAAACTATGTATGCAGAAACGGATAGATCTCAATCACACTGAAGAGCATTCCAAAGAGACCAAGCATTGCTAAAACCTGATTGTCATAACAAAATATTCCTGCAGAACAGATAGATATATATTATGGATACATATATGCCATTGACTAGGGGTCGGCCGATTAGTAACAGGACAAAATAAGGGTAATTGCTATCAAAAAGAGTCCAATCGACCCAGACCACTGATTGTCCAAATTTTGATAACTAATCACTACATACTTGGTATTATTTCAGTTTCAACTAATTTTAATCTGATGATTTAACGGTTTTATGCTTTAAAATACACTTTAGGTGACTTTCTATCCCCTTTGGTCCCGTTCATATATCTAAGCTCTTGTTATAAAAACATAATGACCCATTTGACTCATTAGAGATAAACATAGTACCAATCATATTTTCCAGTTGATTGTTTGAGACATGTAGTAAATGAAATAAGTAGTAGCGCGTTGACTAACCTGACCAACATTGTTCAGTGCAAAGAAAAGCGACCGTCCAATGACAAGTATATCACCTTAAAGTGGTTTGAACGACCTAAAACACAAACATAGCTAAAAAAAATATGTTTACTTCATTTCTTATGTACACTTCATTATTTGAATTTTTATCTAAATCATCACCTCCACCGCCAACCACAGCATCAGATAGAAACACCAAACAAAGGCCTGCACCACATAGAGCTGCGCTGGGAAGTTGCCACAGAGAATATGTTGTCCAAGTTATTTTCCTGAGCACTTTTGCCTAATATTGCCTTTTGGATTTCTTTCAACGCGAAAAGTGGAAGCTGGTTCTCTAACATGATCAAATTTTTTGCCTCTATTGCAAAGTTATGATCTGAATAAGCATCGAGTTGATCAAGCAAGAACATACCGTCAATTGTAAATAACCATGCCAAAATATCAGAACGCATCAAGGGACATATCATAGCATGCACAGATGACAGGGATGATCTCTTTTACTTTTTCTACTATTACGTGTTCATAGTCATAAATGTGACAAGGCTGCAATACTCTTTTTACTGCAGTGAGCTTGTTTTGCTCCATCTTCTTATACGTTGAGGGACATATGCTTCTAGCTTTTCGGCTTTCAGATTTTTTGGAACGTCATATATGAAAACTGGGAATTTTTTAATAGTAACTGCAAGTTGGGTGTTTAAGGTTTTGCTGATCTGATCCACCCGCGGTTTCTCACGGGAGTTTGGACTAAGCTCAACACTTTAATCAACTTCTAATGGCTCAAATACTGGCAAGTCAACCTTGCAGCACATGATCTACACATTTAGAATAAACATCTCACATGGGTTAGTGGCTAATCGCGCACGCTGCTCATAGTTCTTTATATTTCTCTAACAAGTTCATGGCTGACGTTACATTTATCAAACAATAATTTGGTGACTTGGTATCTATTTTAACTAATAGTGATATTGCCAAACTGTTCTAATAGTTCCAACTTCCAAGTAAGTGATAAGAGTATATTTATATTTTTTGTTTTTGAACGGCAGATTATTTATTAAAACAACTAGCAAGGAGCTAAACGAGAAACAAAAGAGTTACAAAGAGATATTGCAAACGGTTTTAGCCTTTTAGGATCGACAATCCAATCCAACCAAACTGGTTTATCAAAATTTCTCCTAATATTCCATAATACTAAAACTGATTAAGACGGAAATTACTAATTATTTGATGAGTATTATTGTAGGTTTAACGTGTTGATAATCAAAATAAGGCCCGGATAATTTATAAATCGTGTATTAGATAGCTATCTTCTGGTACATTATTTCGACCATATTTGATGGTTTGGGTTACACAAATCGACACTGCGAAAAAGATGAAAAACACTTCAAATGCTAGGCTATATGCATAAGAATATGAGGAAAACACAAAGCAAATTGTTGCACTTGTATAATGGGATGGCTAAAATGATGTTTATATACAACAAAATGATTTCTAGTAAAAAGTTGCAAAATTTTCAAGACCGAGCACATATTTTGGCGAAATGTCGCAACCTTTTGAACCGTTGAACCATTGCAACCATAATTTTTGTCATTCGTCGTATTATAATTAAGTTAATTAGTTTATATAAGCATGCATTCCGAGCTTCTTAAGTAGAAGTAGAACTTGACTTGAATTCTGTTAGGTTTTGAACAAATCACTATCACATAAAAAAGATAGGTAAATTTTGTTCGCTAACGAGTCCTGTGTGGTTTTTTATGTTAACAAGAAGTGTTTGTTGTTATGTTTGATATAATTTTCTCACTATCCATTTGGTAAGAGCTTGTCTAAAGTCTTTAAAGAGCTGTTAGCTTTTTTGTTAAAAAATAATTTAATAATTCTGTTTGGCACAATAATTTTTTAGAGCTGTTAGCTTTTTATTTTAACCAAATAGCTCTTAAATTGTCAAGAGCTGTTAAAGTTGTAAATTACTGATATATACCCAATTATAATTTATTAAAAGATGTCCTTTTAAGTCATTTTACATTTTACCTTTACAATTAACAGCTAATATACCTAACACTTTTATTAAAATTAACAGTTTTTTAGCAAACAGCTTACAGCTTACAATTAACAGTTTACAGCTAACAGTTAATAGCTTACAGCTAGTAATATAGTAATAGGTTCTATTAATGCTTTTAATAACAAAAGGGACAGTCTCTCCAAGGATCTCCTAAAATTTTATGCTTATTTGTTTTTGTTTTTTTTTATAATTTAACTATAAATTAGAAAGAGCGGAACAAAAATAAAAAATTTAACTAGTCAAAATCATTAAATTATACAAAAATAAAAACTAATAAAAAAACTGTCTTAATTATAAACATGGGTTAAAGAGAACAAAATTTGCAAGACATTTATAATTTTTGTGTAACCCAAACCATCAAATATGGTCGAAATAATGTACCAGAAGATTGCTATCTAATACACGATTTATTAAGACTAATAGTGGCGTCCGATTTTTATTATGGGTACTAATATTGATACCTTTATGGCCATAGAAAAGTACGAAATATTCTTTTCTCTTCGATTCCGGTTATTTTGGGTACATTGTATCCTTTGGATACAAGGGGACTAATCCTCACATTCCATCTATCAAAAAATCAACAGCCCAGATTAAATTTTATTTTTTAATTAAAAAATGGAGGGACATTTTTGTCATTTTAAACTCACCCACCCCACCCACCTCCCAAATACATCTCACTCATTCTCTTATCTCAGATCTAACACAAAGAACACACACATAAGCTTATTCAATAATCATCTCGATCCAAAACACATACTAAAACACACACAAATAAAAAATCATCAACAAATCGCGTTAAAAATTAAAAAAAAAAAGATGTCGATGCTATTGAAGAACGAATCACCAGGTTATATCATCATCATTTATATCTTTTTTTTAGCTTATTTGATGTAAATAAGCTTATTTTGATGTGATTATGGATGTGTTTGCTTTTTTATTAGATGATTAATGGGAATAAGCTTATAAATTATCATCATTTTTATTATGATAAATTATAAGCTAACTTATTAGCTTATTTTCATGAATTATAAGATTTTATAGCTTAACATAAATTTAGTGTGACCTGTTAGTGAAATATCATATATGATATATTTTATCATATATGATGTAAGCTAAAATATCATATATGATAAAATATATCATATATGATGATGCGCTTGAAAAATGAATTAAATCTTCTTATTTGTGTAGATAAGGTTGTTTACAAGGAATGTTGAACATTGCAAGCATCCAAAAGGCCAAGAAGCTTATTGAAGAAGTCCGTGAATTTTTATTTTACTTTTAAAATGTATTGTTTGTTTTTTCCTTGTAATCTCCTAATGGAGTTTTGACGTATATGGACGATTTTGTAATCGATTGGTATCTTGTACAACGTCTTGTTAATATGGTTTAGCTTTCTTGGTATTATGTCATGATGGTTTTGATAAATTAAGCCATATATGATAATGCACTATCATATATGATAATGCATTATCATATATAATGCTAAAAAAAACTTCGGTATATTAAACAAAGAATTGGATGAATTCATGATTACAACGAAGAGTATGCACAATTAATAATTAAACACTTGTTCATAACATTAAAAATGTACTTATGAATAGAATCATATATGATAATTCAAACATAACATAACCTAATGTAAAATCATATATAATACACATCTGATATCATATATGATAATCATTTATACAAAATCAAAAGATGCAAACACCATTATTATTAAAACTACTCTTCTTTTTCAACAATAAACTATTGTTAAAACAGATTATTAACTGATGAATTCATGAACAACGCCTACTCCGTCTTGATCCGTATAACATATCCGTGCACATCCTCTTGTTATAATCAACATCCCTCTCTGCTTTGCTCCAAATCGGGCAATCACACAACCTTTGTCTGACTGCACTAATAAAAGATAGAAAAGAACATATTTGCAAATTTTTAACAACAAAAAGTATTACTCATATATATGATAGAAGGCACGTTTCAAGAGTTTATACAGATTTTCTGAAAAAAAACTCATACAAAATCTGTTTTTTCTTATGGTTTGTTTGATATATCATATATGATAGTTATATCATATATGATAAATGATGATATATCATATATGATATATAACTATCATATATGATATATAACTATCATATATGATATATAACTATCATATATGATATATCAAGCTTATCACAGCCCACATCAGTAAACTTAATTTAACTTACATAAAATACCTTATGATGCGTCAAAATAAGCTAAGAAGCTAGCTTATTCGTAACTCTTATATAATTTGTAAGCTTATTCACACAACTCCTATCTAATTCACAAATTTATTCATAACTCTCATCTAATTCAAAATCTTATTCAAACAAATAAGCTTATTCACATAAATCATATAATTAAAAGCTAATTAAAATAATTTGATCAAAATAAGAACAATCAAATGGAAGGATTCGATCCAAATACGAACTATTAATCAGAATATTTCGTTTAAAATAAGCTAATGACAATAAATTAATAAGTTTATTCAAAATCAAATAAACTAAAAAAATAAGAATATATTATGAGAATACAAACCTGATATGAATTCATGTTAATTAATCGATTTGCGATGGATTAGTAATGATGTTCGTGATGGATTTGTGATTATACGCTTCAAATTATAGAGAGAGAAAGTAGATCGGGAGGTAGAGAGAGAAGTAATGTTACGGTGTGTGTGTTTTATGAGAAAGAGAGGATAAAATGATTTATATAGTGGCGGGTGAAATGACGAAAATACCCATGCAATATAAAATAGGGATTTAATCTCAGCCATTAGATGGTGAGGAGATAGAAGGTGGGGATGAGTCCTCTCATATCTTAGATAAGTTTGATATTCAAATGAACTTAAATCTTTCTCTTCACATTTACCGTGCTATATAGTTTTTTTTTATCAGTTTTCATTTTGTGTTTTTTGCCAAGTGCCAACTTAACACTTTTTGTAAAACCCGCATGCTTTTACCATGCATAGTACCCTTAGGATCGTACGTACTAGATTAAAACTTTCCTAATATAGCATGATTACGATTACGTGTTAGGAGTTTACGTATTACGTACGTGTTAGAACACGATAAGTATTTACTATGCACGATCATGTAATAATTATTTAACAATAATTAATCACGAACATGCGATCATGAAATCATGAACGTAATTAAAACACGAACTATTATTAATTACGTATATATATTTATTACGAGCGTAAATAAATATATTAGATCACGGTATTTACGTAACGAGAACATTTAAAACACGAACATAAATAATCACAAACGAGTAACTAAATAACGAGACACGGAAAAAAGGTACGGGTACCCCAAGTGGGGTCCCTACCCGCGGCCAACAAGGACAAATGGGCCAAGCCCATTTGTCAAATTTACTAAAGGGGGTTATTTACTTTTTACACTACACAAATTAACTTTACAGAAGATTTTAAGAAAACCTAAAACCTCCTCCTTCCTCCTCCTCCTTTGTGCCGCCACCCTACAACCACCATACAAGGTGGTTTTTGATCTTGGATCTCAGAATTCTAGTGATTTATCGTGTTGGTTCTTCGTTCTCTTGATCCACGAATTCGGTAAAACCTTTTTAAACCTTTTCTTTTGATTTAATCTTTTATTAATTATGAACATGTGATGTTTTTATAAAAACATAATAATTAAGCATAGATCTAACATGTTTTGGTGTCAAATTAAATCAAAGGGTTGTTTTAAGGGGGTGTTTGTTTGGCCGCAGGCTGCAACCGAACCCGAATGGGTTTCGGTTTGCCAAGCCGACCACCACCAAGACCATATGGTCTTGGTTGGTGCGTGTGGGTCCCACGACAGCAAGGGAAACACGGGGTACCCCGAGTTGGTTCGGGGTACGGTGTCGATTTCATGTCCGGTTCATGTTTTTAGCCTAGATCCGGTTCATGGTGTATGTTAGTTTTTTTATGTTTATGAACTTATGTTAAAATTAAATTAATAAAATGATGTGATTAATTTAATAACATGACTTAGGTTATTTAATTATTAATGATCATGAAATTATTTTAATCTAAGTATTTATATATTTAAGACTTATAATTAATTAATTATTTTAAAACCATGGATATAATTAATTAATTAACATGACTTAGGTTATATTATTAATATATAATAATACACATTTTAACCTAAGTATTTAACTTATTTAATTAAAAACATGTTATACTTTAATTAAATATTATAACCTATAGTTTAATTAAATTACATGAAATAATTATTAAACTATACAATATACCATATGACTTAGAAAATAATCATGAAAAACACTTAGGCTTATATACTTAGCTTATTTAACCAGCTTATTTCTAATTATGGAAACTTTCTATTTTTAGAAACTTAATTAAATAAGGCAGCTAATCTATTTATGAAAACCAGCTATTTTTAGAAACTTATTTATTTCAGGCAGCTAATATATTTATGGAAACTTATTTAATTCAGGCAGCTAATCTATTTATGGAAACTTTCTATTTTTAGAAACTTATCTATTTTAAGCAGTAAATCTATTTTTGAAAACTTTCTATTTTTGGAAACTTTCTATTTTTGGAAACTTTCTATTTTTGGAAACTTTCTATTTTTGGTAACTTTCTATTTTTGGAAACTTTCTATTTTTAGAAACTTTCTATTTTTGGAAACTTTCTATTTTTGGAAACTTTCTATTTTTGGAAACTTTCTATTTTAGGAAACCTGCTATTTTTGGAAAGTTACTTAGTATTACACAATAAGTATAATAACACATGAATTACCAGAAATACTTAATCAGATTAAACAGAATATAAGATTTAACACAGTTTAAGGCTTTAAAACAGTAAAACATGGTAAGAACACATAAAATAAGCTAAGACATGACATAAAACCAACTATGTATTTAGTAAGCAGATACTTATTCATGTACGTATTTATGTAGCACTAGTGATTCAGAAGTAGGATTCTCGCAGTTCGTCTTTCTCGTTCACTGGACATAAGGTACGGATTCCCGTCCTTTCAGTATGGACATTCTTTCCTTATTAGGATTCCTCGTATGCAGCCAACTGTTTTCCCGTAGTATAAGTTATGAGTTTGATTGCTTATGTTTAATTAAGATTACCTATAGCCATATACATGCATGACCAGGTTCACCTAGTTATGGAGGTACCATAACCATAACATTAGAGGCACTGATGTTATGACTTCACCAGGCGGAGTGATTGCTCGTGGCGTCTCTTCAACTTTTGGCCATTATATTTATCATGTGGGGCGTATGGGTGCATCCTAGTTACATGTTTTATTTTTCAGGATTACATGGTGAATGTGGTGTGTGCCTTGCATCCTTCACAAGGAGCTGATCCCTCCTACCAAAAAACCAGTATATTAAATTAGAGGCAGCCCCTCTAATTTGCATGATGAGGTCACCCCTCCAATTATTCATGCACGGTCGATTTTCATGACCTATATTGGCTAATGGTAAGATATGACAAACATTTTTTATAAGATAAACATAAGACTTTCAAACTATAAAACCAGTTTTATTAAGACTTAACCAGGTTACTCGGGACTTAGTTTTCTTCCGCTGTTATTATGTTATATGCTTATCCTATTCATGCTTTATTGTACATCCGTGCACTGAGCGTATTTGCTCAGCCGTTTTCCTTTTCTATGTTCCCAAAACGGCAGGTACTCAGGGACGCTCGTAGACACTAAGAGTACGTGCATATGGACTGGAAGCTGTCTAGCCTTCTTTACATTATGCATTTCCTTTCTTATGATACTTATGCTTTGGACATTGTTTAGTCTTTTCCTTTATTATACTATGTTTGTGTGTGATGGGCTTTACTTTTGGACTATCGATGTTTGATTCCGGTATTTTCCTTTTTATGGTCAAGTAATGTTTAGACATTTTATCTTGTATGCTTTAATGACACGCCATAATTACTGTGATATTTCCATTTCCAAAATTGGGTGTTACACTTTTGACTTGGTAAATTTTATATTTATGAGATATGAATTAGCTATCACTTCTTTGGGCTCTTATTTTTCTTTTTACAAATTTATATAATGTAAAAACCAAAAAAAAAAAAAAAAAAGCACATAAAGTAATTTTAAGGGTCTTAATAACATATACTTTCGTAAAACACATGCCGATTAGTGTGTTTTGTGAATTTTGAACATCCATAAAGATAACTCAGGAAAATAAATATTACTAGTTTTAGACTTTTTCAGTCTTCTAGTAATAAATACGTAAATGTCACAAGGTTTCATTAGGTTATTTCTTAGGAAAAACATCCCTTCAAATAACGACTTTCAGAAAGAAGGAGGTTAAAAACAATTCATTTAAAATCATAGAGTGACATAGACCTTTACACACATCGTCTCTTTAATGATGTGTCTTAGAAATCAATTATTTTTTTAATTAGTATATATTCTTTAAAATAAAATTAAGTATTTTTCAGATTTTTTAAAATTATGAAAACTAATTTATTTTCACCCAAATTTAGCTAAAAAGTTTATTAAAAAGTTGAAAATTGGTGAAAAGGTTTGAAGCAATGTTTTAAAACTCGGGTCTTAGATTGACCCAGTCGAGTCGCCGGGTCCGGGTCAACCCGGGTCGACCCGAGTTAACCCGGTTTTCTAAAAGAAATATTTTTTTTATATTTTTAATAATTAACAAAATTATACTTATAAAAACTGCAAAAACTTATGTATATTGAAAATATAAATTATTTACCAACCAAAATAATATGTAAAAATAAAATTTCGTCGCAAATACGTAAAATTAAAGAAAAAAAATTAAAAAAACCCGAAAAATTCGAAACCCGGCCGGGTCTTGAGAACCGGGTTGACCCGGGTCACCCCAAATCCGCCGGGTCAAGCCGGGGTTCGAAAATATGAAACCCGAGTCAATATGACCCGTTTTTTCGGCCGGAACCGGTTCAACCGGTTGACCCGGCCGGGTCGACCCGGGTCTGAAAACATTGGTTTGAAGGAGAAAAAAATGATAAAAAATAGGTGTCTAACTTGTGAAAAATAAAAACTTAAAAAAAGATTAAATTTTCTTTTATACATTATACACTCTAAACTCAAATTATATAAAATGTAAAACCCGCATTAAAATACCATGAACAATACACGTGAACAATAAATACATGAGAATATGAAAAAATTTAAAACTTTTCATTTATAATATATTACACGTGTCACGGCATTAAATAACAAGTAATTACGTATATTATAAATGTGACATGAACACGACGTTAATTCACGACAATTAAACACGAACACTACACGAATATAAACTTAACTATGAAAATTATATGGTTTTGCTTGTTGGGCTCATGGTGGCCGCGGCATAGGAGACAAAACAAGGGAGAAGGGCCTTTGGCCTATTAACCAATTTTAATCCCAAAGTAAATAAAACTCCAGGGGATTTAACATACCATTATTTTTAGCAAATCAAGAAAACCCTAGCCTCCTCTCTCTCCTCTTGTCGCCGGCGATCAAACACCAAGGGGGTGTTTATTGGTTTTTATCTTTGACTTTTAGTGATACGTGTTCGTGTTCTTCAACCTTTTTCATTCACACATTCGGTAACCTTAAAACCTTAATCTTTTTATCATTCTTTTATTTAATTATGTTCATGTTAATTTTATATTAAAAACATAATTAAAACATGTTAGTAAATCCAAGAAAACAAGATTTGGGGTTTTGGTTTGTTGGTTTTGGTTCGGCCGACGCATCAACCGAGAGCCCAAGGCTCTCGGATTGGTTAATCACACCACCACCGAGACCTTAAGGTCTTGGCTTGGTTTGGTTTGTGGGTCGATCGCACACAAGGGACCCCGACGCATGTCGGGGTATTGTTTTGGTTTGATTCGAGTGTCAACCGAGACCTATAGGGTCTCGGTGGGACTTAGTTGCACGTGGTGGGAACCCCGGCTTGAGCCGGGGTGTATTTTGTTTAAACAGTGGCTAGCCGAGCCACGTTAGTGGCAACCACCGGCTACAGCCGGTGGGTAATTTGCTCGGACAGTGGCAACGGCTGGGCCGGGTAACCACTGTTAAGGGTTGGTTGTTTCGGCTTATGTTTAAAACACGGGTAGGGGTACGGGGAATTAATAAAATTCAGTTTATTACTTTAATCAAATTAATAACATGATTAATTAATTTAATTAACCTCAAGACTTAGGTTATAATATTAAAATTAATATTTCATGACTAACCTAAGTATTTATTTCGCCTTATTCAATTAAAACATGTTTATTTTAATTAAATTCATATAATCTATATTTATTAAATTGACCATGTTAATTATTTAATAAGCTATAACATTTAATCCATGACTTGTATGTTTACTTATAAGCTTAACTTATATTTTTAGCTTAATAATTCAACTTATTTCTAATTATGGAAACTTACTATTTTTGGGAACCTTCTATTTTTGGAAACTTACTATTTTAGAAAACCTGTTATTTTTAGAAAGGTACTTATTATTACAATACAAGTATTATAATACCTTATTACACGAATAATAAACAACAAAACACAAGGATAACTACTGGATAATACCACTAAACAGTAAAACATGACAAAATATAAATAACAAGCTAAGAACACACAAAACCAGTAAAATACCCGTATCTCAGACAACTCATACACGTTCCTCATCTTATGTAGTATTATCCGTCAAGGCGGAGTAGGTTCTTCAGCGTTTCCGTTAGCTTCTACTGGACACAAGGTACGGATTTTCCGTCATTCAGTAAGGACAATCTCTTTCTTTATTAGGATTTCCCGTATGCAGCCAACTGTTTTCCCAGTAGTTACAGATTTAAATGCTTATGTTTTATTAGTTACCTTAGCCATATACATGCATGCCAGTTTCACCTAGTTATGGATGTACCATAACCATAACACTGGAGGCACCAGTGTAATGACTTCACCATGGCGGAGTGATAGCTCGTGGCGTCCCTTCAGTTTATTTGGCCTTTATATATTTTTATATTATCATGTGGAACGTATAGGTGCATCCTAGTTACAGTTTCAGTCAGGATTTCATGGTGAATGTGGTGTGTGCCTTGCATCCTTCACAAGGAGCTGATTCCTCCTACCAAGACCATATTAATTAGAGGCATCCCCTTTAATTGCATGACGAGGTCACCCCTCCAAGTATTCATGCATGTTGTTGACCTCATGACCTATATTGGCTTTTGGTATATTAAACTAATATAGATTTTCATAAGTAAACATAAGCTATGTTTTCAGAACTAAAATCAATAAACATGGTATACTTCTAGGTTTCCCAAGACTTATTCATTTCCGCTTCCATTCATGCTTTATATGTTCTTTATATGCTTTCATTATTCTATTTCTTCATGTTATGTTATATATCCGTACATTGGGCGCGCAGCCATTTTCTTTTTCCATGTTCCCAAACAGCACGTACCCAAGGTCGCAAGTAGGATCTCAAGAGTATGTGCATTCGGATGGAAGCTATCCAGCCTTCTATATCTTATGCATTTATCATACTTTATCTTACTTTATTTCATGTTGGACATTGTTTAGTCCTTTCCGTTACAGTACTTATATTTGCTTGTGTTTGAGTTACTTGGACTACCGATGTTGTTTTCGGTATTTCCTTTTATGGTCATGAATGTTTAGACATTTACCTTGCATGCTTCGATGACACGTCATAAATTACTGTGATATTCCATTTTACCAAATGGGGTGTTACAATTATGGTATCAGAGCCAAGGTCTCGACTTGTAGCTCTGTAAAACATGACCTGTGACTTACGGGTAGTCACCAACGTCTTCCTAGAACTGACAATTGGTTTTCATGCATCCATTTCATTTTCATTTCATGTATTCATTTCATGCATTCATCTCATTGTCACAAGAATTTAGACTAAGTAATGGTTGGTACAGCACTAGCCCTATTTAGTCACATGTGTTTTTATCAAAAGATTTTAATTTTTTAGTGGACCGACCCATAGGCGTCCACACTTGCCTTTTTGTTTTGTGAACCGACCCATAGGCGTTCACTCATGGACATATCATCATATTTAATTGACCATGCATTTTAAAACTATTTTATGCATCATAAATGAATTCATGTTTTATATACTGTTCATGCATCTTATTATTCATGTCATATTTTATCAGACTTATTATTTATGTTGTATTTTTGTTTTAAACTGTCAGATGGTGAACACACGCAATGCTCAAGAATTGGTTGCAGCTGTCAATGCAGCTTTGCAAGCCCTTCTTCCCCAACTTCGCAATGAAATCAGGGACGCAGTTCATGCTGAATTCCAGGCTCATGGCAATCACCACGACCCTCACCCGCAGAACAACAACAATCCTCCACCTCTACCGCATGTTACCCTTATGACTTGGTTGGAGCGATTCAACAAACAGAGACCCCGTTTATTTGAGTAAACTGACAGCCCCTATGAGACTAAAGCTTGGATATTTCACATCGAGAAGATATTTGATGCGATGGGTTGTACGGTGTCTTCAAGGCAAGGCTGGCTTGCTATAAGTTTGAAGGTGATGTGTTGTAGTGGTGGAAATCAATCAAGCAGTCCAACGGTGGTGATGATTGGGTTGCATTGTTCACATGGGACCAGTTTAAGGAGCTCTTCCTTAATCAGTACTTTCCACATGCTGAACAGGAGAAACTCAAGAGGGATTATTATAATATTCGACAGGTTGCTGGGGAGAACAACAATGAATTCATGCAAAGGTTTCTTTGTTTGGCTGGATTTTTGGGTGCAGCAGCTGGTACTGCTGAGGAGCAAGCTGAGAAGTTTCGTTGGGCTTTTCGTACTTCGGTTGCTAACAGTTTGGTGTGTGCTACGTTCACTACAGTGGCACAGGTGGCCGATGCAGCCCGTAAGCTTGAGATGCTTCAGGAACGAGAGGAGTTTGGTGATGACTGATTAGTGAAGAGGTGTCTTCAATCACCAAATGTTAATCATTCATTTCTTTCAGTATTTTCATTCTTATATCATCCTCTGTTCAACTTTATATTTCAGAGAGAAGACTGACGACCGGAAACCTGCGGTCGCTCAGCAATAATCATCCAAGGGAAATGGTCAGTCCCATGACCGTTCTACTTCAGATAGGCGTGGTGGTAATGACAATTACCGTAACAATGCCAAACACTCTAACAACAACAGGTCCCTAAATTTACCCTCCTTCATGTTAAACTGTCTTATGTTATGGTATTATCACACTCCAACAACTCATATTCAGGAGCAATGGCAACGGCATGGATCAGCACCGCGGAGGTTCACAGCCTAACCGTTCTGCTTCATCTAGTAACTAATTAAATCGTCTATGTAATCATGCTTATGTTCCATGATCATGTCTCATGCATGTACTCCTGAAACAGGCTCACAACTAGCTAGGACGCCTGTTGGAGGGTTCACGCATCCTATCTGCCCTACTTGTTCGCGCAGACATTCTGGTGTTTGGCGCTGAGGTACCGGTGGTTGTTTCAAGTGTGGCCAACCAGGCCATCAGCAGAAGGATTGTCGCCAAGGTGAGATAGAAGGCACCTCTGGACATGCCGAATCCAAACCACCTCCTACTTCTGGTCGCGTGTTCACTACTACCAGGGACCAGGCAAACAAGACTTCAGGTACCATCACTGAGAATCTCTTTATGAATGGTCTGGCAGCATGCGTTTTGTTTGATACTAGAGCGACTCATTCAGTCATATCCATTACTTTTGCTACACGTGTTAGGATTTCCCCTATGCCATTAGATAATGCCTTAAGCATTTCTACGCCACTTAGGGACTCTGTGTGAATCACCCAGATGTACAGATATCTTCCCCTAGAATTTGATGATAGAATTCACAGAGTTGACGCACTTCCATTAGACATGTGCGATTTTGACATGATATTGGGCATGGACTGGTTATCCAAACAGCATGCTACAATAGATTGCCACACTTATCGGGTTATTTTCGGTGATGTCAAATCTCCAGAGTACATACACCATGGTTTTCTGCCAGAGAGGTCTGTACAAAATATTTCATCCATGCAGGCGTGTGCATTACTATCACACGGCTGTCAGGCCTTCATAGCCAACATTCATGACATTACTGCTGAGTCTCCATCGATTCAAAATCAACCTATTGTGTCAGTTTCCTGATGTTTTTACCGATGAACTTCTGGGCATACCACGTGTTTGTGAAGTCGAGTTTGGAATTGAGCTCATCCCAGGAGCAGAGCCAATTTCCAAGGCTCCTTACCACATGGATCCCATTGAGCTTAAGGAGTTAAAAGATCAGCTGCAGGAACTTCTGGAGCGAGGTTTCATCCGTCCTAGTGCACCGGTGTTGTTCGTAAAGAAGAAAGATGGTAGCATGCGTATGTGTATAGACTATCGTGAGCTGAACAAGATCACGATCAGGAATCGTTATCCTTTGCTGCGTATTGATGACCTATTCGATCAACTTCAGGGCGCCAAGTATTTCTCAAAGATCGATCTGAGGTCCGGCTACCAGCAGTTCCGGGTTAAAGAGCAGGATATTTCTAAGACTGATTTCCGTACACGTTATGGGCACTACGAGTTCGTAGTCATGCCATTCGGACTCACAAATGCTCCAGCAGTCTTCATGGATCTGATGAACCGTGTCTTCCATGAGTTTCTGGAGAAGTTCGTTATCGTTTTCATTGATGACATCCTGATTTTATCCAAATCCAAGGAGGAACATGGAGAACACCTTCGTACAGTTCTGCAGATTCTTCATCAAAAGCAGTTGTATGCTAAGTTCTCCAAGTGTGAGTTCTGGTTAGGCAAGGTGGCATTTCTGGGCCATATTGTATTAGCAGAGGGGATCACCATGGATCCTGCAAAGGTTGAAACCATCACTATATGGCCAAGACCTACATTTGCAACAGAGGTCAGAAGTTTAATGGGTTTAGCTGGCTACTACCGCAGGTTTGTTGAGAACTTTTCACGATTAGCCTTACCTTTGACTAAGCTAATGAGAAAAGGAGAGAAATTAGTCTGGACTGAAGAACGAGAGAAGAGCTTTGAAGACCTTAAGTAGAAGTTAGTATCTTCACATATTCTTACTCTCCCATCTGGTACAGGTGGATTTCAGATATATAGTGATGCTAAAGGATCTAGGTTGTGTTCTCATGCAACATGGGAAGGTTATTGCATACGTATCACGGCAGCTTAAACCTTATGAAGAGAACTATCCTACGCATGACTTGGAGCTTGCAGCAGTTGTTTTCGCATTGAAGATATGGAGGCATTACTTGTATGGTGAATCATGTGACATCTTCACAGATCACAAGAGTCTCAAGTACATCTTCACCCAGAAGGAACTAAACATGAGACAAAGGAGATGGTTAGAACTGTTAAAGGATTATGACACCAACATTCAGTACCATCCTGGTAAGGCGAATGTGGTGCCAGGTTTTCTAAGCAGAAGGTCGGGTATGATTGCTGGCATATGGTTTACAAAGGAGATCATCTGTGACCTAGAGATGACAGCCATTGAGTTTTGTGTACAAGGACAACATGGTTACTGGGCGAATCTTATAGTGGAACCAGACTTACATTCTAGGATAAAGGAAGCGCAGAAAGATGATGGTGAGATTTGGGCTATCATTCAGAACCTTGATCATCAGACGGAGTTTTGTGTTGATGATGACGGTATCTTATGGTAGGGCACTAGACTAGTTATTCCTGATGACTCTACACTCAGGGAAGTTGTGCTGACTGAAGCTCACAGCTCTTCATTTACCATACATCCTGGTTCCACAAAGATGTACCACGACATCAAGCAGCATTTCTGGTGGAGTGGTATGAAGCAGGATGTTGCCACCTTCGTTTCCAAATGTATGATCTGCCAACAGGTTAAGATCGAACACCAGAGAGCTAGTGGTTTACTGCAACCATTAGATATCCCAGAATGGAAGTGGAACAAGATGTAAAACCCGCATGCTTTTACCATGAATAGTACCCTTATGATCGTACGTACATGATTAGAACTTTCCTTTTTTAGCACGTTGAGGTTTCACGAATAGAAATTTCAAGTATTACGTACGTGTTATTACACGATACGTATTTAATAAGTATTAAGACACGATAATTATTATCAAGAATAATTATAATCACGAACATGAAAATCATGAACGTAAATAATCACGAACCTAATATTACGTATTTACGTATATTTATTACGATTACGAATAAATATATTTTACGACACGAACGATTAATAATTAAATCACGTAAACCCGACACGAGAACACGTAAATAAATAGAACACGGAAAAACAACGGGTTTCCCCTTGTGGGCCCCTCATAGCCGCGGCATAGACAAGGAAGTGGGCCAAGCCCACCTTAAAAATTTAACTAAAAGGAAAAGAAGGATGTAGATTTTCATAATACAGAATATTAGAAAATCACAAAAACCCTGATCCTCCTGTCTCCTTTTGGCCGCCGCATATAAAACACCACCAAGGGATGTTTGGTTGATTTTGGTAGATCCAATTATTGCTAGATCATTCGTGTTAGTTATGGAGGTACCATAACCATAACACTGGAGGCACCAGTGTTATGACTTCACCACGACGGGGTGATAGCTCGTGGCGTCCCTTCAGCTTTTGGCCATATTATTATGTTATCATGTGGGGCGTATGGGTGAATCCTAGGTTACATGTTTTACAGATTATTCAGGTGAATGTGGTGTGTGCCTTGCATCTTTCACAAGGAGTTGATCCCTCCTACCCAAAACTTATATTAATTAGAGGCAGCCCCTCTAATTGCATGAGGAGGTCACCCCTCCAAGTATTCATGCATGTTAAACAGTTTTTATACGATAAACATAAGGCTTTTCAAACAATAAAACCAGTTTTACTAAGTTATACCAGGTTTTCCAGGACTTAGACATTTTCACTGCTATATGTTGTTTATGCTTATGTTATTCATTCTATGATTGTATATCCGTGCACTGAGCATTATGCTCAGCCGTTTCTCCTTTCATGTTCCTAAAACGGCAAGTACTCATGGACGCTCGTAGACTTTAAGCGTACGTGCATATGGACTGGAAGCTTCCTAACCTTTATTACATTATGCATTTCTTCATACTTTTGATACTCATTTCTATGGACACTGTTTAGTCCTTTTCATTTACAGTACTTATGTTTGTGTGTGATGAGCTTTACTTTGGGGTACCGATGTTTGTTTCTGGTATTTCCTTTTATGGTCATGTGATGTTTAATACATTTATCCTTGTATGCTTTGATGACACACCATAATCACGCGTGATATTCCATTTACCAAAATGGGGTGTTACAATTATGGTATCAGAGCCCAAGGCTTCGACCTGTAGGCTCTCAAAACACGACCTGTGATTAGTGGGTAGTCACTATGGTCTTCCTAGAACTGACAGTCGGTTTTCATGCATTCATTGTTTTGATGCATACATATATGTCATTGTCGTAGGTTTATGATTAAGTAATGGTTGGTACAGGACTGGCCCTATTTAGTCGCATGTGCTTTTATCGAAACTTTTAACTTTGGGACCGACCCATTGGCGTCCCCTCGCCATGTCTTTTGTTTTGAGTAAACTGACCATATGCGTTCACTCTCACACATATAAAAGTTTTCATAAAACTGCATCATGCATTCATGTACTAGTTTTTCTGCATAAAAATTTTTCTCATGATTTATTGGTATAATTTTTTTCATGTATATAGTTTATGTTTTGATCAGTTAATCATGTATTTTTATGTTATACTATCAGATGGTTCTCACACGCGAGCAGGCACAACTCAATGCAGCAGTCCAAGGTGCAATGCAAGCTATGCTTCCTCAGCTGAGGAATGAAATCAGGGCTGAGGTGCAGGCTGCCAACAATCAGCAGCAGCACCCAGTACCTCCTCCTCCTCCAGCAACAATGGTCACATGGCTGGAGAGATTCAATAAGCTACGCCCTCTATCCTTCGAGAAGACAGATAGCCCAAGTGAAGCTGAAAGCTGGCTGGCTCACATTGAGAAGATATTCGATGCCATGGGCTGTGACCCCGTCTTCAAGTCGAGGTTGGCCTGTTACCGGTTCGAAGGTGATGTGCTATCATGGTGGAAGGCACTGAAGCAGTATGAGGGAGTTGATAATTGGGTGGCTGGTTTGACTTGGGCTCAGTTCAGGGATTTGGTGATGGGACAGTTCTTTCCCGAGGCTGAACAAGACAAGCTGAAGAGAAAGTACCATGAAATTAGACAGAGAACTGGAGAGAACAACAACGAGTTCATGCAGCGTTTTCTCCGTTTAGCGGGTTTTCTTTGGTGCAGCAGCAGGTACTCCCGAAGAGCAAGCATACCACTTCCGGTGGGCTCTTCGTACATCGGTCGCAAACAACTTGGTGTGCGCTATGTTCAACACTGTGGCACAAGTGGCCGATGCAGCACGTAAGTTGGAGATGCTGTAAGAAAGAGAAGAGTTCAGGGAAGCAGAGAGACCCGAGAAGAGGTAAACATTCGTAATTCAACGGTGACCAAACCGTATTCTTTCAGCATATTTACATCTCTTTTAAACTATATCTTCCAGGCAGAAGACTGGGGACCGGTCTCAACCGGCTACTCCGCAACAGCCTACTCAACCCAAGGGAAACGATCAGACTCACGACCGTTATGCTACGGATAGGCGTGACGGTAATGATAAGTACCGTAACAACGTTGGAAACTCCAACAGCAGCAGGTCCTTATAATTACTCATTTTCTTATGATTACACGCTATAGTTCTTAGTTCGGAGACATTAGAGAATCTTCTACCAGGAATCAGGTAACGGGAGGGACCAGAACCAGAGAGGTTCACAGCCTAATCGTCCAGCTATCACTGGTATTCCATCTTACGAATTATCCGCATTGTCCTTTGTACCAATTATCATGTCTCATGTATATTGTTCTTATCAGACTCTCAGCCAGCAAGGACACCTTCTGGAGGATATACTCATCCTCTTTGCACTACCTGCAACCGTAGGCACCTAGGGCTATGTCGCGGCGACAGTGACGCATGCTTCAAGTGTGGTCTTCCTGGCCATCGCATGAAGGACTGCCGTAAGGGCGAGATGGAGGGCACATCGGGACATGCTCATACCAAGCCGCCTCCTACTAATGGACACGTTTACACGACATCTCGCGATCAGGCCAACAAGTCTACAGGTACTATCACTGGAATCTTGTATATATATGATCAAGCTGCGTGTGTTCTATTTGACACGGGTGCTACTCACTCGGTCATTTCTACTGCTTATGCTAAGAATGTTAGGATACTCCCCATGCCACTAGAGAATATATTAAAAATTTCCACGCCTTTTAGACTATGTACGCATAACCCATGTGTACAAGAGCCTTCCCCTAGAATTTGATGACAAGATTCGTCCTGTTGACGCACTTTCCACTGGACATGAATGATTTTGACATGATATTGGGAATGGACTGGCTATCCAAGCATCATGCTACCATAGACTGCCTGTAACACCCCATTTGGATAAATGGAATATCACAGGATAATCATGGCATAATATCAAAGCATCAGGTAAATGTCCTAAAACATTACATGACCATAAGGGATAACCGGAATCAAACATCGGTCCCCAATATAAACTCATAAACATAGCATTAAGTAAAAGTAATGCAAATGAAACAGAAACATATGATAGCTCCCATCCTATGCATAACCTTTCCATGCTCCTGACCTTGTGTACCTGCCGTTTGGGGTCATGAAAAGAGAAAACGGCTGAGCGAGACGCTCAGTGTGCGGATATATATAATAACATGGAATATCATAGCATAAGTAAAGGCTGAATATGAAATCATAATAATGAAAGTGAAGGTGCAGCGGAATTATGTAAGTCCTGCGAAAACCTGGTATCATGTAATAAACTGGGAAAACCTGGTATCATGTTTATTCTGAAAAGTCTTATATTCATGTTCATGTAAATACTGTAAATACTGAAAGTCTGCTGGTTAATCATGAAAACTGTAATTTAACTATTAATTCTGAAAACATGCATTTACTGTATTTTAATTGCCAAGAGCCTATATAGGTCATGAGCTGTAACAACTGTTGCATGAATACATAGAGGGGTGTCCTCGTCATGCTGTAGAGGGGTGACCTCTAAATAACTGTGCTGGGTGGAGGGATCAGCTCCAATGTGAAGGATGTAGAGCACACACCACATTCACCCTGATAACTTGTAACACATATAAGCCTAGGATGCATCCATACGCCCCACTAAACATACATATAAAAATGGCCAAACTGAACATGAGTGGGACGATGCAGGATATCACTCTCCTGCATGTGAGTCACGACACCGGTGCCTCTAGTGCCGTGGTTACGGTACCTCCGTAACTAGTACATAAACTGATCATGCTTGTATATAATGCTCAGGCAATTTATTTAATTATTAACATGATTACTGATAAGCTTAAACATATACTGGGGAAAACATTTGGCTGAAGATGGGAAATCCTAATCATGCATAGAAAGGAAGTCCTTACTGAAAGGACGGAAAATCCGTACCTTGAGTCCAGTGAACGAAGAAGACGAACGGAAAAGAGTCCTACTTCGATCTCACTAATGCTACATAAATAGTATACGTGCATAAGTATTCTGATTACTGAGTACGTAACTGATTTTATATCGTGTCTTAGCTTGTTTTATATATTCATGTCTTGTTTTACTGATTTTAACGTTATGATGTGTCTATCATGTATTCAGTCTATTTTGATTAAGTATTACTTGTATTTCTTGTATTATTATACATGTTGTGTAATAATAAGTAACTTTCTAAAAATAGTAGGTTTCTTAAAATAGAAAGTTTCCATAAATAGAAATAAACGAGATTATTAACCTCATAACATAAGCTTAAGTGTTTACTGATTAATATTCTAAGTCATGTCATAAATTAGCATAGTTTATAATTATTTCATGTAATACAAATAAACTATATGTTAAAAGTATTTAATTAAATGTAACATGATTTAATAAAAAAAAAGTAATAATACTTAGGTTAAAACATGTATTAATATTTAGTATTAATATAACCTAAGTCATATTGTAATTAAATTAATTATTAACTTGTCAAATTAATTTAATCAAACTTGTAAATAAATAATCTTGTACTTATATGTCATGTTTCATTAAATTAATTACCTTGTAATTTAATACACATGTAAAGCTAACTAAACTTGTAAAATAATAGTCCGCACCCATGTATTATTTTATGGAAACGTGTCGTAAATCAAACCCGTGTAATCCCGTGGAAAACGTGTTGCGTTTATTTAAAACTGAACCAAACAGCCCTTTATTTTTTTCTTTATTAAACTGTTATCCAAACGCCCCCTTGACTGATTATAAACCCACAAACCAAACACCCCCTTCACTGCCAGTTTCCCACTGGCAGTGATGCTATTCCCCTGCTAATCCCCCGCTTGTTATAATTTCCCACCGAGAGCACCAGCTCTCGGTTCCCACTGCTAGACAAACACACCCCGATTGTTCCCACTGTTTTTAATCAAACCACCCCTGTTGGGGTGTTTGGGCTTGCGACTGCTAAGGGAAAACCACCACCGACCCTTGTAAGGGTGCGGCTGGTAGAAAACAATTACCACCGAGACCAAGAATGGTCTCGGTTTGCGTGTAGGCTGAATACAAACGACCCCCACACTAAATCTTGGTAAACCCACGTTTATAACTTGTTAAAAAAAATCTGTTTATGGTTTCTTAATTAATTATCTATTTAAAATAAGAACACAAAATTGATTGAAATTTAATACATGCTATTAGGGTTTAAGAAACATAAGTCGCGATCTAACATTAAACTTACCGTTTTGTTTCCTGTTTTCCTGGGAAGAGTCGGCGGCAGTAGGAGGCAAAGAGAAAAATATGATCGCAGGTACCCTAGGTTTTAGGGTTTCTGTTGTTTGATTTTATGTCGACCGAAAGAAAAAAAAACAATGCCTCCCCGTTTATATTATGTTTTTAGGTCGGTTTGGATTTCCTTAATAGGCCACAGCCCATAACCGGCCCCCTTCTCCAATCTATTTGCAAAAATCAGCCCCTCTACTTTGTTTTTAATTATTTCGCGACTTATCAACGTTACGCGTATTCATGTTTAAATATTTTGAACTATTATTGTTTTATTGTACATATAATACGTAAACAATAATATTAACATACGTAGCACTTCTCGTGTTTAATTTATATAAAATCTAATCGTCTCTAGATATTTGTGTCGCGTGATTTTAAATGACGTGAATTATTATTTTGTGGTTTTTCTTATTATACGTAAATTACATGTCGTACGTAAATAATAATAATAATATACGTAATTATTTGTCGTACTAGAAATATATACGTAGGATCGTGTTGATTATTCATAACGTGTGTCGTATTATTTAATAATCGAAAAGTTTAAATTTATACGAATTTTCGTGTACGTAATATTCTATGTATTTTATGCGGGTTTTACAACTCTTCCCCTCTAAAAGAATAATTCGTCCTCGAATTAGGGATACGATATCCTGAAAGGGACATGAACGTGACGTGATTGTAGAGAACATAGAACATGACGTGACTGAAAGAAACATGGAACATGAATTGACTAAAAGAGCATATCTGAACTTATGGGAGAAAAGGGAATAAGAATTAACATGAGAAGATACATGAAATGGTATGATACTAAGTGTCATACTTACTGGTATAAGCACACACAAAGCATTGATGCATGAGACATATTGAGACATAGCACGTGAGCAATTGTGAACGTGATACGTGAATAATTGTGAACGTGATGCTTGGAGATATGGTACATGAAATATGAGAACATATGGTGTGTGAGAATACGTACAAAATATCATGAACGTGACATGAGAACGTAGGGTAAACATAACATGGGAACATATCGTGAACGTGCAATAACTGAGGAGGTAAAATCAATGATACTAGATAAGACGTGAAATGGGACGCAAAACGTCTATCTGAGGATGAAAAATCATACTTAGCTTGAGTCTGGTCTCTCAAGTTTTCTACAATCTTTCCAGAATGAAAAGTGAAACGTAAATCATAAGATAGGATATGATCCTGAACGTAAATGATGTCATGAACGTGAGAATGAAAAGGCCTAATCATAAAATAATGGATAACGGGCATAAGCATGAACAAAGTCGTGAACGCTAACGTTAGACATAACTTGAGAACTGAATAATCATACGGACGTGAGCGTAAATAATGAATGCTAGCATAAACCTTTTTCTGATCTGATAGCTGAAAGAGTGCCGTATAATCGTACGATCATTGGCTGGAAAATATCTAATAGTCTTCTACTGGGTACTCCTTTCGGATGAAAGAAAACGTGTAGGCTAAGTTAAATGGTCGAACAACGATTCAAAAATTTCTAACGGTTTAGATAACTGCAAGCGTGTTGGTGTTCTATCTTAACCTGCTGAAAAATCAGGCATTTAGATACGAACATAACTACATCTTGTTTCATGTTTCTCCACCAAAATGTGGTTAAGATCATGATACATTTTGGTAGGATCTAGATACATGGGAATTAGAAAGCAGTGTGTCTATGTAAAATTTAGACTTCTCTTAGCGTAGGATTTTCTGGAACACATAAGTTAGATGTAGGATTTTCCCCCTTATGCGTAGGCATAATCATGGTAAAATTTACCATGAAAACTATGTGATTCACCGTGTCACTGAAATCAACTACATACGTACAGAAAATTTCAGTTTGAATTTCTCATGTTGTAAGTCTTGCAACATAGAGTGAAAGTGGTCTTCGTACTCTTCTAAACTTAAAGAAAATCATAATGCTAGAAATGAATAGAATAACGAACTTGTCCAGATTTCATGAAAATTTGATTTGTCAAATCCCCAATTACTGCTGGCATTCCTGAACTGAAGGCACAAACATGGATTCATAATGACTATGACGTATGTGAAGAACAGTCACGGAAGTGTCCTTTTCTTTTACTCACAATTGTTGATAGCCTGATAATAAATCGATCTTGAAAAGTGTTTAGAGTCTGGGAGTTGATTGAATGGCTGAATAATACTTTGGAAAAAAATATGGTCATGATTGGTGATAGACTTGGTAGTTCCTTCTGGTAATATATTTGAGATAATTCTGAAGTAATCGACTGACTAATGAACAAGAATATCGGAAGTCGGGTCATAAGTGATAGTTAGAATTTCTTCGTAGCCAATAATACATGCTTGTAAGGCATAAGAGAAAAAAAAATATATAAATAAAAAAAATTCCACTGATTTTCTTGGTGGAAAACCCATGATGAATGTATTCAGGACTCTGAACGTCGCTGAATATAATCTGGTATGAATAACTATTCACAGTAGAAATGAAAAGTCTTGTCGTCAAACTGAAATGAAAGTCCATATATACCTGGATGATATAACGGCTTCTAAGGTGGACATGAATATCCGAATATGAAATTGTGAAATGAGAGTGTTATGTCAGCACATGAAGTATCGTGGCAGATTTTACTGAATGTGCTTCGTCCGTCTCATACGGAACAAACACTACATGACCAACTATGAAAAATAAGTTAGAGATGGTGCTGAAATCTTAGTGGCTTGATTTGTACATGGCATATCAGAACAAGTATACCCTTGAAAAGGTACCTTGAATCACTGAGGTTGAGTTTAGAATTTATGCATGAGTCATATATCTTGTCTCATACTTGAGAAATATACGTGTGACATGTGTCTTGACTGGTGTCTTGACATGTGTCTACAATACATATTCATGAGAGGATGTGTCTTTACGGATGTCTTGACATGTAACAAGTAATCATAATGATAATGGTGGTTAAAATACCAGAATTGGCCTCGTATTGCTAAAAGAAACTAAATGATAACTGGCATGAAAACTGAGAGGATAATGGCATGGAAATGAAATAATAGTGTCTGGTGGTGGATGAAGTATGTTTTCAGTCGGGTGGTTCCGATCTACCGTCTTCATCCTTGTTTCGTAGGGTTTTCAGATATGTAAATAGCAACAACATGGTAAACAGCATCTTGTAAAAGATGTCATGTGGAGAAACGCTTGAGATGAGTGAGAATCGACTAGCGAATACTCATGGAGTATGGTAAGTGAAATACACATGGATTATGGTACGTGCAATACACATAGACTATGGTACATGGAATACACATGGAATACTATACGTGGAGTTCATGCAAAATGCATATGAGATGATCAATGTGGTGTCAATCATCTGACATGGTTTAAAAGGGAAAACTGATTTAAACGGTCAAGAAACCGAACTGGAGTGAGGACATGATAGTCTAACAATTTCGGCATAGATGTCGTTCTTGTTGCATAAAGGAACACTAAAAGGATAGTTAAACAAAATTCAACGATGGTTTGCATGAAAGCATGATCAATGAAAACCAACCATGACTATCATAAAAGCAGGATTAAATGAATCCATCAATGTCTAGCATGAGGGCATGACCAACATGATGAAAACATAGTTTACATAAAGAGGCATGGAACATAATCATCATAAAGATGAAATTATCATGAAGGAACATGGGACAAAATTAACACGAATGAGCATAAAACATAATCAGCATGAAAACAAAGTTGACCATGATAGTATGAAAACATACTTGACATAAGGAGACGTAGCAATAATTGAGGGTACATGAAATGTTATGACTGTTATGAAATAAGCTTGTGAATTGATGGTGTGGATGACTATGAGTCGTTTCATAATGCAAAACAATGCAACCTAAATGCTAATTCTAACATAATATGATGTGACATAAACATAACAGATGCATGAAAAGGTTTATAATGCATGAAAAAGTTTATAATGCATGAAAAAGTTCATAATGCATGAAAACAGTTTTAAAAAAAATTGCATGGTCAAGAACTATGATGATATGTACATGAGTGAACGCCTATGGGTCGGTTCACAAAACAAAATAATTCGAAAGAAAACACATGCGACTAAATAGGCCAGTCCTGTACCAACCATACTTAGTCAAAATTCCTGTAACAATGATGCATGAAATAAATGCATGAAATAAAATGAATGCATGAAATAAATAATGAGGCAACTATCTAAGAACTTAACAGAAAACGTGCGACTAAGTATGCACTACTGTGGTCTAGTCCCTACTAGACAAAATTCATGATGAGATATTGTGCATAAAACTAATGACATGTACTAAGTATGGATGACTGTTGATCAATCCATATTAGAAACATATATCTGATGGAAGACATCATGGTTTAAGGAAATAAGGTTCTGGAATTATCTATGCGTGGAATAACGAGTTTGGCTTAGGAAGGTCCTGGTGACTACCCACTAGTCACAGGTCAAGTTTTAGAGCCTACAGGTCGAAACCTGGCTCTGATACCATAATTGTAACACCCCATTTGGATAAATGGAATATCATAGGATAATCATGGCATAATATCAAAGCATCAGGTAAATGTCCTAAAACATTACATGACCATAAGGGATAACCGAAATCAAACATCGGTCCCCAATATAAACTCATAAACATAGCATAAAGTAAAAGTAATGCAAATGAAACAGAAACATATGATAGCTCCCATCCTATGCATAACCTTTCCATGCTCCTGACCTTGTGTACCTGCCGTTTGGGGTCATGAAAAGAGAAAACGGCTGAGCGAGACGCTCAGTGTGCGGATATATATAATAACATGGAATATCATAGCATAAGTAAAGGCTGAATATGAAATCATAATAATGAAAGTGAAGGTGCAGCGGAATTATGTAAGTCCTGCGAAAACCTGGTATCATGTAATAAACTGGGAAAACCTGGTATCATGTTTATTCTGAAAAGTCTTATATTAATGTTCATGTAAATACTGTAAATACTGAAAGTCTGCTGGTTAATCATGAAAACTGTAATTTAACTATTAATTCTGAAAACATGCATTTACTGTATTTTAATTGCCAAAAGCCTATATAGGTCATGAGCTGTAACAACTGTTGCATGAATACATAGAGGGGTGTCCTCGTCATGCTGTAGAGGGGTGACCTCTAAATAACTGTGCTGGGTGGAGGGATCAGCTCCAATGTGAAGGATGTAGAGCACACACCACATTCACCCTGATAACTTGTAACACATATAAGCCTAGGATGCATCCATACGCCCCACTAAACATACATATAAAAATGGCCAAACTGAACATGAGTGGGACGATGCAGGATATCACTCTCCTGCATGTGAGTCACGACACCGGTGCCTCTAGTGCCGTGGTTACGGTACCTCCGTAACTAGTACATAAACTGATCATGCTTGTATATAATGCTCAGGCAATTTATTTAATTATTAACATGATTACTGATAAGCTTAAACATATACTGGGGAAAGCATTTGGCTGAAGATGGGAAATCCTAATCATGCATAGAAAGGAAGTCCTTACTGAAAGGACGGAAAATCCGTACCTTGAGTCCAGTGAACGAAGAAGACGAACGGAAAAGAGTCCTACTTCGATCTCACTAATGCTACATAAATAGTATACGTGCATAAGTATTCTGATTACTGAGTACGTAACTGATTTTATATCGTGTCTTAGCTTGTTTTATATATTCATGTCTTGTTTTACTGATTTTAACGTTATGCTGTGTCTATCATGTATTCAGTCTATTTTGATTAAGTATTACTTGTATTTCTTGTATTATTATACATGTTGTGTAATAATAAGTAACTTTCTAAAAATAGCAGGTTTCTTAAAATAGAAAGTTTCCATAAATAGAAATAAACGAGATTATTAACCTCATAACATAAGCTTAAGTGTTTACTGATTAATATTCTAAGTCATGTCATAAATTAGCATAGTTTATAATTATTTCATGTAATACAAATAAACTATATGTTAAAAGTATTTAATTAAATGTAACATGATTTAATAAAAAAAAAAAGTAATAATACTTAGGTTAAAACATGTATTAATATTTAGTATTAATATAACCTAAGTCATATTGTAATTAAATTAATTATTAACTTGTCAAATTAATTTAATCAAACTTGTAAATAAATAATCTTGTACTTATATGTCATGTTTCATTAAATTAATTACCTTGTAATTTAATACACATGTAAAGCTAACTAAACTTGTAAAATAATAGTCCGCACCCATGTATTATTTTATGGAAACGTGTCGTAAATCAAACCCGTGAAATCCCGTGGAAAACGTGTTGCGTTTATTTAAAACCGAACCAAACAGCCCTTTATTTTTTTCTTTATTAAACTGTTATCCAAACGCCCCCTTGACTGATTATAAACCCACAAACCAAACACCCCCTTCACTGCCAGTTTCCCACTGGCAGTGATGCTATTCCCCTGCTAATCTCCCGCTTGTTATAATTTCCCACCGAGAGCACCAGCTCTCGGTTCCCACTGCTAGACAAACACACCCCGATTGTTCCCACTGTTTTTAATCAAACCACCCCTGTTGGGGTGTTTGGGCTTGCGACTGCTAAGGGAAAACCACCACCGACCCTTGTAAGGGTGCGGCTGGTAGAAAACAATTACCACCGAGACCAAGAATGGTCTCGGTTTGCGTGTAGGCTGAATACAAACGACCCCCACACTAAATCTTGGTAAACCCACGTTTATAACTTGTTAAAAAAAATCTGTTTATGGTTTCTTAATTAATTATCTATTTAAAATAAGAACACAAATTGATTGAAATTTAATACATGCTATTAGGGTTTAAGAAACATAAGTCGCGATCTAACATTAAACTTACCGTTTTGTTTCCTGTTTTCCTGGGAAGAGTCGGCGGCAGTAGGAGGCAAAGAGAAAAATATGATCGCAGGTACCCTAGGTTTTAGGGTTTCTGTTGTTTGATTTTATGTCGACCGAAAGAAAAAAAAACAATGCCTCCCCGTTTATATTATGTTTTTAGGTCGGTTTGGATTTACTTAATAGGCCACAGCCCATAACCGGCCCCCTTCTCCAATCTATTTGCAAAAATCAGCCCCTCTACTTTGTTTTTAATTATTTCGCGACTTATCAACGTTACGCGTATTCATGTTTAAATATTTTGAACTATTATTGTTTTATTGTACATATAATACGTAAACAATAATATTAACATACGTAGCACTTCTCGTGTTTAATTTATATAAAATCTAATCGTCTCTAGATATTTGTGTCGCGTGATTTTAAATGACGTGAATTATTATTTTGTGGTTTTTCTTATTATACGTAAATTACATGTCGTACGTAAATAATAATAATAATATACGTAATTATTTGTCGTACTAGAAATATATACGTAGGATCGTGTTGATTATTCATAACGTGTGTCGTATTATTTAATAATCGAAAAGTTTAAATTTATACGAATTTTCGTGTACGTAATATTCTATGTATTTTATGCGGGTTTTACACTGCCATTCATATCGAGTCATCTTCGGTGATGTTAATGCACCAGAGTACATTCACAACGGGTTCGTACCCGGAAGGTCTGTACAAATCATATCAACCCTACAAGCACGTGCATTACTTTCACATGGTTGTGAGGGCTATCTAGATACTGTTCATGACATGGATGTTGAATCCCCATCAATTCAGAATCAGCCGATACTGTCGGAATTTCAAGATGTATTTCCAGAAGAACTTCCGGGCATACCACCTGCACGTGAAGTAGAATTTAATATCGAGCTCATCCCAGGAGCTGAGCCGATTTCCAAGGCTCCTTATCGCATGGCTCCTATAAAGTTGAAGGAGTTGAAGGATCAATTGCAAGAACTTCTGGAACGAGGCTTCATTCGACCGAGCGCATCTCCATGGGGCGCACCGGTCTTATTCGTGAAGAAGAAGGACGGCAGTATGCGTCTTTGCATAGACTATCGCGAGCTCAACAAGATTACCATCAGGAATAGGTATCCTCTACCACGTATAGATGATCTGTTTGACCAACTCCAAGGGGCCAAACATTTCTCCAAGATTGATCTAAGGTCGGGCTATCATCAGCTACGGGTTAAAGAGCAGGACATCGCCAAGACTGCTTTCCGTACACGCTATGGCCACTACGAATTTGTAGTCATGCCATTTGGCCTTACCAATGCTCCAGCAGTGTTCATGGATTTGATGAACAAAATCTTTCATGAAGTTTTGGACAAGTTCGTCATTGTCTTCATTGACGACATCCTTATATTCTCTAAGTCCAAGGAGAAACAAGAAGACCATCTTCGTACAGTATTACAAATTCTTCGCCAGAAGCAGCTGTATGCTAAATTCTCCAAGTGTGAGTTCTGGTTAGACAAGGTGGCATTCTTAGGTCACATTGTATCAGCAGAAGGAATCACTATGGATCCAACAAAGGTTGAGGCTATTACCAAGTGGCCAAGACCGACATTAGCGACTGAAGTTCGCAGTTTCCTAGGCTTAGCTGGTTACTACCGTAGGTTCGTGGAGAACTTTTCCGTTTAGCACTACCATTGACCAAACTGATGCGAAAATGGGAGAAATTCGCCTGGACTGAAGAAAGAGATAAAAGCTTTGAAGACCTAAAGCACAAGTTAGTATCTGCATCGATTCTTACTCTCCCATCTGGTACAGGTGGATTTCAGATCTACAGTGATGCATCGGGAAAGGGACTTGGCTGTGTTCTCATGCAACATGGGAAAGTGATCACGTACGCTTCACGGCAGCTCAAGCCTTATGAGGAAAATTACCCCACGCATGACTTGGAACTTGCAGCAGTCGTGTTTGCATTGAAGATATGGAGGCACTATTTGTATGGAGAATCATGTGACATTTTCACAGACCACAAGAGTTTGAAGTACATCTTCACTCAACGTGAATTGAACATGAGACAGAGGAGATGGTTAGAAATGTTGAAGGATTATGACATCAATCTGCAGTATGACCTCGGCAAGGCGAATGTAGTGGCAGATGCACTTAGCAGAAAGTCCGGAATGATAAACGCCATTAAAATTAAGGAGGAAATTATAAGAGACTTGGAGCGATTAGACATTGAGATCATGGTACGTGGACAACACGGTTACTTGGCTAATCTTAGAGTGTAACCCGAGTTACTCTCTAGGATCAAGGAAGCTCAGAAGGAGGATGGTGAAATCTGGGCGATAATTCAGAATTTGGAGAAGCAGACAGAATTTCGAGTAGACGCAGATGGTATCTTATGGCAGGGCACGAGACTTTGTGTTCCTGATGATCTAGAACTCCAGGAGGCATTGTTAGCTAAGGCTCATAGCTCCCCATTCTCTATTCATCCTGGTTCGACCAAGATGTACCATGACATCAAGCAATACTTCTGGTGGAGTGGTATGAAACAGGATGTTGCGACTTACGTCTCCAAATGTCTTACCTGCCAACAGGTTAAGATCGAGCATCAGCGATCTGGCGGTCTTCTTCAACCGTTAGATATTCCAGAGTGGAAGTGGGACAAAATCACCATGGATTTTGTTACCAGTCTTTCGCAGACAAAGAGGAAGCACGATGCGATTTGGGTTATCGTTGATCGACGTACCAAGTCAGCTCATTTCTTAACGATCCGCAAGGAAGATTCGGTCAGTAAACTCGCCGTTACTTACAAGAAGGAGATCATGAGACTTCATGGTTCTCCATCCAGCATCGTCTCTGACAGAGATCCTCGTTTCACTTCGCGATTTTGGAGAAGTCTGCAAAAAGCTTGGGGTACAAAACTTAAGCTTAGCACGGCTTTTCATCCTCAAACAGACAGGCAATCGGAGTGAACAATTCAAAAATTAGAAGACATGTTGAGGTCATGTGCGTTGAAATGGACGGGAGATTGGGACGATTACATCTGTTTGGTGGAGTTTGCATACAACAACAGTTGGCACGCAAGTATCAAGTGTGATCCGTTTGAGATGTTGTATGGCAGAAAGTGCCGCACCCCAATCTGCTGGGATCAGGTTGGTGAGCGAACACTTGAAGGACCAGAAATGATTGAGTTGACCAACGAGAAGGTCGCAGTAGCTAAGCAGAAATTGCAAGAAGCACGGTCACGTCAGAAGAGTTATGCCGACAAGCATCGTAGGGACTTACATTTTAACATAGGAGATCACGTCTTCCTTAAGGTATCGCCGGCACGTGGTGTTAGACGTTTTGGAATCAAAGGGAAGCTCAATCCTCGATTCATCGGGCCGTTTGATGTCATTGAGCGAGTCGGTGAAGTATTGATAGGTGTGTAAACACCCATCCTTTTACCACTTAATTCGGGCTAAAACAAGACCAAAACACGTATTTAATATCATTTGTTTGGAATTATGCGTGGTTTTTGTGTTTATTGTGTTTTCAGAGCTAACCGGATAAATATTAAAGAAAACATGGGATTGCACGGGTTTTATCAAGGAAAAAGACTCAAGATAAAGTCTATTGTCCAAGAGATGCAAAAGATTTGAAGTCACTGGGCCTATTCGAAGATTTATCGAAGAAAAGGACTAAAGACGGAAGATTTTCGTAAGTCGAAGAAACTCAAGTCTATTTAACGAAGAAATTAAAAGACGAGTTGAATTTAATCGACGACAAATCCCGAATCAGAATCGAAAACGTCAACTTTTCTGAAAAGACGAGAAGACAAGCAGAAAGGGAGAAAGCCCACTCACCAACCAACCACTAGGACTATAAATAGACTTTTCCTTCACACAATTAAGGAGTTAGCTTCATTTTTCCTTTTTCCAGTTCTTAGGTTCGGTTCATCACAAACACCATTAGGGTGTTTGGTGATTTTTCATTCTCTTTTTCAATCTTGTAAGTGTTAATCATTACTCTTGTTACTTTTCCATTAATCTATTCATTCCATCTTTCTATTCATCTTGTTCTTCATCATCTTCTAGTGCAAGTTCTTAAGTTTTTTATTTGATTCGAGTTTGATCTTAAAAAGTTGTTGATTTAGTGTTTTTATTGGTGGGATTTGTTTCTTATGGTATTTAGATGATTTGTGTTTGATTTGGTAAAACCTTTTTGAGTATTGTAGTCGATTTGGGTTTAAATTCGCGTTCCCTATTTTACCGCTACTGTTTCTGTTCTTCGTTACCAGAACTTTCCGAACAGAGCTAATTTTCCGCATAGACGATTTCTCATTTTCCTTATTGGGAATATTGGTTATTCCGAATAGGGGTGTTAATTTTCTCTTACTCGGAATACCTCAGATATTCCGCATAGACCTTACTTTCCGCATAGGGTATGTTTTCCGAATAGGCTATATTTTCCGAATAAGCAAGTTTTTCCGAATAGAGTATTACATTCCGCATAAGCCAAACTTTCCGCATAAGAGCATTTTTCCGAATAGATCTTGTTTTCCGCATAAGGCAATTATTCCGCATAGCATTCTTTTTCCGAATAGCCCAATTTTCCGAATAGACATTGTTTTCCGAATAGGGGCATTTTTCCGCATAGGCTTGTTTGACTTTCCGAATAGCACTTTATTCCGTTTAGACTTACATTCCGCATAGGTCATTTTCAGTAAGGGTATTTTTCAGCTTTATCATTTAATTGTTTTTGATTTACTGTTTCTGTCTTTAATCTTTATTTACTTCATTTATTTAGAATAGAAAACCAAATCCACTTTTTGTCACCAAGAACAAATCATTCCACTTTAAACTGAGATCAATTCGAGAGGATTCCGAGAATAACGAACTTTTCACCACACGAAAAGCTTTGTATCAAATGGCGCCGCTGCCGGCTCTTCTCGTTAAGATCAAAAGTTTTTTGTGAGAACTTGGATTTTGGGATCCGTTCCCCGTGAACGTTACTTTTTCACAAAAATTTTCAAAAACACTAAAAAATATAAAATTTTCAAAAATCCTAAAAAGTAAAAAACCATAAAAAACCAAAAATATTTTTGTATTGTTTTTGCCTTGTTAGTTCTTTTGCAGGTGTATGCGCACTCGATCAACGTCATATCAAGAGCCCGAGCCTCTCGATCACTTAGACATGGCCGGTGTACCACCTCCAAACAATAATAACAACAACAACCCACCTTTCAACAACATGAACAATAACAACAACAATGAGCCCCTTCCGGATAATCGCCCGATGATTGAATTGCTGCAAGCTCATGTAGATGGCAACACGGATCCAATTGTCATTCCTCCAATTGCCGCCAATAATTTCGAGCTCAAGTCAGGCTTTATCCAGATGGTCTCTGCTCAACCATTCTTGGGACGAACCATTGATGATCCACACGACCATATCAAAATATTTTTGCAACTCACCAATACGGTCAAGTTCAATGGGGTTCCACAAGAAGTTATAAGGTTACAACTTTTTCTCTTTTCTTTAGAGGGACAAGCCCGGCATTGGCTTGCTAAGGAACCGCCACAGAGTATTCTCTCGTGGACGGATTTGGAAACAAAGTTTATCAACTACTTTTTTCCACCCTCTCGTACTACCGCTTTGCGGAATGAGATTATAAACTTTGAACAAAAGTACGATGAGTCGTTCAGTGAATCTTGGGATCGTTTTAAAGATCTTTTAAGAAAATGCCCACAACATGGTTTTACCAAAGTACATCAAATCAATACTTTTTACAATGGTTTAAGCATGAGTGACCAAGATTCACTGAACAGTGCCTCAGGGGGTAATTTATTGGCTAAGACTTCCAATGCTGCTTGGGACATCATTGAGAACAAGTCTCGTGTGCAAACCAAGAGTATTCGGACCAATGTTGCTAGTGCTAGCACTAATGACAGCGACAAGCGATTAGACAAAATCACTACGCTTCTTGAATCGCTTGTCACCCACACCGTCAGCAACAACAACAGCAACAACGCCAAAAATGCTCAAGCGAATGCTGTCAGCCAACCTTGTGAGATATGCGGTGGTCCTCACTCTTACACAACTTGTACCGCCACCCAAGACTACCCTGCTGAGAATGTGAATGCGGCATATGGCACCTATCCTCAACCTGCTTATCAAGCTAAACCTCAAGGTGACCGTAACTTGCTTAGCTACCGCAGCAACAACTATCTTTCACCACCTGGTTTCCCTCCTGCCAACCCAAACCAACAACAAAACCTTAATCGCCCTCCTCAACAACAACAACAACCTCGACAACCATACATCCCACCTCACAAGCAGCAACCACCGCCTCAACGTAACAATCAAATCTACCAACAACCTGCTTACCAACCACCTGCATACAATGCTCCTCCCAACCAAACCACCACTGCTTTACACCAAGAGGTTGCAACCTACATGAGGACCAATGATGTGATTGTAGGAAATCTCCAAGAGGAAGTGCGCAATTTGAAGGCAGATTTGGTAAAGCAAGGAAATGATTTGAGAGCTGATATGAGAAATACGTTGGATAGCCAAACTAATGATTTGAGGAACATGATGGCTAGTTTCTTCCAAAGTAGTCAACCCTCTTCTTCGGGTACTCTTCCGAGTAACACCGTTGCGAACCCAAGAGGGGAGATGAAAGCAATCACCACTCGAAGTGGCAAAGGTACCAAGGAACCCGAGCTTCCTATACCTCCACCGGTGGTTGTGACTAAGGAGAACGAGTCGCCTGCTCCTATTCCTCCTCCTTCTCCTTCCCCAATTTCTCCACCTCTTCCTTCTACCCCTCCTCCACCCGTGGTTGTGAGTGATCCTATTCTCCCAAAGCCTTCCTCTTCTTCCAATATACCTTATCCATCTAGGTTGAGGAAAGAGAAGCAAAAGAGCAAGGATGATATTCAGGTTTCGAATTTCCTTAAAATGTTCAAACAACTGAATTTCAATATCTCCTTCGCTGAGGCTCTCGCTCACATGCCCAAATACGCGAAAATGTTTAAAGATCTTCTGAGCGACAAGGAAAAGCTCCTCGATATTGCCAACACCCAACTTAATGAGAACTGCTCTGCAGTGCTCTTAAGGAAATTGCCAACCAAGCTTGGTGATCCGGGTCGTTTTCTTATCCCTTGCAATTTCCCGGGAGTAGAGAATTGCATGGCCCTAGCCGATCTAGGTGCCAGTATTAATCTCATGCCTCTAAGTGTTTGGAAGCAATTATCTCTCCCAGAGCTAGTCCCCACCAAAATGACTTTGGAATTGGCCAACCGTACGGTTGCTTATCCAGTGGGGATAGCCGAAGACGTCATTGTAGGAGTCGACAAATTCACCTTCCCTGCCGATTTTGTTGTCGTCGACTACGAGATGGACCCCCGTGTGCCACTCATTGTTGGTCGTCCATTCTTGAGGACCGGTCACACTCTCATTGATGTTGAAGCCGGTGAGCTTATCATGAGAGTGGGTGACGATAAAGTAGTCTTCAACATGGGAAAGCTTTCTAAACAGCCTTATTCTTACGAGAGTGTTAATTGTATTGACGTTCTTGATGAGGCTTGTGAAGAACACTTCAAGGATGCTTGTAAAAATATTCCTCCCTCTCTTCCCAATGTTGAGACCGTTTCCTCTATCGACTCATCACTATCTCTATTTGGAGAAAGTCATTTTCTTTGGAAAGATTTGGAAGCCACCTTGGAAGATGTGAAGCAAGACAATGACGATTCTACTGCCAATTGGGATGACGATCTCAGTTTCATTGCAAACCTCCTCAGAGAAGACAATCCTTCCCCTCCATCTCCCACTGTTATTGCTATCGAGACTCCGACTTCGAATACGCCTCCCGTCGACAATCCTCCGGATTTGGAACTTAAGGAGTTGCCACCCCATCTTGAGTATGTATTCCTCGAAGAAGCGAAGAAGTCGCCAGTCATCATTGCTAAGGATTTGAAGGATGAAGAGAAAGCCCGACTTGTCGCCGTGTTGAAAGATCATAAGAAGGCTATCGCTTGGAAGATTTCAGATATTCGTGGAATTGATCCTCACTTCTGCACACACAAAATTCTCATGGAGGACGACTTTAAGCCCACAATTCAAAGCCAACGAAGGGTGAATCCAAAAATCCATGAAGTCATCAAAACAGAGGTTCTCAAACTTCTTGATGCGGGTATGATTTACCCTATTTCGGATTCACCATGGGTTAGTCCAATCCATTGTGTGCCCAAGAAGGGCGGAATAACCGTTGTTCCCAATGAACACAACGAGTTGATTCCCACTCGTCTCGTTACTGGGTGGAGAGTTTGTATAGACTACCGCAAACTCAATGATGCCACGAGGAAGGATCATTTCCCTCTACCTTTTATGGACCAAATGCTTGAACGCCTAGCAGGAAATGAATATTACTGCTTTCTTGATGGTTTCTCGGGTTATTTCCAAATACCCATCGATCCCCAAGATCAAGAGAAGACTACATTAACTTGTCCCTATGGCACATTCGCTTACAAAAGAATGCCTTTTGGCTTATGTAATGCGCCCGGGACTTTCCAAAGGTGTATGTTAGCTATCTTCCATGACATGGTTGAACAAACCATGGAAGTCTTCATGGATGATTTCTCGGTCTTCGGGGATTCATTCTCTTCTTGCCTTGCCAATTTGGAACGTATGCTAAAGAGGTGCGAAGACACTCGCCTTGTTCTAAATTGGGAAAAATGCCATTTTATGGTAAAAGAAGGCATCGTGCTGGGACACAAGATTTCTAAAGCCGGTCTTGAAGTAGACCGTGCTAAAGTTGATGTTATCGCAAAGTTGCCTCCAACTTCAACCGTGAAGGGTGTGAGAAGTTTCCTGGGTCATGCGGGCTTCTACCGTCGATTCATCAAAGATTTTTCTCAAATCGCTCGCCCGATGACCCACCTCTTGGAAAAAGATACTCCTTTTATCTTCTCCAAAGAGTGTCTTGAAGCCTTCAACTCGCTTAAGGATAAGCTAACTAAGGCACCCGTCTTGGTTACCCCTAATTGGGAGCTTCCCTTTGAGTTGATGTGCGATGCTAGTGATTTTGCTATTGGAGCGGTTCTTGGACAAAGAGTGAACAAACACTTCCAACCGATCCATTACGCTAGCAAGACAATGACTGGGGCACAATTGCATTATACGACAACCGAAAAAGAGCTTTTAGCTGTTGTCTATGCTTTTGAAAAATTCCGCCCCTATCTTGTCCTTTCCACCACCATCGTGTATACCGATCATTTCGCGCTGAAGTACTTGTTGACAAAGCAAGATTCCAAACCAAGACTTCTTCGCTGGGTTTTGCTGCTCCAGGAATTTAAAATCGAAATTCGCGATAAAAAAGGAGCAGAAAACTTAGCCGCGGACCATCTTAGCAGACTTGAGGATCCTTACCAAGGGGATCATCCGAACAAAGAAATCAATGATTCTTTTCCCTTGGAGACCTTAATGTCGATAAACTCGAAGCCGAATGAAACCCCGTGGTTTGCGGACTTTGCAAACTACTTAGCGGGTGGAATTCTCAAGGAAGGGTTGACGTCTCAACAAAAGAAGAAGTTCTTCACCGATATCAAGACTTACTTTTGGGACGACCCTTACCTATTCAAACAATGTGCCGACCTGATTATCCGCCGATGTGTTGACGGGCCGGCAGCGTCTGAAATCCTTGATGCTTGCCACAAAGGACCCACCGGTGGTCACTTTGGTCCTAACTACACCGCAAAGAAAGTGTTTGATTCGGGATTTTATTGGCCCTCCATTTATCGTGACGCTCACGATATGGTTAAAAAATGTGATGCTTGCCAGAAACAAGGTAAGATCACACATAAAGACGAGATGCCTCAGAATTTCATTCAAGAGTGTGAAATTTTTGATGTTTGGGGTATCGATTTTATGGGGCCATTCCCTTCCTCTAAAGGAAACAAATACATCCTTGTAGCCGTTGACTACGTTTCAAAGTGGGTTGAAGCCAAAGCTTTGCCTAGTAATGACGCAAGGGTGGTTTGTAACTTTTGAAAGCTCTTTTCGCTAGATTCGGTGTGCCTCGCGCCATTATTAGTGATCGTGGGACTCATTTATGCAATGACCAATTTGCTAGAGTCATGGCTAAGTACGGTGTAAATCATCGTCTTTCCACCGCCTACCACCCACAAACTAATGGCCAGGCTGAAATATCCAACCGAGGACTAAAGCGAATTCTGGAAAGAACCGTGGGAGAGCATCGTGCCGCATGGGCTGATAAACTTGATGATGCTTTGTGGGCTTTCCGTACTGCTTACAAGACCCCGATCGGCTGTACGCCTTATCGTCTTGTGTACGGGAAAGCGTGCCACCTCCCCATTGAGTTGGAGCACAAGGCTTATTGGGCCTTGAAATGGGCTAATTTTGATATTAACAAAGCCGGTGACCTACGCAAGATCCAACTCAATGAGCTGAATGAACTCCGTAATGAGGCTTATGAAAATTCTTTAATCTATAAGGAAAGGACTAAGCTCATTCACGACTCTAAGATCAAAAACCGAGAGTTCCATGTTGGAGACAAAGTCTTACTTTTTAACTCTCGGTTGAAAATCTTTTCGGGCAAGCTCAAATCTCGTTGGTCCGGCCCATTCACCATCGCCCAAATTTTTCCATATGGTACTCTCGAGCTCGCTCAACCTAATGGACCAAATTTAAAGGTGAATGGCCAACGAGTGAAGTTGTACTTTGGTGAGGACACCTCTTACGAGGTGATTCCATCCCTCACCACGTTCCCCATGAACTAATTTTGGGTCGAGTCAGGCTCGTGACTTGGTTATCAAAAACAAGCGCTCCTCGGGAGGCAACCCGAGTATCTATCCCTTTAACCCCCTAAGTGTAGGGGAGGACCTATTTTGGTCATTTGTGTTTGTGTGGTGATGTGATTACAGGGATAACTGCAATCTTGGAATCTTTGAAAGAACCGTGCTCCCGTGAAATCCGAAATCCGGTTCTATCTCTCAACTATCGTGATTCAATTTTCTTCATACTCACATTTGAAATTGATCACTTTAGTCGTCTCTTCCTTAACTCGAGTTAACCAACGTGCACAATGTCATAAGTGTAGGGGAGATTTTTCCCACATGCTTAAACATTGAGGACAATGTTTATCTTAAGTGTAGGGGGGACTTCTATCGAAGTTTTAAGTGGACTTTTCCATGAAAATGCCTTCATTTAACCGGAAAATCATCTTTTTCAACATTTTTCAAATTTTTTATTAACTTTGGCCATTTAGTCGTAATTTTTAAATTTTTATCATTGCTTTCATATGTATATATTCCGCAATAAAGTCAAAAATATTATTAAAGTGGTATAGCTAGTTTAGAAGTCTTTGATCTATTAGGCCCGTTGCGTTTATTTTGACTCAACCCGAATAGACTTATCCAAGTTTATTCTAGCTAGTATCCTTAACCATGTAGACCTTAATTGGTTTATTAGGCTAAGTGTCCACGAGTCTCATTACTTGAGATTTTAAATTGTGGAGAACGAGAAATGATAGAGTCAATTATAAGTCGGTATTCTTGCGCAAGCTCACTTGGTGTAATTATTTGCCTATTCTCCCATCACTTGCTAATAATTTATCTGCAATAAGTAAGGTCGTACGATTTGAAAAGTTACTTAGCTTCTAGCCCAAGATCGTTTAAAAGTTGCTCGGTAATGATAAGAGTTCATAGCCAAGGCATAACTTATGAAGCGGGGCGCGAAGATTGGCGAGTCCGAAAAGGCCCTAACAAGGCATGAGGATTCAATTTTATTGCTGAAGATCCAAAGTGATGTGAAAAGCATTATTCCTAAAGTCTATATGAAGGATCAAGACTCACGACGAAAAGCAATCAACTCCCATAAAGATCATGGAGAAGTCTATCCGAAAAGACCCTAACAAGGTATGAGGATAAATAGATCCAAGTCCGAAAAGGAGGCGGATCGTTGTATCTCAAAATCCCAATTAGAGATTGAAGAAATAATCATGAAGTCGTGGTCAACAAAGTTGGAGTACCCCTCAAAAGTCTCCAAGTGAAGAAACTCTATTATGATGAGAAGACCATTATCTCAAGAACGTCTCTCGAAGATATGAAGTATGAAGTACATGCCAAATATCGGCCCGAGAAAGGTCTCAAATCATGAACCAAGTTATGCCAAGATATGAACTTTTTGATATCCCGAGAAGCAGTTTTAAGAGATTTTGTCCTTTAGCTAAACTATTGATCAAATCGTCCTACTTTGCTTTCAGCCTTAATAAACTATCGAAATAAGTCCAAAAATGCATCTTCATGATCATTCTAAGACAAAAATAAAATATAAGAGATACAACTAGGAATAAGGGAGTTTAAGCATTTAATTAAGCTATGTGTGTAAGTGTTTGATTTACTAACTTATAATAACAATGATCTCGTTTTTAAGCTTAGTTTAGGGAACGTGAAACTTGAGGGTGATAAATCTTCGCAACACCAAAGCCCTAATGTAAGTCCTTGATTTCTTTACAAGTTATTTCCATCCTTTTGTTTATTTTAAAGTTTTAAGTTCTCTTAGTATTTTAATTGTTGTTTAGTAGAGTTTAAATAAGGCCAAGGTTGATTGATTATGAGAAAAATGTAAAATTGCTTTATCACTAAGCATTGCATGAGGGCATGGCAATGGTTAAGTGTAGGGGATTTGATAGGTGTGTAAACATCCATCCTTTTACCACTTAATTCGGGCTAAAACAAGACCAAAACACGTATTTAATATCATTTGTTTGGAATTATGCGTGGTTTTTGTGTTTATTGTGTTTTCAGAGCTAACCGGATAAATATTAAAGAAAACATGGGATTGCACGGGTTTTATCAAGGAAAAAGACTCAAGATAAAGTCTATTGTCCAAGAGATGCAAAAGATTTGAAGTCACTGGGCCTATTCGAAGATTTATCGAAGAAAAGGACTAAAGACGGAAGATTTTCGTAAGTCGAAGAAACTCAAGTCTATTTAACGAAGAAATTAAAAGACGAGTTGAATTTAATCGACGACAAATCCCGAATCAGAATCGAAAACGTCAACTTTTCTGAAAAGACGAGAAGACAAGCAGAAAGGGAGAAAGCCCACTCACCAACCAACCACTAGGACTATAAATAGACTTTTCCTTCACACAATTAAGGAGTTAGCTTCATTTTTCCTTTTTCCAGTTCTTAGGTTCGGTTCATCACAAACACCATTAGGGTGTTTGGTGATTTTTCATTCTCTTTTTCAATCTTGTAAGTGTTAATCATTACTCTTGTTACTTTTCCATTAATCTATTCATTCCATCTTTCTATTCATCTTGTTCTTCATCATCTTCTAGTGCAAGTTCTTAAGTTTTTTTATTTGATTCAAGTTTGATCTTAAAAAGTTGTTGATTTAGTGTTTTTATTGGTGGGATTTGTTTCTTATGGTATTTAGATGATTTGTGTTTGATTTGGTAAAACCTTTTTGAGTATTGTAGTCGATTTGGGTTTAAATTCGTGTTCCCTATTTTACCGCTACTGTTTCTGTTCTTCGTTACCAGAACTTTCCGAACAGAGCTAATTTTCCGCATAGACGATTTCTCATTTTCCTTATTCGGAATATTGGTTATTCCGAATAGGGGTGTTAATTTTCTCTTACTCGGAATACCTCAGATATTCCGCATAGACCTTACTTTCCGCATAGGGTATGTTTTCCGAATAGGCTATATTTTCCGAATAAGCAAGTTTTTCCGAATAGAGTATTACATTCCGCATAAGCCAAACTTTCCGCATAAGAGCATTTTTCCGAATAGATCTTGTTTTCCGCATAAGGCAATTATTCCGCATAGCATTCTTTTTCCGAATAGCCCAATTTTCCGAATAGACATTGTTTTCCGAATAGGGGCATTTTTCCGCATAGGCTTGTTTGACTTTCCGAATAGCACTTTATTCCGTTTAGACTTACATTCCGCATAGGTCATTTTCAGTAAGGGTATTTTTCAGCTTTATCATTTAATTGTTTTTGATTTACTGTTTCTGTCTTTAATCTTTATTTACTTCATTTATTTAGAATAGAAAACCAAATCCACTTTTTGTCACCAAGAACAAATCATTCCACTTTAAACTGAGATCAATTCGAGAGGATTCCGAGAATAACGAACTTTTCACCACACGAAAAGCTTTGTATCAAGTATCTTATGGTTTAGCGTTACCTCCACAGCTTTCTCATGTTCACGATGTTTTCCATGTGTCCTTACTCAGAGGGTACAAGTATCATCCCCTTTACATGGTTCAGTATCTACTGGAACAGATTCGTGAAGATCTTACTTTCATAGAAGAACCCGAACGAGTTATTGACAGACAAGAACGAGTCATGAGAAGGAAGACGATTCCATTCGTCAAAATCCTTTGGAGGAATCATACCGAGCGGGAAGCCACTTGGGAAACAGAGGAGTCTATCCGGGATTCTTACCCTCATTTTATATTTTGAATTCGGGTATTGAAGATCTACGATTTCTTGAGATTTAGCAATATTAGATTTATCTATTGATTGTGAATGGAGAAGGAGGAAGAAGGAGATATGAACTAGAGATAGAAAGAGGAGAGGAAAGAAAGATAGAGAGAGAAAGTGTTTTATTAAAATGAAAGTGGAAAATGAAATGAGCAACCCCTCCTAACATGCTAGGAGGGGGTATATATAGCCCACCCTACATGTGGGCTATATGGGCTATACTGTTTACAACTGGATCACGAGCCTAATACATTAATATATCGTTGGAGCGACCGATCCTTCATAAATACGTAAAAACGTATTTCCAACAATCTCCCCCTAAGGGAGGTCGCTCCAAGTTACAAAGTTCTAAATATTCTATATCTCGTGATCTATGCTAACTAAGATGTGACCGAGACTTTATTGGGAAAAACGTATTTCCAACAATCTCCCCCTAAGGGAGGTCTCATCTTTTTACAAAATCCTAAACCTAGCATACTATGCTTGAGTCTTTGATCTTGTTCTTGTGAATATGCTTGATGTGATCTTTGACTTAAGTCTTGAGCATGTTTCCTTGCCTTGACCTTATGCATTCATCACTTGTGATATTCGCCTCTTCGTGACTTCATGTTCCACATACATATACTTTTAAATTCTTGAAAGCTTCAGAGTTTGATACAGCGGAAGACTTGACCTTCAGACTTTCTTGAATTTGTTGAAGTACTAAGTGTATGTAGTATAAGCATGTGGTGACGACTTCTTCTGGATTATACACCGCAATGCCACCTTCTTGTTACGCTGCATAAGACAGTTAGCAACAAACTATATACACGGATGAAATGGCCTTGAACATTTCATTCTAATTCGGTAGCATTTTACCTCCGGTCGGTGAAGACCGTTGGACGATATTAAATATCGTACTTGTGGCAGGTAGTTTCAATAAAGAACCTCCTTGACAAGATTTCGCGGGTAAACCCGTTCTCTTTACTCGACCGTCAAAAGCTGACTGCGAACGTAAAGAGTGAATCATTTGGATAAAATTATCCGCATGATTGGAAGCCGTCAATTCATGTTCCTGGAACAAGTTTGATTCATTAAAGAATCGCACCATCGTTGCTTTCCAGTTGTCACGAGCTTGATTCATATAGAATCTTGCAAGTTACCTACCAAGTGCTGTTTGATGTTAACACTAGAAGGATTTCCACTCATCACTGTGAACACTAAGGTATCACTCTGAGTGTTCTGGCAAGATCACTAAGATATTGCGTAGAGGCCTGGAACGTGTTTAAATTCAATTAAGAATTAAACAACTGTTGCTTTCCAGTTATCACAAGTTTGATTCATAAAGAATCGCACAAGTTACCTACCATGAGCTTTTTGATGTTCGCTCAAGAAGGATTTTCATCTTCATTGTAAATACTTTCGTATTACTCGGATTTTCAGGCAAGATCATGAAGATTTTGCGTAGGACTCTTGATATCTTTCTTACTTTTCACATTGTGTGAACAGGCAAGGAATAATGAAAATGTGTCCTAATGAGATATTTGATGATCTCAAATGGCTCTAGACTCAATCGTGCATTTTGGATTTTAGTGATCGGAGGCTGGAGAGGAGTGCCACCTTTTCAATACCAGTTTATTCGGAGTGAATAAATCAGTAGATAATGCGTTGTCTACGTGTGATTAAAACAAATATCTTTTAAGAGATATCTGAGTTAGCTGGGATGGGTTGTGCCTTGCATCACTGGGTCCATGATGTCTGTCTTCAATATCAAGAATCATTAGACAATGATCTTAATAGCATATGTATTGACCCGGTTTCTGCCTAAAGTTGTAAGGAGGGCTTCTTTCTTTACACCCTTTATCTTTACATTTCTTTTTCATTCTTCAACCCCTTCAGTACTTACCAATACATCATTACTAGCACCTTGTTGTGATTGTTCCAGTGCTAGCATCAGTAATTAGTCGGTACTCTGCTACGTTCACAATCTTTCTCCATCTTTCCTAGAACTTCTAATTCTATCTAGGGAATTGTCCTTGGGAAGATTCCATCGGCTCTGATGAATCATTGGACTAATACCTATTCCTACCACCCTTTTGTCACCACATCCGTCGTGAATAAAGCGTGTTTTGGGAAAGTATAGTCACCATGAAAAATCCTTAAAAATCACTTAAGGCACTTGTGATATTGAAATCAAGAGTTTTGTACCTTAAGTGTTTTGTTCATCAAAAACGCTCCCCCTTAACACGTGCTTTACACATATTAAGTTGGATTATCGTTAAGTCTTTTTCATCTTTTAGCCAAGTATCATTTAAGTCTCCTTAATCCCATTTTCTCCCCTTATCCAAAATGTTAACCATTAATATTTGGGATATTGAATGGATTAACCGGTCTTTGGGTAAAAATGAAATCAATGTTTGGCCATAGAACATATTAATGCTCCCCCTTAAATTAATAAGGGTTAATTGTAGTGCTTTAGTATGATCTATTTTGAAAGATTTAGAATCTCGTGAGAAATTCTTGAAAAATTATCATACCTTAACACTACATCAAGCCATAAAAGCACAATATTCAAAAAATTTACATATTCACAATTAAAACCAATATAGAGTGGACCTGAGATGTACGACCCATTAGATGGATCGTTGCAGTAACTTGTGGTGCACTCCATATGGTCTACCACCAACGAATCTTTCTAAGCTCCTCATCAATCTACGTTCCCGGAGCTTTTCATCAATCTTCTTGATCACATATGTCGCCATTTTCCGATAACCCGGATGCCAATCCTCAATCATTTCTGGTAATGACCCACCAGAATTAAGATGCTCCAATTTTCCTCTGACGTATATGAGAGTCCCATCACTGTATTTATGAAGCTCACCTACCCTCATAAACTTCATGATCCCACGATTGTTCATGTAGAAAATCCCGTACATCGGAACGGTAATGCCGGTATAGGGACATCTTTTGACATGTTGAGGTAGAACTTGATTCATTGGACGGGTCAGGTTAAGCTTCCTTTGGTAGCTTTCAACTCCCAATTGAAGATCTTCAACTCGTTTCTTGATAACAACGCTTCGTGTGAACATACGAAGTGTTGTATTCAAGGCAATGATTTCTTCACGAGTAAGATGGGTAAGTTGATCACGGGTCATCATAAGCAACATGTCTTCAATATCTTCAAGGCGAATGATAGAAAAATCTCCCTGCTGTATCGTGTATTCTCTGTCATCCTCCCTTTTTAGATGAATCTCCGTCACATGATGATAGCCATTCTTGGGTTCAGTCTTCAGTCCCAAAATACTTGTGATGCGAAGATTGGATCTAACGATACTTCCTGAATTGGCTAAGCAGCAACCTCTGTACGCCCTTCGGACTCGCTCGTCCCAATGTGATGCACCTATAACAGCATACATATCATAATTACGACTTATCTTTGGGACCCAGAGTCGGTTTACCTTTTCCTCGATCCAGGGTATTGTCCCCCAATTAGCAGCTTTCAACAAGGTTAGGGAGGTTGCGTACTTGGATGATCCCTTGAGGAGATAATCAAGATCATAGGTGACAAAGAAGTCAAGAGCAATTTGATTATCTTGAGAAGGATCAAGTGGAGGTTGAGCTCTTTCTGACTCATGAAGGCCTGGCCTTTGAACGGTATTAAGAGCTTTCAGGACCTCGTCGGGATAATACTCGTACTCCATGCGGCTTAACCTGGTTTTGGCGTGAATTCTCTTGTCCTTTAGCGCTCTCTTTACCAAAGACGGAGTGACCGAAGATTTGAACTCATGAGCCAAAAATGCACACAAGTCAATCGGACTACGGATACGGAGATATAGAACTTCTCTATCAACATCTGTGGTTGGATCATATTTAGCAGCTGCCGTGATCCAAGCTTGTGGCGGTGCAGTTTCATCAAAATGTATCCGCCCAGTCCCGTGTGCTTGACTCGGGAACAGTAGATTGTGGTTCTATTTGCAGATGAGTAGAAACATGAACACTTGCTGGTTCTGATTCAGGCATTTCGGTTGTATCATGAACAGGCGAGTGTTGTGCAGATTCAGGTTCAGTTACTGATTCTGCAATCACAGGAGCAACAAAAGAACTAACAGGATTAGTGGTAACAGGTATAGAAACAGAAACAGATGTACCGGGAATCGATGACGCAGTAGCAGCATTCACATCATGGCGCCACTTGGTTCGTCCTGACTCCGTAGAGGTGGACTTTTCCTTTCGGGCAGCATCTTTCTGAGACTTGGTACCAGACTTGGATGGTTTCTTTTTGCTGGCAACCTTGTCCCCCGTTTCAGGCTGATCATGTTTACCACCATCATCCTCATCATCATCCCCGTTGCTACCCTTATCACTCTCCTCATTTGGATCACCACCTTCACCATCATCATCATCATCACCATCATCATCATCATCACCATTGTCATCACCATCATCATCATCATCTTCTTCTTCTTCACCATCATCCTCCTCTTGTTCACTATCTTCCTTTTCCTCCTCATCCAAAATGTGGTAAGGTACCACACTTCCAAACATCTTAAACAACCGATCATCCTCCAAGATAGCTTCACTGAGTGCTTTGTAGAGTGCCTGCTGAACTTTAGACTTGTCAAAAGATCCAACTTCCTTCATGCGAGCTTTGAGGATCTTCTTTATTCAAAATCCGTCAAGTCATATGCAATTTTGTAAGCTAACTCGGAAGGGTTGGACGACTTAATCATCAAGTTATCAGTCGCAAGTTTCCTCATCTCATCACACAGCTTTGGCATAAGGGACTCAACAGATTCATTCACTCTCTCTACAATAGAAGCTTCAAGTGTTTCTTTCTGCTCCTTATATTTATCCTTTATAGCTCGAAGTCTCGTAAATCGTGCTGCATGCTTAGCAGCTTCAGCCTGTTTGACCTGAGCAAGTTCTTCTGCATGAGCTTTACGTGTCAACTCCATCTCTGCAGTGAACTTAGCTAGCATCTCTTCTTGGGCTTTCTTGGATGCCTCTTCACTTTCCACTCGTCGAAATAGCTCTTCTCGAAGTTGATCCATCTCTTTTCTTTGATTTTCCGTGTGTTTATCCAACATTTCTGCCATTATAAATGCAGCCATTGAAGATGGTACAGAGCTACTCTGGGATGGTTGAAGAGGCACGGTTGTGATTACAGTACTCATGACGGAAGTAGGTGGAGGTGGAGGGAATGGTGTTGGCACCGGTCGGGTTGGTAAAGGCTGGATTGGTGGAGGTTGAGTTACGAGAGGTTGTGTAGTCACAATGATTGTTGTAGCACCCGACTCCTTCTCAACACTTGCTGTATCAGCAATGGATGTCTCCTTCGATTCTGAGTAACGTTCGGGTGATCCAAACTCACTAATGTCATGTGGCTCCTCGTATTCTTCTTCAACATCCATCTGTGCACCCGAACCACTACCGCCCGTGTCTCTCTTACTCTTTTCAATAGCCATCTTCATTAACTTTTTCTCAGTCTTATGAGTTAGCTCGAGAGTAGGATCGTCATCAACATCTTCTTCATCGTGAAGGACAAGCTCGTCAGCCGTGCTCTTACCCTTCTTAGCCACAGTCTTTTTCTTCTTGGTTTTGGGTTCAGGTAAAGCTTTTTGCTTGCGTTTACCTTTACTCTTAACCGTGGTAGACGAGTCTTCTCCTGCTTGAATGCTTGCCTGTTGATTCTCGATTTCTCTTAGCATGTTCTTGTAATCAGCAGAAGCGATAATCTTATCTGTCAGGAGATGAATGGGAATAGGACCAGGGATAACAATATTGGAGTGAGTTTCTTGCCTTAAGTCCACCAGATCATCAGCATCCATTGTGTGGTGACGGCTACCTGCACGCTTGTATGATTGTAAATCTTGCTTATGTTTTTAGAGAGATAAAGAGATAGAGAGATGGTGGATTTCACACTTTTAGAGAGAGAAAGTTAAGAGAACTATGTGTTTTTTATGAAACCACACCACCCTCTCCATCAAAGGAGATGGTTTATATACCCAAACCCATGAGATGGGCTTGGGTTTACATTAGGCCGCCGGCCCATACAATCCATGGGCTCGGTTTTGGGCTTTGTTTAATAAATGTAAATAACTAAACTACGAACTATAACATGGACTATTGTTGGAGTGACCGATCCTTCTTAATACGTAAAACGTATTTCCAACAATCTCCCCCTAAGGGAGGTCACTCCAAACAAGGGCGTTACCCAAGTTACAATAATGAAATAAACCTAGCATACTATGCTAGTCTTGAGCTCGTAGTCTTCGTCTTTCTTTTTCTTTTTCTTTTCTGGTAAACATGCTGATGTGATCTTTGATATCAATCTTTAGCGTCAATCTCTTGCCTTGATCTCGTGCATCCATCACTTCGCCTCTTCGTGACGCCATGTCCCACATACTTATACCTTCGTAATTCTTGAAAGCTTCAGAGTTCGATACAGCGGAAGACTTAACTTTTAGGCTTTCTTGAATTAGATGAGGTATTAAGTGCACAAAGTATAAGCATGCGGGGACGACTTCTTCTTGGATTCTGCAACGCCGCCGTCTTCAAATGCCGCAACATAAGTAGACACGAACGAAATGGCTTTGAACATTTCATTCTAAATCGGTAGCATTTTACCTCCGGTCGGTGAAGACCGTTGGACGATATTAGATATCGTACCCGTGACGGACAGTTTCAATTAAGTAACTTCCTGACAGGATTTCGCGGGTAAACCCGTTCTCTTTATTCGACCGTCCAAAGCTGACTGCGAATATAAAGAGTGAATCATTTGGATAATAATATCCGCATGATTTGAAGCCGTCAATTCATGTTCCTGGAACAAGTGAAATTCAATTAAGAACCGCACCATCGTTGCTTTCCAGTTGTCACGAGCTTGATTCGTATAGAATCTTGCAAGTTACCTACCAAGTGCTGTTTGAGGTTAACACTAGAAGGATTTCCACTCATCACTGTGAATACTAAGGTATCACTCTGAGTGTTCTGGCAAGATCACTAAGATATTGCGTAGAGTCCTGGAACGTGTTTAAATTCAGTTAAGAATTAAACAGCTGTTGCTTTCCAGTTATCACAAGTTTGATTCATAAAGAATCGCACAAGTCACCTACCATGAGCTTTTTGATATTCGCTCAAGAAGGATTTCCATCTTCATTGTAAATACTTTCGTATTACTCGGATGTTCAGGCAAGATCATGAAGATTTTGCGTAGGACTCTTAAAATCTTTCTTACTTTTCACAGTGTGTGAAGAAGCAAGGAAATATGAAAGTGTGTCCTAATGAGATATTTGATGATCTCAAATGGCTCTAGACTCGATCGTGCACTTTGAGTTTTAGTGATCGGAGGCTGGAGAGGAGTGCCACCTTTTCAATACCAATTTATTCGGAGTGAATAAATTAGTAGATAACGTGTTGTCTCCGTGTGATTAAAACAAATATCTTTTAAGAGATATCTGAGTTAGCTGGGATGGGTTGTGCATTGCATCACTGGGTCCATGATGTCTGTCTTCAATATCAAGAATCATTAAAAATGATCTCAATAGCATATGTATTGACCCGGTTTCTGCCTAAAGTTTTAAGGAGGGCTTCTTTCTTTACACCCTTTATCTTTACAATTCTTTTTCATTCTTCAACCCCTTCAATGCTTACCAATACGTCATAACTAGCACCTTGTTGTGATTGTTCCAGTGCTAACTTAAGTACTTGGTCGGCATTCAGCTACATTCACAATCTTTCTCCATCTTTCCTAAGGACTACTATTTCTAGCTATGGAATGTCCTTGGGAAGATTCCTCCGGTTCTGGAAGAATCATAGGACTTAACCTATCCTACCATCCTTATGTCACCACAATCTTCATCGTCGTGAGATAAATGGGTTTTGGGTAAGTATATGTCACCATGAAAATCCATTTTGCTCCCCCTTAACATATGCCACGATATTCGAAAACATTTCGCACATGTCGGGATGAGCCAGCACCTTATGTCAAACCATTTGTGATAATATCCCATATTGAATCACATTTTCTCCCCCATATTAAAAATATTAACCCAATCGATGTTTTTAATATCAATTGATTTAATAAAGTTTTAACAAAGGTTTTGGGAAGAAAAATGCAAGTTCATTTTATCTTCATGATATCAAACGTATGAGATATGATACCGATTTGTAACATGATCACATATTCACCATATTAAAAAAGAATTGACAAGGTTGGACCTGATAGATGAGAACATCATATGATAAGATCAAATGGTTCTTGGCAGCATATGTTGGTCGCCTCGTCACGTCTGAAGTCATCTCTTGACATCACATGTACGATTGGTATTGTTGTCTTGACACCAACTTGTGAACTTGGCACGTTCGGCATCGAAGATTCTGAATGCTTGACAATTGCTCCCCCTTAATTGTTGACCCGTGTTCTACTGAAAGAGATGTAGTCGTCGGTTGAGTAGTCGCATCGTCGAGGATGTAGATACCAATTGTAAATTGCTATGGTTGTAGAGATGATATCTTCATAAAAACAAGACTTCTCTTGTTTTAACAAATAAATGCACTGAAACGTACATAGATTTATGTGAGACCAAGTTATAAAGTAAACTTGATCCCTTACAAGGTTTTAAAGTAAACCTTGCCCGAGAAAATTAATTCCCGTTGTGAGCCAAAGCTTTCATAAGAAATACTTGACTTTAATATGAAAACCGGGTTGCAGTCTGAAATAACTACAAGCCATTTGGGCATGTTTTATGAAATATTTACAACTTTTGTACGAACTCTATTTATGGCGCCGTGTCGATATTAATCAACATTTCTAAGGCCGTAAATATTATCGTACCAAAAGACATGCCTTTGAAAAATAAAGTAAAAAATATTTTTTGGATTTTTCTAGATTTTTCAATTTTTTATGGTTTTTATATGGTTTTATATTTTTGTATTTTGCTTTTGTGGATAAAAATATAGACAATATATACAAATGATCACCAAGGATACGGAGAATAGTTTTACCACCACTATTCTTTCGCTTCATCTGCCAGTTCCTTTAGAGTCTCAGGCGAGAAAGTTCTCATTCCTAGCTTGTCGGCCAAAAATTCAATTCGAGCGCGATCTAAAGCCTTCGTGAAAATATCCGCCAATTGATACTCAGATCGGACAAAGTAAAGCTCTATTACTCCATTTTCCACTTGCTCCTTGATGAAGTGGTAGCGAATGTCAATATGCTTCGACCGGGAGAATTGAACATTGTTGCAGCATAAGGCAATTGCACTTTTGTTGTCGCAGTACATCGGAATCTTGTTGAAACCTAGACCATAGTCGGTTAATTGTGATCTCATCCAAAGAATTTGAGCACAGCAACCGGACATAGCTATGTATTCTGCTTTTGTACTTGAAATTGCAGCGCTTTTCTGCCTTTTGGATGCCCAACTGATTAGTCGATCTCCTAGTAGTTGCAAAGTTCCACTCGTGCTACGCCTTGTATCTTGACAACCCGCGTGATCCGCATCTGCATATGCCATTAGTGCAATAGAAGTGTCCTTCGAATACCAAAGTCCCCGATTAATGGTTCCTTTAAGATATCGAAAGATCCTTTTAACAATAGCTAAGTGTAACTCAGTAGGCCTAGTTTGATACCTGGCACACATACATATAGCAAACTGAAGATCAGGTCGAATGGCTGTGATATACAGAAGAGTACCGATCATTCCACGATACAGTGTCGGATCAACAGCAACTCCATGTGGATCTGCATCAAGCTTAGTTCGTTCCACCATTGGAGTATCCACGGGGTCGCAAGATTCCATCTTGTATTTCTTAAGCGATTCAAGGGCATACTTGGATTGATTGATAAAGATGCATCTGGGACTCTGAGATATCTGAAGACCTAAGAAGAATGATACCTTGCCCATCATTGACATCTTAAACTTGGAAGACACGAGTTTCCCAAATTCGTCAGATAAAGTTTGGGTCGAGGCTGCAAATATAATATCATTAACATATATTTGTACCATAATCATATCTTTACCTCGTTTCTGAATGAACAGCGTAGGATCCACCTTGCCTTTAGCGAAGCCTTGCATCATGAGGAATTGTGACAAAAGATCATACCATGCGCGAGGAGCTTGCTTCAACCCATAGAGAGCCTTCTTAAGCTTATACACATGATTAGGATAATTAGGATTCACAAAACCATCCGGCTGTTGAACATAGACCTCTTCCTTGAGTTCACCATTAAGAAATGTCGTCTTCACATCCATCTGATAGACGATCATATTCATATGGGCTGCATAAGCGAAGAATAGTCGAATAGCTTCCAAACGGGCAACAGGTGCAAAGGATTCCATAAAGTCGATGCCCAATAATTGCTTGTATCCACGAGCTACTAGTCTAGCTTTGTTCTTCAATATTCCGCCTAACTCATCGAGTTTCACCTTGTAAACCCATTTCAAAGTGAGTAACTGCACTTGATCCGGGCATGGGACAAGTTCCCAAACATCAAGACGTATGAATTCGTTAAGTTCTTCTTGCTTAGCTTCTATCCAACAGGATTGAGTAAAAGCTTGTTGCCATGTCTTAGGTTCAACTTCAGTGAGAAAAGCATCAAAGTGACAAAACATTGCACTTTCTTGTAACTGACTTCGTGTGGATACTGGCCGATTAGGGTCACCAATAATAGAATCTATAGGATGATCCTTTGTCCACTTGCTGTCATGTTCACGAATCCGTGGATTGGAGTAAACTGTAGAAGGAGCTTCCTCTGAGGTGGACGACCCGGCTTGATTAGGGTCGGGAATTGGTACACCAAAGAATGGAAGTTCACGCATTTGAGCGAATTCCAAATCGTGATCATCATCATCCTCTTCATCATCAATAGGCATGACGTGGGTAGTTGTTACATGTGTTGGTTGAGAATTACTTGTGGATGGTATATCTTGACCAATTGTAGGTGCAGATGTGTCTGATTGTGCAACGGTTGCTGGAGCGACAACTTCGGTTACCGGAGCTATTACCTCAGGTTCTGGAGCAACAATACTTGGAGGAGTAAAGAACTCATCAAAGAACGGTTGAAACAACGTATCCCATTCAGTCCTAGAAGGTGGTGTAAATGATGATGAAGTAGGGTTGTTTGGGACAAGACCAGAACTAATATAACTGGGTCCCATTTCATGAAGTGCGGGTTCAGAGCTGCTTTGCTCAGAAGCCATTGCTGTCAGCTCATCAAAATCAACATTCATAGTTTCGAGGATCTTGCGAGAGTTACGGTTGTAGATTTGGTATGCCTTCTTTGCGGGTGCGTAACCAATGAAAATACCAATATCAGCCTTAGGTTGAAGTTTTCCCAAATTGTCACCATCATTATTTGGATAGCAAAGAGAACCAAATACATGAAGATATGATAAATCTGGTACTTTTCCATGGAGAAGCTCATAAGGTGTTTTACCATGGCGTTTACGAATTAGTGACCGGTTTTGGGTGTACACTGCGGTAGATACTGCTTCTGCCCATAAAAACAATGGAGCCTTTGCGTAAATTAACATCGTTCGAGCAGCTTCCATAAGTGTGCGATTTCGCCTTTCAACGACACCGTTTTGTTGTGGAGTGCGTGCAACGGATGTTTCATGAGATATACCAACTTCTTCATAATAATCACGCAAGATTTGATTCACAAATTCGGTTCCATTATCTGTACGAATGCGTCGGACAGTAGTTTTGAGACGCACTTGAATCATCTTGAGAAATCCGATGATGAATTTAGGTGCCTCATTTTTTGCTTTAAGAAATTTTACCCATGTAAACCGAGAGTAATCATCGACAATGACGAGGATGTACTTTTTACCACTAAGACTTTCAACATGCATTGGCCCACAAAGATCCATATGCAAAAGATAAAGTTTCTCTTGGTTGGTGTCTTCCGTCTTGGGTTTGTAAGATTTCTTAGTGCTTTTCCCCATTGTACACGCGGAACACAAATGATCCTTGTGAAATGAAAGTTTAGGAAGACCACGAACAAGTTCGTTTTTCGCCAAATGATTAATAGCGTCAAAGTTAAGATGAGATAACCGTCGATGCCATAACCATGACTTAGTCTTTGATGCTTTGGAGAGAAGACATACGGGAGAAGCGGCCATCATGTCTTGTAGAGACAAAGTATACAAATTATTCCCTCGAGTACCTTTCAATAAATCAACCCCTTCCAAATTACGAATGAAGCAGGTATGCTCTCGAAAAGCAACTTCTAGGTTTGCATCACAAAATTGTCCCACAGAAAAGAAGTTGTGACCAAGAACTTCCACGTAATACACTCTTGAAATTATAACATTCCCAATATGATATTCACCATAACCCATTATCTTTGCAATATGATCATTACCAAATCGAACCGTACCAAGAAACTTGCTGACGAAATTTTTGAGCTGAGAGCGATCTCCGGTCATGTGCTTGGAGCAACCAGAGTCCAAATACCAGAGAACAATTTGGACCACCTTTTTGCAATAACAACAGTAGACAATGCATTGGAAACTATTGGTTCCGGAGTGTTAGCAGATACAGATATAGAATTATCAGAATTGCTAACATTTTTGAGACCCTTAGATTTCCTGCGTTTTCTAATGTGAGTTTTAACACTAACAGGTTTTACTGTTCCAACTTTCTTAGGTTTTGGATTATTCGCGGGCACTACAGTGGGAGTAGACCTATTTAAAGGGCACTTAGTTCCTACAGTAGTGTCGGTGTTCCTAGTTAAAGGACACGCTTGTGCTTTGGTAGCCTTGGTACTCCTAGTTAAAGGGCACGCTTTCTTCGCTTTAGTGGGAGTGATCCTAGTCAAAGGGCACGTGTTTCCTACTATAGTAAAAGTTCTACCAGTGGGGCGCCACATCCAACCAACTTGGGTTAACACTTTCCCAGTCGGTGTCCATTCTAATCCATTTTTCCGGGCATACATCTCATTCACATGATCAATAAGGCAAGAATCATGACGACTAGAAAACATACATTCATTGCAATTCCAACATTTCAAATTAGAATTCACAGTAGGCTTAGAACGCTGCACAACCGCAGAGCCTTTAGGTTTAGCTACATGATTCTTTTTATTCAAAAAAGAAATAACATTCCTAGGATGGGCTTCTACTTTCTTCTTCACTTTACTACTAGATGGGGGCAAGATCCTATCATTCTTCTTGTTTCTCTTAAGCTTAGATCTTTGAGCCTTAGTAGTGGTGCTTACTCCTGTAGAAGGCAACACGGGAATATTAGAAGCTGGTTTTGATTCCGCCTTATCTTTAGTGACCAAAGTTTGAGATGGTTTAGTCCTAGGGCCCTTGTTAAGTGGTGTGACGGCTATAAGGTTCCTTTTGATTGCACTAGAGGACGATGCTGAGACAGTGGCTGCGTTATTCACAGCATTCTTACTTTTTAGAGTACGAAGTGTTTCCTTTAACTCAGCCAAGACCAGATTCTTATCACAAATTTGTTCCCTCAAATCAGATATTTCCACCGACTTTCGATTCAATTGTTCAATCAACGATTGATTCTGTGCAGTGGTATTAGCACATGCGGGCTTTACTGAATCGAAGAGTCGTGTATTTTTCTGTTTTAAGTTATCAACTTTGGACAAAATCTTGGAAACTCGATTATCTATATCAAGTTTAAAATTCTCAGCGGCCTCAAGTACGTTCACACAGTTAAGCTCCTTAGATTTCTCTATGTCTATCGGCAAAGATGTAGCAACTTTGTCACTTGGCTGACGCTGTTTTGATTGTAAATTCAATCGAAAATTCTTTTCAAAGTTTGCATCATCGATATTAACACCTTCGAATGACGTTTCAAAGATTTCTTGAATAAATTATTGTTTGCATTCAAGTGAAATACAATGTGTTTGAATCTCATCAAAACGTTTTGAAAGTGAAGAATATGAATCTTGAAGCTTTAAAAATTCAGCGTCAGATTCGTGACAAGTACTATCTACCACAGTATCCACAGATTCAACATTATGCACAATAGAATCATTATCAACACTTTTATTCACACAGACAGAAACTATATCATGAGACATCACTTGATTCAGAAGCAGATCATTATGGCGTGAAACCCGTTCTATTTCAAGTAAACTGTTTTCATAAGCATCTTCCATTTCATTGAAAACACGTCTAACTTCTTCTATTTCCAAAAACAAATCTTGATCAATATTACGAAGACAAGCTTTAACATTGTTTACAAACGGAACAATTTCATCTCGAAACGCAGCTCTAGTGTGCTCAAAGTTCCAGTCACCTTCCGTTATGGCCGTGGCCGTCGTACGTTCCAAAATGACCTTGTCAAAATCGGCTAAGTGTTGGTGAACCGTATTTAAGTTAACGGACGCCTTACTTACCGGTGGAATTAACTTCGTTAAATCCTTTTTGACGAGTGTAGGAGACGAACTGGGAAGATTTTCATTTGACAAACTTTGGGGCACAAGAACTGTTAATTCTGCTAATTCCTTTTGTAAGCGAATGCGTGTCTTTTTTGAAAATTGATCTTTGTTATGTTGATCATAATCAATTGTATGGAATTTTGAAAGCATTTTAGAATGAGTTTCATCCCCAAGTGATTGTGTCTCCTCAGTACTACGAACAAAAGGTGCTTCTTTCGATTTGCCAATTATGGTCATATCATAAAGACCGGGAATATATTCCTGAGCTAGTTTTGCATAACCGGGATTAGGTGGTAAATCTTGAAGACGCTTAAGTTCGAATTCTTTAAATGATTTAGTTAAAAGATGAACCTTTTCTGTGGAAGCGTATTGTTTTAAAAGCTGTTGTTCTTTGAATTTAAGAAGTTTGGTAGCGTTAATTTCCGATTCAACCTTTTTAGACTCGAGAGTTTCGAAATCCATTTTAAGTTTCTGAAAATCATTGACAACCGACTCTTTTTCTTTTAATTCATTGGAAAGATTAGCTTTTAATGATTCTATTTCTTTCAAGTGTTCAATCTTTTCAAAACGAAATTGGTCAAATTCAGAACATGTTATTTTCTCTTCTTGAGGGACCATTTCAAAAGTTTTGACCTTTTCTTTATGCAACGCAAGCTCAGCAGTTAGGGTGGAATTCGTATCTACGGATTGTCTGAGGGCCATATGCATTTGATCAATTATATGTTTAGGCACCATGACCAAATCATGTTGAGCATAAGATGCCATACCCGTCGTAGCATTTGGTTGAGGTTCACTCAAATGTGTAGGATTGGGTACCACATCATTTGAGTTACTAGTTCCCGAATGTTGTTCGAGGTTGTCATTGTCATGCCCAACTTGATGTTGGTTATCATCAATATTATTAGATGTGGTTGGTACCTCACTGATGACATCAGAACCGTAGTGAGAAAGATTAGCAACGAGAGCAGCTTGGGCAGAGTGAATGTCATCACAATCCGAATCGTATGCATCAAGATCGTCCGCTTGATAAGCTGCATTAGAAGTGGAAACAACTGCAATGCCGTCAGTATCTGCTGCCCCTGGGTCTGCAAGAAATGCTAACTCCTCTGAATCCAAAATCTTCCCCTTAGACTGAGCATCAACCAAATACATCTTCTCACGAAACCATGCATCATCCCTCCTCCTTTTCGGTTGAGTGCATTCCCTAGCCATATGACCTTGTCCTCGGCAGTTGTAGCAAGTCACAACCTTCTTAGGACCAATAGGACTCCCATTTCCACTAGCTTGAGAATTCACAGCTTGATTGTTCCCAGTCCTTGTAGGAGGTCCATATGAATTTTGCCTTCCCTGAATTGGTTGCATCGTCACTTGACCATCTTGAACAGTGGCTTGTTGTCGAGGATTTGATGAGGTGCGGAGCTGATTGTTTGTTGGTGGAAATCCTCTAGTTGCAACAAGTTTTGACAAGTAGGCTGTGAGATGGTTTAGAACATCAGCTGGCGTATCATTTGGAGTAAAGACCGGTGCTTGGATTGGTGGAAGTTCATTAGTGTAGAAAGTTTGTGCTGGTTGTGCTTCTATTGGAAAATATCCTTGCTGAGGAGTATAGCCCAATGGAGAAGTGTTGGCTTGTGATAGTGATGTCTGATATGGTGGTTGCTGTTGAAAAGATTGTTGATGAACACTTTGCTGATATTCTTGCTGTGGCATCATTGGTGGTTGATAAGATGGTTGTTGTGGTTGCTGATAGATGTGTGGTGGTGGCTGCTGCAAGTATTATGGTTGTTGATAAGTATAAGCTATGTTTGGTTGAGAAGCATACATTGCAAGTGGATCATGAACTTGAGGTGTAGACAACCGAGCCTCGATCACATGGCATTCGTGTTGTTGAAGAAAAGCTTGAAGTTGATCCACATTGGTGTTATGCAAGTCCTTAGCCAATTTAACATCCGTCACGTATTTTTTCCATTCTGGAGGAAGAGTGTTCAAATACTTGGTGTTCAATTGAAAGGTAGGAATTGCCATGCCATAGATATTAAGCTCATTCAACAATAGGGTAAATCTCAGATAGTAGTCATTGAGAGTCTCCCCTGGCACATAGGCAAACTTATCAAAAGTATCATAAAGCTTACACTCTCGTTCTTGTTTAGTTAACGAGGTGCCTTGCATTAGAACACGAATTCTATCCCATAACTCTTTGGCAACTTTATGTTTGCTGACGAGTTTGTAGACATCTGGAGGAAGGGCTTGGAGAATGATGTTTGTAGCATACTTATCACATTTATCTTGAATATTCATATCTCCAGTCAACTCACCCGTTGTGCGAGGACGAGTAGTCGTACCTTCCGTCACTGTACCATAATCTAATGGTCCATTGAGCACCGATGCCCAAATTAGATGTCCATTCTCCTTGTTCAACATATAAAGTTCCATTCGGGAAGCCCATTCCTCATACATAGTCTTCACCAACATTGGTGGACGATTATCCGTACCCGAGAGGATGGACTTATCCGTAAGAGATGTGTACTCCATTTCAATAAGTGAAGATTTACAAAGTTGATCTATCAATGAAAGAAAGTAAATGTGTTTGTTGTAGTGTGTTAAAACCGAGAAATAATGTTAAAATCCCCTAAATTATGTCCTCGATAAACCAAAAAATCCAAGTCAAAATTACACACTAAAAATTTCAAAAACACGTTTTTTATGAAAAATTGTTGGATCGTACTCAGATCGCAGTGGTGATCGCACTCCCTTTGATCGCACTCAGATCGGACTCCAGATCGTACCCAACGATCGTATCCTGATCGCACTCCCTTATCGTAACAAGTGATCGCACTCAGATCAGACTCCCAGATCGTACCCAACGATCGTACCCTGATCGCACTCCCTTATCACAACAAGTGATCGCACTCAGATCGCAACGAGTGATCGTACTATGGATCGCAACGAGTGATCGTACTATGGATCGCAACAAGTGATCGTACTGAACAAACTTACCTTGATCGTAGTGTGGATCGTACTAAGCAATCGGACTGATGGATCGCACTAGGGATCGAAGTGATGATCGCAGTTAGATCGCAACTATGGATCGTGACTATAGATCGCAAGTAGAAAACCCCCAGGGTTTATGCAAACACAAAGTCAGATCGTACTGAGGAAACAACTTACCACTTTTCTCGGACAGGACAGAAACACAATTAATTCAAGATTCAAAGCCAAAATATGAATCAAACAACCAAAATTTTTGTGTTTTTAACCCAAATAACAATACCAAATCACTATAACAAGTAATAAGATGAAGTAAATCAAGATTAACCCATAAAAACACAAAAAAAAAAATTGGTTCGTGTGAAAAAGGATCAAAAATGGCGAGAATCAAGAACACAAACACAAGAACTAAACAATCATCCCATGGCTCTTGATACCATTTGTATGATTGTAAATCTTGCTTATGTTTTTAGAGAGAGAAAGAGATAGAGAGATGGTGGATTTCACACTTTTAGAGAGAGAAAGTTAAGAGAACTATGTGTTTTTTATGAAACCACACCACCCTCTCCATCAAAGGAGAGGGTTTATATACCCAAACCCATGAGATGGGCTTGGGTTTACATTAGGCCGCCGGCCCATACAATCCATGGGCTCGGTTTTGGGCTTTGTTTAATAAATGTAAATAACTAAACTACGAACTATAACATGGACTATTGTTGGAGTGACCGATCCTTCTTAATACGTAAAACGTATTTCTAACAACGCTTATCAATAGACGCATCGTTTTCCATAAAATAATGTATGATTAGCTTTATGAACCTAGGGTACTGGTAACCTTTAGCCTTAGTCTTCGTGTTTGTGAAGAGTTGAAAAATAAACTCTTCCCACAACAATGATGCATAATCAATACCAATACCTTTGAACATAATATAGAACATCTTGATGATTGGCGGACGCACAGCATCATACCCAGTCGTTTTGGGTGTGAGACATCTGCTGAGAATACCAAAAATCGCTCTCCAAGGTTGACCCACTTTGCTGTGGTAAAATAAGACACTATTCGTAAGTCCGAACATCCAATAGCAGAGAACATCTCCATGAGCTCGTTCTTGGTCGGGTTCGCTGAGAATGTTGTTCCTTTGGGTGACTCCCGAAAACCAAAGATCTTGCGGAAGTCTGACACGGTGAGAGCCTGTTGCTTGTTGTCCAGGAAGAATGTGATCTTGTTTGACGTCTTCTCTTTGGTTGCCCAGAATTCGTACATGTAGTCGAAGGGCACCGAAGCACTATCCCTTAGCGCATTCTTGAAGTGAGAATTGTCAAGAATGGCTGAACCTACCTTGAATCCATTGTGAGTGGAACGAGAGACCTCCTTCAACCGGTAGTTGTTTGGAATGAACTTGAGGGTTTTGGCCTCGGCAATGGCTGCTGCTCTAGAGTCTTGTATTTGTTGCATGGTTGGGTTAGTCATTGTTTCTGCTTAAGATAAAACATAAAAGTTGATACATACAGATATGAATACCAATATGAATTTATACCTAAGCATTATACATATGACATAATCCCTTAAGCTTTTAAAACACTCAAACATCCTTCATTCGGAATAAACATTTAATTCGGAATAAATTGGTCTATCCGGAATAATCATCTATCCAGAATAAACAGGTCTATCCGGAATAAACTGGTCTATCCGGAATAAACTGGTCTACCCGGAATAAACTGGTCTATCCGGAATAAACTGGTCTATCTGGAATAAACTGGTCTATCCGGAATAAACTGGTCTATCCGGAATAAACTGGTCTATCCGGAATAAAATGGTCTATCCGGAATAAACCGGTCTATCCGGAATAAACTGGTCTATCCGGAATAAACTGGTCTATCCGGAATAAACTGGTCTATCCGGAATAAATAGGTCTATCCGGAATAAGTGGTTATCCGGAATATTTTGCCAAACACTTGCTCATTCGGAATGATCTTAAACGCATTCTAAAATGGATTAATCTAGCATTCGTGTGTTTTAAGGTATTCTAAAGGCAACAAACATCGTTCTAATGCTAATTCGAGCCAAACCCACCTAAAACCCTAATCAATTAAGGCCTAAATTAGGCAGAAACCCTAATTTGATTAATTTAATTAAAATGAATTAATTAAGTGGATTAAAGGAAGAATTAAACGAATTAGAGATTAAGAAACTGATGAGTGTACCTTATGGATCGAATGAAACGGATTATCTGATTAAAAACGTGATGTTTGTGAGTTTGTGTGTGTTAATGGCGTCCAGGAAAAGAAAATAAGAGAAAGAAGATAAGAAAGAAAAGAGACGGGAGTGTTTGTTTGACTTAGGTCAACTTTCACTCTTTGTCACATTTAGTCCCTATGCTTTACCTTTTTCTTTTCGTTTCTAATTTTATTAAATAGGTCCTTGTGAAATTTGAGCTTTGGAAGACCACGAACTAATTCGTTTTTAGCCAAATGATTAATAGCATCAAAGTTGAGATGAGATAATCTGCGATGCCATAACCATGACTTGGTCTTAGATGCTTTGGAGAGAAGACATACTGGAGAGGCGGCCATCATGTCTTGTAGGGACAAAGTATAAAGATTTGCACCACGAGACCCCTTCAACAAGTCTTTTCCTTCCAAGTTGCAGATGAAACAAGTATGTTGTCGAAAAGCAACCTCTAGGTTGGAATCACAAAATTGTCCTACTGAAAATAAATTATGACCAAGACCTTCTACATAGTATACCCTTGAAATCGTAACATTTCCAATCTGATATTCACCATACCCCATTATCTTTGCAATATGATCATTACCGAATTTAACCGTTCCAAGAAACTTGTTGACGAAATTTCGGAGCATCGAGCGATCTCCGGTCATATGCTTTGAGCAACCGGAGTCCAAATACCAGAGGATGATTTGGACAACCTGAAAATATCACCAAACGAGGACAATGTATAGGTTTCGGAATCTGAATGTTCCTTGTTATTAGCAGGTACAGATTTAATGATCTTAGATTTGCTAACCTTAGGTTTCTTAGATTTCCTAGCCTTCTTCCTAGTTGGTGGTGTAGATTCAAGTTGGCTTAAATCCTGAGGTATTTCTTCACTGATAGGCACTATAGTGGGGGCTGACCTAATTAAAGGGCACGGTTTCCATATTTTAGTGCTAGTGTGCCTAATTAAAGGACGCTGAGACCTAACCTCAATGGATGCATTCCTAGTTAAAGGGCATATTTTTCCATCTAATGTACAGGTCCTACCAGTGGGATGCCATTGCCATCCAACTTGGGTACGAGTTCTCCTAGTTGGCTTCCATTCAAGATCATTCCTAATGGCATTCATTTCATTCACATGATCAATAAGACACAAATCATGACGTTGGGAAAACATGCATTCATTACAATTCCAACATTTCAAATTAGAATTCACAAATGGTTTAGGCTTCTGCACAGGCGTAGAGCTTTTAGTCTTAACATGATTCTTTTTATTTAAATCTGAAATAACATTCCTAGAGTGAGCTTCTACTTTCTTCTTGATGGTACTACTAGTGGAGGGCTTGATCTTATCTTTCTTGAGTGGCGATCCTTTAGCCTTAGTAGACTCTTTTAATCCTGTATAAGGCAAAGTGGGAACATTAGCAACAGATTTTAAAGGTGCCTTAGTTGATGGTGCCAATGACGGTTTTGCTCATGGGGTCTTATTGAATGGAGTTACAGCAATGGGTCGATTAGTGAGTAGTACAGAACCCGGTTTTCCTATGTATTGCAAATATGCTAAGCAATATTGAACTCACTGAATATATGCATGAGCTGAATAATAGTAACTGCTTGAGGGATCTAACGCATACAAATCATCTAAAATATCCCTAACAAGATCTACATGCTTAATTGCATTCCTCATATAATCATCGTAGGTAACCGGATTTTTCTTATGGAGCGGGTTCTTATAGAGCACTACTGAATTGGTTGTTGGAGCACTAGAGGACGGTGCAGAGTTGGTAGCTAAGTTATTAACAATTTCTTGTCGGGTGAGAAGAAGTGTCTCCTTTAACTCGGCCAAGACCATGTTTTTGTCAATGAGTTGGATGTTTAAGTCAGAGATTTCCTCACACTTTTGGTTCAATTGTTCAACATAAGATTGTTGTTGTGCTGCATTAAAAGCTAAGCGTTCTTTTATTGAACCATAAAGAGTGGATAGTCTCTGTCTTTCCCGATCCATCTCCCCTAGAACAGACGAAAGTCTAATTTCTAAGCACTGGTTTTTAGACTCTGCAGCCTCTAGTTCTAATTTTAGTGTTTCGTTCAATGATACATCTCTCTTTAATCTCATAATCTCTTCCTCTAATGCCTTAACTATCTCAATCATCTTGTCACTCGTCTCAACACTGTTTTCACAACCATTTGTTATCAAAAGATCCTCATTTTGAGTTTGCTGTTTTAATTCTAAAGATATACAATGTTGTTCAAGTTGTTTAAAGCGTTTTGTAAGTAAATTGTAAGAATCTTGAAGCTTTAAAAATTCAGCATTAGACTCGTGACAAGAGTGATTATCTACCTCATTTACAGAATCAGCAACATTTACAGAGAGATCACACACATCATCACATAAATTCACAGCATTACAGTTATTCATAGCGGATGTAAGCTCATTCGAATAATTAACATTCACAGTAGTAAGCACATCACACGATATTACTTGGGACAAGAATCGGTCATATTCGGATAAAATATTTTCCTTTTCAATTAATTGTAGTTCGTAAGCGGTGTCCATTTCATAAAACACTTTTTGAACTTCTTTAATTTCAAACTCGAGATTTTCCGAAAGAGATGCAAAACTTCCTTTTAGACTTTCGACAAACGGATTGATCTCATTCTTAAACACCTCGTTCATGTGTTCGAAAGCCCATTCTCCGGTGTTTAGACCATTTGAAGTCGTACATTCCCGGATGACCTTGTCAAAACTAGCAAAGTATTGATTAATCTCTTGCAAGTTTATCCATACAGTGCTAACAGGTGGAAGATCCTTTGGAATATCCTTAGGTCCTTCTATTTTGACAAGTGTAGGAAGTGTACTAGGGTTTTCTTTATTTAACATGTAGGTTGGTGCTGTGATGAGATCTTTATCAATATGGAAGCGAATTCTAAAGTCCGTTTTTGCAAGCTCCTGATTCATTTTAAAATTATCACACTGGGGATATTTTGCAAAGTTGTATGACCGATTCTCATCAACTAGATCCTTATTTGTGCGATCCTCGAAAATAACAATCGGATCTAAGGCCAATCCTAATTGGGTTGCATTATAAAGTCTTGGACTATGGATAAAAGCTTGTCTTGCATACCGTGGGTTAGGGGGAAGGTCTTTTTGACGCGATAAGTTAAACTCTCTAAACGATGCGTCAAATAAGTGCACTAGTTGAGAGGCAGCGTATTGTCTTAAAAGCAAATAATCTAAACTTGTAATCTTATTAGCCGCATTAATTTCCATTTCATTCTTTTTAGACTCGAGTAATTCAAAATCCGTTTGAAGTTTATGAAAATTAGTGACCTCTAACTCTTTTTCTATAAGTTCGTTGGAAAGATCTGCTCTTAAGGTTTCAATTTCTTGCAAATGACCCATTTGTTTGTTTCGAAAATGATCATATTCGGGGTTTGTTAGAACATTGGACGAAGGAACTAATTCCAAAGTTTGAACCTTTTCGTTGCACAAGGCAAGCTCAGCAGACAAGTTCTTATTCTTAGCTAGGGTTTCTAAGAGTGCAGTATTCATTTGGCTAAGTAATTTTGCAGGAACCATGACCAAATCTTGTTGAGCAGGAGTATGCGTATGCGAAATGACTCCCGGTTATGATTCACTCAAAGTCTGGGGACTTGCATTGATATTGTTATCATTGATTATCTCCTCATTTGAAAGACTCACCACCGAAGACTCATTCGGATCAGCACCCTCTTTCCCAACTTGATGTGGTTGAATACTAGTATCAGTGGTATTAGTAGGTACCTCAGATATTTTATCTGACCCAAAGCTAGAGATAGTTGCCATAAGAGCTGCCTGAGCAGATTGAAGATCATCACAGTCTGAATCGTAAGCATCCAGATCATCTGCTTGGTATGCTGCATTCTGTGTAGTGAGAACTTCTTGTTCCGCAATCCCTGGATCAGCAAGAAATGCAAGCTCCTCTTCATCAAGTTCATGTCCTTGTGCCTGAGCGTTCACCAAATAAATCTTCTCTGCAAACCATTGACCATCCCTTCTCCTCTTGGGTTTTGTGCAATCCCTAGACATGTGACCCTCTTCCTTACAGTTGTAGCATGTAATCATTCTCAACTTACCTGTGGAATTAACCCGTGGAGGAGTATTGACCATTGGAGCAGGATTGACCATGCGTGCATTGGTGGTTGATGTAGTGGGTCTCCCCTGATAAGGTTGAATAGGTTGAACCATTACCCTGCCATTCTCAATGGTAGCTTGTTGTCGAGAATTGGATGAATTCCTCAGCTGATTGTTAGTAGGAGTCGGTCCTCTAAATCCTCGTTTGCTCAATGTCCTTGTGAGATAAGCAGACATAGTGGCTAACACTTCAACTGGGTCAGTTCCTTGTTTGAATTAAGGAATGGGAACTTCATCATTATCACAATACAATGCTTGGTCTTGTTGAGCGGCATAAGCACTAGAAGGAATACTCATGTGGTCAGAATAGCTTGATGGATATGCTGCATTTTCTTGATAAGAAGAGTATGATGACTGAGCATAAGGTGCAATGCTTGCTGGTGAATATGGGTGAGGTTGTGAGGCATATTGTGATGCTTGTGTTTCTCTCTGAGACGAAGGTGCATTAAACCGATATTGTTGCTGATGTGAGGTGGGTGGTTGAGGTAGAATCGAATATTGGGGGAAGCTTGCAGTCATGTACGGTGATGGATGATAGGCTTGGTGTCCCATGATATAAGGAGTGTTGTTGTATGACAAGCTTGGTTGATTTGCCATCAAAGCTAAAGAATCAGGGTACATACCTCGAGGCGAACGGTGCATGATCACGTGTTTCTCATGCTGCTGGAGAAAAGCATAGAGTTGATCCAAATTGCACTTATGCAAATCCCTGGTTAACTTAACATCGGTAATATACTCACCCCATTCAGCTTGAGGTAAAGTATTCAAAAACTTGGTGTTAACCTGGAATGGAGCAATCACGAGATTATATACATTCAAATCATTCATGAGAGTAGTGAATCTGAAGTAGTAGTCGTGAAGCGTTTCCCCTGGACTGTACGTGAACCTATCAAACAGATCATACAACTGACATTCCCGTTCCTGTTTAGTAAGAGACGTACCTTGTAGCAAAACCTTTAGACGTTCCCATAAATCCTTTGCAACCGTATATTGACTTACCATTCGATAGATGTCATGTGGAAGAGCTTGGAGAATGGTTTGAAGAGCCTTTTCGTCTTCATCGGCAATAAGTTGTTGAGCTGGTGTAAGTTCTTCAAACTCCCGTGGTCGAGTCACATTGTTAACAACGATGGTATCATAATTAAGTGGACCATTTAGAACTGACTTGACCATAAGCCTCCCATATGTTGGTTCTCCCTTAATGTATGACATCATACGGCCTTGCCATGCTTCAAAGACTTCTTTAATGAGCATTGGAGGGCGATTATCCGTTCCCGTAATGACGGAAATATCCGTAAGTGATGTCATTTCATTAATGAATTCGGATTCATTTTGATCACTTTAAAGAATCAAAGATTATCGGTTGATCGAGCAGTGAAGTAAGGTTGTGAATTGTGTTGTGTTGTTGAAGTAAAGAGTGTGTAAGAAGCCAAGATTAAATCCACTAAAAATCGTCGAAAAAACTCGTAAAATACCACTTGATCCGAATAATTAAGTTGATTCGGAATAAATACCTTAATGTGAAAAAGATCTTGATTCGGAATAATTACCTTGATCCGGAATACTTGGTTGATCCGGAATAACTTGCTTATCTGGAATAACTTGCTTATCCGGAATAACTTGCTTATCCGGAATAACTTGCTATCCGGAATAACTTGCTTTGTTCGGAATAGTCTGTTATTCAGAATAAATCTGGAAAAACACTTCGAGACCAGGAACGAGCTCTTTAAAAGAATCGAAACTCGATTTTTTGATCAAAAACCACAAAATTTTTTATGATTTCTACCAAAATAAGCTAAACCCAATACTTATCAACTAATCCCAACAACAAAAACACCAAGAATTACAAGATTCAAGGTTGATTTTCCTAAAAATCACTAATACAATCAAAAACTAAAAAGCAACACAAATCCTTACCTTAAATCACCCTATGGCTCTGATACCAATTGAAGATCTAGGATTTCTTGAGATTTAGCAATATTAGATTTATATATTGATTGTGAATGGAGAAGGAGGAAGAAGGAGATATGAACTAGAGAGAGAAAGAGGAGAGGAAAGAAAGATAGAGAGAGAAAGTGTTTTATTAAAATGAAAGTGGAAAATGAAATGAGCAACCCCTCCTAACATGCTAGGAGGGGGCATATATAGCCCACCCTACATGTGGGCTATATGGGCTATACTGTTTACAACTGGATCACGAGCGCAATACATTAATATATCGTTGGAGCGACCGATCCTTCATAAATACGTAAAAACGTATTTCCAACAGGTATGTTCTTCTTTTCCAGTTTACATTATCTATAAATCGGGGACGAATTATTCTTTTTAGGGGGGAAGAGTTGTAAACCCGCATTCTTTTACCATGAGTAGTACCCTTATGATCGTACGTACATGATTAGAACTTTCCTTTTTTAGCACGTTGAGGTTTCACGAATAGAAATTTCAAGTATTACGTACGTGTTATTACACGATAGGCATTTAATACGTATTAAGACACGATAATTATTATCAACAATAATTATAATCACGAACATGAAAATCACGAACGTAAATAATCACGAACCTAATATTATGTATTTACGTATATTTATTACGATTACGAATAAATATATTTTACGACACGAACGATTAATAATTAAATCACGTAAACCCGACACGAGAATACGTAAATAAATAGAACACGAAAAAACAACGGGTTTCCCCTTGTGGGTCCCTCGTAGCCGCGACATAGACAAGGAAGTGGGCCAAGCCCACCTTAAAAATTTAACTAAAAGGAAAAGAAGGAAGCAGATTTTCATAATACAGAATATTAGAAAATCACAAAAACCCTGCTCCTCCTGTCTCCTTTTGGTCGCCGCATATACAACACCACCAAGGGGTGTTTGGTTGATTTTGGTAGATCCAATTATTGTTAGATCGTTCGTGTTAGTAATTTCCTTTTGATCCACGAATCGATAATTTCTTAAACCTTTTCTTTTTAATTGTTTATTAGATCTAAACACATGAAATCATGAGGTTATTAAAAACAAGTTAATAAACATGTAGATCTAATCATGGGGTATTAAAAACATATGGTTTAAGGGGTGTTTGGTTCGGCTAATGGGTAGAACCAAAGCAAGGCTCTCGGTGGTTGTGTGATCACCACCAACCGAGACCACAAGGTCTCGGTTTGGTTTGGGTGGCTCGGCCATGAGGAACCAAGGGACCCTGACGCCTGTCGGGGTTAGCCTTGGTGGTCATGGGGGTCTCGGCTGAAAACCACACGCACCACCGGCTTAAGCCGGTGGCAGTTTGCCATGGTTAAGGGTTGTAGATCCGGTTCAAGGGGTTTACGGACCGGTTCATGACATGTTTAGATTTAAAACACGGGTTCGGTTCATGGTTTATTTTACAAGTTAATTATTTATTTTTACAAGTTAAATAATTACAAGATTTAATTAAATTAATTTAACATGCTATGTAATTAATTTAATTTGGACATGACTTAGGTTCATTATTAGTAATAATAATACATGATTTTAACCTAAGTATTTTATGATTTAATTTTAGACTAGAGTAATTAATTAATTATTAAAACATGGCATATAATTAATTAATTTCCATGACTTAGGTTATATTAATAATAAATATTAATACATGTTTTAACCTAAGTATTATTACCTTTTATTTAATTAAATCATGTTATATTTAATTATATCTTATAACCTATAGTTTATTTAATTTACATGTAATAATTAATAAACTATACTATTTAATCATATGACTTAGAATATTAATCAATAAAACTTAAGCTTATATTATTAGCTTAATAATCCAGCTTATTTCTAATTATGGAAAATTTTTATTTTTAGAAACTTATTTAATTAAGGCAGCTAATCTATTTATGGAGACTTTCTATTTTTATAAACTTATTTATTCTAGGCAGCTATTCTATTTTTGGAAACTTTCTATTTTTGGAAACTTTCTATTTTTGGGAACTTTCTATTTTTAGAAACCTGCTATTTTTAGAAAGTTACTTATTATTAAACAACAAGTATAATAATACAAGAAATACAAGTAATAATTAATCAGAATAGGCAGAATACATAATGAACACAACATAACGATAAAATCAGTAAAACATGACATGAACATATAAACAAGCTAAGACATGATATAAAACCAGTTACGTACTCAGTAATCAGAAAACTTATACACGTATATTATCTATGTAGCATTAGTGAGATCGAAGTAGGACTCTTTTCTGTTTGTCTTCTTCGTTCACTGGACACAAGGTACGGATTCTCCGTCCTTTCAGTATGGACATTCTTTCCTTATTAGGATTCCCCGTATGCAGCCAACTGTTTTCCCAGTATATGTTTTATATGTTTTGATTGCTTATGTTTAATTAAATGCCTAAGCAATATACATGCATGGCCAGTTTCACCTAGTTATGGAGGTACCATAACCATAACACTAGAGGCACCATAACCACAACACTAGAGACACCAGTGTTATGACTTCACCACGGCGGAGTGATAGCTCGTGGCGTCCCTTCAGCTTTTGGCCATATTATTATGTTATCATGTAGGGCGTATGGGTGCATCTTAGGTTACATGTTTTACAGATTATTCAGGTGAATGTGGTTTGTGCCTTGCATCATTCACAAGGAGTTGATCCCTCCTACCCAAAACTTATATTAATTAGAGGCAGCCCCTCTAATTGCATGACGATGTCACCCCTCCAAGTATTCATGCACGTTGATATTTCATGACCTATATCGGTTAATGGTAAACATGTTAAACAGTTTTTATAAGATAAACATAAGGCTTTTCAATCTATAAAACCAATTTTACTAAGTTATACCAGGTTTTCCAGGACTTAGACATTTCCGCTGCTATATGTTGTTTATGCTTATGTTATTCATTATATGCTTGTATATCCGTGCACTGAGCGTTATGCTCAGCCGCTTTTCCTTTCATGTTCCCAGAACGGCAGGTACTCAGGGACGCTCGTAGACTTCAAGCGTACGTGCATATGGACTGGAAGCTTCCTAGCCTTCATTACATTATGCATTTCTTTATACTTTTGATACTCATTTATATGGACATTGTTTAGTCCTTTTCATTTACAGTACTTATGTTTGTGTGTGATGAGCTTTACTTTGGGGTACCGATGTTTGTTTCCGGTATTTCCTTTTATGGTCATGTAATGTTTAATACATTTATCCTTGTATACTTTGATGACACGCCATAATCATGCGTGACATTCCATTTACCAAAATGGGGTGTTACACAAGATCTCCATGGATTTTGTTACTGGTCTTCCGGTGACTCAGAAGAAACACGATGCCATATGGGTTATTGTTGATAGATTGACCAAATCTGCTCACATCTGCCAATCCACAAGGAGCATCCGGTCAGAAAATTGGCAGACACTTTTCAAAAGGAGATCATGAGACAGCATGCTACTCCATCAGAAATCATCTTTGACAGAGATCCTCGTTTCACCTCACGTTTTTGGCAGAGTTTGCAGAAAGCTTGGGGCACCAGACTTAAGCTCAACACTGCTTTTCATCCTCGAACCGACGGACAAATGGAGCGTACCATTCCAACATTAGAGGACATGCTGCGGGCGTGTGCTCTATAATGGACAGGAAGCTGGGATGATTATATCTATCTAGTGGAGTTTGCATACAACAACAGTTGGCACGCTAGCATAAGTGTGCACCGTTTCAAATGTTGTATGGTAGGAAGTGTCGCGCCCCAATCTGCTGGGATCAGGTGGGCGAACGACTGATTGAGGGTCTAGAGATGATTGAGGTGACTAATGAGAAGGTCGTCGTCGCCAAGTTAAAGCTGCAGGAAGCTCGTGCTCGTCAGAAGAGCTATGCTCGTCAGAAGAGCTATGCTGATAAGCATCGTAGAGATCTATTCTTCAATGTAGGTGATCATGTTTTCCTCAAGGTATCACCTGCACGTGGATTCAAGCGTTTTGGAATAAGATGGAAGCTCAGTCCTCGCTTCATCGGACCGTTCGACATCATAGAACGCGTTGGTGAAGTGTCATATCATTTAGCGTTACCGCCTCAGCTATCACACGTTCTCAACGTGTTCCATGTGTCCTTACTTAGAGGATACAACTATCAACCCCTTCATGTTGTTCAGTATCCGCTTGATCAGATTCGAGAGGATCTTTCATATGTCGAAGAACCGGAGAGAGTTCTTGAACGACAAGATCGTGTCATACGGAGGAAGACGATCCCATTCGTCAAAATCCTCTGGAGGGATCATCCTGATCGGGAATCCATTTGGGAGATGGAGGAGTCTATACGGACTTCTTACCCTCATTTCCAGTTTTGATTCGGGTATGTTTCTTTCAGTTTACGTTTTCTCTAATTCGAGGACGAATTATTCTTTTAGAGGGGAAGAGTTGTAATACCCGCATTAAAATACCATGAACAGTACACGTGAACCGTAAATACACGAGAATATGATAAAATTTAAAACTTTCCATTTATAATATATTACGCGTGTCACGACATTAAATAACAAGTAATTACGTATATTATAAATTTGACATGAACACGACGTTAATTTACGACAATTAACACACGGACACTACACGAATATAAACTTAACTATGAAGATTGTATGGTTTTGCTTGTTGGGATCATGGTGGCCGCGACATAGGAGACAAAACAAGGGAGAAGGGTCTTTGGCCCATTAACCAATTTTAATCCCAAAGTAAATAAAACTCCAGGGGATTTAACATACCATTATTTTTAGCAAATCAAGAAAAACCTAGCCAACTCCCTCTCCTCTTGCCGCCGGCGATCAAACACCAAGGGGGTGTTTATTGGTTTTGATCTTTGACTTTTAGTGATACGTGTTCGTGTTCTTCAACCTTTTTCATTCACGCATCCGGTAACCTTAAAACCTTAATCTTTTTATCATTCTTTAATTTAATTATGTTCATGTTAATTTTATATTAAAAACATAATTAAAACATGTTAGTAAATCCAAGAAAACAAGATTTGGGGTTTTGGTTTATTGGTTTTGGTTCGGCCGACGCATCAACCGAGAGCCCAAGGCTCTCGGCTTGGTTAATTACACCACCACCGAGACCTTAAGGTCTTGGCTTGGTTTGGTTTGTGGGTCGATCGCACACAAGGGACCCCGACGCATGTCGGGGTATTGTTTTGGTTTGATTCGAGTGTCAACCGAGACCTATAGGGTCTCGGTGGGACTTAGTTGCACGCGGTGGGAACCCCGGCTTGAGCCGGGGTGTATTTTGTTAAAACAGTGGCTAGCAGAGCCACGTCAGTGGCAACCACCGGCTACAGCCGGTGGGTAGTTTGCTCGGACAGTGGCAACCGGCTGGGCCGGGTAGCCACTGTCAAGGGTTGGTTGTTTCGGCTTATGTTTAAAACACGGGTACGGGTACGGGGCATGAATAAAATTCAGTTTTTTACTTTAATTAAATTAATAACATGATTAATTAATTTAATTAACCTCAAGACTTAGGTTATAATATTAAAATTAATATTTCATGACTAACCTAAGTATTTATTTAGCCTTATTCAATTAAAACATGTTTATTTTAATTAAATTCATATAATCTATAATTTATTAAATTGACCATGTTAATTATTTAATAAGCTATAACATTTAATCCATGATTTGTAATTTTACTTATAAGCTTAACTTATATTTTTAGCTTAATAATTCAGCTTATTTCTAATTATGGAAACTTACTATTTTTGGGAACCTTTTATTTTTGGAAACTTACTATTTTAGAAAACTGCTATTTTTAGAAAGGTACTTAGTATTACAATACAAGTATTATAATACCTTATTACACGAATAATAAACAACAGAACACAAGGATAACTACAAATTATACCACTAAACAGTAAAACATGACAGAATATAAATAACAAGCTAAGAACATACAGAATCAGTAAAATACACGTATCTCAAACAACTCATACACGTTCCTCATCTTATGTAGTATTATCTGTCAAGGCGGAGTACGTTCTTCAGCGTTTCCGTTAGCTTCTGCTGGACACAAGGTACATATTTTCCGTCCTTCAGTAAGAACAATCTCTTCCTTTATTAGGATTTCCCGTATGCAGCCAATTGTTTTCCCAGTAGCTACATATTTAAATGCTTATGTTTTATTAGTTAGCTTTTCCATATACATGCATGTCAGTTTCACCTAGTTATGGAGGTACCATAACCATAACACTGGAGGCACCAATGTTATGACTTCACCACGACGGAGTGATAGCTCGTGGCGTCCCTTAAGTTTATTTGGCCTTTATTTATTATTATATTATCATGTGGGACGTATGGGTGCATCCTAGTTACAATTTCAGTTAGGATTTCATGGTGAATGTGGTGTGTGCCTTGCATCTTTCACAAGGAGTTGATCCCTCCTACCCAGACTATATTAATTAGAGGCATCCCCTCTAATTGCATGACGAGGTCACCCCTCCAAGTATTCATGCACGTTGTTGACCTCATGACCTATATTGGCTTTTGGTATATTAAACTAATACAGATTTACATAAGTAAACATAAGCTATGTTTTTAGAACTAAAACCAGTAAACATGTTACGCTTCTAGGTTTCCCAGAACTTATTTATTTCTATTGCTATTCATGCTTTATATGTTCTTTATATGCTTTCGTTATTCTATTTCTTTATGTTATACTATATATCCGTGCACTGGGCGTTATGCTTAGCCGTTTTCCTTTTCCATGTTCCCAAACGGCAGGTACCCAAGGTCGCAAGTAGGATCTCAAGAGTATGTGCATTCGGATGGAAGCTATCAATCCTTCTATATCTTATGCATTTATCATACTTTATCTTACTTTATTTCATGTTGGACAGTGTTTAGTCATTTCCGTTACAATACTTATATTTGCTTGTGTTTGACTTACTTGGACTACCGATGTTGTTCCCAGTATTTTCTTTTATGGTCATGAATGTTTAGACATTTATCTTGCATGCTTTGATGACACACCATAAATTACTGTGATATTCTATTTTACCAAATGGGGCGTTACATGAAATTAAGTGAAATTTTAAATAAATTAGATGAAATTAAATGAAATTTATAATTTTTATATTTTTCAATAATTTTAAAAAATAAAGAATATATACAAAATATGAATACACAAAATATATACTAAAATTTATTTAAACACTCATATTAATACATAACGATTTTTTTTGTAATAACATGTGTATAATTATTAGTTGTATTAATACTGCATTTACAAAACATTAGATACATGAATTAAAACGTCTTAAGACATTTTATGACAAATATGAAGTGAAATGATCCCGAAAAGATATATAAAATAACACCTTATCATCAACCATGCATACCTTAAGTGTAAAACTTTTTTACTGAAAAACTCAATTATCGCTCATATTTTACAAACTTTTGTATCTAAGAATAAGTAATATGAGAGAGGTGACCTCGTATTAACATATTTGGAGAAACAAAAAAGCTAATATTTTTTGTTTAAAAGAGTCAAACAGTTGTAAATATCTTTAAAAATGTTTAAAGCTCATCACTCATCATTTTGTTAGATGAGCAATACATGTAATTAGTTTGAGATCTATAGGTGAAGGACCATGTTTTAGCTATTATTTAAATTAACAACTAATAAATCATATTTATCATGCATCAAGAGTAAACACAATGAAGTATTAAAGAATTACATATGCACATATAATTAACATAAGAAAAAACTAGAAAACATACCTTCTTGATCAATAATGGTAAAAAATAACTTGATCCCAAATCAAGAACACCCTTATTTAGTACCATATGATTTCCCCTACAAAATCCTAAGATTAAAAGCTATGATCTTCTCTAAGGTAGTCCGCACAACACTTCAATTAACCACATTTGATTGCTAGGTCTTGACATTTGAATACTTGATAAAGCAAGAGGCAGATAATCCTTTTGGTTATTGTGGTAGTCGACGACCAAGCAAAGAAAAGAGAGAGGAATTTTCGATTTTCAACTTATGAACAAAGTGATCAATCCCTTCGTTTATATAGTGCAAGACTTGAGCTAAATAAGGAATGGACAGTGATCTTATGTATCAAGCTTTTAAATCATTTTTCCATCATTCCTTTTTCTTGTATTTGGCTGACCAACCCAAGACACCCCTTGGGGTTGACTTTTTAAATTTCTAGAATATTCCGTTAAGTAATTACATTAATTACCTAAAGTCTAAGTCTTGTAGTTAATCCTCGTTAAACCTTTTAACTTATTAACGAACTATCATTAAGTTAAGACGAGCCTGTATGTCTCTACCAAAGTTATTCCTCATCCTTTGAGTTATCAGAGGGATGAGGGCTTCAAAGTTTTGAGTTATGAAGTCCTCGAGATGCGCATCAGGCGAAGGGAGAGATATTTCCTCCTCCGATGGCCACAATTTAATGTGAGACTGCCATTGCGCCACTCGTTGGGGGGGGGGGGGGGGGGGCTTGTGACGGTTCGACTAACGTTGGGGTTCTTGTAACTGCCGTCAGCACATGAGTAGTGAATGATGAGTTGGCCACCGGTGGTGGTCTGGCTCCCGTGTTTGTCGTTGGCACGGAGGTTATCACAAAAGGGAAACCAGGCACACGAGGTGGCGACCTAATTCCCGTGTTCCGATTATTCGGCCCATTGGTTTTCCCATAGGGCGATTTAGTGGAGACAATAGATGTTTCTTCTGATACGACTTCTTCCCAGTCGTGATCCACTGGTTGGAAGATCCGCTTCTTGTCTTAGTCATGTTTAGAGAATATATGTCATTAGTCACGTAATACGTGATATTGTAGCGCCCAAGATCGGGCCCTTAAGGATACAAAAGCATACGAGGAAGCCTTTTTTGCTTAGTACAAACCCAAACCACCAAGGCAAATGAGTATAGAAGCAAGTCACCATTGTAAGTCTCCAAAGAAAAATCATCCACAAACCACTATATTCTCGATAAACCTACACAAACCTTTGTAAAAAAAACAAGGTTGACTCCTCCATGTGTATAGGTTGACAAGTCATTAAACCCATGTGTATAGGTTAACAAGTCATTAAACCAAAATGAGTTTAGCAATAACCATGCATGATCAAAGCAAAATGAGCTCACTCTGCGGATCATGTAACTGTGAAAAAAGGCTCATCAAATCAACAACGTTCACAACTCTCTTCATAGTCATCCCACTAATAAAACCCGGATCTCTACTAACAACTCCCCCAAGAAGCTTCATTCCCAAAGACGGTCTCCGGATATCGACAGGTTATAAACCCTCACGAAGCTTAACATCATTACACGAGGGCCAAAATATATATGTTTTCTTGATATTAAGTTCAAGACCCAAACCTAAACCACTCACATTTATATCGTCTAACATCATGGCAACATCATCTACATTTTCAATATCAGTTCCATTATCAATATAACAAAGTAAGAAGAAAAAGTTTACAACTATCCATTATCTCGTGTATAAGCAACAATTAAAAGAAGAGCCCCAATTGGTCACCTTGTTGCACCACATTAGCAGCCCTGTATTCTATATACAATCTTGTTGCCCGCCATTATAAGAAGCCCACCTACAAAAAAAATAGAATGACATTTCACTATTACTTAGCACAATATTAAATGTATTCAAGAAGTCCACGATTAGATGTAAATACATTTTGATGTTTTTACGATCGCACGAAACACTTAGCACGAAACACTTATCTACAAGATTAAATGTATTCAAGAAGTCCACGATTAAATGTAAATACATTTTGATGTTTTTACGATCGCACGAAACACTTAGCACAATATTGTTTTCTATAAATGTTTGTCGTTAAAAATTTCCGTTGCTATGTACATATATTCATTCAATTAATGTTTGTATAAAGCAAATTATTTTTAATAGTCAACTCAAAAACCATCCTAAGATTCATATTATTGTTAAAGATTTTCATTCCATATTTATTTAAAGTAAACCTAAACATACTAAAAAAATCAACAACACAACCAAGAAAGCTATTTTTACCAAAAATATTAAAAATCAACCAGAAAAAGTTAAACCTTTTTAAAAAACAAATTCTAATTAATCTTAATTTAAAACTTTCAATAAATAGATATACATACATATTTAGACTCCTTACTGTATATCTTCTGTTAAACGATCATCAATACTCAAAATCAAATCCCTGTTTTTTCTGAACTGTATATTAAATCTTTGAAAAAAAAAGCCCAACCCAATCCTTTTTTTTTTTATAAATATATTTTCACCATAAACAATAAACCTTAATCAAACACAGACACACGCAAAGGTATAATTCTATTATCATCGTTCTTTTTAAGATTAAGAAAATTATTTAAAGTTAAAATGTTTCTTCAAGTATAGGTATCATGATTAGTTAATTATTTTATGTCGGTATTAAGCTTTTCACTGTGATTTTTATTTAAATATATTTAATGAATTATGAGTTATGAATTAATGGGTTGTTTTTTTAATTAATGAACTATTTAATGGTAATTTTTTTATGTTTTTATTGTATGATCATAGTGTATTAAGTTTTTTACTTTTTTTTAATTGTGTGAATTGGTTAATTTTTATTGTTCTGATGATATTTTGTGCAACTGGTATTTAGTTTTTGTTAATTTTTAATTTTTATTAAATTTGGTTAGTTTTTATTTATTGATTTTAATGGGAAAAATATGATTTTTATATGGTGATTGATGATTATAGTAGTTGTGAATTAATCTTATCGAAGTGTGTGTTTATCGTGCTTCGTTTTGTGACTATTACAGAGTTAGTACTGTGTTTTATAGTATGCTTTATTTGCTTGTACTGTGAGTGTCCCAATCAATTTTATGAGTGTGCAAATCATCTCCCTTTGTGTTTTGATGCTTTGTGTTTGTTAGTAACTCGGTTAGATTGAATATAAGGGGTGTTTGGGATGGGAGTTGTTTCCGGAGAGATTGTGTTTCTTTTTGTATGATTAGGTGTTTTTGATCACTTCTGTCATATAGTGTTTTGCAAATGCCATAATCATATAGGTCTAAACAAAACGCAATCCCTGTAAGTTTGTTTGGAAAATTGGTGACTCCCTATGAAGTTCAGTTTAATAACTTATATATTAATTTTTTTGTGGAAGTTTGATGGAAAATCGGGGACAAAAAAGATCAGAAACAATTGACGAATTACCAGCCGATAAAAGAACTTGCAGTTCATTAGAATTCAGACCAAGTTCATCTTCATCGGTTTCACCAATTGAAACCCCGACCAATTCCACAAACCACACACAAGACCAAGATATGGAAACATCTTCATCTGCTTCTGCTTCTGGCTCAGGTGGGTCCCACGAAGATCGAGAAGATTCAGCATACGGGTCGTGTGACTCTGATGAAATGGGTGATGGAGAGAATAGACGACAAAGTGAAGCATTACATGATATCCAATTACAAAGGTTATCCGGTCATTCATCAAGGTTCAAAGATGTATTTAAAAATCTGAGTGAAAAAAGTGACGAATCTACGCAACAGGCAGCTCTTCATGAACTTTGTGAAATATTGTCGTTTTCGGCGGATAGTAGTTTATCAAGTGTGACAGTTGATGCTTTATCTCCAACGCTTATTAAATTGGCTGGACATCAAAGTAACCCTGAGATAATGTTGTTGTCCATCAGAGCGTTAACTTATTTATGTGATATTTATCCTCGTTCAGCTGCTTTTATCGTCAAACATAATGGTGTTCCGGTGCTTTGTCAGAAGTTGTTGGCTATTGAGTACGAGGATGTCGCTGAACAAGTATGTATCAAAACTCTAAATTGTATTTTAGTGCAAACCAAATACCATATTATTATATTGGTTTTAATAACGGTTTTTTGTTTTTTGATATATAGTGTTTGCTAGCATTAGAGAAAATATCGCGTGAACAACCACTTGCGTGTTTACAGTCGGGTGCGATTATGGCGGTTCTTACTTATATTGATTTCTTTTCGACTAGTATTCAGGTGAGACTGTAGGATTTCGTAACCTTTTTTGTCTGTGATCATATTTTTATAGTTAATTGCTTGAGATTCTAACATTTTTTTTTCTTGATATGAAAATAGAGGATTGCACTATCGACAGTGGTGAACATATGTCAGAAGCTTCCATCTGAAGGTTCTTCTTATATGGATGCGGTTCCAACCTTGTGCAAACTGCTTCAATACGAAGATAATCAGGTATATATATCTAATTCTCCAGGTGGTGTTAACTCGGCCTACTGAATATTTTGAGGAAAAAAAATAGAACACTTTGAAATGTTTGGATTGTTTAGCGTTTAAAAACCATAAGCACAAGCTGAAGTATGCAATCTGATAGTAAATTGTTGTGCTTGAGCATTTCTGTTGATGATTTTATGACATATTTTGTTTCGACAGCTTGTTGAACATGTTGCCAATTGTCTAATTAAAATTACGGAAAAAGTATATGGACGTCCCAACATGCTCGATGAACTTTCCAAGCACGGGTTGATTCATGAAGTTGCTCATCTCATCAACTTGAAAAGCCATACCACTTTATCTCAGTCTGTTCATACTGTATGTATTTTTAATTTTTATTATATTTTTATTTTTGCAACTTTTTTAGTTTTTAGCATAAACTAATGGAATTTATATGCAGGGACTAATTGGGCTACTTGTTAAACTTGCTTCTGGTTCAATGATAGCTGTAGAGGCACTTTTTGATCTTAATATCAGTAGCATTTTGAAGGATATTTTATCGACGTACGATCTTTCACTTGGAATGCCTTCCCCTCGGGCATTTGATGGTCAAGACAACCAGGTTAAAAAACATGCTTATTTTTGTAAGCTAGTTTTTATATATTTATAGTTGCTTGTAAGTGATGTATGTGTTATTTTTGGTCAGGTGCATGAAGTTTTGAAGTTGTTGATTCAGCTTGTGCCTGTCGTAACTGGAAATCACGATGTTCAGTTAGCAGAAGAGAAGGCAGCTTTTTTGATGAATAATCCCAGTCAGTTGCAGACGTTTGGGAATGATATGTTACCTGTCTTGATCCAGGTTTGTTGCTAATACTGTTTTTTGGATATGTATGGACCGACTTCTGTACAAGTTAATGCATATTTTTAATTGTTACTCTTATGTCATCGAGCAGGTTGTTGATTCTGGTGTTGACCTATCAATCTGTTATGGATGCCTGTCTGTTATCGACAAGTTACTTTATTACATGAGCTCTGATACGCTTCTCGATTTGTTTAAGCGAACAAACATTTCAAGGTAAAATAATCTTTAATCACCAAATCTTCTATCTCGAATTTGGATTATACTTTAACTCACTCCTCTCGACCGTGACCGACCATCAAGTTAATATGGGTTATGTTGCAGGTTTTTGGCTGGAGTGTTTACTAGGAAGGACCGACATGTACTGATGCTAGCCCTTAATATATCAGACACCATCCTTAAAAAGGACGGCGATATTTTCATGGGACCCTTTATAAAGGAAGGAGTTCTTTTCGCCATTGATGCTCTTATATCTCCGGAAAAGGGTTCACAGTTCATGTTCTCAATGTTCAATGATATTCACTTATCAAACCGTTCAAGCCATAAACAGTGCTTATGCTATTCTTTCAACGTCATCCCGTCTTCAGAATCACAAACAAAGAGTTGTAAGTTGGAAAAAGAGAGTGTTCAAACACTTGCAAAACACGTTAGAACTTACTATTTCGACTTAAATTCGTCCACATCAGCAAACGGAAGAACTGATATTCTTGAAAAGCTTAAAAGTTTATCTGTTGAATTAGCTTCTGTGACTGATGGAATGGTTGAAGATGAGTGTGATCAGGTCTTGAATCGAATCATGTCATGCCTTGACGGAGAAGATGTTATTTCGACTTTTGAATTTGTTGAAAGTGGAATTGCAGAGTCGTTATATAATTACTTATCTCCGGGTGAATGTTCCAGAAAGTCAAATTCAGTCGGTAGTTGTTCAAAAAGTCAATCCTGCATATCAGATCAAAGATTGGAGACATTCGGGAGGTTATTTTGGTCAAAGTTTTCACTTGCGTCTTTTATTTCGAAACTACAAAGCGCGTTATCCTCGGTTGAAGATTTTCCGGTTTTCTTGAATGGTGTGTTTAAGGATAAAAGGTCATATGCTACGATTCCAAATAGGCATGCCACGACATACCCATGTTTGAAAGTTTTGTTTGAGAAAGGTGAAGGAGAGTTGGCTTTAATCGACTACTCGGGTGATCTTCAAAGCGTGGACCCATTTTTGGATTTTGATGCGCTGGAGAAGTACTTATGGCCTAAAGTTCGTTCAAGCAATAATACTAAAGGGGTTGATGAAACTGGGTCTAATGGTCAATCATCGTCTGATTCAAGCCAACAAAATATTGGACAGACTGAAGCTGAGTCAGTGAGCGGGAACGAGTCTCAACACGTAAGTTCATCCTCAGATTATTTGTATTGTTTTCAAGCTGTAGTGCTGTACCAAATCATTATATTTTGAACGACTAAGAATTAGTGCGCTTTAAGTTTTGAACTTTTTTGAAAATGCATAAGTATTAAGCTTAAGCTTGAAACACCCTGTTAATACTACATCAACAGTTTCAAAATGAATATAAAAACGCCACTTATAGTTCTTTCTCCATCGAGATAGTATTTTTATATCGATTTGGTGCTCTTTTTTCAGGACCCTATGGACTATGAAATGACTGCTGCACAAAATGATAGTGGCATTAGCACAGATGGCCAACTATCCTTTTACCTTGAAGGAAAGCAGATTGACCGCGGGTTGACTATATATCAAGCTGTTCTTAAACACCACAAAGAAGAATACGACACAATCACCCACTCAACAATGTGGAATCAAATACACAAAATAACCTACAAGAAGTCGTCAATATTTGATAGGAGTAGCTCCCCAGTTTCTGGTTGCCACACATGTCTGTTATCTGAATTTGGTTCATCAGTCAAAAAGTCAACTCCATGTCACAACATATTGTTTTTGCTGAGAATATTGGAAGATGTTAATAGATTCAAATCTCATATCATGTCTCGTGCAAGAATATGTGATTATGCCGAAGGCAGAATTGATGAATTAGACGGTGTTAAACCAACAAGTGGGGGTATTTCGAAGAACGAGTTTGTGAACACCAGGTTGACTGAAAAACTAGAGCAGCAGTTGCGGGACACGCTAGCTACCTCTGCAGGCGGCATGCCATCATGGTGTGAACAATTAATGACATCGTGCCCGTTTCTGTTTAGTTTTGAAACAAGAAGTAAGTACTTTAAGCTGTCAGCATTAGGTAAGTATCAAGGTCAACGTCAGTCTATATCACGGTCAGATTCGGATAGCGAAAACGAGTCTCCAAGGAGTCGGAAAAAGTTTCTTGTTTATAGAGATAGGGTTCTTGAATCAGCTACCAAAATGATGAATCTTCATGCCAGTCAAAAATTCGTACTTGAAGTGAAGTATGATAATGAAGTCGGCACTGGTCTTGGCCCGACGTTGGAGTTTTTTACACTTGTTAGTAACGAGTTTCAAAAACCGGGTCTTGGTATGTGGCGTGGAGACAATTTGCTATCGAGTGCTTCACTACAAACCTTAGGGAACCCGGATTCTGTTATTGGTGGATCTCCGTTTGGGCTCTTTCCTGGCCCATGGTGCCCTTCCGTTAGGGGTGTAGATTTTTCAGAAGTGAGAAAGAAGTTTGTTCTTTTGGGTCAGATTGTGGCAAAGGCTCTTTATGATGGTCGGGTTTTGGATCTTCCCTTCACCAAAGCTTTCTATAAATTGGTACTTGGACAGGTATGGTTCTTTAGGCTGAACCGGTTATTAACTGGTTTTTTTTTCCATACTGTAATGATCCCGTGTTTCTTCCTTTTTAACTGAATAAATTAACGGTGTGACTTCAGGAACTTACTGTGTACGACATCAAATCATTTGACCCGGTTCTAGGCAAGACACTTATCGAGTTTCAGGCTCTTGTCGAAAGAAGAAAGTATCTGCAATCCATTGGAGGAAACTCAGCTGTTAATCTTGATCTGTGCTTTCGAGATACAAAAATCGACGAATTACACTTGGATTTTACTCTTCCCGGCTATTCTGATTTCATCCTTGGTTCCGGGCCTGATAAAGAAATGGTAGGAACTTATTGTTATTTTTTTAAATCATGACCGTTGAGCTTAAAACGTGCTTTTTGAATTTTTCAGGTGAATACTACAAATTTGGGGGAATATATTGAACTTGTGGTTGATGCCACAATAAAGTCTGGAATTTCAAAACAAATGGAAGCATTTAAATCAGGGTTTAATGAGGTTTGATAGTATGTCTTGTTTTCTAATCAGTAGTTAACTAGCTATTTTAAGCTCTGCTTGAACCATTTGACTTTTATATTGTTTCAGGTTTTTTCGATAGACCATCTTCAGATATTCACTGATGAGGAACTAGAACGTCTTTTATGTGGTGAAAGTGAAACATGGAATGTAAGTTGTAGTCAACTTGGTTGTCCAAATTAAGATTATTATCTGTATATGTTAATGTTTCGCTCTTTTGGCAGCCTAATCAACTTCTAGATCTCGTTAAGTTTGATCATGGATATACCTGTAGCAGTCCTCCCATTTTACATGTTAGCAGTCCTCCATTTTACATGTTAAATATATACGGGTATTATTTATTTGGTTAATTACTCTTAAGTCACTAGTGTTGTTTTGGAAAAAAATGCAGTTTCTGGAGGTTATACAAGAATTTGACTACGAGCAGCAAAAAGCTTTTGTGAAATTCGTGACGGGTGCACCACGCCTTCCTCTTGGTGGGTTGGCATCACTCAATCCAAAACTAACAATCGTACGCAAGGTTTGTTTTGTAATTTTCTTTTGTTGGTATCGATAATTTCTTATTCTTTGATTATTACTAAAGTGCTTGTTTCTCAATAGCATTGTGATAAATTTGTGGATGCGGACCTCCCGAGTGTGATGACATGTGCTAATTATCTCAAACTGCCTCCTTATTCTTCTAAGGTTAACCATCATTCTTTTTTATCTTAATTTGTTATAAATTTGCATCTTGAAGATTATTGTTAAATTATACATAAATGTCCTTTTTCTTGCAGCAAATCATGAAGGAAAAGCTCTTATATGCAATAACAGAAGGCCAGGGGTCGTTTCATCTTTCATAGGTACAGAACTCGTATATAAGATGTGAATAGAATATTATCAGATTAAGGCAGTGGTGGTACAGAGGATACGGCACAGGGCGGCGTTGAATGGTGATGGTTTTGGGTTTATGGCAGTGAAATGTGTCTGATACCCACTAAGACAGGAGTAGGTAGTTACATGGTTAAAGTATTGGAGGAGAAAGTGTATAGAATGAAGATGTATGGTTTTAAGTTTGACATGCATCGTCCCCTCTTAGAACTCATGCGTAATGCTTTGTACAGGTTTTAACGTTATTTTTTTCTTAATACGTTGTCGTTGGTTTAAATTGTTGGTCTCTATTAGGATTTAACTTTTCGGATCATGAAAGTTTTCCGTGCATTACACGGTTTTGTTCTTTTGTTGAATCTGTTTTCTTGTGATGTCGGAATGACAGTTTTATCCAACGTTAAGTAGCGTGAGGCTTGACCAAGCCTCACGCCTTAACGACAATGTTGAAGCCTTCACGTTTTTAAAGCGTGGCTTAACGAGCATAATATAAAAATATTTTATATCGTGTTTCATATATATCGAGGAGGTCTAATTAGTTTGTTAATGCAACTCCCAAGAACACTCTATGAAATCATGAAACATAATCTCCCTCTTAGTAGCATCAAGATAATCCCCACAAACCCGCAAGTTCTCATTCACCTCAACATGCTGCATCACAAAGTTAGGCTAGGGGGAGTGGTGCAAAAAAAACCCACGGTCAGCTCCATCTCAGCTTTCACTTTCCTCTCACTAAGAGGGAAAGGTATCACAAAGAGGTGTTTACCTCTTCACTGCGCCACATCAGCGCCACGTCATACCAACTAATCTCTCTCCTCTTCTCCAAAAACACCCCCTTTATCACAACTAGTCTCTCTCCTCTTCACTTGGGTCCCACCACTCACCATTTTATTTAATTTTTCAATTTTCACACAAAATAAAAATTCATTTCATAAAATTAAAAATTACAAAATACTAAAAAATAAAATACAAATACGAGAAATAAAATTACGCTACGAATATAAAAATACGGAAAAAAAAAGACAATACGAAAAAAAAAACAATACAAAAAAAAAACATCCTAGAGTTGATATTTTGCCGCGATTTGTAGTTGTTTCCTCATGATAACCGACTTTTGAGGTTCTGGCAAATCGTCGGTCCGAATGGAGAGAAACTCCAGCTCTTTAAACTCCATATCGGCATCCACTTTAGCCTTCTCGGCATCGGCTTTAGCTTTCCTCGACTCGTACAGCTCTTTACCCGCGTTTAATTTGCGGAGTAAAGCCTCGTTTATGTCTTCCTTCGAAGTGGTCGATCCACTACCCGTGCTACTCTCAGTTGTTTCTGATCGTGTCTTCTTGGCGGGTCTCTGTTTGCCGGGTGGTCGACGCTTAGCATCTGGAGCAAATACGTTGCTATGATCAATTTGGTCAAGACCCTCGGGTGCGTTCCATTTTGAGAAGTTTCTAAGCACCCTCCACATATGTTCAAGCGTAAATTTTCGGCGTTCGTTACAAGCCGCGAATTCACGTCGTGCAGCTTCAAGCACGTCGTCTTCGTTTTCACCGCTAGCCTTTTTAAGGCTTTTGAAGATAGCGTGAAACTTTTGAACATCGGGGTGCGAACGACTCCATTTCCCGGTCAGCATATTCTTCGTACGCTTGATTGAGTTACGCCGGTTGAAATCTTCCAAAATCGTGTTCCAAAAAAACTCTTCAGTTTGATCATTCCCGCGTTCTTTGTCTTCGGAAGCGGCGACCCAAGCCTCGGCCAGTATTTTTTCCTCATCAGGTGACCACCGTAGGGGTGCCGAAAATTCAACTTCCTCTACATCATCGATGTCGTCCTCGTCTGCGGACAAATCAACCGCAACATTTTTTTTTGCCGGCCGTTTCCCTCTGCCACGACCGGTATTTTTTTGCTTTCGTTGTGGCGGTTGAGATTGTGGTACTTTGAATTGAGTTTCGGGGACATTTTGAGATGGTGGATATTGAGATGGTGGATATGGATATTGAGATGGTGGATATGGATATTGAGGTGGTGAATATTGATTTTGGTGAAACGCTAGTTGTTGTTGATAAATTTGGTGGGGTGTTAATGGTGGAAAGTATTGTTGCGAATAGTTTTGACCGGAACCTTGGCCGGATCCTTGGCCGGATTGCGTCGCGGGAGAAGAAGACGACGATTGATTCGGATCCGTGCCGTGGTTGAGGATGTTAACGTAGTTGAGGTAATCGTTTGGGAGGTTTGACATTTTTTTTGTGATTTTTGGAGTGTTTTTTTGATTGTAGAATGTATTTTGTGTGTTTAAAAATGTATAAGGTAATGAGTTTATATAGGGTTTAAAAATAATAAATTTTTTTTTTAAAAATCTAGCCGTTACAAACGGTAATAAAAAATTTTGGGCCCCACCTTCTTTTCCAACGAGCAATGTCACTTTGTGACATTTGAGAACCGGCGAGTGGGGGGTCGGTGTAGCGGCGAGCCTGCCACCTAGGCACGGCGAGCTTGGCTCGCTGCCACACCGTTCCCTCTAACCAACTCAAAACTCACATTTTAAGAAAAAAAAAACCCACCACCACCTCACCTCCACCTCATCTTTCCACTATCATTTTTACCTTATTTATTCATAAACTAAAACTTTTATTTCATAAAATAAAATACGATACACGGATAAAATAAAAACGTAAAATACAGAAAATAAAAACATACAAAGTAAAAAAAAAACTACCACTCCAAATTGTAACGCTCTTTGATTTCCGCCAATTGTGGCCCAACCAAGTGATCAAAGGGTGACATATAGAATTCTATGTCTCTTTCCTTCCTGTCGATGGCCACAATTTCCAATTGTTTGGCATGATTTTCCAACTCAAGACGACGACACTCTAACTCTTTATCCTTCAATTCCAAAAACTTAAAGCGTTCGTCTTTGCCCGCATTGTGAAACTCAGACACCATCAACCTAGCAAACTTTGCTTCTTGGGACTCAACCGATGAACGTGACGACTGACCTTTTTTCTTCCTCGCAGCAGCAGCTTTGGCTTTATCCCTGCCTACTGGTCGTTGTCGTTGAACACCACTGGTTTGACTGTCGTCAATACTTTGAAAAGAAGCTGCATCCCCTGACTCCGATGTCTTCGATCTCTTGCTGCCTTGGACTTATTCCTCCTGATTAAATTCCCATAGTTCCATCTCACCCCCATAATTTCTGACTACCTTTCAAAATTTCCCAACAATGACGATACCTAAACTTCGAGTTGTGTTCAATTTTATAGTCCTCACATGCTCTATTAATGTAAGTCTCATCGTCGGCTCCACTCACAACCCCCATTCGTATCATATTGTTATACACTCCAACAAACTTACACACTTGAGGCCAGATCATCTTTCATTTCCCGTTCACGCTGTCATAGGTTCTTTTACCGTATACCCCTGTGTTGGTCTCTAAGTATCGCAAAACCTCGGTCCAAAAACCTTTAGAATTCCTACCGTTTCCCTTCGCGCTATTTTCAGAAACGGATACCCATCCTTTACACAATTTGATTTCTTCAACGTGTGTCCATGCAGTTTACCGAGATGCGTCTGGAGCCTTTGGAGCTTGCCGTCCTCTAGACGCCCTCGACGAAGTTGGAGTTGGGATGGAAACTTCAACCGTGTCATCTAGAGGCCCCTGATATGACCCCGAGAAAGATGGCCTATATCCTTCCTCACTATGAAAAGAAGGTACAGGAGAGGTGGGTATGGGAGAGTTGGTATGGGAGAGGTGGGTATGTTGGCATGGTGTTGTGATGACGAACCACCAACATAGTTATTAAAATTGTATGGGTTTTGTGAACAAAAATATTGAAAGCCGGGAGTTTGTGAGAATTGAGTAAAATTATAAGGGTTTGGGTAAGGTAAATTCGGGTATGAGTCCGGAACCGTTGGTTGTATCGGTGCCGACATAGGGTTACGGTAAGGTTGGTTTGGATATGCTTGATGATATGGGTTTGGTTGTCGATATGGTGACGGGTTGTTAAGATCAAAGGTTCCGGTAGCGGTAGGTGGAGAGGCGGTCGAATTTCTACGTGGGCGGCGTTTGCCGGATTGGGTGTTTTGTTGGCCGGACATTGTTGTTTTTTTAGGAAGAAGATGATTTTTTGTTAGTAAAGAAAGAAGAAGATGAAGATGAAAAAAAGTAGTGAAAGTGGGGATTAAATAGAATAAATTCGGGATGAAAATTAAAGTTTTGGGGGATTGTGAATGGTGAAGAAGTCACCTGTAGCGAGTTTTTTGTGCACTGGGAATTAGGGGTGTCGAAAAAGTTGACCCGACCCGAACCTGACCCGAACCCGAAATAACCTATTCGGGTCGGGTCACTCGGGTTCAAAAACATATTCGGGTCAATTCGGGTTGACCCGAATTCACCCGAGTTCTAATTAGCCTCGGATTCGGGTTTATATTTTTTAGCCTTGACCCGACTTGACCCGACCCGACTTGACCCGAACCCGACCAATCCGACTTGACCCGAGTTTTTTTACCACATTTTACCTTGTAAATATACTTAAATAAGTCAATTTTTAACTTTTTACTTATACTCGGGTTGACCCGAACCCGAGTTGACCCGACCCGAATTAACCCGACCCGAATTGACCTGAACCCGAGTTCTAATTAGGCTCGGGTTCGGGTTTGATTTTTTTTTTGAGTTCTGACCCGACTTGACCCGACCCGACTTGACCCGAACCCGGTTGACCCGACCCGATTCCCACCCCTACTGGGAATTGTAACCCACGCGTGAGTTTTTACGGTGGAAAGGTGAGGTTCTTGGTAACCCACGCGTGAGTTTTTGCCACCTATGACCCACCCGTGGGTTTTTATCACCACTCCCCCAGCCTTATAATCTGAAACATTTGAATAAACGTTTTAACCCGTGCGGTGACAGTAACATTTTTAGCAAGCCTAATAATTCAATACAACCTAGGGTGTTAATGACATATGCAGCAAGTGAATAAGTAAGATGCACCAGCCGGAAATCAAACACGGGTCTATACCGTGGCAGGGTACTATTCTACCACTAGACCACTAGTGGTTTTACTGATTCACGACACATTGCGCTGATATAAACCCTTATTGAAAAGCTGGTAGTCATCGTTCAAGTTATTCGATAATGTTTTAGCATATGTTTTCATTTTATCATTTTCATTACTAATTATTACTAGTGTTTTCTTCAAAACTTTTATCGTGTTTATCATTACTAATACAAGCATTAACATTCTGTTGCTAGTATTGTCTTCCACTGTCACATTAAGCAGTTCTAAAAACCAATTTTGGCGCCAAAAACTTGGTTAGTAAGTTTAGTGATTAATATCAAAACGAGGATAGTATGTTTCAAAAAACACACGATATGTATCAAGCAACGACTAAAATCACGATTTTACAAATATAGTTATTTGTCGCAAATCGCAATACACCATCATGTTATACGATTATTCGTCTGTTGATAAAAAGAGTGGTGATGTGTACACTCTATTAATTTATTTGCACACTCAAATTACGTGAGTTTTGACATTTATACTCTTATATCATTTAATTAGTGACGTATTTAGTGGCGTGTGTATATATTAAGGATATAATAGTCATGATATACATATTTTGGAGTGTGTTACTCCCCCGTCCTATAATTATAGTTCACCGACAAAAACACGTAATTTAATACTACCTTCGCCCCAAAATTATTGTCAACAGACAAAAAATACACATTTTAAGAAAAGTAAATTAATTACTGCTTTGATTTTTACAAAAACACTAAAAAAATAGTTTTACCCTTTAATAATTAATTAGTATTTCTTCTATTTTCGTAAATATCAATTAGGTTTATGGATAATATAGTAAACTTAAACAAACTTAACTATTATTTTTAGAAATGGACAATAATTTTGGGACGGACGGAAAAAATAGATGGGCAATAGTTTTGAAACAGAGGTAGTAAAAACATTACATTTTCAATTTTTTTTTCTTACTTTTTATACAATGTCAAGTTTACTCTTTTAACCAAGACTTCTTTGTTATCTGTATGATTTAAGTTCATTTGGATATTAATGGATTAATCTTCATCATTCATATTTATCTTAATCCAATGGATAAGATTAACTAAATACTCATTTCCTTATTTTTTTTTCAAACATTAATATCTCTAAAACCGTAAACTGTTATGCGAGAAAAAATATACCATCATACCGGACATTTAATTATCTTTCTATAAATATATGCTATATGATATAATTTCGACAATTTTCTTTTTCATTTTTTTCACCTTTTTTTTTCCTTGTTGAAAACTATAATATATGATACTAAATATCATATATGATGTAAGACTAGTATCATATATATGATATTCCATATAACGTATCATATATATATGATAGAAATTAATATTTTATCTGATTAAATAATTATTTGTAATCTATATGATGAAACATTAATATCATATATAATATTTTACGCAAAATTCAAGACGAAAAAAAAGTAATTTTTTCTTCAAAAGTATATCATAGTGCATATGTGTAGAAAGATTATTAAATGCTCGTTACGATGGTATATTTTTTTTCGTTTAACACTAAGGTGCCGTTTAGTTCAAGATTTTGAAATTTTAGAATTTTAAATTCTAGTAAATTAAAATTCCTAAGAATTTAAAATTTCTGAATTTAAAATGTCCACACCTGTTTGGTTGACATAAATTCATAATATGTTGGAATCTTAATTTTTTGTTGAACCAGTTATTAAATAAATATAATTTATATAACTTTCCTATTTAAAAAAGTAAATATCGAATATTCACTTTTTTTTTATAGAAAATTCAATAAATTTTATAAAATATTTATAAAAACATTCTATAACTTTTATAAACAATTTATACAAATTTTATTAAAAATTTATATAAAATTCATAAAAAATTTATATAAATTTTATAAAAAACTTCTTTAAAATTAATAAATTTTTTATTTAAATTTGATAAAAAACTTCTTTAAAATGTATAAATTTTTTATTTAAATTTGATAAAAAATTTATATAAATTTGATAAAAGTTTAAATAACTTTATAAAAAAATTCAATAAATTTTATAAAATTTTTCTATAAATTTTATAAACAATTTATAAAAATTTTATAAAAAAATTATTTCAAATTTATGTATATAATTTTTTTATAAAACAATTTATCTAAGTTTTATAAAAAAATTATTTGAATTTTACAAAAAAGTTATAAGTTCTTTTATGAAATTTATAAAAGAATTCAATAAAATTTATATAAATTTTATAACTTTCTTTATGTAAATTTTATTTTTGTTTTGAGTTTTTATAAAAAGATCTTTATATAAATTTTATTTTTGCTATCTAAAAGAGTAAAAACCCAAAAAATAATTTTGTTATAAATTTTTTAAATTTTATTATTTATTATATAAACATAAAAACTAGAATAAAAACGTCTAAAAAAGTTTATCAAAAATAATTTTCAAGTAAATTAAAATTCCTCACTTTTTTGAGTAATTCTAATATCCTTCATTTTGGCATTTCGGAAAATTTTAAATTACTTCGTTGAGCATACCAAACATAATATTTGGAGAAAATTAAAATGTAAATATTTTAAATATCCCCCAATATTCTCCAATATACTGCAACCAAACGGCACCTTGATGGTTTAGAAGATATTTAAAATTATAAATATTAAAATACTTTTAATCTTATTCATTACATATGATGGAGATGAATAGTGGAGATGAGTCCCGTATCCAAAATAAATATGATATTTAAAATAACCCCCTTCTATTTGTAATAATATCTTTAAATAATGATAATATAATAAACCTAGTTTACATTTTTTATTCATTTTTAAAAATAGATTATTAATTTGAGATATCCAAAATAATAATTTAAATTTTATTTTTAAAACAAAAACTGCAATAAAATTTTGAAATGTATAAATTATCATGAGTCAATTCAAAGTTTAAACTAATCATGTTTTTTTTAATTAAAAAAATATTAGTTTAAACTTTGAATTGACTCGTGATAATGGCTAAAAGCCTAATATAATATGATTAGAAATATAACCGGGTGGTCAAAGGTAAAACCCAGGTGAATACCAGTGAAATGGCAGGTCAATAGTAACAGTCAACCCATACTCAGAATCAGGGTTTTCCTAGTTGGACTGGGTTTCTTTATTCAGACCGGCTCTTGTGGAACGACCAGCTGAACTGGATTCGTTTAAGCGGGCCATTTTTGGACTTATTTAACAATCAAGTCTTCGGGCTTTTATTTTTCAACAAAATTTTTTGAAAGTATAATCAAAGAGCGAACCATATTAAATTTAAGCTGGTTAAACCGAATCGAAAAATCAAACCAAATGAAAAATAAATTTCACTTTTATATTTTTTTAAATGTAATTATATCATTTTTTTAAATATGTTGCAAGCATAAAGAGTTCTCTTATATTGGACTAAATTGTACATGATTTTTTAAAATGTATAAGAAATTTGTATATTAATGAAAGTTGGTTTTCGGATTAGATTAGCAAAATCATATCAAATAGAAAACTAAATTTGTTCTATTTTTTTGTTCGGTTTTGGTTTATTCGGTTTAATCAACCGAATAAGACACACCCTTAGCCGTTGATGATAGATAGGGTCGTCTCGTGAATTTTGAAAGCCTTGTGTCAAAAAAAAAATCTCGACCTTCGATCACCAAAATATATCTACGTCATGTTAAAATAGCAAAAATTTACTATAATTGATGCTATGTGTACCTCATTTTTAAGCTATAAATATAATTTTTATATATTTCAACTATGGCCATTTTGTTTTTGGAATAGTATTTACAAAAAGATTGAAGATTTTATTAAATTATGGGATAGCTTTTATTAAACTATACCTCCTTTATCCCAATTTATTTGTTCATTTTAAATTTTCAATTTTTTTTTCAACTTTGAAATAAAAAATAAAAAACTTGTGTATAGACAAAGAGGTCACCAACCAGACTTCCAAACAACCCGCACCTCGCCCCCATCTTCCCCAGTTGCTCCATCTTCTTCTCAACCTGTTTCATCAGTCCCTCGTACATCACCATCTACATCTCAATCTTCCCTCTTATCCTCTCCTCGACCCACTTCCCCTCGTGTTTCTCGGGCTCAGGTCATATCTCGGCCACCTCCACCTCGCACAATTACAACTCGTAGTATGCATGGTATTACTAAAACAAATACCCCTTTTAGTCTTTCCACCACTCTTACTCTATCTCCACTCCCTACAAACCCAAAAGATGCTTTGTCCGGCCCTAACTGGAATAATGCAATGTCCGACGAGCTTCATGCTCTTATTCAAAATAAGACATGGGAACTTGTACCTCGCACTCTAGGCATGAATATTATTCGATCCATGTGGGTTTTTCGTCATAAGAGGAAATTTGATGGTTCTTTTGAAAGGCATAAAGCCCGTCTCGTTGGTGACGGTAGATCTCAACAACGTGGTGTGGATTAGGGATGAAAAAAAAACCCGAACCCGACGGGGAAACCCGGAACCCGAAATAATTGGGGCGGGTCGGGGCACGCTTATCAGGTTACGGGGCGGGTTTGGGGCTTAAACGGGGATTTTTAATCGGGTTTCGGGCGGAAGTGGGGAATAATATCCCCGACCCGCCCCACCCGATTAATATATAAACATACACAAATATATATATATATATATATATATATATATATATATATATATATATATATATATATATATATATATATATATATACATATATATGAAGTATTTTGTTACTCTTTACGTAGTAAAAAAGTATTTCTCCAACATTGTTATTTTTCATGAATGTAATATGAAGGTCTACGTGATTAATGGCCTATTCTATATCATGGATTTGATGGATTTAGATGGTTGATTTAGATGATAAACATAAAGAGATGAAGGAAGGAGATGAGGGATTAGAGAGAGAAAGGAGAGAAAAAGTGAAAGGTAGAAAGAGAAAGTTAAGATGGAAAATGATTAAGTGTAAAATGGTAATCAACAACCCCTCCTAACATGCTAGGAGGGGATATATATAGCCCACCCTACATGTGGGCTATATGGACTATACATGAACTAAATGGATCACGAGCCCATTACATAATTATCGTTGGAGCGACCGATCCTTCATAAATACGTAAAACGTATTTCCAACAATCTCCCCCTAAGGGAGGTCGCTCCAAGAAACAAAGTTCTAAATAGTCTATAACTCGTGATCAATGCTAACTAAGATGTGACCAAGACTTTATTAGGAAAAACGTATTTCCAACAATCTCCCCCTAAGGGAGGTCACATCTTTTTACAAAATCTTAAACCTAGCATCTATGCTTGAGTCTTCGATCTTGTTCTTGTGAATATGCTTGATGTGATCTTTGACTTTAGTCTTGAGCATGTTTCCTTGCCTTGACCTTGTGCATTCTTCACTTGTGATATTTGCCTCTTTGTGACTTCATGTTCCACATACTTATACTTTTAAATTCTTGAAAGCTTCAGAGTTTGATACAGCGGAAGACTTGACCTTCAGGCTTTCTTGAATTTGTTGAAGTACTATTTTGTATGTAGTATAAGCATGTGGTGACGACTTCTTCTGGTTTGTACACCGCAATGCCACCTTCTTGTTACGCTGCATAAGACAGTTAGCAACAAAACAATATACACGGATGAAATGGCCTTGAACATTTCATTCTAATTCGGTAGCATTTTACCTCCGGTCGGTGAAGACCGTTGGACGATATTAAATATCGTACTTGTGGCAGGTAGTTTCAATAAAGAACCTCCTTGACAAGATTTCGCGGGTAAACCCGTTCTCTTTACTCGACCGTCCAAAGCAGACTGCGAACGTAAAGAGTGAATCATTTGGATAATATTATCCGCATGATTTGAAGCCGTCAATTCATGTTCCTGGAACAAGTGAAGTTCAATTAAGAACCGCACCATCGTTGCTTTCCAGTTGTCACTAGCTTGATTCATAAAGAATCTTGCAAGTTACCTACCAAGTGCTGTTTGATGTTAACACTAGAAGGATTTCCATTCGTCACTGTAAATACTTAATAGTATTACTCTGAATGTTCTGGCAAGATCATTAAGATATTGCGTAGAGGCCTGGAACGTGTTTAAGTTCAATTAAGAATTAAACCACTGTTGCTTTCCAGTTATCACAAGTTTGATTCATAAAGAATCGCACAAGTCACCTACCATGAGCTTTTTGATATTCGCTCAAGAAGGATTTCCATCTTCATTGTAAATACTTTCGTATTACTCGGATGTTCAGGCAAGATCATGAAGATTTTGCGTAGGACTCTTAAGATCTTTCTTACTTTTCACAGTGTGTGAAGAAGCAAGGAAATATGAAAGTGTGTCCTAATGAGATATTTGATGATCTCAAATGGCTCTAGACTCGATCGTGCATTTTGGATTTTAGTGATCGGAGGCTGGAGAGGAGTGCCACCTTTTCAATACCAGTCTATTCGGAGTGAATAAACCAATAGATAACGTGTTGATCTCCGTGTGATTAAAACAAATACCTTTTGAGAGATATTTGAGTTAGCTGGGAAGGGTTGTGCATTGCATCACTAGGTCCATGACGTCTTTCTTCAATATCGAGAATCATTAGCAAAAATGACCTCAATAGCATATGTATTGACCCGGTTTCTGCCTAAAGTTGTAAGGAGGGCTTCTTTCTTTACACCCTTTATCTTTACATTTCTTTTTCATTCTTCAACCCCTTCAATGCTTACCAATACGTCATCACTAGCACCTTGTTGTGATTGTTCCAGTGCTAACTTAAGTACTTGGTCGGCATTCAGCTACGTTCACAATCTTTCTCCATCTTTTCTAAGGACTACTATTTCTAGCTATGGAATGTCCTTGGGAAGATTCCTCCGGTTCTAGAGAAATCATTGGACTTTAACCTATCCTACCATCCTTATGTCACCACAATCTTCACCGTCGTGAATAGAGATGTTTTGGGTAAGTGTATGTCACCATGAAATCCATTTTGAAGTGCAAATCCATTTTGCTCCCCCTTAACATATGCTACGATATCCGAAAACATTTTGCACATGTCGGGATGAGCTATCACGTTAAGTCAAACCATTTATGATTGATCATATCCCATATTAAATCACATTTTCTCCCCCATATTAAAAATATTAACCCAATCGATGTTTTTAATATCAATTGATTTAATAGCATTTTAAGAAAATTTGGGAAGAAAAATGCAAGTCCAATTATCTTCATGAATTACACAAGCTCCCCCTCAAATTAATGAGGGTGTGCTGAAACGTAAAATAAATACCTTTTAAACACAAGTGTAAGGTATTTATCACGTGCAAAGATCATATATGATAATGAATTCACAAGATTAATAATGTACGAGGTAGGACCTGAATGATGGAGAACATCATATGAAAGAATCACATGGTTCTTGTTCACGAATGTTGGTCACCTCGTCACGTCCCCGAGAAAATTAATTCTCGTTGTTGAGTCAAAGCTTTCCGGTGAAATGCTTGACTTGATTATGAAAAGCGGGTTGCTATCTGAAATAATAGCAAACCATTTTGAGCATGTTTTAAAAGTTTGAACTTCTGCTCGAACTTTATTTACAACCCCGTGTCATTATTGAATGACATTTCTAGGTTCGTAAATATTATCGATTCCAGAAGACATGCTCTTTTTATCAAAACATTTTTGAACACACAATTTTGAAAGATTTAGAAAAACCTTTTGAGAAATTCTCGAAAAATTGTGTTCAAAGTTTTGAAAAACAATTACTTGAGCTTAAGATGTTGAATATCTTAAAAGCGAGCTCAAGTCCGAGAAGTTGTGAACTTCCCGTTGTTAAGGATAAGTTACCATCGGCGATAAACTTTCCTTTTATCTGAAGGACGAGTCCTAAGCTGACATTTACTTAGAAGTCGTGTTCATGAGCTTGAAAACTTTGACTGTTTTAACGGAAAGCTCATGACCGAGAAAGGTTAATTTCTCGTTATGAAGAAAAGTTCTCTTATTTAAAAGATACACTTTCCTTTCTGAGCTTAAAACTTCGAATGTTTTAATACAAGCTCATGACCGAGAAAGGTGAATTTCTCGTTAAGAGGATAAGTTATCATAAAAGATAATCTTTCCTTTATTTTAAGTTCGAGTTACAGTCTGACATTTAACTGTAAGTCACTGTGCATGAGCTTAAAAAAACCTTGAATGTTTTTGATTTTAGCTCATGCCCGAGAAAACTTAATTTCTCGTTGTTAGGATAAGTTTACCATCGGCGATAAACTTTCCTTTCTTTGAAGAGCGAGTTATAGTCTGTGATGTGACTATAAGTCCTTGTGCATGAGCTTAAAAACGTGGAATGTTTTTAACATAAGCTCATGCCCAAGAAAAATGAATTTCTCGTTTTTAGGATAAGTCATCATCGGGATGAACTTTCCTGTCTTTGGAGATCGAGTTACAGTCTGTTATGTGACTGTAAGTCCTAGTGCATGAGCTTAAAAACGTGGAATGTTTTTAACATAAGCTCATGCCCGAGAAAAATGAATTTCTCGTTTTTAGGATAAGTCATCATCGGGATGAACTTTCCTGTCTTTGGAGATCGAGTTACAGTCTGTTATGTGACTGTAAGTCCTTGTGCATGAGCTTAAAAACGTGGAATGTTTTTAACATAAGCTCATGCCCGAGAAAAATGAATTTCTCGTTTTTAGGATAAGTCATCATCAGGATGAACTTTCCTGTCTTTGGAGATCGAGTTACAGTCTGTTATGTGACTGTAAGTCCTAGTGCATGAGCTTAAAAACATGGAATGTTTTTAACATAAGCTCATGCCCGAGAAAAATGAATTTCTCGTTTTTAGGATAAGTCATCATCGGGATGAACTTTCCTGTCTTTGGAGATCGAGTTACAGTCTGTTATGTGACTGTAAGTCCTAGTTTGCAGCTTAACCATGAATCCCCTGAGACATTTGTTTCTCTGATATCTGCTTCTTCAGCAACCAAACTCTAAGAGTGTCCTTAGTTGAACGGTACACAACGATTGGACCGCTTCGTTCTTTTGGAACATCAACTTTGGTACCTGCAATCTCATTAGGAATTTGCATGCTTTGACGTGGGTTAGTAATATCAATTATAGAAGCACATGGGGGTTCACAGTTGGCTTTACTTGTTTCAGAGGCGACCTGAGTAGATGATTCGCTAGTCTTGGCTGGCAAACGTTTCCTTTTATAGAAAACCTTAAGTTTAGGCGTAAGTGAAGTATCATCTTTATCAGTTTCCTCCCTAGTAGACTTAGTAGAATCGGAGACTATCCTAGTTAAAGGGCACTCGTTTCCTACAAGAGTGAAAGTTCTACCAGTGGGGCGCCACATTTTACCAACGGGTTTGATTTTTGCGACCCACTGGGATTTAAGTCTAGCACGGGAGTTCACCTCATTAAGCAATTTTTTGATACAGGAGTCATGATTTGCCGTAAAGACACATTTTCTACATGTTTTACAAGTAGCATATTTAATGTCTGAATAATTCCTAGATGATTGATCGATGCTCCTAGAAGATGGCATGCTATGATTAGCAGTGTTGGGTAATCTAGAAGGCATCTGACTAGGTTGGACATTGCTATCTCTTGCATGTGTCTTTTGCTTAGCTTCCCCAAGACCCGATTTATGGCAAACGTCATTTGAACTAGTTCTAGACGTGGTCTTGGTATTTTTAGGGAAACTAGAGGCAATCATATGATTTGGTCTTGCTAAAGCTGGAGTGATCACATTGGGCCTAGTTGCTGGAGTGACTGGTCTAATAAGATGAACCAAATCAACTTGGGAGGCAAACCGCGGTCTCGAGGATTGTGGTCGCTCGGATCTAAATGCAGTAGGTTGTCTGACAATCGGTTGTCTGACGAACTGATTTGTAGGCGGTTTCCCCAAGATTGATGGTTTTTCAAGCTTAGTGTCCACACTAGGTCCTTTACTTTTCCTTAACTCATTTTTCAACGCAGCTATAGCAAAAACCTTTTCCTGTACTTGGGCCTTTAAAGTCTCATTTTCTTTGATCAAGTTATCTTGGAATGCCAACTTAGATTCAAGCAGTTGAATTTGTTTCAAAAGATTATCCTTTTCAGCTTTAGAATCTAGAACAGTTTGATCCAATTTTCTTTCAAGAACAACGTTTGACTTTTCAAGTTTTTCAAAGTATGTTTCAAATTTGTCCGTTTTCTTAGAAAATTCAAGTTTGGCATCCTCAAGATCTTTTGATTGCCGAGCTATGATCGTTTCGAGCTCTTTAATCTTGGAATCAGAATCAGTTAACGAGGCAGTTATAAAACATTTATCATGATGTTTAGCATTTTGAACACTTTCTCCCCCATTATGACTCTCATCGGATGAATCAGAAGTGGTATTTCTATCACTCTTTTCCATCCCATGTTTGTCATAATTAGGTTCAGAATGCCCAATATGCGGCATGTCATCAGCATATACATCATAAACAACATTACATTGTACCATGTTTGCCGGCTCTTCGTCATAAACGGGTAAGGTGTCATCAAGAGAGATCTCGTGAACATTTCCTGACGTGCCACTGGTATCTGATTCCGTGCTCTTGCCATCGTTAGGCTCAAAGTTTTCAACCGTATGACCAGTTTCCTCTTGCATCGAAGAGTCTTGCACTCCATTATCATACCCTTGCTGAAGTCGAGATCTGTCATAAATCGAAGACGAGACCGATGACATGAGTTTCAAAATCGTATCACGGAACACTCGAAGCTCGGTATGTGTATCTCGAAGAAATGATTGGCAAATCACTGAACTTTCAGGCTTGATGATATTGAATTGGAGGAAAGGCGTGAGGTGTGTCACAAGAGCCTTATATGCAAGTGCCGATGCAGAGTGATGAAAGCTTTCATTGTTGAGTTGCTCGGCGAGTTGGGTCAAAGTGGTGAAAATTGAGTCGATGAATATATGACGATCTTGTCCAAAGATTGTCAGAAATTCGCTCCCTCCTTGAATCCGTGAAAGAGTAACTAGATGACACTGAAGCATTTGAAATGAATTTATACCACTTTCTTTAGCTTTGTCTTGCATTCGATGCAAGTCTCCCTCTTTAAGTATCGAATTGAATGAATCCATTGAAAATTCGATGACAGATTCTTGGATCTTTGACTGGAAAAATATCTTTCACCTGGCTCAGTTATATTTATCGGCTCAAATGTTGATAAGACAAACCGGAGATCAATACAAATAAAGGTCACTCTAAAAATAAAGTCCGTCAACTAATAAATCCAAGCTACGGTAAATTTAATGAACGGCCCGCCAAATATTTTTCCACGTTAATATTTTCAAGATACCCGTCTCAACACGATTTGCCAAAAGAAAAACAAGTGACAAAATACACAAAATTAATTTAACTAAAAAGAAAATTTACTTTACAATATAAAAATAGAAAAAGTTACCTTAAAAAAAATTACTTAACTAAAATTTGTAAATAAATAAAATAACATAAAAAAAAAAAACGTATATTTGAATGAAAAAAAAAACGTTTGTTTTTATATAAAGACTTGATATGTGTTTTGTTTTCTTGTTTCCACCGCCCAAAATAGAACGTGGCCCAATATTAGTTACTGGGTCAAAAACACGTGTCTGTATTTAACAGAAAGAATAGCCCCACTTAAATAGTTTGTATTGTAACCTCCGCCAGTGGTTTCTTTAAAAGTACACAAGATCAGATAGTAAGTAGAGAAATCGTGTAAGTGATAATGTATACAGTATTAATACCCTTTACCTACTCATACCCCCTCATAACATAATCTCAACAAAGAAAAGCTTTGTTTCATCCGCCCACCAGCCTAGATTCTCCCAAGCTCATCTCACCACATATTTTCATCCGCCCCAACTCATGCTGAAACCCATATGCCCTTTTCTCTTTCTCAAATGCAGCCACCAACACTTAAAACTTGATCTATTTCAAACCAGGATGTGCCTTCCTTTATCTCAAATAAATCCCATAACAATGTTTACACCAATAACATTCGTATATATAGATACTCCAAAGTAATTCGAAATCCAATAATTTATATAATCTGAGTAACCGCTAACAAAAGGCTTCAAGATCTCGATTCAATGAGGTCTCGGGTAGGTTTTCTTTTTATTGTTTATCGTCTAATCATATTCTCTCTCATCTGTCGAGTCATTCTTGTCAAGTGATGTTTTGTCGAGTTTTTGGTGGGTGTGGGATGAGATAGATTGGTGTCGAGGGATAGTTGCTTGAGTCGAGAGTGGTTGTTGCTGTTGATGGGGTCTTGATGTCCGAGTCTCTTGGTGATGGGTTTTATAAAAAAGTTTGTGGGTGTGGTTGGTTATGGTCAAGGGTGTGTTTGTTTGTGTCGAGGGAGAGAGTGAGGGGTGTCCGAGAGTCGAGGGAGTCGAGTGTGCGAAGAGAGTGTTTTTGTCGAGTCCAGTGAGCCGAGGGAGTGTTTGATGGTCGGGGTGAGGAGACGAGGCTGTTGTTGTCGAGTTCGATGAGGGTGTGTTGTCAAATTCGTCCGTTATGTTTGAAATGGTTGCTTCATTCGAAAGAGTTCCGAATCGGAACTTGTTCGTTCGGAAGAGTTCCGAATCGGAACTTGTTCGTTCGGAAGAGTTCCGAATCGGAACTTGTTCGTTCGGAAGAGTTCCGAATCGGAAGAGTTCCTTCACCCGGAACTTTTTTCTTCACCCGGAACTTTTGTTCTTCACCCGGAACTTTGTCTTCACCCGGAAGTTTCGTTCACCCGGAACTTTTGGGTTTGATTCGGAAGTTAGAGTTAGAGGTTGATTCGGAACTTAGAGTTTGACCCGGAACAATTGAGATTGATTCGGAACTTTTAGTTTGATTCGGAACAGGACAAAAACTGCATGACTGACTGACTGGAAACCCAAAAACCTTGATAAACGACAAGACTGAAGGACAGCAGGACTGAAATTGGACAAAAAACTGAGACCCAATAGATTAAAAATAAAGAAAAAATACTGATTATAAAAAAATATTGATTAAAAAACTATAAAAACTGTTTATAAAAAGTAGAAACTGAATAAAGTAATAACTGATAAAAAAGTAAAAAAAATAATATGATTAAAGTAATAACTGGTAAAATTGATTAAAAAAAATAAAAAAATAAAAAATAAAAAAATAAAAAAAAATAATAAAAAATTGATTCAAACAAAAAAAGTAATCAAAATAGAAGGATTTAATAAAAAAAAATACAAAATTGAAAAGAGAAAAACACAAACTTTTATAAAAAAACACCAACTTTTTATAAAAACACAAACTTTTTAAGATTTTATAAAGAAATTTTTGATTTTTATATAAAAATTTGTGATTTTTTTATCTAAAAAGTAAGTAAATTTGAAGATTTGATATGATTTAACACATAAAAACACAAACTTTTTATAAAAAATACAAACTTTTTAATATTTAAGCATAATTAAATCAAAACCCACCAAAATCAAAAAGAAATAAAACAAGAATAAACCAAACTAACCATGGCTCTAATACCAATTGAAGGTCTACGAGATTAATGGCCTATTCTATATCATGGATTTGATGGATTAGGTTGGTTGATTTAGATGATAATCATAAGGAAATGAAGGAATGAGATGAGGGATTAGAGAGAGAAAGGAGAGAAAAGGGGAAAGGTAGAGAGAGAAAGTTAAGATGGAAAATGATTAAGTGTAAAATGGTAATCAACAACCCCTCCTAACATGCTAGGAGGGGATATATATAGCCCACCCCACACCCGCCCCGTTGCCATCCCTAGTGTGGATTGTGATGAAACATTTAGTCCGGTTGTTAAACCGACTACGATACACACGGTTCTTTCTATTACATTATCCCATTCTTGGCCTATACATCAATTGGACGTTAAAAATGCATTTTTGCATGGTTCATTACATGACACAGTTTATATACATCAACCTGTGGGATTTCGAGACTTGCATTATCCGGATCACGTGTGCTTGCTTAAGAAATCTCTTTACAGACTCAAACAAGCTCCGCGAGCTTGGTATCAACGGTTCGCTGATTTTGTTTTTACTATTGGTTTTATACACAACAAGTGTGATCATTCATTATTTATTTATCAACATGGTCGTGATACAACCTATATTTTATTGTATGTTGATGGCATAATTCTGACAGCATCATCACAACATCTACAACAATGTATCATGTCTCTTCTTGCTAAAGAATTTGCAATGACTGACCTCGGACCATTGAGTTATTTTTTGGGAATTTATGTTAAAAGACATGCAGGTGGTCTTTTTCTTTCTCAGCGGACTTATGCAGAAGATACACTTAAGCGTGCAGGCATGTCTACATGTAACCCAGTTGCTACCCCTGTCGATACTAATTCTAAGCTGAGTATTTCTTCCGGTTCTCCATATGAAGATCCTACTCATTATAGAAGTCTCGTTGGGGCTCTACAATATCTTACCTTTACAAGACCCGATATCTCATATGTTGTGCAACAAATTTGTTTACATATGCACGATCCTAAAGTTGATCATATGAACGCCATCAAGAGGATTTTGCGTTACATTCATGGCACTGTTAACTATGGTTTACATCTTTACTGTAAAACCGAATGCTTTTACCATGAACAGTACACTTAGTAAATGTACGTACATATTAAAACTTTCCTTTTATAGCATGAACACGTGTCACGATTAGTAATTACAGAAGTTATGTACGTATAATTACACGATAAGTATTAAGTACGTGTTAGTACACGATAGTTATTACCAATAATAATTATAATCACGAACATGAAATCATGAACGTAAAAATCACGAACACGTAACTACGTACTTAATTAATATTATACGATTAATATCGTTATGTACAAGTATTTAAACACGAACATTTAATTATAACACGAGAACAGGAGCACGTATTGTAGAACACGAGAAAACTCTGGGTTTTCCCTTGTGGGCCATAGTAGCCGCGGCACCAAAGAGAGAAACGGGCCAAGCCCAATTGATTTTTAGTAATAAACAAATAAAGGAAAATACTTTTTCACTTTACAGAGAATTTTCAAGAAACTAAAAACCCTACTCCTTTTTCTTCTCTCTTGTGGCCGGTGACATCATCACCACCAAAGGGGTGATTGTTTGGTTTTTAGCTAATCGATTCCAAGATTGTGTTCGTATTATTCTTCTTTAATCTTTTCACGCATTAGGTAATCCGTAAACCATTTTGTTTTTTCTTTTATTTAATTAATTAGCACATGAACATTAATTAAATAAAAACATGGATTAAAAACATATCATGGGATCAAGGTGGTAAAAATTAAGGGTTGTTCGAGTTTGGTTTGCTCGGCCGATACACAAACCGAGAGCCTCAAGGCTCTCGGCGTGTTCTTTGTCACGCCACCAACCGAGATCTAGGATCTCGGTGGTGTTTGGTTCGGTCGACAGCAGGGACAAGGGACCCCAACATGCGTCGGGGTGTCCTTGTGGTTGGTTTGGGTCACGGCAGCCAGCAGCCCACCACCGGCACACAACCGGTGGCAGTCGGGGTCAGGCAGGAGGGACACGCTGCGTAGCAGTGGCAACCATCAGCACACAGTCGGTGGGAATACCGCTGTTTGTAGCGCTAACCGAGACAAAGAACCACCGGCTTAAGCCGGTGGCGGCCTTAACAAAGGCAGTGGAAACCGGTCAAACCGGTTTGCCACTGTTATGGGGTGTTTGGTTCGGACCGGTTCAAGGGGTTCCAGGTCCGGTTCACGACATGTCTAAATTAATTACATGGGTCCGGTTCATGACTAAAATAGTACAAGTATTTATTTTACAAGATATAAAATTTACAAGTTAACTAAATTAATTTAACATGTCATATAATTAATTTAATTAAATCATGAACTTAGGTTAATTATTATTTAGAAAATAATACATGTTTTAACCTAAGTATTTAATTATTTAATTTAGACTATAGTATTAATTAATTATTAAGACAGGAAATATAATTAATTAATAAACATGACTTAGGTTATTATTAATATAATATTAATATATGTTTTAACATAAGTATTTTATACACTTTAATTTAATTAAAGCATGTTATATTTAATTAAATCATATAATCTATAGTTTATTTAATTAGCATGTATTATTAATAAACTATACTATAATTACATGGCTTATGATATTTAATTTAGCTTAATTCTAAATATGGAAACTTTCTGATTCAGGAAACTTACTATTTTTGGAAACTTTCTAGTTTTAGAAACTGATATGTTTTGAGAAGTTAATCTATTTTTGGAAACTTTCTATTTTTGGAAACTTTCTATTTTTGGAAACTTTAGTCTATTTTGGAAACTTTCTATTTTTGGAAACTTTCTATTTTTGGAAACTTTCTATTTTAGGAAACCTGCTATTTTTAGAAAGTTACTTATTACTACACAACAAGTATAATAATACAAGAAATACAAGTAATACTTAATCAAAACATACAGAATACATGATAAACACAGCATAACGTTGAAATAAGTAAAATAAGACATGAACATATAAAACAAGGTAAGACACGATATAAAATCAGTTACGTACCCAGTAATCAGAATACTTATACACGTATACTATTTATGTAGAATTAGTGAGATCGAAGTAGGACTTCCTTCCGTTCGTCTTCTTCGTTCATTGGACATAAGGTACGATTTCCCGTCCTTTTAGTATGGACATTCTTTCCTTATTAGGATTCCCCATTTGCAGCCAACTATTTTCCTAGTATTTGTTTTATATGTTTGATACTTATGTTAGATAAAGAGCCTAAGCCATATACATGCATGACTAGTGTCACCTAGTTATGGAGGTACCATAACCATAACACTGGAGGCACCATTGTTATGACTTCCCACCGCGAAGTGATTGCTCGTGGCGTCCCTTTTCAGTTTTAGCCATTATATTATCATGTGGGGTGTATGGGTGCATCCTAGTTACATGTTTACCAGTAATATCAGAGTGAATGCGATGTGTGCCTTGCATCCTTCACTAGGAGTTGATCCCTCCTACCCAGAATATTTAATTAAAGGCAACCCCTCTAATTGCATGACGAGGTCTCCCCTCCAAGTATTCATGCACGGTGGAACCTCATGACCTATATGGGCTATTTGGCTAATTAAACAAATTTTCATAGAAACATAAGTCTTTTCAAACTATAAAACCAGTTTTATGAACATGAATCCAGATTACTTAGAACTTAGAATATTCTGCTGCTATTAGTCTTATATGCTTACGTTATTCCATGTCATATTTGTATATCCGTGCACTGAGCGTTATGCTCAGCCGTTTTTCTTTCATGTTCCCAAACGGCAGGTACTCAAGGGCGCTCGTAGACTTTAAGCGTACGTGCATATGGATTGGAAGCTATCTAGCCTTCTCTACTTTATGCATTTTATCAAACATTTTGCTACTTATTTCTATGGACATTGCTTAGTCCTTTTCCTTTACGGTACTTATGTTTGTGTGTGGTGAGCTTATACTTTGGGGTACCGATGTTTGTTTCCGGTATTTCCTTTTTTGGTCATGTAATGTTTAAGACATTTTTCTTGTATGCTTTGATGATACGCCATAATCACGCGTGACATTCCATTTAACAAAATAGGGTGTTACAATTATGGTATCAGAGCCAAGGCTTCGACTTGTAGGCTCTCAAAATACGACCTGTGATTAGTGGGTAGTCACTATGATCTTTCTAGAACTAACAGTCGGTTTTCATGCATTCATTGTTTTCATGCATTCATGATATATGTCATTGTCGCAGGTTTATGACTAAGTAATGGTTGGTACAGGACTGGCCCTATTTAGTCGCATGTGCTTTTATCGAAACTTTTAACTTTAGGACCGACCCATTGGCGTCCCCTCGCCATGTCTTTTGTTTTGGGTGAACTGACCATAGGCGTTCACTCTCGCGCATATAAAAGTTTTCATAAAACTACATCATGCATTCATACACTATTTTTCCTGCATAAAATTTTTCTCATGATTTATTAGCATAATTTTTTTTTCATGTATATATTTTATGTTCTAATCATGTATTTTGTTTTATACTGTCAGATGGTTCTCACACGCGAGCAGGAACAACTCAATACAGCAGTCCAAGCTGCGATGAAAGCTTTGCTTCCTCAGCTGAGGAACGAATCAGAGCTGAGGTGCAGGCTGCCAACAATCAGCAACAACACCCAGTTCCTCCTCCTCCTCTTCCAGCAACATTGGTCACATGGCTGGAGAGATTCAACAAGCAACGTTCTCGATCCTTCGAGAGAACTGACAGCCCTAACGAAGCTGAAAGCTGGTTGGCTAATATCGAGAAGATATTCGATGCAATAGGCTGTGACCCCGTCTTCAAGTCGAGGTTGGCATGTTACAAGTTCGAAGGTGATGTACTGGGATGGTGGAAGGCAGTCAAGCAGTCTGAGGGAGGTGACAAGTGGGTGGCTGGTTTGACTTGGGCTCAGTTCAGGGAGTTAGTGATGGGACAGTTCTTTCCCAAGGCTGAGTAAGACAAGCTGAAGAGGGAATACCACATGATCAGGCAGAGAGCTGGGGAGAACAACAACGAGTTTATGCAGCGCTTTCTTCGTTTGGCTGGTTTTCTTGGCGCAGCAGCAGGTACTACCGAATAGCAAGCATACCACTTCTGGTGAGCGCTTCACATCGGTCGCCAACAATTTGGTATGTGCTACCTTCAACACGGTGGCACAAGTTGCGAATGCAGCACGTAAGCTGGAGATACTATAGGAAAGAGAGGAATTCGGGGAAGCAGAGAGACCCAAGAAAATGTATTTATTCGTCATTCAGCGGTGACCATTTCAAATTCATTCGGTACTATCCAATATTTATCTTTCTCTTAAACAGCATCTTTCAGGCAGAAGACTGGGGACCGGTCTCAGCCGGCTACTCAGCAACAGCCTACTCAGCCCAAGGGTAACGGTCAGACTCAAGACCGTTCTGCTACGGATAGGCGAGGCGGTAATGATAATTACTGTAACAACGCTGGAAACTCCAACAGCAGCAGGTCCGCACACTTACTCATTCCTTATATTACATCTGATAATTCATAATTCTGACACATTAGCAATCTTCAGGAATCATGGTAATGGGAAGGAGCAGAACCAAAGAGGTTCACAACCTAACCGTCCAGCTATCACTGGTATTACATCTTACGATTTTCCGCATTGTCCTTTTGTACCTATAAATCATGTCTCATGTGTACTTTCCAAACAGGCTCCCAACCAGCAAGGGCACCTACTGGAGGGTATACTCACCCTCTCTGCACAACCTGCAACCGTAGGCACCCAGGGCCATGTCGCCGCGACAGCGACGCTTGCTTCAAGTGTGACCTTACTGGTAATCGCCTGAAGGACTGCCGCAAGGGCGAGATGGAGGGCACATCTGGACATGCTTATTCCAAGCCACCTCCTACTAGTGGACGGGTGTACACGACTTCTCGCGATCAGGTCAACAAGTCTACAGGTACCATCACTGGAATCTTGTATATGTATGGTCAAGCTGCATGTGTTTTATTTGACACGGGTGCTACTCACTCGGTTATTTCTACTGCTTATGCCAAGAATGTTAGGATATCACCTATGCCTTTAGAGAATGTACTAAACGTTTCCACGCCTTTAAGAGAATTTGTACGCATAACCCATGGGTACAAGAGCTTTCCCATAGAGTTGGACGACAAGATTCGTCATGTTGACGCACTTCCTTTGGATATGTGCGATTTTGACATGATATTAGGCATGGACTGGCTATCCAAACATCACGCCACCATAGACTGCCATGCATATCGGGTCATCTTCGGTGATGTAAATGCACCAGAGTACATTCACAACGAGTTCGTACCCGGAAGGTCTGTACAAATAATTTCGACCTTGCAAGCACATGCACTATTGTCACATGGTTGTGAGGGCTATCTTGCTAATGTTCACGATTTGGAGGCTGAATCTCCATCTATCCAGAATCAGCCGATCATGTCAGAATTCGCAGACGTGTTTCTAGAAGAACTTCTGGGCATACCACTTGCTCGTGAAGTGGAGTTTAATATTGAGCTCGTCCCAGAAGCTGAGCCAATATCCAAGGCTCCTTATTGCATGGCTCCCATAGAGCTGAAGGAGTTCAAGGAACAACTACAGGAACTGTTAGAACGTGGGTTCATTCGACCTAGTGCTTCTCTATGGGGCACACCTGTTCTATTCGTAAAGAAGAAGGACAGCAGCATGCGTCTGTGCATAGATTATCGTGAGCTTAACAAGATCACCATCAGGAATAGATATTCGCTGCCACGCATTGATGACTTGTTTGGCCAACTCCAAGTGGCCAAACATTTCTCCAAGATTGATCTGAGGTCGGGCTATCATCAGTTACGAGAGCAGGACATCACCAAGACTGCTTTCCGTACACGCTATGGGCACTACGAATTCATAGTCATGCCATTTGGCCTTACCAATGCTCCAGCTGTCTTCATGGATCTGATGAATCGTATCTTCCATGAGTTCCTGGACAAGTTCGTCATTGTCTTCATTGATGACATTCTGATTTTCTCTAAGTCCAAGGAGGAACACGAAGACCATCTTCGTACTGTACTACAGATACTTCGCCAGAAGCAGTTGTATGCTAAATTCTCCAAGTGTGAGTTTTGGTTAGACAAGGTCGCGTTCCTAGGCCACATTGTATCAGCAGAAGGAATCACCATGGATCCAGCAAAGGTTGAGGCTATTACCAAGTGGCCAAGACTGACATCAGCGACTGAAGTTCGCAGTTTCCTAGGCTTAGCTGGTTACTACCGTAGGTTCACAGAGAACTTTTCCCGCTTAGCACTGCCATTGACCAAACTGATGCAGAAAGGGAAGAAATTCGTCTGGACGGAAGAAAGAGAGAAGAGCTTTAAAGACCTAAAACAGAAGTTAGTATCTGCACCAATTCTTACTCTCTGATCTGGTACAGGTGGATTTCAAATCTATAGTGATGCTTCAGGGAAGGGACTTGGTTGTGTTCTGTTGGGAATAAAATGTAGCCAGTCCACTTGAACGCTGACAAGAAGAAAACAAGCGTTGATAAGAAGAGAACAAGCGCTGATAGATCAAGCGTTGACAGGAAGAAGTCAAACGTTGATAGGTTGAAGACAAGCACTGATAGAAAGATATGGTCTACGCGTATTATGTTTCTAATTTGTTTCTAGTAAAGATAGGATCAACATTGTATTTTCTATAATTATCTTTACCTAGAATAGTTGATACGTAGACTCTTGTACAAGGCTTCTTATGTCTATAAAAGAAGACCTTTAGGTTATGTTTCATAATAAGTTTTTCATACGTTAAACACTTTCATTGTAAGCAAGTTCGTTATTATCAATCAAGTGAAAGTTTGTTTTACATCCTTTGTGTGTTCTTGTTTAAGTGTTAATTCCGCATAACACTTAAATTACTTTATACATAAACAAAGTTTCTCTACGTGTATAACTTGATCTAATCTCGTTTGCACAAGCTAAATCGATCTAAGTTTGGGATCAACAAGTGGTATCAGAGCTTGTTGAGAAACTTTGATCTAAAAGAACACAAGAACCCTAAATCACCAAAACCCTAATTTTTCACAAAACCCTAAAAACATCATGTCCACTCCAGAAGTAACCTCCTCCCCCTCAAACCACAACATCAAGATTCCCATGCTAGATGCAGACAATTTTGAGTTGTGGAAGTTCAACTTTGAGCAATATCTGCAAATCCATGACTACACTCTCTGGGAGATTATTAAATATGGAAACACATTCAATAAAGCTCAAAAGATTGCAGATGCCATTGCTACAAGATCAGCTGTTCAAGGATGTTCTGAAGCAGATAAGAAAGAAAAACCTGAAGATGGTAGAGCTGTGTCTGCTGATGACATAGCAAAGAAAAGGGTTGATATGAAAACCCTAAGCATTCTGAAAATTTTTTTGGGACAAGAAAATCAACACAAATACAGAGGTTATGAGTCTGCAAAAGATCCTTGGGAAGCCCTTGAAGTTGCATATGGTGGTAATGCTGATACTGTGGAAGAGAAAAGGAAGCAACTCTTACATGAGTATGCTGTTTTTAAGGCTCAAACTAATGAGAAGCTAAGTAGTGTGAGAAGCAGACTTCTTGACATTACAAGCAAGCTGTCCTTCATGGGGACAGTAATTGGTGATGTTGACATTATTGCCACTTTTCTTAAAAGCCTTGGTGATGCGTGGAAGATTGAGGCAAGATCTATAATTGCCAACAACACTCACAAAAGTTCTACTTTTGATGATGTTTACAACAAACTGACGCTGTTGGAGAATGAAACTCTTTTGGATCATGGAAGTAAGTCTACCAATAGTAACATGGCCTTCTTCTCACATAGTGAAGGTCAATTCGATCAGAAGGACTCATACATGCACCCAGTTACTGGATCAACATGTGTCAACGCTGGATCATACCCTGTCAACGCCTCACATTCAGACGCTGACACATACAAAATTGAATCTCCAAGAGTTAAGCCTGCTGGTTTGGATCTGGATACTGTGTGTGCATACATTGCTTCATTGCCCAATGGTTCAGTGATTACATATGAGGACCTTGAGCAAATAAGTGATGAGCACTTAGAGGAGATGGTATTAAAGTGGAACATGGCTCTTGCAAGTATAAGAGCAAACAGATGAAATAGAAGGTTCAAGAAGAAGATGACTTTTAATGCTAAGGACACTGCTGGATTTGATAAATCCAAGGTTGAGTGTTACAATTGTCATTGTATGGGGTACTTTATGAGAGAATGCAGATCTCCAAGAAGATTTGATGCTGGAAAACCCTCAAGCCAAATTTTTAAGGTCAGGATCCTAAGGCCATGGTGGCAGTACAAGAAATTGATGGTATTGGATGGGACTGGAGCTATTTGGCTAAGGATGAGGAAGAAGATAAAGCTTTGGTTGCCGAGATAGAAGAAGAAGAGCATGTCCAATATGCTCTCATGGCACATTCCTCATCTTCATCAGACAATGAGGTATATGATGATGCTTTTTGTAGTAAGGGTTGTCGTTTAAATACTGAAAGACTTAACAAAGAGGTTTTAAGATTGTTAGGAGATGTGAGTACTGAGAGATGCAAGTTGTCTAACTATCAACTTGCTCTCACTCAAACTGAAAAGACAGTTTATGAGTATAAGAAAATGGAGCTTGACCTAAAAGATAAAATAAATATCTTAAAACATGATTTAAATGCTAGTAATGATATTAGAAACATCATGGAAAGGGTCAATGCTGAATTACAGGCTAAGTTAGATGAGGCTATCAAGAATAAGGATAATGTAGACCTTAAAATTCAGAGATTTGATAAGGCCTCACAAACCCTAGGAGAATGTGTTGGTAAACAGAGGGATTCTAGGGACATGACTGGGATTGGGATGAAAGAGTATTCTGGTGTTCCACCACCAGCTGGGGACTTCTATGGTGTCCAAAGAAAGGACTTATCTTGGACAGGTTTACCAGAACTCCAAGAAGAGGAATTTATTCCTCCACCAAGAGTCCTTACCCCAGTAGAGGAATATAGGCAAAAGTTGACTGATTTGAATGAATGGAAGAAAGCCAACCCTACCTTGTTTGTCAAGGGTGGCATGCTTTGTGATAGTCCAAATGAGTCGACCCCTATCAAAGTAACAAACCAATCACTGGAAAGACTGTTGACCTTGGCTCAAACACTGTTAGAAAACCTAGCATTAAGTATGCAGAAATGTATAGGAATACTAGGTCACCAAAAAGCCAAGTTAGTGATAATGGAACAGGTTTCTTTTCTTCTAGACCTAGAGTTGTGTCTAGAAAAGCCTGTTACACTTGTGGTAGCTTTTCACATTTAGCTTATAAGTGTGTCAACGCTTCCAAGGTCAACGCTGACAAAAGGTCAAAAACTGTCAGACCCAAAACTTTTGTGGAGAAAAGTCCACAAGTTGTTAGACCAGCCCCATTCTTTACTAAAGGGTCTAACACTCATGGACAAAAACCTTTTCAGAAGACCAATACATGGTCTAATAGGCAATGGGTTCCTGTAGCAAACCCTAGGTTCAACGCTGATAAGGGTAATTTCAGCGTTACAAGACCAAATCTAACGCTGACAGAAATGTTGCCAGACCAAATAATGGTAAATATTTGCAACCACAGGGAAAGGGGTCTAAAGCTTCTTCTAGCTTAACATGGAGACCTAAGCAAGATCAAAACCCTAATTCTAATGGGATGTCTATGACCTGCAACAGATTTAATTATATTTCAAAGGTCATCACAAAACCAATTGGGGTTAACTGGGTGTTTCATCCAAAAAGGGATGAACAAGGGGTTGTTATGAGAACTAAGTATGTTCTTGTTGAACAACCAGATGAATCCAAGTCTGCTCAGGCTTGGGTTCCCAAAGAAAACTAATTTGTTTTCTTTATGTGTAGGGCATTCAAAAACATGTGAATGATTATGGCTATTGGGATAGTGGATGCTCTAGGCACATGACTGGGAAGGAATATTACCTTACTAACTTCACTCCCATTAAGGATGGTGATAAATTTTACTTTGGAGGCGGATATGGAACTATCACAGGCAAAGGAACTCTTCTCACCAAAAACTTGCGTTTTGAAAACGTGTTTCTGGTAAAAGAACTTGATTACAATCTTTTTAGTGTATCACAAGTCTGTGATAACAAAATAAGGTTCTTTTTACTGATACTGAATGCTTGGTATTGAGCAAGGATTTTAAAATACCAGATGAGAAATTTATTGACTATAGAACACCTAGGCATAAGGACATTTATAATGTGAATCTTAATGGTATTAGGATGAATAATAATATGTCATGTTTTTATGCTAAAGCTTCAGTTGATGAGAGTAATCTATGGCACAAGAGATTAGGGCACATTAACTTTAAAAATATAAACAGACTTGTGAGACTTGGTTTGGTTGATGGTTTGCCTGAAAAGGCTTTCCACAATGACCACTCTTGTGTTGCATGCCTTAAAGGCAAACAGCACAAGGTCTCATTTAAGTCTAAACATGTGCACTCCAGTTCTAAACCACTTCACTTGCTGCATATGGACCTGTTTGGTCCAACTAATATAGAGAGTTTGAATGGTAAATCATACTGCTTTGTCATCACAGATGACTTTTCTAGGTTTACTTGGACTTTCTTTTTAACCATGGAAAGTGACACTGCTGATACTTTATTTAACTTTATTAACCAAATTGAGAAAAAGACTGGTAATGAAGTTAAAATGCTTAGAAGGATAATGGTGGTGAGTTTAGAAATAAACCGTTGGATGATGTTTGTGCCAAGAAAGGGATTACTAGGCATTTTAGTATTGCTAGAACCCCACAGCAAAATGGGGTTGGTGAGAGAAAGAATAGAACCCTAATTGAAGCAGCCAGGACTATGTTGGCTGATGCTCACTTTCCCATAGCTTTTTGGGCTGAGGCTGTGAATACAGCTTGTTATGTTCAGAATAGAGCATTGGTCAACAAGATACATAACAAAACACCTTATGAGTTACTTTGGGGAAGGAAACCTAATATTGGTTTTCTTAAACCTTTTGGCTGTCATGTAGTTGTGTTGGATACTAGTGATGCCTTAGGTAAATTTAGTGCTAAAGGTGATGAAGGCTATTTCATGGGTTATTCAGTGCAGAGTAAGGGATATAAGGTTTACCTTAAAAAGGAAAAACGTATAATTGAAAAAGTACATGTTAGGTTTTTAGAGAGTAAACCTAGTGATCCTGAAAGTGGTCCAAATTGGTTGTTTGACTTGGAACCTCTATCTAGGACTTTGAATTATATGCCTGTTACTAATCCAGACATTGTGAAGGTAACTTCAAATGTTGTGGAAGAACCAGTTGTTGATGTTTCAGGTACACAGGTTAATGAATAGGTTGGATCACAAGCAGACAAGTCATCTCCCATACTTGAGTATGTCACTATTCCCATATGGACAGATGCTTTTGCTGCTGCTGCTGCTGCTGGAAAGGAAAATGGTGGTCCCCAAGTATCACCAGTTAACAATATGCATGGTCCTTCAGGCGCTGACAAAGGCAAATCTGGCGCTGACAGGACAAATTCAGGCGTTGATGGCTCAAACGCTGACAACACCATTTCAGGCGTGGATGGATCAAACGTTGACAACCTTGGTTCAGGCGTTGACAACTCTTTTGAGCATTTTTTCTCTTCCAATTTTGAACTAGGTGAACCTTCAAGCAGAAATGAAGAGGTTCATACGTATATTGATGGAAGAGAGTCTAAAGAAGATATTGGTAACTTGGATGATGAGATTGAAGACAACAGACTTTTTGAGGGAGGAGTTCTCACTTCTACCATGAAGAATCACCCCTCTTCTCAAATTATTAGGGATGTCATGTCTCCTGTTCAGACTAGAAGATCTCATCAAAGTCTTGGAGGATTTATTGCCAATATACACAAGAAGGTTGATACCCCTCTTGTTCAAGCATGTTTGTTTGCTTGTTTTCTGTCACAACAGGAACCCAACAAGATTTTTGATGCTCTCAAAGAACCAAGTTGGGTGGAAGCAATGCAGGATGAGCTTCACCAATTTGCTATTCAGGATGTTTGAGAATTGGTTGATTGTCCCAGATATGTCAGACCTATTGGGACAAGATGGGTTCTTAGAAACAAGAAAGATGAAAGAGGCATTGTGGTCAGAAACAAGGCACGTTTAGTGGCTCAGGGATATACACAAGAGGAAGGGATAGAATATGAGGAGGTCTTTGCACCAGTTGCAAGGATTAAGGCTATAAGGATATTTCTAGCCTATGTTTCCTGCATGGACTTTACTGTCTATCAAATGGATGTGAAGAGTGCTTTCCTTTATGGAATAATTGTTGAGGAGGTATATGTTATAAAGCCTCCTGGTTTTGAAGATCCAGAGCATCCAGACAAGGTGTATAGAGTCAAGAAAGCTATGTATGGATTTCATCAAGCCCCAAGAGCATGGTATGGTACATTGTCCACCTATCTGGTGGAAAATGGATTCAAAAGGGACACCATAGACCAGACATTATTTACAAAGAAGACTGGTAAGGATGTCTTACTTGTTCAGGTTTATGTGGATGATATCATCTTTGGTTCTACTAATCCAAAGATGAGTGAAGACTTTTCCAAGCTTATGACAGACAAATTCAAGATTAGTGCAATGGGGGAGATGAACTTCTTTCTAGGGTTACAAGTTCAGTAGAAAGAAGATGGTATCTTCATCTCTCAAGATAAGTATGTCGCAGAGATCTTGAAGAAGTTTGGCTTTTCTCCACATGAAAAGAGGGCCACTACTCCTATGGATAGAGAACACCCTTGGGGAAAAGTTGGAGATGGAAAAGATGTGGATGTCAGGCACTATAGATCAATGACTGGTTCATTGATGTATCTCACAGCCTCAAGACCTGACATTATGTTTGCTGTGTGTGCATGTGCACGCCATCAAGTGACTCCCAAAGAGTGTCACCTTCATGCTGTCAAGAGAATCTTTAGGTACCTTAGATGTTATCCAGATCTTGGATTGTGGTACCCAAAATATTCACCATTGGAGCTTATTGCATATTCAGACAGTGACTATGGTGGTGATAATTTTGATAGAAAATCCACAACTGGTGGATGTCAGTTTCTTGGGAGTAGGTTGATATCTTGGCAATGCAAGAAACAAACAGTGGTGGCCAATTCTACAACTAAAGCAGAGTATGTTGCTGCAGCTGCTTGTTGTGGACAAGCCTTATGGATTCAGAACCAGCTGTTGGATTATGGGTATAATTTCATGCATACCAAGATTTTTGTAGACAATAACAGTAATTTATGCATTATTAAAATCCTGTACATCATTCTAAAACAAAACACATAGAATAGACATCATTTTATAAGAGATTGTTTTGAAAAGGGTCTAATACAACCAGATAGGGTTGACACAGAAGAAAATGTGTCTGATTTATTAACTAAACCTTTTGATGCTGGAAGGTTTCAATACTTGGTAACAAGTATTGGAATGATCAATCTCACATAATATGTGTTTTAGGGTCTTAATGTAAAAGTATGTACAGGATATGCATTGTTATTGGTCTTTTTGAGAAGTTAGATTTTCCACTATATTTGTCTAACGCTGACAAAGGTTACCTTAACGCTGACAAGTGTTATCGTGACGTTGTCAGCAACAATGTTAGTTTTGTGGTTTTTGATCTAAGTGTGCAGGTGTTGATAGCATTGTACCATTGGATACAGAGTTGCTTATGGATCCTTGGAGAATCATTTGAGCTTGTTTTTATTTATGGATGATGGTTGGAATATTTATATTCCTATCTTGACATAAATTTTTATATTCATGCATATTATTGGGCAACATATGTATCACAGTTTAAGGGGAGGTTTTAGGAACCTTTAGGACTTTTGGGTATTCTTATAATACTCTTATCACAATTCTAGATTGTGTCCACAGGTGAGTATGAGTTAGCTTACTAAATCATGAGGCACTGTAACATGCAAAGTTGATATACTATGCATGCTGCCAAGACATTTTTGGCCTAGAATTGGATGTGGTCTGTTGGGAGACTTGGGAATGATTTATAATGGGTTTACCTGGGAGTTACAAGGAATTTTATGAGATAACTTAATTATTAAGAATTTTGGTTAGCAAGGGACACTAGAGGACTGTTATGTCTATCTTGCATAAGCAAATGTGCATAACTGGACAGTGCTTGCCGCCCTATAATAATTATCAATTTATAGGTTATCTTCACTAGGATAAATTACTTTGTTAAGGTCCTTTTTCATTTTTATTACTTTTATTTTTGGACGCTGACAAGTATTTTTCCAAGCGTTGTTATGACCAATTTTGACGCTGACATGGCTTTGGCAAACGTTGACAAGAATATAGCCGTTGGGCGTTGATGGGTTATATTTGACCGTTGACACTCATTGGGACCTACCCAGTTGTTATTTTTGACGAATTTTGGGGCCGTAATTTTGGGAGCAGATAACTTTTAATTAATGCACAGGATAACTTATTTTCTTTTCAATATTTTCATCATTATATTTTGAAAATAGTTGCCTAATTTTTGACCAATCACATGTGCCTATCTCTCCTATATATTTGGCTCCTATTTTTAAACAGGGTATCTCATATTCTTGTCTAACAAATTTTCTCCTATAATTCATCTTTCTTAATAATTCATAAACAACTTTCTTCAACAATGGCACCAAAGTTTAAACCAAGTGACTTGGTATTGGGATTCAGGAGTCAACACAATATGATTGCTTATTTAGACGCTGATGATACTCCGTTTCCACAATACACTCAGATGGTGGCGTATTTGAATGCATCCCCTATTAGGTATGCTCTTTCTCATGCTCCTCTCATATCTGCCACTCATATTAAGCAGTTTTGGAACACTGTTAGTTCCTCAACAATTAATAACGTGACTATATTATCAGCTATTGTTCATGGGCGTACGTGGGTGGTTACTGAAGCCTTGGTTCGCCAGGCTTTGCATCTTGATGATGCATATGGTATAACCACCCTTCCCATAAATGAAATAGAACAATGACTTTGGGCTTTGGGTTATCCTTTCCCTAATGAGGGCACTTTAAACAAATATCATAAACAAGAGTTTCCCCCCAGCCTGGAAGTACCTCATACATGTCATCCTACAATGTTTGAGTCCCAAGTGTACTGCACACAATGAAATTAATAGATCAATTGCTAGTGCAATTGTGTGCATTGCAAATGGGCAAAAGTTTAATTATTCAAAACTGATTTTTGATGGCATGTGTAAAAACAAAGGGAATAAGATGACTTTGGCTTATCCCAGATTTTTGCAAATGGTTTTTGATGTGCAAAACTACTGCACAAGGGATCATGATGATTTTTATGAGATCCCTGTGCAAAAGAAAGCTATTTTTACCAAGATGAATTCACCCTCTCACCGTGAATTACCCCTCACCCAGGCTATGCTTGCTGTTATTGCAGCAGCACAACCCCAACTAGACCCACAACCACAACTTGACCCAATACCAGAACCTTTGTCTTCACCTCAACACATGGAAATTGACCAAGAACCCTTCAACGCTGACACCTTAAATGTTGGCGTTGACACAAGTAATCCAGACGTTGACACCTTTCCTTCACAGACCCAAACACCCCTTAACCTTCCCACATCCACCCAATCCACATCATCTTCTACCCCACCTCAATATAGGTTGCAAAAACGCCCAAGGACTACTAGAGTGTTCTCCTCTAGTGGTCCTAGCCATGTAGCAGAGAGAACCACCACCACAGGTGTGGTTGGTGCTATGGATGAGACTGGGACTATTAGTTCTGGCTTAGATGCAGGCCAAGACAGTCCTAACATCTTTAAGACCTCATCCATGCCCCATGACTCTAATTTGGGAGGTCAAATACACATTTTAGAGGAGGGCAGATTGGAACCATACACATTGATGGAATTGACGGCTGTCTGCATTAGCTTGCAAAAGCAAAATGCAGACCTGGTACAAACAGTCAGTACACAAGGCCTTGAACTCAAGCAATTGAGGGAGAGGATTGTCATTTTGGAGAATGCTAGCACTAGGCGTGGGATGGAGGAATCTTCCAAAGGGGAGGATGAGCAGATTAATGTGAGTGACAAAGGCTCACATGATGGAGAATCTTTGGGTGTTGCTGAAGCCCTCACTGCATTGAAGAAGCAACCAGGTTTTGATAGATCTCTAGTAACTCCTACAAATTTAAACTTGTCTTTTACAGCTATGTTGGAGCAATTTACAAGAGACGCTGAGACACGTAAGTTGGGCGTTGACAAGCAAAATTTGAACGCTGACACACCAAGCGCTGATAAGAGTAATTTGGGCGCTGACACAAGGAATTTGAGCGTTGGCAAACCTGCAGATATGGTTGATGTATTCCAGTCATCAGCTATCATCAAAGAAGTGTCGTCACAGGTATTACCATCATCCTTACCCATCATTGATCCATTAGATAAGGGTAAAGGAATTATGGTAGAAATAGAAGTTCCAAAGGATGCAACACAGGTAGAGTTTGATTCAAGGTTGGCTGCACAACTCATGGAACAAGAAAGTAAGAAGGTTGGTGAATCACCATTTGTTGTCACCTCTGAGGAACAAGAAGGAAGTGATGAAGAAAGTTCAAATTCAAGTGTGATGATAATTGAACAACCAGAAAGACTTGAATATGGTGATGACTTGGCAAGGGAGAAGCTTAGAGAGTTAAAATTGCAAGTAGACTTTGATATGCCAGAAGTTGTTCAGATGTACCATGCTTGGGAGAATAGGATTATGGAGAATCCAGATTTGATAATTTCAGACCATATTTGGGGTTTGGAGATTCTTCTAAGAGTTCAAAGTGACTGCAAGGTAATTCTGAAACACAAGGCTAGCAATGTTTTCTCACTGCTGAATAGGGATAGAAGAGAGCTTTATTACATGCTACTCAGATGTCATGGAACTGGATGGACCTTCAAGAAATTGCAGGGATTATCTTTTCAAGAATTGGAGTACAAGGCTTATCCCATTTGGGCAAAAGTGCAGGAAATGAACACTCTAAGACTTCTTTCAGATGAAAGGAAAGAAGAACTTGTAGAAGAGATGGAGATTCAGAAGGAAATGATTGTTCCAAGGCCTTTGAAGAAGGTAGTTTCATTTGAGTTTCCTAAAGATCTAAATAAAATGGTTCCTAGTGAAGCTGTTCTTAGAAGGAGCATCAAGCTCTCACCCATGGAAGCTTCAGATATGGTACAAGTGTTACCTCTTGATGGCAGAAACCCTATCATAAGCTATGAAGAAGATGCAAGTGGGTTTTGGAAGATTGGCAGGTATGGGAAAGAGGTACACACGTTTACTACTCTTGTGTCTCTCTTTCCAAGTATGGATAGAGAAGACTTGGTAGACCTTTGGAGGTTGTTGGAGGCCAAGTATGAGACTGAAGCTCCTACTTCAGTCAATGGAATAAAACTTTGGTCAACATTCAAGAGAATGTGTGGACCAAAAGAAGAAGATCCTACTATTTGGAAGGATCTTGAGGATGATATCAGTGGTCTTTAATGGCGTTTGTATTCAGCTGCTGGTGTGTACTACTTGAGCTCTACAAAGTTTGCTGAGTATCTTCTTGTAGATGGTCAGTATCCCATGTCCAAAGAAGTTTTGGAAAAGATGAAGACAACACAGTTGTAGATTGACTATTTAAGTGACGTGGCCAAAGATTTGATTAGGCATGTCTATTACCAATATGATAAGATTTGTAAGATTCCTCCTAGTTCTTAATTTTTATTCAGAAACTTGATTACTAGAGTAGATATCAAGTTTAGGGGAGGATTGTTGGGAATAAAATGTAGCCAGTCCACTTGAACGCTGACAAGAAGAAAACAAGCGTTGATAAGAAGAGAACAAGCACTGAAAGATCAAGCGTTGACAGGAAGAAGTCAAGCGTTCATAGGTTGAAGACAAGCACTGATAGAAAGATATGGTCTACGCGTATTATGTTTCTAGTTTGTTTCTAGTAAAGATAGGATCAACATTGTATTTTCTATAATTATCTTTACCTAGAATAGTTGATACGTAGACTCTTGTACAAAGCTTCTTATGTCTGTAAAAGAAGACCTTTAGGTTATGTTTCATAATAAGTTTTTCATAGTTAAACACTTTCATTGTAAGCAAGTTCGTTATTATCAATCAAGTGAAAGTTTGTTTTACATCCTTTGTGTGTTCTTGTTTAAGTGTTAATTCCGCATAACACTTAAATTACTTTATACATAAACAAAGTTTCTCTACGTGTATAACTTGATCTAATCTCGTTTGCACAAGCTAAATCGATCTAAGTTTGGGGATCAACATGTTCTCATGCAACATGGGAAATTGATTGCGTATGCTTTACGGCAGCTTAAGCCGTATGAGGAGAATTACCCTACGTATGACTTGGAACTTTCAGCAGTCGTGTTTGCATTGATGATATGGAGGCACTGCTTGTATGGAGAATCATGTGATATCTTCACAGACCACAAGAGCCTGAAGTGCATCTTCACTCAACGTGAGCTGAATATGAGACAGAGAAGATGGTTGGAGTTGTTGAAGGATTATGACATTAATCTGTAGTATCATCCCGGCAAGGCGAATGTAGTGGCAGATGCACTTAGTAGAAAGTCTAGTATGATAAACGACATTAAAATTGATGAGGAAATTATAAGAGACTTGGAGCGACTAGACATCGAGATCATGGTACGTGGACAAAACGGTTACTGGGCTAATCTTAGAGTGGAACCTAAGTTACTCTCTAGGATCAAGGAAGCTCAGAAGGATGATGGTGAAATTTGGGCGATCATTCAGGAACTTAGAACAGCAGATGGAGTTTCGGTTGGATGACGATGGTATCTTATGGCAGGGCACCAGACTTTGTGTTCTTGATGATCTTACTCTTAGGGAAGTGTTATTAGCTGAAGCGCATAGTTCCCCATTATCCATTCATCCTGGTTCGACCAAGATGTACCACGACATCAAGCAGTACTTTTGGTGGAGTGGTATGAAACAGGATGTTGCTACTTACGTCTCCAAATGTCTTACCTGCCAGCAGGTTAAGATCGAGCATCAGCGGTCTAGTGGTTTACTACAACATTAGACATTCCAGAGTGGAAGTGGGACAAAATCACCATGGATTTTATTACCCGTCTTCCGCAGACAAAGAGGAGGCATGATGCGATTTGGGTTATCGTTGATCGACTTACTAAGTCAGCTCTTTTCTTACCGATTTGCAAGGATGATCCGGTCAACAAACTCGCCGATACTTACAAGAAGGAGATCATGAGAATTCATGGTGCTCCATCCAGCATCATCTCGGGCAGAGAACCTCGTTTCACTTCGCGATTCTGGAAGAGTATACAGAAAGCTTGGGTACAAAACTTAAGCTTAGCACGGCTATTAATCCTCAAACAGATGGGCAATCAGAGCGAACGATTTAGACATTAGAAGACATGTTGAGGTCGTGTGCATTGGAATGGACAGGAGATTGGGACGATTATATCTGTTTGGTAGAGTTTGCATACAACAACAGTTGGCACGCCAGCATTAAGTGTGCTCTATTCGAGATGTTGTATGGCAGAAAGTGTCGCGCCCCTATCTGCTGGGATCAGGTTGGTGAGTGAACACTTGAAGGACCAGAGATGATAGAGTTGACCAACGAGAAGGTCGCTGTAGCTAAGCAGAAATTGCAAGAATCACGTTCACGTCAGAAGAGTTATGCCGACAAGCATCGTAGGGACTTACATTTTAACGTAGGAGATCACGTTTTTCTTAAGGTATCGCCGGTACGTGGGGTTAGACGTTTCGGAATCAAAGGGAAACTCAATCCTCGATTCATCAGACCGTTTGATGTCATCGAGCGAGTCGGTGAAGTATCTTATTGTTTAGCGTTACCTTCGCAGCTTTCTCACGTTCATGACGTTTTCCATGTGTCCTTACTTAGAGGGTACTAGTATCATCCCCTTCACATGGTTCATTATCCATTGGAATAGATTCGTGAAGATCTTACATTCATAGAGGAACTCGAACGAGTTCTTGACAGGAAAGAACGAGTCATGAGGAAGAAGACGATTCCATTCGTCAAAATCCTTTGGAAGGACCATATTGAGCGGGAAGCCACTTGAGAAACAGAGGAGTCTATCCGGGCTTCTTACCCTCATTTCATATTTTGAACTCGGGTATGTTTCTCCTTCAGTTTATTTTATCTATAATTCAGGGACGAATTATTCTTTTTAGGGGGGAAGAGTTGTAAAACCCGCATGCTTTTACCATGAACAGTACACTTAGTAAACGTACGTACATATTCAAACTTTCCTTTTATAGCATGAACACGTGTCACGATTAGTAATTACAGAAGTTATGTACGTATAATGACACGATAAGTATCAAGTACGTGTTAGTTACGATAATTATTACCAATTAATTATAATCACGAACATGAAATCATGACCGTAAAATCACGAACACGTAACTACGTACTTAATTAATATTATACGATTAATATCGTTATGTACAAGTATTTAAACACGAACATCTAATTATAACACGAAGACACGAGAACACGAGCAAGTATTGTAGAACACGAGAAAACTCGGGTTTTCCCTTGTGGGCCATAGTAGCCGCGGCACCAAAGAGAGAAACGGGCCAAACCCAATCGATTTTTAGTAATAAACAAATAAAGGAAAATACTTTTTCACTTTACAGAGAATTTTCAAGAAATTAAAAACCCTACTCCTTTTTCTTCTCTCTTGTGGCCGGCGGCATCATCACCACCAAAGGGGTGATTGTTTGATTTTTAGCTAATTGATTCCAAAATCGTGTTCGTGTTATTCTTCTTTAATCTCTTCATGCAATAGGTAATCCGTAAACCCTTTTGTTTTTTTTCTTTTATTTAATTAATTAGCACATGAACATTAATTAAATAATAACATGGATTAAAAACATGTCATGGGATCAAGGGATAAAAATTAAGGGTTGTTCGGGTTTGGTTTGCTCGGCCGATACACAAACCGAGAGCCTCAAGGCTCTCGACGTGTTCTTTGTCACGCCACCAACCGAGATCTATGATATCGATGGTGTTTGGTTCGGTCGACAGTAGGGACAAGGGACCCCGACATGCGTCCGGGTGTCCTTGTGGTTGGTTTGGGTCACGGAAGCCAACAGCCCACCACTGGCACACAGCCGGTGGCAGTCGAGGTCAAGCAGGGGGCACACTGCGCAGCAGTGGCAACCACCGGCACACAACCGGTGGGAATACCGTTGTTGGCAGCGGCTAGCCGAGACAAGGAACCACAGGCTTAAGCCGGTGGCAGCCTTAACAAAGGCAGTGGCAACCGGTCAAACCGGTTTGCCACTGTTATGGGGTGTTTGGTTCGGACCGGTTCAAGGGGTTCCGGGTCCGGTTCACGACATGTCTAAATTAATTACATGGGTACGGTTCATGACTAAAATGGTACAAGTATTTATTTTACAAGATATAGAATTTTACAGTAATTAAATTAATTTAACATGGCATATAATTAATTTAATTAAATCATAAACTTAGGTTAATTATTATTTAGAAAATAATAAATGTTTTAACCTAAGTATTTAATTATTTAATTTAGACTATAGTATTAATTAATTATTAAGACAGGAAATATAAATAATTAATAAACATGACTTAGGTTATTATTAATATAATATTAATACATGTTTGAACCTAAGTATTTTATACACTTTAATTTAATTAAATCATGTTATATTTAATTAAATCATATAATCTATAGTTTATTTAATTAACATGTATTATTAATAAACTATACTATAATTACATGGCTTATGATATTTAATTCAGCTTAATTCTAAATATGGAAACTTTCTAATTCAGGAAACTTACTATTTTTGGAAACTTTCTATTTTTAGAAACTGATCTATTTTAAGAAGTTATTCTATTTTTGGAAACTTTTTATTTTTGGAAACTTTCTATTTTTGGAAACTTTCTATTTTAGGAAACCTGTTATTTTTAGAAAGTTACTTATTGTTACACAACAAGTATAATAATAAAAGTAATACTTAATCAGAACATACAAAATACATGATAAACACAACATAACGTTGAAATCAGTAAAACAAGACATGAACATATAAAACAAGCTAAGACACGATATAAAATCAGTTATGTACCCTGTAATCAGAATACTTATACACGTATGCTATTTATGTAGCATTAGTGAGATCGAAGTAGGACTTCCTTCCCTTTGTCTTCTTCGTTCACTAGACATAAGGTACGGATTTCCTGTCCGTTCAGTATGGACATTCTTTCCTTATTAGGATTCCCCATTTACAGCCAACTGTTTTCCCAGTATTTGTTTTATATGTTTGATACTTATGTTAGAATAAGAGCCTAAGCCATATACACGCATGACCAGTGTCACCTAGTTATGGAGGTACCATAACCATAACACTAGAGGCACCAGTATTATGACTTCCCTATGGCGAAATGATTGCTCGTGGCATCCCTTTTCAGTTTTGGCCATGATATTATATTATCATGTGGGGCGTATGGATGCATCCTAGTTACATGTTTACTAGTAATATCAGAGTGAATGCAAGGTTTGCCTTGCATCCTTCACTAGGAGTTGATCCTTCCTACCATGACTATTTAATTAGAGGCAACCCCTCTAATTTCATGACGAGGTCTCCCCTCCAAGTATTCATCCACGGTGGAACCTCATGACCTATATGGGCTATTTGGCTAATGAAACAGATTTTCATAGAAACATAAGTCTTTTCAAACTATAAAACCAGATTTATGAACATGAATCCAAATTACTTAGAACTTAGAATATTTCGTTGCTATTAGTCTTATATGCTTACGTTATTCCATGTCATATTTGTATATCTGTGCACTGAGCGTTATGCTCAACCATTTTCCTTTCATGTTCGCAAACGGCAGGGACTCAAGGGCGCTCGTAGACTTTAAGCGTACGTGCATATGGATTGGAAGCTATCTAGCCTTCTCTACTTTATGCATTTCATCATACATTTTGCTACTTATTTCTATGGACATTGTTTAGTCATTTTCCTTTACAGTACTTATGTTTGTGTGTGATGAGCTTATACTTTGGGGTAGTAATACAAGGCTTTTTACACCAAGTATAAAATATTTATCGTCCGATCTTTTCGAATTGATAACCGGTTAAGAGTGCGACTCAATTTTCTTTTGGAAAACAAAATGATGGTTTGGTTTGTTTGATTATCTAAAAGCAAGTAATTAAAATTGTCGTTGAGTAAAATAGAAGTCTTAAAATTAAACTACAAATAAAAGCGTGCAACCTTGGAAATTAAAACTTAAACATTCAAAAACTTAAAAACATGTTTAAAATAAACTAAGTAAAAGAGCGGGAAAAACTAGATTTGAAACTTAAGCAAAAACAAAACAAAGGCCTGAGTCCGATCGCAATGCAATCGTACTCAAATGGTGATCCAGATCGCACTCGATGCGATCGCAAAAAGAAGAACAGATCGCACTCACCAATACGATGGGTTAGATCACACTCAATAGTACGATGGAAAGTATGATCGTACTACCAGATCACAACCACGATCGCAACAAGTGATCGTGGTCTTTGATCGTGGTTTCTGATCGTAACACAAATATCACACTCAATGCGATCGAAACAAGGAAGTGAGACTCGATCGCACCCCAGATCGCAATGAGTGATCGTGGGCGTGGATCGTACCAGGGAAAGAACACAGATCGCAGTCTATGCAATCGAAGCCAAATCGGGACCAAGTAAAACCCTCCTAAGATGGAAAAGGCGTCCAAAAGGAAAATAAGCTCAAGCAAATAAGCAGTAACCAATAAGCACTTTCAAACTTCTAAAAGAGTAAATAGCACAAATTCGTTAACTTTTGGAATCTAAAGCATTTGAACTTCCATAAAACGAACTTAAGAACAATAAATCTTTTAGGAAAACTTAAAAGTAAATAAGCCAAAACAATCGAATGAGCCAATAAGCATCAAGAGCTTATAGCTTATACGTTCAAGAGCTTATGTAGAACAAGAAAGATTAATCTTTTAATCACGAACTCATCCAATCACCCAAACCGTATGAAATGTGAATTTCGGATCAATATCAAAAGTAAATCAAGAAATGAAGAAGAAGATTAATGAACAAAAGGATTAACTTAAACTTGTAATTAAATGAAATCCAAATACAAATATGCTTAAAACTTGAAAGATAAAAATGGAGAAAAGAAATATCTTAGTGAGAGAAAGTTGAGAACTTTCTCTCTCTAAAACTAGAAAGAAAAATGAAAAATGAAAAAATAGCTAACCACCCTCCTAATGTGATTAGGAGGGTATTTATAGGATAAGTGGGAAGTGCATGTGTGGTGTGCTTCCTTCTTTCTCTTCTTCTCGACTGGATTTAATTCTTTGTCTTTTCTCGACGTCGTCTCGGGATTTGAACTTGTCTTAATAATTTTTCTTCTTTAATTTAGACTTGAGTTCTTCGACTTCATTAAACTTCCGTCTTTAGACTTTTTCTTCGATAAATCTTCAGAATAGGTCTTGGACATCCGTTCTTTAAGCACTCTTGATCTCTTGACTTCGTCTTTTCTCGTTTTCTTCGATAAAAGCCCGTGTTTTCTTCCTTTTTCATCTTTTGGTCCTAAAACACAATAAAAACACAAACCACGCATAATTCCGACTTTTATGACATAAAATACACGTTTTGGTCTTGTTATTATTGGAAATAAGTGGTAAAAGGATAAGTGTTTTCACACTTATTAAATCCCCTACACTTGACCATTGCAATGCCCTCATGCAATGCATTAATTTTAAAGCAGGGTTTACATTTTCCATCATAAATAACCCACCTTAGCCTTTATTAAATACTAAACATAAAAAGATAGAAACAAGTAAAGAAATCAAAGACTTACATTGAGTTTTGGAATGTCATGAATGATTATCATCCTCAAGTTTCACGTTCCCCATACCAAGCTTAAAAACGAGATCATTGTTATTATAAGTTAGTAAACTAACACGAATTCATGTGGGCCAATTATTCACTTAGACTCCCTTATTCCTAGGTGTATCTCTTATATTTAATTTTTGTCTTGAATGATCACGAGGATGCATTGTTCGACTTATTTCGATAGTTATTTAGGCCGAAAATAAATTGGACGATTTAATCAATAGTTAGCTAAAGGACAAAATCTTTTAAAACTGCTTCTCGGGACCTCATAAAGTTCATATCTTGGCATAACTCATTTCACGATTTGAGACCTTTCTCGGACCGATATTTTGAAGCGACTTCATACTTCGAATCTTTGAGAGACGTTCTTGAAATTATGGTCTTCTCTTCATAATAGGAATTTCTTCACTTGAAGTTTTGAGAGATTCTTCATCTTTGGACCACGACTTCTTCATTTTTCTCCAATCTTTATTTTGGACTTTGATATACAACGATCCGCCTCCTTTTAGGACTTGGATCTATTTATCCTCATACCTTGCTAGGGTCTTTTCGGATAGACTTCTCCATGATCTTTAGGGGAGTATTTGCTTTTCGTCGTGTGTCTCGATCCTTCATATTGATTTTCGACAAATGATTCTTCACATCACTTTTGGATCTTTAGCAACAAATTGTAGCCCTCATGCCTTGTTAGGGCCTTTTCGGACTCGCCAATCTTCGCATCCCGCTTCAATAAGTTATGCCTTGGCTATGAACTCTAATTAATATCGAGTAACTTTTAAACGATCTTGGGCTAGAAGCTGAGTAACTTTTCAAATCGTACAACCTTATTTATTGCAGATAAATTTATTAACAAGCGATGGGAGAATAGGCTTATAATCAACTCACATAAATTCACGAAAGAATACCAAACTTATAATTGACTCTATCATCTCTGGTTCTCCACAATTTAAAATCTCAAGGAATGAGACTCGTGGATGCTTAGCCAATTAAATCAAAGTTTTGGGTTTTCGAGTCATCTATAGGATCTTGCAAACTCCTAGACTTTTTCAAGTTTAGAATTCGCATTTTAAAGTTCCCTTGATAAACGACTCTCTAGGATCAATTATAGGATCTTGCGAAAAGTTCTTGTTCTTAACCCGTGAGAGTTAAGACTTTCGCGTTTTAAAGTTCCCTATATAAAAGCCTAGCAAAAATTGACTTAAACACGTTAAGGATAATAGCTAGAGTAAACTTAGACAAGTAAACTCGGGTTGAGTCAAAATATTCACGACTTTGAAAAATTTAAAACCACTTTATTAAACTTTATTTAGCAAGGAAAGAAAATAACCATAACAAAGGAAAATACTATACAACTAGGCCAAAATAGATTAAAAATTTTGAAAAATATCGAAAAATTAGATTTTCCGGTTAAAATGAGGGCAAATTCATAGAAAAGACCACTTAACTTCGATATAAGTCCCCCCTACACTTAATATAAACATTGTCCTCAATGTTTAAGCATGTGGGAGTAAACTCCCACACACTTAGGACATTGTGCACGTTGTTTAAATCTTGCTAAGGAAAGGACAACTATAGTGATTTCAATGTGAACATATAAGATATGAAATATTAAATCACGAGAGTTTAGGATAGAACCTGGAAGATGGGAACACGGGATCACGGTTCGTCAAAAGTCATCGAGGTGCTCTTTGAAGCTTGAATCCCTGCACAAAATAAGAAACAAGACAACCAACACATACGGGGCTCCCCCTACACTTATTATGAAAACGGTAAAGGATAGATCACGGGTTGCCTCCCAAGAAGCGCTTGTTTTTTATAACCGAGTCACGAGCCTGACTCGACCCAAAACTAGTTCTTGGGAAACGTGGTGAGGGATGGAATCATCTCATGAGAGATGTCCTCACCAAAGTATAACTTCAAACGCTGGCCATTCACCTTAAAATTGGGCCCATTTGGCTGAGAAAGCTCAATGGTGCCATATGGAAAGACTTTGGCGACGGTGAATGGACCAGACCAGCGGCTCTTCAACTTGCCGGAGAAGATCTTCAACCGAGAGTTAAAAAGTAAGACTTGATCACCAACGTGGAACTCTCGATTCTTGATTCTTGCGTCATGGATGATCTTGGTCTTCTCCTTGTAGATCAGTGAGTTTTCGTAAGCTTCATTCCTCAGTTCGTTGACCTCGTTGAGTTGAATCTTGCGAAGATCACCGGCTTTGTTGATGTCAAAGTTATCCCACTTCAAGGCCCAGTACGCCTTATGTTCCAGCTCAACGGGGAGGTGGCATGCTTTCCCGTACACAAGACGATAAGGTGTACAACCAATCGGAGTCTTATATGCGGTACGGAAAGCCCACAGAGCATCATCTAACTTATCGGCCCACGCGGCACGATGCTCTCCCACAGTACGTTCCAGAATTCGCTTCAATCCACGGTTCGAAATCTCGGCTTGCCCATTGGTTTGGGGATGATATGCGGTGGAAAGACGATGATTAACACCATACTTAGCCATGACTCTTTCAAATTGATCATTGCAAAAATGAGTCCCGCGGTCACTGATTATAGCACGAGGAACACCGAATCGAGCAAACAGTTGCTTCAAAAAGTTCACAACCACCCTCGCATCGTTCGTTGGGAGAGCCTTAGCTTCAACCCATTTAGAAACGTAGTCAACGGCTACGAGGATGTACTTGTTCCCTTTGGATGATGGAAATGGCCCCATAAAGTCGATGCCCCATACGTCAAAGATTTCACATTCTTGTATGAAATTTTGAGGCATCTCATCTTTATGTGTGATCTTGCCTTGGCGTTGGCAAGCATCACAATGCTTAACCATTTCGTGAGCGTCACGATAAATGGTGGGCCAATAGAATCCAGAGTCAAACAATTTCTTAGCGTGTAGTTGGGACCAAAGTGACCACCGGTGGGTCCTTAATGGCAAGCATCAAGGATTTGCAAAGCTGCCGGTCCATCAACACATCAACGAATGATCAGATCAGCACATTGTTTGAATAGATAAGGGTCATCCCAGAAGTAAGTCTTAACATCTTTAAAGAACTTCTTCTTTTCTTGGGATGTTAACCCTTTGATGAGAATACCACCCGCTAAGTAGTTTGCAATGTCCGCAAACCACAGGGTGTCATCAAGATTGGAGTGAATAGACATTAAGGTCTCAAGGGGAAAAGTGTCATTAATCTCATGGTTCGGATGATCCCCTTGATACGGATCCTCAAGTCTACTCAGATGATCCGCTGCTAGGTTTTCGGCTCCCTTTTTGTCACGAATTTCAATGTTGAATTCTTGAAGGAGCAAAACCCAACGAAGAAGTCTTGGCTTAGAATCTTGCTTAGTTAACAAGTACTTCAACGCGGAATGGTCGGTATACACTATGGTGGTGGAAAGAACAAGATAGGGGCGAAATTTTTCAAAAGCATATACAATAGCTAAAAGCTCTTTTTCGGTTGTCGTATAATGCAATTGAGCCCCCGTCATTGTCTTGCTCGCATAATGGATTGGTTGGAAGTGTTTGTTCACTCTTTGGCCCAAAACTGCTCCAATAGCAAAGTCGCAAGCATCGCACATCAATTCAAAAGGTAGCTCCCAATTAGGGGTAACCAAGACCGGTGCCTTAGTTAGCTTTTCCTTGAGAAGATTGAAGGCTTCAATACACTCTTTGGAAAAGATAAAAGGAGTATCTTTTTCCAAGAGGTGGGTCATCAGGCGAGCGATTTTAGAAAAATCCTGAATGAAACGATGATAGAAGCCCGCGTGACCCAGAAAACTTCTCACACCCTTCACGGTAGAAGGTGGAGGTAATTTGGCTATGACATCCACTTTAGCACGGTCCACTTCAAGACCGGCTTTAGAGATTTTTTGTCCTAGCACAATGCCTTCTTTTACCATAAACTGGCATTTTTCCCAATTTAGAACAAGGCGAGTGTCTTCGCACCGCTTAAGCATACGTTCTAAATTGGCAAGGCAAGAAGAGAATGAATCACCATAAACCGAGAAATCATCCATGAACACTTCCATGGTTTCTTCAACCATGTCATGGAAGATAGCCATCATACACCTTTGGAATGTCCCAAGAGCATTGCACAAGCCGAAAGGCATTCTTTTGTAAGAAAATGTTCCATAAGGACAAGTGAATGTGTTTTTCTCTTGGTCATAGGGATCGATGGGTATTTGAAAATACCTGGAGAAACCGTCTAAGAAGCAGTAATAATCATTACCCGCTAGACGTTCAAGCATTTAATCCATGAAAGGAAGGGGAAAATGATCCTTTCTCGTAGCATCATTGAGTTTGCGATAGTCTATATAAACTCTCCACCCTGTAACGAGACGAGTAGGAATCAACTCGTTGTTTTCATTGGGAACAATGGTGATTCTGCCTTTCTTAGGCACACAATGGACGGGACTAACCCACGGTGAATCCGAGATAGGATAGATCATGCCCGCATCAAGAAGTTTGATAACCTCTTTTTTGATAACGTCATGGATCTTAGGATTCACTCTTCGTTGGCTTTGAATAGTGGGTTTAAAGTCGTCCTCCATGAGAATTTTATGTGTGCAAAAGTGAGGATCAATTCCACGAATATCAGAGATTTTCTAAGCGATCGCTTTCTTATGATTCTTCAGCACGGCGATAAGTCGGGATTTTTCTTCTTCTTTCAGGTCCTTTGCGATGATGACTGGTAACTTCTTGTTGTCTTCAAGGAAAACGTACTCGAGATGAGATGGAAGATCCTTAAGCTCTAAATCCGGAGGATTTTCGATGGACGGCGTAGTCAACTTTGGATCATCGGTAGAGATAGCCTTAGTATACTGTGGAGAAATATGGTCCTCATTGAGAAGTTTCTCAATGGTACGAATATCTTCATCCCAATTGGAGGGAGAATCGTCATATTGCAAATCCACATCTCCCAGAGTTGCTTCAAATTCTTGCAAGAGGAAATCACTTTCTCCAAATGGAGTTAGTGATGGAGCAACAGAGGCAGCCGTCTCAACAGTGGGTAGAGAAGAAAGATTACTTTTTCAAGCATCATTAAAGTGTTCTTCACAAGCCTCATCAAGAACGTCAATAGCATTAACACTCTCATATGAATAAGGTTGCTTAGAAATCTTACCCATGTTGAAGACAATTTTATCGTCACCAACTCTCATGATTATTTCGCCCGCGGCTACATCAATGAGAGTGCGACCGGTCCTCAAGAAGGGACGTCCAACGATTAATGGAACACGAGGATCCATCTCGTAGTCAACGACAACAAAATCCGCCGGAAAGGTGAATTTGTCGACGCCGACGAAGACATCTTCGGCTATCCCCACAGGATAAGCAACCGTACGGTTAGCTAATTCCAAAGTCATTCGGGTGGGGACTAGCTCGGGGAGAGATAATTGCTTCCAAACACTTAAAGGCATTAAGTTTATACTAGCACCTAGATCGGCTAGGGCCATGCAATTCTCTACTCCCGAGAAGTTGCAAGGAATCAAGAAGCGACCCGGATCACCAAGTTTGGTTGGTAATTTCCTTAAGAGCACTGCGGAGCAATTCTCATTAAGTTGGGTCTGAGCAATGTCAAGAAGCTTCTCCTTGTCACTAATAAGATCTTTAAACATCTTCGCATATTTAGGCATGTGAGCGAGAGCCTTAGCAAAGGAGATGTTAAAATTCAATTGTTTAAACATTTTGAGAAAGTTTGAAACTTGAATATCATCCTTGCTCTTTTGCTTCTCTTTCCTCAACCTTGAAGGATAAGGTATATCGGATGAAAAGGAAGGCTTTAGGGGGGTAGGATCACTCACATCCGTGGGTGGTGGGGGAATGGGGATAGAAGGCAAAGGACGTGAGGAAAGTTGCTCTTTTTCCTTGTTCACAATGACGGGTGGAGGTATAGGAAGCTCGGGTTCCGTATAACCTTTTCCACTACGAGTGGTGATTGCTTTCATCTCCCCTCTTGGATTCGCAACGGTGTTACTCGGAAGAGTACCTGAAGAAGAGGGTTGATTACCTTGGAAGAGCGAACCTAACATATCACGTAAAGTATCCGCTTGAGTGCTGAAAGAGTCTCTCATGTCTGCGCGAATATCATTGCTTTGTTTTGCCATGTCATTCCTTAGCTCGGCTCGAATATCGCTCCCTTGTTTCGCCATTTCTCCCTTCAAGTTGATGAATTGACTCTGAAGATTCGTCACCATCTCTCTATTAGTCCTCGTGAACGTCTCGACGTCTTGATTCAATGCCATCGGTTGATTGAGAGGTGGAGCTTGGTAAGCTTGAGAATTCCCTTGAGGTGGGTATGGGTTTCTTTGGGATTGATATTGATTGTTAGCACGAGGTTGGGATTGGTTATTTCGGTTATAGCTTTGTTGTTGGTTTTGGTTTGGAGGAGTAAAACCGGGTGGAGCAAGATAGTTGTTTGAACGATAACTTAGCAAGTTACGGTCTCCTTGAGGACGAGCTTGATAGCCTCCCGTGGGATAAGTACCGTATGCCGTGTTAACGTTTTCAGAAAAATTGCCTTGAGTAGAAGGACAATCATTGTAAGAATGAGGACCACCACATGTGTCACAAGAAATAGCAACGGCTTTAGCTTGTTGAGTGTGGTTATTAGCCAAAATTTGCATATTTTTGCTCATTTCTAAAATGGCTCTTTCCATGGCGGACATGTCGGTGGTGGAAGAAGTAGATGAAACATTGACTCTCGGATTAGATCTTGAGGATGCGGATGAATCCCAATTCTTGTGGTGAGTAGTCATGTTTTCAATCAACTCTCTACACTCCTCTGGTCTCCTTTTCATAAAAGTACCACCGGCGGCGGCGTTGATCGTGTCACGATCACGAAAAGTGAGACCATTATAGAAAGTATCAATGAGAGTGACGGGGAGCATGTTGTGATTTGGACAACGGTCGATCAAATCATTGTATCGTTCCCAAGCATCAAAGAGCGATTCATCATTGTCTTGCATGAATCCACTAATTTGGTTACGAAGGCTCGTGACCATGGATGGTGGGAAGTAGCGTGACAAAAAGCGTTGAGTCATGTCGTCCCAAGTATGAATAGAATTCCTTGGGAGACGGTCAAACCATTTTTCGGCATGGTGAGAAAGCGTGTGTGGAAAGAGTTGAAGGCGAAGGACATCCATAGAAACACCGGGAATCTTCATGCTTTGAGTAATGGTAATGAATTTGTCGAGGTGCTTGTTTGCATCATTGATGGTTGTAGAAATACGTCTTTTAGGAAAAAGAACGTAAAATAGGGTAAGCGTGCACGACGATTTAGGAAAACCGTGTGTGAATGACCCTAAGTGAGTTCGTTCTCGAGGAGGCTAGTGTGTTGTGTAATGAATTGAATTAATGTTTGTGATTTTAATTAACAAGAAAAGAGAAAAGAAAAGAAAATAGGAAAGAAATGACGTTTACGAAGACGGATTAAACTAAGACGAAAAAGGCGAACACGCAAAACCGTAAATAGTACAAAAATAAAAATTTTAACCTAAAAATTCTTAAAAATTACTAAAAATCCACAATAATATTCTAAGAGTTTACAAAAAATCCAAACTTGTTAAAACCTTTTAATTAATTAGATAATGACTTTTTAATGCTAATTAAAGCCCTAAAAATCACAATTAATTATTAAAAAGCCCTAAACAAGATTTTAAAGTTTGTAAACCTCAAAAATGACCTAAAAATTTAAACTATTTTTAAACACTTAGAAACTATTAAAATCTATTAAAACTTAAATTAATTCTAGAAAATAAATGAAAAGTCCTAAAAAGATTTGGAAAGTTACAAAGTTCCTAATTTAGAGTCTACAATCTAGGAAAAATGAGAAAAGTAGAAAAAACCAACTTTGAATTTTTAATAATAAAGTAATAATAAAATAATCAAAAAAAATAAAAAGTTTATAAATAAATTCTAAAAAATTACCAAAAACCTAGAATAATATAACTAAGATAAAAATGCAAATTAAAGTTCCTAAAACCTTTTTAATAATTTTATATTAAATTTTAAAGTTGATAAAAAACCCTAAAATCAAATAAAATTAAAAATTAGACTTTTTGAAAACTTTTTGTGATGTAAACCTCGAATTACTTAAATAAAACCTAAAAACTATTTTTATAAAAATTAAAACCTATTTTAACTATTTTTAAACTAATTAATGAAATACGGCTAAAGAAAAAATAATAAAAAAATAAATAAAGAAAGAGAAAAATTGAGACTTTATGCTAAAAAATCCTAAACTCAATAACAAACCTAAGAAAAATGCAACTTGGCCAAAAAGCTTATCCAATAAGCCCAAATTGGCTTAAATAAGCTACGACTTAATTTAGAAAAGCAAAAACAAAACCCCTTTAAATAACTATTGAAATGAACTCTATCAATCAAAGACCCTAGGGCAGAGATGGTTATGTCGTTTGTGTGTGGGAGGAGTGGCGCAGGTTCGAGTCCTGGCCACGTCCTTTTTGATCTTTTTTTTTTTAAACTTTAAAAACACAATCCTGATGATTCTTAGCTCACAAAAACACAAGTCCAATCCAAATTAGCCAAGATTTTAATCACTGAAAGCCAAAAACGTGCCCAGTTTACTTGGTGTTTCTGATGAACACCAAGTTGATTTCTTCACTTGTGAAAAATGAACCAAGAGGACTTGATCCTTGAATCTTGTGGTGATTTGTTGGACAATAGGCACCCCTACACTCAGTTGGAGTGTAGGGAGTCAATATAATGCACAAAAACAAGCAAGGACAACACAATCCAAGCACAAAATTGCCAATACAAGTTTCTGATAAGCTAAATGCAGGTCTGGGGGGTACTTTGCTGATGCAGTTAGCACACAAGTGAGATTCAATGCTCAAAATCTTTCACACAATGACACCAACTAGCATAGAAACAATCAAAGACCCTAAAATGACCTAATATCTAGCAGATTTCACAACTTGAAGGCACAAATCACTCAAAAATCAAGCAGTAGGCAGTTTTCTGATTTTAGATATAATATCCAATTTTTTTTATGCAAACTTGCTTTAAAAACTGACCAAACTAAAACATAACCCCATACAATACCTAGTAGCTACCTAGTGAGTGGAAATAACAGGTTTACAAGCAAGATTAAAAACAATAATCCAAGTATCACTCTTATCCCAAACACCCCTTTAAATTCAGAAAATCAAACTTTTCAAAGCACATGCATACAATACTCAACCAAACTGATTCAAATCTACCTAAACATGCATAATAAGCATAATCAAGCAATCAAACAGTCACTTAACAACTTTTCTCACAAAGTCACAAAAATCACACAAAAGCAGAAATCTATGAAAACTAAAAAGGAACAAGGAAGTACCTTGTTGGACCTACATCCAGGCCCAACCAAGGCTGCTTAGCCTTTTCCAATAGGCCCGGGCCTATGCAGAACTCTTGGACAACAAAAGCTCCAAACCTGCTAAGAACAGATAAACAACAATATATCCAAATCTGATTTTTATCAAATCTTTTTAAAACCTTTCTCACAACTTAGAACCTTGGAACACGTTTCAAAACAGATTCAAATTCACAAGTCCAAAACTCCAAATCCACTTTCACTTCAAAGGAGTCTTAGGTTTCTGAAATTTGAGCCAATATGAAACTTTTTGAAAATTCAAACACACAAGTGTTAACAAAATATTTTATGGAACTCAGAATTTTTAGCTAAAACAATACCAAACTTTTACCAATCATAAAAGGAAAACTGTTTCTCAAACAAATACCACTTTATATTGCATAAAAAGGAATTACAAAATTTTACTAAAAATTCTGGAACAAAGGGTCACTTACAAGCCAAGGACTCCTTTTATACTACACTACTGATCATTCTAGAACAAGGATTAAAATAATAAACAACTAAAACCCTAATGCTTGGAAAATCCGAATTTGGTTTGACTGAAAATTGGGTCAATATTCGTCTTCATGTGATATGCCAGTTGTGAAAACTTCATCTTGGACGTTTGTTTGGTCTTGGGGACCAAGTAGTTGCTAGGAGACGTTGGATGTGTCAGGTGTTGGGTTTGGGGGAAAGTGATGGGTGCAGGGGAGTACCAAAGTGTCACATGGGGTTGTCTAGTGAGGGGGGTTTTGGTTGGAATGGGATGAGAGTGACCTTAATTAAGGTTCTGGAAACAATTAACAAAAACCCCTTTGATTTAAGGTTTTTAGGGATTAGGGTTCTTGGGGATTAGGGGAGAGTTTGATCTGTTTAGGGAAAAACGTTTTTTTTAAAAATGGTGTTTAGAGGGAAATTAAGGAAGGTTGACCCTTTGACCAAGTTTAATAAATAAACTTGGTGGGTTTTGGACGGGTTGGGTTATGGGTAGGGTATGGATAATGGGTAAATGGGTGGGTATGGTGAGGTGTCAGTAATGTATTGGTTGTGTGGGATTGGTTGTTTGGCAGTATTGGCCCCCCAAGTTTCTTGTTTCATTCATGTTGTAATAAATGGCCATCAACGCCCATTTAACTAGTATCAACTTTACACAACTTGTCATTTTTGGCACAAGTTGTTTCCAAACTTTTTCCAAGGGCTTCAAATGCAATTCTTGGATTCTTCAAGGACTGAACTTGTAATGTCTTCAAACTTTAGGGATCCTATTCATAATTTTGAATATTTGAGGGGTATAAAGTGTTAATCTTCAAAGGTTGAGGGACTAAAGTTGCCAATCTTCAATTCTTCAAGGTCCATTTTGGAAAATCCAGATTTGGGTCCGGTTCATTGTGCGGCTTCGTTTCCCGTGTTCTTTTTTGAATGATTCTTGTGATCTTTTGCCATTTCCTCAATATCCGTACCTAAAAATACACAAGTAACAAACACAAGCATACATTTGGCAGTTTTAATGATATTTTATGCATTTTAAGCCCGATTTGGACGATGAGACTATGTATAAAAGCAGTCTCATCAATCCCCCATACTAAACCATTTCCGTTCCCTCACGCAATGCTAGAATAAAGTATCGTAGCTTCTCCAAAATTCAATTTTATTCACTTTATTGAACTAGTTATACTACTACTATTACTACTACTTGTGTTTTAGACATAATGTATGATTTTCATCGCAAAATGGGACGTTTAGGTTCATAGAATAAGAACACGTGAATGCTTCGTTAGAAATAATTTCGTCGTCCTCGATTTTCACCCCAATTCCATGCCAAGCGTGCAACGAGATCATTGTCATTATAAGTTAGTAATGCTAACACTACTCATATGCCCCAATCACGTACTTATCCTCCCATTATTCCTAAGTTGTATCTCTTATATTTTGTTTTGTCTTAAATGTTCACGAGGATACATTGTTTGACTTATGCGATAATAGAGATTTAGGTCTAAAAATAGAGTCCTAACGGTGTAACTAAGACCATCAAATCAATAACCCCTCCTAATAGACAACGATGTTAAAAAATTAAGTTGACAAGAAGAATCGATAAACACGGTTTTATGACGGTTTTGAACATGAGACTTATTACCAAGACTTTTATACGCCCCCTAACGGAAGGGCCTTATTATCTTTGGTTTACCTCCATCTTTTATTCAACTTCGCCATGAAGCTTTTATTATGACTTCGGTCTTGCCTTGCCTTTTATTATCCGCCTCATCGGTGGTTTTATTAGCCAAAGACGTATATCCTCACGCTAAAGCGAATTTTGGATCCTTAAAGCTTCGAAGATTAAGGCTTGATTCACTTTCAATTTTGCATAGATTTTAGGCCTTGTGGGGCTTCAAATTGTTTGCTAGATTTAGGTGAGCACTTGAAATCTTATTATTAGGTGAAGCTTTCGATTATTCGGGTGCCTATACTTCAAAACCGTGACGCTGGCGATACCTTAATGTCTTCCCAATTTAATTACACGGAAGCTACTAGAAAAGACTAGAAACCCAACAATCCTAACTAAACCGCTAAGTCAATATTTATTAAGCAAAAAATATTTACAAGCGAAGGGAGAATAAGAAAACAACGAGAACACATGAGTTTTTTGAAAGAATACGAGTACTCTACGTTTAGCATAGTAACTTATAATTAACTCTATCATTTCTCGTCCTCATTTAAGAGACTTAGCCTAATGTGTAGTTAAGGAATCAAAGCTAAGTGCTCAACACGCACGGTCGAGTCAAAAATTACTCTTATTCTCGCCATTGGAAAAACTACATTCGTGTCTTCAAACACTTATAAAACATGAAAAAAAATTTAAAATTTGGCCATTTTTAGCCTTATTTTGCAACAAAAACGATAAACAAAACGATAAACTTTGGAAAGTGTGAAGGTTTGGCAAGGCAAGTATCTATTCACCCCCCATACTAAAGTTAAACATTGTCCTCAATGTTTCGAGTCTAGGGGTGCAAACACCCCCATACTAGAGACGTAGTCGAATGCCTAATCTAGCATGGAAAGGGTGTAACCATTAAATTAATAGCCATTTATGAAGTGTGCTAAAAACCTAAGGTTAGAACATCAAAGGATATATCATATGGATATCGAGAAATGTCTCCAAAGCAAACGATCGAGTGCTCCCATAAAACGAACACGAGAGGCTCCAATCGTGAAGATCATGATCTAAAAACCACAATGCACAAACAACCACGGAACAAAGGTTGGAAGGGCACAAATCCCCTCACATTAAACTACATTAGAAAGCAATAATATGTACATGGATAAGCATGGGTCTCCCCCACGAGGCACCTTGTTTTTGATAACCGAGTCAAAAGCTCGACTCGAATCCCCATAAATGTGATCATTTAGGGATAATCATGGTGTGGTCAATTTTTGGTGGGGCTTACATGATAAACAAGGCCCAAAAACAACCGGTATTTAGGACTAAGTCCTTTGATGGTGCAAAATACCGGGATCGAAGATGGCGTTCTCATTTTCATTGGAAAAACAAATCAACGCCACTTCATCGATAGTCAACAAAAACTCAAAGAGTTTTAAGAAAATAGGAGGGAAGAAATAGAAGGGTGGGACAATGGGTAAGTCTCTAAAAACATGAGCTACTCGAGGTAGACTCGCACCAATCAAATGAAAAGATTTTAAATTTATTGCATCGGTGGAAGACCGAGATTTCCCTATATAAGCAATTCCAGGATCAAATATCTCGTCCTCGGTGGAGAAAGGGGAGGGAACATAAGGGGATTCCCCCATACTAAGTCCACACAAAGCATCGTCAAAAGGAGAAGACGAGCTTGTAGTACTCAATACACGCGGTGATGACGAAGTTAGAATTATAGAAAAATCTTTTAAATCCAATTTAAAAATCTTTTCCTTTTTCATGTTTTAAACTCTCCTTGTGAAAACCCGATTTAATTATGTCAAAAATATTTGGTGTATCTAAAGCAATGTTAGTCACACTAAAAATTCTCACATTTTGAAACCGTTTTGGCAAAGGTGGTGGTAAGTTTTCAAATCTTTTGTCAACAAAGAAAACTTCCCCATCGGGATCAACGTATTCATCATCCGAAGAATCATACACAATTGGAACCGTAGGCTTAACACTCTTAACCTCCACCGGCGGAGGGGACGGAACTTCATTTTTCTCAACAACTCCTAAAACTCTATTGGAAATCTTTTTGCAAATGTTTTTGATGGGATTGACATTGTACAAAGATGTGATAGAATACACATGAGAAAGAGTGGAGTTTTGGGTTGCATTAATGACGAGTTCTTCCTCATTGAAACGAAGAGTGATTTTTCTTGCATGCACATCGATAAGTGCTCTCGAGGTATCCAAAAATGATCGACCTAAAATTAAGGGAACTTTAGGATCGATGGGAATATCAACAAAAATAAAGTCTACGGGATAGTAGAACTTTCCAACTTTCACAAAGACGTCCTCGGCAACTCCACAAGCTAGAATCCTAGAATGATCGGCCATTTCGATTGACATTCTTGAAGGAGTGAGATTGGGAAGATTGAGCGATTTAAAAATCTCAAGAGGCATCAAATTAATACTAGCACCAAGATCGGCCAAGGCGTAGCATTCTTCCATGTCTTGTATAGCACATGGGATTAAAAACTTTCCAGGATCACCGACTTTTTGAGGTATGCGGCTTAGAAAAACCGAAGAACAACTAGACGATTTTTGCAATTTCTCTTTGTTATTCAACATACTTTTGAAGTTCGCGGAAAATCGAGGCATCATGACTAAGGCGTCGGCAAAACTTATATTAAAATGCAAGTCACGAAACATTTTTATAAAAATTTCAAATTGATAATTATTTCGTTCTTGTGCCTTTTCCTTGTCTCGTCTTGAAGGGTAGGGTAAAGATGGTGTGGGTTGGGGCATAGTAGGCATAGGCATCGGCCTTGGAATCTCGGGTTCCATGATTGGTGTGGGTTCAACCGTAGGTGTGGTTTGAGCGGTACTTCGTGGGCTTGTAATGTGCTCCTTTTCGACCATCACCTCGGGTTCTTTCTCGATTTCCTTCTCCGTAGAAGTACTTGGACGAGAAATGGGTTCTTTGAAAGTTTTACCACTACGAGTAGTAATGACCTTCAACTCTCCTTTCGGGTTCACGATGGTATCACTAGGAAGACCACCCGAAGAAGAGGGCTTACACATGATAGCTTCAAACATTTTAGCCATACGGTCTTCAAACTTAGATTGCCTAGCATCCGCTTTTAACAATTCTTGCTTAATCTCATGTTGACCTTGCTCCATTTTTTGTTGATTTTGTTGGAGTCGTGTGACATTTCCTTCCATTTTATTAGCATGAGTTTTAAGTTCATTAGCAAGTTCGTTTTTAAGCTCGGTTTTCAACTCGGATATTAAGCTAACCATTTCACGTTGCATATTGTCAAACTTAGCATCATTAGCCTTAGCATAATTCAAAAATTCTCCTTGAAGATTTTTGGTGTGATCATTTTGAAAACCTTGAGTCGATGTTTGAAAATCACGGTTTTGGTTTTGGTTTGAAATTTGCCCATTTCCACTTTGATAATTACCCTTATTATAGTTCCTTTGATTTCCTTGGTAACCACCACTTTGATTGTTGTTTCTATAATTATTAGCATTTTGATTTGGTGGAGCTTGATTTTGGCGGGAACCTTGACCGATTTGGTTATAAGTTCCCGTGGCTACATAAGCACTCGAAGTGTTACCATCCGCGGTAATGCACTCGGAAAGATCATGAGCTCCCCCACACGACAAAAAACTCTTTGAAACCGCTTTAACCGAAGCGGAATTTGAAGCTTCTTGAGCTTTCCAATGGGACATGAGAGTCGAAAACCTATCGAAAAACCGATTTTCCTCATTAGCTTCATCTTGTAAGGCATTGATACTACGAGACGATGATGAGCCCATTTTGGCAACACTCGGTGTGTTACGAGGGCTATAAACCTTAGACCTATTCTCAATTATGACCAAAGCTTCTTCAACCGTTTTACACAAAAAATTACCACCCGCGGCGGCATTTAAATAATCTCTTTCATGGTCGTTAAGTCCATCGTAAAACGTGTCGATTTGGTGTAAGTCGGAAAAACCGTGATGAGGACATTCATGTAACATCTCCTTAAACCTATTCCAAGCCGTAGAAAAACTTTCATTTGATTCTTGTGAAAATTTAGAAATCTCATTTTTCAAATGCGTAGTCTTAGAGGGCGGAAAAAATTGGTTCACAAACTTTGAAACGAGATCCTTCCACGTCAATATAGAATTGGGTGGCTCTTTCTCTAACCAAATTTTAGCGGGCACCGCTAAGGAATACGGAATAAGCATCATCTTAATCGAGTCATTCGAGACATCCTTAAATTTGCACGTGGCGGTAAGACGATTAAATTGGCGGATATGGTTGTGAGGATTGTCCTTCTCATCACCACGGAATTTGTTGTTTTGGATCATGGACAACAAACCCGTCTTAACCTCAAAATTCTCCGCAAGGATAGCGTGAATCACAATAGCTTCTCCATAACCCTCGATGGTTGCTTGAAGTAAATCCATCATAGTTCGATTCGCCATGGTTGATGCTTCTCGTACAATGGGTTCGTCAATAGGAGACTCCTCACTAGAATGAGTTGGAGTGGGAGTTTTGTTCTTTCGTCTACGAGCACGTTTTGCTTGGTTACAAGTTAGCATAAACGTCACGTACAACGAGGAGACGAGCAAAGAAGATTCTTTTTGGTATTTTGTGTTTTTCAATTTTTTTGTGGTTTTTGATGGTATTAACTTTTTTGGAAATTGGTGAATTTATTAAGTAGACACAAATCTACAAATCTCCTCCTTAATCAAATCTCTCGATTAAAGAAGCCTCAAGGAATGAAAACGATCACGTGAAGTGAACGCCTTTGATGACTTTAGAACGATGGTGGAACACCAAATCGTTCAAGAGGGTTTAATCAATAGAAACCAAGAAAATATATATGATATGTAGTAATACTTTGGGCGGCAAAACCCTCGATTCACTCTCAAAATCAAATACGCACAAGCAAGCGGAGGAAACGAGGCGGCGCGAAGCACTTAAGAGCCTTTTTCCTTTAGGTCGTGAAATACAACCGCCTTATACCCACCTTATAGTTTGTATTTTCAAGATTAAGCTTCACGAAAGTATTTATCTATTTTTGCCTTTTTTCTTTGTTTTGAGATTCGAATACAATGATTGGGTAATGACCTCCCAAGTCAAGGTTGTGATTGCTCACGTATTTGGAGTACTTGTGAATTTATTGTTCTACGTATACAATATAGTAATAGTATTCACACAAAAACCAAAAAACGATAATACGTATTAGTAGAGTGCTACTAATACAAATACTAATTATGGCTATATAAAAACAACAATTGTTCAATCAAAACACAACACGCCTCCCCGGCAGCGGCGCCAAGATGATGGTTGTAGAAATACGTCTTTTAGGAAAAAGAACGTAAAATAGGGTAAGCGTGCACGACGATTTAGGAAAACCGTGTGTGAATGACCCTAAGTGAGTTCGTTCTCGAGGAGGCTAGTGTGTTGTGTAATGAACTGAATTAATGTTTGTGATTTTAATTAACAAGAAAAGAGAAAAGAAAAGAAAATAAGAAAGAAATGACGTTTACGAAGACGGATTAAACTAAGACGAAAAAGGCGAACACGCAAAACCGTAAATAGTACAAAAATAAAAATTTTAACCTAAAAATTCTTAAAAATTACTAAAAATCCACAATAATATTCTAAGAGTTTACAAAAAATCCAAACTTGTTAAAACCTTTTAATTAATTAGATAATGACTTTTTAATGCTAATTAAAGCCCTAAAAATCACAATTAATTATTAAAAAGCCCTAAACAAGATTTTAAAGTTTGTAAACCTCAAACATGACCTAACTAAGCTAAAATGTATTTTTTAAAATTTTAAAACCAATTTAAACTATTTTTAAACACTTAGAAACTATTAAAATCTATTAAAACTTAAATTAATTCTAGAAAATAAATGAAAAGTCCTAAAAAGATTTGGAAAGTTACAAAGTTCCTAATTTAGAGTCTACAATCTAGGAAAAATGAGAAAAGTAGAAAAAACCAACTTTGAATTTTTAATAATAAAATAATAATAAAATAATCAAAAAAATAAAAAGTTTATAAATAAATTCTAAAAAATTACCAAAAACCTAGAATAATATAACTAAGATAAAAATGCAAATTAAAGTTCCTAAAACCTTTTTAATAATTTTATATTAAATTTTAAAGTTGATAAAAAACCCTAAAATCAAATAAAATTAAAAATTAGACTTTTTGAAAACTTTTTGTGACGTAAACCTCAAATTACTTAAATAAAACCTAAAAACTATTTTTATAAAAATTAAAACCTATTTTAACTATTTTTAAACTAATTAATGAAATACGGCTAAAGAAAAAATAATAAAAAAATAAATAAAGAAAGAGAAAAATTGAGACTTTATGCTAAAAAATCCTAAACTCAATAACAAACCTAAGAAAAATGCAACTTGGCCAAAAAGCTTATCCAATAAGCCCAAATTGGCTTAAATAAGCTACGAATTAATTTAGAAAAGCCAAAACAAAACCCCTTTAAATAACTATTGAAATGAACTCTATCAATCAAAGACCCTAGGGCAGAGATGGTTATGTCGTTTGTGTGTGTGAGGAGTGGCGCAGGTTCGAGTCCTGGCCACGTCCTTTTTGATCTTTTTTTTTTAAACTTTAAAAACACAATCCTGATGATTCTTAGCTCACAAAAACACAAGTCCAATCCAAATTAGCCAAGATTTTAATCACTGCAAGCCAAAAACGTGCCCAGTTTACTTGGTGTTTCTGATGAACACCAAGTTGATTTCTTCACTTGTGAAAAATGAACCAAAAGGACTTGATCCTTGAATCTTGTGGTGATTTGTTGGACAATAGGCACCCCTACACTCAGTTGGAGTGTAGGGAGTCAATATAATGCACAAAAACAAGCAAGGACAACACAATCCAAGCACAAAATTGCCAATACAAGTTTCTGATCAGCTAAATTCAGGTCTGGGGGGTACTTTGCTGATGCAGTTAGCACACAAGTGAGATTCAATGCTCAAAATCTTTCACACAATGACACCAACTAGCATACAAACAATCGAAGACCCTAAAATGACCTAATATCTAGCAGATTTCACAACTTGAAGGCACAAATCACTCAAAAATCAAGCAGTAGGCAGTTTTCTGATTTTAGATATAATATCCAATTTTTTTATGCAAACTTGCTTTAAAAACTGACCAAACTAAAACATAACCCCATACAATACCTAGTAGCTACCTAGTGAGTGGAAATAACAGGTTTACAAGCAAGATTAAAAACAATAATCCAAGTATCACTCTTATCCCAAACACCCCTTTAAATTCAGAAAATCAAACTTTTCAAAGCACATGCATACAATACTCATCCAAACTGATTCAAATCTACCTAAACATGCATAATAAGCATAATCAAGCAATCAAACAGTCACTTAACAACTTTTCTCACAAAGTCACAAAAATCACACAAAAGCAGAAATCTATGAAAACTAAAAAGGAACAAGGAAGTACCTTGTTAGACCTACATCCAGGCCCAACCAAGGCTACTTAGCCTTCTCCAATAGGCCCGGGCCTATGCAGAACTCTTGGACAACAAAAGATCCAAACCTGCTAAGAACAGATAAACAACAATATATCCAAATCTGATTTTTATCAAATCTTTTTAAAACCTTTCTCACAACTTAGAACCTTGGAACACGTTTCAAAACAGATTCAAATTCACAAGTCCAAAACTCCAAATCCACTTTCACTTCAAAGGAGTCTTAGGTTTCTGAAATTTGAGCCAATATGAAACTTTTTGAAAATTCAAACACACAAGTGTTAACAAAATATTTTATGGAACTCAGAATTTTTAGCTAAAACAATACCAAACTTTTACCAATCATAAAAGGAAAACTGTTTCTCAAACAAATACCACTTTATATTGCATAAAAAGGAATTACAAAATTTTACTAAAAATTCTAGAACAAAGGGTCACTTACAAGCCAAGGACTCCTTTTATACTACACTACTGATCATTCTAGAACAAGGATTAAAATAATAAACAACTAAAACCCTAATGCTTGGAAAATCCGAATTTGCCCTTGGTTTGACTGAAAATTGGGTCAATATTCGTCTTCATGTGATATGCCAGTTGTGAAAACTTCATCTTGGACGTTTGTTTGGTCTTGGGGACCAAGTAGTTGCTAGGAGACATTGGATGTGTCTGGTGTTGGGTTTGGGGGAAAGTGATGGGTGCAGGGGAGTACCAAAGTGTCACATGGGGTTGTCTAGTGAGGGGGGTTTTGGTTGGAATGGGATGAGAGTGACCTTAATTAAGGTTCTTGAAACAATTAACAAAAACCCTTTTGATTTAAGGTTTTTAGGGATTAGGGTTCTTGGGGATTAGGGGAGAGTTTGATCTGTTTAGGGAAAAACGTTTTTTTTAAATGGTGTTTAGAGGGAAATTAAGGAAGGTTGACCCTTTGACCAAGTTTAATAAATAAACCTGGTGGGTTTTGGACGGGTTGGGTTATGGGTGGTGTTAGTAATGTATTGGTTGTGTGGGATTGGTTGTTTGGCAATATTGGCCCCCCAAGTTTCTTGTTTCATTCATGTTGTAATAAATGGCCATCAACGCCCATTTAACTAGTATCAACTTTACACAACTTGTCATTTTTGGCACAAGTTGTTTCCAAACTTTTTCCAAGGGCTTCAAATGCAATTCTTGGATTCTTCAAGGACTGAACTTGTAATGTCTTCAAACTTTAGGGACCCTATTCATAATTTTGAATATTTGAGGGGTATAAAGTGTTAATCTTCAAAAGTTGAGGGACTAAAGTTGCCAATCTTCAATTCTTCAAGGTCCATTTTGGAAAATCCAGATTTGGGTCCGGTTCATTGTGCGGCTTCGTTTCCCGTGTTCGTTTTTGAATGATTCTTGTGATCTTTTGCCATTTCCTCAATATCCGTACCTAAAAATACACAAGTAACAAACACAAGCATACATTTGGCAGTTTTAATGATATTTTATGCATTTTAAGCCCGATTTGGACGATGAGACTATGTATAAAAGCAGTCTCATCAATCATCATCCGGCAATCCGCGAAATGGATTAGTTTGCACTTGTTGGATCATGTGATGTTTCAACGAAAACTCCTGCGCCGTGATTTGCATCGGCACAATCGGGCCTCCACGTCCATTCATTGTGGGTTGGCATAGCTCCTCCATGGTTCGTAGGTCGGGTTGGGGAAGATTATTCATGTTGGGGTGGGGTGGATTATTATTGTTGTTGTTGTGTACACCGGCCATGTCTAAATTATCGAGGGTCTCGGGCTCGGGATAAGACGTTGATCGAGTACGCATACACTAAAAAGAAAATGCAAGAGAAAAATATTTTTGGTTTTATAGGTTTTTTAATGTTTTTGTATTTTTGAAATTTTTATAATTTTTATGGATTTTTGAAAATTTTTGAGCAAGGAAAATAACATTCTTAAAAGAACGGGTCCCAAAGTTCAATGCGTCTCTCACTAGAAACCGTTAATCTTAACGAAAAGAGCCGACAGCGGCGTCATTTAATACAAGGCTTTTTACACCAAGTATAAAATATTTATCGTCCGATCTTTTCGAATTGATAACCGGTTAAGAGCGCGACTCAATTGTCTTTTGGAAAACAAAATGATGGTTTGGTTTGTTTGATTATCTAAAAGCAAGTAATTAAAATTGTCGTTGAGTAAAATATAAGTCTTAAAATTAAACTACAAATAAAAGCGTGCAACCTTGGAAATTAAAACTTAAACATTCAAAAACTTAAAAACATGTTTAAAATAAAGTAAGTAAAAGAGCGGGAAAAACTAGATTTGAAACTTAAGCAAAAACAAAACAAAGGCCTGAGTCCGATCGCAATGCAATCGTACTCAAATGGTAATCCAGATCGCACTCGATGCGATCGCAAAAAGAAGAACAGATCGCACTCACCAATACGATGGGTTAGATCGCACTCAATAGTACGATGGAAAGTATGATCGTACTACCAGATCGCAACCACGATCGCAACAAGTGATCGTGGTCTTTGATCGTGGTTTCTGATCGTAACACAAAGATCGCACTCAATGCGATCGAAACAAGGAAGTGAGACTCGATCGCACCCCAGATCGCAATGAGTGATCGTGGGCGTGGATCGTACCAGGGAAAGAACACAGATCACAGTCTATGCAATCGAAGCCAAATCGGGACCAAGTAAAACCCTCCTAAGATGGAAAAGACGTCCAAAAGGAAAATAAGCTCAAGCAAATAAGCAGTAACCAATAAGCACTTTCAAACTTCTAAAAGAGTAAATAGCACAAATTCGTTAACTTTTGGAATCTAAAGCATTTGAACTTCCATAAAACGAACTTAAGAACAATAAATCTTTTAGGAAAACTTAAAAGTAAATAAGCCAAAACAATCGAATGAGCTAATAAGCATCAAGAGCTTATAGCTTATATGTTCAAGAGCTTATGTAGAACAAGAAAGATTAACCTTTTAATCATGAACTCATCCAATCACCCAAACCGTATGAAATGTGAATTTCGGATCAATATCAAAAGTAAATCAAGAAATGAAGAAGAAGATTAATGAACAAAAGGATTAACTTAAACTTGTAATTAAATGAAATCCAAATACAAAAATGCTTAAAACTTGAAAGATAAAAATGGAGAAAAGAAATATCTTAGTGAGAGAAAGTTGAGAACTTTCTCTCTCTAAAACTAGAAAGAAAAATGAAAAATGAAAAAATAGCTAACCACCCTCCTAATGTGATTAGGAGAGTATTTATAGGCTAAGTGGGAAGTGCATGTGTGGTGTGCTTCCTTCTTTCTCTTCTTCTCGACTCGATTTAATTCTTTGTCTTTTCTCGACGTCGTCTCGGGATTCGAACTTGTCTTAATAATTTTTCTTCTTTAATTTAGACTTGAGTTCTTCGACTTCATTAAACTTCTGTCTTTAGACTTTTTCTTCGATAAATCTTCAGAATAGGTCTTGGACATCCGTTCTTTAAGCACTCTTGATCTCTTGACTTCATCTTTTCTCGTTTTCTTCGATAAAAGCCCGTGAAAGCCCGTGTTTTCTTCCTTTTTCATCTTTTGGTCCTAAAACACAATAAAAACACAAACCACGCATAATTCCGACTTTTACGACATAAAATACACGTTTTGGTCTTGTTATTATTGGAAATAAGTGGTAAAAGGATAAGTGTTTTCACACTTATTAGGTAGCGATGTTTGTTTCAGGTAGTTCCTTTTTTGGTCATGTAATGTTTAAGACATTTTCCTTGTATGCTTTAATGACACGCCATAATCACGCGTGACATTTCATTTACCAAAATGGGGTGTTACAATTACCCTTCAAAAGTTACTACACTTGTATCTTATATAGATGCCGATTGGGGCGATGTCCTGATACGCGGCGATCTACATCCGGTTATTGTGTTTTCTTTGGTGACAACCTTATTTCTTGGTCGTCCAAGCGTCAACCCATTCTCTCCTGTTCAAGTGCCGAAGCCTAATACCATGGCGTTGCGAATGTGGTAGCCGAAACTTGTTGGATACGTAATCTTCTACTTGAGCTACATTGTCATATCTCCGTTGCTACCTTAGTTTATTGCGACAATGTTAGTACAATCTACTTGTCTGGTAATGCTGTACAACATCAACGCACAAAACACATCGAAATGGATATTTATTTCGTGCGAGAAAAAGTTGCTCGTGGTGAGGTTCGTGTTCTCCACATTCCTTCTCGCTATCAAATTGCTGATATTTTTACTAAAGGACTTTTACGGATACTTTTTGAAGATTTTTGAGACAGTCTCAGTGTTCGTTCCCCTCCCGCTTCGACTGAGGGGGTGTGTTAGATAAATATTGTATATTAGGCATGTAAATATCCTAGCATATATCAAAGGATCTCTTATCATAAATTACGGTTTGCTGACTAGAGAGATTATAGGAATCATGTATATCCCAGTAATAGTTATCATCATTGTATGCACTATATAAGTTGATTGATATCAATGAGAAAGGCAATGATTCCGTTCTTTTAAATAACATAGGGTGAAAGCTAAAGATACGGTATATTATTTTTCAATTAAACACACGTACCCAACCAACTATATTATATGTCACATATTTCACTTTTTAAAGTTCGTTTATTTCTCGGTATCTTCACGAATTGATTAATCGCGAGAAATCAAGTTAACTAATTGTTTTTGGTATTTGATTGATAATATTTTGGAAATCTAAGTCTAATTATCACAAACCACGTAAAAAGGTAAAAATAGTATCTCTACGTATCCATACTAAGCTAAAAACATCTTGCACATACCAAATATTAAGCTAAATGTGAAACCAAATAATGCACAATATGTAAAAATGCTAAAAATGTAAAGTATATGAAAGTTTAGGGACTGAAAATGAAAATTATAACAACTACTACCACTTGTAACAAAATTAACAAACTTGACAACTGAAAATGTAACAAAATAACAAAACCAGGGACTAATTTGCAAAACCTAAAAACTTTAAACCAATTAAAACAGATTGGAAAAATTCCTAATTTCTGGGGACCTTAAAGCAATTATTAAAACTATTTGGAAGAAAACGGGCTTATAGGTTCAATAAGCTGAATCTAGAGTTTTACTCAACCATTTAAGTTGAAATTAGTCTTAAAAGATTGCAAATCCAAAATTACTTAGCCAGTTTCAAGGAGATAAGCTAAAAATCTCTAAAAGTCCAATAAGCACTTTGGCAATAAACCACTTTTAAGAGTCTAGCTTATTGGAATAAGCACATAACCTATCTTTCTTAAAATCTGATCAAAAGCCAAATAAGGAACACCTATCCAATAAATTTTGAAAAACACTCAAGAGATAAGCCAGAAAATCAAATAAGCTGTTTTAAGCTTATGTTGACCAGCATTGACTTTTGTTGACCAAGTTTGACCAAAGTCCAAACTTATTTTCAAGTCTTATTAAACTGATTTGTACTCATACTTGCAATGTGATAAAGTTCAAAACTTTCAAGGAGAATGCTATGCTTATCATGATGATGGAAGATAACACTTTAAACCCAACATCAATCCTAATCACCTTTCATACAAGTCTAACAATTACCTTGCTCCACCGGGTTTCCCTCCCCATCAACCCACCCAAAACCAAACAAACATTCCCCAAATGCTCAATAGAAACCAAGGGCCAAGAGGAAATTATCAAGGGAATAACAACAATAGAGGGCCTAATAACTTTTAAAATCAAGGGAACAACTTTCATGGAAATAACCAAGGGTTTCACCAACCACCTCCACCTTTCCACAATCAAGGATATAATCAAGGGAATGGGCAAAATGAAACCTTTGAGCTACTTCATAAGATGAATCAAGAGACCGAAAGAAGGATCCGTGAGAGTGAAAAGAGAACTCAAGATCAATTGAGGGCCATGTAAGAGGAGACAAACAAGAAATTTATGTTGATTTTAAATCAAAGACCACAAGGTGCTTTACCCTCCAACACTTAAACCAATCCGAGGGCAAATGTTAATGCAATCACTACAAGAAGTGGGAAAACAACCATTGGACCTTACATTCCTCCTACACATCCTTTGGTGACTCCTACCACGCTTCCTCCTTCTGAAAAGCCTACACCTTCCAATCCTACACCTATTAATCCTTCACCTTCTACACCTATCATTTAAGAAACCCAAAAAGTGAGTCCTTCAACAACTACCACTCAACCTTTACCAAAACCAAATATTCCATATCTTTCTAGATTGAGAAAAGAGAAGCTTAAGAACAAAGATGACATTCAAGTGTCCAACTTTTTGAGGATGTTTAAGCAATTGAATATCAACATATCTTTTGCGGGGGCTTTAGCTTACATGCCCAAGTTTGCCAAAAAGTTTAAGGACCTTCTCTCAAAGAAAGATTGATCGATATGCCTAACACTTCATTGAACGAAAATTGTTCCACGGTGTTGTTGAATACTTTACCTAACAAACTTGGTGATCCGGGCCGGTTCTTGATTCCTTGTAATTTCCCGGGGGTAGAGAATTGCATGGCACTTTCGGATCTTGGTGCAAGCAAATTTGATGCCTTTGTCGATTTGGAAACAACTCTCTCTTCCCGAGCTTACACCTACTAGGATGACACTTGAGTTATCAAACCGTTCATTAGCTTATTTGGTGGGGATTGCGGAAGATGTTTTGTAGGAGTTGATAAGTTCACATTCCCCACGGATTTTGCAGTTGTTAACTATGACATGGACCCTAGAGTTCCCCTCATTGTAGGAAGACCTTTCTTAAGAACCGGTCGTACTCTTATTGATGTGGCGGAAGGGGAACTCATTATGAGGGTAGAGGATGAAAAAGTTATGTTTAAGATGGAAAAACTAACTAAGAAATCTCAAGGGCGTGAAACCATTAACATTGTAGATGTTCTTGATGAAGTATGTGATGAACACTTTCATGAGGCTTGTAAGAGTAGTAATGAGGACATTCCACATGTTGAGACCATATCTTCCATTGCCCCTTCCTTGACTCCTTTTGGAGCAAGTGATTTTATTTTGCAATAATTTGAGGCAAGTTTAGGAGATGTGGAGTTACCATATGACGATTCTCCCATCGATTGGGAAGAAGATATTCGTACCATTGAGAAACTTCTCAAGGAAGACCATACTTCTCAACATACTCCTAAGGAAGTTACCGATGATGATCCATCATTAGTGAAACCTTCTATTGAGATTCCACCTTCCCTAGAGCTTAAGGATCTTCCATCACACCTTGAGTATGCTTTCTTAGAGGGAGAGGATAAATTACCCGTTATCATAGCTAAAGACTTGAAAGATGATGAGAAGAAAAATCTTATAGAAGTTCTTAAGAAGCACAAAAGGCTATAGCTTGGAAAATATCCGCCATAAGGGGGATTGATCCTAAATTTTATACACACAAAATCCTTATGGAGGATGATTACAAACCCGTCATCCAAAACCAAAGAAGGGTTAACCCAAAAATTCGTGAAGTCATCAAAGAGGAAGTTATCTAACTCCTTGATGCGGATATGATTTATCCAATTTTCGACTCACCATGGGTTATCCCGGTGCATTGTGTCCCTAAAAAGGGTGGAATCACCGTTGTTCCAAATGAAAACAATGAGTTGATTCCCACACGACTTGTCACGGGTTGGAGAGTTTGTATTGATTATAGAAAGCTTAATGATGCCACTAGGAAAGACCATTTCCCATTACCTTTCATGGACCAAATTCTTGAACGCTTAGCGGGAAATGAGTACTATTGTTTTCTAGATGGATTTTTGGGTTATTTCCAAATACCCATTGATCCAAAGATCAAGAAAAGACCACATTCACTTGTCCCTATGGCACATTTGCTTACAAGAGAATGCCTTTTGGCTTGTGCAATGCCCCGGGGACATTTCAAAGGTGTATGATGGCAATATTTCATGACATGATAGAGCATACTATAGAAGTGTTTATGGATGATTTCTCGGTTTTTGGAGATTCATTCACTTTTTGTCTCTCCCACTTAGAACGAATGCTTAAAAGGTGTGAAGAAACACGTCTTGTTCTAAATTGGGAGAAGTGCCATTTCATGGTCAAAGAAGGGATAGATTTGGGGCATAAGATATCTAACAAAGGTTTAGAAGTGGATCGTTGATATGAGTGATTTTACTCATATCAATTGTATCTAAAAACAATGAATTAATGCATAAAATGTTCAAATATGCCTTGTATATGTGTTGTTTTGTTGTTTCATGTGTGTAGGTACCAAGTTCACGAAAACTGGCAAAACCGGCACGAGATTGAAGAAAAGATCAACAAAGCCAATTTCAAGTCGTTTTTAGAGGATTTAATATAAAATGGGCAAAGTGGGACCCACATTTGGGAATTGGGCCCAAAATCCCAATAAGGAGATCAAGTTCACTACTTTTGGAGAACAAGCCCAAAATTGGCCCATATATTTTGTACGGATGGAATGAATAAAGGGGCTAAAAGCCCAATTCTTTTTGAAAATAACTCAGACGTGTGATAAATGGGCTTTTGAGAAGTCCATTAGGGTTTGTAACTTTATTAAAAACGAATGACAAGTTATTATACTCATCACACGTTTTCTTCCGAGTCAAACACATTACTCACAACTTTTCAACTCACACACACTTTTATAAAATACTCTTGATACTATCTATGTATCATCTTTTTCCTTTTTCTCTCCCATTCCAAATAACCAGTAACACCATTTTACTGTTCCAAACCCTAATATCATTAACCACTGAAATAAATTGGGGCTTTTGTTTCACACGTGTGATTCACACGATTTACTATTAATTCCCCACGAAAACCGGATTGAGGATGATGGAGGGGTGTAGGTGACGTGTCACCCTCTCTCATCAAAGCCCTTTGTTGATTGGGTGAGACACATCACACCGCATCAATCATCCAATAAAGAACCTCCACCTTAGCTCCAGAGAAAGCACAACTAGCACAAAAAGTTACACGCTGGCAATCCGCATGATGGGGAGCACCTATCAACCGTAGGATCGTAACAAGAAAGAAAGAGAATGTGAAGATGCGGAATCAAGGGTCAGGATCGAATCCTCATCACAAACAACCTCACCCAGCACCTCTCTTGAGCCTATAAATAGCCCCATCTTTCTGTGTAATCATCATCCAATTTTTACTAGTCGTTATTATGTTAAATTAGCATTAGGAGTAATTTTGTAATTTATTTTCATGAGTATTGTAACTTTTTGATAATTAATAAAAAGTTGACTTCATTCGATTTAAATCTCGTTTAATTTACTGCTTAAATTTAATGTTACAAATTATTCTTACATACTGTTTTGATATGATAATGTTAAGGGTTACTTGATTTAAGCTGTTTAATAGCTTTTGTCAATTAATCTAGTAAAAATATTGGGAAATACTTTCCCCACTGGAAATTTATTAAAAGCATATGTTGAGTACTATACTGGTTCGAATGATTATTGATGATTCGTAGGTTGATTAATGGTGAATGGTGTTTCGATGGTGAATGGTGAAGCTGTTTCGAGATAATAAGACGGCTCAGCGCCGCATCTTCGTCTCAAAGGTTTCTTCACTAGGTTCGTTATTATTTTATTTTACATGTTTATTAGATTAATTTTTGTTAAAATGCTTAAGTGATTTAAAATGTTTGAGTTAATATGAATGTTTGCTACTGCTTTTGTGATGCTTGTATCCTAGCTGCCTATTCGATCTCGATTTTCTGTAATTGTTGCTTAGTTTATTTAGCATGCTGATGAAATGCGCCTATTGGGTCTGGGCGTTTGTTTTTAGCTGTAGTGGTCTTGCTATTGTCATGATTCGAATGCTGAGGTTCACTTGTCTTCTTTAAATTAAATCCACGGCTTAAATTTGGTTTATAGCTGTTAAGAGTGATAGATTCTACTTGCTTACTGTCCATAAGATTGATTGTTATTGCTGAATTCCTTAACTAGATTCCTGTGGAGATTTAGTTTCACAAGTTTGCTGCATTTTTGTTATGGTATGTTGACTGTTAAGAATGATTTAATCTGCATCTATATTCGTTGCCTGCTGAGTTTATGTCATCATAGGTCTGCTTAGATTTGATTAATTTCGCCTGTCATAGTTTTCGTTAGAGTTTGCTAAATAGTTTATGCATAGTTGGGTTGCTGTTTGGTCTGATCTGATGATAGGAGATTTGTTTTACTGCATAAGCTTGATTTGCTCAGATTTTTGATACTGATTGTTTGCAGCTTTGCCTTAACTGATTTTCCTAGTAACTGTTATTTGGAGACTCGTTTATTTGTTGGTTTATTTAATTTGTGTGTTATTTAAGACTGTTGTTATGATATATCTTACTGTATTCTGGAAATTTATAATTTATAATGTGCACAAAAATAATACCAGAAAAACCACTCCTGTGGTTCGAACCCGAGACCTCTCGGTTAAATGACCCACGCTCCAACCATCTGAGCTGGTCATGTTTTTGTTAATTGTTTCATTAATTAGAGTTAATATAGGAATTTTATAAACTGTCAGTTTTAAATAAAATAGATTTATTTACTAGTTTTAATTTTTAGAATAATAGTTAGTTTATTAAATTACGTTTTAAAAAAGTAAAAGTTTTTTATACAAGTGTAATTTACGTTAAAAAGTTTTAATATTAGTTACATTCTATTATTTTAGAATTTTTAAAATTAGATATTAAAATTAGTTTTTAAATTATTAGATTAGTTTTAAAAGTAAAAGTTAGTTTTAAAATAGATTTAACTAGTTTTTTCTTGTTTTTAAATTTTAAGTATTTATCTTTAGAATAATTCTGGGTTTACGATTCATGCACTTAGGATTTAAATTTGTAGAATTAGTTTTAGTTTTAAAAAACCGAAACCAATTCGAATCAATTGTCCAAATCGATACAAAACGTCTCAAATTCACTCGATCTTCGTGTACAACGAATTTGGTTCATCCACGTGTTTAATTGAATTCGTCTTTGGTAATTTTAGTCTATTACTTTTTCCTAAAGGTAATTTACTAATTTACCCTATAACGTATCTTAATTATCACTATACTATCACGATCACATCAAAAATTTTGGCGCCGCTGCCGGGGATCTTGTGTACGATTCGTTTCGTTGAGATTTGTTGATTGTTGATTTGAAGACCCTTTCCGTCCTCGGAAAGATTTGTTATTTTTCTATTATTATAGTATGTATCATTTTTCTGGTTTTTTGTGATTAATATATTGTATTACGTAGAACAATTAAGTTACCTACTTTTCAAATAAGGCCTTAGTTGGGATTTCATCACCTAGCTATTGTATTCGAACCCAAAACAAAAATAAAAAGGCAAAATAGATAAATACTAATAAGAAGTTTGAACTCGATTTATACAAACTATAAGGTGGGTATAAGGCGACGTGCTATAAAAGGCCGTCTAAGGAAAAAGGTTTTTAAGTGCTTTGTGCCACCTCGTTTCCCCGCTTGCTTGTGCGTATATTGAGAGGGACGACCGATTATTGGTTTGCCAACTCAAGTAGTATTACATCTTATTTTTGTAGTTTACTTATTGAACCTCGAGACGTTTAGGTTTTCACCTATCGTTTCAAAGTCGACCGAGGGTAATTTACTTCCATAATAGTTATCCTTATTCCTTGTTTTTTATCGATCAATTTTTGATTGAGCAACACCAAATAAAAATACCAAAAATAATCTTCTTCTTGTCTAATTTCTTTTCTTCAATCCTCTAAATTCTCGTCTTTGTAGTGTATGCAATTACGTTCTTCTCGAATTGTGATTGATTTTAATAGGCTTGAAAATATTCCTCGTAGAAATAGAAATCGTCAACAACGAATAGTGGAACCCGAGCTTCCACCTATTGTTGTAGAGATGGCCGATAACCGGACAATGGAGGAATTGCTCCGTGCACCCACCGAAGGGTATGGGGAAGCAATCGTTGTGCCGGCTATTTTGGCGGATCATTTTGAGATTAAGACGGGTCTTTTATCGCTCATTCGTGTCGACCAATTTCGTGGCAATGAGACCGATAGCCCGCATTCTCACATTCGGAATTTTCTTCGAATTACCTCGACTCTCAAATTTAGAGATGTGCCGAATGACGCGATTAAGCTCATGCTTTTTCCGTACTCGCTCGAGGGTAATGCTAAGATTTGGTATGAGAAAGAACCACCGGGTACGATTTTGACATGGGATGATTTAGTGTCTAAGTTCATGAATTATTTCTTTCCACCATCCAAAACAACACACATTAAGAACGAGATCACTAGATTTGAACAAAAAGTGCATGAATCGTTTGGGTTTGCTTGGGAAAGATTTAAAGATTTGTTGAGACAATGTCCACACCACAGTTTCTCGGAATTTCATCAAATCAATACTTTTTATAATGGGCTTAATATGATTGAACAAGATTCTTTAAATGCCGCCGCGGGTGGTAACCTATTAAGAAAAACTCCGAGAGACGCGTGGGGTATAATTGAGGATAAGTCTAGAGCACAATATTCATGAAACACACTGGGTGTTTCCAATGTGAATTCATTTAATCCCAAGATTGCTAGATTGGACTCTAAGATTGACACGTTTTGAATGAGCTTAGGAAGAATCCTCGTGGATCGATTAATATGGTTAAGAATGTTTGTGTATCATGTGGTGGAGCACATCCTAACTATGCTTGTTCAACCACGGGGTTTGATCAAGCTAGTGTTTTTGCCGCGACGGGAACTTATGGCTCCAACGGTCAAGTTCCTCGTCAAAATCATGCTGCTCCACCGGGTTTTCCACCGGTTCAAAATAGGTACAACAATGGAAACAATGGGAATAATTTTAACCGTGGTAACTAAGGGAATTATAATCAAGGAAATGGGTTTAATGCTAATCAAAACAATCAAGGTTTTCAAAGCAATAATCAAAATGATTTGTCAAGCTACATTAAAACGAATGAGGCAAAGTTGAAAGCTTTTCAAAGTAACATTCAAGGACAAATGGAAACTTTGAAAAATGAGTTTCAAAACACGATTAAAGGGCAAAACAATAAGATTGAGCTTAATCAACAAAGACTTGAACAAAACCAAAACCGTTTTGAGCAAAGATTAGAGCAAAGTCAAAATCGTATGCAACAATGTTTGGAACAAGGTCAAAATAAATTGCTATCGATGTTTGAATCTTTTATGACCAAACCTTCCTCTTCTTCGGGTGGCTTACCTAGTAACACCATTCCAAACCCAAAGGGTGAGATGAAAGCTATAACCACACGTAGTGGGAAAGCTTTAGACGGACCTTTGCTTCCACATGTGAGTACCTCTCCGGTGAGGGAAGTGGAGCAAGAACCCGAGGTGGTTAAAGAAAAGGAATTTCCTATTCCACCAAAGGTTGACCAATTGCCTATTCCGGAACCCGAGCTTCCGAAGACTAAACCCACACTACCCTACCCTTTGAGACTTAACCAAGAGAAGCTCCGCGAAAAGTCCAATGCTCAAATGACTACTTTTTTAGAGATGTTTAAGAATCTTTATATTAATGTTAGTTTCGCGGATGCATTGATTTACATGCCTAAGTTTTCTTTGACTATTAAGAAATTGATGAACGATAAAGGGAAATTGGTTGAAGTATCTACATCTTTAGATGCTAATTGTTCCGCGGTTCTTACACAAAAGCTTCCCAAAAAGCTTGGAGACCCGGGCAAGTTTTTGATACCATGTGATTTCCCGAATATGGAAGAATGCTTAGCTTTAGCTGATCTTGGTGCTAGAATTAATTTGATGCCTCTTTCCGTGTGGAAAAGGTTATCACTTCCCGAGCTTACACCTACTAAGATGACTCTCGAGCTAGCGGATCGATCGATCGCCTTACCAAAAGGTATAGCCGAGGATGTGTTTGTCAAAGTAGGGAAACTCGTCTTTCTAACGGACTTTGTAGTTTGCGATTATCCCAAAGATTCTCGTGTACCACTTATTTTGGGAAGACCGTTTTTGATGACGGCTAGTGCTTTAGTTGACATGAAAGCGGGGAAATTGACTTTAAGAGTTGATGATGAAAATATCACGTTTGATATTGGTCATATCTCTAAATATTCTTCCAAGTATTACGAGGAATCAATTAATCAAATCGATGTGATTGATGTTGCTTGTGAAGAATATTCTCAAGAAGTGTTTGGATTCTCGGCTTCTTCTAAAAGTGGCAATCCCACTTCGTCGAATCCTATTTTCTCTTTGGCTAAACCTCCACTCACTCCATTTGAGGGAGGTAAATTTGTTCTTGAAGAGCTTGAGAATAATGGTTATTCAAAAATCGATAAGGAAATTGATGATTACCTTAGCACACCATTTGATCCTAGTGAGTTTGATAGTGAGAATTTTGATCCCGAGGGAGATATTGCGTTAATTGAAAAATTGTTAAATATGGATCCTTTTGAATCACCACCTATGGAATTAAAAGTTGTGAGTGAATATGAAACTAAAGTGAAAACATCTATTGAGGAAGCACCCGAATTAGAACTTAAGGAACTTCCCACTCATTTGGAGAATGCTTTTCTTGAGGGAACGGATAAGTTACCAGTGATTATTGCTAAGGGATTAAAGGAAAATGAAAAGGATGAACTTATTAAAGTGCTTAAGAAACATAAACGGGCCATTGCATGGAAAATCTCCGACATTAAGGGTATAGACCAAAATTTTGTACTCATAAAATTCTAATGGAGGATGATTATAAACCCGTTATCCAAAATCAAAGAAGGGTCAATCCAAAGATTCATGAGGTGATCAAAAAGGAAGTCACTAAACTTATAGACACCGGAATGATCTACCCTATCTCGGATAGTCCATGGGTTAGCCCCGTGCATTGTGTTCCAAAGAAAGGAGGAATGACGGTTGTTACTAATGAGGATAATGAATTGATTCCTACTAGACTTGTGACCGGTTGGCGTGTTTGTATTGACTATAGGAAGCTTAATGATGCCACTAGGAAGGATCATTTTCCATTACCTTTTATGGATCAAATGTTAGAGAGACTAGCGGGGAATGAATTCTATTGCTTTTTGGATGGATTTTCCGGCTATTTCCAAATCCCCATTGACCCTCGTGATCAAGAAAAGATCACATTCACTTGTCCTTATGGAACATGTGCTTATCGTCGCATACCTTTTGGACTATGCAATGCTCCGGGGATGTTCCAAAGGTGCATGATGGCCATTTTCCATGATATGATCGAGAAAACCATGGAAGTCTTCATGGATGACTTTTCGGTTTTTGGGGAATCTTTCAGTTCATGTCTCTCTAACCTTGAAAGAATGTTGCAACGTTGTGAGGAAACGAATCTTGTGCTTAATTATGAAAAATGTCACTTCATGTGCAAACAGGGAATTGTGTTAGGACATAAGATCTCTAAGGCCGGTATTGAGGTTGATAGGGCTAAAATCGACGTGATTGCCAAATTACCTCCACCCACCACCGTTAAGGGAGTTAGGAGTTTTCTTGGCCATGCCGGCTTCTATAGACGTTTTATACAAGACTTCTCTAAGATAGCTCGGCCTATGACCCATCTTTTGGAAAAAGAGACTCCTTTCATCTTTTCGGATGAGTGTATTCAAGCCTTTGAGATGCTTAAAAGGAAATTAACCGAATCTCCAATCTTGGTTGCTCCAGATTGGGACCTACCTTTTGAAATTATGTGTGATGCTAGTGATTACGCGGTAGGTGCGGTTTTAGGGCAACGTAAGTCAAAACATTTCTTGCCTATACACTATGCAAGTAAGACTATGACGGATGCTCAAACAAAGTACACTACAACGGAAAAAGAGTTACTTTCCGTTGTGTATGCTTTTGAAAAGTTTAGACCATATCTCGTCTTGTCTCAAACCATAGTGTATACGGACCACTCGGCTATCAAATATCTTCTTAATAAACAAGATGCTAAGCTGAGGTTTCTCTGGTGGATTCTCCTCCTTCAAGAATTTAATGTCAAAATTCTAGACAAAAAAGGAGCCGAGAATCTCGCGGCCGATCATTTATCTCGACTTGAGAATCCTCACCAAAGTGATCGAGAGAACAAGGAAATCAATGAAACATCTCCTCTCGAGACGCTTGGTATGATTTCTTTTCGTGGTGATGATAGTACCCCATGGTTTGCGGACATCGCAAATTACCATGCGAGGAAGTTTGTGATTAAGGGTATGTCGTCCCAACAAAAACGAAAGTTTTTCAAGGATATATCCTATTACTTTTGGGACGACCCTTATTTGTTTCGTGTGTGCGCGGATCAAGTGATCCGTAGGTGCGTGTTTGGCAAAGAAGCTCAAGATATCCTTAAATCTTGTCATGAGGGACCCACCAGGGGACATCATGGTGCCAACGCCACCACGAAGAAAGTCTTTGATGCCGGCTTCTTTTGGACTTCCATATATCGTGATGCCCAAGACTTGATCAAGACTTGTGATGCTTATCAACGTCAAGGAAAGAACTCACAAAGGGATGAAATGCCTCAAAACATTATTCAAGTTTGTGAAATCTTTGACATGTGGGGGATCGATTTTATGGGGCCATTTCCATCTTCGAAAGGAAATAACTACATTCTCGTAGCCGTGGACTATTTGTCTAAATGGGTTGAAGCTAAGGCTTTGCCCACGAATGATGCTCGAGTTGTCGTGAACTTTTTGAAACAACTTTTTGCTAGGTTTGGAACTCCGCGGGCTATTATAAGTGATCGTGGGACCCATTTTTGTAATGAATAATTTGAAAAAGTTCTAAAGAAATATGGTGTCACTCATCGACTTTCGACGGCTTATCACCCTCAAACGAGTGGTCAAGTGGAGGTTTCAAACCGAGCTCTTAAAAGGATTTTTGAGCGTTCTATTGGAGAAAATCGCACTTCATGGTCGGATAAATTGGACGATGCATTGTGGGCTTTCCGTACGGCTTACAAGACGCCAATTGGTTGTACACCATTTAGGCTGGTCTACGGAAAAGCATGCCACTTGCCAATTGAACTCGAACATAAGGCGTATTGGGCTGTTAAGCATTGTAACTTTGATTTGAGGACCACGGGTGATCATCGCAAGGTTCAATTGAATGAACTAAGTGAATTAAGGGATCAAGCTTATGAAAATTCTTTGATCTATAAAGAGAAGACTAAGAGGATTCATGACTCTAAGATAAAAAACCGCATTTTCAATGTTGGTGATCAAGTCCTCTTATTCAACTCTAGACTTAAGATTTTCTCGGGCAAGCTTAAATCCCGTTGGTCCAGACCATTCACCATTGCACAAGTTTTCCCTTATGGCACCGTTGAGCTAGCTCAAAAAGACGGGCCTAACTTTAAGGTGAATGGTCATCGTGTGAAACACTACTTTGGAGGGGACATACCTACGGAGGTTGTCCCGGATCTTCAAACTTTCCCTAAGGACCAATGAATGCGGAGATCGAGTTGAGCTCATGACTCGGTTAACAAAAACGAGGTGCCTTGTGGGGGAGTCCCATACATTCTATCTTCTTTCTATTTTCTAACACTAATAAGGCTTGATCTTTCAAGCTCGTGCTCGTGTTTTGTTGTGTTGTGAATCTTAGGTATGACCCTAATCATTGAAGACTCACGTGTTCGGTTTTTGCTGGTCCACTTGATCTTCCAATCTTTGATTGCCATAAAGGGGCGCACTCTCTATCCTTTGATTTTTATCGACTAACGTTTTATCTTGAGGCATAACTAATAAACGGATTTTAGATTTGCGTGCTCTTTCCATGTTAGGATTTTGCATTAGACACTTCGTGTTTTAGCAAGGGGGTGTTACTCTTGAGCTAAAAAACATTGAGGACAATGTTTGGTTTTAGCATGGGGGAGTCAGTCGATATAATCGCTTGCTATTGCTTTTGTCGTGTCCAAATGTAACTGTTTTTCTCGTTTTTCATAAAAAATTTAAATTTTTAGTGTTATTTTAAGTTTTTAATAAAGAAAATAAGTGCTTTTGACACAAATGTAGGCTTTCCGTTGGTGAAGATAAAATAGTTTTTGACTCGACTCGGTTTTTACCTTAGCTTTTCCTTAACGTATTTGAATTAAGTTTTGCTAGGCTTTTATATAGGGAGCTTTAAAACGTGAAAGTCTTAATTCATACGGGTTAAGAACAAGAACTTTTCGCAAGTTCCTATAATTGATCCTAGAAAGTCGTTTATTAAGGGAACTTTAAAACGCAAATTCTAAAACTTGAAAAAGTATAAGAAGATGCAAGATCCTATAGATGACTTGAAAACCCAAAACTTTGATTTAATAGGCTAAGTATCTATTGATTTCACATTTTTGAAATTTTTACAATATGGAGAACAAGAGATGATAGAGTTCAATCATAAGTTTCCAAGGTTAATTATTCTTTGTGCAAGTATTTTTGTGTTTGATTTAATCTCCTCGTATTTATTTTCCACGCTTGAATAATAATTGCTTAATAAATGAAGTTTTTAGCGGTTTAGGCTTGATATCTTAACTCGTAACTCCTTCTTTTTCTCCCCTTGTAATTAAAGTGAGAACACATTAAGGGTGTCAGCGTCATGGACTTTTGATCATGGCATTGCGGAAAATTGACTTACTATAAATATCATATTAATAAGAAGAATAAATAAAAACATTTTCTCTAGGAGCCTTCGGGTGGGAGTCATGTAGCACTAACTTTGTCATTAGAGCCTTAGGGTGTATGGCAAGGGGACGTGTTGAATAAAAATTGCTTCATCATCATGAGCCATAAGGTGGGATGGTGATGTCAATTCCCTTATTTTTGTCCAAGGAGCCTTCGGGTGTGGATTTTAAATAAGGAGCACAATTGCATCTTAAAGAGCCACAAGGTGATATGATGTAATTGTTGCTAACTCCATTAATAATGTCATAACTGACTTTGGAGGTTTTGTTTTTCTTTTAAGTAGCCATATTAGCCAAATTTCGGGTCCGGGGATTTATCCCTTAAATCGTGTTAAGTTATCCTTGATGTGGGCTTTCTTTAGTGACAACGGTTTTTGAAGTCGAGGTTAGGTTTTGAGTGTTGAGTTTACATCGTTCTTGCCTTCATTTTTGGACTAATAAATATCAAATAAGTCAAATGAGCCTTTGGGTGAATGACAAAAAAAATCTAGAGATACAATTATGAATAATAGGAGATTGAGTTTAACACAAATTACTTGTATGAGTTGTTTTAATTTTGGGGCTTATGATTGATAATGATCTTGTTTTTACACTTGGCATGGAAAAGTGAAAAGTCGAGGACGATGAATCTATTTGAGTTTTATGATCCTTAAAGTTATTTTTCAATAATGAAAGCAATACATTATGTCTTTGCAAAATAAAGGTTTCACAAGTTGAATAAAGTGTAGTTAGTGTTTTATTTTATCATGGCGTGAGAACACGACAATTGCTTAGCAAGGGGGAGTTTGATATGAGTGATTTTACTCATATCAATTGTATCTAAAAACAATGAATTAATGCATAAAATGTTCAAACATGCCTTGTATATGTGTTGTTTTGTTGTTTCATGTGTGTAGGTACCAAGTTCACGAAAACCGGCAAAACCGGCACGAGATTGAAGAAAAGATCAACAAAGCCAATTTCAAGTCATTTTTAGAGGATTTAATATAAAATGGGCAAAGTAGGACCCACATTTGGGAATTGGGCCCAAAAGCCCAATAAGGAGATCAAGTTCACTACTTTTGGAGAACAAGCCCAAAATTGGCCCATATATTTTGTACGGATGGAATGAATAAAGGGGCTAAAAGCCCAATTCCTTTTGAAAATAACTCAGACGTGTGATAAATGGGCTTTTGAGAAGTCCATTAGGGTTTGGAAATTTATTAAAAACGAATGACAAGTTATTATACTCGTCACACGTTTTCTTCCCAGTCAAACACATTACTCATAACTTTTCAACTCACACACACTTTTATAAAATACTCTCGATACTATCTATGTATCATCTTTTTCCTTTTTCTCTCCCATTCCAAATAACCAGTAACACCATTTTACTGTTCTAAACCCTAATATCATTAACCACTCAAATAAATTGGGGCTTTTGTTTCACACGTGTGATTCACACGATTTACTATTAATTCCCCACGAAAACCGGATTGAAGATGATGGAGGGGTGTAGGTGACGTGGCACCCTCTCTCATCAAAGCCCTTTGCTGATTGGGTGAGACACATCACACCCCATCAATCATCCAATAAAAAACCTCCACCTCAGATCCAGAGAAAGCACAACTAGCACAAAAAGTTACACGCTGGCAATCCGCGTGATGGGGAGCACCTATCAACCGTAGGATCATAACAAGAAAGAAAGAGAATGTGAAGATGCGGAATCAAGGGTCAGGATCGAATCCTCATCACCAACAACCTCACCCCAGCACCTCTCTTGAGCCTATAAATAGCCCCATCTTTCTGTGTAATCATCATCCAATTTTTACTAGTCGTTATTATGTTAAATTATCATTAGGAGTAATTTTGTAATTTCTTTTCATGAGTATTGTAACCTTTTGATAATTAATAAAAAGTTGACTTCATTTGATTTAAATCTCGTTTAATTTACTGCTTAAATTTAATGTTACAAATTATTCTTACATACTGTTTTGATATGATAATGTTAAGGGTTACTTGATTTAAGATGTTTAATAGCTTTTGTCAATTAATCTAGTAAAAATATTGGGAAATACTTTCCCCACTGGAAAGTTATTAAAAGCATATGTTGAGTACTATACTGGTTCGAATGATTATTGATGATTCGTGGGTTGATTAATGGTGAATGGTGAAGCTGTTTCGAGATAATAAGACGGCTCAGCGCTGCATCTTCGTCTCAAAGGTTTCTTCACTAGGTTCGTTATTATTTTATTTTACATGTTTATTAGATTAATTTTTGTTAAAATGCTTAAGTGATTTAAAATGTTTGAGTTAATATGAATGTTTGCTACTGCTTTTGTGATGCTTGAATGCTAGCTGCCTATTTGATCTCGATTTTCTGTAATTGTTGCTTAGTTTATTTAGCATGCTGATGAAATGCGCCTATTGGGTCTGGGCGTTCATTTTTAGCTGTAGTGGTCTTGCTATTATCATGATTTGAATGCTGAGGTTCACTTGTCTTCTTTAAATTAAATCCACGGCTTAAATTTGGTTTATAGCTGTTAAGAGTGATAGATTCTACTTGCTTACTGTCCATAAGATTGATTGTTATTGCTGAATTCCTTAACCAGATTCCTGTTGAGATTTAGTTTCACAAGTTTGCTGCATTTTTGTTATGGTATGTTGACTGTTAAGAATGATTTAATCTGCATCTATATTCGTTGCCTGCTGAGTTTATGTCATCATAGGTCTGCTTAGATTTGATTAATTTTGCCTGTCATAGTTTTCGTTAGATTTTGCTAAATAGTTTATGCATAGTTGGGTTGCTGTTTGGTCTGATCTGATGATAGGAGATTTGTTTTACTGCATAAGCTTGATTTGCTCAGTTTTTTGATACTGATTGTTTGTAGCTTTGCCTTAACTGATTTTCCTAGTAACTGTTATTTGGAGACTCGTTTATTTGTTGGTTTATTTAATTTGTGTGTTATTTAAGACTGTTGTTATGATATATCTTACTGTATTCTGGAAATTTATAATTTATAATGTGCACAAAAATAATACCAAAAAAACCACTCCCGTGGTTCGAACCCGAGACCTCTCGGTTAAATGACCCACGCTCCAACCATCTGAGTTGGTCATGTTTTTTTTAATTGTTTCATTAATTAGAGTTAATATAGGAATTTTATAAACTGTCAGTTTTAAATAAAATAGATTTATTTACTAGTTTTAATTTTTAGAATAATAGTTAGTTTATTAAATTACGTTTTAAAAAGTTTTTAAAAAGTAAAAGTTTTTTATACAAGTGTAATTTACGTTAAAAAGTTTTAATATTAGTTACGTTTTATTATTTTAGAATTTTTAAAATTAGATATTAAAATTAGTTTTTAAATTATTAGATTAGTTTTTGTAGAAATTGATAACCTATGAATCTATGAAGTGGGTTGATGTTTTTCTAGTGAGAGAAACTAGAGAGAGAAAGTGAGAGAATAAATGGAAGGTTTTATTAATATGAAAGTTTAGAATGACAACAACCAACCCCTTTCCTTAGTGGAAAGGGGTATTTATACTCCAAGTCATAAGTGGACTTGGGCCGGTCCATGACAAGCCCATGGACCGGTTCTTACTTAAGTTAATAAGCAAATAACAACTAATTACTAACTACGAGCTATTACAACATAAATCATATTGTGGAGCGACCGATACTTCTAATATACGTTAAAACGTATTTCTAACAGTTTTAAAAGTAAAAGTTAATTTTTAAAATAGATTTAACTAGTTTTTTCTTGTTTTTAAATTTTAAGTATTTATCTTTTGAATAATTCGGGGTTTACGATTCATGCCCTTAGGATTTAAATTTGTAGAATTAATTTTTGTTTTAAAAAACCGAAACCAATTCGAATCAATTGTCCAAATCGATACAAAACGTCTCAAATTCACTCGATCTTCGTGTACAACGAACTTGGTTCATCCATGTGTTTAATTGAATTCGTCTTTGGTAATTTTAGTCTATTACTTTTTCCTAAAGGTAATTTACTAATTTACCCTATAACGTATCTAATTATCACATATACTATCAACGACACATCAATCGTGCTAAAATAGATGTTATTACCAAAATTCCCTCACCCACCACGGTGAAAGGAGTTAGGAGCTTTTTGGGACATGCTGGTTTCTATAGACGTTTTATCCAAGTCTTTTCTAAAATAGCTAGATCCATGACCCACCTCTTAGAAAAAGAGGCTCTTTTCATATTCACACAAGAGTGTTTAGAGTCTTTTGAGATCCTTAAAGAAAAATTGACTAAGGCTCTAGTTTTGGTTTCACCAAATTGGGATTTGCCTTTTGAACTCATGTATGATGATAGTGATTATGTCGTGGGGCCCATTTTGGGGCAAAGAGTTAATAAGAACTTTCAACCTATACACTATGCTAGTAAGACAATGACGGGTGCTCAATTGCATTACACTACCACGGAAAAAGAATTGCTAGCCATTGTATATGCTTTTGAGAAATTTAGACCCTATCTTGTGCTTTCGAAGACCATAGTGTATACGAACCATTCCGCTCTCAAATACCTTATGACAAAGCAAGATGCTAAGCCTAGATTATTGACATGGGGTTTGTTGCTCCAAGAGTTTTCCATAGAAATTCGTGATAAGAAAGGAGCTGAGAATTTAGCGGCGGATCATTTGAGTAGACTTGAGCATCCTTTTCAAGGAGAATTGCCTTATAAAGAAATTAATGAATCCTTCCCACTTGAGGAACTCATGTCTATCTCTTCACAAGAGGATGCCACCCCTTGGTTTGTGGATATTGCAAACTATCTTGTAGGGGATGTGCTAATTGAGGGTCTCACTTCCCAACAAAAGAAAACGTTTCTTAAGGAAGCTAAATATTACTTTTGGGATGACCCTTACCTCATTAGGAAATGTGCGGACCAAATCATAAGACGTTGTGTAGATGGGCCTGAAGAATTTAAGATATTAGAAGCTTGCCATAAGGGACCCACGTGGGGCCATTTTGGGCCTAACTACACGGCTAAAAAAGTCTTTGATTCGGGTTACTATTGGCCTTTCATTTACAAAGATGCCCAAGAAATGGTGAAATATTGTGATGTTTGTCAAAGACAAGGAAAAATTAATCAAAGAGATGAGATGCCACAAAATTTGATACAAGAATGTGAGATATTTGATGTATGGGCATAGATTTTATGGGACCTTTTCCATCTTCAAAGGGGAATAAGTACATACTCGTAGCGGTGGATTATGTTTCTAAGTGGGTTGAGGCTAAGGCCTTACCTACTAATGATGCTCGAGTTGTAGTAAAGTTATTGAAGAAATTATTTGCTAGATTTGGTGTAGCTCGTGTCATCATAAGTGATCGTGGGACTCATTTTTGTAATGATCAATTTACAAGAGTCATGAAGAAATATGGTGTTAACCATACACTTTCTACCGCGTATCACCCTCAAATCAATGGGCAAACCGAGGTCACAAATCGTGGTTTAAAGAGGATTTTAGAACGTACTATGGGAGAGCATCAAGCTTCTTGGTCAGATAAGCTTGATGATGCTTTATGGGCTTTTAGAACCGCTTTTAAGACACCAATAGGTTGTACACCTGATAGACTTGTCTATGGAAAAGCATGCCACCTCCCATTCAAGTTAGTACACAAGGCTTCATAGGCACTTAAATGGGCTAACTTTGATTTTAGTCAAGTCGATTCACATAGGAAAGACCAACTTAATGAGATGAATGAGCTTAGAACCGATGCCTATGAAAACTCATTGCTTTACAAGGAAAATACTAAGCAATTGCATGATGCTAAGAATAAGAACCGTGAGTTCAAAGTTGGAGAGTCGGTTTTGACTCTTTAACTCATGTTTGAAACTTTTTGTGGGCAAGCTTAAGTCATGATGGTCCGGTCCATTCACTATTGCTCAAGTATTTCCATATGGGACTATTGAGTTGTCTCAACCAAATGGCCCAAATTTCGAAGTGAATGGTCATCATGTCAAGCATTACTTTCGGGGGGACATTTCCGTTGAAATGGTCCAAGAGACCCCCACTTTCCCCGAATTAATTCATTATTGGAAGAGTCGAGCTAGAGACTCCTTAAATCAAGCTTAAATGACTAGGATTAGATCATTTAGACTAGAGTGTGGTAGGATAGGAATAAAGGGTAATATAGTCGAGATGAAGTGTAGGGGGTGCCTATCTTTTGTCTTCTTGGTGTTTGTAGGGTTGCTCTCTCTTATTGCATGCATTGGAGCTTATGGAGGAGGCCCTTGTATCGGGTTCACTTTGATACTCTTGTGATTCAAAATTGACTCTTAATAATGTCTTAAATGAATTCACTTTAGTAGACCTTTACTTAGCTCGAGTTAAGCAAAGTAGTCAATGTCATAAGTGTAGGGGAGATTACTCCAATACTCTTAAACATTGAGGACAATGTTTATCTTAAGTGTAGGGGGTCTTCTATCAAAGTGACCTTACCTAGTACATTGCCTTACCTTCATGATAATTGGGAAAATTAATTTTTTAACATTTTTCAAATTTTTGATCCACTTTGGTCACAAAAAATATGCATTCATAACTTTTGCATTAATCATTTTCCATTTGCATAACACATTTGCATTGTATATATTTATTCTTTTAATTTTCATCAAAAATATATAAAAAGGAAAGAATATAATAAAGGCTATGGTTTAACAAGTTTAGATATCTTTGACATATTAGGCCCGCCATGAATATTTTCACTTAACTCGAGTTTTCTTATCTAAGCTTACTCTAGCTAGTTTCCTTAACCATGTAGACCTTTATTGGTTTATTAGGCTAAGCATCTACGAGTCTCATTATTTGAGATTAAACTGTGGAGAACGAGAAATGATAGAGTTTGAAGTAAGTGTAAAGGGCTAGATAAACCTCATATTAATTTTCAGGGTCCTCATCTAATTCAATCTCAGGGTCAGAATCGGATTCAGAATCATCTAACCCCCCCCCCCCCCCCCCCACCCTCCCACTCAAATTGAGCCTCTACCATTTCCATTACATCATACCCATTCCATTCATGGTACAAATCTACCTCAAACTTATTCTCATATCCCACTTTCATAAAGTTTTCCATGTCCTTATCTGTTTTTAGTGGTCTAATGTCCCTAGCTAGTGTTGTACCAGGTACACAATAGGACAAATTTACAGGGCGAAAAGCCACTAACATAGAAACAATCTTATACAACTCACTGACATGCATCTCTTCAAACTGTACATCGTCGATGTACTTTAAAGAACCTTGCACGTACTTGAGTGGATTCTCAACAAAGATCCCATCGTGATGGAGATTAACAGTAAAGACTTCCATCGAATCGAATTACCTACAACATATATAATACGTTTTCAATTAGTGAATAAGAGTTTCAATTAACTTGGGAATTAAATTATAAAATTAAGGTTAAATTCAATTAATAGCAATCAAAACCCCCAATTATTAAAACCCCAATTTTAGAAAATCCTAATTTTTATAATTGAAACCTTAATTAATAGCAGTAAAAACCCCCAATTATTGAAACCGTCAACTTTTAAAAACCCTAATAACAGTAAAAACCCCCAATTATTGAAACCCCCAATTTTTTAAAACCCCAATTTTATAATTGAAAGCCCCAATTATTGAAACCCCAGTTTTATAAAACCCAATTTAATAATTGAAACATTTATTAATGATTATGAAAACACCCAATTATTAAAACCTCCAATTATTCTAAACATTAATTTTATAATTGAAACCCCCGATTTTGTAAACATTAATTTTGTAACCGAACCCCCAATTTTTAAACCCTAATTTTATAATTCAATTCCTAAGTTAGTCAATAATTGGGGGTTTTCATAGAAAACTGCTATTGATTAAGGTTTCAATAGAAAATTTATGGTTTATAAAAATCTGATTTCAAAATAGGGGTTAAACAATGTAGTATATAGATAACAACATTTTACCTTAGTTCATTGAAATAGCCGAGAGACAAACTTTTTTTGTTTATGAATGGATGAATCAGTGGAGTAAAGTTTAATGTCAGCGTGTGTGTGTTTGTGATAAGATAAAGGAATGAGATAAATAAGTCAAAGCTAATCCCAAAAATTCAACGAGTACAAACCAAAAATAATAAAATAATACAAAGAACTGCCACGTATGATATACAACGGTTCAATAACCGGGTAACTTGTTTTTAGCCGGTGAGGTTACATGGAATGATAAAACTTTTAAAGTTTAGTGGGAATGGTGACATATAATATAGTTGGTTGGGTACTTGTGTTTAATTGAAAAACAATATAGCGTATCTTTAGCTTTCACTCTATGTTATTTGAAAAAGGGAATCGTTGCCTTTCTCATTGATATCAATCAACTTATATGGTGCATACAATGATGATAACTATTACTGGGATATACATGATTCCTATAATCTCTCTAATCAGCAAACTGTAATTTATGCTAAGAGATCCCTTGAAATATGCTAGGATATTTACATGCATAATATACAATATTTATCTAACACACCCCCGCAGTCGAAGCGGGAGGGGAACGAACAATGAGACTGTCTCGAAAATCTCCAAAAGTCATTCCTAGGTTCTTCTTTACAAATTCCCCTAAAACAACAAGTCTGCATGCTATAATCTTTGTTCTAGTGTAATTCTACCTGTTATTGCCTGTTAATTGTTCATTTTGAGTTCATTGATATGTTTTGATAGCTAATTTCCTTAATCTGCTTGTTTTGATAAGTTCTCTTAGCTTAACTTTGCTTAAAACCAGTAACTGTTGTGTTTGGTAGATGATCCAATCTTTGATCCAGTTAGTGTAATTGAGTGTTAAGAGTTTGTTTTCACTTAAATACTGGTTACAAGTGTTTTTGCAAGTTTTTGTAGTCAACCATTATGTCAAACGGGCAAAAGGTCATCAAAAGCTTTAGGTCAGAATCATAGTTCAAAACATGCTTACTTCAATCCTCTCTAAAATCTTCATTACTTGGAATTAGGACTTGAATTTTGGTTCTAGTTAAAGCTTAACATCCAACTTTTCTAAACATATAAGCTAGACAATACAGTTCTAGGTTTTGAGTGAGAAATAAGCTTTAAAAAGTCCCTGTAATAAGCTGTGTTTTCTATGATAACTGATTTTTATTTCTGGCTTATGCCTTTCATAAATGTGCAGGGCCTCCACATGTCTCACAAGATAGGGTGATGGCATTGACATTGTTGGTAGAAGAATTGTTCAAGGAAACCTTCATAAACTCTTGAAATATCTCTTTATTCATCTTTGATTCTTGTTAAGTTGTTGAAGTATTTCATTGTGTTGCTTAAGAATTTGACTTTCAAGTGATTGAGAAGCACCCTCTTGAACAACATGTACCACCTCATCTCTATCCCTATTACTTTGAACCATGGATTTTGTTTCAATGATATCTCATGCATCTTGTGTGGATTTTGAAAGAATACCCACCCGTGGCCGAGTTAAGGGAATCTTGATGGTGAGGTCTCAAACCATTGTAGAAGGTGTTAATTTGGTGAACTTGGTCAAAACCATGGTTTGGGCACTTTCTTAACAACTCTTTGAACTCTTCCCAAGCTTCACTAAAGGTTTGGTCTCTCTTTTGTTGAAAGCCTATGATTTGGTTTCTCAATGTGGTGGTTCGTGAAGGGGGAAAGAACTTGTTCACAAATTTCTTTTTCAAGTCGTCCCAAGTGTGAATGCTATTTGAGGGTTGCTTATCTAGCCAACTCCTAGCATTTCCCTCCAAAGAGAAAAGGAATAAGATCAACTTAACCGCCTCGTAAGGTACCCCATTATACTTGATGGTATTACAAAGTGACATGAATCTCTTGATATGGTCATGAGGGTCATCCATAGGTCTCCCTAAGAAAGGTATAGAAGAAACCATTTGTATAATGCATGTCTTAAGCTCAAAATTGTTTGCGGCTATCTCGAGAATGACTATGGCATCCGTATTCCCATCCATGTTGGATTGGAGAATCTCAATCAATATCGATTGTCCATGGCTTTGTTTAAGTTGTCGAAAGCACGATGCTCGTGATCGGCTTGATGGACAATTTTGTTCTTGTTTCTATTCCTTTTGGGAGGAAGTGGTACACCAATAGGTATATGTGCACGAGCTCGAGTGCGCATGCAACTCAACACGAGAAATGAGAGAGGAGCTCTCGGTCGACTTTGGACAAGAATAGATTATCTCTTCCGAGGTTCAATAGTGAAAACCACAAGAAAGTATAATATATATGTAGTACTAATTGGGCGGCAAAACCCTCAACAAGTCTTCCTTCTTGAAATACTTACTAGTGAACGGGGGAAATGAGGTGGCGCTAAGCTCTTAAGTACCTGTTTCCCTTAGGCTTGCATTTTATAGCAAATTCGCCTTTCTATTCACTTAATAGTTTGTATTCCTCGAATTCTTGCTTATTGAAAGTGTTTTTCTATTTTTGCCTTTATGCTTGTTTGATTGATACACGTAAATGGGACCGGAACACCCCCAAGTACGGTGTATTGCCAAGGCAATACTTATGGAAATAGGTAAATTGGTTGTTTGTATCTACGTATATGTATTTACATATAATAATATATCAAAAATATTTTTGTATTTATTTGATTTTTATGAAAATATAGTATGTACGTAAAAACGAGTGAAACCGGTATATACAATGTAGTTTTGTTGTAATCTTTTAGGAAAAAGATTACCTTTTTGATTTTTTTATTTTTTTCGTTCAATTCTTAGGAAAAGAATTGATTTTTGTGGTTTTTTTATTTTTTATATTTTTATATTTTTTATATTTTTTATATTTTTGATTTATAATACGTAAAAGGAACGTTCACAAGTGAACGGATCCCAAAATCCAATATGCAACCGTCAATCAATCGTCAATCTCCACGTAAAGAACCGGCAGCGGCGCCATTTAATATTTCACTTTTTAAAGTTCGTTTATTTCACGGTATCTTCAGGAATTGATTAATCGAGAGAAATCAAGTTAACTAATTGCTTTTGGTATTTGATTGATAATATTTTGGAAATCTAGGTCTAATTACCACAAACCACGTAAAAAGGTAAAAATAGTATCTCTACGTATCCATACTAAGCTAAAAACATCTTGCACATACCAAATATTAAGCTAAATATGCAACCAAATAATGCACAATATGTAAAAATGCTAAAAATGTAAAGTATATGAAAGTTTAGGGACTGAAAATGAAAATTGTAACAACTACTAACCACTTGTAACAAAATTAACAAACTTGACAACTGAAAATGTAACAAAATAACAAAACCAGGGACTAATTTGCAAAACCTAAAAAGTTTAAACCAATTAAAACAGATTGAACAAATTTCTAATTTCCAAGGACCTTAAAGCAATTTTTAAAACTATTTGGAAGAAAACGGGCTTATAGGTTCAATAAGCTGAATCTAGAGTTTTACTCAACCATTTAAGATGAAATTAGTCTTAAAAGATTGTAAATCCAAAATTACTTAGCTAGTTTCAAGGAGATAAGCTGAAAAGCTCTAAAAGTCCAATAAGCACTTTGGGAATAAGCCACTTTTAAGAGTCTAGCTTATTAGAATAAGCACATGACCTATCTTTCTCAAAATCTGATCAAAAGCCCAAATAAGGAACACCTATCCAAGAAATTTTGAAAAACACTCAAGAAATAAGCCAGAAAATCAAATAAGCTCTTTTGAGCTTATGTTGACCAACGTTGACTTTGTTGACGAAGTTTGACCAAAGTACAAACTTATTTTCAAGTCTTATTAAACTGATATGTGAAAGAAAATAAGCACATTTATGAAAGGAATAAGCCATAAATGAAAATCAGTTATCATAGAAAACACAGCTTATTACAGGGACTTTTCAAAGCTTATTTCTCACTCAAAACCTAGAACTGTATTGTCTAGCTTATATGTTTAGAAAGGTTGGATGTTAAGCTTTAACTAGAACCAAAATTCAAGTCCTAATTCCAAGTAATGAAGATTTTAGAGAGGATTGAAGTAAGCATGTTTTGAACTATGATTCTGACCCAAAGCTTTTGATGACCTTTTGCATGTTTGACTTAATGGTTGACTACAAAAACTTGCAAAAACACTTGTAACCAGTATGTAAGTGAAAACAAATTCTTAACACTCAATTACACTAACTGGATCAAAGATTGGATCATCTACCAAACACTAATTACTGGTTTTAAGCAAAGTAAAGCTAAGAGAACTTATTAAAACAAGCAGATTAAGGCAATTAGCTATCAAAACATATTAATGAACTCAAAATGAACAATTAACAGGCAATAACATGTAGAATTACACTATAACAAAGATTATAGCATGCACACTTGTTGTTTTAGGGTAATTTGTAAAGAAGAACTTAGGAATGACTTTTGAAGGATACTTTGATTCAGAAATGAGCGTTGAGCTCACTTGTACTTTAAACACCACCAAATTCAGCTACTCAACACAACATCAAACCAATCAACCATCATCATCATCTAAGTTTGATCAATCTGCTAGTACTTGGATCTTTTAGCTAAGTCTGAGCTAATGAATGAACTGAAACTTTTGAACATTTGTAACAGCTCCACAACAATCAAACACACTCTATTACTCCATAAGAATAACAGATTCAAGCAAGATGAATGAATGAAAGTAGTGCAGGTATGAATTTGAGAGAATGAGAGTAAATTGAGTGAAACTGAGATTTCATTAATGGAAGGTTTGTTACAAGGTGGTTATAACTACCTAACAACTATCTAAGAGTGGCTGTCAATCACTCTTATAAGTTGGACTACTGAAAGTAAAACAGAGATGAGAGAAATCAAAAGAGAGTGTGTGTTTTCACACTCTAGCTACAATACATAAAATGAAAGAGTACATAGGTATTTATAGACTTGAAATGAAGAGTTGGTGATGCTGATGACGTGTTATATCCAATAGCCAAATGCCACGTGTCCAAATTCTGCTACTTTTGTTCTTCAAGTGTTCATCTATGATTGGGGGTTTTTAATCTACTGAATGACATGTTAATTAAAGTGGTCGGATGAATTCGTCTCTTGATATTGATCACTTTTCATGTTGATCACTCTTTCTGAAATGGCCTAAATCGTTGAGTGGTTGCTGGGAAGATTATGAATGCCACGTGTCAGCATGGTATTGGCTCAATAATGATCACACGGATCATTATCTATTTAAACAGTATGGATAAATGACATGGTGACTTGTGATTGGAGGAAACTTGAGTGGACAACATTGTTATGATTTGGCAGCTTGTTTCTTCTCTCCTCATTAATACAACTGAGCTGGCAATCTACTTTCCCCAAATACTCACTTCTGATTGGCTAACATCCTCATCACACGGATCATGTCTTGTTTACTTTCCAAAAATGGCAACTTTGGTCCTTTTGCTTAGCAGATTGACATTTCAAGTTAACAGCTTCATAAACTTGACATTCTTGGCCCTTTTACTTGATATTTGACCAGCTTTGACCCTTTGACTTGTTGACTTTTATCTTGAGGTCTTTTGACTTTGTTCTTGACTTTATCAAATTTGCATTTTTAGTCCCTTAAGTTTGGCAGCTTGTCAAGAAAGTTCCTTTGACTTTGTTAACTTGTCATCTTGAGTCCTTCTTTTGTCTTTTTTTTCAATATAAATGCCTTGGAATCCGCATTTGCATCAAGTTTATATCTTTTTACCTACAAAGGCACAAACAACAAAGAATACCCCATAATACTGCTTTTTCACATAAAATATGGTATTTTTCTTTGTGTTTTAGGGTTTAATATGATATAATTGATATGGGATTTCACTCATATCAGTCACCATTCCCACTAAACATTAAAAGTTTTATCATTCCATGTAACCCCACCGGTTACAAATAAGTTACCCGGTTATTGCACCGTTGTATATCATACGTGGCAGTTCTTTATATTATTTTATTATTTTTGGTTTGTACTCGTTGAATTATTGGGATTAGCTTTGACTTATTTATCTAATTCCTTTATCTTATCACAAACACACACACACTGACATTAAACTTTACTCCACTAATTCATCCATTCATAAACAAAAAAAGTTTGTCTCTCGGTTATTTCAATGAACTAGGGTAAAACATTGTAATCTATATACTACATTGTTTAACCCCTATTTTGAAACCAGATTTATATAAATGATATTTTTCTAATTGAAACCTTAATCAATAGCAGTTTTCTATGAAAACCCCCAATTATTGATTAATTTAGGAATTGAATTATAAATTTAGGGTTTAAAAATTGGGGGATTCAGTTACAAAATTAATGTTTACAAAATCGAGGGTTTCAGCTATAAAATTAATGTTTAAAATAATTGGGGGTTTTAATAATTAGGTGTTTTCATAATCATTAATAAAGGTTTCAATTATTAAATTTAGGGTTTTATAATATTGGGGCTTCAATAATTGGGGCTTTCAATTATAAAATTAGGGTTTTAAAAAATTAGGGGTTTCAATAATTGGGGGTTTTGATTGCTATTAGGGTTTTAAAAAATTGGGGGTTTCAATAATTGGGGGTTTTGACTGCAATTAGGGTTTTAAAAAATGAGGGTTCTAATAATTGGGGGTTTTACTGCTATTAATTAAGGTTTCAATTATAAAAATTAGGGTTTTTTAAATTGAGGTTTCAATAATTGAGGGTTTTGACTGCTATTAATTGAAATTAACCTTAATTTTATAATTGAATTCCAAAATTAATTGAAACTCTTATTCACTAATTGAAACCGTATTATATATGTTGCAGGTAATTAGATTCGATGGAAGTCTTTACTGTTAATCTCCATCTCGATGGGCTCTTTGTTGAGAATCTACTCAAGTACGTGCAAGGTTCTTTAAAGTACATCGACGATGTACAGTTTGAAGAGATGCATGTCAGTGAGCTGTATAAGGTTGTTTCTAGGTTAGTGGCTTTTCGCCCAATAAATTTGTACCATTGTGTACCTGGTACAACACTAGCTAGGGACATTAGACAACTAAAAACAGATAAGGATATGGAAAACTTTATGAAAGTAGGATATGAGAATAAGTTTGAGGTAGATTTGTACCATGAATGGAATGGGTATGATGTAATGGAAATGGTAGAGGCTAAATTTAAGTGGGATGGTGAGGGGGGGTTAGATGATTTTGACCCTAAGATTGAATTAGACGAGGACCCTGAAAATATAGATTTTCATACAGAGGGGGATCAAGATGTTGTGATACAAAAGTTAACCATTGATGACCCCTTCCTAACTAAACTGGTAGGTAAGGGTAATTTCATAGGATCAAAAATAATCCAATCCCCCCATTAACTGGTAGTTACTTATAAGTAGAAGAAGATCCCGATGATGCTTTGATTGATGAAAAGTTTAAGATTAAAAAGGGTATAAAGTATCCTTCTTATAACCCTAAAACACTTTGGAATGAGTTTGAACCTATCCTATGAATGAAATTTGAATCTATTTTGAAGTTAAAGAATGCATTAGCTAATTATGGTGTTAAGCATGGGTATAAGTTGTGGTACTATTAGAGTGACTCAAGTTCTTTGCTTGTATATTGTGGTCGGGATGTTGAGTTAGGTAGATGTGCTGGTAGGAGAGGAATAAAAAAGAAAAGGAACCAAAAGCTTGTTGAAGAGATGAAAAATATGAAGGGGAAAAAAGTGGTAGAAGGTAGTGATCAAGATATGGAAAAGATGAAGGGGGAAAAAGTGGCAGAAGGTAGTGATCAAGGGAAGGGAAACACGGACTCACAGATTAGTAAGAAGACGTGGAAAAAAAGTAGGGTGCAAGAACAAAAGGGTTTTCATTGCCCTTTTCGGATATGGGCTTCTTGGATGGGTAGTGAAAGATCTTTTCAGATCAAGTCATTGTACTCGGATCATAGGTGTAGTAGAGACTATAACTTGGGCGTACTTTTTACTTTCAGGTGGATTGCTACACATTATGCATCTGAAATCATATTGAACAATGCAATAACCTACAAGTATCTAAAATAAAATATTAGGGAGAAGTTCATGCTTGATGTGAGTATTGGTTAATGTAAGCGAGCCAAGTAATGTGCTTTGTATGAACATAATGGAGGCCTAATTGAGCATTATGGTAAACTGTGGGAGTATAGGCAAGCGGTACTTGAGTCCAACCCTAAATCTTCTTGCCATTTAGATGTTGATGTAAAAGATGATGGTAAGACTTACTTCCGTAGGATGTACATGTGTTTTAAAGGTGTGAGAGATTGGGTGGATAGCTGGATGTAGAAAAGTTATTGGGATTGATGGCTGTTTTATAACACATAAGTGTAAGGGTGAGTTGTTGACTGCTATGGGACGTGACACGAACAATCAAATGTACCCAATAGCATGGGCAGTTGTCGACATCGAAAACACAAACAATTGGTCTTGGTTTCTATCATTGTTGGTGGATGATCTGCAATTAGATGATGGAGGTGCAATAACCATCATATATGATTCTCACAAGGTAAAGTTTTTTACCGAAACTTAAACTTATCTAATTTATTTTTCATGTGAGTAACTGTTGTTTATTTTCAGGGTTTAATTGATGTAGTAAGGACATGGTTGCCACAAGAAGAACACAGGCATTACACAAGACACATTTATCCTAACTTTAAAAGGAGGTGGAGTGGTCTTCACTACAAAAGAATGTTTTGGGTTGCTGTTGCTAGTACTGTTAAGAAAGATTTCAACAATAAGATGATGGAGATAAGACGAATGGATGAGGAGGCTTAAACTTATTTGATGGGAATGGACCCTGTACACTGGTGTAAAGCTTTTTTCAGAAACGACACTATGTGTGCTTTATTCGAGAATGGCATTTCAGAGTTCTTTAATAGTCAGATACTCTCTGCTATAGGTAAGCCTATTATCAGTATGTTTGAAGATATTAGGGTTTACATTATGCAAAGAAACTATCATATGAGCAAGAAAGCTAGTGAATGGTAAGAGAGAATTACTCCATCAATAAAAAAACATATAGGAGACTTGAGAAAAGAACAAAGAAAATGGCAAGTGTTAGTTAGTCGGTACCATGTATTTGAAGTGAGAAGAAAGGATGAGGCATTTGGGGTTAATTTGATTGCTATTACTTGTGACTGTAGGCTTTAGAACTTAACCGGGGTACCATGTGTGCATGCCGTAGCAACTTTTTTGCATATAGGTTTACACCCGGAAGATGGTGTTAGTGGTTGGTATAATCAGTCTAGATGGTATGATACATACCAACTTTCCATAAAACCAGTTCCTGTGTCTAAGATGTGGAAGCCAACTAATAACACCCCACCACTTCCACCCAAAGTGAAGGTCATGCCTGGAAGGCCTAAAAAGAATAGGATTAGGCACCCTACTGAGTATGAGCATGTTATTAGTATGTTTAGATAGGGAAACAGATGCCAAAATTGTTGGGAAAGTGGACACAACAAGGCTACTTGGAAAAATCCCAAAAAGGATAAACTAACCGTTGTTAAACCACCAAGACCACCAAAGCCTATAGTATACACCATAACTAGTAAAAATAGAGGGATTAACATCAATGATGCTTACTCATGTGGTCCAAGTAGGGGCTGAGGTTCTGGTAGTAGGGGCAGAGGTACTACTAGTAGGGGCAGAGGTACTACTAGTACTTCTAGAGGTGATACAAGCAGTGCTATGGGGACTACAAGCATGGGCAGAGGTTCTTGTAGTACTTCTAGAGGTGCTACAAGCAGCGCTAGGGGGACTAGAGGTAGAGGCGGGGGCTCCAAGTAAATGAATGGGTGCTGCGGGTAGAGGCGAGTCTTCTGGAAGCTTGAGAAGGGGCACTAGAGGTAGGGGGTCTGCAAGTAACGAAAGAGGATCAACAGGGAAGAATGTTAGTCAAGATACAAAGGTATGTTGTATTTTATTTTCAATAACCTAACTAGTTTCATGTATTTAGTGTTTTTCTAATGATTGATTTTTTTAGGAAATCGAAAACAATAATGACATAGAAGTTGAAAAAGAGGTGATAAAAGTGATGAGGGATAAAGAGGCGAGGCTTGATGAAGAGAGGCTTCAGAATGGAAGGGTTTATGGAGAATGTGATGGAACTAATTGGTGGGAAAGTAGTAATCAAGATGTGGGTGAGTTGGATAGAAGGGCTACAAGAAGTGAAATAGCAGCTTTTGAAGAAGCCATTGCTAGATATAATGCTTATCTTCCTTCAGTAACTAACCCCACCCCCACCTTTGGTCATTCTAAAACCGGTATTTAAAATCCCCGAATATTAAATACGCAGTCCAAGTTATTTAAATATTACAACAAGCTAATTATTTAGAAAATAATTATCAAGTCAGGAAATTTTACGTATACATTACGTATGTAGTAATTATTCCAGAAAGAGTATTACGTTTCTGAAAACTCAAACACGAGAACTAAATACGGGTATATGCGATAAATTATGATGTCGAAAAGTAAAACGAAAACCTATGTGTACACAAAAGGGGCCGGTTTTAATTAAACAAGAAAGGGTAATGGGCTTTTAGGCCCGGCCTTGGCCAAAAGAAAGAAAAAAACGGGGGGTTACCCCACTACATATCATATAACAGTAACCAAAAAAAAGATTAGGGTTCGTTGGTGTGGGTGACTGCCTACAAAAAAAAAGATCGAGACTTGTTGGTCTTGATTCGAATACTTGTTCAACTATCACTCTCCAATCTCATGACGGTAACCTTTCCCCCTTTCTTTTAATCTCAGTTTTAGATCACGAATGGGTTTTAAGATTTATTCAAACGAAATTTAAAATCATGACATAATAAACAGCAATGGGGTACCGGGTTTTTGGTGCATTCAGGAAATCGAGAGTTTTTATAACTCTCGGTGGCGTGGTTTGATTTACAACCGAGACCATAAGGACTCGATGATGTTTTGGACCAGCCGCGAGCCAATAACCCAAACAGGGGGTAAATGGGCAGTAGAGGTGTTTGGTTTAATACACAGTGGGAAAAAAACGACTCAGCAGGGGTGTTTGGTTTTTCGAACAGCAGCAACAACCCCAACCGGGGTGTTTATTTTATAAAGGGAGTGTTTGGGTTTGTAAATTGGGTGTACAACACTAACAGTGGGAACTCTGAACTAACAGTGGGAACTCTGAACTAACGGTGGGAACCATGAACTAACTGTGGAAACCTTGGTTTCCGGATCTTTTAAGCTACTAGGGATGATCATTGTTCATATGATTAACATAATCAAAGCGGAATTAGAACAACAACCATTAACAAGGTGTTTAGGCACGAAACATGAATTAAAACACAATTGGATTGCCCATTATATTAATAACGAACAACCACTAGGTGTGTGTACATTGAATCCCACACCTAGTCGACACACACTTTAGGTTTACATTGTGAATGAATTGAATAATTAAAACCTATGACCCTTGGTTCCTTTTATAGTGTAAGGATTAGGGTTTACAAGAGATAATGATGAATAAACAAGTAAATCTTCTATTTAAATAAACTTATGCGGAATATCTTTTGCATGTTTATCTAAATAGAAGCTTCCATAAGCTTCTTTTGTCTACGTTTTGTCAATGCTTGAATTACATGTAACAATGCTTACATTGTACATGACAACTTTTGAGCTATCAACGCCTAGATTGTACATGTCAACGCTTGATTAACTCTTGACAACGCTTGGACAATTTCTTCATGTTTTCTTCGTTTTTGAGTTTCTGCCACATCAACTTTTTGACCCAACAATCTTCCCCTAGTTGATAGTGGCAAAACTCTTTGTGTATCTCTTGTAAGTTGTACATGATCTTCAAATTGCTTCCCCTCAAGTATAGCATGTATTTCTTCCCCTTTTTGTCACATCAACAAGGAAGTAAACAATGTTGCAATCTTTGAAGATTCTCCATATGTAGCTCTAAGTAATGATCTTGAAGAACAATTAATATAGTAATTTTGATCTAGAAGTAGAATAACCCAACCTTGTGTTCCATGTCTTGTACTATCCATGTAACTAAGAACTTATATTAGACCAAGTATAAGTAGACCTCAATCCCTTGTCAATATTCTCATCCTATGTGAGACACTGAGCACGATAATGTAACTCCTTCAAGTGTTATGACAAGTCTTCGTCACCAATCATGTAAAGCACGAACAAGTTACCTTTAAAGTCAGTGAATGGTACGCCACGACCTTAAGATATGATAGAACACAAACTCGCGAAAATCTTCTTCAATCATCAAACTTACCATAAGAATTCTTCCCCTTAAGCTAACATCTCTTCATGATGAATTTAATGGAATAACATCTTCATACCATATGTAAAAGTATGGAAACAGATAACTCTTTCACAAGGCTATCCCAATTACATAGTTTAAAATATCCATCAAATTCTTACGAATAGTTGCTAACTCGCTTTAAGGTCATTAATTCCTTTCAAAAATATCCGAGCCATAAATATCATCATGATATTCTAAATTAAAACGGAGATTCCATGTACCTTTGTGTGTAAATAACTCCTTTTTGTGTGCTAAAAACGTACCAATTTTATCAAACAGCAGCAAACCTTGTGTTGTCCAATATCCTCTTCTGTCCAATATCTTGGTCAGATGTATTGTCCAATATCAGACAATACCTATCAGCGTTGAAGTTCATATATCGGACGACACTGTCAACTCTATCAGCGTTGACTTATTCTGTCAGCGTCCAAATTCCAAACGTCAGCGCCAACCATAAACCTTGTCAGCGTCAAAACCATACTCTGTCAGCGTCCCTTTGTTAACTTCGCATGTAAACTTGTCTCTCATTGATCCTTTGTTGAAAGCTTCTCGTGAATAATTAACTTCCAAAAGAATATCTGATCTTTTACATCCCTTTTTGAAGCCAATTTTTAAGAAGTCCCACGTATATTTGATTTGCCAATCACATCCTCTGAACCGTATGAACACAATTGCAAATATATATTGTACTTCTTTTGACCGTGTGAACAAACTTTTCCCCACCAATGAGAAACCTTATACCGTGTGAATGCAATCAATAAGGATCTTGTAAACAGAAACTTCGTGTGAACTCAAAAATTTTCCTCCAATCAGAAGCAAAGCTTCGTGTGAACACAAAGTATCACAACACAACTCTTTACGTCATGCTTGTACTTCTTGATCGTGTGAACAGAAAAGTTTTTCACCAATTAGAATGATAGCTTCATGTGAACATAGACTGAATAATAGATCGTGTGAACACACATATCTGTACGTAACTTTCTTAGATCGTGTGAACACAGGTCTCATGACATGTCCTTGTTTGTCGTGAATAGCAACACCTTCGCTTTACTTCGAACAAAATATGCTATCGATCCGTATATCTGCTGCTAAGACAAACCTTCTTTTTCTGTTTGAAAGATTGATCTAGGGTTTATGATTTGAGCACCTAAACCCTAATTAGGGTTTGTAAATAAACCTTGGATCAAGTATAACAGCCACATCCTCATAATCCTTCTGCTTTTTATGTCGATCTAGGGTTTGAGAAACCCTAGTTCATGATTTTATGTAAAAGCAAAAACATTAATACCTTTAAACAGTGAACTTCGACCTTAAATAACGTCTTCATTAGAGCTCAGATCGAAAATCCCTTCGGTGAGATTCTAGAAACAAGTGTCAAAAATCTACAGTTCAAAAATCACGAAGATCCAACGGTTAACGAAGGAGAGATCGTGTTTTGAACATGGCTGTCCACAGAAAACCGCATTCACTCACTGCTGACTTTGACGCTTAATAACTTTTGCCTGGGGATAAAACACGACAATCCCTCCGGTGGATGTTTAGATCTATGTATGTAGAACACACATATAAAATTTCGTGACGATCCAACGGTTCAATCAAAAGTTATGACCTTCTGAATACTGTTGCGCACACAAAAACGTCCAGAAAAACCCTAGACGGATTTTTCTTTTCTTCTCAAAACACGAACACCTTGTTGGTCCTAGCATCACGAGCCACGAGGCTCTGATACCAATTGTGGAAACCTTGGTTTCCGGATCTTTTAAGCTACTAGGAATGATCATTGTTCATATGATTAACATAATCAAAGCGGAATTAGAACAACAACCATTAACAAGGTGTTTAGGCACGAAACATGAATTAAAACACAATTGGATTGCCCATTATATTAATAACGAACAACCACTAGGTGTGTGTACATTGAATCCCACACCTAGTCGACACACACTTTAGGTTTACATTGTGAATGAATTGAATAATTAAAACCTATGACCCTTGGTTCCTTTTATAGTGTAAGGATTAGGGTTTACAAGAGATAATGATGAATAAACAAGTAAATCTTCTATTTAAATAAACTTATGCAGAATATCTTTTGCATGTTTATCTAAATAGAAGCTTCCATAAGCTTCTTTTGTCTACGTTTTGTCAATGCTTGAATTACATGTAACAATGCTTACATTGTACATGACAACTCTTGAGCTATCAACGCCTAGATTGTACATGTCAACGCTTGATTAACTCTTGACAACACTCGGACAATTTCTTCATGTTTTCTTCGTTTTTGAGTTTCTGCCACATCAACTTTTTGACCCAACACTAACGGTTGGAAACATAACACAAGCAGTGGGAAAACTGCATTGGCAGTGGGAAAATAAACAAAAGAGTGGGAACCACGAATTATTTGAATTGGTAAATTATTTTATAAATGAGTTTTATAAATAATTTAATTATATTGTCCAATTTTATTAATCTAATTAATAAAATTAAATTAATTCTAGCTTTATCATTTTTATCTTGTTAAAAACTTATGACTTATAAATAGTTTAATTTAAAGATATCAAATTGGAAATATTTATAAATTAGGAAACTTTCTAATTATAACGAGTTACTATTTATAGTAATGCCATATTATACATTATACAGTAATCAGAAATACAGAGTACATTAAATCAGTAATATTTATGAAAAGTCAGAATTTAGTAGATTATATACAAATAGTAATACAAGTATAAATTAAATCCAACGAAAACAGTTAAGAGCAGTAAAATATATAACATCAGTCAACTTATTTTCGCGTACGTTATTTATGTAGTAACCATGAAGTCGGATAGATCTTTCAGCTTTCAGTCTTATTTCATTACTGGACACGAGGTACAGATTTTCCGTCCTTTCAGTAAGGACTTCCTTTCTATGCATGATTAGGATTCCCCGTCTTCTGCCAAATGTTTTCCCCATTATATGTTTAAGCTTATCAGTAATCATGTTAATAACTAAATAAATTGACTGAGCATTATATACAAGCATGACTAGTTCATGTACTAGTTACGGAGGTACCGTAACCATGGCACTAGAGGCACCGGTGTCGTGACTCACATGCAGGAGAGTGATATCCTGCATCGTCCCTTCACGTTTTGGCCATTATTATTATCATGTCATGTGGGGCGTATGGATGCATCCTAGGCTTATCAGTTTACAAGTTATCAGGGTGAATGTGGTGTGTTCTCTACATCCTTCACATTGGAGCTGATCCCTCCACCCAGCACACTATTTAGAGGTCACCCCTCTACAGCATGACGAGGTCACCCCTCCAATTCCTCATGCACCGTTGTTACAGCACATGACCTATATAAGCTCTAGCAATTAAAATACTGTAAATGCATGTTTTTAGATTTAACAGATAACAGTTCAGCTTTATTATTTATAAATCAGACTTTACAGATTATACACAGATTTCTACTGCAACTTTACTTATCAGTCTTACAGCTCCAGTATTTCATCATCTGTTTCATTTCAGTAATTCTTATCATGCTTTATTTCCGTTCACTGAGCGTTATGCTCAGCCGTAGTTCCCTTTCATGTTCTAACGGCAGGTACACCATGACGCTCTTAGGATTCTGAGAGCATGTGCATTTGGATGGAAGCTATCCAGACTTCTTACTTTATGTACTTACATTATTCTGCTTATTTGGACATTGTTTAGTCCTTTCTTTCAGTATTTTACTTTTCATGTTTTGGGCTTATATTTGGATTGCCGATGTTTGATTCCGGTATTTCCTTTATGGTCAGTTAATGTTTTAGGACATTTACCTTATGCTTTGATGACACGCCATAAATACACGTAACGGTCCACTTATCCAAGTGGGGTGTTACAATTATGGTATCAGAGCGCAAGGTTCGACCTGTAGGCTCTAAAACTTGACCTATGACTAGTGGGTAGTCACCAGGAACTTCCCAGATTTTGGCGTTGTTATCTTCATGTTTCTCATGCATTTATTAGTCAGTTATCTTCAATTATCAGTCAGTTCTATTAAAGTTTTTGACTAAGTAAAAGGTTGGTACAGGACTGGCCATATTTAGTCGCATGTGCTTTTCTACGAATTTTGTTTTAGTGAACCGACCCATAGGCGTTCACCCTTTCCCGTTCAGATTTTTGTACTGGTGAACCGACCCAATGGCGTTCATCCTTACACTTGACAGATTCATGCTTTTAGTCGAATATTACTTGGTGAACCAGCCCATATACGTTCACCAATGTTTAGGTCAAATTTCATGTTTGTCAGTTGAATATTGTTTTGTGAACCGACCCATATTGTTCACCTTTGTCATATCATGACGTTTCATAAAATCTTGACAAATATGAATTGGACTACAACCAACCACATTTAGTCCCAGATTGTACATTTCTATACATGACAGTTCTCAGAAAATTTTGACAGGTATGGATCGAAACAGAATCGCCCATACTTAGTCACATGCTTCCTACTTTAAATATTGTGGATTAAAACATAACTATCCACATCAGTTGATGTTAAACCTCATTTGATTATTCTTCTATGTTATTTGTATCAGTCAAGTTTATACTTTCACGTGAATGTCGTTTTCATGCTGACTAAGTTCATGTCTCCTTATGAGGATTATGTTTTCAGCAAGGTGATGATGTTTTCATGCTAAGATACATAAGGGGTTACAGTTAAATCCTGTTTTCACAATAATCAGGTTTGATCTTCATCAGTCATGTCTTCATGCTAACCATTGTTGAAATTCTGTTTAATCATATTCTTGAAACTTTATAAAACCAGCTTTAAGTCCACGTAGAAATTACCAGGCTATCATGTTACTCATTTCAGTTCAGTTTACTACCGTTTAAATCAATTTAATTTTTTGATCATGTCAGACAAGCGACACCAGTATTGATCATCCCATAAAAAAAGTTTCCACCAGTGCCATGTACAGTATTCCATATGTACCCCATGTACAGTGTCTCAGATATGCTCCATGTGCAGTATTCATTTTGTACTTCATGTACAATGTCCAGGTGTACTCCAGGTACCCTACTCCATGAATATTGCTAATCGATCCTCAATCATCACAGGCGTTTCCACTTGTCGATATTCTACTAGATGCTGATGCTGTTCGTAAGTTGAAGATTTTACTAGATACTGATGTTGATAACACTTTGAATACCTCACAAATGCTGATGTTGCTGATACTTTGGAGATTTCTCAAGATGCATATGCTGTTTATACTATGAAGACTCTGCAGAACAAGGGCGAAAACTATAAATTTGAAATTTCTGACAAGAATAAATTTTAACCATCAGACACTACCATTCCATTCCATGCTTTTACCTTCTCAGTTTGATGTCACACTTCACTCAGCTAACCTTTCATTCAGAAGAGTGGGAACCGGAACCCAGCCGGCCACTCAGCAGAAATAGTTATATGAATCACGGTCACGATAACGACCGTTAGGAAACTGACAGACAAAGCAGTAGTGACAACCACCGTGCTTATAATTAATCAGCCAGTAACTATCGGAACTTCGATACGGACGTGACTAGAAATACAAAGGTCAGTAGTCTAACCGGTCCGCCAATCCTAGTAGTTACCAAAAATTGTCAGCCTTGTCCAGATTCATCCACTAAAATACATGTCCAAACAACAGTCAAGACACATGTCTCAAGTATAATTTCAGAAGACACGATTCAGTGTACACGTCATACGAATATCTTCTCAGGACACGAGTCAAGACTCATAATATCAGTATTGTCTTCTAAACCAGGTCCTCAATAATTCAGGGTACCCTCCAAAAGAGTATGCCGTTTTGTTATGCCACGCATAAAATAAGACCCTTACAATTCAGTTACCGCCACTGGGTATTATTCAGGTTAGACATGCAGTATTCATTCTGTGAGGTTACAGACGAACACATTCGGTGAAATTTGCCACGTTACTACACGTATTCCTATGTCAGCTTTATCTTAAATAAGATATTTACCAACCTCCGAGCCAGAAAAGACTCCACATTATCACCCATATTTATAAAGGTTTTTTTTCTTAAGTTAAGACGAGATTTGTCTTACTAAATCCTAAATATAGTCATTATGTTTTCTGCCTGAAAAATCAGTACAAATTGTTTCTGCCTTACAAGCGTGTGACCTATCAATTCATAGCTACGAAGACTTTCTAGCCACCAGTTATAATCCACTTCTAAAGTTCTTAAAATTTATGATCAGCAGATTTTTCAGCATTTCTAGAAGTAATTAAGAAGGTGTTCCAGAAATCCCTTCCTAACCACGAGATAAAATTTAATATCAAGCTTGCCTCAAGAATAGAACCTGTTTTCAAAACTCTTTATTCCAGGGCTTCAGCTAAGTTAAAAGAGTTGCAGCAATTGCTGCAAGAGCTATCAGAACGAGGCTTTATTCGCCTTAGCGCACCACCATGAGGTGTACCGTTTCTGTCTATCAGGAAGAAGACTGGTAACATGAGATCATGTATCGACCACCGACATTTTGACAAGAACATCATTTTTAATCGATGTTCATTCCACGAATAGCAGGTTTATCTGATCCGCTATGACTTCTTATATATTTTCCAGAACAATTCATGATCATGTCACCATCAGTGGTGAGAGGGACATATTATAGTCACTCTAAAAAAATTTGGAATTATACTTCTAAGCTCCCTAATGCTCCAGCTATAGCATGAAATTTATGAATAAAATTTTTTATGACTTCGCAGCCAAAATCGTCAGTATGTACTTTGATAACATTTTGATCTTCTAAATTCTAGAGAGGTACAAGATAATCATCTTCTCACAGTTGTATAGATTCTCTGATAAGAGAAAAATTATATACGCAGCTTTCTAGATATGAATCCCAGTAGAACAAGGTGGCATTTCTGGACCACACTATTTCAACAGAAAGGAATTTCAGACAATCCTGCGAAGGTGAAGGCCATCACCAGATGGTCACGACCGACGCCGGTGAACGAAGTACAAAATTTCTAGAATTCAGTTGGCTACTACCGTAGAAATTGCTGAAAGTTCTCATGATTAGCTTTTTATGGCTAAGCTTTCGCATAAAGGAGAGGACCTACACTAAAATTTTGTATTCCATAAGATCCTACGCTACGAGAGATCTATTTTACCCAAACTCAAAATTCTTTCATGACTAATCACTCAGATTCCACCAGAAGGTACCGTAATCCCAGGCAGAATTTTGATAGAAGTAGTATAACATAATTGATGCAACTATGTTCATATCTGGATGCCTGACATACCTCAAGTTCAAGATAGGACACCGACATGCTGCAGGAAATTCAGCAATAGGTCGTATGATTCCAATGTATTCCATCAACAATCTTGTCAGATCGAAATTAGCGTTCACGAGTCGCGCTCACGTTCATGTTCACAGTCACGTGTACATTCACATTTACGTTTACGTTTATTTTCACTTTCATATTTAAGTCTCATTCGCAGTATGATGCTGTTTCAGTTCATGCTTTGTGTTATCTCATGATTTAAGCTCACGTTAGCGTTGGTAACATTGTTCACGTTTAAGTTCGTGTGCCATTTCACAATACACGTTTCACGGTTTATTACCGAATACGGATACAGAAAGCTTAAGAAACCTGACTCAAGTTAGCATAGCTTCTCCATACCCAGGCAGACGTTTCACGTCTCAGGCCATATGGTTTGTCATTCTTTCCTCAGTCAGCATGTGTTCATGATATGTCCTAGCATCACGTTCACAGTATGTTTCATGTATCATCGGGCACAATATATTCCATGCCCATCATTCCTCATATATTCGTGAACCACGTTCACAATTGCTCACGTAGTACGTTCACAATTGTTCACGTAGTTCGTCTATTTATACTTTCAGCAGCTTACCTAGAGATATCAATATTATCTTTTCTAGATATTTGTACGTATCGTTCCATGTATTCTACATGCTATAGTTTATTCTTTCTATCAGATTTAGAGAATCCATCTTAAGTGTGAAACCAGAAACCATTCAGCATCATCAGGACAGGGTCATCAGGACCAAGATTTTTTTTATTATGTTTTGACCTTTGAAGGAATCGTTTCGAGCGAGAGGCCACTCGAAACGGAGGAGTCCATCCGGACCTCTCATCACTTTTCCTTCAATAAATCCAGTTAAGTTCTTTCAGTCAGGTTACATTCCATGTCCTCTTCAGCCATGTCTCGTTCTATGTTCACGTCAGTCATGTCATGTTTATACCCTTCAGCAGCATCATGTTCTAGATCAAGGACGAATGATCCTTCAGCTTATATGTCTTTTCAGCCTTCATGCTCTTTCAGCACATATGTCCTTCATCGTTTACTTCGACCAGCTTAAATTACCTATAATTCGAGGACGAATTTTTCTTTTAGAGGGGAAGAATTGTAAAACCCAGTATAGTCGTATCCTTAATTCGAGGACGGATTATTTTTTCAGAGGGGAAGAATTGTAAAACCCGTATTTAAAATCCCTAAATATTAAATACGCAGTCCAAGTTATTTAAATATTACAACAAGCTAATTATTTAGAAAATAATTATCAAGTCAGGAAATTTTACGTATACATTACGTATGTAGTAATTACTTTAGAAAGAGTATTACGTTTCTGAAAACTAAAACACGAGAACTAAATACGGGTATATGCGATAAATTATGATGTCGAAAAGTAAAACGAAAACCTATGTGTACACAAAAGGGGCTGGTTTTAATTAAACAAGAAAGGGTAATGGGCTTTTAGGCCCGACCTTGGCCAAAAGAAAGAAAAAAACGGGGGGTTGCCCCACTACTTATCACATAACAGTAACAAAAAAAAGATTAGGGTTCGTTGGTGTGGGTGACTGCCGATAAAAAAAAGAAAAAAAAGAAGATCGAGACTTGTTGGTTTGATTCGAATACTTGTTCTACTATCACTCTCCAATCTCATAACGGTAACCTTTCCCCCTTTCTTTTAATCTCAGTTTTAGATCACGAATGGGTTTTAGGATTTATTCAAACGAAATTTAAAATCATGACATAATAAACAGCAATAGGGTGTCGGGTTTTTGGTGCATTCAGGAAACCGAGAGTTTTTATAACTCTCGGTGATGTGATATGATTTACAGTCGAGACCATAAGGACTCGATTATGTTTTGGACCAGCCACGAGCCAATAACCCAAACAGGGGGTAACTGGGCAATAGGGGGTGTTTGGTTTAATACACAGTGGGAAAAAACGACTCAGCAGGGGTGTTTGGTTTTTCGAACAGCAGCAACAACCCCAACCGGGGTGTTTATTTAATAAAGGGAGTGTTTGGGTTTGTAAATTGGGTGTACAACACTAACAGTGGGAACTCTGAACTAACAGTGGGAACCATGAACTAACGGTGGGAAACATAACACAAGCAGTGGGAAAACTGCATTGGCAGTGGGAAAATAAACAAAAGAGTGGGAACCATGAATTATTGGAATTGGTAAATTATTTTATAAATGAGTTTTATAAATAATTTAATTATATTGTCCAATTTTATTAATCTAATTAATAAAATTAAATTAATTCTAGCTTTATCATTTTTATCCTATTAAAAACTTATGACTTATAAATAATTTAATTTAAAGATATTAAATTGGAAATATTTCTAAATTAGGAAACTTTCTAATTATAACGAGTTACTATGCCAGATTATACATTATAAAGTAATCAGAATTACAGAGTAAATTAAATCAGTAATATTTATGAACAGTCAGAATTTAGTAGATTATATACAAATAGTAATACAAGTATAATTAAATCCAACGAAAACAGTTAAGAGGAGTAAAATATATAACACCAGTCAACTTATTTTCGTGTACGTTATTTATGTAGTAACCATGAAGTCGGATAGATCTTTCAGCTTTCAGTCTTATTTCATTACTGGACACGAGGTATGGATTTTCCGTCCTTTCAGTAAGGACTTCCTTTCTATGCATGATTAGGATTCCCCGTCTTCAGCCAAATGTTTTTCCCCAGTATATGTTTAAGCTTATCAGTAATCATGTTAATAACTAAATAAATTGCCTGAGCATTATATACAAGCATGACCAGTTTATGTACTAGTTACAAAGGTACCGTAACCATGGCACTAGAGGCACCGGTGTCGTGACTCACATGTAGGAGAGTGATATCCTGTATCGTCCCTTCACGTTTTGGCCATTATTATTATCATGTCATGTGGGGCGTATGGATGCATCCTAGGCTTATCAGTTTACAAGTTATCAGGGTGAATGTGGTGTGTGCTCTACATCCTTCACATTGGAGCTGATCCCTCCACCCAGCACAGTATTTAGAGGTTACCCCTCTACAGCTATTTAGAGGTCACCCCTCTACAGCATGACAAGGTCTCCCTCCAGTTATTCATGCACCATTGTTCCAGCACATGACCTATATAAGTTATGGCAATTAAAATACAGTATATGCATGTTTTCAGATTTAATAGATAACAGTTCAGCTTTATTATTTATAAATCAGACTTTATAGATTATACACAGATTTCTGCTGCAACTTTACTTATCAGTCTTACAGCTCCAGTATTTCATCATTTGTTTCATTTCAGTAATTCCTTATCATGCTTTATATCCGTCACTGAGCGTTATGCTCAGCCGTAGTTCCCTTTCATGTTCTAACGGCAGGTACACCAGGACGCTCTTAGGATTCTGAGAGCATGTGCATTTGGATGGAAGCTATCCAGACTTCTTACTTTATGTACTTACATTATTATGCTTATTTGGACATTGTTTAGTCCTTTCTTTCAGTATTTTACTTTTCATGTTTTGGGCTTACGTTTGGATTGCCGATGTTTGGTTCCGGTATTTCCTTTATGGTCAGTTAATGTTTTAAGACATTTACCTTATGCATTGATGACACGCCATAAATACACGTAACGGTCCACTTATCCAAGTGGGGTGTTACAGTCATAGTGGTGGCACATCAGACACTCAAAACCAGAGTGTACAAATGGTGACACCAAATGTAGCTGCTCATACAATGGCTAATGAAGAGGCGTAGGTTCAGGGAACTCCAAATGGTGTTACTCATGTCTCATCAATACCTGACCATCTTTTGCAAACTGCTAATAAAGAAAGCTAATTTACTTGATTTTTTGTTCTTTGAAATCGTTCTAATCGAATTGATCACGGTTGAAAGTGTGACTCAGTCGTTCTTGGTGAATAAAAGAAAATGTCGTTGTCTATAGCTAATTAAAAATGAAAACTTTAAAGTAAATGACAAAACAATAAAAGAGACAAACTAAATATAAAGTAAAATAAACTAATTAAAACTTAATTAAAAGTGAAATTGAAATTAAAATAAAAAAAAACAATTTAAAATAAAGCTTGGTAAAGATCGCGGGAAAAAGAAAATTTGAAAACAATGCGGAATAAAAATCAAAATCTAGTTCGGAATGAATTCTAAAACATAAGTCGGAGTATTACTAGTTCTAACCTAATTCGGAATATCTATGAAATGCACCTAATCCGTAATAAATCGTACCCTAATCCGGAATAATTTGGGTCCTTATCCTGAATAAATCGGGTCCTTATCCTGAATAAATCGGGTCCTTATCCTGAATAAATCGGGTCCTTATCCTGAATAAATTGGGTCCTTATCCTGAATAAATCGGGTCCTTATCCTGAATAAATCGCGTCCTTATCCTGAATAAATCGGGTCGTTATCCTGAATAAATCGTAATGATCTGGAATAAATTGTTTCCTTAAGTCGGAATAATGAAAAGTGTAAGTCGGGAAAAGAGGGTTTCTAAACCCGAATAAAAAACAAATAAGCTAAAATCTAATAAGCACTTAACCAAAAATAAAACCAAACTAATTTTAAGAAAAACTAAATAAGCCACGAAATAAAAACTTTAAAAACACTAAATAATCAAAATATTAAAAATCAACTTTTAAAAAGATTAACTTATGAAAAACACTTAATTAAAAATAAGAAAAGCACACTATAAGCAATAAGCACAATAAACTAAAAAGATCAAACACATCAAAACCATAAGAACAATCAAACAAACACATCAATCAAACAAAGAACAAGATTAAACAAACTACATGATTATCTAAATCAAACAAGATAAAAAATAAGAAAGGTAGAATGAGAATGATTATGAAAAAGCTTGAATTAAGATGAAGATTAAAGATTCAAGATTACAAGATTAAAGATGAAAAAAGCTTAAGAACATGAAATAAATGTAGAAAGAGAAAGTAATTATCCTACTCCTACTCCTACTCTAATCTATCTAATTCTAACTAAATGATCTAACTAGCTAACACCTCCTAATGAAGGGTTAGGAGGGTATTTATAGGAGGAAGGGAATGTAGGTGTTGATGCTTTCTTCTTTCACTTTGTCTTCTCGTCTTTTAATTTCTTCGACTTTCTCGACGTTGTCTCAAGATTTGTCGATATAAAATGAACTTGTCTTCTAATTTTCTTCATTTATTAGACTTGGTTCTTCGACTTCGTTAAACTTTCGTCTTTAGTCTTTTTCTTCGATAAATCTTCAGAATAAGCCTTTGACTTCCGTTCTTTTTGCACTTTTGATCTTTTGACTTCGTCTTTTGTCTTTTTCTTCGATAAAAACCCGTGAAAGCCCGCGTTTTCTTCCTTTTTCATATTTTGGTCCTAAAACACAACAAAAACACAAACCACGCATAATTCCGCCTTTTACGACATTAAATACACGTTTAGGTCTTGTTTTTATTATAATTAAGTGGTAAAAGGATAAGTGTTTTCACACTTATTAAAATCCAAACTATAAAGAGCCCATCACCAAGGCCAGTAACAAAGAAAAGGGCTCAGATCAAACTTAGAGAGCCATCTGAAAGGCTTGCCAAGAAAAAATTGAAGTACACTACTGGGGATAGTGCCTTCAGGCCATTCAGCCATTGAAGTATCAAATGGTTTTAGCTTCCCTATGAATTAAATATGTTAACTGTTAGATATGTGTGCAAAAAATGGGACATCTTTTATAAAATTAGGTAATGTTCCTGTAAACACTTTCACATTTTACCTATCTGTCTAAACAGTTACTTTCAACTTGCCTAATTTGACCATGTTTGTTGTTGTCATTCATATTATGTCGCATTACCATACCACAAAACAATTGACACAAAACAAAGTTCCCATTGTTAATTGATACAAAACAAAGTACATCATACATAGGTGTTACTGAATAAGTTCAAATACTAGAAGTACATCATACATCATACATTGAAAGCCAGAACACAAACATTACCTTCAAAGTAGTACTAACAATGTAACACCCCATTTTGGAAATGGAAATATCACAGTAATTATGGCGTGTCATCAAAGCATACAAGGTAAAATGTCTAAACATTACTTGACCATATAAAGGAAAATACCGGAATCAAACATCGGTAGTCCAAAAGTAAAGCTCATCACACACAAACATAGTATAGTAAAGGAAAAGGACTAAACAATGTCCAAAGCATAAGTATCAAAAGAAAGGAAATGCATAATGTAAAGAAGGCTAGACAACTTCCAGTCCATATGCACGTACTCTTAGTGTCTACGAGCGTCCCTGAGTACCCGCCGTTTTGGGAACATAGAAAAGGAAAACGGTTGAGCAATACGCTCAGTGCACGGATGTACAATAAAGCATGAATAGGATAAGCATATAACATAATAACAGCGGAAGAAAACTAAGTCCCGAGTAACCTGGTTAAGTCTTAATAAAACTGGTTTTATAGTTTGAAAGTCTTATGTTTATCTTATAAAAACTGTTTGTCATATTTTACCGTTAGCCAATATAGGTCATGAAAATCCACCGTGCATGAATAATTGGAAGGGTGACCTCATCATGCAAATTAGAGGGGCTGCCTCTAATTTAATATACTGGTTTATGGGTAGGAGGGATCAACTCCTTGTGAAGGATGCAAGGCACACACATCATCATGTAATCCTGAATAAAAACATGTAACTAGGATGCACCCATACGCCCCACATGATAAATATAAATAATGGCCAAAAGCTAAAGGGACGCCACGAGCAATCACTCCACCGTGGTGAAGTCATAACATCAGTGCCTCTAATGTTATGGTTATGGTACCTCCATAACTAGGTGAAACTGGTCATGCATGTATATGGCTATAGGTAATCATATTTAAACATAAGCAATCAAACTCATACTTATACTACGGGAAAACAGTTGGCTGCATACGGGGAATCCTAATAAGGAAAGAATGTCCATACTGAAAGGACGGGAATCTGTACCTTATGTCCAGTGAACGAGAACGACGAACTGCGAGAATCCTACTTCCGAAACACTAGTGCTACATAAATACGTACATGAAATAAGTATCTGCTTACTAAGTACATAGCTGGTTTTATGTCATGTCTTAGCTTATTTTATATGTTCTTACTATGTTTTACTGTTTAAAGCCTTAAACTATGTTAAATCTTATATTATGTTCATTCTGATTAAGTATTTCTGATATTTCATGTGTTATTATACTTACTGTGTAATAATAAGTAACTTTCCAAAAATAGCAGGTTTCCTAAAATAGAAAGTTTCCAAAAATAGAAAGTTACCAAAAATAGAAAGTTTCCAAAAATAGAAAGTTTCCAAAAATAGAAAGTTTCCAATAATAGAAAGTTTCTAAAAATAGAAAGTTTCCAAAAATAGATTTACTGCTTAAAATAGATAAGTTTCTAAAAATAGAAAGTTTCCATAAATAGATTAGCTGCCTTAACTAAATAAGTTTCCATAAAGTAGCTGGTTTCCATAAATAGATTAGCTGCCTTATTTAATTAAGTTTCTAAAAATAGAAAGTTTCCATAATTAAAAATAAGCTGATTAAATAAGCTAAGTATATAAGCCTAAGTGTTTTTTATGATTATTTTCTAAGTCATATGATATATTGTATAGTTTAATAATTATTTCATGTAATTAATTAAACTATAGGTTATAATATTTAATTAAAGTATGACATGTTTTTAATTAAATATATTAAATACTTAGGTTAAAATATGTATTATTAAATATTAATAATATAACCTAAGTCATGTTAATTAATTAATTATATCCATGGTTTTTAAAATAATTAATTAATTATAAGTCTTAAATATAAATACTTAGGTTAAAATAATTACATGATTATTAATAATTAAATAACCTAAGTCATGTTATTAAATTAATTACATCTTTATTAATTTAATTTTAACATAAGTTCATAACATAAAAAAACTAACATAAACCATGAACCGGATCTAAGCTTTAAAAACATGAACCGGACATGAATCGACACCGTACCCCGAACCAAATCGGGGTACCCCTTGCTGTCGTGGGACCCATACGCACCAACCAAGACCATATGGTCTTGGTGGTGGTCGGCTAAGCAAACCGAAACCCCCTTGGGGTCGGTTGCAGCCTGCGGCCAAAACAAAACACCCCTTAAATCGACCCTTTGATTTAATTAATCATCAAAACATGTTAGATCTATGGTTAATTAATGTGTTTTTATAAAAACATCACATGTCATAATTAATAAAAAGATTAAATTAAAAGAAAAGGTTTAAAAAGGTTTTACCGTATTCGTGGATCAAGAGAACGAAGAACAAACACGAACAAACAACAAATCTTCAAGATCCAAGATCAAAGAATCACCTTGTATGGTGATATATAGGTGGTGGCACAAAGAACAAGGGAGAAAGGGTTTTTAGGTTTTTCTTAAAAATCTTATGTAACTTAATTTGAGTAGTGAAAACTAAATATAACCCCCTTTTAGTAAAATTGACAATGGGCTTGGCCCATTGCCCTTATTTGGCCGCGGGTAGGGACCCCCCCATGGGGTTCCCGTACCTCTTTTCGTGTCTCGTTATTTAGTTACTCGTTTGTGTTTATTTATGTTCGTGTTTTAAATGTTCTCGTTACGTAAATACCATAATCTAATATATTTAATTACGCTTGTAATAAATATAAATAAGTAGTTAATAATAGATCGTGTTTTAATTACGTTCGTGATTTTGTGATCGCATGTTCGTGATTAATTATTGCTAAATAATTATTACGTGATCGTGCATATAAAATACTTATCGTGTTCTAACACGTACGTAATACGTAAACTCCTAACACGTAATCGTAATCATGCTATATTAGGAAAGTTTTTAACTAGTACGTACGATCCTAAGGGTACTATGCATGGTAAAAGCATACGGGTTTTACAACTCTTCCCCCCTAAAAAGAATAATTCGTCCCCGAATTATAGATAAAGTAAACTGGAAAGAAGAACATACCCGAATTCAAAATATGAAATGAGGGTAAGAAGCCCGGATAGACTCCTCCGTTTCCCAAGTGGCTTCCCGCTCGGTATGATCCCTCCATAGAATTTTGACGAATGGAATCGTCTTCTATCTCATGACTCGTTCTTGCCTGTCAAGAACTCGTTCGGGTTCTTCTATAAAAGTGAGATCTTCATGTATCTGTTCCAGTGGATACTGAACCATGTGAAGGGGATGATATTGGTACCCTCTGAGTAAGGACACATGAAACACATTGTGCACATGCGAAAGCTGCGGAGGTAACGCCAATCGGTAAGATACTTCACCGACTCGTTCAATGATATCAAACGGTCTGATGAAACGAGGACTGAGCTTCCCTTTAATCCCGAAGCGTCTAACGCCACGTGCAGGCGAAACCTTAAGGAAGACGTGATCTCCTACGTTAAAGTGTAAATCCCTACGATGCTTATCGGCGTAACTCTTTTGACGTGACCGTGCCTCCTGAATTTTCTGCGTAGCTACTGCGATCTTCTCGTTTGTCATCTCAATGATTTCTGGTCCTTCGAATGTTCGCTCGCCAACCTGATCCCAGCAGATTGGGGCGCGACACTTCCTGCCATACAACATCTCAAATGGAGCACACTTGATGCTTGCGTGCCAACTGTTGTTGTATGCAAACTCCACCAAACAGATGTATTCGTCCCAATCACCCGTCCATTCCAACGCACATGACCTCAACATATCCTCCAATGTCTGAATGGTTCGCTCCGACTGTCCGTCCGTTTGAGGATGAAAAGCCGTGCTAAGCTTAAGTTTTGTACCCCAAGCTTTATGCAGACTTTTCCAAAAGCGCGAAGTGAATCGAGGATCTCTATCTAAGACGATGCTGGATGGTGCATCGTGGAGTCTCATGATCTCTCGTCTATACGTATCTGCGAGTTTACTTACCGGATCTTCCTTGCGGATCGGTAAGAAATAAGCTGATTTGGTAAGTCGATCAACGATAACCCAAATTGCATCGTGCTTCCTTTTGGTAGGCGGAAGACCGGTAACAAAATCCATGGTGATTTTATCCCACTTCCACTCTGGAATGTCTAACGGTTGAAGGAGACCGCCAGATCGCTGATGCTCGATCTTAACCTGCTGGCAGGTAAGACATTTGGAGACGTAAGTGGCCACATCCTGTTTCATACCACTCCACCAAAAGTATTGCTTGATGTCATGGTACATTTTAGTTGAACCAGGATGTATCAAGAATGGGGAGCTGTGAGCTTCAGCTAACAAAGCTTCCCAGAGTTCTTGGTCATCAGGAACACAAAGTCTAGTGCCCTGCCATACGATACCATCTGCATTTACTCTGAATTCTTTCTGCTTCTCCAAATTTACTATCGCCCAGATTTCTCCGTCATCTTTCTGAGCTTCCTTGATCTTAGATAGTAACTCGGGTTCTACTCTAAGATTCGCCCAGTAACCGTGTTGTCCACGTACCATGATCTTGATGTCTAGTCGCTCCAAGTCTCTGATGACTTCCTCTTCGATTGTAATGCCGTTGATCATTCCGGACTTCCTGCTAAGAGCATCTGCCACTACGTTTGCCTTTCCGGGATAATACTGTAGATTAATGTCATAATCCTTCAACAGCTCTAACCATCTCCTCTGCCTCATGTTCAATTCACGCTGAGTGAAGATATACTTCAAGCTCTTGTGATCCGTGAAAATGTCACATGATTCTCCATATAAGTAGTGTCTCCATATCTTCAATGCAAACACGACTGCAGCAAGTTCCAGATCGTGCGTGGGGTAATTTTCTTCATAAGGCTTAAGCTGCCGTGAAGCGTACGCGATCACTTTCCCATGTTGCATGAGAACACAGCCAAGTCCCTTCCCCGATGCATCGCTGTAGATTTGAAATCTACCCGTACCAGATGGTAGAGTAAGAATAGGTGCAGATACTAGCTTCTGCTTCAGGTCTTCAAAGCTCTTCTCTCGATCTTCAGTCCAGACGAATTTCTCCCCTTTCCGCATCAGTTTGGTCAATGGTAGTGCTAGGCAAGAAAAGTTCTCCACGAACCTGCGGTAATAGCCAGCTAAGCCTAAGAAACTACGGACTTCCGTCGTCGATGTCGGCCTCGGCCACTTAGTAATGGCCTCAACCTTCGCTGGATCCATAGTGATTCCTTCTGCTGATACAATGTGACCTAAGAATGCCACCTTGTCTAACCAGAACTCACACTTGGAGAATTTAGCATACAGCTGCTTCTGGCGAAGAATCTGTAATACCGTACGAAGATGGTCTTCGTGTTCCTCCTTGGACTTTGAGAAAATCAGGATGTCATCGATGAAAACAATGACGAACTTGTCCAGAAATTCATGGAAGATTCTGTTCATCAGATCCATGAACACTGCTGGAGCATTTGTCAGGCCGAATGGCATAACTACAAACTCGTAGTGGCCATAACGGGTACGAAAGGCAGTCTTAGAAATATCCTGCTCCTTGACTCGTAGCTGGTGATAGCCTGACCTAAGATCGATCTTGGAGAAGTGTTTGGCCCCTTGGAGTTGGTCAAACAGATCGTCAATGCGTGGTAGTGGATACCTATTCCGAATGGTAATCTTGTTGAGCTCGCGATAGTCTATGCAAAGACGCATACTGCCGTCCTTCTTCTTAACAAACAAGACCGGTGCGCCCCATGGAGATGCGCTCGGTCGAATGAAACCTCGTTCAAGAAGTTCTTGTAGTTGATCCTTTAGCTCCTTCAGCTCTATAGGAGCCATGCGATAAGGAGCCTTGGAGATTGGTTCAGCTCCTGGAACCAGTTCGATACTGAATTCCACTTCTCGTGCAGGTGGTATGCCCGGAAGTTCTGCTGGAAACACGTCTTGGAATTCCGACACTATTGTTTGATCCTGAATCGACGGAGATTCAGCATCCATGTCGTGAACCGTAGCTAGATAACCCTCGCAGCCATGTGACAGTAGTGCACGCGCTTGCAGGGTGGATATGACTTGTACAGACCGTCCGGGTATGAACCCATTATGAATGTACTCTGGTGCATTGACATCACCAAAGATAACTCGATATGAATGGCAGTCTATGGTAGCATGATACTTGGATAGCCAATCCATGCCCAAAATCATGTCGAAGTCATTCATGTCCAGCGGAAGTGCGTCGACAGGTCGAACCTTATCATCAAATTATAAGGGAAGACTCTTGTATACATGGGTGATTAATACAGAGTCCCTCAAAGGCGTGGAAATAGTAAGCCTATTTTCTAGTGGAAAGGGAGGCATCCTAATGTTCTTAGCATAAGCATTAGAAATAACCGAGTGAGTAGCACCCGTATCGAAAAGAACACATGCAGCGCGACCATACATATACAAGATTCCAGTGATGGTACCTGTAGACTTGTTGGCCTGGTCTCGAGATGTCGTGTAGACACACCCGGCAGTAGGAGGCGGCTTGGTATCAGCATGTCCCGATGTACCCTCCATCTCGCCCTTACGGCAATCCTTCATTATGTGGCCAGGAAGACCATACTTGAAGCACGCATCAGTATTACGGCGACATGGTCCTGGGTGCCTACGGTGGCAAGTAGAGCAAAGAGGATGAGTATATCCTCCAGCAGGTGCTCTGGCTGGCTGAGGACCTGATAAAGAAACATTTCATAAGACATGATAGTTGGGTACAAAGGACAAAGCGGATAATCGTAGGATTGAATACCAGTGATAGCTGGACGGCTAGGCTGCGAACCTCTTTGGTTCTGGTCCCTACCGTTTCCATGGTTCCTGGTAGAAGTTTGCTAAAGTGTCAAAATATGAGTTATAACATAAAACATAAGGAATTTCGTAAGTATTAGGACCTGCTGTTGTTGGAGTGCCCAGCGTTGTTACGGTAATTATCATTACCGCCACACCTATCCGTAGCAGAACGGTCGTTTGTCTGACCGTTTCCTTTGGGCTGATTTGGCTGATGCTGAGTAGCCGGCTGAGACCGGTCCCCAGTTTTCTGCCTGGAAGATACAGTTAAAGAGATGAATAATTGACATATGGAAAGTATACGGATTGGTCACCGCTTGAATACGAAGGTTTGCCTCTTGTCGGGTCTTTCAGCTTCCCCGAACTCATCCCTCTCCTGCAGCATCTCCAGTTTCCGTGCTGCATCGGCCACTTGTGCTACAGTATTGAACGTAGCACACACTAGATTGTTTGCGACCGATGTGCGAAGAGCCCATCTGAAGTGATGTGCCTGCTCTTCAGGAGTACCTGTTGCCGCACCAAGGAAGCCAGCCAAGCGAAGAAAGCGCTGCATAAACTCGTTGCTATTCTCCCCAGCTCTCTGACAGATCCCATGGTACTCTCTCTTGAGCTTGTCCTGCTCAGCCTTGGGAAAGAACTGCTCCATCACCCTGTCCTTGAACTGAGCCCAAGTCAAGCCAGCAACCCACTCATCACCACCTTCAGATTGCATCAAAGCTAACCACCAGTTGAGTACATCGCCTTCGAACCGATAACATGCCAACCTCACCTTGTATGCGGGGTCACAGCCCATAGCGTTGAAAATCTTCTCGATGTGAGCCAACCAGCTTTCAGCATCGCTGGGGCTATCTGTCTTCTCAAAAGCTCGAGGGTGGAGCTTGTTGAATCTCTCCAGCCATACTGCTAATGTCACCGGATGAGGAGGAGGAGGTGGCTGATTGTGCTGCTGATTGTTGGCAGCCTGAACTTCAGCCCGGATGTCATTCCTCAGTTGGGGAAGCAAGGCTTGCATGGCAGCCTGATTGCAGCATTGAGCTGCTCCTGTTCGCGTGTGAGAACCATCTGACAGTATAACATAAAACATATGATTAAACAGATCAAAACATAAAATATATAAATATATATACATGAAAAAAAAATTATACTAAAATTTCACGAGAAAAATTTTATGCAAGAAATATTTTGTGTATGAATGCATGATGCAGTTTTATGAAAACTTTTGTATGCTCGAGAGTGAACGCCTCTGGTCAGTTCACTCAAAACAAAGACATTGCGAGGGGACGCCTATGGGTCGGTCCCAAATCTAAAAGTTTCGATAAAACACATGCGACTAAATAGGGCCAGTCCTGTACCAACCATTACTTAGTCAAAAACCCTGTAACAATGACATGTATATGTATGCTTAAAAATGATAAATGCATGAAAACAACTGTCAGTTCTAGGAAGACCGTAGTGACTATCCACTAATCACATGTCATATTTGAGAGCCTACAGGTCGAAGCCTTGGCTCTGAAACCATAATTGTAACACCCCATTTTGGAAATGGAAATATCACAGTAATTATGGCGTGTCATCAAAGCATACAAGGTAAAATGTCTAAACATTACTTGACTATATAAAGGAAAATACCGGAATCAAACATCGGTAGTCCAAAAGTAAAGCTCATCACACACAAACATAGTATAGTAAAGGAAAAGGACTAAACAATGTCCAAAGCATAAGTATCAAAAGAAAGGAAATGCATAATGTAAAGAAGGCTAGACAGCTTACAGTCCATATGCACGTACTCTTAGTATCTACGAGCGTCCCTGAGTACCTGCCGTTTTGGGAACATAGAAAAGGAAAACGGCTGAGCAATACGCTCAGTGCACGGATGTACAATAAAGCATAAATAGGATAAGCATATAACATAATAACATCGGAAGAAAACTAAGTCCCGAGTAACCTGGTTAAGTCTTAATAAAACTGGTTTTATAGTTTGAAAGTCTTATGTTTATCTTATAAAAATTGTTTGTCATATTTTACCGTTAGCCAATATAGGTCATGAAAATCCACCGTGCATGAATAATTGGAGGGGTGACCTCATCATGCAAATTAGAGGGGCTGCCTCTAATTTAATATACTAGTTTATGGGTAGGAGGGATCAGCTCCTTGTGAAGGATGCAAGGCACACACCACATTCACCATGTAATCCTGAATAAAAACATGTAACTAGGATACACCCATACGCCCCACATGATAAATATAAATAATGGCCAAAAGCTGAAGGGACGCCACGAGCAATCACTCCGCCGTGGTGAAGTCATAACATCAGTGCCTCTAATGTTATGGTTATGGTACCTCCATAACTAGGTGAAACTGGTCATGCATGTATATGGCTATAGGTAATCATATTTAAACATAAGCAATCAAACTCATACTTATACTACGGGAAAACAGTTGGCTGCATACGGGGAATCCTAATAAGGAAAGAATGTCCATACTGAAAGGACGGGAATCCGTACCTTATGTCCAGTGAACGAGAACGAAGAACTGCGAGAATCCTACATCCGAAACACTTGTGCTACATAAATACGTACATGAAATAAGTATCTGCTTACTAAGTACATAGCTGGTTTTATGTCATGTCTTAGCTTATTTTATATGTTCTTACTATGTTTTACTGTTTAAAGCCTTAAACTGTGTTAAATCTTATATTCTGTTCATTCTGATTAAGTATTTTCTGATATTTCATGTGTTATTATACTTACTGTGTAATAATAAGTAACTTTCCAAAAATAGCAGGTTTCCTAAAATAGAAACTTTCCAAAAATAGAAAGTTACTAAAAATAGAAAGTTTTCAAAAATAGAAAGTTTCCAAAAATAGGAAGTTTCCAAAAATAGAAAGTTTCTAAAAATAGAAAGTTTCCAAAATAGATTTACTGCTTAAAATAGATAAGTTTCTAAAAATAGAAAGTTTCTATAAATAGATTAGCTGCCTTAATTAAATAAGTTTCCATAAAATAGCTGGTTTCCATAAATAGATTAGCTGCCTTATTTAATTAAGTTTCTAAAAATAGAAAGTTTCCATAATTAGAAATAAGCTGGTTAAATAAGCTAAGTATATAAGCCCAAGTGTTTTTCATGATTATTTTCTAAGTCATATGATATATTATATAGTTTAATAATTATTTCATGTAATTTAATTAAACTATAGGTTATAATATTTAATTAAAGTATGACATATTTTTAATTAAATATATTAAATACTTAGGTTAAAATATGTATTATTAAATATTAATAATATAACCTAAGTCATGTTAATTAATTAATTATATCCATGGTTTTTAAAATAATTAATTAATTATAAGTCTTAAATAAAATACTTAGGTTAAAATAATTTCATGATTATTAATAATTAAATAACCTAAGTCATGTTATTAAATTAATTACATCTTTATTAATTTAATTTTAACATAAGTTCATAACATAAAAAAAACTAACATAAACCATGAACCGGATCTAAGCTTAAAAAACATGAACCGGACATGAATCGACACCGTACCCCGAACCAAATCGGGGTACCCCTTGCTGCCTTGGGACCCACACGCACCAACCAAGACCATATGGTCTTGGTGGTGGTCGGCTAAGCAAACTGAAACCCCCTTGGGGTCAGTTGCAGCCTGCGGCCAAAACAAAACACCCCTTAAATCGACCCTTTGATTTAATTAATCATCAAAACATGTTAGATCTATGGTTAATTAATGTGTTTTTATAAAAACATCACATGTTCATAATTAATAAAAAGATTAAATTAAAAGAAAAGGTTTAAAAAGGTTTTACCGTATTCGTGGATCAAGAGAACGAAGAACAAACACGAACAAACAACAAATCTTCAAGATCCAAGATCAAAGAATCACCTTGTATGGTGATATATAGGTGGCGGCACAAAGAACAAGGGAGAAAGGGTTTTTAGGTTTTTCTTAAAAATCTTCTGTAACTTAATTTGAGTAGTGAAAACTAAATATAAACCCCTTTTAGTAAAATTGACAATGGGCTTGGCCCATTGCCCTTATTTTGCCGCGGGTAGGGACCCCCCCATGGGGTTCCCGTACCTCTTTTCGTGTCTCGTTATTTAGTTACTCGTTTGTGTTTATTTATGTTCGTGTTTTAAATATTCTCGTTACGTAAATACCATAATCTAATATATTTAATTACGCTCGTAATAAATATAAATACGTAATTAATAATAGCTAGTGTTTTAATTACGTTCGTGATTTCGTGATCGCATGTTCGTGATTATTTATTGCTAAATAATTATTTCGTGATCGTGCATATAAAATACTTATCGTGTTCTAACACGTACGTAATACGTAAACTCCTAACACATAATCGTAATCATGCTATATTAGGAAAGTTTTTAACTAGTACGTACGATCCTAAGGGTACTATGCATGGTAAAAGCATGCGGGTTTTACAAACAAGAACACAAACATAAAAAGGATAACAAACAACATAAAACCAGTTATCCTCCTCCATTTCGCAATAGTTGCCTTTGCCTTTTCAAGTTCAAGCATGATTGGTTTGTAGTCTTCAAGATCTTGTTCTAGGTAAGCAATTCTTTCTTGTCAAACAATCTCCATCTCATGACGGTTGACCTCAGTTTCAAACACATCTCTTTGATCTGGATTCAAATTATTGTTCAGGAGGTACAATGTGTTTGAATACCAATGGCTATACAACTCCCCATCAATCCAATAGAATGCATCACACTTTGCATTTGAATACTAAAAGCCAAAAATGACACACAATTTAGGGAAATATTAATAAAGTGATCTATAGATTAATTTGCATATCAATTAATAAAAAAATCAATTAAATATAAAAAACAACATATAAATGGTTTTGGGCAAACCAAAAAACGACGGTCTGGATTGCGTTCGGTCCATGAAACTCGTTTTGCCAATCGAAGGCCACATTTGTAGTAAGATGGAAACACACGATTTCGAGTACCATTGGTGGAAGAAGATGAAGCCATTAGGGGAAAAAGGTATTTTTCTGGGTTTCTTTAATTTGGGTTCATAGTGTGTGTGTGTGTGTGTGTGAATGGGGGATTTTTCTAGGTTTTTTTAATTAAGGTTCATAGTGTGTGTGTGTGTGTAATGGGGGATTGTGTGTTGGATAAGCTGGTTATATTATAATAGCCAATTAATACCATGTGTGGAAATAATAATTAATATAATAATAGCTAAAACTGCCACGTAGGTGCAAAAACCGGGTAACTTGTTTGTAGTCGGTGGGGTTACGTGGAATGATAAAATTTTGAATGTTTAGTGGGAATGGTGACATATAATATAGTTGGTTGGGTACTTTTGTTTAATTGAAAAACAATATAGCGCATCTTTAGGTTTCACCCAATAACATAATCACATAAAACATATTTTTTTAATCATAAATCATAGTTAACATGATCAAATAATCCCAAAATGTCATTGATCATTCTACACATGCTCAAATCCGGCCGTGATGATATGATCACATGCCTTTCTAAGTTTTGTTTAGTCGTCATATACAAACTCCACATCAACATACTGAGTCGAAAGTCCTTGAGTGAATTATGTAAACAATAAACATTTAGCGTTTGTGGTAGCTTGTTAGGCTCACCCAAATATCACTTTAGACTTTAGTGTTCAATGGATAATAACAAGGGAAAGTTAAATATAGGTAAAAATACGTATCAAATTTGAAAATTTGAAGCATGCGTAAGTTTGCACATAAAGCCAATACGAATGTATAACCGTATCGATCTTCATCTATTAGCATGTACAAGGATCAAGATCTACCTAAATTCATGTCTTAATAGAGAGAATATAATGTTCTGAAAATTTAGCAGTCCTTTATAAAGCTCAAAGAGACGGGGAGTGATGCCCTTTCTGTTTAATATTACTCGTGAAAAAGCTAGTCGTATTTCTCCTTTTCCGCTCGTTATCTTTTTAAGATCAATCATTTTGTTTTTCATAAGAAATGATTTCATCCTTTTGAGTTTCATCGTTAAATTCAATAGGTTTAAAATCACCCTCGGTAATAACATGCCAAAGATTAAGATTTTTTGATTTGGCATAAGTCTCGAATCTATTTTTCCAACATATAAAACTATCGATTTTAAAAAGTGGTGGTATTTGCATATATTGTTCTTCTAAATATTTGTCGGAATCCGTAGATCAATCAAAGCTTTATAATACAATATAAGGCTATTTCAAAAAAGGGAATAAAAGGTACATGACATTCACCAAATATCTCTCTATAACAAAAATGAGTCAATTGACCTTTTACTAGAAGTTGACACATGACATATGTTCTAATCATTTGGTTGTACATGTGAGTCCCACAAGTATAACCAAGTACATTTTGTGTAAGTTTACTTGTAATTGGAACATGAGTCAAATCAATTATCGACTTGTACTTTTTTAATAAAAACATATTTTTTTTTAAATGTTTCCAACTCAAATCTCTTATTCGACTTTGACTAAAAAAGTTATTCGACATGTACTTGTATTTTTTATTAACCATAAATCTGAAATTGAAGTTATGTCATATGTGTTTTCGACACCCTCTTATATTTGTCTATATTTTTTTGAACATATTTGTCTCTGTATACATTCCAAAAAGAAGCATACAATAGCTGTCAAAACAAAAATCTTCTACTAGACTTATCACAATATTAAACAAATAAAAGAATACGTTTTTACTGGAAAACAAAATATGCCATATCCCAACTTCTCTCACATCTCTCTACTTAAGCTTCGCCGAAAAGAAACCACATCGTTCTTTTATGCTATTGAGATTGCGGCTGATGATTTCTGGAATATGCTACTGAGATTACGGTTTAAGGGAATATAAGATAGTCGTTTCGCCAGAAAAAACCCCACAAAGAATCACCACCGTAGTACCGTAACCCACCGGACCCACCACAGCCGCCGTCAACAACCAGATCTGAAGCACATTATGGATCTAAAGCACGTTACGTGATCTAAAGCACTATTAACCCAAAATATATGAGAAAGTTATCTGGTTCATCGCCAGATTTGCAGTTCATAATGAAGCGCACATCGGATCTGAATCACAAAAAACATTGGATCTGACGAAATGGGCACTTGGCATAAATCGAAGACAAGGGACTTTGGTGGTTCTAGATCGGCGATAAAGATTTTGGTGGTGAGTCCTTGTGGGTTTCTCCTTGTTGTTGGAGATGTTAGAAGAAAGAGAGTGCTATGTTTAAAAAAAGAAATGAAAACTATATCTCCATGTTGTAAAATGAAAACTATATCTCCATGTTGCTCAACCATGTTTATTAATTTGGGATTTTAATCTTTCAACACATATTTATTAGAACTAGATAAAGGATTTGGAATTTGTTAAAAAGAGAGAGAGAGGATATAGGAGAGAGATAGAAAACAGAGAAATAAAAAAAATGAAAACGTAAAAACTCAAATTCACACAAAAAGTTAAAATTGAAATAAGAATTTTTTTTAATAAAAAAGAACAAGTCGAATAAGATTGTAGGTAAAGTCGAATAACAAAAATATTTGAGATTAATTTATTAAAAATTAATATTTAATTAAAATAGTACGGGTCGAATAACGGATGTGACTAGTGGTCGAATAGCAAGTACACTTACACCATGTGTACTTACTTGTACTTGTGGAGACCCACATATACTATCAAATGATTAGCCACAATGCCAAGTGTCACCTTCAAGTGATGGTCGAATAGGTCGAATATGTGGAATAGGATTAATTGGCTAATTCGTGTGTCATGGGGATATTTTTTTATGTGCACATACACTTTTGATCCTCTTTTTGAAATAGCCCTACAATATATTCTAAAAATATTTAGTGATCTTGGCTCTTGATACCAGTTTTAGAAACTAGAAGGGGAATTTGAATAGTTTACGGGTAACCATTTACGTTTTCAAAAATATTTCCTTGTTAATATGTTAGATTCGAGATTATATCAATTTTATTTGCAGGCAATATGAAATACTATAATTAAATTAAACTAGAAATATAAATGATAAGGATGTAAATATTAATAAAATAAGGGAAAGAACAATCAAACCACGACACTAAGATCTACAGTGGTGCGGCTACGAAGCTCCTCTTCGCCCTACTCCACTTCCCTAGTACCCTCCTCGAGATTTCACTATATCAACAAGCTCCCTGTAGGCAGAGAAAATCGTACACACATATCTTACACCAATTATCGAGACAAACCCAATTGTCGAGTCACAATCTTAGTTAGAACCAATCTACAACACGTATTTTCTCACCTATGAAAAAAATACGATCACACAATCTCTCAACTACTTACACACATGGTCACACCGGATCACAAATATTTCCTCACCTAGAAAATATACTCCCAATATTCACAAATATATACACTACAAGATTTGGGAAGATCATACACAAATTTACAACACTTGAACAATATACACACTTATATGAACACTAATCTGTAATACTTGATCTTTGGAAGAATCACAAGTATTTTTCTCTTGCATAATATAGAGATAAATGAATTGGATCACTTTAATGTAAATTTATACGAGTTATATGATAAAAAAAGAAATTAAAAAGTAAATTTAATCAGATCGTTTCAGGTGTGCAAATAGATATTTAGCCAAGAAAAACAACAGGCTATTTATACCGAGAGACCAAGGCCAGGAGCATCGTTGGTGCTCTTAGCTAAGGGCATCGGCTACCTATCTAGAGCACCGTCTAGACTATGCGCTCCCTTTTGTTTCTTCACAAGCAACATCAATCACATCGATTTGATTAATTGATTCCTCGTAATACTTGGAAGAATATTTAGAGATATGACCAATATCAAACGTGATATTTTCATCATCAACTCTGAAAGTCAATTTCCCCGCTTTCATGTCAACTAAAGCACTAGCCGTCATCAAAAATGGTCTTCCCAAAATAAGTGGTACACGAGAATCTTCGGGATAATCGCAAACTACAAAGTCCGTTGGAAAGACGAGTTTCCCTACTTTGACAAACACATCCTCGGCTATACCTTTTGGTAAGGCGATCGATCGATCCGCTAGCTCGAGAGTCATCTTAGTAGGTGTAAGCTAGGGAAGTGATAACCTTTTCCACACAGAAAGAGGCATCAAATTAATTCTAGCACCAAGATCAGCTAAAGCTAAGCATTCTTCCATATTAGGGAAATCACATGGTATCAAAAACTTGCCCGGGTCTCCAAGCTTTTTGGGAAGCTTTTGTGTAAGAACCGCGGAACAATTAGCATCTAAAGATGTAGATACTTCAACCAATTTCCCTTTATCGTTCATCAATTTCTTAATAGTCGAAGCAAACTTAGGCATGTAAATCAATGCATCCGCGAAACTAACATTAATATAAAGATTCTTAAACATCTCTAAAAAGTAGTCATTTGAGCATTGGACTTTTCGTGGAGCTTCTCTTGGTTAAGTCTCGAAAGGTAGGGTAGTGTGGGTTTAGTCTTCGGAAGCTCGAGTTCCGGAATAGGCAATTGGTCAACCTTTGGTGGAATAGGAATTTCCTTTTCTTTAACCACCTCGGGTTCTTGCTCCACTTCCCTCACCGGAGAGGTACTCACATGTGGAAGAAAAGGTCCGTCTAAAGCTTTCCCACTACATGTGGTTATAGCTTTCATCTCACCCTTCGGGTTTGGAATGGTGTTACTAGGTAAGCCACCCGAAGAAGAGGAAGGTTTGGTCATAAAAGATTCAAACATCGATAGCAATTTATTTTGACCTTGTTCCAAACTTTGTTGCATACGATTTTGACTTTGCTCTAATCTTTGCTCAAAACGGTTTTGGTTTTGTTCAAGTCTTTGTTGATTAAGCTCAATCTTATTGTTTTGCCCTTTAATCGTGTTTTGAAACTCATTTTTCAAAGTTGCCATTTGTCCTTGAATGTTATTTTGAAAAGCTTTCAAATTTGCCTCATTCGTTTTAATGTAGCTTGACAAATCATTTTGATTATTGCTTTGAAAACCTTGATTGTTTTTATTAGCATTAAACCCATTTCCTTGATTATAATTCCCTTGGTTACCACGGTTAAAATTATTCCCATTGTTTCCATTGTTGTACCTATTTTGAACCGGTGGAAAACCCGGTGGAGCAGCATGATTTTGACGAGGAACTTGACCGTTGGAGCCATAAGTTCCCGTCGCGGCAAAATCACTAGCTTGATCAAACCCCGTGGTTGAACAAGCATAGTTAGGATGTGCTCCACCACATGATACACAAACATTCTTAACCATATTAATCGATCCACGAGGATTCTTCCTAAGCTCATTCAAAACGTGTCAATCTTAGAGTCCAATCTAGCAATCTCGGGAGTAAATGAATTCACATTGGAAACACCCGGTGTGTTTCGTGAATATTGTGCTCTAGACTTATCCTCAATTATACCCCACGCGTCTCTCGGAGTTTTTCTTAATAGATTACCACCCGCGGCGGCATTTAAAGAATCTTGTTCAATCATATTAAGCCCATAATAAAAAGTATTGATTTGATGAAATTCCGAGAAACCGTGGTGTGGACATTGTCTCAACAAATCTTTAAATCTTTCCCAAGCAACCCAAAATGATTCATGCACTTTTTGTTCAAATCTAGTGATCTCGTTCTTAATGTGTGTTGTTTTGGATGGTGAAAAGAAATAATTCATGAACTTAGACACTAAATCATCCCATGTCAAAATCGAACCCGGTGGTTCTTTCTCATACCAAATCTTAGCATTACCCTCGAGCGAGTACGGAAAAAGCATGAGCTTAATCGCGTCATTCGGCACATCTCTAAATTTAAGAGTCGAGGTAATTCGAAGAAAACTCCGAATGTGAGAATGCGGGCTATCGGTCTCATTGCCACGAAATTGGTCGGCACGAATGAGCGATAAAAGACCCGTATTAATCTCAAAATGATCCGCCAAAATATCCGGCACAACTATTGCTTCCCCATACCCTTCGGTGGGTGCACGGAGCAAATCCTCCATTTTCCGGTTATCGGCCATCTCTACAACAATAGGTGGAAGCTCGGGTTCCACTATTCGTTGTTGACGATTTCTATTTCTACGAGGAATATTTTCAAGCCTATTAAAATCAATCACAAGTCGAGAAGAACGTAATTGCATACACTACAAAGACGAGAATTTAGAGGATTGAAGAAAAGAAATTAGACAAGAAGAAGATTATTTTTGGTATTTTTATTTGGTATTGCTCAATCAAAAATTGATCGATAAAAAACAAGGAATAAGGAAAACTACTATGGAAGTAAATTACCCTCGGTCGACTTTGAAACGATAGGTGAAAACCTAAACGTCTCGAGGTTCAATAAGTAAACTACAAAAATAAGATATAATACTACTTGAGTTGGCAAACCAATAATCGGTCGTCCCTCTCAATATACGCACAAGCAAGCTGGGAAACGAGGTGGCACAAAGCACTTAAAAACCTTTTTCCTTAGACGGCCTTTTATAGCACGTCGCCTTATACCCACCTTATAGTTTGTATAAATCGAGTTCAAACTTCTTATTAGTATTTATCTATTTCGCCTTTTTATTTTTGTTTTGGGTTCGAATACAATAGCTAGGTGATGAAATCCCAACTAAGGCCTTATTTGAAAAGTAGGTAACTTAATTGTTCTACGTAATACAATATATTAATCACAAAAAACCAGAAAAATGATACATACTATAATAATAGAAAAATAAAAAATCTTTCCGAGGACGGAAAGGGTCTTCAAATCAACAATCAACAAATCTCAACGAAACGAATCGTACACAAGATCCCCGGCAGCGGCGCCAAAATTTTTTATGTGATCGTGATAGTATAGTGATAATTAAGATACGTTATAGGGTAAATTAGTAAATTACCTTTAGGAAAAAGTAATAGACTAAAATTACAAAAGACGAATTCAATTAAACATGTGGATGAACCAAGTTCGTTGTACACGAAGATCGAGTGAATTTGAGACGTTTTGTATCGATTTGGACAATTGATTCGAATTGGTTTTGGTTTTTTAAAACTAAAATTAATTCTACAAATTTAAATCTTAAGTGCATGAATCGTAAATCCAGAATTATTCTAAAGATAAATACTTAAAATTTAAAAACAAGAAAAAACTAGTTAAATCTATTTTAAAACTAACTTTTACTTTTAAAACTAATCTAATAATTTAAAAACTAATTTTAATATCTAATTTTAATATCTAATTTTAAAAATTCTAAAATAATAGAACGTAACTAATATTTAAACTTTTTAACGTAAATTACACTTGTATAAAAAAACTTTTACTTTTTTAAAACTTTTTAAAACGTAATTTAATAAACTAACTATTATTCTAAAAAATAAAACTAGTAAATAAATCTATTTTATTTAAAACTGACAGTTTATAAAATTCCTATATTAACTCTAATTAATGATACAATTAACAAAAACATGACCAGCTCAGATGGTTGGAGCGTGGGTCATTTAACCGAGAGGTCTCGGGTTCGAACCACAGGAGTGGTTTTTTTGGTATTATTTTTGTGCACATTATAAATTATAAATTTCCAGAATACAGTAAGATATATCATAACAACAGTCTTAAAAAACACACAAATTAAATAAACCAACAAATAAACGAGTCTCCAAATAACAGTTACTAGGAAAATCAGTTAAGGCAAAGCTGCAAACAATCAGTATCAAAAAACTGAGCAAATCAAGCTTATGCAGTAAAACAAATCTCCTATCATCAGATCAGACCAAACAGCAACCCAACTATGCATAAACTATTTAGCAAAATCTAACGAAAACTATGACAGACAAAATTAATCAAATCTCAGCAGACCTATGATGACATAAACTCAGCATGCAACGAATATAGATGCAGATTAAATCTTTCTTAACAGTCAACATACCATAACAAAAATGCAGCAAACTTGTGAAACTAAATCTCAACAGGAATCTAGTTAAGGAATTCAGCAATAACAATCAATCTTATGGACAGAAAGCAAGTAGAATCTATCACTCTTAACAGCTATAAACCAAATTTAAGCCGTGGATTTAATTTAAAGAAGACAAGTGAACCTCAGCATTCGAATCATGACAATAGCAAGACCACTACAGCTAAAAACAAACGCCCAGACCCAATAGGCGCATTTCATCAGCATGCTAAATAAACTAAGCAACAATTATAGAAAATCGAGATCGAATAGGCAGCTAGGATACAAGCATCACAAAAGCAGTAGCAAACATTCATATTAACTCAAACATTTTAAATCACTTAAGCATTTTAACAAAAATTAATCTAATAAACATGTAAAATAAAATAATAACGAACCTAGTGAAGAAACCTTTGAGACGAAGATGCGGCGATGAGCCGTCTTATTATCTCGAAACAGCTTCACCATTCACCATCGAAACACCATTCACCATTAATCAACCCACGAATCATCAATAATCATTCGAACCAGTATAGTACTCAACATATGCTTTTAATAACTTTCCAGTGGGGAAAGTATTTCCCAATATTTTTACTAGATTAATTGACAAAAGCTATTAAACAGCTTAAATCAAGTAACCTTTAACATTATCATATCAAAACAGTATGTAAGAATAATTTGTAACATTAAATTTAAGCAGTAAATTAAACGAGATTTAAATCAAATGAAGTCAACTTTTTATTAATTATCAAAAGGTTGCAATACTCATGAAAAGAAATTACAAAATTACTCCTAATGCTAATTTAACATAATAACGACTAGTAAAAATTGGATGATGATTACACAGAAAGATGGGGCTATTTATAGGCTCAAGAGAGGTGTTGGGGTGAGGTTGTTTGTGATGAGGATTCGATACTAACCCTTGATTCCGCATCTTCACATTCTCTTTCTTTCTTGTTACGATCCTACGGTTGATAGGTGCTCCCCATCACGCGGATTGCCAGCGTGTAACTTTTTGTGCTAGTTGTGCTTTCTCTGGAGCTAAGGTGGAGGTTCTTTATTGGATGATTCATGGGGTGTGATGTGTCTCACCCAATCAGCAAAGGGCTTTGATGAGAGAGGGTGCCACGTCACCTACACCCCTCCATCATCCTCAATCCGGTTTTCGTGGGGAATTAATAGTAAATCGTATGAATCACACGTGTGAAACAAAAGCCCAAATTTATTTAAGTGGTTAATGATATTAGGGTTTGGAACAGTAAAATGGTGTTACTGGTTATTTGGAATGGGAGAGAAAAACGAAAAAGATGATACATAGATAGTATCTAGAGTATTTTATAAAAGTGTATGTGAGTTGAAAAGTTGTGAGTAATGTGTTTGACTGGGAAGAAAACGTGTGATGAGTATAATAACTTGTCATTCGTTTTTAATAAAGTTACAAACCCTAATGGACTTCTCAAAAGCCCATTTATCACACGTCTGAGTTATTTTCAAAAAGAATTGGGCTTTTAGCCCCTTTATTCATTCTATCCGTACAAAATATATGGGCCAATTTTGGGCTTGTTCTCCAAAAGTAGTGAACTTAATCTCCTTATTGGGATTTTGGGCCCAATTCCCAAATGTGGGTCCCACTTTGCCCATTTTGTATTAAATCCTCTAAAAACGACTTGAAATTGGCTTTGTTGATCTTTTCTTCAATCTCGTGCCGGTTTTGCCAGTTTTCGTGAACTTGGTACCTACACACATGAAACAACAAAACAACACATATACAAGGCATATTTGAACATTTTATGCATTAATTCATTATTTTTAGATACAATTGATATGAGTAAAATCACTCATATGAACGATCCACTTCTAAACCTTTGTTAGATATCTTATGCCCCAAATCTATCCCTTCTTTGACCATGAAATGGCACTTCTCCCAATTTAGAACAAGACGTGTTTCTTCACACCTTTTAAGCATTCGTTCTAAGTGAGAGAGACAAAAAGTGAATGAATCTCCAAAAACCGAGAAATCATCCATAAACACTTCTATAGTATGCTCTATCATGTCATGAAATATTGCCATCATACACCTTTGAAATGTCCCCGGGGCATTGCACAAGCCAAAAGGCATTCTCTTGTAAGCAAATATGCCATAGGGACAAGTGAATGTGGTCTTTTCTTGATCTTTAGATCAATGGGTATTTGGAAATAACCCAAAAATCCATCTAGAAAACAATAGTACTCATTTCCCGCTAAGCGTTCAAGCATTTGGTCCATGAAAGGTAATGGGAAATGGTCTTTCCTAGTGGCATCATTAAGCTTTCTATAATCAATACAAACCCTCCAACCCGTGACAAGTCGTGTGGGAATCAACTCATTGTTTTCATTTGGAACAACGGTGATTCCACCCTTTTTAGGGACACAATGCACCGGGATAACCCATGGTGAGTCGAAAATTGGGTAAATCATATCCACATCAAGGAGTTTGATTACTTCCTCTCTGATGACTTCACGAATTTTTGGGTTAACCCTTCTTTGGTTTTGGATGACGGGTTTGTAATCATCCTCCATAAGGATTTTGTGTGTATAAAATTTAGGATCAATCCCCCTTATGGCGGATATTTTCCAAGCTATAGCCTTTTGTGCTTCTTAAGAACTTCTATAAGATTTTTCTTCTCATCATCTTTCAAGTCTTTAGCTATGATAACGGGTAATTTATCCTCTCCCTCTATGAAAGCATACTCAAGGTGTGATGGAAGATCCTTAAGCTCTAGGGAAGGTGGAATCTCAATAGAAGGTTTCACTAATGATGGATCATCATCGTAACTTCCTTAGGAGTATGTTGAGAAGTATGGTCTTCGTTGAGAAGTTTCTCAATGGTACAAATATCTTCTTCCCAATCGATGGGAGAATCGTCATATGGTAACTCCACATCTCCTAAACTTGCCTCAAATTATTGCAAAATAAAATCACTTGCTCCAAAAGGAGTCAAGGAAGGGGCAATGGAAGATATGGTCTCAACATGTGGAATGTCCTCATTACTACTCTTACAAGCCTCATGAAAGTGTTCATCACATACTTCATTAAGAACATCCACAATGTTAACGGTTTCACGCCCTTGATATTTCTTAGTTAGTTTTTCCATCTTAAACATAACTTTTTCATCCTCTACCCTCATAATGAGTTCCCCTTCCGCCACATGAATAAGAGTACGACCGGTTCTTAAGAAAGGTCTTCCTACAATGAGGGGAACTCTAGGGTCCATGTCATAGTTAACAACTACAAAATCCGTGGGGAATGTGAACTTATCAACTCCTACAAAACATCTTCCGCAATCCCCACCAAATAAGCTATTGAACGGTTTGATAACTCAAGTGTCATCCTAGTAGGTGTAAGCTCGGGAAGAGAGAGTTGTTTCCAAATTGACAAAGGCATCAAATTTATGCTTGCACCAAGATCCAAAAGTGCCATGCAATTCTCTACCCCCGGGAAATTACAAGGAATCAAGAACCGGCCCGGATCACCAAGTTTGATAGGTAAAGTATTCAACAACACCATGGAACAATTTTCGTTCAATGAAGTGTTAGGCATATCGATCAATCTTTCTTTGTTGGAGAGAAGGTCCTTAAACTTTTTGGAAAACTTGGGCATGTAAGCTAAAGCCTCCGCAAAAGATATGTTGATATTCAATTGCTTAAACATCCTCAAAAAGTTGGACACTTGAATGTCATATTTGTTCTTAAGCTTCTCTTTTCTCAATCTAGAAAGATATGGAAGATTTGGTTTTGGTAAAGGTTGAGTGGTAGTTGTTGAAGGACTCACTTTTTGGGTTTCTTAAATGATAGGTGTAGAAGGTGAAGTATTAATAGGTGTAGGATTGGAAGGTGTAGGCTTTTCACAAGGAGGAAGCGTGGTAGGAGTCACCAAAGGATGTGTAGGAGGAATGTAAAGTCCAATGGTTGTTTTCCCACTTCTTGTAGTGATTGCATTAACATTTGCCCTCGGATTGGTTTAAGTGTCGGAGGGTAAAGCACCTTGTGGTCTTTGATTTAAAAGCAACATAAATTTCTTGTTTGTCTCCTCTTACATGGCCCTCAATTGATCTTGAGTTCTTTTTTCACTCTCACGGATCCTTCTTTCGGTCTCTTGATTCATCTTATGAAGTAGCTCAAAGGTTTCATTTTGCCCATTCCCTTGATTATATCCTTGATTGTGGAAAGGTGGAGGTGGTTGGTGAAACCCTTGGTTATTTTCATGAAAGTTGTTCCCTTGATTTTAAAAGTTATTAGGCCCTCTATTGTTGTTATTCCGTTGATAATTTCCTCTTGGCCCTTGGTTTCTATTGAGCATTTGGGGAATGTTTGTTTGGTTTTGGGTGGGTTGATGGGGAGGGAAACCCGGTGGAGCAAGGTAATTGTTAGACTTGTATGAAAGGTGATTAGGATTGATGTTGGGTTTAAAGTGTTATCTTCCATCATCATGATAAGCATAGCATTCTCCTTGAAAGTTTTGAACTTTATCACATTGCAAGTATGAGTAAGGGCCTCTACATGTCTCACAAGATAGGGTGATGGCATTGACATTGTTGGTAGAAGAATTGTTCAAGGAAACCTTCATAAACTCTTGAAATATCTCTTTATTCATCTTTGATTCTTGTTAAGTTGAAGTATTTCATTGTGTTGCTTAAGAATTTGACTATCAAGTGATTGAGAAGCACCCTCTTGAACAACATGTACCACCTCATCTCTATCCCTATTACTTTGAACCATGGATTTTGTTTCAATGATATCCCATGCATCTTGTGTGGATTTTGAAAGAATGTTCCCACCCGTGGCCGAGTTAAGGGAATCTTGATGGTGAGGTCTCAAACCATTGTAGAAGGTGTTAATTTGGTGAACTTGGTCAAAACCGTGGTTTGGGCACTTTCTTAACAACTCTTTGAACTCTTCCCAAGCTTCACTAAAGGTTTGGTCTCTCTTTTGTTGAAAGCCTATGATTTGGTTTCTCAATGTGGTGGTTCGTGAAGGGGGAAAGAACTTGTTCACAAATTTCTTTTTCAAGTCGTCCCAAGTGTGAATGCTATTTGAGGGTTGCTTATCTAGCCAACTTCTAGCATTTCCCTCCAAAGAGAAAAGGAATAAGATCAACTTAACTGCCTCGTAAGGTACCCCATTATACTTGATGGTATTACAAAGTGACATGAATCTCTTGATATGGTCATGAGGGTCATCCATAGGTCTCCCTAAGAAAGGTATAGAAGAAACCATTTGTATAATGCATGTCTTAAGCTCAAAATTGTTTGCGGCTATCTCGAGAATGACTATGGAATCCGCATTCCCATCCATGTTGGATTGGAGAATCTCAATCAATGTTCGATAGTCCATGGCTTTGTTTAAGTTGTCGAAAGCACGATGCTCGTGATTGGCTTGATGGACAGTTTTGTTCTTGTTTCTATTCCTTTTGGGAGGAAGTGGTACACCAATAGGTATATGTGCACGAGCTCGAGTGCGCATGAAACTCAACACGAGAAATGAGAGAGGAGCTCTCGGTCGACTTTGGAAAAGAATAGAATATCTCTTCCGAGGTTCAATAGTGAAAACCACAAGAAAGTATAATATATATATAGTACTAATTGGGCGGCAAAACCCCCAACAAGTCTTCCTTCTTGAAATACTTACTAGTGAATGGGGGAAATGAGGTGGCGCTAATCTCTTAAGTACCTGTTTCCCTTAGGCTTGCATTTTATAGCAAATTCGCCTTTCTATTCACTTAATAGTTTGTATTCCTCGAATTCTTGCTTATTGAAAGTGTATATATTTTTGTCTTTATGCTTGTTTGATTGATACACGTAAATGGGACCGGAACACCCCCAAGTACGGTGTATTGCCAAGGCAATACTTATGGAAATAGGTAAATTGGTTGTTTGTATCTACGTATATGTATTTACATATAATAATATATCAAAAATATTTTTGTATTTATTTGATTTTTATGAAAATATAGTATGTACGTAAAAACGAGTGAAACCGGTATATACAATATAGTTTTGTTGTAATCTTTTAGGAAAAAGATTACCTTTTTGATTTTTTTATTTTTTTCGTTCAATTCTTAGGAAAAGAATTGATTTTTGTGGTTTTTTATTTTTTATATTTTTATATTTTGTATTTTTTTTATATTTTTGATTTATAATACGTAAAAGGAACATTCACAAGTGAACGGATCCCAAAATCCAATATGCAACCGTCAATCAATCGTCATTCTCCACGTAATGAACCGGCAGCGGCGCCATTTAATATTTCACTTTTTAAAGTTCGTTTATTTCTCTGTATCTTCAGGAATTGATTAATCGAGAGAAATCAAGTTAACTAATTGTTTTTGGTATTTGATTGATAATATTTTGGAAATCTAGGTCTAATTACCACAAACCACGTAAAAAGGTAAAAATAGTATCTCTACGTATCCATACTAAGCTAAAAACATCTTGCACATACCAAATATTAAGCTAAATATGCAACCAAATAATGCACAATATGTAAAAATGCTAAAAATGTAAAGTAAATGAAAGTTTAGGGACTGAAAATGAAAATTGTAACAACTACTAACCACTTGTAACAAAATTAACAAACTTGACAACTGAAAATGTAACAAAATAACAAAACCAGGGACTAATTTGCAAAACCTAAAAAGTTTAAACCAATTAAAACAGATTGAACAAATTTCTAATTTCCAAGGACCTTAAAGCAATTTTTAAAACTATTTGGAAGAAAACGGGCTTATAGGTTCAATAAGCTGAATCTAGAGTTTTACTCAACCATTTAAGATGAAATTAGTCTTAAAAGATTGTAAATCCAAAATTACTTAGCTAGTTTCAAAGGAGATAAGCTGAAAAGCTCTAAAAGTCCAATAAGCACTTTGGGAATAAGCCACTTTTAAGAGTCTAGCTTATTAGAATAAGCACATGACCTATCTTTCTCAAAATCTGATCAAAAGCCCAAATAAGGAACACCTATCCAAGAAATTTTGAAAAACACTCAAGAAATAAGCCAGAAAATCAAATAAGCTCTTTTGAGCTTATGTTGACCAACGTTGACTTTGTTGACGAAGTTTGACCAAAGTACAAACTTATTTTCAAGTCTTATTAAACTGATATGTGAAAGAAAATAAGCACATTTATGAAAGGAATAAGCAAGAAATGAAAATCAGTTATCATAGAAAACACAGCTTATTACAGGGACTTTTCAAAGCTTATTTCTCACTCAAAACCTAGAACTGTATTGTCTAGCTTATATGTTTAGAAAGGTTGGATGTTAAGCTTTAACTAGAACCAAAATTCAAGTCCTAATTCCAAGTAATGAAGATTTTAGAGAGGATTGAAGTAAGCATGTTTTGAACTATGATTCTGACCCAAAGCTTTTGATGACCTTTTGCCTGTTTGACTTAATGGTTGACTACAAAAACTTGCAAAAACACTTGTAACCAGTATGTAAGTGAAAACAAATTCTTAACACTCGATTACACTAACTGGATCAAAGATTGGATCATCTACCAAACACTAATTACTGGTTTTAAGCAAAGTAAAGCTAAGAGAACTTATCAAAACAAGCAGATTAAGGCAATTAGCTATCAAAACATATTAATGAACTCAAAATGAACAATTAACAGGCATAACATGTAGATTTACATTATAACAAAGATTATAGCATGCACACTTGTTGTTTTAGGGGAATTTGTAAAGAAGAACTTAGGAATGACTTTTGAAGGATACTTTGATTCAGAAATGAGCGTTGAGCTCACTTGTACTTTAAACACCACCAAATTCAGCTACTCAACACAACATCAAACCAATCAACCATCATCATCATCTAAGTTTGATAAATCTGCTAGTACTTGGATCTTTTGGCTAAGTCTGAGCTAATGAATGAACTAAAACTTTTGAACATTTTTAACAGCTCCACAACAATCAAACACACTCTATTATTCCATAAGAATAACAGATTCAAGCAAGATGAATGAATGAAAGTAGTGCAGGTATGAATTTGAGAGAATGAGAGTAAATTGAGTGAAACTGAGATTTCATTAATGGAAGGTTTGTTACAAGGTGGTTATAACTACCTAACAACTATCTAAGAGTCGCTGTCAATCACTCTTATAAGTTGGACTACTGAAAGTAAAACAGAGATGAGAGAAATCAAAAGAGAGTGTGTGTTTTCACACTCTAGCTACAATACACAAAATGAAAGAGTACATAGGTATTTATAGACTTGAAATGAAGAGTTGGTGATGCTGATGACGTGTTATATCCAATAGCCAAATGCCACGTGTCCAAATTCTGCTAATTTTGTTCTTCAAGTGTTCATCTATGATTGGGGGTTTTTAATCTACTGAATGACATGTTAATTAAAGTGGTCGGATGAATTCGTCTCTTGATCTTGATCACTTTTCATGTTGATCACTCTTTCTAAAATGGCCTAAATCGTTGAGTGGTTGCTGGGAAGATTATGAATGCCACGTGTCAGCATGGTATTGGCTCAATAATGATCACACGGATCATTATCTATTTAAACAGTATGGATAAATGACATGGTGACTTGTGATTGGAGGAAACTTGAGTGGACAACATTGTTATGATTTGGCAGCTTGTTTCTTCTCTCCTCATTAATACAACTGAGCTGGCAATCTACTTTCCCCAAATACTCACTTCTGATTGGCTAACATCCTCATCACACGGATCATGTCTTGTTTACTTTCCAAAAATGACAACTTTGGTCCTTTTGCTTAGCAGATTCACATTTCAAGTTAACAGCTTCATAAACTTGACATTCTTGGCCCTTTGACTTGATATTTGACCAGCTTTGACCCTTTGACTTGTTGACTTTTATCTTGAGGTCTTTTGACTTTGTTCTTGACTTTATCAAATTTTCATTTTTAGTCCCTTAAGTTTGGCAGCTTGTCAAGAAAGTTCCTTTGACTTTGTTAACTTGTCATCTTGAGTCCTTGTTTTGTCTTTTTTTCAATATAAATGCCTTGGAATCCGCATTTGCATCAAGTTTATATCTTTTTACCTACAAAGGCACAAACAACAAAGAATACCCCATAATACTGCTTTATCACATAAAATATGGTATTTTTCTTTGTGTTTTAGGGTTTAATATGATATAATTGATATGGGATTTCACTCATATCAGTCACCATTCCCACTAAACATTAAAAGTTTTATCATTCCATGTAACCCCATCGGTTACAAACAAGTTACCCGGTTATTGCATCGTTGTATATCATACGTGGCAGTTCTTTGTATTATTTTATTATTTTTGGTTTGTACTCGTTGAATTATTGGGGTTAGCTTTGACTTATTTATCTAATTCCTTTATCTTATCACAAACACACACACACTGACATTAAACTTTACTCCACTAATTCATCCATTCATAAACAAAAAAAGTTTGTCTCTCGGTTATTTCAATGAACTAGGGTAAAACATTGTAATCTATATACTACATTGTTTAACCCTATTTTGAAACCAGATTTATATAAATGATATTTTTCTAATTGAAACCTTAATCAATAGCAGTTTTCTATGAAAACCCCCAATTATTGATTAATTTAGGAATTGAATTATAAATTTAGGGTTTAAAAATTGGGGGATTCAGTTACAAAATTAATGTTTACAAAATCGAGGGTTTCAGCTATAAAATTAATGTTTAAAATAATTGGGGGTTTTAATAATTAGGTGTTTTCATAATCATTAATAAAGGTTTCAATTATTAAATTTAGGGTTTTATAATATTGGGGCTTCAATAACTGGGGCTTTCAATTGTAAAACTAGGGTTTTAAAAAATTAGGGGTTTCAATAATTGTGGGTTTTGAATGCTATTAGGGTTTTAAAAAATTGGGGGTTTCAATAATTGGGGGTTTTGACTGCAATTAGGGTTTTAAAAAATGAGGGTTCTAATAATTGGGGGTTTTACTGCTATTAATTAAGGTTTCAATTATAAAAATTAGGGTTTTTTAAATTGAGGTTTCTATAATTGAGGGTTTTGACTGCTATTAATTGAAATTAACCTTAATTTTATAATTGAATTCCAAAACTAATTGAAACTCTTATTTACTAATTGAAACCGTATTATATATGTTGCAGGTAATTAGATTCGATGGAAGTCTTTACTGTTAATCTCCATCACGATGGGCTCTTTGTTGAGAATCTACTCAAGTACGTGCAAGGTTCTTTAAAGTACATCGACGATGTACAGTTTGAAGAGATGCATGTCAGTGAGCTGTATAAGGTTGTTTCTAGGTTAGTGGCTTTTCGCCCAGTAAATTTGTACCATTGTGTACCTGGTACAACACTAGCTAGGGACATTAGACAACTAAAAACAGATAATAATATGGAAAACTTTATGAAAGTAGGATATGAGAATAAGTTTGAGGTAGATTTGTACCATAAATGGAATGGGTATGATGTAATGGAAATGGTAGAGGCTAAATTTGAGTGGGATGGTGAGGGGGGGTTAATGATTCTGACCCTAAGATTGAATTAGACGAGGACCCTGAAAATATAGATTTTCATACAGAGGGGGATCAAGATGTTGTGATACAAAAGTTAACCATTGATGACCCCTTCCTAACTAAACTGGTAGGTAAGGGTAATTTCATAAGATCAAAAATAATCCAATCCCCCCATTAACTGGTAGTTACTTATAAGTAGAAGAAGATCCCGATGATGCTTTGATTGATGAAAAGTTTAAGCTTAAAAAGGGTATAAAGTATCCTTCTTATAACCCTAAAACACTTTGGAATGAGTTTGAACCTATCCTATGAATGAAATTTGAATCTATTTTAAAGTTAAAGAATGCATTAGCTAATTATGGTGTTAAGCATGGGTATAAGTTGTGGTACTATTAGAGTGACTCAAGTTCTTTGCTTGTATATTGTGGTCGGGATGTTGAGTTAGGTAGATGTGCTGGTGGGAGAGGAATAAAAAAGAAAAGGAACCAAAAGCTTGTTGAAGAGATGAAAAAGATGAAGGGGAAAAAAGTGGTAGAAGGTATGATCAAGATATGGAAAAGATGAAGGGGGAAAAAGTGGCAGAAGGTAGTGATCAAGGGAAGGGAAACACGGACTCACAGATTAGTAAGAAGACGTGGAAAAAACGTAGGGTGCAAGAACAAAAGGGTTTTAATTGCCCTTTTCGGATATGGGCTTCTTGGATGGGTAGTGAAAGTTCTTTTCAGATCAAGTCATTGTACTCGGATCATAGGTGTAGTAGAGACTATAACTTGGGAGCACTTTTTACTTTCAGGTGGATTGCTACACATTATGCATCTGAAATCATATTGAACAATGCAATAACCTACAAGTATCTAAAATAAAATATTAGGGAGAAGTTCATGCTTGATGTGAGTATTGGTTAATGTAAGAGAGCCAAGCAATGTGCTTTGAATGAACATAATGGAGGCCTAATTGAGCATTATGGTAAACTGTGGGAGTATAGGCAAGCGGTACTTGAGTCCAACCCTAAATCTACTTGCCATTTACATGTTGATGTAAAAGATGATGGTAAGACTGACTTCCGTAGGATGTACATGTGTTTTAAAGGTGTGAGAGATTGGGTGGATAGCTGGATGTAGAAAAGTTATTGGGATTGATGGCTGTTTTATAACACATAAGTGTAAGGGTGAGTTGTTGACTGCTATGGGACGTGACACGAACAATCAAATGTACCCAATAGCATGGGCAGTTGTCGACATCAAAAACACAAACAATTAGTCTTGGTTTCTATCATTGTTGGTGGATGATCTGCAATTAGATGATGGAGGTGCAGTAACCATCATATCTGATTCTCACAAGGTAAAGTTTTTTACCAAAACTTAAACTTATCTTATTTATTATTCATGTGAGTAATTGTTGTTTATTTTCAGGGTTTAATTGATGTAGTAAGGACATGGTTGCATAAGAAGAACACAGGCATTGCACAAGACACATTTATGCTAACTTTAAAAGGAGGTGGAGTGGTCTTCACTACAAAAGAATGTTTTGGGTTGCTGTTGCTAGTACTGTTGAGAAAGATTTCAACAATAAGATGATGGAGATAAGACGAATAGATGAGGAGGCTTAAACTTATTTGATGGGAAGGGACCCTGTACACTGGTGTAAAGCTTTTTTCAGAAACGACACTAGGTGTGCTTTATTCGAGAATGGCATTCCAGAGTTCTTTAATAGTCAGATACTCTCTTCTATAGGTAAGCCTATTATCAGTATGTTTGAGGACATTAGGGTTTACATTATGCAAAGAAACTATCATATGAGCAAGAAAGCTAGTGAATGGAAAGAGAGAATTACTCCATCAATAAAAAAACATATAGGAGACTTGAGAAAAGAACAAAGAAAATGGCAAGTGTTAGTTAGTGGGTACTATGTATTTGAAGTGAGAAGAAAGGATGAGGCATTTGGGGTTAATTTGATTGCTATTACTTGTGACTGTAGGCTTTAGAACTTAACCGGGGTACCATGTGTGCATGCCGTAGCAACTTTTTTGCATATAGGTTTACACCCGGAAGATGGTGTTAGTGGTTGGTATAATCAGTCTAGATGGTATGATACATACCAACTTTCCATAAAACCAGTTCCTGTGTCTAAGATGTGGAAGCCAACTAATAACACCCCACCACTTCCACCTAAAGTGAAGGTCATGCCTGGAAGGCCTAAAAAGAATAGGATTAGGCATCCTACTGAGTATGAGCATGTTATTAGTATGTTTAGATAGGGAAACAGATGCCAAAATTGTTGGGAAAGTGGACACAACAAGGCTACTTGGAAAAATCCCAAAAAGGATAAACCAACAGTTGTTAAACCACCAAGACCACCAAAGCCTATAGTATACACCATAGCTAGTAAAAATAGAGGGATTAACATCAATGATGCTTACTCATGTGGTCCAAGTAGGGGCTGAGGTTCTGGTAGTAGGGGCGGAGGTACTACTAGTAGGGGCAGAGGTACTACTAGTACTTCTAGAGGTGATACAAGCAGTGCTATAGGGACTACAAGCATGGGCAGAGGTTCTTGTAGTACTTCTAGAGGTGCTACAAGCAGCGCTAGGGGGACTAGAGGTAGAGGCAGGGGCTCCAAGTAAAGGAATGGGTGATGCGGGTATAGGCGAGTCTTCTGGAAGCTTGAGAAGGGGCACTAGAGGTAGGGGTCTGCAAGTAACGGAAGAGGATCAACAGGGAAGAATGTTAGTCAAGATACAAAGGTATGTTGTATTTTATTTTCAATAACCTAACTAGTTTCATGTATTTAGTGTTTTTCTAATGATTGATTTTTTTAGGAAATCGAAAACAATAATGACATAGAAGCTGAAAAAGAGGTGATAAAAGTGATGAGGGATAAAGAGGCGAGGCTTGATGAAGAGAGGCTTCAGAATGGAAGGGTTTATGGAGAATGTGATGGAACTAATTGGTGGGAAAGTAGTAGTCAAGATGTGGGTGAGTTGCATAGAAGGGCTACAAGAAGTGAAATAGCAGCTTTTGAAGAAGCCATTGCTAGATATAATGCTTATCTTCCTTCAGTAACTAACCCCACCCCCACCTTTGGTCATTATAAAACCCGTATTTAAAATCCCCGAATATTAAATACGCAGTCCAAGTTATTTAAATATTACAACAAGCTAATTATTTAGAAAATAATTATCAAGTCAGGAAATTTTACGTATACATTACGTATGTAGTAATTATTTCAGAAAGAGTATTACGTTTCTGAAAACTAAAACACGAGAACTAAATACGGGTATATGCGATAAATTATGATGTCGAAAAGTAAAACGAAAACCTATGTGTACACAAAAGGGGCCGGTTTTAATTAAACAAGAAAGGGTAATGGGATTTTAGGCCCGGCCTTGGCCAAAAGAAAGAAAAAAACAGGGGGTTGCCCCACTACATATCATATAACAGTAACAAAAAAAAGATTAGGGTTCGTTGGTGTGGGTGACTGCCTACAAAAAAAAAAGATCGAGACTTGTTGGTCTTGATTCGAATACTTGTTCAACTATCACTCTCCAATCTCATGACGGTAACCTTTCCCCCTTTCTTTTAATCTCAGTTTTAGATCACGAATGGGTTTTAAGATTTATTCAAACGAAATTTAAAATCATGACATAATAAACAGCAATGGGGTACCGGGTTTTTGGTGTATTCAGGAAACCGAGAGTTTTTATAACTCTCGGTGGCGTGGTTTGATTTACAACCGAGACCATAAGGACTCGATGATGTTTTGGACCAGCCGCGAGCCAATAACCCAAACAGGGGGTAACTGGGCAGTAGGGGTGTTTGGTTTAATACACAGTGGGAAAAAAACGACTCAGCAGGGGTGTTTGGTTTTTCGAACAGCAGCAACAACCCCAACCGGGGTGTTTATTTTATAAAGGGAGTGTTTGGGTTTGTAAATTGGGTGTACAACACTAACAGTGGGAACTCTGAACTAACAGTGGGAACTCTGAACTAACAGTGGGAACTCTGAACTAACAGTGGGAACCATGAACTAACGGTGGGAAACATAACACAAGCAGTGGGAAAACTGCATTGGCAGTGGGAAAATAAACAAAACAGTGGGAACCACGAATTATTTGAATTGGTAAATTATTTTATAAATGAGTTTTATAAATAATTTAATTATATTGTCCAATTTTATTAATCTAATTAATAAAGTTAAATTAATTCTAGCTTTATCATTTTTATCCTATTAAAAACTTATGACTTATAAATCATTTAATTTAAAGATATTAAATTGGAAATATTTCTAAATTAGGAAACTTTCTAACTATAACGAGTTACTATTTATAGTAATGCCATATTATACATTATACAGTAATCAGAAATACATAGTACATTAAATCAGTAATATTTATGAACAGTCAGAATTTAGTAGATTATATATACAAATAGTAATACAAGTATAAATTAAATCCAAGGAAAACAGTTAAGAGCAGTAAAATATATAACATCAGTCAACTTATTTTCGCGTACGTTATTTATGTAGTAACCATGAATTCGGATAGATCTTTCAGCTTTCAGTCTTATTTCATTACTGGACACGAGGTACAGATTTTCCGTCCTTTCAGTAAGGACTTCCTTTCTATGCATGATTAGGATTCCCCGTCTTCAGCCAAATGTTTTTCCCCATTATATGTTTAAGCTTATCAGTAATCATGTTAATAACTAAATAAATTGCATGAGCATTATATACAAGCATGACTAGTTTATGTACTAGTTATGGAGGTACCGTAACCATGGCACTAGAGGCACCGTTGTCGTGACTCACATGCAGGAGAGTGATATCCTGCATCGTCCCTTCACGTTTTGGCCATTATTATTATCATGTCATGTGGGGCGTATGGATGCATCCTAGGCTTATTTGTTTACAAGTTATCAGGGTGAATGTGGTGTGTTCTCTACATCCTTCACATTGGAGCTGATCCCTCCACCCAGCACAGTATTTAGAGGTCACCCCTCTACAGCATGACGAGGTCACCCCTCCAATTCCTCATGTACCGTTGTTACAGCACATGACCTATATAAGCTCTAGCAATTAAAATACTGTAAATGCATGTTTTTAGATTTAACAGATAACAGTTCAGCTTTATTATTTATAAATCAGACTTTACAGATTATACACAGATTTCTACTACAACTTTACTTATCAGTCTTACAGCTCCAGTATTTCATCATCTGTTTCATTTCAATAATTCTTATCATGCTTTATATCCGTTCACTGAGCGTTATGCTCAGCCATAGTTCCCTTTCATGTTCTAACGGCAGGTACACCAGGACGCTCTTAGGATTCTGAGAGCATGTGCATTTGGATGGAAGCTATCCAGACTTCTTACTTTATGTACTTACATTATTCTGCTTATTTGGACATTGTTTAGTCCTTTCTTTCAGTATTTTACTTTTCATGTTTTGGGCTTATATTTAGATTGCTGATGTTTGATTCCGGTATTTCCTTTATGGTCAGTTAATGTTTTAGGACATTTACCTTATGCTTTGATGACACGCCATAAATACACGTAACGGTCCACTTATCCAAGTGGGGTGTTACAATTATGGTATCAGAGCGCAAGGTTCGACCTGTAGACTCTAAAACTTGACCTATGACTAGTGGGTAGTCACTAGGAACTTCCCAGATTTTGGCGTTGTTATCTTTCATGTTTCTCATGCATTTATTAGTCAGTTATCTTCAATTATCAGTCAGTTTTCTTAAAGTTTTTGACTAAGTAAAAGGTTGGTACAGGACTGGCCATATTTAGTAGCATGTGCTTTTCTACGAATTTTGTTTTAGTGAACCGACCCATAGGCGTTCACCCTTTCCCGTTCAGATTTTTGTATTGGTGAACCGACCCAATGGCGTTCATCCTTACACTTGACAGATTCATGCTTTTAGTCGAATATTACTTGGTGAACCAGCCCATATACGTTCACCAATGTTCAGATCAAATTTCATGTTTGTCAGTTGAATGTTGTTTTGTGAACCGACCCATATTGTTCACCTTTGTCATATCATGACGTTTCATAAAATCTTGACAAATATGAATTGGACTACAACCAACCACATTTAGTCCCAGATTGTACATTTCTATACATGACAGTTCTCAGAAAATTTTGAAAGGTATGGATCGAAACAGAATCGCCCATACTTAGTCACATGCTTCCTACTTTAAATATTGTGGATTAAAACATAACTATCCACATCAGTTGATGTTAAACCTCAGTTGATTATTCTTCTATGTTATTTGTATCAGTCAAGTTTATACTTTCACGTGAATGTCGTTTTCATGCTGACTAAGTTCATGTCTCCTTATGAGGATTATGTTTTCAGCAAGGTGATGATGTTTTCATGCTAAGATACATAAGGGGTTACAGTTAAATCCGGTTTTCACAATAGTCAGGTTTGATCTTCATCAGTCATGTCTTCATGCTGACCATTGTTGAAATTATGTTTAATCATATTCTTGAAACTTTATAAAACCAGCTTTAAGTCCACGCAGAAATTACCAGGCTATCATGTTACTCATTTCAGTTCAGTTTACTACCGTTTAAATCAATTTAATTCTTTGATCATGTCAGACAAGCGACACCAGTATCGATCATCCCATAAAGAAAGTTTCCACTAGTGCCATGTACAGTATTCCATATGTACCCCATGTACAGTGTCTCAGATATGCTCCATGTGCAGTATTCATTTTGTACTTCATGTACAATAGTCCAGGTGTACTCCAGGTACCCTAATCCATGAATATTGCTAAGCGATCCTCAATCATCACAGGCGTTTCCACTTGTCGATATTCTACCAGATGCTGATGTTGTTCGTAAGTTGAAGATTTTACTAGATACTGATGCTGATAACACTTTGAAGACCTCACAAATGCTGATGTTGCTGATACTTTGGAGATTTCTCAAGATGCATATGCTGTTTATACTATGAAGACTCTGCAGAACAAGGGCGAAAACTATAAATTTGAAATTTCTGACAAGAATAAATTTCAACCATCAGACACTACCATTCCATTCCATGCTTTTACCTTCTCAGTTTGATGTCACACTTCACTCAGCTAACCTTTCATTCAGAAGAGTGGGAACCGGAACCCAGCCGGCCACTCAACAGAAATAGTTATATGAATCACGGTCATGATAACGACCGTTAGGAAACTGACAGACAAAGCAGTAGTGACAACCACCGTGCTTATAATTAATCAGCCAGTAACTATCGGAACTCCGATACAGACGTGACCAGAAATACAAAGGTCAGTACTCTAACCGGTCCGCCAATCCTAGCAGTTACCAAAAATTGTCAGCCTTGTCCAGATTCATCCACTAAAATACATGTCCAGACAACAGTCAAGACACATGTCTCAAGTATCATTTCAGAAGACACGATTCAGTGTACACGTCATACGAATATCTTCTCAGGACACGAGTCAAGACTCATAATATCAGTATTGTCTTCTAAACCAGGTCCTCAATAATTTAGGGTACCCTCCAAAAGAGTATGCCGTTTTGTTATGCCACGCATAAAATAAGACCCTTACAATTCAGTTACCGCCACTAGGTATTATTCAGGTTAGACACGCAGTATTCATTCTGTGAGGTTACAGACGAACACATTCGGTGAAATTTGCCACGTTACTACACGTATTCCTATGTCAGCTTTATCTTAAATAAGATATTTACCAACCTCCGAGCCAGAAAAGACTCCACATTATCACCGATATTTATAAAGGTTTTTTTCCTTCAATTAAGACGAGATTTGTCTTACTAGATCCTAAATATATTCATTATGTTTTCTGCCTGAAAATCAGTACAAATTGTTTCTGCCTTACAAGCGTGTAACCTATCAGTTCATAGCTACGAAGACTTTCTAGCCACCAGTTATAATCCACTTCTAAAGTTCTTAAAATTTATGATCAGCAGATTTTTCAGCATTTCCAGAAGTAATTAAGAAGGTGTTCCAGAAATCCCTTCCTAACCACGAGATAAAATTTAATATCAAGCTTGCCTCAAGAATAGAACCTGTTTTCAAAACTCTTTATTCCAGGGCTTCAGCTAAGTTAAAAGAGTTGCAGCAATTGCTGCAAGAGCTATCGGAACGAGGCTTTATTCGCCCTAGCGCACCACCATGAGGTGTACCGTTTCTGTCTATCAGGAAGAAGACTGGTAACATGAGATCATGTATCGACCACCGATATTTTGACAAGAACATCATTTTTAATCGATGTTCATTCCACGAATAGCAGGTTTATCTGATCCGCTATGACTTCTTATATATTTTCCAGAACAATTCATAATCATGTCACCATCAGTAGTGAGAGGGACATATTATAGTCACTCTAAAAAAATTTAGAATTATACTTCTAAGCTCCCTAATGCTCTAGCTATAGCATGAAATTTATGAATAAAAATTTTTATGACTTCGCAGCCAAAATCGTCAGTATGTACTTTGATAACATTTTGATCCTCTAAATTCTAGAGAGGTACAAGATAATCATCTTCTCACAGTTGTATAGATTCTCTGATAAGAGAAAAATTATATACGCAACTTTCTAGATATGAATCCCAGTAGAACAAGGTGGCATTTCTTGACCATACTATTTCAGCAGAAAGGAATTTCAGACAATCCTGCGAAGGTGAAGGCCATCACCAGATGGTCACGACCGACGTCGGTGAACGAAGTACAAAATTTCTAGAATTCAGTTGGCTACTACCGCAGAAATTGCTGAAAGTTCTCATGATTAGCTTTCTATGGCTAAGCTTTCGCATAAAGGAGAGGACCTACACTAAAATTTTGTATTCCATAAGATCCTACGCTACGAGAGATCTATTTTACCCAGACTCAAAATTCTTTCATGACTAATCACTCAGATTCCACCAGAAGGTACCGTAATCCCAGGCAGAATTTTGATAGAAGCAGTATAACATAATTGATGCAACTATGTTCATATCTGGATGCCTGACATACCTCAGGTTCAAGATAGGACACCGACATGCTGCAGGAAATTCAGCAATAGGTCGTATGATTCCAATGTATTCCATCAACAATCTTGTCAGATCGAAATTAGCGTTCACGAGTCGCGCTCACGTTCATGTTCACAGTCACGTGTACATTCACATTTACGCTTACGTTTATTTTCACTTTCACATTTAAGTCTCATTCGCAGTATGATGTTGTTTCAGTTCATGCTTTGTGTTATCTTATGATTTAAGCTCACGTTAGCGTTGGTAACATTGTTCACGTTTAAGTTCGTGTGCCATTTCGCAATACACGTTTCACGGTTTATTACCGAATACGGATACAGAAAGCTTAAGAAACCTGACTCAAGTTAGCAGAGCTTCTCCATACCCAGGCAGACGTTTCACGTCTCAGGCCATATGGTTTGTCATTCTTTCCTCAGTCAGCATATGTTCATGATATGTCCTAGCATCACGTTCACAGTATGTTTCATGTATCATCGGGCACAATATATTCCATGCCCATCATTCCTCATATATTCGTGAACCACGTTCACAATTGCTCACGTAGTACGTTCACAATTGTTCACGTAGTTCGTCTATTTATACTTTTAGCAGCTTACCTAGAGATATCAATATTATCTTTTCTAGATATTTGTACGTATCGTTCCATGTATTCTACATGCTATAGTTTATTCTTTCTATCAGATTCAGAGAATCCATCTTAAGTATGAAACCAAAAACCATTCAGCATCATCAGGACAGGGTCATCAGGACCAAGATTTTTTTATTATGTTTTGACCTTTGAAGGAATCGTTTCGAGCGAGAGGCCACTCGAAACGGAGGAGTCCATCCGGACCTCTCATCACTTTTCCTTCAATAAATCCAGTTAAGTTCTTTCAGTCAGGTTACATTCCATGTCCTCTTCAGCCATGTCTCGTTCTATGTTCATGTCAGTCATGTCACGTTTATACCCTTCAGCAGCATCATGTTCTAGATCAAGGACGAATGATCCTTCAGCTTATATGTCTTTTCAGCCTTCATGCTCTTTCAGCACATATGTCCTTCAGCGTTTACTTCGACCAGCTTAAATTACCTATAATTCAAGGACGAATTTTCCTTTTAGAGGGGAAGAATTGTAAAACCCAGTATCGTCGTATCCTTAATTCAAGGACGAATTATTTTTTTTAGAGGGGAAGAATTGTAAAACCCGTATTTAAAATCCCCGAATATTAAATACGCAGTCCAAGTTATTTAAATATTACAACAAGCTAATTATTCAGAAAATAATTATTAAGTCAGGAAATTTTACGTATACATTACGTATGTAGTAATTACTTCAGAAAGAGTATTACGTTTCCGAAAACTAAAACACGAGAACTAAATACGGGTATATGCGATAAATTATGATGTCGAAAAGTAAAACGAAAACCTATGTGTACACAAAAGGGGCCGGTTTTAATTAAACAAGAAAGAGTAATGGGCTTTTAGGCCCGACCTTGGCCAAAAGAAAGAAAAAAACGGGGGGTTGCCCCACTACTTATCACAAAACAGTAACAAAAAAAAGATTAGGGTTCGTTGGTGTGGGTGACTGCCGACAAAAAAAAGAAAAAAAAGAAGATCGAGACTTGTTGGTCTTGATTCGAATACTTGTTCTACTATCACTCTCCAATCTCATAACGGTAACCTTTCCCCCTTTCTTTTAATCTCAGTTTTAGATCACGAATGGGTTTTAAGATTTATTCAAACGAAATTTAAAATCATGGCATAATAAATAGCAATGGGGTGTCGGGTTTTTGGTGCATTCAGGAAACCGAGAGTTTTTATAACTCTCGGTGATGTGGTATGATTTACAGCCGAGACCATAAGGACTCGATGATGTTTTGGACCAGCCGCGAGCCAATAACCCAAACAGGGGGTAACTGGGCAGTAGGGGCTGTTTGGTTTAATACAACGTGGGAAAAAACGACTCAGCAGGGGTGTTTGGTTTTTCGAACAGCAGCAACAACCCCAACCGGGGTGTTTATTTAATAAAGGGAGTGTTTGGGTTTGTAAATTGGGTGTACAACACTATCAGTGGGAACTCTGAACTAACAGTGGGAACTTTGAACTAACAGTGGGAACCATGAACTAACGGTGGGAAACATAACACAAGCAGTGGGAAAACTGCATTGGCAGTGGGAAAATAAACAAAAGAGTGGGAACCACGAATTATTGGAATTGGTAAATTATTTTATAAATGAGTTTTATAAATAATTTAATTATATTGTCCAATTTTATTAATCTAATTAATAAAATTAAATTATTTCTAGCTTTATCATTTTTATCCTATTAAAAACTTATGACTTATAAATAATTTAATTTAAAGATATTAAATTGGAAATATTTCTAAATTAGGAAACTTTATAATTATAACGAGTTACTATGCCAGATTATACATTATAAAGTAATCAGAATTACAGAGTACATTAAATCAGTAATATTTATGAACAGTCAGAATTTAGTAGATTATATACAAATAGTAATACAAGTATAATTAAATCCAACGAACACAGTTAAAAGCAGTAAAATATATAACACCAGTCAACTTATTTTCGCGTACGTTATTTATGTAGTAACCATGAAGTCGGATAGATCTTTCAGCTTTCAGTCTTATTTCATTTCTGGACACGAGGTACCGATTTTCCGTCCTTTCAGTAAGGACTTCCTTTCTATGCATGATTAGGATTCCCCGTCTTCAGCCAAATGTTTTTTCCCAGTATATGTTTAAGCTTATCAGTAATCATGTTAATAACTAAATAAATTGCCTGAGCAATATATACAAGCATGACCAGTTTATGTACTAGTTACAGAGGTACCGTAACCATGGCACTAGAGGCACCGGTGTCGTGACTCACATGCAGGAGAGTGATATCCTGCATCGTCCCTTCACGTTTTGGCCATTATTATTATCATGTCATGTGGGGCGTATGGATGCATCCTAGGCTTATCAGTTTACAAGTTATCAGGGTGAATGTGGTGTGTGCTCTACATCCTTCACATTGGAGCTGATCCCTCCACCCAGCACAGTATTAGAGGTCACCCCTCTACAGCTATTTAGAGGTCACCCCTCTACAACATGACGAGGTCTCCCTCTAGTTATTCATGCACCATTGTTCCAGCACATGACCTATATAAGTTATGGCAACTAAAATACAGTATATGCATGTTTTCAGATTTAAAAGATAACAGTTCAGCTTTATTATTTATAAATCAGACTTTACAGATTATACACAGATTTCTACTGTAACTTTACTTATCAGTCTTACAGCTCCAGTATTTCATCATTTGTTTCATTTCAGTAATTCCTTATCATGCTTTATATCCGTTCACTGAGCGTTATGCTCAGCCGTAGTTCCCTTTCATGTTCTAACGGCAGGTACACCAGGACGCTCTTAGGATTCTAAGAGCATGTGCATTTGGATGGAAGCTATCCAGACTTCTTACTTTATGTACTTACATTATTATGCTTATTTGGACATTGTTTAGTCCTTTCTTTCAGTATTTTACTTTTCATGTTTTGGGCTTATGTTTGGATTGCCGACGTTTGGTTCCGGTATTTCCTTTATGGTCAGTTAATGTTATAATACATTTACCTTATGCTTTGATGACACGCCATAAATACACGTAAAGGTCCACTTATCCAAGTGGGGCGTTACAGTCATAGTGGTGGCACATCAGACACTCAAAACCAGAGTGTACAAATGGTGACACCAAATGTAGCTGCTCATACAATGGCTAATGAAGAGGCGTAGGTTCAGGGAACTCCAAATGGTGTTACTCATGTCTCATCAATACCTGACCATCTTTTGCAAACTGCTAATAAAGAAAGCTAATTTACTTGATTTTTGGTTCTTTGAAATCGTTCTAATCGAATTGATCACGGTTGAAAGTGTGACTCAGTCGTTCTTGGTGAATAAAAGAAAACGTCGTTGTCTATAGCTAATTAAAAATGAAAACTTTAAAGTAAATGACAAAACAATAAAAGAGACAAACTAAATATAAAGTAAAATAAACTAATTAAAACTTAATTAAAAGTGAAATTGAAATTAAAATAAAACAAAACAATTTAAAATAAAGCTTGGTAAAGATCGCGGGAAAAAGAAAATTTGAAAACAATGCGGAATAAAAATCAAAATCTAGTTCAGAATGAATTCTAAAACATAAGTCGGAGTATTACTAGTTCTAACCTAATTCAGAATATCTATGAAATGCACCTAATCCGGAATAAATCGTACCCTAATCCGGAATAATTTGGGTCCTTATCCTGAATAAATCGGGTCCTTATCCTGAATAAATCGGGTCCTTATCCTGAATAAATTGGGTCCTTATCCTGAATAAATCGGGTCCTTACCCTGAATAAATCGCGTCCTTATCCTTAAATCAGGTCGTTATCCTGAATAAATCGTAACGATCCGGAATAAATTGTTTCCTTAAGTCGGAATAATGAAAAGTGTAACTCGGGAAAAGAGGGTTTCTAAACCCGGATAAAAAAAACAAATAAGCTAAAATCTAATAAGCACTTAACCAAAAATAAAACCAAACTAATTTTAAGAAAAACTAAATAAGCCACGAAATAAAAACTTTAAAAACACTAAATAATCAAAATATTAAAAATCAACTTTTAAAAAGATTAACTTATGAAAAACACTTAATTAAAAATAAGAAAAGCACACTATAAGCAATAAGCACAATAAACTAAAAATATCAAACACATCAAAACCATAAGAACAATCAAACAAACACATCAATCAAACAAAGAACAAGATTAAACAAACTACATGATTATCTAAATCAAACAAGATAAAAAATAAGAAAGGTAGAATGAGAATGATTATGAAAAAGCTTGAATTAAGATGAAGATTAAATATTCAAGATTACAAGATTAAAGATGAAAAAAGCTTAAGAACATGAAATAAATCTAGAGAGAGAAAGTAATTATCCTACTCCTACTCCTACTCTAATCTATCTAATTCTAACTAAATGATCTAACTAGCTAACACCTCCTAATGAAGGGTTAGGAGGGTACTTATAGGAGGAAGGGAATGTAGGTGTTGATGCTTTCTTCTTTCACTTTGTCTTCTCGTCTTTTAATTTCTTCGACTTTCTCGACGTTGTCTCAGGATTTGTCGATATAAAATGAACTTGTCTTCTAATTTTCTTCATTTATTAGACTTGGTTCTTCGACTTCGTTAAACTTTCGTCTTTAGTCTTTTTCTTCGATAAATCTTCAGAATAAGCCTTTGACTTCCGTTCTTTTTGCACTTTTGATCTTTTGACTTCGTCTTTTGTCTTTTTCTTCGATAAAAACCCGTGAAAGCCCGCGTTTTCTTCCTTTTTCATATTTTGGTCCTAAAACACAACAAAAACACAAACCGCGCATAATTCCGCCTTTTACGACATTAAATACACGTTTAGGTCTTGTTTTTATTATAATTAAGTGGTAAAAGGATAAGTGTTTTCACACTTATTAAAATCCAAACTAGAAAGAGCCTATCACCAAGGCCAGTAACAAAGAAAAGGGCTCAGATCAAACTTAGAGAGCCATCTGAAAGGCTTGCCAAGAAAAAATTGAAGTACACTACTGGGGATAGTGCCTTCAGGCCATTCAGCCATTGAAGTATCAAATGGTTGTAGCTTCCCTATGAATTGAATATGTTAACTGTTAGATATGTGTGCAAAAAATGGGACATCTTTTATAAAATTAGGTAATGTTCCTGTAAACACTTTCACATTTTACCTATCTGTCTAAACAGTTACTTTCAACTTGCCTAATTTGACCATGTTTGTTGTTGTCATTCATATTATGTCGCATTACCATACCACAAAACAATTGAAACAAAACAAAGTTCCCATTGTTAATTGATACAAAACAAAGTACATCATACATAGGTGTTACTGAATAAGTTCAAATACTAGAAGTACATCATACATCATACATTGAAAGCCAGAACACAAACATTACCTTCAAAGTAGCACTAACAAGAACACAAACATAAAAAGGATAACAAACAACATAAAACCAGTTATCCTCCTCCATTTCGTAATAGTTGCCTTTGCCTTTTCAAGTTCAAGCATGATTGGTTTGTAGTCTTCAAGATCTTGTTCTAGGTAAGCAATTCTTTCTTGTCAAATAATCTCCATCTCATGACGGTTGACCTCAGTTTCAAACACATCTCTTTGATCTGGATTCAAAGTATTGTTCAGGAGGTACAATGTGTTTGAATACCAATGGCTATACAACTCCCCATCAATCCAATAGAATGCATCACATTTTGCATTTGAATACTAAAAGCCAAAAATGACACACAATTTAGGGAAATATTAATAAAGTGATCTATAGATTAATTTGCATATCAATTAATAAAAAATCAATTAAATATAAAAAACAACATATAAATGGTTTTGGGCAAACCAAAAAACGACGGTCTGGATTGCGTTCGGTCCATGAAACTCGTTTTGCCAATCGAAGGCCACATTTGTAGTAAGATGGAAACACACGATTTCGAGTACCATTGGTGGAAGAAGATGAAGCCATTAGGGGAAAAAGGTATTTTTCTGGGTTTCTTTAATTAGGGTTCATAGTGTGTGTGTATGTGTGTGTGTGTGTGTGTGTGTGTGTGTGTGTGTGAATGGGGGATTTTTCTAGGTTTTTTAATTAAGGTTCATAGTGTGTGTGTGTGTAATGGGGGATTGTGTGTTGGATAAGCTGGTTATATTATAATAGCCAATTAATACCATGTGTGGAAATAATAATTAATATAATAATAGCTAAAACTGCCACGTAGGTGCAAAAACCGGGTAACTTGTTTGTAGTCAGTGGGGTTACGTGGAATGATAAAATTTTGAATGTTTAGTGGGAATGGTGACATATAATATAGTTGGTTGGGTACTTTTGTTTAATTGAAAAATAATATAGCGCATCTTTAGGTTTCACCCAATAACATAATCACATAAAACATATTTTTTTAATCATAAATCATAGTTAACATGATCAAATAATCCCAAAATGTCATTGATCATTCTGCACATCCAACTGGTGAGTTTATAGGAGTCTACTATAGCGAGGAGTTGAAGTATGCAGTAGGCCTTGAGTACAAGGTGGTCCCTATCTCAGGCTACCTCTTTGAGAGGAAGGAAAGTCCTTTCAAAGACTTTGTTAGCTCGCTCTTTTCAAGCAGGTTAGAAGCAATGAAAGAAGGAAATGATGCTTTGTCCTATGTGTACAAGATCCTTATGAATTCACTCATGCTCAAATCCGGCCTTGATGATATGATCACATGCCTTTCTAAGTTTTGTTTAGTCGTCATATACAAACTCCACATCAACATACTGAGTCGAAAGTCCTTGAGTGAATTATGTAAACGATAAACATTTAGCGTTTGTGCTAGCTTGTTAGGCTCACCCAAATATCACTTTAGACTTTAGTGTTCAATGGATAATAACAAGGGAAAGTTAAATATAGGTAAAAATACGTATCAAATTTGATAATGTGAAGCATGCGTAAGTTTGCACATAAAGCCAATACGAATGTATAACCGTATCGATCTTCATCTATTAGCATGTACAAGGATCAAGATCTACCTAAATTCATGTCTTAATAGAGAGAATATAATGTTCTGAAAATTTAGCAGTCCTTTATAAAGCTCAAAGAGACGGGGAGTGATGCCCTTTCTCTTTAATATTACTCGTGAAAATGCTAGTCGTATTTCTCCCTTTCCGCTCGTTATCTTTTTAAGATCAATCATTTTGTTTTTCATAAGAAATGATTTCATCCTTTTGAGTTTCATCGTTAAATTCAATAGGTTTAAAATCACCCTCGGTAATAACATGCCAAAGATTAAGATTTTTTGATTTGGCATAAGTCTCGAATCTATTTTTCCAACATATAAAACTATCGATTTTAAAAAGTGGTGGTCTTTGCATATATTGTTCTTCTAAATATTTGTCGGAATCCGTAGATCAATCAAAGCTTTATAATACAATATAAGGCTATTTCAAAAAAGGGAATAAAAGGTACATGACATTCACCAAATATCTCTCTATAACAAAAATGAGTCAATTGACCTTTTACTAGAAGTTGACACATGACATATGTTCTAATCATTTGGTTGTACATGTGAGTCCCACAAGTATAACCAAGTACATTTTGTGTAAGTGTACTTGTAATTGGAACATGAGTCAAATCAATTATCGACTTGTACTTTTTTAATAAAAACATATTTTTTTTTAAATGTTTCCAACTCAAATCTCTTATTCGACTTTGACTAAAAAAGTTATTCGACATGTACTTGTATTTTTTATTAACCATAAATCCGAAATTGAAGTTATGTCATATGTGTTTTCGACACCCTCTTATATTTGTCTGTATTTTTTTGAACATATTTGTCTCTGTATACATTCCAAAAAGAAGCATACAATAGCTGTCAAAACAAAAATCTTCTACTAGACTTATCACAATATTAAACAAATAAAAGAATACGTTTTTACTGGAAAACAAAATATGCCATATCCCAACTTCTCTCACATCTCTCTACTTAAGCTTCACCGAAAAGAAACCACATCGTTATTTTATGCTATTGAGATTGCGGCTGATGATTTCTGGAATATGCTACTGAGGTTACGGTTTAAGGGAATATAAGATAGTCTTTTCGCCAGAAAAAACCCCACAAAGAATCACCACCGTAGTACCGTAACCCACCGGACCCACCACAGCCGCCGTCAACAACCAGATCTGAAGCACATTATGGATCTAAAGCACGTTACGTGATCTAAATCACTATTAACCCAAAATATATGAGAAAGTTATCTGGTTCATCGCCAGATTTGCAGTTCATAATGAAGCGCACATCGGATCTGAAGCACAAAAAACATTGGATCTGACGAAATGGGCACTTGGCATATATCGAAGACAATGGACTTTGGTGGTTCTAGATCGGCGATAAAGATTTTGGTGGTGAGTCCTTGTGAGTTTCTCCTTGTTGTTGGAGATGTTAGAAGAAAGAGAGTGCTATGTTTAAAAAAAGAGATGAAAACTATATCTCCATGTTGTAAAATGAATACTATATCTCCATGTTGCTCAACCATGTTTATTAATTTGAGATTTTAATCTTTCAACACATATTTATTAGAATTAGATAAAGGATTGGGAATTTGTTGAAAAGAGAGAGAGGATATAGGAGAGAGATAGAAAACATAGAAATAAAAAAAATGAAAACGTAAAAACTCAAATTCACACAAAAAGTTAAAATTGAAATAAGATTTTTTTTTAATAAAAAAGAACAAGTCGAATAAGATTGTAGGTAAAGTCGAATAACAAAAATATTTGAGATTAATTTATTAAAAAATAATATTTAATTAAAATAGTACGGGTCGAATAACGGATGTGACTAGTGGTCGAATAGCAAGTACACTTACACCATGTGTACTTACTTGTACTTGTGGAGACCCACATATACTATCCAATGATTAGCCACAATGTCAAGTGTCACCTTCAAGTGATGGTCGAATAGGTCGAATATGTGGAATAGGATTAATTGGCTAATTCGTGTGTCATGGGGATATTTTTTTATGTGCACATACACTTTTGATCCTCTTTTTGAAATAGCCCTACAATATATTTTAAAAATATTTAGTGATCTTGGCTCTTGATACCAGTTTTAGAAACTAGAAGGGGAAGTTGAATAGTTTACGGGTAACAATTTACGTTTTCAAAAATATTTCCTTGTTAATATGTTAGATTCGAGATTATATCAATTTTATTTGCAAGCAATATGAAATACTATAATTAAATTAAACTAGAAATATAAATGATAAGGATGTAAATATTAATAAAAGAAGGGAAATAACAATCAAACCACGACACTAAGATCTACAGTGGTGCGGCTACGAAGCTCCTCTTCGTCCTACTCCACTTCCCTAGTACCCTCCTCGAGATTTCACTATATCAACAAGCTCCCTGTAGGCAGAGAAAATCGTACACACATATCTTACACCAATTATCGAGACAAACCCAATTGTCGAGTCACAATCTTAGTTAGAACCAATCTACAACACGTATTTTCTCACCTATGAAAAAAATACGATCACTCAATCTCTCAACTACTTACACACAAGGTCACACCGGATCACAAATATTTCCTCACCTAGAAAATATACTCCCAATATTCACAAATATATACACTACAAGATTTGGGAAGATCATACACAAATTTACAACACTCGAACAATATACACACTTATATGAACACTAATCTGTAATACTTGATCTTTGGAAGAATCAAAAGTATTTTTCTTTTGCATAATATAGAGATAAATGAATTGGATCACTTTAATGTAAATTTATACGAGTTATATGATAAAAAAAGAAATTAAAAAGTAAATTTAATCAGATCGTTTCAGGTGTGCAAATAGATATTTAGCCAAGAAAAACAACAGGCTATTTATACCGAGAGACCAAGGCCAGGAGCATCGTTGGTGCTCTTAGCTAAGGGCATCGGCTGCCTATCTAGAGCACCGTCTAGACTATGCGCTCCCTTTTGTTTCTTAGTGGAAAGGTATTTTATGATGTATGTTTTAATTCGTTATGAATGGTAATTTTTGAAATTCACTTTTTATTTATTGATAAAACATTTCTTTAATTTTGGAAAATACTTTGCAACATTTTATACACTTTGTCTATATTTTATAAAATGTTAAATTTAAGAGATTTAATTTTCTTTTGATCACTTTGCAAGTATATAATTTGTTTGCACATACCTCAAGTGATATTTTGCGGGGATATATGTTTACTAACAAAAACTTTGCTTACATTTTAATTCTGCATTGAACGTTTTTATATTTCGTAATTATCAAAAGTTGAAAAGTCGAAAAATATAAATAATGTTTTTACGATATTATTTGTATTAACAAAATCCTTCATATATCGAGCATATAAACTAGGGTAAATGCTATAAAATACCATCTTACTTATTGATTTGTGTCGACTTTAAACACTTACTATTTTATCTTGTGACTTTACCATTGTACTTGTTTGTTTTGTAACTGTTAGGTCGATTCAGTACCTAATGACCTCCCTGAAGGATTTGAATAACAATCAGCCTAAGTGAATAATTAACCTTTGAACATAACAAGGTCACTGAGTGAACAGTCACTCAGTGAGTTGCCTTCGAGTTCCTAGACTGAGTCTAAAAGGAAGACTCAAGCATTCAGGGAGGCGAAGCTCAACGAATGTCTTCTATGACAAATAAGAAGGTGATGGGTTCAGTGAGTTATGGCAATAGACTCACTGAACCCCATACGATCTCCCTGAAGAAAACAAGCATTCTCCAAGACTGAAGAAAAGGCGGGATAAGTTGAATTGTGACAAGATGAAGTACATCACACAATTAGCGTGACTTACCCTTTTGGGATAGATGGGGTATTGACATGTGTAAAGGACTTACGTCTTACTACTTAGAATAGGTTAAGACAAGATACTACACTGTACCAATAAGACAAGAATTACACATGGGCAATTATTGTCTTCTACCCACTTTCCTTCTATAAATAGGATGCTTGTAAAGGAGAGAAAAATAAGTTTGTGTAGTAAATGCTTTAGACATTCACAAACAAGTTTTTCTCTCCTCCAAACACGATCATACACTTGAGTTATAAAATCCTGTTGATAGAATCGTCAAGCTTAGCAATCGTTAGGATTGGACTAGCTTGTTAGTGAGGAGATCACAAAACCACACATTGTCTATTCAATCCCTATTGTAGCTTCGAATACAATAGGGTATAATTCTTTAATAAAGCTAAGAGTTAAACGTTGAAAACATTGTGTTAATTTACTTACTTGTATTAAGTTTATTGCATTACTTAACCATGGGTTAGTACTATACTTATTTTACTTAAGTATAGTACTAATTACAAGGGACCAACAAGTGGTATCAGAGCGGTAGGATTATAAAACTTTTAACCACCGTCTCTGATTGTGGTAAATTACGACCTTTTAGGAAAAAGGCGTAAAAGCGGTAAGTATTGAACAAATGACTTTAGGAAAAATCAAGTGTTAATGACCCTTATGAATTCCAAGTTCGTTTCCCAAGGAGGTATATGTGTGTGACTAAGATGTACAAGATTTGAGATTAATATTTGGTTTAGAAGGGGATGAGAAAAGAAAATGACGAAGACGTAAAAATTACTACTAGAAAGTTAAAACGTAAAACCTTAAAAACCACAAAAATAAAAATTAATTCCAAAAATTACCAAAAATTCACCAAAAATCAAAATAAATAAACTAAGAGTTTACCAATGATCAAAACTTTTTCAAACCTTTTAAATAATTAAATATTCAATTTTTAAATGCTAATTAAAGCCCTAAAAGTCAAATAAATTATCAAAAAGCCCAAATAAAGATTTTTCAAATGGTAAACCTCTAAAATGACCTAAAAAGATTAAAAACTATTTTTTAGAAATTTTTAAACTAATAAAAACTATTTAAAATGATTTAAAAACTATTAAAACTTAAAATAATTATAAAAATTAATCTAAAAGTGATAAAATTATTCTAAAAGTTGCTAAATTCCTATTTTAATGTATTAAACCTAAGAAAAATATAAAAAGTTGGAAAACGTGAAATTTGAAAAATAATAATAAAAGAATATTAAAATAATATTAAAAATCCAAAATTTATAAAAAAAATTCTAAAAACTTGCAAACTAGTTTATTTTAACCTAAATAATCAGAAAATCAAAGTGAAATTACCAGAATACCCCTATTGGGCCCTCAAATGGGCCAAAACCAAAAACAGTCAACACAATTGGGCTTTTGGGCCCAAAAAGTCAAACTTGGCCCAATTGACTTGGAAAAGCCTTATCTGACTCAAAATTCAATTCTAAGAACAAAACTCTAAAGGCCCAAAAGCTGAATATGAGCTTATCATAGCTTATTAAGCACACAGCTTATTCTTATTGGGCTTTTCAGCCCATTAAGCAATAAGCCAATGCCATAAGCTCTAATTTGACACACAACCTTCTTTTGGGATGCTTATGAGATCTGTAAAACGAAATTTTGAAAAAGCACACTCAATAAGCCAGAAATAAGCAAAGTATAATTTCACAAAACGACAAAATAGTCGGGTTTGAGATTTAGGACACCTCAGAAGCTCTAGTTTGTTTCAAAAGCTCACAAATAGCCTAAATAAGAATAATCAATCAAGAAAATCACAAAAAGCCAAGTAGAATAAGCTGTATGAGCAAATAAGCTGGCTGAACAAGCTAAATAAGCTAGTTTTCTAGCAAAAGCTTAACCACAGGACTTGTAAACTTCCATATATGATATTAAGCTAAGAAAAATGATTTCTATTACAAAAGATAAGTTGTTGCATGTGCCAATAAGCAGTTCTCAAAAATAAGCCAATAAGTGCTTATTTGACAAAAAGTCAAAGTGCTCCAAAGTTTACCAAATGATCAGGAATGGTGCAAGGGCTTGTTATAAGCAAATTTTGTGAAGGACTCAAAGAGGAGGCCTTGTGAATCAAGAGGTCAGTTGACCTTTTGATGACAAATTTTGGTAATAAGGGCTTAATAAGCCAGTTAGCTTATAAGCCAGATACAAAGCAATCCAAATAGCAAAATCCAATCACAAGCAGCACATAAACAAGTTCCAAGCAGCAAAATCACAAGGCATACACTAGGCTAACAAATGCAAGCACAAATTGAGGTGGTCACTTTGTTGATGCAAATGACCACTTCAGCAACTTTTGATAAGCTATAAAAACCACAATAAGCCACCAAATTCAACAACCAGATAACCAATAGATAGCTTATCACCCAAACTATTCCCAAACCTGATTTCAGACCTTAGATCCAAGTAACAAAGAAGTTATTAGATCTGATGTGTTTGACCATTTCCAAAACCACTTTTATCAGATTTTTGCAAAACTTCAAATCTCTTTTCCAAACTTTCAGAAAGTAAACCAATCACTAAAACTTGTGTATTAGGACTTGTTTAGACCTCCCAAACCCTAAGAACCAAGGGCACAAGGCCACAAGGCCTTATGAACCAGCAATCCCAAACAACCCTTAATCAACACTTTTCAAACAAACTTTTGATTTTCAAACACAACCTACTGATTTTAATGATCAAATAGCTACACTAGGTGACAATTAACAGAAACCAGCCATAAAACACAAAGCACAAACACAAGAACACCAAATCATACACCAAGGTACAAAATAAGCAGAAACATGAAATTTTTAGAGGAATCTTAATCAAGGGGTTATACCTGCCTTCCACAACATCCTAGGAAGGCCAGCTATGCTCCTTGGACCTTGTTCAACAACTAGAACAAGACCAAGGTACTTCAATAAGAAAGATGATGAATGCCTTGGTTGATGTTTCAAAGCAGAAACTCAAGGACTTGATGTCTTCAACACAAGCAGCAAACAACTCAACCAAGGGCTCTAATCCCTTCACAAGCTTGGTGTCAACAAGCTTGCAAGAGCTTATAGCTTATGGTTAAGGGTTAGTACACAAAAATAAGCAAAATCAGAACCTCCTTTCAAGCTTTTTCAAACTTGAAAAACCTTACCAAACATAAACGTCCTTGATCCAAAAGGTTCAAGCACACTTATAACAATCAATGGAACTCAGAATCACCCTTTAAACAACACCAACTTTCAAAAACATAAAAAGGAATTACAATTTTCTCAAAATACCAACTTTTATAAATTTTAAAAAGGAATTACAATGTTTAAAGAGTAAGACTGGAACCAAGGGACTCTCACATGTTGAGGTCTCCTTTTATAGGCAAATGCCAGGCTACACTATTCACAAACCCTAGCACTGAATTCTCTAAAATGCCCTTGAGGTCTTCTAGGCGTTTCTTGTTGATGAGCTGTCTAAAATGATCCCAAACGTTCATTTTAGCTTTGTGATGAAGCAATGAGTCATAGCTGTTGATTTTGCCACGTTGGATGACTTGGAGGGCAAGTAGCATTCTGATTGGTGGAAAGGGAATTGGGGGTGGGGTCCATTGTGAGTGGGAGTGAGGGTTTTGAGGTTGGGATGGTTTTCTGCATGTGTGAATCACACGTGGGTGTGGGTAATTGGGATTTACCCTTTGGTTTAAGTGAGATGGTAACTGGGGGTGAAAAGGTGAATAGTAGTGTGTTTGATCCGTTTTTGGTGGGATGGGAAGTGTTTGGCGCAATTTCACATTTGAATGTTTATCCTTGGCAGCTTTGGTCCTTGTATTTTGGGAATTTTGGTAAAACAAGTTTTTCAACCCTAAAAACGAATTCCCTTTGTATTTAACTTTCACACTTTGGCAGTTTTGGCACAAAACTTTGGAAAAGGATTTCAAAGGATTATTTTTGCCATTTTGAGATATTTCAAGGACTGATTTTGGACATTCTTGATCTTCAAAGGTCTTCAATGTATATTTGGCTTGATTAAGGACCATAATTGACAATTTGGAATTGTTGAGGGACTAATCTTGCCATTTCTTCAAAGTTGAAGGACCTTTTGTGTAATTTTGACAAACTTAAGGGACCAAACTTGTAATTATGAATATAAAAGGGTTTTAAGTGTCCTTTCTTCATTCATTGAGGATCAAACTTGCACATCTTTAAGTCTTCAAGGATATTTGTTGAATATTCCATGATTTAGGGCCCGGTTCTTTGTACGGCTTCGTTTCTCGTGTCCGTTTTTCCTTGTTTCTTGTGATCTTTTTTCTTTTTCACGATATCCATACCTAAAATACACAAGTAAACAAACACAAGCATATATATGGTATTTTATGACATTTTTATGCATTTAAAGCCCGAAAAGAATGATGAGATCATGTATAAATGCCATCTCATCACTCCCCCATACTAAGCCATTGTCGTGCCCTCACGCAATGCTAGAATAAAGTATCTAAGCATCACCAAAGTTCAATTTTATTAACCTTTATTGAAAAGTAAAAGACTTTCAACATACTACGAAGATGTGTAAAGACATAATATATGATTTTCATCACGATAGTGACTTTTAGGGTCAAAGAATAGAAACAAGTAAATGTCCCTTAGAGTAAACTTCGTCATCCTTGATTGTCATACATTCCATGCTAAGTGCAAAAACGAGATCATTGTTGGTACAAGTCACAATGCTAACACTACTCATGCATCCAAATTGTGTAATACTTTTTCTCCCCGCAATCCTAGTTATTATAAAAGGAAATGGGTTACTAGCATTTTTTATCTATTTGTCATGGATCACAAGTGATTCATATTGACTTATTTGAGTAGTTATTAGTCCGAAAGCAAAGTAGCACGATTTAATCGATAGTTAGCCGAAGGACAAAATCTTTTAAAACGGCTTCTCGTGTATCTCCTTAAGTTCATATCTTGGCATAACTCGTTTCACGATTTGAGACCTTTCTCGGACCGATATTTGGCATGTACTTCATACTTCAAATCTTGGGAAGACGTTCTTGAAATTATGGTCTTCTCTTCATATATTTGGAATTTCTTCACTTGACGTTTTTGAGAGATTCTTCATTTTGGACCACGACTTCATCATTTTTCTTCAATCATTACTTTGGATTTTGATATACAACGATCCGCCTCCTTTTCGGACTTGGATATATTTATCCTCATACCTTGTAAGGGTCTTTTTGGATAGAATTTCTCCATGATCTTTAGGGGAGTAATTGCTTTTCGTCGTGTGTCTCGATCCTTCATATTGATTTAGGAATAATGATACTTCACATCATCTTAGATCTTTAGCAAAAATAGAGCTCCTCATGCCTTGTTAGGGCCTTTTTGGATGATCGCCAATCTTCGCGTCCCGCTTCAATAAGTTATGCCTTGGCTATGAACTCTATTCAACCCCGAGCAACTTTTAAACGATCTTGCGCTAGAGGCTAAGTAACCTTTCAAATCGTACGACCTTACTTATTGCAATTATGATTTATTCCTAATGCATTGATCTTATGGGAAGAAAAAGCCACAATTAAAAACATATGAGTTTTTGAAAGAACATTTTCATGTTCTACGTTTAGCATGATCACTTGTCTAACTCTATCATCTCTCGTTCTTCACTATATAAAGACCTCTAATTAAAGAGACTCGTGAATACTTAGCCATGCAAGTCATAATTAAGCCAAATTTGGATTAGCTTTCATTAAGAATATATCAAATCAAAGTTTTGGGTTTTCAAGCCACCTATAGGATCTTGCACTTTCTTGGAATTTTTCAAGTTTAGAGAATGCGTTTTATAGTTCCATTGATAAGTGACTTTCTAGGATCAATTATAGGAACTTGCGAAAAGTTCTTGTTCTTAACCCGTAAGAGTTAAGACTTTCGCGTTTTAAAGCTCCCTATATAAAAGTCTAGCAAAACTTGAAATGAGCGGGTTAAGGAATGTAAATGGCTCCAAATGCCCATCAAGTCAAAAATTAACTCTTATTCTACCCAACGGAAAATATACATTCGTGTCTTAAAAACACTTATGAAAACTAAGAAAAATTTTAAAATTTGGCCATTTTTAGCCTTATTAACAAAACATTGAAAATTGGAAAGCGTGAGGGCGTAGCAAAGCAAGTACCTATTCACCCCCCCATACTAAAAGCAAACATTGTCCTCAATGTTTCGAGTCTAAAGGTGGAGCACCCCCATACTAGAGACGAAGAATCGAATGCTTAGGATCTAGCATGGAAAGGGTGATCAACAATATATCTAAAGCCGTTTATTAAGTATGCTAAAAGATAATTGTTAGAACAATAAAGGATATGTCATGGATTCGTGAAAAACTTCTTCAAACGAACGATGGAGGCTCACGTAAACGAACACGAGAGTTAATAAGTGTGTAAACACTTATCCTTTTGCCACTAAAATCAAGTAAAAACAAGACCTAATCATGTGTTTTATATCATAAATGTCGGAATTACGCGTGGTTTTGTGTTCTTGTGTTTAAATAGGTACAAATGATCCAAAGAAGAGAAAACACGGGATTTCACGGTCAAATGTTGAAGAAAAGTCCAAGAAAAGACAAAGACAAAGTCAAAAGACCAAAAGTGTGCCCAAGTTCACGAATACCGGCTAAAACGACACGAGTTTGAAGAAAAAGATCGAGAAAGCCGATATCAAGTTCGTTTTTAGAGGATTAAATATTTTGAACATTTTGGGCTTAGTGGGTCCCACAATTGGGTTAATGGGCTCAAAGGCCCATTTGAAAGTATTTACTTGTTAAATATTAATCAGCCTAAATTAGGCCCAAATGTTTAACAAGTTATTTTGGACGGATATATTTCAAGCCCAATTGAGCTAATGGATAGAATGGGCTTAAGCCATATCTCAACAAAGAAAACAAAGAGACGGGATTTTTAAACTTTTGCTGGGTAAAAAAGTCGGTCAACAAAACACCCCAGTCAAACCCTTTTATCCCCATCCATATTCACTTCACACGTAACTCTCACCCTCACATCTTCCCACGTGTTTTCCACTTTACCCATTCCCTAAATAAAACTAACATTTACCCTATCTCTCTCCTTGTTTTCGATATAAACAATACACACACATTGTTTTACTGCTCATCATCTCCCTCCCCATCTCAACATCCAAACCCTAATTTTTTTATCAGTAAAAAAAATCATGAGTAAAAATTAGGGCTTTTAATCCAAACGTGTGATTCACACATGTTTGGATTAATTCCCCATAAAAATCGCACCAAACACTTACTTGTGGTCCTCATATCAAACGTGACATGGCCAATCCTTGTGATTTGATTAGCTATGCCATGTTCCATACCCAAATCACCCAATCAGACTTTGCCACACACCAATCAACAAAAACAAGAAGCACAACATCCTGACAGCATGGCAATCCGTGGCTACAAGGGCTGTTTTCAGCCGTATGATCAAGAAATTTGAAGAAAGAGAAGATGAATGATCAAATCAACGATTGAGATTGATTGCTTACAAACGAAGCCAAGATTAAGGTTTCTGGGGGTTCTCCTGTAAAAACCCCCCTCTATCATGTAATTTGGTGCCTTTTCTTTAATTTTTTTAATTTTCAGTAAATTAGGTTTTAGAGTTTTAATCTTGTAATTTAATTTTCAGTATTGTACTCTTTAATTCAATTAATGAAAAGAAGTTTATTTAAATTAATTTTCGTCTCATTTTAATTCTTGCAAGTTTGGTATAATTAATCTATAATCTGCTTCTGTTTTTATGTTACTGTTCGGTAATATTATTATAAATTAAAAAAAATAATAATAAAAAAAAAGTGAAGAAAAGTGATATCAATATTTCCCCTACTGGGAAATATTAAAAGTATTGTTTGTTTCTGTTCATCCGATTGGGGTTCGAGGCTAAGGTGATGAATTTTGGTTGATACGGTGGTGTTTGGTTTCGGTATTAAGGGGGCTCAGCGCCTTACCTTCTTCCCAAAGGTTTTCGACAAAAGGTTTTACCTCACTTTTAATTTTGTTAAGATTTAGATTAATTTATGTTTAAGTTTTATTTGGTTTAAATCTGCTTATGTTAGACTGTTAAGTTTTTGTTTGTTTTCTTTATTTTATCTGCTTAATCGTTTGGTTCCTGCTTATTCGATTTATTTGATGAGCTTATTCGGTTCATGCTTAGCTGATTTAGGCTTATTGTTTGGTTTCTATTATAATTGATGATTTGATTATTTCAGTCCTGCTTAGATTTTGATTTAGTTTTAGATTCTGCTTATTTGTTATTAGTCTTTGTTATTTGGGTAATCAGCTTATGTGTTAGCTTATTTGGTTTCTGCTTAATTTGTTTTCAGCCTATTAGCTTATATTATTTTAGCTTATATGTTTAAACTGCTTAATTGGTTTAAGTGTTTTTAACTGCTTAATCGTTTTGGCTGTGTGGCTTATTTGTTGTTTATTTGCTGAATTTCACTGCTGAAAAACTGATCCAATTGTTCAGTTTTGATTATTTGTCCAAAATTAATAGTTCCATAAAAATTGGTCAAAAATATTAACAAATTGTGTCTGTCCTGGGACTCGAACCCAGGACCTCTCGTTCACAAGGCCTGCGCCCCAACCATTTGCTCTAGGCTAGTTCTTGTGATTGTTTAGGCAAAATTTAATTAATATAGGTAGTTTGAATTAGGCAGTTTTAATTAATTAGGCAATTAAATTTGATATAAAAGTTTTATTTAGTTTAAATTAAAGTTTAATTAGTCAATTTCTTTAAATTTCATTTTTATTCAGTTTTTATAAAAATACAAAAAAGACAAAAAAATATTTTATTTACTTTCTTTAAAAGTTTTCATTAGTTTAAATTTACTTTTATTTAATCTACTTTTATTTTAAGTTTTTTCAAATTTAGTTTTAAAATTAGATTTCAATTTATTAAGTTTTGTTTAAAAATAGATTTTAATTAAAAGTTTTTAAGTTTTATTAATTAGTTAAATTTTATTTTCAAATTAATAGTTAAAATAGTCAATTAAAATAGTTTTCTTTTAATTAGTTGATTTAAGTTAGTTTAAAATACCACCAAAAATAGATTTTACCAAAAACAAAGTTAAGTCGATACGTTAAACCGGAAATCAAATTCGAGTCGAATCGAGGAAAAACGAACATTCATTGCATTAAAAAGGACTAAAAATCCTAGTTTCAAGAGTCTTCAATCGTAGATGATGATGATGATTTAGATAACACAATCACAAACAACCACGAGACAACGAGTTGAAAGGGTACAAGTCCCCTTATTAGTGAATAGTAAGCACAAAGGATAAGCATGGGATCTCCCCCACGAGGCACCTCGTATTTGATTACCGAGTCATGAGCTCGACTCAATCCCCTCAATGCTAATTATCATTGGGGAAGGTGACTTGGTCGAGGGCAACCATTGAAGGAATTTCCCCACCAAAGTAGTGCTTAAGCCTATGTCCATTCACCTTGAAATTAGGACCATCATCTTGAGCTAGCTCGATGGTCCCATACGGAAACACTTGTGTAATGGTGAGCGGACCCGACCAACGTGATTTCAATTTCCCGGAAAATATCTTAAGTCGAGAGTTAAAAAGCAACACTTAATCACCAACGTTAAAAACCCGGTTTTTAATCTTTGAATCATGAAACTTTTTAGTCTTTTCTTTAAAAATTAATGAATTTTCATAAGCATTATCTCTTAATTCATCCAATTCATTCAATTGTATTTTCCGGTGATCTCCCGTGGTCTTCAAGTCAAAGTTTGCATGCTTAAGGGCCCAATATGCCTTGTGATCCAACTCAATGGGCAAATGACAATTCTTCCCATAGACTAACTTATAAGGAGTGCAACCGATAGGTGTCTTATAAGCGGTCCTAAAGGCCATAAAGCGTCATCAAGTTTGTCGGACCATGAAACACGGTTTTCTCCAATTGACCTTTCTAAAATCCTCTTCAAAGCTCGGTTTGAAACCTCGACTTGCCCACTCGTTTGCGGGTGATAAGCCGTAGAAAGACGATGAGTAACTCCATATTTCTTTAGAACCTTTTCGAATTGGTCATTACAAAAATGGGTTCCACGATCGCTTATAATAGCACGAGGGGTTCCGAACCGAGAGAATAGTTGCTTCAAAAACTTCACTACCACACGAGCATCATTAGTAGGCAAAGCCTTAGCTTCCACCCACTTAGAAAGGTAGTCCATCGCGACGAGGATATATTTGTTGCCATGAGACGATGGGAACGGCCCCATAAAGTCTATTCCCCATATGTCGAAAATCTCACACACTTGAATTATGTTTTGCGGCATTTCATCACGTTGAGACGATTTTCCTTGAAGTTGGCACGAATCACACGACTTTACAAGTGCGTGTGCATCACGATAGATAGAAGGCCAAAAGAAACCGGTATCGAACACTTTCTTAGCCGTGAGATTAGCACCGTGGTGACCACCCGTGGGTCCCTCGTGACAAGCTCTAAGGATATTAGAAGCTTCGGCACCAAAAACACAACGTCGAACGAGTTGATCCGCACAAACCCGAAAGAGATAAGGGTCGTCCCAAAAATAGAACTTGACGTCACGAAAGAATTTTCTTTTTTGTTGTGTCGTCATACCCTTGATTATGAAATTGCCCGCATGGTAATTTGCAATGTCGGCAAACCATGGGGTGGTGTCTTTAGAATTCACTACACCGAGAGTCTCGAGAAGAAATGTTTCGATGATTTCCTTGGTCTCGAAAACATCTTTGTGAGGATCTTCTAGACGATAGAGATGATCGGCCGCTAGATTCTCGGCTCCTTTTTTGTCAAGCACGGTGACATCAAATTCTTGGAGGAGGAGCATCCAACGAAGCAATCTCGGCTTAGCATCTTGCTTAGCTAAGAGATACTTGATAGCTGAATGGTCGGTATACACGATGCTTTTAGTTAAGACGAGATAAGGTCGGAATTTCTCAAAAGCATAGACCACGGCAAGGAATTCCTTTTCCGTTGTGGTGTACTTTAATTGAGCCTCGGTCATCGTCTTACTAGCATAGTGGATAGGACGGAAATGCTTGTCATAACGTTGCCCTAAGACGGCCCCTATAGCATAATCACTTGCATCGCACATGATTTCAAAGGGTAATTCCCAATTAGGAGCAACAAGAATGGGAGCTTCGGTAAGTTTCCTTTTGAGAGTTTCGAAAGCTCTAACACAATCCTCATTGAGATTAAAAGGAGCATCTTTCTCGAGAAGGTGTGTCATAGGTCGAGAGATTTTCGAAAAGTCCTTGAAACGACGATAAAAGCCCGCGTGGCCTAGGAAACTCCTAACTCCCTTAACGGTTTTGGGATGAGGTAACTTGGCGATGACGTCTACCTTAGCTTTATCGACCTCAATCCCCGCCTTCGACACTTTATGTCCTAAGACGATTCCTTGTTTACACATAAAATGACATTTTTCCCAATTAAGCACAAAATTGGTTTCTTCACAACGTTTTAACATTTTCTCGAGATTAGATAAACATGACGTGAACGAATTGCCAAACACCGAGAAGTCATCCATAAACACTTCCATCGACTTCTCGATCATATCGTGAAAAATCGCCATCATACACCGTTGAAACGTACCGGGTGCATTACAAAGTACGAAAGGCATCCTACGATAAGCGAACGTTCCATAAGGACACGTAAACGTAGTCTTCTCTTGATCACGAGGGTCGATAGGGATTTGAAAGTAACCAGAAAAACCATCTAAAAAGCAATAGAATTCATTTCCCGTAAGTCGCTCCAACATTTGATCCATGAAGGGCAAAGGAAAGTGGTCTTTACGAGTGGCGTCATTTAACTTTCGGTAGTCAATACACACCCTCCAACCGGTCACAACACGAGTGGGAATTAACTCGTTGTTTTCATTAGGCACAACGGTCATTCCTCCCTTTTTAAGGACACAATGGATTGGGCTCACCCATGGGCTATCGGATATAGGATAAATCATTCCCGCGTCAAGGAGTTTAAGGACCTCCTTTTTTATGACATCGTGAATTTTGGGATTCACCCTTCTTTGACTTTGGATTGTGGGTTTGTATTCCTCCTCCATTAAAATCTTGTGAGTACAAAATTTTGGGTCAATACCCTTAATGTCGGATATTTTCCACGCAATTGCCCCTTTATGAGCCTTAAGAACTTTCAAGAGCTCGGTTTTTTCATCATTAGCAAGACCTTTTGCAATAATAACCGGAAACTTGTCATCACCTTCCAAGAATGCGTATTCAAGGTGAGAAGGAAGATCTTTCAATTCAAGGATAGGTGGTTCCTTGATTGAAGATTTTGGTTCAACACTCATAACTTCCATCGGCGGAAGAAATGGTGGAATAGAAGTATCATCACTAACCAACACCTCATCTTCATTGTCGATTTCATTTGAAGTGAGATTGCCTCCTTGGAATGGAGTGAGATTTGGTGTGGAATTAGCAAGAATCGGATCCAAAATAGTGGGATTGCCACTTGACGAGCTATCGGAAAAACCTAACACTTCTTGTGAAAACTCATCGCAAACCACATCAACGATGTCAATGTGATTGATGGTAGCGATTGCATAAACATGAGAAGGTTTCGAGTTTTGAGTAGCGTTTATAACAAGTTCCTCTTCGTTGAATCTCAAAGTGATAGTTCTTGCATGAACATCGATAAGCGATCTCGAAGTGTCTAAAAATGAACGACCTAAAATTAGAGGAACTTGAGGATCCGCGGGGATGTCAACTACTATAAAATCAACGGGATAGTAGAACTTCCCCACTTTCACGAAAACATCTTCGGCTACTCCACATGCCATAATCGTAGAATGATCGGCCATCTCGATAGACATGTTCGAAGGAATAAGAGCCGGAAGCGAAAGCGATTTCCAAATGGAAAATGGCATCAAATTAATGCTCGCACCAAGATCGGCCAAGGCGAGGCATTCTTTCATATCTTGTATGTCACAAGGAATGAGAAACTTTCCGGGATCACCAACTTTTTCCGGTATGCGGTTAAGATAAACCGAAGAACAATTAGCAAGCTTTGAAAGCTTTTCCTTATCGCTCATCATACTTTTAAAAGTGGAAGCGAAACGAGGCATATACAACAACGCGTCGGCTAAACTCACATCAAAATGCACTTGTTGAAACATTTTTATAAAAAGCTCGATTTGTTGTTTGTTACGTTCTTGCAATTTCTCTTTGTTTCGTCTCGAAGGGTAGGGTAAAGGTGGTGTGGGTTGGTCATTAGGCAACGGCCTTGGAAACTCGGGTTCCACAATTGGTATTGGTTCAACCGTAGGTGTGGTATGAGCGGTACTTCGTGGGATTGTAATGTGATCCTCTTCGACCATCACCTCGGGTTCTCTCTCGATATAACACCCCCACCAAATGCTATGCGCAGCAGAACTACAACATTTGGGTGCTATACAGTTATCATCACACACAAGCTATTTCGAACGACTCAAAGAGACGTAGAAATTTAAACATAAATTAAAAATTGTTTAAAACAACAAAGTCTACTGTTTTCCAAACCCCAAAAATAATATAAAGCAGAGTTTGCGTTTTGGTCCCCACTGAATCTCAACCCAAAATACAATTTTCATTCACATGACGTAATATAAGGTATTTAAGTGCTAAAAGGGAGGAAAAACAAAGTAGACCGCCAAGCCACAACAACTTCCATCCTCGCATGCTCCACTGCTATCAACCTTGATTACCTGAAACACATGCTTAAAATCGTCAACACAAAGGTTGAGCGAATCTATAGGTTTATCAAATCATCAGTTGAACATAAGTGTTAAAAACCAATCATGATCATTCAATAGCATTGTGGCCATACAATCTATTATTCAAGGATATGACAATTGTGTTTAAGCTCATGACACTAAACCGTTAACTCAATCACCCGCGTAATAATTACCGGCGTGATTCAGATGAAACCAGTGCCCCTACTAAGGCATTAGTTGCAATTATACCTTATCTCTCATACAAGATAATCTACCGCAGAACTTACTCAACGTACAGCTTCTCGGCTAGCATTGGGTCGTTAGCCCCGTAGTACTACAAATTGTATAAGCGGTTATTTCCAACCCACACAAGGGCAAGACAATAGTTAATAGTTCATGAAATTAGATGAAATTAGGGCCTTTTGTAACTAGGTACTCAACACAATTTCGAGGCAACATTCGGGTCCAACAATCATTCATGACTTATGTTCATTTTCATTTAAATAGCATGTATCCCCCTCGCAGGTAAAAACATTGAAATAAGTAAAGAGCGAGGCTATAGACTCACCTTGCGTAGTAGTAGCATAAGTACTAGTAGCAAAGACGTAGACGAAGACGATCACCGACGATGAGGATGCCCCGGGAAATCAAATACAACACCTAACGAATAAACACGTAATGAATCAACACACTCAAGTACTGTATGTACATAATTAAGAACACTCAAGGTTCATGTAAACTCACTCCAAAAATCCATTCAAGTGATATTTACTAAACACGTCCAATTTTATACTTTATTAGAACTATTGCGCAATTTGCAATTCTGCCGGTACATACCGAATGTACGGGCTGTTTTACCCCACTTAGACCACTCCTAAAAATCTGAGAAAATTTGTAAAAATCACGTATTATCTGTAGAAACCCCTCACCAAATTTCATAAAAAGTTTTCACTTCTAAGACCCACTACTCAACACATCTCTATACCTTAAAATTTTGGACAGATTTGCACCTTCCAAGTGCAACTCGACTTTGACTTATTTAGTCAACTCAACTTGAAACACCAACTCCTAAAATTGAAAATATACTCTTTTGTACAGGTTTAGGACCAACTAACAACTTCTAAACATTTTTAGAACTCTAGTTACAATCCTAGACATTCGACCTATATTTTGACAAAAACCCGTAACTTGTGATTTTCATCACCCGGTACGCCTCAAACTTTAAAATATCATAACTTTTGACTCGTTTTGAGTTAGGAGCTCTACCTTATACCAAATCGAAGCTAAAAAGAAGCTCTACAACAATATCCTATCATCCCAACACTTAACCAAAAGCTACTGTATGAAAAACGGCCTTAAAGTTTCTGACCTAAAACACCCTTTTCAAAATCACATCAAAACATCTTTTTGACCCATTTCAATCGTTCATATACTTCTAATAACACCTAATAATTATCCTAAACAAATCCAAATACCCTAAATCACTTGTATGTTCAATCTCACTCAAAACCCAAAAATTAAAAATAAGAACAAGCACTCAAAATAATTAATTAAATAATAATAACAAGAGAGGGAACCTTACAATAGATTAGTTAAGATCAAAACACCAAGAACACCATGAACACCCCTTGGGCCGTGGGTTTTGGAAGCAAAAACACCAAGGAAAATCTTTTCCAAGCTTCCATTTTTAAATGGAGATTCCTAAACACATTTAAACACAATCCCACTAAATTAATTAAATCAAATCATGGTATTTTTCAAAATAATTCAAAAATTAGATCTAAAAAAAATGTTGTTGCATGTGTGATTTTATTGGTGGGATTTACTTAACTTGATGATATAAACATGGGACTTTGATTAGATTTGTCAAAAATCAAGTTTTGATGGTGGTTTGAGGGAGGTGGTGTTTGGCGTAGCTTTTAGGGAGAGAGGGAGGAGGAAAAAAAATTTTGGAGGTGAAAAATGAGTGTGTGTGTGTGTGTGTGTTAAATTTTGGTTTATATATAGTGGTGGAGGGACCTAGGTGGCAATTTTTGCTATCTTTTGGCCTTTGTTGCAAAACAAGTTTTAAAGAGCGGGATTATGGCTAGTAGTCGGTTTTTAAAATTTACGGGAGTCGGGTTTCGTCCCGGCTACCTCAAAATACATTTAAATGGTTCTAACGCACACAAAACGAATATTCATATGGTTCCGACTCGACTTATCACGAAATAAAAATGAAATCTCAAAAAACTCAAATATCGATCAATCGATAATAAAATGTAAGTTTTGGGCATCCGTCGGTATCGTAATCGTTATCGGTTCTTCTTAAATCGTCAAACGTTAAATTACGACCGTAAACGTTGGTTTCAACTTAAACCGTCAAATAAATCCACGATAAAAATTCTTAAAAATTTCAAAAATATACGTAAAATAGGATTAAATAAATGACGTTGGGCTCGGGATATCACATCCACAAGTGAGCCACAACTTAAGAGAGATGCTCATACTGAACAGCTCTTGAGACAATAACTTAGCATCTTACTGCACTTTCACGGGTCTTACACTCGATTTCCTTCTCCGTAGAAGTACTTGGACGAGAGATTGGTTCCTTGAAAGTTTTACCACTTCGTGTAGTAATAACCTTCATTTATTCCTTCGGGTTTGCAATGGTATCACTAGGAAGACCACCCGAGGAAGAGGGTTTACACATGATTGCTTCAAACATCTTAGCCATTCGGTCCTCAAATTTTGATTGCCTAGCATCCGCTTTTAATAACTCTTGCTTAATCTCATGTTGTCCTAATTCCATCTTTTGTTGATTTTGTTGAAGACGTTGGACATTTCCTTCCATTTTATTTGCATGAGTTTTAAGTTCATTAGCAAGTTCATTTTTAAGCTCGTTTTTCAACTCGGATCTTAAGCTAATCATCTCACGTTGCATGTTATCAAATTTAGCATCATTTGCTTTAGCATAATCCAAAAATTCTCCTTGCAAATTTTTAGTGTGAGCATTTTGAAAACCTTGTGTAGTGTTTTGAAAATCACGGTTTTGATTTTGATTAGAAATTTGTCCATTCCCATTTTGATAATTCCCTTTGTTGTAATTGCGTGAATTGCCTTGGTAATTACCTTGGTGGTTGTTTCGATAATTATTAGCATTTTGGTTTGGTGGAGCTTGATTTTGGCGGGAACCTTGACCGTTTTGGTTGTAAGTTCCCGTTGCTACATAAGCAATCGAAGTGATACCATCCGCGGTAATGCACTCGGAAAGATCATGAGCTCCACCACAAGACAAACAACTCTTAGCAACCGTTTTAACCGAAGCGGAATTTGAAGCTTCTTGAGCTTTCGAATGGGACATAAGATTAGCAAATCTATCAAAAAACCGATTTTCCTCATTAGCTTCATCATGTAAGGCATTAATGCTACTAGACGATTGTGACGATGATGGCGAACCCAAATTGGCAACACTCGGTGTGTTACGAAGGCTATAAACCTTAGATCTATTCTCGATGATTTGTAAAGCCTCATTTGTCGTCTTGTACAAAAAATTACCACCAGCGGCGGCATTCAAATAATCTCGTTCATGATCATTAAGCCCATTATAAAAAGTATCAACTTGATGCAATTCCGTAAAATCATGGTGTGGACATTCATGTAACATTTCTTTAAATCATTCCCATGTCATTGAAAAACTTTCATTATTTCTTTGCACAAATCGTGAAATCTCATTTTTCAAATGTGTTGTTTTAGATGATGGAAAAAACTTGTTCACAAACTTAGAAACGAGATCGGCCCATGTCAAAATCGAATTTGGCGGTTCTTTCTCAAGCCAAATTTTTGTGGGTCCATCTAGCGAGTATGGAAACAACATCATCTTAATGGCATCATGTGGAACATCCTTAAACTTGCTAGTAGCGGTGAGACGGTTAAAATTCCTAATGTGGTAATGCGGTTTGTCTTTCTCGTGACCTCTAAACTTATTTGCTTGCAACATCGACATTAAACCCGTATTAATCTCGAAATTCTCCGCAAGGATGGCGGGAATCACAATAGCCTCTCAAAAACCCTCGGTGGGTGCTTGTAGCAACTCCATCATAGTACGATTAGCCATGACGACTTCTTGTTCTACAATAGGTTCAACAATTTGAGGTTGTTCAACAATCAATGTCTCTTGATTGGCTTGCTTTTGAAGACGTTTACGAGCTCGTTTTGCTTGATTACGAGTGATCATAAACTTCACGAAGAATGGGAGGTGAGCAAAGAAGATTCTTTTTGGGTGTTTTGTGGATTTTTAATTTTTTTGTGTTTTTGATGATATTTAATTTTTTGGATTTTGGTGTATCTTCGTAGACAACAATCTACAAAATCTCTCCTCGAATCAAACTCTTGATTAAAGAAGCCTCAAAGGAATGAAAACGATCACGTGGAGTGAACGCCTTCGAATGACTTTAGAACTTTGGTGAAAACCAAATTGTTCAAGAGGGTTTAATCACAAAGAAACCAAGCAAATATATTATACGTAATAATACTTTGGGCGGCAAAACCCTCGATTAGCCTTCAATCTCAAAATACTCACAAGCAAGCGGGGAAACGAGGCGGCGCGAAGCACTTAAGAGCCTTTTTCCTTAGGGTATATTTTATAATACCCGCCTTATACCCACCTTATAGTTTGTATTCTTCAAAATCGAGGTTCACGAAAGTATTTATCTATTTTTGCCTTTTTCTTTTTGTTTGAGATTCGAATACAATAATTGAGTGATGAAATCCCAACTAAGGTTGTGTTTTCACACTTTTGGAGATATTGTTTATTTGTTGTGATACTTAATACAATATAGTAATAATATTTTTACAAGAAAAACCAAGAAAACCGATAATACGTATTAGTAGAGTTCTACTAATACAAATACTATTTATAGTTAATATTAAAAACAACAATACAAATTAATCACGACACACCTCCCCGGCAGCGGCGCCAAAATGATTGTGGTAAATTACGACCTTTTAGGAAAAAGGCGTAAAAGCGATAAGTATTGAACAAATGACTTTAGGAAAAATCAAGTGTTAATGACCCTTATGAATTCTAAGTTCGTTTCCCAAGGAGGTATATGTGTGTGACTAAGATGTACAAGATTTGAGATTAATATTTGGTTTAGAAGGGGATGAGAAAAGAAAATGACGAAGACGTAAAAATTACTACTAGAAAGTTAAAACGTAAAACCTTAAAAACCACAAAAATAAAAATTAATTCTAAAAATTACCAAAAATTCACCAAAAATTAAAATAAATAAACTAAGAGTTTACCAATGATCAAAACTTTTTCAAACCTTTTAAATAATTAAATATTCAATTTTTAAATGCTAATTAAAGCCCTAAAAATCAAATAAATTATCAAAAAGCCCAAATAAAGATTTTTCAATTGGTAAACCTCTAAAATGACCTAAAAAGATTAAAAACTATTTTTTAGAAATTTTTAAACTAATAAAAACTATTTAAAATGATTTAAAAACTATTAAAACTTAAAATAATTATAAAAATTAATCTAAAAGTGATAAAATTATTCTAAAAGTTGCTAAATTCCTATTTTAATGTATTGAACCTAAGAAAAATATAAAAAGTTGGAAAATGTGAAATTTAAAAAATAATAATAAAATAATATTAAAATAATATTAAAAATCCAAAATTTATAAAAAATTCTAAAAACTTACAAACTAGTTTATTTTAACCTAAATAATAAGAAAATGAAAGTGAAATTACCAGAATACCCCTATTGGGCCCTCAAATGGGCCAAAACCAAAAACAGTCAACATAATTGGGCTTTTGGGCCCAAAAAGTCAAACTTGGCCCAATTGACTTGAAAAAGCCCTATCTGACTCAAAATTCAGTTCTAAGAACAAAACTCTAAAGGCCCAAAAGCTGAATATGAGCTTATCACAGCTTATTAAGCACACAGCTTATTCTTATTGGGCTTTTCAGCCCATTAAGCAATAAGCCAATGCCATAAGCTCTAATTTGACACACAACCTTCTTTTGGGATGCTTATGAGATATATAAAAAGAAATTTTGAAAAAGCACACTCAATAAGCCAGAAATAAGCAAAGTATAATTTCACAAAACGACAAAATAGTCGGGTTTGAGATTTAGGACACCTCAGAAGCTCTAGTTTGTTGCAAAAGCTCACAAATAGCTTAACTAAGAATAATCAATCAATAAAATCACAAAAAGCCAAGTAGAATAAGCTGTATGAGCAAATAAGCTGGCTGAAAAAGCCAAATAAGCTAGTTTTCTAGCAAAAGCTTAACCACAGGACTTGTAAACTTCCAGATATGATATTAAGCTAAGAAAAATGATTTATATTACAAAAGATAAGTTGTTGCATGTGCCAATAAGCAGTTCTCAAAAATAAGCCAATAAGTGCTTATTTGACCAAAAGTCAAAGTGCTCCAAAGTTTACCAAATGATCAGGAATGGTGCAAGGGCTTGTTATAAGCAAATTTTGTGAAGGACTCAAGGAGGAGGCCTTGTGAATCAAGAGGTCAGTTGACCTTTTGATGACAAATTTTGGCAATAAGGGCTTAATAAGCCAGTTAGCTTATAAGCCAGATACAAAGCAATCCAAATAGCAAAATCCAATCACAAGCAGCACATAAACAAGTTCCAAGCAGCAAAATCACAAGGCATACACTAGGCTAACAAATGCAAGCACAAATTGAGGTGGTAACTTTGCTGATGCAAATGACCACTTCAGCAACTTTTTATAAGCTATAAAAACCACAATAAGCCACCAAATTCAACAACCAGATAACCAATAGATAGCTTATCACCCAAACTATTCCCAAACCTGATTTTAGACCTTAGATCCAAGTAACAAATAAGTTATTAGATCTGATGTGTTTGACCATTTCCAAAACCACTTTTATCAGATTTTTGCAAAACTTCAAATCTCTTTTCCAAACTTTCAGAAAGTAAACCAATGACTAAAACTTGTGTATTAGGACTTGTTTAGACCTCCCAAACCCTAAGAACCAAGGGTACAAGGCCACAAGGCCTTATGAACCAGCAATCCCAAACAACCCTTAATCAAGCACTTTTCAAACAAACTTTTGATTTTCAAACACAACCTACTGATTTTAATGATCAAATAGCTATACTAGGTGACAACTAACAGAAACCAGCCATAAAACACAAAGCACAAACACAAGAACACCAAATCATACACCAAGGTACAAAATAAGCAGAAACATGAAATTTTTAGAGGAATCTTAATCAAGGGGTTATACCTGCCTTCTACAACATCCTAGGAAGGCCAGCTATGCTCCTTGGACCTTGTTCAACAACTAGAACAAGACCAAGGTACTTCAATAAGAAAGATGATGAATGCCTTGGTTGATGTTTCAAAGCAGAAACTCAAGGACTTGATATCTTCAACACAAGCAGCAAACAACTCAACCAAGGGCTCTAATCCCTTCACAAGCTTGGTGTCAACAAGCTTGCAAGAGCTTATAGCTTATGGTTAAGGGTTAGTACACAAAAATAAGCAAAATCAGAACCTCCTTTCAAGCTTTTTCAAACTTGAAAAACCTTACCAAACATAAACGTCCTTGATCCAAAAGGTTCAAGCACACTTATAACAATCAATGGAACTCAGAATCACCCTTTAAACAACACCAACTTTCAAAAACATAAAAAGGAATTACAAGTTTCTCAAAATACCAACTTTTATAAATTTTAAAAAGGAATTACAATGTTTAAAGAGTAAGACTGGAACCAAGGGACTCTCACATGTTGAGGTCTCCTTTTATAGGCAAATGCCAGGCTACACTATTCACAAACCCTAGCACTGAATTCTCTAAAATGCCCTTGAGGTCTTCTAGGCGTTTCTTGTTGATGAGCTGTCCAAAATGATCCCAAACGTTCATTTTAGCTTTGTGATGAAGCAATGAGTCATAGCTGTTGATTTTGCCACGTTGGATGACTTGGAGGGCAAGTAGCATTCTGATTGGTGGAAAGGGAATTGGGGGTGGGGTCCATTGTGAGTGGGAGTGAGGGTTTTGAGGTTGGGATGGTTTTCTGCATGTGTGAATCACACGTGGGTGTGGGTAATTGGGATTTACCCTTTGGTTTAAGTGAGATGGTAACTGGGGGTGAAAAGGTAAATAGTAGTGTGTTTGATCCGTTTTTGGTGGGATGGGAAGTGTTTGGCGCAATTTCACATTTGAATGTTTATCCTTGGCAGCTTTGGTCCTTGTATTTTGGGAATTTTGGTAAAACAAGTTTTTCATCCCTAAAAACGAATTCCCTTTGTATTTAACTTTCACACTTTTGCAGTTTTGGCACAAAATTTTGGAAAAGGATTTCAAAGGATTATTTTTGCCATTTTGAGATATTTCAAGGACTCATTTTGGACATTCTTGATCTTCAAAGGTCTTCAATGTATATTTGGCTTGATGAAGGACCATAATTGACAATTTGGAATTGTTGAGGGACTAATCTTGCCATTTCTTCAAAGTTGAAGGACCTTTTGTGTAATTTTGACAAACTTAAGGGACCAAACTTGTAATTATGAATATACAAGGGTTTTAAGTGTCATTTCTTCATTCATTGAGGATCAAACTTGCACATCTTTAAGTCTTCAAGGATATTTGTTGAATATTCCATGATTTAGGGCCCGGTTCTTTGTACGGCTTCGTTTCTTGTGTCCGTTTTTCCTTGTTTCTTGTGATCTTTTGTCTTTTTCACGATATCCATACCTAAAATACACAAGTAAAAAAACACAAGCATATATATGGTATTTTATGACATTTTTATGCATTTAAAGCCCGAAAAGAACGATGAGATCATGTATAAATGCCATCTCATCACTCTCAAAGTTTTTAAAACCTTGATCCATTATGGCTGAAAGTAATGTACCTCAACTTGTTAACAAAAAAGGAGCGAGTTACTCTGTTAACGCTCCTAAGTTAGAAGTTGAAAGATTTAAAAATGGAAGAAAAGAATGTTGTGTTATTTGATGGGAATGGAACCTTATTACATAACTTGTATTAAAGATGGTCCATTCAAACCAAAAACAGCAACTGGTGATGACAAACCTGAAAACCAAGGGTCTGACGATGAAAGGAGAGCGGTCAATCAAGACCAACGTCTCAAAAGCATCATAATATCTTGTCTTCCTGACGATATTATGGAGGCTGTCATTGAGTGTGAGACGGCCAAAGATACTTGGACAGATCTTGTTCATAGTTTCGAAGGACCATCTGACACAAAGGAAAATAGGATTATGGACCTGAAGTTAGAATATAACACTTTCAGGGCCAAAACATCTGAAACACGTCCTCAGACTTACACCAGGTATAAAACCTTACTCAATGAGCTAACGAATGACGGGGTGAAACTGTCTAAGCATGAAATCAATGTTGGTTTTGTGAACAGTCTCCCTGAAAAATGGCTTGGTTTTTCTCAAGGACTGAGAAATGCTAATCACATACAGACTCAGGATCTTGCAGATATTTATGGGAGATTCATCTATGAAGATAATCTGATAAATAGAAGATATCCTGAGTCCAAGAAGGCCTTAATAACAGACACCTCAGCCAAACCCACTCAAATTGATAATATCCCCATTTCAACTTTTTTTTACTCAAATGCAATTGTTCAAAATTTTCAGGAAACCTCAGATGATGAGGTGGATGCAAAATCTAGTACTCAATACATAAGAGATTTGAACAGGGAATATCATGAAAGGGCCATGTTGGCAAATACCAAACGTTATATCAAAAGAACTAGATTTGCTGGTAACCAATCCACTGATGGAGTGGATTGCTATCGATGTGGTAAAACTAGGCATTTTGCTAAATATTGTCTTTCAAAAACCCCTTTGGCCTCTTATAAAAATCAAAGTTTTTCATCAGGGAATGACAATTTTCAACCCAAGTTTACACCAAAACTAATTCAGGCTTCTCCAATTAATCAAAGTTTTCAGAATAGTAAGAAAATTGAGAAGGACTATAGGTCTGAGTATAAAAAGGTAAAAGCTAAACTTGCACTCTTGGAAGCTGAACCTACCATTGCTCAGACTCAAAAGCCTGCTCAAAACAAAGCCAAAGGTCTAGTAGCTGAAACTTTTGATTGGGATGATGAAGATTTGTCCTCAGAAGAGGAGGAAGTCAGGTATCAAGTGTTAATGGCTCTAGCTGATGATGAATTATCAGTTGGAAAGAATCATGCTCGAAATGGAGAATGGGTTGACATCAGCACGAGAAAGGAAAATATAAAACCCGCATGCTTTTACCATGCATAGTACCCTTAGGATCATACGTACTAGTTAAAACTTTCCTAATATAGCATGATTACGATTACGTGTTAGGATTTTACGTATTACGTACGTGTTAGAACACGATAAGTATTTTATATGCACGATCACGTAATAATTATTTAACAATAATTAATCACGAACATGCGATCATGAAATCATGAACGTAATTAAAACACGAACTATTATTAATTACGTATATATATTTATTACGAGCGTAATTAAATATATTAGATCACGATATTTACGTAACGAGAACACTTAAAACGCGAACACAAATAATCACGAACGTGTAACTTATTAATTAGACACGGAAAACATTCGGGTTACCCTTGTGGGCCCCATTACCACGAATTTAGGAGGAGGGATGGGCTTAGCCCATCAATTTTTCACTAAAAAGGAAAAGGGATATTTTTCACTACTCATTTCATCTTTACAGAAGATTTTTAAGAAAACCTAAACACCCTCCTTCTCCTTCTCTCTTGGTGCCGCCACCCAGAGATCACCATACAAAGTGATTCTTTGATCTTTGATCTTGAAGATTTGTTGATTGTTCGTGTTTGTTCTTCGTTCTCTTGATCCACGAATACGGTAAAACCTTTTTAAACCTTTTCTTTTAATTTAATTTTTTTTATTAATTATGAACATGTGATGTTTTTATAAAAACATATTAATTAAACATAGATCTAACATGTTTTGATGATTAATTAAATCAAAGGGTCGATTTAAGGGGTGTTTTGGATTTGGCCGCAGGCTGCAACCGACCCCAAGGGGGTTTCGGTTTGCCTAGCCGACCACCACCAAGACCATATGGTCTTGGTTGGTGCGTGTGGGTCCCACGGCAGCAAGGTAAACACGGGGTACCCCGAGTTGGTTCGGGGTACGGTGTCGATTTCATGTCCGGTTCAAGTTTTTAGCCTAGATCCGGTTCATGGTGTATGTTAGTTTTTTTTTATGTTTATGAACTTACGTTAAAATTAAATTAATAAAATGATGTGATTAATTTAATAACATGACTTAGGTTATTTAATTATTAATGATCATGAAATTATTTTAACCTAAGTATTTATATATTTAAGACTTATAATTAATTAATTATTTTAAAACCATGGATATAATTAATTAATTAACATGACTTAGGTTATATTATTAATATATAATAATACATATTTTAACCTAAGTATTTAACTTATTTAATTACAAACATATTATACTTTAATTAAATATTTTAACCTATAGTTTAATTTAATTAAATGAAATAATTATTAAACTATACATTATATCATATGACTTAGAAAATAATCATGTAAACACTTAGGCTTATATACTTAGCTTATTTAACCAGCTTATTTCTAATTATGGAAACTTTCTATTTTTAGAAACTTAATTAAATAAGGCAGCTAATCTATTTATGGAAACCATCCATTTTTAGAAACTTATTTATTTCAGGCAGCTAATCTATTTATGGAAACTTATTTAATTAAGGCAGCTAATCTATTTATGGAAACTTTCTATTTTTAGAAACTTATCTATTTTAAGCAGTAAATCTATTTATGGAAACTTTCTATTTTTAGAAACTTATCTATTTTAAGCAGTAAATCTATTTTTGGAAACTTTCTATTTTTGGAAACTTTCTATTTTTGGAAACTTTCTATTTTTGGAAACTTTCTATTTTTGGTAACTTTCTATTTTTGGAAACTTTCTATTTTTGGAAACTTTCTATTTTTTGGAAACTTTCTATTTTAGGAAACCTGCTATTTTTGGAAAGTTACTTATTATTACACAGTAAGTATAATAACACATGAAATACCAGAAATACTTAATCAGATTAAACAAAATATAAGATAAAACACAGTTTAAGGCTTTAAAACAGTAAAACATGGTAAAGAACACATAAAATAAGCTAAGACATGACATAAAACCAGCTATGTATTTAGTAAGTAGTTACTTATTCATGTACGTATTTATGTAGCACTAGTGATTCGGAAGTAGGATTTCTCGCAGTTCGTCTTTCTCGTTCACTGGACATAAGGTACGGATTCCCGTCCTTTCAGTATGGACATTCTTTCCTCATTAGGATTTCCCCGTATGCTGCCAACTGTTTTCCCGTAGTATAAGTATGAGTTTGATTGCTTATGTTCAATATAATTACCTATAGCCATATACATGCATGACCAGTTTCACCTAGTTATGGAGGAACCATAACCATAACATTAGAGGCACTGATGTTATGACTTCACCACGGCGGAGTGATTGCTCGTGGCGTCCCTTCAGCTTTTGGCCATTTATTTATATTTATCATGTGGGGCGTATGGGTGCATCCTAGTTACATGTTTTATTCAGGATTACATGGTGAATGTGGTGTGTGCCTTGCATCCTTCACAAGGAGCTGATCCCTCCTACCCAAAAACCAGTATATTAAATTAGAGGCAGCCCCTCTAATTTGCATGATGAGGTCACCCCTCCAAGTATTCATGCACGGTGGATTTTCATGACCTATATTGGCTAATGGTAAAATATGTTAAACAGTTTTCATAAGATAAACATAAGGCTTTTCAAACTATAAAACCAGTTTTATGAACATGTTCCAGGTTTTCCAGGACTTATACATTTCCGCTGCTATTAAGTCTCTATTATGTTTTAGTCACTTATACTATGTCTATATCCGTGCACTGAGCGTTTTGCTCAGCCGTTACTTTCCTTTCCATGTCCCAAAACGGCAGGTACCCTAGGAAAGACTCGAGCATTTAGAGGACGTGCGTAGGATGGAAGCTGCTAGAGACTTCTTTTCCTTTTTGCCTTCATATACTTATGCTTGTTTAGTCTTTCATTCATTTCTTTTGCTTTATTATGTTTTGGGCTTATGTTTGGGAACCGATGTTTGATTCCGGTTATCCCTATGGTCATGAAATGTTTTATACATTTATCCTCTTATGCTTTGATGACACGCCATAATTACGCGTGACATTCCATTATCAAAATGGGGTGTTACAATTATGGTATCAGAGCCAAGGCTTCGACCTGTAGGCTCTAAAACTAGACCTATGACTAGTGGGTAGTCACCAGGAGCTTCCTAAGCCAACGTCTGTTATTCTACGTATTGATGTTTTCAGCGCATTGTTGTTTTAACCATGACGTTTTCAGCACCTTGAGGTTTTAACCTTGATGTTTTCATCGATATTATTTTACTAATATGGATGGACAACCGTCATTCATATTTAGTTATGTGTCATTGTTTCATGCAAAATTTTCCTCGTGAACTGTGACTATGTGGACTGAAACCCAGTAGTTCATAATTAGTCACATAAAAAAAAAATTCTGATAAGTTTTGACATATAAGTTTCATTGATTTATGTTTCATGCATCATTGTTGCAGGGATTATGACTAAGTAATGGTTGGTACAGGACTGGCCCTATTTAGTCGCATGTGCTTTTATCCAAACTTTTAACTTTGGGACCGACCCATAGGCGTCCCCTCGCTATGTCTTTTGTTTTGGGACCGACCCATAGGCGTCCCCTCGCACATATAAAGGTTTTATAAACTACATTACGCATTCATGCACTGTTTTTCATGCATAAAATTTTTCTCATGATTTAAATTGGCATAAAAAAAAAAATTTATGTCCCCTCATAAGTTATTATGTTTTTATGTCAAGTATGTTTTCATACGGTCATGGTTAACTTCAGTTTCATGCTGATTATGTTAAACACTTCTTCGTGATAGATGGTTTCATGTTTCTTCATGATAATTCCGTCTTCATGTTGATTATGTTTTACGCCTCTTTTGTTATTTACGTTGTCCTGCAAGACATTGCTGGATTTCATTGAATTTTGCTTTCATGATAGTCATGGTTGGTTTTCATTGATCATGCTGTCAGGCAAATCATCGTTGAATTTGGTGTAACCACACTTTAGCGTTTCTCTATGCAACCAGAATGAGGTATATACTGGCATTGCCAGGTTATCATGATGGTTTTCCTAATCGTTTAACTGATATAATTTCTTTAGATCATGATAAATGATCGACTCCATACCGATCATTTCATGTGCATTCCACGTGTACTCTACGTACCGTATTTCATGTGTATCACATGTACCTTAATCCATGTGTATTCCACTTGCAATACTTCACGAGTATTCGCTAGTCGATTCTGAATCACCTCAGGCGTATTTTCAATTGCTGATGTTCTACAATTTTGCTGATGCCGCTCATAACTTGGAGATGTTACTAAAGGTTGATGCTGCTGACGTTCGTAGACGCTACGAGATGCGGATGCTGTTCACAACTTAGAGATCCTACAAGACGAAGACAAAGGCGTCGGAGCAAAGCAATTGGACGAGAAGATGCTTCACCATCAGACGATTTCCATCAATCATTGTCCCTAATTCTTAGTTACATGTCATACGTCATTCAGCTGTCATTTCAGTCATATGAGTGCAAACCGGTACCAGCCGGCCACTCAGCTGAATAGTTACATGAATCACGGTCATGAGAATGACCGTCATGAAACTGACAGACAGGACGATAGTAACCACTACTATGACAGAAACTATCCTAGAAATCGCAACCGAGGCTCCGGCCGCGGACGTGATCAGACATACAAATGATCAGTAGTCCAACCGATCCGCCAATTCTGGCATAATAACCTTATATTGTGGTTATACTTGTTTCACATCTCGAGACACATGTCAAGACATCAGTCAAGACACATGTCTCACGTATACCTTCTGAAGACACATGTCAAGACATCAGTCAAGACACATGTCTCACGTATACTTTCTGAAGACACATGTCAAGACACCAGTCAAGACATATGTCATGCTTATAGTTCCAAGACACGAGTCAAGACACATGACTCACGTTCAACTATGGAAAATTTCTAAGAAATTCAGGGTACCCTCCAAGGGTATATCCATTTGGTTGTGCCATGTATTAATCAGGTCACAAGAATTTCAATACCGTTACCAGCGCATCAGTGAGAACTGTCATGTTGCCGATGTCACTTTCATTTCTTTCAACATAGTTCATATCTTCATGACCATGAAGGACGCCTTTCGTATTCCCACGTATACGAAGGTTTTCCTTCAGCTTAATGATTAGATCCAAGCTTCTAACGCATTCCCTCGGACAGACACGAGATGAATTTTATCCTAATCATGGACTAGGAACAGCACACCATGCTACGATTCATAATTATGTACAGTAATGTTCAGGCTCCTGAATACATTCAGCTTGATTTTCCATCGGGAAAATATGTACAAATTATCTATGCGTACAAGCATGTGCGTTGTTAGCCATGGTCGCTAAAATTTTCTAGCTGTCAGTAAGACACGACCACTTAAGTCTTTTACGCATAGCCAGTTGATTATTCCAAAATCTTCCCATACATTCCAGAAGAACTTACAAGGAGAAGGACGGTGCCATGAGATTATGTGTCGACTACCGTCGGCGTAAACAAATCACCATTCATGACCGTTATTCTCCTCCACGTATTGACAAAATATCCAATCGACCTTATAGTGTTAATCACTTTTCCAAGATCGAATTCATGATCATGCTGCCAATAGTGACGGGTGAAAGAGCAGGACATGTCCATGACTGCTATTCGTGCATGACTCGGTCATGCTAGATTTATGATTTTGATTTAGTCTCATCAATGCTCCAACAGCATTATGGACTTAATAAATTGAGTTTCCATGAACTCATAGCAAATTCATCAGTGTTTTCATTAAGGATAACCTGATTTCCTTTAAGCCTAGAGAAGAATAGGAAGACCATATCTGCACTATGTTGCAAATTCTATGACAAGAGAAATTTCACCCTGGAAATTTTTCCAATATTAATTCTGTTTGATTACAGTGACACGCTGGATCACATGGATTTGCATGGTTAATCTTACCATGACTCTGCTTATGGCGTAAAGTAGAGAACCCTACACTACATTAGGTGTTCTAGAAAATCCTGCGCTAGGAGAAGTCTAGATTCAGAGACTCAGAGTTTCACAAACTCCTATGTATCAAGTTCTACGAAGCAAGATACAGTTACGTTCATATCTAGGTACCTGACATACCAACAGGTTAAGATAGGACACCAACAAACTGGGATGGTTTTCATCATCTAAAATGGTGAATTGAAATGGGACAAGATCTCCACGGATTTTGGCTACCAGTTTAACGCAAACTCCGAGGAAGCATGATGCTATCTGGTTTATTGAAAACAGTTTGATCAAGTCTGCAGAATCCTTACATCCGCAAGGATTTCAGAACCAACAGATTGATCGGACATGTTCCAGCCAAGGCTCATCCGATCACTTGGCAATTCCTCAGTTATCAGGACAGACAAATATTCATAATTATGCTCCTTATTTACTTCACGTCCTTGTTCTAATTCCACGCCTTGCTTTCGCGCTCGCGTTCATGACACTATTCACGTTCATGATCGTATTTTGGCTTACGATTTTACGTTCATTTTCTTCTCATTCTAGGAAGTTTGTAAGAACTTGAGAGACCAGACCCAAGTTTAGTATAACTGCCTATCCTCAGATCGACGTTTCTCGTCATAATCTATGTCTCACCTTCTAGCGTTTGTTGTTACCGTCATTATATGCTATGATCACGATATGTTTCACATGTCATGTTCATTCCACGTTCCTCATATCAGGATCAAGATATGTTACACATATCATGGATCACGATATGCTTACTCATACTACACTCGCCATATCTCCACGTAGAACGTTCAAAAATTTTCACGTATCACGTTCAAAATTTTTCACGTACTACGTTTCTTTATGTCTCGCGCATCGTTTCTAATTACCTGTTAAGTCAGATTGTCTTGCATAGTAACGTTTCAGTTACCCTTGCACGTTAACTCTTATTTTTCCTCGATCGAATTTAGGGGATCTACCTTCCGTAGATAACCAAGAATTTCTTCGGAATCCAAGTCAAGGTCAAGAGGACCAAGATTTATCTTTAGTGTTAAGTTCTTCTGAAGGAACCGTTCCAAGAGGAAGGCCACTTGGAAACGGACAAGTTCATCCGGACTTTTATCCGTTTTTCTCTTATCAATTAGATATGTTCTTTCAGTCACGTCACGTTCCATGTCCTTTCAAGACATGTCACGTTCCGCGTTCCTTCTGCCAGGTCACCTGTACGTTCATTTACCTTACATACCCTGTCAGTTTGATTCGTGTATGTTTCTCCTTCAGTTACGTTATCTATAATTCGGGGACGAATTATTCTTTTTAGGGGGGAAGAGTTGTAAAACCCGCATGCTTTTACCATGCATAGTACCCTTAGGATCATACGTACTAGTTAAAACTTTCCTAATATAGCATGATTACGATTACGTGTTAGGATTTTACGTATTACGTACGTGTTAGAACACGATAAGTATTTTATATGCACGATCACGTAATAATTATTTAACAATAATTAACCACGAACATTCGATCATGAAATCATGAACGTAATTAAAACACGAACTATTATTAATTACGTATATATATTTATTACGAGCGTAATTAAATATATTAGATCACGATATTTACGTAACGAGAACACTTAAAACGTACGAACGTGTAACTTATTAATTAGACACGGAAAACATTCGGGTTACCCTTGTGGGCCCCATTACCACGAACTTAGGAGGAGGGATGGGCTTAGCCCATCAATTTTTCACTAAAAAGGAAAAGGGATATTTTTCACTACTCATTTAATCTTTACAGAAGATTTTTAAGAAAACCTAAAAACCCTCCTTCTCCTTCTCTCTTTGTGCCGCCACCCAGAGATCACCATACAAGGTGATTCTTTGATCTTTGATCTTGAAGATTTGTTGATTGTTCGTGTTTGTTCTTCGTTCTCTTGATCCACGAATACGGTAAAACCTTTTTAAACCTTTTCTTTTAATTTAATTTTTTTTATTAATTATGAACATGTGATGTTTTTATAAAAACATATTAATTAAACATAGATCTAACATGTTTTGATGATTAATTAAATCAAAGGGTCGATTTAAGGGATGTTTTGGATTTGGCCGCAGGCTGCAACCGACCCCAAGGGGGTTTCGGTTTGCCTAGCCGACCACCACCAAGACCATATGGTCTTGGTTGGTGCGTGTGGGTCCCACGGCAGCAAGGTAAACACGGGGTACCCCGAGTTGGTTCGGGGTACGGTGTCGATTTCATGTCCGGTTCATGTTTTTAGCCTAGATCCGGTTCATGGTGTATGTTAGTTTTTTTTTATGTTTATGAACTTATGTTAAAATTAAATTAATAAAATGATGTGATTAATTTAATAACATGACTTAGGTTATTTAATTATTAATGATCATGAAATTATTTTAACCTAAGTATTTATATATTTAAGACTTATAATTAATTAATTATTTTAAAACCATAGATATAATTAATTAATTAACATGACTTAGGTTATATTATTAATATATAATAATACATATTTTAACCTAAGTATTTAACTTATTTAATTAAAAACATGTTATACTTTAATTAAATATTTTAACCTATAGTTTAATTTAATTACATGAAATAATTATTAAACTATACATTATATCATATGACTTAGAAAATAATCATGTAAACACTTAGGCTTATATACTTAGCTTATTTAACCAGCTTATTTCTAATTATGGAAACTTTCTATTTTTAGAAACTTAATTAAATAAGGCAGCTAATCTATCTATGGAAACCATCTATTTTTAGAAACTTATTTATTTCAGGCAGCTAATCTATTTATGGAAACTTATTTAATTAAGGCAGCTAATCTATTTATGGAAACTTTCTATTTTTAGAAACTTATCTATTTTAAGCAGTAAATCTATTTATGGAAACTTTCTATTTTTAGAAACTTATCTTTTTTAATCAGTAAATCTATTTTTGGAAACTTTCTATTTTTGGAAACTTTCTATTTTTGGAAACTTTCTATTTTTGGAAACTTTCTATTTTTGGTAACTTTCTATTTTTGGAAACTTTCTATTTTTGGAAACTTTATATTTTTGGAAACTTTCTATTTTAGGAAACCTGCTATTTTTGGAAAGTTACTTATTATTACACAATAAGTATAATAACACATGAAATACCAGAAATACTTAATCATATTAAACAAAATATAAGATAAAACACAGTTTAAGGCTTTAAAACAGTAAAACATGGTAAGAACACATAAAATAAGCTAAGACATGACATAAAACCAGCTATGTATTTAGTAAGCAGTTACTTATTCATGTACGTATTTATGTAGCACTAGTGATTCGGAAGTAGGATTTCTCGCAGTTCGTCTTTCTCGTTCACTGGACATAAGGTACGGATTCCCGTCCTTTCAGTATGGACATTCTTTCCTCATTAGGATTTCCCCGTACGCAGCCAACTGTTTTCCCGTAGTATAAGTATGAGTTTGATTGCTTATGTTTAATATGATTACCTATAGCCATATACATGCATGACTAGTTTCACCTAGTTATGGAGGTACCATAACCATAACATTAGAGGCACTGATGTTATGACTTCACCACGGCGGAGTGATTGCTCGTGGCGTCCCTTCAGCTTTTGGCCATTTATTTATATTTATCATGTGGGGCGTATGGGTGCATCCTAGTTACATATTTTATTCAGGATTACATGGTGAATGTGGTGTGTGCCTTGCATCCTTCACAAGGAGCTGATCCCTCCTACCCAAAAACCAGTATATAAAATTAGAGGCAACCCCTCTAATTTGCATGATGAGATCACCCCTCCAAGTATTCATGCACGATCGATTTTCATGACCTATATTGGCTAATGGTAAAATATGCTAAACAGTTTTCATAAGATAAACATAAGGCTTTTCAAACTATAAAACCAGTTTTATGAACATGTTCCAGGTTTTCCAGGACTTATACATTTCCGCTGCTTTTAAGTCTCTATTATGTTTTAGTCACTTATACTATGTCTATATCCGTGCACTGAGCGTTTTGCTCAGCCGTTACTTTCCTTTCCATGTCCCAAAACGGCAGGTACCCTAGGAAAGACTCGAGCATTTGGAGGACGTGCGTAGGATGGAAGCTGCTAGAGACTTCTTTTCCTTTTTGCCTTCATATACTTATGCTTGTTTAGTCTTTCATTCATTTATTTTGCTTTATTATGTTTTGGGCTTATGTTTGGGAACCGATGTTTGATTCCGGTTATCCCTATGGTCATGAAATGTTTTATACATTTATCCTTGTATGCTTTGATGACACGCCATAATTACGCGTGACATTCCATTATCAAAATGGGGTGTTACAGTAAACATGCTTCTCTCTATGGATGAAGAATCTGATTGGCAAAAATTCCTTAAGTTTATTAACACTGACCTATCGTTTGTTGAAGAGCAAAGATTGAATCTTTTGTCAAAATATAATAAACTTGTTTTTGAATTAAACAAATGTAGAGATGATTTATTAGTTCTAAAACAAGCTAAACTTGAAGCAGTAAGCTGTCAACTTCAGAACACTGAACTCACCAAAATCAATCATGCTCTTCAAGAACAACTTAAGGAAGAAAAATGAATCAATGAGAAATGGACAAATAGCTCTACCTTAGCTTCTCAGTGTATAGACAGTCAAATACCTGCCCAAAAGAAGAAAATTCTTAGGGCACGACAACTCACTGAAAAGGCACCAACTAAGGAAATGAGTGAAAAGGCATTTCTCCCTGCTTCAGTTAGGTTTGATCATGAAATGATTCCTAAGTCAAAAGACTGGGTTGAGAGATCAAATCCTGAGAGTATTTTGCCTAACTTTGACACTAGAAAAATATTAATTCCTGAATCTCAGGCTATTAATGAAAAACTTGGTCTGAATGAAGAGACTGATAAAGTCAGTAACACTGAAACATCTAGTGTCGCTGAAAACATTCAGACTCCTCTACCTCTTTTGAAAAACCTTCAAGGAGCAAGTCCATGTTCTGAATTAATTCCATTGTCTTATCAAGAACACTCACCTAGAGGAAGAGCTGGGTTAGGTTGTATTGAACAAACAAAGCCTGACTCAAAAATGATACCAGATCACACTGAGTCAGGAACTGTCACTGAAAAGATAACCAAACCCATATCTCCCTCAGGGACTCCTAAACATTCAGTCAACTCTACTCCTATTGTAAATCAAGAGGAGTTAAGTAGATTATTCCAACTTTTCATGGAAGAGAAGCTGAACTCAGCCTCTAAATCTCAGGGTGAAACATCTGTGTCCTCACAGCCTGAATCATCAAAAAGTAACAAAACTGAACCTGAGTCTTCCAAGAAAGTTAAAACAAAGAAACCTACCTGTGAGCTATGCCACTATACAAATCACACCACTGATGACTGCTATAGAGTTCTCTATTGCATGAAATGTAAAAGTGAAGATCACAGGACAGCAGATCATGAGATGCACATTGCTTCTATTAAAAATGCTAAAAGATACAATGCTCAGCCTTACAACTATGGGCCCACCTTAGAACAAACTAGAAAATCCAAGGCTAAGCCTTAGCCACCTTGTACACATTGTGGGATTCCCGATCACAGACCTGATGATTGTGTGTACTACCCTGAGTGTGAGATTTGTGGAAGCAATGATCACACTACCTCAGGACACAATAGAATCATCATGGTCAAAAGAGGAATGATAGCTGAGTCATCTCAAAGTACTGAATCCTCTGTCGGACTAAGCTGCAAAACATGTGGAAGCAATGTTCATTCTACCTCAGACCACGCTGAGTTTGAGTATTTCAAACGAGGTGAAAGACATCAGGCACTTCGAGCCAAAGGGCCTACTAAGAAGTGGGCTCATAAGAGAAACTAATCCACCTCGTTATCTGTGCAGAAACACATCAAGGAGCCTGACTGGTACTTAGACAGTGGGTGTTCAAGAAGTATGACAGGGGTCAAAAGTTATCTGCACAAATACGTGGAGCAACCAGGTCCTAAGGTAGTATTTGGTGATAATTCATCCTGTGTTACTAAGGGATATTCAATCAAATGTGGTGGAATAGTTCTCTCAAAAGTGGCGTTTGTAAACGGTCTGAAGTACAATCTCATCAGTATCAGTCAACTGTGTGATGCTAAGTACCTCGTTCAGTTTGATGATAAGCAAGGTATAATCTTCAATGCTAACAAAGAAATTGTGTTGACTGCTCCAAGAAGAAATGATGTATATGTCCTAGACATGTCATCTGTAACAAACTCAGGAGCATGTTTCTTTGCTAAAGCCTCAGAATCTGTCAATTGGATTTGGCATAAGAGACTGTCACATCTAAATTTCAAAGATATGAACAAACTTGCAAAACAAAACAAAGTTCTTGGCTTACCTTCTCTTGTGTATGCAAAAGACAAACCTTGTTCAGCTTGTGAAACAGGTAAACACAAGAGAGCTTCTTTTAAGCCAAAACTGAACTTTTCTATCAGGAAGTGTCTTCATCTTCTTCGTATGGACTTGTTTGGACCAGTCAGTCCAATGTCTATAAATCATGAGAAATACACTCTTGTGATTGTTGATGAATATTCTAGATATACTTGGGTATACTTCCTGAAAAAGAAAAGTCAAGCTCCTGAATTCATAATGTCTTTTATCAGGCAAGTAGAAAATCAAAATGATACTAAAGTTAAACAAATACGAACTGATAATGGAACAGAATTCAGGAACCAAGAGCTTGAGAGCTTTTGTGATGAGAAAGGAATTTCTCAGAACTTCTCTTCTCCTTACACACTTGAACAACATCGTGTGGCTGAAAGGAAGAATAGAACTCTCATCGAAGCTACTCGAACCATGCTTAATGGATCCAATCTTTCAAAATACTTCTGGACTGAGGCCGTAAAAATAGCTTGCTATACTCAGAACAGATGTATCATTGTCAAAAGACATGATAAGACTCCTTATGAAATATTCAGGGAAAGGATTCCAGATATCAGCTACTTTCATGTGTTTGGTTGTCCTGTGTTCATTCACAATCAAAAGGACCATCTTGGTAAATTTGATGCCAAAGCTGATGATGGATACTTTCTTGGATACTCCTTTGTCTCCAAAGCCTTCAGGGTCTTTAACACAAGGAGACAACAGATTGAGGAATCATTTCATGTCACCTTTGATGAAAGTATGGATGTCATTAACTTCACAAATCAATCAATGGAAGAAATAGGGATCAATGACTCATCAAGATATCCTCCTGATGAGTATGAACACTGTCCCTCAAAATAGTATCAAATTGATGCTGATATTTTCTTCCATATATGACCTCATAATAGGTCAATTGATAATTTAATCACGTCCCAACATGTCCCTAAAGTTATCACTTCTCAAGCTAATGAATCAAACGGTTCACCCATCTATGAGAACACTGAAGGGACAAGTGATGAAAATATTGAATACCCTATTACTGAAAATCCTTCAGAAGGAGGTGATGTCTCAGTACAATGTACTGAATCTCTGGTCCCTGATAATTACCAACCATCAACAAGCTCTAATCCAAGTCCTCAGGACAGATGGTCAAGACAACAACACATAGAGCTTGTAAACATAATTGGTGATGTATCTGAGGGGATGCTCACACGTAGTCAGGCTGCTAAACTCTCTGCTGCCTCAGCCCATGAATGTCTGTTTGCATACTTTCTCTCTGAAATTGAACCAAAGAAGGTTTCAGAGGCCCTGACACATCTAGGATGGGTTGAGGCCATGCAAGAGGAGCTCAACCAATTCCTCAGGAACAAAGTGTGGAAACTAGTTCCTCTCCCTAAAGGGAAATCAGCTCTTTGTACAAAATGGGTATTTAAAAACAAGACTGATTAAGATGGAATTGTCATCAAAAACAAAGCTAGGCTGGTTGTTCAGGGGTATGGTCAACTTGAAGGGATCGACTATGAGGAAACCTTCGCCCCTGTAGCAAGAATGGAAGCCATCAGGATCTTCCTGGCCTATGCTACCTACATGAACTTCAAAGTTTTCCAAATGGATGTAAAAAGTGCCTTCCTGAATGGAAAGATCACTGAAGAAGTTTATGTTGCTCAGCCCCCTGGATTTGAGAATTTTGAGTTCCCAAACCATGTTTGTAAACTTGACAAAGCCCTTTATGGACTGAAACAAGCACCAAGGGCATGGTATGAAACTCTCTCTACATTCCTGATAATGAACAAATTTGTCAGGGGAAAGATAGACAACACCTTGTTTATCTTCAGAACCAAGGAGGATGTTCTACTAGTTCAGATATATGTGGATGACATCATATTCAGATCTACTAACTATGATCTTTGTAGAAAGTTTGAAAAACTTATGACAAAGAAATTCGAAATGAGTATGATGGGTGAATTAACATATTTTCTTGGACTACAAATCAAACAAGGGGACAAGGGGATCTCAGTCTGTCAAGAAAAATACACCAGAGAAATACTTAAGAAATATGATATCTCTGAGTGTGCTTCAGTAAAGACTCCCATGGTTCCCCCAACAACTTAGGTCCTGATCTTTCTGGTAAACCAGTCAATCAAACCTTATTCAGGGGAATGATTGGATCATTAATGTACCTAACTGCAACCAGGCCTTATATTCAGTTCTCAACAATCTTATGTGCAAGATATCAGGCCGATCCCAAAGAATCACATCTTACTGCTGTTAAACGAATCTTCAAGTACCTGAAGGGTACTCCCTCACTGGGTCTATGGTATCCTCGTTGTTCAGGTTTCGATCTTAAAGGAAACTCAGACTCAGACTATGTTGGCTGCAACATGGATAGAAAAAGTACCTCAGGTGCATGTCAATTCCTTGGTGGAAAGCTAGTATGTTGGAGTGCAAAGAAACAGCAGTCAGTCGCAATGTCCTCTGCTGAGGCTGAATACGTGGCAGCTGATGGTTGTTGTGCAAACATCCTTTGGATGAAAAGTCAACTCAGGGACTATAATGTGGAATACAAAGTAGTCCCTATCTTTTGTGACAACACTAGTGCAATTGCCATTTCAAACAATCCAGTCCTACATTCAAGGACTAAACACATTGACATAAGATATCACTTCCTCAGGGATCACATCTTAAAAGGAGATATTGAATTACACTTCATCCCCACTGAATATCAGCTAGCTGATATTTTCACCAAACCTTTGGATGAACCAACGTTCACTAGACTAAAAGCTGAACTTGGTATGCTGAATATTGATTAATCAGTCTCCCTGACGACATTGAAATCAGTATAATATATATTCTTTATCTTCACTCTGAGTAAATATATCTTATTGTCCACCCTTTGACACTGAGGTACATTAAATGATGTAACTAAATGCTCTAAGGATTTAGTTACTTAATGTCCTAGGTTGGTGAGTCACAGTATTAAATAAGGAACATATATTCCTTCAATAAATTGTCATAAGCCAGTCAAAGGGTCACTCATGACAAGTATCCCACTAAGCATTAAATGCTTACCCTTTTTCTAGCAAAATCCGTTGTAAAAACGTCCTTTCAAATGCACGTGACCCCACGTCATCTCTGGAAAAAGCGTTATCTTTGCAGTAATGGAACAGTTGCCAAGAAAATAGGGGGACCACTTGTACGCTTTCATTAAATGCGGATGTGAAAAGAAATTATAGCAAATACAAACCTCCTTCACATCCGAGCCTATAAATACCCCACAACCACAAACAAACACACACACAAAGAACTTGCAATTTTACTCTGCCAAAATTTTCTCTCAAAGAAAAAGTGTGTGTGTTCAAACTAATTTCCAGAAAAGATTTTTTGTACACAAGGCGATCACATTGATTACTCGTTTTATTGTTATATAGCACAAGCAATCAAAGTTACCTATTTTTCTAACTCTTGATCCTTTTACAAGGCAAAAGTTCTCATTAGGTCACTTGGTGAATCTTGTTGTATTATAACAAGAAACAAGTCTTGATTTGATTTCCACAAATTGCCATTGTCCTTTTTCAAATCTATAAAAAGCTATCTTTAATGGCAATGTCCAAGGCTATCAAATATGCCCCTCAGGCTGAACATCTCACCAATGAGGGTGTCCATTTTGCTGGAAACAACTATGAGGGAAATTTCAATTACCCTAGTAGTGTATCAGCCTACAAACCAATTTGCAAATTTTTGAAAAACTGTGATTGGGCTGATGCTTTTACAGAAACCCCCTCAGTCTTCTACCATGAATATCTCAGGGAGTTTTGGTATACGGCTGTGGTTGTAACCCCTACCCAAGGGCCTGAAGGATCTCAGGGGTCTGAGATCAAGTCACATATGAACTATGTCATCATGTTCACTGCAAACAATGGGAGACACCATTGATTTTAGACTTCAAAACATTTTGTCAAAGCAGTGGACTTGATTATAACAATGGAAAGTATGTTGCACATCCTGACATGGAGTCAGTTAAAAAAGGACTAAAAGAAATCGGGGTCCCTGAGTTACTTGTGACTAAAACCCCATTGATAAAAACTGCTTTCCCCATGGCTTGGAGGATCCTGGTCACTTTTGTGATTCAGGTGATCGGTGGGAACTACTCATCTACTGAGCAAGTTAATTTTACTCAGCAGATGCTAATCTACAGTCTTATTAATGGACTGAAGATTGACATAGGAGAGATTGTTTATAATGATCTCGTAACCAGGCTCCTGAAGGAGTCAAGGCAAAAATATGTTTCTTACCCAAGATTCATATCATGCGCCTTAGAACGGTTACTGGGTTCTCTTTACACTCAGGAAAAATTCAATGTTTTTTCTACTCCAATCCTGAGTTCCACAAACTTTTCAAAGAACCCATCTGAAGTCAACCCCATTGCATTGACGGCTCACAGGACTGAGGTGATCAGTCGTGAATCATCCGTGTCTCCCATTCCCTTATTACCAAAGAAGGGGAACAAGAAGACTCAGACTGTGCCAAAGACCAAACCAACAAAGGCACAGGGCCCTAAGGCTTCCGAGGCACGACCCAAAAAGGCCAAGGCTAAAAAGACTACCCTTGTTCAGACCAAGCTTCAAATACCCCAAGGGAAAGAGCTTACGGAAGGCCCTGATACATCACAATCAGGGTCGACGGGCCAACCTACTGGTCCTCTTGATGGAGAAGGAAACATACAACCTTCTTCTACGGGACTGCCTTCCACTCATACTGATGAGGGCATTCGTAAATCACAACCTTTGCCTGAGGTCAAAACTAAGGCCAAAGACTCAGGGAGACGCCTACGGGTAACACACCTCGCTGATAGGCCTATAACTTCTACCAAGTCCAATGAAGGCACACTAGCTCAAAAGTCTTTGCCTGAGGACCCAAAACTTGATTCCTTAGACTCAGAGGGATGCCCACGGGTAAAACACCCCGCTGATAGGAATCTCACTTCCACAACTCTCGATGAAGGCACACTAAAACAAAAGTCTTTGCCTGAGGGAACCACTCTTGATCCCAAAGACTCAGAGGGACGCCCACGGGTAAAACACTCCGCTGATAGGGATCCTACCTCCACACTTGATCAATCACAAACTGCCCCTGAGTATCAGTTGGCTAAATCCCAAGCCTCAGGATTTGGGGCAGGGAGTGACGACAACAAAGGCAAACCTTCTTCTGAAGGGGAGCTGGATAAACCTAAGGGGTCACTGAACTTTGGAGATTTTATAAGTTTACTTGAGAAGCCTGATGAGTTACTCCAAGGGTTCAGTGACGACGAAGAAATGATTGAGGCTGGGGAAGAACCTGACACTCAGGCCCCTCCTCAATCAGACCAGAAGCCACAGTCCCCTCTTTTGTTCGCAGACATACAGCCCTCTCCTAAGGCTCAACAAAAGCCCTCCCCTGAGGCATCCGAACAAAAGGAGCCCTCCCCTAAGGCACCGAACAAGCCCTCCCATGAGGCAAAACTTGACATCTCTACATTGGGGACTCAGACTGTGGTTCCGGATGAGGTAGCTTTGAAAGCCTTACGGGCTGAGGTAACTCAGGCTCATGAAGATTTGGCTTCAAAGGCTGATGAACTCCTTGATGAGCTCAGGACATATGGTGATAGGTTTGATGTGGCTGAGGAGAAGATGAGAATTCAGGTAGATAATCAAACGGAATTCATCAGCTCTGTTAACAACAGTCATGAGAATCAGGAAAAGAAGCTCATCAACTTCCTTAACCATGCTCTTCCAACGGTTGAGGCAAATGTGTCCTTAAAGACAACTCTAGATGGACTGATAACTAGCACCACTGAGTCCAATTCCAGAGTTGGTCAATTACTTGAGTTCCTGAAGGTGGGCAGGCTCACTGAGGTTTTCACTAGGTTAGACTCTCTCAAGTCTAACTTGGATGTGGTGAAAGGGAAATGCGATGCCATCTATGAGGATGTTCATATGGATGCAGACGCAGAGTTCAGATTGTCAAAGGCTGCACAAGGATACATGGCTAATGCCACCAATCTCTCTGACATCTCCAAATCCCTGAAAGAAGCTGATATTCCTAGGCTCAGGACAAGGATCACCACCATTGAAAACACTCAATCCCTTATTCAGTTAGATGTTCGCACTATCAAAGCAGACACTCAGTCCATGAAGGAGATGGTGACTGAGATGTTTCAGGCTTTTAAGGGATCATCCCCCACCTCAGGATCCTCACAACGGGCAAAAGTTGGGATTAGTCAGGTTAATCCTTCAACTTTTGAGGGGGAGAATGTGCCACCTATGATGTTAACATGGAATGAACCTCCTTCTCACACTGAGGGGGAGCAAGAAAGACTAGCACAACCCCAACCCTTAAACTCAATTCCTCCCAACCCTGAGCCCTCAGTATCTAAGTCAGATAGGGGCAAAGGTATAGCTGATGAAACCCTTACACCTCCAAAGAAACTTGTAAAGGCTTCAAGGGAAGTAAGGCCCGATCCTGATGCTTTGGTCTTGGTACCATATGAGATAAATGGAATAATGTACCAAATGACTCCTGATCAAATCCAAGTGTATCTAGATAGAATGGAGTCGGCTAAGGCTAATGAAGCAACAAAGGCTGAGATCTTGAAGGTGTCCACTGAGTTTGTAAAAGAAGTAGGTGGTAACCCTGAGGTCTTGCTGAGCAAGAAAGGGGGAGAGGAGTTCATTCAGAAGCAGGAGGAGGAACTCAAGGCTATTCAGGATGAAATGGTCTTGAAGCAAAAACAAAGAACCACACAACTCAAGAAGTTGTATGACCAATACACCAAAGTCGTCACCCAAAGAAGAAAGCCTGAACCAATCACTAATCTTTAGATCATTCCTCATACCACACCAGTCTCAGTATCTGTTTACAGAAATAATGATGAGAGGAACTTTGAAGTCATGAAGAAATTTTCATTTGGTGATTTCGGTCTCAGTGAGTGGGACGAAATGGGAAGGATTTTCAGGACTAAAACAAACAAGTGTGTCTCTGAGATACTCAACTCTCTCAGTAAGAGATATGAGAGGTTGAATCAAATGAAGGAACAATTGGGAATCACTGAAGATCTTCCTTTATCTGAACAGGATCCTACCAAAGCCCAGGGAAGAAAGAGAAAAAGAGTTGAGCTTGAAGCTGAGACTAAGATCTCTGGGTTAGAATGCAATCGTACCCTCCCTGAAAATGTCCCCTTTGTGAACAACATGGTTATAGAGGAACCTGAGTGGGTTATCTTCTTCATTGATGTATTTGGGGATCAAGCATTTCAAAGAATGAGTGACATAGAGAAATGCACCACTGAGAGTGTTCTCATCTTTCTTGTGATGGCTGGACAAATTCAGACTGATGAGAATAAAAGATTTGGTGAGAAGCTCAGGGAGATAATTGCTAGGAGGCCTGACAAAGAAAAGGTGTTAAAGTCATCAAGGGTGAAGAGGGAAGCAATGGATTCCTGAATAAATGTAATCTTTTGTTTTTTTTATGTTTCTTGTATCAGACTATTCAGTCTTATGTAATGATGAATGAAAATGAAGTACTTTGTTATATTAAGTGTTTTCATTAGGTAGAATAGTTTGTAATAAGAAGAAGCCTCTTTTCTCACTTATAACAATTTCACTTAGGTAAATTTTATATCCAAATAGGGGGAGATTGTTAGGTCGATTCAGTACCTAATGACCTCCCTGAAGGATTTAAATAACAATCAGCCTAAGTGAATAATTAACCTTTGAACATAACAAGGTCACTGAGTGAACAGTCATTCAGTGAGTTGCCTCCGAGTTCCTAGACTGAGTCTAAAAGGAAGACTCAAGCATTCAGAGAGGCGAAGCTCAACGATTGTCTTCTATGACAAAGAATAAGGTGATGGGTTCAGTGAGTTGTGGCAATAGACTCACTGAACCCCATACGATCTCCCTGAAGAAAACAAGCATTCTCCAAGACTGAAGAAAAGGCGGGATAAGTTGAATTGTGACAATATGAAGTACATCACACAATTAGCGTGACTTACCCTTTTGGGATAGATGGGGTACTGACATGTGTAAAGGACTTACGTCTTACTACTTAGAATAGGTTAAGACAAGATACTACACTGTACCAATAAGACAAGAATTACACATGGGCAATTATTGTCTTCTACCCACTTTCCTTCTATAAATAGGATGCTTGTAAAGGAGAGAAAAATAAGTTTGTGCAGTAAATGCTTTAGACATTCACAAACAAGTTTTTCTCTCCTCCAAACACGATCATACACTTGAGTTATAAACTCTTGTTGATAGAATCGTCAAGCTTAGCAATCGTTAGGATTGGACTAGCTTGTTAGTGAGGAGATCACAAAACCACACATTGTCTATTCAATTCCTATTGTAGCTGAGAATACAATAGGGTATAATTCTTTAATAAAGCTAAGAGTTAAACGTTGAAAACATTGTGTTAATTTACTTACTTGTATTAAGTTTATTGCATTACTTAACCATGGGTTAGTACTATACTTAGTTTACTTAAGTATAGTACTAATTACAAAGGACCAACAGTAACAATATTACCATTATGACCGGTTACTTTTACATGTCATTAAATTCATTTTTTTAAAAATAAAAAATCAGTTATTATATCCATAGTGGAGTTAGAAGTTGTCTTCACTAGTCATCATCTTCACTTTTAAGTTGCAAGTCCTCTTTTCACCGAGTTCTAACATAATAACAACTTTGGATCCACTGCCAACAAATTCTTAATTTCAGATCATTTTTGCCAACAATTTCTTTTCACCGAGTCCTAACATGTTCACTATATCTACATCCCTATATCATTTCAGATCATTTTTGCTATTCTCTAACAAGATCTCAAAATCTTAATTTCTTATTCTAACAAATTGTTGATAAAAAAATACAAAGATCTTAACTCTCATTTATACATACGAACATTGAACTTCGAGATTTACATTCATCTTTATATATTAATGGCAAGTAACAAAGATGAACAACAAAACGATTGTTGGAGGATGAGTACGATTGCTTGCCTCGTTGACTTTGTTGAGGATCGATGGCGACAGGAAGGTCAACATGGATTAAGATTGATGCAGGCGGTGAGTATGGTCAACATGGATTAAGATTGATGCAAGCGGTGAGTATGGTTAAACACTCAAACCAATGAATGTGATACTACAATTTAGTCAACACATAAACCTACAACATGATTAATTGGGTTTTTGTTTGTTATTTTGTGAATAATAAAACATGCAAGTGGTGGTTTGAATTGGGGAATGAAGTGTTTGTGGTGGTTTTAATTGGGAAAAAGATTGATGAAATGAACTGTGTGTTTGTGGTGGTCTGAATTAAGGAAAAGAATGATGAAATGAAATGAACCGTGGGAAAGAGATTGATGAAATAAGTCAACTATTCTAGTCACCATGTGTTGGTAGTGGAAATCAGACGTGGTTGTATTAAACAAAATAAAATAATGACATGGATATTACCGTGCCACCATGTCGGTAACAAGTTACTAAATTGGTAACTTCAGAATGAATTTGAAAGTAGAAAGGTAAAGTCACGAGATAAAACAGTAAGTGTTTAAAGTCGGCACAAATCAATAAGTAAGATGGTATTTTATAGCTTTTACCCTATAAACTATTTACTAACAAATATAATACGTAAAAAATTTATGTCGCAAATATGTACAGTTCACATGCTTTATTTGTAAAAATACACTCAAAACTTAAAACACGGTTTGGTCTTAAAAATCATGTTGATCTGGTCATTTTTAAACCGATGAGTCTAATCGAGTTTTGACAATGCAAAATCTGATTTATTTTAACTCGATTTTTCGATTAAAACTAATTCAATTGTTTAAACCAATCAAATCAAACTAGATTGCAAATACACAATCACAAACCCTATGTCAAAAGAGAAATATTAGAACTGTTGATACAAAACTTGGATGATACCCATCTCCACCCTATGTCAAAAGCAGAAAGTTAGTCAAAAAAATTTCACGCGGCAGAGAGATCTCATTCCCTCCCATTACGACAAGCAACGTAGCCGATGCACCTCTCACGATTGAGGTAGGTATTGGAACACACAACGTTCGTCGTATGTATGTGGATGGGGGATCGTCGGCAGAAGTTCTCTACGAGCACTGTTTCGTACAGTTAGCTAGGCATGAGATAATAATTTGCACAAGAACAGGCCTTGGAGCTAGCTAGGCACCACGGAATTTTATTAGAACGTTTATGATTTTTTTTTTACAGAATTAAAATCCTAAGACAAATAGAACCTAGAAAGCATGAAAACAAAAAATACATGGATCTTCATGGAGATTGACCACATCGAAGTGTCCATGCGGAGGTCGTAGCCCTTTCAGAGATAGCATCTTTTAAGGTTTCAAATATTCCATGTACGATCTAAGTCACGGCCATCCATATCACGCAACTTGTACGCACCTAGTCCCAAAGCTTCCGTGACCTCATACGGCCCTTCCCACTTTAGACCCAGCTTCCCTGTGTTCTCCGCGCGACTTGCCTCGTTAGCACGATAAACAAAATCCCCCGGTCGGAAGGAAACACCCTTGACTTTGGAATCGTAATAGGCTTTCATACGTGCCTTAGACTTGGCCTCATTGATGGCTGCTAACTCTCTTTTCTCCTCTAATAAGTCCAGATTGATCCAGAGTTCCTCAACGTTCGTGACGACATGAACCTCCGCCGTGCGGATGGTTGGCATCCCAATTTCTGCTGGGATAACAGCCTCGGTTCCATAGGCCAACGCGAATGGAGTGTCCCTATTAGCTGTTTTGATCATTGTCCTATGTGCCCATAGAACATGCGGCAGCTCATCTACCCACTTGGCACTTCGTTCATCTAGGCGTGCTTTGATGCCTTCACCTAGGCTTCTATTGGCCCTTTCCATGAGACCATTAGTTTGTGGGTGCTTAACCGATGCAAACCACCGTGTGATGTTTAATGATGCGCACTACTCCTTGAATGGATTATCCACGAACTGCTTCCCGTTATCCGAGATGATTTCCCCTGGCAAACCAAAGCGACACACAATATTTTCCCAAACAAACTTTTTGACCTGTTTGCCCGTAATGGATTTAACCGCCTTGGCTTCTATCCAGCGTGTAAAATAGTCCATTGCAACGATCAAGAATTTAACACCTCCTGCAGCAACAGGAAAAGGCCCTGTGATATCGATCCTCCACTTATAGAATGGCCAAGGGGATGTGATAGGTGTTAGTTCTTGCTGCGGATGTCGCGGTACTGGTCTGTGCACTTGGCAATCGTTGCATTTACGAATCATGTCACGTGCATCCCGATGCATAGTCGGCCAATAATACCCCGTGCGCAAGGCTCGTGCTACTACGGATCTTGGGCTTGCGTGCATACCGCATGACCCTTCATGTATTTCACTAATCACATAGCTAGCCTGGCGTGGTCCGACGCATCATAACCACGGCTGTAGGAAGGAGCGCTTGTACAGAATACTATCTCGGAGCTCAAAGTACTGCGACTTCCTTCTGATACATCGTGCCGCCTTTTCATCGTCTGGAAGGGTTTCATCAGTTAAATAGCTGATGATCGGGGTCATCCATGTAGGTCCCTCTTCCTCAACTATAGTTGCGATTTCCCATCCTGTAATAGATTTTTCCTTAAGTATTTCCACCAATACTTGTTTGGATAAATGGGAGACGCGATCTTGCTAAGAGCATTCGCCTTCTTGTTTTCACCTCTTGGTACCTGTTTGATAGAAAACTTCCCAAAATTAGCTATGAGTGACTTGACTTTCTCCAAGTATTGGACCATGTTATCCTCCTTGGCTATGTAACCTCCTAGGATGTGATTCGCGACAAGCCGTGAGTCCACGTAGGCCTCAAGGTTGCGGACTCCCATCTTAGCGGCGATTTTTAAACCCGCAATCAATGCTTCATATTCCGCCTCATTATTCGTGGCTGTGAACTCAAAGCACAGGGCGTAGGTAAACTCCATTCCTTCCGAATTCGTGAGAATAAGGCCGACTCCTGATCCGTCCGTGCACGAAGATCCATCAGTGAACAAAACCCATGGTTCCGCTGGAATTTCCTCTTTTTGTACCATTGGTCCGTCCTCCTCTGGTTTCTCAATTAGGAAGTCGGCCAAAATTTGGCCCTTAACCGCTGTCCTTGGTAGGGGTGTACGTTCGGGCGGTTTACGGTTTAGTAGAGTTAATCGGTTTGGGTTATTCGGTTTTTAAAAATAATTTTCTACAACCAATACCCAAACCAAATTTATCAAAACCAAACCAATTCAACCAAATAAGTAATCGGGTTACTTGGGTCGGTTCTCCATATAACCAAATAAGAGCATAATGTGTAAAAGGTAATTTGTCTATTATTAAAAGTTAATAAAAACATCCACGCTCAGGTTGCAACACATGTAGCATAATAATAATCCAAAAGCTGATAACATCAAATGGTCATTACATCATTATTCATTTGAAATTCATAAAAACAGGAACCAAAATGAAAGTAAAACAAGGCATAGTGAGTTCAAGACAACATAAAACATCAAATCACAAAACAATCCATTCTCAAAATTTTAAAGGAAACCAAACAAACTCAAAAGTAAAGAATCATCAATCATTTCACTGCTCCATCTCATACAACATTGCTTCCAACTTTCACAAGCTCTACATGAACAAGAAGAAAAAAAAGTTAGGTTGTACAGATATAGTTAAAAAGTAAGAAGAAAAAGAATTTGAAGTAAAAGTTTAATGGTATAGATATAGTTATCCTCTTCAATCTTTTGTATATCATCCCAATTTTCTGCAACATCTAACAACATAGAATTTTCGTGAAACCAACCGTGGGTGCAGATCAGACTTTAAACAAGAGGGGTTAGAGAACTCCTAAACGCATCTAAAACCCTTCCACAAGTACTTCAATCCGCTATAAAACATTATAAGCAATAGCAAACATTGTAATCTAGCTTTATTCAGTCAATGGCCATGTAGTGCTAAGCTTATACATAAATCAGTCATAAGCTCAGCTATAAAGGCTCGAAGACAGCAAAAAGTCTTATGAAATTTTCTAAATTCAAATAGGCCCCATAAATAAAAAATATAAGCAAGTGATAATTCATACAAACAGCTTTAGAAATTACAAGCTCAAAGAAATACATACATCAAGTATATAAACTCCAAAATAAAACTATAAGCAATGATGTATACCACATTAGACATCTTATAAAAAAAGGAATTAACAAGTTGTTGTTTAACTTATCATATTCCATCAATTTATGGGCTAATCAGATAAGATTGTAAACACACTTTTTATCAAATTGCGACGAATGTCATAATTGAAATTCCACCAATCTGATGTAAAATTATTATTGTTGGTAGTTGATCTATAATAGCCATTTTATATAATACAACATGAGAAATGGACACTACTTCACTAGACATGTCACATGACATGAATTGTAGCAAAATAACAAAGATAATTGACATATTAACAGCAAAAAACTAGATGATAAAATACACACATAAGACAAGGATTTGACAATATAATCTCGATATTGAATATAAAATGTCAATAATTGAATCACCCATAAATTAATAAATTGATAAAAAGTGAAATCAAGTAGAGATGATGAAGTTATGAAATTAACAATTAACAAATGTTGCATACCATAACTATATTGAAGCTTTGGGATCGAAACTACAATGACAATAACAACAAACCCAGAACCTAGTTGTAATCAAAAGATCTGAGTGTTGGTGGTGCAGTAATTTGTAACTTAGAGGATGCCATTTTATAAGGGAAGAATTCACTGAGAATTAAAGAGGGAGTGATTATTGTGTGTGATTTTGGCTCTGATTGATATAACCTACCAAAATCTCATACATCTTAAATACGTATATGATTGATGATTTCTATGTTTCAAAAGTCAAAAGTATAATTAGATTATATATGTTGTTTGTTATAGCTCGGGTATTCGGTTGGAACCGATTGAGGAACTTTGAACCCAAAGTCGATCCATAAAACCGCATAGTACTTCGGGTGCACCCAAAAATCCGAACCAAACCCGAATAAACCAAACCCAATTCACCCAGTTTCATTTGGATCGGGCGGTTTTTCGGATCGACCCATTTAATGAACACCCCTAGTCCTTGGTCGATAGGAGATGCTATGTTCTCCTAATAGAACGCTCCACTTCTGTAGCCTCCTGGCCGCATCTGGCTTAGAGATGATTTGTTTTATTGGTTGATCAGTGATAACCACAATTGGGTGCGCCTGTAAGTACCGGCGCAACCTTTTCGCGGCGTAAACCAATGACAAAACCAACTTCTCCATAGATGAATAGTTCAGCTCTGGTCCTTGCAATGCCCTGCTTATAAAGTAAACCGAAGTCTGGACTGAGTCTCGGTCGGTCATAAGGACTGCACTTATTGCTCCGTACATAGCGGATAGGTACATGATGAGCTCCTCCTTAGGTCGGGGTGCGACTAACATAGGAAGGGCCGCGAGGTGCTATTTAAGCTGCTCAAAGGCTTCCTCTGCCTCCTTTGTCCAGCGTAAATCTCCTTTCTTCATGCACTTCTTTAGTGTTTTAAATAGAGGTAGTGATTTCTCCTCGGACTTCGACAAGAACCTGTTTAGCCCAGCCAGCTTTCCATTTAGTGATTGTACCTCTTTGCGTGTCCGAGGCGATGGAAACTGTATCACAACGTCCGTCTTCTCCGGACAAGGCTTGATGCCGTTTGGATTAATCTTATATCCAAGGAACATCCCTTCAGTTGCTCCAAACGTGCACTTTTTTGGATTCAGTTTCATGTTGATTCTCCTCAACGTGTCAAACGTCTCCTGGATATCACGGAGAAGTGCTTCCTCCGTATGACTCTTGATGACCAGATTGTCAACATAGACCTCGAGGTTGCGGCCTATCTGGGAGTAGAAAGCTTTATCAACAAGTCGCTGATATGTCGCTCCGGCGTTCTTTAGTCCGAACGGCATTTTTGTGTAACAATACACGCCCTGACTAGTGTGAAACGCCTTCTTCTCCTCATCTTCCTCCGCCATCTGGATCTGATGGTATCCTTTGTACGCATCTAAAAAACACTTGAAAAGGGTATCCGCATAAGGATTCTACCTTCCAATCAATTTCTGGTAGCGGATAGCAGTCTTGCGGACAAGCTTTGTTCAAGTCCGTGAAATCCACACACATGCGCCAACTCCCGTCATGCTTCTTGACCATGACTGGGTTAGATAACCACTCGTGGTAGTATACCTCGCGCATAATTCCTGCGTCTACTAATTTCCCTACCTCATCCAGTATGACATGGCTGCGTTCTGGTGCTTGACCACGCTTCTTTTGTTTAACAGGAGGATATCCCTGGCGGATTTGAAGTTTATGCTCTGCTATCGAACGCGGCACACTTGTCATGTGCTTGGGCTCCCATGCGAATATATCAACGTTCGCTTTTAGGAGAGAGCACATGGCCTTCTTCCCGTTATCCGATAGCGTTCCCCTTATGGCCACCTCTTGCTCCGGGTAGTTGGGGTGGATTACCACCTTCCAATTAGGGGGTGGTGATCCTTCCTTGATGGGAACAGGCTGGACTGGTGTTGTCACTACGTGGCATTTAGATGCCGGCACGATCGAGTTATAAATTGTAACAATTCCCCCTTCTACTGGGAATTTAATCATACCATGAGCCGTGGATGGGACAGCCCGTATGGCTAAGATCCCTGGTCTTCCGATAATACCATTATACGGGGAATGTGAACGTATCACCATAAAGTTCATCCACGCCGTGGTGGAATGTTCTTTATCCCCAATGGTCACCAGTAGACGCAGCTGTCCTATTGGCCAAATAGTATCTCCACTGAAGCCAATGAGCGGCGACATGGCTGGCACTAACTGGCTCTTTATCTCTGGTCGTAACTATACGAAACGGTGCTCGTAGAGAACTTTTGCCGATGATCCCCCGTCCACATACATACGACGAACATTCTGTGTTCCAATACTTACCTCAATCGTGAGAGGTGCATCGGCTACGTTGCTTGCCGTAATGGGAGGGAATGAGATCTCTCTCCCTCGTGAAATTTTTTGACTAACTTTCTGCTTTGTGCGGTGCTGCCAAGATTGGATCATATATATGGTCGAAGGCTTGTCCTTTTGGGTATCCTTCTTATCGTAACTTTTGTTATCCTTCCCATCCTTCCAATCCTTCCAATCCTTGATCAAATGTTTGAGTTTGCCTGATTTGATCAGTGACTTAATGTGCTTCTTGATCTGGATGCATTCCTCCGTGCCGTGGGCCTTGTCGTTGTGGAATTCACAGAAGCGATTTCCTTGACGACGGTCCAGTGGAGTTGTCATTGGGGAGGCCTTGGGAAGTTTGCCCCTTCCGTCAACAAGATATCTCGGTAATTCATCTTTAGAGGGGTGAATTTGTCATCCGACCGCCCTCCTTTATTCTGAATCTTGTAGTCCGAGCCCCTTCCATTTCCTTGGTCGCTTTGGGCCCCTAATTGCCTCTTGGGCTGGTCGTTCGATTGATAGTTTTGGTTTCCCTTTGTAGGATATGCCGCGACTACCGCGGTTTATCCTTCTACAAAGTTTCTGACCCTTTCCATAAGGTCGTCATACTTCTCCGGTCGCTTGTCATTGAGGCACCTAATTAATTCCTTGTCCGTTATGGCATGCATGTAATCAGAAATTTTTAGGAGCTCTGGCATCGTTTTTGTGCGCGTGCACTCGTCATTGAAACATTCCGTAAAGTCCTCCGTAGATTCTCCAGGCCGTTGCTTGACGGTTGCTAATGAGACCGGATCCCTATTATACTTCTTTCGCAGAGTATAATTGTTTTTTAACGCAGTGCGCAGCTCACTGAAGCTATCAATGCTTCGGGGAGGAAGCCCCTCAAACCAATCACGGGCATTGCCAATCAAGGTCGAATTAAACATTTGGCACCATATAGGCATGGGCCATCGTTCGATCTTTGCCTGCGTGTCAAATATCTTTACGTGATCATTCGGATCACCATATCCATCAAAGGTTTTGACGCGCGTCGGCATACGGCGCTTCTTGTCCTCGGAGTAGTTTCGTATGCGGAGGGTGAAGGGATCCTCCCTAGGGTCACACCATGGGCGGGAAATATCTTCCCCCTCTACATCACGATAGTAAGGGTCATCGTAGTATCCCTCATCGTAGGGTCACACCTAGGTCGGTGACGCTTGGGGGGATGGTCATCCGAATCCGACCCCGAAGGGCCGGGAGGAGGGGGCGGTGCCCTACTTCTCGGTTGAGGACCACTTTTGTGAGAAGAGATAGGAGCTTTCTTCCCACTATTCATCTTATCCTACACGCTGGTGCGGCGATTGTTCCTGGTTGATTCCAACACCGGGTGTTCGGCAGAGCCGTTGGACCTATCTCCTTCCTCACGAGATTGCAGTAATTCCTGCATAACGCGATCCCCTATGCGCTCGAACACATTCTGAGGTTGAGGGTTTTCCTCAAGGGGGTTCGTTCCTGCGGGCGTGTCCTACTCTTCTTTTGAGTTTGAGGAGAGGTGCCGGACACGGTCCTGCTAAAGTTAAGCCTAGATTGGAGGTTCCTACCTAGGTTTAACCTTGACGCGATACCCGGGACGATCCTCTCAAATTTCTGCGTGAGAACACGGGCGAGGTCTTCGTCACTAAGTGGTTCCACTTCTACTTCTGCCTTGATTGATGGTTTATGTGGTTCCTTGTTAGGGGCATTAGGCATACTCCCCGGATCAGGATTATCCATGGTAATGGTTGGTGGTGGGGTATTGTCGGACGTGCCTGCCCCACCAAAAGACTGAAAAATGTTTCGGTTATTCGGTCTGCCTGTTTGGTTGCCAGGGGACTGGGTGGAGATGAGTATCCCATCCCCCGTGGACTTCCGATTCGCAGGATTCGTGTTCCTGGGATTCCCTTGCAGATGTCCCTTCGTCATTAAAAAAGATCGGTGATTGAGGTTCTAGCTTAGTGTTTGGGTCCCACGGATGGCGCCAACTTGTTGATACAAAAGTTGGATGATCCTTGCTAGACCCGAATTAGGCTTGATTCGGGTAGGCTGGGCTCCGGCTCTTGCACCAAGTGAATAACTTGCTGAGATCCTGCACACTAAAGCAACATACGTTAGACTTACCGTGGGAGCGTATCCCACGATTAGACTCCGGCGTGAGAATAAGTAATCGGTTAGGGTTAAGAATCGGATGTGAGGTGAGAGTATAGAGAATGTAATACCTTTGTGGAACCCTTGGGGGTTCCTTATATAGGCAGTGAAACCCTAATGGGCTCACTGTTACTTCGGCCCCAAGCACAAGATAATCACCATAATAAGCTTGATTGTTATCTTCTAATTATGGTGAGTGCATATATCCTATTTGTTGGTCCCTAGTAATTCAATATTACTTATTATCTTAAGTAATAACTATTACTTTGACTCAAGTGTGTTGTTTTAACATAAGATAAGAACTATGAAAGATTAAAACAACAATACTAATATACTTTTCAACGTACAGACTTTTATTATAATCAAATAAAGAATCTATAACCCACTTTGTTTGTAGAATAACAAAGTGGTTGAATGCAATGAGTTTTGATCTCCTCTACTTAAACGTTTAACCAAAATTAAACTCTAAGCTCCAATCTAAACGTTCATATGCAACTTTGGCTATATGGTTTAGTTGGTATCCAGAGAGAAAGGTTTTCCAGAGTTTAAGCTCTTATATTGGTTGCCTTTCTCTCCCAATGTACACTCCTTTATATAGGTAGTGTAAATTAGGGTTTGCATTTACATGTACCAATGCATCAGTTTATTCAGTGGGTGGTTGATGCCCATGCTGGATAAACAGTACAAAGTACTTAATAAACTATTCTAGGAAAGATAAAGGTTGTACTTATATCTAAGTATACAAGCAACCTACTTTGACTTAAAGTTATCTTTTCCCGCCTAATGCAAACCATCAGAATACTGAAGAGTTCTTCAGTATCCTAGAGGATATCGACATCATTCAGTTTGGTATTGTCAAGCCAAACTGAACTGAAAGTCCTTCTTCAGTCCTTGTTCTTCAGCAACTAGACCGCCTAGTATTTGAAGTGAAGACTCCTTTGTCTTCTAAGTTCACTGGAAGGGGAGTGCTGAACTTTCTTCAACTTTAAAGTTTTCAGTAGGAACTTTATTCCTCTGGTCATCCATCAGCAGACTGGCCTTACTGCTGAGCATGAAACACTTAGGGGGATTTTATATTCAAATCCTAGAGTTGCTTCTGGGTCAGTAAATACTGACCCAACAATCTCCCCCTATTTGGATATACAAATAGCCTAAGTCTAATGTCAGTAGTAAGTGAGCATAACAACTTCTTCTTACTTGCACTGAACAATTAATAACTTATAAACATCAGATAATCATTTATTCAACAACATTACAAATTACAACAAACATTATTACAAATGATTATTCACTTCTCCTTAGGCCTAAGTTCTTCAAGGATGGAAGTCTGAGTTAATGGATCTGAGTTTTTGTGGTCCAATATAGCAAGCAAGCACATGCTGAAGGTTTTAGCAGCATCAGTAAGTCCTGGACCACCATGAAGAGAGTAAAAGTTCCTTTGGACATTCAAGAGAAGTTCATTGTTCATCTCATCAAGATCACTTATGCCCACAAAGTCTTGACGTTCTTGACGATTGAACATAATCATTCCTAGTTCTGGTTCGTCCAGTACATGACCAGGGAGATGATTTTAAAACTGAACAAGGCCTTTATATTTCTTTGTAGTGACAAAGATGTCACCAACTTCAGGTTGTATCAGATTTGCCCTTTTGTTCATCTCCAGAATTGGATCTTGATCTTCCAGAGAAGCTTGAGTGTTGATGTTCAGAATTTCACCTAGTCTTTCATGATTTCTCATATAGTGCTCGATTCTGGTGCGAACTTCATCCCATCTTTTGGATTTCCTTTTCTTAATTATCATACTCATTTCCATCCCTTCAGTATAAGAAAGTTCTTTTCCTTGAAATTTTTCAAGTATCTCGTCAGTTCCATCACCTCTATAGAACTTGAGATGGATGTCACCTTTGTTGGTCAACATATCGACATTGGTGATTGGTGAGATGTTTCTTCTGTTGAGTCTTGTTATACAAAACTTTTCATATAACACTTTCTTCTTGAAGACACTTTCTATTTCAACTCTTCCAATTTGCTCATACAAGCTTAGCTTCAGATCTCTTAGCTTTTCTTCTTGCTGAAGCTTGTATATCTTGTCAAGTTCTTCCTGAATAGCCACTCCAGCGCTGATCAACTGATCATTTAGAGTAAGATGTTTGTTTTTAGGTGAACCTTGCATATCATCTTTGGCTGATGACTCCCCCTTACCCTTTGCTGGGCTCTTTTCAGTGATAGGTGACTCAATGGATTGTTTCTGATCCTTCTTTTAGGCATGTTTCTGAAAGAGCTGCTGGATTGTGTTTTTCTCCCCCTCAGCAGAAGACTTCCCAGCAACTTCTGATGACCTTCCAGCAGGGAAGAAGCCACAAAGATGATCAAGAATGGTAGTTACCTTGGCCAGTAATAAGTGTGTAAACACTTATCCTTTTACCACTAAAATCAATGAAAAACAAGACCTAATCATGTGTTTAATATAGTAAAAGTCAGAATTACGCGTGGTTTTGTGTTTTTGTGTGAAATAGGTACAAAAGATCAAAAGGAAAGAAAACACGGGATTTCACGGTCAATTATTGAAGAAGAGTCAAAGAAAGAAACAAAGTCAAAGTCAAGAACCAAAAGTGCAAAAATTCCAAAGGTACCAAAGATCTCGAAAACCGGCAAAATCGACACAGAGTTTGAAGAAAGATCGAGAAGGCAAAAATCAAGTTCGTTTTCGAGGATTAAAGTTTAATAAAAGTTAAATGAACAAAGTGGGACCCACATTTGTGTATTGGGCCTTAAAGCCCAATAGTGGAAAACATATATTTACTTTTGGGTCAAAGGCCCATTTCAAGCCCATTTACAAAATAATGCAACGGATTGGAGTTTTAGAAATATTGGGTCATAAGCCCATATTAAGAAAGAATGGAAGAAATGTTTAACAATTTTGAGTCCATGAAAGGCCCAAGACATGAATTTTAAACGGTGGAGTATTGTTTTAGGTCAAGCCCATGTAAGAAAAATATGACGGTGGAATAAATACTTTATATCTTCCTTGGTCAAGGTTTTTCGTTATTAACAAAGTTACATCACAACCAAGAGAGAGAAAGAGACGCAGAAGAAGAAAAATAAACTATCTCAGCCATAAAAAATAAAAGATGAACCCTAGATCAAAAAAAATTAGGGGTTTTCATCTTCACGCATGTGATCCACACGCGTATGAATTATATCAAAAGTTTTTCGGGACAAAGAAGATGCTATCAAGATCCAACGTGGCATCAAGCTACATCACTCCTCTCATGTGATTGGTCAAGCCACCTGTAACCATTGAGAGAGCCAATCAAAACCCTCCACCTTAGCATACAAGGAAGCACAACTAACACACCTTGTGCCACGGTGGCGATCCGTGTGCACAAGGGTATTTTTCAGCCGATGGATCTAAACAGAGATGAAAGAGAATATAGGAATGCTAAATCAAGGGTCAGAAATCAGTTTCTTCAACAAAACCCACCCCATGGTTTGCCTATAAAAAACCCCTGAAGAAAATCAGTTTTATCATCCTTTTCTTTCTTTAATTTTATAATGTCAATTTAGTTTTTAGATTATTGTAATTTTAATTTTCAAAAGTATTGTAATAATTTTATGATTTAATAAAAGTTTTATTCTTCGGTTTTAATCTCTCTGAATCTCGTGTTGTTTTACTATTTATTTATTTGCAATATCTAAAGTCTTCAATCGAATATTATAATTGATGTTTGTTCATATAAGCTCGGTTAATAGCTTGTGTGAATGAAAAAGAGTTAGATTAGGGATTATTATTTATTCCACTGAATAAATATAAAAACAAGCTGCTGGTACGATTCAAGTTGATGGTTCGAAGTACTTTTGTTTGATGATGGTTCATGGTCCGATTGTTTAATGGTGGTTCGTGAGTGGTGGTTTCGTTTTGACTCAAAGTTAACTCAAAGGTGGTTCAGCGCCAACCTTCGGCTCAACGGTTCATCATCTAATGGTCAAGCTTACTTTTAATTTTATAAATGTTTACTTTAGTCTGTTTGTTTAATGATTTTATGGATTTGTTATTGTTTTGATAATCTGCTATAGTTAGATTTATGTATGTTGCGATATGATCATGATGATTTTGAGTTTAAGTTGCATATGCCAGTAATATATCTGTTATAGTAGCTTTGTAGGTGTCATTGTACTGCTTGATTTCATGAGAGCATTTGGTTTAGTTTCAACAGAACTAATTAGTCAGCCTGCTGATTTTGTTTAGATTGTTTGATTTGATATTGTTATTTTACTAATATTCATGTAGTCTGCTTAGTTTTATTGCTGATATAGAATGTTGTTTTCAGTCTAGCTGTTATGATTTATCTGTTTAATACTTGCAATTTATTTTGTGATTTCTGAATCCAAAAAAACAAAGAAAAAAGTCTACTACTAGATTCGAACCTGTGACCTCTTGGTTACAGGCCAAACACGTTTACCATCTGTTCTAGCTCCTTATTTGTGTTTAGTTACAACTTTAGTATTTAATATAGATTCATTAGTTTTAGCTGTCAGTTTTTTATAGTTTTAAATCAAAGTTTTCATTTAATAAATTTTAATGAATTTTATAAAGTTTAAAAAAATAAATAAATAAAACAAATAAAAATATATTTTATTTCTTTTAGAAAATTAAATTGTTTTAATTTTAGATTTTAGATAAATTAGATTTTAAATCATTTTGTTTTAACTAGATTTTATTAAATAAAAAGTAAAAATAGTTTTCTTTACGTTTTTAGAATAAATTTGTCATTTTTAATTTTAGGATAATTTTTACATTTACGTTTTTGGCATTTAGTTTTTAGCATTTTTACTTGTCATTTTTATTTAGCATTTTAATAATTCTAGTTTAATTGTGCATTTTAATTTTGTTCTTTGTGTTTTATTTAAATTGCGGTAATTGCATTTGTTTTAGATTTGTAAGTATTTACGTAGCTATAATATTATTTTTATCTTTTTACATGCATTCAAGTAACATAAAAACCAAAAATATATCTTAACCAAAAACAAACAAATCTTGTGAATTAACTGAGATCAATTCGAGTCGAGTCGAGGAACGAAAAAAGATAGAGATAAAAAGAATTGCAAAATTCCTACATTAGCCAGCATGGCTGGAACAGTTTCAAGGGCAATTAGCTTCTGCTGAACCTCTTCAGAAATGGTCAGCTTTTGTTTTTCCAGCAACGCCGCTCTATCTTTGATTTTGGACCAGAGTCACACAAGGTATTAACTTGGTCAGGAACTGGTGTGAATTCTGGTGGAAACTCCATGGAAGCACCGTTGATGGATTCCTTTAGAGAGGCCATCTCTTGCTTTAGGGAAGTGGTGGTGGCCACATCTTGGACTAAGGGCTTCAAAGCAGCAATGAGGACATCCTTAATTTGTTCAGCAGAAGGAGGAGGTGGTCTTGCTTTGATAGTTGTGATTTCGTTGTCGGCAAGCACCTTTTCTTCCTTCAGTCTGGCAACCTGTGATTGAAGAATCAACACTTAATTGGTTAATTCTTTTACCTGCTCAGCTCTGGGTGAAAGTGGCAATAGTGTTGCATCAGCAGGTTCTTCATCACTGTCATCTAGATTGACTAGAATTCTCTCATTGAACCCAAGTTCTCTCTCCAGATCATCTCCAGACATACTTACAACAAAAGTAGGCAAGTGTCCTACCTTGGCTCCAGTGGTGAGATGCATTTCCTTGGGAATCTTTGGAGCATCAGCATGAGTGTGTGGATCAGTTTCAAGCCCTTCACCACCAAGGTTGGTTTGACCTGATGGATCCTGAGAAAGAGTCCCTGATAAATTTAGATCAATGATAATGTTTTTGGTTCCTTTAGTAGAACCCTGTTGTGGGGGAGCTACATCATTAGAAACAGATAGGCCAGGATCAGCATCAGCTGTTGGATTTGCCAACACATCATTCCCTGATGCAGACTCAGAGTGACAAGTGATAGAAATTGGTAATGAAGTATGACTTGTATTCAGAATGAAATTACTTACCAATGCTGACTCCACACTACTGAGCTGAGGGTGAGCTCTATCTTCACCCTTCTCTCTTAAAGAAGTTGAGAGATGGATTGCTTGATGGGCCTCTTTATGCATATCTCCTCCAGCAGAGACTGAAGGTGATGGCTGGTTGAGGTTCTTGTCCTCGGCCAGGGACTTGGTCTTTAATATAAGGGTTTACCTCGTATGAAAGTTCGTTAAACCAGTCAGTTCGAATTGATTAATGGTTAAGAGCGCGACTCAGTCGTTCTTGGTGGAAAATAAAATGGGTTGTTTGGTTACGTATTTTAAACTAAAAGCAAATATGAAAATGTCGTTGAGTAAAAATAAAAGCTTTGAAAATTAAACTAAAAATGACGAGTTAAAAATAAATGATATTAAAACTTAAAAAGTTAAAGGAGGATTGAAAACTTAAAACTTTATAAAACTTAAAAACTTAAACCATCGGAATGTAACAAGTGCATTCTATCGGAATGTAGTAAAAACAAAACCTTCGGAATATCAAAGTAAAATCCATCGGAATATCAAAGTAAATTCCATCGGAATAACAACTTAAGCATCAGAATAATAGTGGACAAATTCTATCGGAATGTAATTCTATCTGAATGTCAATGTAAGTTGTCGCAATGTTCAAAGTATCGGAATAATTAACAACAAAAACTATCGGAATAACACTCTGTCGGAATATAACTTCTACCGGAATATAGCTAGCAAAAATTAGGCCGCGTTTCGTCTTAAAATAGCCTTAAGCCCCGTCGCAATATACGATCGCAAGGAGCGATCGCAATGACAATCGGAATAAGGGGGAAATAAACTTGATCGCAAAGTAAAACCCTAAGGGTTATTGCGATCACACTGAAACCGTCGGAATGTAGCGTCGCAATGAGTAAACCCTATGATTGTGATGGAAATGGCACAATATTCGGATGGATGAGCATAAGCTAAAATACCAATAAGCACTTCTAAAACGAACACTTAACAAAAACTTAACAAAGTCAATAAGCACAAATTTGAACACTTTTAAAATACGAAATAAGCAAACTTTATGAATCAAACTATTAAAAAGACTAAACTTTTAAGAAAACCAAAAGGTAAATAAGCTAGATACTAAATAAGCCAAAAAGCATAACAAGCTTTAAGCTTAATCGTATAAAAACTTATATAGGATTAAAAAGATAAAAATTTTAATCACATAAACATCAAGATTAAACAAAATCAAAGATAATTTTCGGATCAAACAAGTAAAAATCAAGAAAGGTAGAAAGAGATTGAATATAAAAAACTTAACTTGAACTTGTAGATTAAAAGATTCAAAAATACAAGATTGAATTAAGGCTTGAACATGAAAGAAAGAAAAGATAAAGTTTTAGTGAGAGAAAGTTAAACACTTTCTCTCTCTAAAATAAAAACTAAAGAAAGAAAAAATGAACTAGCTAAATTAACTAACACCCTCCTAATGTGTCATTAGGAGGGTATATATAGGAGGTGGGGAGGTGCATGTGTTGCTTCCTTCTTTCTTTCTTCTCGTCTCGACTCGATTTAAATTCTTTGTCTTTCTCGACGTCGTCTCGGGATTTGTCGATATAAATTGAACTTGTCCTATAAATTTCTTTTTCTATTAGACTTGAGTTCTTCGACTTCATTAAACTTCCGTCTTTAGACTTTTTCTTCGATAAATCTTCAGAATAGGTCTTGGACTTCCGTTCTTTTTGCATTCTTGATCTTTTGACTTCGTCTTTTGTCGTTTTCTTCGATAAAAGCCCGTGATAGCCCGTGTTTTCTTCCTTTTTCATATTTTTATCCTGAAACACAATAAAAACACAAACCACGCATAATTCTGACTTTTACGACATAAAATACACGTTTTGGTCTTGTACTTATTGGAAATAAGTCGTAAAAGGATAAGTGTTTTCACACTTATTAAATCCCCTACACTTGACTATTGCAATGCCCTCATGCAATGTATTAATTTTAAAGCACAGTTTACATTTCTCATCATAAATAACCCACATTGGCCTTTATTAAATACTAAACACTAAGGAAACTAAAAGAACAAAACAAGTAAAGAAATCAAAGACTTACATTGGGGTTTTGGTTGTCATGAATGTTCATCATTCTCAAGTTTCACGTTCCCCATACCAAGCTTAAAAACGAGATCATTGTTATTATAAGTTAGCAAACTAACACGATTATATTTTATGATTGTCTTGAATGATCACGAGGATGCATTGTTTGACTTATTTCGATAGTTTATTTAGGCTGAAAATAAAGTGGGACAATTTAAGCAATAGTTAGCTAAAGGACAAAATCTTTTAAAACTGCTTCTCGGGACCTCTTAAAGTTCATATCTTGGCATAACTCGCTTCACGATTTGAGACCTTTCTCGGACCGATATTTGGCAGCGACTTCATACTTCAAATCTTGAGAGACGTTCTTAAAATTATGGTCTTCTCTTAATAATAGGAATTTCTTCACTTGAAGTTTTTTTGAGAGATTCTTTATATTTGGACCACGACTTCTTCATTTTTCTCTAATCTTTATTTTAGACTTTGATATACAACGATCCGCCTCTTTTTAGGACTTGGATCTATTTATCCTCATACCTTGCTAGGGTCTTTTTGGATAGACTTCTCCATGATCTTTAGGGGAGTATTTGCTTTTCGTCGTGTGTCTCGATCCTTCATATTGATTTTTGATAAATGATCTTCACATCACTTTTGGATCTTTAGCAACAAAATGTAGCCCTCATGTCTTGTTAGGACCTTTTCGGACTCGCCAATCTTCGCATCCCGCTTCAATAAGTTATGCCTTGGCTATGAACTCTAATTAATACCGAGCAACTTTTAAACGATCTTGGGCTAGAAGCTAATTAACTTTTCAAACCGTACAACCTTATTTATTGCAATTAAATTTATTAACAAGCGATGGGAGAAAAAGCTTATAATCAACTCACATAAATTCATGAAAGAATACCAAACTTATAATTTACTCAATCATCTCTCGTTCTCCACAATTTAAAATCTCAAGGAATGAGACTCGTGGATGCTTAGCCAATTAAATCAAAGTTTTGGGTTTTTAAGTCATCTATAGGATCTTGCAAATTCTTAGGCTCATTCGAGCTTAGAACTCGCATTTTAAAGTTCCCTTGATAAACGACTTTCTAGGATCAATTATAGGAACTTGCAAAAAGTTCTTGGTTCTTAACGAGAGTTAAGACTTTCGCGTTTTAAAGTTCCTTATATAAAAGCCTAACAAAACTTGACTTAAACACGTTAAGGATACTAGCTAGAGTAAACTTGGGTTGAGTCAAAAGATTCACAACTTTGAAAAAATAAAACCACTTTATTCAAAATTTATTCTAGCAAAGAAAGTAAATAACGATAACAAAGGAAAACTACAAGGCCAAAATAGATTAATTTTTTTGAAAAATGTCGAAAAATTAGATTTTCCGGTTAAAATGAGGACAAATTCGTGGAAAAGACTACTTACTTCGATAGAAGTCCCCCTACACTTGATATAAACATTGTCCTCAATGTTTAAGCATGTGGGAGTAAACTCCCCTATACTTAGGACATTGTGCACTTTGTTTAAATCTTGCTAAGGAAAGGACAACTATTGTGCATGTGGGAGGCATCTCGTCTTTATGTGTGATCTTGCCTTGGCGTTGGCAAGCATCACAATTTTTAACCATCTCGTGAGCGTCACGATAAATGGTGGGCCAATAGAATCCCGAGTCAAATACTTTCTTCGCGGTGTAGTTGGGACCAAAGTGACCACCGGTGGGTCCTTTATGGCAAGCTTCGAGAATGTCGAAAGCTGTGGGTCCATCAACACACCGAAGAATAATAAGATCAGCACATTGTTTGAAGAGATAAGGGTCATCCCAAAATTAAGTCTTAACATCTTTAAAGAACTTCTTTTGTTTGGATGTTAACCCTTCGATGAGAATACCACCCGCTAAGTAGTTTGCAATGTCCGCAAACCACGGGGTGTCATCAAGATTGGAATTGATAGACATTAAGGCCTCAAGGGGAAAAGATTCGTTGATCTCTTGATTCGGATGGTCCCCTTGATATGGATCCTCAAGTCTACTTAGATGATCTGCGGCTAGGTTTTCGGCTCCCTTCTTGTCACGAATTTCAATTTTAAATTCTTGAAGGAGCAAAACCCAATGAAGAAGTCTTGGCTTAGAATCTTGCTTAGTCAACAAGTACTTCAACGCGGAATGATCGGTGTACACGATTGTGGTGGAAAGAACAAGATAGGGGCGGAATTTCTCAAAAGCATACACTACAGCTAAAAGCTCTTTTTCGGTAGTGGTATAATTTAATTGAGCCCCCGTCATTGTCTTGCTAGTATAGTGGATTGGTTGGAAGTGTTTGTTCACTCTTTAGCCCAAAACCACTCCAATCGCAAAGTCGCTAGCATCGCACATCAATTCAAAAGGTAGATCCCAATTAGGGGTAACCAAGACCGGTGCCTTAGTTAGCTTGTCCTTAAGAAGATTGAAGGAGTCATTACACTCTTTAGAAAAGATAAAAGGGGTATCTTTTTCTAAGAGGTGGGTCATCGGGCGAGCGATTTTAGAAAAATCTTGAATGAATCGATGATAGAAGCCCGCATGACCAAGAAACTTCTCACACCCTTCACGGTTGAAGGTAGAGGCAATTTAGCAATAACATCAACTTTAGCACGCTCGACTTCAAGACCGGCTTTGGAAATTTTATGTCCAAGAACAATGCCTTCTTTTACCATGAAATGGCATTTTTCCCAATTTAGAACGAGGCGAGTGTGTTCACACCGTTTAAGCATGCGTTCCAAATTGGCAAGGCAAGTAGAGAAAGAATCACCATAAACCGAGAAATCATCCATGAAGACTTCCATAGTTTCTTTAACCATGTCATGGAAGATAGCCATCATACACCTTTGGAAAGTCCCAGGAGCATTGCATAAGCCGAAAGACATTCTTTTGTAAGCAAATGTTCCATAAGAACAAGTGAATGTGGTTTTCTCTTGGTCTTTAGGATCGATGGGAATTTGAAAATACCCAGAGAAACCGTCTAAGAAGCAATAATAATCATTACCCGCTAGACGTTCAAGCATTTGGTCCATAAAAGGAAGGGGAAAATGATCCTTTCTCGTAGCATCATTGAGTTTGCGATAGTCTATACAAACTCTCCACCCTGTAACGAGATGAGTAGGAATCAACTCGTTGTTTTCATTGGGCACAACAGTGATTCCGCCTTTCTTAGGCACACAATGGACCGAACTAACCCATGGTGAATCCGAGATAGGGTAGATCATTCCCGCATCAAGAATTTTGATAACCTCGTTTTTGATAACGTCATGGATCTTGGGATTCACCCTTCTTTGGTTTTGAATAGTGGGTTTAAAGTCGTCCTCCATAAGAATTTTATGTGTGCAAAAGTGAGGATCAATTCTACGAATATCAGAGATTTTCCAAGCAATCGCTTTCTTATGATTCTTTAGCACGGCGATAAGTCGAGATTTTTCTTCTTCTTTCAAGTCCTTAGTGATGATGACGGGTAACTTCTTATTGTCTTCAAGGAAAACGTACTCGAGATGAGACGGTAGGTCCTGAAGCTCTAAATCCGGAGGATTTTCGATGGAAGGCGTAATCAAATTCGGATCATCAATAGAGATATCCTTAGGAGATGGTGGAGAAATATGGTCCTTATTGAGAAGTTTCTCAATGGTACGAATGTCTTCATCCCCATTGGAGGGAGAATCGTCATATTGTAAGTCCACATCTCCTAAAGTTGTTTCAAATTCTTTAAAAAGGAAATCACTTTCTCCAAATGGAGTTAGTGATGGAGCAATAGAGGCAACGGTCTCAATAATGGGTAGAGAAGAAGAACCACGTTTACAATCGTCTTTGAAATGTTCTTCACAAGCCTCATCAAGTACGTCAATGAAATTAACGCTCTCGTTTTCAGAAGGCTGCTTAGAAAGTTTACCCATGTTGAAGACGATTTTATCGTCACCAACTCTCATGATTAATTTGCCCGCGGCTACATCAATGAGAGTGCGACCGGTCCTAAAAAATGGACGTCCAACGATTAATGGAACACGGGGATCCATCTCGTAGTCAACGACAACAAAATCCGCCAGAAAGGTGAATTTGTCGACACCGACGAAGACATCTTCGGCTATCCCCACCGGATAAGCAACCGTAGGGTTAGCTAATTCCAATGTCATTCGTGTGGGGACTAGCTCGGGTAGAGATAATTATTTCCAAACATAATGGCATTAAGTTTATACTAGCACCTAGATCGGCTAGGGCCATACAATTCTCTACCCTGGGGAAGTTGCAAGGAATGAGAAAACGACCCAGATCACCAAGTTTGGTGGTAATTTCCTTAAGAGCATTGCGGAGCAATTCTCGTTAAGTTAGGTCTGAGCGATATCAAGAAGTTTCTCCTTATAACTGAGAAGATCTTTAAACACTTTCGCATATTTCGACATGTGAGCGAGAGCCTCGACAAAGGAGATGTTGAAATTCAGTTGTTTAAACATTTTAAGAAAGTTAGAAACCTGAATATCATCCTTGTTCTTCAACTTCTCTTTCCTCAACCTTGAGGGATAAGGTATATTGGGTTGAGATGAAGGCTTTGGAATGGAATTTTCACTCACATCCCTTGGGTGGTGGAGGGGTGGAAGTAGAAGGTGGAGGAATTGGAGAAGTAGAAGGTGGAGGAATTGGAGAAATAGAAGGTGGAGGACTTGGAGAAGGGGACTCGTTTTCCTTTGTCACAATCACCGGTGTAGGTGTAGGAAGCTCGGGTTCCTTTAAACCTTTGCCACTTCGGGTGGTGATTGCTTTCATCTCCCCTCTTGGATTAGCAACGGTGTTACTCGGAAGAGAACCCGAACTAGAGGTTTGATTACTTTGGAAGAAACTAGCCATCATATCCCTTAAGTCATTCGTTTGACTGCTCAAAGAATTTCGCATATCGGCTCGAAGATCATTCCCTTGTTTCACCATATCTCCTTTCAAGTTGCTGAGTTGCCGCTGAAGATTCTGCACTATCGCATCATTAGTCCTCATGTAAGTGTCAACCTCTTGATTAAATGCGGTGGGTTGTGTGGGAGGAAGAGCATGGTAGGCAGGTGGTTGATAAGCGGGTTGTTGGTGAACTTGATTGTTTCCGTGGGGTGGATATGGGTTTCTTTGGGTTTGATATTGATTTGGAGCTCGTGGTTGGTTTTGCTTGTTGCGATTGAGGTTGTTTTGGTTTTGAGGTGGAAAACCGAGTGGTGAAAGGAAGTTGTTTGAACGATAACTGAGCAAATTGCGGTTACCTTGAGGACGTGCTTGATAGCCTCCCGTCGAAAAGTTACCTTTGGCGGCATACACATTTTCCGGATTGTCATGAGTCGAAGGACAATCGGTGTATGAATGAGAACCCCCGCATATTTCACATGTCTGACTCAAAGCATTAACTTGCGCATTGATGGCTTTGGTATTTTTAGCGGTTTGTAGAGCAAGTGTTTCAACAAGCGAAGTAAGCTTATCGATTCTCTTGTCGCTCTCACTAGTACTAGCACTAGCCACATTAGTCCGAACACTATTGGTTTGCACTCTAGACTTATTGTCAATAATATCCCATGCGGCATTAGAAGACTTAACCAAAATATTATCCCCCCGAGGCACTATTTAGTGAATCTTGGTCATTCATGCTTAAACCATTGTAAAAAGTATTAATTTGATGTATTTTTGTGAAACCATGTTGTGGACACTTTCTTAAAAGTTCCTTAAAACGGTCCCAAGATTCACTAAATGTCTCACCGTACTTTTGTTCAAAGTTAATGATTTCATTCCGCAAAGTGGTCGTACGTGAGGGTGGGAAAAAGTAGTTGATGAATTTAGTCTCTAAATCCGACCACGTAAGAATACTCTGTGGTTGATCCTTATCAAGCCAATGGCGGGCTTGTCCCTCTAAGGAGAAAGGAAAAAGTTGCAAGCGAATCACTTCTTGTGAAACCCCATTATACTTAACCGTATTAGTGAGTTGAAGAAACCTTTTTATATGGTCATGAGGATCATCAAGTGTACGCCCCAAGAATGGTTGAGCAGAGACCATTTGAATGAAGCCGGATTTGAGTTCAAAGTTGTTGGCTCCAATCTCGGGTATGACAATAGTATCGGTGTTACCCTCTACTTGCGATTGCAAAAGCTCGATCATTGGTCGATTGTCCATGGTGACAATAGGTGGAGCTACGACTTCGGCTTGAATTGCTTTCTTCTTATGAGCACGGGTACGCATACACACCTACAAAAAGAAAAGAAAGATAGACAAGAAATATTTTTTGTTTTTTTATGTTTTTCTATTATTTTTTTTTGGATTTTTGAATTTTTTTTATTTTTTTTATTTTTTTTAGGATTTTTGGAAAATTTAAGCAAGAAAAATAACGTTAAAAAATGAACGGATCCCAAAATCCAACGCGTCTCTCACTAAAAACCGTTAATCTTAACGAAAAGAGCCGGCAGCGGCGCCATTTAATACAAGGGTTTACCTCGTATGAAAGTTCGTTAAACCAGTCAATTCGAAGCGACTCAGTCGTTCTTGGTGGAAAATAAAATGGGTTGTTTGGTTACCTATTTTAAACTAAAAGCAAATATGAAAATGTCGTTGAGTAAAAATAAAAGCTTTGAAAATTAAACTAAAAATGACGAGTTAAAAATAAATGATATTGAAACTTAAAAAGTTAAAGGAGGACTGAAAACTTAAAACTTTATAAAACATAAAAACTTAAACCATCAGAATGTAACAAGTGCATTCTGTCGGAATGTAGTGAAAACAAAACCATCGGAATATCAAAGTAAAATCCATCGGAATATCAAAGTAAATTCCATCGGAGTAACAACTTAAGCATCGGAATAATAGTGGACAAATTCTATCGGAATGTAATTCTATCTGAATGTCAATGTAAGTTGTCGCAATGTTCAGAGTATCAGAATAATTAACAACAAAAACTATCAGAATAACACTCTGTCGGAATATAACTTCTATCGGAATATAGCTAGCAAAAATTAGGCAGCGTTTCATCTTAAAATAGCCTTAAGCCCCGTCGCAATATACGATCGCAATGAGCGATCGCAATGACGATCGGAATAAGGGGGAAATAAACTTGATCTCAAAGTAAAACCCTAAGGGTTATTGCGATCACACTGAAACCGTCGGAATGTAGCGTCGCAATGAGTAAACCCTATGATTGTGATGGAAATGGCACAATATTCGGATGGATGAGCATAAGCTAAAATACCAATAAGCACTTCTAAAAAGAACACTTAACAAAAACTTAACAAACTCAATAAGCACAATTTTGAAGACTTTTAAAATACGAAATAAGCAAACTTTATGAATCAAACTTTTAAAAAGACTAAACTTTTAAGAAAACCAAAAGGTAAATAAGCTAGATACTAAATAAGCCAAAAAGCATAACAAGCTTTAAGCTTAATCGTATAAAAACTTATATAGGATTAAAAAGATAAACTTTTTAATCACATAAACATCAAGATTAAACAAAATCAAAGATAATTTTCGGATCAAACAATTAAAAATCAAGAAAGGTAGAAAGAGATTGAATATAAAAAACTTAACTTGAACTTGTAGATTAAAAGATTCAAAAATACAAGATTGAATTAAGGCTTGAACATGAAAGAAAGAAAAGATAAAGTTTTAGTGAGAGAAAGTTAAACACTTTCTCTCTCTAAAATGAAAACTAAAGAAAGAAAAAATGAACTAGCTAAATTAACTAACACCCTCCTAATGTGTCATTAGGAGGGTATATATAGGAGGTGGGGAGGTGCATGTGTTGCTTCCTTCTTTCTTTCTTCTCGTCTCGACTCGATTTAAATTCTTTGTCTTTCTCGACGTCGTCTCGGGATTTGTCGATATAAATTGAACTTGTCCTATAACTTTCCTCTTCAATTAGACTTGAATTCTTCGACTTCATTAAACTTCCGTCTTTAGACTTTTTCTTCGATAAATCTTCAGAATAGACCTTGGACTTCTGTTCTTTTTGCACTCTTGATCTTTTGACTTTGTCTTTTGTCGTTTTCTTCGATAAAAGCCCGTGATAGCCCGTGCTTCCTTTTTCATATTTTTATACTGAAACACAATAAAAACACAAACCACGCATATTTCCGACTTTTACGACATAAAATACACGTTTTGGTCTTGTTATTATTGGAAATAAGTGGTAAAATGATAAGTGTTTTCACACTTATTAGTCTTCTTCAAAGGATGGCCTTGGGAATCATCATCAATCTTATTTGAGGAAGATTGTGTGAGGGTTTTCCTCTTTCTAGACCCACGTCTAACCTTCTTGGTATTAATTGACGTTTGCTTCTGACGAGGTCCAGATGAAGCTCCAGGCTTTTTGCCTTGTAGATCCCCTTCTCCAGTTGGAGAAGTGTCTTTTGGAGCTTTGTACACTATTGGACCATCTGCTGAGCAGATGTCCAGCATGGGTTGTGTAAGAGGAGGATCAATGGTGCTGACTGGAATGTTCCAGCGAGTAAGATCAAAGGTCTTAAAAGTTAGTTGCTCTCCAGTTATTTTTGAAAAATCATTTCCAAGATGGTCAGCAAAAAGGAGAGATAGAAATCTGGTGTACACAACGTTTTTCTCTCTAGTCTTTTTCTCTAGCTTCGCATGGAGATCTTCAAAAATAATCCTCCCAACATCAGCTTTGACCCCCTTGGACAGAGAGTATAAAATGATAGCATCTTATTGGTTGATCTGGTCAAGACCTCCAGTTTTCTCCCCAAACATTCGATGAGTATGGTCATCAATAATTTCCATCTTGGTGGCAAAACACTCCCTTTTAACCCCCTTTTTCAGAAATTTCTTCAGTATACCCAATTTCTTTAAAGAAATTTTTAACAATCATAAAATCATCAGGTACTGCTTCATACTCATTAGGGTTTTCCAAATAATCTAACCCCAAAACTTTTCTAAATGATTTTAACCCAAATCTACCATGGATCCCCATCGTGGTAGAATCAAACTCAATGGACTTCTTGTTGTTAGAAGCCTCTGCTGTAAACCAAAACTCTTTTAGCACATTTTGAAACATCATACCAGGATCTTCAAATAAAGCATGCCTTAAAACACTTTTGGTTAGATAAGTCAAAACTTGTTCCCCAGGAACAGACTTAATGGATTCAGGTTTAAGCAAGGTGATGTTGTTTGGTTTGAAGAAGTTGTCATCAATGGGATAGTTAACATGAGTGGATGGTTTAAGAGTGATTTTGGTGATCTTGGGGGTGGAAGATGATTCAGCCATTTATGTTTCTGTGTGTGTTTTGAAAGAGAGAAAGGTTGTGTGTGTTTATGGATGAAAAGATTTGTAAGCGTGGAATAAAATCCAATTGTTAGGGATTATATAAAAAACTTTAACTGAATTGTAAAAAGTTTTTAAAACCATTTGAAAAAGTTATAAATCTTTTAGGGTTTCTTTTGAACATTTGGCACAAACTTTCTTATTAATGTTCTACAAAAAGGTATGAGTTTCTGTTGCTTTGAACACTGAAACGTCCCATGTGTCAGGAAGTTGTTGACTGTGGATGGAGACGTTTGAAATTTCCTTAATTAACAAATGACACCTTTTTGAAAGAATGTTTGTTTTATTCACATGATATTTAATGCCATTAACTCTTTTGAATCACATGATTGATGGGTTTTAAATGATGTTGCTCAGATATGCTAAAGCTGATGGTTATACTCATGACTCATGAGCTTCAGTGCGTTAGATGAGGCGACAAAACCCCATATACATGTTCACATAAGTGAACAAGACATATGACATTGCACGCTCCTCTACTCAGGCCTAGCTACTCATTTTTATTTAAAACTTTGTTCAGCATTGTTGAAGAAATCTTTTGATGACTGGTGATTTATTTGTTCAGCTTCAGAGAATCAGATAAGGCGACAAAACATCATATACACAATCACATAAAGTGAAATAGATACATGACATTGCACACTCCTTTACTCAGACAATGCTACTTAACATTAATCAAAATCTTTTAAGAAATGCCGAACCTTCAAGCTTTTTCAGTGAATGTTGAAGGTTCAGGTTTTGTATCATCAATGTTCAGCATACCAAGCTCCATTATCAATCTTTTGAAAGTTGGTTCATCCAATGGTTTGGTGAAGATATCAGCCAATTGGTATTGAGTGGGGATGAAATGTAATTCAATGTCCCCTTTCACAATGTGATCTCTGATAAAGTGATATCTGATATCAATGTGTTTTGTTCTTGAGTGGAGGACTAGATTATTGGATATTGCAATAGCACTAGTGTTATCACAAAAGATTGGTACCTTTTCATATTCTATGTCATAATCAGCCAGTTGGCTTTTCATCCAAAGAACATTGGCACAACATCCAGCAGCTGCCACATATTCAGCTTCTTCTAAAGACATGGCAACGGTTTGTTGCTTTTTAGACTCCAACACACAAGTTTGCCACCTAGCAATTGGCAGGCACCAGAAGTGCTTTTTCTGTCCAAATTGCAACTAGTATAGTCAGAATCTGAGTACCCCTTTAGATCAAAACCTGAGGATTTGGGGTACCAAAGACCTATACTTGGTGTACCTTTTAGGTATCTGAAGATTCTCTTAACAGCAGTAAGGTGTGATTCCTTTGGATCTGCTTAGTATCTTGCACAAAGGCATGTAGAGAATTGAATGTCAGGTCTGCTTACAGTTAAGTACATGAGTGACCCAATCATACCTCTATGCTGAGTCTCATTGACTGATTTTCCAGTGAGATAAGGTCCTAAGTTGTTAGGGGGTACCATTGGAGTCTTCACTGAAGCACAATTGATATCATACTTCTTTAGCAGATCCTTGACATATTTTTCTTGATTGATGGAGATACCTTGGTCAGATTGTTTAATCTAAAGACCAAGGAAGTATGTGAGTTCTCCCATCATACTCATCTCAAACTTGCTGGTCATAAGCTTGGCAAATTGTTTGCAAAGTTTCAATCTTGTAGAACCAAAGATGATGTCATCCACATAAATTTGTACCAAAATGGTGTCAATTTTAGATTTATAGATGAACAAGGTGCTATCTATTTTTCCTCTGACAAATTTATGTTCAATGAGAAAAGTTTAGAGAGTTTCATACCATGCTCTTGGAGCTTGCTTCAGTCCATACAAGGCTTTGTAAATCTTGTAGACATGATTTGGGTATTTACTACTCTCACAGCCAAGAGGCTGGGTAACATAAACTTCTTCTTTTAGGTCACCATTTAGGAATGCACTTTTGACATCCATTTGGTAGATTATGAAGTTTATGTAAGTGGCATATGCAAGGAAGATTCGTATGGCTTCCATACATGCAACTGGAGCAAAGGTTTGATCAAAATCAACACTAGGCTCTTGATTGAATCCTTGGGCCACCAGCCTACCTTTATTTTTGGTCACTGCATTAGTTTCATCTATTTTGAGCTTGTAAACCCATTTAGTGCCAGTAGTTGATTTACCATATGGAAGAGGAACCAATTTCCAGACTTTGTTCCTTTCAAATTGATTGAGTTCCTCTTGCATGGCATCCACCCATCCAGGGTGTGTGTGAGTGCTTCAGAGACCTTTGTAGGTTCAATTTCTGAGAGAAAGTTTGCATAAAGGCCTTCCTCCAGATGAAGCAGCACTCAGTTTCTTTGCCATAGATCTAGTGACTCTACCTTCACTAGGATTACCTATTATGTTCACCAGTTGTATGTGACTATTTTGAGTCCAAGATTTTTGTGGAGCTGGAGAATAGGTACTGGTATCATGATTAGAGCTAGAACTTGGAAGTCCATGACATGGTCTTGGACTTGGAATGTCTCTAGTGTCTACTGAAGGATATTCAGTGGACAAGGGTTCAATCATTGGAGGACTTCCTTCTTGGTCAGAAGAAGCATATCCAAGACCTAATTCCCTAGAGATGATAGGAGAGCTTTGAGCAAGGGGCTCTGATTGTTCTTCAGCAGCTGTATATGATTGATCATTTTGATCATGTATGTCAGCATGCTGATTGTTTTAAGACTGACCATTTTGGTCATTTGTGTCACACTCGCAAAATATCAGAGTATAATGGCAACCAGGGAGTGGTGACGTCATGATTATCATACACACAGTTACAAAGAACGACCTCTAAATGAGACGTTCGGAAAATTGATCACTTGCATTTGATAAAATAAAGAGTTTTAACATAGTGCGGAAGCATAAAAACTGGTCACAGATACAAAAACATAGTTTCCAAATAGTACAAATGATCTTTATTTTCAATAGAAATGACGGCAGTGCATGAGACCTCACATAGCATCTTCATTCTTAATACCTGAGAAAAACATTGCTAAAGCGTCAACATAAAGTTGGTGAGTTCATAGGTTTAGTTAATTTGAAGTGTTTAATGAACCACAAGATTTTTCTCAAACATGATGACAATATAACAAATACAAAGTCATCATAAAAGCATTTATTACAGTCTAAGCTCGTGACACCAAAGCGTTAACAACACCGGCAGTATAATCATATAAATGTAGCCCAACTGGATGCCTAAACCCACGACATCCTATCTCAGACTCAAATGAAACTGTGCCCGCTTGTCCCCTGTTGGACCAAGACGGACAGGGGCGTCAACCCCGATAGATCTATCCATAACATTCGCGCTTACACAGAGTAATTAACGGTTCACGATTCACGGGCCAAAGCAACTGGGTTTTTAGTGGGACTTAGACTAGTATATAAATCAGTAAATGCACTTGTGTTCATACGTTAAATCAAGCAATGTCTCACCCCAAAAAGCAGTAAAAGCAGTTAAAAAGTGGGGCTATAAACTCACCTCGTTAAATAGGCAAAGTGATGGAAATGCAAATGTAGCTCGAGAATACGATCACGTTATCCGCGACCTAGTTAAGTATAAAGTTTGTGTCACGAAAATGACAAATAATACAGAAAGCATGCATGACATCCTAGTTGTGCTTGACGATAAATTTTGTTTACGGAAATCACGACAATTAAAACTTGGTTATTTATTAAACGGGCTTTGGTTTCTATAACACATTTCATACACAAAAAAAATCTATGTGGGCTTATATAACCCGGCTGTCCAAACAGCCCAAACCACCCAAGAAAGATAATGGGCTCGGCCCATGTCTATTTGGTTTGACCCGGCCCAGGTGGCGTTAATAACAAAGATGGGGGGGGGGACAAGATATTACTCCCTCTGACATTTTGTTCTCATATCTTTACGCCTAAACAAAACATGCACATAAATAATCTCTCTCTCTCTCTCTCTCTCACCGACCCTCTCATCTCTCTCTTTTCTGGGTTACTACTTGTTCGAGTCGCATCATTATTCATCAAATCACCCCATATATAGTTAAGTCCGGTTCATAAACATCATGTGGTGGTGTTTCTGGTTCGATTATTGGTTCGTATGACATGGGTTTTATCTCCTTATGTGTTTAATCCGAATCTTGATGTGGGTTTCATGGTATCCATGAATGATTCTTCTGGAAAGATAAGTTTATTAATCATTTAGTTTCCATAAAACAAAGTCTTGCGTTTTCTTGATAATCCTTCGAAAATATAAGGTTTTCTTGTTTTATAAATACTTGATTTAATCCTAATTAGATGATTCCGATTCGAATTTGAATAAATTAAAAATTAGGGTTTCTTATCAATTGGGGGTTTTGATAGATCTTGCGTGTATAAATGTTTCATTAACGTTTTCTTTAATAAAAATATGTTAATTGTATTAATTTTTAAAATTAGGGTTTCGGTAAAATTAGGGTTTCATTCATACCTCATTATTAATCTAATTAAATGGTTGATTCGCGTTTATATAATGTTTAATTAAAGTTTTAAAACGATTTGTAAAAATTAGGGTTTCGAATTAACTTGGGGTTTCTTTAATCCTACATATTATTATAATTAACTAATGTTTCTAAGCATTAATTGATGTTAATACGCGATAGAATCAATTTACAGAAATTAGGGTTTTATATAATTTGGGGTTTTTCATACCCGCGAGTTTAATTAAGATTAATTAGCCTTTTTGTGAAATGAATTGTGTTAATTTTATGTTATGACTGATTTTAGAACAATTAGGGTTTCGGCAGATTGGGTGGTTGATTTTCAATGGGACTTGAGTACTACTGTTATTAACAATATTAGATTTAAACAAAAACATGGATAAAACGCAGCAAGAGGGTCTCGGTCAAATGGGGGGTGTGGTCTCGACAGAAATGGTGGTTTTGGGTCGTGGGTCCAAAGTCCAAATTGATATCACCTTGTTTTTTTTATTATTATGTTTTAATGTTTAAACAGGATGGTTTCAAAAACTAACTCAATTTGATACATGTTTTCGCAGATAGGGTTTTGGTTTGGACAAGCACAAACTAAATGTATGCAGCAAGTAAAAGAAAAGGTGGATAAACGACTCACAATGAAGGGGTTTCCGGCTTGGTGGATTCGGGCAGGAAAAGAATGGCTTGGCTGGAAACTCAGTAGCTTTGTTCAACCCATATTTGTTTTGTGTTGTAATAATATTTTGTGTTTAAGGACTGTGTTGAGACTGTGAAAAATTGTGATAGTATTTAACTTGTAATAATTTGCTTAGGGTTAGTCTAAATCTGGAATTGGTATGCTTGTGACATACCCAAATGGGGTAATCTTGGCCTGTGTGCTGGATTTATCTGGTGAGTGGACTTATAAAATAAGTCAGTATATTGTAGGTTTGACTTGGGTTGACTGAGATTAACCAATTTGAAAATCTGAATAAAAAGTTTACCAAGTTTGATTTTTATTCACTGTTTGTGTTAAATTAGCTTGTATCATTCGGCCCAGCAAGGGTTTATCAAAATGACATGAGTTTTAGACGCGTATACTTAACAACAAGAACTCATAATATGAACGTTGAATCACATGACTTAGACAAACGTGGATACGGTTGTTCTCGAAACGTAATAAATATTCCATAAACGGCACATACCGTTGACAAGTAAAACGTTTATAAATGAGCACGTCTTATTATAATAGATGCGAAAATTCAAGTTGTTACATTCGCTCTCCCTAAAGAGGGCTTTGTCCGCAAAGCAAAACAAACGATAAATTTAAGTCGATACCACATTAGTAAACAAATGAGGATACTTCATAAATATGAGATAACTTCTCAATTTGTTAAATCCACAAGGTTCAAAGCTCACATTAAATCAATACATGGAAAAATAAAGATGAAAAATTGACGGATGTCACAGTATCCCCATGTTTTAGAGATTTCGTCACGAAATCAAGACGTCGTTGTAGTAGGGTGATTAGCGAAAAGATGAGGATACTTGCTCTTGAATTGGTCTTCACGTTCCCATGTGTATTCTGGACCTCTACGTGCATTCCGACGGATTTTCACGATAGGTATACGACTTTGCTTGAGCTGTTTGACCTGACGGTCCATGACCTCCACCGGTTCTTCTACGAAGTTGAGTTTGTCGTCGAGTTGGATCTCTTCTAAAGGGATAACGAGTGTCTCGTCGGATAAGCATTTCTTCAGATTGCAAATGTGGAACACATTATGCACTCGGCTAAGTTCTTGAGGTAACTCCAAACGATAGGCCACGGGGCCAATCCTCTCTATAATCTTGAATGGTCCAATGTAACGAGGATTCAACTTTCCACGCTTTCCAAAGCGAATCACACCCTTCCAAGGTGAGACCTTCAACATGACTCTATTGCCAACCTCAAACTCAAGAGGTTTGCGTCTCATGTCAGCATAACTCTTTTGTCGATCTCTTGCGGCTTGCATACGGCTCTTGATCTTAAAGATCTTCTCAGTAGTCTCATGTATGATCTCGGGTCCAGTGAGTTGGGCCTCACCAACCTCTGCCCAACACACGGGTGAACGACACTTTCTACCATACAATGCTTCGAACGGTGCTGCCTTAATGCTAGTGTGATAACTATTGTTGTATGAGAACTCCACCAGAGGCAGGTGCCTATCCCATCTATTTCCAAAGTCGATCACACAAGCCCTCAGCATATCTTCTAGGGTTTGAATGGTCCTTTCACTTTGACCGTCAGTTTGGGGATGATACGCAGTGCTCATATCCAACTGCGTTCCCAACGCTTTCTGCAGCGATTTCCAAAACTGTGAAGTAAATCGGCTATCTCGGTTAGAGATTATAGACACAGGCACACCATGCCTCGTGACTACTTCCTCCAAGTATGTTCTTGCTAACTTATCCATTCCATTTGTCTCCTTGATTGGTATGAAGTGAGCCGATTTGGTGAGTCGGTCGACGATGACCCAAATAGTGTCAAATCCAGCTGAGGTTTTAGGTAGCTTTGTAATGAAATCCATAGTGATCCTTTCCCACTTCCATTCTGGCAGTTCGGGTTGGACCAATAATCCTGATGGTTTCATGTGTTCGGCCTTGACCTTGGCACAAGTCAAGCACTTGCCAACATATGTAGCAATGTCCGCCTTCATGTTCGGCCACCAATACAACATCTTAAGGTCATGATACATCTTGTCAGATCCCGGATGTATGAAGTATTTTGACTTATGCGACTCATGCATAATCAAAGGTCGTAGGTCACCATGGCACGGTAACCAACTCCTATTATCAAGGCATAAAGTCCCATCTGAGCGAGCTTCTAACTCCTTTATCATGCCTTCAACATCTTCAGTCTTGAGAATTTCCTCCTCGACTGCCTCCTTCTGAGCCTTGAGAATTAAGGATGGAAGATCTAAGTCAATGGTCATCACCAAGGCTTTCACTCTAAGAATTCTCTCCTTTCGACTCAAAGCGTCAGCTACGACATTTGCCTTGCCCGGGTGATAACGGATCTCACAATCGTAATCACTGAGCAACTCTAGCCAACGTCGTTGTCTCATGTTGAGTTCTTTTTGATTCAAGATGTGTTGTAGACTTTTATGATCAGTGAATACAACACACTTTGTGCCATAAAGGTAGTGTCTCCAAATCTTCAGGGCAAACACCACTGCTCCTAACTCTAGATCATGAGTTGTGTAGTTCTTCTCGTTCACTTTTAGTTGTCTTGACGCATAAGCAATGACCTTAGTCCTTTGCATCAACACCGCACCCAACCCTTTTATGGATGCATCACAATATACTACAAAGTCTTCATTACCCTCGGGTAGGGCTAGTATAGGTGCTTCACACAACATCTGCTTCAATGTTTGGAATGCCAAATCTTGATCCTCTTTCCACTCAAACTTCTTGTCCTTTTGAGTTAACTCCGTCATTGGTTTAGCTATCTTGGAGAAACCCTCAATGAATCTCCTATAGTAACCAGCAAGACCTAAAAATTGGCGGATCTCCGTGGGTGTTGTAGGAGTCGCCCAATCTTTCACAGCCTCGATCTTAGCAGGATCAACGTGAATACCACTGCTATCGATTACATGCCCAAGGAATTGCACCGTGTTTATCCAAAACTCACATTTGGAAAACTTTGCATATAACTTCTCCTTCCTCAGCAACTCTAGTATGGTCTTCAAATGCTCTTTGTGTTCTTCTTCATTACGAGAGTAGATGAGAATATCATCGATAAATACAATCACAAACTTGTCCAAGTATGGTTTGCAAACTCGGTTCATGAGATCCATGAATACCGCGGGTGCGTTTGTCAAACCAAAAGGCATAACTTGGAACTCGTAGTGTCCGTACCGGGTTCTAAAAGCCGTCTTGTGGACGTCTTCTTCTCTAACCCTTAGCTGATGATATCCCGACCTTAAATCAATCTTCGAGTATATGCTAGATCCTTGCAGTTGGTCGAAAAGATCGTCAATTCTTGGCAATGGGTAGCGGTTCTTTATCGTCAGCTTATTCAACTCTCGGTAATCAATACACATCCTAAAGGATCCATCTTTCTTTTTGACGAATAGGACCGGTGCTCCCCAAGGTGAGGAACTCGGCCTAATGAAACCCTTGCCAGAAAGTTCCTTTAGTTGTTCAGCTAGCTCTTTCATCTCTGCTGGTGCTAAGCGGTATGGGGCTCTAGCGACAGGTGCGGCTCCTGGTGTAAGCTCTATGTGAAACTCCACTTGTCGTGTTGGTGGTAATCCCGGTAAGTCTTCTGGGAATACGTCTGAAAAATCTCTAACGATCGGTACATCTTCAACCTTCTTCTCATGATCTTCTTCTTCCTCCTTTCGCGTTACTTGAATTAAGAACACTGGACATCCCTTCTCAATGTATCTTTGGGTTCTAATACATGAGATGACTTCCAGTCTCGATCCATTCTTCACTCCACTTCTTTCGCCTTGTATGATTAGTACATCGTTTCCATAAGGAACACGGACGCACTTCTCATGACATACAATTTCCGCGTGATGCTTCGACATCCAATCCATTCCAATGATAACATCAAAACTTCCCAATTCTATGGGGAGTAAGTCGATACTGAATGAACGATCTTGTAACCTTAGACTACATCCTTTCAGAATAGCATCAGTGGTCACTGACTTCCCATCGGCTAGTTCTACATTATACTTAATATCTAACGCAGTAGGGGTGATATTTAGGCGTTCACTAAATGCAGATGACACAAAACTCCTATCCGCACCAGAATCAAATAGTACTGAAGCATAGTTGTTATTGACTAGGAACGTACCAGTCACAACATTGTTGTCTTGCACTGCAGCCTCAGCACATAAATGATACACCTTGCTAGGTGCCGTGAATCCACTTGGAGCACTGGTTGTGGCTTGACTATTTCCTCCCCGGTTCCCCTGGTTCTGCTTCTGGTTCCCTTGGTTGTGGTTTTAGTTGCCTCGAATTTGATTACCACGACCTTGGTTCCCACTGCTTGGACACTTATTCTTGTAATGCCCTTTCTCTCCACACCCAAAACAAGTAACATTCGCTCCTTGTCCACCTTGAGTTCCCGGTCCTCTTTGGTTAGCAGGACGGGGTGGAGCTCGACATTCCTTCACCTTATGTCCAGCCTTTCCACAGTTGTAACATGTAGGAGGACATGCTCCCTCGTGGTGTCGGCCACACTTCTCACAGAAAGGAAATCTCCCAGCATAGTTACTAGCATTACTTTGCCCAGCAGTAAACACTCTAGCCACCTTTTGACGCTTGTTTTGACTGTAGTTATTAGTGTTGTTGTTGTTGTTATTGTTGTTGTAGTGATTGCCAGACCACTTCCTCTTGTCTCCAGTATTCTCCCCCAACTCTTGCACCACCTGGTACATCAAACTCTGAGCCATATCGATTGCCTCATGCAAGTCATTTGGCTTTGATGAAGTCACATTCCCCTTGATGCTCAAAGGTAAGCCCTCAATGTATCGCTCCAATAATCGGTCGTCGTTGGGCACCATTTCGGGACACAACAAGATTAGCTCTTGAAAGCGCTGATTGTAAGCAGTAAGAGCGGTACCCTTGACTTTTAAGTTCCATAGCTCAACCTCCATTTGCTTGACTTCATTTCGTGGGCAATACTTCCTAACAAACATAGCTTTGAACTCACTCCAAGGTGTTGCTTGTGCAACATCAATGGTCACTGCATGAGCATAAACATTCCACCAAGTCAAAGCACTATCCACCAATGTGCTTGATGCAAACTTCACCTTATCAGCTTCAGCAACATTGCTAATCCCAAATTGAGATTCCAGCTTCTCAAACCATCTAGTCAAACCTACTGCACCTTCAGTACCACGGAAACTCACTTGTGTAACCGCACGGAATTCCTTGTAGGTGCAGGTCCGCGCATTGGCAACAGTGGCTCCTCGGTTTGTCTCCTCTTGCGTGCTCGCTGCACGGGTCACTTCAGCTGTTGCGAGTGCCTCGGCCACTCGTTCCGCGATCATCTGGCTGAGCATGACTGGGTCAATTCCACCGGTAGCGGCTGGTGGGTTCTGCGTCTCAGATCTTCGAACAGGTGCCATAATCTAAAAGGTAAACAAGATAATAAGGTTTTGCCAGATATAACAATCATGGCACATACGAAACGGTAATGTAATGCTCAACAGTATAAACAAACAAGATATGTGTAAATACCCATAAATAGCCCGTGTTAGGGACATCAACATAACATATAACAATCATTGTTCAAACCACATGTAACCCATATAACATAACTCGGATTTTTTTGTTGCACATGTACCTCATGTAAATATATCTCGTAATTGTTAAATCACATGTATCCCATTTATCATATATTATATAATGTTGAATCACTCGACTCCAATAATAATTGTTCATTACATATATATATATATCCATGTATATATACATACTTAATACTTACAATCCGTATGATAATCAACTAAACACATAGCAGTTATAGTCTAGAGTTACTAAATGCAACCTAGTTCTCTATAACCATGGCTCTGATACCAATCTGTCACACTCCCAAAATATCAGAGTATAATGGCAACCAGGGAGTGGTGACGTCATGATTATCATACACACAGTTACAAAGAACGACCTCTAAATGAGACGTTCGGAAAATTGATCACTTGCATTTGATAAAATAAAGAGTTTTAACATAGTGCGGAAGCATAAAAACTGGTCACATATACAAAAACATAGTTTCCAAATAGTACAAATGATCTTTATTTTCAATAGAAATGACGGCAGTGCATGAGACCTCACATAGCATCTTCATTCTTAATACCTGAGAAAAACATTGCTAAAGCGTCAACATAAAGTTGGTGAGTTCATAGGTTTAGTTAATTTGAAGTGTTTAATGAACCACAAGATTTTTCCCAAACATGATGACAATATAACAAATACAAAGTCATCATAAAAGCATTTATTACAGTCTAAGCTCATGACACCGAAGCGTTAACAACACCGGCAGTAAAATCATATAAATGTAGCCCAACTGGATGCCTAAACCCACGACATCCTATCTCAGACTCAAATGAAACTGTGCCCGCTTGTCCCTTGTTGGACCAAGACGGACAGGGGCGTCAACCCCGATAAATCTATCCATAACATTCGCGCTTACACAGAGTAATTAACGGTTCACGATTCACGGGCCAAAGCAACTGGGTTTTTAGTGGGACTTAGACTAGTATATAAATCAGTAAATGCACTTGTGTTCATACGTTAAATCAAGCAATGTCTCACCCTAAAAATCAGTAAAAGCAGTTAAAAAGTGGGGCTATAAACTCACCTCGTTAAATAGGCAAAGTGATCGAAATGCAAACGTAGCTCGAGAATACGATCACGTTATCCGCGACCTAGTTAAGTATAAAGTTTGTGTCACGAAAATGACAAATAATACAGAAAGCATGCATGACATCCTAGTTGTGCTTGACGATAAATTTCGTTTACGGAAATCACGACAATTAAAACTTGGTTATTTATTAAACGGGCTTTGGTTTCTATAACACATTTCATACACAAAAAAATCTATGTGGGCTTATATAACCCGGCTGTCCAAACAGCCCAAACCACCCAAGAAAGATAATGGGCTCGGCCCATGTCTATTTGGTTTGACCCGGCCCAGGTGGCGTTAATAACAAAGATGGGGGGGACAAGATATTACTCCCTCTGACATTTTGTTCTCATATCTTCACGCCTAAACAAAACACGGACATAAATAATCTCTCTCTCTCTCTCTCTCTCTCTCACCGACCCTCTCATCTCTCTTTTCTGGGTTACTACTTGTTCGAGTCGCATCATTATTCATCAAATCACCCCATATATAGTTAAGTCCGGTTCATAAACATCATGTGGTGGTGTTTCTGGTTCGATTATTGGTTCGTATGACATGGGTTTTATCTCCTTATGTGTTTAATCCGAATCTTGATGTGGGTTTCATGGTATCCATGAATGATTCTTCTGGAAAGATAAGTTTATTAATCATTTAGTTTCCATAAAACAAAGTCTTGCGTTTTCTTGATAATCCTTCGAAAATATAAGGTTTTCTTGTTTTAAAAATACTTGATTTAATCTTAATTAGATGATTCCGATTCGAATTTGAATAAATTAAAACGTAGGGTTTCTTATCAATTGGGGGTTTTGATAGATCTTGCGTGTATAAATGTTTCATTAACGTTTTCTTTAATAAAAATATGTTAATTGTATTAATTTATAAAATTAGGGTTTCGGTAAAATTAGGGTTTCATTCATACCTCATTATTAATCTAATTAAATGGTTGATTCGCGTTTATATAATGTTTAATTAAAGTTTTAAAACGATTTGTAAAAATTAGGGTTTCGAATTAATTGGGGGTTTCTTTAATCCTACATATTATTATAATTAACTAATGTTTCTAAGCATTAATTGATGTTAATACGCGATAGAATCAATTTACAGAAATTAGGGTTTTATATAATTTGGGGTTTTTCATACCCGCGAGTTTAATTAAGATTAATTAGTCTTTTGTGAAATGAATTGTGTTAATTTTATGTTATGACTGATTTTAGAACAATTAGGGTTTCGGCAGATTGGGTGGTTGATTTTTAATGGGACTTGAGTACTACTGTTATTAACAATATTAGATTTAACAAAAACATGGATAAAACGCAGCAAGAGGGTCTCGGTCAAATGGGGGGGGGGGGTGGTCTCGACAGAAATGGTGGTTTTGGGTCGTGGGTCCAAAGTCCAAATTGATATCACCTTGTTTTTTTATTATTATGTTTTAATGTTTAAACAGGGTGGTTTCAAAAACTAACTCAATTTGATACATGTTTTCGCAGGTAGGGTTTTGGTTTGGACAAGCACAAACTAAATGTATGCAGCAAGTAAAAGAAAAGGTGGATAAACGACTCACAATGAAGGGGTTTCCGGCTTGGTGGATTCGGGCAGGAAAGGAATGGCTTGGCTGGAAACTCAGTAGCTTTGTTCAACCCATATTTGTTTTGTGTTGTAATAATATTTTGTGTTTAAGGACTGTGTTGAGACTGTGAAAAATTGTGATAGTATTTAACTTGTAATAATTTGCTTAGGGTTAGTCTAAATCTGGAATTGGTATGCTTGTGACATACCCAAATGGGGTAATCTTGGCCTGTGTGCTGGATTTATCTGGTGAGTGGACTTATAAAATAAGTCAGTATATTGTAGGTTTGACTTGGGTTGACTGAGATTAACCAATTTGAAAATCTGAATAAAAAGTTTACCAAGTTTGATTTGTATTCACTGTTTGTGTTAAATTAGCTTGTATCATTCGGCCCAGCAAGGGTTTATCAAAATGACATGAGTTTTAGACGCGTATACTTAACAACAATAACTCATAATATGAACGTTGAATCACATGACTTAGACAAACGTGGATACGGTTGTTCTCGAAACGACTACTCCTATCAAAATGAAAAGCAGCAAGCTGAACTTGATTTGAAGAAGCGAGCCTTTATCAGAGAAAGGAAAGCCGTTGCGCGTTAGCGCATCCGTTTCTTGCTCGTTAGCGCCCTTCCTTCAGCTGGCTTCGCCTTATCTATTCATCTCTTTTTTCAAATGGAGATTTAGGGATCTCTCTTGTTCATAGATCTTGAAACCAGACCTATTAATAAATATTCCATAAACGGCACATACCGTTGACAAGTAAAACGTTTATAAATAAGCACGTCTTATTATAATAGATGCGAAAATTCAAGTTGTTACAATTTGTGTTTCCTTGCTGATCATCTTGATCTTTTTGAGATTGATCATTATTTGATTGACAGCCACCAGTATGTGATACTGAAGGATTTCCTTTTGTAGGACTTGTCATATCTTCAAATGGATCAATATGAGGAACTGAATTGCTTGTTTGATATTTTTGAAAAGGCTCATAATGATTAAATTCATCAGATGGATAATTTTGAGATTCATGTATATGAAGTTCATCATCTGATGGATTTGTAAAAGTGAGAGCTTCAGAACTTTCATTGAATGTGATGTGATAGGTTTCTTCAAGACATTGTCTTCTTGTGTTGAAGACTCTGTATGCTTTAGATACTAGGGAGTATCCAAGAAAATAACCATCATCAGATTTTTCATCAAACTTTCCAAGGTGATCCTTGTGATTGTGAATGAATACTGGACACCCAAACACATGTAAGAATGAAATGTTTGGAATTCTCCCCCTGAAGACTTCATAGGGAGTCTTCATGTGTCTCTTCACAATAATGGATCTATTTTGAGTGTAGCAAGCAGTAGCTACAACATCAGTCGAAAAGTGCTTAGAGAGAGCATATCCATCAAGCATTGTTCTTGCTGCTCCAATCAAAGTTATGTTCCTTCTTTCAGCCACACCATTTTGTTCAGGTGTGTAAGGAGATGAGAAATTTTGGGAAATTCCTTTGTCATCACATAATTTGATCAATGAGTGATTTCTGAATTCAGTGCCATTGTCAGTTCTGAGTTGTTTGACATGAGTGTCATTTTGATTTTCAACTCTTTTGATGAATGACATAATGGCATCTGATGCATGGCTTTTTCTTTGTCAGAAAATATACCCAGGTGTACCTTGAGTACTCATCAACAATGACAAGTGTATATTTTTCGTGACAAATGGCCCTATGTGATAATGGGCCAAATAAGTCCATGTGAAGTAAATGAAGACTTTATTTGATTGAGAAAGTTTGCTTTGTTTTGAAACTGGCCCTATGGTGCTTCCCTTTTTCACATGCTGAGCACGGTTTGTCCTTGGAGTAGACAAGTGAGGGAAGACCAATAACAAGATTTTGATTTGCTAGCAGAGTTATTGTTTTGAAATTGAGATGTGAGAGCCTCTTATGCCAAATCCAATTGGTAATACTGGAGGCTTTAGCAAAGAAGCATGTCTCATAAGTTGAGTTCATGTACATGACATAGACATCTTTGACTCTTGGAGCAATCATCACAATTTCATGATTGGAGTTGAAGATTGTACCCTTTTTGTCATCAAACAACACAAGATACTTTGCATCACAAAGTTGACTTATGCTGATGAGGTTGTTCTTTAATCCATTTACATATGCTACCCTTGAGAAAACTATACCATTGCATTTCACTGAACCAAATCCTTCAGTAGTAGCTGATGAGTTATCACCAAAAACAACTTTAGGACCTTGTTCCTCCTTATACTTGTGCAGATAACTTTTGGTGCCAGTCATATGCCTTGAGCAACCACTATCTAGGTACCAAATGGGCTTCCTGAGATCACACTACACAAGTTAAGGAAATGGTCAGTTTTGTTTTGAAACCCACCTTTGTTGGGTGGGGGTTTTAGATCTAGAAGGTGTTCTAGATCTGAAGGGTCCTCTTGTTGAGGGTATGTGTGATTGCTCAGAAGAAGAAGAGGTCTGAATAGCATTATCTTTCTTAGCCTGAAGGGCTTCACCTCTTCTTAATCACTCTATATGGTTGTGATCAGATGTAGTGTAGACATCGCTTCCACAAGTCTCACAACATTTGGTAATAGAGTTTGGGTTTCTTGGTTTAATACCTCTTTTGAGTGAGATGATTCGATTATGTCCATGAGTGTCATGGTCATAACTTCCATAAATATTACAAATAGGGTAATAATGGTAGTCATCTGGGTTATGATTGCCCATACCACAATGAATGCATGGTGGGAAAGGCATATTTCGCCTGGAATGAGATGATTCAGATTTGTGAGCATCAGCACTTGTTTTGGCCAACATATACTGAGTGTGTTCACAAGTGCGATGATCAGTCCTTTCACATTTAGTACAATAAATCACTCTTAAGCAAGTTTGAGTGAGATGGTTGTTTTGACCACATAACTCACAAGCTCTTTTGAATTGTGTCTTGTACTTTAAATGAGGAGAATCTGAAGGTTCATCTCTGAATTGTGTTGGTGTTTGCTGATGTCTGAGTTGTATTTTAAGATCATTGATCTCTTGCATGAAAAGAGACATTCTTTTATCTTCCTCAGATTTAGCATTTTTCAGTTTATTTGATGAAACTGAAGAGGAAGTTCCCATATGTGAACCTTCAGCAGGAGCTGAAGAGTTCTTTGAAGTGTCAGTTTTGACATGTTTGGAAGAACTACCTTTGTGTGTGGTGTGTGACTTGATGATAGACTGGACAATTTTAGGTCCAGTAGAGGGTTCAACACCAACTAGCTTCTCCAAAGGAGGAAGTGGGTTACTTACTTCATTCTCTATATCATCATCTGAGTCATCCTCAGTAACTGAGGATTCAACTGGTGCTGAAGTGTCAACACATGCTTGTAACTCAGGAAGAAGGATTCGTCCAGTGTCATGATTGGGTAAATTCTCTTCACCTGACCTTTCAATGTCAGGGATTGAGCTACCATCCTCATTTGAGGCTTTGACAAAGACAATAGATTTGGTACTGGAGGATCCTTCAGCACCAAGCATTTTCTTCTTTTGAGCAGGTATTTGTTCACTTATGCATTGATTAACCCTATCAGAGTTTTTAAGCCAAGATTTAACAATGTCATTTGCTTCTTTTATTTCCACTCTAAGAGAGTTATTTTCTTCCAAAATTTCTTTGTTCAATTGTTGAAAAGTAAGAATATCAAGTTTAGCTTCTTTTAGCTCTATTTGCTTACTTTCAAAATCTTCAAGTTGTAAAACAAGTTTGTGAAATTTTTCAACCAAATTGTTTCTTTGCTCTTCAACAAATTTTAGATCAATGCACAAGTAATCAAAGACAAATTTAATGTAATCTTTATCTTCTAATTCAAGAAGAGTTTGTACCTTTTTTATTGTAACATTTACCCATTCTCCATTTTTGGCACTTTCTTTGGTGACAACATTTGAGCTTGCCCCTTCATCATCAGCAAGTGCCATTAACACTTTGACATTTACCAACTCATCATCATCTGAAGAAACATCTTCTTCATCCCATTCATATGCTTCAACAACAAGTCCTTTGTTCTTGTCTTGCTTGGGGTTCTTGGATGAGGAGCTTTCAGTGCTCATTAAGGCTAATCTTGCCTTGATTTCCCTGTATTTGGCCTCAAAGTCTTTTGTAGGCCTGAGTTCAACCCTGCTTTGCTGAAATGGAGTAGAAGCAATTTGTTTTGGTTGAAATGATGATTGACCAGTTGGTCTTGATTGAGCCGGTGAGGAATATGAAGGGAGAGATGTTTTTGAATAACAATCCCTAAAATAGTGACCAGTCTTCCCACATTTGTAGCATTCAGTGTCAACTGAAGCTTTTGTGGAGCTGGAGAACTTGCCTCCTTTCTTAAAGAACCTTCTAGACTTGGCCAGAAGAGCTCTTGCATGAAATTCCTCTTTGAAGTCATTCAGATATTCCTCACTATATCTAGTATCTTCCTCATCATCAAGACTATCTTGGTAGTCTTGAATGACAACTTCACTAAAGAAGGATGTGGACACGGGTGTAGCAATGGTTAATGCTTTACTCTTGCTTGAGCCTTCATAAATCCTATCAACTAGGTTTTCTTCATATTTTAGTTTCCCAAAAAGAGAGGCTAGATCACAATCTTTAATGTGATTAGTATTTCTCAAGCTTTGGCAGAAACTGAGCCACTTCTTTGGCAATGCATTAACAAAAACTGTGTTGATTTCAAGTTTTGAAAGCTCAACACCATCATTCATAAGTTCATTCATCGGTGCTTTGTATTTGGTGAATGTCTGTGTGAGGGTTTCCCTTTCTTTGTGCTTGAAGGTGTTGTATTGAAGCTATAAATCCATGATTCTGGTTTCTTTTACATCAGAGGGTCCCTTATGGTAAAGAATAAGGTCCTCCCATGTTGATTTGGTTGTTTTACAATTTACAACAGAGTTCATTTGGTCATCTGGTAGTACATACATGATGAGACTTTTGAGACGCTGATCAAGGTTAGCAACTTTTCTCTCATCAGCAGTCCATTGTACTTCAGGTTTTTTATTGTCCCCAACCATGGGAACAAAAGGACCATTTTCAATGATTTCAAGGAATTGAGGTTCAATTCCAACCATGTGGACAAAAAACCTCTTCTTCCAATTTGTAAAGTTGGCTACCTCTAGTACAGGAACAACATTGAGTTGGCCACCCCTATATTCTACGGTTTGTGGTATAACTTGAGCCATTTTGGATCTTGATTTGAAAACTTTTAAATGAGCAGTTTAATAAAATAAGAGTTTAACTAATCAAACTACTCTGATACCACTTGTTGGTCCCTAGTAATTCAATATTACTTATTATCTTAAGTAATAACTATTACTTTGACTCAAGTGTGTTGTTTTAACATAAGATAAGAACTATGAAAGATTAAAACAACAATACCAATATACTTTTCAACGTATAGACTTTTATTAGAATCAAATAAAGAATCTATAACCCACTTTGTTTGCGGAATAACAAAGTGGTTGAATGACAATGGGTTTTGATCTTCTCTACTTAAACGTTTAACCAAAGTTAAACTCTAAGCTCCAATCTAAACGTTCATATGCAACTTTATCTATATGGTTTAGTTGGTATCGAGAGAGAAATGTTTTCCAGAATTTAAGCTCTTGTATTGGTTGCCTTTCTCTCCCAATGTACACTCCTTTATATAGGCAATGTAAATTAGGGTTTGCATTTGCATGTACCAATGCATCAGTTTATCCAGTGGGTGGTTGATGCCCATGCTGGATAAACAGTACAAAGTACTTAATAAACTATTATAGGAAAGATAAAGGTTGTACTTATATCTAAGTATACAAGCAACCTACTTTGACTTAAAGTTATCTTTTCCCACCTAATGCAAACCATCAGAATACTGAAGAGTTCTTCTGTATCCTAGAGGAGATCGACATCATTCAGTTTGGTATTGTCAAGCCAAACTGAACTGAAAGCCCTTCTTCAGTCCTTGTTCTTCAGCAACTAGACCGCCTAGTATTTGAAGTGAAGAATCCTTTGTCTTCTAAGTTCACTGGAAGGGGAGTGCTGAACTTTCTTCAGCTTCAAAGTCTTCAGTAGGAACTTTGTTCCTCTGGTCATCCATCAACAGACTGGCCTTACTGCTAAGCATGAAACACTTAGGGGGATTTTATATTCAAATCCTAGAGTTTCTTCTGGGTCAGTAAATACTGACCCAACACTATTCTTTGAGGAAAATCCCAATCCTGATAGGATTGTGATTCTGTCTAACCCTGTTCCGGGCGTGCCGGGTCGTGGGCCGCATGTATCTTACGCGACCACTATTCATTCCAGCCCATAAGCTGAAATAACATTAATCCAACCCATTCGTGATGGGCCGAATATGGGTAGTACCCGTGGGCCGGGTTCGTGACCCGGATGGGGACTATACGTCATCAAGAACCACATAAATTTTACATAAAAACTTCCACATAATGGTGTAGCATGTGAATTGGATCAATGGTTACTTTTTTTCTCCACTAACTTCTTATTTCATAACCAATCATTTGATGACACATCATTGTGTGAAAGCTTTTATGTAAAATTATGTGATTCTAGCATTCCTCATGTCAAAAATCTCTTACACCTCCTGTTGATGGTTAAGACTAATTCAACTAATTCATTTTAATAACCCTATGCAAAATCTGGTTTATTTTAACTCGATTTTTCGATTAAAACTAATTCAACTGTTTAATTAACATTTCCTTTAAAGAATTCGAACAAAACGAATTTACGATACTTATCAAATGTTGATGGTTAATTAATACAAAAAGATATGCTAAAAAGATTAATAAAAAAGGGTAATACAGTAAGAACATACGTGTAATATCCCTTATTTTCTTGTAGCCAATGTTTTAACTGCATTAATTACACATTGAGCAAAACTAATCGAAAACTAAATCGAGTTGAATTGAATTGACAAACCAAACTGACCATTTACTGTCGGCTTTTGATTTTGTATACGTATATCGTTTTTTTTGTTTGGTTTGGTTTGGTTTGGTTTCGGTTTCGAGTTAAACAAAAATAACACGCATAAACTATATATTTGGTTCGGTTCAGCTCCGTTTTGATTTTATTCGGTTTATTTAGATTCGTGTTTCTTTTGAATTTGCTTTTTAGTTCGGTTCCATTTTTTTTCGTGTTGTTTCGTTTTAAACCGATGCCCAGTTCTATTACAAATAACTCGAATCTGACTCTATGTATTGATATATAAAAAAATATTTATAAGAAAAAAGGAGAAAGAAAAAGAAAAAGAAAAAGAAAAAGAAAAAGAAAAGACCGAACTAAACTAGTTTATGTGTTTGTGTTCCTCCTTATCTCTCTCCGCCTCACACAATCTCATTTCTCATTCTACACATCTCTCTCTCTGAAACACACACATATCTCTTCTCTCTTCATTCCAGAAACCACCTGCTAAACCATCACCAAAAAGCCAAACCACAAAAAAGATGGTTCTAATGGCTAAACCATCTTGCAACCAAAGTCAAGATGTATCTTTATTGATGTTTTAGCCATTAGAGCCTCTTTTTCCCTTTTTCCAGATCTCAAATCACCAGCCACCACAAAAAGATTGTTCTAATGGCTAAACCACAGTCAAGATTTCATCTCTATGAAAAAATACGACTTCTTTAAGCCATTGGAACATCTTTTTCCTTTTGACATCCAGAAAGTCTCAAAGTCAACGCCAGAGACTCTTTACAAAACAACTTAGATCTTTTTATAGATCTATATAAGATAGATCTATGGATGTATACATATGTTCATGGGTCGTTAACAGATCTCTATCTTATATAGATCTATGAGAAAATTAAGTTTTTTGGCTGGTGATACATTCAAGAACACGGATCGATAAAGTATACAGGTGTGTTTTGTTCTTTTATTAAAGTTTGGGGTCGTTTTTAAAATTTTATTACTCAACAATTAAAAAAACTTAACTACAGGGTCCATTTCGTTATTTTATGAAAGAAACATTTTGATCCAATAAACAGAAAACAAATTGGGCTTTTACTGGGCTGGGCTTATGAAAAGTTCAAAAATTTTAGACAGGCGGCAACTTGAATTTTTTTGGGGATTTCAATTTTTTCAGATTCATATATAAACCTTTTTTAGGTCATTTCCAGATTCACAATTCATTATTTCACTCACCCTAAAATGGATCTATACTTACAGCCTGCTGCTACTTCCGTTCGACATCTCTGTAGGCATCGTAGGTGTCCTTTCTCGAGCTTAAATCAGAATGATGTTATTCTACATGAAGATGAACAACACGTAATTCATCTTACCTGATCTCTGTTTTTGATTTTTTTTTTTGTTTTCCTACTTTTAATATGTTATATGGATAATTATATGTTAGATCTCAGGTGTACTTCGATTTGTGTGTTTGTGACAAGCGAAAGCTGCTGAAATCTGTGTTTTATGTCAAACTGAAACTTATTTAATGAATCATCTGTTATTTTTCATGTTTTAAGTCAAAATCTATCAAAAGTACAAAAATAAGTATCATTAGTTTAGATCTTATTTTTCATATGCTTTATTTCGGATTTAAGTTATCTTAAGTGGTGTTTCGGTGTAGGATTGAAGTTTATAGTTAAAATAGGTTATTTAATTGCCTAATATCTCTGCTAGGATTTAGTTTCAATCGGATTTAGTTAGCTATAGGATAAAACTGCGTTGTTCATCTTAAAACTGCTATTGTATTGATTAATGCTGTTTATGCATTTTCATATGGATTTAAGTAGTCATTTAACATAGATTCAGGTTAGTAATCAACTGTTTGTGAATTTTAGTTGATATCAGTTCGTTTTTCAATCATTTAGTTTACACAGTTGCTAATTACTATTTGTTTAAAATAGCGCGCCTGATGCGCGCTTGAGGCTGCCTCAGGCAGATGCGCTACCCTATTGCATCAGACACCCTGATGCGTTGCAATCACAGGATGCGCGGTAAGGCGTGCACATCAGGCACGTATCAGCTAAATGCTAGTTTTCTTAAAAAATATGGTTATTTGTTCATTAGATGTTTCTTGCCGTAGGCTTTCGTGTTTGGACTGCTTTTCGGCCAGTGTAGGTTCTTTGTATGGTACGTTGTTACGTGCTTGTTGTGACCTATATATGTGCTTCATGTCTCCCCTTGTGTAGGTTCTTTGTCTGGTATGTTGTTATCTCGTACTAGGTTTTAAGCCTGTGTCTTTGTATGCTATACTGCTGTGTGTGTGTGTGTGGGGGGGGGGGGGGGGGGGTGTGAGTATGGGTGTGTGTGTGCGCTTTTGCGTTTTAAGCTTACGTTCTTTGGCATCACCAATGGGTTTTTTGGGTGCACTTTCACTTGCCGGAGGTCTTTCTGGAAGCAGTCCCCCTACTCTCGGGTAGGTGAGTGACTGTCTACATCCCACCTCCCCCATACCTCGCGCCTGCGAGATTGGGTACGGTTGTTGTTGTTGTTGTTTTGTTCATTAGATATGCTTAAATTGTTGTTGAATTAAAGTGAAAATTGGAATTTTTGCACAGAACGTTTTTCTATTTTGTAATTATCAAAGCGTCGAGAAGTCGAAAATTATAAGTTGAAATAACGAGCCACAGTGATATAAGTGTTGTTTTATCGGAAAATTTTATGTCAAACTAATTCAGAAGTAAAATGGCTCAACAGCAGCTGTTGGGAACGGTGCAAACGAACAATCAAATTTCTTCTAATTGGCTTAAGTTATTTCATGCGACTAGATAAAGATTTATGCGTTATTAGGTTGTCGTATACATGTTATATAACTTATTATTTGTATATAGCTGTTTTTTAATTAGAAAAAGTCGGTCCTTACTCATATGCACATAGCAGTTGGATGTTTTGATTCCGCTGTTTCTTGGTTTACATCACTTTCTAATAAGGGACAATGGCAAGAGTTATTGTTTCCATTATTTCTTGAACCTTGGTCTATATGGGCTAGCATAAAAGTTAGTTCAAGCAGACTTGGTTGTCCCATCTCTTGTTTTACAAGCTCATGTTCTGTAGTTTTTGGTTTCTTTTGCAGCCGATCAATGAGACTTTACTCTCATCCATGAGCAAGAGTTCAGTTGTCGCACATCCTTGGCATGATCTTGAAATAGGTACTTCTAGTTTAATTTATAAATTGTCAAGTTTTTATTTGGAATATGATTGTATCCACTAGTCATTACATCTTCTTGATCCATTTCAGGACCTGGTGCACCAACTTTCTTCAACTGTGTAAGCATGAAAATTAATATATTCCAAATTTTGAATAATAGATGTCTTTTAAGTGTCGTATTTTAAATCAGATTTGTATTCATATGATTGCTGAATCATGTTTCATCTTTTTAGGTGATTGAAATTAGCAAAGGAAGCAAGGTCAAGTATGAGCTCGACCATAAATCAGGACTTATCAAGGTAAATGAAGATGAAGTTTATATGGTAGTGGTCAAACAGGGCCGGGTTGACCTGAAACACTTGCCACCTGCTTTATTATATATGAATAAAACCATATTTGAATCGTTTTTTTTTTAAATTTTAATATTTTTTATCTGGTCGGCTTGAGATAATAACCTGAATTGACCCGTCGAAACTAATTAGTCAAAATATGAGTTCTAAATATGCTTTTTCAGGTTGATCGTGTCCTATACTCATCAGTTGTGTACCCTCACAATTATGGTTTTATTCCACGTACTCTCTGTGATGATAATGAAGCGATTGATGTCCTTGTCCTCATGCAGGTATGGAAGTGTTTAATTTCTTTAAGGCTGAAACATATTCACATTAGTTGTTAGTTTAAAAGTTTTGCTTATGATTAAATCTGCTAATCGTATGATACAGGAACCAATACTGCCGGGCTGCTTCTTACGTGCCAAAGCTATTGGCCTCATGCCCATGATTGATCAGGTAATTTATATGGTCATATTATTGTACATTTATGTTCCTCTTTTGCATTATGAACAATTTTACTAACGCATATGGGTATCTATCTTCAGGGAGAAAGAGATGATAAAATCATTGCTGTGTGCGCCGATGATCCCGAGTATATGCACTACACTGATATCAAGGAGCTTCCACCTCATCGTTTATATGAGATTCATCGCTTTTTTGAAGATTGTATCCTTTCAACCAAATTTTGGTGGTCATGGTTCAAGACAGGTATTGTTTAAAACGGGTCAAATATAAGACCATGAATAGTAAGTAGAGTGATTTGGTATACGGGTCAAAATTAAGAACAGGTTTGTAGACGTATATCTTGTTTGTCTTTAACCATTAGTTAGACAAGAAGAACGAAAATAAGGAGGTTGCAGTCTATGATTTCTTGCCAGCCGACAAGGCGATTGAGGCAGTCAAGTGTTCAATGTAAGTAAAATCTTTTAATGCCTTTAAAACTAAGTGGATTCACTATCCCCTTTTGTTGCATATGAATATGGATATATCCACTGATCATTATGATCTAATTTGGATATTCTACGCACTGTACTGTATTTGCATTATTGATAGTCACTCAATCTAAGAAATTAGGGTTTCAAAAAACACAGCCACTCCCACTACCTTGTAGCTGATGATCAGATCTTAGATAGGTATATTGCACAGAAAAGTTTGGGTGGGAATTGTGGATAGTTGATCAGATTTTACATCAGTATTTAAACTGTTCATCAGCTTCACCACGCTTATACACGTATTTGTGGTTTTTTTCTGAAGGGATCTCTATGCAGAATACACTGTGGAAAGGTTGAGGCGTTAGACTCACATCTATTGGAAGCTGCTGCTGTCACTTATTGTTTTGGTTATGATTACAAAAACTATTGGTATATCTCTACTACTTGTATTTTACTGAACGAAACTTGCGTGTCATTACATATCGCAGACCTGCTGAGCAAGAAATTTGGTAGTTATGTCATATAAGTATCTCTTTTGTGTATTAATTGTTTTGATTTGCGTGGTTTTAAGTTTTTAATTAAACTTAGTCTTAAGCATCTTGATATTGTTTAAGTTTTTGATGAAACTAACTTTATCAGGAAACTAAATAGTTACGTAGTAACATTGTTTCTAGATAAAAGAAGCAATACTGAAAAAAATAGTACTAGTTTTTATGGTTATTGGCTTTAGATTACCTTAATTTTTGATTGTTTTGGTTGTAAGGTTTTATGTTAGGACGCAAAGGAGTTGGTTAGTTAGAGGTTTTGTCTCGTTTATTATATTGTTAAGTCAAGTATGGGATTAGCCGATGGTTTATATAAGGTCTTGGTATTCCTTCTTCAAGTTAGATTTTTGGAGCGAGTTCAAACTTAGGCTTATAAATGGGTACGAACCTAGAATGGGATAGGTTCGTACAAATTAATGTTAAACTGTTTCTTGCGAATCGTTCTATCTTTTTATCTCGATTTGTTAGACGGTTGGTTAACCATATATCTCATTGCGTTATTGAAACAAGATACGGAGTATATCATGATATATGTTAATACGGAGTATGTATATGTTAGGGAAGCGGCATGTTTTTTAGGTTCGTAATTGGCTCTAAACAAGAACTAAACTACATTGGACCACCTTAAAATTGGTTGAGGTTTTTCGTCTCGTCATAATTTTTCTTTGTTTGATTTTGTCCGATACAACACCTACCTGACTACTATATATGTAGTACATCTTTGTGGCATATAACATACAAAGTGCACGCAGCGTCTCCTGCAAAACAACCACCGCCAGTTTCTCGGAAATTGTTGCAGACAACTTGCCTTGTTTCTGTAAACGCTTTGTGCACAATGAATAAAGCCGGCATGGCTATGAGTATATCTTAATCACATTTCTGCACATTTAATCATAATTTAGAAAGAGAAAGCAAACATAAAAGCGTTCACCTATTTTTGAAGTTTTATAAAAAATCGATGAATATGTTATTCATCGATTTTTATAATGCAACAAAAAAAGATCCCTATAGACCCTTAGTTTAGCATAGACTTAACCAACCAATCACAACAATTCGGTTTCATAATGTAACAAAAAAAGTCATTTAAAAAAAAAAAATATCTCACAAACCGTTCATCGTTACATAAAACAAAACATATTATCGCGACGACAATTAAATCATCTATCTATCGATGGGCACATGTATATACGTTTGATGAACTTTTTTTTCGACTTTTTTTCTTAAATCACGTCTGGAGAGAATCATATATGATTCTTCACGAAACATATATGATTCTCAGAAAATCATATATGATTCATATCACGAATCATATATGATTTTTTGAAAATCATATATGATTCGTGACGAATCACAAAAAATCATATATGATTCGTGATATGAATCATATATGATTCGTGACAAATCATATATGATTCTCTCCAGACGTGACTTAAGAAAAAAAGTCGAAAAAAAGTTCGTCGAAAGTATATACATGTGCCCCTCGATAGATAGATGATTTAATTCTCGTCACAACTGTGTATTTTTTTTCGTTTGACGATTTACCGTTTGTGAGATATTTAATTTTTAAAAAAGTGGTGGGAAGTGGATTTTTCGAAAAATGGGTGATTATGATTGGTTGGATAGATTTATGCTAATTTAAATGTATATATATCTTAACTCTGAATAACATATTTATATTAATATTCTAAGCTTTATTTATTTTTAAAATCTTTTCGAAAAAAGAACTAAGAACTTTTTCACCCGAAAGAAGTTAAAACCTTTTTTTCTTTTCGAAAAGAACAAAAACTTATTTTTGCAAAATACATTCTTCGTCACATTCTTATTACTTGAACAAGAAACTTCAGTAGCCCTCATAGTTATTTTGTTAGCTTGAATGCACGATGACTAGTGAAATATTTCTACTTTTTATTTGATAGCCTTCATAAACCATTACACTATTTTTTACACTATTTTTTTTTTTTGGAATTGTAACTGGATATTCTAATAGTTTAACTCAGTGGTTTGGATCTTTTGGGTGAACATTTTTAGTGTTTTTTTAATGTATTTGTTTTTTTAATATACACGGGTCGAGCTGAGTCGAGGTTCGTTCTCGAGTTTTATTGATCGAGTCGAGCTCGAGCTTGAATTTAGAGGCTCGGTCGAGTTCGAGTCGAGTTTCGAGCTCGAGTATTATAAGTCGAGTCGAGCTCGAACTTTGTGATACTCGGCTCGGCTCGACTCGATTATACCCCAATATAGTGCCAATATTTTCAGCCAAAGATCAAACCACAAGAATGTATGGGCACTGTTTGTTCATTACTTATTATTAATTGGCTCAATGTGCACATGTAAGATAATATATGAGTTTTAATTGGCGTATATAAAACACTAAATTGATCACTCGGGATCTTTTATATTAAATATTTTTTTCCTAAATTTTAAACAAGTATTATTATATTGTTTTTTATTCGTTTTAGCCCGCAACCGTTTGGCCTGTTCTCCGTTAGCCCCTCACTTATTTTGCCCGTCATTTGTTTAGCTCGTCGTCTATTTTCCCGCTTGTGCCTGCCTGTTTTGCCGCTTCTAATTCAAAGTACCCTGACGTATTCCAAATATAAATTGGACGGAGTGGCCATAAGTAATAAAAGCACCCATCTATTTTATATAATAAAACAAAATATATTACAAGTCTATAAAGCACAAGAATTAAATGCAAGAATTAAATTGTTTACTATAAATAATCATAGGTACAAGTATTCCAATGCTACAATTAACTCTAACAAAATTCAATAAATTTTATAACAAAAAAGTCTCAATAATAACAAACGCATTCAAATTGCCTGGAAACTTTCATGACATTTAATTTTGCCATAAACCAATTTCCTTAATTAGGCTTCTTTCAAATTCAAATAGACGCTCCTTCAAATTCAAATATAACAAATTGTCAATGTATTTTAGGAATTGTGTTTATGGGCTTTAATTCTGATAACACGCTCCTCTCCTAAAATTTGGCAAGGTAACCCTTAAATCTTAGCTCTATATAAACACCATGCAAATGCTGCACAATGATCAGCAAGTTTCTGCTCTGAAAGCACTTAGATCCAAAACTCTGACTTCTTACTCTCTTTCATTTTTGTACTGCCATATAACGAAATGAATTGCACATATCATTCCTGCAACAGTACATGATCTAAGTGCTGCCATTGATGTGAACCTTAATGGTTATAAACTAATCTCTCCTTTTGATCTTTTTGTGATGCCATAGAACGGAATAGATTGCACATACTATTCTTGCAACATCACATGATCTAATTGATGCATTGAGAGGTGAACTTAATGATCTGATTGATTTAAAGCACAAAAGTATAAATTGATGTCCATACTCTCTCTTCTTAGTCTTCTTTTTTTTTGCCAGAAACTTGCTGGATTAATGTTCATTCGGGTTACAACTATGATGGATTGATGTCCATATGTTTTTTTTAATGTTTCGTGTTATCTTTATAATGACTTTTTTTGTTTAAATTAATTTGATTAAGAGTTGCTTTTTTTTTCTTTTTTCTGCAGGAACAAGAACCTTTGTACATAATTGATCAAGTTAACAAAGGTACATGTCTTTCTTATATCATTTATGGTTATTGCTTTTGATTCCGTTCAATTAAATCATTATTGTATCAAACCCCTATAAAAGAATTAGGAATAAATTTATTTTTGTAAATCTCATCGTTACAATGTTTTTATGTGTTAATTTTTGAATAGTCAGTCTATTATTTTGCGTCTCTTTTGATGTTGTAACCGTAAAGGTTTTTTTTACTAAGATAGCTATTAAGAAATTTCTGGGTGTTTGGTTAAAGCTTAATTCAGAAGAGCTTTTAGAAAGAAAATAAGCTAATAAGCATGATAGGGTGTTTGGGTAAATCTGATTTCATTAGGTTATAAACAAATTTGATATCTGACTTCATTAGGGTGTTTAGTAATTAAGGTGTTTGGTTTTTGTTACTTGCGTTCTTATGTTATTCTGACTGGATTTTGCACGCAGGACCTGATCGTTGAAGGTGTTGCTGCTGAACTGATGATTGATTTTGGAACAGTGCCCAGTAAGCCACAACCACAGGTTAGGCAAAATTTGTATCATGTCGGGTTGATCCTTCTTACTTCTCAATTAGATACAGTTTAGAATCAATCTATTGTTTTAAGTATCTTTTTGATATGGACTGTATTCTCTTTTTCATGATGTAAGTTTCTATCATTTCTTGTCTACGAAGTATTTGATGAAAAGTATGACTAAATAGATTTTTTAATAAAAGATAATTGTAGGTGTTTTTTCGATAAAGTAAGTAGTTGCAACTGTTGAATATAGTGAGAATGAAATTATGTGGTTGACAAATTTAGCGAATTGAAAAAGTGTACTGGACTTACATATTCCACAAAAGCCGCCAATGTGGATGGTGTTTAACAATGGTTCTTATCTGTTGTGACCACCAACTAATTAGTGACTGATTAGGGGTGGTAAAATTGGTTCTTATCTGTTGACCGCTAATGTTATTCACGTTCAGGTGCGCGATGTGATAACATTGTTGAATTACTTGACTGATCAACCAATGCTACATGGTTGTATGGGTACTGAATGGACAGATGCAAAGCTTTTCGACAAGGTATGTATATATATATGAAATTCAGGCATAGTATGTTGCAGTAGGCCATGCCACGACAAGTTATGTAACTCGGTTTCGTGCTTTATTGGTTTGTTGAGTTTTAACATTTATTTGAATATTTGTATTTAAATCTATAGCACACAGTAAAAGAATTGAATAAGGAGGGCATTTGATAGAGTTTTAACTACTCCTTAACACAAAAAAATTAGATGGCAATTTAGTATCTTATACACCTTAATCGTTAGGATTCCACAAAAATTCTATGCGACAAGAGAGATAAGCAACTCAAATTTTAAGTTGCAACGTATAAAAAGAAGCCAATGGTGGTAAAACCTATTAGTTTTCCATATTACTATTTTTCGTTTGTAAAGGCTGTTGAGACCCCAAATGCTACTGAGACCCTATATATCGATTTAACAAAGTGTTTTCTGAAATGTATGCATGAATCCAAATTTGTTTCAGTGAACTATTTTGAAATGGGTCACTTTTTGTACGGGTCCAAACAAGCATTTACATATAGGGTTGGCCTGCAAGTTAAACAATTTTGTATCAGTTGATCAAAATGCAAAGCAAATTCAGGCGAACTTTGCTCCAAAGTTTTAAAATTATAACATTCTTTATCTGATCTAATTCTTAAAATCTGTGGCTGGAAATCAGAAAGTATTACCAAAAATACATATCTCCAGCGTTACATATAGGGTAGGTTATCATAAAGGGTTTTTAAATTTGAAGAATGTAAGAATTATCTAAGTTATTTTTGGTTATGTTGTGCAGATCAGCGCATCTTAAAGCAATGGAAATAGTAAAGGAAGCAGGAGCACTATTGCCGTATGACCCTAATCTGAGGTTGCCTTTGTGGAACCACCAAAGAGGACCGTAAGCAAACCATGAGCATATGGGATAAGGCTGAAGTGATCAAAGTAAGTGACAACGAGATTGATTTTCACACGGGAAGCGACAACATTGATAGCGAGACTGCAACCTCTTTATGGCACCCAAAATTGAGGTTTCTCTTTGTCACTCTTGGCGACAAAGGTTGCAATTACTACACCAAGGTATGTACCCTTCATTTGACCAAATCCTTAATTCGAGGCAATACATCTATAGATGGAACATGTGATTCAGTTTAAATTGAAGTTTGAATAAACATGAATCAATACATTTATAGATGGAACATGAGATTCAGTTGAAATTATAAGATTGGATAAACATGGATTGGTTATTTAAAAATGTTGTCGTGTTTGTTTTAGAAAAGAAACTAGGGTCATGACATTGGAAATTCGAATTTTTAGCTCTACATGAATTATTTAAAAAAACCGTCGACTATATAAGGTTTAAGCTGATATCATAAATCATTTTTCAAGTGGCATATGCCTTTAACTTACTGTCGTATTTTTCACATTATACTTGATGTTTATTTGTTGTATATAATTACAAGCTAACATCGTTTCGTACTGCATCGACTTTGAGAATAATTTAAGAAATAATTAGATCCCCTTATTTTTTAGTACAATATATTTCTGGTCATTTTGGATGCAGAATAATTAGAAGGTTGTTGCAGACTGTACACTTGACACCAAACACAACTGTGGTTGCGGATGACACAAGAGCTTATATTAGTGTGGCTGCTGCAATGCAGCAACACCATCAAAAGGTGTGGCTAGGTACATTATAAAGATAAAAGCACGTGCGTATAGGGAGAATGTTGAAATCCTATCTGGTAACACAAGTGAGAGTGTCGCAGGCGGCAATACTACCTTCAACTTAGCCACATGAGGTAAAATCTTTTCTTTTATTTATCACGATGCCTAAAATGTTATTTGTATTATTTAAGAAGGCCATTGGTTTAAACATGTGCTCATAGGCAGGGATACAACTACGAGCATATTTTTACAAAAAAAATATGTTCATATGCTGTATAAAATGTAATGAAACATCTCATTTTCTACACTAAATACCTATGTTGAGTTACACACAAGAGCCATAATTCCAAAAAATATAATCTATAGATTTTAATTCCCTCATATGCTGTTTTGTGCTTAGTGGATCGGACTTTATGCCATGCACTGCCTTAGAATCTCACACCAATCTATGAAGTTGCTGATTGTAAAAAGTGCATTCGGTTGACTATTTGAAGTTTTTTCAAGTCTAATGAAGAATTGGCCTGAGGCGAGTCTATTTGTAGGAAGGTCGAAGTAGTAGGTCAGGCTTAAGCTGCTTTGCGGGATGACTGTTTTTAATATTTTTTGTTTATAAACAATTTGATGAATTCATTACGATAACAATATTTTACCTATGATAATCCAAATATGCAAATAGAACTATTTATGAGGCCGTTTATAAGTAAGTGTACACCTCGAATAATTTTGACCCGTCTAATATTTCATCCTTCATAGCCATTAGTAGATGCTTGAAATTGCCAGCTTGAGATAAGAAGGATATGTAACAACTAAGTAGCCCAACAACACATGTGTTTTATTATCGTTTTTAATTATATACTTTTGTTTTGTTAAGGTTTTAATCTGTTGTGGCTAATAAAAAGTTTAATGGATTGATTTGTTTCTTATTATATTTGTGTTTAGTGATAATGGTACACTTTTTCTAAATAACACATGTTATATGTGCAGGATGTATTGCACATTGGTTTTGCAGTCCAAGTCACAGGAAGTTCCTGGAGAGGCAACTTTAGGCCACCATGATCGATTTGTGTTTATAAGTTTAAGATAGAGTGAACACGTTCATGCTTTCATTTTAACAAATTTGTTTCATGCTTTTATTCTCAGTTGTTTTGATTCTTTGCGGTAAAGGCCCGTTCTGTTGGAAATCACCTCGCCACGAATTGCGTGTTTAAAACCATGATAAGTAAGTTTTGCAAAGCAGTAGTGCTTGGAGTTATATGTGTAGCCACCGATAGCTGGATTGTGCCATTAAACGAAAGGGAGTGTACATAAACGGTGCCACTAATAGGTGCAACACTTATTCTTTATGTCGTACACTGATTGTTCAAACATGATTAGGTAGTAGTTGTGCCATTTCTAACCCATTATTTGACTAGAACCAAAGAAAAAACAGATTTGTTGAGCTAATAATCAAGTATCAGCTACAAACATGAATAAAAAGAGCACCAAACTGGTCAAATAAGATGAACCTTACAATAGTTGTAGTACCTGGACATAAATGTCATAGGAATCACGTATTTTATCTTCCTTCTCATTGTCTATTTTGATTTAGAAGATGTTAAAAGAGTAGTACAGGAGTAATTCAAGTGATAAAAGAGTAGTAAAGTAGTAATAAGGTGTGAATGTGCAACATTTTTCTTTAAAAGTCCTGCTTTATAGAGTGTGTTTTTTGCTACGGCTGTTGTTAAACTCGCCAAATATTTATAAAATGGGACATGTCAATTGCAATTACCCACCAACGCTGTTAAATCGACCCAACATGACTCTTTAGTCTTCTTTTAATTTCATAGACATTTACTATGTGAAATAAGAAGTCGTAAATTCATTGTAACTTAAAATTCTAAAACTTATTTTCCTTTAAACTTGCTACTCTATTCCGTACAGAAGTTCGACATTTCAAGTTAAATTGACTATTAAAATTATTTGGTGAAACTCACGGAGGTACATCCGTACATATATTTTTTCAAATTTTTGTAGTTAAATTTAAATTATTGATCACATTTTTTTAATCACTTTTACGTTCAACTTTTAGGTGTTCAAGAAATGAGAATTCGATGTTAATTATATTGTGACTCACATACGTCATGCGTGAAGACTATAATGGAACAAAAGCTTTTCTTTATTGTTGTTATAAACTTTAGTAGCTTATCGAATACTTCATGTTCTTTATATTATTGTATTCATTTATTATTAGAACCTGTTTTATTTTTTTTAGTATGAACATCCTTTGATTTTCTTTTATGAAAATTATTTTTTAAACTAATCCCGGCGTTAGCGGGTCTTTAAGCTAGTTTTACATAAATTGCTACGTGGATCTTAAAGGTCTCCAAATGAATTTGATGCAACACGAACTGTAGCCCCACAAGGGAAGTTCAATAACGTGTCTCGGCTTTTATAATCAATTTTATAAGCATTTATTACCAAAATCTCCAAAATGAGTGTTTTAACCAATGTTTGAAACCCGGTTTTTAAATCGATTCGGTCAAATCATCGGGTCCGAATTTCTAAAAAAATTATTTTTTTTTTTATATTTTTAATAATTAACAATAATTATATAAAAAAACCATAAAAATTCTTGTATATTGAAGGTATAAATTGTTTACCAATCAGTATAATATGTCAAAATAAAATTCCGTCGCAAACACGTGAAAATTTACATATTTTTTTTCCAAAAAAACACGAAAAAATCGAACCCGGTCGGGTCTCGAGAACCGGGTTGACCCGGTTCATCCCAAACCCGGCGGGTCAATCCGGGTTTCAAAAATATGAAACCCGGGTCAATATTACCCGTTTTTTTGACCGGAACCAAGTCAACCGGAACCAAGTCAACCGGTCGACCCGACCGGGTTGACCCGGGTTTCAAAACGTTGGTTTTAACGTATTTATGAAGGTGAATTATTCTTGAGTTATAGTCTCCTCACTTAATTATGATTTCTTTCATTACCAACCAAAGACAAGTTAGTGCGAGTTCCAGCGCATGTCAAAACTATGTTGTACGTCCGGGAATGGTAGAAACCCCTAAGGATACACAAACAATAAATGACCAATGATTGGTTATGATTCACTGATTCCATAATGCTCAGGGACGAAACTTTAAATGATTTTTTTGTGGAAAAACTAGTTCAAAAAATATTTATTTTAAGGGACGATCGAGGCTGAGGGGATAGGGTAGCTAGCGGGCCGGTAAACCCATATTCACATAGCCCAAAACTTCATTATTCCAGAAAATTCAAAGGTTGGCCCCTCCCAACTCATGATTTGATCGGCTTTCACTAAGATAAAAGATTATACAAAGTAATACTGCAGAGTGTAGATCTTAAAAACAATTTATCACCTCATAATTTTGCTGTCATTGAATAGGGTATTGAATGCTTTTTATTAGAAAGTTCCTATTTATGATCACATTAGTATTGAATTGATGCGAGAGTTTTTTTTAGAGAAGATTAATGGTTACTTCATAACTATTAATTGCTTGTATATTTGTATGCCTATTATTTGGCAAGTTCTTATACATTAATGCATAATAATACTTCATACTATCTTACAAAAGAAATTAGACACTTTTTTTTTCATTCAATACAAAAAAATAAATAATACAACATATACAACATAATATACAACATATTAATGCAATCAAAAAATTAAATTAAAGTAATACAAGAATTTAATGCACATGTACAACTTTATGTCTATATTATATGCAAATTATTTAACTATACTTAATTAAAACATAATTAATAATACAATTAAAACACCTCCTCATCAAAATTTACAAGCAAAACAACACATTATATAAATCTCATCCATCATATTTTTTCTCTTTTTCCTTGCAATTATATGTACAAACCACCTTTAGGTTGATCTTCTCATTCAAATATTTAAAAGAGGTTATGTCAATTCGCACTTAATTGCGTTCCGAAAATAAAGTTACACATATTACGTATTACATATATGCCACAAGTAATAACATCCCCATACCAAAATTACGTTTTTGAGACATGATGTTTGTCACACCCTCAATTTCACTCATGTATATAAATACAAGAGGATGTGACTATCATGACAATCAAGAGACCTAGACATAAAGAACGACCATTTAAAAGTCGTTTTAATTTCAATAAACATAAATAACTTGTCCCAAAAGAATTGTTTAATACATCATGATGATAAAAAATCAAACTTTCCAAATATCACGACATTTAGATTTAAGTCTCCCAAAGATCATGATAAATTTTATTATCTCCAAGGCACAACCACGTCACTCCTCCATCGTGACACATGAGAAAAACATTGCTAAAACGTCAACACAAAGGTCGGTGAGTTTATAGGTTTAAGTATAGATAGTGTGATGAACCATAAGATTTTAGTTAGGCAACCGACAAATAATCTTATAACAAATATAAGATTATTATCAAATAACATACGTTTATGATGTCCTACATCTAAGCTCATGCACCGAAGCGTTAACCGTACCAACAAGTTTATATGAGAGCCCAAACAAATACTACCCCAAAGTATTCGTAACATCTCAAATGTAATTGTATCCAATTTGGTCACACAACAACATTAGATAGGGAGGCCAATCCCAATAGATCTATCCATAACATTTACACTTACACAAAGTAATTAACGGTTCATGATAGTGGGCTAAAGCATCTAGGGGTATCGCTACTTAGACATCATGTAGGCACGTATGAGTTTTCATGGTACTTATGTTCATCCGTAAAAACAAGCAATATTCTTACCCCAAGTATTTAAAAGCAATTAAAAGTGGGACTATAAACTCACCTCGTAAATCAAGTATGATGATGGAACGTAAAGTAGATTGAGGATGTGATCACGCTATAGTTAATCATAATGCTATGTTACGACATCTAAATTACACTAATAAAATTCATGATGTCCTAGTGGTACTTTTGACAAAGCGTTTCGTTTATAAGAACGTGACTTTAGTATACAGTTTTGGAAAAGAGCATCGGGCTTAGTATTATAAACCATTACTTATATTTACAATTTAACTTTGGGCCCAATAAACCCAGCCCAAATCAATTGTCCATAATTATTATCAAATATGTTTCGGCTCATGATGTTTAGTACCTAACTCGAGTCCCAAACCAGGTCTGTCGATATTAACAAGAAAGTGGTATATACATTCATATCCCACCCCCAATTATTCATTATCTCTCTCTCTCTCTCTCTCGTATTATTACTCCCACCGTCTCCCAATATTCTCTCACTATAAACAATAAATCAAACCTGGTACTATCACAAGATAATCAACCGAATCAATCATCATTATCAACAGTCGATCCCTAAGATATTGTTCATAAATCATCACGACATCTCTACCCAGTATGGATAACCAATCGAATGATGTTGTTACCAGATAAGTTTTCTTCTAAAAATGTTTTAAAACCTTTGATTAATCTTTTGAAAACCAAACATGGATTTATAAGTCTTTATACATAATTAGGGTTTCGAAATATTGGGGCTTTTCTTAATTCGTGGTCTCACTACAATTAATCAATGATTTCATATGTATATTGGTGTTAATTTCATCATGAGATTAACTCATGAGTCATTAGGGTTTCGGAGATTTGGGGGTTTCCTAAATCTTGTGTTTCTCTTTAATTAAACTATGTTTGTGGGCTTATCTCGAGGTTAATTAATCAATCAAAATATGTTTCTAAAAATTAGGGTTTCAAATAAATTGGGGGTTTTCTAATTTGAGGGTTCTATTATAATTAAACTGTGTTTATAAACTTCTCATGAGGTAAATTAGTAAATAAAACGTGTATTTGAAAATTAGAGTTCGAATAAATTGGGGGTTTATTAATCCGAGGGTTTGCACATACTAAATTAGTGTTTTTGAACATAAAATTAGATTAATTTTACAATAAAAATGATTTACGAAAATTCTAGGGTTTATATGAATTAGGGGTTTTCTAATTCGCGGTTTCAAATGAGCATGGTTAGTCTATCTATAAAAGGAATAATGTTAATTTCTATATTCTATTAATCTTATAATTACTTAAGGTTTTCCGCAGATTCATAGATGATTCGGTTAGGGTTGTTTGGTTAATGTTGTTATTATTGTTTGTCTTTTTAAATCTCTTTAACCAGTTATACTAAAAATGACACAAAAGGTCTCGGCATGGTGGTAGTCACGAAAAGGGGTTCTCAGCTAAATCAATGTACATGGTCTTGGGTCGTTGGTCATGTAAAGTAGGCATGGTCAACATTTATTAGTATCATCTTACCATCTTTTTAAGTATATAACCTAAGTCTTAATTGTTTTCGTAGGGTTTTGAGGGCAAGCATACTATATGAATGCAAAATGATAAAATGGTGGACAAAAGACTCACAAACTGGAGAGGTTCTCGGCTGATGGGTTTGAGTAGTGGATTGGGCTTTGGATCGGCTACAAGATTTCCCAATTGCTTCTCACAATTTCTCTAGAGCTTGTAATGAGGACTCTATTTTTGGAACCCAGATCTGATAAGTGTTTTTGTGTTTGTTGTTGAAACTGTGAGAAATGGGGTGTAGTATATATTTAGCATTTTTAGTCTAGGGTTATCACTAAACTGGTTTTGCAAACTTGTGATATGCCCAGTTATGGCAAACTCGGCATGTGTGCTGGCTTGTCGTGGTGATTGGAAGGATATAATATATTTTCAGGTTTCATGTTTGACTTTGGTTGACCATAATTGAAATCAACAGCTTTTCTTACTAGTGGTTTACAAGTTTAAGTCCTTTCTTCAGTTTGTAAATACTTTGTATATACATTAACAATTCCGACTCAGTAGGGGTTTAATAGGCAATCTCCGCCCAACTGTAAATCTTAACAATATTCGGATAAAGTGTTTTCTAAATGATACTTCAACTAATATAGATGGTTTAATGTATGCTATAGTGTCTACATGTCTACACAATATAGTGACCAACAAACATAACGTTGTGTCTATTAAGGGCGTCGGCTCATGCATTGATAACTAGAATACAATCTAACCGGCACAAACCGATAGTATATCTAAACGTTGTACATAAATATGTCAAATGGTTATAAGAAAGCACGTCATTACACAAATAAGACACAAAAATTTCAATTTGTTACATTCGCTCTCCCTAAAGAGGGCTTTGTCCGTAAAGCAAAACAAACAATATAATTTAAATCGACACTACGTTAGTAAACAAGTGAGTGTACTTTGCTTTGAATTGGTCCTCGCGTTCCCAAGTAAATTCCGGTCCTCTACGTGCATTTCAACGTACTTTAACAATTGTTATACGACTTTGTTTGAGTCGTTTGACTTCTCGATCCATAATTTCGACGGGTTCTTCGACGAAAACAAGTTTATCATTTAGTTGGATTTCTTCCATTGGTATAATGAGAGTTTCGTCGGACAAGCATTTCTTCAAGTTGCAAATGTGAAAAACATTATGCACGCGACTAAGTTCTTGAGGTAGCTCCAAGCGATAGGCAACGTCACCAATGCGTTGAATGATTTCGAAAGGTCTAATATATTGAGGGTTTAGCTTTCCTCGTTTACCAAATCGGATTACACCTTCCCATGGTGCAACTTTAAATATTAATCGATCCCCGACTTTAAATTCCAACGGCTTTCGCCTTTTGTCGGCATAACACTTTTGACGACCGCGAGCCGCTTGCATACGACTCTTGATTTGTACGATTTTCTCCGTCGTCTCATGAATAATTTCTGGGCCGGTAAGTTGTGCATCACCAACTTCCGCCCAACAAACGGGTGAACGACACTTTCGACCGTAAAGTGCCTCAAACGGTGCCGCTTTAATACTAGTGTGGTAACTACTGTTGTACGAAAATTCTACTAAAGGTAGATGTCGATCCCATCCGTTTCCAAAATCGATTACACATGCGCGGAGCATATCTTCCAAAGTTTGGATGGTTCTCTCTCTTTGGCCATTCGTTTGAGGATAGTAAGCCGTACTCATATCCAATTGTGTTCCCAACGCTTCTTGGAGTGATTGCCAAAATCTCGAACAATATCGTCCGTCTCGGTCCGATATAATAGAAATTGGCACGCCGTGCTTAGCAACGATTTCTTTCACATATAATCGTGCCATCCATTTTATCGTTTTCCGTCTGATTGCGGTAAAAATACGCTTTTAGGAAAAAGACGTATAATGGGCAAGTATTAATCGATACGGTTTAGGAAAACCGTAAAGACGAAAAGTCCAAATTCATTCTCGCCGGGGGTGTATGTTGTGTATGCAATTATATAAAATCAAATTTGGATTAGTGTTGTTTTTGGTTGTGAAAGAGAGAAAAATAAAGACGATTAATGCTAAAAATTATCCTACGACGTAAAAAAATGCGGAATCGTAAAATCGACAAAAATGAAAGTTCACTAAAATTAACCAAAATTTTAATTTAAGCTAAGAAAAATATAAATAAAACAAAATAAAAACAAAAATTTCCAAAAACTTTTTAATAATCTTATATTAATTTTTAAATTTTAATAAAAAACTCAAAATTAAATAAAAATGATAAAAAGTGAAAATGAAGACTTTTTTACATGTAAACCTCAAATATATTAATTAAAACCTAAAAATTATTTTTCTAAATTTTTGAAACACTTTTTTCTATTTTTAAACTACTTTCTAAAATTTAAACTAAAAATATTCATATAAAATTAAATAATAAACGTAAAAATATAATTTTTGTTCTAAAAAATCTTAAACTATGATGAAATCCCAAGAAAAATGAAAAGAGCTAAAACTTGTGACCAAATAAGCTGTTAATCAGCTTATTCAGTTCAAACTTATATAAAATAAGCAAAACAAAACACCCCTTAAATAAATGCCCTAGGGAAACTTATCAGTAAAGTCCCTAGGGCGCAGTCGTGAGTGTGTTGTGTGTTAGAAGTGGTGGCGCAGGTTCGAGTCCTGGCCACGCCCATTTTTTTTAAAAACTATCTTTTTTCTTTTTATAAAAATGATAAACAAGTACTAAAACTAATATGAAAACACAAAATCAAACTGAATTTAACAAGAAACAAGCAAGATTAAACTAAAAACGTGCCCAGATATGAAAAAATGAAACAGGTTTAAACTCTTTGAATCATGTTTTGTCCGATATCTGATAAGACTAAAAAAACAAAAAACAATGATCGTTCTCGGATGACACAAGAAAACTAACTGGATGCTATTGGAGCTTGATTATGGCTGTTTGTGAGTTTTTGTTGGAGTTCTTGGTACACAAAGGCACCCCTACACTCAGTTGAGTGTAGGGAGTCAGGATAAACTAGAAACAACAATATTACAACACAAAATCACACACAAAGAGGCAAATCACAGTCACTGATAGGGGTGTCAAAAAAGTTGACCCGACCCGAACCCGAACCCGACCCGAACCCGAATAATCATATTCGGGTCGGGTCACTCGGGTCCAAAAGCGTATTCGGGTTGACCCGAATTGACCCGAGTTTTAATTAGGCTCGGGTTCGGGTTATATATTTTTACCCTTGACCCGACTTGACCCGACCCGAGTTGACCCGAACCCGACCAACCCGACTTGACCCGACTAAAATTAGACTTTTTACATTGTTTTAGTACAAAATTAGGCCACTTTTTACACTTTTTCCTCAAACTCGGGTTGACCCGAACCCGAGTTGACCCGACCCGAGTTGACCCGACCCGAATTGACCCGAACCCGAGTGACCCGAGTTCTAATTAGGCTCGGGTTCGGGTTATATATTTTTTACCCTTGACCCGACTTGACCCGACCCGAGTTGACCCAAACCCGACCGGGTCAACCCGAATCACACCCCTAGTCACTGATATAAAGAGAGTGGTCTGGTGATTTGGTATGGTGCAATTGGTATTTAGGTGAGTTTTGGTTGGCCAAAATGTTCCCAAAACACAACCAAACTTCAACTAATCAAGTCCAAACCCTAGGTCACCACTTAATCTAACTAGATCCAAAATTTGAAAGTCTAAAAATCACTAAAATACCCTATGTGGCCTACTGATTATCCTAGGCTGTTTTTATCCAATTACTAGCATGCAAACTTCTATTTCTTCTAACAAATCTGAAACAAACTACCAATATAGTCCTATTACTACTAGTTGAGTGTGTTTAAACAGATTTCAAGCCAAACATTTGTCAAATCCTTGTCTTAAAACCTAATCCCAAACACCTTTTATTGACTGAAAACCAAGATTTTACAAAAGCACTTTAAGCTAAACATTACAAAGCTGATTAATAACTACTCAAACATGTATAATAATCATAAATAATCATAAACCAAAGCTTAAACTAACATGAACAATATCAAACACAAATAATCACAAAATCCACAAATCACAATAACACCAAAATCCTACTGATTGGGTTCAAGCCATACCTTGGGTTGGCTGATGCCTTCAAAAAGTGTGGTATGAGGTTGTTATGAAAGTGTAGAGACCCTTGCTGGAGTCCTACAACAGGACCAAGGGTATTCAATGTCTTCAATATGGAAATGAGGAAAAGAAAGGTGGTTTGGTGAGTCTACAACAGACAAACACCAAAACTACTTTGTTACCTGCACAAAATAGCCAACAACCAACAAACAAGCCTGAAAAAGCAAGGACCAAAAGCTTGTCAAGGCTTTTGGTTCTCGCTTATCCAAACAGTTAAACTTAAACAATAAGCAGATTTTTAAAACACTTTTGGAACCAAATCTTGAAAACCTTTGAACTAGAATGTTAACTAAATAAAACATGAACACAATTCCAAATCCAAATCCAAATTTCCACTTTCACTTCCCTTTGGATTTAGATTCAAAATTCGTGTATATAAAAATGTTCTTGCCAAAAACTTCCTTGAACAAGAATTTTGATAAACTTTTAAATTAATTTTGCAAAGAAAAGTAAATGATTACACTAAAAAAACAGTAAAGGAACTCAGTTGTTTGCACAACTAAAATCTTTTCATTTTCATTACTTGGATAAAAAGGTACAAAAAGCTGGAACAAAAATGAAAATGGGACACAAGTCTTCCCATTTATACTAGCTAGATGATCATTCTAGAAAAAAAAATATATTACAATTGATAAACCCTAATCTGCTGAAAGTCCTATAATTCCCTTGAAGGTCTTGTCGTTTGAATTTAGTCAAATGGCCTCTTGTGATGTTGTTCTTGTGCCAGCTATTCCTGTTGATCTTGGACGTTGAATTGAGCTTAGGGAGTAAGCAAAAAGATCTAGCCACTCATATTGTCCCCTTTTGGGGTTTTGAGGATAGTGACGGGTACAAGGGACCATTTGGGAGTGAATATGGGTGATGTGGCAGGGGTTTTAGGAGGTGGGTTTTGGTGAGAAAGAGGCAAATAACTAATCTGGAAGCAATTAGCAAAAACCCCTTTGATTTAGGGTAGTATTTAGGTTAGGGTTTATGTTTGGGATGAAGGGTGAACAGGGTGATTTGATTCAGTTTAATGTTTTGAAATTGTGTTTACCACCAAAAATCAAGTTAAATAAACAGATTAGTAAAATCTGTTATTTAAATTAGATAGTGGATTGGGGATGTGGCATGATGAGTGAGGTGGTGTTGTGTGATTGGAGGAAAGGGGTGATGTGGTGATTTGGTTGGTTGAGAGTAGTTTGGCTGTCTCCCACAAATGGTCTCTTGTTTTCCAAAATGTTGTCATCCCATGTTTTAGCAGTCATAACTCAAAAACCCTTTGTTAATAAACTCTTCTTTTTCCAACTTTGGCCACAAAAATTTTTGTAGACTTGTTCCAAGGGCTTTTGTTGTACATTTGATATTCTTCAAGGGCTTTAATGATATAATCTTGAAACTTAAGGGACCCAATTGTAATAATTGATATTTACAAGGGTATTAAGTGACAAGTCTTAAAACTTGGAGGACCATTCTTGCCAAATCTTCAAACTTGAAGGACTTCTTTGGAAAATCATTGTTCGGGTCCGGTTCTTTGTGCGGCTTAGTTTCCCGTGTTCGTTTTTGCTTGATTCTTGTGATCTTTTGTTGATTTCACGATATCCGTACCTAAAATACACAATGAACAAACACAAGCATATTTTGGGGTATTTTAATGATATTTTTAAGCCCGATTTGGACGATGACACTATGTATAATTGCAGTCTCATCACCTTCATAGGGAGAAAGTGTGCGGACTTCGTAAGGCGATCCACAATGACCCAAATGGTATCATATCCCGCGGACGTCTTAGGGAGTTTGGTGATAAAGTCCATACTAATTCTCTCCTATTTCCATTTCGGGATTCTAGGTTGGACTAGTAATCCGGAGGGCTTTTGGTGTTCAACTTTAACTTTGGCGCAAGTTAAGCATTTACCAACATAAGTCGCGATGTCGGCGTTCATGTTCGGCCACCAATAGAAGATTTTCATGTCGTGATACATTTTGTCCGATCCGGGATGAATCGAATATTTAGACTTATGTGACTCGTGCATAATCAAAGCTCGAATGTTACCATAACGTGGTAACCAAATTCTATTATCAAGACACAATGTTCCATCGACAAGTGCAACGAGGTTCTTAGTGACCATTCCACTGGCTTCTTCTTTATTGATGTTTTCTATCTTAATAGCTTCTCGTTGGGCTTCTAAGATTTTTGCGGGTATGTTCAAACCAATAGTCACCACTAAGGCTCGAATTCTTTGAGGTCTTTCATGAGGTTTCCTACTTAAAGCATCGGCTACAACATTAGCCTTTCCCGGGGTATAACGAATGTCACAATCATAATCCCCAAGTAGTTCCAACCAACGTCGTTGTCTCATGTTGAGCTCTTTTTGGTCCAAGGTGTGTTTAAGACTTTTGTAATCGGGTACACCACACATTTGGTACCATAAAGGTAGTGTCTCCAAATCTTGAGAGCAAAGACAACCGCGCCTAATTCCAAATCGTGAGTAGTGTAATTTTCCTCGTTTGGTTTTAGTTGTCGGGATGCGTAAGCAATAACCTTTTTCCTTTGCATAAGGACCGCGCCTAGACCTTTAAATGAAGCGTCACAATACACTTCAAAGTTTTCACTACCCTCGGGTAATGCAAGAATGGGCGCATCACAAAGTTTTTGCTTAAGAGTTTGGAAGGAAGATTCTTGATCGTCTCCCCAAATAAACTTGTTGTTCTTTTGAGTCAATTCCGTCATAGACTTAGCGATTTTCGAAAATCCTTCGATAAATCGTCTACAATAACTGGCAAGTCCAAGGAATTGGCGAATCTCCGTAGGAGTTGCCCAATCCTTTACCGCTTCGATCTTGGCGGGATCCACGTGTATACCATTGCTATCAATCACGTTCCCGAGGAATTGTACCGTGTGAATCTAAAATTCACACTTTGAAAATTTGGCGTACAATCGTTCTTGTTTCAATAACTCCAAAATTTTCTTTAAGTGCTCCTCGTGTTATTTCTTACTACAGGATTAAATAAGGATGTTGTCAATGAACATAATTACGAACTTATCCAAATATGGTTTACACACACGGTTCATGAGGTCCATGAATACCGCGGGTGCATTAGTCAACCCAAATGGCATGACTTGGAATTAAAAGTGACCGTATCGGGTTCGGAACACCGTCTTGGATATGTCTTCTTCTCAAAATCTAAGTTGATGATAACCCGCCCTTAGATCAATCTTTGAATAAATGCTCGAACCTTGAAGTTGATCAAACAAATCATCGATCCTTGGTAAAGGGTAACGATTCTTTAGAGTAAGTTTGTTCAATTCGCGATAATCGATGCACATACGGAAAGATCCGTCTTTCTTCTTCACAAATAAAACCGGGGCTCCCCAAGGTGAGGAACTCGGTCTTATAAATCCTTTATCGGTAAGCTCTTTTAGTTGGTCGGCTAATTCCTTCATTTCGGCGGGTGCTAGTCGATAAGGTGCTCTTGCAACGGGTGCGGCTCCGAGGGTTAGTTCGATGTGAAATTCCACTTGACGGAGTGGCGGTAATCCGGGCAAGTCTTCGGGAAAAAACTTCAGGAAAATCGGGGAACAATCGGAACGTCTTCAATTTTCTTCTCCTTAGGGCCGACTTCATTCTTACTAGTAACTTGAATAAGGAAAATAGGACGACCTTCTTCGATGTACTTTTGGGTCTTTGTACATGAGATGATATTCAAACTAGCTTGGCATTTCACGCCATTCTTTTCCCCGACGATGGTTAAGGTTCGACTTCCGTAAGGAACACGGACTTGTTTTTCATGGCATACTATCTCCGCATGGTAATTGGATAGCCAATGCATACCAACGATAACAACAAAGCTTCCAAGTTCCATAGGTAAGAGGTCGATGGTGAAAGGTATATTTTGTAGACTTAGTGTGCAACCCTTAAGTACGGAGTTTGTAGTAATCGATTTACCGTCGGATAGTTCCACATTATAATTGACGTCTAAAGCAGTGGGGTTCACATTTAATAGTTAACTAAAGGCAATCGATGTAAAGCTTCTCTCGGCACCAGAATCAAATAATACGGAAGCATAGAGGTTATTGATGAGGAACGTACCGGTGACCACGTTGTTGTCTTGGATGGCCGCCTCGGCACACAAAGCATACATACGACCGGGTGATCCCGCTTGATTCCCATTGTTTCGACCATTTGGAGCTCCATGATTGGGTCGGGATTGTCGAAGATCTTGGTTGTTGTTGTTATTACCTCAGATTTGGTTTCCTCGGCCTTGAGTGGCTTTAGGGCACCTATTCTTGAAGTGACCCTTTTCTCCACAACCATAGCAAGTAACATCCGCGTATTGCACGTTTGGAGTTTCCGGAGCCCTTTTGTTGGTGGGCTTCGGTGTACTACGAAAATCCCTAGCAAGTGACCGGGTTTTCTACAATTGTGGCACGAGCCTCCACAAGCTCCATTGTGGTGTTTACCACACTTTCCACAAAATGGTAGTTTTCTTGGTAACCCGATCCACCATTCACATTAAATACTTTTGCCACATCTTGGCGCTTGTTGGGTTGGTCACCATGATTAGGGCCATGGTTTCCTTCCCATTTTCGTTTGTTCTCACCACCTTCCAAAGTAACGGAGTCCATTAGCCCATCCGCCATTTCAATGGCTTCACTCATATTGGTAGGTTTTGAAGAGATCACATCTCCTCGGATTGAGGATGGTAATCCAACAATGAATCTCTCAACGACCCGAGTCTCACTAGGTATCATTTCGGGACACATCAATCTCAACTCTTAGAATCGTTGAGTGTAAGCCATCAAGTTAACTCCATGCACACGGAGGTTCCACAACTCGCTTCCAAATGCTTCATTTCGTTCCTAGGGCGATACTTTTTGAGGAGCATTCCCTTGAAATGAGTCCAAGGAGTAGCATTAGCCGCTTCCAAACTCACGGCTTTCACGTGGATGTTCCACCATGTCAATGCACCATCAACAAGGGTGCTAGAGCCAAATTTCACTTTGTCACCTTCAGCCACATTACTCATGCTAAATTGAGATTCGAGTCTCTCAATCCAACGTGCAAGACCCACGACACCTTTGGTACCTTTTAAGGTACTAGTAAAGCATGAGCGGAATTCTTTGTATGAACACGCACGAGTAGGAGGTACCGGGACCGACACTTGGTTTGTCTATTCTTGTGTGGTTGGATTAGTCTCGTTGGCGGCAAAGGCGGCGACAACCCCATCGGCTATCATTTGGCTTAAAACCGATGGATCGATAGTAACAGGTGCGGCCAAAGTTGGGTCGACCCTATTCTTGCGAGTTTTAGGTGTCATAGTCCTATAACCATAACAAAGTTCATGGTAAGGTTAGAATCACAAGTCCAAAGGTTAGGAGGTACAAGCATGTCACAAAACATGATATTGTAAGCAAATAATGAAAAGATTCACAATTTATATAGTGCACAAACAATTCATTCCACGATCAAGTTGGGTACAAAGAAATTACACACATAGTTTAGAAGTTTCAAAGATTACAACACATAGAAAGGATAATTTGGGAATGACGTGCACATAAGTCCCCTAAGAATAGCCCTAGTCATAACGGTGCTCGAGGGCCGCGATCCTCTAGGATAAGTCGATCAATTCCCTCTGCAAGAGATTACGCAAAGCTCCAATCTCGTAATGTTGGTCCTCAAGCCTCCGTGCAAGACCCGCCACACGATCGGGTGCGGGTGGGGCATTCCTCCCAAGATCCACGATCACCGCCGCATAGCAAGTCTCGAGTCTAACCAACGACTCGTAGGACAATCCACCCAAGTTACGAAGCACACGAGTCATGTTGATTTGCAACGTAGCAAGTCTAGTAAAACGATGGGGAGGCATCCCACGCACTTCGGCGACCGCGGAGCACTCGACCCCATTAAAGCCGCATGGTGGTGGTGGTGGTGTGATGGCATAGAGGGTCGAGAGGGGGCATTGTGCCTCGGGGGGCACTCTCATGGATGGAGGCTTCAGAGACTTGCGTGTGATGCGAGTGGAGTCCAAATGCCTTGCGGCTAGCTTCTTCCCAAACATGGAGGGTCTCACGGACATCCTCGCGGTATGGTGTTGGCGAGGGGCCCTTGGGGCATGAGAGGATGAGGTGGATAGAACATTGGTGCCTTGCCACGCCTCGTGTAGCAAATGAGTGGTGGTGGTGATGAAGGTGTAGGTGCACGAGCACTCGGCTCTCCTTAGGTGAATGACATGGGCGAGAATCCGCTAGTAGAGGACCCTCCAGTGGTCATGAGTCGAGCTCCATTTGTGGATGAGCTCACAAGGTAATACGAATCTCCAGACGAGGTAGACATGTCACTGCCAATTTAAGAAAGCACGTATGAGAAATAAATCGATTTTGTAAGTTTGTATGTTGTAACCTCAAAGTTTATCATGGCACACACCACTTAGCATAGAATTTCAAGTATGTGTCGAAATAAAATTGATATTACATTCATGTATCATAGCACAAACCATTTAGCATAGAGTTTCAAGTAGTGTCGAAATTTAAAATCGATATTGCATTCATGTATCATGGCATAAACCATTTAGCATAGAGTTTCAAGTTGTGTTGAAATTTAAAATCGACATTGCATTCATGTATCATGGCACAAACCATTTAGCATAGAGTTTCAAGTAGTGTCGAAATTTAAAGTAAAACAATGTACTTATAGGTTAAGTTACTTAGCAATTATTATGGTCAAGTGGCATGGCAAATAACGTACGAGGTAATATAACTTACAACTTACTTGTGTCGAAGGCGTGAAGTGAAGTGGCCCATGGAGATGGAGTTTTAGTTATAGTCTAGTGTTACTCTTTACCATTTTTTTTTCTTTCATTTTTGACTCAAAATTTGTAAAAATAGGTTTTTATAAAAGCAACATAGTTCTCTATAACCACAGCTCTAATACCAATCTATCACACCCTAAATTTTACTCATGTACATAAATACAAGAGGATGTGACAATCATGACAATCAAGAGACCTAGATATAAAGAACGACCATTTAAAAGTCGTTTTAATTTCAATAAACATAAATAACTTGTCCCAAAAGAATTGTTTAATACATCATGATGATAAAAAATCAAACTTTCCAAATATCACAACATTTAGATTTAAGTCTCCCAAATATCATGATAAATTTTATTATCTCCAAGGCACAACCACGTCACTCCTCCGCTTTGACACCTGAGAAAAACATTGCTAATACGTCAACACAAAGGTCGGTGAGTTTATAGGTTTAAGTATAGATAGTGTGATGAACCATAAGATTTTAGTTAGGCAACCGACAAATAATCTTATAACAAAATACAAGATTATTATCAAATAGCATTCGTTTATGATGTCCTACGTCTAAGCTCATGACACCGAAGCGTTAACCGTACCAACAAGTTTATATGAGAGCCCAAGCAAATACTACCCCAAAGTATTCGTAACACCTCAAATGTAATTGTATCTAATTTGGTCACACAACCAACATTAGATAGGGAGGCCAATCCCAATAGATCTATCCATAACATTTGCGCTTACACAAAGTAATTAACGGTTCATGATAGTGGGCTAAAGCATCTAGGGATATCGCTACTTAGACATCATGTCGACACATATGAGTTTTCATGGTACTTATGTTCATCCGTAAAAACAAGCAATGTTCTCACCACAAGTATTTAAAAGCAATTAAAAGTGGGGCTATAAACTCACGTCAAACGTAAAGTAGCTTGAGGATGTGATCACGCTATCCACAACCTAGTTAATCATAATGCTATGTTACGACATCTAAAATTACACTAATAAAATGCATGATGTCCTAGTGGTACTTTTGACAAAGCGTTTCGTTTATAAGAACGTGACTTTAGTATACGGTTTTGGAAAAGAGCATCGGGCTAAGTATTATAAACCATTACTTATATTTACAATTTAACTTTGGGCCCAATAAACCCAGCCCAAATCAATTGTCCATAATTATTATCAAATATGTTTTGGCCCATGATGTTTAGTACCCAACCCGAGTCCCAAACCAGGTATGTCGATATTAAAAAGAAAGTGGTATATACATTCATATCCCACCCCCACTTATTCATTATCTCTCTCTCTCTCTCTCGTATTATTACTCCCACCGCCTCCCAATATTCTCTCACTATGAACAATAAATCAAACCTGGTATTATCACAAGATAATCAACCGAATCAATCATCAACAGTTGGTCCCTAAGATAATGTTCATAAATCATCACGACATCTCTACCCAGTATGGATAACCAATCGAATGATGTTGTTACCAGATAAGTTTTCTTCTTTCTTCTTCTAAAAATGTTTTAAAACCTTTGATTAATCTTTTGAAAACCAAACATGGATTTATAAGTCTTTATACATAATTAAGGTTTCGAAATACTGGGGCTTTTCTTAATTCGTGTGTGAGACCCCCAGAATCTGACATGGAACAGTTAGGCAACGAGGGGATCACACGTCAAGGTACAAGTAACAATGAGTTATAAATGACACGAAAGATGACGTAATAGAAGACATACATAATACATCATAATTTATCAGAGTTTTATAGCATCGGTCCCACAAGTTTTGAAACATAACAAAGTACCATAACAACATAGTATTAAGTTTTAAGATAACAAAAAGATCAACGGAAGACTTTAACAACGTCATTTATAACAAAGCATAAACATATCACAACACAGATCTTTCCAAGATGTCAACATCATGCGGTACCTCGTCCAAGCCCATTAAGCAGTATTACCTGAGATTAAAACATGTAAAACCCGTCAACATAAAGTTGAGTGATATTCATAGGTTTAGAAAGCTAAGTAATGGAACACAATATACTTTGTAAAACAAGTAATGGGGGGGATGACTTTGTACATTCTCCATAGTCATGGTATATTATTGCTATTTAGTTCATGAACCGAAGCTTAACTCAATGTAAGTTCCTCTAGGGAGTACTCAGCCTAAATACTCAAGTATAAACAAATATTAGTACGTCAAGGTACTTGAGACGGGGATAGTCAATCCCGATGGATCCACCTACAACATTCGCACTTAGTACTCGAAATTAACAGTTCATGATCAGGAGAGGATACTTAAGGCTAGAGACTAAAAGCAATAATATCAATGAATTCATCTGGCAGCATACAGTTCTGGATAGCATACAGTTTAAAAGATTGTGTTCCAACATGTTAATCTCACTGAAATTGTGTATTTTAAAGTTCGTTTCTCTCGATTCTTAACCAATTAAAAGTCCTAACAAAATCAGGTTTATGATCGTTTTTGGTTGATAGGGTTATTTGGATTATCTATGTCTATTTGAGCAATCAAGTAAAAATGTGCAAAATATTAACTACGTATCCGTAAAACATTTAGCAATTACCATGTTTTTATTCAAATAAGGACAAAATTGTTAATCTATGGAATTAATGTGCTAAAAATGTAAATGATTAAAACTATAATGCTTAAAATGTAAAAATCAGAAACTATAAGGACTAATTATGCAAAATGTAACAAACTTCTAACAAAATGTAACAAATTTTAAAACTACTAACTGAAAATGACAAGTTTTGAAAAGATTAGGACTGATTCCAAGCAAACCCTAAATTTATGAAAGATTAGCTAGTAATTAAAACAGTTACAAAGTAAAGGGACCAAAGTGCAATTAAAGTGAACTTTTTAACAAAAAACGAGCTAGTTGGAAGAATAAGCTCGTAAGCTCTAGAATTGACCAAATAAGCTCAAACAAGTTTTAAATAGCTTAACACTCAAATTTACTTAGGCTAGTAAAAGGAATAAGCTTGAAATTCAGTAAAACTCAAATAAGCCAACTATGATAAGCCAACAATAAGCTATCTAATAAGCTAGACTTGCACAATAAGATTTTTGAGCTGAATCTTGTTAATCAGTCCATAGAGAGTCTGGAATGTCTTCTTGTAAGAAAAATGATCAAGTAATGAATCTGGAAATTGAAAAGAAGCTGAAACTAGCTTATTGACCAAAGTTGACCAAATTTTTGAAAAAGTTGAAAACCTCCAGATCTACTCAAGAACACTTTCTAAACAAGAATATGAAAGAAAATGGCAAGGTTTATGAAGTGGAATTGCTAGAATGAGAAATCAGTTTGAACTTTGTTTATAGAAACTTTCATTTGCTCAACAGCTTATTAAAAAGCTTATTTCTCTCTTGAATTGTTAAACTGTGTAATTTTCTTATAAGCACTCAATATTCAGATGTTAATAGACAAGTAGGAACTGGTTTGAATCAATTTCATTAAGAATTGAGCACATGCTAAGCAATTGAAATCAGCTACTTTTTATGAACTTGTTAAGCTAGAACTGACCCAAATCTTTTTCACAACCAATTGCCTATTTGGCTCTCTTTTTGACTTTAAAACTACCAAAACTTGTTTACAATCACTAAAGTAATGTAAATGAGCCAATGTTTACCAATTAACAACACTTAACTACAAAAGGACAGCTAAATCCAAACACTAGTTACCAACTTTTAACAACTTTTTGTGAATGAAAATTAAGCAATTGGTTGAACTGGACTAAATTTGATATCAAGCCAAACTTATTAACCAAAATGAAGTGAAATTGAACCAAGTACTTGCAGTTAAACAGACAAATGCTCAAAATGCACAAGCAAGCTAAGAATCTGATGATATGAAATCAGTAACAAGTAATAAGCAGGTAAACAATTATCAAACTAATAATAAGCTATCTAAAACATCAAATTCAATCCAAGAACAAGCTAAACACATTTGATCAGATCAACAAGTAGACTTAAGCTAGAATTTAGCATGCATATTGCTGTTTAGAGGAACCAAAATCAGAAACTATGAAACCTTTTAGCAAAAGCCTCCACTGATGGAGTAGGTAGGCGCTGAGCCTCCTAGATAGTGTTAAACCACCACCTTAACACTATTTACCACTAATCAACAGCTACAATCATCATCATCACCATTTTTACACAATTCTGCTTCAAAATCAACAAGAACAGCTACTTGGAATAGGAACAAGGATGAACAGTTTCTAGTCTTCAACAAGTGCTTCTTATGATCAATGGTGATCACAAGTAACTCATATCAACACAAGAGTAACAGTTATGCAGGGATTGAATAGTAGATTGAAGGAAAAGGAGGGAAATTTTATTGCTTGAATGTGAAAGTTTGTTACAAATTCTGGTAAGGAGTTACAACTACTATAACTAACTCAAGAGTTTGTTAGACTCTTGAGGTCGTTACACTAACAAACTACTAGCTAGGATTAAGAGAGAAAAGGGAAGTGTGTGAAAATTTCACACTTAAGCTACATGTTACAAATGAGGGGGCTATTCCCTATTTATAGACAAAAAGTGAGAATTAGTTGAAGCTGATGACATGTCCCAACCAATCAATTGCTGCCAAGTGTCATGGATTTGTCAATTGCTACTAACCGTTATGAACTTGGAATTGGGCTTTGCTTCTTGGTTGATTTTCAGGGTAATTAAGCACGTGGGTTGAATTCGTCCTTCAAAATAAGCACTTTTCATGTTTGAAGTTTTTCCTGATATGCAGTATTTCTCCAATTCGTTCCTGGGTAGCTTTGGGGAAGAAGGCGACACGTGGATTAATTTGATTGGGTGAAAGTTAGTCACACAGATCATAATCCTTTTTTGGATATATTGATTATTGCATGGCAAGTTCTTATTCGCCAAAAAACTTAGTGAGTGGGATTCACTGTGGCTTACGGCGCATTTAATTCCCTTGGTGAAGTGGATTATTTGCTGGAAATCCATGGCATTAATTTCTTGTTCTCTCATTGGTTGATAGCCATTCACACGGATTGAGCCCATTTTTGAGTGTATTTTGGCAAGTTTAGTCCTTGAACTTAGGCAGATTATCCAAATGAGCTAGGAACTTAATTTTAATGGCATTTTTGGTCCTTCCACTTGCATTCTTGTATAATTTGACCCTTTGACTTGGTTGACTGAAGAGTTGACCATGTTTGACTTTTATCTTGACTTTTGACAAATTTACACTTTGAGTCCTTCAACTTTAGAGTGTTGTCAAGATAGGTCCCTTATCTTCAAAGTCTTGTCATCTTTGATCCTTCTTTGTCTTTTTCATCCAGATAAGCTTGATTTCTTCTTGTTTGCTTGAAAATGTATCCGTCTTACCTATTTATACACAAACACAAAACATACCACATAATTCCGCTTTATAACACAAAAGTTAGGTACTTTCCTTGTGTTTTAGGGTGATTTGTTGATTAATTGATATGAGTTTTTGCTCATATCAAATCCCCTACACTTGAACATTGCCATGACCTCATGTAATGCTATATTTTAAAGCACAAATTTACATTCTCCTCATAATTAATCCACCTTGGCCAATATGGAAGGCTATTACACTATGCTACTCTACATGATGAATGATTTTGATTTTGAACAATGCAATGCAAAAGAAACAATTCTATTTATGTCTTTTTGGATTTTTCTTGAAATGGCTTTGATGGAAAAACTCATAGAAGTCAATGATTTAGATTAGGGCTTTGGTACCATGGACACTTATCACCCTCAAGTTTCACTTTCCCCATACCAAGCTTAAAAATGGGATCATTGCATTCACAAGTAAAAAGGTGCATCAAATTATTCATGACAATTAAATGTGGAACCGGTTATTATTTGAGCAAATTGCTTTTGGGCGAATTTGTCATTATTTGAAGCGTGAAATATAAGAAATGTAAAATCCAAAAATAAAGAAGCACGGTTTTAATCCTAAGTAATCCTCTCATCCATTACTTGAAAAACCGCTCACAATTAATATAAGTCCGTTTCAAGAATAATAAGTCATTCGCCTTATGTGTAAAGTCCTCATGTCATGCATTAATAAGTAGCTACACACTCGCTAAGGAAAGAAAAATAAAACTCACGCAATAATTTACATCCGCCATCTTTTTGAGACTTTGGATCTTCAACCCCGCAACCCGTCAAGGTAATATTGGATTGGAGCAACTATTAAATCCCCGCAACCCGTCAAGGTAATATTGGAATCTAATAGTTACTATAATTAACACTTCACTGCCCCTCTTGGGAGTCTTGTATTATTATTATTTTTTTCTCTTTTTTTTCTAGCCACTCATTTTTTGTAAGCCGCTCTTATTTTTCTTTATTCCTCACAAAAAAAGTTGAAAATAATAAAAGGAAAAACACCCGCTAAATATTAAGCATGACATAAGTCTAGTACACATAAAACGTTCTAACTTAGAATCTTAAGACGTACTTAAATCAACCATGAATGATTAGACAAAAATGCATAAGATATTACAAACCGATTAAAACCGTTCTTGATTATTTATTAACATATATACATGCGAAGAAAATAGGGATAAAGAAGAGAAGGGTTTAGCCAAAAGTAATTATGATGAAGTTTATCTAGCCCTTTTATACTTGCTTCAACTCTATCATCTCTCATTCTCCACAAATTTAAAATCTCAAAAAAAAATGAGAGTGGTGGATGCTTAGCCTAATAGACCAATGAAGGACTACATGGTTAAGGATACTAGCTAGAGAATGCTTAGATAAGCAACCTCGGGTTGTGTCAAAATATCCATGGCGGGCCTAATATGTCAAAGAAGTCTAAATTTGTTAAACCATGTCCTTTATTATATTTTTTTCTCTTTTTCACTTTTTCATAAAGAACAAAAGAAGAAATATATTATAAAGTTTGTGAGAGGAAATATATTACCCCCTTTACCCTTAATACAATAAGAGGAATTATAAAATACCCTAATAAAAAACATTATAAAGTTTGTGAGAGGAAAAAGTCTTCGGCTCTTATATGTCGTTCGTTTCCCTCCGTTCCCTGTTCACCGGTATGGGTTCCTCAACCCAATTTACATCTCAACCGTCTGTTGATTTCAAAAGCTATTCACTGGTATGGCCACAGCCTTTAATTGGGTTCTTCACACTCCCATGCCCTCATTTATTCACACACACTCCCAATAAAAAAATATAAATACTTTTTGATTAATCAAATCCATACATCAATTTACGGTGATTGGAGGAAGGTGACCGATTTTTTATAAAACTTTTAATTTATAAAACTTTTTTATAAATTAGAATTAGAATTAGAGATCTCATATTTTTTATCTGGGTTTAATACTTTAATTTCAGACCAGGGTAATTACTTTCTTTATTTTTGCAATTTTTATCTTTCAATTGCACGCATCTAATTTTGATGTAACCCCCTTTGTAGGTTTGCCAACCCTATGCTTCTTTGGTGGCCGTGGTGGTGCCAATTTTGACTTTTTATTGTGTTCGAAAAGTCGGTAGGTGGTTTAATCTTGTTTAAGCGTATTAAGTTTGTTTTTATATATGAAGAATTAGGGGTGTTTATATATCTCTAGATCTTTAAGTTTTGTAAATTAATAGTTTACCATTATTATGCGTTTTGTTTTAGCAGATGCTAATGGGCGATTTTTTGTTTGTTTGTGTGTTTGTAGAAAAGCAGTTACTGTAAAAAGGAGTGGACAAATATGGAATGTGTGTTTTTATGTGCTTCGGTTATTCAGAGACTTCAGTTTGAAAAAAAGTATAAATCTTTTGTCCTTCTCCTATTAAATCTGATTTTTCATTGTGTTTGTTAAAGATTGCCGGTAAACTAATAAACATCAAGGTTCATACACGGAAGTCGCAAAGTGTTGTGAAAGATTCGAGAAACATATGCACGTGTGGCTGGAAAATCAAGTTGCGATTTTATTTGCTTTTCGAAATTTAAATACCTACTGAGCCCGACAAGAAACCTAGCATAAACATCCTATTAAGACATGTGGCTGTAAATGTATTGTATTTTTCTTGAAATCTTGCTAAATGGAACAGGTCTAATGGGTTGGATGGGTTAACAGTCACCGAAAGTATGTTTTAAATGTATTAATTAGCCTCAAATGTGCCTACTTTGATTTTCGTTCATAACTAAGACATCATTTAGAACATACGCATATAATTTAAATTGTTATAACTAAGACAGTCGTTTATAACAATGTAACTATAAGAAATTTGATTATTACATCTTTTGGTGTAAAAATCAAACGTGGTAGGAATTGATGTGCAATACTCCAACATCAAGATCTGTCGTTTAGCTTTGTGGTAGTTATTTCTGGCCATTTTACAATTTTTAGGCAACAAGGTGCTATATTTATTACAAACATATGTTGGCGTCGCAGGTTGAATGAGAGAAGCTTGCCACGATTGCATATACTTCGTGTGCTCGCAACTAGACCCGACAAGTGAATCAACAGCTTAAAAGAACCTTATGCGTGTCATCGAATCTGTCGAAAAAATTTCAGGTGGCTGCCTATTCTATAAACCTTTTTACCAATGTAATTTTTTTAATATATAGTAGGTGGCTATAAAATTTGGCATATGATTTGATGAGGTTTAGGGTGATTTATGAACAAAAGGCAATACTTAGGATGTTTCAGTAGCTGTTTTATTGTTTGAACAAACTTACTTGATTTCGGCTTATATTCTAAAAGCTTAAATATTTCGGCTTATTTGGAGCTTATATAAGTTTACCATGACTTAATAAGCTTATATAAGCCCATAAGTCATAGAATAAGTCACAGAATAAGCCGGAAAATAAGTAGCTTCTGGTACATTGTTTAGGAATGCATGCTTTCTTTAAAACTGCTGGTCGAGTTGCTTATTTGCATTAGATATATGTTGTACATAGATACGTACTTAGATACGCGATTCCAAACAAGAAACAATCTAAAATTGACATACTGCAGTTAAACCAGTCGTTCGCCATATTCATCGTGTAGGCGTGTGTCATCCCAAGTATTAGGTACGTGACATGTTTGATTTTGAATATGTTTTTTCCTGTGTATACATACTTGCCCCCTATAATAAGTTTTAGTGTATCGGAGTTCTTAATGCAAGTTGGCATCTTTATCTGAGTTTACTTATGGTCTTTTAATAATTGAAGATATTTTATGGTGAAAAGACAGTGTAAGTTGGTTGTCTATATGATAAGATTTGTTTAGAGAATGGATAATTGTTTTGGGATGCGGTTTTAAAGTGATTAGAAAAACTTCGTTAAAAGAGGCAATAGTTACTTCCAAAACATACATATAATGACCGTAAGAAGGATTGTGATAGTGAAGTATTAGTTGACCCGAAAAGATCAACAAACTAGAAACATCATATGACACTTTTGCTTAAAGATGTGTGTATGTACCTGGTTTTAAACTTCAATTCGAACCGTCACGTATTAATTTACTGAAAATCAATCATTAGTTTTGTTAAGATGCCATTTTTGTAATGTGTTTAGTTTATATACGAGGATCGGGTAAGATTATTATTTTGATTTTGCAATTTTTAAGTATATAGTCAATTCTCTATTGTTTTTCTTTGCGCAATGACAGCGGAGAATATTTCTTTCATTTTTTAACAGCATTACAGAAATCCAAAAATTCTATTTATAGCTCCAGTAAACGAGAGGCATGCCATAATCCACACTTCCTAACAACTAGCTTGGACAGCGGTAGAAGACAAGCCACGTACGGTAGTACTAGAGAGGACCGGTATGGCTATCGTTGAAATGTTTCTTAGGTATGCTACATGTTTTAGAATTGCATTCAAAGTAACCCCCAGTTCGTAAACTTATATAGTATAAACCCGTAAAGATAATTAAAAATTCAAAATTTTAAATTTGTAAGTTTGATATAAAACCATATAACAAAAAGTAGGCAAAGAATCAGTTTTATAAAACACATCGATTTCAATTAAACACACTGTCTAGCTGTTGCTGGTAGTTTGTTTTTTTTTAACATTATGTAACTATCCAAGTATTCTTTCGAAAGGAAAATTATACACTTTTCAACCTACTCTACACACAACTTAAACAAAAGAAAACTTTAAACTATACCATTGCAACTTAACGCACTCTACTTTCTACTTTTGCACGTGTTGTACCACGTGAGACAAGAAAAAGAATGGACATCAACCTGGGCAAACAAGAGGTAACGCTACTTTTAATGTGTGGTGCTAACATCACTGGATGTCACATGACTGTTGGTGTGCCTTTTGTAATCTAATCTACCAGCTACCCAAATCGAAGGTGTGGCAATATTAATGTAAGTTAGCTGATTCGTTGGACTGTTTTCTTATTAAAGTAGTCGTTTTTTTGTTATTCGGTCGTTATCTGATATCTTGAATCAACCATTTATATTATGTTGATAAACTATGCCTTTATATATCTCGAATGATTAAAAGAGGTAGTCTAGAACCCTTCATAAAAAGTTAGTTGTTTTCCACATGGTAAGTATGGTTTTATCATAACTGCTTATATTACCCTACACAAGAAAAACATATTTGAAGCTTATGCTAATGATTCACTTGAAAAGTGACACCAAATGGCTCAATTTTAGTTCCTACACATGCAATAAATAACTCGCAGCACAACATACGTATGTATCTTTTGTCCTATCAATCTCTATATTTGCATTATCAGGTATTTCAAATGTGTTTGATCTCACTTATGTCAAGGCATCAACACAAGCATGGTTCTATGGATGCAAACAATAGATAGCGGCATCCTACACTTCAACGTAAGCACGGTACCATCATTTTCCGATTTTAGATTATTTGACTACACCTCAATTTTGTTGCTCATTGTTGCAACAGTTACAAATGTTTCTCGGATGTTGAACGCAAGGTCTAATAACCAACAGCAGCCAAAAATACAAGCTACCAAGATTACTCAAATGTCTAATAGAGAGTCTCAAGATAGCAGATTGGCTTATATTAAGCCTCATGTCTTTGTTTCTTTGTGGTTATTACGTGTCAAATAGGTTCTAATATTAAATTTAGTCTGAACGGGCCATTGATTATTGAAGAATTTAGTAGCTATAGAACTGTTAAAACGGGTTGATAAATGTGATTGTGGTGTTGTTATAGTACACATGATATTGTTGTGACTGAGGCCTTTAAGGAAAGATATGTTCAACTTAAATTTTCATTTCTCATCGACTCAAAAGCGAAGGTGAGGTCTGTTCCCTTTCTTCTGTTACACTATAAACTCATTAATTTGATACCACATATTAGCTACTTTCACACAACGCCCTACTATCTCCTTCCACCCTCTCACTTTATAAACATCGCTTCAAAATGCCCCGCTGCGGAGCGCGGGCATTAATCCTAGTACAATGCAAATGTGATATTGCAAATGAAAAATGATTGATGCAAAAATTATGAATGCATATTTTTAGTGGCCAAAGTAGATCAAAAATTTGAAAAATTAATTTCCGTGTTATCATGAAGGTCAATGACAAGTTCTAGGTAATACTAGGCTTTTACCCAGTATAAAAATTAAGTTCGTTGAAGTGGTCTAATCGAATTGATTATTGGTAAACGTGTGACTCAGTTGTTTTTTTGGTGAAAACAATATTTTGGTCGTTGTAGTAAAATTAAAAAGTGCAAAACTTTAACGTAAATGACGGGTAAATAAATCTAAAACTAATTAAACGTAAATGATGCAATATTAAAACCTTGAAAAGTAAATTGATTAAATGACTTAAAATTAAAGCGTGACGAAAATTAAATTGACAATGTAATAAAAATGTGAACTTTAAAATTAAACTAAGAGAAAAATAGCGGGAAAAGTAAATGCTTGAATATGAAACAGATAGTAAACAAAACCTGAGTCGGAGCCCGAAATACTGTCACTATTTGGAATAACCCACAAAGTATTGCTTACTCGGAATAAGGCTGTCACCCTTATCCTGAATCTACTCCAAATTCTTATCCGGAATAAACTGCTTATCCGGAATAATCTAGTTGCTCTAATCCGGAATTCCAGCCAAGAAGCTTATCCGGAATAACCTGTCTGTCCATATCCGGAATACTGCTTAGTATCCCTTATTCGGAATAATCGAAAGGATCCTTATCCGGAAAACTCTGTCAAGCTTCTTATCCGGACTAATATCCGGGGTTCTTATCCGGAATCTTCCAACAAGTCCTTATCCGGAATAACCTTGCCCTACAGCTTATCCGGAATGTCCAGTCGAGATGGTTATCTGGAATAATCTTCAATCCCACTATCCGAAATAAATCAACCTCTCCTAATCCGGAATATCCACTGACCACTATCCGGAATAAACGTGCCTATTGCTTATCCGGAATAAACTGTCACTTTATCCGGAATGTACAATAGAAGCTTGTCCGGAATATCAACCAGTGTAGCCTATCCGGAATAATTAGATGATAACTATCCGCAATGTTGAGATGGAGGTTATATTCGGAATACTAGGGTTTACCAAACCCGGATAACAATTGAAATCAAATAAGCTATAAACTAAAATTAAGCTAAACACAAATAAGCACTTATCTAAAACTTAATCAAAATCAATTTTAAGAAAAAACAAATAAGCTAAAATTTAAAAACTTTTAAAAACACTAAACAATAAAAATATTAAAAATCAACTTTTTATAAAAATTAACTAAAAAGCACTTGATTAAATTTAAGAAAAACACAATAAGCTATAAAATCAATAAGCTAACAAGATCAAAAACATAAAAGCATAACAAGTAATCAAATAAGCATGACAACAAGATAATAAGCACAAAGATTAAGCAAAATAAGAAAGGTAGAATGAGAGATTAAAATAAAAACTTGATTAAGATTAAGATTCAACAATTAAAGTAAAAACAAGAATTAAAAGCTTACAAATTTAAGGTGCGAGACAAGTAATTAAAGGTGCAATTAAGTAAATGTGCAAGTAATTAAAGATGGAGGAACTAATGTGTCAAATTAGCCAACAACTCCTAATGACACATTAGGAGTCTATTTATAGTGATTAGGAAAACTAAGCATGTGTTGGTTCATTATTCTTTCTTTCTCGACTTCTCGTCTTCTTAATTCTTCGACTTTTTCGACTTTGTCTCGGGATTAATAAACTCGTCTTGTAATTTCTTCATTAATTTGGACTTGAGTTCTTCGACTTTTATTAAACTTCCGTCTTTAGACTTTTTCTTCGATAAATCTTCAGAATTGGCCTTGGACTTCCGTTCTTTAAGCACTCTTGATCTTTTGACTTCGTCTTTTGTCTTTTTCTTCGATAAAAGCCCGTGAAAGCCCATGTTTTCCTCCCTTTTCACATTTTGATCCTAAATCACAACAAAAACACAAACCACGCATAATTCCGACATTTACGACATAAAATACACGTTTTGGCTTGGTTATTATTGTAGTTAAGTGGTAAAAAGGATGGGTGTTTACACACCTATCAAATCTCCTACACTTGACCATTGCAATGTCCTCATGCAATGCATTAATTACAAAGCAAGATTACACTTTTCATCACAATCAATCCACATTGGCCTTTATTAAAGAGATAGAAAATAACAAAACAAGTAAAGAAATCAAAAACTTACCTTAGGGTTTTGAATGTCATGAATGATTATCATCCTCAAGTTTCACGTTCCCCATACCAAGCTTAAAAACGAGATCATTGTTATTATAAGTTAGCAAACTAACATGAACTCATGTGGGCCAATTATTTACTTAGACTCCCTTATTCCTAGGTGTATTTCTTATATTTTATTATTGTCTTGAATGATCACGAGGATGCATTGTTGACTTATTTCGATCGTTATTAAGGATGAAAATAAAGTGGGACGATTTAATCAATAGTTAGCTAAAGGACAAAATCTTTTAAAACTGCTTCTCGGGACCTCATAAAGTTCATATCTTAGCATAACTCGCTTCACGATTTGAGACCTTTCTCGGACCGATATTTGGCAGCGACTTCATACTTTAAATCTTGAGAGACGTTCATGAAATAATGGTCTTCTCTTCATAATAGGAATTTCTTCACTTGAAGTTTTGAGAGATTCTTCATATTTGGACCACGACTTCTTCATTTTTCTCCAATCTTTATTTTGGACTTTGATATACAACGATCCGCCTCCTTTTAGGATTTGGATCTATTTATCCTCATACCTTGTTAGGGCCTTTTTGGATAGACTTCTCCATGATCTTTTGGGGAGTTTTTTCTTTTCATCGTGTGTCTCGATCCTTCATATTGATTTTTGATAAATGATTCTTCACATCACTTGGGATCTTTAGCAACAAAATGTAGCCCTCATGCCTTGTTAGGGCCTTTTCGGACTCTTCAATCTTCGCATCCCGCTTCAATAAGTTATGCCTTGGCTATGAACTCTAATTAATACCGAGCAACTTTTAAACGATCTTGGGCTAGAAGCTAAGTAACTTTTCAAATCGTACAACCTTACTTATTGCAAATAAAATTTATTAGCAAGCGATGGGAGAATAGGCTTATAATCAACTCACATAAATTCACGAAAGAATACCAAACTTATAATTGACTCTATCATCTCTCGTTCTCCATAATTTAAAATATCAAGGAATGAGACTCGTGGATGCTTAGCCAATTAAATCAAAGTTTTGGGTTTTCGAGTCATCTATAGGATCTTGCAAATTCTTAGACTTTTTCAAGTTTAGAAATCGCATTTTAAAGTTCCCTTGATAAACGACTCTCCAGGATCAATTATAGGAACTTGCGAAAAGTTCTTGTTCTTAACCCGTGAGAGTTAAGACTTTCGCGTTTTAAAGCTCCCTATATAAAAGCCTAGCAAAACTTGACTTAAACACATTAAGGATACTAGCTAGAGTAAACTTAGATAAGTAAACTCGGGTTGAGTCAAAAGATTCACAACGTTGAAAATTAAAACCACTTTATTAAAATTTATTATAGTAAAGAAAGAAAATAACTATACAAAGGTCAAACTACTAGGCCAAAATAGATCAAAAATTTTGAAAAATGTCGAAAAAATCAATTTTCCGGTTAAAATGAGGATAAATACAAGGAAAAGGCCACTTAACTTCGATAGAAGTCCCCCCTACACTTGATATAAACATTGTCCTCAATGTTTAAGCATGTGGGAGTAAACTCCCCTACACTTAGGACATTGTGCACGTTTGTTTAAATCTTGCTAAGAAAGAGACAACTAAAGAGAATCCTATTTTAATATTGAGAAATATAAAATAGTGAATCGAAAAGGGTTTAGGATAGAACCAGGAAGACGAAGACACAGAATCACGGGTCATCAAAAGTCATCAAGAATAGATCTTTGAAAGCTCGAATCCCTGCATATGATTAGAAAGAAGACAACAAACAACATACTAGGGTCTCCCCTACACTTATTATAAAAACAAGAGAAAAAGGATAGATATTGCGGGTTGCCTCCCGAGAAGCTCTTGTTTTTGTTAACCGAGTCGTGAGCCTGACTCGACCTTGATTAGAATAGGAAGAAGCTGGAAACACATCCACCGGGATCAAAGACATGGTTTTCATCCATCAAGTAGCGCAAGCTTAAGGCGAACAAGGCAAGCCAAAGAAGAGTAGGCAGGGTTCCCTTAAGCAACGATTGAGCACGGTGGTAGCAAGGGTTAAGTGCAAGCATATCTCCATAAGTTCCAAAGATTTTTCCTTTCATTTCATCAGATGGATACTGAGTTGGCTTAAAAAGTGCAATGCCGGGGTCGAACACCTTTTCCTTTAGGGGAAAAGAACACTCAGGCTCAGCAGTTCTTGAAGAAGATCCGATCATAAATCTCGCAATCTCATCCTCAGAAGGAGGGTAGAGAGGAGTTAAGACATAAATGCTGCTGATATCGGTGTCGGCCGGCTTCTTCTCCTTTGAAGAGGGTTTCTTCATATCCAAAGTAGGATAAAGACCATAATCATCAAAGTCTAAAGGAGGAGCATCAATCTCACGAGGGAAGTATGTATTGAGAAAAGTAGCAAACTCTTCCTCAAATGAGTAGTCATCCAAAGTAGGATTAAGCATGGTTGGCGGAGGATTTTCATCATGTGAAGAATCACTCGAGAGAGTATCGGCCTCATCAAAATCATCAAAAGTGGGCATGTCTGGATACTCAGAAGTAAAATCATCATAATCATCTCCATTAGAACTAGAATCGTCATCATAAGCATCATAGATCGGTGGAGAATCATAAATTAGTGGAGGATCAGAATTGGAGAGAGAATCATCCACATCATCTTGAAATAGTGGATTATCATAGCAAGAGTCGAATAGAGGATTGTTGTAGACGATAAAATCATCAAGCACATTAATCATATTCGCTGATTCTCTTCCATAGGATTTGTTTGTGATCTTCCCCATTTCGAACACTTGTGCATCATTCCCGACCCTTAAGATTAACTTACCTTCGGCAACATCAACTAGAGCTTTTCCGGTTCTCAAGAATGGCCAACCAAGTATTAAAGGAATACGAGGGTCCATTTCATAATCAACAACAACAAAGTCGACCGGAAAAGTGAAGGTGCCAACTTTAATGAACACATCTTCGGCAATACCAACGGGGTAAGCGAGAGTGTGATTTGCAAGCTCAAGAGTCATCTTCGTTGGTGTAAGATCGGGTAATGATAACTCTTTCCAAACACTTAAAGGCATTAAATTTATACTTTCCCCGAGATCAGCTAAGGCAGTAAATTCGTCGGTTTGGTTAAAAGTACATGGTAGCACAAAACGATCGGGATCTCCAAGTTTTTCTGGAAGTTCTGTAAGAAGGATTGTAGAGCAATTTTCATTCAAGCGAGTATTAACAAACTCGGCCATCTTCTCCATCTTATTAAGCAATTTCTTAAACATCTTGACAAATTGTGGCATTTGGGCAAGAGCTTCAACAAGGGTAAAGGTGATGTTTATGCCGGCAATCTTGTCCAAAAAGTTAGAGACTTGAACGTCATTTTTAGTCAAAATTCTAGCCTTGTCGAGTCGAGACGGGTAAGGAATGATGGGTTTATAGGTGGAAGGTGGGGTTGGTGAAGGGTTCTTCTTGGGTACTTCTTCATGACAAGGCGGAGACGGTAATGGTGAACTAATACTAGGTGTGGGAGTAGTAGGGATAAATGGTGGTGGAGGAGGTGTAGATGGTGTAACTGGGGGGGGGGGGGGGGTGGGATAGATGGTCATACTAAAGTAGCTCCACTACGGGTAGTAATAGCACTCACATTCGCTCTCGGGTTGGTGACGGTGTTTGAAGGTAGAGAGCCCGAAGTAGAGGGTTAAGTGGTTGGTAAGAAGTTAGCCAGCATATTCTTCAAATCATTCGTTTGAGTGATGAAGGAGGATTGTATATCATTTCGAAGCTCGGATCTAATGTCATTCCCTTGCTTAGTGATATCCCCTTTCAGATTGATAATTTGGCTTTGTAGATTCTTGATTTGCTCTCCCTGGGTTCTCATTAAAGCTTCAACATCTTGATTAATGGGTGGGGCTTGTTGAGCGGGTGGGTGATAAGGATTAGAAGCTCGAGGTGGGATTTGGTTGCTTCTATTGTAATTGTTGTTGGGGTTGTGGTTTTGAGGAGAAAAACCGGGTGAAAGATAGTTGTTCGACCGGTAACTTAGAAAATTTCGATCCCCTTGAGGTCGGGCTTGGTAATTTTCCGATGAATAGTTACCATAAGCCGCATGCACGTTTTCCGGATTGCCTTGAGTAGAAGGAAAATCAGTGTATGAGTGAGGACCGCCGCATGTCTCACAAGAAATTGCTACAGCTTTAACTTGTTGTTGATGGTTTGTAGCGATGAGCAAGATATTTTTGTTCATTTCGGCCATCATGCGGGTGAATTCGGTCATATCGGGGTTTGTTGAAGTAGAAGAAACATTTACTCTCGGGTTGTTCCTTGAAGAAGCGGAGGAATCCCAATTTTTGTGATGAGTAGTCATGTTCTCAATAAGCTCTCTACACTCCTCGGGTCTTCTTTTCATAAATGTGCCATCGACGGCTGCATTAATAGTATCACGGTCACGAAAAGTTAAACCATTGTAGAAAGTATCAATCAACGTAACGGGGAGCATGTTGTGGTTTGGACATAGATCGATCAAAACATTATATCCTTCCCAAGCATCAAAGAGAGATTCATCGGGTTCTTGCATGAAACCGCTGATTTGATTTCGAAGGCTCGTGACCATGGATGGTGGAAAGTAGCGCGACAAAAATCGTTGAGTCATGTCGTCCCAAGTATGAATGGAATTCTTCGGGAGACGATCAAACCATTTTTCGGCGTGGTGTGATAAAGTATGTGGAAAGAGTTAAAGGCGAAGGACATCCATAGTAACACCGGGCAACCTAATGCTTTGAGTAATAGTAATGAATTTGTCGAGGTGCTTGTTGGCATCGTCATCCGGCAATCCGCGAAATGGATTAGTTTGCACTTGTTGGATCATGTGATGATTCAACGAAAACTCATGAGCCGTGATTTGCATCGGCGCAATCGGTCCTCCTCGTCCAAACATTGTGGGTTGACAAAGCTCCTCCATTGTCCGAAGATCGGGCTGTGGAAGAACATTGTTGTTGTTATTGTTGAGGTGCGGTGGATTATTGTTGTTGTTCACACCTGCCATAGCTAAATCTTCACGAGTCTCGGGCTCTGGATAAGTTGAAGATCTAGTACGCATACACCTGCAAAAGTAAAAGAAAAAAATACCAAAGCAATAGACAATATATATACACTATAAAGAAAATAAAATCTTTTTGGATTTTTGAAAATTTTTAATTTTTATGGATCTTTAACAAGTATTAATTTTAATGGATTTTTGAAAATTTTTGTACACGAAAAATAACGCTCACGAATGAACGGATCCCAAAAAGCAACGCGTCTCTCACAGAAAACCGTTAATCTTTACGAAAAGAGCCGGCAGCGGCGCCATTTAATACTAGGCTTTTACCCAGTATAAAAATTAAGTTCGTTGAAGTGGTCTAATCGAATTGATTATTGGTAAACGTGTGACTCAATTGTTTTTTGTGAAAACAATATTTTGGTCGTTGTAGTAAAATTAAAAAGTGCAAAACCTTAACGTAAATGACGGGTAAATAAATCTAAAACTAATTAAACGTAAATGGTGCAATATTAAAACCTTGAAAAGTAAATTGGTTAAATGACTTAAAATTAAAGCGTGACGAAAAATAAATTGACAATGTAATAAAAATGTGAACTTTAAAATTAAACTAAGAGAAAAATAGCGGGAAAAGTAAATGCTTGAATATGAAACAGATAGTAAACAAAACCTGAGTCAGAGCCCGAAATACCGTCACTATTCGGAAAAACCCACAAAGTATTGCTTACTCGGAATAAGGCTGTCACCCTTATCCTGAATCTACTCCAAATTCTTATCCGGAATAAACTACTTATCCGGAATAATCTAGTTGCTCTTATCCGGAATTCCAGCCAAGAAGATTATCCGGAATAACCTGTCTGTCCCTATCCGGAATACTGCTTAGTATCCCTTATCCGGAATAATCGAAAGGAACCTTACCCGGAAAACTCTGCCAAGCTTCTTATCCAGAATAATATCCGGAGTTCTTATCCGGAATCTTCCAACAAGTCCTTATCCGGAATAATGTTTCCCTGCAGCTTATCCGGAATGTCCAGTCGAGATGGTTATCCGGAATAATCTTCAATCCCACTATCCGGAATAAATCAACCTCTCCTAATCCGGAATATCCACTGACCACTATCCGGAATAAACGTGCCTATTGCTTATCCGGAATAAACTGTCACTTTATCCGGAATGTACAATAGAAGCTTGTCCGGAATATCAACCAGTGTAGCCTATCTGGAATAATTAGATGATAACTATCCGGAATGTTGAGATGGAGGTTATAATTCGGAATACTAGGGTTTACCAAACCCGGATAAAAGTTGAAATCAAATAAGCTATAAACTAAAATTAAGCTAAACACAAATAAGCACTTATCTAAAACTTAATCAAAATCAATTTTAAGAAAAAACAAATAAGCTAAAATTTTAAAACTTTTAAAAACACTAAACAATAAAAATATTAAAAATCAACTTTTTGTAAAAATTAACTAAAAAGCACTTGATTAAATTTAAGAAAAACACAATAAGCTATAAAATCAATAAGCTAACAAGATCAAAAACATAAAAGCATAACAAGTAATCAAATAAGCATGACAACAAGATAATAAGCACAAAGATTAAGCAAAATAAGAAAGGTAGAATGAGAGAATAAAATAAAACTTGATTAAGATTAAGATTCAACAATTAAAGTAAAGACAAGAATTAAAAGCTTACAAATTTAAGGTGCGAGACAAGTAATTAAAGGTGCAATTAAGTAAATGTGCAAGTAATTAAAGATGGAAGAACTAATGTGTCAAGTTAGCCAACAACTCCTAATGACACATTAGGAGTCTATTTATAGTGATTAGTAAAACTAAGCATGTGTTGGTTCATTCTTCTTTCTTTCTCGACTTCTCGTCTTCTTAATTCTTCGACTTTTTTGACTTTGTCTCGGGATTAATAAACTCGTCTTGTAATTTCTTCATTAATTTGGACTTGAGTTCTTCGGCTTTTATTAAACTTCCGTCTTTAGACTTTTTCTTCGATAAATCTTCAGAATTGGCCTTGGACTTCCGTTCTTTAAGCACTCTTGATCTTTTGACTTCGTCTTTTGTCTTTTTCTTCGATAAAAGCCCGTGAAAGCCCGTGTTTTCCTCCCTTTTCACATTTGGATCCTAAATCACAACAAAAACACAAACCACGCATAATTCCGACATTTACGACATAAAATACACGTTTTGGCTTGGTTATTATTGTAGTTAAGTGGTAAAAGAATGGGTGTTTACACACCTATCACTAGGTAAGGTCACTTCGATAGAAGACCCCCCTACACTTAAGCTAAACATTGTCCTCAATGTTTAAGAGCATGGAAGTATAAAACTTCCCCTACACTTATGACAATGAATAGACTTTGCTTAACCCAAGTTAAGGAAAGATCAACTATATTGAATTCATTTTTAAAGCACAAGGTGTCTATGAAAAATCACGATAATAACAAAGTGAACCGGATACAAGGGCCTCCTCCATAAGCTCCAAAGCAAGTGATGAGTGAGCAACCCAACAAACATCATGAAGACAAAAAAAAGTCTCCCATACACTTCTCATCAATTTGCTATCCTTATTTCTAACCTACAACACTCTAGATCTAAAAACTTCTAAACTTAGTTATTCAAGCTTGATTTAAAGAGTCTCTAGCTCGACTCGTCCCACAATGAATTAATTCATGGGGAAAATGGGGATCTCTTGGACCATTTCCACGGAAATGTCCTCCCCAAAATAGTGCTTCACACGGTGACCATTCACTTTATAATTTGGACCATCGGGTTGTGACAACTCAATAGTTCCATATGGAATTACTTGAGCAATAGTGAATGGATCGGACCATCTCGACTTAAGCTTGCCCGCAAAAAGTTTCAACCTTGAGTTAAAGAGGAGAACCGGCTCTCCAACTTTAAACTCACGGTTCTTGATCTTGGCATCATGTAATTTCTTAGTCTTCTCCTTATAAAGCAAAGAGTTCTCATAGGCATTGGCTCTCAATTCATCCATTTCATTAAGTTGATCCTTTCTATGTGAACCGGCTTGGTTTAAATCAAAGTTAGCCCACTTGAGAGCCCAAGAAGCCTTATGTTCTAACTCGGATGGGAGGTGGCATGCTTTTCCATAGACAAGCCTATAAGGGGTACAACCAATTGGTGTCGTAAAAGCCGTCCTAAAAGCCCACAAAGCATCATCAAGCTTATCCGACCAAGAAGCTCGATGCTCTCCCACCGTTCTCTCCAAAATTCTCTTTAAACCATGATTTGTGACCTCGGTTTGACCATTCGTTTGGGGGTGATACACGGTAGAAAGTCTATGATTAACTCCATATTTCTTCATAACTCTCGTGAATTGATCATTACAAAAGTGCGTACCACGATCACTTATGATGGACCGAGGTACACTAAATCTAGCAAACAATTGCTTCAAAAATTTCACAACAACTCTAGCATCATTAGTAGGTAATGCTTTGGCCTCAACCCATTTTGACACATAATCCATCGTTACGAGTATATACTTATTTCCTTTGGAAGATGGAAAAGGTCCCATAAAATCTATGCCCCACACATCAAAAATCTCACACTCTTGAATGAAGTTTTGTGGCATCTCATCACGTTGTGTAATTTTTCCTTGTCTTTGACATACATCACAAAATTTCACCATCTCTTGGGCATCTTTGTAGATGGAAGGCCAATAGTAACCCGAATCAAAGACTTTCTTGGCGGTATAGTTGGGCCCAAAATGTCCACCCGTAGGTCCCTTATGACAAGCTTCTAAAATCTTAAATGCCTCGGGCCCATCTACACACCGTCTAATGATTTGGTCCGCACATTGCCTAAAGAGGTAAGGATCATCCCAAAAGTAGTACTTCACTTCCTTGAGAAATTTCTTCTTTTGTTGGGAAGTAAGACCCTCTATAAGCACATTCCCCACAAGATAGTTTGCAATATCCGCAAACCAAGGGGTGGCATCCTCTTGAGAAGAGATAGACATGAGCTCCTCTAATGGAAAGGATTCATTGATTTCTTTATTAGGAAAATATCCTTGAAAAGGATACTCAAGTCTATTCAAGTGATCCGCCACTAAATTCTCGGCTCCTTTCTTATCTCGAATCTCTATCTTAAATTCTTGAAGCAATAAAACCCATCTCAAAAGCCTAGGCTTAGCATCTTGCTTTGTCATGAGATACTTGAGAGCTGAATGATCTGTATACACTATGGTTTTAGATAGCACAAGGTATGGTCTAAATTTCTCAAAAGCATAAACTATAGCAAGCAACTCTTTTTCCGTGGTAGTATAATGAAGTTGTGCACCGGTCATGGTTTTACTAGCATAGTGTATAGGTTGAAAATGCTTATTCACTCTTTGTCCTAACACGCCCCCACCGCATAATCACTAGCGTCACACATAAGCTCAAAAGGTAATTCCCAATTTGGAGAAACCAAAACGGGAGCCTTAGTCAATTTCTCTTTAAGAGTCTCAAACGAATCTAAACACTCTTGGTTGAAAATGAAAGGAGCCGCTTTTTCCAAGAGGTGAGTCATTGGTCTTGGTATCTTAGAGAAATCTTGTATGAAGCGTCTATAAAATCCCGCATGACCTAAGAAACTCCTTACACCTTTAACCGTAGTGGGTGGGGGAAGCTTAGCAATCACATCACTTTTAGCTCGATCCACTTCTAATCCCTTATTGGATATCTTGTGTCCCAAAACAATTCCCTCTTTCACCATAAAATGACATTTCTCCCAATTAAGAACTAAACAAGTTTCCTCACACCGCTTAAGCATTCGTTCTAAATTGGTGAGACAAGAGGTAAATGAATCTCCAAAGACGGAGAAGTCATCCATGAAAACCTCCATAGTTTGCTCAATCATATCATGGAAAATTGCCATCATACACCTTTGAAATGTCCCCGGTGCATTACACAAGCCAAAAGGCATTCTCTTGTAAGCAAATGTACCGTAGGGACAAGTGAATGTGGTCTTTTCTTGATCCTTAGGGTCAATGGGTATTTGAAAATAACCCGAAAATCCATCAAGAAAGCAATAGTACTCATTTCCCGCTAAGCGTTCAAGCATTTGGTCCATAAAAGGCAATGGGAAATGATCTTTCCTAGTAGCCTCATTAAGCTTCCTATAATCAATACAAACTCTCCAACCGATAACAAGTCTCGTAGGAATAAGCTCATTGTTCTCATTGGGTACTACAGTGATTCCACCCTTTTTTGGAACATAATGTACCGGGCTAACCCATGGAGAGTCGGAAATGGGGTAAATCATTAATCCATAACAAATTATTAAATAAGAACATCAATCTACTATTCAATCCCTGCATAAATGTTACTCTTGTGTTGTTATGAGTTACTTGTGATCACCATTGATCATAAGAAGCTCTTGTTGAAGATTGTTGTTGTTCATTCCTGTTTCTGATCATCCAGTAGCTGTTCTTGTTGATTTTGAAGCAGAATTGTGTAAAAATGGTGATGATGATGATTGTAGCTGTTGATTAGTGGTAAATAGTGTTAAGGTGGTGGTTTAACACTATCTAAGAGGCTCAGCGCCTACCTACTCCATCAGTGGAGGCTTTTGCTAAAAGGTTTCATAGTTTCTGATTTTGGTTCCACTAAACAGCAATTTGCCTGCTTAATTCTAGCTTAATTCTTCCTTCTGATCTGATCAAGTGTGTTTAGCTTGTTCTTGGATTGTTTTGATGATTAGATAGCTTCTAGTTAGTTTGATACTTGTTTACTTGCTTATTTCTAGTTTCTGAATTCATTTCATCAGATTCTTAGCTTGCTTGTGCATTTTGAGTAGTTGTTTGTTTTACAGCATAATATTGGTTCAATTTCACTCCATTTTGTTCATAAAGTTTGAGTAGTTATCAGTTAAAAATCAGTTCAACCAATTGCTCAATTTTATTTCACAAGATTTGTTCAAAGTCAGTAACTAGTGTTTGGATTTAGCTGTCATATTGTAGTTAAGTGTTGTTAATTGGTAAACATTGGCTCATTTACATTACTTTAGTGATTGTAAACAAGTTTTGGTAGTTTTAAAGTCAAAAAGAGAGTCAAACAGGCAATTGGTTGTGAAAAAGATTTGGGTCAGTTCTAGCTTAACAAGTTCATCAAAAAGTACCCAGTTTCAATTGCTTGTCATTTGTTCAATTCTTGATGAAATTGATTCAAACAAGTTCCTACTTGTCCATTAACATATGAAGATTGAGTGCTTATAAGGAAATTACACAGTTTAACAATTCAAGAGAGAAATTAGCTTTTTAGTAAGCTACTGAGCAAATGCAAGTTTCTGTAAACCAAGTGCTTTCTGATTTCTTGAACTAGCAAATCCACTTCATAAACCTTGTAATTTTATTTCATATTCTTATTTAGGAAGTGTTCTTGAGTAGATCTGGAGGTTTTCAACTTTTTCAAAATTTTGGTCAACTTTGGTCAATAAGCTAGTTTCAGCTTATTTTCAATTTCCTGATTCATTACTTGATCATTTTTCTTTATATAAAAGACATTCCAGACTCTCTATGGACTGATAAACAAGATTCAACTCAAAAATCTTATTGTGCATGTCTAGCTTATTAGATAGCTTATTGTTGGCTTATCATAATTGGCTTATTTGAGTTTTACTGAATTTCAAGCTTATTCCTTTTACTAGCCTAAGTAAATTTGAGTTTTAAGCTGTTTAAAACTTGTTTGAGCTTATTTGGTTAAACCTAGAGCTTAAACGAGCTTATTCTTCCAACTAGCCCGTTTTTGTTAAAAAGTTCACTTTAATTGCACTTTGGTCCCTTTACTTTGTAACTGTTTTAATTACTAGCTAATCTTTCATAAATTTAGGGTTTGCTTGGAATCAGTCCTTGATTTTTCTAAACTTGTCAAATTCAGTTAATCAGTTTTACAATTTGTTACAATTAGTTAGTAGTTTGTTACAATTTGCATAATTAGTCCTTATAGTTTCTGAATTTTACATTTCAAGCATTATAGTTTTAATCGTTTACATTTTTAGCAAATAAATTTCATAGATTTACATTTTTGTCCTTATTTGAATAAAAAACTTGGTAATTGCTAATTGTTTTACGGATACGTAGTTAATATTTTTCATATTTTTACTTGATTGCTAAAATAGACATAGATAATCCAAATAACCCTATAAACCAAAAACGATCATAAACCTGATTTTGTTAGGACTTTCAATTGGTTAAGCATCGAGAGAAACGAACTTCAAAATACACAATTTGAAATGGCGCCGCTGCCGGTTCTTTGACTTTACGAGAGACTATCGATTGACGGTTTTTATTGGCTTTTGGGATCCGTTCACCTCGTGAACGTTATTTTTTACGTATCATAAATAAAAAACAATAAAAAAATAAAAAATATAAAAATATAAAAACTAAAAAATAACAAAAACAATTCTTTTCCTAAAGAAGTGACCAAACAAATTAAAAAATCAAAAAGCAATCTTTTTCCTAAGAGATTGCACCAAAAAATATATATTATTGGATTCCCTCGATTTTTATGTACATATAGTATTTTCTCTAAAAAAACCCCATAAATACAAAAGTATTTCCTATATATTATTATAAGTAAATACGTATACGTATAAGAACAACTAATACACATATTCTCCATAAGTATTGCCAAGGCAATACACCGTGTTGAGGGGCTTTCCGGTCCTTGACACGCGTATCGATCAAATTTAATAAAGCAAGAATAGATAAATACTTCCAATAAGCAATAATTCGAAGAATACAAACTACAAAGTGAATAGAAAGGCGATGTGCTATAAAATGCCATCTAAGGGTCAATAGGTACTTAAGTGCTTCGCGCCACCTAAACCCCCGTTCACTAGTGAGTATTCTAAGAAGGAAGGCTTCATTGGGGGTCTTGCACCCAAGTAGTACATACGTATATTATACTTTCTTGTGGATATTTCATATTGAAACTCGAAGAGGATAATCCTTTTCTCTTCAAAGTCACACGAGAGCTTCTCTCTCATTCCTCGTATTGAGTTGCATGCTCACTCGCGGGTGTGCACAAATACCGATTGGTGTACAACCCCTTCCTTCGAAAAGGAAGAAAAAGAGAAAGAGTAGGAACACCACCGTCCATCAAGCCGATCCCGAGAACCGTGCTTTGATTCATCCACAACAAGAAGCCATGGCCGGAGTTGATACTCGACCTTTGATGGAGCACTTGCAATCTAATGTGCAAGGATATGCCGATTCTATCAAGATACCCGATATTCCCGCAAACACATTTGAGCTAAAAACATCCATGATTAACTTGGTTTCAAATACACCATTTTATGGGAACAAGAATGATAATCCACATGATCACCTTGAGAAATTTCTTGCTCTTTGCAGCACCATTAAGTACAATGGAGTTCCCCATGATGCCATTAAGTTGATATTGGTGCAATTTTCACTAGAGGGTCCGGCTAAGCATTGGTTAGATACACAACCACCTGAGAGCATTACCACATGGGATGGTTTCACTAAGAAGTTTTTGAACAAGTTCTTTCCCCCATCTAAGACCACGACTATGAGGAACTTAATTATAGGCTTTCAACAAAAACCTAGTCAAACATTTAGTGATGCTTGGGAGGAGTATAGAGAGTTATTGAGGAGATGCCCTAACCATGGATTGGATGAAGTTCATCAAATCAATACTTTTTACAATGGCCTTAAACCTCATCACCAAGACTCACTCAATGCTTCTGCGGGAGGAAATATTCTTCTTAAATCCATTCAAGAAGCTTGGGATATTATTGAGACCAAAGCAATGGTGCAAACTAACACACAAATTGATGAGAGAGTACATGTCATTCAAGAAGGAGGTTCTAAACCATTGGAGACTCAACTCATTTCATGCATTCAAGAATTGACTCAAGCTTAAAAGGAAAGTCAAACAATCAAGCAAAACACTCAAAAGATGCAACAAACCATGATGAATGACTTTATGAAACTTTCTTTGGGCAATCATTCCACAAATGATGTGCATGCTATTACTCTTTCATGTGAGACTTGTGGAGATCCCCATTCCTATCAACAATGTGATAAGGTGCAAGGTTATCAAGGGGAGTGTTATGCTTATCAAGAGGAACATCGTGAACATTTCAAGCCAAACATCAATCCAAACAACCTTTCTTATAATTCTCAAAATTACCTTACTCCACCGGGATTCCCACCCCAACCATCCACCCAATTTCAACAAAATTCCCCTCAATTGTTACAAAGGAATCAAGGTCCAAGACCACAATACCAAGGGAACAAATACAAGGCACCTAACAATTTTCAAAATCAAGGGAATAACTTTTATCCACCAAATCAAGGATTTAATCCACCACTCCCACCCTTCCCAAATCAAGGATACCCTCAAATTCCAAATCAAGGATACCCTCAACTTCAAAATCAAGGATATGGGCTACAAGAAACTCATGAGTATGTTGAGAGGAGAATTCGCGAAAGTGAAAAAAGAATGAATGAGCAAATGAAACTTTCAATGGAGGAGCAAACTAAGAGGCTTTTGATATCATTTAATCAAAGACAACAAGGGGCTTTACCATCTAACACACAAACAAACCCGAGGGCAAATGTCAATGCTATTACAACAAGAAGTGGAAAAACAACAAAGGATCCTTCACCTCCTACACCTTCTATGGTTAAACCCACTTTGGTTCCCACATGTGATAAGCCTTCTACATCTACTTCACCACCTCCAAACTCTATTATTTCATCAACCGCACCTTCTCAACCTATTCCCACTTCTCATTTACCTTCCACAACTCCCAATGAAGAAGCTAACAAAGACAAATCTTCCACTACAACACCTACACCTAAACCAAATCTTCCTTACCCTTCAAGATTGAAAAAGGACAAGTTAAAGAACAAGGATGATATACAAGTCTCAAATTTCTTAAGGATGTTTAAGCAACTCAACATAAACATCTCCTTTCCGGAAGCTCTTGCTTACATGCCAAAATTTGCTAAGATGTTCAAGGATTTACTCTCCAACAAGGAAAAATTGGTTGATTTGCCCAACACATCCCTTAATGAAAATTGTTCTGCCGTGTTACTCAAAACCTTGCCACCAAAACGGAGATCCGGGGCGCTTTTTGATACCTTGTAATTTTCCCAGGGTGGAAAATTGCATGGCTTTGGCGGATCTATGGGCAAGCATTAACCTCATGCCTTTATCGGTTTGGAAAAAACTCTCTCTTCCCGAGCTCACTCCCACTAGAATGACCCTTGATTTAGCCAACCGTACCATAGCCTATCCGGTAGGTATCGCGGAGGATGTGTTTGTAGGTGTGGATAAGTTTACCTTTCCGACCGACTTTGTAGTGGTTGATTATGACATGGACCCTAGAGTTCCTTTGGTTGTTGGTAGACCGTTTTTGAGAACGGGTCGTACTTTAATAGATGTGGCGGAGGGAGAACTAATTATGCGAGTTGAGGATGAGAAAGTGGTGTTTAAGTTAGGGAAAGTTTGTGATAGGAAAGAGATTAAGGAGTCTAAACCTTGTGAGACCATTAACATAGTTGATGTGCTAGATGAGGTGTATGATGAGCATTTTCATGACGCTTGCAAGAGTAATAGTGAGGATATGCCCCATGTTGAAACCGTGGCCTCAATTTCTCCCTCCTTAACACGTTTTGGAGAGAGTGATTTCCTCTTGGAGGAATTTGAGTCCAACTTTCTTGGTAATGATGATTATTCCATCAATTGGGAAGAAGATATTCTCACTATCCAAAAGTTACTCAATGAGGATCCCATTCCTTCACCCATTCCACAAGAAGTAACCAATGATGATCCATCCATAGTTAAACCTTCCATAGAGAGTCCACCTCCACTTGAACTTAAGGACCTTCCATCCCACCTCGAGTATGCTTTCTTAGAGGGAAAAGACCAATTACCCGTGATCATTGCTAAAGAGTTGAAAGGGGATGAGAAAGAGAAACTCATAGAAGTCCTTAAGAAACATAAGCAAGCCTTAGCATGGAAAATATCCGACATAAGGGGTATTGATCCACATTTTTATACACACAAAATCCTTATGAATGATGATTACAAACCCACCATTCAAAGCCAAAGAAGGGTTAACCCTAAAATCCACGAGGTCATTAAAAAGGAAGTTATCATACTCCTTGATGCGGGCATGATTTACCCCATTTCCGACTCTCCATGGGTTAGCCCGGTACATTGTGTTCCAAAAAAGGGTAGAATCACCGTAGTACCCAATGAGAACAATGAGCTTATTCCTACGAGACTTGTTACCGGTTGGAGAGTTTGTATTGATTATAGGAAGCTTAATGAGGCTACTAGGAAAGATCATTTCCCATTGCCTTTTATGGACCAAATGCTTGAACGCTTAGCGGGAAATGAGTACTATTGCTTTCTTGATGGATTTTCAGGTTATTTTCAAATACCTATTGACCCTAAGGATCAAGAAAAGACCACATTCACTTGTCCCTACGGTACATTTGCTTACAAGAGAATGCCTTTTGGCTTGTGTAATGCATCGGGGACATTTCAAAGGTGTATGATGGCAATTTTCCATGATATGATTGAGCAAACTATGGAGGTTTTCATAGATGACTTCTCCGCCTTTGGAGATTCATTTACCTTGTAGAAACTAGAAGGGGGGTTGAATAGTTTCTAGTTCATTTTTCAAAACATTTCGTTTATTCCACTGGCCGCGGTTCCTTAAATATCACCGCGGTTCCTTATCAATAAAGAACCGCGGGTTCAATAAAGAACCGCCTACAGTGGATGCCAAATATTGATACGTTGTAAACCTTGACAATCGTTTGTATCAAGTTCTCGATTAAGCTTGACTAGATATGAGATGTGTTTGTAATAAATAATAACTATAAGTAAGGAAACACACAAACACATCAAATCAAGTGTACATCAAGCAATAGTCTAAACACTAAGCACACACGTACTAAGCCTTAGCTTTTCCGCAACTAAGATGTTTAGACTAAAGGATGCACACTTGAACATAATCTAAACACGAAGCACACACGTACTAAGCCTTAGCTTTTCCGTAACTTAGATGTTTAGATTATGAGATGCACACAACACACAACATATAAATACATCTATAATAGTAAAGACATAAATGTAAAGGAAAGTACCGACACGATGATTTATAGTGGTTCGGTCACGAAGCTCCTCTTCGCCCTACTCCACTCCTCGAGTACACCTTACTCGAGAGTTACTTCACTAGTCAACAAAACTCCTTTCAAGGCGGAGAAAACCATACACGTCGCTTACACAATTTCCGACACTAAGCTAGATGTCGAGTCATAATCTTAGGTAGGACCAATCTACACAACGTTGCCCACTTCACCATTTAACGACAAAAGGCTAGATGTCGAGTTCTAATCGAAAGGTAGAACCAATCTTCACAACGTTGCCTACTTCACCATTTTACGACACAAGGCTAGATGTCGAGTACTAATCGAAAGGTAGAAACAATCTTCACGACTCTTCACTTTGAAGCTAAGTGAGAACTTCACTAGATACAACTACATCACTTTATAGTTTAGTGAGAACTCACAAGACACAACCACATCACTTTATAGTTTAGTGAGAACTCACAACTCTTACCTATTACAACTCAATAAAACACATATCCAAGTGTACACATGTAACTTGGATCTACACAACATAAATCTAAGTATACACATATACAATGGATTTACACAAGACTTAATCCAAGTATTCACAAATACAATGGATTAACACAACTAATCCAAGTATTCACAAATACATTGGATCTACACAATATTGATCCAAGTATACCCATATACATTGGATCTACACAAGATTGATCCAAGTATACACATATACATTGGATCTACACAAGACACAAATAAAAATGATGAACATGATGATCTTCATCAAGACTTCATCTTTAAGCACATCACAAATGTGTGAGTGATCTTCTCTTTGCACTTAAAAGGATGAGGAGATTGAAGGAGAGAATCACATCTTAAACAAGATTAATCTAAACTAACTAATCAAGGGTTTAAAGATGTTTTTGAAGAAACTGTGCAAAAAGGGTTTAAAAGAAAACCTGGAAATGATCCACTATGTAGAAACTAGAAGGGGGGGGGGGGGGGGGTTGAATAGTTTCTCTTCGATTGGCAACCAAATTAAAATTACTTTCAATTTGGTTTGTATCAAAACTATCTTTTGCTTGAAGCTAAGTTGCATACTGGTTAGGTTCAATTCAAATGCACTAGCAAAGATAATAGGTAAGTGTAATGATAATGAAATAAGTAAAGAGTAAGGAATGAGACAACCTAGTGGGAAGACACCAAGATTTATAGTGGTTCGACAACGTGGCTCTATCCTCGTTTCTACTCCACTCCTCGAGTACACCTACTCGAGATTTCCACTATATCCATAAGCTCCCTTCTTGGCGGAGAAAACCTTACATCGCCGCTTACATTATTTTCCGACACTAAGCTAAATGTCGAGACCTAATCTTTAGCTAGGACCAATCTACACAACGTTGCCTACTTCACAATTTAACGACACAAGGCTAGATGTCGAGTTCTAATCTTAAGGTAGAACCAATCTTCACGACGTTGCCTACTTCACCATTTTACGACACAAGGCTAGATGTCGAGTTCTAATCCAAAGCTAGAACCAATCTTCACGACTCTTCACTTTGAAGCTAAGTGAGAACTTCACACAACACAACTACTAATCACTTTCAAGTTTAGTGAGAACTCACAAGACACAACCACATCACTTTATAGTTTAGTGAGAACTACTAATCAAATCTATTACAACTCAACTAGACTTTTCCAAGTACACACATGTAGCTTGGATTTACACAACACAAATCCAAGCAAACACATATGTAATGGATGTACACAACAAATCCAAGTATTCACAAATAACTTGGATGAACACAACTAGTCCAAGTATTCATAAATACAATGGATTAACATAAAACAAAAAGGGTATTATGATGAATATGACTAGCTCATAGATTCATCTTTATCACAACACTAGTGAGTGAGTGATCTTCTCATTGGATAAGGTAAAGGAGGGGATCAAGAGGATAATCATATGTAAACATCCTTAACACTTTAAGTGATCATTTACTAATGATTATGTTATAGAAAAGAGAAAGGGGGCTGAGAAAAACGTCCAAGAGGCTTGTTGGAAAATGAGATTTGACCCACTATTTAAAGGAGACAAAGTATAACGGATATATAACGGCTATCTGGGCGCGGTACCTTATCTAGCCCGGCGGTTCCATATCGCTAGGGAACCGCCTAGCTACTTAAGGTTCCGCCCCTAGAGTACGCTCCGTTTTTTGTCTTTTAGTGGGGTAGGAATATCTGAGGTATTTGAAGCCTTCAAAGGATATTCTAATAGCATATGGAATATGCTATTTTCAAATTTTCATTTTCCATTTTAATCAAACATTTTCTAAAAAAGAAAGTTTATTCAAAAGTCTTTTGTCATATTAACAAAAGTGAGTTTTAAGGATAATCATTTTGATGATCACTAAGTATGATTAAGAAAGGTTAGTGATATGATTATTACCTTGATGATCGTGTTAGTTAAATAATTCGTTTTGTGTTTTACACTAAATGTGTTGTATAGTTTGTTGTGATCAAAACTAAGAAAGATTAGTTAACACTAATAATGTTTTTAGGCATTACTTGCATTAACAGTCTCCCCCTTTTTGATTACGACAAACGATAAACTAATGAATTTAGGTAACCTAGTTTAGGAAATATGCAGGTTTTTGCAAAGAATCATGCAAAGTTTACACAGATTAAAGAAAATAATGTAAAGCAAAAGATTATGTCGGACACAGTGGCGGCGGTTCCTTATCTAGGACCGGCGGTTCCTTATCGATAAGGATCTGCGAGTCGATATGGAACCGCGACCAGAGGTGTTTCACAACTTTCACATCCCAAATTTTGGTTAACCCAAATTTTTACCAAAGGATTCACAAGCCAAAGTTAACTACTGACCAAAATCTAAGAAGCTAACTATCATAAGGCATGCACAAAGCTATGCAAATCACAAACATGATGGCATAAACAATATTTAGGATCAAAGAAAATAGTAATCCAAACATGTAGCATAAGTTGATACACAAACAAACCAAAGTAATAATAAGCGAATGTTTTAAACATTACAAGACAAGTAAACTTTGACATAATTCAAAGTCTTCACCTCCTTTTCTTGCCTAATCACTTGATCATTTTTCCCAAGTACTTGATTCCCTTTCTTGACTCAATCCGGTGTTCATGCAAATCACCTTGGGTTCGAAGATTTTGAAGGTAAAGTTCCTCTAAATTGAGATTATTAGGAACTTCACTAGAGGAATGGTGAGGAGGGGAAGCAATGTCATCTAAACCATCCACGAATGAGTTTGTGGAGAGGTGAGAAGAGCTCGAAGAGTCAATGGGAGCACTTGTGCCAATGCCATCACCATCACTTGTTGGCATGTCCATGTCCTCATCATTGAACTCTTGTTGGTCGGATTTACAATCACATCTTGTCTTTCTCTTATATACCTCTTGAATAGGTAGCATGACCCGTTTGACCGGTTGAAACTGAGAAAGATCAAGATTTGGAAAATCACGGCCAACCCTTTTAAAGAGGCGAGTGAGAAGCATTGCGTAAGGGGGTTTTTTTTAGGCTTGTGAATAGCATAATTGATCCGTTGAGCGATAAAATATGCCAAATATTAATTGGTGTTGGTAAAGATGCAATATAACATATGCACTAAACACGCCGAAACATGATCCCGGTTTCCACCAAGACAAAACACATTTTCCCTAAGGATATTGGTCCATTGGACCATATTATCATTAAGGTCGCTTAAGAGAACCTCATGACATTTCAGAACGTACCTTAGTATGAAGGCTTCTCTTAATGGGTCGATTACACTTTTTGGAGATAATGTCGACAATGAAGTCAAGATCAATTTCCTCATGATCATTTGGAGGACAATTATAGGATTCAAGGAGAGCACTAAGCTTCCATTTATCCGTGAAGCGACAAGTGCCTACAAATGGGACATCAAGAATTTGACCAAAAACTTCGAGAGAGTATTGAATGAGTTGATCTTTCAAGATGAACCTAACAAATATTCCATCGTTGTTTTCCATGACGGAGTATGTGCTAAAGAACTCCAATAGGAATCGAGGATAGATGTCTTCCTTAATGTTCAACAAACAGTCAAATCCAATGTTTTCAAACATGGACTTGATGTAGACATAATCCTTGATATCCTTTTGGACAACTCTACCCTCATGAAAGCAACGAGATTGAAGGGAGGAAAAAGTATGGGCAAGGTGAGATGAGTGACAAAAGTCGGATAGGTTTGGCATATACTGTTTGGTGAGTTGATGATCCTTTTGGTATTGTGAAGGCATGATTAGTACCTAAATAAACACAAGAAAATATTTCTTCAATCACTCATATGAAAAAATAAAATCAAAAAAATAAAAAATATGAGAATATGTTATATTAATTTCTTGACAAACAAAGGATTGAATCCGTATCATTCTCATGTTCACAATGTAGCTATTCCATTATTTACAAAGAACATATGAACTATGTAGGATCAACAATGGACTTAGTACATTGGTTTTTCAAAACAAGGTTTTTAGGTAAGCATTAACAATGTCATTACCTATTTGTTCATGGGTTCATCTCAAATCCATCTTTTAACCAAAATCATTTAGCCAAAATTCGAATTTGTTCTACAAGTGGGTTTTAGTGAAATCTTAATGAATATGAACCTAAGGAATCATAGTAAAATAACCATGTCAACCCACATTCCTATTAAGGTTTTAATTCAATTTCAATTTTAAAAATCCCCAATTATGAAAGGATGAACCCTAGAGCAAAGTAGATGAAATTGAAAGAAAATACTTACAATTAATTGATGTTAGATGAAGGATGAGTGAAACTCACAACTTGGAATCAGTTAATTTGAGTCATTGAAGGTTTTGGAAGCTTCAACAATGGTGGAAAAAGGGTAAACTGTCGGCTGTGTGTTTTTGGGAGAGAGAGATAATGGTTTGAAAAAGAATAAAATAATAAAACTGGCGCTCTGACAAACTTTACTGCCCGCGGTACCTTATCGATAAGGAACCACGGGTTTGAGACGCCAAGATAAAGAACCGCCTACAGAGGCAGGTTTTTATCAATGAAGAAGGCCAAAATTTTAAAACCAAGTTTTTCTAAGATACTTAAAAATATATCATGAACCTTTTAGAATAACATTGGATCATCAAAACACTAGGCAGTATGTTTAAATGAAGGATTACGAGTTGCATCAAGATCAAAAAGAACTGAAACGGACAAACGACTACTCGTAGTAAAACAGCAAAGTGGAGAGAAGTCAAGGGAAGTGAATCAAGACTAGGACCAATGCTCAAGAGATTAATGACAATCTTCAAATAGTGGTAACGAAGAGCTTGTGTCATATATAGTGGTTTAAGACGTGCCTTTCCGGCGAAACGTTAAACGGCTTTGGTAATGAATAAACACAAAGCAATTATTCATGTATAGACTAAGATCACTTTCAATAATAGTATTAGTCTAAACCAAAATATGAGTAAGGTATTAATTCACTTTCTCTCCCACAAAGGGCCTACTAACCGTATGGGTGCAAACCATGGAAATCATGCTTGATACGCTACTACTAACTCACTCTACATCACCATAGTGAGTCAAGTATCCAAGCAATGAAGGTTTGAGAGGATAGAAGAAAAGAATCACAAACCACAAACAAATGTCAAGGCAAGGATGCCAAGAACAAGCACATAGTCAAGTAATGATCAAAAGAATGATCAAAGGGCGTGTGGAAGAACGAAAGTGTACCTTGGCCACAAAGAGCAATCCATCAAGGAATTAATGCTATGCCCAACAATGACTATGATGAGTACTAAGTCTTCAAGGACTATTATCATTCCCAATCATCTTGGTATCATCATTCAAAGATGTTAAAGATCAATGAAGATGAGTCTTCTACAAGTGCAAGTAACTCAATCCACAACCAATTAAGTGATTGATCTTCATGACTACCTACACAAAGCAAGATGCAAACTAGTAGATACATTTCAAGAGTAGATCTAAAATGCATAAAGACTACTAATCTTAAGTGGGATGCAATATTATCAATTAAAAGACCTATTTTTCAAAAACAAAATAGTTTTGACCAAAGAGAAACTTTAGTACAACTTGACCTTCTAATTTGAGGAGACAATGGATCGATCCAAGTTTCAAAGTACAATATACTTCAAAGATCTTGAGTGACCATCGCTCTGATACAAATTGTAGAAACTAGAAGGGGGGGGGGGGGGGGGTTGAATAGTTTCTCTTCGATTGGCAACCAAATTAAAATTACTTTCCATTTGGTTTGTATCAAAACTATCTTTTGCTTGAAGCTAAGTTGCAAAATGATTAGGTTCAATTCAAATGCACTAGCAAAGATAATAGGTAAGTGTAATGATAATGAAATAAGTAAAGAGTAAGGAAGGAGACAACCTAGTGGGAAGACACCAAGATTTATAGTGGTTCGACAACGAGGCTCTATCCTCGTTTCTACTCCACTCCTCGAGTACACCTACTCTAGATTTCCACTATATCCACAAGCTCCCTTCTTGGCGGAGAAAACCTTACATCGTCGCTTACATTATTTTCCGACACTAAGCTAAATGTCGAGACCTAATCTTTAGCTAGGACCAATCTACACAACGTTTCCTACTTCACAATTTAACGACACAAGGCTAGATGTCGAGTTCTAATCTTAAGGTAGAACCAACCTTCACGACGTTGCCTACTTCACCATTTTACGACACAAGGCTAGATGTCGAGTTCTAATCCAAAGCTAGAACCAATCTTCACGACTCTTCACTTTGAAGCTAAGTGAGAACTTCACACAACACAACTACTAATCACTTTCAAGTTTAGTGAGAACTCACAAGACACAACCACATCACTTTATAGTTTAGTGAGAACTACTAATCAAATCTATTACAACTCAACTAGACTTATCCAAGTACACACATGTAGCTTGGATTTACACAACACATATGCAATGGATGTACATAACAAATCCAAGTATTCACAAATAACTTGGATGAACACAACTAGTCCAAGTATTCATAAATACAATGGATTAACATAAAACAAAAAGTGTATCATGATGAATATGACTAGCTCATAGATTCATCTTTATCACAACACTAGTGAGTGAGTGATCTTCTCATTGGACAAGGTAAAGGAGGGGATCAAGAGGATAATCATATGTAAACATCCTTAACACTTTAAGTGATCATTTACTAATGATTATGTTATAGAAAAGAGAAAGGAGGCTGAGAAAAACGTCCAAGAGGCTTGTTGGAAAATGATATTTGACCCACTATTTAAAGGAGACAATGTATAACGGATATATAACGGCTATCTGGGCGCGGTACCTTATCTAGCCCAACGGTTCCATATCGCTAGGGAACCGCCTAACTACTTAAGGTTCCGCCCTTAGAGTACGCTCCGTTTTTTGTCTTTTAGTGGGGTAGGAATATCTGAGGTATTTGAAGCCTTCAAAGGATATTCTAATAGCATATGGAATATGCTATTTTCAAATTTTCATTTTCCATTTTAATAAAACATTTTCTAAAAAAGAAAGTTTATTAAAAAGTCTTTTGTCATATTAACAAAAGTGAGTTTTAAGGATAATCATTTTGATGATCACTAAGTATGATTAAGAAAGGTTAGTGATATGATTATTACCTTGATGATAGTGTTAGTTAAATAATTCGTTTTGTGTTTTACACTAAATGTGTTGTGTAGTTTGTTGTGATCAAAACTAAGAAAGATTAGTTAACACTAATAATGTTTTTAGGCATTACTTGCATTAACACACTATTTATAGGACAACATTGCAACGGTCAAAAACACCCGCGGTTCCTTATCTCTACCCACGGTACCTTATCAATAAGGAACCGCGGGTTCCTTTAAGGAACCTCCGCGTTGGAGTCCGTGCAAATTTGTCCTTTAGTGGGGATATGCCATCTGGGGTAGTTTATACCCTCAAAGGATATTCCTTTGGCATATGGAATATGCCAAATTCAAATTAAAGAATATTCTTTGGAATATACCTTAGGGAATATTCTTTGGAATATTCCGAATTCAAATTTCCATTTTTCTTTTTAATAAAATATTTTCTTAAAAATAAAGTTAATTAAAAATCACTTTGTCACTTTGTATAAAAGTGAGTTTTAAGAAAATATTAATCCTTGATCACTTAGTTAGGTTAATGAAATGTTTGTACATACCTTGAGTGGTTCATGCCGAATGCAATCTTGGAGGTATCAAGAGAAGTATACAAATGTATTCTTGAGTGATTACGAGTACCTTAACATTTTACATAATGTATTGCGAATTATACGTTTGTCATCAACAAAACATAAAGAGATTATACAAAGCATCGTAATGTTTGCATTAACATACCTCTTGTCTCACCAATTTAGAACGAATGCTTAAGCGGTGTGAGGAAACCCGTTTAGTTCTTAATTGGGAGAAATGTCATTTTATAGTGAAAGAGGGAATTGTTTTGGGACACAAGATATCCAATAAGGGATTAGAAGTAGATCGAGCTAAAATTGATGTGATTGTTAAGCTTCCCCCACCCACTACGGTTAAAGGTGTAAGGAGTTTCTTAGGTCATGCGGGATTTTATAGACGCTTCATACAAGATTTCTCTAAGATAACAAGACCAATGACTCACCTCTTAGAAAAAGAGGCTCCTTTCATTTTCAACCAAGAGTGTTTGGATTTGTTTGAGACTCTTAAAGAGAAATTGACTAAGGCTCCCGTTTTGGTTTCTCCAAATTGGGAATTACCTTTTGAGCTTATGTGTGACGCTAGTAATTATGCGGTGGGGGCCGTGTTAGGACAAAGAGTGAATAAGCATTTTCAACCTATACACTATGCTAGTAAAACCATGACCGGTGCACAACTTCATTATACTACCACGGAAAAAGAGTTGCTTGCTATAGTTATGATTTTGAGAAATTTAGACCATACCTTGTGCTATCCAAAACCATAGTGTATACGGATCATTCTACTCTCAAGTATCTCATGACAAAGCAAGATGCTAAGCCTAGGCTTTTGAGATGGGTTTTATTGCTTCAAGAATTTAAGATAGAGATTCGAGATAAGGAAGGAGCCGAGAATTTAGCGTCGGATCACTTGAGTAGACTTGAGCATCCTTTTCAAGGATATTTTCCTAATAAAGAAATCAATAAATCCTTTCCATTAGAGGAGCTCATGTCTATCTCTTCTCAAGAGGATGCCGCCCCTTAGTTTGCGGATATTGAAAACTATCTTGTGGGGAATGTGCTTATAGAGGATCTTACTTCCCAACAAAAGAAGAAATTTCTCAAGGAAGTGAAGTACTACTTTTGGGATGATCCTTACCTCTTTAGGAAATGTGCGGACCAAATCATTAGACGGTGTGTAGATGGGCCCGAGGCATTTAAGATTTTAGAAGCTTGTCATAAGGGACCTACGGGTGGACATTTTGGGCCCAACTATACCGCCAAGAAAGTCTTTGATTCGGGTTACTATTGGCCTTCCATCTACAAATATGCCCAAGAGATGGTGAAATTTTGTGATGTATGTCAAAGACAAGGAAAAATTACACAATGTGATGAGATGCCACAAAACTTCATTCAAGAGTGTGAGATTTTTGATGTGTGGGGCATAGATTTTATGGGACCTTTTCCATCTTCCAAGGGAAATAAGTATATACTCGTAGCGGTGCATTATGTGTCAAAATGGGTTGAGGCCAAAGCCTTATCTACTAATGATGCTAGAGTTGTTGTGAAGTTTTTGAAGCAATTTTTTGCTAGATTTGGTGTACCTCGGGCCATCATAAGTGATCGTGGTACGCACTTTTGTAATGATCAATTCACGAGAGTTATGAAGAAATATGGAGTTAATCATAGACTTTCTACCGCGTATCACCCTCAAACCAATGGTCAAACCGAGGTCACAAATCGTGGTTTAAAGAGAATTTTGGAGAGAACGGTGGGAGAGCATCGAGCTTCTTGGTCGGATAAGCTTGATGATGCTTTGTGGGCTTTTAGGACGGCTTTTAAGACACCAATTGGTTGTACCCCTTATAGGCTTGTCTATTGAAAAGCATGCCACCTCCCATTTGAGTTAGAACATAAGGCTTCTTGGGCTCTCAAGTGGGCTAACTTTGATTTAAACCAAGCCGGTTCACATAGAAAGGATCAACTTAATGAAATGGATGAATTGAGAGCCAATGCCTATGAGAACTCTTTGCTTTATAAGGATAAGACTAAGAAATTGCATGATGCCAAGATCAAGAACCGTGAGTTTAAAGTTGGAGAGCCGTTTCTCCTCTTTAACTCAAGGTTGAAACTTTTTACGGGCAAGCTTAAGTCGAGATGGTCCGGTCCATTCATTATTGCTCAAGTATTTCCATATGGAACTATCGAGTTGTCATAACCCGATATTCCAAATTTTAAAGTGAATGGTCACCGTGTGAAGCACTATTTTGGGGAGGACATTTCCGTGGACATGGTCCAAGAGATCCCCATTTTCCCCATGAATTAATTCATTGTGGGATCAGTCGAGCTAGAGACTCCTTAAATCAAGCTTGAATAACTAGGTTTAGAAGTTTTTAGATCTAGAGTGTTGTAGGTTAGAAATAAGGATAGCAAATTGATGAGAAGTGTAGGGAAGACTTTATTTTGTCTTCATGATGTTTGTAGGGTTGCTCACTCATCACTTGCTTTGGAGCTTATGGAGGAGGCCCTTGTATCCGGTTCACTTTGTTACTATTGTGATTTTTCATAGACACCTTGTGCTTTAAAAATGAATTCACTATAGTTGATCTTTCCTTAACTTAGGTTAAGCAAAGTCTATTTATTTTCGTAAGTGTAGGGGAAGTTTTATACTTCCATGCTCTTAAACATTGAGGACAATGTTTAGCTTAAGTGTATGGGGGTCTTCTATCGAAGTGACCTTACCTAGAACTTGTCATTGACCTTCATGATAACAAAGAAATTAATTTTTCAAACACTTTTCAAATTTTTGATCTACTTTGTCCACCAAAAATATGCATTCATAAGTTTTGCATCAATCATTTTTCATTTGCAATATCACATTTGCATTGTATATATTTCTTCTCTTGTTCTTTATGAATAAGTGAAAAAGAGAAAAAATATAATAAAGGACATGGTTTAACAAATTTAGACTTCTTTGACATATTAGGCCCGCCATGGATATTTTGACTCAACTCGAGTTTGCTTATCTAAGCATTCTCTAGCTAGTATCCTTAACCATGTAGTCCTTCATTGGTCTATTAGGCTAAGCATCCACCACTCTCATTTTTTTTTTGAGATTTTAGATTTGTGGAGAATGGGAGATGATAGAGTTGAAGCAAGTATAAAAGGGCTAGATAAACATCATGATAATTACTTGTGGCTAAACCCTTCTCTTCTTTATCCCTATTTTCTTAGCATATATATGTTAATAAATAATCAAGAACGGTTTTAATCGGTTTGTAATCTCTTATGCATTTTTGTCTAATCATTCATGGTTGATTTAAGTACGTCTTAAGATTCTAAGTTAGAACGTTTTATGTGTACTAGACTTATGTCATGCTTAATACTTAGCGGGTGTTTTTCCTTTTATTCTTTTCAACTTTCTTTGTGAGGAATAAAGAAAAATAAGAGCGGCTTATAAAAAAATGAGTGGCTAGAAAAAAAAGAGAAAAAAATAATAATAATACAAGACTCCCAAGAGGGTCAGTGAAGTGTTAATTATATTAACTATTAGATTCCAATATTACCTTGACGGGTTGCGGGGATTTAATAGTTGCTCCAATCCAATATTACCTTGACGGGTTGCGGGGTTGAAGATCCAAAGTCTCAAAAAGATGGCGGATGTAAATTATTGTGTGAGTTTTATTTTTCTTTCTTTAGCAAGTGTGTAGCTACTTATTAATGCATGACATGAGGATTTTACACATAAGGCGAATGACTTATTATTCTTGAAACGGACTTATATTAATTGTGAGCGGTTTTTCAAGTAATGGATGAGAGGATTACTTAGGATTAAAACCGTGCTTCCTTATTTTTGGATTTCACATTTCTTATATTTCACGCTTCAAATAATGACAAATTTGCCCAAAAGCAATTTGCTCAAATAATAACCGGTTCAACATTTAATTGTCATGAATAAGTTGATGCACCTTTTTACTTGTGAATGCAATGATCCCATTTTTAAGCTTGGTATGGGGAAAGTGAAACTTGAGGGTGATAAGTGTCCATGGTACTAAAGCCCTAATCTAAGTCATTGACTTCTTTATGAGTTTTTCCATCAAAGCCATTTCAAGAAAAATCCAAAAAGATATAAATAGAATTGTTTCTTTTGCATTGCATTGTTCAAAATCAAAATCATGCATCATGTAGAGTAGCATAGTGTAATAGCATTCCATATTGGCCAAGGTGGATTAATTATGAGGAGAATGTAAATTTGTGCTTTAAAATATAGCATTGCTTGAGGTCATGGCAATGTTCAAGTGTAGGGGATTTGATATGAGCAAAAACTCATATCAATTAATCAACAAATCACCCTAAAACACAAGGAAAGTACCTAACTTTTGTGCTATAAAGCGAAATTATGTGGTATGTTTTGTGTTTGTGTATAGATCGGTAAGAAGGATACATTTTCAAGCAAACAAGAAGAAATCAAGCTTATTTGGATGAAAAAGACAAAGAAGGATCAAAGATGACAAGACTTTGAAGATAAGGGACCTATCTTGACAACACTCCAAAGTTGAAGGACTCAAAGTGTAAGTTTGCCAAAGTCAAGATAAAAATCAAACATGGTCAACTCTTCAGTCAACCAAGTCAAAGGGTCAAATTATACAAGAATGCAAGTGGAAGGACCAAAAATGCCATTAAAATGAAGTTCCTCGCTCATTTGGATAATCTGCCTAAGTTCAAGGACTAAACGTGCCAAAATACACTCAAAAATGGGCTCAATCCGTGTGAATGGCTATCAACCAATGAGAGAACAAGAAATTATGGCCATGGATTGCCAGTAAATAATCCATTTCACCAAGGGAATTAAATGCGCCGTAAGCCATAGTGAATCCCACTTACTCAGTTTTTAGCCAATAAGAACTTGCCATGCAATAATCAATATATCCAAAAAGGATTATGATCCGTGTGACTAACTTTCACCCAATCAAATTAATCCACGTGTCACCTTCTGCCCCAAAGCTACCCAGGAAAGAATTGGAGAAATACTGCATATCAGGAAAAACTTCAAACATGAAAAGTGCTTATTTTTGAAGGACGAATTCAACCCACATGCTTAATTACCCTGAAAATCAACCAAGAATAAAAGTACAATTCCAAGTTCATAACGGCTAGTAGCAATTGACAAATCCAGGACACTTGGCAGCAATTGATTGGTTGGAACACGTCATCAGCTTCAACTACTTCTCACTTTTTGTCTATAGAAAGGGAATAGCCCCCTCATTTGTAACATGTAGCCTAAGTGTGAAATTTTCACACACTTTCCTTCTTTCTCCCAATCATAGCTAGTAGTTTGTTAGTGTAACGACCTCAAGAGTCTGACAAACTCTTGAGTTAGTTATAGTAGTTGTAACTCCTTACCAAAATTTGTAACAAACTTTCTCATTCAAGCAATAAAATCTCCCTCCTTTTCCTTCAATCTCCTATTCATTACCTGCATTACTGTTAGTCTTGTGTTGATATGAGTTACTTGTGATCACCATTGATCATAAGAAGCTCTTGTTGAAGACTAGAAGCTGTTCATCCTTGTTCCTATTCCAAGTAGCTGTTCTTGTTGATTTTGAAGCAGAATTGTGTAAAAATGGTGATGATCATGATTGTAGCTGTTGATTAGTGGTAAATAGTGTTAAGGTGGTGGTTTAACACTATCTAGGAGGCTCAGCGCTTACCTACTCCATAAGTGGAGGCTTTTGCTAAAAGGTTTCACAGTTTATGATTTTGGTTCCTCTAAACAGCAAAATGCATGCTAAATTCTAGCTTAATTCTACTTGTTGATCTGATCAAATGTGTTTAGCTTGTTCTTGGATTGAATTTGATGTTTTAGATAGCTTATTGTTAGTTTGGTAATTGTTTACCTGCTTATTACTTGTTACTGATTTCATATCATCAGATTCTTAGCTTGCTTGTGCATTTTGAGCATTTGTCTGTTTAACTGCAAGTACTTGGTTCAATTTAACTTCATTTTCGTTAATAAGTTTGCCTTGATATCAAATTTAGTCCAGTTCAACCAATTGCTTAATTTTCATTCACAAAAAGTTGTTAAAAGTCAGTAACTAGTGTTTGGATTTAGCTGTCCTTTTGTAGTTAAGTGTTGTTAATTGGTAAACATTGGCTCATTTACATTACTTTAGTGATTGTAAACAAGTCTTGGTAGTTTTAAAGTAAAAAAGAGAGTCAAACAGGCAATTGGTTGTGAAAAAGGTTTGGGTCAGTTCTAGCTTAACAAGTTCATCAAACAGTACCCAGTTTCAATTGCTTGTCATTTGTTCAATTCTTTATGAAATTGATTCAAACAAGTTCCTACTTGTCCATTAACATCTGAATATTGAGTGCTTATAAGGAAATTACACAGTTTAACAATTCAAGAGAGAAATTAGCTTTTTAATAAGCTACTGAGCAAATGAAAGTTTTTGTAACAAAGTTCAAACTGATTTCTCATTCTAGCAATTCCACTTCATAAACCTTGCCATTTTCTTTCATATTCTTGTTTAGAAAGTGTTCTTAAGTAGATCTGGAGGTTTTCAACTTTTTCAAAAATTTGGTCAACTTTGGTCAATAAGCTAGTTTCAGCTTATTTTCAATTTCCGGATTCATTACTTGATCATTTTTCTTAAAAGAAGACATTCCAGACTCTTTATAGACTGATTACCAAGATTCAACTCAAAAATCTTATTGTGCATGTCTAGCTTATTAGATAGCTTATTGTTAGCTTATCATAATTGGCTTATTTGAGTTTTACTGAATTTCAAGCTTATTCCTTTTACTAGCCTAAGTAAATTTGAGTTTTAAGCTGTTTAAAACTTTTTTGAGCTTATTTGGTTAATTCTAGAGCTTAAACGAGCTTATTCTTCCAACTAGCCCGTTTTTGTTAAAAAGTTCACTTTAATTGCACTTTGGTCCCTTTACTTTGTAACTGTTTTAGTTACTAGCTAATCTTTCATAAATTTAGGGTTTGTTTGGAATCAGTCCTTGATTTTTCTAAACTTGTCAATTTCAGTTAATCAGTTTTACAATTTTTTACAATTAGTTAGTAGTTTGTTACAATTTGCATAATTAGTCCTTATAGTTTCTGATTTTTACATTTCAAGCATTATAGTTTTAATCATTTACATTTTTAGCACATAAATTTCATAGATTTACATTTTTGTCCTTATTCGAATAAAAAACTTGGTAATTGCTAATTGTTTTACGGATACGTAGTTAATATTTTTCACATTTTTACTTGATTGCTCAAATAGACATAGATAATCCAAATAACCCTATCAACAAAAAATGATCATAAACCTGATTTTGTTAGGACTTTCAATTGGTTAAGAATCGAGAGAAACGAACTTCAAAATACACAATTTCAAATGGCCCCGGCAGCGGCGCCATTTAATATTTCGTTTTTAGTATCGTTTCGTCTCGGTATCTATCGAATTGATATAACTTTTCAAGTTTGACTTTATTGTTTTTGGTTAAGAAAAGCTTGATTGGTTTTTAAGCTACTTGCACACAAAACATGTAACAAGGTAAAAATAGTCTATATACTACGTATACATACTATGCTAAAAACAAATTGCACGTAAACATTTAAATGCATAAAATGTAAAATACAAATTTATACTACGAATACAAAATAAAAAAAAACTAAATCTATTTTACAAAACAAATTGACTTAGTCTACTACAAAATGCAAGTCCCAACAGTTAACTAACAACAAAAAACTACATATAGCACTAACATATTAAGCTACAATGACAAAAAATACAACAGCTCACATAAATGGAAAGTTACCAAAACAAATAGAATATAAAGTTATTACATATACAAGTATGTTCTAGTGGTAAGACTTGGAAATACTATGCTATAGATGCTAGTTCTATTCTTGTCTGCTACTCTTTTTTTATCCCTTTTAATTGATAAGCTATGCTTGTCTTTAAAATGTAGAATATAACTATCTCATAGAAAGGATAACACGTTATTTTCCAAACTGTATTTCTACTCTTATATGGATTAATAACTACAAACTCGAACCTATATTCACTTCTCGTTAACAATCATTTTACTTCTTCTGCTTTTCTACTGTAAAATACACCAATTCAACTATAGGTATCAGCTATATGCTCTATTTTACTAAACCAACTAATTTATTGACAGTCAACTGCAAATACTTGCTTGTATTGAAAATATGTCTAACTAAATCATGAAGAATTAGCCTAAAACTAATATATCCCTTATGAAGACTACACTTGTTAACTGATCTAAAAAGAATAAAAAAACTCCAAACAGCCAACACTTGCAGACTTATGAATTATACTAAATCATAATGTTTAAGCAAACTATTAGCTACACATTATCCCCTGACCTTAAAGAGCTACTTGCTAAAGTCTTCACTTACACTACAAAATTATACTGATTTTGATCAATAAATCCTACTGTGTACTGTCCCAATATGCAGAAAGTATGGAATTTAAGTAAACTACTTACTGGAATTAAATGCAGAGTAAAAGCAAATATCAAACTTCATAATACATATCTAATAGAGCAAATTGTAGGTAAAATAACACTACAGCGAGCACGAACAAGATTACACTAAAAGATGCAGAAACTAGAAAGATCTAAATGAACTAACCGCTAATCAGATACTGAGCATAAATCGAGTAAGCAAGTTTATACTAAAGTTTACACTACAAATTTATCAGCTAGCTGAACTATTATTGTGCAGAAATTCGAAATGGAAAAACCTCACATCCGTTGTCTAGTCCACTGATGTAGAAGCGCGGCGCTGAGCCGGCTTGAAACAAACTACCCCTTCAAAAATCGAATACAACATTTGAACTTGACTACTAATCTGCTATCTAATCACTGCCTTTTAAGTCGGTACCTTGAGAACAGAAAACCTGCAAAAGAAATGAAACGATATACTGTGCTAACAAGATAAGCTATAAGAAGAATAAAAGCACTCAATGACTATAAAGGATTTTTTGAAGAGAACTGTGAATAACAACTCATAAGCTATGAGATTAACTCTTCATAAGATGTGTTAAGCTTATCAAACTGAATAACAGATTTTTAGAATGTGAGATGATCTTTTAATCAAACAGTAACCTAACATATTCTCAGAACCAAAAAAAGACTGTAAAGAAATGTAACTATGATTATGAGAGCAGTTAAGAACTTTGAGAAAACTTGAACTATCTATCAATTCTACTCTAACAGAAAACTGAAATCAAAAGGAGCTCAAGCTCATAAGCTTGAGAGCAAATGTATTATCTATCAGTGATAACAAATTTGGACAGTAAACCTGTGAGGTTAAACAAATTACCCTCTGAAATCAATTGGAGCATTTGAGAAGCTAGAAAACAGAGGAGATAAATTCATAAGCTCATTTGGGCTTATGGAACAGTAAAAGAAAGAAGATTTAAAAAGCTTTGAGAAAGGACATGGATTTTCATTGATGACAGAATCAGTTACAAACTTTAACTGAAAACATAACTGGTTTAACTAACTCATTTGAGATTGCGAACAGATTTAACAGTAAAAGCTTAAAGAAGAAATGAGTATTCATTAATGGCAGAAAACGTAATTGGTTACAACTGATCAAACTGAAAAGTAACTAACTTTTAACTAACCATCTAACTAAATCATAACAGTAAGTAAAGCTTAACTAAACTGTGAGAAAGATTTAGCTAAACTAATCTACTCCTATTCTACACCTACAGTTACTGTGTGTTTTATGAGAGGGTAAGGAGTATTTATAGAGAGTGTGAGGCTAAGGTGAAGGGTGTAATGATGACATCGAACACGTGGCTCATCCAATTGAACCATGACACGTCATCTTAGGGTTCATCCTATTTTCCAGGTTTGGGGGTTTTGATTTGAGTGAGTTTGAGAATAATTAACCATAAAGGTTGTGTTAAGTAGGTCCAAATGATCACTTTCCATTCATTGATCGAGTCTTGAAACCTTCTTAATTGATTAGAAATCTTGTGAGTTGAAGATGCTGACGTGGCGAAGTATTATTTGTTGATGAATGAAACCACAGATCACAATCTTGACCGTTTGTTATTATCCATATTAAAAGGCTGGATCTAGCTCATGTGGCAATCCATGTTCTCACTTTTCCTCCATCCCATTCGTCCATGTGGCAACAGCTTTTATTACTTTCAAAAACTGGCAATTTCAGCCCTTGTTCTTCATAAACTTTGGCATATTGATGATAAACTTTGGGAAAATTCCATCTTTAGTGGTAATCTTGTAAAATATTCAACATAGGCCCTTATCATGAACTTGGTAAGATCAGTCATTTAAGGCTTGATTTGTCTCTTTCTTCGTCTTTTCTTCGTCTTTTCTTCAGATTAAACCCGTGAAAGCTCGTGATTATCTCAAGTGTATCTGTTTTACCTGAAAATACACAAACACAAAATACACGCGTAATTCTGATAATTTACAGTTTAATATAATGTGTTTGTTGTGTTTTAAGTGGTTTTTTAGGTCATAATTGATGAGTGTTTTCACACTTATCAACTCCCTTCCACTTGACCATTGCCATGACCTCATGCAATGCAGCATTTCAAAGCTCTAGAGTACACTTTTCTCATAATTAACCTAACTTGGCCATTTTATGATTTGATAAACTATACAATGCTAAATGATGAATGATTTTGAATATTTACATTGCAATGCAAAGAAAACAATTCTATTTATATATTTTTGTATTTTCTTGAAATAGTTTTGATGGAAATAACTCATAAAGAAATCAATGACTTAAATTAGGGCTTTGTTACCATGGACACTTATTACCCTCAAGTTTCACTTTCCCCATACCAAGCTTAAAAATGGCATCATTGAATTCACAAGTAAAAAGTGCATCAACTTATTCATGATAATTAAATGTGGAACCGGTTATTATTTGAGCAAATTGCTTGACGGCAAATTTGTCATTATTTAAAGCGTGAAATATAAGAAATATAAAATTCAAAAATAAGGAAGCACGGTTTTAACCCTAAGTAATCCTCTCATCCATTACTTGAAAAACCGCTCAAAATTAATATAAGTCCGTTTCAAGAGTAATAAGTCATCCGCCTTATGTGTAAAATCCGCATGTCATGCATTAATAAGTAGCTACACACTCGCTAAGGAAAGAAAAATAAAACTCACGCAATAATTTACATCCTCCGCCTTTTTGAGACTTTGGATCTTCAATCCCGCAACCCGTCAAGGTATGGATTAGAGCAACTATTAAATCCCCGCAACCCGTCAAGGTAATATTGGAATCTAATAGTTACTATAATTAAAACTTCACTGCCCCTCTTGGGAGTCTTGTATAATTATTTTTTTTTCTTTTTCTATTTTTTCTCTTTTTTTTTCTAGCCACTCATTTTTTTGTAAGTCGCTCTTATTTTTCTTTATTCCTCACAAAGAAAGTTGAAAAGAATAAAAGGAAAAACACCCACTAAGTATTAAGCATGACATAAGTCTAGTACACATAAGACGTTCTAACTTAGAATCTTAAGACGTAGTTATATCAACCATGAATGATTAGACAAAAATGCATAAGAGATTACAAACCGATTAAAACCGTTCTTGATTATTTATTAACATATATACATGCGAAGAAAATAGAGGTAAAGAAGAGAAGGGTTTAGCCACAAGTAATTATCATGAAGTTTATCTAGCTCTTTTATACTTGCTTCAACTCTATCATCTCCCATTCTCCACAAATTTAAAATCTCAAATAATGAGATTGGTGGATGCTTTGCCTAATAGACCAATAAAGGACTACATGGTTAAGGATACTAGCTAGAGAATGCTTAGATAAGCAAAATCAGGATGAGTCAAAATATCCATGGCGGGCCTAATATGTCAAAGAAATCTAAATTTGTTAAACCATGTCCTTATTATATTTTTTCTTTTTATATATTTTTGATGAAAAATAAAAGAAGAAATATATACAATGCAAATGTGTTACGCAAATGAAAAATATTTAATGCAAAAATTATGAATGCATATTTTTGGTGGCCAAAGTAGATCAAAAATTTGAAATTTTTTTGAAAAATTAATTTCTAAGTTATCATGAAGTTAAGGCAATGGTCTAGGTAAGGTCACTTTGATAGAAGTCTCCCCTACACTTAAGATAAACATTGTCCTCAATGTTTAAGAGTATTGGAGTAAAATCCCCTACACTTATGACATTGATAACTTTGCTTAACCCAAGCTAAGGAAAGATCAACTATAGGGTATTCATTTTAAGCACAAGTGTTGAATATCACAATAGCAAAAAACTAATCGAAGTGAACCGGATACACGGGCCTCCTCCATAAGCTCCAAGAATGAAATGAGAGAGAGCAACCCTTGAAGCAAACACCAAAAGACGAAGAAAGGCACCCCTTCACTTCAACTCTACTATAACACCATCTTATTAAACCTAGCCTATTTAGATATACTCTACGTTTTCTAACCTAGTTATACAATGCTTGATTTTTTTTAACCCTAAGTCTCTAGCTCGACTCGGCCCCGAATTAAGTTGTCCTTGGGGAAACCATCATGGAGAATAAAAGATATCCACTTTGAAGCACATCTCACATGATACACTCAAACTTAGCACGTTGCCATTTACTTTAATATTTACAATATCCGCCTCGATAAATGGAACGGTCCAATGTGTCTCAAGTTTGTCCAACATACGAAATCTCTCAAATAGGAAGCACACCAGGATCAAAGACATAGTTTCCATCTCTACATTCGAACAACTCCAAAGTAGGTAGCATCAACAAAGTAAGCTCATAAATGAAGCTCATATCAATTGAAGTCACACTCTCAAGTGGAGTAGATGAAAACCAAGGTGTCTCAAATTTATGTATCCAAGGATCAAAAACCTTTCTCTTCATGGGTAAATAAGGATATGAACTCGTATCAACCATATAAGATTCCCCCTTAGTGATCAAAGCATCATGATACAATGAAGGTGTAGGAATCAAAACATTCATAACTATTATGTCCATGTTAGGCTCGTCATCATCATCAAAAGGTGGGTAATCTTCCATAGAAGGCATAGTGAAAGGAGGATCAATAGTAATAGTATCTTGTGAAGGAGATGTAATCTCTATGTTCCCAAAAAGCAATGTTTCACTAAGACGAATCTCCTCTTCCCAATTAGAATCACTATCATCGACCTCAATATCAATATTAGCAAGATAAGCCTCTATGGTGGCATCAATATCCATAACATAATCCATATCAACGGTTTTAGGTTCTAAAGTTGCCTTAGGTGAAAAAGGATCAATCTCTAAGAGTATAGGATCTTCATCAATAACCAACTTCAAGGGTGGGAGGGTGGGAATAGAAGGCTCAAAAGAAGGTGTGTTAATGAGAGAATCACTCAAAGAGATGATAAGATCATGAAAATCAATAGGTGCAACCTCAAAAACCGGTGAAGAAATATCAATGAAAGGTTCTTCTTCTATGGAATCATCATTATGGTGTGTGTTCAATGCTTCAATCGAGGAGATAAGATGATAAATGTTTGATAAAACCTCACGAATATGAACATCTTCCACTTCTTCTATAGGAGCAACATCTTCATCTAAATTAGGAATGTCATCTTGACATGAAAAGTCATCGGATGATATATCATAAGATGCCTCACTAGAATCACAATCATTATCCTCTATTTGTGGCAAGTCTTGCAAAAATTCTTCCTCAATCTCATTATCCCTCTCTTAAAACAATTCACCAAGATCAAAGTCACCAAAATCACTAGTAGTAGCATGAAGGTCAACATGTGATGAAATCTCAATGTGATCATGAGGAGAAGAGGTATCAATACAAAGCTCGTCACATGGTTTATTGGAAACACCCTCAAGCTCTCTTTGGATTGGGACAAGGTTCTCAACACTAGAAGAGGTTAATTCATCCAAATCGGTGTTTGTATTAGTGCTAAGAGGCTCGTCCCCCATGGTTAAAGAGTCGGTGGGTTCCACGTGAGGTAAAGGTGATGAAGGAGTGTCATCATTAAATGTCATACAAATCGGAGGATCGTCATCATCGTCATATAAGCATCGATTAAGCAAACGAGCACGAGTAGCAAAATATTATTCTTCTTCCTCGATTGTAGCAATCTTAAAGAGGAAATCATTTAAATATTTCCTGAGGCGACAAGAAAATTTTTTCAACGATTCACGAAACATATCACCGAACTCCTTGTCATAAAGTTGCCAAGTCTTAATTTCCACTTCTTCACAAAACTTAATTTGTTCCTCTAACAACGGGCACACGTTTTTCATTTCCTCAATGCTTATGTCTTTCTTACTATCAATCGCCTTAGAAATTTCATCGTTCGACTTGTTTATTGTCTCAAGTAAAGAAAGCGACTCATTGCAAATATGAGGGGCATAAGAAGGCGGATCCCTCAGTCTACAATCATAACCATAATGGGGTGCGTTACCATAAAACTCACATGAATAAGTCGAAGAATATGGTGGAGATGGATTTCCATAATTAGGTGGATTATAGTTTTGAAAAGAGTCATGATTATGAAAGCTCTCATGATTGTAACCCTGGAAATTTCCTTCATTTTGAAAACCCTCATAATGTGAAAATCCTTGATTTTGAAAAGTATCTTGATTATGGCATGGAAAATTTTCATCATTTTGAGAGCCTTCATTGTTTGAAATTTCTTGATTATGAAAGGTTTCTTGATTATAGCCTTGAAAATTATCATTATTTTGAAAACCCTCATAATTGGAAAGTCCTTGGTTTTGGTATGGCTCATTAGAGGTTTGATCATGAAATGATGGTGGAGTTTGTGATGAAAAACCGGAATATCCTATATAATCATTACAAGTATAGTCCAATTGAAGATTAGGTTGAATTAGGGTTCTCGGTTCCATTGTAAGCATATCCCTCCCTATAATATCCATTATTTTGATCACATAAATAAGTATCGTGTGAACCACCACAAGTCGAACAAGGCGAATAATTAGCGTTGGCGGATCGTTGTTGCAAAATGTCCAACATGGAACGAGTATCCATGTTTAACAAGGTGGCCGAATGTATATACAAGTAAAATGACGTTTAAAAGATTCCTCTGGGAAGGAAGTAATACACCAAAGGTGGTATGGTTACACGTATGCGAGTACATGTGTAAGTAAACTCGAGGAGTGAGAGATAAGCTCTCGATCGACTTTTGAGAGAGAAGAGATTATCTCCCTCGAGGTTCGATAATTAATATCCACAAGAAAGTATATATATGTAAATACTAATTGGGTGCAAGACCCCCAATAAAGCCTTCCTTCTTAGAATACGCACTAGTGAACGGGGGGTTAGGTGGTGCGAAGCACTTAAGTACCTATTGACCCTTAGATGGCATTTTATAGCACATCGCCTTTCTGTTCATTTTGTAGTTTGTATTCTTCGAATTATTGCCTATTGGAAGTATTTATCAATTCTTGCTTTATTGAATTTGATTGATACACGTGTCAAGGACCGGAACGCCCCCTAACACGGTGTATTTCCTTGGCAATACTTATGTAAGATATGTGTATTGATTTTTGGCAGCGGCGCCATTTGAAATTGTGTATTTTGAAGTTCGTTTCTCTCGATTCTTAACCAATTGAAAGTCCTAACAAAATCAGGTTTACGATCGTTTTTGGTTGATATGGTTATTTGGATTATCTATGTCTATTTGAGCAATCAAGTAAAAATGTGAAAAATATTAACTACGTATCCGTAAAACATTTAGCAATTACCAAGTTTTTATTCAAATAAGGACAAAATTGTAAATCTATGGAATTAATGTGCTAAAAATGTAAATGATTAAAACTATAATGCTTGAAATGTAAAAATCAGAAACTATAAGGACTAATTATGAAAAATGTAACAAACTTCTAACAAAATGTAACAAATTTTAAAACTACTAACTAAAAATGACAAGTTTTGAAAAGATTAGGACTGATTCCAAGCAAAACCTAAATTTATGAAAGATTAGCTAGTAATTAAAACAGTTACAAAGTAAAGGGACCAAAGTCCAATTAAAGTGAACTTTTTAACAAAAACGGGCTAGTTGGAAGAATAAGCTCGTTTAAGCTCTAGAATTGACGAAATAAGCTCAAACAAGTTTTAAACAGCTTAAAACTCAAATTTACTTAGGCTAGTAAAAGGAATAAGCTTGAAATTCAGTAATACTCAAATAAGCCAACTATGATAAGCCAACAATAAGCTATCTAATAAGCTAGACTTGCACAATAAGATTTTTGAGCTGAATCTTGTTAATCAGTCCATAGAGAGTCTGGAATGTCTTCTTTTAAGAAAAATGATCAAGTAATGAATCTAGAAATTGAAAATAAGTTGAAACTAGCTTATTGACCAAAGTTGACCAAATTTTGGAAAAAGTTGAAAACCTCCATATCTACTCAAGAACACTTTCTAAACAAGAATATGAAAGAAAATGGCAAGGTTTATGAAGTGGAATTGCTAGAATGAGAAATCAGTTTGAACTTTGTTTACAGAAACTTTCATTTGCTCATCAGCTTATTAAAAAGCTTATTTCTCTCTTGAATTGTTAAATAGTGTAATTTCCTTATAAGCACTCAATATTCAGATGTTAAGAGACAAGTAGGAACTAGTTTGAATCAATTTCATTAAGAATTGAGCAAATGCTAAGCAATTGAAATCAGCTACTTTTTATGAACTTGTTAAGCTAGAACTGACCCAAACCTTTTTCACAACCAATTGCCTCTTTGCTCTCTTTTTGACTTTAAAACTACCAAAACTTGTTTACAATCACTAAAGTAATGTAAATTAGCCAATTTTTACTAATTAACAACACTTAACTACAAAAGGACAGCTAAATCCAAACACTAGTTACTGACTTTTAACAACTTTTTGTGAATGAAAATTAAGCAATTAGTTGAACTGGACTAAACCTCACAATACCCTTCCATGGAGATATTCGTAACAGCACACGATCTCCGACTTGAAACTCAAGAGGTCTGCGTCTTTTGTCTGCGTAACTCTTCTGACGACTTCTAGTAGTTTTCAGTCTTTCCCTATTTGTACAATCTTATCTGTAGTTTCTAAGACTAATTCAGATCCTATCAGTTGACTTTCACCTACTTCATTCCATATCACTGGCCATCTGCACTTACGTCCGTATAAAGCCTCGAATGGTGAACACTTGACACTTTTATGACAACTGTTATTATAGGAAAATTCGACTAAAGGTATATGAGTGTCCCAGCTACCACCAAAATCCATAACACATGCTCGCAGCATATCTTCCAAAGTCTGAATAGTGCGTTCACTTTGTCCATCCGTTTCTGGGTGATATGTTGTACTCATTAATACTTGCGTACCCAACGCCTTTTGAAGTGCTTTCTAGAAATGTGATGCAAAACGACCATCCCTATCAGAAATAATCGATATTGGCACTCCGTGCTTTGCAACAATCTCATTGATGTAGATTCGAGCCAATCTATCAGTTTTATAATCCTCACGAATAGGAAGGAAGTGAGCAGATTTGGTTAATCTATCAACAATTACCCAAATTGCATCAAAACCACCACTGCTTCTAGGCAGCTTTGTGACCAAGTCCATTGTAATCTTTTCCCATTTCCATTCTGGGACTTCTGGTTGTTGTAAAAGACCTGAGGGTTTCTGATGTATTGCTTTAATCTTTAAACAAGTCAGACACTTGTTAACGTATTCTGCTATGTCCTTTTTCATACCTGGCCACCAGTAATTATCCCTTAAATCGTAGTACATCTTATCTGCACCAGGGTTAATCGAATATCTTGAAGCGTGAGCTTCGTCCATTATTACCTTTCTTAATCCTCCAACTAATGGAATCCATAATCGTCCAACAAAGTAAATTGTTCCATCTTCTTTCCTTTCAAACTGAGCATCTAATCCTCGCAGCAGTTCTGCTGGAGCCTTAAAGTCCTTTGCAGCTTCTTTCAGTGCTTCTAAAATCTTAGCCTTGAGGCTAGATTGAATGGTTATTCTCATAGCACGCACTCTCCTAGGTTTAAGTCTTTCCTTTCGACTTAGGGCATCAGCTACAACATTAGCCTTTCCTGGGTGATACTTAATTTCACATTCATAGTCGCTAAGAAGTTCTAACCAACGTCTTTATCGCATGTTCAAGTCCTTTTGGTTAAAGATATACTGGAGACTCTTATGATCAGTGTATATCACACTTTCCGTCCCATAAAGATAATGTCTCCATATTTTCAAGGCGAATACTACTGCACCTAACTCCAAATCGTGAGTAGTATAGTTCTGTTCATGGGTTTTAAGTTGTATGGAGGCATAAGCAATCACTTTTCCTCGCTGCATTAAGACACACCCGAAACCTTGGTGGGATGCATCACAATAAACAACAAAATCATCCGGTCTGTCAAGAAGTGTTAACACTGGGGCATTACACAATCTATCCTTTAATAAGCAAAAGGCTTGCTCTTGCTCTTCATTCCAAATGTATTCCTTATTCTTTTGTGTAAGCAGGGTTAAAGGCTTAGCAATATTGGAGAAGTTTTCAATGAATCTGTGATAGTATCCGGCTAACCCAAGAAATGAACGGACCTCAGTAGGCAATTTAGGAGGTTTCCAATTCTTAACTGCTTCAACTTTACTAGGATCCACGTGTATACCATCCTGATTTACCACGTGTCCTAAAAACTGAACCTCTTTCAACCAAAATTCACACTTAGAGAATTTGGCATACAACTTTCTTTCTTTAGAAGACTTAAGATTGTTCTAAGATGATTTTCATGATCTTTTACTGATTTCGAGTAAATGAGGATGTCGCCAGTAAAGACTGTGACAAACTTATCAAGGTAGGGTTTGCAAACACGGTTCATTAGATCCATAAAAACTGCAGCAGCATTGGTAAGACCAAATGGCATAACAGTAAATTCAAAGTGACCATAACGAGTTCTGAATGCGGTTTTGGAGATGTCACTTTCATGCACTCTTAACTGATGATAACCTGAACGAAGATCTATCTTGGAAAAGCAGCACGCACCTTGCAATTGATCAAATAAGTCGTCTATACGAGGGAGAGGGTAACGATTCTTGATTGTCAGCTTATTCAATTCCCTGTAATCAATACACATTCTTATTGCACCATCCTTTTTCTTAACAAAGAGCACATGCGCTCCCCACGGGGAATGACTCGGTCTGATGAAACCTTTCTCTTGTAATTCCTTGAGCTGATTCGATAGTTCATTCATCTCAGACGGGGCTAGACGATAAGACGACTTGGCAACATGCAATGCACCCAGAATAAGATCGATACGGAATTCAACTTCACGCACAGGAGGTAATCCCGACAACTCATCTGGGAAAACTCCAGGAAATTCACAAACGACACGAATATCATCAAGCTTTTCTTGATCAGAAAAGAAGAGAATTCGGATTGTCATTCGGCTTCTCACCGCGAAGTTCTAAGATTTTACCCGAAGAAAGAGGAATACGCAAGATTCTCTCAGAACAAACAATGACAAAACGATGAGACGCTAACCAATCCATACCAACAAACATCAAAACTGCCGAGACGTGTCGGTAAAAGGTCGATTAAAAACAAATGACTAAGTAAGTCAAGGGTACAGCCACGCAAGACTGTATTGGTACTAACAATCTTACCGTCTGCTAATTCTACATCATAACTAGTGTCTAAAGCAGAAGGAGTAATATCAATGAAAGGAGTGAAAGCAGAAGACACGAAACTCTTCTTAGCACCGGAATCGAATAAAACACTAACATAGTGATCGAAGAATATACGTACCCGTGACCACCTAAGGATTCTGTTGAGCGTTATTTCCCACATGATACACTCTGCCTCAAGCTCTATCGTTCTGCGAATCCTTAGCTTTTGGACACCTATTCCGGTAATGACCTTTTTCACCATAGTTATAGCACACTGGGTTGCAGTTTCCTTCCTTATGTCCAATCCTCTTACAAATTGCACACTTAGGGGGACACACACCAACATGATGCCAATTGCATTGATCGCACTTAGGCAAATTCCCAGTATAACCTCGTTTGCCAGCAGGAGTAGCAGGAGCAATAGGAGCAGCAAGAGTAACAGGAGTAGCAGGAACAACAGGAGCAGCAGGAACAGCAGGAGCAGCAGGAACAGCAGGAGCAACTGCATACATGGTTGCTATCTCTTGTCTCTTGTTGGCTTGTCGGTTATTATTCCTGTTGGAGTTTCTGTTGTTGCCTCGGTTGTTGTTACGGTTATTGCCCTGATTATTCCCTTGATTGTTTCCTTTATTATCCTCCCATTTCTGTTTGTTATCAACATCTAACTTAGCAGCTTTACCTTCCACAGACTGCTCGACCAGTTCACGAGCCATTTTCACTGCTTCATGTAGGGAAGAAGGTTTTAATGAAGTAATGTGTCCTTTAATCCTTTTAGGAAAGCCCTTGACATACCTTTTGATTTTCTTCTTCTCGTCTGGAACCATTTCAGGACACATCAAGGCCAACTCATGAAACCTATTAGTGTAAGCTTCAATATCATCATTCTTTATTTGTAAGTTCCATAGCTCGTGTTCCATCCGAGCTATCTCAGTCTCAGGGCAGTATTCAGTAGTCATCATTGTTTTGAACTCGCTCCAAGGAATTTGGTTTGCATTATCAAGACCTAAGGTTTTAATATTTCCATTCCACCATGTAAGTGCAATACCTTCCAAAGTACTAGCAGCATAAATTACCTTATCCTCTTCAGCACATTTGCAAGTTCCAAATACTTGCTCCATCTTTTCAAACCAACGTGTCAAACCAAAGACACCTTCGGTCCCTTTGAAGGAGTGGGGTTTTCCAGACATGAAGGTCTTGTGTGAACATCCTTTTTTGCTTGAAGAACCTTCAGCTTTAGCTTGAGTCTCTCGGCTCTTTTCGTATTCAGCAACAGCTTTCTTTACCCTTTTTGCAATAACTCTCCCCATAGTAGCCCGACGGGATCTCTTGGGTCCATCAACTCTACGAATTCTGGTAGGCGGCATGTTTCTATCAACAACACAATACGAAATCCAATGTGAACTTGTATAAGTATGTTATTTCAAGATTCATGAAATTGGAGAAAATAGAATAAGAAGAGATTTTAGGTATGCATAATTGATTGTCAACAAGGAATGCAACACTAAGGAGTAGAATATATATATATATATATATATATATATATATATATATATATATATATATATATATATATATATATATATATATATATATATAGAATTTAGATAAAATGGTGTAGGTGCTTAAAGTTGTTAAAATAAGAAGCAATAAAAAATGGATAAATGTCACATTACTGATTAGTTTTTGTTCATTTATGAGTTCTAGGTTCGTGTACGAGTATTCTTGGAACTTTTAGTTCGTGTACGAGTAGTCGGTTTACGATTTTTAATATTACTAGTTTCTCGTGTATCAGTTGTATCTCATAGTTTAACAATTTATTGTCAACTATAATGTAATTTGTGATAATGTATCACTTAATTTTCAAATAAAATGATTATTTATGTTAATAATATTTTGTGAAGCAAAACTATGTATCATATGTATCAGTTGTAAATTTTAACGTATAAAAATTTTAGTGGTTTTATATCAAATTTTATGTATAATATTTATTATTTTGTGTCTAATCTTAAATAAATCACATGTTAATTGATAAAATCAATGGTTATGATAACTTTTTATTTTAATAACTTTAAGGTACTACACTACAATAACCCAACTCTATATATATATATATATATATATATATATATATATATATATATATATATATATATATATATATAATATTAAGCAAGAGGGGTTTGGAAGGAGGTAATACGTATCATAATGAAACCAATGTAATATTTCAAAATGAAATCAAGGTATGAAATATTATAAAAATAATTAAGGTAAACAATAAGGATTAGAGAGTTACCCGCGCAGATATTGAACAACATTGGCAGATTCTGTGTTTGACACTTGTAAAGCATGAAATATTTTGAAATTCAGTTATAGACCAAGTTTTGTAAGTGTGTAAAACCCGCATGCTTTTACCATGAATAGTGCCCTTAAGATCGTACGTTCTAGATTAAAACTTACCTCATGTAGTATTGATCGCATTCATGTGCTAATAATCAAGCAAGTGCATACGTGTATGACATGACAAGTATCGATTACGTACGAACTCATGATAAACAATTAATAATATATCACGTGAACATAATTAAATCATGAACATCATTTAAAATACTAATTATAATAATTACGTAAATACTCAGAATATATTCACGAGCGTGGAGTTTACGATAAACGACACGTTAAAAGAAACAGAAACACGTTAAACACGAGCACGTTTAACCACGAACGAACACGAAACATCGGGACACGAGAAAGGTACGGGTACCCCATGTGGGGCCCCCATACCCACGGCACACATAGACAAAATGGGCTTGGCCCATGGACTTTACAAGTTAAGGGGGGTAAAGAGTAAAACATGTTTTCACTTTTCATTTTACAAGAAATAAACATAAACCCTAAAAGAGTTTTTCTCCTCTCCTTTTTGCCTCCTTTGTGCCGCCACCTATACACCACCACTAGAGGGTGTTTGTTTGATTTTGATCTTAAAAACAAGTGTTAGAATACGTGTTTGTTCATCCTTTTTCCAAGCTACATAGTGGTATACCTTTCTAACCCTTCTTTTTAATTCTTTTAATTCTTTTAATCTTTGATTATTTTCATGAACATGTTATTATTTTTCTTATGAAAACAAGGTAATTAATCATTGATCTAACATGTTTTGGTATTAATTAAAAATCAAAGAATGGTTTATAAGGGTGTTTGTTTTTGGCCGCCTAGCAAACAAACCCGAGGGGGGGGTTTGGTTTGCTATTGCCGCCACCACCAAGACCACAATTGGTCTTGGTTGGCTCATGTGGGACCCACGGCAGCAAGGGGACACGTGTGCCCCGGGTTTGGCCCGGGGTACGGTGCCGAATTCATACCCGATTCATGGTTCGTTGGTTAAAATCATGATCTATGTTACATGTAATTTTTATGAATCATGAACTTAGGATATAATTAATTAATAACATGAAATATTAATTAAATCATGACTTAGGTTATTTTAATTATTAGTTTATCATGACATTAATTTAACCTAAGTATTTTATGTTATAAGTTATAATTAATTAATTATTAAAACATGCCTATAATTAATTAATTTAGACATGACTTAGGTTATATTATTATTAATAATAATACACATTTTAACCTAAGTATTTTCATTTCATTTTAATTATACATGTTATACTTTAATTAAAATGCTTAACCTATAGTTTAATTAAAATACATGAAATAATGATTAAACTAGACACTATATCATATGACTTAAGAAATAAGCTTAAACACTTAGACTTATATGTTAGCTTATGTAATCAGCTTAATTCTAATTATGGAAACTTCTATTTATAGAAACTTAATTAAATAAGGCAACTAATCTAATTATGGAAACCTTCTATATATGGAAATCAATCTATTTCAGGCAGCTAATCTAATCATGGAAACTTTCTATATATGGAAACTTATTTAATTAAGGCAGCTGATCTATTTTTGGAAACTTTCTATTTTTAGAAACTAATCTATTTTAGGCAGTAAATTCTATTTTTGGAAACTTTTTATTTTTGGAAACTTTCTATTTTTGGAAACTTTCTATTTTTGGAAACTTTCTATTTTTGGAAACTTTCTATTTTTGGTAACTTTCTATTTTTGGAAACTTTCTATTTTTGGAAACTTTCTATTTTTGGAAACTTTCTTTTTTTGGAAACCTGCTATTTTTGGAAAGTTACTTATTATTACACAGTAAGTATAATAATACATGAATCACCAGTAATACTTAATCAGATTAATCAGAACACAAGATAAACACAGTTTAAGGCTTTAAACAGTGAACCATGACCTAAAACATACCAAATCAGCTATAATGAGACACAGAACCCAGTACGTAATCAGTGAATCGATACTTATACACGTGTGTATTCATGTAGCATTAGTGATCCAGAAGTAGGAGTCTTTCTTCCGTTCATTTCACTGGACTTGAGGTACGGATTCCCGTCCTTTCAGTATGGACATTCCTTCCTTATTAGGATTTCCCCGTATGCAGCCAACTGTTTTCCCCAGTATTTGTTTTATTGTTTTGAACTGCTTATGTTAATTTAGCATAAACTATAGCCATATACAAGCATGACCAGTTTCACCTAGTTATGGAGGTACCATAACCATAGCATTGGAGGCACCGATGTTATGACTTCCCCACGGCGGAGTGATTGCTCGTGGCGTCCCTTTTCAGTTTGGCCATATTATTATATCAGTTGGGGCGTATGGGTGCATCCTAGTTACATGTTTTATTCAGTTTATCATGGTGAATGTGGTGTGTGCCTTGCACCCTTCACAAGGAGCTGATCCCTCCTACCCAAAATCAGTATATTGATTAGAGGCATCCCCTCTAATCAGCATGATGAGGTCACCCCTCCAAGTATTCATGCACGTGACCTTTTCATGACCTATATGGGCTATGGTATATATATGTTAAAACAGTTTTCACAGGTTAAACATAAGGCTTTTCAAACTATAAAACCAGTTTTCATGTTACTTAACCAGTTTACTCAGTACTTAATCTTCCGCTGTTATATGTTACATGCTTATCCTATATCATGCTTTATTGTACATCCGTGCACTGAGCGTCTTGCTCAGCCGTTTTCCTTTTCATGTTCCCAAAACGGCAGGTACTCAGGGACGCTCGTAGATTTCAAACGTAGGTGCATATGGACTGGAAGCTTTACTGTCTTTCTTTACTTTATGCATTTCCTTTACTTTGATACAGTTGCTTTGGACATTGTTTCGTCCTTCCTTTTACAGTATTTATGTTTGTGTGTGATGAGCTTTACTTTGGGATACCGATGTTTGATTCCGGTATTTCCTTTTATGGTTGAATAATGCTTAGACATTTATCCTTGTATGCTTTGATGACACGCCATGATATGCGTAATATTCCATTTCCAAAATGGGGTGTTACAATTATGGTATCAGAGCCAAGGCTTCGACCTGTAGGCTCTCAAATATGACCTGTGATTAGTGGGTAGTCACTACGGTCTTCCTAGAACTGACAGTTGTTTTCATGCATTCATCATTTTTAAGCATACATATACATGTCATTGTTACAGGGTTTTTGACTAAGTAATGGTTGGTACAGGACTGGCCCTATTTAGTCGCATGTGTTTTATCGAAACTTTTAGATTTGGGACCGACCCATAGGCGTCCCCTCGATATGTCTTTTATTTTGAGTGAACTGACCGAAGGCGTTCACTCTCGAGCATCAAAAGTTTTCATAAAACTGCATCATGCATTCATACAAAGATTTTCTTGCATAAAATTTTTCTCGTGAAATTTTGGCATAAAATTTTTCTTTTATATATTTTATGTTTGAACTGTTAATCATATGTTTTATGTTATACTGTCAGATGGTTCTCACACGCGAGCAAGAGCAGCTCAATGCTGCGATTCAGGCTGCCATGCAAGCCCTACTTCCTCAATTGAGGAATGACATTCGTGCTGAAGTTCAAGCTGCGAATAATCAGCAGCCGCAGAATCAGGCACCTCCTCCTCCTCCTCCCCCAGCGACTCTAGCGGTATGGTTGGAACGATTTAACAAGCTCCGTCCTAGAGCTTTTGAAAAGACTGATAGCCCCAGCGATGCTGAAAGCTGGCTGACTCACATTGAGAAAATCTTCAATGCTATGGGATGTGACCCCGCCTTCAAGGCAAGATTGGCGTGCTACAGGTTTGAAGGCGATGTACTCAACTGGTGGCTAGCTTTGACACAGTCAGAAGGAGGTGATGAATGGGTCGCTGGTTTGACATGGGCCCAATTCAAGGAGAGAGTGATGGAACAATTCTTTCCTAAGGCAGAGCAGGACAAACTAAAGCGAGAATACCACGGGATACGTCAGAGACAGGGCGAGAATAGCAACGAATTCATGCAGCGCTTTCTTCGCCTTGCTGGTTTTCTAGGAGCAGCGGCTGGTACTCCTGAGGAGCAGGCACACCATTTTAGGTGGGCACTTCGCACCTCGGTTGCGAACAATCTAGTATGTGCTACGTTCAATACGGTAGCACAAGTGGCTGACGCAGCAAGAAAGCTTGAGATGTTGCAGGAACGTGATGAGTTCGGGGAAGCAGAAAGACCCGACAAGAGGTAAAACATTTCATGTTCCAGCGTTAACCAGACCGCATCCTATCGTTATATGTTCTATAATCATCTATTAAACTGTATCTTCCAGGCAGAAAACTGGGGACCGGTCTCAGCCGGCTACTCAGCAGCAGCCCAATCAGCCCAAAGGAAACGGTCACTCTAACGACCGTTCTGTTGTGGAAAGGCGCAGCGGTAATGACAATTACCGTAACAATGCGGGACAGTCCAACAACAGCAGGTCCTACTATTTACGCATCTTCTTATGATTTCATGCTATATCTCTCATGCTGACACTATATTAATCGCTATCAGGAACCACGGTAACGGAAGGGACCAGAACCACAGGGGTTCTCAGCCTAACCGTTCAGCTAACACTGGTAAACATCTTATGACGCTTACGTCCTATACTCGTGCATATACCTTATTCTTAACACGTTCTGTCATCAGCAGGCCCTCAGCAAGCAAGGACTCCTGCTGGAGGATTCACTCATCCTCTTTGCAGCACCTGCCATCGCAGACACCCTGGCCCATGTCGTCGTGACTCCGACGCGTGTTACAAGTGCGGCCTCCCTGGCCATCGTATGAGAGATTGCCGTAAGGGTGAAATGGAGGGTACTTCGGGTCATGCTGATACTAAACCGCCTCCTACCACTGGGCGTGTCTACACGACATCGCGCGATCAGGCAAACAAATCTACAGGTACCATTACTGGAATTTTGTATATGTACGGCCAGGCTGCATGTGTTCTTTTCGACACGGGTGCCACTCATTCAGTTGTTTCCACTACTTATGCTAAGAACATCAGGACACTTCCCTTGCCATTAGAAACTAAGCTTACCATTTCCACGCCTCTGAGGGACTCTGTATTAATAACTCATGTATACAAGAGTCTTCCTCTAGAGTTTGATGATAAAGTTCGTGCAGTAGATGCACTTCCTCTAGACATGATTGAGTTCGATATGATTCTCGGCATGGATTGGCTATCCAAGCACCATGCTACCATAGACTGCCACTCTTATCGAGTGATCTTCGGCGACATTAATGCACCAGAGTACATCCATAACGGGTTCATACCCGGACGGTCTGTACAAGTTATATCTACCTTGCAAGCACGTGCATTACTGTCACATGGCTGCGAAGGTTATCTCGCTACGGTTCATGACATGGATGCTGAATCCCCATCGATTCAGGATCAACCAGTAGTTTCAGAATTTCAAGACGTCTTCCCAGATGCACTTCCAGGAATACCACCTGCAAGAGAAGTGGAGTTCAACATCGACCTTGTTCCAGGAGCTGAGCCAATCTCTAAGGCTCCGTATCGCATGGCTCCCATAGAGCTAAAAGAACTGAAGGACCAACTGCAGGAACTTCTTGAACGAGGGTTCATTAGACCGAGCGCATCTCCATGGGGCGCACCGGTCTTGTTCGTTAAGAAGAAGGACGGCAGCATGCGACTTTGCATTGACTACCGTGAACTTAATAAGATTACCATCCGCAACAGATATCCACTGCCATGTATAGACGATCTGTTTGACCAACTTCAAGGAGCCAAACACTTCTCAAAGATCGATCTAAGGTCAGGCTACCATCAGCTAAGGGTTAAAGAGCAGGATATTGCCAAGACTGCTTTTCGTACCCGCTATGGCCATTATGAGTTTGTAGTCATGCCATTCGGCCTGACTAACGCTCCAGCAATATTCATGGATCTGATGAACAGAATCTTCCATGAATTCCTTGATAAATTTGTCATTGTATTCATCGATGACATCTTGATTTTCTCAAAGTCCACGGAGGAACACGAAGATCATCTCCGTACTGTACTACAGATTCTTCGTCAGAAGCAGCTGTATGCGAAATTCTCCAAGTGTGAGTTCTGGTTAAACAAGGTGGCATTCTTAGGTCACATTGTATCAGCAGAAGGGATCACTATGGACCCAGCGAAGGTTGAGGCTATCACTAAATGGCCAAGACCAACATCAGCGACAGAAGTCCGCAGTTTCTTAGGCTTAGCTGGATATTATCGAAGATTCGTGGAGAACTTTTCTCGGCTGGCATTGCCTCTCACCAAACTAATGCGAAAAGGAGAGAAATTCGTCTGGACGGAAGATCGAGAGAAGAGCTTTGAAGACCTAAAGCAGAAGCTAGTATCTGCACCTATTCTTACTCTCCCATCTGGTACAGGTGGATTTCAGATCTATAGCGATGCATCGGGGAAGGGACTGGGCTGTGTTCTCATGCAACATGGGAAAGTGATCGCGTATGCTTCACGGCAGCTTAAGCCCTATGAAGAAAACTACCCTACGCATGACCTGGAACTTGCTGCAGTGGTGTTCGCATTGAAGATATGGAGGCATTACTTATACGGAGAATCATGCGACATTTTCACGGATCACAAGAGCTTGAAGTATATCTTCACACAGCGAGAATTGAACATGAGACAAAGGAGATGGTTGGAACTGTTGAAGGATTATGATATTAACCTACAGTATCATCCCGGGAAAGCTAATGTAGTAGCAGATGCACTCAGCAGAAAGTCCGGAATGATAAACGGCATTGAGATCAAGGAACAAAACATAAGGGACTTGGAGAGGCTTGACATTGAAATCATGGTACGTGGGCAGCACGGATACTGGGCGAATCTTACAGTAGAACCTGAGTTACTGACTAGGATCAAGGAAGCGCAGAAGGATGATGGAGAGATTTGGGCAATAATTCAGAATTTGGAGAAGCAGACAGAATTCAGAATGGACGCAGACGGTATCATTTGGCAGGGCACGAGACTTTGTGTTCCTGACAATCCAGAACTCCGGGATGCATTGTTAGCTGAAGCTCACAGCTCCCCATTTTCTATACATCCTGGGTCGACGAAAATGTACCATGACATCAGACAGCACTTTTGGTGGAGTGGTATGAAACAGGATGTAGCCACGTATGTCTCCAAATGTCTTACCTGTCAGCAGGTTAAGATTGAACATCAGCGATCTGGCGGTCTCCTTCAACCGTTGGATATTCCAGAGTGGAAGTGGGACAAAATCACCATGGATTTTGTTACCGGTCTTCCGCCTACCAAGAAAAAGCACGATGCTATTTGGGTCATTGTTGATCGACTCACCAAATCAGCTCATTTCTTACCGATACGCAAGGAAGATCCGGTAAGTAAACTCGCAGATACGTACAGAAGGGAGATCATGAGACTCCACGGCACTCCCTCCAGCATCGTCTCAGACAGAGATCCTCGTTTCACGTCGCGATTCTGGAAAGGTCTGCAAAAAGCTTGGGGTACACAACTTAAGCTAAGCACAGCCTTTCATCCTCAAACGGACGGACAATCGGAGCGAACAATTCAGACATTGGAAGATATGTTAAGGTCGTGTGCGTTGGAATGGACAGGTGATTGGGACGATTACATCTGTTTAGTTGAGTTTGCATACAACAACAGCTGGCACGCAAGTATTAAATGTGCTCCTTTCGAAATGTTGTATGGCAGAAAGTGTCGCGCTCCAACTTGCTGGGATCAAGTGGGAGAGCGAACACTCGAGGGACCAGAGATTATAGAAATGACCAATGAGAAGATTGAGGTAGCTAAACAGAAACTGCAAGAAGCACGATCACGTCAAAAGAGTTACGCAGATAAACATCGTAGGGACATACATTTTAATGTGGGAGATCACGTCTTCCTCAAGGTTTCGCCGGCACGTGGTGTTAAACGCTTCGGGATCAAAGGAAAACTTAGTCCTCGGTTCATCGGACCATTCGATATCGTTGAACGAATCGGTGAAGTATCTTACCGATTGGCGTTACCTCCTCAGCTTTCGCACGTGCATAACGTGTTTCATGTGTCCTTACTCAGAGGGTACAATTATCATCCCCTTCACATGGTTCAGTATCCACTGGAACAGATACGTGAAGATCTCACGTTTATAGAAGAACCCGAACGAGTACTCGACAGGCAAGAACGAGTCATGAGAAGGAAGACGATTCCTTTCGTCAAAATCCTTTGGAGGGACCATACCGAGCGGGAAGCCACTTGGGAAACGGAGGAGTCTATCCGGGCTTCTTACCCTCACTTCATATTTTGAGTTCGGGTATGTCACTTCTATTCAGCTTACTTTATCTATAATTCGGGGACGAATTATTCTTTTTAGGGGGGAAGAATTGTAAAACCCGCATGCTTTTACCATGAATAGTGCCCTTAAGATCGTACGTTCTAGATTAAAACTTACCTCGTGTAGTATTGATCACATTCATGTGCTAATAATCAAGCAAGTGCATACGTGTATGACATGACAAGTATCGATTACGTACGAACTCATGATAAACAGTTAATAATATATCACGTGAACATAATTAAATCATGAACATCATTTAAAATACTAATTATAATAATTACGTAAATACTCAGAATATATTCACGAGCGTGGAGTTTACGATAAACGACACGTTAAAAGAAACAGAAACACGTTAAACACGAGCACGTTTAACCACGAACGAACACGAAACATCGGGACACGAGAAAGGTACGGGTACCCCATGTGGGGCCCCCATACCCACGGCACACATAGACAAAATGGGCTTGGCCCATGGACTTTACAAGTTAAGGGGGGTAAAGAGTAAAACATGTTTTCACTTTTCATTTTACAAGAAATAAACATAAACCCTAAAAGAGTTTTTCTCCTCTCCTTTTTGCCTCCTTTGTGCCGCCACCTATACACCACCACTAGAGGGTGTTTGTTTGATTTTGATCTTAAAAACAAGTGTTAGAATACGTGTTTGTTCATCCTTTTTCCAAGCTACATAGTGGTATACCTTTCTAACCCTTCTTTTTAATTCTTTTAATTCTTTTAATCTTTGATTATTTTCATGAACATGTTATTATTTTTCTTATGAAAACAAGGTAATTAATCATTGATCTAACATGTTTTGGTATTAATTAAAAATCAAAGAATGGTTTATAAGGGTGTTTGTTTTTGGCCGCCTAGCAAACAAACCCGAGGGGGGGTTTGGTTTGCTATTGCCGCCACCACCAAGACCACAATTGGTCTTGGTTGGCTCATGTGGGACCCACGGCAGCAAGGGGACACGTGTGCCCCGGGTTTGGCCCGGGGTACGGTGTCGAATTCATACCCGATTCATGGTTCGTTGGTTAAAATCATGATCTATGTTACATGTAATTTTTATGAATCATGAACTTAGGATATAATTAATTAATAACATGAAATATTAATTAAATCATGACTTAGGTTATTTTAATTATTAGTTTATCATGACATTAATTTAACCTAAGTATTTTATGTTATAAGTTATAATTAATTAATTATTAAAACATGCCTATAATTAATTAATTTAGACATGACTTAGGTTATATTATTATTAATAATAATACACATTTTAACCTAAGTATTTTCATTTCATTTTAATTATACATGTTATACTTTAATTAAAATGCTTAACCTATAGTTTAATTAAAATACATGAAATAATGATTAAACTATACACTATATCATATGACTTAAGAAATAAGCTTAAACACTTAGACTTATATGTTAGCTTATGTAATCAGCTTAATTCTAATTATGGAAACTTCTATTTATAGAAACTTAATTAAATAAGGCAACTAATCTAATTATGGAAACCTTCTATATATGGAAATCAATCTATTTCAGGCAGCTAATCTAATCATGGAAACTTTCTATATATGGAAACTTATTTAATTAAGGCAGCTGATCTATTTTTGGAAACTTTCTATTTTTAGAAACTAATCTATTTTAGGCAGTAAATTCTATTTTTGGAAACTTTCTATTTTTGGAAACTTTCTATTTTTGGAAACTTTCTATTTTTGGAAACTTTCTATTTTTGGTAACTTTCTATTTTTGGAAACTTTCTATTTTTGGAAACTTTCTATTTTTGGAAACTTTCTATTTTTGGAAACCTGCTATTTTTGGAAAGTTACTTATTATTACACAGTAAGTATAATAATACATGAATCACCAGTAATACTTAATCAGATTAATCAGAACACAAGATAAACACAGTTTAAGGCTTTAAACAGTGAACCATGACCTAAAACATACCAAATCAGCTATAATGAGACACAGAACCCAGTACGTAATCAGTGAATCGATACTTATACACGTGTGTATTCATGTAGCATTAGTGATCCAGAAGTAGGAGTCTTTCTTCCGTTCATTTCACTGGACTTGAGGTACGGATTCCCGTCCTTTCAGTATGGACATTCCTTCCTTATTAGGATTTCCCCGTATGCAGCCAACTGTTTTCCCCAGTATTTGTTTTATTGTTTTGAACTGCTTATGTTAATTTAGCATAAACTATAGCCATATACAAGCATGACCAGTTTCACCTAGTTATGGAGGTACCATAACCATAGCATTGGAGGCACCGATGTTATGACTTCCCCACGGCGGAGTGATTGCTCGTGGCGTCCCTTTTCAGTTTGGCCATATTATTATATCAGTTGGGGCGTATGGGTGCATCCTAGTTACATGTTTTATTCAGTTTATCATGGTGAATGTGGTGTGTGCCTTGCACCCTTCACAAGGAGCTGATCCCTCCTACCCAAAATCAGTATATTGATTAGAGGCATCCCCTCTAATCAGCATGATGAGGTCACCCCTCCAAGTATTCATGCACGTGACCTTTTCATGACCTATATGGGCTATGGTATATATATGTTAAAACAGTTTTCACAGGTTAAACATAAGGCTTTTCAAACTATAAAACCAGTTTTCATGTTACTTAACCAGTTTACTCAGTACTTAGTCTTCCGCTGTTATATGTTACATGCTTATCCTATATCATGCTTTATTGTACATCCGTGCACTGAGCGTCTTGCTCAGCCGTTTTCCTTTTCATGTTCCCAAAACGGCAGGTACTCAGGGACGCTCGTAGATTTCAAACGTAGGTGCATATGGACTGGAAGCTTTACTGTCTTTCTTTACTTTATGCATTTCCTTTACTTTGATACAGTTGCTTTGGACATTGTTTCGTCCTTCCTTTTACAGTATTTATGTTTGTGTGTGATGAGCTTTACTTTGGGATACCGATGTTTGATTCCGGTATTTCCTTTTATGGTTGAATAATGCTTAGACATTTATCCTTGTATGCTTTGATGACACGCCATGATATGCGTAATATTCCATTTCCAAAATGGGGTGTTACAAAGTGACTCAGTTCCCTATAACCATCGCTCTGATACCAATCTATGAGACCCCCAGAATCTGACATGGAACAGTTAGGCAACGAGGAGATCACACGTCAAGGTACAAGTAACAATGAGTTATAAATGACACGAAAGATGACGTAATAGAAGACATACATATTACATCATAATTTATCAGAGTTTTATAGCATCGGTCCCACAAGTTTTAAAACATAACAAAGTACCATAACAACATAGTTTTAAGTTTTAAGATAACAAAAAGATCAGCGCAAGACTTTAACAACGTCATTTATAACAAAGCATAAACATATCACAACACAGATCTTTCCAAGCTGCCAACATCCTGCGGTACCTCGTCCAAGCCCATTAAGCAGTATTACCTGAGATTAAAACATGTAAAACCCGTCAACATAAAGTTGAGTGATATTCATAGGTTTAGAAAGTTAAGTAATGGAACACAATATACTTTGTAAAACAAGTAATGGGGGGATGACTATGTATATTCTCCATAGTCATGGTATATTATTGCTATTTAGTTCATGAACCGAAGCTTAACTCAATGTAAGTTCCTCTAGGGAGTATTCAGCCTAAATACTCAAGTACAAACAAATATTAGTGCGTCAAGGTACTTGAGACGGGGATAGTCAATCCCGATGGATCCACCTACAACATTCGCGCTTAGTACTCAAAATTAACGGTTCATGATCGGGAGAGGAAACTTAAGGCTAGAGACTAAAAGCAATAATATCAATGAATTCATCTGGCAGCATACAGTTCTGGATAGCATACAGTTTAAAAGATTGTGTTCCAACATGTTAATCTCACCCCGTATTTTGAAACAATGAACAAGTAGCTAGAGGGGCTATGAACTCACCTTAGCTATATGGTGGAATCAACACGAAACTGGAGGGCTCAGTAGAAACAATAGAAAATCAAGCAACCTTAAGTCATCCGAGACCTACAATAACGGGACGCGAAAGTTTAGAAGACACGAAATAAACGTTTATAAAAACACTTGAAATAAATGAATACATAATCAAATTATGACACATAAAAAAACCAAGCAAGGGGTACTTCTAGACTCCATCTTAAAGTATATTTTTATGAGACAATGCTCTCGATTAGAACTGCCGGCACATACCAAATGTACGGGCTGATTTACCTCACTTAGACACGTCAAATGTTTATGGTACTAACTTAGAAGCTCACTTAACATCTATAGAAAGACATATAAAAAGCTCGTCAAAAGTTTTTACTTCTAAGACTCACTGCCCAACACATCTTCGAGTTACAAAATCCGGACAGAATTGCGTCTTTGACTCGTAAAACTATTTTGACCTTTAATAACAACACCGTTTACAAAACCGACACTTGAGTTTGATAACAGACTCACAACCCTAAGTTTAGAGTCCAAAAACATCCTTTGAAAAAATTTAAAACTCAACTTATAGTCCCCGAGATTCGATCTAAATATCGACAACAATTTTAGATTGTGTCGATACTCGTCTCCCGGTACACGAATAATCAAACTATCGCTATTTCTAACTTGTTTGGAGTTGGAAGCTCTAATTTATATCAAATCGAAGTTAAGAAAAATATCTACAGCCCTATCTTATTAGTTTAATAATAAAACAAGTTTAAGATACCCAAAACCTACCTCAACTTTCTGCCTAAATTTATCATCTTGAAAATCATAACAAAAAGCTTTTTCAACAAAATCTAATCATTTTCCCACTCATAAAATCATCCTAGTATCATCCTTTAATATCCTAGACCCTTGCATGCAACAAAAATCAAAAGATCAAAATCAAAACTTTGATTTTTAAACATCAAAACAACAAAATCTAGGCATGATCATCCTTAAAACAATGATCAAACATCACCCCACAAAGAAATCACCAAAAACATAAAGGTTGTTGCATGTGTATAAATTTTGTATCTTTAGAATCATCTTCAAAATCTAGGAGGTGGTCTTTATTTTGTTTAGCTTAATTCAATATGGATGATGATGATTTTGGGGGGGTTTTTGGTTGGGGTGTCACGACAACAAGGAAGAAGAAAGGGTGGGGGTGTGTTTTTTTATTAAAATGTTATGTGTGAGTTAGTGGAGGAATAAATTTGTTTATATATGGTGGTTTAAGTGAGGGATTAAAGTTGTAAAGTTTAAAACTTTAGGACCACAAAATAAATACTTTGTTAAAAAGTGGGAAATGACTATTAGTCAAATTTACAAATATTTACGGGGTTCGGGTTTCGTAAAAATACTTTCTCAGAAGTTAAAACGCACCCAAATAAGATAATATGGACTCCCGACTCGACTTAACACGACATTAAAAGAAAACATCGAAAACATCGAACATTGAAACAATCGACAGTAAAAATATAAAATACAAGAATTTATTACTGTGCCCATTATCGGTATAGACTTAATACAATGTAAAGGTTAATATCTTTAAGTCGAAATATTTAGCCCTCGGTTCTCGTTCCGTTGATTCAAGTAAACGTTTGTAAAAATGAACGCGGGTGATTTTAAATCAAAATATTTGATTTAAATAAATATGGAATTATAAAATAAAATAATTTTATAATTTCGAATAAGTACCAACAATGATTAAAATAATGAATAAGAGTAAAATAATTACCAGGAAAATACGAGATCTCACATCGTGGTCTCACTATAATTAATCAATGATTTCATATGTATATTGGTGTTAATTTCATCATGAAATTAACTCATGAGTCATTAGGGTTTCGGAGATTTGGGGGTTTCCCAAATCTTGTGTTTCTCTCTATTTAAACTATGTTTGTGGGCTTATCTCGAGGTTAATTAATCAATCAAAATGTGTTTCTGAAAATTAGGGTTTCAAATAAACTGGGGGTTTTCTAATTCGAGGGTTCTATTATAATTAAACTATGTTTATAAACTTCTCATGAGGTCAATTAGTAAATAAAACGTGTATTTGAAAATTAGGGTTCGAATAAATTGGGGGTTTATTAATCCGAGGGTTTACATATAATAAATTAGTGTTTTTGAATATTAAATTAGATTAATTTTATAATAAAAATGATTTACGAAAATTCTAGGGTTTATATGAATTGGGGGTTTTCTAATTCGCTGTTTCAAATGAGCATGGTTAGTCTATCTATAAAAGGAATAATGTTAATTTCTAAATTCTATTAATCTTATAATTACTTAAGGTTTTCCGTAGATTCATAGATGATTCGGTTAGGGTTTTTTGGTTAATGTTGTTATTACTGTTTGCCTTTTTAAATCTCTTTAACCAGTTATACTAAAAATGATACAAAAGGTCTCCGTATGGTGGTAGTCACGAAAAGGGTTCTCGGCTAAATCAATGTACATGGTCTTGGGTCGTTGGTCATGTAAAGTAGGCATGGTCAACATTTATTAGTATCATCTTACCATCTTTTTAAGTATATAACCTAAGTCTTAATTGTTTTCGCAGGGTTTTGAGGGCAAGCATACTATATGAATGCAAAATGATAAAATGGTGGACAAAAGACTCACAAACTGGAGAGGTTCTCGGCTGATGGGTTTGAGTAGTGGATTGTGCTTTAGCTCGACTACATGATTTCCCAATTGCTTCTCACAATTTGTCTAGAGCTTGTAACGAGGACTCTATTTTTGGAACCCAGATTTGATAAGTGTTTTTGTGTTTGCTGTTGAAACTGTGAGAAATGGGGTGTAGTATATATTTAGCATTTTTAGTCTAGGGTTATCACTAAACTGGTTTTGCAAACTTGTGATATGCCCAGTTATGGCAAACTCGGCATGTGTGCTGGCTTGTTGTGGTGAGTGGAAGGATATAATATATTTTCAGGTTTCATGTTTGACTTTGGTTGACCACAATTGAAATCAATAGCTTTTCTTACTAGTGGTTTACAAGTTTAAGTCCTTTCTTCAGTTTGTAAATACTTTGTATATACATTAACAATCCCGGCCCAATAGGGGTTTAATGGGTAATCTCGGCCCAACTGTAAATCTTAACAATATTCGGCTAAAGTGCTTTCTAAATGATACTTCAACTAATATAGATGGTTTAATGTATGCTATAGTGTCTACATGTCTACACAATATAGTGACCAACAAACATAACGTTGGGTCTATTAAGGGCGTAGGCTCATGCATTTTGATAACTAGAATTCAATCTAACCGACACAAACCGATAGTATATCTAAACGTTATACATAAATATGTCAAATGGTTATAAGAAAGCACATCATTACACAAATAAGATACGAAACTTTCAAGTTGTTACAATTTTAGATGAAAACTATCGTCATTAATAAGTTATTGATATGAAAGATGAATAACCGAATAACATTCACTCGCAAAAAAATTTAGTCATAAGGTATCCACCGCCGCATCGCGGATACCTGCTAGTTTTTTAGGGCGTGTTTGGTTTGGCGGTGTAGCTACTGTTACCTTTGGAGTAGACTGAAAAAAGTCGTTTGGTTCAATTTTCTGAATTTTTGATAGGTAGTAAGCCCCAAGTTTAAAGATTTTCTAAAATACAACACCCACATAAACTTTTCTGACAACACTTTTCCATTTATGGACCTACCATTAATATATCTCTTTCCCTTTTTGTCTTATACTGTTTTACTATTATATATATATATTAATTTTATAATATTAAAATATAATTTTTAAATTATAAATATAATTTTATAACATAATAATTATTACATATTCAATACATATTTTCTCTCATAAAAACCTATATCAAATTCAAATCCTATCCAATTCTAAAATCCCCCACTTTATAATCTCACTCTCAAAGTAAAACCCATCTATAAACAAAATGGGCCTTTATTGTTTATATTCTAACCGAGTGTTTGTGTAGAAGTGTTGAAACATTAATGATTTTAATGACCCGTTGATAATTTATTCATTTGCGTCTTACACATTTGATAACACATTTACTCACAGTTCTAAGTTAGCAAATTAACTAACTTAATGAGATTTCCAAGTTGTGTTTAATAACTTGTTGTTCACTTTATGGTCGGAAAAACGTGTTGTTTGGTTTATTTGTTGCGAATTGAGTGGTCATGGAGGTTTAGGGTGCCATTTCCTTCAAATTGCGCAGGGAAGGAGTTGGTAAGATAGGATGTTCTTACGGGCAAGGGTTGTATTTTAGCTTGACTATAGCTGCGTTCTTTTTACCTACTGTACAAGGTTGATAAAACAACAATGAAAGGTTATGAGTCTGTTAGAGTATACCTTACTTTAGCTAGCATATATGAGCAGTATTTCACCTACTGTGCATCAGTGTTATTAGCTTCTAATGTCATCATTCGACATGTTTACATCGTAAGTCTTAGGACAACAAACCTATCATTTTGCAAAGTCATGCTGAAATTTTCATTAAAGGGGTGTTTTTTCTTGATTAAATGGTGTTATATTAATAAATAAAAGGCACATACACTTTTTAACTAATGTATTGGATCAATGTAGTGGCTAAAAAATCAATGAATTTTGATGATCTACTCAAGGAGATTCAAGAACTGGAAGTCTTGATAATGAATGATATAACATCCCTAAATGTTGTTGTTTCTAATTTGCTAACTCTTCAAAACATAGAAATTGTTGATGGTGATTATCAAGAAGAGAGAGTTGTCGATGGTACTGTTGTTGGTGATGATTTAAAGAACACACTCATGGCAACCACAATAAATTTCAAGATGTATTAACGGCAAGGACTTAGGTTTGTACAGGATATACTGTCTATTTATGGTCCCTTCGCCTTGCACTTTTAAAGTTTCATCATTGTTATGGTGGAACGTTAAGGCTGGTGTTAAAGCCATTACTTTGAATTTGGGCTGAGCATCGGTCCGGACCGGACTGGACCGACTAAGACTGGACCGGACCGAGGACCGAAATGGTCCGAAACCCTGGATCGAAATGGTACAGTCCGGTCCGGGTTGCTCCGGTCCGGTCCTATTAAGCATAATCGACAAATTTTTGGTAAGACCGAACCGGACTTGAAAAAGTTAATAAATGTACGTAGGAATTTTTTTTTCGGGGGGGGGGGGGGGGCAAAAACCCCATGGCCCTATATAAGTTCCGTCCTTGCTAATGATCCATTATGAATCTTGTGGTTGAATGATACGACCTTTGCGGATAATATCAAGATACGATATCATTGTTGGAGCATAGTTTGGCTAGGCCGGTTTGACGACTCTCCAGGGCCGTTAATCGTCTTCCCCGGTCCTGAGTAATGCTGCAAACAAAGGTAAACCGGTTAGACGTGGACCCGAGGCCGGAGCCCCGGGGTCCACCTCCGACGGTCAAGTTAGTATCCGGTCGATATATTGTATAAGAGGTGTGGTTAAGAGAGAGAACCTGTTGTAGAATGAGACCCCTACCCCTGTTTATATAGGCTTAGGGTTTCTTGTAGGATAAGTAAGGTGTGTGTGGGCCACGGTCCTGTCGGGCCGGGCCGAATACCGACTGTACGTCGACATGTCCCCCAGTCTAGTATGATATGGTCCATGATCATGTTATGCTAGACTCATTTGTGTATCATGCTCACTAAACAACCGCGTGCGGCTTGCTGCTAGGACATCCTCATGGGTCGTCCGTAACATATGGCTCCACTCGTAATGGGCTTCCTTTAGCAAAAAGATGATGGGATGGGATTGCGAATAGTGCGCATAGCCACTATACGCCATCATGTCCCCCCAGTCTAGTATGCGAGGTTGTCACCGAGGTTACTAGACTTTACACCATATCTGCTTCCTGTAAGCATATCCACGTCGAAAGAAATGGGAAAACATGTATACGTAAGACGGGTGGTTGCGCTCGAATGCTTGGTTTCCCGTTATTAGACGGTAAATACCCCGTAAGAAGAAAACGTGTTCTATAGCCGGGGTAACACTGGCATTTGGCAAGGTTTAATTCTTGTTCATCTCTAACGTGAGGATGATAAGAAGGTTTTGTGAAGGTGGAAGTGGAACCCGTATGTTACATTGTGAATATTTTGAAGGCGTACTTCTTGTACCCACTGATGATGCAACATAATGCGAATAATGCATTCGTCTTAAGGCCAACAGAATTCAACTTCTGTGGCAAATGATGCTGATATTACATCCGTCTTATGGCCACGACATTTGATAAGCACTTCCAAAATTTGTCACAGTTATTCATGGATTAAACATAGTTGATCAGGCTCCATCTAATTAAGTATAAACGATGTAAATTTTGGAAATTCACTCTGAGCCGGGCCAAGTAATTCGTCACGGAAGACGTACTTCCGCAACAAAGAAATGTGCCAACGGAAGACGTACTTCCGCGGCGAAGATAATGAGCTCGTGGAAGGATTCTTCCACGGCGAAAGCAATGTGCCAGTGGAAGAAGTACTTCCATGGCATAAGCAATGTGCCAGTGGAAGAAGTACTTCCATGGCGAAGGATAATGAGCCCGTGGAAGAGATACTTCCACGGCGAAGATAATAAGCACGTGGAAGAGATAGCACGTGGAAGAGATACTTCCACAGCGAAGATAACAAGCACGTGGAAGAGATACTTCCACGGCGAAGATAACAAGCACGTGGAAGAGATACTTCCACGTCGAAGATAATAAGCACGTGAAGAGATACTTCCACGGCGAGAATAATGAGCACGTGGAAGAGATACTTCCACGGCGAAATAATGAGCACGTGGAAGAGATACTTCCACGGCGAGATAATGAGCACGTGGAAGAGATACTTCCACGGCGAGATAATGAGCACGTAGAAGAGATACTTCCACGGCGAAGATAATAAGCACGTGGAAGAGATACTTCCACGGCGAAAATAATAAGCACGTGGAAGAGATACTTCCACGGCGAGAATAATGAGCACGTGGAAGAGATACTTCTACGGCGAGAATAATGAGCACGTGGAAGAGATACTTCCACGGCGAGAATAATAAGCACGTGGAAGAGATACTTCCACGGCGAAGATAATAAGCACGTGGAAGAGATACTTCCACGGCGAGAATAATGAGCACGTGGAAGAGATACTTCCACGGCGAGAATAATAAGCACGTGGAAGAGATACTTCCACGGCGAAGATAATAAGCACGTGGAAGAGATACTTCCACGGCGAGAATAATGAGCACGTGGAAGAGATACTTCCACGGAGAAAATAACAAGCACGTGGAAGAGATACTTCCACGGCGAAGATAACAAGCACGTGGAAGAGATACTTCCACGTCGAAGATAATAAGCACGTGGAAAAGATACTTCCACGGCGAGAATAATGAGCACGTGGAAGAGATACTTCCACGACGAGATAATAAGCACGTGGAAGAGATACTTCCACGGCGAGAATAATGAGCACGTGGAAGAGATACTTCCCCGTCGAAGATAATAAGCACGTGGAAGAGATACTTCCACGGCGAGAATAATGAGCACATGGAAGAGATACTTCCACGGCGAGATAATGAGCACGTGGAAGAGATACTTCCACGGCGAGAATAACAAGCACGTGGAAGAGATACTTCCACGGCGAGAATAACAAGTACGTGGAAGAGATACTTCCACGGCGAGATAATGAGCACGTGGAAGAGATACTTCCACGGCGAGATAATGAGCACGTAGAAGAGATACTTCCACGGCGAAGATAATAAGCACGTGGAAGAGATACTTCCACGGCGAAGATAAGAAGCACGTGGAAGAGATACTTCCACGGCGAAGATAACAAGCACGTGGGAGAGATACTTCCACGGCGAGAATAATAAGCACGTGGAAGAGACACTTCCACGGCGAAGATAAGAAGCACGTGGAAGAGATACTTCAACGGCGAAAATAATGAGCACGTGGAAGAGATACTTCCACGGCGAAAATAATGAGTGCGTGGAAGAGTATTTCCACGACGAATAATAATGAGCACGTGGAAGAATACTTCCACGGCGAAAGATAACGAACACGTGGAAAGATACTTCCACGGCGCATGAATAAGCCAACGGAAGAGATACTTCCGTGGCAAAGGCATAAGCCAATGGACGAAATACTTCCATGGTGCAGAAACAAGCGCGCGGAAGGAGTACTTCCGCGGCGAAGGAATAAGCCAATGGAGGAGATACTTCCATGGCAAAGGAAGAAGCGCGCGGAAGGAGTACTTCCGCGGCGAAAGAATAATCCAATGGAAGTGACACTTCCATGGCAAAGGAATAACCCGGCAGAAGGCGGACTTCTGTGGCAAAGAAATATATCCAAAGATACTTGCGTGTCATGCACGGAAATAGGGGTATTAGTATACCCTGGTAGCCCCCCAAGTTTAATGGTTCTACACTCGATTAGTAATATTAAAGTTAATCAAGTATTCAAAAAATTACGGTCGCGTAGACCAACGCGAATGGACGTACCATAGATGCGTACAAAAAATAGAAATTGGGTTCGAACGTGCGAACCAACGCGGATGGGTCTTGCCATAACCGCGAATTGTCACATAGTATAAGACGTATCTTAACTAACTTATGGGATGCGTTATGCTATTACGTGCGGCGTATCGTTACTACCATAAGGACGGTCAAAGTTTTGACAAAATTTTGTTAGACGTGCACAGTGTGCCTTTTGCAAGTCCATCATGAGTCATGTGGTTTGCGTAACTTACTACAACGTCTTGATAGTAAGGTGTCTAACAAGGATACATGATCCATGGTCGTTGGGGTTGCATCCCTCTTACACGACAAGTTGAATTATTAGGTTCACTCAATCCTCTTATTTCGCCTGGGAACGATGTGTACATGTACGCCCGTAGGCAGAAGATATCCGAGTGTACGGACTAGCATATATATGTATAATAAGTAATCACGGAATACTAGACATGAAAATATCTATCTAGATATGTATTGAAAGATGAGAACACTTATCGTAATAAAAAAAATCGCACCAAGCTAAAAGATATAAATAATACCTTGTTAATAAGTTTAAAAGATATACGTAATATCTTATTAATAGAAATAGTATAATTTTTTTAACATAAAAGATATAAAATATATCTTTTAAGAAATATAGGTAATATCCTGCTACCTATTATAAAAAATACACGTAATATTTTTTATAAATTGAAAATATCGGAATATACCTTTACCAAATTTAAAAAATAAATAATATCTTGTAGTAATTTAAACGATATGTGTATATCTTTTACTAATATGAAAATATCAATAATATTTTTTAGCAAATATATATAATATCTTTTATTAATATAAATAATCTTTTCGAAGATACGTATTAATTCTGAAAACCGCGACTTTTAGGATCGCAGATAAAAAATAAAATACGTCAAAAGGTGTGGAACATCGCGAAAGGACGGACCCGTGACCGTGAATACCAAAAAGAGAAATATGAGCTTAGACAATTTCAAATTAAGAATAAATGATAAATATGCAAAATAATGTTTGCAAAATAAACTTTGCAGATAAAAAATAGTTGCAAATAAGGATGAATATTGTATCCCAAAATGAATAAATATATTAAATGAGCATAAGATCCCTGACTATATCGAGATGCATATATCTCGTCTTTAATCAATTATGAAGATACTTTTTCTTGTCAGGCAAGTCCAATTCATTATTATGGTATATATATAAAAAATGATAATTTAATTCTTAATTGACTTTGCATATACATTAGAGATTTACTTGTGTTACGAGTCTATCTCTACGAGTTAATCTCTTCAACATTTAAAAAAGTAAATGTATATCTGCTAAAATAATACTAAGCTATGTAATCAAGGCTCGTAATTCATTTACATTGGAAATATTTCCTTTACTATATTCGTAAATTTATTCTCATAGTAAATTCATGTGACATGATACTAGATTTTTTAACGACATCGCGGCATGTCACCGCTGGCGCATTATTTTCTACACGTATCAACTACACATCGTATCTCTCAATCTCAAATTTTGATAACATGACTGCTAGCCCCACCCACCTCATAAACGTAGCAAAACAATTCATATTCGTTGTAGCTTTGTGTGATCAGGTGAACACAGTCAAAGATTCAAGCCTATAGCTTTTGAGATAATATTTAAAAATCACATTTGATTATTTGGAAGATGAACTAGTGAAAACAAAATAAAAAAAATATGAAAGATTTTAGGGTTACCGATTTTTGATGATCTGTGCTTTTCGGTATTATGAGACCACGAAATATATTATGTTCATGGTCCCACGGATGGCGCCAACTTGTTGGAGCATAGTTTGGCTAGGCCGGTTCGACGACTCTCCAGGGCCGTTAATCGTCTTCCCCGGTCCTGAGTAATGCTGCAAACAAAGGTAAACCGGTTAGACGTGGATCCGAGGCCGGAGCCCCGGGGTCCACCTCCGACGGTCAAGTTAGTATCCGGTCGATATATTGTATAAGAGGTGTGGTTAAGAGAGAGAACCTGTTGTAGAATGAGACCCCTACCCCTGTCTATATAGGCTTAGGGTTTCTTGTAGGATAAGTAAGGTGTGTGTGGGCCGCGGGCCTGTCGGGCCGGGCCGAATACCGACTGTACGTCGACAATCATTTTTAGCGAGTGTTAGCTCTGTAAGAAGATTTTTAGAGAGAGACATATTTTTTAACATAAAATGATACTTTACGATACTTTGTATTAATGATTCAGGCAATGTGAATTAGGGGTGAATATATGGATCGAGAATCGAATCGGAACCGAGAACCGAACTGAAATCGACCCAAACAACCGCATTTTAGAACCGCGATTCGGTTCTCGATTTTTAAATATATGATATTTCTGTTCTCGGTTCGGTTCAGTTCCGGAACCAAAGAACTGCCAGACTTTCAAATAAATAGGATTTTATATGATCTTTGGACATGCTTGAGGTCGTGAGGTCGTAACTCGTGTCTAGTAGTATGATATATCCAATGATTTTCGTAAGAGCACACGGTGTGGTTGAGCGTCGTGCTCGTGTCGTGGGCAAAAAGTGATGCCACATCACTTTTTACTCCCACGACACCAAAACTCCCCACGATGGCTCAACCCCCCTCCCTGGTTAACACGAGAATTCTCGTGTCGTCGTCACCCAACTTTTTTTTTTAACAATTAATTAACATAAATTTAAATTTTCATTAATAAAAAAATACAATTACTAATAGAAAAAAAAACACGAAATTAAAAAAAAAATTACCGAATAAAAAAAACACAAATACGAAAATAAATTTAAAAATTAGATGTAGAAGAAGATGTGATTTGTGAGTAAATTGAGGTGGAATTAAAAAAAAACTTACCCAACGGTCAAAAAACGGTAATTTTTTAAAATTTTCAAAAAAAAAAAAACAAAAAAAAAAACCCGACGACGCGAGCCACGGTGTGGTTGGCGCCGCCGTGGCCTCGCGCCGTCAACATGGCGTCGGCTGGTAGTAACCAGCCCAAAACCGACGACGCGAGCCACGGTGTGGTTGACGCCGCCGTGGCCTCGCACCGTCGTGGCCAGCCAACCACCAGTTTACCATACCGTGCCCTCCGATGCATGTATTCTTAGATAAAGAACAATGTGTAGTTCTCCATTGTTAAAGTTACCAGACTCTTAGATATATATGCTAAATCGTCGATGTATTCATATAATCACAACATAGAAATAATCAAAATAACCAATCACTATCAGTTAGTAAGAAAACATTTCTTACTTAGCAGAATGTCATATAAAAATAATTAACTGCTACCAGTAATAAATTAATCAAAACGAGAATAAGAACTCATATTAAGCCTAAGATATTACTAGTGTCTATTTTGGTTTCTCGACATATAGAGTGGGTAGAAAAAAGAGGATTAAAATCCTCTCAAGTTGAAGACAACTTGATAAGTTATGTTGGCTAATGAGAATTTAGATAAATGTATAAAAAAAATTTCTTTAGTGAAATTTAGGGAGTCACTTGTATTTATCTTAATTGTGATTGACTAACTTTACCTATCAAGTTAACTCTAACTTGAGAGAATCATCCTCCAGAAAAAAGAGCCCATTTAATGGACATGTAGAATTTGCGGTTCCAATCGGGTAATAATCGAAATACTCGAACCGATCCGAACCGAGAATCGAAAGGAACCGAAACATGCATTTCGGTTCGATTCTCGGTTATTAAAATATACATTTTTCGGTTCTCGGTTCTTGCGGTTCTGCTTCGGTTTTTTTGTTTCCGAAATCGCGCTCACCCTGTTATGACAACATGTATTTTTTGAAAATAAGAGTGTTAAGTGATGTGATAACTTGTAGAACCCTCTTATGTTCTCTAAAATATAATTACCTACTAAAACATATAAATACCTTACATAAATATACACTCACATTAAAAGTCCGAAGATACTGGATTAGTTTTGGAAGATTTCATTAAATAGTTGGAGTTGCAAATTGAAGGTCCAACACTCCCAACTAGGGGTGTCAAAAAAGTTGACCCGACCCGAACCCGACCCGAACCCGAACCCGAATAATCATATTCGGGTCGGGTCACTCGGGTCCAAAAGCGTATTCGGGTCAATTCGGGTTGACCCGAATTGACCCGAGTTTTAATTAGGCTCGGGTTCGGGTTATATATTTTTACCCTTGACCCGACTCGACCCGACCCGAGTTGACCCGAACCCGACCAACCCGACTTGACCCGACTAAAATTAGACTTTTTACATTGTTTTAGTACAAAATTAGACCACTTTTTACACTTTTTCCTCAAACTCGGGTTGACCCGAACCCGAGTTGACCCGACCCGAGTTGACCCGACCCGAATTGACCCGAACCCGAGTGACCCGAGTTCTAATTAGGCTCGGGTTCAGGTTATATATTTTTTACTCTTAACCCGACTTGACCCGACCCGAGTTGACCCGAACCCGACCGGGTCAACGCGAATCACACCCCTACTCCCAACCCAATTCGGAGGTATAATTTTCCCTTAAACTAAACCCGATAGTGTTGCTAATAATACACATTATTAAAAGATTACGAAAATACCTATTGATACACAGCTGCCGATCGAGGAGGTTTAGAAACGAAACTTCGCAAAAGTCGAATCCAACCAAATTTCGATTCCCTTGAAACTTTTAGGTGATATAAAAGAAAAACACTAAAACTCTAAAGATTCTTGATTGACACATGTGCAAATTTGAGTTCTTTTTTTGAAATCAAGATTCCTGGTCTTTCTTCAGGTATGGATAATGTTACAGCTTTTTTAGTTGATATATGATTGTTTTGGATATGGGAAAATTGTTTTTATGCTTATGATTCTACAAAAATTGTTTCTTTATCACTTGTTCTTCTTGTTGAATGTCGAAAAAAATTGAGTTTTTAAGGTTTTCTGCACATTTTATTAGACTTTATTTAGTAATGTGATGTTCTTTCTCTCATTTTCTTGTTTCATTTCTATAAAATCTGATAAAAAGCCTCAAACTTTTAGTCTTTTGGTCTTTTTTAAGTCCTTGTTGTCACTTATTTCTTCCACTAGCTTGCTGCTTCTATCCTATTCTAAGATGTCTTTCTTATGAGGTTATATGTGATACATTGTGTACTATGATTTTTCTGAACGATTTCGAGCCGTATAAGGTCTTCTTTATAAGGTTTTCCAAGTAATTTGGTGTTTTTCTTGTCACACTTGTCTTTCATGATTTATATGAAAATCCTAAATTTATAAATCTTGTTCACTTTTTTTTAAGGTTTTGGTTGGTCACTTATGGAGAGATAGAATTAGGATTAGCGGGTACAGTTCTGTAGTGGTGCCTTTTAGTAGCTTTCCCTTTTTCTTTTCCCTTATCTTCTTCTCTAGGTGTTTAGGTGCCCTTTGTACTAGTTGCTTTGCCCTTAGGTTAGACCCCAGGCTTGTTGCTCTTTTAGGACTTGAGGTTTGCGGTTCGGGCCCCTTAGCGTTCGTTTCGGTGGTTTTTCGTGTGGCCTTCTTGTTTTTGTGGCATGTTCCTTTTGGGCTTTTGGCTATGTTTCTTGTGCACCTTATGAGCTCTCGTTAGTATTTTGTGGTCTATGGTGGGCTTTTTGTTTCGGGTTATATGTTCGCGTTGCTTCTTGCCTTTAGGTTGTTTATTTTGCTCGTCCGTTTGTTTTTTGCTTATGCTTGCTTATGTGTTTTATATCGTCTTTTATGTGGGTTTTTTTTTTTTTTTTTTTTTTTTTTTTTTTTTATGTGGTTTTTCTTTTTTCTTATGTTGCCTTCCCTCCTACGTCTTGCATGTTCGATTGCCCTTGTTTTCTATGACGTTGTTATTGATTTTGCTTGTGTGCGTGTCTTATCACCTTTTGTTTGGTTCTTTCCTTGCCTTCTTATTTCCTTGAGCATTACTCATTTTGCACACGTACACTGGCCGGAGGTCCCTTGGAAGCAGTCTCTCTATTTTCGGCTTATCCTGGAAGTAGGGGTAGGATCTGTCTACACTTGACCTCCCCCTTACGCTGCTTCGGCGAGATTGGGTATGTTGTTGTTGTTGTTGTTGTGTTGGTCACTTATGTCTTATACAGTTTACTTTTTTGATTTATGTGTGATTGTGTTGCATTACTATTATCCCATTCTAAAGATCGATATCAATGCTCTTTTTAAGTATGTTATATGTGTTTGGATCTCTATAATGTTTTGGTAAAAATCGAACCTTTTTTGTTCTTCTCAATTCTTTTCGTCTTACTAAGTTTTTGCCTGGTAATTTAAGCTACATGTATTTCTTATGCAATTATTGTCTAGGATTATATGCTTTGATTATGATGATTTCCAATATTTTTTGTCTTTTGCGTTTCTTTTCATTCTATTAAGGTTTCGCCAGGTAATTCGCGGTTTTTGCAAACATATTTGTCATCTTTTGTCTTATTGATGTTTATTACATGATGATATACTAGCCAAGGTTAATTTGCTTGATTTGTCAACCCTTTTTTAAATTTGGATTACCAAATGCTCTAAAAAAAATGTTTGATCTTCTTTTGCATTCTTTAAATTTGAAATATTAATACGATGACGCACAGGTGCATTCAGTACAACAAAGAACATCTTGTATGGAACAAAAGCAGATTTCTTGTGGTTCAATAGTGCCTACCATATCTCCTAAGTATCCATGGTTTGTTGCCGATGATGACGGTACACAAACTCATATTTTCTTCAACTTACTAGACCCACTCTCTCATTATCACTTAAAAATCCCAGAGCTAGTCGGAAAACGTATCCGAGGCTGTTTCTTTGGCTGTTGGGCGCTTCTCTCCTCCAAGCATCCAAATGATGTCATGTGGTCTCTTTGGAACCCAATTACTTCTCAAATCATTAATTTCCCTCCATTGATTCTTGAAGGAACAGAAAGAGATAAAGATGATATCATATATAGTTGTTGTTTGTCGGCCCCACCCGACCACCCCGATTCGATTCTTCTGTTAATGAGGTCCAAAAAACATAAATTTGTGTACTGTAGCCTCGGGAGCGATTCATTCATCCCCAACACACGTAAAAGAAAGGAATTAAGATGGAATGAAATGACATATGCTAAACAAATAATGAGCATAACTGGTTTTGATGGTTGGTTGTATTCTCTAACTTATTGCAATGGTAAAGTATATGCATGCATTAACATATTGGACAACTCTAGGCGTTATCTTATTGTGGAGGTTGATATGATTGTTAAGTACCATGAAAGAGAGAAAAGAACACAAATCGTGATAACTTTATTGCCAATTTTAGAATATCCTCAAAAAAGAACCGTTGATTGTTGTGCCTGTGCGGTTACTTTACAAGGATCTTGTACAGAGCTGTTCACCATTCAGATAGGTATTAAAGACATTGCGAGTAAGACATTTGGTTCAGTAAATGTGTTTAAACTAGATATGGATAATAAGACGTGGGAAGAAATAGATGACCTCAAAGACACTATGCTTACCATGGAATTTGTCACTGATTCATCACCATTCCTTTACAGCTCTGCAATAGCGTCATCTGAATTTGGGGGTTATGTACATATTTTTTGTGACAAGGGAAAAATTATAAACTCCTACCATGTTAAAGATAAAACCTTCTCTCTATCTTCTGGGCCTTGTTGTTTGGCAAGATTAAACCACTTGTCAGTGTGGGAAATGCCCGAATGCACCAGGTACTCTATTGCTTTCATATTTTTACCCTACATTTTTCAATCTAGCAGGAAATTTTTCTTGATCATCATATTTTGTGCAGGTTTGAAGATGCTCATTCTCAGATATTTGTAAGATCATTAAAGTGTGATCATGCTGAATCTGAACAAGAAGAGGACATGGATAATGATATAATTGTAAGACCAGCTAATGATGATCCATTGGTCTTTTTTAACACTTTCGCAAGTGATATCCACAAGCTTCGAGAGTTACACAGTGAAGCTGCCTTTTCTTTAGTCCATTCTTTATCTGGGGAACCATCCTGGCGTAATGCTATTCTAAATCGTGATGTTACTGATTTATATTCCTATCCGCTTTTACAATTGTATGGCCATGATCTTTATGCAATGAGAGCCGATGGAGGACTTGATGTTTATAAAGAGATAAGAAGAAAATTTTTATGTTGGATGTGTAATGTAGGTCAAGCGCCAACAAGCTGTTACACATCTTTCCCGCAGGTTATTGTGGGCAAGGTTGGAGAATCAGTTGAGGTATTTAAGTGGGAGGTTTCTACACAAGAATGGGCGAAAATAAACGGTTTAGGTAAATATATGATTTTTATCAGCAGTGCGTCAGGTTTTTGCATTAAAGCCAAGATTCCAGAGATGGAGAACAAGATCTGTTTTCCAAGATTGTCTTTGGAAAGCGGGAGTATGGTGTTTAATTCACTAAAGACGTGCAGGTATCACATTTTTAATAACAAAATTATTTAAGAGGAGTTTGCAGATTTCTTTGGAACAAAACATTTTCTCACCCGGTATAGTTGGATCGAACCAAGTTGGTGTTAATTTACTTATTCAATATAATATTTACTAATTCAATGTATTGTATAATTTACTAAATAAAAGTGAAAATAAAAATAACGGAGCTCTTTTATTATAGTTCCAAATTCTAAATCTAGGATCTCAATAATATTTTGTTTTATGTTTGAAAACAAAACTGAAATACGATTTTCTAGTCCTTATTTCGTATTAGCAGGAAATTATTTTCCTGAAAATCAGAGTTTGTGCAGGTTAGAAATTGATCATGCTGAATCTGAACAAGAAGATGGCATGCATAATGATATAATTGTAAGACCAGTTAATGGTGATGAAGATGAATTACACCTTCTCAGTATTCCACTACATGTTTTGGAAGTGGTTATGGAGTTTTGTGTTGGTGTTGAATACCTCAAGTTCCGTTCTACATGCAAACTTTGTCAATCAGCAGCACCTTTGATACAATGCAACGACGGGAAAGCATCAGAGCGGTTGCAGACATATTCAATACTTTCGCCGTGGCTAATGGTCTTTGACAAGGATAGAGGCATAATGACTTTTACAGATCCCATATTTGGTGACAAGTATTTTATAAAAACACCTCTACAATTGATTTGTGATTTCAAAATAAAGTGCGTGAGGTATGGTTGGTTGCTGATTTTAAAACATGATGATTCACTTGTTTTTTTTAACCCTTTCACAAGTGATGTCCGTGAGCTTCCAGTTTTACACTATGAAACTGCCTTTTGTTTCTCAGCCCCACCTACTTCTCGTGACTGTATGGTCATTGCATTAGCTACATGTGAGGTTTTCATCTATTTTGTATCTGGGGAACCATCCTGGCGTAAGGTTATTCTTGATGTTGAGGATTTATATTCCTATTCGCATTTAACATTGTATGGCCACGATCTTTTTGCTATGAGAGCCAATGGACGACTTTGTGTTTATAAAGAGATGGGAAGAGAAGATTTATATTGGGAGCGTTATGTACGTCCAGCGCCGACAAGTTGCTGCGCGTGTTTCCCCCAGTCTTACCAAGTAAGATGTGACGAGCATCTTTTACAAGTCATTGTGGGCAGGTTTGGAGAATCAGTCGAGGTATTCAAGTTGAAGAGTTCTACACAAGAATGGGTGAAAATAAATGGTTTAGGTAAACATATGATTTTTATCAGTAGTGCATCATCTCTGTGCATTGAAGCCAAGATTCCAGAGATGGAGAACAAGATCTATTTTCCAAGATTGTCTTCCAAAAGTGGGAATATTGTGTTCTATTCACTCGAAACATGCAGGTATCACACTTTCAATAACAAAATCATCCAAGAAGATTTTGCAGATTTCTTTGGAACAAAAGAGTTTCTCACCCTTCATACTTGGATTGAACCAAGTTGGTCTTAATTTACTTGTTTATTATGTATTGTAGGTTTATTGTTTAACTTAAACATGTCACAACTTTTCTAATTTTTTCAATCTTTCTTGTGCAATCTTTTTAGCATAGGGACTAGGTTATCTTTTCTACCAAAATTTGATGTATATAAATTTATGGATCGACGAGGACACAGAGGCATGTACGTGATAAGTAACCTGTCCTTGAACATGATTTGACAGTGGTGTTTGGATGTGTTTTAATGAAGTTAGTGTCACAAGGCTTACATAAGTGATGTTATTTTACAGTTTAAAAATCAGATACATGATATTCGTGATGTAAAAAACTTAGAAAAGGTTATGTTGCTATTCTTAGATTTTTTTTAGAACGGAAAATGTTAGTGGTTAGTGTGTCGAGTCGTGCAATGACATCTAAGCGGCAGAATGTGTTCTTCGAACCCTCACTTAGTTATGTTAACCTCTCCAAAGAAACCACTTAGCGGAATTTTGGTGACCCGAGCTAATCTTAGAAGTGAGCTAGAAAACAAGTAAAAAAGATGACTGGAACTAACCCCGTCAAAGAACCCAATCCGTGAAGGCATTCTTAGTCCCGTTCTTTGAACACTGGGAGGCCGAGCAAGTGAACCACTTTTTGATATGGGTTGTTAATTCCCATTTTGATTTGAGATTCGGCCAGTGGGAGGGATACTCAAAGCTGACTGGCCAGATGCATCAGAATCTAAAGATCTATATGAAACACCAGTCTCGATACTACCCCTTGATTCATACCTTCGGCTATTATTGGTGGTTGATGATGACGATTCTGAAGACCATTCGCTTATAGAACTGGCAGGTGATATGCTTGATGACATGGCAGATAATACCAAATGAGATGAAAGGCGGGAATTAGCAGGTGGTTGTGGTTTATTCTTCATGATAATCCGTGAAGGCGTTTTTTGGACAGAGGTAGTTGTAAGCTTACTAGATTTGGAATCTTTTTTTTTTCTCGAAAGAGTAGTTGAGGACTTTACATCTCCTGATGAACAACTGCTAGAATTGCTATGTGATGACGATGGTCTTGTTGGTTCAGTTTTGAGTGCAGTTGAAGAACCCATGGGAGATGCCTTTGAACTTAACACAGGTTTTGGAACACCCCTGCGTGGAACAATCAGCTTTGATCCTTGTGTTGTTGTCTTCGCTGCTTGAGTCCCTTTCAGGATAACTGTCACATTCAACATCAGTAAATACATATCAAATTTACAGGGAACCATTTTTTTCTGGTTGGTAGGCCATGGTAAGCACGGACAATCAAGAGCGGCAAATGAGGGGGATCATGGGGCAAATTTTAATATGGGTGAAAATGGGTCGATTCCGGTTGCCCTGCGAACACTGATGCTTATTTTTTAAAGGACATTGCAGATTGCAGATTATTAATGTGTTAATTATGATTAAAAAAACATCGTAGATTATTAATGTATTAATTATGATTAAAAAACAACATTATAAAAATAATTAAATTATTGAATAACACAATTTATAAGTTTTATAGGCATTATTCTTCTCTCTCACTAAAATAAACACTCCTATCTATATCTAAAGTTTACACCACTTCAACTCTGCTTCTTCTCCGACGGTTAGTTTCGGCCGACCGTTCGGTCTCTTTTATGTAAATATCTCTCCTATCTCCCACAATAACGGCCCCTTGCCTACAGATCGGTTCTTTCCTATCGTCGTGTGTCGTTCGCCACCGTCGCATCACCATCTGATGGTTTGCTGTTATGGTTCGTTTCTCTTCTGCTCAGGTTTGTTACCTTTTGGTCTCTTCTGCTCAGATATGTTGCGGTCCGTCAACGTTGCAAGCTGTTTCCTTGCTGGTGTTTTGGGTTATGGGTTTAGATTTGTTTGGTTCAGGTTAAGCTTCTTTAAGATGTTGGGTTTATATGAGTTATATGATAAAAAAAAAGAAATTAAAAAGTAAATTTAATCAGATCGTTTCAGGTGTGCAAATAGATATTTAGCCAAGAAAAATAGCAGGCTATTTATACTGAGAGACCAAGGCCAGGAGCATCGTTGGTGCTTTTAGCTAAGGGCATCGGCTGCCTATCTAGAGCACCGTCTAGACTATGCCTCCCTTTTGTTTCTTAGTGGAAAGGTATTTTATGATGTATGTTTTAATTCGTTATGAGTGGTAATTTTTTAAATTCAGTTTTTATTTATTGATAAAATATTTCTTTAATTTTAGAAAATTATTTGCAACATTTTATACACTTTGTGTATATTTTATAAAATGTTAAATTTAAGAGATTTAATTTTCTTTTGATCACTTTGCAAGTATATAATTTGTTGGGTTAAGTCCATATATTACCAATGTACTTTGCAGTCTTTACACATATAGGTAACTAAATCAATATATTACTAATATAATCATTGAAACCTGCTAACTTTTTAAATATAGGTATTATGACCTGTTGATTTTCCACCTAGATAAATAATTATTTTGTACATTCCAACTAAACTTTTTATTTCTTAAACATTCCACCTAGACACTCTTGTAGATACTTTTTAGTAAAAATTAAGAAATGACTTATATATCCTTGTCTTCAACCTCTTTATTTCCACTTTACACTCTTATCTCTTATTTTTATTAAATTCATTTTCTTATTCTTACTAGTATGAATACGTAAACAATTCTTGCTCAAAATGAAAAAGAACAAAAAAATTATCATATTTTTTCCCAGCAAATCGTAAACCAAAAGAAAAAAAATGGTATTTTGTGTCAAAAACCAACATTAGATTCTATCATATATCCTTCGAAACACATAAATACAGTTCTGAGAAAAAATTTCAGATTTCACCACCATCTAAGACTTTTCACCAAACTCATCACCAACTTATTTAAGCGGACGGTGTGAAATTATTGGATCACAACCCGTGTGACAATACCACGTAGGATATAATCACATAAAAACCAAGATCTCTTATCTAAAAGATCTTGGTTTCAGATCTAAGGTACAAATGGTATAAAAATGAAACAAGATTCTTGTGTTTAAAAATAAGATGAAGATTTCGATGTCACGATTTTGTTAGATCTTATGGGTGTGAGATCATGTCTCCTTCGTTGTATGCTATTGTTGATGCCAAGGTTCTGGTTTGTGTCGTTGTATGTTATGCGATGGTTGCTTTTGTTTTAGATCTATTGTTGATGAAAATGATGTTGAAGAAATGTTAACTTTTTTTTACTTATATCCATGCAAGCACTAAATACAAGGCAATATGCAAGGTGGTATAGCCATGTCACATATAAAATAATAAAAAATGACGTGCCGGTTATTTTTAACCTACAACCGTTACATAGCCGGTCATATTACTTATATCTCAATAAAATTAAAAGTGTCAATAGCCATATTAGTAATATACTAGGTTGATTACCTAGATGTGTAAAACTTGTAAAGTACGTTACTAATATATGGACTTAACCCTAATTTGTTTGCACATACCTCAAGTGATATTTTGCGGGGATATATGTTTACTAACAAAAACTTTGCTTACATTTTAATTCTGCATTGAACGTTTTTATATTTTGTAATTATCAAAAGTTGAAAAGTCGAAAAATATAAATAATGTTTTTACGATATTATTTGTATTAACAAAATCCTTCATATATCGAGCATATAAATTAGGGTAAAAGCTATAAAATACCATCTTACTTATTGATTTGTGCCGACTTTAAACACTTACTATTTTATCTCGTGACTTTACCATTGTACTTGTTTGTTTTGTAACAAGATTACCATTATGATCGGTTACTTTTACATGTCATTAAATTCATTTTAAAAAAAAAATCAGTTATTATATCCATAGTGGAGTTAGGAGTTGTCTTCACTAGTCATCATCTTCACTTTTAAGTTGCAAGTCCTCTTTTCACCGAGTTAGAACATAATCACAACTTTGGATCCACTGCCAACAAATTCTTAATTTCAGATCATTTTTGCCAACTAATTCTTTTCACCGAGTCCTAACATGTTCACTATAACTACATCCCTATATCATTTAAGATCATTTTTGCTATTCTCTAACAAGATCTCAAAATCTTAATTTCTTATTCTAACAAATTGTTGATAAAAAAATACAAAGATCTTAACTCTCATTTATACATACGAACATTGAACTTCGAGATTTACATTCATCTTTATATATTAATGGCAAGTAGCAAAGATGAACAACAAAACGATTGCTGGAGGATGAGTAGGATTGCTTGCCTCGTTGACTTTGTTGAGGATCGATGGCGGCAGGAAGGTCAACATGGATTAAGATTGATGCAGGCGGTGAGTATGGTCAACATGGATTAAGATTGATGCAAGCGGTGAGTATGGTTAAACACTCAAACCAATGAATGTGATACTACAATTTAGTCAAAACATAAACCTACAACATGATTAATTGGGTTTTTGTTTGTTATTTTATGAATAAAAAAACATGCATGTGGTGGTTTGAATTGGGGAATGAAGTGTTTGTGGTGGTTTGAATTGGGAAAAAGATTGATGAAATGAATTGTGTGTTTGTGGTGGTTTGAATTAAGGAAAAGAATGATGAAATGAAATGAACCGTGGGAAAGAGATTGATGAAATAAGTCAACTATTCTAGTCACCATGTGTTGGTAGTGGAAATCAGACGTGGTTGTATTAAACAAAATAAAATAATAACATGGATATTACCGTGCCACCGTGTCGGTAACAAGTTACTAAATTGGTAACTTCGGAACGAATTTGAAAGTAGAAAGGTAAAGTCACGAGATAAAATAGTAAGTGTTTAAAGTCGGCACAAATCAATAAGTAAGATGGTATTTTATAGCTTTTACCATATAAACTATTTACTAACAAATATAATACGTAAAAAATTTATGTCACAAATATGTACAGTTCACATGCTTTATTTGTAAAAATACACTCAAAACTCAAAACACGGTTTGGTCTCAAAAATCATGTTGATCTGGTCATTTTTAAACCGATGAGTCTAATCGAGTTTCGACAATGCAAAATCTGTTTTATTTTAACTCGATTTTTCGATTAAAACTAATTCAAGTGTTTAAACCAATCAAATTAAACAAGATTTCAAATACACCATCACAAACCCTATGTCAAAAGAGAAATACTAGAACCACATAAATTTTACATAAAAACTTCCACATAATGGTGTAGCATGTGAATTGGATCAATGGTTACTTTTTTTCTCCACTAACTTCTTATTTCATAACCAATCATTTGATGACACATCATTGTGTGGAAGTTTTTATGTAAAAACTATGTGATTCTAGCTGTAACACCCCACTTGGATAAATGGACCTTTACGTGTATTTATGGCGTGTCATCAAAGCATGCAAGGCAATGTATTAAACATTAACTGACCAAACGGAAATACCGGAATCAAACATCGGTAGTCCAACATAAGCCCAAAATATAAAGATTAAGTACTGAAAGAAAAAGGACGAAACAGTGTCCAAACAACCAAAGTAAAGTAACGTAATGTGTGCATAAAAATAAAGGAGTCTGGATAGCTCCCATCCAAATGCACGTACTCTCTTAGAAGTCCTAAGATCGTCCCTGTGTACCTGCCGTTTGGAAACATGAAAGGAAACTACGGCTGAGCATGACGCTCAGTGGACGGATATAGCATGAATAGGAAGTACTAAATGTAATGGAATAGAAGGCTACAATGAAACTATAAGACTGATATGACATGTGGTAAAACTCTGCATAAAATCTGATTAACCTGTTCATATATACTGAAACTGAAATATAACTTATTAATTCTGAAAACATGCATTTTCTGTATTTTAGTTTGCCAAGAGCTTATATAGGTCATGAACTGAGTCAACTGCTGCATGAATACATAGAGGGGTGTCCTCGTCATGCTGTAGAGGGGTGACCTCTAAATAACTGTGCTGGGTGGAGGGATCAGCTCCAATGTAAAGGATGTAGAGCACACACCACATTCACCTGCTAAACTGTAAACTGTAGCCTAGGATGCATCCATACGCCCCACTAATAAAACTGATAAAATGGCCAAGCTGAGCTGTGTGGGACGATGCAGGATATCACTCTCCTGCATGTGAGTCACGACACCGGTGCCTCTGGTGTCGTGGTTACGGTACCTCCGTAACTAGTACATAAACTAATCATGCTTGTATATAACGCTCAGGCAATTTATTTTATTATAAACATGATTACTGATAACTTAAACATATACTGGGGAAGACATTTGGCTGCAGACGGGGAATCCTAATCATGCATAGGAAAGGAAGTCCTTACTGAAAGGACGAAAATCCGTACCTCTAGTCCAGTAACTGACTGAATGGAAGACTGAACGAATACTACTCGGGCTTCACGCGTGCTACATGAATAAAGGACGCGAATAAGTTAACTGACATTCGATTATTAAACTTTACTGATCTTATTGGTTTCTTATTTATTTATTTTAGATATTCCATACGTACAATCACGGCTAAATCCGATCTTAAAATAATTCATTTTAATGTATTAACGTTCTACTAATAGCTACGTACAACGTATTTCTGACGATAAATATTTCTATAATAAGTATTTCGCTAAAAAATAGAAGTTCCTTAATTTAGAAAGTTCTTAAATTGTTTAATTCGTTTTCTAATAATATACCCTTTTAAATATTTAAGAATTTATTTAATTCAATACACTTGAAATACATATATATTACATATTTATAAAACAATTTAACTTAAAACAAAAAGGTATAACATAAAGTATTTATTTTATAGTTTATAATAACGTCCCGAGCTTACCGAGATATCCCATCTCGATCGCACTAACAAAATTAACATATACACAAAATCTGTCCGCAATAATTAGTGACAGAATTTCTGTGTCACCAAAAACTGTCGCTAAAACTGCCTCTTTAAAAAAAACTGCATAAATTCTAACAGTTTTGCGACAGAAAAATCTGTCGCTAAACTGTCGCTAATGTTATTTAACCTCCTTGTTTTCTGTCCATTTTTCCCACTGCTTTTACCTATGTTTTCCCCCCGTTGGACTATAGTTCCCACTGTTTATACTAGCCAAACACACCCTTATATACACGCAGCCCCAAACGCACCCTTTTGTCGGGTTCTGGCCCTAGCCGCCCCTGTGTGGGTCACGGCTGGGCAGGGAAGGGAAACCGCCGAGACATCAGGTCTCGGTTTTTCGTGAGGCCAACGAACCCGACCCCTTTTTGCTGCGGCTGTAAAAACCAACCACCACCGAGACATAGATGTCTCGGTTTTGTACATGATCACTCAACCCGACTCCCTCTGTTGTGGTTTCTGATCGGGGCTGGGCAATGGAAAAGAACCCACCGAGACATATGATTACATAGGGATAAAAGAAAGCTAGGATTACCTTGGTGGTTTAGGATGAACAACCGGAACCCTCTTTTTTCTTTTTTCTTTTTTTTTTCTTCTTCCCGGCGGCCAATCAAAGAAAACCCTAATTCTATTTTTTTTTTGTGCGACAGGTTATGGGGAAAGAGTAACCCCCGATTGTTTTTGTCCAAACCAAATGGGCTAAAGCCCATTACCTCCTTTCTTTTTTTATTTTAAAACCGGCCCCTCTCTTTCATTTATTTATTTTCATATTTTTTTTAAAAAAAAAAAACTTGTATATAATAATACTACTTGTAAAAATTTTCGCGTTTGTTCCGGCGATAAATTCTACGTAAATGGTTTAAGTAAAAACCCGCGTATTTACATTTCTCGATTTAAAATACGGGTTTTACAATTCTTCCCCTCTAAAAGAAAAATTCGTCCCCGAATTATAGGGTATTTAAGCTGACTGGTAAAAGCCGAAAATGCTATAAGCTGGAAGACATAAAAGCTGAAAAGACATACCCGAATTAAAACTGAAAGTGAGGATAAGAAGTCCGTATAGACTCCTCTGTTTCCCAAGTGGCCTCTCGCTCGGTGTGGTTCCTCCACAGGATTTTAACGAAAGGAATGGTCTTCCTTCTCATAACTCGATCCTGGCGATCTAAAACTGCTTCGGGTTCCTCAATATAAGATAAATCCTCCCGAATCTGATCGAGTGGATAATTTACTTTGTGAAGCTCATGATAGTTGTACCCCCTGAGTAATGATACATGAAACACGTTGTGAACGTGTGAAAGCTGAGGCGGTAACGCCAATCGATATGACACTTCACCAATACGTTCAAATATTTCGAACGGTCCGATGTAACGAGGGCTAAGTTTGCCTTTGAGGCCAAAACGTCTGACACCGCGTGCGGGTGATACTTTGAGGAACACACGATCCCCAGTCTGAAAAGATAGAACTCTACGATGCTTGTCGGCGTAACTCTTCTGGCGAGTACGCGCTTCTTGCAGTTTTGCCCTAGCGATGGCGACTTTTTCATTGGTCAGTTCTATCAGTTCAGGTCCTTCAATCAAACGTTCTCCAACCTGATCCCAACAAATAGGAGCACGGCATTTCCTGCCGTATAACATCTCGAATGGAGCACGCTTGATACTAGCATGCCAACTGTTGTTGTAGGCAAACTCAACCAAGCAAATATAGTCATCCCAGTGTCCTGTCCATTCTAATGCACATGCGCGTAGCATGTCCTCTAAGGTCTGGATGGTACGCTCTGACTGACCGTCCGTCTGTGGATGGAAAGCTGTGTTGAGCTTGAGCCTAGTTCCCCAAGCTTTATGCAAACCTCCCCAGAAATGAGAAGTGAAACGGGGATCCCTATCTGATATAATTTCAGAAGGTGTACCGTGTAATCGTACGATCTCCTCGGTGAATAGTTTCGCTAATTTACTGACTGCGAAATCTTTACGAATAGGAATGAAATGTGCTGACTTGGTCAAACGATCGACAACTACCCAGATTGCATCATGTCTCCGCTGAGTCTGTGGTAGTCCGGTGACAAAATCCATAGAGATCTTGTCCCATTTCCACATTAGAATATCTAATGGCTGGAGAAGACCACTGGAACGCTGGTGCTCTATCTTAACCTGCTGACAAGTTAAGCATTTAGACACAAATGTTGCGACATCCTGCTTCATGCCGCTCCACCAGAAATGCTGCTTAAGATCGTGGTACATTTTTGTGGAACCCGGGTGGATAGAGAACGGAGAGCTGTGAGCCTCAGTCATTAAGGCTTCTCTGAGAGCAGGGTCTTCTGGAACGCAGAGTTTGGTACCCTGCCATACAATACCATCGTCATCGATGCGAAATTCGGTCTGCCGGTCAATGTTCTGGACAATCGCCCAGATTTCACCATCATCCTTTTGTGCGGCTTTAATCCTAGAGAGTAAATCTGGTTCTACCCTCAAACTAGCCCAGTATCCCCTTTGTCCGCGTACTAAGAGCTCAATATCATAACGCTCTAAGTCCTGAAGAATTTCTTCCTGAACTTTGATGCCATTTACCATACCTGACTTTCTGCTAAGGGCATCTGCCACTACATTTGCTTTACCTGGGTGATACTGGATATTAGTGTCATAGTCTTTCAGCAGTTCTAACCATCGCCGCTGTCTCATGTTCAACTCTCGTTGGGTGAATATGTACTTGAGACTTTTGTGATCGGTGAAGATATCACACGACTCACCGTACAAATAATGCCTCCAGATTTTAAGGGCGAAGACGACTGCTGCGAGCTCTAGATCATGAGTAGGGTAATTTCTCTCATACGGCTTCAGTTGACGCGAAGCATAAGCAATGACTTTCCCATGCTGCATAAGAACACAGCCTAAGCCCTTTCCTGATGCGTCACTGTAAATCTGATAACCACCTGTACCGGATGGAAGAGTAAGTATCGGTGCTGAGATCAATCGATGCTTGAGTTCCTCAAAACTCTTTTCTCTCTCCTCGGTCCATATAAACTTCTCACCTTTTCGCATGAGTTGGGTCAATGGTAATGCCAAACGTGAGAAGTTTTCCACAAACCTGCGGTAATAGCCCGCCAACCCAAGAAAACTACGTATCTCCATGACGGACGTCGGTCTTGGCCATTTGGTGATAGCCTCAACCTTCGCAGGATCCATGGTGATTCCTTCCGCAGAAACAATATGGCCTAGAAACGCCACTGTATTCAGCCAAAACTCGCACTTAGAAAATTTAGCATATAATTTTTCTCGTCTGAGAATCTGCAACACTGTACGGAGATGATCCTCATGTTCCTCTTTAGATTTGGAGAAAATAAGGATATCATCGATGAATACAATCACAAACTTGTCTAAGAATTCGTGGAAGACTCGGTTCATCAAGTCCATAAATACTGCAGGCGCATTAGTGAGACCGAATGGCATAACAACAAACTCGTAATGACCGTACCTCGTGCGAAAAGCAGTTTTGGATACATCCTGCTCTTTTACACGCAGCTGATGGTAACCTGATCGTAGATCGATTTTTGAGAAGTGCTTGGCACCCTGAAGCTGATCGAATAAGTCGTCAATACGAGGAAGTCGATACCGGTTACGAATAGTGAGCTTATTCAACTCACGGTAGTCAATACACAAACGCATACTACCATCCTTCTTCTTGACAAACAAAACTGGAGCGCCCCATGGTGACACGCTTGGACGAATGAAACCCCTTTCGAGAAGTTCCTGAAGTTGATCTTTCAGTTCCTTAAGCTCTACAGGAGCCATACGGTAAGGAGCTTTAGATACTGGTTCTGCACCTGGAATGAGATCGATGCCAAATTCTACCTCTCGCATGGGAGGTAAACCTGGAAGTTCCTCGGGAAAGACATCTGGAAAGTCTGACACAAGTGGCTGATCATGAATTGAAGGTGTCTCCGAAGTCGTGTCATGAACTGTAGCTAGGAAACCCTCACAACCATGATATAGTAAGGTACGAGCCTGTAAAGCTGAAATGATCTGAATATGTTTTCCTGGTAGGAAACCGTGGTGAATAAACTCTGGTGTCTGGACATCACCAAAGATAACCCGGTGAGCATGACAGTCTATGGTGGCATGATGAACCGACAACCAATCCATACCCAAAATAACATCGAATTCACACATATCTAAAGGAAGTGCACTGACTGGACGGATTTTATCATCAAACTCAAGAGGGAGATCCTTATATACTTGGGTAATGAGTACAGAGTCTCGCATGGGGGTAGATATACTAAGTACACTGTCTAGTGGCGTAGGGGTCATTTTTATTTTAACAGCATATGTAGTAGATATAACTGAGTGGGTGGCGCCTGTATCGAAAAGCACGCATGCAGACTGTCCGTGTATAAACAAAATGCCAGTAATGGTACCTGTGGTCTTATTTGCTTGTTCACGGGTAGTAGTGTAGACACGACCAGTAGTTGGTGGTATCGGTGGTGGCGGAGGTAACATCTGAGGAGTCTGGCCTGAGGTACTAGCAGCATTCCCGCTCTTACAATCCCTCTTCAGATGGCCCGGTTGGCCATACTGAAAACAACCACTTGTACCACGACGGCACGGTCCCGTGTGTTTCTTTCCACATGTGATGCAAGTGGGATAAGTATACACGGTAGAAGCAGCTCTGGTTTGCTGAGAACCTGATTTACGATGAAAAACACGTGTCACGATTCTGATATCTTAACCTAAAATAAGGTTATCTGACTGAAATTAAAATTACCAGAATTTGCCGGTCGGGCAACCTGCTGACCCCTGTTGTTTTGGTCACGCCCCTGTCCAGCATCTCTGTTGGAATTTACAAATAAATTTAAGATCTATTTTACACGATAGTTTAATATTTCTGGAGCTTAAAGACTCACCTGTAGCTGCCAGATGAGTTGGAGCTGCCGCGGTAATTATCACCGCCGTTCCTCTTATCTGACCGATTACGGTCATATGACTGACTGTGGTTCCTGTAGTTCTGATGCGGAGTAGCCGATTGGGATCGGTCTCCTCCTCTGTGTCTGTAAGATTATAATAACATATAAGTTGACAAGCAATAATGGGGCTAAATTGTTTAAGTCTGTTGGGTGAGATGTACCTCTTCTCCGGACGCTCTACATTATCGAGCTCGTCCCTCTCGAAAAGCATCTCGACGTCCCGAGCTGCATTAGCTACTTGTGACACATTAGTGAATGTGGCACTCATCAGTCTATCTGCAGTCCTAGAGTGAAGAGCCCAGCGAAATTGCTTCGCTTGCTCCTCTACGGTACCCGCAGCCTCCCCTAAGAATCCAGCCATCCTGAGGTATCGGTGCATGAACTCTATACTGTTCTCGCCATTATTCTGACGAATAACGTGGAAGTCCCTCTTCATCTTAGCTTGCTCCGCATGCGGGAAAAACTGGTCATAGAACATCGTCTTGAAATGTGCCCAGGTCAATGCAAGCTCCCAAGCATCCCCCCCATTGGACAGTTTCTGAGACCTCCACCAATGCAGAGCAGGTGCCTCCAGCTTGTAAACTGCAAGCCTAACTTTGAAAACATCACCATAACCCATAGCTCCAAAAATTTTCTCTATATGGTAGATCCAGTCTTCAGCGTCAGTGGGAGCTACAGTCTGCTCAAATAGTCGGGGTTTCTGCTTGTTAAACAGATCCAGCCAAGCGGGTAAAGTGGCAGGTGGTGGAGCAGGAGGGTTGTTATTCTGCTGAGGTCCATTTTGATATTCAGCTCGGATCTCATCATGAATTTGGGGTAACATGGCCTGTATAGCAGCCTGAACAGCAGCAGCAATGGCAGCTGCGTTAGGATCATTCTCGGTTTCGCGTCTGGGTGGCATCTGAAATAAAAGAGGATAAGTTGATAAAACTGCCAAAATCTGGGGTAATAAATATGTATACGCATAGTGTAATTCATGAAGGTATAGCCAATAAAATATGACATGAATACTGTTGAACGCCTAGGGTCAGTTCACAAAATGACAATTACTGAAACATAAATCCGACATGAGTAAGGATGAACGCCTATGGTCAGTTCATCCATACAAAATTTTAAACTGCAAGGGTGAACGCCTATGGTCAGTTCACCAAAACGAAATGTTCGCTGAAAAGCACATGCGATTAAGTATGGCCAGTCCTGTACCAACCGTTTACTTAATCAAAATTTCAAAAATCCGACTGATAACATTCATGAGTAGCATGGAAAATAACGATGCCAAAATACAAGAAGTTCTTGGTGACTACCCACTAGTCATAGGTCAAGTTTTAGAGCCTACAGGTCGAACCTTGCTCTCTGATACCATAATTGTAACACCCCACTTGGATAAATGGACCGTTACGTGTATTTATGGCGTGTCATCAAAGCATGCAAGGCAATGTATTAAACAATAACTGACCAAACGGAAATACCAGAATCAAACATCGGTAGTCCAACATAAGCCCAAAATATAAAGATTAAGTACTGAAAGAAAAAGGACGAAACAGTGTCCAAACAACCAAAGTAAAGTAACGTAATGTGTGCATAAAAATAAAGGAGTCTGGATAGCTCCCATCCAAATGCACGTACTCTCTTAGAAGTCCTAAGATCGTCCCTGTGTACCTGCCGTTTGGAAACATGAAAGGAAACTACGGCTGAGCATGACGCTCAGTGAACGGATATAGCATGAATAGGAAGTACTAAAAGTAATGGAATAGAAGGCTACAATGAAACTATAAGACTGATATGACATGTGGTAAAACTCTGCATAAAATCTGATTAACCTGTTCATATATACTGAAACTGAAATATAACTTATTAATTCTGAAAACATGCATTTTCTGTATTTTAGTTTGCCAAGAGCTTATATAGGTCATGAACTGAGTCAACTGCTGCATGAATACATAGAGGGGTGTCCTCGTCATGCTGTAGAGGGGTGACCTCTAAATAACTGTGCTGGGTGGTGGGATCAGCTCCAATGTGAAGGATGTAGAGCACACACCACATTCACCTGCTAAACTGTAAACTGTAGCCTAGGATGCATCCATACGCCCCACTAATAAAACTGATAAAATGGCCAAGCTGAGCTGTGTGGGACGATGCAGGATATCACTCTCCTGCATGTGAGTCACGACACCGGTGCCTCTGGTGTCGTGGTTACGGTACCTCCGTAACTAGTACATAAACTAATCATGCTTGTATATAACGCTCAGGCAATTTATTTTATTATAAACATGATTACTGATAACTTAAACATATACTGGGGAAGACATTTGGCTGCAGACGGGGAATCCTAATCATGCATAGGAAAGGAAGTCCTTACTGAAAGGACGAAAATCCGTACCTCTAGTCCAGTAACTGACTGAATGGAAGATTGAACGAATACTACTCGGGCTTCACGCGTGCTACATGAATAAATGACGCGAATAAGTTAACTATCATTCGATTATTAAATTTTACTGGTTTTATTGGTTTCTTATTTATTTATTTTAGATATTCCATACGTACAATCACGGCTAAATCCGATCTTAAAATAATTCATTTTAATGTATTAACGTTCTACTAATAGCTACGTACAACGTATTTCTGACGATAAATATTTCTATAATAAGTATTTCGCTAAAAAAATAGAAGTTCCTTAATTTAGAAAGTTCTTAAATTGTTTAATTCGTTTTCTAATAATATACCCTTTTAAATATTTAAGAATTTATTTAATTCAATACACTTGAAATATATATATATTACATATTTATAAAACAATTTAACTTAAAACAAAAAGGTATAACATAAAGTATTTATTTTATAGTTTATAATAACGTCCCGAGCTTACCGAGATATCCCATCTCGGTCGCACTAACAAAATTAACATATACACAAAATCTGTCCGCAATAATTAGTGACAGAATTTCTGTGTCACCAAAAACTGTCGCTAAAACTGCCTCTTTAAAAAAAACTGCATAAATTCTAACAGTTTTGCGACAGAAAAATCTGTCGCTAAACTGTCGCTAATGTTATTTAACCTCCTTGTTTTCTGTCCATTTTTCCCACTGCTTTTACCTATGTTTTCCCCCCGTTGGACTATAGTTCCCACTGTTTATACTAGCCAAACACACCCTTATATACACGCAGCCCTAAACGCACCCTTTTGTCGGGTTCTGGCCCTAGCCGCCCCTGTGTGGGTCACGGCTGGGCAGGGAAGGGAAACCGCCGAGACATCAGGTCTCGGTTTTTCGTGAGGCCAACGAACCCGACCCCTTTTTGCTGCGGCTGTAAAAACCAACCACCACCGAGACATAGATGTCTCGGTTTTGTACATGATCACTCAACCCGACTCCCTCTGTTGTGGTTTCTGATCGGGGCTGGGCAATGGAAAAGAATCCACCGAGACATATGATTACATAGGGATAAAAGAAAGCTAGGATTACCTTGGTGGTTTAGGATGAACAACCGGAACCCTCTTTTTTTTTTTTTTCTTCTTCCCGACGGCCAATCAAAGAAAACCCTAATTCTATTTTTTTTTGTGCGACAGGTTATGGGGAAAGAGTAACCCCCGATTGTTTTTGTCTAAACCAAATGGGCTAAAGCCCATTACCTCCTTTCTTTTTTTATTTTAAAACCGGCCCCTCTCTTTCATTTATTTATTTTCATATTTTTTTTAAAAAAAAAACTTGTATATAATAATACTACTTGTAAAAATTTTCGCGTTTGTTCCGTCGATAAATTCTACGTAAATGGTTTAAGTAAAAACCCGCGTATTTACATTTATCGATTTAAAATACGGGTTTTACACTAGCATTCCTCATGTCAAAAAGCTCTTACACCTCCTATTGATGGTTAAGACTAATTCAACTAATTCATTTTAATAACCCTATGCAAAATCTGATTTATTTTAACTCGATTTTCGATTAAAACTAATTCAACTGTTTAATTAACATTTTCTTTAAATAATTCGAACAAAATGAGTTTACGATACTTATCAAATGTTGATGGTTAAGTAATACAAAAGGATTTGCTAAAAAGATTAATAGAAAAAGGGTAATACAGTAAGAACATACGTGTAATATCCCTCATTTTCTTGTAGCCAAGTTTTTAACTACATTAATTACACATTTAGCAAAACTAATCGAAAACTAAATGGAGTTGAATTGAATTGACAAACCAAACTGACCATTTACGGTCGGCTTTTGATTTTGCATACGTATATCGGGTTTTTTTTTGGTTTGGTTTGGTTTAGTTTCGGTTTCGAGTTAAACAAAAACAACACGCATAAACTATATATTTGGTTCGGTTCGGCTCCGTTTTGATTTTATTCGGTTTATTTAGATTCGTGTTTCTTTTGAATTTGCTTTTTGGTTCGGTTCGATTTTTTAGTGTTGTTTCGTTTTAAACCGATGCCCAATTCTATTACAAATAACTCGAATCTGAATCATTTAATACGTATGTATTAATATATAAAAATTATATAGTTCTATTACAAATAACTCGAATCTGACTCATTTAATACGTATGTATTAATATATAAAAAAATAATTATAAGTAAAAAGGAGAAAGAAAAAGAAAAAGAAAAAGAAAAAGAAAAAGAAAAGACCGAACTAAACTAGTTTATGTGTTTGTGTTCCTTATCTCTCTCCGCCTCACACAATCTCATTTCTCATTCTACACATCTCTCTCTGAAACACACACATATCTCTTTTCTCTTCATTCCAGAAACCACCTGCTAAACCATCACCAAAAAGCCAAACCACAAAAAAGATGGTTCTAATGGCTAAACCATCTTGCCACCAAAGTCAAGATGTATCTTTATTGATGTTTTAGCCATTAGAGCCTCTTTTTCCCCTTTTCCAGATCTCAAATCACAAGCCACCACAAAAAGATTGTTCTAATGGCTAAACCACAGTCAAGATTTCATCTCTATGAAAAAATACGACTTCTTTAAGCCATTGGAACATCTTTTTCCTTTTGACATCCAAAAAGTCTCAAAGTCAACGCCAGAGACTCTTTACAAAACAACTTAGATATTTTTATAGATCTATATAAGATAGATCTATGGATCTATACATATGTTTATGGGTCGTTAACAGATCTCTATCTTATATAGATCTATGAGAAAATTAAATTTTTTGGCTTGTGATACATTCAAGAACACTGATCGATAAAGTATACAGGTGTGTTTTGTTCTTTTATTAAAGTTCGGGGTCGTTTTTAAAATTTTATTACTCAACAATTAAAAAAACTTAACTACAGGGTCCATTTCGAATTGTGTCTTGTACTTTAAATGAGGAGAATCTGAAGGTTCATCTCTGAATTGTGTTGGTGTTTGTTGATGTCTGAGTTGTATTTTAAGATCATTGATCTCTTGCATGACAAGAGACATTCTTTTATCTTCCTTAGATTTAGCATTTTTTAGTTTATTTGATGAAACTAAAGAGGAAGTTCCCATATGTGAACCTTTAGCAGGAGCTGAAGAGTTCTTTGAAGTGTCAATTTTGACATGTTTGGAAGAACTACCTTTGTGTGTGGTGTGTGACTTGATGATAGACTGGATAGTTTTGGGTCCAGTAGAGGGTTCAGAACCAGCTAACTTCTCCAAAGGAGGAAGTGGGGTACTTACTTCATTCTCTATATCATCATCTGAGTCATCCTCAGTAACTGAGGATTCAACTGGTGCTGAAGTGTCAACACATGCTTGTAACTCAGGAAGAAGGATTCGTCCAGTGTTATGATTGGGTAAATTCTCTTCACCTGACCTTTCAATGTCAGGGATCGAGCTACCATCCTCATTTGAGGCTCTGACAAATACAATAGATTTGGTGCTGGAGGATCCTTCATCACCAACCATTTTCTTCTTTTGAGCATGTATTTGTTCACTTACGCATTGATTAACCCTATCAGAGTTTCTAAGCCAAGATTTAACAATGTCATTTGCTTCTTTTATTTCTACTCTAAGAGAGTTATTTTCTTCCAAAATTTCTTTGTTCAATTGTTGAAAATTAAGAATATCAAGTTTAGCTTCTTTTAGCTCTATTTGCTTACTTTCAAAATCTTCAAGTTGTAAAACAAGTTTGTGAAATTTTTCAAGCAAATAGTTTTTTGCTCTTCAACAAATTTTAGATCAATGCACAAGTAATCAAAGACAAGTTTAATGTCATCTTTATCTTCTAATTCAAGAAGAGTTTGTACCTTTTTTATTGTGACATTGACCCATTCTCCATTTCTGGCATTTTCTTTGGTGACAACATTTGAGCTTGCCCCTTCATCATCAACAAGTGCCATTAACACTTTGACATTTACCAACTCATCATCATCTGAAGAAACATCTTCTTCATCCCATTCATATGCTTCGGCAATAAGTCCTTTGTTCTTGTCTTGCTTGGGGTTCTTGGATGAGGAGCTTTCAGTGCTCATTAAGGCCAATATTGCCTTGATTTCCATGTATTTGGCCTCAAAGTCTTTTGTAGGCCTGAGTTCAACCCTGCTTTGCTAAAATGGAGTATAAGCAATCTGTTTTGGTTGAAATGATGATTGACCAGTTGGTCTTGATTGAGCTGGTGAGGAATATGAAGGGAGAGATGTTTTTGAATAACAATCCCTAGCATAGTGACCAGTCTTCCCACATTTGTAGCATTCAGTGCCAACTGAAGCTTTTGTGGAGCTGGAGAACTTGCCTCCTTTCTTAAAGAACCTTCTAGACTTGGCCAGAAGAGCTCTTGTATGAAATTCCTCTTTGAGGTCATTAAGATATTCCTCACTAGATCTAGTATCTTCCTCATCATCAGGACTATCTTGGTAGTCTTGAATGACAGCTTCACTGAAGAAGGCTGTGGACAAGGGTGTAGCAATGGTTAATGCTTTACTCTTGCTTGAGCCTTCATAAATCCAATCAACTAGGTTTTCTTCATATTTTAGTTTCCCAAAAAGAGAGGCTAGATCACAATCTTTAATGTGATTAGCATTTCTCAAGGTTTGGCATAAACTGAGCCACTTCTTTGGCAACGCATTAACAAAAACTGTGTCGATTTCAAGTTTTGAAAGCTCAACACCATCATTCACAAGTTCATTCATCAGTGCTTTGTATCTGGTGAATGTCTGTATGAGGGTTTCCCCTTCTTTGTGCTTGAAAATGTTGTATTGAAGCTTTAAATCCATGATTATGGTTTCTTTTACATCAGAGGGTCCCTCATGGTAAAGAATAAGGTCCTCCCATGTTGATTTGGCTGTTTTACAATTTACAACAGAATTCATTTGGTCATCTGGTAGTACAGACATGATGAGACTTTTGAGACGCTGATCAAGGTTAGCATCTTTTCTCTCATCAGCAGTCTATTGTACTTCAGGTTTTTTATTGTCCCCAACCATGGGAACAAAAGGACCATTTTCAATGATTCCAAGGAATTGAGGTTCAATTCCAACCATGTGGACAAGAAACCTCTTCTTCCAATTTGTAAAGTTGGCTACCTCTAGTACAGGAGCAACATTAAGTTGGCCACCCCTATATTCTAGGGTTTGTGGTATAACTTGAGCCATTTTGGATCTTGATTTGAAAATTTTTAAATGAGCACTTTAATAAAATAAGAGTTTAACTAATCAAACTGCTCTGATACCATTTGTTGGTCCCTAGTAATTCAATATTACTTATTATCTTAAGTAATAACTATTACTTTGACTAAAGTGTGTTGTTTTAACTTAAGATAAGAACTATGAAAGATTAAAACAACAATACCAATATACTTTTCAACGTATAGACTTTTATTAGAATCAAATAAAGAATCTATAACCCACTTTGTTTGCGGAATAATAAAGTGGTTGAATGACAATGGGTTTTGATCTCCTCTACTTAAACGTTTAACCAAAGTTAAACTCTAAGCTCCAATCTAAACGTTCATATGCAACTTTGGCTATATGGTTTAGTTGGTATCGAGAGAGAAGGATTTTCTAGAGTTTAAGCTCTTGTATTGGTTGCCTTCTCTCCCAATGTACACTCCTTTATATTGGCAGTGTAAATTAGGGCTTGCATTTGCATGTACCAATGCATCAGTTTATCCGGTGGGTGGTTGATGCCCATGTTGGATAAACAGTACAAAGTACTTAATAAACTATTCTAGGAAAGATAAAGGTTGTACTTATATCTAAGTATACTAGCAACCTACTTTGACTTAAAGTTATCTTTTCCCGCCTAATGCAAACCATCAGAATACTGAAGAGTTCTTCAGTATCCTAGAGGAGATCGACATCATTCAGTTTGGTATTGTCAAGCCAAACTAAACTGAAAGCCCTTCTTCAGTCCTTGTTCTTCAGCAACTAGACCGCCTAGTATTTGAAGTGAAGACTCCTTTGTCTTCTAAGTTCACTAGAAGGGGAGTGCTGAACTTTCTTCAGCTTCAAAGTCTTCAGTAGGAACTTTGTTCCTCTGGTCATCCATCAGCAGACTGGCCTTACTGCTGAGCACGAAACACTTAGGGGATTTTTATATTCAAATCCTAGAGTTGCTTATGGGCCAGTAAATACTGACCCAACACTATTCTTTGAGGCAAATCCCAATCCTGATAGGATTGTGATTCTGTCTAACCCTGTTCCGGGCGTGCCGGGTCGTGGGCCGCATGTATCTTACGCGGCCACTATTCATTCCAGCCCATAAGCTGAAATAACATTAATCCAACCCATTCGTGATGGGCCAAATACGGGTAGTACCCGTGGGCCGGGTTCGTGACCCGAATGGGGACTATACGTCATCAAGAACCACATAAATTTTACATAAAAACTTCCACATAATGGTGTAGCATATGAATTGGATCAATGGTTACTTTTTTTCTCCACTAACTTCTTATTTCATAACCAATCATTTGATGACACATCATTGTGTGAAAGTTTTTATGTAAAATTATGTGATTTTAGCATTCCTCATGTCAAAAAGCTCTTACACCTCCTGTTGATGGTTAAGACTAATTCAACTAATTCATTTTAGGAACCCTATGCAAAAGCTGGTTTATTTTAACTCGATTTTTCGATTAAAACTAATTCAACTGTTTAGTTAACATTTCCTTTAAAGAATTCGAACAAAACGAGTTTACGATACTTATCAAATGTTGATGGTTAAGTAATTCAAAAAGATTTGCTAAAAAGGGTAATACAGTAAGAACATACGTGTAATATCCCTCATTTTCTTGTAGCCAAGTTTTTAACTGCATTAATTACACATTGAGCAAAACTAATCGAAAACTAAATGGAGTTGAATTGAATTGACAAACCAAACTGACCATTTACGGTCGGCTTTTGATTTTGTATACGTATATCGGGTTTTTTGTTTGGTTTGGTTTGGTTTGGTTTCGGTTTCGAGTTAAACAAAAACAACACGCATAAACTATATATTTGGTTCGGTTCGGCTCCGTTTTGATTTTATTCGGTATATTTAGATTCGTGTTTCTTTTGAATTTGCTTTTTGGTTCGGTTCGATTTTTTTCGTGTTGTTTCGTTTTAAACCGATGCCCAGTTCTATTACGAATAACTCGAATCTGACTCATTTAATACGTATGTATTAATATATAAAAATTATGTAGTTCTATTACAAATAACTCGAATCTGACTCATTTAATACGTATGTATTAGTATATCTATTTTAACTAATAAAACAAAATAATTTACAAGCCCTTTAAGCTTACAAAATTAAAAACAATTCCTTAAATAATCTATAGGTACAACTCTTTTATGCTTAAGCATTAAAAATGTCATAAAAACATTTCCTAATTTAAGCTACTATTTTTGCACCATTTGAAATAAACCAGAGGCTTTGCACATTATAAACATCCAATTAAATTAGTTGTCGTAACCAAACTTTAGTACAATGAGATCATGCATGATTTAGTCAAAATTTCTTTAAAAAATTTATGTAAGTACCACTAAAATTAAACGAAGTGTTTTTTTAAACATTTTTGTTACTAAAGCTTTGTATGAAGCATAAATAAATTCGGTTGGTAAATTCGTGTTTTAAATAAAAAGTATAAATAATTCTTTTTTATAAATTTAAAAGTTGATAAACGTTTAAAGATTAAAATAATTATTCTAATGTGATGGTAGGTACAAAGTTTATAAAAAACGTTTAAAACACGGTTTGAAAGAAAAAAACATTTTCATGTATACCAAGTATTTTGTGGTATAGATATTTTAACAAATTTTATATATGTAAACGCATGATAACTAAAAAGTTTAAAGAAACAATTTTAAGGCGATTTTTTTTATAAATAACTTTTATTTTTTGACAGTATCATATTTTTCTAATGTATACAAATAAATATAAAAAACTAACACTTTGTATTTCTAAACGTAAAAAATTTAAATTAATTTTAATGAATAATAACTTAAACATTTATTATATAAGAAACGAATGAAAGATATTTAAAAAAAAATATTTAAACTTGGAGAATGAAATTAATTCATTTTTGGAAATTCTTAACAAATATTTGAAACCTAACATTAATAGTAATAAAAAAGTTAAGCTAATTTATTAAAAAAAATTAGATTATTTAAACAATTATTATGTAAAATGAAAACCAATAATTTAAATTAACTAAAAAACAAAAATGATTTAAAATATATTTTTTTGAATAAAATATAAATTTAAGTTATATAATAATGGAAAGTTATAAAAATTATTTAAATTAAATTTATATTTTTCATAATATAAAGTTATGAAAAGTAATAATAATGTTTTAAATTAAATACACATTTTAAGTTTAAAATATTCCCATATATGTAAATCGGTTTAAACATTTTCTTAAAAAGATAAGACTTTTGAAAACAACTTATAAGGTTTTCTCTAATTATGTATACTATTAAATATTTTTTAAGATCATACGATAGTTTTAAAAGTGATTGTGCTTAACAGTTGTCATTTATATTACTAAACATAAAACTAAATAAAAATCATTAAACTCATCATTATCACAATACGCTCCTCTCCAAAATTAAAACATCGTTAAAATCGTTAACTGATGTGATATGTAATTGTTGCCTTTTTTATGTTTTAGGGTTTATATACAGTCATCTCATTATATGAAAATTCCCTGACTGCATTACCACCTTCTTTCTATGATATGTGTGATGTGTGATTCTATGATGTTCACACAGTCAAAATATGTAATTATAGAATTGTTCTAAATTTTTATGTTTTTTATTCCAGCACATTCTACTGCTCTTGATAAACTTTTTTTTCCGCAGAAATTCATGATGGTGTAGAAGGTTTTTTGTTTGCTTCTACGTTCCTGATTTTAGTTGAATTTTAATTTTCTATTGCATGTATTTATACAAGTTCGAAAACCAGATCTAACTCAAGCCCTTCAACAATTAGTTAGTTGTTTTAGTTAATCTTATGCCATTATTTGTAAGTGTTTGCCCTATTTTTTCAAAAGGAATAAGCATATTTCCCCATTAGCCGATCTGAGTAGTAATCCTTTGTTTTTGCTATTCTATATGTTCTGATGTTATTCTCATTGTTGTGCACGCGGGGCTTGACACAATGTATATGCATTGATTAGAAGTCTCTCTATTATCCTTAGTGACTATATTCCATGACATGTATGTTAATTCTACATCTTTATTTTTTAATAATCTTAAAGTTAATAGTTAGAAATGTGCGATTACAGGTGTACGACACAATGGAACTTGCATATATCGCTTCCATAAAAATCCTCGAAAGTCTGGAAGTTATTGAAGGTGATGGTGGTTTTGGTACCAATGTTAAGGTGACCTTCAAAACAAGGTACATGTTATTAGGATACTGCAATAATTCTATGTTTTTTTTTGTCTATCCTAATTTGTAAAGCGGCGAACTGAACACTTTAGAACTTTAACAGTTGTGAAAAAATTGTCAATTAGACCCCCTAAAGCAGCAACAAAACTACCTTGCAAAGCAGTCGTCCAAACACTACAGTGGAAAATGGAATCGGGTTAGTGTTGGTGGATTTGATCGAACAACTAATGAGAGTTTTTTATTCCTTTTATTAATTCAAATTATATATGAAGAGCAAGTGTTGTTAACAAAAACAAAGATAAATTACTAGACCAACGCTAATCTTCTAGATCTGTGAGCTCTGAATTGGTAAGAGCACCTGGGATGTTTCTCAGTAGGTTGGTGGTTCGAGTCCACCCGGATCTGTCACCTACAAAAAGTTTCTATAATGGGCTACTTACTATGCGCCGATCTGTTATTTAATGCTTGATGTTTGCTGCCAACTCAGCTTTGATTGTTTCGGAGTAGAACAACTATTGAATTTTCATTAATTCATTGAAAATGTTCATTAATTCGTGTATGTTAGTGATCATATTATATTTTATTACATAACATACTGGCACCTAACAGAAAAACTAAATTGAATAATGGTGACGCTAAAGATAGGTATTGATCTCTCTTTATCAATTAGTAGAATATGTTTGGTTATTAAGTAATGAGAGTTGTACTATGATCAGTTTACCTACTATGATCATTTTTTTGCATACTAAGTAATAGTTGATGTGTACTCACTTGATGGATTCGTCAAGGTGTGTCCAAATCTGTGAATAAACGTATCTGGCCTTATGTCGATGACTATAGATGGCAAAATATTCAGGGCGATTATGGCGCATGGTTAAAATGGGTAGTTTTGTACAGGCTTTAAATTAGGCAGGGGGTTAGCTTAAGCAGGAAGTGTGCAAATTGTTCTACTCATTGTCTATGGAAGAAAATGGAATCTCATGTTCATGCAAGCTATTTTTTTAAGATTTAAGCCGCATGGTTCAAATAAACAAGATAAGTTTTTCTAGATTCTGATGTAGCTATCAAACTAGGTAATACTAAAGAGAAGTCCATATACCCAAATGAAGGGAAAAAAATGAAATCTCATGTTCATGCAGGTAAAAAAACTTGCTATATAGATGTGTTAACAACTAAGATGACATTACTTTATTTGTGTTACTAACAACATCTTTTAAAGAGTAGACCATAAATACCAAATGCAGCGCAGACGAGAACAACCAAACAACACCACATCAAGAGCAAGAACTAACCAACAACGAAGGCCAGAAAAAACAATCAAACAACATTATTTCGTACAGAAAGCATCGAACATGTGTAATTAACATAACTATGGGTAAACTTAGATGAGAGATTTTGTAATCACTAAATTCAGCATCAAGAAATAGCTTTGCCCAATAATTTTCATTTCACTCTCTTCCTGTCGCTGATGCCATCATAAGCATATCAAAGAAAAGTTGTGTCTTGAGAGATTCATTGTCACCGTTCGTAATCTTTCGCAAGCATGTCGTTTGTAGAATCTTGATAACCTATGAATCTATGAAGTGGGTTGATGTTTTCTAGAGAGAGAAACTAGAGAGAGAAAGTGAGAGAAAACTATGTGTATTTTTATTAAGTGGAAAACACAAATGAACAACAACCAACCCCTTTCCAAGGAGGAAAGGGGTATTTATACTTCCAAGCCTTATGTGGACTTGGGCCGGCCCATGACAAGCCCATGGACCGGTTCTTACTTAACTTAATAAGTAACTAATAACTACGAGCTATTACAACATTAATAATATTGTGGAGTGACCGATACTTCTAATATACGTAAAAACGTATTTCTAACAATCTCCCCCTAAGGAAGGTCACTCCACGTTACAAAGTTCTAAACCTAGCATACTATACTAAGTCTTCGTTCTTTAGCTCGTAGTCTTTTCTTCTTTTCTTTCTTTAGTTGTGAATATGTTGGTTTGATCTTTTACGCTTTGGCTTGAGAGCATTGTTCTTTTGGCCTTTCACGTGCGATCTTTGCCTTCTTGTGAATTTTGCCTATTCGTGACTCCATGTTCCACACACTTATGTCTTTTTGTTGAATTCTCGAAAGTTTCAGAGTTTGGTACAGCGGAAGACTTTATCTTGTACTTTCTTGAATTTTTGCTAAACTTTGATGCAGAAAAACATAAGCATGTGGGAACGACTTCTACAGGTACACCGCAACACCACCGTCTTCACTGGTACACAGCAACGCCACCGTCTTCAACAGGTACACAACAACGCCACCGTCTTTAACAGGTACACAGCAACGACACGAATAAAATGGCTTTGAACATTTTATTCTAATTCGGTAGCATTTTACCTCCGGTCGGTGAAGACCGTTGGACGATATTAGATATCGTACCCGTGACGGATAGTTTCAATTAAGTAACTTCCTGACAGGATTTCGCGGGTAAACCCGTTCTCTTTATTCGACCGTCCAAAGCTGACTGCGAACATAAAGAGTGAATCACTTGGATAAATTATCCTTGTGATTTGAAGCCGTCAATTCATGAAACCTAGAACAAGTGAATTTCAATTAAGATTTTCACCATCGTTGCTTTCCAGTTGTCACGAGCTCAATTCATAAAGAATCTTGCACGTCACCTACCAAGTGCTGTTTGATGTTAACACTAGAAGGATTTCCACTCGTCACTGTGATCAATAAAGAGTCACTCTGAGTGTTCTGGCAAGATCATATGATAATGCGTAGAGGCCTGGAACGAGTTTAAGTTCAATTAAGAATTAAACCACTGTTTCTTTCCAGTTTTTCACAAGATTGGTTCTAAAAGAACCGCACGTGTAACCTACCATGAGCTTGTTTGATGTTGGCTCAAGCAGGATTTCCATCTTCATTGTAATACTTGCGTATTACTCGGATGTTCTGGCAATATTTCAGGAATACTGCGTAGGACTCATGAAAATCTCTTACTTTTCACAGTGTGTGAGAAAGCAAGGAATAAATGGAAAGTGTCCTAATGAGACTTTTGATGATCTCTTGGCTCTAGACTCGATAGTGCGTTTTGATTTAGTGAGCGATGGCTGGAGAGGAGTGCCACCTTTTCAATACCAGTCTATTCGGAGTGAATAAACCAATAGATAACGTGTTGATCTCCGTGTGATTAAAACAAATACCTTTTGAGAGATATTTGAGTTAGCTGGGAAGGGTTGTGCATTGCATCACTGGGTCCATGATGTCTTTCTTCAATACTGAGAATCATTAGCAAAAATGACCTCAATAGCATATGTATTGACCCAGTTTCTGCCTAAAGTTGTAAGGAGGGCTTCTTTCTTTACACCCTTTATCTTTACAATTCTTTTTCATTCTTCAACCCCTTCAATGCTTACCAATACGTCATCACTAGCACCTTGTTGTGATTGTTCCAGTGCTAGCTTAAGTACTTGGTCGGTATTCAGCTACGTTCACATTCTTTCTCCATCTTTCCTAGGACTTCTAATTCTATCTAGGGAATTGTCCTTGGTAAGATTCCATCGGCTCTGATGAATCATTGGACTAAACCTATTCCTACCACCCTTTTGTCACCACATTCGTCGTGAATTAAGCGTGTTTTGGGAAGGAATTGCCACCATGAAAAATCATTGAAAATCACCTAAAGTACTTGTGATATTGAAATCAAAAGTTTCGTACCTTAGGTGTTTTTGATCATCAAAAACGCTCCCCCTTAACACGTGCTTTACACATATTAAGTTGGATAATCGTTAAGTCTTTTTCATCTTTTAGCCAAGTATCATTTAAATCTCCTTAATCCCATTTTCTCCCCTTATCCAAAATGTTAACCATTAATATTTGGGATATTGAATGGATTAACCGGTCTTTGGGTAAAAATGAAATCGATGTTTGGCCATAGAACATGTTCATGCTCCCCCTTAAATTAATAAGGCATATTTGTAGTGCTTTTAGTATGATATATTTTGAAAGATTTAGAATCTCGTGAGAAATTCTTGAAAAATTATCATACTTTAACACTACATCAAGCCGTACAAGCACAATATTCACAAATATACATATTCACAATTGAAAACCAATATAAAGTGGACCTGAAATGTACGACCCATTAAATGGATCGTTGCAGTAGCTTGTGGTGCACTAAATATGGTCTACCACCAACGAATCTTTCCAAGCTCCTCATCAATCTACGTTCACGGAGCTTTTGATCGATCTTCTTGATCACATACTTCGCCATCTGCCGATAACCCTGATGCCAATCCTCAGTCATCTCTGGCAAAGTCCCACCCGAATTGAGATGATCCAACTTTCCTCTTACGTAGATGAGAGTCCCATCACTGTACTTATAAAGCTCACCCACCCTCATAAACTTCATCAATCCTCGACTATTCAAGTAGAAAATCCCACAATTCGGAACAGAAATGCCGGTATAGGGACATCTGTTGACATGTTGAGGTAACACTTGATTCACTGGACGGGTTAGGTTAAGCTTCCTCTGGTAACTTTCGACTCCCAACTGAAGATCTTCAACTCGTTTCTTGATAACAACGCTTCGTGTGAACATACGAAGTGCTGTATTCAAGGCAATGAGGTCTTCACGAGGAATATGTGTGAGTTGATCACGGGTCATCAGAAGCAACATATCTTCAATATCCTCAAGACGAATGATAGTAAAATCTCCCTGCTGGATTTTGTATTCTCTGTCATCCTCCCTTTTCAAACGAATCTCCGTCACATGATAATAGCCATTCTTGGCTTCAGTTTTCAGCCCTAAAATACTGGAGATGCGGATATCGGATCTAACGTTGCTTCCAGAATTGACTAGGCAGCAACCCCTGTACGCCCTTCGGACTCGTTCGTCCCAATGAGATGCACCTATGACAGCATACATATCATAATTACGAGTTACTCTTGGGACCCAGAGTCTGTTTACCTTTTCCTCGATCCAGGGTATTGTCCCCCAGTTGGCAGCTTTCAGCAAGGTCAAGGAGGTTGCGTACGTTGATGAACCCTTCAGAAGATACTCAAGATCATAGGTGACAAAGAAGTCGAGAGCAATCTGATTATCTTGAGTAGGATTAAGTGGAGGTGGAGCTCTTTCTGAATCATGAAGACCTGGTCGTTGAACGGTATTCAGAGCTTTCAGGATCTCATCAGCATAGTACTCGAACTCCATTCGGGTTAACCTGGTTTTGGCGCGAAGTCTTTTATCCTTAAGTGCTTTCTTCACCAAAGACGGAGTAACCGAAGTCTTATACTCATGAGCAAGAAATGCACACAAGTCAATCGGACTACGGATACGGAGATATAGAACATCTCTGTCAGCGTCCGTGATTAGATCATATTGCGCCGCTGCCGTGATCCAAGCCTGTGGCGGTGCAGTCTCGTCAATCTCCAACGTGTCTGCCAAGTCTCGTGTGCTTGGTTCAGGAACCGTAGATTGTTGTGCTTGTTGTAGAGGAGTAGAAACGCGAACATCTGCTGGTTCTGATTCAAGCATCTCGGCGGTGTCATGAACGGGTGAGTGTTGTGCAGCTTCAGGTTCCGTTACTGATTCTGCAATCACAGGAGCAACAACAACAGGACTAATAGGGTTAGTGGTAACAGGTATAGATACAGCAATAGAAGTACCGGGAATCGATGAAGCTGTAGTAGCATTCACATCGTGGCGCCACTTAGATCGTCTTGATTCCGTTGATGTTGATTTGTCCTTTTGCGCTGCATCTTTCTTGGACTTGGTTCCAGACTTAGCAGGTTTCTTGGAGCTGGTAACCTTATCTCCCTCTTTTGGCTGTTTACCCCCATCATCATCCTCATCGTTATCCTCATTGCTCCCCCTAGCACTCTCCTCATTACCATCACCACCATCATCGCCATCATCATCATCATCATCATCCTCATCCTCATCATCATCACCATCATCGTCATCTTCATCATCCTTTTCTTCTTCTTCTTCTTCTCCACCTTCATCTTCACCAGTACCCTCTTCTTCTTCACTTTCTTCCCTTTCTTCCTCAGGTAGAATGTGGTATGGTACCACACTTCCAAACGTTTTAAATAACCTATCATCCTCCATGATAGCGTCATTCAGGGATTTGTAGAGAGCCCGTTGAATCCTAGATTTATCAAACGATCCAAGTTCCCTCATTCGAGCTTTCAGGATCTTCTTCAATTCAAAATCCGTCAAGTCATAAGCAATTTTGTAGGCGGATTTAGAAGGATTGGATGACTTGATCATCAAATTATCAGCCGCGAGTGTCTTCAACTCATCACGCAGTTTTGGCATAATAGATTCAACGGATTCTTTTACTCTCTCTTCAACAGAAGCTTCAAGTGCTTCTTTCTGCTCCTTGTATCTATCCCTCATCGCTTGAAGTCTAGTGATACGTGCAGCATGCTTATCCGCCTCAGCCTTCTTAACCTGAGCTAGTTCTTCTGCATGAGCTTTTCGCGTCAATTCCATATCTGCAGCGAACTTAGCAAGCATCTCCTCTTGGGCTTTCCTAGATGCTTCTTCACTTTGAGCTCGTCTATGTAGCTCTTGGCGAAGTTCATCCATTTCTCTTTTGTGATTATCCGTATGTTTATCCAACATTTCGGCCATCACCAATGCAGCCATTGTAGATGTTGCAGAGCTGCTCTGGGTTGATTGAAGAGGCTCGGTTGTTACTACGGTACTAAGGATGGGAGTTATTGGTGGTGGAATGAATGGTGTTGAAGCCGGTCTGGTTGGTAAGGGTTGTATTGTTGGAGGTTGAGTTGCTATAGGTTGAGTTACTAACGGTTGAGTAGACACCATGATTGTAGGAGCACCAGACTCCTTTTCAACACTTGCTGAAACAGGGATTGATGGCTCCTTCGAAGTAGAATACCGTTCAGGTGACCCAAACTCATCAATATCCTCTGGCTCCTCATACTCTTCTTCAATATTTATCCTTGCACCTGAACCACTACCGCCCGTATCTTTCCTACTCCTTTCAATAGCTATCTTCATCATTTTTCACTCCGTCTTGTCAAGAGTAGGATCAACAACATCTTCTTCGTCACGTAGAACCATCTCATCAGCCTTACCCTTTCCCTTCTTAACCTCAGTCTTCTTCTTCTTGGTTTCGGGTTCAGGTAACGCAGCTGGTTGCTTGCGTTTACCTTTACTCTTGACCGTAGTAGATGAGTCTTATCCAGTCTGAAGGTTTGCTTTTAACTTCTTGATTTCTAGTTGCAGTAGTTTGTAATCAGCAGAACCTTTAATTCTATCCGTCAGAAGGTAATCGGGAATAGGACCAGGAATCACACCACCAGATGGTCCTTCATGCCTTAAGTCCACAATATGATCAGCCTCTTCAGTGTGATGACGACTTGCTGCACGCCTATCAATTGTAACATCATTCTTCATACAATAGTTAATGATAAGCTTGATAAACCGAGGGTAAGCAAAGAAATTAGTCTTCAGTTTCTTGTTATGGAAGAGTTGAAAGGTGAATTCTTCCCATAACAATAAAGCATAATCTGCATTTGCGCCTTTGTACATCCCATGGAAGATGTTCATTATTGGACTGCGCAAAGCATCACGCCCACTTGTTTTTGGTGTAAGACATCTACTGAGAATACCCAACAATGCTCTCCAAGGTTGTCCTACTTTAGCAGTGGTAAACTCAGACGCAGCTCGTATGTCAGGACATCCAATAGCATCGAATAACTCCATGAGTTCGTCTTTAGTAGGATCCCTCGAAAATACCATACCTTTGGGTGAATCCCGAATGCCAAATATCTTACGGAAGTCTGAAACCTTAATTGTCTGCTGCTTGTTGTCGAGAGTGAAGGTGATCTTGTTTGAAGTAATTTCCTTGGTAGCCCAAAACTCATACATATAATCATAAGGCACCGAGGCAGTACTCCTTTAGGCATTCTTGAAATGAGATTGATCAAGAATTGCTATGGCGACTTTGAAACCATGGTGAGTGGATTTTGAGACTGGTTTTAGCCGGTGGTTGTTTGGTATGAACTTGAGTGTTCGTGCTTCGGCAATTGCGGCTTCTCTAGAGTCTTGGATTGCTTGTACTGTTGGATTAGTCATTGTATCTGCTTAAGATAAGACATGAAAGGTTGATGCACAAAAACATATATAGATATGTATCATTCTTATATCTAAGCATAACATATTTCAACAACATAATTCAACAAGTACTTATAGCATGCAAATACTATCAATCAAACAACTCTTCATCCGGAACTTTCCTTCATTCGGAACTTTTTCATCCGGAACATTCCTTCATTCGGAACTTCTTCATTCGGAAGTTTTTCATTCGGAACTTCTTCATTCGGAAGTCCTTCATTTGGAACTTCTTCATTCGGAAGTTCTTCATTCGAAAGTTCTTCATTCGGAAGTCCTTCATTCGGAACTTCTTCATTCGGAAGTCCTTCATTCGGAACTTCTTCATTCAGAACTTCTTCATTCGGAACTTCTTCATTCGGAAGTCCTTCATTTGGAAGTTCTTCATTCGGAAGTTCTTCATTCGGAACTTCTTCATTCGGAAGTTCTTCATTCGGAACTTCTTCATTCGGAAGTTCTTCATTCGGAACTTCCTTCATTCGGAAGTCCTTCATTCGGAACTTCCTTCATTCGGAAGTTCTTCATTCGGAACTTCTTCATTCGGAAGTTTTTCATTCGGAACTTCCTTCATTCTGAAGTCCTTCATTCGGAACTTCCTTCATTCGGAAGTTCGTTCGGAACTTTCCTTCATTCGGAAGTTTTTCAAAAAATTCCTTCATTCGGAAGTTTATATCCATGTTCATCCGGAACTTTTCAAACGTAGCTATGATGATTAATTCTAAGCGCGTTTGTGAGATTTAAAGCAATCTAAGGCAACACCACATCATCTAAAGCTATTCCGCATAAAACCCAACAGAAATCCTAATCAATTACTGCTTAATTTAGACACAAACCCTAATTTGGATTTAATCTAATTAAACGAATCATTTAACTGAATTTAAGAGATGATTTAGGCTAATTAGAGAATAAAGATTGATGTTTTTACCTTTTAAATCGAATGAAACAAATTGGCTGATTAAGAACAAGAGATTTGAGAGCTCGTGTGTGTGTTTTAATGGCGGCAAGAAGAGAGAAAGATAAACAGTGAAGGAGATAAAGAAAATGGGGGCGGGGGTTTGCATTTGACTTAGGTCAAAAGTTTTTTTTTTTTTTTTTTTTTTAACTTTCACACAATGTCACCTTAAGTCCCTATATTTTCTTATTCTTTTCCTTTTTGTTTATATCTTATCTTTTCATTTTTTCCTAAGCATAGTTAAATTTCGCCAACACAACTTAAGCATCTCAACCTATTAGCATATCTCCAAGATCTTAAAGCAATGCCTATCACATTGAACGAGCCCAAGTCGTTTTCTAAAGCAATACCACTCATTTACCATTTAGCCATTAATTTTCCACAATCACTTTTGAAAATCAATTTAATGACGAAGATGATTTAATATTTTCTCCCCCTTAAACGATGACCCGTTTTCTATTTAAAGAGTTGTAGTCATTGTTTAAAGAGTCAAATATTGATGAAAGCATTTCCAATTGATGTCTTGAAAAAGATTGATTCGTGGTGTCAATAAGATTTCTCTTATTATAACAAATTAATGCACTGAGACGTACAGAAATTCGCGTTAGACCAAGTTGTAAAGTAAACTTGATCCCTTTGCATGATTTGGCTTGTAAATCATGCCCGAGAAAATTAATTCCCATTGTGAGCCAACGTTTTCCAAGGAAATACGTGACTTTAATATGAAAACCGGGTTGCAGTCTGAAATAACTACAAGCCATTATGAGCATGTTTTAAAAAATGTACAACTTTTATACGGACTCTATTTATGGCACCGTGTCAATATTGATCGACATTTCTAAGGCCGTAAATATTACCGTACTAAAAGACATGCCCGATTAAAAAACGAAAAATATTTTTGGTTTTTCTGGATTTTATAATTTTTATGGTTTTTCTAGGTTTTATATTTTTTATGATTTTTGTTGGTTTTATATTTTTGTATTTTTCTTTTGTGGTTTATATATTTACGATAATATACATGATCACGAACAAAGGATACTCTGAATAGTTTACCACGACTATTCAGCTGATTCTTCTGCCAACTCTTTGAGAGTCGCTGGAGTGAATGATTTCATTCCAAGCTTGTCGATCAAAAACTCGATTCGTCCTCGATCTAAGGCTTTGGTGAACATATCCGCAAGCTGGTACTCAGTAGTGACAAAATACAGCTCGATCACTCCGTTCTCCACCTGCTCCTTAATGAAATGGTAGCGAATGTCTATGTGCTTGGCCCGGGAGTGTTGAACATAGTTGCAGCAAAGGGCAATGGCGCTCTTGTTGTCACAATACATCGGGATTTTGTTGAATCCCAAACCGTAGTCAGTTAATTGTGATCTCATCCAAAGGACTTGAGCACAACAACCGTACATGGCGATGTATTCAGCCTCCGTGCTAGAAATTGCAGCGCTTTTCTGCCTTTTTGAAGACCAACTGATCAATCTATCTCCAAGGAGTTGCACAGATCCAGAAGTGCTACGCCTCGTGTCTTGACATCCAGCATGATCGGCATCTGCTTATGATATTAAAGCAATAGAGGAATCTTTCGGATACCATAGACCACGATGAAGTGTTCCTTTTAGATACCGAAAGATCCCTTTCACAACATGTAGGTGCTTTTCGGTAGGCCGAGCCTGATACCGGGCACACATGCATACAACAAATTGCAAATCAGGCCTGCTAGCAGTCAGATAGAGAAGGGTGCCGATCATTCCATGGTAAAGTTTTGGATAGACAATAGTCCCATTCCTATCTTCATCTAACTTGGATTTCTCCACCATTGGAGTGTCCACGGGGTCACAATTTTCAAAGTTATATTTCTTTAAAGATTCAAGAGCATATTTGGATTGATTAATAAAGATGCCTCTGGGATTTTGAGAAATCTGTAATCCTAAGAAAAATGAAAATTTTCCCATCATCGACATCTAAAAGCGTGTGGACATTATCTTCTCAAAGCGATTTGACAATTCTATGTTAGTGGCAGCAAATATTATATCATCAACATAAATTTGTACCAGAATCATGTCGTTGTCCTCCTTGAGAGTGAATAGAGTGGGGTCCACCTTGCCTTTGGAGAAGCCTTCCGAGATGAGATATGTTGAAAGGAGATCGTACCACGCGCGTGGAGCTTGTTTCAACCCATAGAGAGCCTTCTTAAGCTTGTACACATGATTAGGAAACTCCGTGCTAACAAACCCATCCGGCTGACGAACATAGACCTCTTCCCTTAGTTCACCGTTCAAAAATGCCGTCTTCACATCCATTTGATAGACGATCATATTCATATGAGCAGCATACGCAAGGAATAGTCTAATAGCCTCCAATCTTGCCACAGGAGCAAAAGATTCTTCAAAGTCTATACCCAAGGCTTGTTTATATCCTCTAGCGACCAATCTAGCCTTATTCTTCAATACTGCACCCATCTCATCGAGTTTAACCTTATAAACCCATAACAAAGTAAGGATGTTAACCTTGTCAGGGAGAGGAACCAATTCCCATACTTCAAGTCGTTGGAATTCATTTAGTTCCTCCTGCATAGCTTCAATCCAAGATGATTGAGTCATAGCCTGCTGCCAATTTTTAGGTTCAACTTCGGAGAGAAATGCATCAAAGTAGCAATAGAGTGCGCTCTCTTGTAATTGATGGCGTGTAGAGACTGGTCGATCTAGATCTCCAATGACATTCCTAATTGGGTGATCTTTTGTCCATTTGGTGCTATGATTTTCAATCCTAGGTGGTTTGGAGAGAACAATAGAAGGAGCTTCTTCTGAGGTAGACGCGGCTGAAGGGTTTTCAGGGAACGATATACCAAAGAAAGGAAGCTCTTTTAAGTGAGCATATTCCAAGTCGTGATCAGTAGAATCCTCTTCCACATCATTAGGCACAAGTAGGGGTGATGATTCAGGTGTAGTTTGAGAATCACTTGGTAAAGGTGCATCCGGTTCAATGTTAATTGAAGATGCATTAGATAAAGGTTCATTAGCTTGAGCAACCACTTCAGGGATTGGAGCGATCACTACAGGTGATGGAACTTCATCAGTCGGGGGATCGAAGAATTCATCAAACAACGGTTGAAACAGTTTATCCCACTCAGGCCTTGTTGGTGGTAAAAATGATGTAGAAGTAGGATTATTGGGAACTAATCCGGAACTAATAGCACCGGTTCCCATCTCATGAAGCGCGGGTTCAGAGCTGTGTTGCTCAGAAGCCATCGTTGTCAGCTCATCGAAATCTGCATCCATAGTTTCTACAATCTTGCCAAGACGACGGTTGTAAATTCGGTAGGCTTTCTTTGAAGGTGAGTAACCAATGAAAATACCTATATCGGCTTTCGGTTGAAGCTTGCCCAAGTTCTCACTATTAATGTTTGGATAACAAAGAGCACCAAACACATGAAAGAATGAAACATCGGGTTTACGATCATGTAGAAGCTCATAAGGTGTTTTTCCATGGTGTTTCCGAATGATAGAACGGTTTTGGGTGAAACATGCAGTAGATATCGCTTCTGCCCACAAGAACAATGGAGCATTCGCATAAATAAGCATAGTCCTAGCAGCTTCCATAAGCGTACGATTCCGTCTTTCAACGACACCGTTTTGTTGTGGAGTACGTGCAGCGGATGTTTCATGTGAAATACCAACTCCTTCATAGTAATCACGAAGAGTCTGGTTGACGAACTCTGTTCCATTGTCTGTACGAATACGGCGGACAGTAGTGTTCAAACGTACCTGAATGAATTTCAGAAAAGTGATGATAGCCTTCGGTGCTTCATCCTTTGTACGTAGAAATATAACCCATGTAAACCTGGAGAAATCATCCACAATAACCAGAATGAATTTCTTACCGCTCACACTTTCAGTTCTCATTGGCCCACAAAGATCCATATACAAAAGATGAAGTTTTTCTTGATTGGTGTCTTCAGCTTTGGGCCTGTATGATTTCTTGGTACTTTTCCCCCTTGAACACGCGGAACATAAGTGGTCCTTGTGAAATTTGAGCTTTGGAAGACCACGAACTAATTCGTTTTTAGCCAGATGATTAATAGCATCAAAGTTAAGATGAGATAATCTGCGATGCCATAACCATGACTTGGTCTTAGATGCTTTAGAGAGAAGACATACTGGAGAGGCGGCCATCATGTCTTGTAGAGACAACGTATAAAGATTTGCACCACGAGATCCCTTCAACAAATCTTTTCCTTCCAAGTTGCGGATGAAACAAGTGTGTTGTCGAAAAGCAACCTCTAGGTTGGAATCACAAAACTGTCCTACTGAGAATAAGTTATGACCAAGACCTTCTACATAGTATACCCTTGAAATCGTAACGTTTCCAATCTGATATTCACCATACCCCATTATCTTTGCTATATGATCATTACCGAATTTAACCGTACCAAGAAACTTGCTGACGAAATTTCGGAGCATCGAGCGATCTCCGGTCATATGCTTTGAACAACCGGAGTCCAAATACCACAGGATGATTTGGACCACCTGAAAATATCACCACACGAAGACAATGTAGAGGTATCAGAATCTGAGTGTTCCTTGTTATTAGCAGGTACAGATTTAATAATCTTAGATTTGCTAACTCTAGGTTTCTTAGATTTCCTAGCCTTCTTCTTCCTAGTTGGTGGTGTAGATTCTAGTTGGCTTAAATCCTGAGGTATTTCTTCACTGATAGGCACTATAGTGGGAGCTGACCTAATTAAAGGGCGCTGTTTCCATACTTGAGTGCAAGTGTGCCTAACTAAAGGACGCTCAGACCTAACCTCAACGGATGCATTCCTAGTTAAAGGACACATTTTTCCATCTAATGTAAAGGTCCTACCAGTGGGACGCCATTGCCAGCCAACTTGGGCACGAGTTCTACCCGTTGGCTTCCATTCAAGACCATTCCTAATGGCATTCATTTCATTCACATGATCAATAAGACACAAATCATGACGTTGGGAAAACATACATTCATTACAATTCCAACAATTCAAATTAGAATTCACGAATGGTTTAGGCTTCTGCACAGGCGCAAAGCTTTTAGTCTTAACATGATTCTTTTTATTTAAAACTGAACTAGCATTCCTACGGTGAGCTTCTACGTTCTTCTTGTTGGTACTACTAGTGGAGGGCTTGATCTTATCTTTCTTGAGTGGCGATCCTTTAGCCTTAGTAGTCTCTTTTAATCCTGTAGAAGGCAAAGTGGGAACATTAGCAACAGATTTTAAAGGTGCCTTACTTGATTGTGCCAGTGACGGTTTTGCTCCTGGAGTCTTATTGAATGGAGTTACAGCAATGGGCCTATTAGTAAGTAGTGCAGAGCCTGGTTTACCTATGTATTGCAGATATGCTAAGCAATATTGAACTCGCTTAATATATTCATGAGCCGAATAATAGTAGCTACTTGAGGGATCTAAGGCATAAAGATCGTCTAAGATATCCCTAACAAGATCTACATGCTTAATGGCATTCCTCATATAATCATCGTAGGTAACCGGGTTTCTCTTGTGAAACGGGTTCTTATAAAGCACTACTGACTTGGTTGTTGGGGCACTAGTGGACGGTGCAGAGTCGGTAGCTAAGTTATCAACAACTTCTTGTTGGGTGAGAAGAAGTGTCTCTTTTAACTCGGCCAAAACCATGTTTTTGTCAATGAGCAGGATGTTTAAGTCAGAGATTTCCTCACACTTTTGGTTCAGTTGTTCAACATAAGATTGTTGCTGTGCCGCATTAAAAGCGAAGCGTTCTTCTAGTGAACCATAAAGAGCGGATGGTCCCTGTCTTGTCCGATCCATCTCCCCTAGAACAGACGAAAGTCTAATTTCTAAGACCTGATTTTTAGACTCTGTAGCCTCTAGTTCCAATTTTAGTGTTTCATTTGATGACACGTCTCTCTTCAATCTCATAATCTCTTCCTCTAATGCCTTAACAATTGCAATCATCTTGTCACTCGTCTCAACACCGTTTTCACAACTATTTGTTATCAAAATATCCTCATTTTGAGTTTGTTGTTTCAGTTCTAAAGATATACAATGTTGTTCTAGTTGATTAAAGCGTTTTGAAAGTAAATTGTAAGAATCTTGTAGCTTTAAAAACTCAGCGTTAGATTCGTGACAAGAATGATTATCTACCTCATTTACAGTATCAGCAACATTTACAGAGAGATCACAAACATCATCACAATTAATCATAGCGGATGTAAGCTCATTCGAATAATTAACATTTACAGTAGTAAGCACATCACACGAGATTACTGCAGACAAGAATCGGTCATATTCGGTTAAAATCTTTTCTTTTTCAATTAGTTGAAGTTCGTAAGCGGTGTCCATTTCATAAAACACTTTTTAAACTTCACCAATTTCAAACACAAGATTTTCCTTAAGAGATGCAAAACTTCCTTTTAGACTTTCGACAAACGGATTGATCTCATTTTTAAACACCTCGTTCATGTGTTCGAAAGCCCATTCTCCGGCGTTTAAGCCATTTGAAGTCGTACATTCCAAAATGACCTTGTCAAAATTAGTAAAGTATTGATTAATCTCTTGCAAGTTTAACCATACAATGCTAACAGGTGGAAGATTCTTTGGAATTTCCTTAGGACCTTCCATGTTGATAAGTGTAGGAAATGTACTAGGGTTTTCTTCCTCTAACATGTAGGTTGGTGCTGTGATGAGATCTTTGTCCATATGGAAGCGAATTCTAAAATCCGTTTTTGCAAGCTCCTTATTCATTTTAAAATAATCACACTCGGGATATTTTGCAGAATTGTATGACCGATCCTCATCAACTAAATCCTTACTTGTTCGATCATCAAAAATAACAATCGGGTCTAAGACCAATCCTAATTGGGTTGCATTATAAAGTCTAGGACTATGTCTTAAAGCTTGTTTTGCATACCGTGGGTTAGGAGGAAGGCCTTTTTGACGTGATAAGTTAAATTCTCTAAACGAAGCATCAAATAAGTGCACTAGTTGAGAAGCAGCGTATTGTCTTAAAAGCAAATAATCTAGACTTCTAATCTTATTAGTAGCATTAATCTCCATTTCATTCTTCTTAGACTCGAGTGATTCAAAATCCGTTTGAAGTTTTTGAAAATTAGTGACCACTAACTCCTTTTCTTTAAGTTCATTAGACAGATTTGCTCTTAAGTTTTCAATTTCTTGTAAGTGACCCATTTGTTTGTTTCGAAAGTGATCATATTCGGGATTTGTTAGAACACTAGACGAAGGCACTAATTCCAAAGTTTGAACTTTCTCGTTGCTTAAGGCAAGCTCATCAGACAAATTCTTATTCTTAGCTAGGGTTTCTAAGAGTGCAGCATTCATTTGGCTAAGTAATGTAGCCGGAACCATGACCAAATCTTGTTGAGCAGGAGTAGGCGTATGCGAAATGGCTCCCGGTTGTGATTCACTCAAAGTCTGGGGACTCACATTGATATTGATATCATTGACTGTCTCCTCATTTGAAAGACTCACCACCGAAGACTTATTCGAATCAGCACTCTCTTGCACAACTTGATGTGGTTGAATACTAGCATTAGTGGTATTATCGGTGGTATTAATAAGTACCTCAGATCTCTTTTCTAGCCCTAAGCTGGAGATAGTTGCCATGAGAGCAGCCTTTGCAGATTGAAATTCATCACAGTCTGAGTCATACGCATCGAGATCATCTGCTTGGTATGCTGCATTCTGTGTGGTGACAGTGTCTTGTTCAGCAATCCCTGGATCAGCAAGAAATGCAAGTTCCTCTTCATCAAGTTCCCTTCCTTGTGCCTGAGCATTCACCAGATAGATCTTCTCTGCAAACCATTGTCCATCCCTTCTCCTCTTGGGTTTCTTACAATCCCTGGACATGTGACCTTCTTCCTTGCAGTTGTAGCATGTAATCATTCTCAACTTGCCTGTGGAATTAGCCCGTGGAGCAGGATTGACCATTGGAGCAGGATTGACCGTGCGAGCATTTGTAGTTGATGTGGTAGGTCTCCCCTGATATGGTTGAATAGGTTGAACCATTACCCTGCCATTCTCAATAGTAGCTTGTTGGCGAGAATTGGATGAATTCCTCAACTGATTGTTGGTGGGAGCTGATCCCCTAAATCCTCGTTTGCTTAAAGTCCTTGTGAGATAAGCATACATAGTGGTTAACACTTCAACTGGGTCAGCACCTTGTTTGAATACAGGAATGGGGACTTCCTCATCATCACAGTACATTGCTTGGTCTTGATGAGCTGCATAATCACTAGAAGGAATACTCATTTGATCAGGGTAGCTTGTTGGATATGCTGCATTCTCTTGATAAGAAGAATATGAAGATTGAGCATAAGGTGCAATACTTGCTGGGTGAGGTTGTGTAGCATATTGTGATGAAGGTGCACTAAACCGATATTGTTGCTGATGTGAGGTGGGTGGTTGCGGTAAAATCGAGTATTGGGGGAAGGTTGGTGTCATGTAAGGTGATGGATGATAAGCTTGATGTCCCAAGATATAAGGAGTGTTGTTGTGAGACAAGCTTGGTTGATTCGCCATCAAAGCTAATGAATCAGGGTACATACCTCGAGGCGAACGGTGCATGATCACATGTTTCTCATGCTGCTGAAGGAAAGCATAGAGTTGATCCAAATTGCACTTATGCAAATCCCTGGTTAACTTAACATCGGTAATATACTCACCCCATTCAGCTTGAGGTAAAGTATTCAAGAATTTGGTGTTAACCTGGAATGGAGCAATCACGAGATTGTATACATTCAGATCATTCATGAGAGTGGTGAATCTGAAGTAATAATCGTGAAGCGTTTCACCTGGGTTGTACGTGAATCTATCAAACAGATCATACAACTGACATTCCCTTTCCTGTTTGGTGAGAGACGTACCTTGTAGCAACACCTTAAGACGTTCCCACAAATCCTTTGCCACCGTATACTGACTTACCATTCGATAGATGTCATGTGGAAGGGCTTGGAGAATGGTTTGAAGAGCCTTTTCGTCTGCATCTGCAACAAGTTGTTGAGCTGGTGTGAGTTCTTCAAATTCTCTTGGTCGAGTCACGTTGTTAACCACGATGGTACCATAGTCAAGTGGACCATTTAAAATTGACTTAACCATAAGCCTCCCATAAACCGGTTTTCCTTTAAGGTAAGACATCATCCGACCTTGCCATGCTTCAAAAACTTCTTTGATGAGCATTGGCGGGCGATTATCCGTTCCCGTAATGACGGAAATATCCGTAAGGGATGTCATCTGAGGCATTACTGAATTCGGATTCATTTTGTTAACTTCAAAGAGACAAAGATTATCGGTTGATCGAGCAGTGAAGTAAAGCTTGTGAATTGTGTTGAGTTTTTGTTGTAAGAAACCAAGATTAAATCCTCTAAAAAAAATCGTCAAAAAAACAAGTAAAATGACCCTTGATTCGGAACTTTTTTGTTGATTCGGAAGTTTGATTCGGAAGATTTGGCTTGGAATACCTTGATTCGGAACTTTTGGTTCGGAAGTCTTGATCCGGAACTTTCCCTTGATCCGGAACTTTTCCCTTGATCCGGAACTTTTCTTGATCCGGAACTTTCTCCTTGATCCGGAACTTTCCTTGATCCGGAACTTTTGGTTCGGAACTTCCTTGATCCGGAACTTTCCTTGATCCGGAACTTTTGGTTCGGAACTTCCTTGATCCGGAACTTTCCTTGATCCGGAACTTTTGGTTCGGAACTTCCTTGATCCGGAACTTTTGTTGATCCGGAACTTTTCGTTGATCCGGAACTTTTTGGTTCGGAACTTTTTCGTCCGGAACTTTGGTTGATCCGGAACTTTTTGGTTCGGAACTTTTGCTGGGTAATCAGAAACTTGTACGATGAACAGTCGATCAATAAAAATGAAGATTAAGCCCAGATTTTTACCAAATAACCCAAAAAGTTTTGTGATTTCTACACTAATAAGTAACAACTAATACTTATCTACTAATCCCAATCACAAAAACACCAAAAACACCAAGAATCAAGATGGATCTTCTTAAAGAACACTAATACAATCAAAAACTAAAAAACCACACAAATCATTACCTTAAATCACCCCATAGCTCGGATACCAAATGTAGAATCTTGATAACCTATGAATCTATGAAGTGGGTTGATGTTTTCTAGAGAGAGAAACTAGAGAGAGAAAGTGAGAGAAAACTATGTGTATTTTTATTAAGTGGAAAACACAAATGAACAACAACCAACCCCTTTCCAAGGAGGAAAGGGGTATTTATACTTCCAAGCCTTATGTGGACTTGGACCGGCCCATGACAAGCCCATGGACCGGTTCTTACTTAACTTAATAAGTAACTAATAACTACGAGCTATTACAACATTAATAATATTGTGGAGTGACCGATACTTCTAATATACGTAAAAACGTATTTCTAACATCGTTGATGACCAGTTTTGCTCCATTTTCTTTGCTTGGAATCACCTCTTTGCATGGCTTTAATACCGAACATGAAAGATAAATATATGACTCCGTTTATGTACATTACGGGCTTAAGTGGATGGTTTTTGTTTTAGCAACGTCTTTGGATAAACCTTACGAGCTAAAGTAAAACTATCATTATTTCGGAATAAGAGAACTAAAAAACATAAAAACAAGAACATCAAACCTTTACCAAACTGCATCAGCTTTGGGAATGGCTTGGAACATGCCGCCACCAATACAGCTCAAATTCTTACTTCCTACCAAACCATTAACAACGTGAAGATCGAAACTATTGCAACTAAGTTTTGGAAAAGCGTCAGCAATGGCTTTGCGACCGTCCCAGTACCAACATCAGCAATGGAATTTAACCCTCTAAAAGCACTACCATCTCCAACATCAACAGGAAAAACACATAGTTTTAGCAGCGTTTGTTATTTTTTGAACCAAATAAAGTGAGGATATATTTGCAAAGGAAACATGATTTCAAACCCGTTTCCCTTTTAGTTATTTTAGTTCTCATTTGGCATGTAAGAGATAGATTATATATAACTGATCCTTGAGTGAAACACCCATCTCCAGTAATCACATGGTTTATAATGACTGAAGTTACACCTACTAATACTAAGTGTTATCTTATGTCCTAAAAATAAGAGAACATATAACAAGCACATTTGCACACAGAGAGATGCTATATTAACGGAAGTATTCTAAGGTCTCCAAACTTTATAAAATATGGTGAAATTATCTACATCTTAGCACCAATAAACGCATATATATTTGTTATAATAATTATTACAAACTAAAATGTTTATTCAATAATTTAGGTATTATTTGATTATTTCTTTCATTATTAACAAAAACTGTTTACATTTAATGTTTTTTCTTTATTTATACGTATATTAGTTGCAAAATAATTTTTTAAAAGAAACCCAGGGTTAAAGGAGCCTTTTTTATATTCATTTCATTAACAAAAGTCAGGAACAATCGCTTTCAAAAGTAGGTTTATACCTCTCACGTCCTAGTTTCACTCACGGACAAATATACGTGATGTTTTAAGAGTGAAAAGTAAGCAAGGATTGAAGATTATAGTTTGTGATCAGGATAGAAACATATCTAAAATGACTATAAATACGGTATACAAAGAAGTGTTACACGGTTTTTGAACAAGGTATAGTAAATCTATATTTTCAAATGCGTTTTTCAATATTTTGTAATTTATAATAAATTATAAATTTTGTTCACAATTTTTTTTAATTACTTTTATATTTAACTGTTACGTGTTCACAGAATAGGCATTTGTTGTTCACTTTATTCGTCCTCACATACGTCACGGTAGTTGAAGAATAAAATGCATGAAACTCTATTATCATGATTGTTACATAATTAAGGGCTTATCAAATAATTCATATTTTTTTTATTATTTTTTCATTTATTACGAGAACCCGTTTATATTTTTTTTTAATCTTAACATCTGTTTGTTACTATTACAAAAACCACTCAATAAGATAAACCCGACGTTAGACGGGTCTTTAAGCTAGTAAAAAAATATTTATAAGTAAAAAGGAGAAAGAAAAAGAAAAAGAAAAAGAAAAAGAAAAGACCGAACTAAACTAGTTTATGTGTTTGTGTTCCTCCTTATCTCTCTCCGCCTCACACAATCTCATTTCTCATTCTACACATCTCTCTCTCTGAAACACACACATATCTCTTCTCTCTTCATTCCAGAAACCACCTGCTAAACCATCACCAAAAAGCCAAACCACAAAAAAGATGGTTCTAATGGCTAAACCATCTTGCAACCAAAGTCAAGATGTATCTTTATTGATGTTTTAGCCATTAGAGCCTCTTTTTCCCTTTTTCCAGATCTCAAATCACCAGCCACCACAAAAAGATTGTTCTAATGGCTAAACCACAGTCAAGATTTCATCTCTATGAAAAAATACGACTTCTTTAAGCCATTGGAACATCTTTTTCCTTTTGACATCCAGAAAGTCTCAAAGTCAACGCCAGAGACTCTTTACAAAACAACTTAGATCTTTTTATAGATCTATATAAGATAGATCTATGGATGTATACATATGTTCATGGGTCGTTAACAGATCTCTATCTTATATAGATCTATGAGAAAATTAAGTTTTTTGGCTGGTGATACATTCAAGAACACGGATCGATAAAGTATACAGGTGTGTTTTGTTCTTTTATTAAAGTTTGGGGTCGTTTTTAAAATTTTATTACTCAACAATTAAAAAAACTTAACTACAGGGTCCATTTCGTTATTTTATGAAAGAAACATTTTGATCCAATAAACAGAAAACAAATTGGGCTTTTACTGGGCTGGGCTTATGAAAAGTTCAAAAATTTTAGACAGGCGGCAACTTGAATTTTTTTGGGGATTTCAATTTTTTCAGATTCATATATAAACCTTTTTTAGGTCATTTCCAGATTCACAATTCATTATTTCACTCACCCTAAAATGGATCTATACTTACAGCCTGCTGCTACTTCCGTTCGACATCTCTGTAGGCATCGTAGGTGTCCTTTCTCGAGCTTAAATCAGAATGATGTTATTCTACATGAAGATGAACAACACGTAATTCATCTTACCTGATCTCTGTTTTTGATTTTTTTTTTTGTTTTCCTACTTTTAATATGTTATATGGATAATTATATGTTAGATCTCAGGTGTACTTCGATTTGTGTGTTTGTGACAAGCGAAAGCTGCTGAAATCTGTGTTTTATGTCAAACTGAAACTTATTTAATGAATCATCTGTTATTTTTCATGTTTTAAGTCAAAATCTATCAAAAGTACAAAAATAAGTATCATTAGTTTAGATCTTATTTTTCATATGCTTTATTTCGGATTTAAGTTATCTTAAGTGGTGTTTCGGTGTAGGATTGAAGTTTATAGTTAAAATAGGTTATTTAATTGCCTAATATCTCTGCTAGGATTTAGTTTCAATCGGATTTAGTTAGCTATAGGATAAAACTGCGTTGTTCATCTTAAAACTGCTATTGTATTGATTAATGCTGTTTATGCATTTTCATATGGATTTAAGTAGTCATTTAACATAGATTCAGGTTAGTAATCAACTGTTTGTGAATTTTAGTTGATATCAGTTCGTTTTTCAATCATTTAGTTTACACAGTTGCTAATTACTATTTGTTTAAAATAGCGCGCCTGATGCGCGCTTGAGGCTGCCTCAGGCAGATGCGCTACCCTATTGCATCAGACACCCTGATGCGTTGCAATCACAGGATGCGCGGTAAGGCGTGCACATCAGGCACGTATCAGCTAAATGCTAGTTTTCTTAAAAAATATGGTTATTTGTTCATTAGATGTTTCTTGCCGTAGGCTTTCGTGTTTGGACTGCTTTTCGGCCAGTGTAGGTTCTTTGTATGGTACGTTGTTACGTGCTTGTTGTGACCTATATATGTGCTTCATGTCTCCCCTTGTGTAGGTTCTTTGTCTGGTATGTTGTTATCTCGTACTAGGTTTTAAGCCTGTCTTTGTATGCTATACTGCTGTGTGTGTGTGTGAGTATGTGTGTGTGTGTGTGAGTATGGGTGTGTGTGTGCGCTTTTGCGTTTTATGCTTACGTTCTTTGGCATCACCAATGGGTTTTTTGGGTGCACTTTCACTTGCCCGAGGTCTTTCTGGAAGCAGCCCCCCTACTCTCGGGTAGGGGAGTGACTGTCTACATCCCACCTCCCCCATACCTCGCGCCTGCGAGATTGGGTACGGTTGTTGTTGTTGTTGTTTTGTTCATTAGACCAGAACACTATATGCTTAAATTGTTGTTGAATTAAAGTGAAAATTGGAATTTTTGCACAGAACGTTTTTCTATTTTGTAATTATCAAAGCGTCGAGAAGTCGAAAATTATAAGTTGAAATAACGAGCCACAGTGATATAAGTGTTGTTTTATCGGAAAATTTTATGTCAAACTAATTCAGTGGTAAAATGGCTCAACAGCAGCTGTTGGGAACGGTGCAAACGAACAATCAAATTTCTTCTAATTGGCTTAAGTTATTTCATGCGACTAGATAAAGATTTATGCGTTATTAGGTTGTCGTATACATGTTATATAACTTATTATTTGTATATAGCAGTTTTTTAATTAGAAAAAGTCGGTTCTTACTCATATGCACATAGCAGTTGGATGTTTTGATTCCGCTGTTTCTTGGTTTACATCACTTTCTAATAAGGGACAATGGCAAGAGTTATTGTTTCCATTATTTCTTGAACCTTGGTCTATATAGGCTAGCATAAAAGTTAGTTCAAGCAGACTTGGTTGTCCCATCTCTTGTTTTACAAGCTCATGTTCTGTAGTTTTTGGTTTCTTTTGCAGCCGATCAATGAGACTTTACTCTCATCCATGAGCAAGAGTTCAGTTGTCGCACATCCTTGGCATGATCTTGAAATAGGTACTTCTAGTTTAATTTAAGTTTTTATTTGGAATATGATTGTATCCACTAGTCATTACATCTTCTTGATCCATTTCAGGACCTGGTGCACCAACTTTCTTCAACTGTGTAAGCATGAAAATTAATATATTCCAAATTTTGAATAATAGATGTCTTTTAAGTGTCGTATTTTAAATCAGATTTGTATTCATATGATTGCTGAATCATGTTTCATCTTTTTAGGTGATTGAAATTAGCAAAGGAAGCAAGGTCAAGTATGAGCTCGACCATAAATCAGGACTTATCAAGGTAAATGAAGATGAAATTTATATGGTAGTGGTCAAACAGGGCCGGATTGACCTGAAACACTTGCCACCTGCTTTATTATATATGAATAAAACCATATTTGAATCGTTTTTTTTTTAAAATTTTAATATTTTTTCATCTGGTCGGCTTGAGATAATAACCTGAATTGACCCGTTGAAACTAATTAGTCAAAATATGAGTTCTAAATATGCTTTTTCAGGTTGATCGTGTCCTATACTCATCAGTTGTGTACCCTCACAATTATGGTTTTATTCCACGTACTCTCTGTGATGATAATGAAGCGATTGATGTCCTTGTCCTCATGCAGGTATGGAAGTGTTTAATTTTTTTAAGGCTGAAACATATTCACATTAGTTGTTAGTTTAAAAGTTTTGCTTATGATTAAATCTGCTAATCGTATGATACAGGAACCAATACTGCCGGGCTGCTTCTTACGTGCCAAAGCTATTGGCCTCATGCCCATGATTGATCAGGTAATTTATATGGTCATATTATTGTACATTTATGTTCCTCTTTTGCATTATGAACAATTTTACTAACGCATATGGGTATCTATCTTCAGGGAGAAAGAGATGATAAAATCATTGCTGTGTGCGCCGATGATCCCGAGTATATGCACTACACTGATATCAAGGAGCTTCCACCTCATCGTTTATCTGAGATTCATCGCTTTTTTGAAGATTGTATCCTTTCAACCAAATTTTGGTGGTCATGGTTCAAGACAGGTATTGTTTAAAACGGGTCAAATATAAGACCATGAATAGTAAGTAGAGTGATTTGGTATACGGGTCAAAATTAAGAACAGGTTTGTAGACGTATATCTTGTTTGTCTTTAACCATTAGTTAGACAAGAAGAACGAAAATAAGGAGGTTGCAGTCTATGATTTCTTGCCAGCCGACAAGGCGATTGAGGCAGTCAAGTGTTCAATGTAAGTAAAATCTTTTAATGCCTTTAAAACTAAGTGGATTCACTATCCCCTTTTGTTGCATATGAATATGGATATATCCACTGATCATTATGATCTAATTTGGATATTCTACGCACTGTACTGTATTTGCATTATTGATAGTCACTCAATCTAAGAAATTAGGGTTTCAAAAAACACAGCCACTCCCACTACCTTGTAGCTGATGATCAGATCTTAGATAGGTATATTGCACAGAAAAGTTTGGGTGGGAATTGTGGATAGTTGATCAGATTTTACATCAGTATTTAAACTGTTCATCAGCTTCACCACGCTTATACACGTATTTGTGGTTTTTTTCTGAAGGGATCTCTATGCAGAATACACTGTGGAAAGGTTGAGGCGTTAGACTCACATCTATTGGAAGCTGCTGCTGTCACTTATTGTTTTGGTTATGATTACAAAAACTATTGGTATATCTCTACTACTTGTATTTTACTGAACGAAACTTGCGTGTCATTACATATCGCAGACCTGCTGAGCAAGAAATTTGGTAGTTATGTCATATAAGTATCTCTTTTGTGTATTAATTGTTTTGATTTGCGTGGTTTTAAGTTTTTAATTAAACTTAGTCTTAAGCATCTTGATATTGTTTAAGTTTTTGATGAAACTAACTTTATCAGGAAACTAAATAGTTACGTAGTAACATTGTTTCTAGATAAAAGAAGCAATACTGAAAAAAATAGTACTAGTTTTTATGGTTATTGGCTTTAGATTACCTTAATTTTTGATTGTTTTGGTTGTAAGGTTTTATGTTAGGACGCAAAGGAGTTGGTTAGTTAGAGGTTTTGTCTCGTTTATTATATTGTTAAGTCAAGTATGGGATTAGCCGATGGTTTATATAAGGTCTTGGTATTCCTCCTTCAAGTTAGATTTTTGGAGCTGAGTTCAAACTTAGGCTTATAAATGGGTACGAACCTAGAATGGGATAGGTTCGTACAAATTAATGTTAACTGTTTCTTGCGAATCGTTCTATCTTTTTATCTCGATTTGTTAGACGGTTGGTTAACCATATATCTCATTGCATTATTGAAACAAGATACGGAGTATATCATGATATATGTTAATACGGAGTATGTATATGTTAGGGAAGCGGCATGTTTATTAGGTTCGTAATTGGCTCTAAACAAGAACTAAACTACATTGGACCACCTTAAAATTGGTTGAGGTTTTTCGTCTCGTCATAATTTTTCTTTGTTTGATTTTGTCCGATACAACACCTACCTGACTACTATATATGTAGTACATCTTTGTGGCATATAACATACAAAGTGCACGCAGCGTCTCCTGCAAAACAACCACCGCCAGTTTCTCGGAAATTGTTGCAGACAACTTGCCTTGTTTCTGTAAACGCTTTGTGCACCATTCCAGAAAACCCATTTAGCCTGGTTCAATGAATAAAGCCGGCATGGCTATGAGTATATCTTAATCACATTTCTGCACATTTAATCATAATTTAGAAAGAGAAAGCAAACATAAAAGCGTTCACCTATTTTTGAAGTTTTATAAAAAAATCGATGAATATGTTATTCATCGATTTTTATAATGCAACAAAAAAAGATTCCTATAGACTCTTAGTTTAACATAGACTTAACCAACCAATCACAACAATCCGTTTTCATAATGTAACAAAAAAAGTCATTTAAAAAAAATTAAATATCTCACAAACCGTTCATCGTTACGTAAAACAAAACATATTATCGCGACGACAATTAAATCATCTATCTATCGATGGGCACATGTATATATTTTGACGAACTTTTTTTTCGACTTTTTTTCTTAAGTCACGTCTGGAGAGAATCATATATGATTCTTCACGAATCATATATGATTCTTCACGAAACATATATGATTCTCAGAAAATCATATATGATTCATATCACGAATCATATATGATTCGTGACGAATCATATATGATTCGTGACAAATCATATATGATTCTCTCTAGACGTGACTTAAGAAAAAAAAAGTCGAAAAAAAGTTCGTCGAAAGTATATACATGTGCCCCTCGATAGATAGATGATTTAATTCTCGTCACAACTGTGTATTTTTTTTCGTTTGACGATTTACCGTTTGTGAAATATTTAATTTTTAAAAAAGTGGTGGGAAGTGGATTTTTCGAAAAATGGGTGATTATGATTGGTTGGATAGATTTATGCTAATTTAAATGTATATATATCTTAACTCTGAATAACATATTTATATTAATATTTTTAAGCTTTATTTATTTTTAAAATCTTTTCGAAAAAAGAACTAAGAACTTTTTCACCCGAAAGAAGTTAAAACCTTTTTTTCTTTTCGAAAAGAACAAAAACTTATTTTTGCAAAATACATTCTTCGTCACATTCTTATTACTTGAACAAGAAACTTCAGTAGCCCTCATAGTTATTTTGTTAGCTTGAATGCACGATGACTAGTGAAATATTTCTACTTTTTATTTGATAGCCTTCATAAACCATTACACTATTTTTTTTTTTGACTTGTAACCGGATATTCTAACAGTTTAACTCTTAATAGTGTTTTGGATCTTCTGGGTGAACATTATTATTTTTTTATTTAATGTATTTGTTTTTTGTAGTATACACGGGTCGAGCCGAGTCGAGCTTCGATCTCGAGTTTTATTGATCGAGTCGAGCTCGAGCTTGAATTTAGAGGCTCGGTCGAGTTCGAGTCGAGTTTCGAGCTCGAGTGTTATAAGTCGAGTCGAGCTCGAACTTTGTGATACTTGGCTCGGCTCGACTCGATTACACCCCAATATAGTGCCAATATTTTCAGCCAAAGATCAAACCACAAGAATGTATGGGCACTGTTTGTTCATTACTTATTATTAATTGGCTCAATGTGCACATGTAAGATAATATATGAGTTTTAATTGGCGTATATAAAACACTAAATTGATCACTCGGGATCTTTTATATTACATATTTTTTTCCTAAATTTTAAACAAGTATTATTATATTGTTTTTTACTCGTTTTAGCCCGCAACCGTTTGGCCTGTTCTCCGTTAGCCCCTCACTTATTTTGCCCGTCATTTGTTTAGCTCGTCGTCTATTTTCCCGCTTGTGCCTGCCTGTTTTGCCGCTTCTAATTCAAAGTACCCTGACGTATTCCAAATATAAATTGGACGGAGTGGCCATAAGTAATAAAAGCACCCATTTTACATAAATTGCTACGCGGATCTTAAAGGTCTCCAAATGAATTTGATGCAACACGAACTGTAGCCCCACAAGGGAAGTTCAATAACGTGTCTCGGCTTTTATAATCAATTTTATAAGCATTTATTACCAAAATCTCCAAAATGAGTGTTTTAACCAATGTTTGAAACCCGGTTTTTAAATCGATTTGGTCGAATCATCGGGTCTGGATTTCTAAAAAAATTTTTTTTTTTTATATTTTTAATAATTAACAATAATTATATAAAAAAACCATAAAAATTCTTGTATATTGAAGGTATAAATTGTTTACCAATCAATATAATATGTCAAAATAAAATTCCGTCGCAAACACGTGAAAATTTACATATTTTTTTTCCAAAAAAACACGAAAAAATCGAACCCGGTCGGGTCTCGAGAACCGGGTTGACCCGGTTCATCCCAAACCCGGCGGGTCAATCCGGGTTTCAAAAATATGAAACCCGGGTCAATATTACCCGTTTTTTTGACCGGAACCAAGTCAACCGGAACCAAGTCAACCGGTTGACCCGACCGGGTTGACCCGGGTTTCAAAACGTTGGTTTTAACGTATTTATGAAGGTGAATTATTCTTGAGTTATAGTCTCCTCACTTAATTATGATTTCTTTCATTACCAACCAAAGACAAGTTAGTGCGAGTTCCAGCGCATGTCAAAACTATGTTGTACGTCCGGGAATGGTAGAAACCCCTAAGGATACACAAACAATAAATGACCAATGATTGGTTATGATTCACTGATTCCGAAACTTGAACGATTTTTTTGCAGAAAAACTAATTCAAAAAGTATTTATTTTAAGGGACGATAGAGGCTGAGGGGATAGGGTAGCTAGCGGGTGCTAGGCCTCCCCCAACCAGCCCGGTAAACCCATATTCACATAGCCCAAAACTTCATTATTCCAGAAAATTCAAAGGTTGGCCCCTCCCAACTCATGATTTGATCGGCTTTCACTAAGATAAAAGATTATACAAACTTCACAAAGTATTACTGCAGAGTGCAGATCTTAAAAACAACTTATCACCTCATAATTTTGCTGTCATTGAATAGGGTATTGAATGCTTTTTATTAGAAAGTTCCTATTTATGATCACATTAGTATTGAATTGATGCGAGAGTTTTTTTAGAGAAGATTAATGATTACTTGATAACTATTAATTGCTTGTATAATTGTATGCCTATTATTTGGCAAGTTTTTATACATTAATCTATAATAATACTTCATACTATCTTATAAAAGAAATTAGACACTTTTTTTTCATTCAATACAAAAAAATAAATAATACAACATATACAACATAATATACAACATAGTAATGCAATCAAAAAATTAAATTAAAGTAATACAAGATTTTAATGCACATGTACAACTTTATGTCTATATTATATGCAAATCATTTAACTATACTTAATTAAAACATAATTAATAATACAATTAAAACACCTCCTCATCAAAATTTACAAGCAAAACAACACATTATATAAATCTCATCCAATATTTTTTCTCTTTTTCCTTGCAATTATATGTACAAACCACCTTTAAGTTGATCTTCTCATTCAAATATTTAAAAGAGGTTCTGTCAATTCGCACTTAATTGAGTTCCAAAAATAAAGTTACACATATTACGTATTACATATATGCCACAAGTAATAACATCCCCATATCAAAATTACGTTTTTGAGACATGATGTTTGTCACACCCTCAATTTCACTCATGTATATAAATACAAGAGGATGTGACTATCATGACAATCAAGAGACCTATATATAAAGAACGACCATTTGAAAGTCGTTTTAATTTCAATAAACATAAATAACTTGTCCCAAAAGAATTGTTTAATACATCATGATGAAAAAAAATCAAACTTTCCAAATATCACAACATTTAGATTTAAGTCTCTCAAAAATCATGATAAATTTTATTATCTCCAAGGCACAACCACGTCACTCCTCCGTCGTGACACATGAGAAAAACATTGCTAAAACGTCAACATAAAGGTCGATGAGTTTATAGGTTTAAGTATAGATAGTGTGATGAACCATAAGATTATAGTTAGGCAACCGACAAATAATCTTATAACAAATATAAGATTATTATCAAATAACATACGTTTATGATGTCCTACGTCTAAGCTCATGCACCGAAGCGTTAACCGTACCAACAAGTTTATATGAGAGCCCAAGCAAATACTACCCCAAAGTATTCGTAACATCTCAAATGTAATTGTATCCAATTTGGTCACACAACAACATTAAATAGGGAGGCCAATCCCAATAGATCTATCCATAACATTTACGCTTACACAAAGTAATTAACGGTTCATGATAGTGGGCTAAAACATCTAGGGGTATCGCTACTTAGACATCATGTAGGCACGTATGAGTTTTCATGGTACTTATGTTCATCCGTAAAAACAAACAATATTCTCACCCCAAGTATTTAAAAGCAATTAAAAGTGGGGCTATAAACTCACCTCATAAATCAAGTATGATGATGGAACGTAAAGTAGATTGAGGATGTGATCACGCTATCCACAACCTAGTTAATCATAATGCTATGTTACGACATCTAAAATTACACTAATAAAATGCATGATGTCCTAATGGTACTTTTGACAAAGCATTTCGTTTATAAGAACGTGACTTTAGTATACGGTTTTGAAAAAGAGCATCGGGCTTAGTATTATAAACCATTACTTATATTTACAATTTAACTTTGGGCCCAATAAACCCAGCCCAAATCAATTATCCATAATTATTATCAAATATGTTTCGGCCCATGATGTTTAGTACCTAACTGAGTCCCAAACCAGGTCTGTCGATATTAACAAGAAAGTGATATATACATTCATATCCCACCCCCAATTATTCATTATCTCTATCTATCTCTCTCTCTCTCTCTCTCTCTCTCTCTCTCTCTCTCGTATTATTACTCCCACCGTCTCCCAATATTATCTCACTATAAACAATAAATCAAACCTGGTACTATCACAAGATAATCAACCGAATCAATCACCATTATCAACAGTCGATCCCTAAGATATTGTTCATAAATCATTACGACATCTCTACCCAGTATGGATAACCAATCGAATGATGTTGTTACCAGATAAGTTTTCTTCTTTCTTCTTCTAAAAATGTTTTAAAACCTTTGATTAATCTTTTGAAAAGCAAACATGGATTTATAAGTCTTTATACATAATTAGGGTTTCGAAATATTGGGGCTTTTCTTAATTCGTGGTCTCACTACAATTAATCAATGATTTCATATGTATATTGGTGTTAATTTCATCATGAAACTAACTCATGAGTCATTAGGGTTTCGAAGATTTGGGGGTTTCCCAAATCTTGTGTTTCTATTTATTAAATTATGTTTGTGGGCTTATCTCGAGGTTAATTAATCAATCAAAATGTGTTTCTGAAAATTAGGGTTTCAAATAAATTGGAGGTTTTCTAATTTGAGGGTTCTATTATAATTAAACTGTGTTTATAAACTTCTCATGAGGTAAATTTGTAACTAAACGTGTATTTGAAAATTAGAGTTCGAATAAATTGGGGGTTTATTAATCCGAGGGTTTGCACATAATAAATTAGTGTTTTTGAACATAAAATTAGATTAATTTTACAATAAAAATGATTTACGAAAATTCTAGGGTTTATATGAATTGGGGGTTTTCTAATTCGCGGTTTCAAATGAGCATGGTTAGTCTATCTATAAAAGGAATAATGTTAATTTCTAAATTCTATTAATCTTATAATTACTTAAGGTTTTCCGCAGATTCATAGATGAGTCGGTTAGGGTTGTTTGGTTAATGTTGTTATTATTGTTTGTCTTTTTAAATCTCTTTAACCAGTTATACTAAAAATGACACAAAAGGTCTCGGCATGGTGGTAGTTACGAAAAGGGGTTCTCGGCTAAATCAACGTACATGGTCTTGGATCGTTGGTCATGTAAAGTAGGCATGGTCAACATTTATTAGTATCATCTTACCATCTTTTTAAGTATATAACCTAAGTCTTAATTGTTTTCGTAGGGTTTTGAGGGCATGCATACTATATGAATGCAAAATGATAAAATGGTGGACAAAAGACTCACAAACTTGAGAGGTTCTCGGCTGATGGGTTTGAGTAGTAGATTGGGCTTTGGCTCGGCTACAAGATTTCCCAATTGCTTCTCACAATTTGTCTAGAGCTTGTAATGAGGACTCTATTTTTGGAACCCAAATTTGATAAGTGTTTTTGTGTTTGTTGTTGAAACTGTGAGAAATGGGGTGTAGTATATATTTAGCATTTTTAGTCTAGGGTTATCACTAAACTGGTTTTGCAAACTTGTGATATGCCCAGTTGTGGCAAACTCGACATGTGCTCTGGCTTGTCGTGGTGATTGGAAGGATATAATATATTTTCAGGTTTCATGTTTGACTTTGGTTGACCACAATTGAAATCAACAGTTTTTCTTACTAGTGGTTTACAAGTTTAAGTCCTTTCTTCAGTTTGTAAATACTTTGTATATACATTAACAATCCCGACTCAGTAGGGGTTTAATGGGAAATCTCGGCCCAACTGTAAATCTTAACAATATTCGGATAAAGTGCTTTCTAAATGATACTTCAACTAATATAGATGGTTTAATGTATGCTATAGTGTCTACATGTCTACACAATATAGTGACCAACAAACATAACGTTGTGTCTATTAAGGGCGTGGGCTCATGCATTGATAACTAGAATACAATCTAACCGGCATAAACCGATAGTATATCTAAACGTTGTACATAAATATGTCAAATGGTTATAAGAAATCACGTCATTACACAAATAAGACGCAAAAATTTCAATTTGTTACATTCGCTCTCCTTAAAGAGGGCTTTGTCCGCAAAGCAAAACAAACAATATAATTTAAATCGACACTACGTTAGTAAACAAGTGAGGGTACTTTGCTTTGAATTGGTCCTTGCGTTCCCAAGTAAATTCCGGTCCTCTACGTGTATTTCAACGTACTTTAACAATTGGTATACGACTTTGTTTGAGTCGTTTGACTTCTCGATCCATAATTTCGACGGGTTCTTCGACGAAAACAAGTTTATCATTTAGTTGGATTTCTTCCATTGGTATAATGAGAGTTTCTTCGGACAAGCATTTCTTCAAGTTGCAAATGTGAAAAACATTATGCACGCGACTAAGTTCTTGAGGTAGCTCCAAGCGATAGGCAACGTCACCAATGTGTTGAATGATTTCGAAAGGTCCAATATATCTAGGGTTTAGCTTTCCTCGTTTACTAAATCGGATTACAACTTCCCATGGTGCAACTTTAAATATTAATCGATCCCCGAATTTAAATTCCAACGGCTTTCGCCTTTTGTCGGCATAACACTTTTGAAGATCACGAGCCGCTTGCATACGACTCTTGATTTGTACGATTTTTTCCGTCGTCTCATGAATAATTTCCGGGCCAGTAAGTTGTGCATCGCCAACTTCCGCCCAACAAACGGGTGAACGACACTTTCGACCGTAAAGTGCTTCAAACGGTGCCGCTTTAATACTAGTGTGGTAACTATTGTTGTACGAAAATTCTACTAACGGTAGATGTCGATCCCATCCGTTTCCAAAATCGATTACACATGTGCGGAGCATATCTTCCAAAGTTTGGATGGTTCTCTCTCTTTGGCCATTCGTTTGAGTATGGTAAGCCGTACTCATATCCAATTGTGTTCCCAACGCTTCTTGGAGTGATTGCCAAAATCTCGAACAATATCGACCGTCTCGGTCCGATATAATAGAAATTGGCACGCCGTGCTTAGAAACGATTTATTTCACATATAATCGTGCCAATTGATCCATTTTATCGTTGTCCTTCTGATTTCGGTAAAAACACGCTTTTAGGAAAAAGACGTATAATGGGCAAGTATTAATCGATACGGTTTAGGAAAACCGTAAAGACGAAAAGTCCAAATTCGTTCTCGGTGGAGGTGTATGTTGTGTATGAAATTATATAAAATCAAATTTGGATTAGTGTCGTTTTTGGTTGTGAAAGAGAGAAAAATAAAGACGATTAATGCTAAAAATTATCCTACGACGTAAAAAAAACGCGGAATCGTAAAATCGACAAAAATGAAAGTTCACTAAAATTAACCAAAATTTTAATGTAAGCTAAGAAAAATATAAACAAAACAAAAATGAAAACAAAAATTTCCAAAAACTTTTTAATAATTTTATATTAATTTTTAAAGTTTAATAAAAAAACTCAAAATTAAATAAAAATGATGAAAAGTGAAAATGAAAACTTTTTTTACATGTAAACCTCAAATATATTAATTAAAACCTAAAAATTATTTTCCTAAATTTTTAAAACACTTTTTTCTATTTTTAAACTAATTTCTAAAATTTAAACTAAAAATATTCATATAAAATTAAATAATAAACGTAAAAATATAACTTTTGTTCTAAAAAATCTTAAACTATGATGAAACCCCAAGAAAAATGAAAAGAGCTAAAAATTGTGACCAAAGAAGCTGTTAATCAGCTTATTCAGTTCAAACTTATATAAAATAAGCAAAACAAAACACCCCTTAAATAAATGCTCTAGGGAAACTTATCAGTAAAGTCCCTAGGGCGCAGTGGTGAGTGTGTTGTGTGTTAGAAGTGGTGGCGCAGGTTCGAGTCTTGGCCACGCCAAATTTTTTAAAAACTATTTTTTTCTTTTTATAAAACTGATAAACAAGGACTAAAACTAATATGAAAACACAAAATCAAACTGAATTTAACAAGAAACAAGCAAGATTAAACTGAAAACGTGCCCAGATATGAAAAAAATGAAACAAGTTTAAACTCTTTGAATCATGTTTTGTCCGATATCTGATAAGACTAAAAAAACAAAAAACAATGATCGTTCTCCGATGACACAAGAAAACTAACTGGCATTTTAATAACTGATTTTTAGTTAGTTAATAAAAAGGTTTGTTGCAAGATCTTTGATCGTGTTGCTCGTACCCAATTATATATGTCGTTGTTTCGTTCTCGGTATCTTCTCGAATCGATCACGGTTCAAAGTGGAATTGTTGTTCTTGGTAACTAAAAGGGGGAGCTTTTGATCTATATCTACTAAAAAGATAAGTGCGAGAAGTAATAAAAGTAAACTAAAATCAATTAATGAAAATGAACTTGAATTAAAATTAAACAGTAAAGAAAATACCTTGGAGAAACAGCTGATTCGGAGTAATAATCCTTTATTCGGAATAATCAAAATTCATGCGGAATAATAAGTCTATGCAGAAAAATCCTTAATTCGGAATGTAACACTCATGCAAAATACTTCCTTGGTTTGGAATGTTGGTTGACTCGGAATAAACACTGATCCGGAACAAATCTATTTATTCGGAATAATGTGCTTCATGCGGAATCTGCTCATTCGGAATATTTATAACCTTCATTCGGAATCTGCTCATTCGGAATATTTGGCAAAAAGCTTCATTCGGAACATTTGGTTCAGTCGGAACTTTTGGTTCATTCGGAACTTCCCTATATCCGGAATATTTGGTGATTCGGAACATTCTAAACAAAAATCTTCATTCGGAACTTTTAAGAAAACTGACTCGGGATATTTTTGACAAAACTTTGATTCAGAACTTACCTATTCATCCGGAATATTGATTATTCCGGATGAACTGCTGGTTCGGAATAATTGAATGAGATCTGCTGATCCGGAATCTTTTGCTTGACCCGGAATAAATGCTGATTTGGAAAAAATGCTTCACCTGGAATATTAATTATTCCGAATGAAGACACTGATCCGGAATAACTAAATGAAAATGCTGGTTCGGAACACTAAGTTTATTCGGAATAATCTTAACTAAATTTTGACTCGGAATATTTACCCCAAAACCTTCATTCGGAATCTGGGAAAGCAGACATATGTGAAGAACAAGGGAATAACTTTTGATCACGAATTTAACCAAATCCACCAAGTTTTTAACCAAAACTTAAACCAATTTAACCACCAATCATTTACTAATGATAAACATCAATCCAAAACAACAAAAACTCAAAATCCACTTACTTTTGAAGATCGAAACCAATAAAATAAAAACCTTAGAACTTTGAATCAACAAGAAAAGGAAGAACAAGATGAAATAGAAACTTGTATTAAGGATTAAGATTCAAACAAACAAAATGGAAAGATTAAACTTACAAGATTGTGGAAGAATCAAAGAAAATGAAAACCACCAATCTCCTTAAGGGAGTTGGTTCCTACGAACTAGGAAAGAAATAATAGAAAGGAAAAAACTCGCTGAAAAAATGTGAAGGGAAGGTCTATTTATAGGCCTTCTCTTTGGTTGGTGAGTGGGCTTTCTCCCTTTCTTTTTGTCTTCTCGTCTTTTCAGAAAAGTCGACGTTTTTGATTTCAATTCGGGATTTGTCGATGAATAAATTCAACTCGTCTTTTAATTTCTTCATTTAATAGACTTGAGTTTCTTCGACATATGTAAATCTTCCATCTTTCGTCCTTTTCTTCGATAAATCTTCAAATAGGCCCATTGACTTCAAATCTTTTGCATCTCTTGGACTATAGACTTCGTCTTTTCGTCTTTTTCTTCGATAAAACCCGTGCAATCCCATGTTTTCTTCAACATTTATCCGGTTGGCTCTAAAAACACAACAAACACACAAACCACGCATAATTCCAAACAAATGACATTAAATACGCGTTTTGGTCTCGTTTTAGCGAGAAATAAGTGGTAAAAGGATGGGTGTTTTCACACCTATCAAATCCCCTACACTTAACCCTTGCCATGCCCTCATGCAATGCTACAATTTTAAAGCACGGTTTACATTTCTCATCATAAATAACCCACCTTGGCATTTATTAAATTCTAAACACTAAGGAAACCAAAAAAACAAAATAAGTAAAGTATTTAAAGACTTACATTGGGGTTTTAGATTGTCATGAATGTTCATCATTCTCAAGTTTCACGTTCCCCATACCAAGCTTAAAAACGAGATCATTGTTATTATAAGTTAGCAAACTAACACGAACTCATGTGGCCCAATTATTCACTTAGACTCCCTTATTCCTAGGTGTATCTCTTATATTCTATTTTTGTCTTGAATGATCACGAGGATGCATTGTTTGTCTTATTTCGATAGTTATTTAGGTTGAAAACAAAGTGGGACGATTTGATCAATAGTTAGCTAAAGGACAAAATATTTTAAAACTGCTTCTCGGGACCTCATAAAGTTCATATCTTGGCATAACTCGCTTCACGATTTGAGACCTTTCTCGGACCGATATTTGGCAGCGACTTCATACATCGAATCTTTGAGAGACGTTCTTGAATTTATGGTCTTCTCTTCATAATAGGAATTTCTTCACTTGAAGTTTTGAGAGATTCTTCATCTTTGGACCACGACTTCTTTCATTTTTCTCCAATCTTTATTTTGGACTTTGATATACAACGATCCGCCTCCTTTTAGGACTTGGATCTATTTATCCTCATACCTTGCTAGGGTCTTTTCGGATAGATTTCTCCATGATCTTTTGGGGAGTTCTTACTTTTCGTCGTGTGTCTCGATCCTTCATATTGATTTTCGATAAATGATTCTTCACATCACTTTTGGATCTTTAGCAACAAAATGTAGCCCTCATGCCTTGTTAGGGCCTTTTCGGACTCGCCAATCTTCGCATCCCGCTTCAATAAGTTATGCCTTGGCTATGAACTCTAATCAATACCGAGCAACTTTTAAACGATCTTGGGCTAGAAGCTAAGTAACTTTTCAAATCGTACAACCTTATTTATTGCAGATAAATTTATTAGCAAGCGATGGGAGAATAGGCTCATAATTAACTCACATAAATTCACGAAAGAATACCAACCTTATAATTGACTCTATCATCTCTCGTTCTCCACAATTTAAAATCTCAAGGAATGAGACTCGTGGATGCTTAGCCAATTAAATCACAGCTTTGGGTTTTTGAGTCATCTATAGGATCTTGCAAACTCTTAGACTTTTTCAAGTTTAGAATTTGCGTTTTAAAGTTCCCTTGATAAACGACTCTCTAGGATCAATTATAGGAACTTGCGAAAAGTTCTTGTTCTTAACCCGTGAGAGTTAAGACTTTCGCGTATTAAAGCTCCTTATATAAAAGCCTAGCAAAACTTGACTTAAACACGTTAAGGATACTAGCTAGAGTAAACTTAGATAAGTAAACTCGGGTTGAGTCAAAATATTCACGACTTTGAAAAATTTAAAACCACTTTATTGAAATTTTATTCTAGCAAGGAGAGAAAATAAACATAACAAAGGAAAATGCAACTATACAACTAGGCCAAAATAGATTAAAAATTTTGAAAAATGTCGAAAAATTGAATTTTCCGGTTAAATGAAGGCACTTTAATGGAAAAGTCCACTTAAAACTTCGATAGAAGTCTCCCCTACACTTAATATAAACATTGTCCTCAATGTTTAAGCATGTGGGAAAAGTCTCCCCTACACTTATGACATTGTGCACGTTGGTTAAATCAAGTTAAGGAGGAGACAACTAAAGTGATCAATTTCAAATGTTAGTATGAAGAAGATTGGATCACGATAGTTGAGAGATAGAACCGGATTTGCGGATAACATGGGAGCACGGTTCTTCAAAGATTCCAAGAGTGCACTTATCCCTGTAATCACATTACCATACAAACACAAGCAACCTAGATAGCTCCCCCTACACTTAGGATGAAAAACGGGAAAGGGGATAGATACTCGGGTTGCCTCCCGAGGAGCGCTTGTTTTTGTTAACCGAGTCACGAGCCTGACTCGGTCCCGAACTAATTCATGGGAAACGTGGTGAGGGATGGAATCATCTCATGAGAGATGTCCTCACCAAAGTACAACTTCAGACGCTGGCCATTCACCTTAAAATTGGTCCCATTTGGCTGAGAAAGCTCAATGGTGCCATAGGGAAAGACATTGGCGATGGTGAATGGACCAGACCAACGGCTCTTCAACTTGCCCGAGAAGATCTTCAACCGAGGGTTAAAAAGTAAGACTTGATCACCAACGTGGAACTCGCGGTTCTTAATTTTAGCATCATGGATAATATTGGTCTTCTCCTTGTAGATCAATGAGTTCTCGTAAGCTTCATTCCTCAATTCATGTAGCTCGTTGAGTTGAATCTTGCGAAGATCACCGGCTTTGTTGATGTCGAAATTAGCCCACTTCAAGGCCCAATATGCCTTATGTTCCAGCTCGATGGGAAGGTGGCATGCTTTCCCGTACACAAGACGATAAGGTGTACAACCAATTGGTGTCTTATAGGCGGTACAGAAAGCCCACAGAGCATCATCAAGTTTATCGGACCACGAGGCACGATGCTCTCCCACAGTACGTTCCAAAATTCGCTTCAATCCACGGTTGGATATCTCGGCTTGACCGTTGGTTTGAGGATGGTAAGAGGTGGAAAGACGGTGATTGACACCATACTTAGCCATGACTCTTGCAAATTGATCATTGCAAAAATGAGTCCCGCGGTCACTGATTATAGCACGAGGAACACCGAATCGAGCAAACAGTTGTTTCAAGAAATTACAAACCACCCTCGCGTCGTTAGTGGGTAAAGCTTTGGATTCAACCCATTTTTAAACGTAGTCAACGACGACAAAGATGTATTTGTTTCCTTTAGAAGAAGGGAATGGCCCCATAAAGTCGATGCCCCATACATCAAAGATTTCACATTCTTGTATGAAATTTTGAGGCATCTCATCTTTATGTGAGATCTTGCCTTGTCTTTGGCAATCATCACAGTTTTTAACCATTTGTTGGGTCTACTAGATGTAGATCTTGCAGCCTGTCAGGACCGGTGAATGACTTCTGTAATCACAAGTCAAATCACAAAGAGACTCTATACACAATATGAATGTAGAATACAAATATAATAAAGAAGAACATAATAACTATAAAGACTTGATCCTTTCTAAGGATTTCTAATATTGATAATGACTAGAACTACGTTTGATGAAGGTATCTCTAACCCTTCTGCCTAAGGTTCCTTTTATACTACAAGGAAACCCTAATACATCAATAAATAAAACGTGTAAAACTGATATGCATATCCTTTCCTAACATATCTCATGCATATCCTAACAGAATAATAAATAAATAATAAAGTTTGACTTCGACTAGGACCAGGAGCACGACTTACTCCTACTACTACTAGGACCAGAAGGAACTACATACCTCCTAGTCTACCTATTACATTGAACTATTACAATGGTCCTAACAATCCTCCCCTAAACTTGAATTTGACATGTTGAGTTCAAGTTTCCTGGAAAACGTGCAAATAAAGCCCAAGGATTAAATCAGCAAAACTAATAGCAGCATCAGCAAGATAAGAATCAGAGTAACCGACGCAACATGAAACACTAGAAGCTTCTTCAAAGCTTGGAACAAATCAGCATCGTGTTGAATCTTTTCAGCAACATGAGCAGATTTGATGAGCCTTTACCAAGTAGCTGCTCGCTCTTGGGCTAGCCAGTCTTTCTGGTGGAATAAGCATCACCCTGGGAGACTAGAACCCAGCCCAACTCTTAGAACGCGAATCAATGGTGAGTGGGAGTACCCTGATGATTTTAGGCAAACCATCACAGCCGTCAACGGATTTGATATGTCTTTACTAGAAGCCGTACCCCTCTGGACTCGCCAACTCTCAGCAATGAAGCATCGGTGAGTTGAAAACCCTATAGCTTTAAGCAAGCTATTATAGCTATCAACGGATTTGATAAGATCTTTACCAAGAGCCGTACCTCCTTGGATTAGCCACTTTTCAGTCTAGGACCATGGCAAGTGAAAACCATCCAGTTTTGGGTAACCTGGCAACCATCAACGGATTTGAGAATCGCACCAGGAGCCGTATCCTCAAGATGAATCAACTCTTTCTTGTCGATTAGACATGGTGAGTTGAGGACCATTTGTTGTGAGGACCAAGTCCATCACCAAGTGAAACCAGTAACCAGCACAATCACAATTTCAGTAACCAGGACCCATAGTGTGAAACAGCAAATAGTATCATATTCACAAGTATAAAATCCAAGATGTGTTAGAGTATAAGCAGATATTATATAAAAAGTATTTTTTTTTAAACTTATGCTATTCGTCTCTTGTTTTTTTTATTTTTTTTAACTATAAAGAAAGAATTTCACCAATCACTGTTCATATTGGTAAAAAGAATGATAATAAGAACAAATGAACAAAAAAATACAAAACAGAAACACTTACAGCCCAACCAAGTCACAAACCAGAAGCAACCTTCTTATCAGCTTTCAAACGCGCCTGAATGCCTTCCACCAATGCTGTGGCCATAGAGGACTCATTCCCTGATGGAGCATTTGAAATTTGCAAGTGACTAGCCAACATAGCCTCCATCGAAGAAATCGTCAAAGGATAATCCACGTCTGTCAGCATGAAAACCATATGACCAGATTCCAACTCCAACATATGCACACCACATCCTGCATATAACTTCCATCGCTGAATCACCCATTGCATCTGATCCTTCCATATGCCAGAAACAGGAGCATGAGGAGGTGCATCCAGCATCAGCTTAAGATCAGCCCATATACGCAGACCAGGCCATGAAGACACAGCCATGGGATCAAACGGCATGCCAGAATCCACAAATCCATATAAAGCCATAAGGTCTTTACGATCAACCCAAGACAACATACCCTGCAAACCCGAAGCTAATCGCACAGACCCATCACTCAAAGAAATTCTATGGGATACTATACCAGGAAGAGTTGTGGAACGCTCAACGGTCCAACCAATAATAGTTCCATTACCCAAAGGCAAATCAGAATCACTGTCAGAAGCGGCATCAATCAAATTCTCAGGATCACGCTTCTCATAAGGGATCGTCTTACCATGTCTAACCCGTCGATCAGATTTCTGGCGAAGCGAACGTCGAGGTGTGGGATCACTAGGTGTGGGTTCAACCTTTACCTTTACCTCAGCAGCAGCAGTGGGAGCAGGAGAAGTAGACTCATTAGGTTGCCCACCCAAGGGACCAATAGGAGCTGCACTAGAAGTAGGAATTGGTTGAGTTCCAGGAACCGGTGGTGATAATGATGGCAGATCAGGTGTAGCAGTGGTAGTTGTGGTGGTAGCAAAGGTGGTGGTGGTAGCATGTGTGGTGGTGGTAGCAGGTGTAGTGGTAGTAGCAGGACCTGAAGAAGAACCCAAAGGAGCAACCAAAGGAGAAATAGTGGTACCAACTGAAGTAGCAACAAACACCGAAGGACTAGCAGCAGAACTAGGAGTAGGATCAGATGAAGGACCAGTAGTAACAGCAGGCGAAGAAGAGGTCACCACACGAGGATGGTAGATAAATCGTTCCGGAACTGGTTGACTCTGACGCTTCACCATACATTCATAAAGTTCCTTGAGCTCATCAAAAGATAACGCCCGAACCCTGTCCCACTTCCAAGGAGCATTAAAATGAGCAGCGGACTGATACTTCACATAGCGCTGCATCTGCTTGCGCTCCTCAGTTCGGGATAAAGGTCTGTTCTTTCTCTTCTCACGAAGCTGTGCAGCAAGGGCCAACTGTTGCTTGCGCATCAACACCATGGCTCTTGGAATACAGTTATGCTCATCCACATCGTCACCTAAAAGATCAGTGAACTGGGCATAATCCCTGGTAAGAATAGTCAATACATGCATCCAATCACTATCACTCCAATGCATGGCATCGTGCTGAACTTGTTCACGCCTCCTCTGTTGAAGCGCCGCTTCCGCAGCCCTATCAGCTTCATCAATCTCGGCTTGAATCCGTTGAGCAACTTCCTCACCTAGCCTATCCTCTTCAAGCTGTCTGCGGGTACGTTTTCGAGATGGTGAGGGAGCATCAGTCATTGGGGCCTTCCCTTTTGAATCATGGGATGGACCAGCATTGGAACCAGCAGCATGACCAGAATCACCATCCATAGGAGTGGGAATAGCAGCAGGAGAAGGAACACTGGAGGATGTCGGAGGAACCGGAAAATCATCATACAATTTATCAGCAAAGGCAGCCTTTGCCAACAATGTCAAACCATCCTCAACACGCTCCGTACCCGCCTCATCAGAATCAGAATGGATCACATGCTTCTTTCGTCGTCTTTGCTGAGTCTCCAAAGCTTTGATGCGATCAGCCAGAGGAAGAACAAACTCCCTAGTAAGTTTCTGGTGTTGGTTCAAATCAGCTTCCAATGAAATAATCCGCTCATGATACCTGCACATAAGATCAAGCAACGACATAAGTGTAGTAGGCTCCTCCGCCTGCCCACCAAGAGAACTCGGGTCAGGGAAGGCGTCATTGGAGCCCGAAGCAACAGATGGGTCAACATATGGAGTACTAGCACCAAAAGGTTTATCAGCAAAGTGTGGAGCAGGACTAGGAGGTGGAGTTTCCACAAATGGAGACTTATGTGGTACTGAAGAAGGACCAGCCTTGGAAGGGGATGGTTTTTCAACCACCACTTCCTCTACCAGTTCCTCCTCAACCACATGAGAAGCACCACCAGTAGGAGCCTTCTCCTCCATGGGGTCATCATCAATCACAACAAACTCAGGAGCCTCCTCCTCCTCACCCATAGGACCCTGAGCCAGCCCCAGCATGGCCTCAGTAAGGGGCCTCCACTCCCCAGTAAAACCATGGACCATATTATAATACACTTTCGCAGTAAGCTTAGACGGCACATGTTCAGTCCTATCACGAGGAATGCAAACCAGTATTTGTTGTAAAAACCTAGGATACATGAGAAACTTCTTTCTAGAACCAACATTAGATAGATTACTAACCATCCCCTCAAATAGATAATGAGAAAAGTTAAATACCCTACCCTGGGCTAAGCAAATAAGACCAGTAGCCAAAGGAGTAGGGAAAGCATCCCAACTCCCAGACTTGGGACTCATACAATGAATTAGAAAATGCACCAGAAGCTTCCATTGGGGGGAAAACCTATTTTTCTGGAAGTTAAACCTCCCCCCATGATTGTATCCTATCGCAGCCATCCCCTCCAATACCTCCGAATTGGGGATGGACTCAACACCACCCTCATCTTGAAGATGAAGGGAAGATCGAATAGAAGCCTCAGTCACCACGTATGAACGTCCATCTATGGTAGCATGGAGTTCACGTGAACGACCAACCACATCCACAAGACGAGCAGATGCCCAAAATTGACGAATAACACTATCATAAATAGTGGGACATACAGTAAACGCATACCTTAGGTTGGAAGCTTCAATGAATTCCAGAATGGCAGCAAAATGTTCACGATATGGACCATCACCCAGATAGGCAACTCTGTTGTGAGCAGGTTGGTAAACGAGGGCAGCCATGGATCTTGAGTAATTGATTAAAGACGGAGTTTGGTTAGGGTTGAGAGAGTAGGATCGGTTTTGTGTGTGTGATGAATGGAATGATTGAGTCAAGGGGGTTAAATTGACCATAAATAAGGAAAATAGTAACTGTTCATTGACCCTTATTAATAGGGGGTTGCCCTTTCAAATTAGACATAATTGCATAGTAACCACTTGCCCCTTTTAACATAATTCCCAAATTCCCAATTTACCATAGTTAATTAAAAATGTAAATACCAGAATTGGGAGCGTTGACCAAAAGTCAAAGCACACAATGGTCAGACTAGAAGCAAAATGTGGTCAACAAAGGACAAAAAGAATGAACAGTGTCCCCGACCAGTACCAGAAGCCAAGCACCACTTGACAAAGAAGGATTTTGAACCACCAGAAGCCAACCAATTATGACTAGAAGCTGACCAATGAGGACCAGAAGCTAGTCATGTAATACCATAACCACCAGAAGTGAGCAAAATCCTCCACCAGAAGCAACACACACCACCAGAACCAATGTAATATATTGTTAAAATCTACCAATATGTTAGTCTGTCCTAATAATATATACACAAAGCCTCCCCTTAGGCTTAGCCTCCCCTCAATCCTAGACCTCAAGAATTGACCATCCCAATGTGAACCACCAAGTGGTTGAAGCGAGGACCATCAAATGCTTTAGTCAGCAAATCAGCAACATTATCATCCGTATGAACTTTAAGAACCTGTATCAGCTTCTTCTCATTGGCATCCCGTATAAATAGATGCCAAATTTCAATATGCTTTGTTCGCTGATGAAAAACAAGATTCTTCACAATGCAGATAGTGCTTTGATTGTCAATAAAAATTTTGGTGTTCATAAAATTGAAACCATAATCCAACATCTGATTTTGGATCCACAAAACCTGTCCACAACAACTAGCAGCAGTAACGTATTCAGCTTCTGTTGAAGAAGTAGCTACTATTGTTTGTTTCTTGCATTGCCGTGAAATAAGTCGACGACCCAAAAATTGACAACCACCAGTAGTAGACTTCCTGTCATTATTAGCACCTGCATAGTCACTATCACTATATGCTTCTAGAACAAAAGGTGATTCTCTAGGATACCATAAGCCCAGTTTAGGTTGAGCCTTGATATACTTGAAAATCTTCTTTACTGCATTTAAGTTCGAAACGTTAGAGTCACCTGGTGTCTAGAACAAGCACTTACTGCAAACATGATATCCGGACGTGATGCAGTCAAATACACGAGGGAGCCAATCATAGACCTGTACATGTGAACATTGACTGGGGGGTCTGGCTCATTCTTAAGTTTGACTTTAGCAACTTCATAAGGAGTTGCTGCTGGTCTAAGAGGATCCATGTCAAACTTCTAAAGAATCTCATGAACATATTTGTCTTGACTGATGAAAATCCCATCCGATTGTTGCTTGACTTGAAGACCAAGGAAGAAAGAAAGCTCTCCCGTCGCACTCATCTGAAATTCGCCTTTCATCAAGTGTTCAAACTCATCACACCATTCCTTCCTAGTAGAACCAAAGATAATGTCGTCCACGTAAACCTGAACAAGGATAATGTCCTTGGTATTCCTCCGAAGAAATAGTGTTGTGTCAATAGTACCCCTTCTATAGCCATTCTTTAACAAGAAAGTTGAAAGACGCTCATACCAAGCTCTAGGAGCCTGATGTAATCCATAAAGAGCCTTGACCACCTTGTAAACTTTCTTGGGATGAAGTGGATCTACAAAGCCCTTAGGTTGAGTGACATACACCTCCTCATCAATTTTGCCATAGAGAAATGCACTCTTGACATCCATCTGAAACACCGTAAAGCCCACATAAGAAGCAAAAGCCAAAAACAGACGAATGGCCTCAATCCTTGCAACCGGAGCCAAAACTTCAGTGTAGTCAATGCCCTCAATTTGAGTGTGGCCTTGTGCGACAAGCCTTGCTTTATTCCTTACGACAATTCCCCGTGCATCCTTCTTGTTCTTGAGAATCCATTTTGTATTGATTGCTGTCTTTCCATCTGGTAAGTCAACCAGTACCCAAACATTCTGAAACAAGAATTGCTGCATTTCCTCCTGTATAGCCTCCACCCAACTTTGATCCTCAAGAGCATGAGAAACGGACCTAGGTTCCACCTGTGAAAGAAAACAAGCAAACAAACAGTGTTGAAAGTCCGTATGATTATTACGCTTTTGATCTTCAATATAGCTCACAAGAGCATGATGATCAGACGAGGCCTTCTGCTGCATCCTGCGTGTCTTGACAGTAGAACTAGGATCTCCAATGATTTGAGTGGTAGGATGATCTTTGTGTGATTGCAAGACTGGATTGGAAGAGACCTCCACTTCTGGTGCCAAGTTATTGAGATCACCAACAAAGTCAGCATCATATGAAGCAGTGTTGAAAATCCCATCTACTGGTTGTGTATGAATATCATCCAGCTTGGTAGAAGACTTCTTTTGATGGTTCCCCAAATCAGAAGGACTGGAGAAACGAGTATTGGAAGAAGACTCACTAGCTGGAGTACCAGTAGGTGATAAGCTAGCACTAGGAGCAGAAGCTGGGGTACCAGGAGCAACTTTGTCAGTAGGCTTATCCAAGGGAAACTCAAAACCACCTTGAGCAGCTGCTGTAGTAGCTTCTTGTTGTTGTTTGAGTAGAGTGTCAATAGCTACTTGGGAATCCAGTACATCCAATGGAGTTGCATCACTAGGAGGAGTAGGAGAGACTGTGGTGGAGTAGGATGGAACCACAAAAATGTCATCCTCATCATATGAATCAGAAAAACTAGAAGGAACACCAGTACTAGAAGTTGCAAACACTTGTGGTCCTGCATCATGGTTAGTTTTGAAACGAAAATATCCTAACGAATCACTAAGATAATCAAGATCAAAATACCATTCAGGACCCTTGCCTTGGATGTTTGACTTCTCTTCAAAATACCTGAGATTGATAGTTTCAATGATCCGCTTGGCTTGGAGATTGTAGACACGATAGGCCCGAGAATGAGCCGAATATCCACAATGTATCCTTCATCTGCCTTGCCATCAAACTTCCCCAAATAATCACTAGTATTCAGAATGGTGACTGGACACCCAAAAGGCTTCAAATGAGCAATATTTGGAACTTTGCCTGTTAGAAGCTCATAAGGAGTCTTCTTGTGAGGATTGGTAATAGAAACCCTATTCAAAACATAACTTGTAGTATTAACAGCTTCTGTCTGGAACATGGTTGGAAGCTTGGAATCGGCAAGCATAGTTCTTGCTACTTCTATTAGTGTCCTGTTCTTTCGTTCTGCCACGCCATTCTGTTGTGGAGTCCTTGCTGCACTATAATCTCTTTTGATGCCCTTAGCATTACAAAGTGCGATGAGGTCTTTATTTTTGAACTCGGTTCCATTGTCGCAACGAATACCCTTAACCTTCTTGGTCAACTGGTTCTCTATAAGGTTAAGAAAATCTTTAAGAATTGAGTAGGTCTCACTCTTGGCAGCCATGAAGAACACCCACGAAAACCTGCTATATCCATCAGTTACCACCAGACAGAATTGTTTATGGTCAATGCTCCTAATGGAAGTAGGACCAAATAAGTCCATGTGTAGTAGCTGCAATGGTTCAGTAATAAGACTAAGAGCAGTAATAGCCTTGAAGGATGCTTTGTGCTGTTTGCCTTTGCTGCAAGCAATACAATTTATATCATTTCGAAACGACTTGGGAGGTAAACCAGAGACCAGATTCAGATTTGCAAGTTTGTGAATGGTCTTGAAGTTCACATGCCCCATCCTTCTATGCCATTGAGTGGCTTCATCTTCTGAGGCTTTAGCAACTAGACATGCTAGCTGACCAGTAGGATTGACTTCATTCAGCTTGATGCTATAGAGATTGTGTCTTCTAGGGATTCTGAGGAGAACTTGTGAGTCATCCGGAAGCTGAAAGTCTTTGGAGAGCACAAGTGCATCAATATCGGTGAAGAGAACAAACTGCTTCTTGTCACAAATCTGAGAGACAGATTTCAAGTTGAAATGCTGAAGTGCTTCCACATAGTAGACCTGCTCAAAATTTAGATTTGGCGTCCTAATTGTTCCTTTGCCAGTGATCCTGCTTCACCCCCACCAAAATAGACCTTGCCTCCATGAAATGGTACAAAGTTAGAGAGAAGACTTTTATTTCCTGTCATGCTCCTGGAGGAACCACTATCAACAATGCCTCGACTAGGATCTTGGTATGGAGTAACCTACAACAACAAGATAATAAAAATGCAAAAGTTAGTGTCTTAGGGGGACCCAAACCTTTTCAGGTTTGAGCCTGCCTTGTGGATCTTTAGAAGAGTGCCAAGAAGATTGATGAGATCCATCGTTGTTCCTTGGTTGCCAATGCATCGTATGGGTATTATTATTTGACCAAGAACAACCTGCTGAGGGCTTAACAACAGTTCCCAAACTTCCCAAACCAAAATACGTGTGGTCCAAATTATGTGGATAAACTGGATTAAAATTTTGAAAATAATTACTAGTGGTTTGTAATCCAATGTTTCTCCAATGATCTGAAACTAAAGGAGAGGACCTTCTAGAAGAAGAAAACGATTGAGCACTAGGATTAAGTCTTCTAGAAGTATATGGGACAGCTCTTGGTGGACCAGGAGCAGGAAAAGCATGATTAACAGAAGCATGTGTGTCATAAAAATCACAATCTTTAATTAAATGAAAGGCACTTCCACAAACAAAAATGTTTTAATAGACCTTTTATTAGAATGATATTGTTTCATACTGCCAACATTATTACACACAATTCTAGGAGAAACATTCTTCCTAGGACTCAATAAACTAGGACCAGACACACTTGACTTAACAACAACTCTTTCTTCACACTTCCTAGCACCAGTAGCAGCATGATCATTCAACTTGGAACTTGTAGGTCTTGACTCTTCACTTGAACCACTAGATGCAGAGTCACTGGCTTTGTCACTGAAAGTACACGAGACAAAGTCATTAGTATTAGAAGAACTTGTTGGGGACTCATGCATCTGTGATCCATCCAAGTCATTATGCCATGAAGTGGGCATAAAAGTTCCAGTAAGAGGAGGAGGGACATCATGCATTTCTGCTGCTGGTTTAAACCTATTGTAACTAGGTTTTCCCTCGTCCTCTTTGTCGGCATCAAAGACACTCGAAAATGATAAATCAAACACATCTTCTGAATCAATATACTTATCAAATCCTAAGCCTCTTTTAGTTCTACCAGACATGCTACTATCAATTAATTTTGAAAGATTTTTAGGTGCCTTTTGCCATTTGTCAAATCTCAACATTGTAGCATCTAATTTTTCTTGCATCTCCTGTTTTTCTTTGATACTAGCATCTCTTACTTTTTCTGTATATTTAAGCATATTAGTTGTGTTTTCTAAATCGATGCTTAGAATCCGGATTTTATCCTCATACTCACGTTGAGTATCTTGTAGCCACCTCTTTTGTTGTTCCAATGTGTTTAAAGAAGCCTTATAGGCTTGAACCTCTAAAAAGTACTTATCATTTTGGTCATTTACTTCATGAAATTGGGACAACAATTCTGAGTATTTATCATGACAACCAAGAGGACAATGTTGTACTTGAGGTGAGATGCCCATAAGAGCAAACTCGTCTGCTTCTTCTGCATCAGAGAGATTCCCAGCAATCATTGCAAACACGTCAGTCGAGGACTCAGCTAATTCCAGAGTAGAAGCCTGATGATCATTCTAGTTGACCATAGAGTCAACAGATACCAATGCCTTCTTGTCATCTTTTACCTCCTGAACCTTAAAAGCTGAGTACCTGCTCTTCTCCTGGTCATTCTTGCTAGGACACTCCCTTGCAAAGTGACCTTGTTGCTGGTAGTTATAGTAACGAACCTTGCTTCTGTCGAATCTTGCTGGCTCCCGAGGGTTGTAATTGAATTTTCGACCTGCTTTCTTCTCAAACTTGTGAACCCTAAGAGTAAGCATGACCATCTGCCATTTAAGATCCATTTCATCCAGGTCAAGTTTATCGACCTGTTTGAAGTCATCAAAAGCAAGTTGTCGTTGAGCATCAACATCAGCCACAAAAGAATGGAGAACAGCTTCTACCATACTACCAGACTTGGCAGTAGGATCAGGAGCAGAAGTATGCTGAAAAGTATGTTGAGAGGACACAGTATTGCTTGGGCTACTAGCATATGACATGGGACTGGATGCAATAGAACTCACAAAGGCAGAATTAGCAGGAGTGGGAAAAGAGTCACTTGAAAAGCCTCTCACATGAGGTTCAAAAGTTCTGAGCTTATGAAACAGATCATCAAAGTTGAGATAGTCAAGCCCACCTTTGGCTTTGAGAGAGATCACCACCTGATTCCATGAGTAGGGTAAGGCTTTAAGAAAACCTTGCATTAATATCACCATCATCAGGCTTTGACCGAAGTTTATTCAATTGGCTCAATATCTTCTGAAACCTATCATACCCTTGATGTAAACCTTCAGTTTCTGAGATTTTGAATTCTGTGAATTCATCTCTTAGCATGGATCTTCGCATTTTCTTTGACTCCTCATTCCCACCAAACCTTGCTTTTATACCATTCCAGATCTCTCTGGCATCATCCAAATGGTAGAAGTCACCCATGTGATCTTCAGGAAGAGATTGAAGCAAAATCGTTTTTGCTTTGACCTCCTTCTGAATAGCTATTATTTCTTCATGAGATTTAGGGTCAAGAAGAGTAATATTACCATTCTTGTCTCTTCCAGTTAGCTTCCTGCTGTTCCCATTCAGAATAATCTTCCAAAGATCTTGATCAGTATTGGTGATCCACCATTCCATCTTCATTGCCCAGTTATCATATTCATCCTTTTTCAGAAGAGGGAATTTACCATTTGTGTTGGAAACCGTAGAAACGATCTGCTGAGGTTGCACAATTTTAGGAGTGCTATCTTCTCCTGTTTGAGTAGAAGTTGAGGCAGACATGATAAAAAAAAATTGTCAGAAATAAGAAAACTTGATTCTTCTTGTATAGAGACCCTCCCAGGCTCTGATACCACTTGTTGGGTCTACTAGATGTAGATCTTGCAGCCTGTCAGGACCGGTGAATGACTTCTGTAATCACAAGTCAAATCACAAAGAGACTCTATACACAATATGAATGTAGAATACAAATATAATAAAGAAGAACAGAATAACTATAAAGACTTGATCCTTTCTAAGGATTTCTAATATTGATAATGACTAGAACTACGTTTGATGAAGGTATCTCTAACCCTTCTGCCTAAGGTTCCTTTTATACTACAAGGAAACCCTAATACAACAATAAACAAAACGTGTAAAACTGATATGCATATCCTTTCCTAACATATCTCATGCATATCCTAACAGAATAATAAATAAATAATAAAGTTTGACTTCGACTAGGACCAGGAGCACGACTTGCTCCTACTACTACTAGGACCAGGAGGAACTACATACCTCCTAGTCTACCTATTACATTGAACTATTACAATGGTCCTAACACCATTGCGTGAGCGTCACGATAAATGGTGGGCCAATAGAATCCCGAGTCAAACACTTTTTTGGCGGTGTAGTTGGGACAAAGTGACCACCGGTGGGTCCTTTGTGGCAAGCCTCGAGAATGTCTAAAGCTGCCCGTCCGTCAACACATCGGCGAATAATCAAATCAGCGCATTGTTTGAAGAGAAAAGGGTCATCCCAAAAGTAAGTCTTAACATCATTCAAGAACTTTTTTTTGTTGGGATGTGAACCCTTTGATGAGAACACCACCCGCTAAGTAGTTTGCAATGTCGGCAAACCACGGGGTGTCATCCAGATTGAGATTTATAGACATTAAGGTCTCAAGGGGAAAAGACTCATTGATCTCTTTGTTCGGATGATCCCCTTGATATGGATCCTCAAGTCTACTTAGATGATCCGTGACTAGGTTTTCAGCTCCCTTCTTGTCACGAATTTCAATGTGGAATTCTTGAAGGAGTAAAACCCAGCGAAGAAGTCTTGGCTTAGAGTCGTTCTTAGTCATCAAGTACTTCAACGCGGAATGGTCCGTGTATATGATGGTGGTGGATAAAACAAGATAGGGGCGAAATTTTTCAAAAGCATAGACAACAGCTAAAAGCTCTTTTTCGGTTGTCGTATAATGCAATTGAGCCCCCGTCAGTGTCTTGCTAGCATAATGGATTGGTTGGAAGTGTTTATTCACTCTTTGGCCCAAAACCGCTCCAATAGCAAAGTCGCTAGCATCGCACATCAACTCAAAAGGTAGCTCCCAATTAGGGGTAACCAAGACCGGTGCCTTAGTTAGCTTATCTTTAAGAAGATTGAAGGCTTCGATACACTCTTTAGAAAAGATAAAAGGAGTATCTTTTTCCAAGAGGTGGGTCATCGGGCGAGCAATTTTAGAGAAATCCTGAATGAATCGAAGATTAAAGCCCGCATGACCCAGAAAACTTCTCACACCCTTCACGGTTGAAGGTGGAGGTAATTTGGCTATGGCATCCACTTTAGCACGGTCGACTTCAAGACCGACTTTTGAGATTTTGTGTCCTAGCACAATGCCTTCTTTTACCATAAAATGGCATTTTTCCCAATTAAGAACAAGGCGAGTGTCTTCACACCGCTTAAGCATACGTTCTAAATTGGCAAGTCAAGAAGAGAAGGAATCCCCAAAGACCGAGAAATCATCCATGAAGACTTCCATGGTTTGCTCAACCATGTCATGGAAGATAGCCAACATGCACCTTTGGAAAGTCCCGGGGGCATTGCATAAGCCAAAAGGCATTCTTTTGTAAGCAAATGTGCCATAGGGACAAGTGAATGTTGTCTTCTCTTGATCTTGGGGATCGATGGGTATTTGGAAATAACCTGAGAAACCATCTAGAAAGCAGTAATATTCATTACCCGCTAAACGTTCAAGCATTTGGTCCATAAAAGGAAGAGGGAAATGATCCTTTCTCGTGGCATCATTGAGTTTGCGGTAGTCTATACAAACTCTCCACCCAGTAACGAGACGTGTAGGAATCAACTCGTTGTTTTGATTGGGGAAAACGATGATTCCACCTTTCTTAGGCACACAATGGACTGGACTAACCCATGGTGAATCCGAGATAGGATAAATCATACCCGCATCAAGAAGTTTGATAACCTCTTTTTTGATAACTCATGGATTTTAGGATTCACCCTTCGTTGGCTTTGAATTGTGGGCTTAAAGTCGTCCTCCATGAGAATTTTATGTGTGCAAAAGTGAGGATCAATTCCGCGAATATCGGAGATTTTCCAAGCGATAGCTCTTTTATGTTTCTTGAGAACTTCAATGAGACGAGTTTTCTCATCGGCTTTTAAGTCCTTAGCAATGATAACGGGAAATTGATCAATGCCTTTTAAGAAAACATAATCGAGATGAGGAGGTAGGTCCTTAAGCTCAAGAGTAGGAGGATCCTCAATATATGGTGTAACTAACGATGGATCATCATTAGTCACCTCTTTAGGAGAAGGAAGAGAAAACGGGTCTTCATTGAGATGTTTCTCAATTGTACGAATGTCTTCATCCCAATCGGTGGGAGAATCATCATACTTAAGATCAAGAGGACCCAAGCTAGCTTCAAATCATCCAAGTCACTTTCTCCAAATGGAGTTAATGACGGAGCAATTGAGGCAACGGTCTCAACATTGGGTAGAGAAGAGAGATTACTTTTGCAAGCATCATGAAAGTGTTCTTCACAAGCCTCATCGAGAACATCAATAGCATTAACACTCTCATATGAATAAGGTTGTTTAGAAATCTTACCCATGTTGAAGATAATTTTATCGTCACCAACTCTCATGATTATTTCGCCCGCGGCTACATCAATGAGAGTGCGACCGGTCCTCAAGAAGGGACGTCCAACGAATAATGGAACACGAGGATCCATCTCGTAGTCAATGACAACAAAATCCGCCGGGAAGGTGAATTTGTCAACGCCAACGAAGACGTTTTCGGCTGTCCCCACTGGATAAGCAACCGTACGGTTAGCTAATTCCAAAGTCATTTTGGTGGGGACTAGCTCGGGGAGAGATAATTGCTTCCAAACACTTAAAGGCATTAAGTTTATACTGACACCGAGATCGGCTAGGGCCATGCAATTCTCTACTCCCGGAAAGTTGCAAGGAATCAAGAAGCGACCCAGATCACCAAGTTTGGTGGGTAATTTCCTTAAGAGAACCGCGGAGCAATTCTCATTAAGTTGGGTCTGAGCAATGTCAAGAAGCTTCTCCTTGTCGCTAAGAAGATCTTTAAACATCTTCGCATATTTAGGCATGTGAGCGAGAGCCTCGGCAAAGGAGATGTTAAAATTCAATTGTTTAAACATTTTGAGAAAGTTTGAAACTTGAATATCATCCTTGCTCTTTTGCTTCTCTTTCCTCAACCTTGAAGGATAAGGTATATCGGATGAAGAGGAAGGCTTTAGGGGAGTAGGATCACTCACAACCGCGGGTGGTGGGGGAATGAGGGTAGAAGGCAAAGGAGGTGAGGAAAGTTGCTCTTTTTCCTTGTTCACAATCACGGGTGGAGGTGTAGGAAACTCGGGTTCTGTATAACCTTTTCCACTGCGAGTGGTGATTGCTTTCATCTCCCCTCTTGGAATAGCAACGGTGTTACTCGGAAGAGTACCCAAAGAAGAGGGTTGATTACCTTGGAAGAGCGAACTGATCATATCACGTATGTTGTCCGCTTGAGTGATGAAAGAGTCTATCATGTCTGCACGAATATCATTGCTTTGTTTCGTCATGTCATTCCTTAATTCGGCTCGAATATCGCTCCCTTGTTTCGCCATTTCTCCCTTCAAGTTGATGAATTGACTCTGGAGATTCGTCACCATCTCTCTATTAGTCCTCATGAACGTCTCGATGTCTTGATTCGATGCCATGGGTTGATTGAGAGGTGGATCTTGGTAAGCTTGAGAATTTCCTTGAGGTGGGTATGGGTTTCTTTGGGATTGATATTGATTGTTAGCACGAGGTTGACTTTGGTTATTTCGGTTATAGCTTTGTTGTTGATTTTGGTTTTGAGGAGTTAAACCGGGTGGAGCAAGATAGTTGTTTGAACGATAACTTAGCAAGCTACGGTCTCCTTGAGGACGAGCTTGATAGCCTCCCGTGGGATAAGTACCGTATGCCGCGTTAACGTTTTCACAAAAATTGCCTTGAGTGGAAGGACAATCATTGTAAGAGTGAGGACCACCACATGTGTCACAAGAAATATCAACGGCTTTAGCTTGTTGAGTTTGGTTAGAAGGCAAAATTTGCATACTTTTGTTAATTTCAAGAATAGCACGTTCCATGGCGGACATGTCGGAGGTGGAAGAAGTAGATGAAACATTGACTCTCGGATTAGATCTTGAGGATGTGGATGAATCCCAATTCTTGTGGTGAGTAGTCATGTTTTCAATCAACTCTCTACACTCCTCCGGTCTCCTTTTCATAAAGGTACCACCGGCGGCGGCGTTGATCGTGTCACGATCACGAAAAGTGAGACCATTGTAGAAAGTATCAATGAGAGTGACGGGGAGCATGTTGTGATTTGGACAACGGTCGATAAAATCATTGTATCGTTCCCAAGCATCAAAGAGCAATTCATCATTGTCTTGCATGAATCCACTAGTTTGGTTACGAAGGCTCGTGACCATGGATGGTGGGAAATAGCGCGAAAAAAAGCGTTGAGTCATGTCGTCCCAAGTATGAATAGAATTCTTTGGGAGACGGTCAAACCATTTTCCGGCATGGTGAGAAAGCGAGTGGGGAAATAGTTGAAGGCGAAGGTCATCCATAGAAACACCGGGTGACTTCATGCTTTGGGTGATGGTAATGAATTTGTCGAGGTGTTTGTTGGCATCATCATCCGGAATTCCGCGAAATGGATTAGTTTGCACTTGTTGGATCATGTGATGCTTCAACGAAAACTCCTGAGCCGTGGTTTGCATCGGTGAAATCCGGCCTCCACGTCCGTTCATCGTAGGTTGGCATAGCTCCTCCATGGTTTGAAGATCGGGTAGGGGTTGATTATTCATGTTTGGGTGAGGTGGATTATTATTGTTGTTGTTGTGTACACCGGCCATGTCTAAATTGCCGAGAGTCTCGGGCTCTGAATAAGACGTTGATCGAGTACGCATACACTAAAAAGAAAATGCAAGAGAAAATATTTTTTGTTTTTATAGGTTTTTTAATGTTTTTGTATTTTTGAAAATTTTATATTTTTATGGGTTTTTTGAAAATTTTTGTGCTTGAAAATAACGTTCCCGAAAGAACGGATCCCAAAATCCAATTTTTCTCACAAGAAACCGTTGATCCTTACGAAAAGAGCCGGCAGCGGCGCCATTTTAATAACTGATTTTTAGTTAGTTAATAAAAAGGTTTGTTGCAAGATCTTTGATCGTGTTGCTCGTACCCAATTATATATGTCGTTGTTTCGTTCTCGGTATCTTCTCGAATCGATCACGGTTCAAAGTGGAATTGTTGTTCTTGGTAACTAAAAGGGGGAGCTTTTGATCTATATCTACTAAAAAGGTAAGTGCGAGAAGTAATAAAAGTAAACTAAAAGCAATTAATGAAAATGAACTTGAATTAAAATTAAACAGTAAAGAAAATACCTTGGAGAAACAACTGATTCGGAATAATAAACCTTTATTTGGAATAATCAAAATTCATGCGGAATAATAAGTCTATGCAGAAAAATCCTTCATTCGGAATGTAACACTCATGCGGAATACTTCCTTGGTTCGGAATGTTGGTTGACTCGGAATAAACACTGATCCGGAACAAATCTATTTATTCTGAATAATGTGCTTCATGCGGAATCTGCTCATTCGGAATATTTATAACCTTCATTCGGAATCTGCTCATTCGGAATATTTGGCAAAAAGCTTCATTAGGAACATTTGGTTCATTCGGAACTTCCCTTTATCCGGAATATTTGGTGATTCGGAACATTCTAAACAAAAAGCTTCATTCGGAACTTTTAAGAAAACTGACTCGGAATATTTTTGACAAAACTTTGATTCGGAACTTACCTATTCATCCGGAATATTGATTATTCCGGATGAAATGCTGGTTCGGAATAACTGAATGAGATCTGCTGATCCGGAATCTTTTGCTTGACCCGGAATAAATGCTGATTTGGAAAAAATGCTTCACCCGGAATATTAATTATTCCGAATGAAGACACTGATCCGGAATAACTAAATGAAAATGCTGGTTCGGAACACTAAGTTTATTCGGAATAATCTTAACTAAATTTTGATTCAGAATATTTACCCCAAAACCTTCATTCGGAATCTGGGAAAGCAGACATATGCGAAGAACAGGGGAATAACTTTTGATCACGAATTTAACCAAATCCACCAAGTTTTTAACCAAAACTTAAACCAATTTAACCACCAATCATTTACTAATGATAAACATCAATCCAAAACAACAAAAACTTAAAACCCACTTACTTTTGAAGATCAAAACCAATAAAATAAAAACCTTAGAACTTTGAATCAACAAGAAAAGGAAGAACAAGATGAAACAGAAACTTGTATTAAGGATTAAGATTCAAACAAACAAAATGGAAAGATTAAACTTACAAGATTGTGGAAGAATCAAAGAAAATGAAAACCACCAATCTCCTTAAGGGAGTTGGTTCCTACGAACTAGGAAAAAAATAACAGAAAGGAAAAAACTCGTTGAAAAAATGTGAAGGGAAGGTCTATTTATAGGCCTTCTCTTTGGTTGGTGAGTGGGCTTTCTCCCTTTCTTTTTGTCTTCTCGTCTTTTCAGAAAAGTCGATGTTTTTGATTTCGATTCGGGATTTGTCGATGAATAAATTCAACTCGTCTTTTAATTTCTTCATTTAATAGACTTGAGTTTCTTCGACATATGTAAATCTTCCATCTTTCGTCCTTTTCTTCGATAAATCTTCAAATAGGCCCATTGACTTCAAATCTTTTGCATCTCTTGGACTATAGACTTCGTCTTTTCGTCTTTTTCTTCGATAAAACCCGTGAAATCCCATGTTTTCTTCAATATTTATCCGGTTGGCTCTGAAAACACAACAAACACACAAACCACGCATAATTCCAAACAAATGACATTAAATACGCGCTTTGGTCTCGTTTTAGCGAGAAATAAGTGGTAAAAGGATGGGTGTTTTCACACCTATCAGATGCTATTGGAGCTTGATTATGGCTGTTTGTGAGTTTTTGTTGGAGTTCTTGGTACACAAAGGCACCCCTACACTCAGTTGAGTATATACAAGAAACAACAATATTACACCACCAAATCACACACAAAGAGGCAAATCACAGTCACTGATATAAAGAGAGTGGGTGGTTTGGTATGGTGCAATTGGTATTTGGGTGAGTTTTGGTTGGCCAAAACGTTCCCAAAACACAACCAAACTTCAACTAATCAAGTCCAAACCCTAGGTCACCACTTAATCTAACTGGATCCAAAATTTGAAAGTCTAAAAATCACTAAAATACCCTATGTGGCCTACTGATTATCCTAGGCTGTTTTTATCCAATTACTAGCATGCAAACTTTTATTTCTTCTAACAAATCTGAAACAAACTACCAATATAGTCCTATTACTACTAGTTTAGTGTGTTTACACAGATTTCAAGCCAAACATTTGTCAAATCCTTGTCTTAAAACCTAATCCCAAACACCCTTTATTGACTGAAAACCAAGATTTTACAAAAGCACTTTAAGATAAACACTACAAAGCTGATTAATAACTACTCAAACATGTATAATAATCATAAATAATCATAAACCAAAGCTTAAACTAACATGAACAATATCAAACACAAATAATCATAAAATCCATAAATCACAATAACACCAAAATCCTACTAATTGGGTTCAAGCCATACCTTGGGTTGGCTGATGCCTTCAAAAAGTATGGTATGAGGTTGTTATGAAAGTGTAGAGACCCTTGCTGGAGTCCTACAACAGGACCAAGGGTATTCAATGTCTTCAATATGGAAATGAGGAAAAGAAAGGTGGTTTGGTAAGTCTACAACAGACAAACACCAAAACTACTTTGTTACCTGCACAAAACAGCCAACAACCAACAAACAAGCCTGAAAAAGCAAGGACCAAAAGCTTGTCAAGGCTTTTGGTTCCTGCTTATCCAAACAGTTAAACTTAATCAATAAGCAGATTTTTTAAAACACTTTTGGAACCAAATCTTGAAAACCTTTGAACTAGAATGTTAACTAAATAAAACATGAACACAATTCCAAATCCAAATTTCCACTTTCACTTCCCTTTGGATTTAGATTCAAAATTCGTGTATATAAAAATGTTCTTGCCAAAAACTTCCTTGAACAAGAATTTTGATAAACTTTTAAATTAATTTTGCAAAGAAAAGTAAATGATTACACTAAAAAAACAGTAAAGGAACTCAGTTGTTTGCACAACTAAAATCTTTTCATTTTCATTACTTGGATAAAAAGGTACAAAAAACTGGAACAAAAATGAAAATGGGACACAAGTCGTCCCATTTATACTAGCTAGATCATCATTCTAGAAAAAAAATATTACAATTGATAAACCCTAATCTGCTGAAAGTCCTATAATGCCCTTGAAGGTCTTGGCGCTTGAATTTAGTCAAATGGCCTCTTGTGATGTTGTTCTTGTGCCAGCTATTCCTGTTGATCTTGGACGTTGAATTGAGCTAGGGAGCAAGAAAAAAGATCTAGCCACTCATATTGTCCCCTTTTGGGGTTTTGAGGATAGTGACGGGTACATGGAACCATTTGGGAGGGAATATGGGTGATGTAGCAGGGGTTTTAGGAGGTGGGTTTTGGTGAGAAAGAGGCAAATAACTAATCTGGAAGCAATTAGCAAAAACCCTTTGATTTAGGGTAGTATTTAGGTTAGGGTTTATGTTTGGGATGAAGGGTGAACAAGGTGATTTGATTCGGTTTAATGTTTTGAAAATGTGTTTACCACCAAAAATCAAGTTAAATAAACAGATTAGCAAAATCTGTTATTTAAATTAGATAGTGGATTGGGGATGTGGCATGATGAGTGAGGTGGTGTTGTGTGATTGGAGGAAAGGGGGGGATGTGGCATTATCTATGTCTATTTGAGCAATCAAGTAAAAATGTGCAAAATATTAACTACGTATCCGTAAAACATTTAGCAATTACCAAGTTTTTATTCAAATAAGGACAAAATAGTTAATCTATGGGATTAATTGCTAAAAATGTAAATGATTAAAACTATAATGCTTGAAATGTAAAAATCAGAAACTATAAGGACTAATTATGCAAAATGTAACAAATTTCTAACAAAATGTAACAAATTTTAAAACTACAAACTGAAAATGACAAGTTTTGAAAAGATTAGGACTGATTCCAAGCAAACCCTAAATTTATGAAAGATTAGATAGTAATTAAAACAATTACAAAGTAAAAGGACCAAAGTGCAATTAAAGTGAACTTTTTAACAAAAACGGGCTAGTTGGAAGAATAAGCTCGTAAGCTCTAGAATTGACCAAATAAGCTCAAACAAGTTTTAAACAGCTTAAAACTCAAATTTACTTAGGCTAGTAAAAGGAATAAGCTTGAAATTCAGTAAAACTCAAATAAGCCAACTATGATAAGCCAACAATAAGCTATCTAATAAGCTAGACTTGCACAATAAGATTTTTGAGCTGAATCTTGTTAATCAGTCCATAGAGAGTCTGGAATTTCTTCTTTTAATAAAAATGATCAAGTAATGAATCTGGAAATTGAAAATAAGCTGAAACTAGCTTATTGACCAAAGTTGACCAAATTTTTGAAAAAGTTGAAAACCTCCAGATCTACTCAAGAACACTTTCTAAACAAGAATATGAAAGAAAATGGCAAGGTTTATGAAGTGGAATTGCTAGAATGAGAAATCAGTTTAAACTTTGTTTACAGAAACTTTCATTTGCTCAGCAGCTTATTAAAAAGCTTATTTCTCTCTTGAATTGTTAAACTGTGTAATTTCCTTATAAGCACTCAATATTCAGATGTTAAGAGACAAGTAGGAATTGGTTTGAATCAATTTCATTAAGAACTGAGCAAATGCTAAGCAATTGAAATCAGCTACTTTTTTATGAACTTGTTAAGCTAGAACTGACCCAATCCTTTTTCACAACCAATTGCCTGTTTGACTTTCTTTTTGAGTTTAAAACTACCAAAACTTGTTTACAATCACTAAAGTAATGTAAATGAGCCAATGTTTACCAATTAACAACACTTAACTACAAAAGGACAGCTAAATCCAAACACTAGTTACTGACTTTTAACAACTTTTTGTGAATGAAAATTAAGCAATTGGTTGAACTGGACTAAATTTGATATCAAGCCAAACTTATTAACCAAAATGAAGTGAAATTGAACCAAGTACTTGCAGTTAAACAGACAAATGCTCAAAATGCACAAGCAAGCTAAGAATCCGATGATATGAAATCAGTAACAAGTAATAAGCAGGTAAACAATTATCAAACTAACAATAAGCTATCTAAAACATAAAATTCAATCCAAGAACAAGCTAAACACATTTGATTAGACCAACAAGTAGACTTAAGCTAGAATTTTGCATGCATATTGCTGTTTAGAGGAACCAAAGTCAGAAACTATGAAACCTTTTAGCAAAAGCCTCCACTGATGGAGTAGGTAGGCGTTGAGCCTCCTAGATAGTGTTAAACCACCACCTTAACACTATTTACCACTAATCAACAGCTACAATCATCATCATCACCATTTTTACACAATTTTGCTTCAAAATCAATAAGAACAGCTACTTGGAATAGGAACAAGGATGAACAGCTTCTAGTCTTCAACAAGGGCTTCTTATGATCAATGGTGATCACAAGTAACTCATATCAACACAAGAGTAACAGTTATGCAGGGATTGAATAGTAGATTGAAGGAAAAGGAGGGAAATTTATTGCTTGAATGTGAAAGTTTGTTAGAAATTCTGGTAAGGAGTTACAACTACTATAACTAACTCAAGAGTTTGTCAGACTCTTGAGGTCGTTACACTAACAAACTACTAGCTAGGATTAAGAGAGAAAAGGGAAGTGTGTGAAAATTTCACACTTAAGCTAAATGTTACAAATGAGGGGGCTATTCCCTATTTATAGACAAAAAGTGAGAAGTAGTTGAAGCTGATGACGTGTCCCAACCAATCAATTGCTGCCAAGTGTCCTGGATTTGTCAATTGCTACTAGCCGTTATGAACTTGGAATTAGGCTTTGCTTCTTGGTTGATTTTCAGTGTAATTAAGCACGTGGGTTGAATTCGTCCTTAAAAAATAAGCACTTTTCATGTTTGAAGTTTTTCCTGATATGCAGTATTTCTCCAATTCGTTCCTGGGTAGCTTTGGGGAAGAAGGTGACACGTGGATTATATTGATTGGGTGAAAGTTAGTCACACGGATCATAATACTTTTTGGATATATTGATTATTGCATGGCAAGTTCTTATTGGCTAAAAACTTAGTGAGTGGGATTCACTGTGGCTTGCGGCGTATTTAATTCCCTTGGTGAAGTGGATTATTTGCTGGCAATCCATGGCAATTATTTCTTGTTCTCTCATTGGTTGATAGCCATTCATACGGATTGAGCCCATTTTGAGTGTATTTTGGCAAGTTTAGTCCTTGAACTTAGGCATATTATCCAAATGAGCTAGGAACTTCATTTTAATGGCATTTTTGGTCCTTCCACTTGCATTCTTGTATAATTTGACCCTTTGACTTGGTTGACTGAAGAGTTGACCATGTTTGACTTTATCTTGACTTTTGACAAATTTCCACTTTGAGTCCTTCTACTTTGGAGTGTTGTCAAGATAGGTCCCTTATCTTCAAAGTCTTGTCATCTTTGATCCTTCTTTGTCTTTTTCATCCAAATAAGCTTGATTTCTTCTTGTTTGCTTGAAAATGTATCCTTCTTACCCATTTATACACAAACACAAAACATACCACATAATTCCGCTTTATAGCACAAAAGTTAGGTACTTTCCTTATGTTTTAGGGTGATTTGTTGATTAATTGATATGAGTTTTTGCTCATATCAAATCCCCTACACTTGAACATTGCCATGACCTCATGCAATGCTATATTTTAAAGCACAAATTTACATTCTTCTCATAATTAACCCACCTTGGCCAATATGGAATGCTATTACACTATGCTACTCAACATGATGCACGATTTTGATTTTGAACAATGCAATGCAAAAGAAACATTCTATTTATATCTTATTGGATTTTTTTGAAATGGATTTGATGGAAAAACTCATAAAGAAGTCAATGACTTAGATTAGGGCTTTGTACCATGGACACTTATCACCCTTAAGTTTCACTTTCCCCATACCAAGCTTAAAAATGGGATCATTGCATTCACAAGTAAAAAGGTGCATCAACTTATTCATGACAATTAAATGTGGAACCGGTTATTATTTGAGAAAATTTCTTTTGGGCAAATTTTTTCATTATTTGAAGCGTGAAATATAAGAAATGTAAAATCCAAAAATAAGGAAGCACGGTTTTAATCCTAAGTAATCCACTCATCCATTACTTGAAAAACCACTCACAATTAATATAAGTCCGTTTCAAGAATAATAAGTCATTCTCCTTATGTGTAAAATCCTCATGTTATGCGTTAAAAAGTAGCTACACACTCGCTAAGGAAAGAAAAATAAAACTCACGCAATAATTTACATCCGCCATTTTTTGAGACTTTGGATCTTCAATCCCGCAACCCGCCAAGGTAATATTGGATTGGAGCAACTATTAAATCCCCACAACCCGTCAAGGTAATATTGGAATCTAATAGTTACTATAATTAACACTTCACTGCCCCTCTTGGGAGTCTTGTATTATTATTATTTTTTTCTCTTTTTTTTCTAGCCACTCATTTTTTTGTAAGACGCTCTTATTTTTCTTTATTCCTCACAAAGAAAGTTGAAAAGAATAAAAGGAAAAACACCCGCTAAGTATTAAGCATGACATAAGTCTAGTACACATAAAACGTTCTAACTTAGAATCTTAAGACGTACTTAAATCAACCATGAATGATTAGACAAAAATGCATAAGAGATTACAAACCGATTAAAACCGTTCTTGATTATTTATTAACATATATACATGCGAAGAAAATAGGGATAAAGAAGAGAAGTGTTTAGCCACAAGTAATTATCATGAAGTTTATCTAGCCCTTTTATACTTGCTTCAACTCTATCATCTCCCATTCTCCACAAATTTAAAATCTTAAAAAAATGAGAGTGGTGGATGCTTAGCCTAATAGACCAATGAAGGGCTACATGGTTAAGGATACTAGCTAGAGAATGCTTAGATAAGCAAACTCGGGTTGAGTCAAAATATCCATGGCGGGCCTAATATGTCAAAGAAGTCTAAATTTGTTAAACCATGTCCTTTATTACATTTTTTTTCTCTTTTTCACCTTTTCATAAAGAACAAAAGAAGAAATATATTTTTGGTGGCCAAAGTAGATCAAAAATTTGAAAAATGTTTGAAAAATTAATTTCCGTGTTATCATGAAGGTCAATGACAAGTTCTAGGTAAGGTCACTTCGATAGAAGACCCCCTACACATAAGCTAAACATTGTCCTCAATGTTTAAGAGCATGGAAGTATAAAACTTCCCCTACACTTATGACAATGAATAGACTTTGGTTAACCCAAGTTAAAGAAAGATCAACTATAGTGAATTCATTTTTAAAGCACAAGGTGTCTATGAAAAATCACAATAGTAACAAAGTGAACCAGATACAAGGGCCTCCTCCATAAGCTCCAAAGCAAGTGATGAGTGAGCAACCCTACAAACATCATGAAGACAAAAGAAAGTCTCCCCTACACTTCTCATCAATTTGCTATCCTTCTTTCTAACCTACAACACTCTAGATCTAAAAACTTCTAAACCTAGTTATTCAAGCTTGATTTAAAGAGTCTCTAGCTCGACTCATCCCACAATGAATTAATTCATGGGGAAAATGGGGATCTCTTAGACCATTTCCACGGAAATGTCCTCCCCAAAATAGTGCTTCACACGGTGACCATTCACTTTAAAAACTGGACCATCGGGTTGTGACAACTCAATAGTTCCATATGGAAATACTTGAGCGATAGTGAATGGAGAGGACCATATCGACTTAAGCTTGCCCGCAAAAAGTTTCAACCTTGAGTTAAAGAGGAGAACCGGCTCTCCAACTTTAAACTCACGGTTCTTGATCTTGGCATCATGCAATTTCTTAGTCTTCTCCTTATAAAGCAAAGAGTTCTCATAGGCATTGGCTCTCAATTCATCCATTTCATTAAGTTGATCCTTTCTATGTGAACCGACTTGGTTTAAATCAAAGTTAGCCCACTTGAGAGCCCAAGAAGCCTTATGTTCTAACTCGAATGGGAGGTGGCATGCTTTTCCATAGACAAGCCTATAAGGGGTACAACCAATTGGTGTCTTAAAAGGCGTCCTAAAAGCTCACAAAGCATCATCAAGCTTATCCGACCAAGAAGCTCGATGCTCTCCCACCGTTCTCTCCAAAATCCTATTTAAACCATGATTTGTGACCTCGGTTTGACCATTGGTTTGAGGGTGATACGCGGTAGAAAGTCTATGATTAACTCCATATTTCTTCATAACTCTCGTGAATTGATCATTACAAAAGTGCGTACCACGATCACTTATGATGGCCCGAGGTACACCAAATCTAGCAAACAATTGCTTCAAAAATTTCACAACAACTCTAGCATCATTGGTAGGTAAGGCTTTGGCCTAAACCTATTTTGACACATAATCCACCGCTACGAGTATATACTTATTTCCCTTGGAAGATCGAAAAGGTACCATAAAATCTATGCCCCACACATCAAAAATCTCACACTCTTGAATGAAGTTTTGTAGCATCTTATCACGTTGTGTAATTTTTCCTTGTCTTTGACATACATCACAAAATTTCACCATCTCCTGGGCATCTTTGTAGATGGAAGGCCAATAGTAACCCGAATCAAAGACTTTCTTGGCGGTATAGTTGGGCCCAAAATGTCCACCCGTAGGTCCCTTATGACAAGCTTCTAAAATCTTAAATGCCTCGGGCCCATCTACACACCGTCTAATGATTTGGTCCGTACATTGCCTAAAGAGGTAAGGATCATCCCAAAAGTAGTACTTCACTTCCTTGAGAAATTTCTTCTTTTGTTGGGAAGTAAGACCCTCTATAAGCACATTCCCCACAAGATAGTTTGCAATATCCGCAAACCAAGGGGTGGCATCCTCTTGAGAAGAGATAGACATGAGCTCCTCTAATGGAAAGGATTCATTGATTTCTTTATTAGGAAAATATCCTTGAAAAGGATGCTCAAGTCTACTCAAGTGATCCGCCGCTAAATTCTCGGCTCCTTTCTTATTTCGAATCTCTATCTTAAATTCTTGAAGCAATAAAACCCATCTCAAAAGCCTAGGCTTAGAATCTTGCTTTGTCATGAGATACTTGAGAGCGGAATGATCCGTATACACTATGGTTTTGGATAGCACAAGGTATGGTCTAAATTTATCAAAAGCATAAACTATAGCAAGCAACTCTTTTTCCATGGTAGTATAATGAAGTTGTGCACCGGTCATGGTTTTACTAGCATAGTGTATAGGTTGAAAATGCTTATTTACTCTTTGTCCTAACACGGCCCCCACCACATAATCACTAGCGTCACACATAAGCTCAAAAGATAATTCCCAATTTGGAGAAACCAAAACGGGAGCCTTAGTCAATTTCTCCTTAAGAGTCTCAAACGAATCCAAACACTCTTGGTTGAAAATGAAAGGAGCCTCTTTTTCCAAGAGGTGAGTCATTGGTCTTGGTATCTTAGAGAAATCTTGTATGAAGCGTCTATAAAATCCCGCATGACCTAAGAAACTCCTTACACCTTTAACTGTAGTGGGTGGGGGAAGCTTAGCAATCACATCAATTTTAGCTCGATCCACTTCTAATCCCTTATTGGATATCTTGTGTCCCAAAACAATTCCCTCTTTCACCATAAAATGACATTTCTCCCAATTAAGAACTAAACGGGTTTCCTCACACCGCTTAAGCATTCGTTCTAAATTGGTGAGACAAGAGGTAAATGAATCTCCAAAGACGGAGAAGTCATCCATGAAAACCTCCATAGTTTGCTCAATCATATCATGGAAAATTGCCATCATACACCTTTGAAATGTCCCTGGTGCATTACACAAGCCAAAAGGCATTCTCTTGTATGCAAATGTACCGTAGGGACAAGTGAATGTGGTCTTTTCTTGATCCTTAGGGTCAATGGGTATTTGAAAATAACCCAAAAATCCGTCAAGAAAGCAATAGTACTCATTTCCCGCTAAGCGTTCAAGCATTTGGTCCATAAAAGGCAATGGGAAATGATCTTTCCTAGTAGCCTCATTAAGCTTCCTATAATCAATACAAACTCTCCAACCAGTAACAAGTCTCGTAGGAATAAGCTCATTGTTCTCATTGGGTACTACGGTGATTCCACCCTTTTTTGGAACACAATGTACCGGGCTAACCCATGGAGAGTCGGAAATGAAGTAAATCATTAATCCATAACAAAATATTAAATAAGAACATCAATCTACTATTCAGTTTCTGCATAACTGTTACTCTTGTGTTGTTATGAGTTACTTGTGATCACCATTGATCATAAGAAGCTCTTGTTGAAGATTGTTGTTGTTCATTCCTGTTTCTAATCATCCACTAGCTGTTCTTGTTGATTTTGAAGCAGAATTGTGTAAAAATGATGATGATGATGATTGTAGCTGTTGATTAGTGGTAAATAGTGTTAAGGTGGTGGTTTAACACTATCTAGGATGTTCAACGCCTATCTACTCCATCAGTGGAGGCTTTTGCTAAAAGGTTTCATAGTTTCTGATTTTGGTTCCACTAAACAGCAATTTGCCTGCTTAATTCTAGCTTAATTCTTCCTTCTGATTTGATCAAGTGTGTTTAGCTTGTTCTTGGATTGTTTTTAGATAGCTTCTAGTTAGTTTGATACTTGTTTACTTGCTTATTTCTAGTTTCTGAATTCATTTCATCAGATTCTTAGATTGCTTGTGCATTTTGAGTAGTTGTCTGTTTTACTGCATAATATTGGTTCAATTTCACTCCATTTTGTTCATAAAGTTTGAGTAGTTATCAGTTAAAAATCAGTTCAACCAATTGCTCAATTTTCTTTCACAAGATTTGTTCAAAGTCAGTAACTAGTGTTTGGATTTAGCTGTCATATTGTAGTTAAGTGTTGTTAATTGGTAAACATTGGCTCATTTACATTACTTTAGTGATTGTAAACAAGTTTTGGTAGTTTTAAAGTCAAAAAGAGAGTCAAACAGGCAATTGGTTGTAAAAAAGATTTGGTCAGTTCTAGCTTAACAAGTTCATCAAAAAGTATCCAGTTTCAATTGCTTGTCATTTGTTCAATTCTTGATGAAATTGATTCAAACAAGTTCCTACTTGTCCATTAACATCTGAAGATTGAGTGCTTATAAGGAAATTACACAGTTTAACAATTCAAGAGAGAAATTAGCTTTTTAATAAGCTACTAAGCAAATGCAAGTTTCTGTAAACCAAGTGCTTTCTGATTTCTTGAACTAGCAAATCCACTTCATAAACCTTACAATTTTCTTTCATATTCTTGTTTAGGAAGTGTTCTTGAGTAGATCTGGAGGTTTTCAACTTTTTTCAAATTTTTGGTCAACTTTGGTCAATTAGCTAGTTTCAGCTTATTTTCAATTTCCTGATTCATTACTTGATCATTTTTCTTTTTAAAAGACATTCTAGACTCTCTATGGACTGATAAACAAGATTCAACTCAAAAATCTTATTGTGCATGTCTAGCTTATTAGATAGCTTATTGTTGGCTTATCATAATTGGCTTATTTGAGTTTTACTGAATTTCAAGCTTATTCCTTTTACTAGCCTAAGTAAATTTGAGTTTTAAGCTGTTTAAAACTTGTTTGAGCTTATTTGGTAAATTCTAGAGCTTAAACGAGCTTATTCTTCCAACTAGCCCGTTTTTGTTAAAAAGTTCACTTTAATTGCACTTTGGTCCCTTTACTTTGTAACTGTTTAATTTACTAGCTAATCTTTCATAAATTTAGGGTTTGCTTGGAATCAGTCCTTGATTTTTCTAAACTTGTCAAATTCAGTTAATCAGTTTTACAATTTGTTACAATTAGTTAGTAGTTTGTTACAATTTGCATAATTAGTCCTTATAGTTTATGAGTTTTACATTTCAAGCATTATAGTTTTAATCATTTACGTATTTAGCACATAAATTTCATAGATTTACATTTTTGTACTTATTTGAATAAAGAACTTGGTAATTGCTAATTGTTTTACGGATGCGTAGTTAATATTTTTCACATTTTTACTTGATTGCTCAAATAGACATAGATAATCCAAATAACCCTATCAACCAAAAAACGATCACAAACCTGATTTTTTTAGGACTTTCAATTGGTTAAGAATCGAGAGAAACGAACTTCAAAATACACAATTTCAAATGGCGCCGCTGCCGGTTCTTTGACTTTACGAGCGACTATCGATTGACGGTTTTCATTGGCTTTTGGGATCCGTTCACCTCGTGAACGTTATTTTTTACGTATCGTAAATAAAAAACAATAAAAAAATCAAAAATATAAAAATATAAAAACCAAAAAATAACAAAAGCAATTCTTTTCCTAAAGAATTAACCAAACAAATTAGAAAATCAAAAAGCAATATTTTTCCTAAGAGATTGCACCCAAAAATATATATTATTGGATTCCCTCGGTATTTATATACATATAGTATTTTCTCTAAAAAAACCCATAAATAGAAAAATATTTTCTATATATTATTATAAGTAAATACGTATACGTATAAGAACAACTAATACACATATTCTCCATAAGTATTGCCAAGGCAATACACCGTGTTGAGGGGCGTTCCGGTCCTTGACACGCGTATCGATCAAATTCAATAAAGCAAGAATAGATAAATACTTCCAATAAGCAATAATTCGAAGAATACAAACTACAAAGTGAATAGAAAGGCGATGTGCTATAAAATGCCATCTAAGGGGTTAATAGGTACCTAAGTGCTTCGCGCCACCTAACCCCCCGTTCACTAGTGAGTACTCTAAGAAGGAAGGCTTTATTGGGGTCTTGCACCCAAGTAGTACATACGTATATTATACTTTCTTGTGGATATTTCATATTGAAACTCGAAGAGGATAATCCTTTTCTCTTCAAAGTCACACGAGAGCTTCTCTCTCATTCCTCGTATTGAGTTGCATGCTCACTCGCGGGCGTGCACAAATACCGATTGGTGTACAAACCCTTCCTCTGAAAAGGAAGAAAAAGAGAAAGAGTAGGAACACCACCGTCCATCAAGCCGATCCCGAGAACCGTGCTTTGATTCATCCACAACAAGAAGCCATGGCCGCAGTTGATACTCGAACTTTGATGGAGCACTTGCAATCTAATGTGCAAGGATATGCTGATGCTATCAAGATACCCGATATTCCCGCAAACACATTTGAGCTAAAAACATCCATGATTAAATTGGTTTCAAGTACACCATTTTATGAGAACAAGAATGATAATCCACATGATCACCTTAAGAAATTTCTTGCTCTTTGCAACACCATTAAGTACAATGGAGTTCCCCATGATGCCATTAAGTTGATATTGGTGCAATTTTCACTAGAGGGTCCGGCTAAGCATTGGTTAGATACACAACCACCCGAGAGCATTACCACATGGGATGGTTTCACTAAGAAGTTTTTGAACAAGTTCTTTCCCCCATCTAAGACCACGGATTTGAGGAACTTAATTATAGGCTTTCAACAAAAACCTAGTCAAACATTTAGTGATGCTTGGGAGGAGTATATAGAGTTATTGAGGAGATGCCCTAACCATGGATTGGATGAAGTTCATCAAATCAATACTTTTTACAATGTCCTTAAACCTCATCACCAAGACTCACTCAATGCTTCCACGGGAGGAAATATTCTTCTTAAATCCATTCAAGAAGCTTGGGATATTATTGAGACCAAAGCAATGGTGCAAACTAACACACAAATTTATGAGAGAGTACATGTCATTCAAGAAGGAGGTTCTAAACCATTGGAGACTCAACTCATTTCATGCATTCAAGAATTGACTCAAGCTCAAAAGGAAAGTCAAACAATCATGCAAAACACTCAAAAGATGCAACAAACCATGATGAATGACTTTATGAAACTTTCTTTGGGCAATCATTCCACAAATGATGTGCATGATATTACTCTTTCATGTGAGACTTGTGGAGATCCACATTCCTATCAACAATGTGATAAGGTGCAAGGTTATCAAGGGGAGTGTTATGCTTATCAAGAGGAACATCGTGAAAATTTCAAGCCAAACATCAATCCAAACAACCTTTCTTATAACTCTCAAATTTACCTTACTCCACCAGGATTCCCACCCCAACCACCCACCCAATTTCAACAAAATTCCCCTTAATTGTTACAAAGGAATCAAGGTCCAAGACCACAATACCAAGGGAACAACTACAAGGCACCTAACAATTTTCAAAATCAAGGGAATAACTTTTATCCACCAAATCAAGGATTTAATCCACCACTCCCACCCTTCCCAAATCAAGGATACCCTCAAATTCCAAATTAAGGATACCCTCAACTTCAAAATCAAGGATATGGGCTACAAGAAACTCATGAGTATGTTGAGAGGAGAATTCGTGAAAGTGAAAAAAGAATGAATGAGCAAATGAAACTTTCAATGGAGGAGCAAACTAAGAGGCTTTTGATAGCATTTAATCAAAGACAACAAGGGGCTTTACCATCTAACACACAAACAAATCCGAGGGCATATGTCAATGCTATTACAACAAGAAGTGGAAAAACAACAAAGGATCCTTCACCTCCTACACCTTCTATGGTTAAACCCACTTTGGCTCTCACATGTGATAAGCCTTCTACATCTACTTCACCACCTCCAAACTCTCTTATTTCATCAACCACACCTTCTCAACCTATTCCTACTTCTCCTTTACCTTCCACAACTCCCAATGAAAAAGCTAACAAAGACAAATCTTCCACTACAACACCTACACCTAAACCAAATCTTCCTTACCCTTCAAGATTGAAAAAGGACAAGTTAAAGAACAAGGATGATATACAAGTCTCAAATTTCTTAAGGATGTTCAAGCAACTCAACATAAACATCTCCTTTGCGGAAGCTCTTGCTTACATGCCAAAATTTGCTAAGATGTTCAAGGATTTACTCTCCAACAAGGAAAAATTGGTTGATTTGCCCATCACATCCCTTAATGAAAATTGTTCTGCCGTGTCACTCAAAACCTTGCCAACAAAACTTAGAGATCCGGGGCGCTTTTTGATACCTTGTAATTTTCCCGGGGTGGAAAATTGCATGGCTTTAGGGGATCTAGGGGCAAGCATTAACCTCATGCCTTTATCGGTTTGGAAAAAACTCTCTCTTCCCGAGTTCACTCCCACTAGGATGACCCTTGACTTAGCCAACCATACCATAGCCTATCCGGGAGGTATCGCGGAGGATGTGTTTGTAGGTGTGGATAAGTTTACCTTTCCGGCCGACTTTGTAGTGGTTGATTATGACATGGACCCTAGAGTTCCTTTGATTGTTGGTAGACCGTTTTTGAGAACGGGTCGTACTTTGATAGATGTGGTGGAGGGATAACTAATTATGCGAGTTGAGGATGAGAAAGAGGTGTTTAAGTTAGGGAAAGTTTGTGATAGGAAAGATATTAAGGAGTCTAAACCTTGTGAGACCATTAACATAGTTGATGTGATAGATGAGGTGTGTGATGAGCATTTTCATGACGCTTGCAAGAGTAATAGTGAGGATATGCCCCATGTTGAAACCGTGGCCTCAATTGTTCCCTCCTTAACACCTTTTGGAGAGAGTGATTTCCTCTAGGAGGAATTTGAGTCCAACTTTCTTGGTAATGATGATTCTCTCATCAATTGGGAAGAAGATATTCTCACTATCCAAAAGTTGCTCAATGAGGATCCCATTCCTTCACCCATTCCACAAGAAGTAACCAATGATGATCCGTCCATAGTTAAACCTTCCATAGAGAGTCCACCTCGACTTGAACTTAAGGACCTTCCATCCCACCTCGAGTATGATTTCTTAGAGGGGAAAAGACCAGTTACCTGTGATCATTGCTAAAGAGTTGAAAGAGGATGAGAAAGAGAAACTCATAGAAGTCCTTAAGAAACATAAGCAAGCCTTAGCATGGAAAATATCCGACATAAGGGGAATTGATCCACATTTTTGTACACACAAAATCCTTATGGAGGATGATTACAAACCCGACATTCAAAGCCAAAGAAGGGTTAACCCTAAAATCCATGAGGTCATTAAAAAGGAAGTTATCAAACTCCTTGATGCGGGCATGATTTACCCCATTTCCGACTCTCCATGGGTTAGCCCGGTACATTGTGTTCCAGAAAAGGGTGGAATCACCGTAGTACCCAATGAGAACAATGAGCTTATTCCTACGAGACTTGTTATCGGTTGGAGAGTTTGTATTGATTATAGGAAGCTTAATCAAGCTACTAGGAAAGATCATTTCCCATTGCCTTTTATGGACCAAATGCTTGAACGCTTAGCGAGAAATGAGTACTAATGCTTTCTTGATGGATTTTCGGGTTATTTTCAAATACCCATTGACCCTAAGGATCAAAAAAAGACCACATTCACTTGTCCCTACGGTAAATTTGCTTATAAGAGAATGCCTTTTGGCTTGTGTAATGCACCGGGGACATTTCAAAGGTGTATGATGGCAATTTTCCATGATATGATGATGTTTTCATGGATGGCTTCTCCGTCTTTGGAGATTCATTTACCTCTTGTCTCACCAATTTAGAACGAATGCTTAAGTAGTGTGAGAAAACCCGTTTAGTTCTTAATTGGGAGAAATGTCATTTTATGGTGAAAGAGGGAATTGTTTTGGGACACAAGATATCCAATAAGGGATTAGAAGTGGATCGAGCTAAAATTGATGTGATTGCTAAGCTTCCCCCACCAACTACGGTTAAAGGTGTAAGGAATTTCTTAGGTCATGCGGGATTTTATAGACGCTTCATACAAGATTTCATTAAGATAGCAAGACCAATGACTCACCTCTTGAAAACAGAGGCTCCTTTCATTTTCAACCAAGAGTGTTTGGATTCGTTTGAGACTCTTAAGGAGAAATTGACTAAGGCTCCCGTTTTAGTTTCTCCAAATTGGGAATTACCTTTTGAGCTTATGTGTGACGCTAGTGATTATGCGGTGGGGGCCGTGTTAGGACAAAGAGTGAATAAGTATTTTCAACCTATACACTGTGCTAGTAAAACCATGACCGGTGCACAACTTCATTATACTACCACGGAAAAAGTGTTGCTTGCTATAGTTTATGCTTTTGAGAAATTTAGACTATACCTTGTGCTATCTAAAACCATAGTGTATACGGATCATTCCGCTCTCAAGTATCTCATGACAAAGCAAGATGCTAAGCCTAGGCTTTTGAGATGGGTTTTATTGCTTCAAGAATTTAAGATAGAGATTCGAGATAAGAAAGGAGCCGAGAATTTAGCGGCAGATCACTTGAGTAGACTTGAGCATCCTTTTCAAGGAGATTTTCCTAATAAAGAAATCAATGAATCCTTTCCATTCGAGGAGCTCATGTCTATCTCTTCTCAAGAGGATGCCACCCCTTGGTTTGCGGATATTGCAAACTATCTTGTGGGGAATGTGCTTATAGAGGGTCTTACTTCCCAACAAAAGAAGAAATTTCTCAAGGAAGTGAAGTACTACTTTTGGGATGATCCTTACCTCTTTAGGCAATGTGCGGACCAAATCATTAGACGGTGTGTAGATGGGCCCGAGGCATTTAAGATTTTAGAAGCTTGTCATAAGGGACCTACGGGTGGACATTTTGGGCCCAACTATACCGCCAAGAAAGTCTTTGATTCGGGTTACTATTGGCCTTCCATCTACAAAGATGCCCAAGAGATGGTGAAATTTTGTGATGTATGTCAAAGACAAGGAAAAATTACACAACGTGATGAGATGCCACAAAACTTCATTCAAGAGTGTGAGATTTTTGATGTGTGGGGCATAGATTTTATGGTACCTTTTCCATCTTCCAAGGGAAATAAGTATATACTCGTAGCGGTGGATTATGTGTCAAAATGGGTTGAGGCCAAAGCCTTACCTACTAATGATGCTAGAGTTGTTGTGAAATTTTTGAAGCAATTGTTTGCTAGATTTGGTGTACCTCGGGCCATCATAAGTGATCGTGGTACGCACTTTTGTAATGATCAATTCACGAGAGTTACGAAGAAATATGGAGTTAATCATAGACTTTCTACCGCGTATCACCCTTAAACCAATGGTCAAACCGAGGTCACAAATCGTGGTTTAAATAGGATTTTGGAGAGAACGGTGGGAGAGCATCGATCTTCTTGGTCGGATAAGCTTGATGATGCTTTGTGGGCTTTTAGGACGGCTTTTAAGACACCAATTGGTTGTACCCCTTATAGGCTTGTCTATGGAAAAGCATGCCACCTCCCATTCGAGTTAGAACATAAGGCTTCTTGGGCTCTCAAGTGGGCTAACTTTGATTTAAACCAAGCTGGTTCACATAGAAAGGATCAACTTAATGAAATGGAAGAATTGAGAGCCAATGCCTATGAGAACTCTTTGCTTTATAAGGAGAAGACTAAGAAATTGCATGATGCCAAGATCAAGAAACCGTGAGTTTAAAGTTGGAGAGCCGGTTCTCCTCTTTAACTCAAGGTTGAAACTTTTTGCGGGAAAGCTTAAGTCGATATTGTCCGGTCCATTCACTATTGCTCAAGTATTTCCATATGGAACTATTGAGTTGTCACAACCCGATGGTCCAGATTTTAAAGTGAATGGTCACCGTGTGAAGCACTATTTTGGGGAGGACATTTCCGTAGAAATGGTCCAAGAGATCCCCATTTTCCCCATGAATTAATTCATTGTGGGATGAGTCGAGCTAGAGACTCTTTAAATCAAGCTTGAATAACTAGGTTTAGAAGTTTTTAGATCTAGAGTGTTGTAGGTTAGAAATAAGGATAACAAATTGATGAGAAGTGTAGAAGAGACTTTCTTTTGTCTTCATGATGTTTGTAGGGTTGCTCACTCATCACTTGCTTTGGAGCTTATGGAGGAGGCCCTTGTATCCGGTTCACTTCGTTACTATTGTGATTTTTCATAGACACCTTGTGCTTTAAAAATGAATTCACTATATTTGATCTTTCCTTAACTTGGGTTAAGCAAAGTCTATTCATTGTCATAAGTGTAGGGGAAGTTTTATACTTCCATTCTCTTAAACATTGAGGACAATGTTTAGCTTAAGTGTAGGGGGGTCTTCTATCGAAGTGACCTTACCTAGAACTTGTCATTGACCTTCATGATAACACGGAAATTAATTTTTCAAACATTTTTCAAATTTTTGATCTACTTTGGCCACCAAAAATATGCATTCATAATTTTTGCATCAATCATTTTTCATTTGCAATATCACATTTGCATTGTATATATTTCTTCTTTTGTTCTTTATGAAAAAGTGAAAAAGAGAAAAAAATATAATAAAGGACATGGTTTAACAAATTTAGACTTCTTTGACATATTAGGCCCGCCATGGATATTTTGACTCAACCCGAGTTTGCTTATCTAAGCATTCTCTAGCTAGTATCCTTAACCATGTAGTCCTTCATTGGTCTATTAGGCTAAGCATCCACCACTCTCATTTTTTTTGAGATTTTAAATTTGTGGAGAATGGGAGATAATAGAGTTGAAGCAAGTATAAAAGGGCTAGATAAACTTCATGATAATTACTTGTCGCTAAACCCTTCTCTTCTTTATCCCTATTTTCTTCGCATGCATATATGTTAATAAATAATCAAGAACGATTTTAATCGGTTTGTATTCTCTTATGCATTTTTGTCTAATCATTCATGGTTGATTTAAGTATGTCTTAAGATTCTAAGTTAGAACGTTTTATGTGTACTAGACTTATGTCATGCTTAATACTTAGCGGGTGTTTTTCCTTTTATTCTTTTCAATTTTCTTTGTGAGGAATAAAGAAAAATAAGAGCGGCTTACAAAAAATGAGTGGCTAGAAAAAAAAAGAGAAAAAAAAAATAATAATACAAGACTCCCAAAAGGGGCAGTGAAGTGTTAATTATATTAACTATTAGATTCCAATATTACCTTGACGGGTTGCGGGGATTTAATAGTTGCTCCAATCCAATATTACCTTGACAGGTTGCGGGGTTGAAGATCCAAAGTCTCAAAAAGATGGCGGATGTAAATTATTGCGTGAGTTTTATTTTTCTTTCCTTAGAGAGTGTGTAGCTACTTATTAATGCATGACATGAGGATTTTACACATAAGGCGAATGACTTATTATTCTTGAAACAGACTTATATTAATTGTGAGCGGTTTTTCAAGTAATAGATGAGAGGATTACTTAGGATTAAAACCATGCTTCCTTATTTTTGGATTTTACATTTCTTATATTTCAAGCTTCAAATAATGACAAATTTGCCCAAAAGCAATTTGCTCAAATAATAACCGGTTCTACATTTAATTGTCATGAATAAGTTGATGCACCTTTTTACTTGTGAATGCAATGATCCCATTTTTAAGCTTGGTATGGGGAAAGTGAAACTTGAGGGTGATAAGTGTCCATGGTACCAAAGCCCTGATCTAAGTCATTGACTTCTTTATGAGTTTTTCCATCAAAGCCATTTCAAGAAAAATCCAAAAAGATATAAATAGAATTGTTTCTTTTGCATTGCATAGTTCAAAATCAAAATCATGCATCATGTAGAGTAGCATAGTGTAATAGCATTCCATATTGGCCAAGGTGGATTAATTATGAGGAGAATATAAATTTGTGCTTTAAAATATAGCATTGCATGAGGTCATGGCAATGTTCAAGTGTAGGGGATTTGATATGAGCAAAAACTCATATCAATTAATCAACAAATCACCCTAAAACACAAGGAAAGTACCTAACTTTTGTGCTATAAAGCAGAATTATGTGGTATGTTTTATGTTTGTGTATAAATAGGTAAGAAGGATACATTTTCAAGCAAACAAGAAGAAATCAAGCTTATTTGGATGAAAAAGACAAAGAAGGATCAAAGATGACAAGACTTTGAAGATAAGGGACCTATCTTGACAACACTCCAAAGTTGAAGGACTCAAAGTGTAAATTTGCCAAAGTCAAGATAAAAGTCAAACATGGTCAACTCTTCAGTCAACCAAGTCAAAGGGTCAAATTATACAAGAATGCAAGTGGAAGGACCAAAAATGCCATTAAAATGAAGTTCCTAGCTCATTTGGATAATCTGCCTAAGTTCAAGGACTAAACGTGCCAAAATACACTCAAAAACGGGCTCAATCTGTGTGAATGGCTATCAACCAATGAGAGAACAAGAAATTATTGCCATGGATTGCCAGCAAATAATCCACTTCACCAAGGGAATTAAATGCGCCGCAAGCCACAGTGAATCCCACTTACTCAGTTTTTAGCCAATAAGAACTTGCCAAGCAATAATCAATATATCCAAAAGGATTATGATCCGTGTGACTAACTTTCACCCAATCAAATTAATCCACGTGTCACCTTCTTCCCCAAAGCTACCCAGGAACGAATTGGAGAAATACTGCATATCAGGAAAAACTTCAAACATGAAAAGTGCTTATTTTTGAAGGACGAATTCAACCCACGTGCTTAATTACCCTGAAAATCAACCAAGAAGAAAAGCCCAATTCCAAGTTCATAACGGCTAGTAGCAATTGATAAATCCAGGACACTTGGCAGCAATTGATTGGTTGGGACACGTCATCAGCTTCAACTACTTCTCACTTTTTGTCTATAAATAGGGAATAGCCCCCTCATTTGTAACATGTAGCCTAAGTGTGAAATTTTCACACACTTTCCTTTTTTCTCCCAATCATAGCTAGTAGTTTGTTAGTGTAACGACCCCAAGAGTCTGACAAACTCTTGAGTTAGTTATAGTAGTTGTAACTCCTTACCAGAATTTGTAACAAACTTTCTCATTCAAGCAATAAAATCTCCCTCCTTTTCCTTCAATCTCCTATTCATTACCTGCATTACTGTTAGTCTTGTGTTGATATGAGTTACTTGTGATCACCATTGATCATAAGAAGCTCTTGTTGAAGACTAGAAGCTGTTCATCCTTGTTCCTATTCCAAGTAGCTGTTCTTGTTGATTTTGAAGCAGAATTGTGTAAAAATGGTGATGATGATGATTGTAGCTGTTGATTAGTGGTAAATAGTGTTAAGGTGGTGGTTTAACATTATCTAGGAGGCTCAACGCTTACCTACTCCATCAGTGGAGGCTTTTGCTAAAAGGTTTCATAGTTTCTGATTTTGGTTCCTCTAAACAGCAAAATGCATGCTAAATTCTAGCTTAAGTCTACTTGTTTATCTGATCAAATGTGTTTAGCTTGTTCTTGGATTGAATTTGATGTTTTAGATAGCTTATTGTTAGTTTAATAATTGTTTACCTGCTTATTACTTGTTACTGATTTCATATCATCAGATTCTTAGCTTGCTTGTGCATTTTGAGCATTTGTCTGTTTAACTGCAAGTACTTGGTTCAATTTCACTTCATTTTGGTTAATAAGTTTGGCTTGATATCAAATTTAGTCCAGTTCAACCAATTGCTTAAATTTCATTCACAAAAAGTTGTTAAACGTTAGTAACTAGTGTTTGGATTTAGACGTCCTTTTGTAGTTAAGTGTTGTTAATTGGTAAACATTGGCTCATTTACATTACTTTAGTGATTGTAAACAAGTTTTGGTAGTTTTAAAGTCAAAAAGAGAGTCAAACAGGCAATTGGTTGTGAAAAAGGTTTGGGTCAGTTCTAGCTTAACAAGTTCATCAAAAAGTACCTAGTTTCAATTGCTTGTCATTTGTTCAATTCTTGATAAATTGATTCAAACAAGTTCCTACTTGTCCATTAACATCTGAAGATTGAGTGCTTATAAGGAAATTACACAGTTTAACAATTCAAGAGAGAAATTAGCTTTTTAATAAGCTACTGAGCAAATGAAAGTTTCTGTAAACAAATTTCAAACTGATTTCTCATTCTAGCAATTCCACTTCATAAACCTTGCCATTTTCTTTCATATTCTTGTTTAGAAAGTGTTCTTGAGTAGATCTGGAGGTTTTCAACTTTTTCAAAAATTTGGTCAACTTTGGTCAATAAGCTAGTTTCAGCTTATTTTCAATTTCCAGATTCATTACTTGATCATTTTTCTTAAAAGAAGACATTCCAGACTCTCTATGGAGTGATGGACAAGATTCAACTCAAAAATCTTATTGTGCATGTCTAGCTTATTAGATAGCTTATTTTTGGCTTATCATAATTGGCTTATTTGAGTTTTACTGAATTTCAAGATTATTCCTTTTACTAGCCTAAGTAAATTTGAGTTTTAAGCTGTTTAAAACTTGTTTGAGCTTATTTGGTTAATTCTAGAGCTTAAACGAGCTTATTCTTCCAACTAGCCCGTTTTTGTTAAAAAGTTCACTTTAATTGCACTTTGGTCCCTTTACTTTGTAACTGTTTTAATTACTAGCTAATCTTTCATAAATTTAAGGTTTGATTGGAATCAGTCCTTGATTTTTCTAAACTTGTCAATTTCAGTTAATCAGTTTTACAATTAGTTAGTAGTTTTTTACAATTTGCATAATTAGTCCTTATAGTTTCTGATTTTTACATTTCAAGCATTATAGTTTTAATCATATACATTTTTAGCACATAAATTTCATAGATTTACATTTTTGTCCTTATTTGAATAAAAAACTTGGTAATTGCTAATTGTTTTACGGATACGTAGTTAATATTTTTCACACTTTTACTTGATTGCTCAAATAGACATAGATAATCCAAATAACCCTATCAACCAAAACGATCATAAACCTGATTTTGTTAGGAATTTCAATTGGTTAAGAATCAAGAGAAACGAACTTCAAAATACACAATTTCAAATGGCCCCGGCAGCAGCGCCTTTTAATATTTCGTTTTTAGTATCGTTTCGTCTCGGTATCTATCGAATTGATATAACTTTTCAAGTTTGACTGTATTGTTTTTGGTTAAGAAAAGCTTGATTGGTTTTTAAGCTACTTGCACACAAAACATGTAAAAAGGTAAAAATAGTCTATATACTACGTATACATACTATGCTAAAAACAAATTGAACGTAAACATTTAAATGCATAAAATGTAAAATACAAATTTATACTACGAATACAAAAATAAAAAAAACTAAATCTATTTAACAAAACAAATTGATTTAGTCTACTACAAATGCAAGTCCCAACAGTTAACTAACGACAAAAAACTACATATAGCACTAACATTAGAGGTGGCAAAACGGGCGGGCGGGCACGGGCGGCGGGCTAAACGGGCAACGGGCTAAGCGGGCGGCGGGCTAAATGGGCGCGAGCTAAATGGGCACGGGCAAAACGGGCGGGCAAAATGGGCGGGCTAAATGGGCGCAAGCTAAAAAAAGGAAAAAACTTATAAAAACCTACAATTAAAAAATAAAAATTTTTGTTTGAAAGTCGGGATAAAAAATTTAATAAAAAATATTCGTCGAATATAGTAATTTGTATTTTACAAGTGCGCCCGGTAAGCCCATTTAGTTTCTTACATATGCGCCCATTTAGCCCATTCGTTATAAAGAATGGCAAAAAGTGCCCCATCCTTTTTTGAAAATAGGCAAAAAGTGCCCATATGTATACAAATGGGCAAGATTTGCTACCTCTAATTAACATATTAAGCTACAATGACAAAAAATACAACAGCTCACTTAAATGGAAAGTTACCAAAACAAATAGAATATAAAGCTATTACATATACAAGTATGTTCTAGTGGTAAGACTTGGAAATACTATGCTATAGATGCTAGTTCTATTCTTGTCTGCTACTCTTTTTTTTTATCCCTTTTAATTGATAAGCTATGCTTGTATTTAAAATGTAGAATGTAACTATCTCACAGAAAGGATAACACGTTATTTTCCAAACTGTATTTCTACTCTTATATGGATTAATAACTACAAACTCGAACCTATATTCACTTCTCGTTAACAATCATTTTACTTCTTCTGCTTTTCTAGTGTAAAATACACCCCAACTAATTTATTGAAAGTCAACCGCAACTACTTGCTTGTATTGAAAATCTGTCTAACTAAATCATGAAGAATTAGCCTAAAACTAATCTATCCCTTATGAAGACTATACTTGTTAACTGATCTAAAAAGAATAAAACAAACTCCAAACAGCCAACACTTGTAGACTTATGAATTATACTAAATCATAATGTCTAAGCAAACTATTAGCTACACATTATCCCCTGACCTTAAAGAGCTACTTGCTAAAGTCTTCACTTACACTACAAAATTATACTGATTTTGGATCAATAAATCCTACTGTGTACTGTCCCAATATGCAGAAAGTATGGAATTTAAGTAAACTACTTACTGGAATTAAATGCAGAGTAAAAGCAAATATCAAACTTCATAATACATATCTAATAGAGCAAATTGCAGGTAAAATAACACTACAGCGAGCACGAACAAGATTACACTAAAAGATGCAGAAATTAGAAAGATCTAAATGAACTAACCGCTAATCAGATACTGAGCATAAATCGAGTAAGCAAGTTTATACTAAAGTTTACACTACAAATTTATCAGCTAGCTGAACTATTATTGTGCAGAAATTCGAAATGTAAAAACCTCACATCCGTTGTCTAGTCCACTGATGTAGAAGCGCGACGCTGAGCCGGCTTGAAACAAACTACCCCTTCAAAAATCGAATACAACATTTGAACTTGACTACTAATCTGCTATCTAATCACTGCCTTTTAAGTCGGTACCTTGAGAACAGAAAACCTGAAAAAGAAATGAAACGATATACTGTGCTAACAAGATAAGCTATAAGAAGAATAAAAGCACTCAATGACTATAAAGGATTTTGTGAAGAGAACTGTGAATAACAACTCATAAGCTGTGAGATTAACTCTTCATAAGCTGTGTTAAGCTTATCAAACTGAATAACAGATTTTTAGAATGTGAGATGATCTTTTAGTCAAACTGTAACACCCCAATTGGATAAGTGGACCGTTACGTGTATTTATAGCGTGTCATCAAAGCATAAGGTAAATGTCCTAAAACATTAACTGACCATAAAGGAAATACCAGAATCAAACATCAGCAATCCCAACATAAGCCCAAAACATGAAAAGTAAATACTGAAAGAAAGGACTAAACAATGTCCAAAAGCAGAATAATGTAAGTACATAAAGTAAGAAGTCTGGATAGCTTCCATCCAAATGCACATGCTCTCAGAATCCTAAGAGCGTCCTGGTGTACCTGCCGTTAGAACATGAAAGGAAACTACAGTTGAGCATAACACTCAGTGAACGGATATAAAGCATGATATGGAATTGCTAAAATGAAACAGATGATGAAATACTGGAGTTGTAAGTCTGATAAGTGCAGTTTCAGCGGAAATCTGTGTATAATATGTAAAGTCTGATTTATAAATAATAAAGCTGAACTGTTATCTGTTAAATCTGAAAACATGCATTTACTGTATTTTAATTGCCAGAGCTTATATAGGTCACGTGCTGTAACAACCGTGCATGAATAACTGGAGGGGTGACCTCGTCATGCTGTAGAGGGGTGACCTCTAAATAACTGTAGAGGGGTGACCTTTAAATACTATGCTGGGTGGAGGGATCAGCTCCAATGTGAAGGATGTAGAGCACACACCACATTCACCCTGATAACTTGTAAACTGATAAGACTAGGATGCATGCATACGCCCCACTAAACATACATATAAAAATGGCCAAACTGAACATATGTGAGACGATGCAGGATATCACTCTCCTGCATGTGAGTCACGACACCGGTGCCTCTAGTGCCGTGGTTACGGTACCTCCGTAACTAGTACATAAACTGGTCGTGCTTGTATATAATGCTCAGGAAACTTATTTCGTTTTAAACATGATTTCTGATAAACTTAAACACATACGGGGAAAAACATTTTGGCTGCAGACGGGGAATCCTAATCATACATAGAAAGGAAGTCCTTACTGAAAGGACGGGAAATCCGTACCTCGTGTCCAGTAATGAAATAAGAGCGAAAGCTGAAAGATCTACTCCGACTTCACGGTTACTACATAAATAATGGACGCGAAAATAAGTTAACTGATTACTGTTTACTATTATCGATTTTCATCTGTTCTTAGTTTAATTTATTTTATTCTTACTATTGTTTATGTATAATCTGATTAATCAGCTTGTCCGGTGTATTTCTGCTAAATCTGACCGTTCTAAAATGTTTACTGATTAGTATATATCCTGTATTTCTAGTTACTGTGCATTACACTGTGATCTGTTATTTACTATATTACTATAATTAATAACCTGTTATAAATAGAAGGTTTTTGAAATAGAAGGTTTCCTAAAATAGAACGTTTCTAAAATAAATGGTTTCATGAATAATTAACTCATTTAATTAAGCTCATACGTTTTAAAAAAAAACAGAACAAGTTAAATCATTAATAATTTAATTTACTAATTAAATTTATAAAGACAATTACCGTTTTGCTAAAATTACGATATGAAGCTTAATTTGTAAAATGATTTAAATGTTACAAAAATAAAATAAATCCCTTGTTTCATTTCTTTTCAAACGCGCACCCGAACCCGAGTCAAAGTCTTCCAGAGACACTAAGTCTCGGGTCAGCCCAAAGCCGAGCCCCAACAGCCCCTGGTTGTGGTCCAGCAGCAGTTCCCACTGCTTTGTTTTCCACTGTTAGCCCAATGTCCCCCTGCCTAGTATTCGGTTCCCACTGCCAGTACATAGTTCCCACTGTTTTTATTCTGTTCCCACCGTTAGTGTTGTACATCCAATTTACAAACCCAAACGCCCCTTCTTGTGATACTCACCCACTGTATCATAAAAATAAACACCCCTATGACCCGTCACCCCTGTTTGGGGTTGTTTATGGGTTGCGGCTGGCAAAACGAGGCACCAGCACCCTGGTGTGGTCACGGCTGGCCAAAACAACCACACCGAGACCCCCTGGTGGTATCGGTTCGCGTGCAACAAAAAAACCCAAACTCCCACACTCGGTTTGTGTTTAAAGTTTAAAGATTCTGGGTCTTTGTTATTAACCCAGTCATTTGTGAACTAAATTAAATAAGGAAACTAGTGAATCACCTTGATTTGCGTGACAGAAAACAATGACATCAAGAACTCGATCCTTGAACCACGCTCGCGACTTCTTCCTGTTGTTGTTGTTCGTCGGCAGGGAAAAGAAAAACGACTCTTTTTTTGGTCTTTTTTTGTGTCGGCAGGTACAAGGGACAATAAACCCCTAATTTTTGTTATGATGAAATGAGATGGAGGTTACTACTTGTTTCCCTGTGACTTTTTAATTTCAGGCTGGGATTTAAAGCCCATGGTTTCTTGTTCTTGTTTCTAAGCGACTGCCCAAAGACAAACACTAGTATACTTGTATATTTTTTTTGTTATAATTATCTACGTCATGATCGTGATTAATCTTCGTGAATAAATTTCCCGTGCTGAAACTCTGAACGTATTATTTATTTTCTTGAATAAATACTTACGTAATATTTTCTGACATTAATAATTATTTTCTGAATAATTATTTTGTAGTACTAAATTATTTAAACTGAGGCTGCGTATTTAATATTTAAATACGGGTTTTACAATTCTTCCCCTCTAAAAAGAATAATTCGTCCCCGAATTAACGATACGACTGTATTGGTTTTACAATTATTCCCCTCTAAAAAGGAGGAATTCGTCCTCGAATTAAGTGTAATAAACTGATGAAGTTATAAGAACTGAAAGAACACGTAAACTGAGAAGACAAATAAGCTGAAGGATAATTTGTCTTCTAATTAAAACATAATGCTGTTGATAGGTTTAAACCTGACAAGACTTAAATGATCATGTAACGTGACATGGCTGAAGAGAACATGGAACATGACATGACTGAAAGGACTTAACTGAATTTATTGAAGAAAATAAATGAGAGGTCCGGATGGACTCCTCCGTTTCAAGTGGCTTCCCGCTAGAAACGATTCCTTCAAAGGTCTAAACATAATTAACAAAATCTTGGTCCTGATGACCCTGTCTTGATGATGCTGAATAGTTTCTGGTTCCATACTTAAGATGGATTTTCTGAATTTGATAGTATGAAATGAGCTATAGCATGTAGATACATGAAATGGTACGTATAAATATCCTGAAAGATAACATTTACATATCTGAGCAAGCTGCTGAAAACATATAAGGGCGACTACGTGAACAATTTCGAGCGTACTACGTGAGCAATTGTGAACGTGGTTTATAATTGTATGAGGAACGCTGGCATGAAATATATCATGAATGTGATACGTGAATCATACTGTGAACGTGATACTAGAACATATCATGAACGCATGCTGACTGAGGAATGACTGCCAAAAGATATGGCTGAGATGTGAAACGTCTGCATGGTTATGGAATAGGTGTGATATACTTGGGTCTGGTTTCCCAAGATTCCTGTAACCGTATTCGATAATAAGCTGTGAAACGTGTATCGCAGAATGGAACACGTACTTGAACGTGAACAATCTTATGAACGCGAACGTGAGCTTAAATCCTGAGATGGCATAAAACATGAACTGAAACGGCATCATACTGCAATTGAGACGTAAATGTGAAAGTGAAAATAAACATGAACGTAAAGTGAATGTAAACATACACGTGATCGTGAACATGAATTCTGCCTGATATGATGATCGATGGAATGCCTCGAAATCATACGATTTACTCCAGAATTTTCTCGAGGTCCGCTATTGCGTAATCCTTTAGGATGAAAGGAAACGCGCAGGTTGGTTACATGGTTGACGATAACTTAGATAATATCATACTTTCTTTGAGCATGTGGTAGCTGATATCAATTTCATGGAATTTCGTCTCATTTCTGCTCAGAAATTACTAAGGATTGTAATAACTTGCTAACGTAACAGTGTTCTGTCTTAAACCTGCGGTATATCAGGCATCTAGATATGAACATATCTGCATCAATGTGTGATACTGCTTCCATCAAAATTCTACTTGAGATCATGGGATATTCTGGTGAAAATCTGGTTGGATAGTCATGGAAGAATTTTTAGTGAGAAATGTCAGCAATTTCTGCGGTATCAGTTAATTGAGTTCTAGAAATGTTTGTACTTCGTTCACAGACGTCAGTCGGGACCATCAGGTGATGGCCTTCACCTGCGCAGGATTGTCTGAAATTTCTTTCTGCTGAAATATGGTGGCTCAGATGGCCCTGTTCAAGTGAAATTTTTATCTGGAATGTTGTGTATAAAATTACTCCTATTGAAGATTTTGTACAACTGTGAGAAGATGAGTCTCGTGTTCTTCTCTAGTATTAGGCAGATCAGAATGTGATCAATGAATATACTGACGATTTTGTCTGAGAGTCATGGAAAAATTTTATTCATAATTTCATAATATAGCTGGAGCATTAGGGAGCTTAAAAGTATAAAATCAAAATTTTTTAGAGAGACTGTAATATGTGCAACAGCAGTCTGGAAACGTCATGTTCTTTCTCTCACCACTGATGGTAGCATGATCGGAAATTTGTTCTGGAAAATGTTTAAGACATCGTAGCAGATCAGATAGACCTGCTATTTATGGAATGAACATTGAATAAGAATGGTGATCTTGTAAAAAAATTTCCGTGGTCGATACATGATCTTATGATACCGGCCTTCTTCCTGATAGACAGAAACGGTGCACTTCCTGGTGGTGCGCTAGGGCGAATAAGGCCTCGTTCCGGTAACTTTTGCAGCAAATGCTGCAACTCTTTAACTTAGTTGAAGCCTTGCAATAAAGAGTTTTGAAAACAGGTTCCGTTCTTGAGACTAACTCGATGTTAAATTCTATCTTGTGGTCAGGAATGAATTTCTGGAAAACCTTCCGGAATTACATCTGGAAACTTTAGGATAATCTGTTGATCATGAATTTAAGGAATTTCAGAATTCGTATCATGAATGGTGACCAGAAGTCTTCGCCGCTAAAAGGTAATAGTTCACGTGCTCGTAAAGCTGGAACAATTTGTACTGATTTTTCTGGCAGGAGTAAAATGAATATGTTCATGGTTGGTAAGACGGATCTCGTCATTAACTGAAAATAAAACTTTAATAAATATGGTGATACTGTTGAGTCCTTTCTGGCTGAGAGACATGTGACTACCCGATTTAAGATAAAGCTGGCATACGAATACGTGAAGTAAACATGGGGACTTTTCACTGAATGTGTTCGTCCGTAACCTCATAGAGTGAATACTGCGTGTTTAACCTAAATAATACTCCAGTGGTGGTGACTGAAATTTTCAAATGATCTTATTTATGCGTGGCATAATAAAACGAGTGTATCCCCCTTGGAGGGTGCCCTGAATCATTGAGGGCCTGGTTTAGAAACATACGGAGTTATGAGTTCTGACTCGTACTTTGAGAAGATATTCGTATGACGAGTACCATGAATGGTGTCCTGACAAATGTCTTCCGAAAAGATACTTGAGACTTGTGTCTTAACTGTTGTCTGGACATGTATTTTAATGGTGAGTCTGAATAAGGTTAAGAATTTCTGGTAACTACTAGGATTGGCGAACCGGCTAGACTACTGACCTCTGTATTTCTGGTCACGTCCGTTCCGGAGTTCCAATGGTTACTGACTGATTATTTTTAAGCACGGTGGTTGTCATTACCGCCTTGTCTATCAGTTTCCCGATGGTCGTTATTATGACCGTGATTCATGTAACTATTTCTGCTGAGTGGTCGGCTGGTTACCGGTCCCCACTCTTCTGACTGAGAGATTAGATGAGTGGAATGTGACATCTAACTGGGAAAGTAAAAGCATGGAATAGAATGGTAATGTCTGATGGTTGAAATTTATTCTTGTCAGAAATTTCAAATTTATAGTTTTCGTCCTTGTTCTGTAGAGTCTTCATAGTATAAACAACATCAGCATCTTGAGAAATCTCCAAAGCATAAGCAGCATCAGCATTTGTGCGGTCTTCAAAGTGTTAGCAGCATCAGTATCTGGTAAAATCTTCAACTCACGAGTAGTATCAGCATCTGGTAGAATATCGACAAGTGGAAAACGCCTGGGATGACTGAGGACTGATAGCGATATCCATGGAGTAGGGTACATAGAGTACACCTGGTCTATTGTACATGAAGTACAAAATGAATACTGCACCTGGAGCATATCTGAGACATTGTACGTGGAGTACACATGAAATACTGTACATGAAGTATAACTGAGATACTATACATAGGGTACATATGGAATATTGTACGCGACACTGGTGGAAACTTTATGGAATGATCAATACTGGTGTCACTTGTCTGACATGATCAAAGAAATAAATTGATTTTAAACGGTAGTAAACTGAACTGAAAATAAGTAACATGATAGGCTGACGATTCCTACGTCGACTTACTGCTGGTTGTATAGAGGCTGAAAAGTATGATTTAACGGAGTTTCATCAATGTTCAGTATGAAGACATGATTGATGAATACCAGAATATGATTATTATGAAAATAGGATTTAACTGTAACCCCTTCTGTATCTTAGCATGAAAACATCATCACTTTGCTGAAAACATAATCCTTATAAGAAGATATGCACTTAGTCAGCATGAAAACGACATTCACGTGAGAGTATAAACTTGACTGATACAAAGAACATAGAAGAATAATCAACTAAGGTTTAACATCAACTGCTGTGGATAGTTATGGTTTAATCCACAGTATTCATAGTAGGAAGCATGTGACTAAGTATGGGCGATTCTGTCTCGATCCATACTTGTCAATTTTTTTTTGAGAACTGTCATGTATAGAAATGTACAATCTGGGACTAAATATGGTTGGTTGTGGTCCAATCCATATTTGTCACGATTTTATGATATGTCATGATATGACAAATGTGAATAACTATGGATCAGTTCACAAAATAACATTCGACTGAAAAGCATGAAATTTGACCTAAGAAATGGTGAACGATTATGGCTGGTTCACTAAGTAATATTTGACTGAAAACATGAATCTGACATGCGTAAGGGTAAACGCTTATGGGTCGGTTTACCAATAAAAAATCTAAATGAAAAGCACATGCGACTAAATATGGCCAGTCTTGTACCAACCTTTTACTTAGTCAACAACTTTAAGAAGACCGACTGATAACTAAAGAAAACTGACTGATAAATGCATGAGAATCATGAAAGATAACAACGCCAAAATCTAGAAAGTTCCTGGTGACCACTCACTAGTCACAGGTCAAGTTTTATAGCCTACAGGTCGAACCTTGCGCTCTGATACCATAATTGTAACACCCCACTTGGATAAGTGGACCGTTACGTGTATTTATGGCGTGTCATCAAAGCATAAGGTAAATGTCCTAAAACATTAACTGACCATAAAGGAAATACCAGAATCAAACATCGGCAATCCCAACATAAGCCCAAAACATGAAAAGTAAATACTGAAAGAAAGGACTAAACAATGTCCAAAAGCAGAATAATGTAAGTACATAAAGTAAGAAGTCTGGATAGCTTCCATCCAAATGCACATGCTCTCAGAATCCTAAGAGCGTCCTGGTGTACCTGCCGTTAGAACATGAAAGGAAACTACGGCTGAGCATAACGCTCAGTGAACGGATATAAAGCATGATAAGGAATTGCTAAAATGAAACAGATGATGAAATACTGGAGTTGTAAGTCTGATAAGTGCAGTTTCAGCGGAAATCTGTGTATAATATGTAAAGTCTGATTTATAAATAATAAAGCTGAACTGTTATCTGTTAAATCTGAAAACATGCATTTACTGTATTTTAATTGCCAGAGCTTATATAGGTCACGTGCTGTAACAACCGTGCATGAATAATTGGAGGGGTGACCTCGTCATGCTGTAGAGGGGTGACCTCTAAATAACTGTAGAGGGGTGACCTCTAAATACTATGCTGGGTAGAGGGATCAGCTCCAATGTGAAGGATGTAGAGCACACACCACATTCACCCTGATAACTTGTAAACTGATAAGCCTAGGATGCATCCATACGCCCCACTAAACATACATATAAAAATGGCCAAACTGAACATGAGTGGGACGATGCAGGATATCACTCTCCTGCATGTGAGTCACGACACCGGTGCATCTAGTGCCATGGTTACGGTACCTCCGTAACTAGTACATAAGCTGGTCGTGCTTGTATATAATGCTCAGGCAACTTATATCATTTTTAACATGATTTCTGATTAACTTAAACACACACGGGGAAAAACATTTTGGCTGCAGACGGGGAATCCTAATCATACATAGAAAGTAAGTCCTTACTGAAAGGACGGGAAATCCGTACCTCGTGTCCAGTAATGAAATAAGAGCGAAAGCTGAAAGATCTACTCCGACTTCACGGTTACTACATAAATAATGGACGCGAAAATAAGTTAACTGATTACTGTTTACTATTATCGATTTTCATCTGTTCTTAGTTTAATTTTTTTTATTCTTACTATTTTTTATGTATAATCTGATTAATCAGCTTGTCCGGTGTATTTCTGCTAAATCTGACCGTTCTAAAATGTTTACTGATTAGTATATATCCTGTATTTCTAGTTACTGTGCATTACACTGTGATCTGTTATTTACGATATTACTATAATTAATAACGTGTTATAAATAGAAGGTTTCTGAAATAGAAGGTTTCCTAAAATAGAACGTTTCTAAAATAAATGGTTTCATGAATAATTAACTTATTTAATTAAGCTCATCGTTTAAAAAAAAACAGAACAAGTTAAATCATTAATAATTTAATTTACAAATTAAATTTATAAAGACAATTACCGTTTTGCTAAAATTTCGATATGAAGCTTAATTTGTAAAATGATTTAAATGTTACAAAAATAAAATAAATCCCTTGTTTCATTTCTTTTCAAACGCGCACCCGAACCCGAGTCAAAGTCTTCCCGAGACACTAAGTCTCGGGTCAGCCCAAAGCCGAGGCCCAACAGCCCCTGGCTGTGGTCCAGCAGCAGTTCCCACTGCTTTGTTTCCCACTGTTAGCCCAATGTTCCCCCTGCCTAGTATTCGGTTCCCACTGCCAGTACATAGTTCCCACTATTTTTATTCTGTTCCCACCGTTAGTGTTGTAAATCCAATTTACAAACCCAAACGGCCCTTCTTGTGCTACTCACCCACTGTATCATAAAAATAAACACCCCCTATGGCCCGTCACCCCTGTTTGGGGTTGTTTATGGGTTGCGGCTGGCAAAACGAGGCACCAGCACCCTGGTGTGGTCACGACTGGCCAAAACAACCACACTGAGACCCCCTGGTGGTATCGGTTCGCGTGCAAAAAAAAACCCAAACTCCCACACTCGGTTTGTGTTTAAAGTTTAAAGATTCTGGGTCTTTGTTATTAACCCAGTCATTTGTGAACTAAATTAAATAAGGAAACTAGTGAATCACATTGATTTGCGTGACAGAAAACAATGACATCAAGAACTCGATCCTTGAACCACGCTCGCGACTTCTTCCTGTTGTTGTTGTTCGTCGACAGGGAAAAGAAAAATGACTCTTTTTTTTTTGTCTTTTTTTTGTGTCGGCAGGTACAAGGGACCATAAAACCCTAATTTTTGTTATGATGAAATGAGATGGAGGTTACTACTTGTTTCCCTGTGACATTTTAATTTCGGGCTGGGCTTTAAAGCCCATGGTTACTTACGTAATATTTTCTGACATTAATAATTGTTTTTTGAATAATTATTTTTTAGTAATAAATTATTTAAACTGAGGTTGCGTATTTAATATTTAAATACACGTTTTACACAAACACTAACCTAACATATTCTCAGAACCAAAAAAAACTGTAAAGAAATGTAACTATGATTATGAGAGCAGTTAAGAGCTTTGAGAAAACTTGAACTATCTATCAGTTCTACTTTAACAGAAAACTGAAATCAAAAGGAGCTCAAGCTCATAAGCTTAAGAGCAAATGTATTATCTATCAGTGATAACAAATTTGGACAGTAAACATGTGAGGTTAAACAAATTACCCAATGAAATCAATTAGGAGCATTTGAAAAGCTAGAAAACAGAGGAGATAAATTCATATGCTCATTTGGGCTTATAGAACAGTAAAAGAAAGAAGATTTAAAAAGCTTTGAGAAAGAAAATGAATTTTCATTGATGGCAGAATCCGTTACAAACTTTAACTGAAAACATAACTGGTTTAACTAACTCATTTGAGATTGCGAACAGATTTAATAGTAAAAGCTTAAAGAAGAAAAGAGTATTCATTAATGGCAGAAAACATAATTGGTTACAACTGATCGAACTAAAAAGTAACTAACTATTAACTAACCATCTAACTAAATCATAACAGTAAGTAAAGCTTAACTAAACTGTGAGAAAGATTTAGCTAAACTAATCTACTCCTATTCTACACCTACAGTTAATGTGTGTTTTATGAGAGGGTAAGGAGTATTTATAGAGAGTGTGAGGCTGACGTGAAGGGTGTAATGATGACGTCGAACACGTGGCTCATCCAATTGAACCATGACACGTCATCTTAGGGTTCATCCCATTTTCCAGGTTTGGGGGTTTCGATTTGAGTGAGTTTGAGAATAATTAACCATAAAGGTTGTGTTAAGTAGGTCCAAATGATCACTTTCAATTCTTTGATCGAGTCTTGAAACCTTCTTAATTGATCAGAAATCTTGTGAGTTGAAGACGCTGACGTGGCGAGTATTATTTGTTGATGAATGAAACCACATATCACAATCTTGACCGTTTGTTATTATCCATATTAAAAGGCTAGATCTAGCTCATGTGGCAATCCATGTTCTCACTGTTCCTCCATCCCATTCGTCCATGTGGCAACAACTTTTATTACTTTCAAAAATTGGCAATTTAAGCCCTTGTTCTTCATAAACTTTGGCATATTGATGATAAACTTTGGGAAAATGCCATCTTTAGTGGTAATCTTGTAAAATCTTCAACATAGGCCCTTATATTTTCATGAACTTGGCAAGATTAGTCCTTTAAGGCTAGATTTGTCTCTTTCTTCGTCTTTTCTTCAGATTAAACCCGTGAAAGCTCGTGATTATCTCAAGTGTATCTGTTTTACCTGAAAATACACAAACACAAAATACACGCGTAATTCTGATAATTTACAGTTTAATATAATGTATTTGTTGTGTTTTAAGTGGTTTTTTAGGTCATAATTGATGAGTGTTTTCACACTTATCAACTCCCTTCCACTTGACCATTGTCATGACCTCATGCAATGCAGCATTTCAAAGCTCTAGAGTGCACTTTTCTCATAATTAACATAACTTGGCCATTTTATGATTTAATAAACTATACTATGCTAAATGATGAATGATTTTGAATATTACAATGCAATGCAAAGAAAACGATTCTATTTATATATTTTTGTATTTTCTTGAAATGGTTTTGATGGAAATAACTCATAAAGAAATCAATGAATTAAATTAGGGCTTTGTTACCATGGACACTTATCACCCTTAAGTTTCACTTTCCTCATACCAAGCTTAAAAATGGGATCATTGCAATCACAAGTAAAAAGTGCATCAACTTATTCATGATAATTAAATGTGGAACCGGTTATTATTTGAGCAAATTGCTTGAAGGCAAATTTGTCATTATTTGAAGCGTGAAATATAAGCAATATAAAATTCAAAAATAAGGAAGCACGGTTTTAACCCTAAGTAATCCTCTCATCCATTACTTGAAAAACCGCTCACAATTAATATAAGTCCGTTTCAAGAGTAATAAGTCATTCGCCTTATGTGTAAAATCCTCATGTCATGCATTAATAAGTAGCTACATACTCGCTAAGGAAAGAAAAATAAAACTCACGCAATAATTTACATCCTCCGCCTTTTTGAGACTTTGGATCTTCAATCCCGCAACCCGTCAAGGTAATATTGGATTGGAGCAACTATTAAATCCCCGCAACCCGTCAAGGTAATATTGAAATCTAATAGTTACTATAATTAACACTTCACTGCCCCTCTTGGGAGTCTTGTATAATTATTATTTTTTTTCTTTTTCTTTTTTTTCTCTTTTTTTTCTAGCCACTCATTTTTTTGTAAGCCGCTCTTATTTTTCTTTATTCCTCATAAAGAAAGTTTAAAAGAATAAAAGGAAAAACACCCGCTAAGTATTAAGCATGACATAAGTCTAGTACACATAAAATGTTCTAACTTAGATTCTTAAGACGTACTTATATCAACCATGAATGATTAGACAAAAATGCATAAGAGATTACAAACCGATTAAAACCGTTCTTGATTATTTATTAACATATATACATGCGAAGAAAATAGAGGTAAAGAAGAGAAGGGTTTAGCCACAAGTAATTATCATGAAGTTTATCTATCCCTTTTATACTTTCTTCAACTCTATCATCTCCCATTCTCCACAAATTTAAAATCTCAAATAATGATATTGGTGGATGCTTAGCCTAATAGACCAATAAAGGACTACATGGTTAAGGATACTAGCTAGAGAATGCTTAGATAAGCAAAATCGGGTTGAGTCAAAATATCCATGGCGGGCCTAATATGTGAAAGAAATCTAAATTTGTTAAACCATGTCCTTATTATATTTTTTCTTTTTATATATTTTTGATGAAAAATAAAAGAAGAAATAAATACAATGCAAATGTGTTACGCAAATGAAAAATGTTTAATGCAAAATTATGAATGCATATTTTTGGTGGCCAAAGTAGATCAAAAATTTGAAAAATGTTTGAAAAATTAGTATCCAAGTTATCATAAAGTTAAGGCAATGGTCTAGGTAAGGTCGCTTTGATAGAAGTCTCCCCTACACTTAAGATAAACATTGTCCTCAATGTTTAAGAGTATTGGAGTAAACTCCCTACACTTATGACATTGATAACTTTGCTTAACCCAAGCTAAGGAAATATCAACTATAGGGTATTCATTTTAAGCACAAGTAATATCACAATAGCAAAAACTAATCGAAGTGAACCGGATACACGGGCCTCCTCCATAAGCTCTAAGAATGAAATGAGAGAGAGCAACCCTTGAAGCAAACACCAAAAGACGAAGAAAGGCACCCCTCCTCTTCAACTCTACTATAACACCATCTTATTAAACCTAGCCTATTTAGATCTACTCTACGTTTTCTAACCTAGTTATACAATGCTTAATTTTTTTTAACCCTAAGTCTCTAGCTCGACTCAGCCCCGAATTAAGTTGTCCTTGGGGAAACCATCATGGAGAATAAAAGATATCCACTTTGAAGCACATCTCACATGATACACTCAAACTTAGCACGTTGCCATTTACTATAAGATTTACAATATCCGCCTCAATAAATGGAACGGTCCAACATGTCTCAAGTTTGTCTAACATACGAAATCTCTCAAATAGGAAGCACACCAGGATCAAAGACATAGTTTCCATCTCTACATTCGAACAACTCCAAAGTAGGTAGCATCAACAAAGTAAGCTCATAAGTGAAGCTCATATCAATCGAAGTCACACTCTCAAGTGGAGTAGATGAAAACCAAGGTGTCTCAAATTTATGTATCCCAGGATAAAAAACCTTTCTCTTCATGGGAAAATAAGGAGATGAACTCGTATCAACCATATAAGATTCCCCCTTAGTGATCAAAGCATCATGAGACAATGAAGGTGTAGGAATCAAAACATTCATAACTATTATGTCCATGTTAGGCTCTTCATCATCATCAAAAGGTGGGTAATCTTCCATAGAAGGCATAGTGAAAGGAGGATCAATAGTTATAGTATCTTGTGAAGGAGATGTAATCTCTATGTTCCCAAAAAGCAATGTTTCACTAAGACGAATCTTCTCTTCCCAATTAGAATCACTATCATCGACCTCAATATCAACATTAGAAAGATAAGCCTCTATGGTGGCATCAATATCCATAAGAGAATCCATATCAACGGTTTTAGGTTCTAAAGTTTCCTTAGGTGAAAAAGGATCAATCTCTAAGAGTATAGGATCTTCATCAATAACCAACTTCAAGGGTGGGAGGGTGGGAATAGAAGGCTCAAAAGAAGGTGTATTAATGAGAGAATCACTCAAAGGGATGATAAGATCATGAAAATCAATAGGTGCAACCTCAAAAACCGGTGAAGAAATATCAATGAAAGGTTCTTCTTCTATGGAATCATCATTATGGTGTGTGTTCAATGCTTCAATCGAGGAGATAAGATGATGAACGTTTGATAAAACCTCACGAATATTCCACTTCTTCTATAGGAGCAACATCTTCATCTAAATTAGGAATGTCATCTTGACATGAAAAGTCATCGGATGATATATCATAAGATGCCTAACTAGAATCATAATCATCATCCTCTATTTGTGGCAAGTCTTGCAAAAATTCTTCCTCAATCTCATTATCCCTCTCTTTAAACAATTCACCAAGATCAAAGTCACCAAAATCACTAGTAGTAGCATGAAGGTCAACATGTGATGAAATCTCAATGTGATCATGAGGAGAAGAGGTATCAATACAAAGCTCGTCACATGGTTTATTGGAAACACCCTCAAGCTCTCTTTGGATTGGGACAAGGTTCTCAACACTAGAAGAGGTTAATTCATCCAAATCGGTGTTTGTATTAGTGCTAAGAGGCTCGTCCCCCATGGTTAAAGAGTCGGTAGGTTCCACGTGAGGTAAAGGTGATGAAGGAGTGTCATCATTAAATGTCATACAAATCGGAGGATCGTCATCATCGTCATATAAGCATCGATTAAGCAAACGAGCACGAGTAGCAAAATATTATTCTTCTTCCTCGATTGTAGCAATCTTAAAGAGGAAATCATTAAAATATTTCTTGAGGCGACAAGAAAATTTTTTCAACGATTCACGAAACATATCACCGAACTCCTTGTCATAAAGTTTCCAAGTCTTTGTTTCCACTTCCTCACAAAACTTAATTTGTTCCTCTAACAACGGGCACGCGTTTTTCATTTCCTCAATGCTTATGTCTTTCTTACTATCAATCGACTTAGAAATTTCATCGTTCGACTTGTTTATTGTCTCAAGTAAAGAAAGCGACTCATTGCAAATATGAGGGGCATAAGAAGGCGGATCCCTCAGTCTACAATCATAACCATAATGGGGTGCATTCCCACAAAACTCACATGAATAAGTCGAAGAATATGGTGGAGGTGGATTTCCATAATTAGGTGGATTATAGTTTTGAAAAGAGTCATGATTATGAAAGTTCTCATGATTGTAACCCTGAAAATTTCCTTCATTTTGAAAACCCTCATAATATGAAAATCCTTGATTTTGAAAAGTATCTTTATTATGGCATGGAAAATTTGCATCATTTTGAAAGCCTTCATTGTTTGAAATTCCTTGATTATGAAAGGTTTCTTGATTATAGCCTTGAAAATTATCATTATTTTGAAAACCCTCATAATTGGAAAATCCTTGGTTTTGGTATGGCTCATTAAAGGTTTGATCATGAAATGGTGGTGGAGTTTGTGATGAAAAACCGGAATATCCCATATAGTCATTACAAGTATAGTCCATAATACTTCGCTTTTGGCTAGGTATAAAAATCTTATCGTCCGAATCTTTTCGAATTGAAAACCGGTCTTAAGTGCGACTCAATTGTCTTTTGGTGAATCAAGAGAATGGTTTGGTTTTGATTATCTATCTTAAAATGATAGCAAGAAATTTAAGTGTCGTTGAGTAAAGTAGAAGTTAAAAGATTAATACTAAAATGAGTTAAAAGAAAATGCTTGAAAACTTAAAGACTAGATTAGAAAAATGCTTAAACACTTAATAAAAACAAACACTTAGAAATTTAATGAAAATAATGCACTAAATAAGCCTAATCGGAATAAGCCAAAAACAAGCCCAGATCGGAATATATTCCGATCTGGTGGTCGGAATATGGGAAATGATGCAATCGGAATATCCACAAAAGGGGGCAATCGGAATGTTAAAGAGAGTCCAAATCGGAATACCACAATCAAACACAATCGGAATAAGGAAATAGGGGTTCAGATCGGAATATAGGATACAGTCCCAATCGGAATACCAAACCCTATTCCGATCAAGAGTGATCGGAATGCTAAGCTGCAAATCGGAAAATCCCAAAACCCTTATCCGATCAATCGATCGGAATATGAAGATTGGAGGCTGCTCGGAATGTACAAATCGGAAAGGGGTTTGTACCCTTTCCGAAAATGGTGGGATTCGGTTAAAAAGCTAAGGAATAAGCTAAAAATGATAAGCTTACCCTCAAACTAGGACGAATAAAAAACAAACCGGATCAAATAAGCACTAATCTCAACTTATCTAACCTCAAACTAAGCAAACTTTTAGATCAAACATAAAAATATGAACTTTTTAAGAAAACTTTTTATAAGTAAATAAACTAATCATAAAAATAAGCCAATAAGCACAAAAGTCTCAAAGCTTATTCGCATGAAAGCTTATGCAATGATCAAAAGATTAACTTTTTAAGCACGAAATCATTAAGAACAACACGGATCATATGATAATCTCACCAAAATCAATCTAAAATCAAAGAAAGGTAGAATGAGATTAAGGATTAAAAGCTTAAAATAGAACTTTGATTAATGAAATAAGCAATACAAATGTTTAATCTTGAAAGATTAAAAGAAAAGATGAAATTTAGTGAGAGAAAGTTTAAGACTTTCTCTCTCTAAAACTAGAAAGAAAAGTTAAAATTAAAAACTAGCTAAAACTAACTAACACCCTCCTAATGACTATTAGGAGGGTATTTATAGGGAAGGAGGAAGGAGTGCATGTGTTGCATCTTCTTTCTTGCTTTCTTCACGTCTTCTCGACTCGACTTTAATTCTTTGTCTTTTCTCGATGTCGTCTCGGGATTTGAACTTGTCTTTTAATTTTCTTCTTCTATTAGACTCAAGTTCTTCGACTTCGTTAAACTTCCGTCTTTAGACTTTTTCTTCGATAAATCTTCAGAATAGGCCTTGGACTTCCGTTCTTTTTGCACTCTTGATCTTTTGACTTTGTCTTTTCCCGTTTTCTTCGATAAAAGCCCGTGAAAACCCGTGTTTTCTTCCTTTTTCATATTTTGGTCCTAAAACACAATAAAAACACAAACCACGCATAATTCCGACTTTTACGACATAAATCACACGTTTTGGTCTTGTTATTATTGGAAATAAGTGGTAAAAGGATAAGTGTTTTCACACTTATTAAATCCCCTACACTTGACCATTGCAATGCCCTCATGCAATGCATTACTTTAAAAGCACGGTTTACATTTTCCATCATAAATAACCCACCTTGGCCTTTATTAACTACTAAACATAAAAAGATAGAACAAGAAAAGAAATCAAACACTTACATTGGTTTTGGCAGCCATGAACGTTTATCATCCTCAAGTTTCACGTTCCCCATACCAAGCTTAAAAACGAGATCATTGTTATTATAAGTTAGCAAACTATCACGAACTCATGTGGGCCAATTACTCACTTAGACTCCCTTATTCCTAGGTGTATCTCTTATATTTTATTTTTGTCTTGAATGATCACGAGGATGCATTGTTTGACTTATTTTGATAGTTATTTAGGCCGAAAATAAAGTGAACGATTTAATCAATAGTTAGCTAAAGGACCAAATCTTTTAAAACTGCTTCTCGGGACCTCATAAAGTTCATATCTTGGCATAACTCGCTTCACGATTTGAGACCTTTCTCGGACCGATATTTGGCAGCGACTTCATACTTCGAATCTTGAGAGACGTTCATGAAATAATGGCCTTCTCTTCATAATAGGAATTTCTTCACTTGAAGTTTTGAGAGATTCTTCATCTTTGGACCACGACTTCTTCATTTTTCTCCAATCTTTATTTTGGACTTTGATATACAACGATCCGCCTCCTTTTAGGACTTGGATATATTTATCCTCATACCTTGTTAGGGTCTTTTTGGATAGACTTCTCCATGATCTTTTGGGGAGTATTTGCTTTTCGTCGTGTGTCTCGATCCTTCATATTGATTTTCGATAAATGATTCTTCACATCACTTTTGGATCTTTAGCAACAAAATGTAGCCCTCATGCCTTGTTAGGGCCTTTTCGGACTTGCCAATCTTCGCATCCCGCTTCAATAAGTTATGCCTTGGCTATGAACTCTAATCCGTACCGAGCAACTTTTAAACGATCTGGGGCTAGAAGCTAAGTAACCTTTTAAATCGTACAACCTTATTTATTGCAGATAAATTTATTAACAAGCGAAGGGAGAATAGGCTTATAATTAACTCACATAAATTCACGAAAGAATACCGAACTTATAATTGACTCTATCATCTCTCGTTCTCCACAGTTTAAAATCTCAAGGAATGAGACTCGTGGATGCTTAGCCTATTAAATCAAAGTTTTGGGTTTTCGAGTCGCTTATAGGATCTTGCAAATTCTTAGACTTTTTCAAGTTTAGAAATCGCATTTTAAAGTTCCCTTGATAAACGACTCTCTAGGATCAATTATAGGAACTTGCGAAAAGTTCTTGTTCTTAACCCGTGAGAGTTAATACTTTCGCGTTTTATAGCTCCCTACATAAAAGCCTAGCAAAACTTGACTTAAACACGTTAAGGATACTAGCTAGAGTCAACTTAGGTAAGTAAACTCGGGTTGAGTCAAAATGTTCACGACTAAGAAAAATTTAAAACCACTTTATTTAAGCACGGAAAGAAAATAACCATAATAAAGGAAAGTACAACTATACAACTAGGCCAAAATAGATTAAAAATTTTGAAAAATGTCGAAAAATCAAATTTTCCGGTTAAAATGAGGGCAAATTCATGGAAAAGACCACTTACTTCGATAGAAGTCCCCCCTACACTTGAGATAAACATTGTCCTCAATGTTTAAGCATGTGGGAGTAAACTCCCCTACACTTAGGACATTGTGTACTTTGTTTAAATCTTGCTAAGGAAAGGACAACTAAAGTGAATTCAATGTGAACATATAAAATATGAAATATTGAATCACAAGAGTTTAGGATAGAACCGGGAAGATGAGAACACGGTATCATGGTTCGTCAAAAGTCATCAAGGTGGATCGTTGAAGCTTTAATCCCTGCACAGCACAAGAAACAAGACAACAAACACATACGGGGCTCCCCTTACACTTATTATGAAAGCAGTAAAGGATAGATCACGGGTTGCCTCTCGAGAAGCGCTTGTTTTTGTTCACCGAGTCACGAGCCTGACTCGACCCAAATTAGTTCATGGGGAACGTGGTGAGGGATGGAATCATCTCGTGAGAGATGTCCTCACCAAAGTACAGCTTCAGACGCTGACCATTCACCTTGAAGTTGGGCCCATTTGGCTGAGAAAGCTCAATGGTCCCATATGGAAAGACTTTGGCGACGGTGAATGGACCAGACCAGCGGCTCTTCAACTTTCCAGAGAAGATCTTCAACCGAGAGTTGAAAAGTAAGACTTGATCACCAACATGGAACTCTCGGTTCTTGATTTTTGCGTCATGAATGATCTTCGTCTTCTCCTTGTAGATCAGCGAGTTCTCGTAAGCTTCATTCCTCAGTTCGTTGAGCTTGTTGAGTTGAATCTTGCGATGATCACCGGCTTTGTTGATGTCGAAGTTAGCCCACTTCAAGGCCCAGTGCGCCTTATGTTCTAGCTCGATGGGGAGGTGGCATGCTTTCCCGTACACAAGACGATAGGGTGTACAACCGATCGGGGTCTTGTAAGCAGTACGGAAAGCCCACAGAGCATCATCTAACTTATCGGCCCACGCGGCGCGATGCTGTCCCACAGTACGCTCCAAAATTCGCTTCAATCCACGGTTGGATATCTCGGCTTGCCCATTGGTTTGGGGATGATAGGCGGTGGAAAGACGGTGATTGACACCATACTTAGCCATGACTCTTGCAAATTGATCATTGCAAAAATGAGTCCCGCGGTCACTGATAATAGCATGAGGAACGCCAAATCGAGCGAAAAGCTGCTTCAAAAAGTTCACAACCACCCTCGCATCGTTCGTAAGGAGAGCCTTGGCTTCAACCCATTTAGAAACATAGTCGACGGCGACGAGGATGTACTTGTTCCCTTTGGAGGATGGAAATGGCCCCATAAAGTCGATGCCCCATACGTCAAAGATTTCACATTCCTGTATGAAATTTTGAGGCATCTCATCCTTATGTGTGATCTTGCCTTGACGTTGGCAAGCATCACAATGCTTAACCATTTCGTGAGCGTCACGATAAATGGTGGGCCAATAGAATCCAGAATCAAACACTTTTTTAGCGGTGTAGTTGGGACCAAAGTGACCACCGGTGGGTCCTTCATGGCAAGCCTGGAGAATGTTCAAAGCTGCCGGTCCGTCAACACATCGACGAATGATCAGATCAGCACATTGTTTGAATAGAAAAGGGTCATCCCAAAAGTAAGTCTTAACATCATTGAAGAACTTCTTCTTTTGTTGGGATGTTAACCCTTTGATGAGAATACCACCCGCTAAGTAGTTTGCAATGTCCGCAAACCACGGGGTGTCATCAAGATTGAGATTTATAGACATTAAGGTCTCAAGGGGGAAAGAGTCATTATTCTCTTTGTTCGGATGATCCCCTTGATATGGATCCTCAAGTCTGCTCAGATGATCCGCGGCCAGGTTTTCGGCTCCCTTCTTGTCACGAATTTCAATGTTGAATTTTTGAAGGAGTAAAACCCAGCGAAGAAGTCTTGGCTTAGAATCATGCTTAGTCATCAAGTACTTCAACGCGGAATGGTCCGTGTATACGATGGTGGGGGATAAAACAAGATAGGGGCGAAATTTCTCAAAAGCAAAGACAACAACTAAAAGCTCTTTCTCGGTTGTCGTATAATGTAATTGAGCCCCCGTCATTGTTTTGCTAGCATAGTAGATTGGTTGGAAGTGTTTATTCACTCGTTGGCCCAAAACCGCACCAATAGCAAAGTCGCTAGCATCACACATCAATTCAAAAGGCAGCTCCCAATTAGGGGTAACCAAGACCGGTGCCTTAGTTACTTATCCTTAAGAAGATTGAAGGCTTCGAGACACTCTTTAGAAAACATAAAAGGAGTATCTTTTTCCAAGAGGTGGGTCATCGGGCGAGCGATTTTAGAGAAATCCTGAATGAATCGACGATAGAAGCCCGCATGACCCAAAAAACTTCTCACACCCTTCACGGTTGAAGGTGGAGGTAATTTGGCTATGACATCTACTTTAGCACGGTCGACTTCAAGACCGGCTTTAGAGATTTTGTGTCCTAGCACAATGCCTTCTTTTACCATAAAATGGCATTTTTCCCAATTCAGAACAAGGCGAGTGTCTTCGCACCGCTTAAGCATACGTTCCAAATTGGCAAGGCAAGAAGAGAAGGAATCCCCGAAGACCGAGAAATCATCCATGAAGACTTCCATGGTTTGCTCAACCATGTCATGGAAGATAGCCAACATGCACCTTTGGAATGTCCCGGGGGCATTGCATAAGCCAAAAGGCATTCGTTTGTAAGCAAATGTGCCATAGGGACAAGTGAATGTTGTCTTCTCTTGATCTTGGGGATCGATGGGTATTTGGAAATAACCCGAGAAACCATCAAGAAAGCAGTAATATTCATTACCCGCTAAACGTTCAAGCATTTGGTCCATAAAAGGTAGAGGGAAATGATCCTTTCTCGTGGCATCATTGAGTTTGCGGTAGTCTATACAAACTCTCCACCCAGTAACGAGACGGGTAGGAATCAACTCGTTGTTGGCATTGGGCACAACGGTGATACCGCCTTTCTTAGGCACACAATGGACTGGACTAACCCATGGTGAATCCGAAATAGGGTAAATCATACCCGCATCAAGAAGTTTAATAACCTCTTTTTTGATGACTTCATGGATTTTGGGATTCACCCTTCGTTGGCTTTGAATTGTGGGCTTAAAGTCGTCCTCCATGCGAATTTTATGTGTGCAGAAGTGAGGATCAATTCCGTGAATGTCGGAGATTTTCCAAGCGATAGCTTTCTTATGATCTTTAAGCACGGCGATGAGGCGAGATTTTTCTTCTTTTTTCAAGTCCTTCGTGATAATGACAGGCGACTTCTTCTCTTCTTCAAGGAACACGTACTCAAGATGAGGCGGCAACTCCTTAAGTTCTAAATCCGGAGGATTTTCGATGGGAGGCGTTTTCAAAGTCGGAGCATCGATAGAAATAACCGTGGGAGATGGTGAAGAAAGATTGTCTTCTTTGAGAAGGTTTTCAAAGAAACACATGTCGTCATCCCAATCGGTGGGAGAAGCGTCATTTGTTGAGTTCACATCTCCCATGGTAGCTTCAAGATCTTTCCAAAAGAAATCATGTAGAATATTGATAACCTATGAATCTATGAAGTGGGTTGATGTTTTCTAGTGAGAGAAACTAGAGAGAGAAAGTGAGAGAAAATGTGTGTGATTTTATTATATGAAAGTGCAAATGAAACAACAACCAACCCCTTTCCATGGTGGAAAGGGGTATTTATACTCCAAGCCTAACATTGGGCTTGGGCCGGTCCATGACAAGCCCATGGACCGGTTCTTACTTAACTTAATAAGTAATATTTAACTAATTGCTAACTACGAGCTATTACAACATAAATCATATTGTGGAGTGACCGATACTTCTAATATACGTTAAAACGTATTTCTAACAATCTCCCCCTAAGGGAGGTCACTCCACGTTACAAAGTCCTAAACCTAGCATACTATACTAAGTCTTCGTTCTTTAGCTCGTAGTCTTTTCTTCTTTTCTTTCTTTTGTTGTAAATATGTTGGTTTGATCTTTTTGGCTTTGACTTGAGAGCATTGTTCTTTGGCCTTTCACGTGCGATCTTTGCCTTTCTTGTGAACTTTGCCTCCTCGTGACTTCATGTTCCACACACTTATGTCTTTTTGTTGAATTCTCGAAAGCTTCAGAGTTTGGTACAGCGGAAGACTTCATCTTGTACTTTCTTGAATTTTTGCTGAACTTTGTTGTAAAAGACATAAGCATGTGGGAACGACTTTTACAGGTACACCGCAACACCACCGTCTTCACTGGTACACAACAACGCCACCGTCTTCAACAGGTACACAGCAACGCCACCGTCTTTAACAGGTACACAGCAACGACACGAATAAAATGGCTTTGAACATTTTATTCTAATTCGGTAGCATTTTACCTCCGGTCGGTGAAGACCGTTGGACGATATTAGATATCGTACCCGTGACGGATAGTTTCAATTAAGTAACTTCCTGACAGGATTTCGCGGGTAAACCCGTTCTCTTTATTCGACCGTCCAAAGCTGACTGCGAACATAAAGAGTGAATCACTTGGATAAATTATCCTTGTGATTTGAAGCCGTCAATTCATGAAACCTGGAACAAGTGAATTTCAATTAAGATTTTCACCATCGTTGCTTTCCAGTTGTCACGAGCTCAATTCATAAAGAATCTTGCACATTACCTACCAAGTGCTGTTTGATGTTGACACTAGAAGGATTTCCACTCGTCACTGTGGTCAATAAAGAGTCACTCTGAGTGTTCTGGCAAGATCATATGATAATGCGAAGAGGCCTGGAACGAGTTTAAGTTCAATTAAGAATTAAACCACTGTTACCTTCCAGTTTTTCACAAGATTGGTTCTAAAAGAACCGCACGTGTAACCTACCATGAGCTTGTTTGATGTTGGCTCAAGCAGGATTTCCATCTTCATTGTAATACTTGCGTATTACTCGGATGTTCTGGCAATATTACAGGAATACTGCGTAGGACTCATGAAAATCTCTTACTTTTCACAGTGTGTGAGAAAGCAAGGAATAAATGGAAAGTGTCCTAATGAGACTTTTGATGATCTCTTGGCTCTAGACTCGATTGTGCGTTTTGATTTAGTGAGCGATGGCTGGAGAGGAGTGCCACCTTTTCAATACCAGTCTATTCGGAGTGAATAAACCAATAGATAACGTGTTGATCTCCGTGTGATTAAAACAAATACCTTTTGAGAGATATTTGAGTTAGCTGGGAAGGGTTGTGCATTGCATCACTGGGTCCATGATGTCTTTCTTCAATACCGAGAATCATTAGCAAAAATGACCTCAATAGCATATGTATTGACCCGGTTTCTGCCTAAAGTTGTAAGGAGGGCTTCTTTCTTTACACCCTTTATCTTTACATTTCTTTTTCATTCTTCAACTCCTTCAATGCTTACCAATATGTCATCACTAGCACCTTGTTGTGATTGTTCCAGTGCTAGCTTAAGTACTTGGTCGGCATTCAGCTACGTTCACATTCTTTCTCCATCTTTCCTAGGACTTCTAATTCTATCTAGTGAATTGTCCTTGGGAAGATTCCATCGGTTCTGATGAATCATTGGACTAAACCTATTCCTACCACCCTTTTGTCACCACATCCGTCGTGAATTAAGCGTGTTTTGGGAAGGAATTGCCACCATGAAAAATCATTGAAAATCACATAAGGTACTTGTGATATTAAAATCAAAAGTTTTGTACCTTAGGTGTTTTGTTCATCAAAAACGCTCCCCCTTAACACGTGCTTAACACATATTAAGTTGGATTATCGTTAAGTCTTTTTCATCTTTTAGCCAAGTATCACTTAAGTCTCCTTAATCCCATTTTCTCCCCTTATCCAAAATGTTAACCATTAATATTTGGGATATTGAATGGATTAACCGGTCTTTGGGTAAAAATGAAATCGATGTTTGGCCATAGAACAAGTTATTGCTCCCCCTTAAGTTAATAAGGGATAGTTGTAGTGCTTTAGTATGATATATTTTGAAAGATTTAGAATCTCGTGAGAAATTCTTGAAAAATTATCATACCTTAACACTACAACAAGCCATTAAAGCACATTATTCACAAATATACATATTCACAAATAATACCAATATAGAGTCACCTGAAATGTACGACCCATTAGATGGATCGTTGCAGTGTCCTGTAGTGCACTCCATATGGTCTACCACCCACGAATCTTTCCAAGCTCCTCATGAATCTACGTTCACGGAGCTTTTGATCGATCTTCTTGATCACGTACTTCGCCATCTGCCGGTAACCCGGATGCCAATCCTCCGTCATTTCTGGCAAAGTCCCACCCGAGTTCAGATGCTCCAACTTTCCTCTGACTTGTAGAAGAGTCCCATCACTGTACTTATGGAGCTCACCCACCCTCATAAACTTCATTAAACCTCGACTGTTCAAGTAGAAAATGCCGTAATTCGGGACAGAAATGCCGGTATAAGGACATCTTTCTACATGTTGAGGTAGCACTTTATTCACTGGACGGGTTAGGTTGAGCTTCCTTTGATAGCTTTCGACTCCCAACTGAAGATCTTCAACCCGTGTCTTGATGACAACGCTTCGTGTGAACATACGAAGTGCTGTATTCAAAGCAATCAGGTCTTCACGAGGAATATGTGTGAGTTGATCTCTGGTCATCAGAAGCAGCATATCTTCGATATCCTCAAGGCGAATGATGGAAAAATCTCCCTGCTGGATTTTGTATTCCTTGTCATCCTCCCTTTTCAAACGAATCTCCGTCACATGATAATAGCCATTCTTGGCTTCAGTTTTCATCCCTAAAATGCTGGAGATGCGGATGTCGGATCTAACATTGCTTCCAGAATTGACTAGGCAGCAACCCCTGTACGCCCTTCGGACTCGTTCGTCCCAATGAGATGCACCTATGACAGCATACATATCATAATTACGATTTATTTTTGGAACCCAGAGTCGATTTACCTTTTCCTCGATAAAGGGTATTGTCCCCCAGTTGGCAGCTTTCAGCAGGGTCAGGGAGGTTGCGTACTTTGATGACCCCTTCAGTAGATACACAAGATCATTGGTGACGAAGAAGTCAAGAGCAATCTGATTATCTTGAGTAGGATCCATTGGAGGTGGAGCTCTTTCTGATTCATGAAGACCTGGCCGTTGAACGGTATTCAGAGCCTTCAGGATCTCATCGGTATAATATTCGAACTCCATTTGGGTCAACCGGGTTTTGGCGCGAAGTCTTTTATCCTTCAGTACCTTCTTCACCAAAGATGGAGTAACCGAAGTCTTATACTCATGAGCAAGAAATGCACATAAGTCAATCGGACTGCGGATACGAAGATACAAGACATCTTTGTCGGCGTCGATGATCGGATCATACTGCGCTGCTGCCGTGATCCAAGCCTGTGGTGGTGCAGTCTCGTCGATTTCCAACGTGTCCGCCCAGTCCCTTGTGCTTGGTTCAGGAATAGTAGATTGTGGGTTTTGTTGCAGAGGAGTGGAGACGTGAACATCTGCTTGTTCTGATTCAGGCATTTCAGCAGTGTCATGGACGGGTGAGTGTTGTGCAGCTTCAGGTTCGGTTACCGATTCTGCAATCACAGGGGCAACAACAATAGAACTAACGGGGTTAGTGGTAACAGGTATGGATGCAGCAATAAATGTACCAGGAATAGATGACCCTGTAGTGGCATTCACATCGTGGCGCCACTTCGATCGTCTGGATTCCGTGGATGTAGATTTTTCCTTTGGTGCTGCATCTTTCTTTGACTTGGTGCCAGACTTAACCACTTTCTTTGAGCTGGCAGCCTTATCCCCTTTCTCAGGCTGTTTACCCCCATCAGCATCCTCATTATCATCCCCGTTGCTCCCTCGAACACTCTCCTCATTACCATCACCACCATCATCGCCATCATCATCATCGTCATCATCATCCTCATCATCATTATCATCATCCTTATCATTATCATCATCCTCATCATTCTGATCCTCATCATCCTCATCATCATCATCATTCTTATCTTCTTCTTCTTCTTCTTCTTCCTCTTCTCCACCAGTACCCTCTTCTTCTTCACTCTCTTCCCTTTCTTCCTCAGGGAGAATGTGGTAGGGTACCACACTTCCAAATGTCTTGAACAACTTATCATCCTCCATGATCGCGTCATTCAGGGATTTGAAGAGAGCCCGTTGAATCCTAGACTTATCAAACGATCCAATTTCCACCATACGAGCCTTAAGGATCTTCTTCAATTCAAAATCCGTCAAGTCATAAGCAATCTTGTAGGCGGCTTCTGAAGGATTGGATGATTTGATCATCAAGTTGTCAGCAGCAAGTGTTTTCAACTCATCACGCAGTTTAGGCATTAGGGATTCAACGGAGTCTTTCACTCTCTGCTCAATAGTAGCTTCAAGAGCTTCTTTCTGCTCTTTTAGGTCATCCTTAATAGCTTTAAGTCTCGTAATTCGTGCTTGATGCCTATCAGCTTCAGCCTTTTTAACCCGAGCAAGTTCTTCTGCATGAGCTTTACGTGTAAATTCCATATCAGCAGCGAACTTAGCAATCAAATCTTCTTGAGCTTTCTTAGATGCTTCCTCACTTTGAGCTCGTCGACGTAACTCTTGGCGAAGTTCATCCATTTCTCTCTTGTGATTATCCATGTGTTTATCCAACATCTCGGCCATCACTATTGCAGCCATTGCAGACGTTGCAGAGCTGCTCTGGGTTGATGGAATAGGCTCGGTTGTAACTGCGGTACTGAGAATAGGAGCAATTGGTGGTGGACGAAATGGTGTAGAAACCGGTCTGGTTGGTATGGGTTGTGTTGGTGGAGGTTGAGTTGTTAAAGGTTGAGTAGATGCTTTTTCAACACTTGCTGAAACAGGGGGGTGGATGTCTCATTCGAAGTAGAATACTTTTCAGGTGATCCAAACTCAAACACATCATCTGGTTCCACGTACTCTTCCTCAATATCTACCTGTGCACCTGAACCACTACCACCCGTATCTCTCCTACTCCTTTGAATAGCTATCTTCATCATTTGTTTCTCAGTTTTATCAAGAGTAGGATCAACCACGTTTTCTTCGTCACGTAGACGCATCTCATCAGCCTTACCCTTTCCCTTCTTACCCTCTGTCTTCTTCTTCTTGGTTTTGGGTTCAGGTAAATCTGTTTGCTTCCTTTTACCTTTGCTCTTAACCGTGGTAGATGAGTCTTCACCTGCTAGAAGGTTTGCCCGTTGAGTCTCAATTTCTTTTAGCAAGTTCTTGTAATCATCAGATGCAATAAGCTCATCGGTCAGAAGGTGATTGGGAATGGGACCAGGAATAACCGTATTCGAATGAGTCTCCTACCTTAAGTCTACCAAATCATCATCATCGATCGTGTGTTGACGTCTGCCTGCACGCTTATCAATGGATGCATCGTTTTCCATAAAGTAATGTATGATCAGCTTAATAAACCTAGGATACTGGTAACATTTAACCTTACCCTTCGTGTTTGTGAAGAGTTGAAAAGTAAACTCCTCCCATAGCAATGATGCATAATCAATACCCATACCTTTGAACATACCATAAAACATCTTGATGATTGGTGGACGAACAGCATCAAACCCAGTTGTTTTGGGTGTTAAACATCGGCTTAGAATCCCAAAAATAGCTTTCCATGGTTGACCAACTTTGGCAGTAGTAAACTCAGATGGGGTTCGTATGTCAAGACATCCAATGGCGGTGAACATCTCCATGATCTGGTCCTTAGTTGGGTTGGCTGAGTATGATGGTAGACCTTTGAGTATCGGTCGAAAGCCAAAGATCTTCCTGAAGTCTGACACAGTAAGCGTCTGCTGCTTGTTGTCTAAGGAAAAAGTGATTTTGTTCGACGTCCTCTCTTTGGTAGCCCAGAACTCATAAAGGTAGTCATAAGGCACTGATGCACTTCTCCTTAGCGCATGCTTGAGATGAGATTTATCAAGCAAGGCTGTACCTACCTTAAATCCATTATGGGTAGAGTGAGATACTTCCTTCAAACGGAAGTTGTTTGGAATAAACTTTAGAGATTTGGCTTCAGCAATGGCGGCGGCTTTGGTGTCTTGTATATGTTGTACTGTAGGGTTAGTCATCGTCTCTGCTTAAGATAAAACACAAAGGTTGAAACATACAAACATGAATATCAATATGACTTTAAACCTAAGCATTGAACATATGACATAATCCCTTTAGCTTGGAAACCATTCAAACATCTTCCATACTGAATAATCACTCAATTCGGAATACTTGATCTATGCTGAATAAAAATGCTATGCAGAATATTAATTCTATTCGGAACATTTAGCCTATGCGGAATAAAATCCCTATTCTGAATAAAGGCCTATTCGGAACATTTGGCTATGCGGAATAAAATCTCTATTCGGAACATTTGGCTATGCGGAATAAAATCCTATTCGGAACATTTGGCTTATGCGGAATAAAATCCTATTCGGAACATTAGGCTATGCGGAATAAAAACTCTATTCGGAACATTGGGCCTATGCGGAATAAAACTCTATTCGGAACATTAGGCTATGCAGAATAAAAACTCTATTTGGAACATTGGGCCTATGCGGAATAAATACCCTATTCGGAACATTGGGCCTATGCGGAATAAAAATCCTATTCGGAAAACTTTTGTCTATGCGGAAAAACCTTTCTATTCGGAAAAATAGCTTCTATGCGGAAAGATTTTTCTATTCTGAATAAAAACCCTTATTCGGAAAGTCTTCTTACTCGGAAAGTTTTCAACACTTATTTTCTAATTAAGCATGAAATCGTTTGATTCAAGTGTTCTAAAGGCCAAATTAGTGCAATTAGAGTCATTCCGAATCATCCCCAGGCAAAAACCCCAATTAATTAAACCCTAATTAAGCAGTAATTTTATTCGATTAATTCTCAATTAAAAAGAGTTAATTAAGTTGTTTTTCATGAATGATTAAACCAAATTGATACCTTATGAAGATCTTGTACTGAAAGAATGAATGATTTTGAGATGAATTGTTTTGATTTCGTGTGAGTGTTTGTGTGTTGTTTGTTAATGGCGGCAAATGAGATAAACAGTGAGAAAGAAAGAGGGGGCGGGGGTGTTTTATTTGACTTAGGTCAAAAATTTGACAAGTTTCAACAAATAACACTTTAGTCCCTACATTTTCTCATTCTTTTCCTTTTTGTCTAAAATTTTCATTTTTCTTATCCCTTGTTTAACTTACACACAACTTAGCAAACACAAACTATTAGCATATCTCCAAAATCTTAAAACCATGCCTATCACTTAGAACGAACACAAGTCGTATTCTAAAGCAAAACCACTCAATTACCATGTAGCCCTTAATTTTCACAATCACTTTTGAAAATCAATTTAATGACGAAGATGAGTTTAATATTTTCTCTCCCTTAAACGATGACCCGTTTTCTATTTAAAGAGCTGTAGTCATTGTTTAAAGAGTCAAATATTGATGAAAGCATTTCCAATTTATATCTTGAAAAAGTTTGATTCGTGGTGTCAATAAGATTTCTCTTATTTTAACAAATTAATGCACTGAGACGTACACAAATTCGTGTTAGACCAAGTTGTAAATTAAACTTGATCCCTTTGTATGATTTGGCTTGTAAATCACGCCCGAGAAAATTAATTCCCGTTGTGAGCCAACGTTTTCCAAGGAAATACGTGACTTTAATATGAAAACCGGGTTGCAGTCAGAAATAACTACAAGCCATAATGGGCATGTTTTAAAACATTACAACTTTTATACGGACTCTATTTATGGCACCGTGTCAATATTAATCGACATTTCTAAGGCCGTAAATATTACCGTACTAAAAGACATGCCCGTTTTAAACGAAAAGTATTTTTGGTTTTTCTTGATTTTATAATTTTTATGGTTTTTCTTGGTTTTATATTTTTTATGGTTTTTCTTGGTTTTATATTTTTTATGGTTTTTCTTGGTTTTATATTTTTGTATTTTCTTTTTGTGGTTTATATATTTACGATAATATACATGATCACGAACAAAGGATACTCTGAATAGTTTACCACGACTATTCAGCTGATTCTTCTGCCAACTCTTTGAGAGTCGCTGGAGTGAATGATTTCATGCCAAGCTTGTCGATCAAAAACTCGATTCGTCCTCGATCTAAGGCTTTGGTGAACATATCCGCCAGCTGATACTCAGTAGTGACAAAATACAGCTCGATCACTCCGTTCTCCACCTGCTCCTTAATGAAATGGTAGCGAATGTCTATGTGCTTGGCCCGGGAGTGTTGAACATAGTTGCAGCAAAGGGCAATGGCGCTCTTGTTGTCACAATACATCGGGATTTTGTTGAATCCAAAACCGTAGTCAGTTAATTGTGATCTCATCCAAAGGACTTGAGCACAACAACCGGACATGGTGATGTATTCAGCCTCCGTGCTTGATATTGCAGCGCTTTTCTGCCTTTTTGAAGACCAACTGATCAATCTATCTCCAAGGAGTTGCACAGATCCAGAAGTGCTACGCCTTGTGTCTTGACATCCAGCATGATCGGCATCTGCGTATGATATTAAAGCAATCGAGGAATCTTTCGGATACCATAGACCACGATGAAGTGTTCCTTTTAGATACCGAAAGATCCTTTTCACAACATGTAGGTGCTTTTCGGTAGGACGAGCCTGATACCGGGCACACATGCATACAGCAAATTGCAAATCAGGCCTGCTAGCAGTCAGATATAGAAGGGTGCCGATCATCCCACGGTAAAGTTTTGGATCGACAATAGTCCCATTCCTATCTTCATCTAACTTGGATTTCTCCACCATTGGAGTGTCTACGGGGTCACAATTTTCAAAGTTATATTTCTTAAGAGATTCTAGAGCATATTTGGATTGATTAATAAAGATGCCTCTGGGATTCTGAGAAATCTGTAATCCTAAGAAAAATGAAATTTTTCCCATCATCGACATCTGAAAGCGTGTGGACATTATCTTCTCAAATCGATTTGACAATTCAATGTTAGTGGCAACAAATATTATATCATCAACATAAATTTGTACCAGAAGCATGTCGTTGCCTTCCTTGAGAGTGAATAGAGTGGGGTCCACTTTGCCTTTGGAGAAGCCTTCCGACATGAGATATGTTGACAGGAGATCATACCACGCGCGTGGAGTTTGTTTCAACCCATAGAGAGCCTTCTTAAGCTTGTACACATGATTAGGAGACTCCGTACTTACGAACCCATCCGGTTGACTAACATAAACTTCTTCCCTTAGTTCACCGTTCAAAAATGCCGTCTTCACATCCATTTGATAGACGATAATGTTCATATGAGCAGCAAACACAAGGAATAGTCTAATCGCCTCCAATCTAGCCACAGGAGCAAAAGATTCCTCAAAGTCTATACCCAAGGCTTGTTTATATCCTCTAGCGACCAATCTAGCTTTATTCTTCAATACCGCACCCATCTCATCAAGTTTAACCTTATAAACCCATAACAAAGTAAGGATGTTAACCTTGTCAGGGCGAGGAACCAATTCCCATACTTCAAGTCGTTGGAATTTATTGAGTTCCTCCTGCATAGCTTCAATCCAAGATGATTGGGTCATAGCCTGCTGCCAATTTTTGGGTTCAACTTCAGAGAGAAATGCATCAAAGTAACAATATAGTGCACTCTCTTGTAATTGATGGCGTGTAGAGACTGGTCGATCTAGATCTCCAATAACATTCCTAATTGGGTGATCTTTTGTCCATTTAGTGCTATGGTTTTCAATCCGAGGTGGTCTGGAGTGAACAATAGAAGGAGCTTCTTCTGAGGTAGACGCGACTGAAGGGTTTTCAGGGATCGCTACACCAAAGAAAGGAAGCTCTTGCAAGTGAGCATATTCCAAGTCGTGATCAGTAGAGTCCTCTTCTACATCATTAGGCACAAGTAGGGGTGATGATTCAGGTGTAGTTTGAGAATCACTTGGTGAAGGTGCATCCGGTTCTATGTGAATTGTAGATGCATTAGATAAAGGTTCATTAACTTGAGCAACCACTTCAGGTATTGGAGCAATTACTACAGGTGCTGGAACTTCATCAGTCGGGGGATCGAAGAATTCATCAAACAACGGTTGAAACAGTTTATCCCACTCGGGCCTTGTTGGTGGTAAAAATGATGTAGAAGTAGGATTATTGGGAACTAATCCGGAGCTAATAGCACCGGTTCCCATCTCATGAAGCGCGGGTTCAGAGCTGTGTTGCTCAGAAGCCATCGCTGTCAGCTCGTCGAAATCTGCGTCCATAGTTTCTACAATCTTGCCAAGACGACGGTTATAGATTCGGTATGCTCTTTTGGACGGTGAGTAACCAATGAAAATACCTATATCGGCTTTCGGTTGAAGCTTACCCAAGTTCTCACTATTGATGTTTGGATAACAAAGAGCACCAAACACATGGAAAAATGAAACATCGGGTTTACGGTCATGTAAAAGCTCATAAGGTGTTTTTCCATGGCGTTTCCGAAGGATAGAACGGTTTTGGGTGAAACATGTAGTAGAAATAGCCTCTGCCCACAAGAACAATGGAGCGTTCGCATAAATAAGCATGGTCCTAGCAGCTTCCATAAGTGTACGATTCCGTCTTTCAACGACACCGTTTTGTTGTGGAGTGCGTGCAGCGGATGTTTCATGTGATATACCAACTCCTTCATAATAATCACGAAGAGTCTGGTTGACGAACTCTGTACCATTGTCTGTACGAATACGGCGGACAGTGGTATTCAAACGTACCTGAATGAATTTCAGAAAAGTGATGATAGCCGTCGGTGCTTCATCCTTTGTACGTAGAAATCTAACCCATGTAAACCTGGAGAAATCATCCACAATTACCAGAATGAATTTCTTACCGCTCACACTTTCAGTTCTCATCGGTCCACAAAGATCCATATGCAAAAGATGAAGTTTTTCTTGATTAGTGTCTTCAGCTTTGGGTTTGTAAGATTTCTTGGTGCTTTTCCCCCTTGAACACGCGGAACATAAATGGTCCTTGTGAAATTTAAGCTTTGGAAGACCACGAACTAACTCGTTTTTAGCCAGATGATTAATAGCATCAAAATTAAGATGAGATAATCTGCGATGCCATAACCATGACTTGGTCTTAGATGCTTTAGAGAGAAGACATACTGGAGAGGCGGCCATCATATCTTGTAGAGACAACGTATAAAGATTTGCACCACGAGATCCCTTCAACAAATCTTTTCCTTCCAAGTTGCGGATGAAACAGGTGTGTTGTCGAAAAGCAACCTCAAGGTTGGAATCACAAAACTGTCCTACTGAGAATAAGTTATGACCAAGACCTTCTACATAGTATACCCTAGAAATCGTCACGTTTCCAATCTGATATTCACCATACCCCATAATCTTTGCTATATGATCATTCCCGAATTTAACCGTACCAAGAAACTTGCTGACGAAATTTCGGAGCATCGAGCGATTTCCGGTCATATGTTTTGAACAACCGGAGTCCAAATACCACAGGATGATTTGGACCACCTGAAAATATCACCACACAAAGACAATGTAGAGGTATCGGAATCTGAGTGTTCCTTGTTATTAGCAGGTACAGATTTAATAATCTTAGATTTGCTAACTCTAGGTTTCTTAGATTTCCTAGCCTTCTTTTTCTTAAGAGGTGGTGTAGATTCTAGTTGGCTCAAATCCTGAGGTATTTCTTCACTGATAGGCACTATAGTGGGGGCTGACCTAATTAAAGGGCGCTGTTTCCATACTTGAGTGCGAGTGTTCCTAACTAAAGGACGCTCAGACCTAACCTCAATGGATGCATTCCTAGTTAAAGGGCACATTTTTCCATCTAATGTAAAGGTCCTACCAGTGGGACGCCATTGCCAGCCAACTTGGGCATGAGTTCTACCCGTTGGCTTCCATTCAAGACCATTCTTAATAGCATTCATTTCATTAACGTGATCAATCAGACACAAATCATGACGCTGGGAAAACATACATTCATTACAATTCCAACAATTTAAATCAGAATTCACGAATGGTTTAGGCTGCTGCACAGGCGCAGAGCTTTTAGTCTTAACATGATTCTTTTTATTTAAAACTGAACTAGCATTCCTATTGTGAACTTCTACTTTCTTCTTTGTGGCACTACTAGTGGAGGGCTTGATCTTAGCTTTCTTGAGTGGCGATCCTTTAGCCTTAGTAGTCTCTTTTAATCCTGTAGAAGGCAAAGTGGGAACATTAGCAACAGATTTTAAAGGTGTCTTACTTGATTGTGCCAATGACGGTTTCGCTCCTGGAGTCTTATTAAATGGAGTGACAGCAATGGGCCTATTATTAAGTAGTGCAGAACCTGGTGTACCTATATATTGCAAGTATGCCAAGCAATATTGAACTCGCTTAATATATTCATGAGCCGAATAATAGTCGCTACTTGAGGGATCTAAGGCATAAAGATCGTCTAAAATATCCCTAAGAAGATCGACATGCTTAATGGCATTCCTCATATAATCATCATAGGTAACCGGGTTTCTCTTATGAAGCGGATTCTTATAAAGCGGATTCTTATAAAGCACTACTGACTTGGTTGTTGGAGCACTAGTGGACGGTGCAGAGTCGGTAGCTAAGTTATCAACAACTTCTTGTCGGGTGAGAAGAAGTGTCTCCTTTAACTCAGCCAAAACCATATTTTTGTCTATGAGCAGGATGTTCAAATCAGAGATTTCCTCGCACTTTTGGTTCAGTTGTTCAACATAATATTGTTGCTGTGCCGCATTAAAAGCGAAGCGTTCTTCTAGTGAACCATAAAGAGCGGATAGTCCCTGTCTTGTCTGATCCATCTCCCCTAGAACAGACGAAAGTCTAATTTCTAAGACTTGGTTTTTAGACTCTGCTGCCTCTAGTTCCATTTTGAGTGTTTCATTTGATGACACATCTCTCTTCAATCTCATTATCTCTTCCTCTAATGTCTTAACAATTGCAATCATCTTGTCACTATTCTCAACACCGTTTTCACAAACATTTGATATCAAAAGATTCTCATTTTGAGTTTGTTGTTTTAATTCTAAAGATATACAATGTTGTTCTAGTTGATTAAAGCGTTTTGAAAGTAAATTGTAAGAATCTTGTAGCTTTAAAAACTCAGCGTTAGATTCGTGACAAGAATGATTATCTACCTCATTTACAGTATCAACAACATTTACAGAGAGAGCACAAACATCATCACAAATATCATTACAAATATTCACAGCATCACAATTAATCATAGCGGATGTAAGCTCATTCGAATAATTAACATTTACAGTATTAAGCACATCACACGAGATTACTGCAGACAAGAATCGGTCATATTCGGTTAAAATCTTTTCTTTTTCAACTAGTTGTAGTTCGTAAGCGGTGTCCATTTCATAAAACACTTTTTGAACTTCACCAATTTCAAGAACAAGATTTTCCTTAAGAGATGCAAAAATTCCTTTTAGACTTTCGACAAACGGATTGATCTCAGTTTTAAACACCTCGTTCATATGTTCGAAAGCCCATTCTCCGGCGTTTAAGCCATTTGAAGTCGTACGTTCCAAAATGACCTTGTCAAAATTAGTAAAGTATTGATTAATCTCTTGCAAGTTTAACCAGACAGTGCTAACAGGTGGAAGATCCTTTGGAATTTCCTTAGGACCTTCCATATTGACAAGTGTAGGAAAAGTACTAGGGTTTTCTTCATCTAATATGTAGGTTGGTGCTGTTATGAGATCTTTGTCCATATGGAATCGAATTCTAAAATCCGTTTTTGCAAGCTCCTTATTCAATTTAAAATAATCACACTCGGGATATTTTGCAGAATTGTATGACCGATCCTCATCAACTAGATCCTTACTTGTTTGATCATTGGGAAAAACAATCGGGTCTAAAGCCAATCCTAATTGAGTTGCATTATAAAGTCTAGGACTATGTCTTAAAGCTTGTTTTGCATACCGTGGATTAGGGGGAAGGCCTTTTAGACGTGATAAGTTAAATTCTCTAAATGAAGCATCAAATAAGTGAACTAGTTGAGAAGCAGCGTATTGTCTTAAAAGCAAATAGTCTAGGCTTCTAATCTTATTAGTGGCATTAATCTCCATTTCATTCTTCTTAGACTCGAGTGATTCAAAATCTGTTTGAAGTTTTTGAAAATTAGTGACCACTAACTCCTTTTCTTTAAGTTCACTAGACAAATTTGCTCTTAAGTTTTCGATTTCTTGCAAGTGACCCATTTGTTTGTTTCTAAAATGATCATATTCGAGATTAGTTAGAACACTAGATGAGGGCACTAATTCCAAGGTTTGAACTTTCTCATTGCTTAAGGTAAGCTCATCAAACAAATTCTTATTCTTAGCTAAGGTTTCTAAGAGTGCAGCATTCATTTGGCTAAGTAATGTAGCAGGAACCATGACCAAATCTTGTTGAGCAGGAGTAGGCGTTTGCGAAATGGGTCCCGGTTGTGATTCACTCAAAGTCTGGGGACTCACATTGATATTGCTATCATTGTTTGTCTCCTCATTTGAAAGACTCACCACCGAAGATTCATTCGAGTCAGCACTCTCTTGCACAACTTGATGTGGTTGAATACTAGCATCAGTGGTATTATCGGTGGTATTAATAAGTACCTCAGATCTCTTTTCTGGCCCTAAGCTGGAGATAGTTGCCATGAGAGCAGCCTTTGCAGATTGAAAGTCATCACAGTCGGAGTCATACGCATCAAGATCATCGGATTGGTAAGCTGCATTCTGCGCAGTGACAACGTCTTGTTCAGCAATCCCTGGATCAGCAAGAAATGCAAGCTCCTCTTCATCGAGTTCCCTTCCTTGTGCTTGAGCATTTACCAGATAGATCTTTTCTGCAAACCATTGTCCATCCCTTCTCCTCTTGGGTTTCTTACAATCCCTGGACATGTGACCCTCTTCCTTGCAGTTGTAACATGTAATCATTCGCAACTTGCCCGTGGAATTAGCCCGTGGAGCAGGATTGGCCATTGGTGCCTGATTGACCGTGCGAGCATTGGTGGTTGATGTGGTAGGTCTCCCCTGATATGGTTGAATAGGCTGAACCATGACCCTGCCATTCTCAATAGTAGCTTGTTGACGAGAATTGGATGAATTCCTCAACTGATTGTTGGTAGGAGCTGATCCTCTGTATCCTCGTTTGCTTAAAGTTCGTGTGAGATAAGCAGACATAGTAGTTAGCACTTCAACTGGGTCAACTCCTTGTTGGAATACAGGAACGGGGACTTCCTCATCATCACAATACAGTGCTTGATCTGGATGAGCTGCATAATCAGTAGAAGGAATACTCATTTGATCAGGGTAGCTTGTTGGATATGCTGCATTCTCTTGATAAGAAGAATATGAAGGCTGAGCATAAGGTGCAACATTTGCTGGATGAAGTTGTGAAGCATACTATGGTGAAGGTGCATTGAACCGATATTGTTGCTGATGTGAGGTGGGTGGTTGCGGTAGAATCGAGTATTGTGGGAAGGTTGGTGTCATGTAAGGTGATGGATGATAGGCTTGATGTCCCAAGATATAAGGTGTGTTGTTGTGAGACAAGCTTGGTTGATTCGCCATCAAAGCTAAGGAATCTGGGTACATGCCGCGAGGAGAACGGTGCATAATCACATGCTTCTCATGCTGCTGAAGAAAAGCATAGATTTGATCTAAGTTGCTCTTATGCAAATCCCGGGTTAACTTCACATCGGTAATATACTCACCCCATTCAGCTTGAGGTAAAGTATTCAAGAACTTGGTGTTAACCTGGAATGGAGCAATCACGAGATTGTATACATTCAGATCATTCATTAGAGTAGTGAATCTGAAGTAATAATCGTGTAGTGTTTCCCCTGGGCTGTACGTGAATCTATCAAACAGATCATACAGCTGACACTCCCTTTCCTGTTTGGTGAGAGACGTGCCTTGTAACAACACCTTTAGACGTTCCCACAAATCTTTGGCAACAGTATATTGACTAACCATACGATAAATATCATGCGGAAGAGCTTGGAGAAGTGTCTGTAGAGCCTTTTCATCAGCATCAGCAATGAGTTGTTGTGCCGGTGTGAGTTCTTCATATTCTCTTGGTCGAGACACGTTATTTGCCACAATGGTACCATAGTCGAGTGGACCATTCAAAATCGATTTGACCATAAGCCTTCCGTATGTTGGTTTGCCCTTCAAGTATTGCATCATACGGCCCTGCCATGCCTCAAACACCTCTTTAATAAGCATCGGTGGACGACTATCAGTCCCCGTTATGATCGAGATATCCGTAAGAGATGTCATCTGAGGCATTAATGAACTTGGATTCATTGTGATCACTTAAAAGACTCAAAGATTATCGGTTGATCGAGCAGTGAAGAAAGGTTGAGAATTTGTGTTGTGTTGGTTGTAATCAAGATTAAATCCACTAAAGATCGTCGAAAAAACTCAAATACCCCTTGAACTTGCTTATACGGAATAACCCAAACTCAGAATAAACCCTATTCGGAATAATACTTATTCGGAATAATCCTATGCTGAAAATGCCCTATTCGGAATAAACTCTATGCTGAATAACCCTTATGCGGAAAACCCCTTATGCGGAAAAACCCTTATGCGGAATATTTCTTCAATTCGGAATATCTGGCAAATTTGGCTTATTCGGAAAAAAAACCTCCTATTCGGAATGATGGGCAATTCAGAAAGATATTCGGAATATTTCTCCTATTCGGAAAAATTTTGGCTATTCGGAAAAATACTGGCTATTCGGAAAAATATAGGCTATTCGGAAAGTTTTTGGCTATTCGGAAAGATTTCTGCTATTCGGAAAGTATATGCTATTCGGAAAAAACTGCTATTCGGAAAAATCCTTCTATTCGGAAAGTCTATTCGGAAAGTCTATTCGGAAACTTCTGCTATTCTGAATATTTCTCCTATTCGGAATCCCTATTCGGAATAAACCTTCTATACTGAAAAATCTCCCTATTCGGAATCCCTATTCGGAAAGTTCTGGAAAAAATGTTTCCGAGACTTAAAAAACAGCTTTTAACTCCGATTTTTGATCCAAAACCACAAAAAATTTTATGATTTTTACCAAAATAAGCTAAACCCAATCCTTATCAATCAATCCCAATAACAAAAACACCAAAAACAACAAGATTCAAGATTGATTTTTTCTAAAGATCACTAATTGATTCAAAAACTAAAAAAGCAACACAATCCTTACCTTAAATCACCCCATAGCTCTTGATACCAAATGTAGAATATTGATAACCTATGAATCTATGAAGTGGGTTGATGTTTTCTAGTGAGAGAAACTAGAGAGAGAAAGTGAGAGAAAATGTGTGTGATTTTATTATATGAAAGTGCAAATGAAACAACAACCAACCCCTTTCCATGGTGGAAAGGGGTATTTATACTCCAAGCCTAACATTGGGCTTGGGCCGGTCCATGACAAGCCCATGGACCGGTTCTTACTTAACTTAATAAGTAATATTTAACTAATTGCTAACTACGAGCTATTACAACATAAATCATATTGTGGAGTGACCGATACTTCTAATATACGTTAAAACGTATTTCTAACAAATCACTTTCTCCAAATAGAGACAGTGATGAATCAATAGAGGAAACGGTCTCAACATTGGGAAGAGAGGTAGGAATACTTTTACAAGCATGTTTGAAGTGTTCTTCACAAGCCTCATCAAGAACGTCAATACAATTAACACTCTCGTTGGAAGAAGGTTGTTTAGACAACTTTCCCATGTTGAAGACGATTGTATCGTCACCCACTCTCATGATAAGCTCACCAGCTTCAACATCGATGAGAGTGCGACCGGTCCTCAGGAATGGACGACCAACAATTAATGGCACACGAGGGTCCATCTCGTAGTCGACGACGACGAAATCGGCAGGAAAAGTGAATTTGTCGACTCCTACAAAGACGTCTTCAGCTATCCCCACTGGATACGCAACCATACGGTTAGCTAATTCCAGAGTCATTTTGGTGGGGACTAGCTCAGGGAGAGATAATTGCTTCCAAACACTTAAAGGCATTAAGTTTATACTGGCACCTAGATCGGCAAGGGCCATGCAATTCTCTACTCCCGGGAAGTTGCAAGGAATCAAGAAGCGACCCGGATCACCAAGTTTAGTGGGTAATTTCCTTAAGAGCACTACGGAGCATTTCTCATTAAGTTGGGTCTGAGCAATGTCAAGAAGCTTTTCCTTATCACTTAAAAGATCTATAAACATCTTAGCGTATTTTGGCATGTGAGCGAGAGCCTCAGCAAAGGAGATGTTAAAATTCAATTGTTTAAACATTTTTAGAAAGTTTGAAACCTGAATATCATCCTTGCTCTTTTGCTTCTCTTTCCTCAACCTTGAAGGATAAGGTATATTGGATGAAGAAGAAGGCTTAAGGGGAATAGGATCACTCACAACCACGGGTGGTGGGGAAATGGGGATAGAAGGTGAAGGAGGTGAGGAAAATTGCTCTTTTTCCTTGTTCACAATCACGGGTGGAGGTGTAGGAAGCTCGGGTTCCATATAACCTTTTCCACTATGAGTGGTGATTGCTTTCATCTCCCCTCTTGGATTCGCAATGGTGTTACTCGGAAGAGTACCCGAAGAAGAGGGTTGATTACCTTGGATGAGCGAACCAATCATATCACGAAGGTTAACCGCTTGAGTATTGAAAGAGTCTCTCATGTTTGCATGAATTTCATTGCTGTGTTTTGCCATGTCATTCCTTAGCTCGACTCGAATATCGTTCCCTTGTTTTGCCATTTCTCCCTTCAAGTTGCGGACTTGACTCTGAAGATTCGTCACCATCTCCCGATTAGTCTTCATGAATGTCTCGACGTCTGGACTCACTGCCATCGGTTGATTGAGAGGTGGAGCTTGGTAGACTTGAGAATTTCCTTGAGGTGGGTATGGGTTTCGTTGGGATTGATATTGATTGTTAGCACGAGGTTGGGATTGGTTGTTACGGTTATAGCTTTGTTGTTGGTTTTGGTTTACAGGAGGGAAACCGGTTGGAGCAAGATAGTTGTTCGAACGATAACTTAGCAAGCCACGGTCTCCTTGAGGGCGGGCTTGATAGCCTCCCGTGGGATAAGTGCCGTAAGCTGCGTTAACGTTTTCAGAAAAATTGCCTTGGGTAGAAGGACAATCAGTATAAGAATGAGGACCACCACATGTGTCACAAGAAATAGTAACGGCTTTAGCTTGTTGAAAGTGGTTTGTGGCTATGGACATGAAATCTTTGTGCATACTCGTGATTTGTCGAGTAAGTTCGGATATCTCGGGATTGGAAGTAGTAGAAGAAACATTGACTCTCTGATTAGATCTTGAGGATGCGGATGAATCCCAATTTTTGTGGTGAGTAGTCATGTTTTCAATCAACTCTCTACACTCCTCCGGTCTCCTTTTCATAAAAGTACCACCGGCGGCGGCATTGATCGTGTCACGATCACGAAAAGTGAGACCATTGTAGAAGGTGTCAATGAGAGTGACGGGGAGCATGTTGTGATTTGGACAGCGGTCGATCAAATCATTGTACCGTTCCCAAGCATCGAAAAGCGATTCATCATTTTCTTAGATGAATCCACTGATTTGGTTACGAAGGCTTGTGACCATGGATGGAGGGAAGTAGCGCGATAAAAAGCGTTGAGTCATGTCATTCCACGTATGAATAGAATTCTTAGGAAGACGGTCAAACCATTTTTCGGCATGGTGAGAAAGCGAGTGGGGAAAAAGTTGGAGGCGAAGGTCATCCATAGAAACACCGGAGCACTTCATGCTTTGGGTAATGGTAATGAATTTGTCGAGGTGTTTGTTGGCATCATCATCCGGAATTCCATGAAATGGGTTAGTTTGCACTTGCTGGATCATATGATGCTTCAACGAAAACTCCTGAGCTGTGACGTGCATCGGCGCAATCGGGCCTCCACGTCCGTTCATGGTGGGTTGACACAATTCCTCCATTGTCCGTAAATCAGGTAGGTGTACATTGTTGTTTTTGTTGTTGTTATTCAAATTGGGTAGAGGTGGGTTATTATTGTTGTTATTAACACCAGCCATATCTAAATCTTCACGAGTCTCGGGCTCCGAATAGTTCGAAGATCTAGTACGCATACACCTGCAGAAGAAAAATATACACAGAGAGAATATCTATATAATCTTTTTGGTGCAAAAACTTTGGAAAAGAATTGCTTTTTAATGATTTTTTTAATGTTTTTGTATTTTTGAAGAGTTTTATATTTTTTAGGATTTTTGAAAATTTTTAAAGCAAGGAAAATAACGTTCAAAGAACGGATCCCAAAATTCAATGCGTCTCTCACTAGAAACCGTTAATCATAACGAAAAGAGCCGGCAGCGGCGCCATTTAATACTTCGCTTTTGGCTAGGTATAAAAATCTTATCGTCCGAATCTTTTCGAATTGAAAACCGGTCTTAAGTGCGACTCAATTGTCTTTTGGTGAATCAAGAGAATGGTTTGGTTTTGATTATCTATCTTAAAATGATAGCAAGAAATTTAAGTGTCGTTGAGTAAAGTAGAAGTTAAAAGATTAATACTAAAATGAGTTAAAAGAAAATGCTTGAAAACTTAAAGACTAGATTAGAAAAATGCTTAAACACTTAATAAAAACAAACACTTAGAAATTTAATGAAAACCATGCACTAAATAAGCCTAATCGGAATTAGCCAAAAACAAGCCCAGATCGGAATATATTCCGATCTGGTGGTCGGAATATGGGAAATGATGCAATCGGAATATCAACAAAAGGGGGCAATCGGAATGTTAAAGAGAGTCCAAATCGGAATACCACAATCAAACACAATCGGAATAAGGAAATAGGGGTTCAGATCGGAATATAGGATACAGTCCCAATCGGAATACCAAACCCTATTCCGATCAAGAGTGATCGGAATGCTAAGCTGCAAATCGGAAAATCCCAAAACCCTTATCCGATCAATCGATCGGAATATGAAGATTGGAGGCTGCTCGGAATGTACAAATCGGAAAGGGGTTTGTACCCTTTCCGAAAATGGTGGGATTCGGTTAAAAAGCTAAGGAATAAGCTAAAAATGATAAGCTTACCCTCAAACTAGGACGAATAAAAAACAAACCAGATCAAATAAGCACTAATCTCAACTTATCTAACCTCAAACTAAGCAAAATTTTAGATCAAACATAAAAATATGAACTTTTTAAGAAAACTTTTTATAAGTAAATAAACTAACTATAAAAATAAGCCAATAAGCACAAAAGTCTCAAAGCTTATTCGCATGAAAGCTTATGCAATGATCAAAAGATTAACTTTTTAAGCACAAAATCATTAAGAACAACACGGATCATATGATAATCGCACCAAAATCAATCTAAAATCAAAGAAAGGTAGAATGAGATTAAGGATTAAAAGCTTAAAATAGAACTTTGATTAATGAAATAAGCAATACAAATGTTTAATCTTGAAAGATTAAAAGAAAAGATGAAATTTAGTGAGAGAAAGTTTAAGACTTTCTCTCTCTAAAACTAGAAAGAAAAGTTAAAATTAAAAACTAGCTAAAACTAACTAACACCCTCCTAATGACTATTAGGAGGGTATTTATAGGGAAGGAGGAAGGAGTGCATGTGTTGCATCTTCTTTCTTGCTTTCTTCACGTCTTCTCCACTCGACTTTAATTCTTTGTCTTTTCTCGATGTCGTCTCGGGATTTGAACTTGTCTTTTAATTTTCTTCTTCTATTAGACTCAAGTTCTTCGACTTCGTTAAACTTCCGTCTTTAGACTTTTTCTTCGATAAATCTTCAGAATAGGCCTTGGACTTCCGTTCTTTTTGCACTCTTGATCTTTTGACTTTGTCTTTTCCCGTTTTCTTCGATAAAAGCCCGTGAAAACCCGCGTTTTCTTCCTTTTTCATATTTTGGTCCTAAAACACAATAAAAACACAAACCACGCATAATTCCGACTTTTACGACATAAATCACACGTTTTGGTCTTGTTATTATTGGAAATAAGTGGTAAAAGGATAAGTGTTTTCACACTTATTAGTCCATTTGAAGGTTAGGTTGAAAATTAGGGTTCTCGGTTCCATTGAAAGCATATCCCTCCCCATAATAGCCATTATTTTGATCACATAAATAAGTATCATGTGAACCACCACAAGTCGAACAAGGCGAATAATTAGTGTTGGCGGATCGTTGTTGTAAAATCTCCAACATGGAACGAGTATTCATGTTTAACAAGGTGGCCGAATGTATACACAAGTAAAATGACGTCTAAAAGCTTCCTCGGGGAAGGAAGTAATACACCAAAGGTGGTATGGTTACACGTGTGCGAGTACACGTGTAAGTAAACTCGAGGAGTGAGAGATAAGCTCTCGGTCGACTTTTGAGAGAGAAGAGATTATCTCCCTCGAGGTTCAATAATTAATATCCACAAGAAAGTATATATATCTAAATACTAATTGGGTGCAAGACCCCCAAGAAATCCTTCCTTCTTAGAATACGCACTAGTGAACGGGGGGTTAGGTGGCGCGAAGCACTTAAGTACCTATTGACCCTTAGATGGCATTTTATAGCACATCGCCTTTCTATTCACTTTGTAGTTTGTATTCTTCGAATTATTGCCTATTGGAAGTATTTATCTATTCTTGCTTTATTGAATTTGATTGATACACGTGTCAAGGACCGGAACGTCCCCTAACACGGTGTATTTCCTTGGCAATACTTATGGAAGATATGTGTATTGATTTTTGGCAGCGGCGCCATTTGAAATTGTGTATTTTGAAGTTCGTTTCTCTCGATTCTTAACCAATTGAAAGTCCTAACAAAATCAGGTTTATGATCGTTATTGGTTGATAGGGTTATTTGGATTATCTATGTCTATTTGAGCAATCAAGTAAAAATGTACAAAATATTAACTACGTATCCGTAAAACATTCAGCAATTACCAAGTTTTTATTCAAATAAAGTCAAAATTGTAAATCTATGGAATTAATGTGCTAAAAATGTAAATGATTAAAACTATAATGCTTGAAATGTAAAAATCAGAAACTATAAGGACTAATTATGCAAAATGTAACAAACTTCTAACAAAATGTAACAAATTTTAAAACTACTAACTGAAAATGACAAGTTTTGAAAAGATTAGGACAGATTCCAAGCAAACCCTAGATTTATGAAAGATTAGCTAGTAATTAAAACAATTACAAAGTAAAGGGACCAAAGTGCAATTAAAGTGAACTTTTTAACAAAAACGGGCTAGTTGGAAGAATAAGCTCGTTTAAGCTCTAGAATTGACCAAATAAGCTCAAACAAGTTTTAAACAACTTAAAACTCAAATTTACTTAGGCTAGTAAAAGGAATAAGCTTGAAATTTAGTAAAACTCAAATAAGCCAACTATGACAAGCCAACAATAAGCTATCTAATAAGCTAGACTTGCACAATAAGATTTTTGAGCTGAATCTTGTTAATCAGTCCATAGAGAGTCTGGAATGTCTTCTTTTAAGAAAAATGATCAAGTAATGAATCTGGAAATTGAAAATAAGCTGAAACTCGCTTATTGACCAAAGTTGACCAAATTTTTGAAAAAGTTGAAAACCTCCAGATCTACTCAAGAACACTTTCTAAACAAGAATATGAAAGAAAATGGCAAGGTTTATGAAGTGGAATTGCTAGAATGAGAAATCAGTTTGGACTTTGTTTACAGAAACTTTCATTTGCTCAGCAGCTTATTAAAAAGCTTATTTCTCTCTTGAGTTGTTAAACTGTGTAATTTCCTTATAAGCACTCAATATTCAGATGCTAAGAGACAAGTAGGAACTGGTTTGAATCAATTTCATTAAGAATTGAGCAAATGCTAAGCAATTGAAATCAGCTACTTTTTTATGAACTTGTTAAAGCTAGAACCGACCCAAACCTTTTTCACAACCAATTGCCTGTTTGACTCACTTTTTGACTTTAAAACTACCAAAACTTGTTTAAAATCACTAAAGTAATGTAAATGAGCCAATGTTTACCAATTAACAACACTTAACTACAAAAGGACAGTGATACACGGCTTTTGACACCCCGTATAAAAATTAAGTTCAAGTTCTCGGTATCTTAACGAATTGATTCCCGGTTCAAAGTACGACTCAGTTGATTTTGGTAAAACAAATATTTTTGGTTGTTTTTAACTTAAAAAGTGCGAGACTTAAAAGTAAATGACTTAAAAGTAAAATGGCATTAAAATAAAATGGCGAGAAATTAAAAGAGGCGTTAAAATAAATCTAAGTCTAATTAAAAGAAAGGGTGCAATATTAAAAAACGTGACGGAAAGTAAATTAATTAGATGACAAAAATTAAAGCGTGACGAGAATTAAAATTAGACAAAGTATTAAAATGAGAACTTAAAAATTAAACAAGACAAAATATAAAAGTAACCCACCGTCGGAATATATTCCGATCGGAACGTGATCGGAATGTAAACAAACCTCCCTATCGGAATGCTTGATTGGAACCTCAAGATCGGAATATGTCACCTACCTGACCTCTGATCGGAATAACCAAACACACCTTTGATCGTAATGTTAACAAACCCCTGATCGGAATATGGGATAGAACCTGATTGGAATGCTGATCGGGACTACAATCGGAATGTTGTCACTCACTCTGATCGGAATACCAACACACCTAATCGGAATATCACGAACTCCCCTGATCGGAATGTCATAAACTTCCCAATCGGAATACTACACACCCTTTTCCGACCAAGCAGTGGAGTGCTGGTCGGAATGTATAACCCCTTTCCGATTTACCAGATCGGAATACGGAGAAAGGAATGAAAAATAAGCTAAAGAAATAAGCTATAACTCTAATAAGCACAAGTCTAAATTCCTAAACAAGACCGTATAAGAAAAAGCTAATAAGCTACAATTTGAAGACTTTTAAAAACACAAAATGAAACAAAGGTTTACGAAATCAAACTTTTATACGAAAATAACTTTTATAAAAACTTTGTAAAACTTAAAAATAACTCAAATAAGCTATAAGAATCAATAATCTAAAACAATCAAAAGCATAAAAACATAACCTTTAATCAAATAAGCAAGACGATAAGCATGTAAACAACAAGATCAAGCAAAGAAAGAAAGGTATAATGAGAGATTTAACAAGAAAAGGTAAAGGCGCAATTAAAATAAAAGTAACTTACTTGAAAATTAAAGTGCAAGACAAGGTAATTAAAGTGCAATAAAGTAAATGTGCAAGTAATTAAAAGGTGGAAGAACTAGTGTCACTCTATCCAACCAAACTAATGAAATGAAAATGAGGGGTATTTATAGGAGATTAGGAGGGTGTTTAGAGGAAGCTTCCTCCTCTCCTTCATTTCTTCTTAATTGCACCATTAAGTCCTTCCCTTCTTAATCTTTTGATAATCTTGGACTTTAATGACTTATGGCTTGGGATTTCTTTAAACTCGTCTTTTAATTCTTCAATAAAATAGACTTGAGTTCTTCGGCTTTTGATAAACTTTCGTCTTTCGACTTTTTCTTTGATAAATCTTCAGAATTGGTCTTGGACTTCCGTTCTTTTTGCACTCTTGACTTCTTGACTTCGTCTTTCATCTTTTTCTTCAATAAAAGCCCGTAAATGCCGTGTTTTCTCCACTTTTCACAATTTCGTCCTAAATCACAACAAAAACACAAACCACGCATAATTCCGACATAAAAGACATAAAATACACGTTTTGGCTCGGTTATTATTGTAATTAAGTGGTAAAAAGGATGGGTGTTTTCACACCTATCAAATCCCCTACACTTGACCATTGCAATGTCCTCATGCAATGCATTAGTTACAAAGCACGTTTACACTTTTCATCATAATCAATCCATAGTGGCCTTTATTAAAGAGATAGAAAACTATAAAAATTCAAAATAAAGAAATCAAAAAGAATACCTTGGGTTTTGGAAATGTCATGAATAATCATCATCCTCAAGTTTTCACTTTCTCCAAACCAAGCTTAAAAATGAGATCATTGTTATTATAAGTTAGTAAACTAACACGAACTCATGTGGGCCAATTACTCACTTAGACTCCCTTATTCCTAGGTGTATCTCTTATATTTTATTGTTGTCTTGAATGATTACGAAGATGCATTGTTTGACTTATTTCGATAGTTATTTAGTCCGAAAATAAAGTGAATGATTTAATCAATAGTTAGCTAAAGGACAAAATCTTTTAAAACTGCTTCTCGGGACCTCATAAAGTTCATATCTTGGCATAACTCGCTTCGCGATTTGAGACCTTTCTCGGACCGATATTTGGAAGCGACTTCATACTTCAAACCTTGAGAGACGTTCATGAAATTATGGTCTTCTCTTCATAATGGAATTTCTTCACTTGAAGTTTTGAGAGATTCATACTTGGACCACGACTTCTTCATTTTTCTCCAATCTTTATTTTGGACTTTGATATACAACGATCCGCCTCCTTTTATGACTTGGATCTATTTATCCTCATACCTTTCTAGGGTCTTTTCGGATGCACTTCTCCATGACTTTTTGGGAGTTTTTGCTTTTCGTCGTGTGTCTCGATCCTTCTTATTGATTTTTGATAAATGATTCTTCACATCACTTTGGATCTTTAGCAACAAAATGTAGCCCTCATGCCTTGTTAGGACCTTTTTGGACTCGCCAATCTTCGCATCCCGCTTCAATAAGTTATGCCTTGGCTATGAACTCTAATCCATACCGAGCAACTTTTAAACGATCTTGGGCTAGAAGCTAAGTAACTTTTCAAATCGTACAACCTTATTTATTGTAGATAAATTTATTAGCAAGCGATGGGAGAATAGGCTTATAATTAACTCACATAAATTCCCGAAAGAATACCAAACTTATAATTGGCTCTATCATCTCTCGTTCTCCACAGTTTAAAATCTCAAGTAATGAGACTCGTGGATGCTTAGCCTATTAAATCAAAGTTTTGGGTTTTCGAGTCGCCTATAGGATCTTGCAAATTCTTAGACTTTTTCAAGTTTAGAAATCGCATTTTAAAGTTCCCTTGATAAACAACTCTCTAGGATCAATTATAGGAACTTGCGAAAAATTCTTGTTCTTAACCCGTGAGAGTTAAGATTTTCGAGTTTTATAGCTCCCTATATAAAAGCCTAGCAAAACTTGACTTAAACACGTTAAGGATACTAGCTAGAGTAACTTAGATAAGTAAACTCGGGTTGACTCAAAAGATTCACAACGTTTGAAAATTAAAACCACTTTATTAAAGATTTATTCTAGCCAAGGAAGAAAATAACTATGCAAAGGTAAAAACTAATAGGCCAAAATAGATCAAAAATTTTGAAAAATGTCGAAAAATTGATTTTCTGGTTAAAATGAGGACAAATACAAGGAAAAGGTCACTTAACTTCGATAGAAGTCCCCCTACACTTAACATAAACATTGTTCCTCAATGTTTAAGCATGTGGGAGTAAACTCCCCTACACTTAGGACATTGTGCACGTTGTTTAAATCTCGCTAAGGAAGAGACAACTAAAGAGATTCCTATTTTAATATTGAGAAAATATAAAATAGTGAATCGAAAAGAGTTTAGGATAGAACCGGGATAATGGAAGACGGAATCACGGGTCATCAAGAATCATCAAGAGTGGATCATTGAGCGCTCGAATCCCTGATTATAAGAAGAGAGGAGAGGAAAGAAAACCAACGGGTCTCCCCCTACACTTATGATAAAGAAAGATAAAAGATAGATGCATGGGTTGCCTCCCAAGAAGCGCTTGGTTTTTGATTACCGAGTCGTGAGCCAGACTCGACCTTGATCATCATAGGAAGAAGCATGAAACATATCCACCAGGATCAAAGACATAGTTTTCGTCCATCAAATAGCACAAGCTTAAGGCGAACAAGGCAAGCCAAAGAAGAGTAGGCAAGGTTCCCTTAAGCAGCGATGGAGCACGGTGGGAGCAAGTATGGTGAGGTGCAAGCATGCCTTCAATAGTTCCAAAGATTTTTCCTTTTATTTTATCAGGTGGATACTGAGATGGCTGCATAATATCGATACCGGGGTCGAACACCTTTTCCTTTAAGGGAAAATAGCACTCAGGCTCAGCAGAGTGTGAAGAGGATCCGCGAAGAAGCACAACCTCGTCCTCAGAAGGGGGACAAAGAGGTGTTAACTCATACGTGCTGCGGATATTGGTGTCGACCGGTTTCTTCTCCTTTGAAAGAATGTTCTTCAAATCCAAAGTAGGATCAAGACGATAATCTTCAAAGTCCAAAGGAGGTGCATCACTCTCATGAGGGAAGTATGTGTTGAGAAACGTAGAGAAGTCTTCCTCAAATGAGTAATCGTCCAAAGTAGGATCGAGTGATGGCGGAGGATCTTCATCGTGAGAAGAATCGCTCAAAAGAGTATCAGCTTCATCGAAATCATCATATGTGGGCATCTCGGGATACTCGGAAGTACAATCATCAAAATCATCCGAATCTGAGCTAGACTCATCATCATAAGCATCAAAGATCGGTGGAGAATCATAAATGGGAGAAGGTTTCAAAGTGGAGAAAGAATCATCCACATCATCTTGAAAAAGTGGATTATCGATGCAAGAATCGAATAGAGGATTGTTGTAGATGATAAAATCATCGAGCACATTAATCATATTCACTAATTCTCGTCCAAAGGATTTGCTTGTAAGCTTCCCCATTTTGAAAACTTGTGAATCATTCCTGACTCTTAAGATTAACTCACCTTCGGCAACATCAACTAAAGCTCGTCCGGTTCTCAAGAATGGCCGACCAAGTATTAAAGGAATACGAGGGTCCATTTCATAATCAACAACCACGAAGTCGACCGGGAAAGTAAATGTGCCAACTTTAATGAACACATCTTCGGCTATACCAACGGGGTAAGCGAGAGTGCGATTTGCAAGTTCAAGAGTCATCTTTGTTGGAGTGAGGTCGGGCAATGATAGTGTTTTCCAAACACTCAAAGGCATAAGATAAATACTGGCCCCGAGATCAGCAAGGGCAGTAAATTCTTCAGTTTTGTTGAAAACGCCAGGCAACACAAAACGACCGGGATCTCTAAGCTTTTCCGGAAGTTCTTTAAGAATAACTGCAGAGCAGTTTTCATTTAAGCGTGTGTTGGCGAGCTCAATCAGCTTCTCCTTCTTGTTAAGCAATTCCTTAAATGCTTTAACAAATTTTGGCATGTGGACAAGTGCTTCGAGAAAGCTAATGTTGAAGTTCATTTGAGAGATCATCTTCACATAACTCGACACTTCAGAGTCATCCTTGGTTAGCATTTTGGTCTTGCCTAAATGAGAGGGATAAGGGATATTGGGTTTGGGTGGGGAAGGTGCAGGTGTAGTAGGTAAAGGTTGAGATGTTGAAGAGTCCTTCCTAGATACATCGTCGTAACGAGGCGGAGACGGTAATGGTGCACTAATACTAGGTGTAGGAGGAGTAGGGATAAATGGTGGTGGAGGAGGTGTAGATGATGGGGGTGGGATCGGTGGTCCTACGATGGTGACTCCACTACGGGTAGTAATAGCACTCACATTTGCTCGTGGATTGGTGACAGTGTTTGAATGTAGAGAACTCGAAGAAGAAGGTTGAGCTGCGGGCAAGAAACTAGCTAGCATATTCTTCAAATCATTGGTTTGATTGCTGAAGGAGGATTGAATATTATCTCGAAGCTCGGATCTTATCTCATTTCCTTGCTTGGTAATATCTCCTTTCAAATTGATAATTTGGCTCTGTAGATTCTTGATTTGCTCACCTTGGGTTCTCATGATGGCTTCAACATAGGGATTAATGGGTGGGGCTTGTTGAGCGGGTGGGTGATAAGGATTAGAAGCTCTTGGTGGGATTTGGTCGCTTCTAGTGTAGTTGTTGGCGGGGTTTTGGTTTTGAGGAGAAAAACCGGGTGAAAGGTAGTTGTTTGACCAGTAGCTCAGCAAATTTCTATCCCCTTGAGGTCGAGCTTGGTAATTTTCTGGTGAATAATTACCATAAGCTGTATACACATTTTCCGGATTTCCTTGAGTTGAAGGACAATCGGTGTATGAGTGAGGACCGCCGCATGTTTCACAAGAAGGTGCAACCGCTTTAACTTGTTGTTGTTGTTGGTTTGAAACGAGAAGCGTGATACTTTTGCTCATTTCAGTCATCATGCGAGTGAGTTCGATCATTTCAGGGTTTGCTGAAGTGGAAGAGACATTGACTCTCGGATTGGTCCTTGAAGAAGCAGAGGAATCCCAGTTTTTGTGGTGAGTAGTCATGTTCTCAATAAGCTCTCTACACTCCTCGGGTCTCCTTTTCCTGAATGTGCCACCGGCGGCTACATTAATCGTATCACGATCACGAAAAGTCAAACCGTTGTAGAAAGTATCAATTAAGGTCACAGGGAGCATGTTGTGGTTGGGACAACGATCAATCAAGACATTATATCTTTCCCAAGCATCAAAAAGAGATTCATCGGGATCTTGCATGAAACCGCTGATTTGATTGCGAAGGCTCGTGACCATGGATGGTGGAAAGTAGCGCGACAAAAAGCGTTGAGTCATGTCATCCCAAGTGTGAATAGAATTCTTCGGAGACGATCAAACCATTCTCGGCATGATGGGATAAAGTATGTGGGAAGAGTTGTAGGCGAAGAACATCCATTGTGGCACCGGGCAACTTCATGCTTTGGGTGATTGTAATGAACTTGTCGAGGTGTTTGTTGGCATCATCATCAGGCATTCCTCTAAAAGGATTTGTTTGCACTTGCTGAATCATGTGGTGCTTCAACGAAAACTTCGGAGAGTTGATTTGCATCGGCGCAATCGGTCCTCCTCGTCAAAACATGGTAGGTTGACAAAGCTCCTCCATGGTTCGAAGATCGGGCTGTGGAAGAACATTGTTGTTATTGTTGAGGTGCGGTGGATTATTGTTGTTGTTAACACCTAACATACTTAAATCTTCTCGAGTCTCGGGCTCTTGATAATTAGAAGATCTAGTACGCATACACCTAAAAATGCAAAAGAAAAAGAAACCAAACACAAAGACAATATATATATACACAAGAAAGATAAAATCTTTTCGAATTTTTGAAATTTTTAATTTTTATGCTTTTTTATCAATTTTTTAATTTTTATGGTTTTTTGAATTTTTTAAGCAAGAAAAATAACGCTCACAAGTGAACGGATCCCAAAAAGCAACGCGTCTCTCACAGAAAACCGTTAATCTTTACGAAAAGAGCCGGCAGCGGCGCCATTTGATACACGGCTTTTGACACCCCGTATAAAAATTAAGTTCAAGTTCTCAGTATCTTAACGAATTGATTCCCGGTTCAAAGTACGACTCAGTTGATTTTGGTAAAACAAATATTTTTGGTTGTTTTTAACTTAAAAAGTGCGAGACTTAAAAGTAAATGACTTAAAAGTAAAATGGCATTAAAATAAAATGGCGAGAAATTAAAAGAGGCGTTAAAATAAATCTAAGTCTAATTAAAAGAAAGGGTGCAATATTAAAAACGTGACGGAAAGTAAATTAATTAGATGACAAAAATTAAAGCGTGACGAGAATTAAAATTAGACAAAGTATTAAAATGAGAACATAAAAATTAAACAAGACAAAATATAAAAGTAACCCACCGTCGGAATATATTCCGATCGGAACGTGATCGGAATGTAAACAAACCTCCCTATCGGAATGCTTGATCGGAACAACAATCGGAATGTTGTCACTCACTCTGATCGGAATACCAACACACCTAATCGGAATATCACGAACTCCCCTGATCAGAATGTCATAAACTTCCCAATTGGAATACTACAAACCATTTTCCGACCAAGCAGTGGAGTGCTGGTCGGAATGTATAACCCCTTTCCGATTTACCAGATCGGAATACGGAGAAAGGAATGAAAAATAAGCTAAAGAAATAAGCTATAACTCTAATAAGCACAAGTCTAAATTCCTAAACAAGACCGTATAAGAAAAAGCTAATAAGCTACAATTTGCAGACTTTTAAAAACACAAAATGAAACAAAGGTTTACGAAATCAAACTTTTATACGAAAATAACTTTTATAAAAACTTTGTAAAACTTAAAATAACTCAAATAATCTATAAGAATCAATAATCTAAAACAATCAAAAGCATAAAAACATAACCTTTAATCAAATAAGCAAGACAATAAGCATGTAAACAACAAGATCAAGCAAAGAAAGAAAGGTAGAATGAGAGATTTAACAAGAAAAGGTAAAGGTGCAATTAAAATAAAAGTAACTTACTTGAAAATTAAAGTACAAGACAAGGTAATTAAAGTGCAATAAAGTAAATGTGCAAGTAATTAAAAGGTGGAAGAACTAGTGTCACTCTAGCCAACCAAACTAATGAAATGAAAATGAGGGGTATTTATAGGAGATTAGGAGGGTGTTTAGAGGAAGCTTCCTCCTCTCCTTCCTTTCTTCTTAATTGCACCATTAAGTCCTTCCCTTCTTAATCTTTTGATAATCTTGGACTTTAATGACTTATGGCTCGGGATTTCTTTAAACTCGTCTTTTAATTCTTCAATAAAATAGACTTGAGTTCTTCGGCTTTTGATAAACCTCCGTCTTTCGAATTTTTCTTCGATAAATCTTCAGAATTGGTCTTGGACTTCCGTTCTTTTTGCACTCTTGACTTCTTGACTTCGTCTTTCATCCTTTTTTTCAATAAAAGCCCGTAAATGCCGTGTTTTCTCCACTTTTCACAATTTCGTCCTAAATCACAACAAAAACACAAACCACGCATAATTCCAACATAAAAGACATAAAATACACGTTTTGGCTCAGTTATTATTGTAATTAAGTGGTAAAAAGGATGGGTGTTTTCACACCTATCAGACAGCTAAATCCAAACACTAGTTACTGACTTTTAACAACTTTTTGTGAATGAAAATTAAGCAATTGGTTGAACTAGACTAAATTTGATATCAAGCCAAACTTATTAACCCAAATGAAGTGAAATTGAACCAAGTACTTGCAGTTAAACAGACAAATGCTCAAAATGCACAAGCAAGCTAAGAATCTGATGATATGAAATCAGTAACAAGTAATAAGCAGGTAAACAATTATCAAACTAACAATAAGCTATCTAAAACATCAAATTCAATCCAAGAACAAGCTAAACACATTTGATCAGATCAAAAAGTAGACTTAAGCTAGAATTTAACATGCATATTGCTGTTTAGAGGTACCAAAATCAGAAACTATGAAACCTTTTAGCAAAAGCCTCCACTGATGGAGTAGGTAGGCGCTAAGCCTCCTAGATAGTGTTAAACCACCACCTTAACACTATTTACCACTAATCAACAGCTACAATCATCATCATTACCATTTTTACACAATTCTGCTTTAAAATCAATAAGAACAGCTACTTGGAATAGGAACAAGGATGAACAGCTTCTAGTCTTCAACAAGGGCTTCTTATGATCAATGGTGATCACAAGTAACTTATATCAACATAAGAGTAACAGTTATGCAAGGATTGAATAGTAGATTGAAGGAAAAGGAGGGAAATTTTATTGCTTGAATGTGAAAGTTTGTTACAAATTCTGGTAAGGAGTTACAACTACTATAACTAACTCAAGAGTTTGTCAGACTCTTGAGGTCGTTACACTAACAAACTACTAGCTAGGATTAAGAGAGAAAAGGGAAGTGTGTGAAAATTTCACACTTAAGCTACATGTTACAAATGAGGGGGCTATTCCCTATTTATAGACAAAAAGTGAGAAGTAGTTGAAGCTGATGACGTGTCCCAACCAATCTATTGCTGCCAAGTGTCCTGGATTTGTCAATTGCTACTAGCCGTTATGAACTTGGAATTGGTCTTTTCTTCTTGGTTGATTTTCAGGGTAATTAAACACGTGTGTTGAATTCGTCCTTCAAAAATAAGCACTTTTCATGTTTGAAGTTTTTCCTGATATGCAGTATTTCTCCAATTCGTTCCTGGGTAGCTTTGGGGAAGAAGGTGACACGTGGATTAATTTGATTGGGTGAAAGTTAGTCACACGGATCATAATCCTTTTTGGATATATTGATTATTGCATGGCAAGTTCTTATTGGCTAAAAACTTAGTGAGTGGGATTCACTGTGGCTTGCGGCGCATTTAATTCCCTTGGTGAAGTGGATTATTTGCTGGCAATCCATGGAAATAATTTCTGTTCTCTCATTGGTTGATAGCCATTCACACGGATTGAGCCCATTTTTGAGTGTATTTTGGCAAGTTTAGTCCTTAAACTTAGGCAGATTATCCAAATGAGCTAGGAACTTCATTTTAATGGCATTTTTGGTCCTTCCACTTGCATTCTTGTATAATTTGACTCTTTGACTTGGTTGACTGAAGAGTTGACCATGTTTGACTTTTATCTTGACTTTTGACAAATTTACACTTTGAGTCCTTCTACTTTTGAGTGTTGTCAAGATAGGTCCCTTATCTTCAAAGTCTTGTCATCTTTGATCCTTCTTTGTCTATTTCATCCAAATAAGCTTGATCTCTTCTTGTTTGCTTGGAAATGTATCCTTCTTACCTATTTATACACAAACACAAAACATACCACATAATTCCGCTTTATAGTACAAAAGTTAGGTACTTTCCTTGTGTTTTAGGGTGATTTGTTGATTAATTGATATGAATTTTTGCTCATATCACTCACCCCGTATTTTGAAACAATGAACAAGTAGCTAGAGAGGCTATGAACTCACCTTAGGTATATGGTGGAATCAACATGAAACTGGAGGGCTCAGTAGAAACAATAGAAAATCAAGCAACCTTAAGTCATCCGAGACCTACGATAACGGGACGCGAAAGTTTAGAAGACAGGAAATAAACGTTTATAAAAACACTTGAATTAAATGAATACATAATCAAATTATGACACATAAGAAAAACCAAGCAAGGGGTACTTCTAGACTCCATCTAAAAGTATATTTTTATGAGACAATGCTCTCGATAAAAACTGCCGGCACATACCAAATGTACGGACTGATTTACCTCACTTAGACACGTCAAATGTTTATGGTACTAACTGAGAAGCTCACTTAACATCTATAGAAAGACATATAAAAATCTCGTCAAAAGTATTTACTTCTAAGACTCACTGCCCGACACATCTTCGAGTTACAAAATCCGGACAGAATTACGTCTTTGACTCGTAAAACCATTTTGACCTTTAATAACAACACCGTTTACAAAACCGACACTTGAGTTTGATAATAGACTCACAACCCTAAGTTTAGAGTCCAAAAACAGCCTTCAAAAAATTTTAAAACTCAACTTATAGTCCCCGAGATTCGATCCAAATATCGACAACAATTTTAGATTGTGTCGATACTCGTCTCCTGGTACACGAATAATCAAACTATCGCTATTTCTAACTCGTTTGGAGTTGGAAGCTCTAATTTATATCAAATCGAAGCTAAGAAAAATATCTACAGCCCTATCTAATTAGTTTAATAATAAAACAAGTTTAAGATACCCAAAATCTACCTCAACTTTCTGCCTAAATTTACCATCTTGAAAATCATAACAAAAAGCTTTTTCAACAAAATCTAATCATTTTCCCACTTATAAAATCATCCTAATATCATCCTTTAACATCCTACACCCTTGCATGCAACAAAAATCAAAAGATTAAAATCAAAACTTTGATTTTTAAACATCAAAACAATAAAATCTAGGCATGATCATCCTAAAAACAATGATCAAACATCATCCCCACAAAAAAAATCACCAAAAACATAAAGGTTGTTGCATGTGTATAAATTTTGTATCTTTGGAATCATCTTCAAAATCTAGGAGGTGGTCTTTATTTTGTTTAGCTTAATTCAATATAGATGATGATGATTTTGGGGGGTTTTTGGTTGGGGTGTCACGGCAACAAGGAAGAAGAAAGGGTGGGGGTGTGTTTTTTTATTAAAATGTTATGTGTGAGTTAGTGGAGGAATAAATTTGTTTATATATGGTGGTTTAAGTAAGGGATTAAAGTTGTAAAGTTTAAAACTTTAGGACCACAAAATAAATACTTTGTTAAAAAGTGGGAAATGGCTATTAGTCAAATTTACAAATATTTACGGGGTTCGGGTTTCGTAAAAATACTTTCTCAAAAGTTAAAACGCACCCAAATAAGATAATATGGACTCCCGACTCTACTTAACTTGAAATTAAAAGAAAACATCGAAAACATCGAACATTGAAACAATCGACAGTAAAAATATGAAATACAAGAATTTATTACAGTGCCCGTTATCGGTCTAGACTTAATACAATGTAAAGATTAATATATTTAAGTCGAAATATTTAGCTCTCGGTTCTCGTTCCGTTGATTCAAGTAAATGTTTGTAAAAATGCACACGGGTGACTTTAAATCAAAATATTTGATTTAAATAAATATAGAATTATAAAATAAAATAATTTTATAATTTCGAATAAGTACCAATAGTGATTAAAATAATGAATAAGAGTAAAATAATTACAAGGAAAATACGAGATCTCACAGTCTTTCCCCCTAAAGGAACTCTGGTCCCTCAGAGTTTAACTGGAGATGGAAGAAGAAGATGAGAACAGATGGGGATACTTAGCCTTGAACTGGTCTTCACTTTCCCAAGTAAACTCAGCACCTCGACGTGAATCCCAATGAACTTTAACGATTGGTATCCAACTACGTTTCAGCTTCTTGATTTGGCGATCCACGATCTCTATTGGTTCTTCAATGAAGTACATTTTCTCGTCCACCCTTATTTCTTCTAACGGTATCTGAACATATGATTCGGCTAGACATTTCTTAAGATTGGAAACGTGAAATACATCGTGAACACAACTTAACTTCTGGGGTAACTTCAGTCGATAAGCTACCGTACCAATACGCTCGACGATCTCGAATGGTCCTACAAAACGTGGCGCAAGTTTCCCTCTTTTACCAAACCTCACAATACCCTTCCATGGAGATATTCGTAACAGCACACGATCTCCGACTTGAAACTCAAGAGGTCTGCGTCTTTTGTCTGCGTAACTCTTCTGACGACTTCTAGCAGTTTTCAGTCTTTCCCTAATCTGTACAATCTTGTCTGTAGTTTCTAAGACTAATTCAGGTCCTATCAGTTGACTTTCACCTACTTCGTTCCATATCACTGGCGATCTGCACTTACATCCGTATAAAGCCTCGAATGGTGAACACTTGACACTTTTATGATAACTGTTATTATAGGAAAATTCGACTAAAGGTATATGAGTGTCCCAGCTACCACCAAAATCCATAACACATGCTCGCAGCATGTCTTCCAGAGTCTGAATAGTGCGTTCACTTTGTCCATCCGTTACTGGGTGATATGCTGTACTCATTAATACTTGCGTACCCAACGCCTTTTGAAGTGCTTTCCAGAAATGTGATGCAAAACGACCATCCCTATCAGAAATAATCGATATTGGCACTCCGTGCTTTGAAACAATCTCAATGATGTATATTCGAGCCAATCTATCAGTTTTATAATCCTCACGAATAGGAAGGAAGTGAGCAGATTTGGTTAATCTATCAACAATTACCCAAATTGCATCAAAACCACCACTACTTCTAGGCAGCTTTGTGACTAAGTCCATTGTAATCCTGTTTCCATTCTGGGACTTCTGGTTGTTGTAAAAGACCTGAGGGTTTCTGATGTATTGCTTTAATCTTTAAACAAGTCAGACACTTGTTAACGTATTATGCTATGTCATTTTTCATACCTGGCCACCAGTAATTATCCCTTAAATCGTAGTACATCTTATCTGCACCAGGTTTAATCGAATATCTTGAAGCGTGAGCTTCGTCCATTATTACCTTTCTTAATCCTCCAACTAATGGAATCCATAATCGTCCAACAAAGTAAATTGTTCCATCTTCTTTCCTTTCAAACTGAGCATCTAATCCTCGCAGAAATTCTGCTAGAGCCTTAAAGTCTTTTGCAGCTTCTTTCTGTGCTTCTAAAATCTTATCCTTGAGGCTAGATTGAATGGTTATTCTCATAGCACGCACTCGCCTAGGTTTAGGTCTTTCCTTTCGACTTAGAGCATCAGCTACAACATTAGCCTTTCCTCGGTGATACTTAATTTCACATTCATAGTCGCTAAGAAGTTCTAACCAACGTCTTTGTCGCATGTTCAAGTCCTTTTGGTTAAAGATATACTGGAGACTCTTATGATTAGTGTATATCACACTTTTCGTCCCATAAAGATAATGTCTCCATATTTTCAAGGCGAATACTACTACACCTAACTCCAAATTGTGACTAGTATAGTTCTGTTCATGGGTTTTAAGTTGTATGGAGGCATAAGCAATCACTTTTCCTCGCTGCATTAAGACACACCCGAAACCTTGGTGGGATGCATCACAATAAACAACAAAATCATCCGGTCCGCCAGGAAGTGTTAACACTGGGGCATTACACAATGTGTCCTTTAATAAGCAAAAGGCTTGCTCTTGCTCTTCATTCCAAATGTATTCCTTATTCTTTTGTGTAAGCAGGGTTAAAGGCTTAACAATCTGAGAAGTTTTCAATGAATCTGCGATAGTATCCGACTAACCCGAGAAATGAACGGACCTCAGTAGGCGATTTAGGAGGTTTCCAATTCTTAACTGCTTCAAATTTACTAGGATCCACGTGTATACCATCCTGATTTACCACGTGTCCTAAAAACTGAACCTCTTTCAACCAAAATTCACACTTAGAGAATTTGGCATACAACTTTTCTTTCTCCAGAAGACTTAAGATTGTTCTAAGATGATTTTCATGATCTTTTACTGATTTCGAGTAAATGAGGATGTCGTAAATAAAGACTATGACAAACTTATCAAGGTAGGGTTTGCAAACACGGTTCATTAAGTCCATAAAAACTGCAGCAACATTGGTAAGACCAAATGGCATAACAGTAAATTCAAAGTGACCATAACGAGTTCTGAATGCGGTTTTGGAGATGTCACTTTCATGCACTCTTAACTGATGATAACCAGAACGAAGATCTATCTTGGAAAAGCAGCACGCACCTTGCAATTGATCAAATAAGTCATCTATACGAGGGAGAGGGTAACGATTCTTGATTGTCAGCTTATTCAATTCCCTGTAATCAATACACATTCTTATTGCACCATCCTTTTTCTTAACAAAGAGCACAGGCGCTCCCCACGGCGAATGACTCGGTCTGATGAAACCTTTCTCTTGTAATTCCTTGAGCTGATTCGATAGTTCATTCATCTCAGATGGGGCTAGACGATAAGGAGACTTGGCAACAGGCAGTGCACCCAGAATAAGATCGATACGGAATTCAACTTCACGCACAGGAGGTAATCCCGACAATTCATCTGGGAAAACTCCAGGAAATTCACAAACGATACGAATATCATCAAGCTTTTTCTGATCAGCCTTGATAGAAAGAAGAGAATTCGGATTGTCATTCGGCTTCTCACCGCGAAGTTCTAAAATTTTACCCGAAGAAAGAGGAATACGCAAGATTCTCTCATAACAAACAATGACAACACGATGAGACACTAACCAATCCATACCAACAATAACATCAAAACTGCCGAGACGTGTCGGTAAAAGGTCGATTAAAAACAAATGACTAAGTAAGTCAAGGGTACAGCCACGCAAGACTGTATTGGAACTAACAATCTTACCGTCTGCTAATTCTACTTCATAACTAGTGTCTAAAGCAGAAGGAGTAATATCAATGAAAGGAGTGAAAGCAGAAGACACGAAACTCTTCTCAGCACCGGAATTGAATAAAACACTATCATAGTGATCGCTAAGAATATACGTACCCGCGACCACCTGAGGATTCTACTGAGCGTTATTTCCCACATGATACACTCTGCCTCAAGCTCTATTGTTCTGCGGATCCTTAGCTTTTGGACACCTATTCTGGTAATGACCTTTTTCACCATAGTTATAGCACACCGTGTTGCAGTTTCCTTCCTTATGGCCAATCCTCTTACAAATTGCACACTTAGGGGGACACAAACCAACATGATGCCAATTGCATTGGTCGCACTTAGGCAGATTCCCAGTATAACCTCGTTTGCCAGCAGGAGTAGCAGGAGCAATAGGAGCAGCAAGAGTAACAGGAGCAGCAGGAACAACAGGAGCAACAGGAACAGCAGGAGCAACTGCATACATGGTTGCTGTCTCTTGTCTCTTGTTGGCTTGTCGGTTATTATTCCCGTTGGAGTTTCTGTTGTTGCCTCGGTTGTTGTTACGGTTATTGCCCTGATTATTCCTTTGATTGTTTCCTTTATTATCCTCCCATTTCTGTTTGTTATCAGCATCTAACTTAGCAGCTTTACCTTCCACAGACTGCTCGACCAATTCACGAGCCATGTTCACTGCTTCATGTAGGGAAGAAGGTTTTGATGAAGTAATGTGTCCTTTAATCCTTTCAAGAAAGCCCTTGACATACCTTTTGATTTTCTTCTTCTCGTCTGGAACCATTTCAGGACACATCAAGGCCAACTCATGAAACCTATTAGTGTAAGCTTCAATATCATCATTCTTCATTTGTAAGTTCCATAGCTCGTGTTCCATCCGAGCTATCTCAGTCTCAGGGCAGTATTCAGTAGTCATCATTGTTTTGAACTCGCTCCAAGGAATTTGGTTTGCATTATCAAGACCTAAGGTTTTAATATTTCCATTCCACCAGGTAAGTGAAATACCTTCCAAAGTACTAGCAGCATAAATTACCTTATCCTCTTCAACACATTTGCAAGTTCTAAATACTTGCTCCATCTTTTCAAACCAACGTGTCAAACCAACGATACCTTCGGCCCCTTTGAAGGAATGGGGTTTTCCAGACATGAAGGTCTTGTGTGAACATCCTTTTGTGCTTGAAGAACCTTTAGCTTTAGCTTGAGTCTCTCAGCTCTTTTCGTATTCAGCAACATCTTTCCTTACCCTTTTTGCAATAACTCTCCCCATAGTAGCCTGACGGGATCTCCTAGGTCCATCAACTCTACGAATTCTGGTAGGCGGCATGTTTCTATCAACAACACAATACGAAATCCAATGTGAACTTGTATAAGTATGCTATTTCAAGATTCATGAAATTGGAGAAAATAGAATAAGAAGAGATTTTAGGTATGCATAACTGATTGTCAACAAGGAATGCAACACTAAGGAGTGGAATATATATATATATATATATATATATATATATATATATATATATATATATATATATATATATATATATATATATATATATATATATATATATAAATAATATTAAGCAAGAGGGGTTTGGAAGGAGGTAATACCTATCATAATGAAACCAATGTAATATTTCAAAATGAAATCAAGGTATGAAATATTATAAAAATAATTAAGGTAAACAATAAGGATTAGAGAGTTACCCGCGCAGATATTGAACAACATTGGCAGATTATGTGTTTGACACTTGTAAAGCATGAAATATTTTGAAATTCAGTTATAGACCAAGTTTTGTAAATGACTCAGTTCCCTATAACCATCGCTCTGATACCAATCTGTGAGACCCCCAGAATCTGACATGGAACAGTTAGGCAACGAGGGGATCACACGTCAAGGTACAAGTAACAGTGAGTTATAAATGACACGAAAGATGACGTAATATAAGACATACATATTACATCATAATTTATCAGAGTTTTATAGCATCGGTCCCACAAGTTTTGAAACATAACAAAGTACCATAACAACATAGTTTTAAGTTTTAAGATAACAAAAAGATCAGCGGAAGACTTTAACAACGCCATTTATAACAAAGCATAAACATATCACAACACAAATCTTTCCAAGCTGCCAACATCCTGCGGTACCTCGTCCAAGCCCATTAAGCAGTATTACCTGAGATTAAAACATGTAAAACCCGTCAACATAAAGTTGAGTGATATTCATAGGTTTAGAAAGCTAAGTAATGGAACACAATATACTTTGTAAAACAAGTAATGGGGGGATGACTATGTACATTCTCCATAGTCATGGTATATTATTGCTATTTAGTTCATGAACCAAAGCTTAACTCAATGTAAGTTCCTCTAGGGAGTATTCAGCCTAAATACTCAAGTACAAACAAATATTAGTGCGTCAAGGTACTTGAGACGGGGATAGTCAATCCCGATGGATCCACCTACAACATTCGCGCTTAGTACTCGAAATTAAAGGTTCATGATCAGGAGAGGAAACTTAAGGCTAGAGACTAAAAGCAATAATATCAACGAATTCATCTGGCAGCATACAGTTCTGGATAGCATACAGTTTAAAAGATTGTGTTCCAACATGTTAATCTCACCCCGTATTTTGAAACAATGAACAAGTAGCTAGAGGGGCTATGAACTCACCTGAGCTATATGGTGGAATCAACACGAAACTAGAGGGCTCAGTAGAAACAACAGAAAATCAAGCAACCTTAAGTCATCCGAAACCTACAATAACGGGACGCGAAAGTTTAGAAGACACGAAATAAACGTTTATAAAAACAATTGAATTAAATGAATACATAATCAAATTATGACACATAAAAAAAACCAAGCAAGGGGTACTTCTAGACTCCATCTAAAAGTATATTTTTATGAGACAATGCTCTCGATAAAAACTGCCGGCACATACCAAATGTACGAGCTGATTTACCTCACTTAGACACGTCAAATGTTTATGGTACTAATTGAGAAGCTCACTCAACATCTATAGAAAGACATATAAAAAGCTCGTCAAAAGTTTTTACTTCTAAGACTCACTGCCCGACACATCTTCGAGTTACAAAATCCGGACAAAATTACGTCTTTGACTCGTAAAACCATTTTGACCTTTAATAACAACACCGTTTACAAAACCGACACTTGTGTTTGATAATAGACTCACAACCCTAAGTTTAGAGTCCAAAAACAGCCTTTGAAAAATTTTAAAACTCAACTTATAGTCTCCGAGATTCGATCCAAATATCGACAACAATTTTAGATTGTGTCGATACTCGTCTCCTGGTACATGAATAATCAAACTATCGCTATTTCTAACTCGTTTGGAGTTGGAAGCTCTAATTTATATCAAATCGAAGTTAAGAAAAATATCTACAGTCCTATCTTATTAGTTTAATAATAAAACAAGTTTAAGATACCCAAAACCTACCTCAACTTTCTGCCTAAATTTATCATCTTGAAAATCATAACAAAAAGTTTTTTCAACAAAATCTAATCATTTTCCCACTCATAAAATCATCCTAATATCATTCTTTAACATCCTACACCCTTGCATGCAACAAAAATCAAAAGATCAAAATCAAAACTTTGATTTTTAAACATCAAAACAACAAAATCTAGGCATGATCATCCTTAAAACAATGATCAAACATCATCCCACAAAGAAATCACCAAAAACATAAAGGTTGTTGCATGTGTATAAATTTTGTATCTTTGGAATCATCTTCAAAATCTAGGAGGTGGTCTTTATTTTGTTTAGCTTAATTCAATATGGATGATGATGATTTTGGGGGGTTTTGGGTTGGGGTGTCACGACAACAAGGAAGAAGAAAGGGTGGGGTGTGTTTTTTTTATTAAAATGTTATGTGTGAGTTAGTGGAGGAATAAATTTGTTTATATATGGTGGTTTAAGTGAGGGATTAAAGTTGTAAAGTTTAAAACTTTAGGACCACAAAATAAATATCTGTTAAAAAGTGAGAAATGACTATTAGTCAAATTTACAAATATTTACGGGGTTCGAGTTTCGTAAAAATACTTTCTCAAAAGTTAAAACGCACCCAAATAAGATAATATGGACTCCCGACTCGACTTAACACGACATTAATAGAAAACATCGAAAACATCAAACATTAAAACAATCGACAGTAAAAATATGAAATACAAGAATTTATTACTGTGCCAATTATCGGTATAGACTTAATACAATGTAAAGATTAATATCTTTAAGTCGAAATATTTAGCCCTCGGTTCTCGTTCCGTTGATTCAAGTAAACGTTTGTAAAAATGCACGCAGGTGATTTTAAATCAAAATATTTGATTTAAATAAATATGTAATTATAAAATAAAATAATTTTATAATTTCGAATAAGTATCAACAATGATTAAAATAATGAATAAGAGTAAAATAATTACCAGGAAAATACGAGATCTCACATCGTGGTCTCACTATAATTAATCAATGATTTCATATGTATATTGGTGTTAATTTCATCATGAAATTAACTCATGAGTCATTAGGGTTTCGGAGATTTGGGGGTTTCCCAAATCTTGTGTTTCTCTCTAAATAAACTATGTTTGTGGGCTTATCTCGAGGTTAATTAATCAATCAAAATGTGTTTCTAAAAATTAGGGTTTCAAATTAACTGGGGGTTTTCTAATTCGAGGGTTCTATTATAATTAAACTATGTTTATAAACTTCTCATTAGGTCAATTAGTAAATAAAACGTGTATTTGAAAATTAGGGTTTGAATAAATTGGGGGTTTATTAATCCAAGGGTTTACATATAATAAATAAGTGTTTTTGAACATTAAATTAGATTAATTTTATAATAAAAATGATTTACGAAAATTCTAGGGTTTATATGAATTGGGGGTTTTCTAGTTCGCTGTTTCAAATGAGCATGGTTAGTCTATCTATAAAAGGAATAATGTTAATTTCTAAATTCTATTAATCTTATAATTACTTAAGGTTTTACGTAGATTCATAGATGATTCGGTTAGGGTTTTTTGGTTAATGTTGTTATTATTGTTTGCCTTTTTAAATCTCTTTAACCAGTTATACTAAAAATGACACAAAAGGTCTCCGTATGGTGGTAGTCACGAAAAGGGTTCTCGGATAAATCAATGTACATGGTCTTGGGTCGTTGGTCATGTAAAGTAGGTATGGTCAACATTTATTGTATCATCTTACCATCTTTTTAAGTATATAACCTAAGTCTTAATTGTTTTGTAGGGTTTTGAGGGCAAGCATACTATATGAATGCAAAATGATAAAATGGTGGACAAAAGACTCACAAACTGGAGAGGTTCTCAGCTGATGGGTTTGAGTAGTGGATTGTGCTTTGGCTCGACTACATGATTTCCCAATTGCTTCTCACAATTTGTCTAGAGCTTGTAATGAGGACTCTATTTTTGGAACCCAGATTTGATAAGTGTTTTTGTGTTTGTTGTTGAAAATGTGAGAAATGGGGTGTAGTATGTATTTAGCATTTTTAGTCTAGGGTTATCACTAAATTGGTTTTGCAAACTTGTGATATGCCCAGTTATGGCAAACTCGGCATGTGTGCTGGCTTGTTGTGGTGAGTGGAAGGATATAATATATTTTCAGGTTTCATGTTTGACTTTGGTTGACCACAATTGAAATCAACAGCTTTTCTTACTAGTGGTTTACAAGTTTAAGTCCTTTCTTTAGTTTGTAAATACTTTGTATATACATTAACAATCCCGGCCCAATAGGGGTTTAATGGGCAATCTCGGCCCAACTGTAAATCTTAACAATATTCGGCTAAAGTGCTTTCTAAATGATACTTCAACTAATATAGATGGTTTAATGTATGCTATAGTGTCTACATGTCTACATAATATAGTGACCAACAAACATAACGTTGGGTCTATTAAGGGCGTGGGCTCATGCATTTTGATAACTAGAATACAATCTAACCGACACAAACCGATAGTATATCTAAACGTTATACATAAATATGTCAAATGGTTATAAGAAAGCACATCATTACACAAATAAGACGCGAAAATTTCAAGTTGTTACAATTTTAGATGAAAACTATCGTCATTAATAAGTTATTGATATGAAAGACGAATAACCGAATAACATTCACTCGCAAAAAAATTTAGTCATAAGGTACCCACCGCCGCATCGCGCGGATACCTGCTAGTTTTTTAGGGCGTGTTTGGTTTGGAGGTGTAGCTACTGTTACCTTTGGAGTAGACTGAAAAAAGTCGTTTGGTTCAATTTTCGGAATTTTTGATAGGTAGTAAGCCCCAAGTTTAAAGATTTTCTAAAATACAACACCCACATAAACTTTTCTGACAACACTCTTCCATTTATGGACCTACCATTAATATATCTCTTTCCCTTTTTGTCTTATACTGTTTTACTATTATATATATATATATTAATTTTATAATATTAAAATATAATTTTTAAATTATAAATATAATTTTATAACATAATAATTATTACATATTCAATACATATTTTCTCTCATAAAAGCCTATATCAAATTCAAATCCTATCCAATTCTAAAATCCCCCACTTTATAATCTCACTCTCAAAGTAAAACCCATCTATAAACAAAATGGGCCTTTATTGTTTATATTCTAACCGAGTGTTTATGTAGAAGTGTTGAAACATTAATGATTTTAATGACCCATTGATAATTTATTCATTTGCGTCTTACACATTTGATAACACATTTACTCACAATTCTAAGTTAGCAAATTAACTAACTTAATGAGATTTCCAAGTTGTGTTTAATAACTTGTTGTTCACTTTATGGTCGGAAAAAGGTGTTGTTCGGTTTATGTGTTGCGAATTGACTGGTCATGGAGGTTTAGGGTGCCATTTCCTTCAAATTGTGTAGGGAAGGAGTTGGTAAGATAGGATGTTCTTACGGGCAAGGGTTGTATTTTAGCTTGACTATAGCTGCGTTCTTTTTACCTACTGTACAAGGTTGATAAAACAACAATGAAAGGTTATGAGTCTGTTAGAGTATACCTTACTTTAGCTAGCATATATGAGCAGTATTTCACCTACTGTGCATCAGTGTTATTAGCTTCTAATGTCATCATTCGACATGTTTACATCGTAAGTCTTAGGACAACAAACCTATCATTTTACAAAGCCATGCTGAAATTTTCATTAAAGGGGTGTTTTTTCTTGATTAAATGGTGTTATATTAATAAATAAAAGGCACATACACTTTTTAAATAATGTATTGGATCAATGCAGTGGCTAAAAAATCAATGAATTTTGATGATCTACTCAAGGAGATTCAAGAACTGGAAGTCTTGATAATGAATGATATAACATCCCTAAATGTTGTTGTTTCTAATTTGCTAACTCTTCAAAACATAGAAATTGTTGATGGTGATTATCAAGAAGAGAGAGTTGTCGATGGTATTGTTGTTGGTGATGATTTAAAGAACACACTCATGGCAACCACAATAAATTTCAAGATGTATTAACGGCAAGGACTTAGGTTTGTACAGGATATACTGTCTATTTATGGTCCCTTCGCCTTGCACTATTAAAGTTTCATCATTGTTATGGTGGAACGTTAAGGCTGGTTTTAAAGCCATTACTTTGAATTAGGGCTGAGCATCGGTCCAGGACCGGACTGGACCGACTAAGACCAGACCGGACCGAGGACCGAAATAGTCCGAAACCCTGGACCGAAATGGTACGGTCCGGTCCGGGTTGCTCCGGTCCGGTCCTATTAAGCATAATCGACAAAATTTTGGTAAGACCGAACCAGACCGTCCGGACTTGAAAAAGGTAATAAATGTACGTAGGAATTTTTTTTTCCGGGGGGGGGGGGGGGGCAAAAACCCCATGGCCCTATATAATTTCCGTCCTTGCTAATGATCCATTATGAATCTTGTGGTTGAATGATACGACCTTTGCGGATAATATCAAGATACGATATCATTTTTAGCGAGTGTTAGCTCCGTAAGAAGATTTTTAGAGAGAGACATATTTTTTAACGTCAAATGATACTTTATGATACTTTGTATTAATGATTCAGGCAATGTGAATTAGGGGTGAATATATGGATCGAGAATCGAATCGGAACCGAGAACCGAACTGAAACCGACCCAAACAACCGCATTTTAGAACCGTGATTCGGTTCTCGGTTTTTAAATATATGATATTTCTGTACTCGGTTCGGTTCAGTTCCGGAACCAAAGAACTGCCAGACTTTCAAATAAATAGGATTTTATATGATCTTTGGACATGCTTGTGTAGTTCTCCATTGTTAAAGTTACCAGACTCTTAGATATATATGCTAAATCGTCAGTGTATTGATATAATCACAACATAGAAATAATCAAAATAACCAATCACTATCAGTTAGTAAGAAAACATTTCTTACTTAGCAGAATGTCATATAAAAATAGTTAACTGCTACCAGTAATAAATTAATCAAAACGAGAATAAGAACTCATATTAAGCCTAAGATATTACTAGTGTCTATTTTGGTTTCTCGACATATAGATTGGGTAGAAAAAAAAGGATTAAAATCCTCTCAAGTTGAAGACAACATGATAAGTCATGTTGGCTAATGAGAATTTAGATAAATGTATAAAAGTTTTTTTTTTAGTGAAATTTAGGGAGCCACTTGTATTTATCTTAATTGTGATTGACTAACTTTACCTATCAAGTTAACTCTAACTTGAGAGAATCATCCTCCAGAAAAAAGAGCCCATTTAATGGATATGTAGAATTTGCGGTTCCAATCGGGTAATAATCGAAATACTCGAACCGATCCGAACCGAGAATCGAAAGGAACCGAAACATGCATTTCGGTTCGATTCTCGGTTATTAAAATATACATTTTTCGGTTCTCGGTTCTTGCGGTTCTGCTTCGGTTTTTTTGTTTCAGAAATCGCGCTCACCCTGTTATGATAACATGTATTTTTTGAAAATAAGAGTGTTAAGTGATGTGATAACTTGTAGAACCCTCTTATGTTCTCCAAAATATAATTACCTACTAAAACATATAAATACCTTACATAAATATACACAACTCACATTAAAAGTCCGAAGATACTGGATTAGTTTTGGAAGATTTCATTAAATAGTTGGAGTTGCAAATTGCAAAGGTCCAACACTCCCAACCCAATTCGGAGGTATAATTTTCCCTTAAACTAAACCCGATAGTGTTGCTAATAATACACATTATTAGAAGATTACGAAAATACCTATTGATACACAGCTGCCGATCGAGGAGGTTTAGAAACGAAACTTCGCAAAAGTCGAATCCAACCAAATTTCGATTCCCTTGAAACTTTTATGTGATATAAAAGAAAAACACTAAAACTCTAAAGATTCTTGATTGACACAAGTGCAAATTTGAGTTCTTTTTTTGAAATCAAGATTCCTGGTCTTTCTTCAGGTATGGATAATGTTACAGCTTTTTTAGTTGATATATGATTGTTTTGGATATGGGAAAATTGTTTTTATGTTTATGATTCTACAAAAATTGTTTCTTTATCACTTGTTCTTCTTGTTGAATGTCGAAAAAAATTAAGTTTTTAAGATTTTCTGCACATTTTATTAGACTTTATTTAGTAATGTGATGTTCTTTCTCTCATTTTCTTGTTTCATTTCTATAAAATCTGATAAAAAGCCTCAAACTTTTAGTGTTTTGGTCTTCTTTAAGTCCTTGTTGTCACTTATTTCTTCCACTAGCTTGCTGCTTCTATCCTATTCTAAGATGTCTTTTTATGAGGTTATATGTGATACATTGTTTACTATGATTTTTCTGAACGAGTTCGAGCCGTATAAGGTCTTCTTTATAAGGTTTTCCAAGTAATTTGGTGTTTTTCTTGTCACACTGATACGAATCAAATTGGATAAAAGCTGTTTAGATCAGAACTAATAAGATAAAGACTGAATGTATCAAACGGAAACAAAAAAAAACAAAAGATAGTACCACAATTATAGCTGTAGTCACTCCCTAGTCGATAGACTTTTCCCAGTAATTCCCAATCCCCTAGCATGGATGATTCTGAGGTCTATTTAAACACCCTAACTTGCTGAACAAGAAAATACTAATAAAGGAAAATATCTTAAAACATAAATATCTAAAATAAACCCCTCCAGGAAAGCAATATTAATTAATTGCTCTAAGGTCCCTTGACTTGTTTCCTGCGACGTTGGAAGACTTTGCCCCACTTAGGATTAGGATTCGTATCATTACCCCCTGCCAAAAGAATCACCTTGTCCTCAAGGTGGAATTCTGGAAACTGCTCACGAATCATATTAACGGGTTCCCACGTAACGAATCAATGCTTCTCGTTCACCCTGAGTTAGGTTGCTTCCTTCACGAATCCCAAGTACTTCTTCAGGTTGTAATATTACTTCCATATCTTCTGTTAAACCTTCGGGCAACACCGGCTCATCAACTTCACTGCCAATAACCCTCCTTAACTGTGATACATGGATGACGGGGTGTATTGATGATGAGGCTGGTAATTTTAACTTATATGCCACTGCCCCAATTCGTTCTACCACTTCAAATGGTCCAAAATATATAGGAGCTGTTGGAAATTTAGTGCAATTGTGGGATCGAGTCATACTTGTAAATGGGTTTGGAGGTACGAAGTGTACACCCATTAAGTCCCTGACCTCCCTGGACTCAATATAGTGGTTGAAAGTTCATCAGTAGGAAGCTGCTCCTGGTTAGGAAGTTGCTCCTGGTGAGGAAGTTGCTCCTAGTCAGGAAGTTGCTCCTGGTTAGGACGCTGCTCCTGGTGATGCACAAAGTCTTTGTAACCTCTTTGACTAATCAATGAGGGTTGAATATTGACTTGATGACCAGGTTTATGGTCATGTAACCACTATGGTTTCATGTAGGTAATTATGAGCTTAATTGGCCGATTAATGCTCTTAATTACCATTGACTATGAGTAACATCCTTCTAGGACTAGGACCACTATAAATAGTGATCATATTTGCATGATGAAATATACAAAAACAAGAAACACTTACACGCACAGAGTTCTTGATTTGTGCCTAAAACAAGAACTAACTCTTGGTTTTATCCCAAGGAGGTATTCGTGTTAACCCAGGCATAGGGTCGAATAATCTTCTTTGGAAAGTGATTACACGAATTCAAGAGATATCCGGTAACCATTCATTGGTACGTAGTTACGCTATTAATTATCTTCACCCTGTTGGAACGAAGTAAACCCCAACAATCAAAGAAGATTATTTTGTGATAATCAATGGCAGCGGCAATGAAGCATATGGTGGCTAACTTCTCCAAACTGGACAAGTTTGAAGGGGTTGATTTTAGGAGATGGCAGAAGAAGATGCACTTTCTTCTTTCTACCATGAACGTGGTGTACGTGCTGACCACTCCCATTCCTGATGGTGGTGATGATGCTACTTTGGAGGAACTGAGGAAAAGGAGCAAATGGGAGAATGGCGATTATGTGTGTCGCGGCATAATTCTCAATGGTATGTCTGATTCTTTATTTGATATTTACCAAAATTTTGAATCTACTAAAGAACTATGGGATTCCTTGGAAGCCAAATATATGGCTGAGGATGCATCAAGTAAGAAGTTCCTTGTGAGTGATTTCACAAATTACAAAATGACTGATTCAAGACCAGTCATGGAACACTACAATGAACTTCTTGGAATACTTGGCAGATTTACACAACATAAAATGAACATGGATGAGACCATTCAGGTCTCATGTGTCATTGACAAACTACCTCCTTCTTGGAAAGATTTCAAGCACACCTTGAAACATAAGAAGGAGGAATTAACTCTTGTTGAGTTGGGCAATCATTTGCGCATTGAGGAATCCCTCAGGGTGCATGAAAGTGATAAGCCAAAGAGCAACAATGTTGCTGGTTCATCTGTTGTCAATATGGTGGAGCATAACAACTCCACCAGGTACAATGACAACAAGGGCAAACGTAAGCATCAGGATAACACCAAAGCTAATCCTAACAAGAAGTCATCAGTGGCTTGTTGGAAGTGTGGGAAACCTGGACACTTCAAAAGGGATTGCAAAGGTGTTAGCATTGGCAACCAAGCTAATGGATCAGACACAAAAGGTCAGAATATGTTTAATGAATCTCTCCAGATTTATTATGTTACATATGTATCTGAAGCTTATTTTGTGCAGGATGATGATGTTGCGTGGTGGGTTGACTCTGGAGCAACAGTACATGTGTGTAAAGATAGATGCTGGTTCAAGACTTATGAGTCAATGAATGATGGATCTATTCTTCACATGGGAAATGAGTCAACAACCCTAGTGCATGGACGTGGTTGTGTAGATCTTAAATTTAGTTCTGGAAAGATTGTTTCTTTGTTTAATGTTTTGCATGTTCCTAATATTAGGAAGAACTTGGTTTCTAGTAGTGTTTTGAATAATTATGGTTATAAACAAGTGATTGAATCTAATAAATTTGTTTTATCTAAACATGGTGTGTTTATTGGTTTTGGCTATTTGAGTAATCAAATGTTCAGGCTTAATATTGATTCTAGTGTAAATGTTGATTCTGTCCTGATGACTACCACTAATTGAATGATTCATCACTATGGCATGCTAGACTAGGCCATGTCCACTATAAGAGGATGCAAGATATGTCTAAGGATCGGTTAATTCCAGCTTTTGACATGGACACTGATAAGTGTCAGACTTGTATGCTGAACAAAATTACTAAGAAACCATTTCAGGATGTAAAACGTGAAACTACAGTTTTGGAGCTAATCTATAGTGACCTATGTGATTTTCATGCTACTCCCTCATTAGGGAATAAGAAATACTTGGTAACATTTATTAATGATGCTTCTAGGTTTTGCTATGTTTATTTGTTACATACTAAGGATGAAGCATTAGATAAATTTAAAGTATTTAAAACTGAAGTTGAATTACAACAAGGAGTCCAAATAAAAAGATTTAGGACTGATAGTGGAGGTGAGTACATGAATACTCAGTGTTTTCAGTCTGTTGGAATAATCCATGAAACAACTGCCCCCTATACTCCACAACAAAATGGTATATCAGAAAGGAAAAATAGAGTACTAAAAGAGATGGTTAACTCCATGTTGTCCTACTCAGGACTGAGTCAAGGGTTTTGGGGAGAAGCTATGTTAACAGCTTGCTATTTATTAAATAGGGTTCCTAATAAAAGGAACAGGATTACCCCATATGAACTCTGGACTAAAAGGAAACCAAACTTGAACTACCTCAAAGTTTGGGGTTGTAGGGCTGTTGTAAGACTCCCTGATCCAAAGGTGAAAACCTTGGGTGAAAGAGGCATTGAATGCATCTTTGTTGGATATGCTGAGCATTCCAAGGCTTATAGATTCTATGTTATTGAACCTAATGATTTAGTTTTAATAAACTCAATCATTGAATCAAGGGATGCTAACTTTGATGAGACTAGGTTCTCATCAGTCCCTAGACCATGCCTTAGGACTCCTACTAGAGCTGAGGACATTGGTGTTTCAGTAGAACCTGAAAGGGTCACTAATGAGGTTGTGGTTCAGCAACCTGAGCCTAAGATTAGAAGAAGCACAAGGCAAAGGACTCCAAAGAATTTTGGGCCTGAATTTCAACTATACCTAGTTGAAGGAACAAGGGATGAGGTCTCTGACCAGTACTACTATTGCTTTAATGTTGAGGATGATCCCAAAACATTTGATGAAGCAATAAAGTCCCAGGATGTTGCTTTCTGGAAAGAAGCAATCAATGATGAGATAGATTCCATCATGGGCAACAACACTTGGGTGTTGGTTGATCTACCTCCAGGTTGCAATCCACTTGGATGCAAATGGATCTTTAAAAGAAAGATGAAGGTAGATGAAACTATTGAAAAGTTCAAGGCAAGGTTAGTCATTCAAGGCTTTAGACAAAAGTCAGGAATAGATTACTTTGATACTTATGCTCCTATAGCACGCATAAGTACCATAAGAATGTTGATTGCCTTGGCAAGCATTCACAATCTGATTATTCATCAGATGGATGTGAAGACAACATTCTTGAATGGTGATTTAGATGAGGAGGTTTATATGAACCAACCTCAAGGTTTCATCATGCCTGGTCATGAAGGTAAGGTGTGTAAACTGATTAAGTCCTTATATGGACTCAAACAAGCACCTAAGCAATGGCATCAAACGTTTGATGAAGTGGTTTTGTTTAATGGTTATTTACTTAACCAAGCTGACAAATGTGTATATAGCGAATTTGATGAATCTGGTAAAGGAGTCATCATTTGCCTATATGTTGATGACATGTTAATCTTTGGTACTGACCAAGTTCAGGTTGATTTAACCAAAGAGTTTTTGTCATCAAGGTTCTCTATGAAAGACATGGGGAAGGCTGATGTTATCCTTGGCATAAGGATTAAACATGAAAGTGATGGTATTGTAATTTCTCAGTCTCATTATATTGAGAAGGTCCTGAAGAAATTCAATCACTTTGATTGTACTCCAATGATTACACCTATGGATACAAGTGAGAAACTAATGCCTAACAATGGTCAGGCTGTCTCCCAGCTTGAGTATTCTAGGGTGATTGGTTGCTTGATGTATGCCATGACTAGTACTAGGCATGATATTGCTTTTGCAGTGGGTAAACTGAGTAGGTACACTAGTAATCCTAGTACTCAGCATTGGCAAGCAATTCAGAGGGTACTAAAGTATTTGAAAGGAACAATGGATTATTGTTTGTCATATACTGGATATCCTTCAGTGTTAGAAGGTTACACTGATGCAAGTTGGATCAGCAATACTGAGGATAATTCATCCACAAGTGGCTGGGTATTCCTTCTTGGTGGTGGTGCAATTTCTTGGGCATCCAAGAAGCAAACTTGCATTACTGGTTCAACAATGGAATCTGAATTTGTGGCTCTGGCAGCTGCTGGTAAAGAGGCTGAATGGTTGAGAAACTTGCTTCTTGAGATTCCATTGTGGGTTAAACCTATGGCACCCATATCTATCCGTTGTGATAGTGCAGCTACATTGGCTAAGGCTTATAGCCAAATGTACAATGGTAAGTCTAGACACTTAGGTGTTAGACATAGCATGATTCGTGAGCTAATCATGAATGGGGTGATATCAATAGAGTTTGTGAGGTCTCAACAAAACTTAGCTGATCACTTGACGAAGGGATTGGCTAGAAACATGGTTATAAAGTCTGCTAAAGGGATGGGTTTAAAGTCCAAACTAGTCACTGAATGCTAGGACACCCAACTCCCTCCTGAGGAAACTTGGGAGCTGAGTTCAATGTGGAAAGCTGAACATTCAGGGGACTGAAGCACATGTATATCATCCCAAGGATGTGCTTGTACCTGCTGAAAGGAGGATGAAGTTATAAACTTCTTAATGGTTAATTTCTTTGAAAAAGTGCTTAAGCAGGAGCATGAACTAAAGAGGAACCACCTATGTAAATGTTGTTGTTTCGCCGCCTCAAGGAGCATGGACTTTGGCTCATACAACATTTATGAATTGGATATGGACACATGGCTTGTATGGTGTCAGGAGCGTTTTAAGTGTTTGAAAACTTGTGTGTATTTTATCTTCAGGTATTCAAAGTAGTTGAAGGGTTCAATTCTTAGAACACCCTGATTCTCGAATATTTGAAGTGATGTACTAAAATGGAAATTCAATCCTCAGGACATTTTCATTTATGCACTGGTTTTGTTAAAATTGATTTTCATGCAAAAGGAATTATACCAAATTAGGGAGGATTGTTGGAAATTTAGTGCAATTGTGGGATCGAGTCATACTTGTAAATGGGTTTGGAGGTACGGAGTGTACACCCATTAAGTCCCTGACCTCCCTGGACTCAATATAGTGGTTGAAAGTTCATCAGTAGGAAGCTGCTCCTAGTGATGCACAAAGTCTTTGTAACCTCTTTGACTAATCAATGAGGGTTGGATATTGACTTGATGACCAGGTTTATGGTCATGTAACCACTATGGTTTCATGTAGGTAATTATGAGCTTAATTGGCCGATTAATGCTCTTAATTACCATTGACTATGAGTAACATCCTTCTAGGACTAGGATCACTATAAATAGTGATCATATTTGCATGATGAAATATACAGAAACTAGAAACACTTACACGCACAGAGTTCTTGATTTGTGCCTAAAACAAGAACTAACTCTTGGTTTTATCCCAAGGAGGTATTCGTGTTAACCCAGGCATAAGGTCGAATAATCTTCTTTGGAAAGTGATTACACGACTTCAAGAGATATCCGGTAACCATTCATTGGTACGTAGTTAGGCTATTGATTATCTTCACCCTGTTGGAACGAAGTAAACCCCAACAGGAGCGAGCTTTTCATTTCGCCGCTTAGCAACTGACTGTTGTCTATACGGTCTGAGTTTCAAGAAAACATGATCACCTACCTCAAAAGTCTCCTCCCTTCGATGCCTATCAGCTTTGCTTTTCATTGTTCGCTGGACCTTAAGCAAATTCTTCCTGAGTTCTTCAAGTATCTTATCTCTCTCTTGCAAATAACAGTCGACCTCGAAAGTGGGCGCTGAGCTTACCTCATACGGTATTATGCGCGGTGGATCCCTACCATACATCACCTTAAAAGGTGTGGTGTTAATAGACGTATGGTAAGAAGTATTATACCAATATTCTGCCCAAGACAACCACCTTGCCCATTGCTTTGGATTTTCCGACGAGAAACATCGTAAGTAAGCTTCTAGACTACGATTAACCACCTCAGTTTGCCCGTCGGTCTGGGGGGTAGTAAGCAGTACGCCGTTTCAATTTAGTTCCTTGTAATTTAAAAACCTCCTTCCATAAATTACTCATAAATACTTTATCTCTATCTGTGACCATGGAAAGTGGCACACCATGCAATCGTACAACCTCTCTTAGAAAAGCTGCCGCAACGATAATCGCTATGTAAGGATGTCGTAGGGGAATGAAATGGGCATACTTACTTAATCGGTCAACTACCACCATTATGACAGTGTACCCTTCTGATCGTGGCAACCCGTCAATGAAATCCATGGTAATCTCATCCCACGCCTTCTCTGGTAATTCTAGTGGTTGTAACAAACCTGTTGGAACTAACGTTGAGTACTTATTTCGTTGACACACAACACATTCAGAAACCATCTTCGCGACATCCTTTCTCATTCCTACCCAATACAGTTCCATTGCCGTTCTTTGATAAGTTTTTAAGATACCTGCATGCCCTCCTGTGGCGCTTGTGTGGAATTCTGAAAACAGTGAAGGTACCCATCTTGAGGACCGTGGTAGGACTAGACGGTTCTTGTAGAATAATCTTCCTTTATCTATTTTGTAAAACCCGTATTTAAAACATCAGAATATTTTAAATACACGGGTTATATTAACAAACTATATAAGTATTAATTATTAGACAGTGATATAAACGCAGAAATAATACGCAATCTCGGTTTATTTAAATACTACAATAAGATAACTAATTAAATTACGTAAACTACGTAGCACGTGAACATTAATATTAGACACGTTTATTCGTAGTACGTAGATTAATACTACTTATAACACATACAAGATATTTCACGGCATAATTTATACGAGAAACCGTATACGTATTTATTTAACGCGTACGTGTTATTAAACGAATCAAGTTTTGGGGCTGTTTTTGACAATATAGAATGGAGAAGGACTTGGGCTCAAGGCCCAAGTGTTTTGTTGCTCTTGGCCGGTTATAATAAAAAAAAAGGACGGGGTGTGTTTTTTTTTCTCTATGCCGACACACAACACACAAACTGAAACCCTAGAAATCTTATACAGCCGCCATTTTTTTTTGTGCCTTCTTCTTCCCTGCCGCGACCACATCAAGGAAACAAGAAGAGGGGGTTGAGGGTTGAGAATCAAGGGATTCGTTGTTGTTGAAACCCTAAACGATTTGTAAGTGCATATAAACCCTATTTCGTTTATTTAATTGATCTCGGAACTGAAATTAAAAAAGGGGTTTTAAAGTGGCGATTAATGAGGGTTGGGGTCGTTGGGTGTTGCTGTGGTGGTTTGGCACACAAACCGAGAGTCAAGAGACTCTCGGTGGTAATTTTTCCACCAGCCGCAACCCAATTAAGGGTGCTGGCTTGGTTTGTACTGACGGGGGGGAAACAACAACAGGCAGGGGGAGTTGGTTACTTTGGCCAGTGGGAACCCACGGCTGGCAAGTTTAGCCAGTCGGTGGGTGTTTTAAGCTAGTGGGGGAAACCAGAAACTGCCAGGGGGAAAAACTGTATGTTAGGGGGCGTTTGGCAGTGGGGTTTAATAAGCAGAAATTAAGGGCTGTTTGGCTACAGGCTTAACGGGGTGTTTGGCAACCCGGTTTAGAACAGTTAAGGGTGGGTCCGGTTGGTTTAACCCGAGACATGGGCGTCTCGGGGGTAGTTTTTAGCATGGGTTTTGGGATGCCTAGTATTTATAAACACGGGGATATTATTTATATTAATAAAATCTTTTTATAAGGAGTTTTATAAATGGATTTAATCAAACTGTCATATTGTATTAATTTAATTAGTAAAATTAATCGATTTGGTTTTATTCTCTTATTATTTTTAAAACGTGTGATTTAATTAATATCTTTTTTTCAAAGGAACGAATTTAGAAAACTTGCTATCTATATTAGATTACGAGTTATAGTAATAGTAATTATATCAGATTACACAGTATACTGTAATCAGATATACAGAATATAAGTTAATCAGTAATATTAGAACAATCAGATGTATCAGTTTATATTCAAACAGAAATACAAGAATAAATAAATTAAAACAAGAATATTTAAGATCAGTAACAGTAAACAGTAATCAGACGACTTATTTCAGCCATTATTTATGTAGTATTCGTGAAGTCGGAGTAGATCTTTCAGCTGTCGTTTCTGTTTCGTTACTGGACACGAGGTACGGATTTTCCGTCCTTTCAGTAAGGACTTCTTTCCTATGCATGATTAGGATTCCCCGTCTCCAGCCAAATGTTTTTCCCCAGTATATGTTTAATTTATCAGTAATCATGTTAATAACTAAATAGAATTGCCTGAGCGTTATATACAAGCACGACCAGTTTATGTACTAGTTACGGAGGTACCGTAACCACGACACTAGAGGCACCGGTGTCGTGACTCACATGCAGGAGAGTGATATCCTGCATCGTCCCACTCATGTTCAGTTGGCCATTTTTATATGTATGTTTTAGTGGGGCGTATGGATGCATCCTAGGCTTATATGTGTTACAAGTTATCAGGGTGAATGTGGTGTGTGCTCTACATCCTTCACATTGGAGCTGATCCCTCCACCCAGCACAATTATTTAGAGGTCACCCCTCTACAGCATGACGAGGTCACCCCTCCAGTTATTCATGCACGATTGTTACAGCACGTGACCTATATAAGCTCTGGAGAATAAAATACAGTAAATGCATGTTTTCAGAATTTTAGAGTTACATTTCAGTATCAGTTTATATGAACCAGGTCTTACAGATTTTATGCAAGGTTATACCACATGTTACCTATCAGTCTTATAGCTTCATTGTTGGTTCTATTTCATTACCTTTCAGTACATTCTTATCATGCTATATCCGTCCACTGAGCGTTATGCTCAGCCGTAGTTTCCTTTCATGTTTCCAAACGGCAGGTACACAGGGACGATCTTAGGACTTCTAAGAGAGTACGTGCATTTGGATGGGAGCTTTCCAGACTCCTTTATTTTATGCATACCTTACGTTACTTTACTTTGGTTGTTGGACACTGTTTCGTCCTTTTCCTTTCTGTACTTAATCTTTATATTTTTGGGCTTGTTGGACTACCGATGTTTGATTCCGGTATTTCCGTTTGGTCAGTTAATGTTTATTACATTGCCTTGCATGCTTTGATGACACGCCATAAATACACGTAACGGTCCATTTATCCAAGTGGGGTGTTACAATTATGGTATCAGAGCGCAAGGTTCGACCTGTAGGCTCTAAAACTTGACCTGTGACTAGTGGGTAGTCACTAAGAACTTCTTGTATTTTGGCGTCATTATTTTCCATGCTACTCATGAATTTTATCAGTCGGATTTTCAAAATCTTGATTAAGTAAACGGTTGGTACAGGACTGACCATACTTAATCGCATGTGCTTTTCAAGAACATTTCGTTTTGGTGAACTGACCATAGGCGTTCACCCTTGCCCGCTTAAGTTTTGTATGGATGAACTGACCATAGGCGTTCATCCTTACTCATGTCAGATTTATGTTTCAGAAATTGTCATTTTGTAAACTGACCCTAGGCGTTCACCAGTATTCATGTCATGTTTTGTTAGCTATACCTTCATGAATTACACTAAGCATATTCAGATTTATTACTTCAGGTTCTTACGTTTTTGTCGATTTATCCTCTTTTATTTCAGATGCCACCCAGGCGCGACACCGAGAATGATCCTAACGCAGCTGCCATTGCTGCTGCTGTTCAGGCTGCTATACAGGCCATGTTACCCCAAATTCGTGATGAGATCCGAGCTGAGTATCAGAATGGACCTCAGCAGAATAACAACCCTCCTGCTCCACCACCTGCCACTTTACCCGCTTGGCTGGATCTGTTCAACAAGCAGAAGCCCCGGCTGTTTGAGCAGACTGTAGCTCCAACTGATGCAGAAGACTGGATCTACCATATAGAGAAAATTTTTGGAGCTATGGGTTGTGGTGATGTTTTCAAAGTTAGGCTTGCAGTTTACAAGCTGGAGGGTCCTGCTCTACATTGGTGGAGGTCTCAGAAGCTGTCCAATGGGGGAGATGCTTGGGAGCTTGCATTGACCTGGGCACGTTTCAAGACGATGTTCTATGACCAGTTTTTCCCGCATGCGGAGCAAGCTAAGATGAAGAGGGACTTTCATGTTATTCGTCAGAATAATGGCGAGAACAGTATAGAGTTCATGCACCGATACCTCAGGATGGCTGGATTCTTGGGGGAGGCTGCGGGTACCGTAGAGGAGCAAGTGAAGCAATTTCGCTGGGATCTTCACACTAGGACTGCAGATAGATTGATGAGTGCCACATTCACTAATGTGTCACAAGTAGCTAATGCAGCTCGGGACATCGAGATGCTTTTTGAGAGGGACGAGCTCGAGAATTTAGAGCGCCCGGAGAAGAGGTACATCTCACCCAACAGACTTAAATAATTTAGCCATTATTGCTTAGAAACTTATATGTTATTAAAATCTTACAGACACAGAGGAGGAGACCGATCCCAATCGGCTACTCCGCATCAAAACTACAGGAACCACGGTCAGTCTTATGACCGTAATCGGTCAGATAGGAGGAACGGCGGTGATAATTACCGCGACAGCTCCAACTCCTCTGGCAGCTACAGGTGAGCCTTTAAGCTCCAAGAATACTAAACTATCGTGTAAAACAGATCTTAAATTTATTTGTAAATTCCAACAGAGATGCTGGACAGGGACGTGACCAAAACAACAGGGGTCAACAGGTTGCCCGACCGGCAAATTCTGGTAATTTTAAAATTCAGTCAGTCAGCCTTATTTCAGTTAAGTTATCAGAATCGTGACACGTATATATCATCGTAAATCAGGTTCTCAGCAAACCAGAGCTACTTCCACTGGGTATACATATCCCACTTGCATCACTTGTGGAAAGAAACACTCGGGACCTTGTCGTCGTGGTTCGGGTAATTGCTACAAGTGTGGTCAGCCGGGCCATTTGAAGAGGGATTGCAAGAGCGGGGATGCTGCCGGTACCTCAGGCCAGATTCCTCAGACTTTACCTCCCCCACCACCGATACCACCAACCACTGGTCGTGTCTACACTACTACCCGTGAACAAGCAAATAAGACCGCAGGTACTATTACTGGCATTTTGTTTATATACGGACAGTCAGCATGCGTGCTTTTCGATACAGGCGCCACGCACTCGGTTATATCTACCTCATATGCTGTTAGAATAAATATGACCCCTACGCCACTAGACAGTGCACTTAGTATATCTACCCCCATGCGAGACTCTGTACTCATTACCCAAGTATATAAGGATCTCCCTCTTGAGTTTGATGATAAAATCCGTCCAGTCAGTGCTCTTCCCTTGGATATGTGTGATTTCGATATTATTCTGGGTATGGATTGGTTATCGGTTCATCATGCCACCATAGATTGCCATGCTCACCAGGTCATCTTTGGTGATGTCCAGACACCAGACTATATTCACCGAGGTTTCCTACCAGGAAAACATGTTCAGATCATTTCAGCTTTACAGGCTCGTACCTTACTATATCATGGTTGCGAGGGCTTCCTAGCCACAGTTCATGACACGACTTCGGAGACACCTTCAATTCATGATCAGCCAGTTGTGTCAGACTTTCCAGATGTCTTTCCCGAGGAACTTCCAAGTTTACCTCCCATGCGAGAGGTAGAATTTGGCATCAATCTCATTCCAGGTGCAGAACCAGTATCTAAAGCTCCTTACCGTATGGCTCCTGTAGAGCTTAAGGAACTGAAGGATCAACTTCAAGAACTTCTCGAAAAGGGTTTCATTCGTCCAAGCGTGTCACCATGGGGCGCTCCCGTTTTGTTTGTCAAGAAGAAGGATGGTAGTATGCGTTTATGTATTGACTACCGTGAGTTGAATAAGCTCACTATTCGTAACCGTTATCCACTTCCTCGTATTGACGATTTATTCGATCAGCTTCAGGGTGCCAAGCACTTTTCAAAAATCGATCTACGATCAGGCTACCATCAGCTGCGTGTAAAAGAGCAGGATATATCTAAAACTGCTTTTCGCACGAGGTACGGTCATTACGAGTTTGTCGTTATGCCATTCGGTCTCACGAATGCGCCCGCAGTATTTATGGACTTAATGAACAGAGTTTTCCACGAATTTTTAGACAAGTTTGTGATCGTATTCATCGACGATATCCTTATTTTCTCCAAATCCAAAGAGGAACATGAGAACCATCTCCGTACAGTTTTGCAGATTCTCAGACAAGAAAAACTATACGCTAAATTTTCGAAGTGCGAGTTTTGGCTGAATACAGTGGCGTTTCTAGGCCATATTGTTTCCGCAGAAGGAATAACTATGGATCCTGCAAAGGTGGAGGCTATCACCAAATGGCCAAGACCGACATCTGTCACAGAGATACGTAGTTTTCTTGGGCTGGCGGGTTATTACCGCAGGTTTGTGGAAAACTTCTCACGTTTGGCGTTACCATTGACCCAACTTATGCGAAAAGGTGAGAAGTTTATATGGACCGAGGAGAGAGAAAAGAGTTTTGAGGAACTCAAGCATCGATTGATCTCAGCACCGATACTTACTCTTCCATCCGGTACAGGTGGTTATCAGATATACAGTGACGCATCAGGGAAAGGCTTAGGCTGTGTTCTTATGCAGCATGGAAAAGTCATCGCTTATGCTTCGCGTCAACTAAAGCCGTATGAGAAAAATTATCCTACTCATGATTTAGAGCTCGCAGCAGTCGTTTTCGCCCTTAAAATCTGGAGGCATTATTTATACGGTGAGTCGTGTGATATCTTCACCGATCACAAAAGTCTCAAGTATATATTTACACAGCGAGAACTGAACATGAGACAAAGACGATGGTTAGAACTGCTAAAAGACTATGACACTAATATCCAGTATCACCCAGGCAAAGCAAATGTAGTAGCAGATGCCCTTAGCAGAAAGTCAGGTATGATAAATGGCATCAAAGTTCAGGAAGAAATTATTCGGGAATTAGAACGGTATGATATTGAACTCTTAGTACGCGGACAGAGGGGATACTGGGCTAGTTTGAGGGTAGAACCAGATTTACTCTCTAGGATTAAAGACGCCCAAAAGGATGATGGTGAAATCTGGGCGATTATCCAGAACATTGACCGGCAGACCGAATTTCGCATCGATGACGATGGTATCGTATGGCAGGGTACCAAACTCTGCGTTCCAGAAGACCCTGCTCTCAGAGAAGCCTTAATGACTGAGGCTCACAGCTCTCCGTTCTCTATCCATCCGGGTTCCACCAAAATGTACCACGATCTTAAGCAGCATTTCTGGTGGAGCGGTATGAAACAGGATGTTGCAACATTTGTGTCTAAATGCTTAACCTGTCAGCAGGTTAAGATAGAACACCATCGTTCCAGTGGTCTTCTCCAGCCATTAGATATTCCAATGTGGAAGTGGGACAAGATCTCTATGGATTTTGTCACCGGACTACCACAGACTCAGCGGAGACATGATGCAATCTGGGTAGTTGTCGATCGTTTGACCAAGTCAGCACATTTCATTCCTATTCGTAAAGATTTCGCAGTCAGTAAATTAGCGAAACTATTCACCGAGGAGATCGTACGATTACACGGTACAACTTCGGAAATTATATCAGATAGGGATCCCCGTTTCACTTCTCATTTCTGGGGAGGTCTGCATAAAGCTTGGGGAACTAGGCTCAAGCTCAGCACAGCTTTCCATCCACAGACGGACGGTCAGTCAGAGCGTACTATCCAGACCTTAGAGGACATGCTACGCGCCTGTGCATTAGAATAGACAGGACACTGGGATGACTATATTTGCTTGGTCGAGTTTGCTTACAACAACAGTTGGCATGCTAGTATCAAGCGTGCTCCATTCGAGATGTTATACGGCAGAAAATGCCGTGCTCCTATTTGTTGGGATCAGGTGGGAGAACGTTTGATTGAAGGACCTGAACTGATAGAACTGACCAATGAAAAGGTCGCCATCGCTAGGGCAAAGCTGCAAGAAGCGCGTACTCGCCAGAAGAGTTACGCCGACAAGCATCGCAGAGATCTATCTTTTCAGACTGGGGATCGTGTGTTCCTCAAAGTATCACCCGCACGCGGTGTCAGACGTTTTGGCCTCAAAGGCAAACTTAGCCCTCGTTACATCGGACCGTTCGAAATCCTTGAACGTATTGGTGAAGTATCGTATCGGTTGGCGTTACCGCCTCAGCTTTCACACGTCCACAACGTGTTTCACGTATCACTACTCAGGGGGTACAACTATCATGAGCTTCACAAAGTAAATTATCCACTCGATCAGATTCGGGAGGATTTATCCTATATTGAGGAACCCGAAGCAGTTTTAGATCGCCAGGATCGAGTTATGAGAAGGAAGACCATTCCTTTCGTCAAAATCCTGTGGAGGAACCATACCGAGCGAGAGGCCACTTGGGAAACAGAGGAGTCTATACGGACTTCTTATCCTCACTTTCAGTTTTGATTCGGGTATGTCTTTTCAGCTTTTATGTCGTTCAGTTTATCAGCATTTCAGCTTTTACTTCAGTCAGCTTATTTCCTTTAATTCGAGGACGAATTTCTCCTTTTAGAGGGGAAGAATTGTAAAACCCAGTATAGTCGTATCTTTAATTCGGGGACGAATTATTGTTTTTAGAGGGGAAGAATTGTAAAACCCGTATTTAAAACATCAGAATATTTTAAATACACGGGTTATATTAACAAACTATATAAGTATTAATTATTAGACAGTGATATAAACGCAGAAATAATACGCAATCTCGGTTTATTTAAATACTACAATAAGATAACTAATTAAATTACGTAAACTACGTAGCACGTGAACATTAATATTAGACACGTTTATTCGTAGTACGTAGATTAATACTACTTATAACACATACAAGATATTTCACGGCATAATTTATACGAGAAACCGTATACGTATTTATTTAACGCGTACGTGTTATTAAACGAATCAAGTTTTGGGGCTGTTTTTGACAATATAGAATGGAGAAGGACTTGGGCTCAAGGCCCAAGTGTTTTGTTGCTCTTGGCCGGTTATAATAAAAAAAAAGGGACGGGGTGTGTTTTTTTTTCTCTATGCCGACACACAACACACAAACTGAAACCCTAGAAATCTTATACAGCCGCCATTTTTTTTGTGCCTTCTTCTTCCCTGCCGCGACCACATCAAGGAAACAAGAAGAGGGGGTTGAGGGTTGAGAATCAAGGGATTCGTTGTTGTTGAAACCCTAAACGATTTGTAAGTGCATATAAACCCTATTTCGTTTATTTAATTGATCTCGGAACTGAAATTAAAAAAGGGGTTTTAAAGTGGCGATTAATGAGGGTTGGGGTCGTTGGGTGTTGCTGTGGTGGTTTGGCACACAAACCGAGAGTCAAGAGACTCTCGGTGGTAATTTTTCCACCAGCCGCAACCCAATTAAGGGTGCTGGCTTGGTTTGTACTGACGGGGGGGGGGGGGGGGGGGGGGGGGGGGGGAAACAACAACAGGCAGGGGGAGTTGGTTACTTTGGCCAGTGGGAACCCACGGCTGGCAAGTTTAGCCAGTCGGTGGGTGTTTTAAGCTAGCGGGGGAAACCAGAAACTGCCAGGGGGAAAAACTGTATGTTAGGGGGCGTTTGGCAGTGGGGTTTAATAAGCAGAAATTAAGGGCTGTTTGGCTACAGGCTTAACGGGGTGTTTGGCAACCCGGTTTAGAACAGTTAAGGGTGGGTCCGGTTGGTTTAACCCGAGACATGGGCGTCTCGGGGGAAGTTTTTAGCACGGGTTTTGGGATGCCTAGTATTTATAAACACGGGGATATTATTTATATTAATAAAATCTTTTTATAAGGAGTTTTATAAATGGATTTAATCAAACTGTCATATTGTATTAATTTAATTAGTAAAATTAATCGATTTGGTTTTATTCTCTTATTATTTTTAAAACGTGTGATTTAATTAATATCTTTTTTTCAAAGGAACGAATTTAGAAAACTTGCTATCTATATTAGATTACGAGTTATAGTAATAGTAATTATATCAGATTACACACTATACTGTAATCAGATATACAGAATATAAGTTAATCAGTAATATTAGAACAATCAGATGTATCAGTTTATATTCAAACAGAAATACAAGAATAAATAAATTAAAACAAGAATATTTAAGATCAGTAACAGTAAACAGTAATCAGACGACTTATTTCAGCCATTATTTATGTAGTATTCGTGAAGTCGGAGTAGATCTTTCAGCTGTCGTTTCTGTTTCGTTACTGGACACGAGGTACGGATTTTCCGTCCTTTCAGTAAGGACTTCTTTCCTATGCATGATTAGGATTCCCCGTCTCCAGCCAAATGTTTTTCCCCAGTATATGTTTAATTTATCAGTAATCATGTTAATAACTAAATAGAATTGCCTGAGCGTTATATACAAGCACGACCAGTTTATGTACTAGTTACGGAGGTACCGTAACCACGACACTAGAGGCACCGGTGTCGTGACTCACATGCAGGAGAGTGATATCCTGCATCGTCCCACTCATGTTCAGTTGGCCATTTTTATATGTATGTTTTAGTGGGGCGTATGGATGCATCCTAGGCTTATATGTGTTACAAGTTATCAGGGTGAATGTGGTGTGTGCTCTACATCCTTCACATTGGAGCTGATCCCTCCATCCAGCACAATTATTTAGAGGTCACCCCTCTACAGCATGACGAGGTCACCCCTCCAGTTATTCATGCACGGTTGTTACAGCACGTGACCTATATAAGCTCTGGCAAATAAAATACAGTAAATGCATGTTTTCAGAATTTTAGAGTTACATTTTAGTATCAGTTTATATGAACCAGGTCTTACAGATTTTATGCAAGGTTATACCACATGTTACCTATCAGTCTTATAGCTTCATTGTTGGTTCTATTTCATTACCTTTCAGTACATTCTTATCATGCTATATCCGTCCACTGAGCGTTATGCTCAGCCGTAGTTTCCTTTCATGTTTCCAAACGGCAGGTACACAGGGACGATCTTAGGACTTCTAAGAGAGTACGTGCATTTGGATGGGAGCTTTCCAGACTCCTTTATTTTATGCATACCTTACGTTACTTTACTTTGGTTGTTGGACACTGTTTCGTCCTTTTCCTTTCTGTACTTAATCTTTATATTTTTGGGCTTGTTGGACTACCGATGTTTGATTCCGGTATTTCCGTTTGGTCAGTTAATGTTTATTACATTGCCTTGCATGCTTTGATGACACGCCATAAATACACGTAACGGTCCATTTATCCAAGTGGGGTGTTACATATTTGATACCCCTCGTAATCTTTATGTCCCTCTTGCACTTGTTTTTTAATTAGTTCCAGTTCAGGATCTTGCGATAAATCCTGCAATAAGTCTTCAAAATCTTGAATACTAGTAATGGATATCGCATTACATGTACTTGTTTCTTCCTTTCGCGATAGTGCATCAGCAGCTCCATTTTCTTTTCCCGACATATACTGAATATTAAAATCATAACCCATCAGCTTAACAAGCCACTTTTGATACTCTTCAACCACCATTCGCTGTTCTAACAAGTATTTTAGACTCTTTTGATCAGTCCTGACCATAAAATGCCTACCGACTAAATAGGGCCTCCACTTTTGGATCACTAATACAATCGCCATCAACTCTCTTTCATAAACTGATTTCAACCTCGCCCTTGCTCCTAGGACCTGACTGAAATAAGCAACCGGCCTGCCCTCTTGCATCAACACCGCCCCTACTCCTTTTCCAGAAGCGTCGGATTCAACAACAAATTCCTTGCTGAAATCTGGTAATGCGAGAACAGGAACTCTTGTCATAGCATCTTTTAGTGCATTAAATGACTGTGTTGCCTCCTCCGACCAATGGAAATTATCCTTTTTTAATTGTTCGGTAAGAGGAGAGGCAATTTTCCCATAACCCTTCACAAATTTCCTGTAATAACCAGTTAAACTTAGAAAACCCCGTAATTCGCGTAAGGTTTTTGGACTCGGCCTGTAAAACCCGCATGCTTTTACCATGCATAGTACCCTTAGGATCGTACGTACTAGTTAAAAACTTTCCTAATATAGCATGATTACGATTACGTGTTAGGAGTTTATGTATTACGTACGTGTTAGAACACGATAAGTATTTTATTTGCACGATCACGTAATAATTATTTAGCAATAATTAATCACGAGCATACGATCACGAAATCACGAGCGTAATTAAAACACGAGATATTATTAATTACGTATATATATTTAATACGAGCGTAATTAAATATATAAGAGTATGGTATTTACGTAACGAGAACATTTAAAACACGAAGTTAATTAAACATAAACGGGTATTAAATAACAAGACACGAAACGAGGTACGGGAACCCCACAAGGGAGTCCTTACCCGCGACCAAACAAGGGTAATGGGCCAAGCCCATTACCAATTTTTACTAAAAGAAGGGTTAAGTAATTTTTACTACTCAAATCACTTTACAGAAGAATTTTAAGAAAAACCTAAAACCCTTCCTCCTCCTCCTTCCTTGTGCCGCCACCTACAATACCAACAAGGTGATTCCATTGATCCAGGATCTTGTTAAATTTTTGTTTGTTCGTGTTTGTTCTTCACCCTCTTGATCCACGAATACGGTAAAACCTTTTTAAACCCTTTTCTTTTAATTAATCTTTTATTTAATTATGAACACGTGATGGTTTTCATAAAAACACATTAATTAATCATAGATCTAACATGTTATGATCATTAATTAATCAAAGGGTCGATCTAAGGGGTGTTTGTTTTTGGGCCGCAAGGTACAACCGACCCCAAGGGGGTTCGGTTTGTTCTTAGCCGACCACCACCAAGACCCTTTTTGGTCTTGGTTGGTGCGTGTGGGTCCCACGGCAGCAAGGGGGTACCCCGATTTGGTTCGGGGTACGGTGTTGTTTCATATCTGGTGCATGTTTTAGGCTTAGATCCGGATCATGATTATGTTAGTTGTTTATGTTATAAAATTATGTAAAAAATTAAATTAATAAAAGATGAGATTAATTTAATAACATGACTTAGGTTAATTAATTATTAATAAACATGAAATTATTTTTAACCTAAGTATTTATATTATTAAGACTTATAATTAATTAATTATTTAAAAACCATGGATATAATTAATTAATTAAACATGACTTAGGTTATATTATTAATATTTAATAATACATATTTTAACCTAAGTATTTAATATATTTAATTAAAAACATGTCATACTTTAATTAAATATTATAACCTATAGTTTAATTAAATTACATGAGATAATTATTAAACTATATAATATATCATATGACTTAGGAAATAATCATGAAAACATTTAGGCTTATTTACTTAGCTTATTTAACCAGCTTATTTCTAATTATGGAAACTTTCTATTTTTAGAAACTTAAATAAATAAGGCAGCTATTTTATTTATAGAAACCAACTATTTTTAGAAACTTATTTATTTAAGGCAGCTAATCTATTTATGGAAACTTATTTAATTAAGGCAGCTAATCTATTTATGGAAACTTTCTATTTTTAGAAACTTGTCTATTTTAAGCAGTAAATCTATTTTTGGAAACTTTCTATTTTTGGAAACTTTCTATTTTTGGAAACTTTCTATTTTTGGAAACTTTCTATTTTTGGTAACTTTCTATTTTTGGAAACTTTCTATTTTTGGAAACTTTCTATTTTTGGAAACTTTCTATTTAAGGAAACCTGCTATTTTTGGAAAGTTACTTATTATTACACAGTAAGTATAATAACACATGAAATATCAGAAATACTTAATCAGATTGAACAAAATATAAGATTTAACATAGTTTAAGGCTTTAAACAGTGTAAAATAGTAAGAACACATAAAATAAGCTATGACATGATATAAAACCAGCTATGTATGTAGTAAGCAAATACTTATTTCATGTACGTATTTATGTAGCACTAGTGTTTTGGAAGTAGGATTCTCGCAGTTCATCGTTCTCGTTCACTGGACATAAGGTACGGATTCCCGTCCTTTCGGTATGGACATTCTTTCCTTATTAGGATTTCCCCGTATGCAGCCAACTGTTTTCCCATAGTATAAGTATGAGTTTCATTGCTTATGTTTTAAATATGATTACCTATAGCCATATACATGCATGACCAGTTTCACCTAGTTATGGAGGTACCATAACCATAACATTAGAGGCACTGATGTTATGACTTCACCACGGCGGAGTGATTGCTCGTGGCGTCCCTTCAGCTTTTGGCCATTTATTTATATTTATCATGTGGGGCGTATGGGTGCATCCTAGTTACACGTTTTTATTCAGGATTACATGGTGAATGTGGTGTGTGCCTTGCATCCTTCACAAGGAGCTGATCCCTCCTACCCATAAAACCAGTATATTAAATTAGAGGCAGCCCCTCTAATTTGCATGATGAGGTCACCCCTCCAATTATTCATGCACGGTGGATATTCATGACCTATATTGGCTAATGGTAAAATATGATAAACAGTTTTTATAAGATAAACATAAGACTTTCAAACTATAAAACCAGTTTTATTAAGACTTAACCAGGTTACTCGGGACTTAGTTTCTTCCGATGTTATTATGTTATATGCTTATCCTATTCATGCTTTATTGTACATCCGTGCACTAAGCGTATTGCTCAGCCGTTTTCCTTTTCTATGTTCCCAAAACGGTAGGTACTCAGGGACGCTCGTAGACACTAAGAGTACGTGCATATGGACTGGAAGCTGTCTAGCCTTCTTTACATTATGCATTTATTTTCTTTGTGATACTTATGCTTTGGACATTGTTTCGTCCTTTTCCTTTACTATACTATGTTTGTGTGTGATGAGCTTTACTTTTGGACTACCGATGTTTGAGTACGGTATTTTCCTTTATATGGTCAAGTAATGTTTAGACATTTTACCTTGTATGCTTTGATGACACGCCATAATTACTGTGATATTTCCATTTCCAAAATGGGGTGTTACACGGCCACTCTAACATAGCCTTAATTTTTGAAGGATCTGCCGAAACTCCCTCGCCCGTGACTATATGTCCTAAATATTCCACCCGAGTTTGAAAAAATTAACATTTCTTTTTGTTGGCATATAATCCATGTTCCCGTAAAATAGATAAAACGGTTTTCAAGTGCTCATTGTGATCGTATGCGTTTTTACTATAAATGAGGATATCATCGAAGAACACCAAAACAAACTTTCGCAATAAAGGACTAAATACCTTATTCATGAGGGACTAGAATGTTGCCGGTGTATTTGTCAATCCAAATGGCATCACCAGGAACTCGTAATGGCCTTCGTGAGTTCTAAATGCGGTTTTGGATACATCATCATCTTTCATTCGGAGTTGGTGATACCCGGACTTTAGGTCAAGCTTGGAAAATATCGTTGCCCCATGTAAATCATCAAGTAACTCATCAATGACCAGAATAGGGAACTTATCCAGAACTGTTGCCTTATTTAAGGCCCTGTAGTCCACACAAAATCACCAACTGCCATCTTTCTTTTTAACTAATAACACAGGGCTTGAAAACGGACTTGAACTCAGTTGGATCACTCCCGCTTCCAACATTTCCTTGACCAATTTTTCTATCTCATTTTTCTGTGCATACGGATACCTGTATGGTCTTACACTGATAGGTGTGGTACCCTCCTTGAGTATTATAGCGTGTTCATGGTCACGATGAGGAGGCAACCCTCTAGGTAAGTGGAAGACATCTTCAAATTCGGCTAATAACTGATTGTGTTCCTCCGTCTGCTTAAGCGTTAATTCTGATGATGAATCTAAGCTTTTCATCTCAACTAAATAACCCCCCTTCTCTTTCTGCAAAGACCGTACCAAAGCCTTATAAGATACCAATGAACGACATAGCCCCAGATCTCCTTTAATCACAACCTTTTTGTTGTCAATTTCAAAAGACATCGATAGAAATCTTCAACAATCTATAATTCTGGAAATGTTATCAATACCCCTTTGCAAATTCCTTGACACCTCTCGAATTTTCCATTACCTAACATTACGCTTACTGAACTCTCTCCCGTGATCAGTAACCCAGTCGCTTCATAACCTTCCTTGACAGAAAATTGTGAGTGGCACCACTGTCGATCAATATCACTACTTCTTCATCACCAATGATTCCTCGAATCTTCATTGTGTGAGGCGACGTAAACCCCATAACAAAGTTTAATGATACTTCAACCATATCCAAATGCACGTGTTCTTCACTTGTCTCATCAAATTCATCTTCAGTCTCATCCCCGTCACCTACTAACAAGACCTTTAAAGTCTTTACAGGATAACGATGACCGGGTCCAAACTTTTCATCGCACCGAAAACATATTCCTTTTGATCTTTTATCAGCAAACTCCGCATCTGTTTGCCTTTTAAATGGTCTTGGCTTAACAGTGGCATCATTACTCTTGGTAGCATTAAACCCTTGAGAACGAACTGTAACTGGTCCTGCCATGTTACGGGTGGCACTTGAATTGCCTGTTTGCCTGTTGTAACAGTTGTCCGCAAAGTACTCCGATTTGGCACGCTGCCTCCGATCGTCTTGTTCTCATCAATCATGATGGAGAGCCTCATAGCTTGACCTAAATTCGCTGGTTGCATTACCCGAACCGACGATCTTAGATCAGGCTTTAAACCTTTTATAAAGGTTCCTTCCATGACTTCTTCTGAAACTCCTCTAAGTTGCCCCGCTAGCTGCTCGAACAAGCCGACATAAACCCGTGCTGTCCCATCCTGTGTTATTGCCAAAATCTGCGCATACAAATTTCCCTCTTGTGAAGGTTGAAACCGATCCAACAATCTTCTTTTAAGTTCTTCCCATGAACGAAACTGTGCTCTCTGTTCACTCCACCGAAACCATGATAGTGCCAGATCCTCCATACATAAAAGTGCAACTCTCAATTGCTCTGGCGGTTCTACTTCTAAAACCTCAAAGTATCTCTCCGCCTTGTAAATCCAACCATGGGCGTCTTCACCATCAAAAAGTGGCATCTTGATTTTTCTCATTCGATGGTCATAACCATGATTGAAGTATCCTCCGTCAATGTGATTCGTTCATGTACCAAGACTTGTACCTGTACCAAGACTAGTTATCACATCTTCCTCAACCAGGTTTATTCTAGTAGACCCCCCGAATCCATCATAGTCACCCCAACTGTTGGTAACCTCACCCACCATCCCACTGCCCTTCCCTCGCCCACCATCAGCGCTAGTTCCAGTATTGTGTGGTAGCAGCGAAAGACCTAAATCATCAAATTTCAACCCCGTTTGGCTACTTTTTAATGGACCATCAGGCTTTGATCTTTGTTTGTTAGACAATGACAATAAAATAGTCTTCACTTCTTCGTATCGCTTGTCTTCTAATTCCTGTCTCCTCCTTAAAGCTTCAACTTCAGAATCCAGCTTGTTTTCCAATGCTGCCAATTCCCCTTTAACTTCTCCACGGAATTTTTCCAGATCTGCTTCCAAATTTTCAACTTTCTTTGCTGCCATGATTTCCAGAAGTAACAATATCCAAAATCGAAGGCAAAGGTTTATTTTTTTATTTTTTATTTTTTTTTCAAGATCTTAGGGCTCGGATCTTAGGGCTCTGATACCAATTTGATACGAATCAAATTGGATAAAATCTGTTTAGATCAGAACTAATAAGATAAAGACTGAATTTATCAAACGGAAACAAAAAAACAAAAGATAGTACCACAATTATAGCTGTAGTCACTCCCTAGTCGATAGACTTTTCCCAGTAATTCCCAATCCCCTAGCATGGATGATCATGAGGTCTATTTAAACACCCTAACTTGCTGAACAAGAAAATACTAATAAAGGAAAATATCTTAAAACATAAATATCTAAAATAAACCCCTCCAGGAAAGCAATATTAATTAATTGCTCTAAGGTCCCTTGACTTGTTTCCTGCGACGTTGGAAGACTATGCCCCACTTAGGATCAGGATTCGTATCACACACTTGTCTTTCATGATTTATATGAAAATCCTAAATTTATAAATCTTGTAATTTTTTTAAGGTTTTGGTTGGTCACTTATGGAGAGATAAAATTAGGATTAACGGGTACAGTTCTGAGGCCGTAGTGGTGCCTTTTAGTAGCTTTCCCTTTTTCTTTTCCCTTATCTTCTTCTCTAGGTGTTTAGGTGCCCTTTGTACTAGTTGCTTTGCCCTTAGGTTAGACCCCCAGGCTTGTTGCTCTTTTAGGACTTGAGGTTTGCGGTTCGGGCTCCTTAGCGTTCGTTTCAGTGGTTTTTCGTGTGGCCTTCTTGTTTTTGTGGCATGTTCCTTTTGGGCTTTTGGCTATGTTTCTTGTGCACCTTATGAGCTCTTGTTAGTATTTTGTGGTCTATGGTGGGTTTTTTGTTTCGGGTTATATGTTCGCGTTGCTTCTTGCCTTTAGGTTGTTTATTTGCTGGCTTGTTTGCTTGTTTACTTGTTTGCACTCTCTTGCTTGTTTGCTCGTCCATTTGTTTTTTTTCTTATGCTTGCTTGCTTATGTGTTTTATATCGTCTTTTATGTGGTTTTTTTTTATTTTTTTTATGTGGTTTTTCTTTTTTCGTATGTTGCCTTCCCTCCTACGTCTTGCATGTTCAATTGCCCTTGTTTTCTATGACGTTGTTATTGATTTTGCTTGTGTGCGTGTCTTATCACCTTTTGTTTGGTTCTTTCCTTGCCTTCTCTTTTCCTTGAGCATCACTCATTTTGCACACGTACACTGGCCGGAGGTCCCTTGGAAGCAGTTTACCTATTTTCGGCTTATCCTGGAAGTAGGGGTAGGATCTGTCTACACGTACTTCACCTCCCCCTTACGCTGCTTCAGCGAGATTGGGTATGTTGTTGTTGTGTTGGTCACTTATGTCTTATACAGTTTACTTTTTTGATTTATGTGTGATTGTGTTGCATTACTATTATCCCATTTTAAAGATCGATATCAATGCTCTTTTTAAGTATGTTATATGTGTTTGGATCTCTATAATGTTTTGGTAAAATAGAACCTTTTTTGTTCTTCTCAATTCTTTTCGTCTTACTAAGGTTTTGCCTGTTAATTTAAGCTACATATATCTTCTTATGCAATTATTGTCTAGGATTATATGCTTTGATTATGATGATTTCCAATATTTTTTGTCTTTTGCGTTTCTTTTCATTCTATTAAGGTTTCGCCAGGTAATTCGCGGTTTTTGCAAACACATTTGTCATCTTTTGTCTTATTGATGTTTATTACATGATGATATACTATCCAAGGTTAATTTGCTTGATTTGTCAACCCTTTTTTAAATTTGGATTACCAAATGCTCTAAAAAATGTTTGATCTTATTTTATTTTATAGTTGCATTCTTTAAATTTGAAATATTACTACCATGACTCACAGGTGCATTCAGTACAACAAAGAACATTTTGTATAGAACAAAAGCAGATTTCTTGTGGTTCAATAGTGCCTACCATATCTCCTAAGTATCCATGGTTTCTTGCCGATGATGACGGCACACAAACTCATACTTTCTTTAACTTACTCAACCCACTCTCTCATTATCACTTAAAAATCCCAGAGCTGGTCGGAAAACATATCCGAGGCTGTTTCTTTGGCTGTTGGGCGCTTCTCTCCTCCAACTTTCCAAGTGATGTCATGTGGTCTCTTTGGAACCCAATTACTTCTCAAATCATTAATTTTCCTCCGTTGATTCTTGAAGGATCAGAAAGAGATAAAGATGATATCATATATAGTTGTTGTTTGTCGGCCCCACCCGACCATCCCACTTCTGTTCTTTTGTTAATGAGATCCACAAAACATAAATTTGTGTACTGTAGCCTCGGGAGCGATTGTGAAAGAAAGGAATTAAGATGGAATGAAATGACATATGCTAAACAAATTATGAGCATAACTGGTTTTGATGGTTGGTTGTATTCTCTAACTTATTGCAATGGTAAAGTATATGCATGCATTAATATATTGGACAACTGTATGCGTTATCTTCTCGTGGAGGTTGATATGATTTTTAAGTATGATGAAAGAGAGAAAAGAACACAAATTATGATGACTTTATTGCCAATTTTAGATATCCTTTAAAAAGAACCGTTGATTGTTGCGCTTGTACAGTTACTTTGAAAGGATCTTGTACAGAACTGTTCTCCATTCAGATAAGTATTAAAGACATTGCGAGTAAGACTTTTGGTTCAGTGAATGTGTTTAAACTAGACATGGATAATAAGACGTGGGAAGAAATAGATGACCTCAGAGACACTATGCTTACCATGGAATTTGTCACTAATTTATCAACAGTCTTTTACAGCTCTGCAATAACGTCATCTGAGTTTGGGGGTTATGTACATATTTTTTCTGAAAAGGGAAAAATTATAAACTCCTACCATGTTAAAGATAAAACATTCTCTCTATCTTCTGGGCCTTGTTGTTTGGCAGGTTCAAACCACTTGTCAGTGTGGGAAATGCCCGAATGCACCAGGTATTCTATTGCTTTCATATTTTTACCTCATTTTTCAATCTAGCTAGAAATATTTCTTGAAAATCATATGTTGTTTAGGTTAGAAGATGCTCATCCTCAGATATTCGTAAGATCATTAAAGTGTGATCAAGCTGAATCTGAACAAGAAGAGGACATGGATAATGATATAATTGTAAAACCAGCTAATGATGATCCATTGGTCTTTTCTAACCCTTTTGCAAGTGATATCCACAAGCTTCGAGAGTTACACAGTGAAGCTGCCTTTTCTTTAATCTGTTCTTTATCTGGGGAACCATCGTGGCGTAATGTTATTCTAAATCGTGATGTTGCTGATTTATATTCCTATCCGCTTTTACAATTGTATGGCCATGATCTTTATGCTATGAGAGTCGATGGAGGACTTGATGTTTATAAAGAGGTAAGAAGAAATTTTTTTATGTTGGATGTGTAATGTAGGTCAAGCGCCAACAAGCTGTTGCACATCTTTCCCGCAGGTTATTGTGGGCAAGGTTGGAGAATCAGTCGAGGTATTTAAGTTGGAGGTTTCTACACAAGAATTGGTGAAAATAAACGGTTTAGGTAAATATATGATTTTTATCAGTAGTGCATCATGTTTTTGCATTGAAGCCAAGATTCCAAATATGGAGAACAAGATCTATTTTCCAAGATTGTCTTTCGAAAGCGGGAGTATGGTGTTTAATTTACTAGAAACATGCAGGTATCACATTTTTAATAACAAAATTATTTAAGAAGAGTTTGCAGATTTCTTTGGAACAAAACATTTTCTCACGCGGTATACTTGGTTCGAACCAAGTTGGTGTTAATTTACTTATTCAATATAATATTTACTAATTCAATGTATTGTATAATTTACTAAATAATAGTGAAAATAAAATAATGGAGCTGTTTTGTTATAGTTCCAAATTCTAAATCTTGGAACTCAATAATATTTTGTTTTATATTCTGAAATACGATTTTCTAGTCCTTGTTTTGTATTAGCAGGAAATTATTTTCCTGAAAATCAGAGTTTGTGCAGGTTAGAAATTGATCATGCTGAATCTGAACAAGAAGATGGCATGCATAATGATATAATTGTAAGACCAGTTCATGGTGATGAAGATGAATTACACCTGCTCAATATTCCACTACATGTTTTGGAAGTAGTTATGGAGTTTTGTGTTGGTGTTGAATACCTCAAGTTCCGTTCTACATGCAAACTTTGTCATTCAACAGCACCTTTGATACAATGCAACGACGGGAAAGCATCAAACCGGTTGCAAACATATTCATTACTTTCGCAGTGGCTAATGGTCTTTGACAAGGATAGAGGCATAATGACTTCTACATATCCCATATTTGGTGACAAGTATTTTATAAAAATACCTCCACAATTGATTTGTGATTTCGAAATAAAGTGCGTGAGGTATGGTTGGTTGCTGATTTTAAAACATGATGATTCACTTGTTTTTTTAACCCTTTCACAAGTGATGTCCGTGAGCTTCCAGTTTTACACTATGAAACCGCCTTTTGTTTCTCAGCCCCACCTACTTCTCGTGACTGTATGGTTATTGCATTAGCTAGATGTGAAATTTTCATCTGTATCGTATCTGGGGAACCATCCTGGCGTAAGGTTATTCTTGATGTTGAGGATTTATATTCCTATTCGCATTTAACATTGTATGGCCGTGATCTTTTTGCTATGAGAGCCAATGGAGGACTTTGTGTTTATAAAGAGATGGGAAGAGAAGATTTATATTGGGAGCGTTATGTACGTCCAGCACCGAGAAGTTGCTGCACGTCTTTCCCCATGTCTTACCAAGTAAGATGCGACGAGCATCTCTTACAAGTCATTTTGGGCAGGTTTGGAGAAGCAGTCGAGGTATTCAAGTTGAAGAGTTCTACACAAGAATGGGTGAAAATAAATGGTTTAGGTAAACATATGATTTTTATCAGTAGTGCATCATCTATGTGCATTGAAGCCAAGATTCCAGAGATGGAGAACAAGATCTATTTTCCGAGATTGTCTTCCAAGAGCGGGAATATGGTGTTCTATTCACTAGAAACATGCAGGTATCACACTTTCAATAACAAAATCATCCAAGAAGATTTTGCGGATTTCTTTGGAACAAAAGAGTTTCTCACCCTTCATACTTGGATTGAACTAAGTTGGTCTTAATTTACTTGTTTATTATGTATAGTAGGTCTGTTGTTTAACTTAAACATGTCACAACTTTTCTAATTTACTTGTTTATTATGCATAGGTATTAGGTTATCTTTTCTACCAATATTTGATGTATATAAATTTATGGATCGACGAGGACACGAGGTATGTACGTGATAAGTAACCTGTCCTTGAACATGATTTGACAATCAAAATTGATAACTTTTTTAATTTATTCAATGCATTGATAAGATGATAAAACAAGCTTTGGACAGTGGTTTTTGGATGTGTTTTAATGAAGTTAGTGTCAAAAGGTTTACATAAGTAATGTTATTTCACAGTTTAAAAATTAGATACATGATATTTGTGATATAAAAAACTTAGAAAAGGTATGTTAAGCTATTCTTAGTCCCGTTCTTTGAACACTGGGAGGTCGGGCAAGTGAACCACTTTTTGATATTGGTTGTTGATTCCCATTTTGATTTGAGATTCAGCCAGTGGGAGGGAGGATACTCAAAGCTGACTGGCCAGATGCATCAGAATCTAAAGATCTATATGAATCACCAGTCTCGATACTACCCCTTGATTCATACCTTCGGCTATGATTGGTGGTTGATGATGAGGATTCTGAAGACCATTTGCTTATAGAACTGGCAGGTGATATGCTTGATGACATGGCAGATAATACCAAATGAGATGAAAGGCGGGAATTAGCAGGTGGTTGTGGTTTATTCTTCATGATAATTCGTGAAGGCGTTTTTTGGACAGAGGTAGTTGTAAGCTTACTAGATTTGGAATCTGTTTTTTTCTCGAAAGAGTAGTTGAGGACTTTACATCTCCTGATGAAAAACTGCTAGAATTGCTATATGATGCCGATGGTGTTGTTGGTTCAGTTTTGAGTGCAGTTGAAGAACCCATGGGAGATGCCTTTGAACTTAACACAGGCTTTGGAACACCCCTGCGTGGAACAATCAGCTTTGATCCTTGTGTTGTTGTCTTTGCTGCTTGAGTCCCTTTCAGGATAACTGTCACATTCAACATGAGTAAATACATATCAAATTTACAGGGAACCATTTTTTTGTGGTTAGGCCATGGTAAGCACTGACAATCTAGAGAGCTATTCAACTATAAAGAGTTGCACATTCTATCGCATAAATGAAATGTATATTTAAGTACATTAGTTTCACAATTGACTCCCTATTTTGATTCTTAACTATATGATCAGTATCATTCAACTCTCAAGTACCCTCATCGGAACATCTCCGACAACCTACACATGTCCAATATAGATGAATGAAAAATCAATAAACCAGGCATCAAGTTTTATATAATACTGAAAGCTTAAGGCGCAGGATAAGATACCTTGTCAGGAGTAGATGCACCTGATGTGACACCTATAGTTACGTGGCCCTTTGGTAGCCAGTTATCTTTCTCAACCAGCTCTCCATGCTATTAAAATCAGTTGGTTAGAATGTGAATGAACTCTGAATAAATTTGTAGAATTGAAATTTCACTCTTAAGTTAGAAGCGTTTACCAACAACTTGTAACGTATGTGGTTTCCACGACCGATTTTCTCTGCACTGTCGATCCAGTAAGATGGAATCCCACGAGCTTCAGGAATCTTTTGTAGGTGTGAAGTATTGCTTGAGTTCCACCTACCAACGACTAACATAAGATCCATCTTCTCTTCCACCAATTTATACATTGCATCTTGTTGCTTCTAATAAAATATTACATTAGTATATAGACCATTCTAAATATAGAAGTGATTCTATAGAGGTGGAAATGGTGGGTTGGCTGGTTTGGCTAATGGGGCGACTGGTATAATCAGTCAAAACGACAGTATTGACCCAAAACATTTTTTGACCAATTAGTCTGAAAGATATGATTTTGCATAAATGATATCATTTCATAATCAAAACCCTTTCGTGTGTTTGGCAACACAATTCCACCTATAGCTTCATAGTATGAGAAGTATTTACTTGGGTGGCATCACTAATAGTGTTGAAGCTCATAAAGTGTTCGGTGGTATTTTCAACACCATATTTTCTCATCATAGTCCTTTCTACTAACTTCCCTGTAAAAAATAAACCGGAAACATCAGAAGATGCAACTTCTAGAAAAATACTGTGATAAATTGGTGAAAGTGAACCGACCAATCTCTTCTATTTCCCTCATCAACATTGTAGTCTGGTTTGCTACACCAGCTTTGACAAGATCAGTGTCCGGATTAAAATCTTTGGAAACAGAAAACTTGAATTTCAGCAAATAACCAGGATTTAGTAATTTGTCTTGAATCTTGATCTTTTATACATAAAAAAAATGCATGAAGTCTGTATAAGTTTATAAAAGGATAACATACCTTCAGAAAGGCTTCTTTTGTAGAGCTAGATCCGTTAAGTTCGCCACCAAGGATGTAATCACACACATATATTGCCTAGGTTTAGGTAAACAAAAAACCATTACATTTAAATTTAAGATGGTAGATGAAATAAATAAACATTGAATACAATAAAGAAACCATTTGCGTACCTCATCCATATTCTTCACAATCACGTACTTTCCTGCAAAAGACGTTGTTGCCACCGTCTCTTCATGAGCATATTTACCATGAGGTATAGAAGTATAGTCCTCTTTCGTGTGCTTGTCAACACAATTCCACACCTTTTATCCCAAACAGAAAGTATATGATAGTATGTAAAATTTCACATAAGGTGAAGTACCACATAGAGTGAAAGAGATACCTTAGATACCTAACAGCGTATCAACTATTGTAACTTTTTTATCATACAAATTCGCTATTTCTTCGACTGCAACCCCAAAAGCAGGCAAAATCACAACATCACATTATCGATTACAGCGAACTGCTTCACCCGTCCTTAACGGGAACATTCTCAACCCCCATCTCCGCAAGTCTCTACATTTGAGAAGCTTCTACATTTCAACGTTACACGTACTATGACGGCACATACATAGGCCCTAAAAGCTAAGGTTTTGTGATTGATACAAACCAGTTAGCAAAAGAGATTGAATGTATGTTAAATCACCACAACTTGCATCATGTATATATGTTCTCTTAGAAATTTGTAATTTTGTATAACTATTTATATTGAAACAGGTGAAGAAAAAAACAAGATCGCTAATCAAATTCAAAGGAACTGCCGTAAGCCTCAATCTATTACCAAGTTCTTGAAGATTACTACGTATAAGCCACAAAATAGAATTAAGTCCTGTAAATTTGTTGCTTTCTAATCGAATGTAATGACTAAAGATGAAGGTATTCTATTTAATATTATTTCAACGTTACACGAAACACTTAACGTAATATCACACTTATTTAATTATCTGCAGGGGACGGACAATTGGACATGCTCATCAACTAATTATCTTAAATGTTCTTGCACAACTAATTTGACTTAGGTAACCTATCTGTCCAATTACATACAAAATAATTACGGGTTTCGTGAATAAATCCATCGAGTATTAGTGCTCCATATGCATCTGTCACCGAATCAATGGGGGACAATATAAAATGCATATGACAAAGTAAGTACACATGTGAACATTTTTTTTACAACGGATACATGAATGGTTCAACCACTCACCTTCAAGAGCGATTCCATTTTGCTCATCTCACGGCTTACAAATGTGAATAGTCAGCAACTCTTGGCAAATTCGTGGACGGCTGATGTTTTTCCTGATAAATTCAACGACCATATTACTCTGTCAGAAAAGTAATCACTACGGGTCAAGGCAAGAAGACAATGGTAAACAACCTACCCAAACCTGCTTATAGGCGTCTTCAGTTCCAAGAAACTTTTTCTGATACAAACAATCCTATAATTTCTGTATACACTTGTAGGTGTTTCGCTTAAGGCGCAGCCTATTAACATTAAAAATTTGACATGGCATGGTTTTATAACAAACACTTGTAAGAAATACGTAGATCAGTGCACATAAGTGGCTGAACGTTCAACACAATTACGCCCTTCAAATGATTCTTCTGCTACTTTTGAATTGACACCAACATAACCGAATTAGTTAAAGGATTAAAAACAAACAGCAAAGCTGAAATCCTAAGCCGACTTACCTCCAACACCTCATTTTTCATAAGATTCATGTAAAAATATAAACTGTATACATAATCAAAACAAAGAAGATTGAATTTTTATAATACAAAATATTAAAGTTAGAAATAAGAGACAGTTACCTTCTTCATCAGCATGTGTGTACTGTAACTTGCCGGAAACTTGTACACCACCGCCGTCGCCAATTCCGCTGCCTCTGCTTCCCGTCACAATTACAAATTGGAATATGCAATTAGATCTTGAATCTCAATCTTCAAAATAATTCTTCTTTCAACATCTGACTTTGGAAGATATGATTAAAACCCACAAAATTAGTTTCCTCGTGTTTCATTTGTTTAATTGGAAGAGCAGGTGACTAAAAACCTAATTTTAACCAGAATAATTAATGTGTATTTGAGATTAACTATAAGGAACACACAAAAAAAACATGATACTTTATAAAAAATAATCTCACCTTACTAAATGCAGCGGAGTGGTAGTTGTTTTAGGTCAATGTTCGTGCAATTTCTTGCGAGGATCCGAATGGTAAAACGGGTTCAGATCTGGTGTGATGTACGCTTCGGATTACCTGAAACCAAAGCAATGCGTTAGCCTCGTCCGGGTGTGAGAACCGAGACCAAGCTCCGGCGTGAAAGTAAGTAAAGGGTAATAATCCGAGGAGGGATATGAGAGTAAAATAATATAAGTAAAAAATAATAAGGGTAAAAGAGTTAACCTAAAACTTGAACCCAAAGGGGTATTTATACTAGTCTAATCCCTAAAAGGCCGGGAATGACAATGGGCCTTGGTTGGCCCGATTGGGGACACACTCCCTATTTTATAGGAAGTGTGTCTGTTGAATTCTCTGTTGACTAGAGTTGACTCCTTCTAGATTAGTGCGTGCGTTCCGGATCCTTTAGCCACGTTCCGGATCCGGTCATGTGTTCCGGACACATACACGAACAACTCCCCCAAGTGTTGATTGGGCTAACTTGTTCGAAACTGTTTAGTCAAATCAATACTTAAAACTCATTTTTCTCGTAGTCGGGGTGGGCCGAATTGTTCTTCCAGCCTATTTTCCAGTTTAGGCCCATCAAGGCCCAACCACTTTTACCCTACTTCCTTGAGATGTTTGACACGTGGCATCAGCTTGCTTGGATCGAAGACATGTGTCTTTTTACTATACCTTTCACGTTCTCCCATGTTTTTACCGAGCCTATAAATACCTACCCATTCGTCATTTGTTTGTGTGTGTTTTTACTTCTCTCTCAGATTTTCCTTCTCTCTACCAATCCGGATTTCTCTTATCAGGTATCTTCTCTTCCTTTCCTGGTTACCTTTTCGGATCCTTCTTTTAAACGTTATGGCAGACGAGGATCTTCCTGGGCCTTCCGGCTCGACCCGCTACGCTCTCAAGTTTGACATGCCTAAGTATACGACCACTCTCAACGAGGATTATGTTAAATATTTGGTGAAGACATATCATATTTCGGAAAGCTTTAACCCCCAAGTTGCTCCGGAGGGCATGACTATGTATCGTCTCCCTTCAAACTGTATAGGCTTGTATGAGCAATTATTTAAACTATCAGGACTACGAGTCCCCTTCTCCACCTTCCTTTTGGCCGTTTTGAAAAACTTTGCCGTACATATCTCACAGCTAGTTCCGTTAGGGTTGAATCGCGTCATTACCTTTGAAGTTTACTGTCGAAGCCTCTCCATTGAACCCACTGCTCCCCTGTTCTGTCTTTATTATAGGCTTAGCAAAAAAGGTCATTGGTTTTCCTTTGAAAAGAGGTCTGGAAACGGTTCACGTAAGCAGATTTTTCATGATACTCTTACTTGCTTGAAAAATTGGAAATGGGAGTTTTTTGTTATAGATCGTCGAGCTATTCCGTACCTTATGTCATGGAGACATGTTGATTCGAACTTGAATGATTATATTCCTCGGGATGGCTTTAATGAATCGGATGCTCTTCTTCTTGAGGAGCATGTTGTAGACTTGGCTGCCATTCCGGAGGGGGTGTTGTATATGGCTGGTGTGTCATTAACTTGGGAGTGTCCAAAATTTTTGCCTCGTTTTTTGGATCCGGAAGGGAATGGTATTACCCTTATCTCTATTTTCTCTCTCTTTGTATACCTTGCCTTTTCTTTTTCATGGTTGTAAGTTTGTATTGCTTTCGTCGTGTTTTCTTTCCCTTCTTGCAACTGTCACCATGTCTGAGTACCTTAGGTTTCCCATTACTGCTCCGGGTAAGATCACTAGGGGTGATCGCTTAACGGATGCCAACCGGATCACACCTCATGTTGCTGATGCCCTTGCGGTCGGGGAGCGTTTGAGTGCTCCTACTGCTGATCAAATAATTGCCATGAATGAGAGCGAGGCTGTCAAAGCCAATCGTGAGAAGAAACGGCTGGCTGCTCTTCGTGTCGCGGAGGAAAAGTAAAGGAAAGAAGAAGGTGGGGAACCGGTGGAGAAACCGAAAGGAAAGAAGAAAGCTGCCGAAAAGGGGGGTCCCTTCGGAGCTTCTACTAAAACTAGCAAAGCTGTCAGTGACCTTTACCAGAGCATGAAGCGCATGACTGAGAAGGCTGCAACCTCTGGTGGTTCAGCTAAGAAAAGATTGGTAGATGCAGATGGGGGTGTGGGTGGTCATGAAGATGAGATCCTTAATGAATATGATGTTCTCAATCCGACGCCTCTTAGGTCTGTCAACCTGAATATTAATGTAGAAGATGATTCTTCTGGACCTGCTGGTAATGGTTTAAAGAAGGCGCACGAGGCGGCTTCCGGAGGGGATGGGAAAGATACTACTTCGGAACCTACTAAGGAGAAAAGCCCCCCTCTTGGCAACTCATATCTGGATGGATCAAGCTCCAAAGGTGCATTTTCTGATGATGTCGAGGAGCCTACTAAACAGAGGGATGGTAAGGGGGTTATAGATCCGGATCATCATCATTCCACACGTAAGTACCTTCCTCCCCGGATTTTCATTTTATCTTATGCATGTGCATCATATCATCCGTTTCAACTAAATTTTTTTGCATTTGTTTTTCCGGAACAAGCGTGTTTACTGTTGAGGAGGAGGCAACTGGCCCAAGTGCTAAGTATGCTCCGAATTGGGGCATTAATGTTACCAGCCGGGTGGATACCCCTGCTGAGTGTCGAGATCTGATGATGCATCTTATTCCTCCAGTTGTGCAACGAGAGTTGAGATCCTATCCTCCTTCCCTTGCCCTGAGTCGTAGCTGGTACCAACTTGCCCGGAGTACCATGGGCATGGTCGATTCCCTTCCTAGGTTGGAGGAAGAATCCTAAGACCAAGGCAATCTCTTGGATAAGTGTGAAGAATACAAAGCACTCCTTCAAGCTTCTGATGTCAAGTTGTTGGAGCAGATCCAAGCTAATTCCAAAATCTCTTCTCAGCTTCAAAACGCCGAAAAGGTCTGTGCCGCTAAGGATACAGAGCTTGCTTCCGTTGTGGGCGAGAGATGGGATTTATCTGAGAGACTCAAAGGTCGTGATGCTCATGTTGTTGATCTCGAAGAAACTCTTCAAGTTCTTCGTGCCGATAAGGAAAGGCTAACCGAGGAGGTTAGGGTTCTTAAGGCCGAAAAGGATGAGCTTCAGAGTACATATAATATTTCTTAGATGAGCCGATACAACTCCATTCGGACCTTGCTACCTGCATTCGTTTCCAAGCTTCTCAATATCCATGAACACAAAAAAACATAACTGATTGCTTTAACAAGGCTATTGAGGCAGGCTGGTCCGAAGGGATCAAGGTGTGGAGGCCTGTCGAAGAACAATTGGCTATCATCAAGGCTACTCCTGGCTTTGACGTCCATTTAGACAAGAAGATGAGGACCATGGTTGACAAGCTTCCGGAAGCCAAGTATCCATACCTTGAAGAGGTTTCCTCCAACTTCTTCCTGCCCCTCGAACGCCTCTTGGAGATTGAGCTTGCACCTGTTCCGGAGAAGGTTGTGGATCCTTCAGATGAGGCAACCAGTGATAAGGATGATGGATCCCCTCATAATGATGAAGACACATCCGGATCGAAAGACCCTTCCTTGGTTTGATTTGTTTGTAACTCAAGACAATTTGTTCTTTTTTATTCGAATGAATGTAATAGATTAAGACTAGCTTTTCCCATTTTATGCCTTTGCTTAATCCGGATGATTGTACTAATTACATTATGTCTCATGCATTTATTTTTACTTTATGAATGTATGTTCTTCCTTACGTTTTGCAATTCTTGTCCGGAAAAACTTTAATCATTAACTCCACTCGGTTTGCATATGAAAGAGTTTCCCATTTCGGAGGGAACTTCGCAAATATAATTTTTTTCCCCCGACCGAAGGGAAAAAGAATCGTATGCGAATAGGCCTTCCATTTTGGACAGGACCTTAAAAAAAACCAAATTCTTCCCTTGCCGAAGGGAGAAAGAATTGAATGTGAATAGGCCTTCCATTTCGGATAGGACTTAAAAAAACCAAATTCTTCCCTTGCCGAAGAGAGAAAGAATTGAATGTGGATAGGCCTTCCATTTCAGATAGGACTTGGTAAAGTAACCAAATTCTTCCCTTGCCGAAGGGAGAAAGAATTGAATGTGAATAGGCCTTCCATTTCGGATAGGACTTAAAAAAAACCAAATTCTTCCCTTGCCGAAGGGAGAAAGAACTGAATGTGGATAGGCCTTCCATTTCGGATAGGACTTAGTAAAATAACCAAATTCTTCCATTGCCGAAGGGAGAAAGAATTATGCAATTAATAGTGTGTAACCTAAGTGCAATGTCATATTATTCATGTTACTCATAATTGCCGCACAAGTGCTTTCTCCTTTAGTAACGAGAGGAGAAGCCTTTTCATTCAAAATAAAAGACATGACCTTTCCCTTCTGGAGGGAGTGAAGGTTGATACATTTCGGAATAAATTGTAGACAGAGTAATAAACTGGACTCTTCCCTTGCTGAAGGGAGAAAGAGTCGTTACATGATAGAAATGAAATTACAAATAACACTTCCTAAGGTTCATTGCATGCCACACCCACGGAACTTCTTTGTCTTTCATGGTAAGGAGCTTGTATGAGCCATTCTGGTATGCTTCCTTAACACGGTATGGGCCTTCTCATGTAGGAGCAAGTTTTCCCTCCTTTTGCACCCTGCTTGCTTCGTTCTTTCGGAACACAAAATATCCTGGGCAGAATGTGACTGGGCGAACTCGCTTGTTGTAGTATTGTTCCACCTTCGTCTTGTACTTTGCTTCTCGGATAGCTGCCATCTCTCTTTTTTCTTGTAGTAGGTCCAAGTTTATGCGCAGGGTATCATCATTGTCCTTTTCATTGATCATCATTGTCCGATAGGTGGGCATTCCTATCTCAGCCGGGATAACTGCTTCCGAACCATACGTGAGGCTGAAAAGAGTTTCTCCATTGCTTTGCTTCAGTGATGTCCGATGGGCCCACAATATATGCGGTAACTCCTCTACCCATCCATTCCTGATTCGGCCAAGTCTTGTCTTAATGCCTTCCAAGAGGGTTTTATTAGCCCTTTTAACTAAACCATTTGCTTGGGGGTAAGCTACGGCCGTATTGATCTGCTTAATCTCCAAATCCGAACACCAACTCTTGAATGGGTCATTGATGAACTGCTTAGCATTGTCTGTGACTATTATCTTTGGAATTCCAAATCGGCACACAACATTGTCCCAGAAGAACTTAATAACTTCCTTTCCGGATATTTTCACCAATGGCTTAGGCTCCATCCACTTGGTGAAATAATCAATGGCGACAATTATGTATTTCACGTTTTCGGATGAGGCTGGCAATGGGCCCAAGATGTCCATTCCCCATTGATAAAATGGCCATGGTGCCATGATAGACTTGTTAGCCCTATATTTTATGTAGTCGAACAAGAATGTAATAGGTCATCTTAGTCGTTATTGGTCTTGTATAGTAATAGGTTAGTCGTGAAAAGCGGGCTTGGACTTTAAGCTAATATTGTCTTTGTTAGGGGCTATATGCCCAAGTGAAAGCCAAGCCCGGCCCAAGATGAAGCCCACAAAGGCCTTAGAGCCGTGGCATATATAACCCTCTTCCACATGTGGAAGAGGGTGTTGGTTCATTTCATAAAACACCTAGTTTTAGTGTAAACCTTCCACTTCTCTCTCTACTTTCTCTTTCTACTTTTCTACTATTTCTCTCTCTAAATCTTGTGTTATGGATTGAATAGGGATTAACATTTGGTATCAAGAGCCTATAGTGGATAGGTGATTGAAGATTCGTGTGTGGTGTTCTTGATTTTTCGTGGCTTGTTTGATCTAAATCTCACGTCCCAAAATTTCTTTTTGTGTTTTTATGGTCTTTTCTTGATACAAATCATCTACATACTAGTAGTAGTGATTTGGGTATCTTGGTTTTGGCTAAAACACAAATCTTTTGGATCAAAAGTTGCGAAACTTCTTGTTTTTCTTCATTCCGAAATTCAAGCAGGTGTTACCATCGGAAAGTACAAAGTGTGAGGCTCGATCGCAATAATCCAAGGATTCCACTTTGCGATCATCCTGATTTCGATACCTTATTCCGATCTGGATATTCCGATCGTACATTGCGATCTGGGATTCCGACGGGTTTAAGGGATCTTTGAGTCGTTACTCTGCCAAATTTGTTTCAGCCATATTCCGATCTGAACATTCCGACGGCACATTGCGATCTGAACATTCCGATCTGAGCATTCCGATCTGACATTCCGATCTGGACATTCCGATTTGGACATTCCAATTTGACATTCCGATCTGAGCATTCCGATTTGACATTCCGATCTGGACATTCCTATCTGAACATTGCGATAGATCATTCCGATAAGTATTCTGATGGACATTCTGATGGATATTCCGATGGATATTTTGTTTGAGTAATTTTTAGACTTAGCCACTATCTAGACTAGTTTCGGAGCATAGTTTACACGAAGATTAAAAAAAAAGAGTTAAAATTTTTAGGTCAAGTAAAATCAAATTTTTTCCCTACTAGTTTTTGGTTATTTCTAACTCAAATTCAAAATTTGGCGATACAAAATTTTTCGGCTTACCGTTTTGTCAGTCTGAGGAATTTATTGTCGGACTGAGAAATGTTTTTTTTGAATTTTCGGAATTTCAATTTTAACCACACATCATCACAACAAATCCACTAAGATCTGCAATTCATCCACAAGTATTCACCATGTCTAACAACAACATCAACATTGCAACTGCTAATCAAATTCGTTTGGAACAAGGTGGCAACGGTAATCCACCTGTGCTCACTGCCGGTTGCTACGTTCAATGGAGATATCGTTTTCTCAGATTTCTCGACGGAAAAGAAAACCGAACTGCTCTTCGTCACTGCCTTGAGAATCCACCTCCAGTTTTTGAATTCAGACCAATTACAACACAGGCAGAGGATGGTACTTCATCAACTATACGAGCTATGGAGGATTTTGACACATGTTCTGCTGAGAAAAAGAAACTCCTCCAAGCTGAAGCTGATGCTGTAAACTTCATACTCACTGGAATTGATAATGATATCTATTCCACAGTTGATGCATGTCCTAATGCTATGGAAATGTGGAATGAAATTCATCGATTGAAGCAAGGTGAGTCGATCAATGTTCAAGATCTCGAGACTAATCTACTTTGGGAGTTCGGAAAATTCACATCTGAAGATGGTGAATCCATTGACTCATATTACTCGAGATTCTACAAAATGATGAATGAGCTTGTCAGAAATCAGTGCACCATCTCCAATCATCATGCCAATGTTTAGTTTCTACTTCAACTCAAACCGGAATGGCAAAGGTTTGTGACTTTGGTTAAACAAAGGGAAGATATCAAGACCATCTCCTATCACAAACTTTATGATATCTTAAAACAACATCAGAATGAAGTGAATGAACTAAGGGCTGAAAAGGCAGAACGGTCTGCTAATTCTATTGCTTTTGTGGCTGCTACTTCAACAAAACCCGTTCCCCGTCAACAAGCACCTACTCATTCCACAAAGTCATCAAGCTCATCCACCAAACCTCTAGTTGCTTCTAAACACAAAGCAAAGGCAATTGTCCCCACTCCACCTCCAAAGTATGAAACCGAGTCAGATGGAGACAGTGATGATGAACAAACTTCAAGGGACAAGAAGATTGAAGAACTCATGTCTTTACTCACCACAAATTATAAGAAGATCTACAAACCTACCAACAACAACCTCAGATCATCATCCAATGCTAGATATAAGGAAGTTGATCATGCACCTAGGTATGATCGTGATGCTAGGTATGATAATCAGAGGATGCTGAATCAAGTTGGGGCTATAGATACTGTAGGCACTCCGGTTGTGCAGAAGACTAGGATTCAATGCTTCAACTGCAAGGGATTTGGGCACATGGCTAGGGAATGCAAGAAGCCAAAACGGGTTAAGGACTCAGGGTATCACAAGGAAAAGATGCTGCTGTGTAAGAAAGAAGAAGCAGGAATTCCACTCACAGCAGATGAAGTTGACTGGCGTGATGACACTAATGATGAAGCCGATGATCAAGAGTTAGAGGCACATTATGTGTGCATGGCAAAGATTCAAGAAGTGATCCCAGAGACTGATGATACTTCTGGACCCATCTATGATTCTGAGCCACTTGAATAGGTACCATCACATGATAACAATAATGTGTTTGCTAATGAACGACGACATCCTGAGCAACCCGAAAGCATCAATGACACATATGTAATGGACACGGAGGATAGCAATATCTCTACGGATTCACAGCATATGTGTAATGATGACGGAAAAGCTGTTCAGGATACTGACTCAGATGAGGACCGTGATTTGCTTGTGTCTATTATTGATTTTTTAAAACATGAAATTGAGGAAAACAAAGAGGCTAATAAACATTTGAAGCAAGCAAACACATCCTTAGCCGAGGAGATAGACAGGCTTAAAGAGTGTGATTATGTAAAAGAAGCTGATCGACGGGTTGCAATAGCTAATGGTTTGGTATATGAACATAAGGTGCTCAACGAACAATATTGTTCTGAAGTAACACACGAAATTCATATGTCAAAACAGAAGATATCGGAACTTGAAGAACAACTGCTGCTACATAAACTCCAAATTACCGAATTAGAGTCGGTTAACAAAGAACAAACTGAGATTTATAAAACTCGTGAAGAAAAGGATATTGAAAAAATTCTTGCTTTGGAAAAAAGAGTCGACACGTTAAACAACATTGTTTACAAAACGGGTCAGTCTATTCAAACTATGAATATGCTCAATAGAAATGTGAAAACGAGTTTTGTCAAGCCTGAATATCTCAAGAAAGCTCAAAGTACCAAGCCTGCTCTTTATGATATCGGTTGTTATGTTGATAATCTTGCTCTTATGCTTTCCCCTGACTGCGACGAAATCATTCGTCAACAAGAAGAAAGTCGATCAAACTTAAGTGATTTAATAAACCTTTCTGATTCTAATAATTATATTAAGTTTGTTCCTCAAAAAGAACTTTCCAAAGAACAAAAGATGTACAATAGTGTTCCACCACCAAGTGATGAACCCCAAAAGAAAGTTTCTTTAAAAAGGAGTTTCAAAAAGCAATCAATTTTGTTAGAAAAACAAATTTTAGATGAAAAACGTAAATGGGATGAGAAAAGCAAAAGTGTTCAGCAATTTGAGTTTATAAAACAAGGGGTTTTAAATTTGTACAAAGGTGTCGTCGACTATGAAAAAGTTTCTAGAGATACCATTTGGAATATTAAACCTAACCCACAAGTAGAAGTCGTCATTCAACAATGCATTGTTCCAACCATTGATGATCTTTCAAAAAATGTGGAAATGTTTTATAATGCTCTCATTGAGGAAATGTTAACTGATTTAAGCTATGTCAAATCTCTTGAAGATGAAGTTGATTTTCTTCAAATTAAATTAAAGACACAAGAACACCAACTTTCTAACGAAATTGATCGACTTTCTAAGGAATACTTTTATGCTGACCATCTGAATGCTATACTTGGTGTGTATACCGATCTTGATCAATATTGTCATGTAGCATGTCTAGTGTCAGAATCGGACGAGAAATGTCGCAATCTTAAAGTAGAGCTTTCAAAACAAATTCAGTCATACAACAAACTTTCGAAAAGCTTTTCTCAACTTGAGAAACACTCCATTTCTCTTGAACTTGCTTTACAAAAAGGTGAAAAATCTCATAATCATAAAAAGTGTCAAGAAATGTCAGCTTCTTCATTTCGTCTACTAAATGAAAAAGATTTCGAAATAAATGATTTGAAAGCTCAGCTAAAAGAAAGGGACATTGCCATAAGTGAGTTACAGAAACTCATTGAGAAAATGAAAGGAAAGTCTGTTTTGGGTAAACCATCCGCTGTTCGTCAACCGAATGCGGTTAAATGCCCTAAATCATCTATTTTGGGACAATCCCCACAGACTTTGCTAAGATAAGAAATGATAAGAGCACTAATGTGATAGCACCTGGAATGTATAAGATGAACACTAGGTCCACTCAAACTGGAACAACGCAGTTACCTCAGAATACTAGGAAAACTAATCAACGTGTGTCTTCTTCTACAAGAGTAAATCCCACTACTAGTGTTAGCGGACCACAGCTTAAGAGCACTAGAATTGAAGATAGAGTCATGCCTAACAATAGTCAAGGGAAGAAGAAGGAAGTAGAAGATCACCGTAGGAATTTTATGTTTTCTAAGAATAAAACGTCTGTAACTGCTTGTAATGACAGTTTAAATGCTAAGACCTCGAATGTTGAAGTTGTTTGTGTTGAATGTGGAAAATGTGTTCGTACTTTCAATCATGATGCTTGTGCTCTTAATCATAATGGCGTGAATACTAGAACTAGGAAGCCTATTCCTGTGCCCACTAGTACTAGAGAACCCACAAGAACTTTGAACCAATCCACTGATCAACCACTTAAGAAACTAAGTGCGTTAGACTCCACTACTCTGCGTAAACAAAACAGATTAAAGAAGCTATATGAGAACATGATTAGGACATGTACACGGGGGTATTCGAGATTTACACCACCCGGATACAAATGGGTACCTAAGTTAACTACTTTAGTGATTGGGTCTAGGAATATTAGCTTGCCTGTAGACTTTGCATCTAGGCCCACTACTATTTTGGAACCCGTTTCTATCAAGGGATCCCATTTGTCAAATGCTACATTGTCTTCTAATTCTTCTGCAGCTCGTCGAAATCATCCTATTCATAATGGACTCCGGGTGCACAAAGCACATGACGGGCAATCTCAAGCTTCTCATTAACTTCGTGGAGAAGTTTCTGGGTATGGTGCGGTTTGGAAATGATCAGTTTGCACCGATACTCGGATATGGAGACTTGGTTCAAGGGAATATCACTATAAAACGGGTTTATTACGTCAAGGGACTGAATCACAATTTATTCTCTGTTGGTCAATTTTGTGATGCGGATTTGGAAGTGGCTTTTCGGAAATCTACTTGCTATGTTAGAGACTACGATGGGAATGACCTTCTTACAGGTTCTCGTGGTTCTGATCTCTACGCAGTAACTCTTCAAGACACATCTTCAACAAATCCAATTTGCTTAGTGGCTAAAGCGTCATCATCTCAAGCATGGTTATGGCATCAACGATTGTCACATCTCAACTTTGACACCATCAACTTGCTTTCGAAGAATGATATTGTGACCGGTCTTCCTAAGTTGAAATTCGTCAAAGACCATCTTTGTTCTTCTTGTGAGTTGGGGAAAGCAAAATGGAAGTCTTTCAAAACAAAGACTACCTCAAGCTCAAAAGGACGATTGGAACTTCTACACATGGATTTATGTGGTCCCATACGTGTCGAGAGTATTAACGGGAAAAAGTATATTCTCGTGATTGTTGATGATTACTCTAGATACACATGGACTTTCTTCTTAAGGTCCAAAGATGAAACACCAGAGGTTCTCAAAAACTTTTTCAAGATGATACAACGCAATCTTCAAGCTCAAGTCTTAACCATAAGAACGGATAGGGGTACTGAATTTTTGAACAAGAACTTGCAATCTTACTTTCAAGAAGAAGGCATCAAACATCAAACGTCTATTGCTCGAACTCCTGAACAAAACGGAGTTGTCGAAAGACGGAACCGTACTTTGGTTGAGGCTGCTCGAACAATGCTTTCTGCTTCAAAATTACCGCTATTCTTCTGGGCTGAAGCAATTGCAACTGCCAGTTATACTCAGAATCGTTCTCTCGTTATCCCTAGACATGAAAAGACACCTTACCACATCATCAATGGCAGGAAACCTACTGTCAAACTCTTTCACGTATTTGGATCTTTATGCTACATCCTTAAAGACGGTGAGAATCTCAACAAGATGAAAGAAAAAGGTGATGCATGTATTTTTGTGGGGTATGCTACATTGTTGAAAGGATATCGAGTCTATAACAAGAGAACAAAGATTATTGTCGAAACAATTCATGTGAACTTTGACGAATTGCCACAAATGGTACTTGATCACAATAGCTCAAGTCCCGCTCCTCAATGTCCAACAATGGCACCTACACACAACAGTGTACGTCCCGTGCAAGAATGTCAAGAAAATACTCCTACAGCAGACTCGACGGATACGGCACAAATGAATGAGTTGGTTGATTTATATGATCCAATGTTTGATGAATATTACTATGGAAACAATCAAGTTGTGTCAAAGCCTTCCGCTGTCAATACTGCTGATGCACCCGCACAAAGTCAACCAGACACAACTGCATCTACTTCAGCAACCGTTGCTCAAGAGACAATTCCAGTGAATACTCAACAAACTCAAGCAACTGTCATACAACCAACATCACCAACCGTCAATGCTGAAGGAGGAAACAACAATCAAGCAGTCGATGCACAACCTGACGATGAAGAATTTATCAATTCGTTCGGTACACCGGTACACGAAGTCGGAGAGTCTTCTACTCAACATGTTGATCCGTCCAACATGCATACATTCTACCAACCATATCCATCCACTCACCATTGGACACGTGATCATCCATTGGAGCAAGTCATTGGAAATCCTTCAAAACCGGTTCGAACACGCAGACAACTCGAAACCGATGGCGATGTGTGTATGTATGCACTCACCGTGAGTTCAACTGTACCTACAAACATCAAACAAGCCATGACTGATCATGCGTGGATTGAATCAATGCAAGACAAAATTCATTAGTTTGAATGCCTAAATGTTTGGGAACTTGTTGACCGACCCTATGGAATGTCAATTTTAGATTTCAAATAGATCTGGAAAAACAAACTGGATGAAGAACAAACCATCATCAAAAACAAATCTCGTCTTGTGGTTAAGGGATACCGTCAACAAGAAGGCATAGACTACGATGAATCATTCGCTCCAGTCGCTCGTTTGGAAGCAGTCAGGATATTCCTTGCTTATGCTGCACATAAGGGCTTCACGGTTTTTCAGATGGACGTTAAAACTGCTTTTCTCAACGGTCATTTGAAGGAAGAAGTGTATGTGAATCAGCCGGAAGGATTCATCGATCCTCATCATCCTGACAAAGTCTATCATCTCAAGAAGGCTGTATATGGACTTAAACAAGCTCCAAGGGCATGGTACGAAGAACTTTCAAACTTCTTGGTGTCCAAAGGATTCTCCAAAGGTTCTATTGATCCTACTCTCTTTACTAATAAATATGGGGATGACATAATGCTGGTGCAAGTTTATGTTGATGACATTATTTTTGGTTCTACGAACCCAAAACTTTCAAAACGTTTTGAAAAATTAATGTACAACAGATTTGAAATGTCAATGATGGGGGAGCTAAAAATCTTTTTAGGCCACAAGATTCATCAGTCCCCACGTGGTATCTTCATTAACCAAGCTAAGTATGCTCAAGAGATACTTAAAAAGCATGGTATGACCTCATGTGCTCGCGTTGGTACACCATTGTCGACCACATCCCTAGATGCTGACTTGTACTCATACCCCGTAGATCAAACGCGATATCGCAATATGATAGGGTCACTTATGTACCTTACAGCCAGCAGGCCTGATATTCATCATGCCACATGCTATTGTGCACGATATCAAGCCAAACCTACTCAAATGCACCTCAAATAGGTTAAACGGATCTTTCGGTACCTTAAGAATACCATTCACATGGGACTCTGGTATCCGAGGGAAACCGGTTTTCATCTACCGGCTTTTTCAAATTCTGATCACGCAGGTTGTCTTGATAGTCGTAAAAGCACTTCTGGTAGCATATAATTTCTAGGGGAAGACAAGCTTGTCAGCTGGTCGTCAAAGAAGCAGGATTGCACTTCGCTCTCATCAGCTGAAGCAGAATATGTGGCTCTATCCGCGTGTTGTGCTCAAGTCCACTGGATGAGAACTCAACTCACGGATTATGGATTCCACTTTGATAAAATACCTATGTATTGTGACTCAAAGTCGACCATAGCCATATCTTGCTATCCGGTTCAGCACTCCAGCACCAAGCACATCGATGTCAGATATCACTTCATCAAGGAACAAGTGGAACGCGGCATCGTGGAATTATACTTTGTTAGAACTGAGTACCAGCTGGCAGACTTGTTTACAAAAGCTCTATCGAAAGATAGGTTTGCGTATCTCATTGGCCGTCTTGGTATGAAGTATATGACTCCAGAAGACTTGGAGGTTTTGGCAAATGAAGCTGCTTGATATACTCTCACGATGACTTCTAAGCACATCACAGCTTAGGACTCGGATCTCAAATAAGGAAAGTTTATCACAGACGATAACTTATCCTTCTCAACGAGAAATTAATATTTCTCGGTCATGAGCTTCCTATAAAAACATTCAAAGTTTTTAAGTTCATGAAAAACGATTTCTAAGTATATGTTAGCTTAGACCTCGAACTTCAACTTAAGGAACGTTTATCACGGATGATATCTTATCCTTCACAATAGGAAATTTATTTTTCTCTGTCATGAGCTAGTCACAAAACAATCAAAGTTTTGAGCTCATGAAAAACGGACCCGAAAGGGAGTGTACGTTTCAGTACGCTTTCCCTAAGCAATAGAAGAGAAGTCTTCTATCCGGATTATTTTACAACAGTTGAACACAATTTTTCAAGAATTTCTCAAAAGGTTTTTCTAAATCTTTCAAAATTGTGTGTTCAACACTCCCTTCCTCATAATAGGTTTTTATATCTAAAAATATCATATGTTATTTTGATCAATTTTTGAGGGGGAGCGTTTTAAAATCAAGCCTTTAATGTTGTTGGGTAAATCTCTAAAATTGTCATATTTTATGTATCCAACACATTCCTAAAATGATATTAAATCTGTCATATATTATCGGTAAAGGCATCTCAACTCCGTACCTCAACATATTTTGTGGTGTCGTTTTTCTAAAATTTTGTCAAAATTTGTCTCAAGACACACATATATTGTTGAGGGGGAGCGACCCGACTGAAATGTTCCATGATTCATGCGTGCACGCATGTTTCTCTCCCATCGATTTTTTGGAAAATGTCATATTTTAATCAATTGGTATCTCTAACATTATATTTTTATATTAGAGATAGGGGAGAAAATGTGATTAAAATGTAATATATCGCAACATGTGATCTTAAAGACTCAAGTGCAACTCTTTCCTTCACATGCCAAACTATTTCGTATATCGATGCATGTGTGTAGGGGGAGCTTTTCGGAAATGTAAAACTTTCAAGTGTTAAAAGTTTTGATTTTTATCAAACACTTTGAATGGTTTTCAATGGTTTATGGTTACGATCTATACCCAAAACAACATACTATCCACGACGGAACGATGGAGTCAAAAGGTGGTTTAGGATAGGAAACTAAGTCCTATGATCCAACCAGAACCGGAGGGATCTACCCAAGGACATTCCATAGCTAGAAATAGTTGTCCTTAGGAAAGATAGAGTGGAATGAAGCTGAATGCGGACCAAGTACTTAAGTTAGCACTGGAACAATCACAACAAGGTGCTAATGATAACGTATTGGTAAACATTGAAGGAGTTGAATATTCTATGCAACTTAGGCAGAAACCGGGTCAATACATCTATTGAAGACAAGTCATCATGGACCCAGTGATGCAATGCATAACCCTTCCCAGCCATTCGAGTTTCTCTCAAAAGAAACTTGTCTCATTGTCACGGAGATCAACACGTATCTATTGACTTTCTCACTCCGAGTCAGTTAATATTGAAAAGGTGGCAGTCTGCTCCAGCCTCCGATTACCAAAATGCACTTATTAAGTCTAGAGCCAAACGAGATCAATCTATTATCTCATTAGGACACAATCGAGTCCTACGCATTATCCTTGTGATATTGCCAGAACATCTGAGTGATACGATTCACAATGAAGATGGAAGTCATGCTTGAGCCAGCATTAAACAAGCTCATGGTAGGTAACTTGTGCGATTCTACACGAATCAAACTTGTGAGAACTGGAAAGCAACTAAGTTTCGATTCTTAATTGATTCAAACTTGATTCCAGGTTTCTTCACAAAATCCGTGTGATCTTGCCAGAACATTCAGAGTGACACTCTTTAGTGTTCACAGTGACGAATGGAAATCCTTCCAGTGTCAACATCAAACAGCACTGCGGTAGGTAACATGCAAGATTCTTATGAATCGAGCTTGTGGCAAACTGGAAAGCAACAATGGTGTGATTCTTATAGAATCAAACTTGTTCCAGGAATTCTGAATTGACGACTCTAATCAAACGGATAACCGTATCCTTTTTGATTCACTTTTTACGTTCGCAGTCTGCTTTGAGACGGTCGAGTAAAGATAACTGGCTACTACCACCGGGAAACCTTGTCAAGGAGATTATTAATCGAATCTACCCGATCACAGGTACGGTATTTAATACCGTTTAACGTTCTTCACCGACCGGAGGTAAAACGCTACCGAGTTAGGGTGAAATGTTCAAAGCCATTTCATCCTTGTCTGTATATGTTACTGTATATCAAGAAGGTGGCGTAGCTGTGTAACCAATGTCGATTCAGAAGTCACAAGAGCACAAGATGGCGATAATCAAGATACCTAAGAATGTAATAGGTCATCTTAGTCACAAGGAGTACAGATCACGAAAACATGAAGGAACAAAGCCGTTACAAACAAGATCAAGACCAAGATACAAGACCAAAGCAGGAAGATCTCCTCTACAAGAATGTATTCACTCAGTCATCTTATGCTTTTTAAGCTTTTTAAGATGACCGATACATTGGGGGAGATTGTTAGCCCTATAGTTTATGTAGTCGAACAAGAATGTAATAGGTCATCTTAGTCGTTATTGGTCTTGTATAGTAATAGGTTAGTCGGGAAAAGCGGGCTTGGACTTTAAGCTAATATTGTCTTTGTTAGGGGCTATATGCCCAAGTGAAAGCCAAGCCCGGCCCAAGATGAAGCCCACAAAGGCCTTAGAGCCGTGGAATATATAACCCTCTTCCACATGTGGAAGAGGGTGTTGGTTCATTTCATAAAACACCTAGTTTTAGTGTAAACCTTCTACTTCTCTCTCTACTTTCTCTTTCTACTTTTCTACTATTTCTCTCTCTAAATCTTGTGTTATGGATTGAATAGGGATTAACAAGACTTCATCAATGTCTTTGGCAATCTTGCTACCGGTGCATGAATTTGGCATGAATCGCATTTCTCTAGTTCCTCCCTTGTATATGTGTGCATGGTTGGCCAGTAATACCCATATCTTAAAGCTTGTGCCACTATCGATCTTGGCTTTAGATGCATGCTACATGAACCCACGTGTATCTATCGAAGGACATAATTGGCTTGCAATGGACCCACGCACCGAAGCATTGGTTCTAGGTATCCTTTTTTGAACAATACTCCATCAACCATTTCATATTGGTGTAGCTTCAGCCTTAAACATTGTGCTTCATTCTTATCGGTTGGCCAAATTCCATCCCGGAGGCATTTAATAATAGGGGTCATCCAGTTGTCATTCACTTCTTCCACTATTGTGTTTACTTCGTTCCGGTCGGTAGACCTTTCGTTCATGACCTCTACTAGTACTTCTTTTGTTAAGTGGTCGAATGCCAACGTTGCTAGTTTGCTTAGGACGTCAGCCTTCTGATTCTTACTCCTTGGTATGTTTATGATTGCAAAATGAGAAAACTTTGGTATTAAGGCCTTTGCTTCGGCTAGGTACTTTATCATTCTGTCACAGCTCGCTTCGTATGTTCCGTTGATCTGGTTTGCTACCAACTTTGAGTCTACTCGAACCTCGATCTTTCCTACTTTCATTTGTATTGCAATTCTCAAACCTGCTAGAAGGGCTTCGTATTCTGCTTCATTGTTGGTAGTTTCAAAATTCAACCGGAGAGTGTAAGTGTATTCGGTTCTGGTTGGGCTGATGAGAACCAATCCGGCTCTTGCACCTTGGTGTGACAACCCTGGTTTTGAGGTTCGTCACTTAGTTTTATTTTGTGCTAGTTACGTGTCTTTACGTGTTTATGTACTTATTGGTGTGTATTGATTGTGGTTTGGATATCGTTTCCGGTACGGGGTACCTTGTGAGTGAAACGATGTGTGATGATTTCATGTTCATGAGTTCACATGGTAGTGACTATGAAATGAGATGGTGTTATTTAGTGGTTTTACGTATACGTATATGTATTATAGAAAATCGTATTTTTACGATTTACGGTTTAGCATTTAGAGGTCTCGGATGAGGTAATTAGTCATATGGATATTTTTCGGGATGGTTTTAAGTCATTTAGGACTTAGTTATAGAGTTTATTTCAAAATTTGAGATTTTTTATAAAAGTGTATATTTTACGTCTTTTACGGTAAAACGCGTAAATTTGACTAGTTTTACGGTTTTGAGGTTTTGGAGGCTTTAGGAGCCAAAATAAATTAAGACAAATTAAGGTAATATTATTAATACATATATTAATAATAAAAAAGAAAAAAAACGAAAATTATGGGTGTTGGGTCGGTTATGTGACGCAAGGAAAAAAAAGGAAAAGAAAATTAATTATGGTAAGTTGTATTGGGCTAGGACTTGTTTAGTTATCTATATAAGATTTTTATTTATTTATCAAACAAAAAAAAACATCATTCCCTGGAGATCAATCATAAACTCACGGCATTCAAGTATTTTTTAGGGTTCTTCATCAAAATTTGGGTTTTCAGAAATTTAAGGTAAAACATGTAAACCCTTTTCATTTAATTTGTTTTTAATCATGTGTACATCATCTTATGATGGATTTAGGTTAGGGTTTAATATAAAAACAGTAAATTAATGTTGTATTAATCATAATATGATGATTACATAAATTAGGGCTTGTAATTAGAGGGATTAGGGTTAATTAATTAGGTTGATTTTGTTAAACCCGTTTTTAAAAACTGGACAGAATTTTGAGTCAATTGTTTTGATCATATCGGGAGTTCTAGAAACATTCAAGATGCGATCCAAGTATCCTTGAAAAGGTAATTGAAGTGGCTTTCCAATTCAAGAAACGAGAACGAAATTGGAGGTCGGAAAGTTGGTCAAAAAAAGGTTACATCAGTCGGAGGTCAAAACAGTTTTGAATTCAGCCTGTTTTCTTTTTAAGTTTTGGGTTGTTTGGGGTACTTAGGGTTGCATTGGGATCTTCTCACGAACATGAGAGATGGTTTATATATTGTAGTAAGTATCTGCACTTGGGCTAAGGTTGTGGTTTAGAGTAAGACCCTTTAATTGTAACAAACTTTTCATACGTTTAAAATCAGTGAATTCTGGATAGGTAGCAATATATATACATATATTGGAGCCTTAACAGTAGCTTTAAGGTTAGGGCAAGTGGGAGGTTTTAGCTAACATATGTAAAAGTATGAATATTCCTTTTACAGAAACCATGGGTATGTTTAAGTGGACGTTTGACTTAAAGTTTTGAGACCTAAAAAGTGGGACTGTTTTGTGTAAAATATGAACGGGATAGTTATTAAACTTAACCAAGTTAAGGACTTGTTAAGGAAGGGTAATGGGGTGATTAGAGATTATCAATGAGGTATTTATATGGGAATAGGCTAGATGTCCATCATAGGTTGATGAGCCACCTTAGTGATTGGTTCATGTATTGATTGCATGTTTTTGGTTTGTTAGCTTGTTGCTAGTGCGAGGAATTGTAAAGAAGCAATCAGGTGAATTTCATAGTCCCATGTCTTTTAATGATTTTGACTTCCAGATGGGATGGAAGAGACACTTTTTGGTTTTATAACTTATGCTGTGAATGTTTTATGATTGGTAATGGACTTGTGTGTGCACTTATGTGATTAACTGCTATGTGATTCTTGATTGTGTTTGTGTATGATTTGGATCAGAAAGGTACATAGTGTGATCATCTATGGGACCAATGGTTAATGACAAGGCGGGGCCTTGGGATAGGTACATAGGTGTATGGGCGCCTATGGGACCATGGTGTTTGGTAAGGCTGGAGGCCTTGGAAATTGTGGTTGTTGGTAAGGCGTGATGCCTTGGAAATTGTGGTTGTTGGTAAGGCGTGATGCCTTGGAATTGTGATGATTGATTTATCTTGAATGCTAGTTGTTAATGCATACTTGTAGCACATTGTCCATATGTTATTGTGTTGACGGTTTTTATTCACAGCCTGTAATTGATTTAGCGTTGGAGTCTAAACCTATGACTCTCGCCAACTTTATGTTGACGTGTTTTAGTGTCTCTTTCAGGTGTGAATGTGTTTAAGCTTGAGGATAGAAGTGGCTAGACTTAGATGCCTTAGGATTGCATATAGAAGGAGATCCCCGTTCCTTCTTTGTTTACCTATATGTTTGTTTGGTTTATGTTCATTGTTTGTCTTGGGTAAGTGGTAGGACTGTTACCTACTTACCTAGACTCCTGCATTTGATGAGATATTGTCATGACTTTTGTGTCACCATTTTATGACATTTCTTATTTCATATAGTTATCTCTATAGACACGCCATGTTGTGATGATATCCATACGTCGCGCCCCATATTCCGCCATGGTGGGGTGTGACAGAATGGTATCAGAGACAATGGTTATAGAGAATTAGGTTGCCTAGTCGCATAGCCTAGTCTATAGCTTAAGGGTCCCTACATATAGGCGTCATAGGAGTATGTGTGCATTTTATAATAATTGATGTGTTTGTATGTTATTTATTGTGATGTTTTGACTAGTATGAATTGAACCATAGTATGTTCATACTTAGCCACATGTTATTTTCTTTTCGGGTGGTGACTAGTGGAGGTTGAACCATAATCATCCACGCTAGTCATTGTTGTATTTTGCTTAAATTGTACATTATAGTACATAATTTGGTACATGGTAGTTTCTATCTTTTTTTGGGTTATTTTATGTACCTGAGGTATAGTATTTTCCTTTTGATGTTTAAGTCATGTTCCCTAAGAATCATGTGGTGGTTCGAGTTAGTAGGAGTAGGTGGATATGAAGGATTTTATGCTGTTTCCACTCTTATGGGCGACATGACTTATAACTGATTATGTTTTCGTTTTGGATTTAGTCTAGGCTGTTTTAGCTAGACTATGGATTTTTGTATTCCAAGGGTTTTATTATGTTATTTTTATAGATGGAGTTTTGGACCTTATTGGTTATGTGGTTATGAGCTTATGTGAGTAGATGGATTTATGTGTTATATGTTGTATTGATTCTTATAAGTGTCATCATAGGAGGGAGTGCATTGGGGAAAGGGTAATTGTATAAGTATGGTGGCCAACATAGTTATACAAGTACCACAACTTCAATGGGTTCTCAAGTATTATTGCATGAAAGAGGGTTAGTACATGCTTGTATATGATGAGATGTAGAATTTGGGTATACGTATAATTTATGGGTTAATGTAATGGCTGCCTATGAGATGGCTATCGTTCTTTTTGTGTTATATGTTTTGGGTTATAGTTGTGTTGTGTGATTATGGGGTCACACGATATGGTTTGGTTTTGGAGGTGGGCTTTATGCCTTGTTGTAGCACGGTGAGATGGTGATTACTCATATGGAAAAAACGAGCGTATAAAGAGATTGATTGACTTGACATGTATGATAACGAGTATGTTTGGGAGATTCAATAGGTATACATATGCGGATGTATATATACTAATAGATGTTATGTTATGATTTACGGTCGTTCAGTAGTTATTATAACTTGAACGTACCTAGTGCTCTCTTGTGTTTAAACAATTTATTAGTGCTCGAGTTTGGTGAAGTTTCAACGACGTTTTGAATCTTTTGAAGTGTGTCTTGTAGTGTATTGTTTGAGTTTCGTATTTCACGTGTACGTTTTACAATCTTGTTCTTGGTTTTGAGTCTATTGAAATAACTTGGGATTTCTTTTGAGATAATGAAATCTTTTGTGTTGGGTCTTACATTTCTTTTGGTCGGTATATATTGAGAAAAGGGGGACTTGGAAATCTATTATAGGGTTAGATAGTTGGTTGTATTCGGTAAAATAAGGGTAAGGTGTTGAAGTCGTGTTTGAAACAAGATGTAACATAAGATTTCATTTTAATCAACACTTATTTATTTCAAATTCTAAAAAGACTTTCTTTAAAATAAAGCGAAGTAAAAATTTTTTCTACTTACATACTTTATATTATTGGGTTTAACCGATTCACGTCATTTATAATTATTAATACGAGGTTAAATTGAGTTTATGAAGATTACACATACAATTATATCTTTCATTTAAAAGGATTGCATTAATCACTAAGTTTATTCTTTAGTTTTTTTTAAAACAACTGGTATAAAATTGTTTTGGTCATAACTTGTTCGTTTTTAAAGCTTTTTGGATGATTCAAAAGCTTAAAATTATGTACTCGGAACGTACTTTTCAAATATTCAGAATGTATAGTCATGGGAGGTCAGTATCTTGGCCGAAATTATTGTACAAGTGTCAGGTTAAAGGTTGAGTTTGAATAGTAGTTTATTTTTTGGGATGCACGGGATACCTAGTTTTTGAGTTGAGTTTTGAGTTCGTCAAGAGGGTTGTTTGTAGATTGTTTGAGTCACATAGATGTGGGAGGTAATAATAAATAATAATAATAAAAAAAGATATATATTCTTTGGAAAAGTCGATCGTTTGCACGGTTTAAATAATATGTCGCGGGGCGTAATACGTTTGGTTGCCATTGGGTGTTTCTTGGATTATTTTTCGTTGTCATGGGTCATTTTGAAGTGATACACATTTTGGGTTTGAGTTTTCTTTTGAGTCTCATGGTTTTTGACTTGTTTTAACTGGTGCACGTGAAATGTTGTTAGTGATCCGTGGGTTTGATTCTTTGTATCCGGTGGATTCAGGATGTAGTTTTGGTTTCGTATTGTTCGGGAGCGTTGAGGTAGTCGTATGAAAGACTTGTTCGCGCCTACACGATTAAGTAGGTGACCATGAGAGAATGGTCGGAATACCCTTAGTGGGGAGGAAAGAAGTTCGTAGATGAACTAATGTGGTCATGGGGTCTCTTAGGAGTACCAAGGAGATGAATAGAGATTTATGGGATACTAGCACCAGTAACGCGGCATAGAGAGTGTTGGAAGGGGATACAATACCTCAAAGGTATTTATGATTGTTCGTAGGGTATGTAAGTTTTCTGAAAATTTCCTGAAATTTAGTAGGTTTGCCTATTACTATGAGGTAGAACCATAAATAGAGCAAGTAGGGGAGGTGAGAGGAGTTGTAGTTAGTGCCTTTCCAAGGCAAATCGTTGATGGAGTGATTTAAAAACAAGAGCTGTTAGAAATTGCAAGGAATGCCGGATAAAAATTGAGTTGCTTAGTAGTAGATTGGATGTGGAAAGAAGTTGAGTGGTCCGATGAGAGGAAGTACCAGTCTTTTAAGATGCGTGTAGAATTTGGCAAGTAGAACGAGGTAGGAATTTATTCGTATTGCCGCTAAGAGAGGGTGTAAGGAGGACATAATTGAAACTGCTAAGGATGTTGTATGAACGCCTTGGGTTTACGTTTGTGCATGAACGTATATAAACGAGTTGTCATCGGGAGCATCGACGACATCTCGATCTACTCAAATTTGAGAAGGAGAGTGAGGAGAATTATGTGTTGGTTTTGGAGTGGAGTTATACGTGAGATTTTCGAGTGTGAGTTTTAGTATTAAGTTTACCATGATGAGTAGTTAGAGATGATGGCATATCATGGAACCAGCAAGGGGCGAAGTGAAGAAGGATGAGGAAGCATTTTAGAGGCTGAAGAAGTGGAATGGATAATGAGCCGATCTTGGCATTATCAGAAGGACTGGATGAATTCGCGAAGCATGACGATACGTGGAGCAAGGATTTAGACGCGTACGAGGACGACAAAGAAAGGCGATCGCTTATACGTTGCAGGAACTGAAGATTTGGAAGAACTGGACAGACTTAGTTAGTGGAGCTGGATTGTTATATCTGCCTAGAATGCTAGATGCATTTGGTTTACGAGACGTAGAGAATGATCTATACGGATCATGAACGTCTCCAACACCTATTCAATCACCTTGATTGAACATTTGGCAAAGGTGGTGGGTGGAGTTAAGTGACGAAAGAAAATTGCAAGGCCAAGTACCATATGGGAAAGGCAAGCATGGTCGATGAGACCTGGAATAAGAAGAATGAGGTAAAGCTGAGACGAACTTGAACTATAGGGATGGCGTATTAGGGCGGTTGGGATAAAGGATATAGGTTGCACGAGTTGAGTTGTCTAAAGCAGAGAACGCGTCAACGTGTATGTTGCGTGGCTTGGACAATCGTATGGAGAAAAGGGACGTAGACTATACTTTCTACGTAGATAGGAGTAACTTAGAAAGAGCGATGTAAGGACGAAGTTGGTGAAAGGGATACATAATGGGGAGGAGGAATATGTACGACGAGAGTTGGGTGATAGTCGATAGACTGACTAATTCATCTCATAATTCAAGAGGAATGGGAAGTCACATAGTTGAAAAGTTGGAAGGATTACGTACGGACTAAAGAGGGTTGATGAACATGATTGGATATGAGTATATCCAGCTGACTGGAAAAGGAGGGACAAGTGAGATATTTATACAATCTTAGGAGTCACACCGAGGGCATGAGTGATTGATTTAGAGGGAGTTAGGAAACTCTTTAGCGGTGGCTGAGTTTTCATATAATGATAGTTATCATACTAGAAGTCGATAAATGCCATTTGAGGCACTATATGAAAGGATAGGGTGAGTTGTCCCTATTGTGGACTAGAATTGGTAAAAGAGGCTACTAATGTGGTAATGATGTTGTAGAAAGGATGAGAGCAACAAGGGATGCTATGTAGAAAAGGAGGAAACCACTAGAGTTAGTGACAAAGTTATGTAGGGAGTTTCACCCATAGTAACGAGTGGTATGTTTTGGTAAAATGGAAGAGTTGATGTAGAGTTTTGTAGGTCCATTTATGATCTTTGGAAAGATCGGACCATTAGCTTATGAGCATAGAATTACCTGGGGGAAATGAGTTGTATACATGATACATTTCATGTATTGAGATTGGTAAAGGTTGTTTGAGAATGCATTTTGCGTATACGGTTATTCGGGACTTGTGTTAATAAGAGTCTTTGTTTTATCAAAGAGTCATCTGTGAGATTTATTGACTGTGAGGTCAAGAGTTTGGCAATGAGTTTAATTATTTTTGGTTTGTATATGTGGTATTTTGAAACTTGAACTAAAGTTCACGTGGAAATGAGGGGAGTTCCTTTAGAACAAGTATCCTCATGTGATTTGTTGTTTGTGTGTTTGATCCTAAGGAGTAAATCTCGGGACGAGATTTCTATTAGGAGGGAGTGATGTGACAACCCTGGTTTTGAGGTTCGTCACTTAGTTTTATTTTGTGCTAGTTACGTGTCTTTACGTGTTTATGTGCTTATTGGTGTGTATAGATTGTGGTTTGGATATCGTTTCCGGTACGGGGTACCTTGCGAGTGAAACGATGTGTGATGATTTCATGTTCATGAGTTCACATGGTAGTGACTATGAAATGAGATGGTGTTATTTAGTGGTTTTACGTATACGTATATGTATTATAGAAAATCGTACTTTTACGATTTACGGTTTAGCATTTAGAGGTCTCGGATGAGGTAATTAGTCATATGGATATTTTTCGGGATGGTTTTAAGTCATTTAGGACTTAGTTATAGAGTTTAGATTTTTCATAAAAGTGTATATTTTACGTCTTTTACGGTAAAACGCGTAAATTGACTAGTTTTACGGTTTTGAGGTTTTGGAGGCTTTAGGAGCTGAAATAAATTAAGACAAATTAAGGTAATATTATTAATACATATATTAATAAAAAAGAAGAAAAAAACGAAAATTATGGGTGTTGGGTCGGTTATGTGACGCAAGGAAAAAAAGGAAAAGAAAATTAATTATGGTAAGTTGTATTGGGCTAAGACTTGTTTAGTTATCTACATAAGATTTTTATTTATTTATCAAACACCAAAAAAAACATCATTCCCTGGAGATCAATCATAAACTCACGGCATTCAAGTATTTTTTAGGGTTCTTCATCAAAATTTAGGTTTTCACAAATTTAAGGTAAAACACGTAAACCCTTTTCATTTAATTTGTTTTTAATCATGTGTACATCATCTTATGATGGATTTAGGTTTGGGTTTAATATAAAAACAGTAAAATAATTTTGTATTAATCATAATATGATGATTACATAAATTAGGGCTTGTAATTAGAGGGATTAGGGTTAATTAATGAGGTGGATTTTGTTAAACCCGTTTTTAAAAACTGGGCAGAATTTTGAGTCAATTGTTTTGATCATATAGGGAGTTCTAGGAACATTCAAGATGTGATCCAAATATCCCTGAAACGGTAATTGAAGTGGATTTCCAATGCAAGAAACGCGAACTAAATTGGAGTTTGGGAAGTGGGTCAAAAACAGGTTACATCAGTCGGAGGTCAAAACAGTTTTGAATTCAACCTGTTTTCTTTTTAAGTTTTGGGTTGTTTGGGGTACTTAGGGTTGCATTGGGATCTTCTCACTAACATGAGAGATGGTTTATATATTGTAGTAAGTATCTGCACTTGGGCTAAGGTTGTGGTTTAGGGTAAGACCCCTTAATTGTAACAAAATTTTCATACGTTTAAAATCAGTGAATTCTAGATAGATAGCAATATATATACATATATCGGGGCCTTAATAGTAACTTCAAGGTTAGGGCAAGTGGGAGGTTTTAGCTAACATATGTAAAAGTATGAATATTCCTTTTACAGAAACCATGGGTATGTTTAAGTGGACGTTTGACTTAAAGTTTTGAGACCTAAAAACTGGGACTGTTTTGTGTAAAATATGAACGGGATAGTTATTAAACTTAACCAAGTTAAGGACTTGTTAAGAAAGGGTAATGGGGTGATTAGAGATTATCAATGAGGTATTTATATGGGAATAGGCTAGATGTCCATCATAGGTTGATGAGCCACCTTAGTGATTGGTTCATGTATTGATTGCGTGTTTTTGGTTTGTTAGCTTGTTGCTAGTGCGAGGACTTGTGAAGAAGCAATCAGGTGAGTTTCATAGTCCCATGTCTTTTAATGATTTTGACTTCCAGATGGGATGGAAGAGACACTTTTTGGTTTTATAACTTATGCTGTGAATGTTTTATGATTGGTAATGGACTTGTGTGTGCAATTATGTGATTAACTGCTATGTGATTCTTGATTGTGTTTGTGTATGATTTGGATCGGAAAGGTACATAGTGTGATCATCTATGGGACCAATGGTTAATGACAAGGCGGGGCCTTGGGCTAGGTACATAGGTGTATGGGCGCCTATGGGACCATGGTGTTTGGTAAGGCTGAAGGCCTTGGAAATTGTGGTTGTTGGTAAGGCGTGATGCCTTGGAAATTGTGGTTGTTGGTAAGGCGTGATGCCTTGGAATTGTGATGATTGATTTATCTTGAATGCTAGTTGTTAATGCATACTTGTAGCACATTTTCCATATGTTATTGTGTTGATGGTTGTTATTCACAACTTGTAACTGATTTAGCGTTGGAGTCTAAACCTATGACTCTCACCAACTTTATGTTGACGTGTTTTAGTGTCTCTTTCAGGTGTGAATGTGTTTAAGCTTGAGGATAGAAGTGGCTAGACTTGGATGCCTTAGGATTGCATATAGAAGGAGATCCCCGTTCCTTCTTAGTTTACCTATATGTTTGTTTGGTTTATGTTCATTGTTTGTCTTGGGTAAGTGGTAGGACTGTTACCTACTTACCTAGACTCCTGCATTTGATGAGATATTGTCATGACTTTTGTGTCACCATTTTATGACATTTCTTATTTCTTATAGTTATCTCTATAGACACGCCATGTTGTGATGATATCCATACGTCGCGCCCCATATTCCGCCATGGTGGGGTGTGACACTTGGGCACTGGATGCTCCGTCTGTAAAGAGGGTCCATATTTTTGTTTCGTCCTTTCCAGGTTTTGGAATGGGCATCTGGAAAAACTCTTCTGCTGCCTGACCTATAGGTGCTTCGGTTAAGAAATCTGCCAAGACTTGCCCCTTGATTGCGTTCCATGGTTTATATTCTATCTTGTAGGCCCCCAACTCATCTGTGTACTTGGCTAGCTTTCGGATGCATCTGCCTTGCTTAATATTTGCTTGATTGGTTGGTCTGTGATCACATTTATTTCGTGGCCTTCGAAATATCTTCTGAGTCTCCTTGACGCTATTAGCAAGGCTAAAGCCAGGTTTTCCATAGGAGAATAGTTCTTTTCCGCATCGCTGAGTTCGGCCAATATAATGAATCGGACACTGTCTTACATTCCTTTCAGTAAGTAGCACTGCACTGATTGATTCTTGTGATGCTGCTAAGTACATGTATAGGGGTTCCTTTGGCCTTGGAGTAGTAAAGGTTGGCAGGTTCATGATCAACTTCTTCATTTGCTGGAACGCCTCTTCCGCCTCCGTGGTCCATTTATACTCATGCTTATTCTCCTTTGTGATGTTCTTTAGTGTGTTAAAGAATGGAAGTGCCCTTTCGGCAGATCGTGATAAGAATCGATTCAAAGCTGCTAATTTGCCACTTAACGATTGCATTTCCTTCCATGTTTTCGGTGATTAGATATCGACAATGGCTCTGGTTTTCTTTGGATTCGCTTGTATACCTTCTGGAGTGATGATGTACCCCAGGAATTTTCCTTCTTCTACCCCAAACGAGCACTTAACCGGATTTAACTTCATGTTGATTTATCTGAGGTTGTCAAAGGTTTCTGCCACGTCTGCTAACATGCTCCTTTCATCCTTACTTTTTATCACCATATCATTAATATATGCCTCCATATTTCGTCCTATTTGACTTTGAAAAGCTGAGTCAACTAGCCTTTGATATGTTGCTCCGACATTTTTTAATCCGAAAGGCATCTTGGTGTAGCAAAACGTGCCTTGATCCGTATAAAAGGCTGTTTTTTCTTCATCTTCCGAGGCCATTTGAATTTGATGATAACCCTTATATGCGTCTAAGAAACACTTAAAACGAGATTCTACTACGGACTCAATCTTTTCATCAATGTCCGGTGGTGAGTAATAGTCCTTCGGACATGCTGAATTAAGATTTTTGAAATGCACGCACATCCTCCACGACCCATCACTCTTTTTGACCATGACCGGATTGGAAATGTATGTTGGGTACTTTATTGGTCTGACTATTCCTGCCACCACTAGTTCTTCCACTTCTTTGGTTACGGCCTTGCTCTTTTCGGACCCTAGCATTCGTCTCTTCTGACATACCGGGTCTAAGCTCTCATTAACATTCAAATTATGCTGCATGATTCGTCTCGACACTCCTGTCATGTCTGATGGTTCCCATGCGAAGACATCCAAGTTATCTTTTAAAAGGTTCTTTAGTGCTGTTTGGCAAGCTTTAGTTAGTCCGCCACCGATGGTGGTAAGCTGTTCTGGATAAGCAGGGTTAATCATGATGCTTTCCGTACCAGAAGGTGACTCAACCGTCACGGCCTTATCTTTGGTTGTGGGCATTGGCGCTTGTCTTTTTGCTATTTGTCTGCATTCCAAGATGATGACTGATCGAGAGACTAGCGAGGCTATTCCTCTGGGAGTGGGAAACTGCATCATGGCATGAATGGTTGACGGTATTGCCCGGAGAATTCGGATGCATGTTCTCCCTAGGTTCACATTGTACGGTGACGCGGCGCTAATCACCACGAATTTCATGTGAGTTCTTCGAACTAAGCCATCTGATCCGAAACTGACTTCTAACTCGATCTTTCCTATCGGCTTGACCACCTCTCCAGCGAATCCGACGAGATCAGTTTGTGTGTTTCTTAGTTTTGATTTGATGCTTGTTGGTAATTTCTCAAAATAGTGTTCGAACATAATTTCCACCGACGCTCCCTCATCAACGTATACTCTTCTTACTAGATAGCCTCCCAATTCGGCCTCTATGATGATTGGATCGTCAGACATCTCATCTTCCTCCAGCGGTGGGAAGGTGATTGGGGCTCTCATCCAGCTTTCGGTTGCTTATCTAGCTTTCCTTTTCTCCCTTTCCGGTATTGTTCGGACCATGTTTATTATCTTGTCTTGCCTTGGAGCTTCTTCTCTTCGATTATCTCGTCCTCTCTAGCGTACATCCCGGACGAGGTGATTCAGCTTTCCGGATTCTAGGGCTAGCTCAATTTGCTTTCTCAATTGGATGCAGTCGTTGGTAAAGTGCCCATTGTCCTGATGATAATCACAATAACGATCCATGTTTCCACCTCTTGTCGGATTGTTCATTGGACGAGGAGGAGGTAGACGAAGCTGTGTTTCGGTTGCAAGGATTTCTTTTAGATTCTTTGTCAAGGAACTAACACTTAAGACCAGGGCCACTCTGTTTCGGTCATGGTAATTGTTTCGGTTGTCATTTCGAGGTGGTGGGTATGGTGCCCTGTTGTCTCTGTCCTTGTTTCTGTTGTTGAAGAAATCTCTTCCCTTATATGCCTCTCGCCCATCATTTCTTCTATTGTTGTTCCAGCCATGGTACTTTTGGTTGCGATCGTCCCTTCTTTGGGTGGGAGGGTTGGGCTTTCGGTATGGCTCAGATCCTTCTCCTTTTGGCAGTTCAGTGTTGGCGAATGCTTCTTCGGATCGAACAAAGTCATCCAACCTTTCCATCATTTTGTCCACCGATTCAGGAACTTTGTCTGAATACCTTTTTGCCAGCTCCGGACTTTTAACCGAATCCATAAATGCCGAAATCTTCATGACTTCCGGAACTCCATGGATAAGACCTACTTCGACTGTCCATCGCTCTTTAAAATCTGTTAGTGATGCATTTGCTTTTCTTACAATCTTGGTTATCTCATGCGGGCCCCTATGACATAGCTTTCGGATCGAGTATCTCTTGACAAATGCTTTCCTTAGTTCGGCCCATTCATCAATGCTGTCTGTATCCAAGCTTTCAAGCCATCCCCTAGCTCCCCCTTCTAATGTCTGTTGGAACATTCTGCACCAAACAGGCATTGGCCATTCACCAGAATTGGCTGCTCCGGTAAAGCGGTTCAAATGGTCCTCCGGATCTCCCGTTCCGTCATATGTCTTGACAGTGGCATGCATCTTGTACTCGGGTCCGGAGAATTCAATGATCCTTTGAGTGAGTGGAGATTTGACTGCTTCCTTGAAAGGTTTCTTTAAATCCGCATCAGACACCACCTCGCCTCTTACTATCTTGGTGTTCCTGCTTCCTTCATCTTCCTCGATGAAACTTAGACGGACGGGTTCCACGGCGTTCCGGTTATGCTCCTTGACTAGTAGCCGCAAGGTTGAGATGTGTTGTTCGAGTTGTTTGTGACAACCCTAGATTTTGGATTTGTCACTTTTGACTGTTTGACTTTGATTATGTGCTTAGTGTGCGTTTACGAGCATTCTGTTTATATTTGAGCCTTAGATTGGATGTTACTCATCGTTCGTGTATTGCGTGGTGCATTATATAATGTTATGATGGGTTAGTTCATTCTCATTTGTTCACTTGGATGTAACTATGATAGAATGCGGTGCTATTTTAGGATTTTATGTGTACGTATAAGTATTATAGTAAATCGTAGTTTTACGATTTAGGGTTTAGCGTTTAGAGGTCTCGGATGAGGTATTTAGTCACGGGAATAATTTACGGGATGGTTTTAAGTCATTTAGGGCTTAGTTATAAAGTTTATTTCATAATTTAAGAATTTTCATAAAATTGTATATTTTACATATTTTATGGTAACCGCGTAAAATTGACTAGTTAAAAGGTTTAGGTGTAATTAATTAATTAAGGGATTAATAAAAAAAATATAATTAAGAAAATTAATTATTAAAAAACGAATTTAATAAAAAAATAAATAAAAATATTATTTTTGGTAAAAATAAATTATAAGACGGTGGAAATAAAAAGAAAAAAAGAGAAAAATTAATTATGGTAAGTTGTATTGGGGTAGGACTTTGTATGTATGCTATATAAGCTTTTAACTAAAATCAAAACACATAAAATCTCTGGGTTAAAAAAAACACGCTGATCATCTTCAAGTTTTTAAGGTTCATCAATTTTTCTTGATTTAAGGTAAGTGATCAATTAAACCTTAATTTAATTCATGTTTTATTAATTAATCATGTTTACAATATTAATTAACCATCATTGAGATGACTAGGGTTTTATTAATTTTCTAGAAAATATATTAATTAAGATCTATTAATGATTTTTGGGTTCTTGTTTAATAATTTAGGGGTAATTAATGATGTTTAGAAGGTTAGTGCATAAAGGTGTAAAACAGTCTGATTTTTAGGGCTGTCTTGTGTCAACTGTTCCGGGCAGTAGGTTGCACCTTTGGTCGAGTTTCTTTTTTTAAAAATTAAGTTCAGAGAGTCTACTTTTCAAAAATGTGAGGTTGGTCGAAAATGGAGTTCGGGAAGGTTGTCAAACAATTTTTACAAAAACAGTGCAATGTTCAGGAATAAATTTGGATTTCGGAATTTGAGTCAAAACCTAACCAAACGAATGAGATAGCCAACGATTTTTGATTTGGGAACTCTTTATAATATATATTAAAGTACATGAGGTTTTCAATAAAAGTTATGATGTTTAGGTCGGGATTTTGGTGACAAACATTTAGCATGTACAGAAAATCAGTTTTGGTGAAAACGACTTTTGGCGTAGAGACTAAACGAAAGGGTTAAACGTGTAAGTAGAAAGTAAAATTGGTTTTTGGAGTTCTTAGATCATATAACAGCATAACTCCAGTATGGTAGGAACCAAGTGTGCTGTTAATTTCACTTCATGTGATCGTTTAGTGACTAGTAAACCGTACCGGGAAAAAACTAGATTTTTACGTATAGAATAGCTTTTAGTGGGAGAACTAGATAGTGGGGATTGGGGAATTAGATTCATCTCCTTGATTGTTACTTAACTTGGATGTTAAGACCTGAGCTAAGGGTGTTGTGTATGATTTTATAGGTTTGCAGGAGTGCTAGCTTGATGTGTTATCAGGTGAGTTCATAGTCCCATTTTCACTGAGTTTTTAAATGTTTTCTTCTAGTATGGGATGGAGATGACACTTGTGGTGTTCTTAAAATGTTTTGGTACTATATTTTCATAAATGTTTGGACATAGATGTGTTATAGTGTGACTTGCATGCTTATGTGTTCTCATATGTGCTTTGATATGTATTCTAATATGTGAATCTTGATTGTGTTATGATTAGGATTGGTACATAGATGTATGGGCGTCTATGGGACCAGTTGTGATGTGTGTGGAGCGTGGGGCACGATCCATCCTGAGTTCTTGGTTCTGAGTTCTTGGTTCGTGGGGCACGATCCGTCCTTAGTTTTTGGTTCGTGGGGCACGATCCGTCCTGAGTTCTTGGTTCGTGGGGCACGATCCGTCCTGAGTACTTGTGCATCGTCTCTTCGGAGGAAAGATATCTCGACGGGGATATAGTTCATCTTCCACAGGTGGTGTGGGAAAGATCCGGATAGTGTGGTGTGTGTTCTTTTATGTGTGATGGGATAATTCTTGATTTTTATAGTGTGCTTTGTGAATGGTAGTTGTGATCGGTACATGGTTTAAGTTTTTTTGTGGATGCATGTAACATGATTATCACATTATGGTCCATTACTATAAATTGTTTTTCTTCAACTCATTTACAGCGGATGTCAAGGTTACTTATGATGTTCTAGATAACTTAAACCTTTGTTCTCACCAACTTTATGTTGACAGATTTTAGTGTCATTTTCAGGTGATGTAGTAGAGAAGGATGAGGTTAGAAGTGGCTAAAGTATAGAGGCTGCTAGGATAGCATTAGGAGGAATCCCTTTCCTCTTAGATTTTATTTTGTGTTTTGATTAAGTGAACTCTGTGGTACCTATATGTTTGATGTTTGTTCATTTGTATGTCTATGGTAAGAGGTAGGCATGTTACCTACTTACCTAGACGCCTGCATTGTTGAGATATTGTCACGACATTTGTGTCGCCATTTATGATATTTCAATTTCATTTAGTTCTCTCTATTGACACGCTGTTGTTGTGATGATATTCATACGTCGCGCCCCATATTCCGCCATGGTGGGGTGTGACAGAATGGTATGAGAGACAATGGTTATAGAGAATTAGGTTGCCTAGTCGCGTAGCCTAGTCTATAGCTTAAGGGTCCCTGCATATTGGCGTCATAGGAGTATGCGTGATTTTTATATTAATTGTGTGTTTGGATGTTATTTCTTGCGATGTTTTGACTAGTATGAATTGAACCATAGTAAGTTCATACTTAGCTACATGTTATATTCTTTTCGAGTTTTGATTAGTGCGGGTTGGACCATAGTCGTATACGCAAGTCGTTGTTGGATTTCGTTTGATTATGCTTTCATGTTTCTTTATACATTTTGAATTTTGTCTAGGGTGGTTCAGCTGGATTACGAGTTTATGTGTTTCATGCATTGGCTACGTTATTTTGATACATGGAATTTTGGACCTTCTGTTATGTTGTAGGATCTATGTGCTTATTTGAGTTAGTAGACTGATGTGTTATGTGTAGTATTAATTCTTATAGGTGTCATCATAAGAGGGAGTGCATTAGTGAAAGGGGACTGGTATAAGTATGGTGGCCAACATAGTTATACAAGTACCAAGACATCAATGGATTCCAAAATATTGTTGCATGAAAGAGGGTTAATACATGGCTGTTTATAGTATATGCTGGATGAATTTGAGTGTACGTATGCATATGCCTAGGAATAATTCCCTTCTACTCACCGGTTGTATTCTTGGGATGGTTTGCTAGCTTGTTCCTCTTCGAGATGTTTAACTTCCGTAGTAGTACATTTATCGAGTCCACATTTCATGTGTTCGTTTGTACGTTACTTTTGCCGTGAAGGATATTGAGAGGGTGGAGATTTCTTTTTGAGGTAACGATTTCTCTTATTTTGAGTCTTACGTGGTAAAAGAAATGAAATTTGCAAATAGTTAAAATCATTGTTGGTAGTCGGTGAAATAAGGGTTAGGTGTCGTATGCGTGTTTGAAATAAGATGGAATATAAATTTTGTTTTAACATATAAGCATAGCTTGTTTATAAAAAAAAATTGGTTTTGATCACCTAAAGTTATTGTTCTTTAGTTAAAATTTTGTTCTTATTTAATTATATATGTTAAAATCATGTAATTAATCATATGATGGGTGAGAGTTTTAATTTTCTGGAAATAAAATATTGTAGGGCTTGAATTTGATAATTAATAACGGGTTTTTAGGGTTTAAAATCGTATTTTTATGGTATAAATCGGAGTAGGCAGAAACTGTCGCTAACTGTCAAATTCTGTCGCTAAACTGTCAGAAACTGTCGCTAATGCCTAGGCAAGTTTTAGGTAAAAATCGTTTTGGTCATATCTTGTTCGTTTTTAAAGCTTTTTGGGTGATTCAAAAGCCTAAAATTATGTACTCGGAACGTACTTTTCAAATATTCAGAATGTTTAGAAAATGAAGGTCAGTAGCTAAGTCTAACTAATTGTACAAGTGTCGAGTTCAAGGTTATTTTTCAGACAACATGGTTTAAACTTATGTTTTGGGTATTTTGGGTTAATGAATACTTGGAGGGTTAACATAGAGATGAGTTGGGATAGAATTTGATATTTATTTAGACCTTAGAGCACATGGTTATATCTTGATGAGTTTTGATTTATGGTATTTATGAGTAAGACTGAAATTGGGGTGACAGTTTTAAACCCGTCGAGTTATGTGATGGCTCCTAACTTGGTTTCAAGACAGTTCTTGTTTGATGAGTTGCGAGATTTAGTTAGGTTGGTTACATAACTTTATGGTTTCAATAAGTTTTCTTGCGGACGGTTATGGCTCATATGTTGTTGGTTGAGATTATTTTAGTATAAACTGAGTTCACGTTTGAACGTGAAGGTATTATCAAGGATATGTATCCTCGTTTGTTTGTTGAGAATAAGTTTGAGTTTGGGAGTAAATCCCGGGACGAGATTTCTATTAGGAGGGAGTGATGTGACAACCCTAGATTTTGGATTTGTCATTTTTGACTGTTTGACTTTGATTATGTGCTTAGTGTGCGTTTACGAGCATTCTGTTTATATTTGAGCCTTGGATTGGATGTTACTCATCGTTCGTGTATTGCGTGGTGCATTATATAATGTTATGATGGGGTTAGTTCATGCTCATTTGTTCACTTGGATGTAACTATGATAGAATGCGGTGCTATTTTAGGATTTTATGTGTACGTATAAGTATTATAGTAAATCGTATTTTTACGATTTAGGGTTTAGCGTTTAGAGGTCTCGGATGAGGTATTTAGTCACGAAAATAATTTACGGGATGGTTTTAAGTCATTTAGGGCTTAGTTATAAAGTTTATTTCATAATTTAAGAATTTTCATAAAACCGTATATTTTACATATTTTATGGTAACCGCGTAAAATTGACCAGTTAAAAGGTTTATGTGTAATTAATTAATTAAGGGATTAATAAAAAAAATATAATTAAGGAAATTAATTAGTAAAAAACGAATTTAATAAAAAAAATTATTTTTGGTAAAAATAAATTATAAGACGGTGGAAATAAAAAGAAAAAAAAGAGAAAAATTAATTATGGTAAGTTGTATTGGGCTAGGACTTTGTATGTATGCTATATAAGCTTTTAACTAAAATCAAAACACATAAAATCTCTGGGTTAAAAAAACACGTTGACCATCTTCAAGTTATTAAGGTTTCATCAATTTTTCTTGATTTAAGGTAAGTGATCAATTAAACCTTAATTTAATTCATGTTTTATTAATTAATCATGTTTACAATGTTAATTAACCATCATTGAGATGATTAGGGTTTTATTAATTTTCTGGAAAATATATTAATTAAGATCTATTAATGATTTTAGGGTTCTTGTTTAATAATTTAGGGATAATTAATGATGTTTAGAAGGTTAGTGCATAAAGGTGTAAAACAGTCTGATTTTTAGGGCTGTTTTGTGTCGACTGTTCTGGGCAGTAGGTAACACCTTTGGTCGAGTTTCTTTTTTTTTTAAATTAAGTTCAGAGAGTCTACTTTTCAAAAATGTAAGGTTGGTCGAAAATGGAGTTTGGGAAGGTTGTCAAACAATTTTTACAAAAACAGTGCGCTGTTTAGGAATAAATTTGGATCTCGGGAATTTGAGTCAAAACCTAATCAAACGAATGAGATAGCCAAAGATTTTTGATTTGGGAACTCTTTATAATATATATAAAAGTGCTGGAGGTTTTAAATAAAAGTTATGGTGTTTAGGTCGGGATTTTGGTGACGAACATTTAGCATGTACAGAAAATCAGTTTTGGTGAAAACGACTTTTGGCGTAGAGACTAAACGAAAGGGTTAAACGTGTAAGTAGAAAGTAAAATTGGTTTTTGGAGTTCTTAGATCATATAAAAACATAACTCCAGTAGGGTAGGAACCAAGTGTGGTGTTAATTTCACTTCATGTGATCGTTTAGTGACTAGTAAACCGTACCGGGAAAAAACTGGATTTTTACGTATAGAATAGCTTGTAGTGGGAGAACTAGATAGTGGGGATTGTGGAATTAGATTCATCTCCTTGATTTTTACTTAACTTGGGTGTTAAGACCTGAGCTAAGGGTGTCGTGTATGATTTTATAGGTTTGCAGGAGTGCTAGCTTGATGTGCTATCAGGTGAGTTCATAGTCCCATTTTCATTGAGTTTTTAAATGTTTATGGGATGGAGATGACACTTGTGGTGTTCTTAAAATGTTTTGGTACTATATTTTCATAAAGGTTTGGACATAGATGTATTATTGTGTGACTTGCGTGTTCTCATATGTGCTTTGATATGTATTCTGATATGTGAATCTTGATTGTGTTATGATTGGGATTGGTACATAGATGTATGGGAATCTATGGGACCAGTTGTGATGTGTGTGGAGCATGGGGCACAATCCGTCCTGTGTTCTTGGTTCGTGGGGCACGATCCGTCCTGAGTACTTGTGCATCGTCTCTTCGGAGGCAAGATATCTCGACGGGGATATTGTTCATCTTCCACAGGTGGTGTGGGAAGGATCCGGATAGTGTGGTGAGTGTTCTTTTGTGTGTGATGGGATAATTCTTGATTTTTATAGTGTGTTTTATGAATGGTAGATGTGATCGGTACTTGGTTTAAGTTTTGTTGTGGATGCATGTAACATGATTATCACATTATGGTCCATTACTATAAATTTTTTTCTTCAACTCATTTACAACGGATGTCAAGGTTTCTTATGATGTTCTAGATAACTTAAACCTATGTTCTCACCAACTTTATGTTGACAGATTTTAGTGTCATTTTCAGGTGAGGTAGTAGAGAAGGATGACGTTAGAAGTGGCTAAAGTATAGAGGCTGCTAGGATTGCATTAGGAGAAGTCCCTTTCCTCTTAGATTTTATTTTGTGTTTTGATTAAGTGAACTTTGTGGCACCTATATGTTTGATGTTTGTTCATTTGTATGTATTTGGTAAGAGGTAGGCATGTTACCTACTTACCTAGACGCCTGCATTGTTTAGATATTGTCACGACATTTGTGTCGCCATTTATGATATTTCAATTTCATTTAGTTCTCTCTATTGACACGCTGTTGTTGTGATGATATTCATTCGTCGCACCCCATATTCCGCCATGGTGGGGTGTGACATTGTTCCTTTGTGAGATTCTGATTATTTGGTGAGGTCAAGTAGATCGGAAGGTTAGGACATGTCGGAGTGACAGGAGGAGTAGGACCTGTCATTCTAAACAACTGGTAGATAGAATATCAAGTCCCACGGATGGCGCCAAATGTTCGTGCAATTTCTTGCGAGGATCCGAATGGTAAGACCGGTTCGGATCTGGTGTGATGTACGTTTCGGATTACCTGAAACCAAAGAACGCGTTAGCCTCGTCTGGGTGTGAGAACCCAGACCAAGCTCCGGCGTGAAAGTAAGTAAAGGGTAAAAATCCGAGGAGGCATATGAGAGTAAAATAATATAAGTAAAAAGTAATAAGGGTAAAAGAGTTAACCTAAACCTTGAACCCAAAGGGGTATTTATACTAGTCTAATCCCTAAAAGGCCGAGAATGATGATGGACCTTGGTTGGCCCGATTGGGGACACACTTCCTATTTTATAGGAAGTGTGTCTGTTGAATTCTCTGTTGACTAGAGTTGACTCCTTCTAGAAGAGTGCGTGTGTTCCGGATCCTTTAGCCACGTTCCGGATCAGGTCATGTGTTCCGGACACATACACGAACAGTCAGCGGAGTGGTAGCGGTATATGTCAGTATAGTGGTAGCTTCGATGGTGATGTACGGTGACGGAGGGGAGGAGATCCGACGATGGTGGGAGATGAGAGTGTTTGGTTTGTGTGTTTTGTTTTCTGTGTATCTTTTTATTAGGAAGAGAGTTTTATTTATATCACTTTTGGAAGGAGTTTTACAGCTTATTTGGTTTCCTGAAATACACGCTCAACCAATTTTTACACTCTTCCGTTATAATACAATTTGAAATTTGTAAGCATTAAAGTCAAAGAAGGTAAAGCTTACAAAGGAAGGAACAAAGGAAAAATTCAATTTTCAACAAATAACATCCAGCCTTTATAATTAGTTAAGATAAGATATGCAATCTTATGATGTAAGGACACAAAAAAACAGTATCTCTGTTATCTTTCAAGATATCGGAGCTTTAGGTACAACCCATAACAAGTTAGTTATCCTCCGGTTATCGGTCACGCACCGATGATTCGGAGGGATCCCACTTAATTTTCTTCCGCTTTATTGATTTCAACAATTAGGCTTTTTTTATCCAATAAACCCTAACATCCAAAACCTTAGCCGTCATAACACATCTCCTATTATATTAATTTAACATTTAATAATAGTTTTTCTATCATCATCGTTACTTTTTGTTTACTGTCGGAGATCATTGACATTTATCGAATATAGTTGGTCAAAAAATGCCGCTCCTAACTTAAAGGCAAAGCAAGCCACGCAAAGGAGGAAGCCGCAAGCAGCGACAACTACGCCGTCGAATATAATTTTATTTCCGTGTCTACAAACAACAAAGAAGATGATAAAAGAAGGTGCTTTCAACATATATTCCAGTTTGTCCGTCAAAAAGCCTCCCGTTCAAACTGTGGGGAGTGTTAGATAATACAGTTGGCCTAAACCTTATTGTGGGTTTGAGTCCATTAGAGTTAGGTTTTGGTTAGCTTGTTTGTAAAGCTACATTATAAATACATATGCAATCTTATGATGTAAGGATTATTTTCACTGTTCTTTTGTTTATATGTCGATCAGTATAATTTAACGAACTTTAGTTTATTTTAACTTGTTTATGTTTAACATAAAAATTCAAAGTTTCTTTTATACAAGATTTGCATTTTATGTTAGAATGATTGTTAAATGCATAAGTTTTTCAAAGACTTGGTGCATCCAATATAATATAGTTTTTACAAAAGAATTGAAGTCTTCCAAGTCTTTGCAAAAAGCTTTACAAAAAGCTTTTGATACAATGACAAAAATACATCTCAAACATTTTTAGAATTATGAAAAGCTTTTTGTAATTGTGAGTGCTCTAATTAAAAAAATAGTACCTGTTAAAAATCAACAACTACTAGAAAAAGTATAGCTCTATTATTGGTGACCATCTTTTCAATTCTAGAGATGTGGAGTAATCTGACTGCATAATACATATTACCCTAGTTTTAATATTGAAATCCATATTGTTTTGTAGTAGTTTAGTATTATGAAATTAGTTTTAATCCTCATGTAAGCATGGAACTTGAATAAAATGAGTAATAATTTCGTTATCACGATTTTATGTATACATTTATGTTTTTAAGAACATCTAGTAATATTTATATGTTTAATTATATTGTTGTTTTACTGTGCACCGTATAAATTAATAAAAATTCACATCAGTTTTTATTTTTCGAATTTCATATTTTTTAATTTCGATATTTATATTCTAAATAGTTATCACTTAATTATCAATCAACAAACCATTTACATCAATTTTACACGTGCACGATTTATAAATTCATGATTTTTCAATGCTTGATAATAATTTATAAAACAAAATTACATTTTTAATGATTAAATAGTTACGATCCTCGTGGACCCGCGAGTTTTGTATGATTTTTCATTATATGATACGTAGTAATATTAATTGATATTTTGTATAAATATTTGTTGCATAAAGGTTTTGACTTTGTTTGACTGAAATGTTAGCTATCATTTTCTAGATATTGTGTTTAGTAACACGTAAAAACCTTAGAAAAATATATGTTGTTGTAGTATGTAGAATCTCCTCTATTTTTTTCATCTCACACGCTTATCTGAGGTCCTGCATTCATTCTGTTAATTATATCCATGTTAATAATAATTTACGTAAATTGTGTTGCTTGACTTTGTTAAGTATCAAAATATAATAAACAATAATTTGTGTATTTATTTAAATATTTATAATCAGGTGATTTGTTAATTTTTTAATATAACTTATATGTTATATTTTTAAAATATAGTCTAGACGATATAAAGTTTAAAGGGTATTTTGTTTATTTTATAAAGTTACCAAAAATATAGAAAATTATAAGTTTACACTTGAGTCTATCTAATTTATTTAAAATTCAACCACTAAAATTTTATTAATATTATTTTCCTTATTTAAGTTTTTATTTTCACAAATTTGACACACTTATCTTTGTGTGTTTTATCAAATTCCTCCATTAAAATTTTTAATTTTGACTAAATTGAATTCAATTTTGACTTTATTCAACCAATTACATTGCTCTATTTTGTTTATGTGTCAAAATCAAACAATTTGATTGGTTCAATTATTTTTTCTACAACTTCCACTTTTTTTTTTGAATTCTTAAATAATCTGATTCTTTTATTATATATAAGATTATGAGTTATAAATACCACATTATGCACTAAAGTAAACTACACCATATCATCTGTACTAAAGTGATACTTCTTTCTCATTTATACATATTTCTAACATTTCCGTAATGATTATTTAATGATACTCGAAGTGTTGGGAATCTAAGTTTGTTAAATTTCTCTTAGTCGTATATTTAAACTTAAATAAAGTTGTGTGTTATCAACTTTCCTGTGCTAAGTCAACAGGCAAGTATCACAAGACTTACAGAGAACTTAGTCTTTGTGAGCAATCACAGAAGAGTCCATGCCAGAGACATTGTCAAGGAAGTCGAAGATTACTTGAAGACACACTCATTGGCTGTGATGGATAACAACCAAGATGTATCAGAGACTCTCAGTGGTTGAGTGTTAACAGGGGTGACAATACCATGTTAACACTCAGTACACTTTGGACAGACCTTAGTGTTTAGGCGAGAACTATTTGGGCGGGACAAATAGTTGCTTTGAAGTAAAGCAGCTTGAAGTCCGAGTTATGAAGAAAAGGGAAACTATGTCAACTCTGTTTCCCTAAAGCGTTGTAGCAGACTACCAAGAATAGAAGAGCATCTTGTGACAGATGTTTGACTTCACCTATCTTATTTAGTCGCTATCAACTCAGCCATCAATGTCAACCTCGTACCACTATGAATATGGAATGTATCATAGAGTTAATGTTGTTCACTTCGTTAGATTTCACACATTAACTCTCTTGAACTTGAAGAACATTCAGCTGTGCCTATTTTCTTAAGTTCGTTGGCAAACTTGTAACTTGTGCAAGTTTACTTGTCCAAAGAGTACACAACACATTGTCATTAAACTGTGTGATCCATGACACGTTGTAATACTTGTTATACAATAATAAAGTCTTACGTTTGAAAAGTAATTACTTGTGTTAATTATCCTTTTTGTCGTTTCAGTCTTGTATTAGGGACTGTCAATTGGTATCAGAGCTGTGTTTGATATTAAAACCTTCATAAACATTGTTCTAAGTTTTATAATCAAGATCCACCATGCCTGAAACGAGCAACACTGTACCACCACCACCGTTAACTGGGAACAACCAAGCACAAAATAACACACCTACTGTAAGAACTCGTACTTTCCCAGCATTATTTTATTCTTTTATTCATGTTTCTTGAATTTTCTAAAGTATTATATTTTCTTGTATTCTTATATGTAAATCCTGAGATTATGATAATTTTAATAAATTATACTTTTAAGTATTTTCTGATCAATGATAATACTTTACTTGGAATTATAAACTTTTTATTTTATTTTTCCACATTTATTTAAATCAAAGTTTTGATTTAAAATCACCCGCGTACATTTTACAACGAGTTTACTCAAAATCAATGAACAACGAGAATTCCTAGTGATCGCGATACCGACGGATGCCCAAAATTTTACATTTCATTATTGATTGTTTCGATAATTAATATTTTCGACGAATCGTTTTAATTACGTATCAAGTCGTGTCGGGAAACCATAATATCATATTTATGATGCATTTTAACTTCTTAAAAGTATATTTACGAAACCCGAGCCTCGTAAATATTTTCAAGATTTACTAATAACCATTTTCTACCCTTTAAATTATCAAATTTCTTTTAAGTCCTAAAGTTTCAAACTTGACAAGTTTAACCCTTCACCTACCCAACATATATAAACTAATTTTCTTCCACTACAACACACATATAACCGTTTTATAACAAAAATCAAACACACCACCCCTCTCCTCCTCCCCTTGCCATGAACATCAAACCAAAACACCCCTAGATCAACTTTTTCTACATTGATTTAGCTAAAACAAAAATTAGACCACATCTAGTTTTTCAAAGATGCTCCTAATGATACAAAAATCTCCCACATGCATAAATTTTTAAGTTTTCTCATGATCTTATGTTGGGTATGTGTTTTGATGATCTTGCATGTATTGTTTTTGGTAAGATCTTCATGTCTTGATGCTAAAAAGTTATATTTTTGATCTTTGATTTTTGTTAAATTTAACATGCAAGTGTTTATGAATTTGTTTTGTTGATGGGTATGATACTAGGGTGATTTTAGAGGTATGGGAATGATTAGATTTGGTTAGAAATTGATTTGATATGATTACTAAAAGTGTTCATTACATCAGTGGGTTAAGGGCTGTTTTTCGTGGGTTTAAGATTGGAGATAGGCTGAGATTATATGATTTTGTAGTAGAATTTTCCGAGGCACTCGTTTTGATATAAGATAGAGCTTCTAACTCATTACAGATCAAAAGTTATGCTAGTTTTATTATTCGTGTACCGGGAGACGCAAATCGACACAATCCGAAATTGTGGCTGATTTTGGGTCGACTCTCGGGGACTTTAGGCATGGTTAGGTAATTGATACTACTGATTTTCAAAGTTCATAAACTTAAGATGATGATTCTAGTAGTGGGTTTAAAAGGCGGATTGTCAAGATAATACTTTTAAAGTGGTCTAAATGGTTTTATGAAACAAGTATACAATTCTGTCCCAAATTTTAGAGTCGAGTAAAGTGTTGAGCTGATGGTTTTAAAGTGTGAACTTTGGCTCAAATTTTAGCAAGGTATTATATAGGTTATAAGTGACCTTGACGCCAAATTTCACCTAAATCGGACAAGTCTAGATAGGGTAGATCGGTGTGTACATTCGGAGTGTACTTGCTGATTTGTATTTTGGACACATAGTTCAATGCTCGTGTGGCGTGAGTATGAGTATTCACTATTGGACATGGTGACTTACTCATGTGTTTAGTCATCATATAAATGACTTAGGTACTGGTCTGAGTGATGTAAAGGGATAGTTTGACTTGCGTTGACTTGGCGTCTTATGACGGGTCAATTTTAAAAGTGCAAGTGTTTAAACGAGTAGCGTTGGATAAATGGGTTAATATGGATTCATTTGGTTCGTGTCGTGTCATGAAATATGAATACTTTGAAAATATTTGAGTCATGTTATATTTGGTATATATCAACATTTGAGTTCGAGTCTTAACGCGCGCCTTATTTTGATAGGTTGCGGTTTTCGTATTTCCCGGGCATCCATATCGTCGGTGATCGTCTTATTACTACTGTTTCTACTCAGCTTTTGAGTACCATGATTTACTTACCTCGTGGATAAGGTGAGTTCATAGCCCCTTTTACTTGTACATGGTTTCTAAACGCGGGGTGAGATTTTACATGGTGGGACACAACGATTTAAAAACTATATGCTATCCAGAACTTGTATGCTTTCCAGACTTCCATTATTATTATTGCTTTTAGTCCATAGCCTTAAGTCTCCTTTCCTGATCATGAACCGTTAATTTACTTGTGTTGCTAAGCGCGAATGTTCTGGGTGGATCCATCGGGATTGACTATTGTTGGGAATAAATTATAGCCAGTCTACTTGAGCGCTGACAAGAGTAAAACAAGCGTTGACAGGAGTAAAACAAACGCTGACAGATCAAGCGTTGACAAGAAGAAGTCAAGCGTTGACACATTGAAGACAAGCACTGATGGAAGGATATGATCTACACGTTTATTATATTCTAGATTAGTTCTAGTAAAGATAGGAACAACAATGTATTTTCTATATTTATCTTTACCTAGAATAGTTGATACGTAGATTATTGTACAAGGCTTCTTATGTCTATAAAAGAAGTCCTTTAGGTTATTGTTCAATAATAAGTTTTCATACGTTAAACACTTTCATTGTAAACAAGTTTGATATTATTAATCAAAGTGAAAGTTTCTTTACATCTTGTGTGTTCTTGTTTAAGTGTTAATTCCGCATAACACTTAGATTGTCATATACATATACAAAGGTTTCTCTAAGTGTATTACTTGATCTAATCTCGTATACATAAAGCTAAATCGATCTAAGTTTAGGATCAACAAGTGGTATCAGAGCTTGTTGAGGAACTTTTGATCTTAAAGAACACAAGAACCCTAAAATCACCAAAACCCTAATTTTCTCAAAACCCTAACAACATCATGTCAAATCCAGAAATAACCTCTTCCTCCTCACCTTTGCCAAACATCAAGATTCCCATGCTTGATGCAACCAACTTTGAATTGTGGAAATTCAACTTTGAGCAATATCTAGGGATCTATGACTACACACTCTAGGAGATTATTGAATATGGAAACACATTCAATAAAGCTCAAAAGATTGCTAATGCCATTGCTGCAAGAACAGCTGTTGTTGTATGTTCAGAAGCAGATAAGAAAGAAAAGCCTGATGATGGTAGAGTTGTGTCTGCTGAAGACATAGCAAAGAAAAGGGTTGATATGAAAACCCTAAACATTCTGAAAGTCTCTTTGGGACAAAAGAACCAGCATAAATACAGAGGTTATGAATCTGCTAAGGACCTTTGGGCAGCTCTTGAAGTTGCATATGGTGGTAATGATGACACTAAGGAAGAGAAGAATAAGCAACTCATGCATGATTATGCTGTCTTCAAGGCTCAACCTAATGAGAAGCTTAGCAGTGTGAGAAGCAGATTGCTTGACATTACAAGAAAATTGTCCTTCATGGGGACACAACTTGGTGATATTGACATTAATGCCACTTTTCTTAAAAGTCTTGGTGAAGCGTGGAAGAGCGAGGCAAGATCTATACTTGCCAACAACACTCACAAAAGTTCTACTTTTGATGATATCTACAACAAACTGAGGCTGTTGGAAGATAAAACTCTCTTGGAGAATGGAAGCAAGTCTACCAACAGTAATATGGCCTTCTTCTTACATAGTGAAGGTCAATTTAATCAGAAGGACTCTTACATGCATCCAGTTACTGGATCATCATGTGTCAACGCTGGAACATGTCCTGTCAACGCCTCTTTTTCAGACGCTGACACATACAAAAGTAACTCACCAAGAGTCAAACCTGCTGGTTTGGATCTAGATACTGTATGTGCTTATATTGCTTCTTTGCCCAATGGTTCAGTTGTGACAATCTAACATTTTCAGGTAGTAAAATATTTTCTCGTATAATATTTCGAAACTTATTTTTGTGTTGGTTGACGAACTCACAATTTACGGATTTAAATTTGGGCTTACGTGCATAATTTAGCGTCTTTTACGACTAAACCGGAAACCTTAGGATTACGTATTTACGTTTTTGAACTCCGTTTTTGATGAGACAATTTTTATTGGATTTGTTTTGTGACGGTGATTCATAATTTATAAAATGTTTTTCGTAAAACGACCCGAGGGCACGCAAATCGAGAAAACTAGAATCGAGAAATACCCGTAAACTAGTGAGATGGGACAAAACACTTTGTCCCACCCCACTAGCAATATGGGACGGCCAAACTTGACACCACAACCCTTAGGTGGCATCAAGTTTAGCTAACTTACACCAAGTGTAAGCTAGCTTACACTTTAAGCTTTACAATACCACTTAACACATCAAAACAAGCAACTTGTTTCATTTCTATCATTTCTCGCATGCAATCCACTCCAAAAACTCTCTCAACCCTCCCTTGTGCCGTCCACTATAAGCCAACAAACACCATCTTTGATCTTTTCTAGCCATAAACCACATGTTTACTAGTCCTATTAAGGTGTTCTCTTGAAGCCTTGATCATTTGGTGGCCATATTAACAACTTTGGAGGTGATTTGCTTGTGTCCTAGGGCTGATTTTCCAACCTATGCTCTTGATATTTGATGGTCTTGGAGATACTTGTTGTGTTCATCAAGTTCTTGTCTTCCTAAAACAAGAAATCCACTTGAATTGGTAAAGAAGATCATCCTCTCCATTTTTCTCTTGTTATTTTGTAAAGAACAAATGTATTTTCTTTCATTTTGTATATGTATATGATGTATATATGATGATAAAAATGTTGTGTGGGGATCAAGTGTTGATAAATATGCTTAAAATGATGATAACTATAAGAAATGAAGCTAAAATCTTGACTATTTAGTTGGCTGTATAAAAACAGTAGATAACTAAAAGATGAACTGATAAAATTGCATGGTTTGATCCATTTACAGTAAGTAGATGATGTTATACACATGTGAGAGTTGGCCATGCAATGGAATCAAATTAATGAGTGAGATATGATCAAAACAAGTTAGGTGGTATAATCTGAATAAGCAGTTTTGTAGGGACTGTTAAGGCAACTTAAACTCAAAATGGGCAGTAGCTATAACTAAGTTATATGTAGCACATATTATGAAGAACATGTCATCAAAAAATGAGCTTCTAAGTCATTATAGAACTCTAGATATGGTAAAAATGGTGAATATGAAGTTAAAAATCAGATTTTGGAAATAATGTTTATTATTATTATATAAGCACTCACATTATAATTTATAAAATGTAAAAATATAAACCCACTAACTTATAAAACTTATTTATATAAATGTATAAAAGGTTAATTAAATGGGTAAATTATATAAATGGTGGTAAAATAATATTTATAAGTAATAAAAACTATAAACTTGATTTTTACGACTTTTTCGGCTATCGCCGTAAAATTAACGTTTTTCGCCAAATAAAACTTAGACGACCAAACCCGTCTAATGTAAAGTTTATAAAAGTTATATACTGATGTATAGATAACTAAGACAAGTAAAAACCGATAAAACCCGAACTATAAGAATTACGGACATTTACGAGCTAACTAAACATATTGGACTTAATAAGATAAAAACTTGTAAAAAGAATTATTTGGGCTTAACCCATTTTGGACCAACATGAAAAGTATATATACTGATCATATAGGTATAAAATGGATAAAAACAAGTTAAAGAACTTATAAAAGACTTAATGGACTTAAAATAGGTAAAATCGGTAAAACTAGTGAACTAGCAAGACGTTACCAAGACGTAAACGCTAAAATGAGTAAACAAGGATGTATAAACCCACTTGATCATCATCATATGTACAAAATCATCATATGTATATTGTTATTTTGATAAAAGTCATTGGACCGAGTCTAAGACCGATTATTATTTATATAGGTTTCCGTGACCGAAGCACGCCCGTAGCCGATAATCCGCCTTTCATTAACAACGTGAGTTCATAGCCTCGCACTCTTTTAAATGTTTTATAAAATGATTTGTAAACCCGCGAGGGAGATAACATGCTAGATTTTTCTAAAAATAGAACACAAGTAGTCCCGATTGTATGCTTAATGATATGGACCCGAATGATGCTATGACCCTATATTTGAGACTAAAAGGATTATTAGTAGTTAGGTTATGTCACTTAAAGTCCCATTAGCATGAATTGTGAACTACCGGGTTTTGGTAGACGCTTATGCATTTGATAGTACTATTTGGGGACGATCACCCCAGTTCGCGCCTTGACGGTTGATCCCCGTCGTACCACATTGATTGGTAAGCGAATTTATGTATGAGAAGATTCCATAGCGTGATTTTTGTGACGACACACTAACTTAGATGGGCAAATTGTTTGTCGGGTTCGCGGCCCGCTGTTTCACAGTAAGGTAACAATGTCATGCGGCTAATAATAATCCTATAATCTATTCAATCTATATAATCTAAATAAACGATATGATACGACGCTATTAACGATGAATATATTACCTATCATGGTAATATAGAGACTACGGTCTCATGGACGGTTTCAGATGTATGCTTGATTTATATATTGCCTGACTAGCAATATGTGGACTTACTTCCGATATTATACTTGTGTTCTGATTTTAAATGAATGTAAATGATTGTTTTTATATAACGGTTTTCATTAAACTCTATGAATTCACTCGGCATTCGCTGATATGATTTTTGCATGTTTTCTATCTCAGGTGCTTGAAGGTAATCCGGATGGAGATCGACTCTGATGGCCCACACTTAATATTAAAAATGTTCATTCGATCTGTGTTTTGTAAACTTAATGACCTGTATAATTTGGGACCTGTTGTACGCTTTTGAAACTTTTTATCGAATGAATGTTTGTTAAACCTTGTACAACCATTTTTATGTGTTGTCTATGATTGGAGTTACTGTGCTATCCCGTAACACTCTGAAAGACCCTTCCGCTGTACTGATACGAAAAATGAGAGTGTTACAGTTTGGTACCAGAGCTCTGGTTATAGAGAACAAAGGATTTTAAAAACCAAGGTTTTGAACAAAACTTTTCAAAATCTTTTGACAATGAACATTTAAGAAAATATTTGAAAAATCTTTTGACTATAACGGTGCCAGAGATCTCCGACGTTACCAACAAGCCCTATTGAAAAGATATATATTTTAATATATATAATTTAATTTATATATATGTATATATCGTGATTTCATTATGTAATTGTTTAACTAGTATGTTATCCTAATACGAGATATATATATAAATGTAGATTGTCATGGCTGACCCTAATATTCCTGTAGAAAACCATGCTATTCCCGAACCTAATATAGAAGATGATCCTTATTTAGACTTAGTAGATTATGATATTGATGATGAGGAGGAACCATTTGAGGATCCCGAGCCCGAGTTAGGACTAGGAGATCAGATTGCCCCTCAGGTTGACTTAGTAGAGAATGTGGATATTGAGAATATGGATATTGAGAATGTGGGTAATGAGGATGTGGATATTGAGAATGTGGGTAATGAGAATGTGGAGATTGAGAATGCTGATATTGAGAATGAGGATGAGATTGGGTTAGATAATTTAGATGACGAGATTTACGACGAGGATGTCGAGGAGGATGTAGGTATAGATGTTGAGGTTGATGACGATGAGGAAGCTGAGCTTATTTATCCGTATGATGTTCCAGAGGGGGAGCCTTTGCCCCCACCAGTTTGTTTGTCTGATTCTGAGGATGAGTTACCTAGGGATGAAATGTCTGAATCGTCTGAATCTGATTCTGAATCAGAGGAGGATGAGGATGACGATGCACCTGACGGTACTGATGGTATTGCTACTCGTAGACGTGAGATAGGAGAGTCGTCTAGTACTCGAGAGGCTACTCATATTGATGGTCTTGCACCATGGGCCTTGAGACGTGATCTAGATGCTTCCCGTGTTAAGAGTTGTGTGACAGAGGTTGGATTAGGTGTTGTTCAGACTCAGGTTGCTTATTTGGAGTCGAAGACAAAGGTTGGCGAGAAAGAGCGGGAATTGCTTAGTTTGGATTTGAGTGATGTAGAGCGTGGATTGAATGAGGCATTTAGGAGGTTATCAGTGTTGGAAAGTGGTGAGTATGCTGCTATGAAGAGAAAGGTGAAGTCTATGGAGATTCAGTTGAGTGTGGCTCGTGCGATGCGTGAGAAAGCTGAAAAGGAGTTGAATATATTCGTGGGATGGAACAGTAGATTTTATGCCGACATGGTTGAAAGAGGAGTAATCCGTAAGCGCCCAGCTGAAGATGTGTCTAGTGATCGTCCGGCGCAGATCCAGAAGACGATGGATGATGGACCATCTAGCGGTTCTCAGTAGACCAGTCTGTGTTTAGTAGTGACCTTTATATCTTTTGTGCTTGTAGCTTTGACTGAACCGACTTGTTAGTAGTAGACTTGGCACGAATTTTGAGTGTAAATAGTGTTAGAACTTTGATATGGGATGTACTAAGACAATACTTTTGTTTCAGATCGAATGAAATATGTATCTTGTCTTGAATTCCATATTGTGCCTTATTTGTATCTTGATTATGAATTCGATCCATATTATATGAATCCTTGTTGGATGAATGCTTAATACTTTGAAATTGTAGAATTATAGAACTATGCCGCCCAAGAAGGCTGTGACTGAGGATGATGTACATAGGATTATTACGGAGCAAGTTACCGCATCTATGAATGAATTTATGGCAAATGCTAGAAATGAAGCTGGCGGTAGTGGAGCTGGCGGTAGTGGAGCTGGCGGTAGTGGAGCTGGCGGTAGTGGAGCTGGCGGTAGTGGAATTGGCGGTACTAATGTAAATGTGAATGCTAATAATGTGAATGCTAATGCTGGAGGAAATGTAGGAGGACTTGGAACTAATGCACCTGAAGTTGGTGGCTGTACTTATGTGACGTTCATGAAGTGTGAACCTCTACCTTTTAATGGAACTGAAGGTGCTGTAGGACTAAGCCAGTGGATTGAGAAGATTGAATCGGTGTTTAGGATTAGTAAGTGTAAAGAGGAAGATAAGGTGACTTTTGCTATGGCTACTCTTAAAAGTCGTGCGTTGACTTGGTGGAACGGGAGAATTGCTTTCATGGGTCTTGATGCTGCTAATGCTACTCCTTGGGCTGAAATTAAGAAGTGGATGACTTTGGAGTTTTGTCCTTGTAGTGTGATCATTAGGTTAGAGCAAGAGTTGATTCATTTGAGAATGAAAGGTGTGGACATTGATAGTTACACGAATCGATTCCATGAGTTGGCCTTGCTATGTCCTCGATTGGTTGAACCCGAAGAGATCCGAATTGAGCAATATGTGAAAGGGTTGACCAGGAATATCCGGGGGGACGTAACATCATCGAAACCACTGACCATTGATGATGATGTTCGAATGGCTTACCAACTCATTGGACATATAATTCAGGATAAGGAAGATGAAGCCCGTGTTGGTGAGAAAAGAAAGGGAGACGGTGAGCGTGTAGATAGAGGTGATAATAGGAAGATCTTTAATCGCCGTCAGAACAAGAGAAAGGGGAATGCAAATGCTCTTACCAACAACACACCACGCAACGATGATAGATGTCCTAAGTGTGGCAACAAGAGGCATGCTGGCGACTGCTGGAAGTGCCGAAATTGCGGAAAGCTTGGACACAAGGTTGAAAGGTGTAAGAAGGGAACCATTTGCTTCAACTGTAATGAAGAAGGTCATAGGAAATCGGAATGCCCCAAGTTGAAAGCGATTGTACCTGGAAGAAACCCCCAGGGTGGTATCTACCAACTTGGAACAATTGAGGTGAAGAAAGAGGATCCGAATGTCGTTACCGGTACGTTTTTACTCAACAATCATTATGATGTTGCTTTATTCGATTCGGGTGCCGATAGGAGCTTTGTATCCACTAAATTTAGTGCCCTTATTGATATTGAACCTGTTGAGATAAGTACTAGTTACAAGGTGGAATTGGCTGATGGTAAATTATTGAAAACTAATAAGCTATTAGAAGGATGCTCTCTAAATCTCTTGAACCATTCATTTCCGATTGATTTGATGTTGATAGAATTAGGTAGTTTTGATATTATTATTGGTATGGATTGGTTGTCGTTAAATAATGCTACTATTTTATGTGGAGAGAAGAAGGTTAAGATTCCTCTTAGGAATAGGACGTTAGTAATTGATGGTAGTCGAGGTGAATCCCGTTTGAAAATCGTTTCATGTATTAAAGTCCAAAAGTACATCAGGTACGGTTGTGAGTTATTCTTAGCTCAAGTGACCGGGAATGAGTCTAGGGAGAAATGATTGGAAGGTGTACCTATTATTTGTGAATTTCCTGAGGTATTTCCTAAAGATTTACCCGGACTTCCACCGATAAGGCAAGTAGAGTTTCGAATCGATTTAATTCCTGGTGCTGCACCGGTGGCACGTGCGCCTTACCGATTAGCCCCTTCTGAATTAAAGGAGTTATCTGAGCAACTTAAGGAGTTGTCTGATAAAGGTTTTATTCGACCGAGCTCGTCGCCTTGGGGAGCTCCAGTCTTGTTCGTTAAGAAGAAGGATGGATCTTTTCGTATGTGCATTGATTATAGGGAACTGAATAAGTTGACAATTAAAAATCGATATCCTTTACCTAGGATTGATGATTTGTTTGATCAACTGCAAGGATCTAGTGTGTATTCTAAGATAGATTTGTGGTCAGGATATCACCAACTTCGCGTCCATGAAGAGGATATTCCTATAACTGCATTTAGAACTCGTTATGGACACTATGAATTTCAAGTAATGCTATTTGGGTTAACTAACGCACCTGCGGTTTTCATGGATTTAATGAATCGAGTGTGCAAGCCCTACTTGGATAAATTTGTGATTGTGTTTATTGACGATATTCTAATCTATTCTAAGAATGAAGATGAGCATAGAGAACATTTGAGGATTGTTTTGAATTTGTTGAAGGATGAAAAGTTGTATGCTAAGTTTTCAAAATGTGATTTCTGGTTAGATTCTGTGCAATTTCTTGGTCATGTAGATCAACAGAGATGGAATTCATGTTGATCCTGCAAAGGTTGAAGCTATTAAGAATTGGTCTGCACCGACAACGCCAACGGAAGTGCGACAATTCATAGGATTGGTTGGCTATTATAGGCGATTCATTAAAGAATTTTCCTTGATAGCTAAACCCTTGACTAAGCTTACTCAGAAGAATAAACCTTTCGTTTGGGGAAGTGATAAAGATGGAGCATTTCAGACATTGAAGCAAAAATTATGTAGTGCGCCAATCTTATCATTACCCGACGGGAGTGAAGATTTTGTAGTGTATTGTGATGCATCTCTTAGAGGTTATGGAGCTGTTTTGATGCAGAGAGAGAAAGTGATAGCTTATGCTTCCAGGCAATTAAGGAAGAGTGAGGAGAATTATACTACTCATGATCTTGAGTTAGGAGCTGTGGTCTTTGCTCTTAGGTTGTGGAGACATTATCTGTATGGCACCAAGTGTACGGTATTCACCGATCACAAAAGCCTACAGTATATTCTCGACCAGAAGGAATTGAACATGAGGCAACGGAGATGGATAGAGTTGTTAAGTGATTATGATTGTGATATAAAATATCACCCAGGAAAAGCCAATATTGTTGCTGATGCGTTAAGTAGGAAAGATAGAGAGCCTATCAGGGTGCGTTCTCTAGTATTAACCGTGCACAATAATTTGCCTGAGCAAATTAGAAATGCGCAAATAGAAGCTTGTAAGAAGGATAATTTTGTTAATGAAGGGTTCCGAGGAGAAGGAGATCCTTTAGAGGTTAGAGCTGATGGAGTGACATGTTTAAGAGGTCGTATGTGGATACCTAAGTTTGGAGGCTTAAGAGATTTGATTATGTTAGAATCCTATAAATCTAAGTATTCCATTCATCCGGGATCTGATAAGATGTACCATGATTTGAAGAAGTTGTACTGGTGGCCGAATATGAAAGCTGACATAGCTATGTATGTTCTTCAATGCTTGACTTGTGCTAGAGTTAAAGCTGAACATCAAAAGCCATCAGGAGTACTTCAACAACCAAAGATTCCTGAATGGAAGTGGGAGCGAATTACAATGGACTTTATCACCAAGATTCCTAGAACATCATCTGGAAACAATTCGATTTGGGTTATTGTCGATAGACTGACCAAATCAGCACACTTCATTCCGGTTAAGGAGCAGTTCTCACTGGAGAAGCTGACTCGAATATACCTTGATAATGTTGTATGCAAGCATGGAGTGCCTGTATCAATCATTTCAGATCGAGATCCTAGATTCTCATCGAATTTTTGGAAATCTCTCCAAAGATCTTTGGGAACGAATCTCGACATGAGCACTGCTTATCACCCCCAGACTGATGGGCAGAGTGAAAGGACGATACAAACACTGGAAGATATGTTGAGAGCTTGTGTGTTAGACTTTGGTAAGAATTGGGATAAACATTTGTCGTTAGCAGAGTTTTCGTATAACAATAGTTACCATTCTAGTATTAAGGCTGCACCGTTTGAAGCTTTGTATGGTAGGAAGTGTAGATCTCCTGTATGTTGGAGTGAAGTTGGGGATACCCAGCTCACGGGACCGGAATTGATCCGGGAGACTACGGAGATGATAGTTCAGATTAAGAAGAGGTTGTTGACTGCCCGTAGTAGACAGAAAAGTTACGCGGATGTGCGGCGGAAGCCAATGGAGTTTGAAGTGGGTGACCGAGTAATGTTGAAGGTATCGCCATGGAAAGGCGTTATAAGATTTGGAAAGCGAGGAAAATTGAATCCCCGTTATATTGGACCCTTTAAGATTTTATCTAGAGTAGGTCCGGTGGCTTACAAACTAGAGTTACCCCCAGAACTTCATGGTGTTCACAACACATTCCATGTATCTAATCTGAAGAAATGTCTAGCAGTGAGTGATGAGAAAATTCCGTTAGGTAAGGTTCGAATAGATGGTAAGTTGCATTTTATCGAAGAGCCCGTAGAAGTTATGGACCGTGAGGTAAAGCAACTGAAACAAAGTCGGATACCTATTGTCAAGATCCGATGGAATTCAAAGCATGGACCGGAGTATACGTGGGAACGAGAGGATGAAATGTGGAAGAAATATCCGCACCTCTTCGATTTCAATAAGAAACGGACATCCAAATAAAATGGATCACGAGGACGTTGATCCCTTTTAGGAGGAAAAGCTGTGACAATCTAACATTTTCAGGTAGTAAAATATTTTCTCGTATAATATTTTGAAACTTATTTTTGTGTTGGTTGATGAACTCACAATTTACGGATTTAAATTTGGGCTTACGTGCATAATTTAGCGTCTTTTACGACTAAACCGGAAACCTTAGGATTACGTATTTACGTTTTTGAACTCCGTTTTTGATGAGCCAATTTTTATTGGATTCGTTTTGTGACGGTGATTCATAATTTATAAAAACGTTTTTCATAAAACGACCCGAGGGCACGCAAATCGAGAAAACTAGAATCGAGAAATACCCGTAAACTAGTGAGATGGGACAAAACACTTTGTCCCACCCCACTAGCAATATGGGACGGCCAAACTTGACACCACAACCCTTAGGTGGCATCAAGTTTAGCTAACTTACACCAAGTGTAAGCTAGCTTACACTTTAAGCTTTACAATACCACTTAACACATCAAAACAAGCTACTTATTTCATTTCTATCATTTCTCACATGCAATCCACTCCAAAAACTCTCTCAACACTCCCTTGTGCCGTCCACTATAAGCCAACAAACACCATCTTTGATCTTTTCTAGCCATAAACCACATGTTTACTAGTCCTATTAAGGTGTTCTCTTGAAGCCTTGATCATTTGGTGGCCATATTAACAACTTTGGAGGTGATTTGCTTGTGTCCTAGGGCTGATTTTCCAACCTATGCTCTTGATATTTGATGGTCTTGGAGATACTTGTTGTGTTCATCAAGTTCTTGTCTTCCTAAAACAAGAAATCCACTTGGATTGGTAAAGAAGATCATCCTCTCCATTTTTCTCTTGTTATTTTGTAAAGAACAAATGTATTTTCTTTCATTTTGTATATGTATATGATGTATATATGATGATAAAAATGTTGTGTGGGGATCAAGTGTTGATAAATATGCTTAAAAATGATGATAACTATAAGAATTGAAGCTAAAATCTTGACTATTTAGTTGGCTGTATAAAAACAGTAGATAACTAAAAGATGAACTGATAAAATTGCATGGGTTGATCTATTTACAGTAAGTAGATGATGTTATACACATGTGAGAGTTGGCCATGCAATGGAATCAAAATAATGAGTGAGATATGATCAAAACAAGTTAGGTGGTATAATCTGAATAAGCAGTTTTGTAGGGACTGTTAAGGCAACTTAAACTCAAAATGGGCAGTAGCTATAACTAAGTTATATGTAGCACATATTATGAAGAACATGTCATCAAAAAATGAGCTTCTAAGTCATTATAGAACTCTAGATATGGTAAAAATGGTGAATATGAAGTTAAAAATCAGATTTTGGAAATAATGTTTATTATTATTATATAAGCACTCACATTATAATTTATAAAATGTAAAAATATAAACCCACTAACTTATAAAACTTATTTATATAAATGTATAAAAGGTTAATTAAATGGGTAAATTATATAAATGGTGGTAAAATAATATTTATAAGTAATAAAAACTATAAACTTGATTTTTACGACTTTTTCGGCTATCGCCGTAAAATTAACGTTTTTCGCCAAATAAAACTTAGACGACCAAACCCGTCTAATGTAAAGTTTATAAAAGTTATATACTGATGTATAGATAACTAAGACAAGTAAAAACCGATAAAACCCGAACTATAAGAATTACGGACATTTACGAGCTAACTAAACATATTGGACTAATAATTGGACTTAATAAGATAAAAACTTGTAAAAAGAATTATTTGGGCTTAACCCATTTGGGACCAACATGAAAAGTATATATACTGATCATATAGGTATAAAATGGATAAAAACAAGTTAAAGAACTTATAAAAGACTTAATGGACTTAAAATAGGTAAAATCGGTAAAACTAGTGAACTAGCAAGACGTTACCAAGACGTAAACGCTAAAATGAGTAAACAAGGATGTATAAACCCACTTGATCATCATCATATGTACAAAATCATCATATGTATATTGTTATTTTGATAAAAGTCATTGGACCGAGTCTAAGACCGATTATTATTTATATAGGTTTCCGTGACCGAAGCACGCCCGTAGCCGATAATCCGCCTTTCATTAACAACGTGAGTTCATAGCCTCGCACTCTTTTAAATGTTTTATAAAATGATTTGTAAACCCGCGAGGGAGATAACATGCTAGATTTTTATAAAAATAGAACACAAGTAGTCCCGATTGTATGCTTAATGATATGGACCCGAATGATGCTATGACCCTATATTCGAGACTAAAAGGATTATTAGTAGTTAGGTTATGTCACTTAAAGTCCCATTAGCATGAATTGTGAACTACCGGGTTTTGATAGACGCTTATGCATTTGATAGTACTATTTGGGGACGATCACCCCAGTTCGCGCCTTGACGGTTGATCCCCGTCGTACCACATTGATTGGTAAGCGAATTTATGTATGAGAAGATTCCATAGCGTGATGTTTGTGACGACACGCTAACTTAGATGGGCAAATTGTTTGTCGGGTTCGCGGCCCGCTGTTTCACAGTAAGGTAACAATGTCATGCGGCTAATAATAATCCTATAATCTATTCAATCTATATAATCTAAATAAACGATATGATACGACGCTATTAACGATGAATATATTACCTATCATGGTAATATAGAGACTACGGTCTCATGGACGGTTTCAGATGTATGCTTGATTTATATATTGCCTGACTAGCAATATGTGGACTTACTTCTGATATTATACTTGTGTTCTGATTTTAAATGAATGTAAATGATTGTTTTTATATAACGGTTTTCATTAAACTCTATGAATTCACTCGGCATTCGCTGATATGATTTTTGCATGTTTTCTATCTCAGGTGCTTGAAGGTAATCCGGATGGAGATCGACTCTGATGGCCCACACTTAATATTAAAAATGTTCATTCGATCTGTGTTTTGTAAACTTAATGACCTGTATAATTTGGGACATGTTGTACGCTTTTGAAACTTTTTATCGAATGAATGTTTGTTAAACCTTGTACAACCATTTTTATGTGTTGTCTATGATTGGAGTTATTGTGCTATCCCGTAACACTCTGAAAGACCCTTCCGTTGTACCGATACGAAAAATGAGAGTGTTACATCAGTGATTACATATGAGGACCTTGAGCAGATAAGTGATGAGCACTTGGAAGAGATGGATATTAAGTGGAACATGGCTCTTGCTAGTATAAGAGCAAGCAGGTGGAATAGAAGGTTTAAGAAGAAGATGACCTTCAATGCAAAGGACACAGCTGGATTTGAAAAATCCAAAGTTGAGTGCTACAACTGTCATCGTATGGGGCACTTCATGAGGGAATACAGATCTCCAAGAAGATCTGATGCTGGCAAACCCTCAAGTCAAATTGTTAAAGCTCAAGATCTTAAGGCCATGGTTGCAGTACAAGACATTGATGGTATTGGATGGACTGGAGCTATTTGGCTAGGAATGGGGAAGAGGATAAAGCTTTGGTTGCTGAGATAGAAGAAGAAGAGCATGTTCAATATGCTCTCATGGCACACTCCTCCTCTTCATCAGATAATGAGGTATACGATGATGCTTTTTGTAGTAAGGGTTGTAGGTTAAATACTGAGAAACTTAACAAAGAGGTGTTAAGATTATTAGATGATATGAGTACTGAGAGATGCAAACTATCTAACTATCAATTAGCTCTCACTCAAACTGAGAAGACAGTTTCTGAATACAAGAAAATGGAATTTGATTTAAAAGATAAAATAAATATCTTAAAACATTAGTTGAATGCTAGTAATGATATTAGGAGCATCATGGAAAGGGTTAATGGTGAGTTACAGGCTAAGTTAGATGAGGCCATTAAAAATAAAGATAATGTTGACCTTAAAATTCAGAGATTTGATAGGGCCATACAAACCCTAGGAGAATGTGTGAATAAACAAAGGGATCCTAAGGACATGACTGGGATTGGGATGAAAGACTACTCTGTGGTTCCACCACCAGCTGGTGACTTCTATGGTGTCCAACAAAAGGACCTATCTTGGACTGGTTTACCAGAACTCCAAGAGGAGGAATTCATTCCTCCACCAAGAGTCATTACCCCAGTTGAAGAGTATCAACAGAAGTTGACTGACTTGAATGAATGGAAGAAAGCCAATCCTACCTTATTTGTTAAGGGTGGCTTGTTATGTGAAAGTCCTAATGAGTCAACCCCTATTAAGGTTACAAACCCAATCACTGGTAAGACTGTTGACCTTGGCTCAAACACTGTTAGAAAACCTAGTGTCAAGTATGCAGAAATGTATAGGAATACTAGGTCACCTAAAAGCCAAGTTAGTAATGATGGAACAGGCTTCTTCTCTTCTAGACCTAGGGTTGTGTCTAGAAAAGCCTGTTACACTTGTGGTAGCTTTTCACATTTAGCATATAAGTGTGTCAACGCTTCCAAGGTCAACGCTGTTAGAAAGTCAAACGTTGTCAGACCCAAACCTTGTGTGCAGCAAAGTCCACAAGTTGTTAGACCCGCCCCATTCTTCACTAGAGGGTCTAACACTCATGGACAAAGACCATTTCAAAAGACAAATACTTGGTCCAATAGGCAATGGGTTTCTGTAGCAAACCCTAGGTTCAACGCTGACAAGCGTAATTTCAGCGTTGACAAGACCAAATCCAACGCTGACAGAAACGTGACGAGACCTAAATATTTGCAACCACAGGGTAAGGGGTCTAAAGCTTCTTCAAGCTTAACATGGAGACCTAAGAAAGATCAAAACCCTAATGATAATGGGATTTCAATGACCTGCAACAGATTTAATTACATTTCAAAGGTCATTACAAAACCTATTGGGGTTAACTGGGTATTTCATCCAAAGAGGGATGAACAAGGGGTTGTTATGAGAACTAAGTCTGTTCTTGTTGAACAACCAGATGAATCCAAGTCTGCTAAGGCTTGGGTTCCCAAAGAAAACTAACTTATTTTCTTTATGTGTAGGGTATTCAAAAACAGGTCAATGATTATGGATATTAGGACAATGGATGCTCAAGGCACATGACAGGGAAGGAAGATTATCTTACTAACTTCACTCCTATTAAGGATGGTGATAAGGTTTACTTTAGAGGCGGATATGGTACTATCACAGGCAAAGGAACACTTCTTACCAAGAACTTGAATTTTTAAAATGTATTTTTGGTAAAGGAACTTGATTACAATCTTTTTAGTGTGTCACAAGTTTGTGATAACAGAAATAAAGTTCTGTTTACTGATACTGAATGCTTGGTGTTAAGCAAGGATTATAAGATCCCTGATGAGAAATATATTGACTATAGAACACCTAGACATAAAGACATATATAATGTGAATCTGAATGGGATTAGAATGAATAACAATATGTCATGTTTTTATGCTAAAGCTTCAGTAGATGAGAGTAATCTATGGCATAGGAGACTAGGGCACATAAACTTCAAGAATATAAACAGGCTTGTGAGACTTGGTTTGGTTGATGGTTTTGCCTGAAAAGGCTTTCCACAATGACCACTCTTGTGTTGCATGTCTTAAAGGCAAGCAGCACAAGGTCTCATTCAAGTCTAAACAGGTGCACTCTAGTACCAGACCACTTCACTTGCTTCATATGGACCTATTTGGTCCAACCAATATAGAAACTTTGAATGGTAAATCATACTGCTTTGTCATCACAGATGACTTTTCTAGGTTTACTTGGACTTTCTTTTTAGCTATGAAGAGTGATACAGCTGACACTTTAACTGACTTTATCACTCATATTGAGAAGAAGACTTGTAATGAAGTTAAAATGCTTAGGAGTGATAATGGTGGTGAATTTAGGAATAAAGTGTTAGATGATTTTTGTGCCAGGAAAGGGATTACTAGGCAGTTTAGTGTTGCTAGAACCCCACAGCAAAATGGGGTTGCAGAAAGAAAGAATAGAACCCTAATTGAAGCAGCCAGAACTATGTTGGCTGATGCTCATTTTACCATAGCCTTTTGGGCTGAGGCTGTTAATACAGCTTGCTATGTTCAAAATAGAGCATTGTTCAACAAGATACAGAACAAAACACCTTATGAGTTACTTTGGGGAAGAAAACCTAATATTGGTTTTCTTAGACCTTTTGGTTGTCATGTAGTTGTTCTTGACACTAGTGATGCCTTAGGTAAATTTAGTGCAAAAGGTGATGAAGGCTATTTCATGGGGTATTCAGTGCAGAGCAATGGATATAGGGTTTACCTTAAGAAGGAAAAACGTATTCTTGAGAGAGTACATGTTAGGTTTTTAGAGAGTAAACCTAGTGATCCTGAAAGTGGTCCAAATTGGTTGTTTGACTTGGAACCTTTATCTAGGACTTTAAATTATATGCATGTCACTAATCCAGACATTGTGAAGGTAACTTCAAATGTTGTGGAAGAACAAGTTGTTGATGTTTCAGGTACACAGGTTAATGAAAAGGTTGGATCACAAGCAGAAAAGTCATCTCCTATACTAGAGTATGTCACAATTCCCATATGGACAGATGCTTTTGCTGCTGCTGCTGCTGAAAAGGATAATGGTGGTCCCCAAGTACCACCAGATAACAACATGCATGGTCCTTCAGGCGCTGACAAAGGCAAATCTAACGCTGACAGGACGAATTCAGACGTTGATGGCTCAAACGTTGACAACAACATTTCAAGCGTTGTTAGCCCAAACGCTGACAACCAAGGTTCAGGCGTTGACAACACTTTTGCGCATCTATTCTCTTCTACTTTTGAACAGGGTGAACCTTCCAATTTATATGAAGAGGTTCATCCTCATGTTGATGAAAGAGAGTCTAAAGAAGAAGATATTGGCAACTTGGAGGATGAGATTGAGGACAACAGACTTTTTGAAGGAGGAGTTCTCACTTCTACTATGAAGAATCACCCTACTTCTCAAATCATTGGTGATATTATGACTCCTGTTCAGACTAGAAGATCTCATCAAGGTCTTGGTGGATTTATTGCCAATATTCACAAGAAGGTTGATACCCCTCTTGTGCAAGCATGTTTGTTTGCCTGTTTTCTGTCACAACAGGAACCCAAGAAGATATTTGATGCTCTCAAAGAACCAAGTTGGGTGGAAGCAATGCAGGATGAGCTTCACCAATTTGCAATTCAGGATGTTTGGGAGCTGGTTGATTGTCCCAGATATGTCAGACATATAGGGACAAGATGGGTTCTAAGAAACAAGAGAGATGAAAGAGGTATTATTGTCAGAAACAAGGCAAGATTAGTGGCTCAGGGATATACACAAGAGGAGGGGATAGACTATGAGGAGGTCTTTGCACCAGTTGCAAGGATTGAAGCTATAAGGATCTTTCTAGCCTATGCATCCTGCATTGGCTTCACTGTCTATCAAATGGATGTCAAGAGTGCCTTACTCTATGGAATAATTGTTGAGGAGGTATATGTGATGCAGCCTCCTGGTTTTGAGGATCCAGAGAATCCAGACAAGGTGTATAGAGTCAAGAAGGTTATGTATGGACTTCATCAAGCCCCAAGAGCATGGTATGGTACTTTGTCTACTTATTTGGTGGACAATGGATTCAAGAGGGGCACCATAGATCAGACATTGTTTACAAAGAAGAATGGTAAGGATGTTCTACTTGTTCAGGTCTATGTTGATGATATCATCTTTGGATCCACATACCCAAAGATGAGTGAGGATTTCTCCAAGCTAATGACAGACAAATTCAAGATGAGTGCTATGGGGGAGATGAACTTCTTTATAGGGTTACAAGTTCAGCAAAAAGAAGATGATATCTTCATCTCCCAAGATAAGTATGTGGCAGAGATCTTGAAGAAATTTGGTTTTTCTCCACATGAAAAGAGGGCTACTACTCCTATGGATAGAGAACATCCTTGGGGAAAGATTGGAGATGGGAAAGATGTGGATGTCAGGCACTATAGATCAATGATTGGATCAGTGATGTATCTCACAGCCTCCAGACCTGACATCATGTTTGCTGTGTGTGCTTGTGCACGCCATCAAGTGACTCCTAAAGAATGTCACCTTTATGCTGTCAAGAGAATCTTTAGGTACCTAAGATGTTATCCTAGTCTTGGCTTGTGGTACCCAAAAGATTCACCTTTGGAGCTTATTGCATATTCAGACAGTGACTATGGAGGTGATAAGTTTGATAGAAAATCCACAACTGGTGGATGTCAGTTTCTTGGGAGCAGGTTGATATCTTGGCAATGCAAGAAACAAACAGTGGTGGCTAATTCTACAACTGAGGCAGAGTATGTGGCTGCAGCTGCTTGTTGTGGACAAGTTTTGTGGATTCAGAACCAGCTGTTGGATTATGGGTATAATTTCATGCATACCAAGATATTTGTTGACAATAACAGCACCTTATGCATTATTAAGAATCTTGTACATCATTCTAAAACTAAACACATAGAAATTAGACACCATTTTATAAGAGATTGTTTTGAAAAGGGTTTAATACAACCAGATAGGGTTGACACAGAAGAAAATGTGTCAGATTTACTAACTAAACCTTTTGATGCTGGAAGGTTTCAATACTTGGTAACAAGTATTGGAATGATCAATCTCACATAATATGTGTTTTGGAGTCTTTTTGTAAAAGTATGTACAAGATAATGCATTGTTATTGGTCTTTTTGAGGATTTAGATTTTCCACTATATTTTTCTAACACTGACAAAGGTTGCTTTAACGCTGATAAGTGTTATTGTGACGTTGTCAGCAATATATTTGTCTAACGCTGACAAGTGTTTCTTTAACGCTGACAAGTGTTATCGGGGCGTTGTCAGCAACAATGTTAGTTTTGTGGTTTTCAATCTAAATGTGCAGGTGGTGTTAGCATTATACCATTGGATACAGAGTTGATTATGGATCATTGGAGAAGCATTTGAGCATGTTTTTGTTTATGGATGATGGTTGGAATTTTCAATTCCTATCTTGACATAAATTTTTTTATGTTCATGCATGTTTTTGGCAACATTTGTATCACCGTTTAAGGGGAGGTTTTAGGAACCTTTAGGACTTTTGGGTATCCTTTTGATACTCTTATCACAATTCTAGATTGTGTCCACAAGTGAGTATGAGTTAGTTTTACTAAATCATAAGGCACTGTAGCATGCAAAGTTGATATACTATGCATGCTGCCAAGACATTTTTGGCCTAGAATTGGTTGTGGTCTGTTGGGAGACTTGGGAATGATTTTATCATGGGTTTTATCTAGGAGTAACAAGGAATTTTATAAGGTAACTTAGTTGTTAAGAGTTTTGGTTAGCAAGGGACACTAGAGGACTATTATGTCTATCTTGCATAAGCAAGTGTGCATAACTGGACAGTGCTTGCCGCCCTATAATAATTATCAACTTTTTGGTTATCTTCTTTAGGATAAATTACTTTGTTAAGGTCATTTTTGATTTTTATAAATTTTTATTTTTGGACGCTGACAAGTATTTTTCCAAGCGTTGTTGTGACCAATTTAGACGATGACATGGCTTTGGCAAACGTTGACAAGAATATAGCCGTTTGGCGTTGATGGGTTATTTTTTACCGTTGACACTCAATGGGACCTACCCAGTTGTTACTTTTTGACATATTTTTGGGCCGTAATTTTGGGAGCAGATAACTTTCATTTAATGCATAAGATAAACTTATTTCTTTTCAATATTTTCATGATTTCATTTTGAAAATACTTGCCTATTTTTGGGCCAATCACATGCATTTTCTTCTCGTATATATTTGGCTCCTATTTTTAAACAGGGTACCTATCATTCTTGTCTAACACAATTTTCTCCTATAACTTCATCTTTATCAATCATTCAAACAGCTTTCAACAATGGCACCAAAATTTAAACCAACTGATTTGGAATTGGGGTTTAGAAGTCAACACAACATGGTAGCATATATTGAAGCTGATGATACTCTGTTTTCCCAATATACACAAATGGTGGCGTATCTGAATGCATCCCCAATTAGGTATGCTCTTTCTCATGCTCCACTCATTCCTGTCACACATATTAAACAGTTTTGGAACAATGTTAGTTCCTCAACAGTTAATAGAGTGACTACATTATCTTCTATTGTTCATGGGAGAACATGGGTGGTTACTGAAGCTTTGGTTCGCCAAGCTTTGCATCTTGATGATGCTGATGGTATAACCACCCTCCTCATTCATGAAATAGAACAAGGACTAAGGGCTTTGGGTTATCCTTTTCCTGCTAAAGGAACTTTAAATAAATATCATAAACATAAGTTTCCCCCAGTCTGGAAGTACCTAATACATGTCCTCTTACAATGTTTGAGTCCCAAGTGTACTGCACACAATGAGATCAATAGATCTATTGCAAGTGCTATTGTGTGCATTGCTACTGGGCAAAAGTTTAATTATTCCAAAATGATTTTTGAGGGCATGTGTAAAAATAAAGGGAACAAAATGACTTTAGCTTATCCCAGATTTTTACAAATGGTTTTTGAGGTGCAAAATTATTGCACAAGGGATCATGATGATTTTTATGAGATCCCTGTGCAAAACAAAGCAATTTTTATAAAGATGAACTCACCCCCAAATCGTGACCTACCCCTAACCCCAGCTATGATTGCTGTCATTGAGGCAACACAACCCCAACCAGACCCCCAACCCCAAATTGACCCAATACCTGAACCTTTACCTTCACCACAACATATGCAAATTGACCAAGAACCCTTTGACGCTGACACGTTAAATGTTGGCGTTGATGTGCCTATTTCAAACGTTGACACCAATCCTTCACAGACCCAAACACCCCTTAACCAACCCACATCCACCCAATCCACATCCTCTTCTCCCCCAACACAATATAGGTTACAAAAACGCCAAAGGACTACTGGAGTGTTCTCCTCTAGTGGTCCTAGCCATGTAGTAGAGAGAACCACCACCACAAGTGTGGTTGGTGCTATGGATGAGGCTGGGACTATTGGTTCTGGCTTAGATGCTGGCCAAGACAGTCCTACCATAATTAAGACCTCATCCATGCCCAATGAATCTAACTTGGGAGGTCAAATACCCATTTTAGATGAGGGCAGATTGGAACCAATGACTTTGATGGAATTGACGGCAGTCTGCATTAGCTTGCAAAAGCAAAATGCAGACTTTGTACAAGTTGTCAGCACACAAGGCCTTGAACTCAAGCAATTGAGGGAGAGGATTGTTATCTTGGAGAATGCTAGCACAAGGAGAGGGATGGAGGAATCTTCCAAAGGGGAGGATGAACAAATAAATATGAGTGATAAGGGCTCTCATGATGGTCAATCTTTGGATGTTGCTGAGGCCCTAACAAGTTTGAAGAAACAGACAGGTTTTGATACGTCTCTAGTCTCTCCTACAAACTTAAATTTGTCATTTACAACCAAGTTGGAGGAAATTGCAAGAGGCGCTGAGACAGGTAATTTGAGCGTTGACAAGCAGAATTTGAACGCTGACATAAGTATCTTGGGCGCTGACAAAGCAAAATTGGGCGTTGACAGACCTGCAAATGAGGTTGATGTATTCCAGTCATCATCCATCATCAAAGAGGTTTCTTCACAGGTATTACCATCTACCTTACCAACAGTTGATCCATTAGATAAGGGTAAGGGTATTATGGTAGAAGAAGTTGTTCCAAAGAATGCAGCACAAATTGAGTTTGATAGAAGGTTGGCTGCATAATTGTGGAACAAGAAAGAAAGAGGTGGGTAAATCACCTTTTGTTGTCACTTCAGAAGAGCAAGAAGGAAGTGATGAAGCCAGTTCAGAGTATCTACTTGTGGATGGCCAGTATTTCATGTCCAAGGAAGTCTTGGAGAAGATGAAGAACACACAGCTGGAAATTGATTATTCAAGTGACGTGGCCAAAGATTTGATCAGATTTATTTATTACCAATATGAGAAGGTTTGTAAGATTCCTCCTAGTTCTTAATGTTTATTCAGAAACTTGATTACTAGAGTAGATATCAAGTTTAGGGGAGGATTGTTGGGAATAAATTATAGCCAGTCTACTTGAGCGCTGACAAGAGTAAAACAAGCGTTGGCAGGAGTAAAACAAACGCTGACAAATCAAGCGTTGACAAGAAGAAGTCAAGCGTTGACACATTGAAGACAAGCACTGATGGAAGGATATGATCTACATGTTTATTATATTCTAGATTATTTCTAGTAAAGATAGGAACAACAATGTATTTTCTATATTTATCTTTACCTAGAATAGTTGATACGTAGATTATTGTACAAGGCTTCTTATGTCTATAAAAGAAGACCTTTAGGTTATTGTTCAATAATAAGTTTTCATACGTTAAACACTTTCATTGTAAGCAAGTTTGATATTATTAATTAAAGTGAAAGTTTGTTTACATCTTGTGTGTTCTTGTTTAAGTGTTAATTCCGCATAACACTTAGATTGTCATATACATATACAAAGGTTTCTCTAAGTGTATTACTTGACCTAATCTCGTATACATAAAGCTAAATCGATCTAAGTTTGGGATCAACAACTATCCCCGTCCTGATTACCTTGACGCACTAATATTTGTTTATACTTGAGTATTTAGGCTGAATACTCACTAGAGGAACTTACATGAGTTAAGCTTCGGTTCATGAACTGAACACCAATAATAATAGTTTCGGACTATGGTTGACATATATAACTATTTTCCATATTACTTGTTTTACAAATGAATGCTTGTGTTCGACACCTTTACTGCTAAACCTATGAATATCACTCAACTTTATGTTGACGATTTTACATGTTTAATCTCATGCATTATTACTTAGCTTTGCTTAGATGGGAGCCCGCAGGATACTATCGCAACTTGGAGATTTCTGTGTATATTTTAAACTGTGGTTTTATCTAAAAACTGTCAGAAGTTTATACTATCTTATTGGCAACTATATGTTATAAAACATGATGAAATAATAGATTTTTCCGCATATAAAACTCTGGGACCTTTGTAGTAAAACTCTGATCTTTTATGATGTAATGTATATGTTTTTATGACGTCAACTTTGTGTCAACTATAATTCATTGTTTCTTGTATCATGACGTGGAACCCCCTAGTTGCCTAGTTGTTTCCTTGCCTGATTTTGGGGGTCTCACATATTGGTATCAGAGCGATGGTTATAGGGAACTGAGTCGTTTCCAAAACTTAGTCTATAATCGAATGTTCAAATATTTTATGTTTTAAGTGTCAATCATAGTATCTCCCAATGTTGTTCGAGATCTGTGCGGGTAACTCTCTAATCCTTATTATTTACTTTTAATTATCGTTGTAGTATTTCATCTCTTGATTACATGTTGAAATATTACATTACCCTAATGACGATAATTACTATGTCTTTTCAAAGCTTTCGTGCTTCATGAATCATCATTGAATATTACTTGATTACTTATGCTCTTACTATATTTCTTGAATTCTTGTCCATGTAATCTTGATGTTGTTACTATGATTTTAATTTGTTATGACGTTACATACTTGTATTCGGAGCGCGTATGCTGCTGACTTTTCATACTCACTTTTCTGAGTACTATTGATATTTCGTCTATGCGTGATACGACTGACCTCATATACTCGTTCATTTTGTACCGACTATTTTTTTTCTTGACTCACTGTTACATGTTGTCGTATTCTCGTGATACCATTGTTCGAGATTGAATAAGTGTTGTTTTCGATGGAACTTCTGATTTTCATTTTACTATCATGTGTGTTGCTTTCATTATTAAACCTCTTTAAAATATCTATTTAGATATACAAATTGCTTTTCGACCATTTGTGATTGGATGTCTTGGAAAATAGTCTATCGACCATTGTGTAGCTCAATGTGTCTCCGAAAAAGACTAAACGACATAGTGTGAGTCACGCATCTTGAAGCATTCCATGAAATCAGTGGTGAATAATATTGTGAGTTTTCGTAACCTTGATTGACCTTAACGTCACCATTTTTCACGATACTCGAATATCGATTAAATATTATATCATTGACCATTCTACGTTTTGACTTCGAATTAAAACGTCCGTTGTACCTTGAAAACATCACCCTCATCTTGTAAATCATCCTTTATTATGTGACGACTGTTTGGAACACGATTGTACTTCTATAAACTTGTATCCTCCCTTTCATTAAACCTCCTCGCCCAGGAGTGCAACCCGTTAATGTTTCAAATTCTTTCTCGGTATGTCTTGTGATTTTGGAAAATCACACTACTAAGAGACCTTCCTACGTTACATCTTGAGATCGAAGACACGGAGGTCATGCGCTGTTTTTTATTTCTTTGATATTCATTGGTATTCATAAACCAATTTTATACTATGTTTCCCTTATTATGCCCAACTATACAATTTATTTTTTCTCGTCTTTATGGAACCCGCAAGTCTTATGTGTACATTAATTCTGGGTTATTTTAAAATTGGATTTAGTTTTGAGGTGTGTCGAAAAATATACTTTGTGCAGAAGATTTACAGATAATTTAACGATGTCGAGAAAATATTTTTATAACATTAGACATAAATATATATATTTCTACTTGTTGAGACGTTCGTTTAGGACATAAAATTTGGCCAGTAAATCTTTAAAACGAGCAAGTTATGCTTATTTGGGATTTTAAAATTTAAGAACTTATTTATGCATATATCTAAAATATCATTTGGTTGACATATTTAATGCAAGGGAGTTTTCGTCCATTTTTTATTCGTTTCAAGTCTCGAGCAAAATTAGAAAGTTGTTCAAAACATCGTTTTACACCCAATTGCTTTAGACTTCGAGTATTAAAAATGTCATTTACTGAATCAATTGGTCTAGTCAAACCCAAAAGTCAAAGTTGACTAAAAAGGTCAAAACTGATAGAAGTTAAAAATATGGTTTGAAGCATTTTGAGTTCGTGTGAGCTCGTAAAACTTTAACTAATGATATTTTACAACCATGAAACATAGATTGCGTTTGAAAACGTTTACAAATAGTAACTTGAGCTCGGTCATACATAAATCTTGAACTTTTAGGAACCAAGTGATTTGATATACTGATGCTCTACTTTCTTAAAAGTGTATTTTTGTCAAATAAGTTACGATGTGCACACCTACGGATTCCTTTATCCTTTATGTTATATATGACTTATTTGTCATTCTATATTGTCTTTCTTTGCTTCTATCGTACAACTGATTTGGACCGAGGTTGAAGTTCTTACTTTCGTATCGTTCGTTATCATCTTGACACGTGTCTCCTAACGATTCCTGCTAAACATCTTAAAATCCTATCACCTTGTAACCATTTCATTGATTGTCTTGAACTACTCCTTACTACCCTCATGTAACCTACTCGCTATTTATAAGTTACCATATTAACTCAAATTGGTATTGCTTGTAAATCATTTTACAAAATGTTCCACTTGGGCCTTATAAAATACTGGAATGTTATCTTATAAAATTGATTTATATTAATTTTACAATGTATTTTCGCAAATTGTTCTACCTTGATTCTATAAAGAAATCTTGTAACATTACAAATGTTGAATTAAATATCTAGCCAGTAACTTATTGGCGAAAGGTTGCATAAATTATTTTGATTCCTGTTTTTACAAATGGCATTATATACATATTTTAAATAATATGACCTGTAATACTAGTATGATGAAGCTGAGCATTGCATTGCTAGTCCTAAAGTGCATGGCCTGATCACCTATGCTTAATTTAGAAGGAGCCATGCGAGGCCGAATAGTAGTCACTCTAAATATTTGACCAAGAATCAACTTTTTAATTATGTTTCTTAAAAAGTTTTACAAAATAAAGTTTTAGAAAACTTTTACATCTTATGCGAGTAGCCGAGTTCGCAACATACACATATGAACCTTTATCTTTTCTTGAACAAAGTACATGCCTCAAGCACATATTTCTTTACTCAACGATCTTTGTTTTACTTGTTACCTCATTTACTTTCGTGACATAATTCTCGTTACCACTTGTCTAATTTCTTACCATTGATACCCGACTTGAAAGTTTCAACGTTGTTATGCTTCTACATCAATCAATCTTCTCTATCTATTTTGGTAGACCTTCAAAACATCGCTGGACGTGGATAATGATTTTCTTTATCCTTCAATATGTGTGCTAGACTATATCGTCTTGAAATTCATTCGTGTGAACCACTATTGATTTTGCCTCTCATTGCTAACTTTTTTCATCTTACTGGATTTACTCTCAAGTGACTTCTTAAGAATTTTCTATGATTTGAAAATTTATTATGTGGCTTTTCTCTTTCGATCGTGTATCGATCACCGAGAACTTAATAAGCCGTTGTTCGTGACACCAACCACACTCGTGAATTAATCTTGCAAAATTTTTGTTTCTCATTGTCCTTATCATCGATGCATTTATTCCATCATGATTATTAAGAAATTTATACAAACTATGAATTTTGGTTTCTCATTGTCCTTATCATCGATGCATTTATTCCTGTCTCCTAAGACACATCATGAAGTTTGTCATTCAATGTCTAAAAGCTAAACAAATGTGGACAGATTTGATCCTTGGTCATGAAGGACCATCTGAGACTAGAGATACCAAGATTCAGGCACTCAGACTTCAGATTAATGCATTCAAATCACTTGACGGTGAAAAGGTTCAACAGACGTACACAAGCTGAAGATTCTTCTCAATGAACTTGCAATGAATGATGTCATCATCTCACAAGATGAAGTAAATGCCACATTTGTTAACATCCTACCTAGGAAATGGTTGAGTATGAATCAGACACAAAGAGCCAACAACTTCATACAAAATGATATGTTGGCCCAACTGTATGGAAAGTACAATTATGAAGAGGTCTAATTGATACCATTTATAAGTCTGAGTCTGAAAGATTCATAGTTCAGGGTGCAACATTAAAAGCCCTGATATCGACTTCAAATCATCAAGACCATGATTCAGATGTTGAAAAAGATACTCGTAGCAGCCAAGAATTCATGACACACCTTAATGCTGAATTTCATGAAAGGGCTCTACTAGCTAATCAGAGAAGATATTTCAAAATATCAGGGAGAGTAGGTTCAGCTAGTAGAACGATTGATAAATCAAAAGAAACTTGCTTTTCCTATGGAAAACTAGGGCATTTTCAAAAATATTGTCCATCCACAAAAACATCCTCGCCATCCCTATCATCTTCCAAACCCTACAAGTTCAAATCTTAGCAAAACAACTCATCCACCAATCCAATTCCTCTTATAATTAAAAAGGATTACAAAAACAAGTACAAGGCACTAAAGGCTGAGTTGGAACAGATGAATTTGAAACTGGAAGCTCTGTCTAAGAAAAAGGGGGTGACAAGAAAACAGAGAAAAGGTTGGTAGCTGAAGCATATGATTGGAATGATGAGCCTTTGACTTCAGATGAAGAAGATACCACTAGGGTAAAGGCTTTTATGGCAATTGCAGAAGATGAACTAGCTGTGGGAAAAAGCGATGCTAGATCAGGACAATGGGTTGACATCACTGTGAAAAAGGTACACATGCTTAAGTCTATGTCTAAAAGTGATGAACGTAAACATGTCCTTGATTATACCATAGTTGATTTACATTTCGTTGAAGAACAGAGAAAGAATTTGCTTGAAAATTTTCATTTTGTTAAACATGAATTAATAATTGTTAAGGCTGCTTTTGAAAATTTAAAGCATGTTAACTCTGAAAGAATAACTTTGCAAAATGAAGCTGCTAAGTTAACCAAACAGAATAGTGCCTTATCTGATCAAGTAACTGAACTACATAAAGTCATAGAAAAATGGATGTGTAGTAGGTTCACCATTGATGAATTACTTGATGATAGAATTCCAGCTGATGTGTCTAGGGTTGTAGCTGCTAAAAAGAACAAACTTAAAGCCCCCAAATATATTGTATTTAAATCTATAGAGACCATACATGTGTCTGATCCACTCTTACACAATAATCATGTCTCTGAAGATGTGGTTGAAAGCACCTTACCTTTACCTTCCCTTGCCAAACTCTTTGGAGTTGAACCCAAGCACATATCTAGGGGAGCAAAGTCTGAACCCAAATCTAAGATAGAAAATTTACCTATTAAGACTTTCTCTGTGTCTGCTAAACAACCTGGCAAAAAGAGGGTGTATAAGCCTGTATTAGCAGAACAAGTTACCTTAGTTGATAACTTGATAACAGTTGAACCCTCCACTAAGGAACGCCTGTTGCTTTTGATAAAAGAAGTTAAACTCTTAAAAGAACACATTAAGCCTTCCACTGAATGCTCTTCTTCCTCTGCATCAAAAGTAAGCACATGCAGACCATCAACTGACAGAGATGTTAAACCACACTATAATGTATGTAAAAACTCATATCACATGACCATTAACCATGATGAACAAATGATTATCAAAAGATCCCTGACCCAAGCCAGAGGCAGACCATTCCCTGCTCATTCAAGCAGAGGACCACCTGTTGTAAATAGACCTTACCCACCTTGTAAACATTGTGGTTACAACAATCATCATTCAGATGACTGTGAGTATTTTCCAGGATGTGACATCTATGGAATATATACTCATGAAATAGCAGACTGTCCATCACATAATCATAGGTACAACAGGAACCCTAGGATTGCAACTCAGCAATCTAAGGGACCCACTAGAAAGCGGGTTCACTATAGAAACAAATCTGTTTCTAAATACATGTGTAGAAACATATTAAGGAATCGGTATGGTATCTAGATAGTGGTTGTTCTAGACACATGACAAGAGTTCAACAATACCTGCACAGATATTCAAGGGAGCCAGGTCTAAAAGTAGTGTTTGGGGATAACTCTTTAGGCGACACAAAAGGATATGGCTTAATTAACTGCAATGGGATTACTTTTACAGGGGTTGCATATGTCAATGGTCACAAACATAATCTCATTTGCAATAGCCAGTTGTGTGATGCTGACTATAAGGTTTTGTTTACCAAGACTCAAGGAACCATATTCTACAAAAACAATGATGTGGTGTTAATTGCACCTAGAAGAAGAAATGTGTACGTTATCAACATGGCTTCATGTTCTGAAGACAGCTCAAACTGTTTTGTCACCAAAGCCTTTGAAAGTGTTAATTGGCTGTGGCACAAAATCTTTTCTTATCTCAACTTCAAGAACATCAACAAACTAGCCACATTAAATTTGGTTGCTGGTCTACCACCTGTCACCTTTACTAAAGACAAGACATTTCAGCTTGTGTGAAGGGAAAGCATCATAGGTCTTCTTTCAAAACCAGACAATCATTCTTAATTAACAAGTGCCTACATCTCCTTCATATGGACTTGTTTAGACCTGTTAAACCGTAGACTTTAATTTGGTCATAGTTGATGAATTCTCAAGGTATACATGGGCTTTCTTCCTCAAACGAAAAAGTGATGCAACAAGTGTCATCATGTCATTTATTAGACAGGTTGAAAACATGAATGAGGTTACAGTAAAGGCTCTAAGAAGTGATAATGGGACTGAATTCAAGAATCATCAGCTTGAAGCATTCTTTGATGAAATGGGAATATCACAAAACTTTTATATTCAAATCCTAGAGTTGCTCCAGGGTCAGTAAATACTGACCCAACAATCTCTCCCTATTTGGATATACAAATAGCTTAAGTCTAATGTCAGTAGTAAATGAGCATAACAACTTCTTCTTACTTGCAATGAACAATTAAATACTTATAAACATCAGATAATCATTTATTCATGAACATAACAAATTACAACAAAAACAATACAAATGATTATTCAATTCTCCTTAGGCCTAAGTTCTTCAATTATGGGAGTTTGAGTTAATGGATCTGAGTTTCTGTGGTCCAATATAGCAAGCAAGCACATATTGAAGATTTTAGCAGCATCAATACGTCCTGGACCTCCATGCTGAGAGTAAAAGATCCTTTGAACATTCGAGAGAAGTTCATTGTTCATTTCATCAAGGTCACTTATGTCCACAAAGTCTTGACGTTCTTGATGATTGAACATTATCATTCCCAGTTCTGGTTCGTCCAGTACATGACCAGGGAGATGATTTTAAAACTGAACAAAGCCTTTGTATTTCCTAGTAGTGACAAAGATGTCACCCACTTCAGGTTGTATCAGATATGCTCTTTTGTTCAGCTCGAGTATAGGATCTTGATCCCCTAGAGAGACTTGAGTGTTGATGTTTAGAATCTCACCCAGTCTTTCATGATTTCTCATAAAGTGCTCAATTCTGGTGCGAACTTCATCCCATCTCTTGGATTTCTTTTTCTCGATCTTCACACTCATTCAATCCACTCGTTGTAAGAAAGTTCTTTTCCTTGGAAGTTTTCAATTATCTCATCAGTTCGATCACCCCTATAGAACTTGAGATGGATATCACCTCTGCTAGTCAACATATCAACGTTGGTGATTGGTAAGATATTTCTTCTGTTCAACCTTGTTATACAAAACTTTTCATATAACATTTTCTTCTTGAAGAGACTTTCTACTTCAGATTTTCCAATTTGTTTATACAAGCTTAGCTTTAGATCTCTTATCTTTTCTTCTTGCTAAAGCTTGTACAACTTGTCAAGTTCTTCCTGAGTGGCCACCCCAACTTTGATCAGTCGATCATTCAATGTATAGTCTCCTTTGTTCTTAGGTTTGAAAGGAGGTGAGCCACTATCAGTTGTGTCTTCACTTGTGGTCATCCCATCCATATGATCATTATTGGCTGATGACTCCCCCTTACCCTTTGTTGGGCTCTTTTCAGTAATAGGTGACTCATAGACAACAGACTGTTTCTGAGCCTTCTTTTGGGCATGTTTCTAAAAGAGCTGCTGGATGGTGTTTTTCTCCCCCTCAGCAGAAGACTGCCTAGCAACTTCTGATGACCCACTAGTAGGGAAGAAGCCATAAAGATGATCAAGAGTGGCAGATACCTTGCCCATAATTGTGGAACAATTTCAAGGGCATTTAATTTCTGCTGAACCTCATCTGAGATGGTCAACTTTTGTTTCTCCAGCATCGCCATTCTATCTTTAATCTTGGATACAAAATCACACAGAGCATTCACTTGGCCAGGAACTGGTGTGAATTCTGGTGGAAACTCCATCGAGGCACCGTTGATGGAGTCCATAAGAGATGACATCTCTTGCTTTAAGGAGGTGGTGGTGGCCACATCGTTGACTAGTGGTTTTAAAGCAACAATGATGACATCCTTGATTTGTTCAGCAGAAGGAGGAATTGGTCTTGCTTTGAGAGTTGAAATTTCAGTGTCATCAAGCACCTTTTTTACTTCAGTCTAGCCACCTGTGATTGAAGAATCAACACTTGATTTGTTAATTCTTTTACCTGTTTAGTTCTGCGGGATGGTGGCTTTGGTGTTGCATCAGCAGTCTCTTCATCACTGTCATCAAGGTTGACTGGAATTCTTTCACTGAACCCTAGCTCCTTTTCCAAATCATCACCAGACATGCTGAATACAAATGAAGGCAAGTGTCCAACCTTGGCGCCAGTGGTGAGATTCACTTCCTTGGTTGTCTCCTGAGCATCACATCTAGTGTGAGGATCAGTTTCAAGTCCTTCACCACCAGGGTTGCTTTTACCTGATGGATCCTGAGAAAGAGTCCCTGATAAGTTAAGATCAATGATAATGTTTTTGGTTCCTTCAGTAGGACCCTATTGTAGGTGAACTACATTATTAGAAACAGATATTCCAGGGTCAACATCAGCTGTTCGATTTGCTGACACATCATTCCCTAATGTAGACTCAGAGTGACAAGTGATAGGAATTGGTAATGAATTATGAATTGTATTTAGATTTAAAGTACTTACCAATGCTGACTCCACACTACTGAGCTGAGGGTGAGCTCCATCTTCACCCTTCTCTCCTAAAGAAGTTGAGAGAGAGGTTGCCTTCTGGGCCTCTTTATGCATGTCACCTCCAGCAGAGACTGAAGGTGACGGTTGGCTTAGGTTCTTGTCCTTGGCCAGGGACTTAGTCTTCTTCAAAGCATGGCCTTGGGATTCATCAATAATCTTCTTTAAGGAAGATTGTGTGAGGGCTTTCCTCTTTCTGGACTCACGTCTAACCTTCTTAGTATTAACTGACGTTTGCTTCTGACGAGGTCCAGATGAAGCTCCAGACTTTTTGCCTTTCAGATCCCCTTCTCCAGTTGGAGAAGTGTCTTTTGGAGCTTTATACACTATTGAACCATCTAATGAGCAGATGTCTAACATGGGTTGTGTAAGAGGTGGATCAATGGTGCTGAATGGAATGTTCCAGCGAGTGAGATCAAATGGTCAAAAATTAAGTTTATCTCCATTGAGTTTTGAAAAATCATCACCAAGATGGTCAGCAAAGAGGAGAGATAGAAATCTGGTGTAAACAACGTTTTTCTCTCTCGTCTTTTTCTCCAGCTTCCCATGGAGATCTTCAAAATTAAGCCTCCCAAAATCAGCTTTAATTCCCTAGGCCAGATAGTATAAAATAATAGCATCTTTTTGGTTGATCTGGTCAAGGCCTCCAGTTCCCCCCCCCCCCAAAACATTCAATAAGAATGGACATTAGCAACTTCCACCTTGGTGGCAAACAACTTCTTTTTAACCCCCCCCCCCCCCTCTTCCTTTCTCAGTAATCTCTTCAGTATACCCAATCTCTTTAAAGAAATTTTTCACAACCATAAAATCATCAGGTATAGCTTCATAGTCACTAGGGTTTTCCAAATAATTTAGACCCAAAACCTTTCTAAATAATTTTAACCCAAATCTACCATGAATCCCAACCGTGGTAGAAACAAACTCAATGGACTTCTTGTTGTGAGAAGCCTCTGCTATGAACCAAAATTCTTTTAGCACATTTTGAAATATCATACCAGGATCCTTAAATAATGCATACCTTAAAACACTTTTGGATAGATAGGTCAAAACTTGTTCCCTATGAACAGACTTATGGATTCAGGTTTGAGTAAGGTGATGTTGTTAGGTTTGAAGAAGATATCATCAATGGGATACTTAACATGGGTGGATGGGTTGAGAGTGATCTTAGCAATCTTTGGGGAAGAAGATGATTAAGCCATCGTTCTTTCTGTGTGTGTGTTTTGAAAGAGAGAGAGTTTGTGTGTGTAACACCCCATTTTGATAATGGAATGTCACGCGTAATTATGGCGTGTCATCAAAACATACAAGGATAAATATCTAAAACATTACATGACCATAGGGATAACCGAAATCAAATATCGGTTCCCAAACATAAGCCTAAAACATAATAAAGCAAAAGAAATGAATGAAAGACTAAACAAGCATGAGTATATGAAGGCAAAAAGGAAAAGAAGTCTCTAGCAGCTTCCATCCTATGCACGTCCTCCAAATGCTCGAGTATTTCCTAGGGTACTTGCCGTTTTGGGACATGGAAAGGAAAGTAACGGCTGAGCAAAACGCTCAGTGCACGGATATAGACATAGTATAAATGACTAAAACATAATAGAGACTTCATAGCAGCGGAAATGTATAAGTCCTGGAAAACCTGGAACATGTTCATAAAACTGGTTTTATAGTTTGAAAAGCCTTATGTTTATCTTATGAAAACTGTTTAACATATTTTACCATTAGCCAATATAGGTCATGAAAATACACCGTACATGAATACTTGGAGGGGTGACCTCATCATGCAAATTAGAGGGGCTGCCTCTAATTTAATATACTGGTTGGGTAGGAGGGATCAGCTCCTTGTGAAGGATGCAAGGCACACACCACATTCACACGGAGTAATCTGCTAAAAACATGTAACTAGGATGCACCAATACGCCCCACATGATAAATATAAAAATATGGCCAAAAGCTGAAGGGACGCCACGAGCAATCACTCCACCGTGGTGAAGTCATAACATCAGTGCCTCTAATGTTATGGTTATGGTACCTCCATAACTAGGTGAAACTGGTCTTGCATGTATATGGCTATAGGTATTCTAATTTAAACATAAGCAAGTCAAACATATAAACTTATACTACGGGAAAACATTTGGCTGCATAAGGGGAACCCTAATGAGGAAAGAATGTCCATACTGAAAGGACGGGAATCTGTACCTTATGTCCAGTGAACAAAGAAGACGAACTGAGGAGAGTCCTACTCCGATATCACTAATGCTACATAAATACATACGTGTATAAGTATCTGATTACTAAATACGTACCTGGTTTCATGTCATGTCTTAGCTTATTTTATACGTTCATGTCATGTTTTACTGTTTTAAGCTTTAAACTGTGTTTATCTTATATTCTATCTGTTCTGATTAAGTATTACTTGTATTTCATGTATTATTATACTTACTGTGTAATAATAAGTAACTTTCTAAAAATAGCAGGTTTCCTAAAATAGAAAGTTTCCAAAAATAAAAAGTTACCAAAAATAGCAAGTTTCCAAAAATAGAAAGTTTCCAAAAATAGATTAGCTGCCTTAATCAAATTAGTTCCTAAAAATAGTAAGTTTCCATAATTAGATATAAGCTGGTTAAATAAGCTAAGTATATAAGCTTAAGTGTTTTCTGATTATTTTTCTAAGTCATATTGATATAAGGTATAGTTTATTAATTATTACATGTAATTTAAATAAACTATAGGTTAAAAGTATTTAATTAAATATAAGCATGATTTAATTAAATTAAAGCGTATAAAATACTTAGGTTTATACATGTATTAATAATTATATTAATATAACCTAGGTCATGAGAATTAATTAATTATAGGTCATGGTTTTAATAATTAATTTATTACTTAGTCTAATTGTCATGATTAAAATACTTAGGTTTAACTATGTATTAATAGTAAAATAATTAACCTAAGTCATGATAATTAATTAATTACAAGTCATGGTTTAATAATTAATTAATTACTATAGTCTAAATTAAATAATTAAAAATACTTAGGTTAAATCGTGTATTATTAACTTATAATAATAAGCCTAAGTCCATGTTCTAATTAAATTAATTATATAGCATGTTAAATTAATTTAATTAATCTGGTAATAAAAAGTCATCATTTATTGGTTTAATTGTCTTGTAATTAATATACATGTTAAGCTAATTAAACGCGTAAAATAATAACCCGTACCCATGTATTAGTTTATTAAAACGCGTTGAAAACCGAACCCGTGGAATCCCGTGAAAATCGTATTATGTTTACATATACACCGAACCAAACAGCCCCTTAATTATGCTTATTAAACTGACTGCCAAACGCACCCTTAACTAGCCATCAACCCAAAACCAAACAGCCCCCTAACTGCCAGTTACCCCTGGCGGTTATGTTGTTCCCCCCTGAATGCCCTGCGTTCCCCCTGACTGCCCAGCGTTCCCCCTGACAGGCTGACCTCACCACTGGCCACAGCCAGTGGTTCCCCCTGCTAGGCCGTTGTTGTCGCTGTTAGTACAAAACCCAGCCAGCACCCAATAGGGTCGTGGTTGGTGATCAGAAACCGTCACCGAGACCATTAAGGGTCTCGGTTTGTGTGCCAAACGACCACATCAACCCCACAAACGAACCCCCCCCTTTATTAACTTCAAGATAACATGTTTAAAACTTTTTAAGATCGGATTCAAAGATCAATAATCAAAAAAACAACATATGATAATAATAGAATTAGGGTTTCTTACTTGCGTTTTTAGGGTTTAGGATATCAAAACAACTGCAATCCTTGATCTTCTTGATAAAATCACACCGGTTCCTTGTTTCTTTTTGGTGTAGATCGACGACAGCAAAGAGGGACAAGAGGAAAAAAAACAAACGGCTGTTTACTATGTTTTTAGGGTTTCATGGTTTTGTCTAAATAAAAAAAATGTACCCCGTCCCTTTCTTTTTCTTTTAAGCCGACTAATCAACCCCATTGGGCCTTGAGCCCAATTACTTCTTGTTTCCTTTGTCTAACAGCCCAAATAAAGCCCTTATGCGTTTTTATTTAATACGCGACTTGTTAAAAGGTACGCGTAATCGTGTTATAAAATGTCGTAAGTTCATAGTTATCATAATACGTGTTAAACGTAATCATTACGTGTGTAATTACTTGTCGTGTTAAATTATATATACGTAATAATAATAATCGTTTAAATGTCCGTGATTACGTGTTACGTAGTTTACGTAATTTAATTAGTTTTCGATCGCGACTCAATATATTTATTCGTGTTCGTAATAAATATAAATACGTAATTAATATCCTCTCGTGATTAATTTACGTTCATGATTTCATGATCGCATGTCCGGGATTAATTATTGTTTTAATAATTATTGTGCGTTCGTATGTAATAAATACTTATCGTGTTCTAACACGTACGTAATACGTAAAATTCTTATTCGTGAACGTAAACATGCTATAAAAGGAAAGTTCTAATCATGTACGTACGATTATAGATGTACTGTTCATGGTAAAATTATGCGGGTTTTACAACTCTTTCCCCCTAAAAAGAATAATTCGTCCCCGAATTATAGATAACGTAACTGGAAGCGTAACATACCCGACTCAAACTGGAAAGGTATGAAAGATGACGAAAAGTGCAGGTGACGTGGAACGTGACATGTCTTGAAAGGACATGGAACGTGACGTCACAGAAAGGATATATCTAATTGATGAGAGAAAACGGATAAGAAGTCCGGATGAACTTGTCCGTTTCCAAGTGGCCTCCCTCTTGGAACGGTTCCTTCACAAGATCTTGACGCGAAAGATAAATCTTGGGCCTCCTGACCTTGACTTGAAATACGAAGAAATTCTTGGTGGTCAACGTAAGGTAGATCCCCTAAATTCGATCGAGGAAATAAGAATTAACGTGTAAGGCAACTGAAACGTTATCGTGCAAAACACTCTACTTAACTGATAATTAGCAACGATGCGCGAGACATAAAGAAACGTAGTACGTGAAAATTTTTGAACGTGCTACGTGGAGATATGGCGAGTGTAGTATGAGTAAACATATCATGATCCATGATATGTGTAACATATCTTGATCATGATATGAGGAACGTGGAATGAACATGACATGTGAAACATATCGTGAACATAGAATATAATGGCGGTAACGCCAACGCTACAGGGTGAGACATAGAATATGACGAGAAACGTCTATCTGAGGATAGGGAGTTATACTAAACTTGGGGCTGGTCTCTCAAGTTCTTGCATAACTTCCCAGAATGATGAAAATGAACGTAAAATCGTGAGCCGAGATACTGATACACTGATTTTGTATGGGTTCAGATTAGTTCTCTCGATATCCTCTCGAATTGATCTAGGTCTTAAGTGGAATGATTGTTCTTGGTTACTAAATAAAGGGGTTTGGTTTTCTAGTCTAATAAAAAGTGGAAATGAAAATTTAAATCAAAGACAATTACTTTGATTATGATTAACAAAGATTTGAATTAAACTTAAGATTAAAATCAAGATTAAAAGTTAAAATTGAAATTTAAGCAAACAAACATAAAGAAACAGTAAAGTAGACAAACAGTAATCTAAAAGTAGACAAACAGTAATCTAAAGGAAAAACTTGATTCGGAACTTTTAAACCTTGATTCGGAACTTGCTCATACGGAACTTACTAATGCGGAAGTTACTATTCATTCACCCGGAACTTTCTCATCCGGAACTTATCCGGAACTTTCTGACTGATTCGGAACCTTCCGGATGAAGGTGCTTGGTTCGGAAGTCTGAGCTTGATCCGGAACTTTTGCTTCGTTCGGAAGTCACTGGTTCGGAAGTTTTAAAACTTCCGAATGAAGGGCTTGGTTCGGAACCTTGAAACTTCCGAATGAAGGAGTTTTGGTCGGAACTTTGTTTGATTCGGAAATAACTGACTCGGAACTTAATGCTTGGTTCGGAAACTTCCGAATGAAGGCTTCATTCGGAACTTTTTTGTTGGTTCGGAACTTCTGGAAAACCCAGAACAGTAGCAGATATGCTAAGAACACGGAACACGAATTTAAACCAAAATCAAACCAAATACTTAAAAAGGATTTACCAAATTAAACACAAATCATTTAGACACCATAAGCAACGAATCCCACTAATAAAAACACAAATCCAAACAACTTTTGAAGATCAAATCAAGAAAAATAAAACTTAAGAACTTGAAGATAAAAATGGAGATGAACAAGATTAAATGGAAAGATTAAACAAAAGCTTTGTATTGAATGATTAATGTTTTGACAAGACAAACCAAAGATTAAAATTACAAGATTGGAAAGACAAAGATAAAAATCACCAATCACCCTAGTGGTGATGGTGTTCTACGAAACAGGGAGAAAAAGTGGGGAAGAAGAAAAAAATAAAAGCTAACTAGTCTAAAATGTGTGAGGGAAAGGCTATTTATAGTCTTGTCCTTTGGTTGGTGAGTGGGCTTTCTCCCGTTCTTCTTGTCTTTTAGTCTTTTCAGAAAAGTTTCCGTTTTCGATTCTGATTCGGGGTTTGTTGTCGATTAAATTCAACTCGTCTTTTAATATCTTCGTTTAATAGACTTGAGTTTCTTCGACTTATGTAAATCTTCCATCTTTGGTCCTTTTCTTCGATAAATCTTCGAATAGGCCCAGTGACTTCAAATCTTTTGCATCTCTTGGACAATAGACTTTATCTTGAGTCTTTTTCTTCAGTAAAACCCGTGCAATCCCATGTTTTCTTTAATTTTTATCCGGTTGGCTCTGAAAACACAATAAACACAAAACCACGCATAATTCCAAACAAATGATATTAAATACGTGTTTTGGTCTCGTTTTAGCCCGAATTAAGTGGTAAAAGGATGGGTGTTTACACACCTATCAAATCCCCTACACTTAACCATTGCCATGCCCTCATGCAATGCTTAGTGATAAAGCAAGCTTACACTTTTCTCATAATTAATCAACCTTGGCCTTATTTAAAATTCTACTAAACAAAAATTAAAGAAATAAAACTTCAAAGATAACAAAGGGATAGAAAACAATTTTCACTTGAAAATAGCTACATGGAAATAACTTGTAGAGAAATCGATGACTTACATTAGGGCTTTGGTGCTGCGAAGATTTATCACCCTCAAGTTTCACGTTCCCCAAACTAAGCTTAAAAAAACGAGATCATTGTTATTATAAGTTAGCAATTCAAACTCTTACACACATGGCTTAATAAAATGCTTAAACTCCCTTATTCCTAGGTGTATCTCTTATATTTTATTTTTGTCTTAGAATGATCATGAAGATGCATTTTTGGACTTATTTCGATAGTTTATTAGGGCTGAAAGCAAAGTAGGACGATTTGATCAATAGTTAGCTAAAGGACAAAATCTCTTAAAACTGCTTCTCGGGATATCAAAAAGTTCATATCTTGGCATAACTTGGTTCACGATTTGAGACCTTTCTCGGGCCGATATTTGGCATGTACTTCATACTTCATATCTTCGAGAGACGTTCTTGAGATAATGGTCTTCTCATCATAATAGAGTTTCTTCACTTGGAGACTTTTGAGGGGTACTCCAACTTTGTTGACCACGACTTCATGATTATTTCTTCAATCTCTAATTGGGATTTTGAGATACAACGATCCGCCTCCTTTTCGGACTTGGATCTATTTATCCTCATACCTTGTTAGGGTCTTTTCGGATAGACTTCTCCATGATCTTTATGGGAGTTGATTGCTTTTCGTCGTGAGTCTTGATCCTTCATATTGACTTTAGGATAATGCTTTTCACATCACTTTGGATCTTCAGCAATAAAATTGAATCCTCATGCCTTGTTAGGGCCTTTTCGGACTCGCCAATCTTCGCGCCCCGCTTCATAAGTTATGCCTTGGCTATGAACTCTTATCATTACCGAGCAACTTTTAAACGATCTTGGGCTAGAAGCTAAGTAACTTTTCAAATTGTACGACCTTACTTATTGCAGATAAATTATTAGCAAGTGATGGGAGAATAGGCAAATAATTACACCAAGTGAGCTTGCGCAAGAATACCGACTTATAATTGACTCTATCATTTCTCGTCCTCCACAATTTAAAATCTCAAGTAATGAGACTCGTGGACACTTAGCCTAATAAACCAATTAAGGTCTACATGGTTAAGGATACTAGCTAGAATAAACTTGGATAAGTCTATTCGGGTTGAGTCAAAATAAACGCAACGGGCCTAATATGTCAAAAACTTCTAAACTAGCTACACCACTTTATTAAAATTTGACTTTATTGCGGGATATATACATATGAAAGCAACGATAAAAATTTAAAAATTACAACTGAATGGCCAAAGTTAATAAAAAATTTGAAAAATGTTGAAAAATAGGATTTTCCGGTTAATTGAAGGCATTTTCATGGAAAAGTCCACTTAAAACTTCGATAGAAGTCCCCCTACACTTAAGATAAACATTGTCCTCAATGTTTAAGCATGTGGGAAAAGTTTCCCCTACACTTATGACATTGTGCACGTTGGTTAACTCAAGTTAAGGATGGGACGACTAAAGTGATCAATTTCAAATGTGAGTATGAAGAAAATTGAATCACGATAGTTGAGAGATAGAACCGGATTTCGGATAAACACGGGAGCACGGTTCTTCGAAAATTCCAAGAGTGCACTTATCCCTGTAATCACACCATACAAAGACAAACACATATAGAAGTCCCCCCCTACACTTAGGGGATTAAAACATACAAGGATAGATACTCGGGCTGCCTCCCGAGGAGCGCTTGTTTTTGATAACCGAGTCACGAGCCTGACTCGACCCAAAATTAGTTCATGGGGAACGTAGTGAGGGATGGAATCACCTCCTGAGAGGTGTCCTCACCAAAGTACAACTTCACTCGTTGGTCATTCACCTTAAAATTTGGTCCATTAGGTTGAGCGAGCTCGAGAGTACCATATGGAAAAATTTGGGCAATAGTGAATGGGCCGGACCAACGAGATTTGAGCTTGCCCGAAAATATTTTCAACCGAGAGTTAAAAAGTAAGACTTTGTCTCCAACATGGAACTCTCGGTTTTTGATCTTGGAGTCGTGAATGAGCTTAGTTCTTTCCTTATAGATCAAAGAATTTTCATAAGCCTCATTACGGAGTTCATTCAGCTCATTGAGTTGGATCTTGCGTAGGTCACTGGCTTTGTTTATATCAAAATTAGCCCACTTCAAGGCCCAATAAGCCTTGTGCTCCAACTCAATGGGGAGGTGGCATGCTTTCCCGTACACAAGACGATAAGGCGTACAGCCGATTGGGGTCTTGTAAGCAGTACGAAAAGCCCACAAAGCATCATCCAGTTTATCAGCCCATGAGGCACGATGCTCTCCCACGGTCCTTTCAAGAATTCGCTTAAGACCTCGGTTGGATATTTTGGCCTGGCCATTAGTTTGTGGGTGGTAGGCTGTGGAAAGACGATGATTGACACCGTACTTAGCCATGACTCGAGCAAATTGGTCATTGCAGAAATGAGTCCCACGATCACTAATAATGGCGCGAGGCACACCGAATCTAGCGAAAAGAGCTTTCAAAAAGTTACAAACCACCCTTGCGTCATTAGTAGGCAAAGCTTTGGCTTCAACCCACTTTGAAACGTAGTCAACTGCTACAAGGATGTATTTGTTTCCTTTAGACGAAGGGAATGGCCCCATAAAGTCGATACCCCAAACATCAAAAATTTCACACTCTTGAATGAAATTCTGAGGCATCTCGTCTTTATGTGTGATTTTGCCTTGCTTTTGGCAAACATCACATCGTTTGACCATATCGTGAGCATCACGGTATATGGAGGGCCAATAAAATCCCGAATCAAACACTTTTTTAGCGGTGTAGTTGGGACCAAAGTGACCACCGGTGGGTCCTTTGTGGCAAGCATCAAGGATGTCCGACGCTGCCGGTCCATCAACACATCGGCGAATTATCAGATCAGCACATTGTTTGAATAGGTAAGGGTCGTCCCAAAAGTAAGTCTTGATGTCGGTAAAGAACTTCTTCTTTTGCTGGGACGTCAACCCTTCCTTGAGAATTCCACCCGCCAAGTAGTTTGCAAAGTCCGCAAACTACGGGGTTTCATTCGGCTTCGAGTGTATAGACATTAAGGTCTCCAAGGGAAAAGAATCATTGATTTCTTTGGTCGGATGATCCCCTTGGTAAGGATCCTCAAGTCTACTAAGATGGTCCGCGGCTAGGTTTTCTGCTCCTTTTTTATCGCGGATGTCGATTTTAAATTCCTGGAGCAGCAAAACCCAGCGAAGAAGTCTTGGTTTGGAATCTTGCTTTGTCAACAAGTACTTCAACGCGGAATGATCGGTGTACACAATGGTGGTGGAAAGGACAAGATAGGGGCGGAATTTTTCAAAAGCATAGACAACAGCTAAAAGCTCTTTTCGGTTGTCGTATAATGCAATTGTGCCCCAGTCATTGTCTTGCTAGCGTAATGGATCGGTTGGAAGTGTTTGTTCACTCTTTGTCCAAGAACCGCGCCAATAGCAAAATCGCTAGCATCGCACATCAACTCAAAGGGAAGCTCCCAATTAGGGGTAACCAAGACGGGTGCCTTAGTTAGCTTATCCTTAAGCGAGTTGAAGGCTTCAAGGCACTCTTTGGAAAAGATAAAAGGAGTATCTTTTTCCAAGAGGTGGGTCATCGGGCGAGCGATTTGAGAAAAATCTTTGATGAATCGACGATAGAAGCCCGCATGACCCAAGAAACTTCTCACACCCTTCACGGTTGAAGGTGGAGGCAACTTTGCGATAACATCGACTTTAGCACGGTCAACTTCAAGACCGGCTTTCGAGATCTTATGTCCAAGCACGACGCCTTCTTTTACCATAAAATGGCATTTTTCCCAATTTAGAACAAGGCGAGTATCTTCGCACCGCTTTAGCATACGTTCTAAATTGGCAAGGCAAGCAGAGAAGGAATCCCCGAAGACCGAGAAATCATCCATGAAGACTTCCATGGTTTGTTCAACCATGTCATGGAAGATAGCTAACATGCACCTTTGGAAAGTCCCGGGCGCATTACATAAGCCAAAAGGCATTCTTTTGTAAGCGAAAGTGCCATAGGGACAAGTGAATGTAGTCTTCTCTTGATCTTGAGGATCGATGGGTATTTGAAAATAACCCGAAAAACCATCGAGAAAGCAGTAATATTCATTACCGGTTAATCGTTCAAGCATTTGGTCCATGAAAGGTAGAGGGAAATGATCCTTTCTCGTGGCATCATTGAGTTTGCGGTAGTCTATACAAACTCTCCACCCAGTAACAAGACGAGTGGGAATCAACTCGTTGTGTTCATTGGGAACAACTGTTATTCCGCCCTTCTTGGGCACACAATGGATTGGACTAACCCACGGTGAATCCGAAATAGGGTAAATCATACCCGCATCAAGAAGTTTGATAACCTCTGTTTTGATGACTTCATGGATTTTTGGATTCACCCTTCGTTGGCTTTGAATAGTGGGCTTATAGTCGTCCTCCATGAGAATTTTGTGCGTGCAGAAGTGAGGATCAATTCCACGAATATCCGAGATTTTCCAAGCAATAGCCTTCTTATGAGCTTTCAGCACGGCAACGAGGCGATTCTTCTCTTCATCTTTCAAATCCGTTGCAATAATGACGGGCGACTTCTTGTTGTCGTCAAGGAACACGTACTCGAGATGTGGCGGCAACTCCTTAAGTTCCAAATCCGGAGGATTTTCGACGGGAGGCGTTTTCAAAGTCGGAGTATCGATAGCAATGACCGTGGGAGATGGAGGCGAAGGATTGTCTTCGGTGAGAAGATTGTCAAAGAAACTCATGTCTTCATCCCCCTCAGTGGGAGAATCATTAGTAGCTAAATTCACATCTCCCATGGTATCTTCAAGATTGTTCCAGAATAAATCACCATCTCCAAATAGAGACAACGATGAATCAATGGAGGACACGGTCTCAACAGTGGGAAGAGAGGTTGGAATACTTTTGCAAGCATCATTAAAGTGTGCTTCACAAGCCTCATCGAGAACGTCAATACAATTAACGCTCTCATATGAATAAGGCTGTTTAGACAACTTTCCCATGTTGAAGACTACTTTGTCGTCACCCACTCTCATGATAAGCTCTCCGGCTTCAACATCAATGAGAGTGCGACCGGTCCTCAAGAATGGACGACCAACAATAAGTGGCACACGGGGGTCCATCTCGTAGTCGACGACAACAAAATCAGCAGGGAAGGTGAATTTGTCGACTCCTACAATGACATCTTCGGCTATCCCCACTGGATAAGCAACCGTACGGTTGGCCAATTCCAACGTCATTTTGGTGGGGACTAGCTCAGGGAGAGATAATTGCTTCCAAACACTTAGAGGCATGAGATTAATACTGGCACCTAGATCGGCTAGGGCCATGCAATTCTCTACTCCCGGGAAATTGCAAGGGATAAGAAAACGACCCGGATCACCAAGCTTGATTGGCAATTTCCTTAAGAGCACTGCAGAGCAGTTCTCATTAAGTTGGGTGTTGGCAATGTCGAGGAGCTTTTCCTTGTCGCTCAGAAGGTCTTTAAACATTTTGGCGTATTTGGGCATGTGAGCGAGAGCCTCAGCGAAGGAGATATTAAAATTCAGTTGTTTAAACATTTTAAGAAAGTTAGAAACCTGAATATCATCCTTGCTCTTTTGCTTCTCTTTCCTCAACCTAGAAGGATAAGGTATATTGGAAGAAGAGGAAGGCTTTGGGAGTATAGGAGCACTCACAACCACGGGTGGAGGAGGGGTAGATAGAAGAGGTGGAGAGATTGGGGAAGGAGAAGGATGAGGAATAGGAGCAGGCGACTCGTTCTCCTTAGTCACAACCACCGGTGGAGGTATAGGAAGCTCGGGTTCCTTGGTACCTTTACCACTTCGAGTAGTGATTGCTTTCATCTCCCCTCTTGGGTTCGCAATGGTGTTACTCGGAAGAGTACCCGAAGAAGAGGGTTGACTATTTTGGAAAAAACTAGCCATCATGTTCCTCAGATCATTAGTCTGGCTATCCAACGTGTTTCTCATGTCAGCTCTCAAATCATTTCCTTGCTTGACCAAATCTGCCTTCAAATTGCGCACTTCCTCTTGGAGATTTCCCACTATCACATCATTGGTTCTCATATAGGTTGCGACCTCTTGGTGTAAAGCAGTGGTGGTTTGGTTGGAAGGAGCATTGTATGCAGGTGGTTGGTAAGCAGGTTGTTGGTAGACTTGATTGTTACGTTGAGGTGGTTGTTGTTGCTTGTGAGGTGGGATGTATGGTTGTCGAGGTTGTTGTTGTTGTGGAGGACGGTTAAGGTTTTGTTGTTGGTTTGGGTTGGTAGGAGGAAAGCCAGGTGGTGATAGATAGTTGTTGCTGCGGTAGCTAAGCAAATTACGGTCACCTTGAGGTCTAACTTGATAAGCAGGTTGTTGGTAGGTGCCATATGCCGCATTCACATTTTCAGCAGGGTAATCTTGGGTGGCGGTACAAGTTGTGTAAGAGTGGGGACCACCGCATATCTCACAAGGTTGGCTGACAGCGTTCACTTGTGCATTTTTGGCGTTGTTGCTGTTGTTGTTGCTGACGGTGTGGGTGACAAGCGATTCAAGAAGCGTGGTGATTTTGTCTAATCGCTTGTCGCTGTCATTAGTGCTAGCACTAGCAACATTGGTCCTAACGCTCTTGGTTTGCACACGAGACTTGTTCTCAATGATATCCCAAGCAGCATTGGAAGTCTTAGCCAATAAATTACCCCTTGAGGCACTATTCAGTGAATCTTGGTCACTCATGCTTAAACCATTGTAAAAAGTATTGATTTGATGTACTTTGGTAAAACCATGTTGTGGGCATTTTCTTAAAAGATCTTTAAAACGATCCCAAGATTCACTGAATGACTCATCGTACTTTTGTTCAAAGTTTATAATCTCATTCTGCAAAGCGGTAGTACGAGAGGGTGGAAAAAAGTAGTTGATAAACTTTGTTTCCAAATCCGTCCACGAGAGAATACTCTGTGGCGGTTCCTTAGCAAGCCAATGCCGGGCTTGTCCCTCTAAAGAAAAGGGAAAAAGTTGTAACCTTATCACTTCTTGTGGAACTCCATTGAATTTGACCGTGTTGGTGAGTTGTAGAAATCTCTTGATGTGGTCGTGTGGGTCATCAATGGTTTGTCCAAAGAATGGTTGAGCTGAGACCATCTGGATAAAGCCTGACTTTAACTCGAAATTGTTGGCGGCAATTGGTGGAATAACAATTGGATCCATGTTGCCATCGACATGAGCTTGCAGCAATTCAATCATTGGGCGGTTATCCGGAAGGTGCTCATTGTTGTTATTATTCATGTTGTTGAAAGGCGGGTTGTTGTTATTATTGTTGTTCGGAGGTGGTATGTTATTGTTGTTTTGTACACCAGCCATGTCTAAGTTATCGAGAGGCTCGGGCTCTTGATAATACGTGGATCGAGTGCGCATACACCTGCAAAAGAACGAACAAAGAGAAACGAAGCAAAAATATTTTTGGTTTTTATTGTTTTTTTAATTTTTAGGATTTTTGAAAATTTTATATTTTTTAGTTGTTTTTGAAAATTTTTGAAAAAGTAACGTTCACGGGAACGGATCCCAAAATCCAAGTTCTCACAAAAAACTTTTGATCTTAACGAGAAGAGCCGGCAGCGGCGCCATTTGATACACTGATTTTGTATGGGTTCAGATTAGTTCTCTCGATATCCTCTCGAATTGATCTAGGTCTTAAGTGGAATGATTGTTCTTGGTTACTAAATAAAGGGGTTTGGTTTTCTAGTCTAATAAAAAGTGGAAATGAAAATTTAAATCAAAGACAATTACTTTGATTATGATTAACAAAGATTTGAATTAAACTTAAGATTAAAATCAAGATTAAAAGTTAAAATTGAAATTTAAGCAAACAAACATAAAGAAACAGTAAAGTAGACAAACAGTAATCTAAAAGTAGACAAACAGTAATCTAAAGGAAAAACTTGATTCGGAACATTTAAACCTTGATTCGGAACTTGCTCATGCGGAACTTACTAATGCGGAAGTTACTATTCATTCACCCGGAACTTTCTCATCCGGAACTTATCCGGAACTTTCTGACTGATTCGGAACCTTCCGGATGAAGGTGCTTGGTTCGGAAGTCTGAGCTTGATCCGGAACTTTTGCTTCGTTCGGAAGTCACTGGTTCGGAAGTTTTAAAACTTCCGAATGAAGGGCTTGGTTCGGAACCTTGAAACTTCCGAATGAAGGAGTTTTGGTCGGAACTTTGTTTGATTCGGAAATAACTGACTCGGAACTTAATGCTTGGTTCGGAAACTTCCGAATGAAGGCTTCATTCGGAACTTTTTTGTTGGTTCGGAACTTCTGGAAAACCCAGAACAGTAGCAGATATGCTAAGAACACGGAACACGAATTTAAACCAAAATCAAACCAAATACTTAAAAAGGATTTACCAAATTAAACACAAATCATTTAGACACCATAAGCAACGAATCCCACTAATAAAAACACAAATCCAAACAACTTTTGAAGATCAAATCAAGAAAAATAAAACTTAAGAACTTGAAGATAAAAATGGAGATGAACAAGATTAAATGGAAAGATTAAACAAAAGCTTTGTATTGAATGATTAATGTTTTGACAAGACAAACCAAAGATTAAAATTACAAGATTGGAAAGACAAAGATAAAAATCACCAATCACCCTAGTGGTGATGGTGTTCTACGAAACAGGGAGAAAAAGTGGGGAAGAAGAAAAAAAATAAAAGCTAACTAGTCTAAAATGTGTGAGGGAAAGGCTATTTATAGTCTTGTCCTTTGGTTGGTGAGTGGGCTTTCTCCCACTCTTCTTGTCTTTTCGTCTTTTCAGAAAAGTTTCCGTTTTCGATTCTGATTCGGGGTTTGTTGTCGATTAAATTCAACTCGTCTTTTAATTTCTTCGTTTAATAGACTTGAGTTTCTTCGACTTATGTAAATCTTCCATCTTTGGTCCTTTTCTTCGATAAATCTTCGAATAGGCCCAGTGACTTCAAATCTTTTGCATCTCTTGGACAATAGACTTTATCTTGAGTCTTTTTCTTCAGTAAAACCCGTGCAATCCCATGTTTTCTTTAATTTTTATCCGGTTGGCTCTGAAAACACAATAAACACAAAACCACGCATAATTCCAAACAAATGATATTAAATACGTGTTTTGGTCTCGTTTTAGCCCGAATTAAGTGGTAAAAGGATGGGTGTTTACACACCTATCAGATACCATAGTGTCATGAACGCGAGCGCGAAAGCAAGTCGTGGAATTAGAATGAAGACGTGAAGTAAATAAGGAGCACAATTGTGAATCTTTGTCTGACCCGATAACTGAGGGATTGCCAAGTGATCGGATGAGCCTTGGTTGGAACATGTCCAATCAATTTGTTGGTTTTGAAATCCTGGCGGATGTAAGGATTTTGCAGACTTGATCAAACTATTTGCAATAACCCAGATAGCATCATGTTTCTTCTGAGTTTGCGTTAATCTGGTAACCAAAATCCGTGGAGATCTTGTCCCATTTCAATTCACAATTTCAGATGATGAAAACATCCTAGTCTGTTGGTTTCCTATCCTAACCTGTTGGTATGTCAGGTACTTAGATATGAACGTAACTGTATCTTGCTTGGTAGAACTTGATACATAGGAGTTTGCGAAACTCTGAGTCTCTGAATCTAGACTTCTCCTAGCGTAGGATTTTCTAGAAGACCTAATGTATCCTTTACGCATAAGCTGAGTCATGGTAAGATTTACTGTAGAAACCTATGTGATTCAGCGTGTCACTCTAATCAAACAGAATTGATATTGGAAAAAATTTTAGGGTAAAATTTCTCATGTCAAAGAATTTGCAACATAGTGCAGATATGGTCTTCCTGTTCTTCTCTAGGCTTAAGTAAATCAGGTTATCCTCAATGAAAACACTGATGAATTTGCTATGAGTTCATTGAAACTCATTCTTATAATGCCGTTGGAGCATTGATGAGAGTAATTCAAAATCATAAATCTAGCTTGACCGAGTCATGTACGAATAGCAGTCATGGACATGTCCTGCTCTTTCACTCGTCACTATTGGCAACATGATCATGAGTTCGATCTTGGAAAAGTGATTAACACTATAAGGTCGATTGGACATGTTGTCAATACGTGGAGGAGAATAACGGTTATGAATGGTGATTTGTTTAAATCGACGGTAGTCGACACATAATCTCATGGTACCGTCCTTCTCCTTGAAGGTTCTTCTGGAATATATGGGAAGATTTTGGAATAATCAACTGGCTATGCGTAAAAGGACTTAAGTAGTCGTGTCTTATTGACAGCTAGAAAATTTTAGCGACCATGGCTAACAACGCACATGCTTGTAAGCATAGATAATTTGTACAGATTTTCCTGATGGAAAATCAAGCTGAATGTATTCAGGAGCCTGAACATTACTGTACATTATTATGAATCGTAGCATGGTGTGCTGTTCATAGTCCATAATTAGGATAAAATTCATCTCGTGTCTGTCCGAGGAAATGCGTTAGCAGCTTGGATCTCATCATTAAGCTGAAGGAAAACCTTCGTATACGTGGGAATACGAAAGGCGACCTTCATGGTCATGAATATATGAAATATGGTGAAAGAAATGAAAGTGACATCGGCAACGTGACAGTTCTCACTGATGTGCCGGTAATGGTATTGAAATTCTTGTGGCCTGATTAATACATGGCACAACAAAATGGATATACCCTTGGAGGGTACCCTGAATTTCTTAGAAATGTTCCATAATTAGACGTGAGTCATGTGTCTTGACTCGTGTCTTGAGAAATTTAAGCGTGACATATGTCTTGACTGGTGTCTTGACATGTGTCTTCAGAAAGTGTACGTGAGACATGTGTCTTGACTGATGTCTCGACATGTGTCTCGAGATGTGAAACAAATAGAACTACAAATATTAGGTTATTATGCCAGAATTGGCGGATCGGTTGGACTACTGATCATTTGTATGTCTGATCACGTCCGCGGCCGGAGCCTCAGTTGCGATTTCTAGGATAGTTGCTGTCATAGTAGTGGTTACTATCGTCCTGTCTGTCAGTTCCATGATGGTCATTCTCATGACCGTGATTCATGTAACTATTCAGCTGAGTGGCCGGCTGGTACCGGTTTGCACTCATATGGCTAAAATGACATTTGAACGACGTGTGACATCTAACTAACAATTAGGGACAACGATTGATGAAAATCGTCTGATGGTGAAGCATCTTCTCATCCAATTGTTTTACTCTAACGCCTTTGTCTTCGTCTTGTATGAGCTCCAGGTTGTGAACAGCATCAGCATCTCGTAGAGTCTCCCAACATCAACAGCATCAACCTTTAGTAACATCTCCAAGCTATGAGCGGCATCGGTAATCTTGTAGAATATCAGCAAGTGAACATACGCGTGAGATGATGTAGAATCGACTAGCGAATACTCGTGAAGTATTGCAACTGAAAAACACATGGATTTAGGTACGTGTAATACACAAGGAATACGGTACATGGAGTACACATGGAATGCACATGAAATGATCGGTATTGGGGTCGATCATTTGTCATGATTTAAGGAAAGTATATTGGTTAAACGGTTATGAAAACCATCATGATAACCTGGCAGTATTAGCATAGACATCATTCTGGTTGTATCGAAAGACGTTAAAGTGTGGTTACACAAAATTCAACGATGATTTGCCTGACAGCATGATCAATGAAAACCAACCATGACTATCATGAAAGCAGAATTCAATGAAATCCAACAATGTCTTGCATGAAGGCATAAATAACAAAAGAGGCGTAAGACGTAATCAACATGAAGACGGAATTATCATGAAGAAACATGAAACCATCTATCATGAAGTAGTGTATAACATAATCAGAACGAAACTGGAGTTAACCATGACAGTATGAAAACATACTTGACATAAAAAACATATTAACTTATGAGGGGACATGAAAAAAAATTTACGCCAATAACTCATGAGAAAAATTTTATGCATGAAAAACAGTGCATGAATGCGTAATGTAGTTTATAAAAACCTTTATATGTGCGAGGGGACGCCTATGGGTCGGTCCTAAAACAAAAGACATGGCGAGGGGACGCCTATGGGTCGGTCCCAAAGTTAAAAGTTTCGATAAAAGCACATGCGACTAAATAGGGCCAGTCCTGTACCAACCATTAGTTAGTCATAATCCCTGCAACAATGATACATGAAACATAAATAAATGAAACTTATATGTAAAAAACTTATCAAAAAAAAATTTATGTGACTAATTATGAACTACTGAGGTTCAGTCCACATAGGCACAGTTCACGAGGAACGTCATGCATAAAACCACGACACATAACTAAATATGAATGACGGTTGTACATTCATATTAGTAAAACAATATCGATGAAAAACATCAAGGTTAAAACCTCAAGGTGCTGAAAACATCATGGTTAAAACAACAATGCGCTGAAAACATCAATACGTGGAATAACAAACGTTGGCTTAGGAAGCTCCTTGTGACGACCCACTAGTCACAGGTCGAGTTTTTAGAGCCTACAGGTTGAAGCCTTGGCTCTGATACCATAATTGTAACACCCCATTTTGATAATGGAATGTCACGCGTAATTATGGCGTGTCATTAAAGCATACAAGGATAAATATCTAAAACATTACATGACCATAGGGATAACCGGAATCAAACATCGGTTCCCAAACATAGGCCCAATACATAATAAAGCAAAAGAAATAATTGAAAGACTAAACAAGCATGAGTATATGAAGGCAAAAAGGAAAAGAAGTCTCTAGTAGCTTCCATCCTATGCACGTCCTCCAAATGCTCGAGTCTTTCCTAGGGTACCTGCCGTTTTGGGACATGGAAAGGAAAGTAACGGCTAAGCAAAACGCTCAGTGCACGGATATAGACATAGTATAAATGACTAAAACATAATAGAGACTTAATAGCAGTGGAAATGTATAAGTCCTGGAAAACCTGGAACATGTTCATAAAACTGGTTTTATAGTTTGAAAAGCCTTATGTTTATCTTATGAAAACTGTTTAACATATTTTACCATTAGCCAATATAGGTTATGAAAATCCATCATGCATGAATACTTGGAGGGGTGACCTCATCATGGAAATTAGAGGGGCTGCCTCTAATTTAATATACTGGTTGGGTAGGAGGGATCAGCTCCTTGTGAAGGATGCAAGGCACACACCACATTCACACTGAGTAATGTGTTGAAAACATGTAACTAGGATGCACCCATACGGCCCACATGATAAATATAAAAATATGGCCAAAAGCTGAAGGGACGCCACGAGCAATCACTCCGCCGTGGTGAAGTCATAACATCAGTGCCTCTAATGTTATGGTTATGGTACCTCCATAACTAGGTGAAACTGGTCATGCATGTATATGGCTATAGGTATTCTAATTTAAACATAATCAAGTCAAACATATAAACTTATACTACGGGAAAACATTTGGCTGCATACGGGGAACCCTAATGAGGAAAGAATGTCCATACTAAAAGGACGGGAGTCCGTACCTTATGTCCAGTGAACAAAGAAGACGAACTGAGGAGAGTCCTACTCCGGTATCACTAATGCAAGATAAATACATACGTGTATAAGTATCTGATTACTAAATACGTAACTGGTTTCATGTCATGTCTTAGCTTATTTTATACGTTCATGTCATTTTTTACTGTTTTAAGCTTTAAACTGTGTTTTTCTTATATTCTGTCTGTTCTGATTAAGTATTACTTGTATTTCATGTATTATTATACTTACTGTGTAATAAAAAGTAACTTTCTAAAAATAACAGGTTTCCTAAAATAGAAAGTTTCCAAAAATAGAAAGTTACCAAAAATAGAAAGTTTCCAAAAATAGAAAGTTTCCAAAAATAGATTAGCTGCCTTAATCAAATAAGTTCCTAAAAATAGAAAGTTTCCATAATTAGATATAAGCTGGTTAAATAAGCTAAGTTTATAAGCTTAAGTGTTTTCTGATTATTTTTCTAAGTCATATTGATATAAGGTATAGTTTATTAATTATTACATGTAATTTAAATAAACTATAGGTTAAAAGTATTTAATTAAATATAAGCATGATTTAATTAAATTAAAGCGTATAAAATACTTAGGTTAATACATGTATTATTAATTATATTAATATAACCTAAGTCATGAGAATTAATTAATTATAGGTCATGGTTTTAATAATTAATTAATTACTTAGTCTAATTTTCATGATTAAAATACTTAGGTTTAACTATGTATTAATAGTAAAATAATTAACCTAAGTCATGATAATTAATTAATTATAAGTCATGGTTTAACAATTAATTAATTACTATAGTCTAAATTAAATAATTAAAAATACTTAGGTTAAATCGTGTATTATTAATTTATAATAATAAACCTAAGTCCATGTTCTAATTAAATTAATTATATAGCATGTTAAATTAATTTATTTAATCTGGTAATAAAAAGTCATGATTTATTGGTTTAATTGTCTTGTAATTAATATACATGTTAAGCTAATTAAACGCGTAAAATAATAACCCGTACCCATGTATTAGTTTATTAAAACGCGTCTTTAGGGTTTAGGATATCAAAACAACTGCAATCCTTGATCTTCTTGATAAAATCACGTCGGTTCCTTGTTTCTTTTTGGTGTAGATCGATGGCAGCAAAGAGGGACAAGAGGAAAAAAACAAACGGATGTTTACTATGTTTTTAGGGTTTCATGGTTTTGTCTAAATAAAAAAAATGTACCCCGTCCCTTTCTTTTTCTTTTAAGCCGACTAATCAACCCCATTGGGCCTTGAGCCCAATTACTTCTTGTTTCCTTTGTCTAACAGCCCAAATAAAGCCCTTATGCGTTTTTATTTAATACACGACTTGTTAAAAGGTACGCGTAATCGTGTTATAAAATGTCGTAAGTTCATAGTTATCATAATACGTGTTAAACGTAATCATTACGTATATAATTACTTGTCGTGTTAAATTAAATATACGTAATAATAATAATCGTTTAAATGTCCGTGATTACGTGTTACGTAGTTTACGTAATTTAATTAGTTTGCGATCGTGACTCAATATATTTATCCGTGTTCGTAATAAATATAAATACGTAATTAATATTCTCTCGTGATTAATTTACATTCATGATTTCATGATCGCATGTTCGGGATTAATTATTGTTTAAATAATTATTGTGCGTTCGTACGTAATAAATACTTATCGTGTTCTAACACGTACGTAATACGTAAAATTCTTATTCGTGAACGTAAACATGCTATAAAGGAAAGTTCTAATCATGTACGTACGATTATAGATGTACTGTTCATGGTAAAAGTATGCGGGTTTTACAGTGTGTGTTTTTTATGAAAAGATTTGTAAGCGCGGAATGAAATCCAATTGTAAGGGATTATATAAAAACTTGAACTGATTTGTAAAAAGTTTAAAACCATTTGAAAACATTTATAAATCTTTTAAGGTTTCTTTTGAACATTTGGCACAAACTTTCTCATTAATATTCTGCAAAGAGGTATGATTTTCCGTTGCTTTGAACAGTGAAATGCCCCATGTGTCAGGGAGTTGTTAACTGTGGATGGAGACGTTTGAAATTTCCTTAATTAACAAATGACACCTTTTGAAAATATGTTTGTTTTATTCACAAGAAAATTCAATGCCATTTAATACTTTTCATCACATAATTGATTTGTTTTAAATGTTGTTGCTCAGATATGCTGAAGTTGATGGTAATACTTGTGAGCTTCAGTGCGTCAGATGAGGCGACAAAACCCCATATACATGTTCACATAAGTGAAGAAGACACATGGCATTGCACGCTCCTCTACTCAGGCCTAGCTACTCAGTTGTATTAAACATTTGTTCAGTATTTGCTGAAGGAAAAAACTTGATGACTGGTGATCATTTGTTCAGCTTCAGTTAATCAGATAAGGCGACAAAACATCATATACACAATCACATAAAGTGAAATAGACACATGACATTGCACACTCCTTTACTCAGACACTGCTACTTGACATTAATCAAAATCTTTTATGAAATGCTGAACCTTCAAGCTTCTTCAGTGAATGCTGAAGGTTCAGGTTTTGTATTATCAATGTTCAGCATACCAAGCTCCATTATCAATCTTTTGAAAGTTGGTTCATCCAGTGGTTTGGTGAAGATATCAGCCAATTAATACTGAGTGGGGATAAAATGTAATTCAATGTCCCCTTTCACAATGTGATCTCTAATAAAGTGATATCGGATATCAATGTGTTTTGTTCTTGAGTGAAGGACTGGATTGTTGGATATTGCAATAGCACTAGTGTTATCGCAAAAGATTGGTACATTTTCATATTCTATGTCATAATCAGCCAGTTGGCTTTTCATCCAAAGAACATTGGCACAACGTTCAGCAGCTGCTACATATTCAGCTTCTGCTGAAGACATGGCAACTGTTTGTTGCTTTTTAGCACTCTAACACATAAGTTTGCCACCTAGAAATTGGCAAGCACCAGATGTGCTTTTTCTGTCCATATTGCATCCAACATAGTCAGATCTGAATACCCCTTTAGATCAAAACCTGAGGATTTGAGGTACCAAAGACCTAGACTTGGTGTACCTTTTAGGTATATGAAGATTCTCTTTACAACAGTAAGGTGTGATCCCTTTGGATCTGCTTCGTATCTTGCACAAAGGCATGTAGAGAATTGAATGTCAGGCTTGCTTGCAGTTAAGTACATGAGTGACCCAATCATACCTCTATACCGAGTCTCATTGATAGATTGTCCAATGAGATCATGTCCTAAGTTGTTAGGGGGTACCATTGGAGTCTTCACTTAAGCACAATTGCTATCATACTTCTTTAGTAGATCCTTGACATATTTTTCTTGATTGATGGAGATGCCTTGGTTAGATTGTTTAATCTGAAGACCAAGGAAGTATGTGAGTTATCCCATCATACTCATCTCAAACTTGCTGGTCATAAGCTTGGCAAATTGTTTGCATAGTTTTAAGCTTGTTGAACCAAAGATGATGTCATCCACATAAATTTGTACCAGAATGGTGTTAGTTTTAGATTTATAGATAAACAAGGTGTTATCTATTTTTCCTCTAACAAATTTATGTTCAATGAGAAATGTTGAGAGAGTTTCATACCATGCTCTTGGAGCTTGCTTCAGTCCATACAAAGCTTTGTAAAGCTTGTAGACATGATTTAGGTATTTACTACTCTCAAAGCCAGGAGGCTGTATAACATAAACTTCTTCTTTTAGGTCACCATTTAGGAATGCACTTTTGACATCCATTTGGTAGATGATGAAGTTCATGTAAGTGGCATAAGCAAGGAAGATTCGTATGGCTTCCATACATGCAACTGGAGCAAAGGTTTGATCAAAATCAACACCAGGCTCTTGATTGAATCCTTGAGCCACCAACCTAGCTTTGTTTTTGGTCACCACATTGGTTTCATCTCTTTTGAGAAACCCATTTGGTGCCAATGGTTGATTTACCATATGGAAGAGGAACCAATTTCTAGACTTTGTTTCTTTCAAACTGAGTTAATTCCTCTTGCATGACATCCACCCATCCAGGGTGTGTGAGTGCTTCAGAAACCTTTGTAGGTTCAATTTCTGAGAGAAAGTTTGCATAAAGGCATTCTCCAGATGAAGCAACACTTAGTTTCTTTGCCATAGATCCAGTGACTCTACCTTCACCAGGATTGCCTATTATGTTCACCAGCTGTATGTGACTATTTTTAGTCCAAGATTTTTGTGGAGCTGGAGAATAGGCACTGGTATCATGATTAGAGTTAAAACTTGGAAGTCTATGACATGGACTTGGACTTGGATTATCTCTAGTGTCTGCTGAAGGATATTCAATAGACAAAGGTTCAATCAATGGAGGGCTTCCTTCTTGGTCAGAAGCAACACATCCAAGACCTAATTCCTAGAGATGGTAGGAGAGCTTTGAGCAAGGGGCTCAGATTGTTCATCAGTGGCTTCATATGATTGATCATTTTGATCATGTGTGTCAGCATGCTGATTGTTTTGAAACCGACCATTTTGGTCATTTGTGTTGCTTTGCTGATCATTTTGAGACTGATCATAATTTGATTGACAGCCATCAGTATGTGATACTAAAGGATTTCCTTTTGTAGGACTTGTCATATCTTCAAATGGATCAATATGAGGGATTGAGTTGCTTGTTTGATATCTTTAAGAAGGCTCATAATGTTGAAATTCATCAGATGGATAATTGTGTTAGCCTCAAAATATTGAGTCAAACAAGAATGCTCGGTCATATGTTTATTATGTATCGTATATTAAAACGTTGTAATAGGTAGTAGGTTAGTCGTGTATTACGGGCTTAACTTTAAGCTGAGGTTCATTCATAAGTAACCAAAGCCCAAAAGGAAAGCCCGACCCATAATCATATAGCCCATTATGCCACATGTAGGCAAAGGCTATAAATACCCTTCCTAGCATGTTAGGAAGGGTGTTGTTTGTCTCATTTTCTCTAATTCTCCTAATCTAATATTCACCAAGTTTTCACACACTTCTCTCTCATTTCTCTCTCTAGTTTCTCTCTCTAGAATTCATCTTTTATCTACCTTTCTTTCTTCTTTATTCTTATAGAATCATCACAAATATTAGGGACAACAATTGGTATCAATCGCCATGGGGTAGTTTTGTGATTAGTTGTTGATTTTATACTTATTTCGTGTGATTATAACATAAAATCTACTCGGACTCAAGTTTTTTTCTTGTGTTTTCCGTGCTCTAAATCTTCCTCTATACATCTCTACATATTTCATACGTGTGGTAAGATTTTGGTTACTTTGGTTTGGATTGAAACAAGTATTCCCAGTTAAAGTTCTCATCTTTCTTGTTGCCTAAAAGTCTCGAACTCATTACTTGTTACGATCTGAATATTGCGATCGCATAAACCTGGGGTTTCTACTTGCGATCGAATATCATGATCACATCTTACGATCAGTGACTGCTATCACTCGTTACGATCAGTGACTACGATCACTCGTTTCGATCGGTGCCTGCGATCACGTGTTACGATCAGTGAATGCGATCATTCGTTACGATCGTTGACTGCGATCACTCGTTGCGATCGGTGACTACGATCACGTGTTACGATCGGTGACTGCGATCACTCGTTGCGATCGGTGACTGCGATCTAAGAGTGCGATCTAAGAGTACGATGGGTATTCCGATGGACATTGCGATGGACATATAAATTTTGTTCGAGTACTTATTAGACTTAGCCACTATCTAGACTAGTCCCGGAACGTAGTTTACACGAAGATTAAAAAAAAGAGTTAAAATTTTTACGTCAAGTAGATTCAAATTTTTTTAATAGTAGTTTTAGGCTATTTCTAGCTCGATTTTAGAATTTGGTGATTACAAATTTTTTAGGTCTACCGTTTTGTCGGACTGAGGAATTTATTGTCGGACTGAGAAAAATCACAATTTTTGGAATTTCAACAACAAAACAATCACAACACAACTACTTAAGATCCACATTCAATTCATCATTTCAGAGAATATTGAGATGGATTCTACTGCCGAATATCGTGTGACAAACAAACATAATGGTGGCGGGTAACAAAGAGAGACCACCAATGCTTGTGTCAGGTCGATATGATCAATGGCAATCCCGTTTTCTACGTTATCTTGACACAAAACCTAACGGTGATGCTTTATGGCAATGTATTTTGGAGGGACCCGATAAACTCTCAAGGATTCAAGTTCCCAGAGTACCAGCCACAGACACTACTGAAGAACAACCAGCTTATGAACATGGTGAAAAGAGGAACGAACTCACACCAGAGAACCGTGCTTGGTTTGATGCTGAGAAGGAAGCAATCTATTTAATTCTCAGTGGAATTGGAGAGGATATTTATTCCACGGTTGATGCATGCCCTACGGCTCAAGAAATGTGGACGGCTATTAAAAGATTGCAACAAGGTGAATCACTTAACAAACAAGATGTGAAAACTAAGATGTTTTGGAACTTTGGCAAGTTTACATCAAAGGATGGGGAATAAATTGATTCTTATTACTCCCGATTCTACAAAATGATGAATGATATGACCCGAAACAACTTGCAAGTTTCCACCATGCAAGTCAATGTCCAATTTCTACAGCAACTTCAACCAGAGTGGACACGGTTTGTCACCTTGGTGAAACAACAACAAAAGTTAGACGAAGTTTCATATCACAATCTCTTTGACATTTTGAAACAATTTCAACATGAGGCAAATGAACTTCGAGCTGAACGAGTTGCAAAGGTTTCTAATCCACTTGCTTTGGTGTCTACCACTCAACATTACCCAGATTATCACTCTCGTACTTCAAAGACCTACTCTACTCAATCATCATCACCACGATCATCCACTGTCTCCAAGTCACATGCTCCAACAAGATCCCAAGGCAAAGAAGTTGCAAGAGCACCATCACCCACACCTGAGCAATCATCCGAAGAAGACAGTGATGAAGAACTAGCTCAAAAGGATAGGGAATTCAAGCAACAAATGGCTTTCATTATGAAACAATACAGGAAAAACTACAAACCCACCAACAACAACCTTCGAACATCTTCAAACCCGAGGAACACTTATGCACAGAGTCCTCCAAGGTATGACACACGAAGACGTGCTGAGAGTCCTCCAAAGTATGATAGATAACCTAAGTATGATAATCAGAGGGTGGCTACTGTTGTTGGAAATAGGTAAACTGTTGGTACTCAAGTTGTGCAACAAAGTGGGATTCAATGTTTTAACTGCAGAGGTTTTGGGCATTTGGCTAGGAAATGCAGGCAGCCAAAGAGGGTTAAAGATTATGGTTATCGTAAGGAAAAGATGATGCTGTGCAAGAAAATGGAAACTGGAATCAAGTTATCAGTTGAGGAAGGAGAAATGCTTGACGACACAGATGATGAACTCTCTGACCAAGAACTCGAGGCACATTATTCATACATGGCAAAGATTCATGAGGTCCTTAATGTCACTGAAGATTATAATGGCCCTGTCTTTGATACCGAGCCAATTGATAAGGTACAACATGATGATGAATATAATGTGTTTGGTGATACACATGAGCATAGTGATCTACCAACAACAATTACTGACACTTGTATGATGGAAACGGTTGATAGCAATACTGTTGGGTCTATTAGATATAGATCTTGCAGCCTGTCAGGACCGGTGAATGACTTCTGTAATCACAAGTCAAATCACAAAGAGACTCTATACACAATATGAATGTAGAATATAAATATAAACAAGAGAAACAGAATAACTATGAAGACTTGATCCTTTCTAAGGATTTCTAATATTAATAAAGACTAGAACTACGTTTTGTGAATGTCTGTCTAACCCTTCTGCCTAAGGTTCCTTTTATACTACAAGGAAACCCTAATACAGCTTACAAGAAAACGTGTAAAACTGATATGCATATCTTCTCCTAATATAACTCATGCATATCCTAACAGAATATTAAGTAAATAACAATGTTTGACTTTGACTAGGACCAGGAGCAGGACTTGCTCCTACTACGACTAGGACCAGGAGGAACTACATACCTCCTAGTCTACCTATTACATATAACTATTACAATGGTCCTAACAATCCTCCCCTAAACTTGAATTTGACCTGTTGAGTTCAAGTTTCCTGGAAAACGCGCAAATAAAGCCCGAGGATTGTAGCAGCAGCAACATCAATAAGATAAGAATCAGAAGAACAGCCGCACAAACCACTAGAAGCTTCTCCAAAGCTTGCAACAAATCAGCATCGTGTTGAAGCCTCTCAGCAACATGAGCAGATTTGATGAGCCTTTACCAAGTAGCTGCTCGCTCTTGGGCTAGCTAGTCATTCTGGTGGAATAAGCATCACCCTGGGAGACTAGAACCCAGCCCAACTCTTAGAACGTGAATCAATGGTGAGTGGGGGTACCCTGATGATTTTAGGCAAACCATCACAGCCGTCAACGGATTTGATGCGTCTTTACCAGAAGCCGTACCCCTCTGGACTCGCCAACTCTTAGCAATTAAGCATCGGTGAGTTGAACACCCTATAGCTTTAAGCAAGCTATTACAGCTGTCAACGGATTTGATAAGATCTTTACCAAGAGCCGTACCCCCTTGGATTAGCCACTTTTCAGTCCAATACTATGGCAAGTGAAAACCATCCAGTTTTAGGTAACCTGGCAACCATCAACGGATTTGATAATCGCACCAGGAGCCGTACCCTCAAGGTGAATCAACTTTTTCTTGTCGATGAGACATGGTAAGTTGAGAACCATTTGTTGTGTGGACCACGTCCAACACCAAGTGAAACCAAGTACCAGAACAATCGTAAACCAGGAACCACATTTCGAACCATCCAAGGGATATTATGTACAAGTATAAAAGCTAAACTGTGTTAAAGTATAAGCAGATATTATATAAAATGTATATTTTTTTTTATTTTTTTTTTTTTAATTTTTTTTTTTTTTTTTTTTATGTTTAAAACTATAAAGAATAAAAGTCACCAATCACTATACATATTGGTGAAAAGAATCAAAATAAAAACAAAAATCAAAGTATAATTACTTACAACCCATTCACCTTACATACCAGAAGCTGCCTTCTTATCCGCCAACAACCGTGCTTGAATACCCTCGACCAAAGATGTGGCCATACTCGACTCATTCCCAGAAGGAGCAGTAGAAATCTGCAAATGACTTGCCAACATTGCTTCCATGGAAGAAATAGTCAAAGGATACACAACATCCGTCAACATAAACGCCACATGACCAGAACCTAACTCCAACACATGTACTCCACAACCAGCATAGAGCTTCCAGCGAACAATCTCCCATTGCATTTGATCTTGCCATACACCCAAAGGAGTAGCAGATGGAGGAGGATCCAACATAAGCTTTAGATCAGCCCAAAGACGAATACCAGGCCAGGAAGACACCGCCATTGGGTCAAATGGCATACTAGAATCAACAAGCCCAAACAATGCCATAAGATCCATCCGGTCAGCCCATGATAACACACCCTGCAAACTCGTGACCAATCGCACAGTCCCATCACTCAAAGTAATCCGATGAGAGACGCCACCAGGAAGTGTTGTAGACCTCTCAACCGTATAACCCGTAATACTTCCATTGCCTAAAGGTAAGTCAGAATCACTATCCGAAGCTGCATCAATTAAGTTTTCAGGATCACGCTTCTCAAAAGGAACTGATTTACCGCGGCGAACACGACGAGTAAGTTTCTGGCGAGTGGAACGTCGAGGCGTGGGAGTCGAAGGAGTGGATTCAACCTTCACCTGAACTTCAACAACAGCAGGAGAAGCAGTAGGAGTAGACTCAGGAACATGGCCACCCAAAGAACCACTAGGAGCTGCATCAGAAGTGGGAGTAGGTTGTGTTGCAGAAACTTGTGGTGATGAAGATGGCACATCAGATGGAGCAGCAACAGGTATGGTGGAATCAAAAAAAGTGCTTGCAGGAACAGGAGCGGTGGAAGTACCAGGTGTGGTGGGGGAAGCATGAGTGGTGGTGGTTGTCACAAAGATAGTAGTAGCAAGACCAGTAGTAGAACCAATAGGCGCAACCAAGGGTGTAGTAGAAGGACCAACAGAAACAGCACCAGAACCAGAAGAACTACCATTGGAACGAGGAATGGGCATGGATGAAGAAACAGTAGAAGTAGCAGGCATCGAAGCAGTCACACCACGAGGATGGTAAACAAATTTTTCCGGTATAGGTTGACTCGCACGCCTCACCATATTCTCATAAAGTTTGAGCTCATCAAAAGTCAAAGCCCGCACCCGAGCCCAAGTCCAAGGAGCATTGAAATGAGCAGCAGATTGAAATTTGACATAACGTTGCATCTGCTGGCGCTGCTCAGCCTGAGAAAGAGGTCTGTTCCTACGCTGTTTCTTGAGTTCCTCAGCAAGAGTCAACTGATGCTTACGCATCATTACCATAGCACGCGGAATGCAGTTGTGTTCATCAACATCATCACCCAACAAATCTTTAAACTGAGCATAATCCCGAGTGAGAACAGTTAACACTTGCATCCATTCGCCATCAGTCCAGTGCATAGCATCATGCTGAATTTGCGCACGCCTTCGCTCACGGAGCTCTTCCTCAGCAGCAATGTCCTCCGCATCAAGCTCAGCCTGAACTCGACGAGCAGCCTCTTCACCAAGTCTGTCTTCTTCAAGCTGGCGACGAGAGCGCTTGCGGGTTGGAGATAGAGGATCAGTCATTGGAGCTTTGCCCTTTGGATCATGAGAGGGATCAGCATGAGAACCAGCAGCAGCATCAGAAGCACCACCCATAGAAGGGGGAACAGTACTAGAAGAAGGAGCATTGGAGGACATTGGAGGACCAGGCAGATCATCATAAACTTTATCAGCAAAGGCAGCCTTTGCCAGCAACGTCAAGCCATCCTCAACATTCTCCGAACCCTCATCCTCAGACTCGGAAAGAACCACATGCTTCTTTCGACGACGCTGTTGATTCTCCAATACCTTAATACGATCGGCCAGGGGAAGAACAAATTCCCGTGTGAGCTTCCGATGTTGGTTCAAGTCAGCTTCCAAGCAAATCATCCTCTCATGGTACCTGTGCATAAGATCTAGCAAAGATGTCAGAGTAGTAGGCTCCTCTGCCTGCCCACCAAGAGAGCTTGGATCAGGGAAAGCATCACGGGAGCCCGAAGCAACATTGGGGTCAACGTGTGGAGAACTAGCAGCAAAGGGGATATCAGTCGAGTGTGGGGCAGGACTAGGAGGTGGAGTCTCCACAAATGGAGACCTTTGTGGAGCCGAGGAAGGACCAGCCTTGGGAGGGGATAGTTGTTCAACCACCACCTCCTCAACTAGCTCCTCCTCTACCACAGGAGTGGCATCACCAGCAGGAGCCTCCTCCTCCTCCATGGGGTCATCATCTAACACAACCAACTCAGGAGCCTCCTCCTCCTGACCTATAGGACCCTGAGCCAAACCCATCATGGCTTCAGTCAAGGGCCTCCAATACCCAGTAAACCCATGCATCATGTTGTAATACACTTTTGTTGTCAGTTTAGATGGTACATGCTCAGCCCTATCACGTGGAAAGCAAACAAGTATTTCTTGAATAAACCTAGGGTACATAAGAAACTTTTTCCTAGAACCAGCAGTTGACAAATTACTAGCCATCCCCTCAAAGATATAATGTGAAAAGTTAAACACTCTACCCTGGGCTAAACATACAAGACCAGTAGCCAAAGGAGTAGGGAACGCATCCCAACTCCCCGACTTGGGACTCAAACAATGGATTAAATAGTGAACCAGAAGCTTCCACTGAGGAGAAAACCTATTCTTTTGGAAGTTAAACTTCCCCCCATGTTCATAACCTATGGCAGCCATACCCTTTAATACTTCCGAATTTGGAAGTGATACAACACCCCCCTCATCCTGAAGATGAAGAGAAGATCGAATAGAGGCTTCAGTGACCACATAAGCACGTCCATCTATGGTAGCATGGATTGCTCGTGGACGTCCAACCACATTTACAAGTTCAGCAGATGCCCAAAATTGACGTACCACACTATCATATATGGTAGGACAAACAGTAAATGCATACCTTAAGTTTGAAGCTTCAATATACTCCAAGATATCAGCAAAATGTTCACTATTAGGACCATCCCCCAGATAAGCAACACGATTATGAGCAGGTTGATAAGCAAGAGCAGCCATGGATCTTGATGAATGGATTGAAGAAGGATTTAGATTGGGATGAGAGGAGTAGAAGCGGTTTTTGTGTGTGTTTTAATTGTAATGAGTGTATGTTGACCATATAGGAAGAAAATAGTAACTGTTCATTGACCCCTATTAATGGGGGGTTGCCCTTTCAAATTAAGCCATAATGGCATACTAACCACTTGCCCTTTTTAACATAATAACTTACCCCCAATTTATTGGATGAATTCAAACTCGTAAATATCAGAATTGGAAGCGTTGACCAAAAGTCAAAGTGCACAATAGTCGGACCAGGAGCAAAACGTGATTAGTAAAGGACAAAAGGAATGAACAGTAGCCAGACCAGTACCAGCACCCATAGCCAAACACCACTAGACTGGGAAGGATTTGAGACCACCAGAAGACATCCAATCATAACTAGAAGCTGACCAAATAGGACCAGAAGCCAGTCATGTAAGGCCATATCCATCAGAAGAGAGCAAAAATCCTTCAACAGAAACCCCACACACCACCAGAAGCAAGAAAGTATGATGTTAAATACTACGAATACGTTAGACGAACCTAATATGTACACAAAGCCTCCCCTTAGGCTTTGCCTCCCCTCAATCCTAGACTTCAAGGATTGACCATCCCAATATGAACCACCAAGTGGTTAAACCGAGGACCATCCAAAGCTTTAGTCAGCAGATCAGCAACATTGTCATCCGTATGAACTTTAAGAACCTGTATCAGCTTCTTTTCATTGGCATCGCGTATAAAATGATGCCGAATCTCAATATGTTTCGTCCGCTGATGAAATACAGGATTCTTCACAATACAAATAGTGCTTTGATTGTCAATAAAAATTTTGGTATTCATAAAATTGAACCCATAGTCCAACATCTAATTTTGGATCCATAAAACTTGACCACAGCAACTAGCAGCAGCCACATATTCAGCTTCTGTTGAAGAAGTAGCGACTATTGTCTGTTTCTTACATTGCCATGAAATAAGCCGACGACCCAAAAATTGACAACCACCAGTAGTTGACTTCCTATCATTATTAGCACCAGCATAATCACTATCACTATATGCGTCAAGTACAAATGGGGATTCTCTAGGATACCATAGACCCAATTTAGGTTGAGCCTTGATATACTTGAAAATCTTCTTAACTGCATTTAAGTTCGAAACCGTTGGAGTCACCTGGTGTCTAGAACAAGCACTTACTGCAAACATAATATCCGGACGTGATGCAGTCAAGTACATGAGGGAGCCAATCATAGACCTGTACATATGAACATTTACGGGTGGATCTGGCTCATTCTTAAGTTTGATTTTAGCAACTTCATAAGGAGTTGCTGCTGGTCGAAGAGGATCCATGTCAAACTTTTGAAGAATCTCATGAACATACTTATCTTGACTGATGAAAATCCCATCCGATTGTTGCTTGACCTGAAGGCCAAGGAAAAATGACAGTTCTCCCATGGCACTCATCTGAAATTCGCCTTTCATCAAGTGTTCAAACTCATCACACCACTCCTTCCTAGTAGAACCAAAGATAATGTCGTCCACATAAACCTGAACAAGGATAATATCCTTGGAATTCCGCCGAAGAAATAGTGTTTTGTCAATAGTACCTCTTCTATAGCCATTCTTTAACAAGAAAGTGGAGAGACGCTCATACCAAGCTCTAGGAGCCTGATGTAACCCATAAAGAGCCTTGACCACCTTGTAGACTTTCTTTGGATGAAGTGGATCAACAAACCCCTTAGGTTGAGTAACATACACTTCTTCGTCAATTTTTCCATAGAGAAATGCACTCTTGACATCCATCTGGAACACCGTAAAGCCAACATACGAAGCAAAGGCCAAAAATAGACGAATGGCCTCAATCCTTGCAACAGGCGCAAAGACTTCAGTATAATCAATGCCCTCAATTTGAGTGTGTCCTTGTGCGACAAGCCTAGCTTTATTCCTGACCACAATTCCCCGTGCATCCTTCTTGTTTTTGAGAATCCATTTGGTATTGATAGCTGTCTTCCCATCCGGTAAGTCAACCAGAACCCAAACATTCTGAAACAAGAATTGCTGCATTTCCTCCTGCATAGCCTCCACCCAACTTTGATCCTCAAGAGCATGAGAAACAGACCGAGGTTCCACCTGTGAAAGAAAACAAGCAAACAAACAGTGTTGAAAGTCCGTATGATTATTACGCTTTTGATCCTCAATATAGCCCACAAGAGCATGATGATCAGACGAGGCCTTCTGCTGCATTCTGCGTGTCTTGACGGTAGAACCAGGATCTCCAATAATTTGAGTGGTGGGATGGTCTTTATGTGATTGCAAGACTGGATTGGAGGTAACCTCCACTTCTGGTGCCATGTTACCGAGATCACCAACGAAATCAGCATCATATGAAGCATGTTGGAAAATCCCGTCTACTGGTTGTTTATGAATATCATCCAGCTTGGTAGAAGACTTCTTTTCATGATTCCCCAAATCAGAAGGACTGGAGAAACGTGTATTTGAAGTAGACTCACTAGCCGGAGTACCAGTAGGTGAGTGACTAGCACTAGGAGCAGAAGCTGGAGTACTAGGAGCAGCTTTGTCAGTAGGCTCAACCAAGGGAAACTCAAAACTACCTTGAGCCGCCGCTTTAGTAGCTTCTTGTTGTTGCTTCAGAAGTGTATCAAGAGCTGCTTGGGAATCCTGTACTTCCAATGGAGTTGCATCACATGGAGGAGTAGGAGAAACCGTGGTGGAATAGGATGGAACCACAAAAATGTCATCCTCATCATCTGAATCAGAAAGACTAGAAGGAACACCAGTACTAGAAGTTGCAAACACTTGTGGTCCTGCATCATGGTTAGTTTTGAAACGAAAATATCCTAACGAATCACTAAGATAATCAAGATCAAAATACCATTCTGGACCTGTTCCTTGAATGTTTGTCTTCTCCTCAAAATACCTGAGATTAATAGTTTCAACTATCCGTTTGGCCTGAAGATTGTAGACACGATACGCCCGAGAATGAGCTGAATATCCCACAATATATCCTTCATCAGCCTTGCCATCAAACTTCCCCAAATAGTCACTAGTATTCAGAATGGTGACTGGACACCCAAACGGCTTCAAATGAGCAATATTGGGAACTTTGCCCGTGAGCAGCTCATAAGGTGTTTTCTTGTGTGGATTGGTAATAGACACCCTATTCAAAACATAACTGGCCGCATTAACAGCTTCTGTCTAGAACATGGTCGGAAGCTTGGAATCGGCAAGCATAGTCCTTGCTGCTTCTATTAGTGTCCGGTTCTTTCTTTCTGCCACACCATTCTGTTGAGGAGTCCGAGCAGCACTATAATCTCTTTTGATGCCCTTAGCATTGCAAAGTGCGATGAGGTCTCTATTTTTAAACTCGGTTCCATTGTCGCATCGAATACCTTTAACTTTCTTGGACAACTGATTCTCTATCAAGGTAAGAAAATCTCGAAGAATTGAGTAGGTCTCACTTTTGGTAGCCATGAAAAACACCCACGCAAACCTGCTATAACCATCAGTCACCACCAAACAGAATTGCTTGTGGTCTATGCTTCTGATGGAAGTAGGACCAAATAAGTCCATGTGTAGAAGCTGCAATGGTTCAGTAATGAGACTTAAAGCAGTAATGGCCTTGAAGGATGCTTTGTGTTGTTTGCCTTTGCTGCAGGCAACACAATTTATGTCATTTCTAAACGTCTTGGGAGGTAAACCAGAGACCAGATTCAAATTGGCAAGTTTGTGAATGGTCTTGAAGTTCACATGTCCCATCCTTCGGTGCCATTTTATGGCTTCATCTTCCGAGGCTTTTGCAACCAGACATGCTAGTTGACCAGTAGGATTGACTTCATTCAACTTGATGCTATAGAGATTGTGTCTTCTAGGGATTCTGAGTAAAACTTGTGAGTCATCCGGAAGCTTAAAATCTTTGGAGAGCACAAGCGCATCAGTATCGGTGAAGAGAACAAACTGCTTCTTGTCACAAATCTGAGAGACCGATATCAAGTTGAAGTGTTGAAGTGCTTCCACATAGTAGACCTGCTCAAAATTGAGATTTGGAGTCTTTATCGTGCCCTTGCCAGTGATTCTGCCTTCACCTCCACCAAAATAGACCTTGCCCCCATAAAAGGGTACAAAGTTAGAGAGAAGGCCTTTATTGCCAGTCATGCTCCTGGAGCAGCCACTATCAACAATGCCTAGACTAGGATCCTGGTATGGAGTAACCTACAACAACAAGATTAATCACAATGCAAAAGTTAGTGTCTTAAGGGGACCCAAACCTTTTCAGGTTTGAGCCTGCCTTGTGGATCATTAGAAGAATGCCAAGAAGATTGATGAGATCCACCATTGTTCCTTGGTTGCCTATTCATCATAAGGGTATTATTATTTGACCAGGAACAACCTGCTGAGGGCTTAACAGCAGTTCCCAAAGTTCCCAAACCAAAATACGTGTGGTCAAAATGATGCGCATAGTTTGGATTATAATTTGGAAAATGATTACTAGTTGTCTGGAATCCATTTTCTCTCCAATAATCAGACATGAAAGGAGAGGATACTCTAGAAGTATGAAACATTGGAGCACTAGGATTAAGTCTTCTAGTAGCAAATGGAGCAGCTCCTGGTGATCCAGGAGCAAGTAAAGCATGATTAACAGATGCATGTGTGTCATAATAATCACAATCTTTAATTAAATGAAAGGGACTGCCACAAACAAAACATGTTTTGAAAGACCTTTTATTAGAATGAGACTGTTTCATACTGCCTACTTTATTACACACAGTTCTAGAAAAAACATTCTTCCTAGGACTCAATAAACAAGGACCAGACACACTTGACTTGACAGCGACTTTCTCTTCACACTTCCTAGCACCAGTAGCAGTATGTTCATTCGACTTGGAACTCGTAGGTCTTGACTCTTCACTTGAACCAGTAGATGCAGAGTCACCGGCTTTGTCACTGAAAGTACATGAGACAAAGTCGTTAGTATTAGTAGAACTGGTTGGGGACTCAAGCATCTGTGATCCATCCGAGTCATTATGCCATGAGGTGGGCATGAAAGTTCCAGTAAGAGGAGGAGGAACAGCATGCATTTCTGCTGCTGGTTTAAACCTATTGTAACTAGGTTTGCCCTCATCCTCTTTGTCGGCATCAAAGACGCTTGAGAAAGATAAATCAAATACATCTTCAGAATCAATATATTTTTCAAATCCTAAGCCTCTTTTAGTTCTGCCAGACATGCTACTATCAATTAATTTTGAAAGATTTTTAGGTGCCTTTTGCCATTTGTCAAATCTTAACATTGTAGCATCTAATTTAGCTTGCATCTCCTCTTTTTCTTTGATACTAGCATCTCTTTCAGTTTCTGTATATTTAAGCATATTTGTAGTGTTTTCTAAATCAATGCTTAGTATCCTGATTTTATCCTCATATGCACATTGTGTATCTTGTAACCACTTCTTTTGTTGTTCCAATGTGTTTAATGAAGCTTTATAGGCTTGTACCTCTAAGTAATACTTATCATTTTGTTCATTTACTTCATTAAATTGGGACAACAGTTCTGTGTATTTATCATGACAACCAAGAGGACAATGTTGTACCTGAGGTGAGATGCCCATTAGAGCAAACTCTTCTGCTTCTTCTGCATCAGAGAGATTCCCAGCAATCATTGCCAACACATCAGTCGTTGATTCCGCTGATTCCAGAGTAGAAGCCTGATGATCATTCCAGTTGACCATGGAGTCAACAGATACCAATGCTTTCTTGTCATCTTTAACCTCCTGAACTTTGAAAGCGGAGTACCTGCTCTTCTCCTGATCATTCTTGCTAGGGCACTCTCTAGCAAAGTGACCCTGTTGCTGGCAGTTATAGCACCGTACCTTGCTTCTATCGAATCTTGCTGGCTCCCGAGGGTTGTAATTAAACTTCCTTCCTGCTTTCTTCTCAAACTTGTGAACCCTCAGAGTAAGCATGGCCATCTGCCATTTAAGATCTATCTCATCCAGATCCAGCTTATCGATCTGTTTGAAGTCATCAAACGCAAGTTGTTGTTCAGCAGTAACATCAGCAACAAAAGAATGAAGAATGGCTTCTACCATACTACCAGACTTGGCAGGAGGATCAGAAGCAGAAGACATGGGGCTAGATGCATATGACATGGGACCAGTATGCTGAATAGTATGCTGGATAGTATGCTGGGGAGACACATTATTGCTCTGGCTACTTGCATATGTCATGGGACTAGATGCCATAGAGCTCACAAAGGCTGAATTAGCAGGAGTGGGAAAAGAGTCACTCGGATATCCTCTCACATGAGGTTCGAATGTTCTGAGCCTATGAAACAGATCATCAAAACTGAGATAATCAAGCCCACCTTTGGCTTTAAGAAAGATTACCACCTGGTTCCAAGAGTAGGGTAAGGCTTTAAGAAACCTTGCATTAACATCACCATCATCAGGCTTGGACCGAAGTTGATTCAACTGGCTCAATATCTTCTGGAACCTATCATACCCTTGATTCAGGCCTTCAGTTTCTGAGATTTTGAATTCTGTGAATTCATCTCTCAGCATGGACCTTCGCATTTTCTTTGACTCCTCATTTCCACCAAACCTTGCTTTTATGCCGTTCCAGATCTCTCTGGCATCATCCAAATGGTAGAAGTCACCCATGTGATCTTCAGGAAGAGATTGAAGCAAAATTGTTTTTGCTTTTACCTCCTTCTGAATAGCGATGATTTCCTCATGAGTTTTAGGGTCAAGAAGAGTAATATTACCGTTCTTGTCTCGTCCAGTAAGCTTTCTGTTGTTTCCATTCAGAATGATCTTCCAAAGATCTTGATCAGTGTTGGTGATCCACCATTCCATCTTCATTGCCCAGTTGTCATATTCACCTTTCTTCAGAAGAGGGAATTTTCCATTCGTGTTGGAAACCGTAGCCAGGATCTGCTGAGGTTGCACAATTTTAGGAGTGCCTTCTTCTCCTGTTTGAGTAGAAGTTGAGGCAGACATGATAAACAGATTGTTAATAATATGAGAACTTGATTCTTGTTGTATAGAGACCCTCCCAGGCTCTGATACCACTTGTTGGGTCTATTAGATATAGATCTTGCAGCCTGTCAGGACCGGTGAATGACTTCTGTAATCACAAGTCAAATCACAAAGAGACTCTATACACAATATGAATGTAGAATATAAATATAAACAAGAGAAACAGAATAACTATGAAGACTTGATCCTTTCTAAGGATTTCTAATATTAATAAAGACTAGAACTACGTTTTGTGAATGTCTGTCTAACCCTTCTGCCTAAGGTTCCTTTTATACTACAAGGAAACCCTAATACAGCTTACAAGAAAACGTGTAAAACTGATATGCATATCTTCTCCTAATATAACTCATGCATATCCTAACAGAATATTAAGTAAATAACAATGTTTGACTTTGACTAGGACCAGGAGCAGGACTTGCTCCTACTACGACTAGGACCAGGAGGAACTACATACCTCCTAGTCTACCTATTACATATAACTATTACAATGGTCCTAACAAATACCACACCCGATTCATCAGACATGTGCAATAATGAGTTTGAGGATGATCAACATGCAAATGAGTATGATGACGAGGAGCGTGTCGCGCTTGCTAATTTAATTGCTAGTTTACAAAAAGATGTTAATGAAAATAGAAAGAGTCAAAAGCAATTAAAGAAGGCAAACGTAGCACTCACTCAAAACTTTGAAGAAAGCAAAGCCGCTCTTGTAAAATCTAGTGAGACAATTGATAGTTATAGGGCTGAGCTGCTTCAAAAGACCAAAGAGCTTGAGGGGTACAAAAGTCGTGTCATCAACGTTAAAAAGGACGATTTTGAAAATAAATACAACAAAGCTCTAGCTTTATTAACTAAATAAAAACGTCAATTTAATGTCTTATTAAGTGATGAACGTCAAAAAACATACCTAGCCACAACAAAAGTTAATGAACTTGAACAAATGCTTTCTATGAATACCACCGATTCTGCTAAAATTCTTGACGAAAAGAAACAAGAGGTTGAAACATTAAAACAAGATTTCAAAAATAGACAAAGCAAAGATACTGAAAAAGTAAAGGATCTCGAAGAACAAGTCGATTTTTTGAAAAAAGTTGTTTATAAAACACATGACTTTATCCAAACCGTCAGAATGATAGCACCTCGGTCGTTTTTCAAGGGTCAGCCTAGTTTTGCAAGTCCAAAGTACCTCGAACAAGCTTAAGATACGAACCCCCATTTATATCTTGACGAGTCTGAATGGACCGATCATGATTGCCCTGTATCTAACCTTAGTAGTGAAGAGACGTCCCTTTGGGATGAGGAGAGTAGATCACCGGTCAATAAAGATTTTGTGAAACCATATAACTATGCTTATGAAAACAGTCTTTATGGTCTTTTCACTCCACAAAAACAAAGTCTCGTGAGGAATTGTTTTTAGAATGTAAACAAAGAAGAATTCAATGAAAAAAAGCTTTTGCCACGAAGAGGAAAACTAATGTTTTCAAATATATTAACTATTTGCCTCTTGATGCTTCTAAAAACAAAATTAGAAAAACACTTGGTTTTCTTAAACACCACATTGATAATGTTCAATCAATTGTTGAAAGCGATTGGGAAAAACGTCAAAAGGATAAGTGGAAAACCGAGATTCCTCACGACATAACTGTGCTTGTGAAAGAACTTTTAATACCAAATACAAAGATAATAAAAGAACATGTTCTTGAGTTTGAAAATTTGATTCGGTCTGAAATGTTTGATGATTTGAAATATGTTTAGTCTCTTGAAAAAGTAATTGATGAACTTCAAAATGACAAATCAGAATATTCAAACGCATATGATCTACTCTTAGAAGAATGTCTCTCCAAAGATATTTTGTGTGTTACTCTTCAATCTTGTGCTGATATCGATGAATATTATGATGTTGCATGCAAATATCTTGATAAAATCAAATAATGTGAGCATCTTGAACTTGAGCTTTCGAAACGTAAAGAAAATGTTGATAAAAAGGCTTTTGAGTTACTTCAACACAAAACTGATTTCCTTCAAAAACATTGTCATTCTCTTGAACTTGCTTTGCAAAAAGACGTTAGTAGTTTTCCACATGATAATAACTTGAAAGAAAAACTTTCCAAAACGTTTCGAGAAATGAATGAAAAGAGTTTAGAAATTAAAGGGTTGAAAGCTCGGTTACAAGACAGAGAAATAGCGATAGCAGAGTTAAAGAAACTCGTTTCTAAGATGGGTGGGAAAACTGTGGAACCTAGTGTTAAGAAACCTGTTGTAAGACAACCCGATGCGCAAAAAGTGAGTAGACCCTCTGTCTTGGGAAAACCATCTGTTTTCTCTAATTCTGCATTTGTAAAACCTGCGTTTTCCCCCAAGACGGATGGGAAGGATAGGTTACCACAAAACACTCCTAAAATACATATTCGATCACAAAGCATTAAGAACACAAATGTGGTTAAACTAGGGATGTATAGATTGGCCACTACACCTACACACAACAAAGAAAGTCAATCACCTCAGACTTCTAGAAACACTAATAGACGTGTGTCTTTTACTACAGGAGTAGTCCCCACTGATAGTGTTAGCCGGCCCCAGCTTAAGAGCACTCGCATGAATGAAAAGGTTTGGCAACACAAAAGTGAAGGGAAGATGAAGACAGTAGAAGACCACCCTAGGATTTTCAATGTTTCTAAGAATAAAACGTCTGTAATCACGTGTAATGACGATTTGAATGATTCGACTTTAAATGCTTTGAATGTCAAGTTTGTTTGTGTGAAATGTGGAAAGTGTGCTAATGCCAATCATGCTATGTGTGTTTCGAATAATGTCAAAAGCGTAGCTACTAGCACTAAGAAGCAAACTGCGATGCCTATTAGTGCTAGAAAACCCAAACGCAAAGTGAACCATTCTGGTGCAACCCCCCTGAGAAAAGTATTACATCAAACAGCACCACTGATTTGATTACTTGGGATCCGAGCTCTGCTTATATCAAAAGATCACCCAACATGTTGGAATTACTTGTATTAGGTACTATTTTTATTTATGCCTATTGATTTTGTGTTATATATTTGTAACCCATGGTCAGATTGCAGAGGTGTTGGATGAGGGTCGAAGTTGTAAGTAGCTAAATAATGCTAATGAGATTAACTCAGAATCTATAAAGTTATTGATTCATAGTTGCCATGTATCATGTGTCGCTCAAGGATGCGTCTATGGTATCTTGATGACCGTTTCATGCCATTAGCTCTATGCATGCATTTTTAGAGAACGTTTAAGAGACAAGTATGGGTTGTCATCCGACCCAGGTAACAACTGTTGTGTTCACTTCTGCTGTAAAGCAGGTGCCCTTTGTCAAGAACACACTGAGCTCAAGCACCCCGGTCTCGACCTATCATTTGCAAACTTTGAACCTAATTTGCAAGTAAAATGGTGGTTATTGTTTGATTATAGGTTGGATATGGGCTTGCTACGTGTTTGCAGCCCTGTTAGTAATATGGGAAGAAGTTACATTTTTTTGGCATACTTACTTACTAGCTAGAAATTGACCACTTTAGTTTTTTAATCTCTTTCGCATATTAGCAAATCAACAAATAACATGAGCAGTATTACAAATGCCTTCAAAGTCATAAATACGATAATTACATTATTAAAATTATAACAGCGAAACAAACAAAGGAAACAAGCCAATATGAAATAGTACACGTGTGATTTTGACAACACCTAAATCTAATTTAGGATTTTAACTTGAAAAGAGTACATCATCCGAAGAAGGGCCCCGGGGTGGTGGCCGCGATGGTAAGGTAGGCAAACACCCTGCGAGTGGTCGCCTCGAAAGCTGTCGCTAGACCAAGAGCTAACTTTGTAGATGATGATGAAGAAGTACACTAAAGGGGTGTCTGGATAACAATTTCCAAGAATCCCCAAATCATCACAATAACTAAAAATCCAGATTAACAGTACCAGATAATTAAAAGTAGTAACATAATCCAAAGATAATTTAAGTAAAATAAATTAACCTCCCATCCAATCTCTTAATGAAACCAAACAACAAACGCTGAACATCACTTCTTTTTGCCCTATCGGGTCGAGCAGGACAAGTGGATCTGCAGTGCTCTTTTGATTTCATGACGCCAGCATCTTTTATTCATCTTGAAGTTAGCTCTTTACTAGTATATTTATGATTTAAACAGAGAAATCGTGGTCTAAAAACATCATACGAAACCACCAATGATGCCATCACTAAGCATCCGAGCCTCAAATCCATCAGAAACAAGAGATCCATCGTAGATCAACATTATCAGCAGCAAATGAAACAAAATTTAGTGAAAGGATGAAAATATAAATTTACTGATGAAAGATAATGAGATGGAGGTTGCGTCTAAAATGATTAGGGTTACTATTTTTTTAGGGCAAATGGTGGCTGTTATAACCCCATCTTATTTCTTGGACCGGGTACATCACTTATCTAGGCTAATATCCCAAAGTTGCTTATCAGTTTTAGTGGGCCGAAATTTGGGCATTTCTTTGGAATTGCTTACTAGTAGTATTATTTTTCAACAACTTTGTGTATCGGCCAATTTTTTATGGAACGAGAGTGGCTGGATTTTAATTTGTGTGAAATGAATTTGAAACAAATGAATTTTAATTTGTATGAAAATAAAAAAAAAAGAAAAATAAAATATAGTAATGAGGTTAAAGTGAAGAGAGATTGGTAGGTGCTTTTATAATTGATAATGTGATATGAAGTGCTGGCTAAAGTAAAACCAATTTACGATTTTAACCTTGGAATTAACAGGCAGACCTAAAATCGACTCGGATCGGAAAATCAGACTGGTTCGGATCGAACAATTTTGGTCCGGTCCTCGGTCGGGGTTTTTGACCAATTCGGTCTTTAGTCCGGTTCGGTCTTATCAAAATCTCGTAGATATTGTTTAATAGGATCGGACCGAAGACCGAACTGATTCGGACCAACCCGGACCGGACCAGACCAACCCGGACCAGACCAACCCGGACCGGACCGGACCATTTTGGTCTGGAGTTTCGAACTATTTCAATCTTCGGTCCAGTCTGGTCCGGTCCCAAACCGATGCCAACCCTAGTTGTTTGTAACCTTTGTCTAATGTGTAAAAAGTGACATGAAATAAAACACATCCTTTGATATCATTTGGACTATTATCTTCACTTCGTCGATGCATTAGCTTTTTAGAGCATCAGGAGTCGTTGAGCCCAAAAGCTTGTGTCAAAGAAAAAAGTGGTGTCACGCATGTAAAATTGGTTTTTGCATCAAAAATCCGTTGACAACCAATGTGATGTCAAAGGATAAAAAAATAGGATTAACCTATATTTCACTTTATTAAAATAAATAAAATCATGTAATTTATCAACAGCCTTTGGCGCCAAACACCCTCGCGCCAAAGTCACCAGCCAGGCTGGTAACTTTTCTACTTTTAAAGATTCAGTCGACGACACATAAAAAATACTTCAGTTTTCACAGCTATACTTCAAAATATATCCACACATTTGTATGTGTAGACAAAGTGTTTGACGAAATGCCTAATTAAGTTTTGTGTTTTTGTTTTAAAAGTTTTGTTGACTGTATGTGTAGATCAAGTGTTTGACGAAATGCTTGACCGACTCGAAAATTATTTTAGGCTGTTAACTTTATAAAGTATTCTTTAGGAGATGAACTTGAATAGGTTTCAAATTTAAATTCCGCGGTACTTGAATAGTTAAGAGACTAGTGTAGTTTATAAAAAGGACTATGGAGACGTTGGATTTGAATAACGATTAACTACAAGCAAGGATGTTTCCTCGCCATAAGTTACTTAGAGACCGCACAACGCTTTCCAAGGTTGCTGTAACCATTATAGAAACTAAATCGGAAGAAAAACCATTAAGTGATATTGTCGATAATCGTGTCGCACCTGTTTTATTGAATTCGTCTAGTAAAGGGGAGTCTAAGGTCATGATAAGTGAAGTTCAGGAAACGGAGATTACAGTTAGTTCTAAAGGACATAATTCGTTCAATAAGGAAACTTTGACCCGATGCTTGTAGCTGATGAAGCACTTGAGGAATTCGACGACGAAGAAAATAAGGAGACGGTCATGGTGTTTGATGTAGAATTTTGACGATAGTGCTTATGATCAGTTAAATGAGATTGAGAACAAGACTTGTACGGGTGGATGGTTTTTATCGGAGGCGAGTCGACTTTGCTTGCTCATGATGATGATTCGTGTTCGTTTTATGACGTCGTCAACTCTGAGGTACTAAGTGCAGATCCATCATTATTTTATAGTTTAACAACATTTATGTATTCTGGTCCATTTATGCCGTATGTTGAAAAAATGTATTATCTGTAGACACGAAAAAGTTTAGGGAGATGGTTAATAGCTGTTAGTGTTTGGTTGCCACTTGGAAGAATCCGAATTAGGCGAGTATTAAAAATTTGAGATGTTTAGGCTACTTTCCCACGTTTAGAAAATCAGAACCATGATCGGTTTTGGCAAATACTATGACTAGTTTACTGTTATGACTTTAAGGAGAAATAATCAGATTAAATATACATCTAAAAACACTTTAGCCTTATGTGTTAAATGTTCAATTTAGCGTTTTCATAATAAGCCACAAAAAGTGAGTTTATGAAACATAAACCCTTAACCCGAATTTGGTGCATACCAAAATTAATAAACTATATCCTGTAAATCAATTTGATGCATCGTAGATATGCAAATTAGCCTTTTCTGGAACCTCATAAAGTACATTAGTAATTTTACAAATGTTGTTCTTTTGTATTTTGAATCTCAACAAATGTTGTTCTTAATTTTTTGATTTAAGTAATTGCATGCTAAATCATGATTCGTATTTGCCGTTTATTGGAACAGCTTGATGAATAATGTGATCTAGTGTAGCGGTACAAATGGACTTGTATTTACTTATAGATGGGTCAAATGGGCAGATTCCAAAAGGGGTTAAAAATTATTGTAAAAGTTGGTTTTGGGTCAAATAGGTTATACTTATTATTCATCATACTTATCACAACTGTTTTGGCACATCCATGTATGTGTCACAACTATTTTCACCCAATTTGTGGAGAGATCATTGGATAGTTCATGCACTTGGTGCAGACGGTTTCTCTCGAAGATATGTTGTGGCCGCATTTGCTGGAAATAACATGGATTCAGGATTTTGTACATGGGACTTTTACACCAGAGAGATAAAATCATTTCACTTCGAGTATGGAATCACTAATACAAGAACAACACTCGCTCCATTATCCAACTATGTTTTGAAAAGAAGGCATGATTTGAGTAATTTGACCATAGAAAACCGACAATGATGGAGAGCATATCATGAAGTGGGATAATATGTTCAAGTTAGCGTGTTCATAGCTCCATTAGGTACATTAGTAAGTTAGTTCAGAATACAAACACTATAGAGAGACGAGACTTTATTTAACACTACAGACCATTTCTTTTCAACATTTCTCATAGCAACAGTATCTTTGGTCTTCATACTTATCAATCTCAGCTCTAAGGTATATGTGATGTTACTTATAAGCTCAACTTCATCTCTCTTTGTCTTCCGAAACACTCTTTCATTTCTTTATCTTCAAAACTATTCATTCGGTTGCAAATATTTCCTTGCTAGTAGAAAACTTTATCTTCAAAATCATTGCACAAGTCCGGTACCTGGAAGTTGTTGACCAATCCACATGCCACTCCAAAAACCATTCTCAATCCTCAGCAATAAATGTCTATTAAATTATGTCTAACTCGGAGTAAGCTCATCAGAAGAAACTTACATGTTTATGAACGAACGTGTCTAGGTTGGAGTCCAGAGATCACAAAATTACTGGTATAATTCATTATTATAATATCTACAATTTGTATTTCATATGATGAAGTTACATGTACGGGTAGAAGTTGTCCCTGCTTGTGTTTCTATGGATTATTTCAGCAATAAGTTTTGTTGTCTTTTACAATCGTTGTACTTTTAATACTGCATGAGGTTATATTGTTTATTCTTAGGCAACTAGTTGTGGCCATGTTTTCGGAATTGCAAGTACAGGGTGTATGATCTAGGAAAACTTAGGGATGTACCTTGATGCCTAAGTTCTGACATTATAGATCACTGCTAATAGAGTAATAGAAGAGTAATTTTACTCTTACAAAATATGTGAAAGGAAGAAAATAAAGATTGACGACAAGCGTCAAGACTTAAATGAGAATATGGTGCAAGATGGTAGGTGCTTTTTACGAGTATTTTATAGTATTGTCTAGCGGACCAAAATTGCGATTGTAACCTTGAAAGGAATTTAAAATGATTGTTTATGTTAAATGTAAAGTGTGACATGAAATAAATTTTTAAGACCATTTTGATATTTTAAAGAAGAGAAATGCTAAACTCATATAATTGTTTTTAAAAATATCTAAACATAGGTGTCACTTGATTATGGAAAGTGAAATAGTACTTCAGATGGATCGAGTGTTGTTAATATCCGAGTAAGTTACAAGGGAAGCTTGCATATTTTTGGAGTAGATAGTTAAGAGACTAGCTTAGGATATAAAAAGGACTAAGGAGACGTTTGATTTGAATAATACTGACGCGTCTAAAATGATGTCTGATATTCAGGAAACTATTGCAAGGATCAAGAAATCTATGGGCGACATTGTAAAAAAAGAATAGTTCCGTTAAGGAGGAGATTAAGGTGTGTACTCTGATGATGTGAAAAGTTCAGCTAGGGTGGGGCTGAATAACGATGAACTAAAAGTGAGGTTGTTTCCTCCCTATAAGTTACTTAGAGACCGAACAACGATTGCCAAGGTTGTTGTAACCGTTATAGAAACTAAACCGGAAGAAAAAAAAAGTTAAGTGACATTGTTGAGAATCGTGTTGCACCTGTTTTATTGAATCCGTCGAGTAAAGGGGAGTCTAAGGTTATGATAAGCGAAGTTCAGGAAACGGAGATTACAGTTAGTTCTAAAGGTCATAATTCGTTCAATAGTGGGAAAGGAAACTTTGACCCGATCCTTGCAGCTGATGAAGAACTTGAGGAATATGATGACGAAGAAAATAAGGAGGCGGTCATGGTGTATGATGTTGAATTTGACGATAGTGGTAATGATCAGTTGAGGAATAAGACTTGTACGGGTGGATGCTTTTTGTCCGAGAGGGAGTCGGCTTTGCTTGCTCATGATGATGGGTCGTGTTCATTTTATGACGTCGTCAACTCTGAGGTACTAAGTGCAGATCCATCATTTTTTTCTAGTGGTCAATTTATGTCGTATGTTAATATAATGGCATTATTTGTCGACACAAAAAAGTTTAGGGATGCGGTTTTATAGCTGTTAGTGTTTGGTTGCGACTTGAAGAATCTGAATAGGTAACCAAGTGTTAAAAGTTTGAGATATTTAGGCGACTATAGATTTACCTTGCTAGTCATTTTCTTGCGACCTCTTTCCCGCTTTTAGAAAAGCAGAACCATGGTCCATTTATGACTAGTTGACTGTTATGACAACCCTGGTTTTGAGGTTCGTCACTTAGTTTTATTTTGTGCTAGTTACGTGTCTTTACGTGTTGATGTGCTTATTGGTGGGTATAGATTGTGGTTTGGATATCGTTTCCGGTACGGGGTACCTTGTGAGTGAAACGATGTGTGATGATTTCATGTTCATGAGCTCACATGGTAGTGACTATGAAGTGAAATAGTGTTATTTAGTGGTTTTACGTATATGTATATGTATTATAGAAAATCGTATTTTTACGATTTACGGTTTAGCATTTAGAGGTCTCGGATGAGGTAATTAGTCATATGGATATTTTTCGGGATGGTTTTAAGTCATTTAGGACTTAGTTATAAAGTTTATTTCAAAATTTGAGATTTTTTTATAAAAGTGTATATTTTACGTCTTTTACGGTAAAACTCGTAAATTTGACTAGTTTTACGGTTTTGAGGTTTTGGAAGCTTTAGGAGCTGAAATAAATTAAGGTAAATTAAGGTAATACTAGTAATGTATTATAAAACAATAAAAAGAGAAAAAAAAATAAAAAAAATATATATTATAGGCGGTTTAGGCCGACTAAAAGAAAGGAAACAGAAAAGAAAAAGGTAAGTGGGCTATGGGTTGGACTTGGGTTCACCCATACCCTATATAATGTCTTAATTAAAAAAAAAGCCATAATTTTCTTCCTGGAACACCATAGTCGACGGCTAGAGGAGTATTTTTAGGGTTTTCATAGTTTTTTCATCTTCCATTAAATTAAAGGTAAAACCTTCATAACCTTTTCAATTAAATTGTTTTTATGTTTTCTTTAATCATCTTATGATGGATTTAGGTTAGGGTTTAATGTAAAAACAGTAAATTTATGTTATATTAATGATATCATGATGATTACATAAACTAGGGCTTGTATTTAATGGGGTTATGGGTAATTAATTAAGTTAATTTGATTAAACCCGTTTTTAAAAACTGGGCAGAATTTTGAGTCAATTGTTTTGATCATATCGGGAGTTCTATAAACTCTTATTTTACGATCTAAGTATCCCTGAAAAGGTAACTGAAGTGGCTTTCCAATGCAAGAAACTAGAACTAAATTGGATGTCGGGAAGTAGGTCAAAAACATGTTACAATAGTCGGAGGTTAAAACAGTTTTAAAGTCAGCCTGATTTCTTTTTAAGTTTTGGGTTGGTTGGGGTACTTAGGGTTGCATTGGGATCTTATAACGAACATGAGAGATGGTTTATATATTATAGTAAGTATTTGCATTGGGGCTAAGGTTGTGGTTTAGGGTAAGACCCCCTAATCATAACAAACGTTTTGTATGTTTAAAATCAGTAAATATGGAATGACAAAAGTATATATATATATATATATATATATATATATATATATATATATATATATATATATATATATATATATATATATATATATACATATATATATATATATATATATATATATATATATATATATATATATATATATATATATATATATATATATATATATATATATATATATATATATATATATATATATATATATATATATATATATATATATATATCAGGGCCTTAACAGTAGCTTTAAGGTTGGGGAAAATGGGATGTATTAGTTAACATATGTAAGGGCATAAATATTCCCTTTACAGAGATCATGGATATGTTTAAGTGGGTGTTTGGCTTATAGTTTGGAGACCTAAAACTGGGACTGTTTTGGGTAAAATGTTAACGGGACGGGATATAAAGTAAAATGAGCTAAGGGCTTTATAGAGGGGTGTAATGAGATGCTTAGAGCATTTAAATGAGGTATTTATATAGGAGGAGGTTAGATGTCCATCATAGGTTGATGAGCCATCTTAGTGATTGGTTCATGTTTTGATTATGTGTTTTTGGTTTGTTAGATTTTTACTAGTGCGAGGACTTTTGGAGAAGCTCAATCAGGTGAGTTTCATAGTCCCATGTTTACTATTGTTTTTTACTTCCAAATGGGATGGAAGAGACACTGTTTCGTTATGTTTGGTTTTATAAATTATGATGTGAATGTTTGGCGTTGGTAATGGACTTATGTGTGCATACTTATATGATTAACTACTAGTCGATTCTTGATTGTTTTATGTTTTGACTTGGTACCAAGGGGTTATTGGCAAGGCGGGGCCTTGGGATTGGTTCATAGGTGTTTGAGTACCTATGGGAGTATGGTGTTTGGTAAGGCTGGGAGCCTTGGATTTGGACTTGGTTTTGGTTTGATTAGTTAAATCTTGAATGTTAGTTTGTTAATGCATGTTAGTATCACATTGTCCATACGTTTTTAAATTTTGGTTGTACTCACAGCTTATGGTATGATATTGGCGTTTGAGTCTAAACCTATGACTCTCACCAACTCTATGTTGACGTGTTTTAGTATCTCTTTCAGGTGTGAATGTGGTTAAGCTTGAGGATAGAAGTGGCTAGACTTGGATGCCTTAGGATTGCATTTAGAAGGAGATCCCCGTTCCTTCTTAGTTTACCTATATGTTTGTGGATTGTCTTGGGTAAGTGGTAGGACTGTTACCTACTTACCTAGACTCCTACATTGTTGAGATATTGTCATGACATTTGTGTCGCCATTTATGACATTATATTTGCATTTTAGTTTTCTCTATAGACACACCATTTGTTGTGATGATATCCATACGTCGCGCCCCATATTCCGCCATGGTGGGGTGTGACAGAATGCTATCAGAGACAGGTTATAGAGAATTAGGTTGCCTAGTCGCGTAGCCTAGTCTATAGCTTAAGGGTACCTGCATATAGGCATCATAGGAGTATGTGTGCATTTCATAATAATTGATGTGATTGGATGTTATTTATTGTGATGTTTTGACTAGTATGAATTGAACAGTAGTAAGTTCATACTTAGCCACATGTTATTTTCTTTTCAGGTCGTGACTAGTGAAGGTTGAATCATAATCATCCACGCTAGTCATTGTTGTATTTTGCTTAAATTGTACATTATAGTACATAATTTGGTACATGGTAGTTTCTATCTTTTGTTGGGTTATTTTATGTACCCGAGAGATATTATTTTCTTTTGATGTTTAAGTCATGTTCCCTAAGAATCATGTGGTGGTTCGAGTTATTAGGAGTAAGTGGATATGAAGGGTTTTAAGCTGTTTCCACTCTTACGGGCGACATGACTTATAACTGATTATGTTTTTGTTTTGGATTTAGTCTATGCTGTTTTAGCTAGACTATGGATTTCGGTATTCCTAGAGTTTTACTATGTTATTTTAATAGATGGAGTTTTGGACCTATTTGGTTATGTGATTATGAGCTTATGTGAGTAGATGGATTTATGTGTTATATGTTGTATTGATTCTTATAAGTGTCGTCATAGGAGGGAGTGCATTGGGGAAATGGTAATTGTATAAGTATGGTGGCCAACATAGTTATACAAGTACCACAACTTCAATGGGTTCTCAAGTATGATTGCATGAAAGAGGGTTAGTACATGCTTGTATATGATGAGATGTAGAATTTAGGTATACGTATAAAATATGGGTTTATGTAATGGCTGCCTATGATATGGCTATTGTTCTTTTGTGTTATATGTTTTGGGTTATAGTTGTGTTGTGTGATTATGGGGTCACACGATATGGTTTGGTTTTAGAGGTGGGCTTTATGCCTTGTTGTGGCACGCTGAGATGGTGATTACTCGTATGGAAAAACGAGCGTATAAAGCGATTGATTGACTTGACATGTATGATAACAAGTATGTTTGGGAGATTCAATAGGTATACATATGCGGATGTATATATACTATTAGATGTTATGTTATGATTTACGGTCGTTCAGTAGTTATTATAACTTGAACGTACCTAGTGCTCTCTTGTGTTTAAACAATTTATTAGTGCTCGAGTTTGGTGGAGTTTCAACGACGTTTTGAATCTTTTGAAGTGTGTTTGGTAGCGTATTCTTTGAGTTTCGTATTTCACGTGTACGTTTTAAAATGGTGTTCTTGGTTTTAAGTCTATTGAAATAACTTGGGATTTCTTTTGAAATAATGAAATCTTTTGTGTTGGGTCTTACATTTCTTTTGGTCGGTATATATTGAGAAAAAGGGGGACTTGGAAATCTATTATAGGGTTAGATAGTTGGTTGTATTCGGTAAAATAAGGGGTAAGGTGTTGGAGTCGTGTTTGAAACAAGGTGCAACATAAAGATTTTTTTTAATCAACACTTATTTATTTCAAATTCTAAAAGACTTTCTTTAAAATAAAGCGAAGTAAAATTTCTTTCTACTTACATAGTTTATGTACTTGGGTTTAACCGATTCACGTCATTTATAATTATTAATACAAGGTTAATTGATTTTATGAAGATTTCACATACAATTATATCTTTCATTTAAAAGGATTGCATTAATCACTAAGTTTATTCTTTAGTTTTTTTAAAACAACTCATATAAAATTGTTTTGGTCGTAACTTGTTCGTTTTTAAAGCTTTTTGGATTATTCAAAAGCCTAAAATTATGTACTCGGAACGTACTTTTCAAATATTCAGAATGTATAGTCATGGGAGGTCAGTATCTTGGCCGAAATTATTATACAAGTGTCGGGTTAAAGGTTGAGTTTGAATAGTAGTTTTTTTTTAGGATTTGGGATGCACGGGATACCTAGTTTTTGAGTTGAGTTTTGAGTTCGTCAAGAGGGTTGTTTGTTGGTTGTTTGAGTCACACAGATGTGGGAGGTAATAATAAAAAAATAAAATATATATATATATATATATATATATATATAGGGGGACTTTATTTACAGAACCAATATTAGTGGCAGAACTTGCAGAACTCTATTCTACCAATCATAATTTAGTATTATTAAAAAATTTAATCTAATCAAAAGGGCACAATAGTAAAACATATGTTTTACCTTTTTTTATTTTTTTAATAAAATTCCGTTTTTTAAAGCTTCCTTAATTTCTAGAACGATTGATTTTTTTTTTTTCAATTTTTTGGCTTGTTTTTTGAAACATCTATGTTTTACGAAACATATATGTTTTACAGTTAAGTTTTCATTAGTATATGTATGTTTTTAAAAAAATATGAACTTATAGTAGTATACAATTATTTAAGGTTTTTTTTAGCAATTTCCCATTAATTCCAATTAATAGTATTTTTTATGATTGAAACATAAATAAAAAAACATAAAATTTTATAAAGAAAAAACAATACATATATGTTTTCATTTAATAAGAAGTACAATACAAAAAAGACATATACAATAACTGTATCTCTTTAAAGGATTACAAATTATCTTTATAATTTTTCTAGGTCTTCAAATGATACTATCATTTTCATGTTTATCTTCATATACCTGAAACAAACATACACAAAAATTATGAAACCACAAAACAAATAGTAAACGATTTAATCATAACATATATAACACGTGTTTACAAATAAAAAACAGACATGTTTTAAAATTAAAAACATACATGTTTTAGAATTAAAAACATACATGTTTTAGAATTAAAAACATACAGGTTTTAGAATTAAATATACATGTTCTAACTTCTAACATTGAAAACATACAGCATATACTAGACATACATGTTTGACAGTTTATAAACATACATGTTTGACGGTATAAACATACATGTTTGACCGTATAGACATACATGTTTAACAGTTTATAAACATACATGTTTGACGGTATAAACATACATGTTTAAGCCATCACAACATCAAACTACAAATTTATAAATGTTGAAAGATGATAGAGATCTGGAACTAAACAATTACCTGCTTGTAAACTATGAACATAAGTTTTATCTTCCCTGGTGACAACCATCATCCTCCATCGTCGTCTCATCATTGTCGTCGACGACCATCAAGAAACAACACCGTTCACCGTAGCAACCGAACACATCGGTTTGATCCGGCTGCCGTCGTCCAATTTAAGCAATCGCCACATAGGTTTGGATCTGATCAGACATTGAATATGATGGATGATGTTTTAGTTTTATGATGGATCTAATGGAACGTCGAGAACTGCACACACATCCGTCCTAGGTTTTTGTTTGTGGTGGGTTCGGTTATGATGGATTCACACACAGTAGGGTTGAGAGGAAAAGAGGGTGTCGGCGTTTGTTTTTTGGTTAATAGATCTGGAAAAGAAAAATTAGGTAGTTTTATTATAAAAAGGTTTCTAGCATTATTTTAGGGATAATATAAAAACCCAAATTGCCCTTTCAGTTTTAAAATTACTAATTTTATCTTTTTAATAATTACATAACTGCCATCTTGCATTAGTATGTTATACAGAATGCTTTATTAAGATTAAAAAAGATGGTTCTGCGAGTTCTGTCACTTAAATGGGTTTTGTAAATAAAGTTACACTATATATATATATATATATATATATATATAGGGGAGCTTTATTTACAGAACACATTTTAATGACAGAACTTGCAGAACTCCTTTCAACCAATCATAATTTAGTATCATTAATAAATATAATTTAAATCAAAAGGGCATAATAGTCAAACATACATTGTACTTATTTTTTTTAATAAAAAGTTTTTAAAATAACTTAATTTTTGCTTTTTTCAAAAATATTTTTTTTTTTGCTTTTTTTTCTGTTTTCTTTTCTTTTTAACGAATACATATTTTTGAAATTTTACAAACATGTATGTTTTTCTTATATGAATGTAAATTTTACATCTTTTTATTGTACGTATTATTTGTTTTTGAAATTTGAAAACAATATAAAATAACATAAACCTTTTATAAATGAAGGGAAAAAATTCAAGTAGATACATGTTACATTTCATTTAATAAACAAGTACAAACATCACATATACAAAAATTGTATCCTCTCTATAAATGACAAATAATCTTCAAATGTATATCTTTTTATCAACTTCTAGATCTTCAAACGATATCAACATCGTTCATCATATTCATGTATATGTTCATCATCTTCATGTATCTGAAACAACACATTTTTTACATTAATTTTATACCAACAATAAAACACATATGTTCCTTGTAACAAAAACACATATGTTTTTTATATCAACGATAAAGAAACATACATGTTTCTTATAACGTAAAATAAACATGTTTCACACTTTCTAAAACATATATCTTCGAGATGAGTTTCAGATGCATACCCCACTTTTATAAATCTCAGACACGTAAAAACATACATGTTTCTTCTAATGTTAAATATACATGTTTCAAACTTTCTGAAACATATATGTTTTTCGCAAGAAACATACATGTTTTTCGCAAGAAACATATATGTTTTCGCAAGAAACATATATGTTTTTCGCAAGAAACATACATGTTTTTCGCAAGAAACATACATGTTTTCGCAAGAAACATACATGTTTTTCGCAAGAAACATACATGTTTTTCGCAAACATACATGTTTTTCGCAAGAAACATACATGTTTTTTGCAAGAAACATATATGTTTTTTCGCAAACATACATGTTTTTCGCAAACATACATGTTTTTCGCAAACATATATGGTTCTGTCATGGTAAGAGTTCAATGCATTAGTGCTTTGGCTAATAAGAAACACACATGTTTCCTATTAGCCAAAACACTAATGCATTGAACTCTTATCATGACAGAAACATATATGTCTGCGAAAAACATGTATGTACACCTTTATCTAACAATTCCAAAAAAATATGAAAACACAAATTATTATATTTCTTTCGTGGACCAATTTATATCTAACAGTTTGAATGTGAATGCAAACCCAAGAATGACGTCGTCTTATAAAAAATCAATCTCGACATCGTCTTATAAAAAATTAATCTCGACATAGTCACCTCTGTCAAGCCCGCTGCCAAATCTGAAGAAGTAAATCATTGGTACTATTTACAGTAGATCCATACAAAAACCTAAACACAAATTTTGCGTTGTGTTGTTTTGTAATACCAGATCCATGATGATCAAAAAACTAAGAACAAGAACTGTTGAAAAAAAGTTATCCATGTTTTTTATTCATCTTTAAAAAAAGACATCACTGTTGAAAAAAAGTTATCCATGTTTTTTTTATTCATCTCTAAAAAAACATTAATTAAAAAATTAAAAAACACCACAAAGATCATGGGTGACTCCATCTTGTTAAAAACTAAAATTAAAATTTTGAATACCTGGTTATGCGTCGTCAATCGTGATTCGAGATAAGGACGACAAGAGTTTTTTCATTAAGTGGTTTTTTATGATTCGTCGTTGGTTAAATGCTTTGTTGTTTTCTTGGTTCATCCATGGTGGCTGCTTTTTTTTATCCGTCGGCGGTAGGATCATTGAAGAAAAATAAAATAAAGCGGTGGTTTTTTTTTGTAGAGAGAAATTAGGATTAAGTAGGTTAATAAACTGTAGATAAAAACTACGATCTATTTTTGAGGAATAATAAAGTTCCTAATTTGCCCCTCATTTATATTTTGTATCTAAATTAAATTGTATGTATTTTCAAAAGTGCCATTTTGCATTAAGATATTGTATCTTATGCATTAGTAGGAGTAAATAAATGGGTTCTGCAAGTTCTGTCACTTAAATGGGTTCTGCAAATAAAGTTCCACTATATATATATATATATATATATACTAGTGGCAAAACCCGTCCGATGGACGGGTATGACTTTTAATTGTTGTTTAACACTTTTTTATCTGATAAATATTTATTTGTAATTTTTTAGTTTGGTAGTCTTTTAATTCATTATTAGTTGGCATGACATGTATTTGTTGTTTACGTTTTTTATTACGTGAATATTTGTTTGTTTATAGAAAACGTTGGTTATTTAATGCTTTCTTTAACATAATTTTATAAATAAATCATGACTTTTGTTTAATTTCATATTTTTGTATGAAACTTTTTAATAATATATAAATGTGTTTTTTGTTTAGTATTTAAATATAAATATTAATTTGATGTTATTAGGGAAGCGTTTTTTAAAGTTTGTGTTTAGATTAAATCGACTGGATCAAATCATGTTATCTATACTATATATAAAGTGTCTGTATCTTTATCTTAACACTAAACCAAAAATTTAGATCAACACAGCAAAACTCAATCATTAGATCATTCTTAATCTAAACATAAGAAGTGTAATATTGACTATCCATATTTTATACTACTTTTGTAACAAACAAATTAACAACTTATTAAAATATCATATTTATTTTTAAATTAGAATATCTTTTGTTTTATTTATTTTCTTATCGTCTAATTTCACCATATTAAATATTTGGTGCTCTTTTAGTGATACCCATTTATTTATTTTTTCACATATTTTTGTTTTTTTATTACCATTTTTAGCGAGTTTTGTTATTTAAACTTTTACCGTTTAATATTAATTTAATTGAAAAAAAATAATGAATTGGTATTTGTCGTCGCGTTTTGTGATAGGATGGTGGTTAAGATAACACTCAAAAAGACTGAAAATCTGATCAAAATTTATAGCTAACATTTCCCTTTTTCTGTTTATAGAAGTTACATAAAAGTTTATGTTAATGGCATGCAAAAAATAACTATAATGATGCTAACTTTAACAAAACACCAAAGGTAATTTACATCGAAGATGCATAGTATAAATTAAAGAAATTTGTTAAGAGGTTGCTGAGCGGCGTGTGTGAGACTTATGGACTTATGGATATCAGATCTAAAGTTTTCAACTATCTCAAACTATCAACTTCTTAGAAGTGGTTAGAAAAGGCTTGTTACACACTATCCTTATTTAAATAACAAATTCTCAACTTATGTTCAATGGACAACGCAAAAGATAATGTCTCGAGTTGCTTATTAAGATAAAAAAACAACGGGGTGTTTGGTTAGGCACATAAGAAAATCTTTCGACTTTCGCATAATAATCAATTATATATCATCTAATACTCATATGCGAAAAATGAAGAAACATACAAGACACATATACCTTTGGCCTTTGGGAAAGGCTCATATATTCAGTAGATTTTGTTTATGATTTTTCTTCGTATTCCGTTTTTCCTTTCATGATGTTTTAGTGTCTTTAGTTGCAGCGCATGTATGGTAAACATAAAGTAATATTGTATCTAATAGAGGAACTCATTTTAGTTGATGCATCAGGATACACACGATACAAAGTCGATACACAGTTCAGCAAAACTGATGCATACAAAATACAAAGTCGATAAATGCAGCAGGATGCCATTTAATTCAAACCTTCTCGCGAAATCCTGACTTGGACTTGATGGCAACAGCTCTCTTGTTTTCTTTGTCAGCGATTATTTTATCTAGATTTCCTCTAAATGGCTCTAACGCCTCATACAGTCCAGACTCTATGTGAGCCAACAATCACTTCCCCTATGAGCACCAGGTGGAAACATATGATTTGTAAGGATACTTCTAACCTGATTCGTACCATGGCTCAATGTGTTCATCCAGAAGCAAGTGTATTTCTTTCGAGCATTAGAATGTTTGAATCCAAGTCGCCAAGAATAGGATGACGTCCCAGCCATGTCCTGAGTTATCTGTAACACAGAGTTAAGCAGTAGAACTTGAGTAAATTTTGAAGGGATTCAAATTCAGTTAGACTTGCATCAATGAGGTGATAGTATCATAAGTGGGTCAAAACTGCTACCTTCTAAAATCCAATAAAATAATAACTATAGGTATAGCAGCTCCAAGTGGCAATCTAGGGCAGAAATCCTCTTCAGGTTGAGGATGAGTGACATCGGCCCACAATATTATTTTGGCCGATCGGTCACATAAGGAAGCCTAATATTCAGAGTGGCAGACAATATGGTTAAATAAAGGAACACAGTGAAACTAAATGGCTAGTTTTGACCTAATGAAATTGACCAGCTACAACCCCAGCTCATTTGACCCGTTATTTGACCCACCCCCACCTTGCCGCCTCTAATCAGTACAGTAAGAAAAAAACACGATAATAATAAAAAAATATACCCTTAAGAGGCGTCTTTGTAAATCTTTTTCTGATTGACTTAGATTCTCTATTCTAGGAAACATATCATTAATTTGAATGCCCACTGTTAAGTATACCTGCTATATACCTGCTATATGAATGCCCACTGTCAATTTGTCTAAATGTACAGTTAAGCTAATGATTGATTTTGAGTGTCTGCATAAAACTGATTACAGTATACATCTATGATTAAAAGTGACTATTGAGATATATGTAACCTAGCATAGCAGCTCTACCTAGCTTTAAGCAGTATTTGGATGTGCTTTTATACAGATAATTGGCATGACTTCTGATTGTCGCTTAAATGTGTGTGTAGCTAAAATGTGATTGGGCACAATAAACACTCATGAGTGATATAAATAAAGAGTAGACAGGTGTGTACCACTTTCACATTGGTTTAAATCATTTGCGATCTTTCTGCATCTGAAAGTGTGACTTCATCCTGAAGCTGCATACACTTAACATCTGGTTCAATAAGGCATCAAGCCATCAACATCAACAATCAAATCCAGCAACAATAACTAATATATATATATACATTAGCAATCAAAATACCACATTAGAAACTACTATATCCCTTATTTCCGCTTAATTTCGGGCTTACCAGCTAGTTTTGTTATGCTTATTGAGCTATTTCTATTAAATAAGTGGCTTATTGAGTTATTTTATTTCCACTGGTCTTTTTGTTCTTAGCTACATATATACCTTTATTTCTCTCTTGACTTCCATCTTCTGTACCTCTTGAGTCAGAAACTTTTCTTTTTTCTAAATCCGTTATACTTTTCTAAATAAAAGTATCGAATATGAGGTTCAATGGTTGCTTTATCTCTGGTACATTTCTGTTACCAGCGGTTGTAATCCAAACTTCTTCAGACATTTTTATGCATCTTCAAACTTTCACGCTTTAGTCTTGCTGATAGGTGTGTAAACACCCATCCTTTTACCACTTAATTCGGGCTAAAACAAGACCAAAACACGTATTTAATATCATTTGTTTGGAATTATGCGTGGTTTTTGTGTTTATTGTGTTTTCAGAGCTAACCGGATGAATATTAAAGAAAACATGGGATTGCACGGGATTTACCAAGGAAAAAGACTCAAGACGAAGTCTATTGTCCAAGAGGTGCAAAAGATTTGAAGTCAATAGGCCTATTCGAAGATTTATCGAAGAAAAGGACTAAAGATGGAAGATTTTCATAAGTCGAAGAAACTCAAGTCTGTTTAACGAAGAAATTAAAAGACGAGTTGGATTTAATCGACGACAAATCCCGAATCAGAATCGAAAACGTCAACTTTTCTGAAAAGACGAGAAGACAAGAAGAAAGGGAGAAAGCCCACTCACCAACCAACCACTAGGAGTATAAATAGTCTTTCCCTTCACACAATTAGGGAGTTAGCTTCATTTTTCTTTCCCAGTTTCTTTGTAGTTCGTTCCATCACAAACTCCATTAGGGAGTTTGGTGATTTTCATCTTTTTCTTTTCATCTTGTAATCTTTAATCATTAACCTTGTTACTTTTTCATTAATCAATCCATTCCATCTTTCTATTCATCTTGTTCTTCATCATTTTTATTGCAAGTTTCTTAAGTTTCTTATTTGATTCAAGTTTGATTTCAAAAAGTTGTTGATTTAGTGTTTTTATTGGTGGGATTTGTTACTTAAGGTATTTAAATGATTTGTGTTTGATTTGGTAAAACCTTCTTAAGTATTAAGCTTGATCTTGGATTAATTCGTGTCTACTGTTGAACGTCTGTTACTGTTCTTTTTCTCTTCCCAGAACTTTCCGAATAGGTGATTTTGTGCCTTCCTTACTCGGAATCTTGGTTATTCCGAATAGGATTATTTAATTTCCTTTACTCGGAATATTTCATATATTCCGCTTGGTCCTTACTTTCCGCACTGAGCAAATATTCCGAATAGGTGATTTCCAATTTGCCTTATTCGGAATCTTTCCAATATTCCGAATGACCTTAATTTTCCGCATAGCCAAAGTTGTAATTTCCTTACTCGGAATATTTTAAATATTCCGAACAGTGTTCTTTTTCCGCATAGTACTATTTTCCGCATAGAACATTTTTCCGAATAGGAGTATTTTCCGCATAGTCAATATTTTCCGAATAGCTTATTTTTCCGAATAGACTAGATTTTCCGCATGGTGTAATCTTTCCGCATATGCCTAGACTTTCCGAATAGAGGTTTTTCCGTATAGCACCTTACTTTCCGAATGGCCATACTTTCCGCATAAGGGTTACATTCCGCATAGGGTATTTTCTCATAAGGGTATTTTTCCAGTATTAATTCAAGTTTTGCTTATTATTTGTTGCTTGTTTTAAGTTTACTTCATTACCATTTTATTCACTAACCTGTTTAGTAGAATAGAAAACCAAATCCACTTTTTGTCACCAAGAACAAATCATTCCACTTTTAACTGAGATCAATTCGAGAGGATTCCGAGAATCGAATTTTTCACCCCACTAAAAGGCATGTATCAAATGGCGCCGCTGCCGGCTCCTCTCGTTAAGATCAAAAGTTTTTTGTAGAACTTGGATTTTGGGATCCGTTCCCCGTGAACGTTACTTTTTCCTAAAAAATTTCAAAAATCCTAAAAAGTAAAAAACAATAAAAACCAAAAATATTTTTGCTTTGTTTTTCTTTGTTCGTTCTTTTGCAGGTGTATGCGCACTCGATCCACGTCCTATCAAGAGCCCGAGCCTCTCGATAACTTAGACATGGCTGGTGTACAAAACAACAATAACAACCCGCCTTTCAACAACATGAATAACAACAACAATGAGCCCCTTCCGGATAATCGCCCAATGATTGAACTGCTGCAAGCTCATGTTGATGGCAACACGGATCCAATTGTTATACCACCAATTGCCGCCAACAATTTCGAGCTCAAGTCAGGCTTTATCCAGATGGTCTCCGCTCAGCCATTCTTGGGACGAACCATTGATGACCCACATGACCATATCAAGAGATTTCTACAACTCACCAACACGATCAAATTCAATGGAGTTCCACAGGAGGTTATAAGGTTACAACTTTTTCCCTTTTCTTTAGAGGGACAAGCCCGGCATTGGCTTGCTAAGGAACCGCCACAGAGTATTCTCTCGTGGACGGATTTGGAAACAAAGTTCATCAATTACTTTTTTCCACCCTCTCGTACTACCGCTTTGCGGAATGAGATTATAAACTTTGAACAAAAGTACGATGAGTCATTCAGTGAATCTTGGGATCGTTTTAAAGATCTTTTAAGAAAATGCCCACAACATGGTTTTACCAAAGTTCATCAAATCAATACTTTTTACAATGGTTTAAGCATGAGTGACCAAGATTCACTGAATAGTGCCTCAGGGGGTAATTTATTGGCTAAGACTTCCAATGCTGCTTGGGACATCATTGAGAACAAATCTCGTGTGCAAACCAAGAGTGTTAGGACCAATGTTGCTAGTGCTAGCACTAATGACAGCGACAAGCGATTAGACAAAATCACCACGCTTCTTGAATCGCTTGTCACCCACACCGTCAGCAACAACAACAGCAACCACGCCAAGAATGCTCAAGTGAACGCTGTCAGCCAACCTTGTGAGATATGCGGTGGTCCTCACTCTTACACAACTTGTACCGCTACCCAAGATTACCCTGCCGAGAACGTGAATGCGGCATATGGCACCTATCCTCAACCCGCTTATCAAGCAAAACCTCAAGGTGACCGTAACTTGCTCAGCTATCGCAGCAACAACTATCTTTCACCACCTGGTTTTCCTCCAACCAACCCAAAACAATAACAAAACCTTAATCGCCCTCCTCCTCAACAACAACAACCTCGACAACCATACATTCCACCTCACAAGCAACAACAACAACCTCAACGCAACAATCAAGTCTACCAACAACCTGCTTACCAACCACCTGCATACACTGCCCCTCCCAACCAACCCACCGCTCTTCACCAAGAAGTAGAAACTTATATGAGGACTAATGATGCTATAGTGGGAAATCTTCAGAGAGAGGTGCTCAACTTGAAGGCAGACTTGGTCAAGCAAGGAAATGAATTGAGAGCCGATATGCGAAACACGTTGGATAGTCAGACGAATGATCTGAGGAACATGATGGCTAGTTTCTTCCAAAGTAGTCAACCCTCTTCTTCGGGTACTCTTCCGAGTAACACCGTTGCGAACCCAAGAGGGGAGATGAAAGCAATCACCACTCGAAGTGGTAAAGGTACCAAGGAACCCGAGCTTCCTATACCTCCACCGGTGGTTGTGACTAAGGAGAACGAGTCGCCTGCTCCTATTCCTCATCCTTCTCCTTCCCCAATTTCTCCACCTCTTCTTTCTACCCCTCCTCCACCCGTGGTTGTGAGTGACCCTATTCCCCTAAAGCCTTCCTCTTCTTCCAATATACCTTATCCTTCAAGGTTGAGGAAAGAGAAGCAAAAGAGCAAGGATGATATTCAGGTTTCGAATTTCCTTAAAATGTTCAAACAACTGAATTTCAATATCTCCTTCGCTGAGGCTCTCGCTCACATGCCCAAATACGCCAAAATGTTTAAAGACCTTCTGAGCGACAAGGAAAAGCTCCTCGACATTGCCAACACCCAACTTAATGAGAACTGCTCTGCAGTGCTCTTAAGGAAATTGCCAACCAAGCTTGGTGATCCGGGTCGTTTTCTTATCCCTTGCAATTTCCCGGGAGTAGAGAATTGCATGGCCCTAGCCGATCTAGGTGCCAGTATTAATCTCATGCCTCTCAGTGTTTGGAAGCAATTATCTCTCCCAGAGCTAGTCCCCACTAAAATGACTTTGGAATTGGCCAACCGTACGGTTGCTTATCCAGTGGGGATAGCCGAAGATGTCATTGTAGGAGTCGACAAATTCACCTTTCCTGCTGATTTTGTTGTCGTCGACTACGAGATGGACCCTCGTGTACCACTGATTGTTGGTCGTCCATTCCTTAGGACCGGTCGCACTCTTATTGATGTTGAAGCCGGAGAGCTTATCATGAGAGTGGGTGACGATAAAGTAGTCTTCAACATGGGAAAGTTGTCCAAACAACCTTATTCATATGAGAGTGTTAATTGTATTGACGTTCTTGATGAGGCTTGTGAAGAACACTTTAATGATGCTTGCAAAAGTATTCCTACCTCTCTTCCCAATGTTGAAACCGTGTCCTCTATTGATTCATCATTGTCTCTATTTGGAGATAGTGATTTATTCTGGAACAATCTTGAAGCTACCATGGGAGATGCGAATTTAGCTACTAATGATTCTCCCACCGAGGGGGATGAAGACATGAGTTTCTTTGACAATCTTCTCACCGAAGACAATCCTTCGCCTCCATCTCCCACGGTCATTGCTATCGATACTCCGACTTTGAAAACGCCTCCCGTCGAAAATCCTCCGGATTTGGAACTTAAGGAGTTGCCGCCTCATCTCGAGTACGTGTTCCTTGACGACAACAAGAAGTCGCCCGTCATTATTGCGAAGGATTTGAAAGATGAAGAGAAGACTCGCCTCGTCGCTGTGTTGAAGGATCATAAGAAGGCTATCGCTTGGAAGATTTCCGATATTCGTGGAATTGATCCTCACTTCTGCACACACAAAATTCTCATGGAGGACGACTTCAAGCCCACTATTCAAAGCCAACGAAGGGTGAATCCAAAAATACATGAAGTCATCAAAACAGAGGTTATCAAACTTCTTGATGCGGGTATGATTTACCCTATTTCGGATTCCCCGTGGGTTAGTCCAATCCATTGTGTGCCCAAGAAGGGCGGAATAACCGTTGTTCCCAATGAACACAACGAGTTGATTCCCACTCGTCTCGTTACTGGGTGGAGAGTTTGTATAGACTACCGCAAACTCAATGATGCCACGAGAAAGGATCATTTCCCTCTACCTTTTATGGACCAAATGCTTGAACGATTAGCCGGTAATGAATATTACTGCTTTCTTGATGGTTTCTCGGGTTATTTCCAAATACCCATCGATCCCCAAAAGATCAAGAGAAGACTACATTCACTTGTCCCTATGGCACTTTCGCTTACAAAAGAATGCCTTTTGGCTTATGTAATGCGCCCGGGACTTTCCAAAGGTGTATGTTAGCTATCTTCCATGACATGGTTGAACAAACCATGGAAGTCCTCATGGATGATTTCTCGGTCTTCGGGGATTCATTCTCTTCTTGCCTTGCCAATTTAGAACGTATGCTAAAACGGTGCGAAGACACTCGCCTAGTTCTAAATTGGGAAAAATGCCATTTCATGGTAAAAGAAGGCGTCGTGCTTGGACATAAGATTTCGAAAGCCGGTCTTGAAGTTGACCGTGCTAAAGTCGATGTTATCGCTAAGTTGCCTCCACCTTCAACCGTGAAGGGTGTGAGAAGTTTTTTGGGTCATGCGGGCTTCTATCGTCGATTCATCAAAGATTTTTCTCAAATCGCTCGCCCAATGACCCACCTCTTGGAAAAAGATACTCCTTTTATCTTTTCCAAAGAGTGCCTTGAAGCCTTTAACTCACTTAAGGATAAGCTAACTAAGGCACCCGTCTTGGTTACCCCTAATTGGGAGCTTCCCTTTGAGTTGATGTGCGATGCTAGCGATTTTGCTATTGGAGCGGTTCTTGGACAAAGAGTGAACAAACACTTCCAACCAATCCATTACGCTAGCAAGACAATGACGGGGGCACAATTGCATTATACGACAACCGAAAAAGAGCTTTTAGCTGTTGTCTATGCTTTTGAAAAATTCCGCCCCTATCTTGTCCTTTCCACCACCATTGTGTACACCGATCATTCCGCGCTGAAGTACTTGTTGACAAAGCAAGATTCCAAACCAAGACTTCTTCGCTGGGTTTTGCTGCTCCAGGAATTTAAAATCGACATCCGCGATAAAAAAGGAGCAGAAAACCTAGCCGCGGACCATCTTAGCAGACTTGAGGATCCATACCAAGGGGATCATCCGACCAAAGAAATCAATGATTCTTTTCCCTTGGAGACCTTAATGTCTATAAACTCGAAGCCGAATGAAACCCCGTGGTTTGCGGACTTTGCAAACTATTTGGCGGGTGGAATTCTCAAGGAAGGGTTGACGTCCCAGCAAAAGAAGAAGTTCTTTACCGACATCAAGAATTACTTTTGGGACGACCCTTACCTATTCAAACAATGCGCCGACTTGATTATCCGCCGCTGTGTTGATGGACCGGCAGCGTCGGACATCCTTGATGCTTGCCACAAAGGACCCACCGGTGGTCACTTTGGTCCTAACTACACCGCAAAGAAAGTGTTTGATTCGGGATTTTATTGGCCCTCCATATACCGTGACGCTCACGATATGGTCAAAAGATGTGATGTTTGCCAAAAACAAGGCAAAATCACACATAAAGACGAGATGCCTCAGAATTTCATTCAAGAGTGTGAAATTTTTGATGTTTGGGGTATCGACTTTATGGGGCCATTCCCTTCATCTAAAGGAAACAAATACATCCTTGTAGCCGTTGACTACGTTTCAAAGTGGGTTGAAGCCAAAGCTTTGCCTACTAATGATGCAAGGGTGGTTTGTAACTTTTTGAAAGCTCTATTCGCTAGATTCGGTGTGCCTCGCGCCATTATTAGTGATCGTGGGACTCATTTCTGCAATGATCAATTTGCTCGAGTCATGGCTAAGTACGGTGTAAATCATCGTCTTTCCACAGCCTACCACCCACAAACTAATGGCCAGGCCGAAATATCCAACCGAGGACTGAAGCGAATTCTTGAAAGAACCGTGGGAGAGCATCGTGCCGCATGGGCTGATAAACTTGATGATGCTTTGTGGGCTTTCCGTACTGCTTACAAGACCCCGATCGGCTGTACGCCTTATCGTCTTGTGTACGGGAAAGCGTGCCACCTCCCCATTGAGTTGGAGCACAAGGCTTATTGGGCCTTGAAGTGGGCTAATTTTGATATAAACAAAGCCGGTGACCTACGCAAGATCCAACTCAATGAGCTAAATGAACTCCGGAATGAGGCTTATGAAAACTCTTTGATCTATAAGGAAAGAACTAAGCTCATTCACGACTCCAAGATCAAAAACCGAGAGTTCCATGTTGGAGACAAAGTCTTACTTTTTAACTCTCGGTTGAAAATCTTTTCGGGCAAGCTCAAATCTCGTTGGTCCGGCCCATTCACCATCGCCCAAATTTTTCCATATGGTACTCTCGAGCTCGCTCAACCTAATGGACCAAATTTTAAGGTGAATGGCCAACGAGTGAAGTTGTACTTTGGTGAGGACACCTCTCAGGAGGTGATTCCATCCCTCACCACGTTCCCCATGAACTAAATTTGGGTCGAGTCAGGCTCGTGACTCGGTTATCAAAAACAAGCGCTCCTCGGGAGGCAGCCCGAGTATCTATCCCTTTAACCCCCTAAGTGTAGGGGAGGACCAATTTTGGTCGTTTGTGTTTGTGTGGTGATGTGATTACAGGGATTACTGCAATCTTGGACATCTTTGAAGAACCGTGTTCCCGTGTTATCCGAAATCCGGTTCTATCTCTCAACTATCGTGATTCAATTTTCTTCATACTCACATTTGAAATTGATCACTTTAGTCGTCTCTTCCTTAACTTGAGTTAACCAACGTGCACAATGTCATAAGTGTAGGGGAGCCTTTTCCCACATGCTTAAACATTGAGGACAATGTTTATCTTAAGTGTAGGGGAGACTTCTATCGAAGTTTTAAGTGGACTTTTCCATGAAAATGCCTTCATTTAACCAGAAAATCCTATTTTTCAACATTTTTCAAATTTTTTTTATTAACTTTGGCCATTTAGTCGTAATTTTTAAATTTTTATCGTTGCTTTCATATGTATATATTCCACAATAAAGTCAAAATTTTAATAAAGTGTTGTAGCTAGTTTAGATATCTTTGACATATTAGGCCCGTTGCGTTTATTTTGACTCAACCCGAATAGACTTATCCTAGTTTATTCTAGCTAGTATCCTTAACCATGTAGACCTTAATTGGTTTATTAGGCTAAGTGTCCACGAGTCTCATTATTTGAGATTTTAAATTATGGAGGACGAGAAATGATAGAGTCAATTATAAGTCGGTATTCTTGCGCAAGCTCACTTGGTGTAATTATTTGCCTATTCTCCCATCACTTGCTAATAATTTATCTGCAATAAGTAAGGTCTTACGATTTGAAAAGTTACTTAGCTTCTAGCCCAAGATCGTTTAAAAGTTGCTCGGTAATGATAAGAGTTCATAGCCAAGGCATAACTTATGAAGCGGGGCGCGAAGATTGGCGAGTCCGAAAAGGCCCTAACAAGGCATGAGGATTCAATTTTATTGCTGAAGATCCAAAGTGATGTGAAAAGCATTATTCCTAAAGTCAATATGAAGGATCAAGACTCACGACGAAAAGCAATCAACTCCCATAAAGATCATGGAGAAGTCTATCCGAAAAGACCCTAACAAGGTATGAGGATAAATAGATCCAAGTCCGAAAAGGAGGCGGATCGTTGTATCTCAAAATCCCAATTAGAGATTGAAGAAATAATCATGAAGTCGTGGTCAACAAAGTTGGAGTACCCCTCAAAAGTCTCCAAGTGAAGAAACTCTATTATGATGAGAAGACCATTATCTCAATAACGTCTCTCGAAGATATGAAGTATGAAGTACATGCCAAATATCGGCCCGAGAAAGGTCTCAAATCGTGAACCAAGTTATGCCAAGATATGAACTTTTTGATATCCCGAGAAGCAGTTTTAAGAGATTTTGTCCTTTAGCTAACTATTGATCAAATCGTCCTACTTTGCTTTCAGCCTTAATAAACTATCGAAATAAGTCCAAAAATGCATCTTCATGATCATTCTAAGACAAAAATAAAATATAAGAGATACAATTAGGAATAAGGGAGTTTAAGCATTTAATTAAGCCATGTGTGTAAGTGTTTGATTTACTAACTTATAATAGCAATGATCTCGTTTTTAAGCTTAGTTTGGGGAACGTGAAACTTGAGGGTGATAAATCTTCGCAACACCAAAGCCCTAATGTAAGTCCTTGATTTCTTTACAAGTTGTTTCCTTCCTTTTGTTTATTTTAAAGTTTTTATTTCTCTCTTAGTAATTTGATTCTTATTTAGTAGTATTTGAATAAGGCCAAGGTTGATTAATTATGAGAAAAATGTAAAATCTGCTTTATCACTAAGCATTGCATGAGGGCATGGCAATGGTTAAGTGTAGGGATTTGATAGGTGTGTAAACACCCATCCTTTTACCACTTAATTCGGGCTAAAACAAGACCAAAACACGTATTTAATATCATTTGTTTGGAATTATGCGTGGTTTTTGTGTTTATTGTGTTTTCAGAGCTAACCGGATGAATATTAAAGAAAACATGGGATTGCACGGGATTTACCAAGGAAAAAGACTCAAGACGAAGTCTATTGTCCAAGAGGTGCAAAAGATTTGAAGTCACTAGGCCTATTCGAAGATTTATCGAAGAAAAGGACTAAAGATGGAAGATTTTCTTAAGTCGAAGAAACTCAAGTCTGTTTAACGAAGAAATTAAAAGACGAGTTGGATTTAATCGACGACAAATCCCGAATCAGAATCGAAAACGTCAACTTTTCTGAAAAGACGAGAAGACAAGAAGAAAGGGAGAAAGCCCACTCACCAACCAACCACTAGGAGTATAAATTGTCTTTCCCTTCACACAATTAGGGAGTTAGCTTCATTTTTCTTTCCCAGTTTCTTTGTAGTTCGTTCCATCACAAACTCCATTAGGGAGTTTGGTGATTTTCATCTTTTTCTTTTCATCTTGTAATCTTTAATCATTAACCTTGTTACTTTTTCATTAATCAATCCATTCCATCTTTCTATTCATCTTGTTCTTCATCATTTTTATTGCAAGTTTCTTAAGTTTCTTATTTGATTCAAGTTTGATTTCAAAAAGTTGTTGATTTAGTGTTTTTATTGGTGGGATTTGTTACTTAAGGTATTTAAATGATTTGTGTTTGATTTGGTAAAACCTTCTTAAGTATTAAGCTTGATCTTGGATTAATTCGTGTCTACTGTTGAACGTCTGTTACTGTTCTTTTTCTCTTCCCAGAACTTTCCGAATAGGTGATTTTGTGCCTTCCTTACTCGGAATCTTGGTTATTCCGAATAGGATTATTTAATTTCCTTTACTCGGAATATTTCATATATTCTGCTTGGTCCTTACTTTCCGCACTGAGCAAATATTCCGAATAGGTGATTTCCAATTTGCCTTATTCGGAATCTTTCCAATATTCCGAATGACCTTAATTTTCCGCATAGCCAAAGTTGTAATTTCCTTACTCGGAATATTTTAAATATTCCGAACAGTGTTCTTTTTCCGCATAGTACTATTTTCCGCATAGAACATTTTTCCGAATAGGAGTATTTTCCGCATAGTCAATATTTTCCGAATAGCTTATTTTTCCGAATAGACTAGATTTTCCGCATGGTGTAATCTTTCCGCATATGCCTAGACTTTCCGAATAGAGGTTTTTCCGTATAGCACCTTACTTTCCGAATGGCCATACTTTCCGCATAAGGGTTACATTCCGCATAGGGTATTTTCTCATAAGGGTATTTTTCCAGTATTAATTCAAGTTTTGCTTATTATTTGTTGCTTGTTTTAAGTTTACTTCATTACCATTTTATTCACTAACCTGTTTAGTAGAATAGAAAACCAAATCCACTTTTTGTCACCAAGAACAAATCATTCCACTTTTAACTGAGATCAATTCGAGAGGATTCCGAGAATCGAACTTTTCACCCCACTAAAAGGCATGTATCACTTGCATCAACTCCTTCAAATGCATTTGCATTTTCCATTGATTCTTGAATAATATTAGTGACAGACCCAAGGTGACAATCGACTAAGGGTTTCCTGTTTTTAAAGACACCGTTTCAAGTTTTATAGTCAACATGTGTGAAAGTACTGATAAAATAAAAGTTTCACATCGATCTTAAGCATTCTACTTAATAAATAATTCTACTTAATAAATAACATATTAAATCATTTAGAGTTGAAACAAAGTAAAAAGAACGTGGACTGTATTTGCCTTCTTCGAACTGGTTAGTTTTAGGATAAATCACAAACAACAACTGCAACATCCGAGACATGCCTTAGAAAAGTTACTCAAGTCCATGCATAGCTTTAAGCAAACTAATGGTTTCCAAGAGAATGAAATGAATCCATGTTTGACAGGTTTATTACCAATTGTAGTCTATTAGTAAACAATTAAAACTGATCTTGCATAACACAGGAGTACACATTACCTGTAGTACCAACTTATTTTCTATCACCATCGATTCCTAGATGTAAGCATTTACAACCCTAAAAAACCGGAACAATAATAAGAAAAAGTGAAACGTCATATATGTTAACATCAAGAGTCAGAATATTTAGGTACTTAATGGAGATATTATAGAGCTCATACCTTTATGACCTTGCGGTAACCATTTGGCATTCCATATGCCTTGGTAACAACTTCCAACAAAGAAACGTCAGAAATTGAGCTTAGTGCTTCTCCTCGGAAGCCAAAGCTTTCTGGAAAAGTGTTCATACTAACCAGCTGCTAAACTTAGAAGTGGCTTAAAAATAATTAACGCTTTAGTGGTGTATCTGCATCAAGACTACTAATCAGGTGATCATCACCATCAAGCTTAAACTAATTATGTCGTTCACTATGGAGCACATCATCATCTTTCTAACTATTTTCCTTTATTTCTTTTATCCCAGACACTAAGCATTCTGGGCTCAAATCCTTCGAATGTTGTTGCTAAAAATAGGAACTCCGTTGATCAAGTGACTTGTAATGATATGTCTATCCAAACCTTGTAATGGTTATTCGATAGATTGGAGTGCAACGTTGACAATTATATATGTCAAGCTCTTGTATAGATTGCCCCCAATACTTCTCTTTAAACTTATATTTCTCTCTATTAGCGTCAACCGCACGCCCATGCTCCCTTTCTATCTCATCTGTCCTTGCCAACTTAGATACATTCCATAAAGCTTTTTGTCCATAAATTTAAATTATTATATGTTGTGTGGTGAAAGAAAGAGTTTCGAGATAATTATCACCTCGTTTACATATTCATTTTCATCGAACCTTCAGTTTGACACTATAATAACAATAACGACACATATCAATAATGATAGAGAATGAAGATATTAACTGAATGTAACTAAATGTAAAAATTTCCTTCCAATGACTTTAACATAGAAGATACAAACAAGACATTAAAGATGCCTCAAATGTTATATAAATGGCTTTGACGCTACAAAAGAATGATGTATATAAACAAATGATTCCCAGTACTGTTGGAGCCCATATGTAACTGAATTTAAATTCAAGAATTAGAATATTACTATATTCCTTAAGTTACATATGTCGTATTAGTAAAGGCAACATATGTTTATACGTTGACATTATATTGGAACAAATATATACTTTAAAAAGGATATGGATGAAAATAGTGTTCAGATGATTCTTCCAAGTTCCAACTATATATCTCATTAAACCATTTTCCAGCCACGAAAAGGCTGTCCCAGACTCCCATGATTTACCCGTGAAGGATCTAGGTGAACATATATAGAGAAAATATCTAAATTTACTTGGATGCGTGTATTATCATACCTCTACTCCGTCCGGATTAATTTGGCCAAGGGAGTTTGCAGCACCTAAAACTGCTATTGAGCCTCTCATATCAGACACTATGCAACGTGATCTCTTGGTTATTTCACTTTATTGACCTTGATTTCAGCAACATCAGATAATCCACCAACAGAAAAGCTATAAAACATTCTGTTCAAAGCACGTACAATTGAACGTCTAATTAAAAATAACTTACATTTTCATTCGAACCAGAAACTATCCCATCAGCCGATTGCTCTTCAAAGTCTGCTGCAACCTGTTCAAAATCAATCAATCGGGTAGAGATATATAAAGTTTTTACCTTTAATAAACAAATAGTACGTGTCCGTACAAAAAGTAAAGTTCTACTAATGCATACTTTTGTGAAGAATCCGTCAACGTAGTTTGGAACTGTTTTACTTCTAAATTAAGAGGCATTTGGGAATAACTTCTATCACTGGACCATAAATTTAAGAAAAAGTAAGCCAAAGATCACCTTCAAGTAACCACATTCATAATTGCGTAATAAGTCATAAAACCGAAAGATTTTACTATTGAACGAAGTGTAATTCTAATAAACCTTTTCTCCACTGAATAAATCAATTGATATGTTCCCACTTGCCAGATGTGCTCTTTAGTTTCAATATTACTTCTGCATCCTTTCTCTGAGATCATTGGCAGAAAAAGCTAAATACATTATTCTTAGATATAAGATATTAAATTGTAAAATACAGTGACTAAATCATTTGAAGGATGGTTTAGTACTTTCACTTCATGGTATTATACGATAGGGCCTAGAAACAATTAATGTCAAAAAACGTAAAGTCATGAACACTTCTTGAAGTTTCTGTCACATATAAAATCAGAGTTTTGTTGGTCCAGAATTTTATTAAGAATCATCCCAACTATGTTATCTGACTACTGGTGGTTCTAAGCTCTTAAAATATATATTTCATAAGCAGGCATGTAAATGAATAATTAAGTTTGGTAACGCATACTTACAACGGCTGCGAGGCTTCTCTCATGCCTCCATATAACATGCCAGCACGTTTCCACGATTGTATTACTGTTATGTTGTATTGTTGGTAATGAGGGGTTAATATTGCAACTCGTCATTAACACATAATGTGATTTTATTGGCTGATCATTACCATATCACACAATCATCGCCGTATGTGTGGATGTAACATTTATGTTTTGGGAAGACCAACGTATTGCTGATATGGATCTATAATATAAAGCAAGTTTATATGAGGTTCTGAGACCGGCTCAGGGAGATCCCTTGAGCGTTTTTGATCACTTCTAGAGACATTGATCGATATGAACCTAATAATTATAAAGCCACAATTATTTAAAGGCTGCAACAGGGTGATCTTCCGATAACAAATATGCTTTGTTATAAACGGTAGTGAATTGGAGTTAAATATGGAATATATATATAAATACTTACCCTGTTTCCTGGAATCAATCAATTGCACATCATATCCACTTTCTTCTTCTCCAACTCACGATCTGCGCGCAATTCAGAATCATGATAAACTCTTAATGAACACTTTCATATAACAAAGTCCGTTGCAAGAAAAATTGTTGATTTCATTTAATAGATCCACAAAACAATAATAATTAAAATTGCTAATCGATATCAAAACGACAAGATCCGCACAAAATTACAAAAATTGCTGGAATATAATTACCACTGACAGATTGAAATTAAACATATAAGCCTGTAGTTTCCTGTGCTGCAAGTCTAATTCTAAGTTACTTATCTTACCTATTGCTGTGGTTGCTCATGTTAGGGCTGTTGTTCGACCTTCAGGTACTCACCAAATCCGGCTGCATAGCCTCCATAGTACATATCAGGATCTTGAGCAATTGGTGCAAACACGTTTATCAACATTGATCACTGCAGCTGCTGTTTATTGTATGTGAATAAAAAATAACAAACAAAACTATTTTTTTCCCATGGCAACAGTAGTTATTTACCTGACTAAAGTGGGTAAAGTCTCTTTTTTGCCACTAATAAGAGATGATTTATCCTTTTAGACATGATTAAGAAAGATGTCTATTTCAATTCTTGTGAGACAAGATCCAGAAGGATGTAACATTTTCGCTTCAATACCTTTTTAGTAGGTTTAGCGGGTTCTTTTGCTAAGCTTCTTGAAAAGAGCTTATTGTGTTTCTAAACACAACTTCTGAGGTATGTTATCTAAACACTTTTTACTCTTTAAAAACCTAAAAAAAACACTTTTTTGAAGCCTTTAGATAAACTTATTTAGCCTTGGTAAGATAATAAGCAAGTAAGTATTTAAGAAAAAGAACTGGGAAATTGAAGAACAATTACAATAATGAAAATTAGCACCTAAAAAAAATTAGGAACCGAATCTAACCCTGGTTTGAATCAACAACATCAACAATTCGTATCGTACCCTGAAAAAGGAATAATCGAAAAACATAATTAATTGAAAGAGTAACTGGAAAACCCCACAACAATTAGATCTAACTTAACGATGCCAATCACGAATTAGAACAAAAAAACAAAAATTAATAAAAAAAAACCCTAATTTCTGGAAACAAATTTTACCTTTCTTTTGATTATGGAATAATGAAAAGTTATACGAATGAATGAATTATACAAATGAATTATACGAACGAATGAATTCGATTAACGATTGGTATTTCTTTTTTAGCAGTCGAATGAATTAGGATTAACGAATGAATTATACGAATGAATTAGGATTAACGAATGAATTATACGAATGAATTATACGAATGAATTGACCTAATTCGATCCCATAGGTGTTTGATTCAGTCGTTGGTGGATCGATTGGTATTGCTTTTTTTAAGCAGAAGAGAAAAATATTAGGATTAACGATTTATGGGGTAGGAGTCAGAAAAAAACATTTAAGCCCAAAACATTAAGCCCAAAACTTAAGCCCGACTGCTGACTGGGATTAGTACCTGATAGATGACGTGGCAAATCCCTCCTCTTATATATATATTAAGATATATATATATATATATATATATATATATATATATATATATATATATATATATATATATATATATATATATATATATATATATATATATATATATATATATATATATATATATATATATACATATATTCTTTTGGAAAAGTCGATCTTTTGCACGGTTTAAATAATATGTCGCGGGGCGTAATATGTTTGGTTGCCATTGGGTGTTTCTTGGATTATTTTTCGTTGTCATGGGTCATTTTGAATTGATACACGTTTTGGGTTTTTTGAGTCTCATGGTTTTTGACTTGTTTTAACTGGTGCACGTGAAATGTCGTTAGTTATCCGTTGGTTTGATTCGTTGATCGTATCTGATGGATTCAGGATGTAGTTTTGGTTTCGTATTGTTCGGTAGCGTTGAGGTAGTCATATGAAAGACTTGGTCGCGCCTACACGCTTAAGTAGGTGACCACGAGAGAACGGTCGGAATACCCTTAGTGGGGAGGAAAGAAGTTCGTAGACGAACTAATGTGGTCATGAGGTCTCTTAGGAGTACCAAGGAGATGAATAGAGATTTGTGGGATACTAGCACAAGTAACGCGCCATAGAGAGTGTTGGAAGGGGATACAATACCTCAAAGGTATTTATGATTGTTCGTTGGGCATGTAAGTTTTTTGAAAATTTCCTGAAATTTAGTAGGTTTGCCTATTATTGTGAGGTAGAACCATAAATAGAGCAAGTAGGGGAGGTGAGAGGAGTTGTAGTTAGTGCCTTTCCAAGGCAAATTGTTGATGGAGTGATATAAAAGCAAGAGCTGTTAGAAATTGCAAGGAATGTCGGATAAAAGTTGAGTTGCTTAGTAGTAGATTGGATGTGTAAAGAGGTTGAGTGGTCCGATGAGAGGAAGTACCGGTCTTTTAAGATGCGTGTAGAATTTTGCAAGTAGAACGAGGTAGGAATTTATCCGTATTGCCGCTAAGAGAGGGTGCAAGGAGGACATAGTTGAAACTGCTAAGGATGTTGTATGAACGCTTTGGGTTTACGGTTATGCATTTGGCTTCGCCAAAGCACTAGCGGATTACATGGAGTCAATGAAGCGAGTGTGCATGAACGTATATAAATGAGTTGTCATCGAAAGTATCGATGACATCTTGATCTACTCAAAGTCTAAGAGGGAGAGTGAGGCGAAGTATGTGTTGGTTTGGAATGGAATTATACGTGAGATTTTCAAGTGTGAGTTTTAGTATTAAGTCTACCACGATGAGTAGTTAGAGATGATGGCATATCATGGAACCAGCAAGGGGCGAAGTGAAGAAGGATGAGGAAGCATTTTGGAGACTAAAGAGGTGGATTGGATAATGAGCCGATCTTGGCATTATCGGAAGGACTGGATGAATTCGTGAAGCATGAAGATACGTGGAGCAAGGATTTTGATGTTTACGAGAACGACAAAGAAAGGCGATTGCTTATACGTTGCAAGAACTGAAGACTTGAAAGAGCTAGATATGACTTAGTTAGTGGAGCTGGACTGTTAAATCTGCCTTGAATGCTAGAGGCATTTGGTGTACGAGACGTGGAGAATGATCTATACGGGTCATTAACGTCTCCAACACATATTCAATCATCGAACATTTGGCAAAGGTGATGAGTGGAGTTAATTGATGAAAGGAAATTGCAAGGCCAAGTACCATCTGGGAAAGTCAAGAACGGTCGATGAGACATGGAATAAGAAGGATGAGGTGAAGCTGAGACGAACTTGAACTATAGGGATGGCGTATTAGGGAGGTTTGGATAAAGGATATAGGTTGCACGAGTTGAGTTGTCTAAAGCATAGAACGCGTCAACGTGTATGTTGCGTGGCTTGGACAATCGTATGGAGAAAAGGGACGTAGACTATACCTTCTACGTAGATAGGAGTAGCTTAGAAAGAGCGATGTAAGGACGAAGTTGGTGAAAGGGATACATAATGGGGTGGAGGAACAAGTACGACGAGAGTTGAGTGATAGTCGATAGACTGACTAATTCATCTCATAATTCAAGAGGAATGGGAAGTCACATAGTTGAGAAGTTGGAAGGATTGCGCACAGATGCGATGTAATATGAGGTTTTGTGTAAAAGTTAACCTAATATGTATGGAATGCCTTATGAAGGATTATGGCAAGGGAAGAAATGATGGGAAGCATCACATCGTGATGTATGGTAGGAGCAGTGTTGTAAAAAGCGGGCTAGGTGGCGCCTAGGCGCTAGGCGGTCATACTCCGCCTCGATTTATGGCTAGGCGGTCAAGCTAGGCGGAAAAGTCAAAAGGCGGTCAAACATCCGCCTAGGCGGTGCTAGGCGGCGCCTAGGCGGAGCCTAGGCGGTCAAAAGGTCAACAAAAAGTCAATATTTTTTTACAAAAAATTAAGAATTTTCTTTCTAATATATAATTTCCATATTTATTTTAACATAACATCTTAAAATTGTTATATAACAATTTAAGTCCTTATATTGTTATGTTTATTTGTCTATTTTGCAACTTCAAGCTATGTGAACTTTGAATTATTAGAAATTAGAAGTATTCTGTCATGTTATACATATTATTTATAATTTTTTATGCATAAAATTCCAATCCGCCTAGGCGCCGCCTAGACGAATTCCGCCTCGAAGGTGGCCAACCGCCTCACTAACGCCTAGCGCTTTCTGCAACCTTGGGTAGGAGTCAAGGAAAGAGAAGGAAGTGTGTATAGAAGAGAAGCATGTATGAAATAGGTCGAGATAGGAACCGAAGGTAGAACTTTGGTAGAGCCTAATGAGTAGAATAAATCACAAAGCAGGCTAATACTGTCGTAGTGTGGAAAGGGAAATTGCACTGACCTATACTGATTGTTTGGGAGGCTTAGTATCGATAATCGAATGGATGAGGAGTTATAGGTGTGATGTGCCATAGGGACGAAGGGCTTGGTTTAACTGGGTTAACCGTCCTTTTGATGATGTGTATAGATCATAAGATGATTTGGATTGGAAGAACTAATGGATATGTGAAAGACCGTCATAGGTCACTTTGTAAGGAAATTGGAATTTTTAAGTAGTTTGGGGTACGGACTGAAGGGAGTTGATGAACATGATTGGATATGGGTGATTGATTTAGAGGTAGTTCGGAAACTCGTTAGCTATGGCTAAGTTTTTCATATAATGATAGTTATCATACTGGAAGTCGATAAATGCCATTTGAGGCACTATATGAAAGGATAGGTTGAGTTGTCCCTATTGTGGACTAGAATTGGTAAAAGAGGCTACTAATGTGGTAGTGATGTTGTGGAAAGGATGAGAGCAACAAGGGATGCTATGTAGAAAAGGAGGAAACCATTAGAGTTAGTGACAAAGTTATGTAGGAAGTTTCACCCATAGTAACGGGTGGTACGTTTTGGTAAAATGGAAGAGTTGATGTAGAGTTTTGTAGGTCCATTTATGATCTTTGGAAAGATCGGACCATTAGCTTATGAGCATAGAATTACCTGGGGGAAATGAGTTGTATACATGATACATTTCATGTATTGAGATTGGTAAAGGTTGTTTGAGAATGCATTTTGCATGTACGGTTATTCGGGACTTGTATTAATAAGAGTCTTTGTTTTTATCAAAGAGTCATCTGTGAGATTTGTTGACTGTGAGGTCAAGAGTTTGGCAATGAGTTTAATTATTTTTGGTTTGAATATGTGGTATTTTGAAACTTGAACTGAAGTTCACGTGGAAATGAGGGGAGTTCGTTTAGAACAAGTATCCTCATGTGATTTGTTGTTTGTGTGTTTGATCCTAAGGAGTAAATCTCGGGATGAGATTTCTATTAGGAGGGAGTGATGTGACAACCCTGGTTTTGAGGTTCGTCACTTTGTTTTATTTTGTGCTAGTTACGTGTCTTTACGTGTTGATGTGCTTATTGGTGGGTATAGATTGTGGTTTGGATATCGTTTCCGGTACGGGGTACCTTGTGAGTGAAACGATGTGTGATGATTTCATGTTCATGAGCTCACATGGTAGTGACTATGAAGTGAAATAGTGTTATTTAGTGGTTTTACGTATACGTATATGTATTATAGAAAATCGTATTTTTACGATTTACGGTTTAGCATTTAGAGGTCTCGGATGAGGTAATTAGTCATATGGATATTTTTCGGGATGGTTTCAAGTCATTTAGGACTTAGTTATAAAGTTTATTTCAAAATTTGAGATTTTTTATAAAAGTGTATATTTTACGTCTTTTACGGTAAAACGCGTAAATTTGACTAGTTTTACGGTTTTGAGGTTTTGGAAACTTTAGGAGCTGAAATAAATTAAGGTAAATTAAGTTAATACTAGTAATGTATTATTAAACAATAAAAAGAGCAAAAAACAATAAAAATATATATATTATAGGCGGTTTAGGCCGACTAAAAGAAAGGAAAAAGAGAAGAAAAAGGTAAGTGTGTTATGGGTTGGACTTGGGTTCACCCATACCCTATATAATGTCTTAATTAAAAACAAAAGCCATAATATTCTTCCTGAAACACCATAGTCGATGGCTAGAGGAGTATTTTTAGGGTTTTCATAGTTTTTTCATCTTCCATTAAATTAAAGGTAAAACCTTCATAACCCTTTTCAATTAAATTGTTTTTATGTTTTCTTTAATCATCTTATGACGGATTTAGGTTAGGGTTTAATGTAAAAACAGTAAATTTATGTTATATTAATGATATCATGATGATTACATAAACTAGGGCTTGTATTTAATGGGGTTATGAGTAATTAATTAAGTTAATTTGATTAAACCCGTTTTTAAAAACTGGGCAGAATTTTGAGTCAATTGTTTTGATCATATCGGGAGTTCTATAAACTATTATTTTACGATACAAGTATCCCTGAAAAGGTAATTGAAGTGGCTTTACAATGCAAGAAATGAGAACTAAATTGGAGGTCGGGAAGTGGGTCAAAAACAGGTTACAACAGTCGGAGGTCAAAACAGTTTTGAAGTCAGCCTTTTTTCTTTTTAAGTTTTGGGTTGTTTGGGGTACTTAGGGTTGCATTGGGATCTTCTAACGAACATGAGAGATGGTTTATATATTAAAGTAAGTATCTGCATTGGGGCTAAGGTTGTGGTTTAGGGTAAGACCCCCTAATCATAACAAACTTTTTGTATGTTTAAAATCAGTAAATCTGGAATGACAAAAGTATATATATATATATATATATATATATATATATATATATATATATATATATATATATATATATATATATATATATATATATATATATATATATATATATATATATATATATATCGGGGCCTTAACAGTAGCTTTAAGGTTGGAGGAAATGGGAGGTGTTAGTTAATATATGTAAAGGCATAAATATTCCCTTTACAGAGATCATGGGTATGTTTAAGTGGGCGTTTGGCTTATAGTTTAGAGACCTAAAACTGGGACTGTTTTGGGTAAAATGTTAACGGGACGGGATATGAAGTAAAATGAGCTAAGGGCTTTATAGAGGGGTGTAATGAGATGCTTAGAGCATTTAAATGAGGTACTTATATAGGAGGAGGTTAATGTCCATCATAGGTTGATGAGCCATCTTAGTGATTGGTTCATGTTTTGATTATGTGTTTTTGGTTTGTTAGCTTTTTGCTAGTACGAGGACTTTTGGAGAAGCTCAATCAGGTGAGTTTTATAGTCCCATGTTTACTATTGTTTTTTACTTCCAGATGGGATGGAAGAGACACTGTTTCATTATGTTTGGTTTTATAAATTATGCTGTGAATGTTTGGCGTTGGTAATGGACTTATGTGTGCATACTTATATGATTAACTGCTAGTCGATTCTTGATTGTTTTATGTTTTGACTTGGTACCAAGGGGTTATTGGCAAGGCGGGGCCTTGGGATTGGTTCATAGGTGTTTGAGTACCTATGGGACTATGGTGTTTGGTAAGGCTGGGAGCCTTGGATTTGGACTTGGTTTTGGTTTGATTAGTTAAATCTTGAATGTTAGTTTGTTAATGCATGTTAGTATCACATTGTCCATACGTTTTTAACTTTTGGTTGTACTCACATCTTATGGTATGATTCTGGCGTTTGAGTCTAAACCTATGACTCTCACCAACTTTATGTTAACGTGTTTTAGTGTCTCTTTCAGGTGTGAATGCGGTTAAGCTTGAGGATAGAAGTGGCTAGACTTGGATTCCTTAGGATTGCATTTAGAAGGAGATCCCCGTTCCTTCTTAGTTTACCTATATGTTTGTGGTTTGTCTTGAGTAAGTAGTAGGACTGTTACCTACTTACCTAGACTCCTGCATTGTTGAGATATTGTCATGACATTTGTGTCGCCATTTATAAAATTATATTTGCATTTTAGTTTTCTCTATAGAGACACCATTTGTTGTGATGATATCCATACGTCGCGCCCCATATTCCGCCATGGTGGGGTGTGACAGTACATTAGCAAGTTAGTAACTTCAGAATGCAGCTCTCAACTCTTTATTGTTATGAACATGCTATTTCAGATCTCATAAGCCTTAATTCAAATTAGCTTTTTCTTTGCTTTTCAACATTTCTCACAGCAACAGTATCGTCAGTCTTCGTATCACAGCTCTAAGGTATCTGCGATGTTACTTATAAGCTCCGCTTCATCTCTCTACGCCTTCATACTTATCAATTCTACATCTTATAAGCTCAGCATCATCTCTCTTTGTCTTCCTAAACACGCTTACATTTCTCTCCTGCCAAATGTGGTAAATACTTCATATGTTCTAGTCAGGAGAAATCTTCTTATTCATTAGCACTTGCATTGCATCCCATACTATTTTTGCATACCGGGACTTGAAAAATAAATGGTCATGTGAATTAGCAGATCTGCCACACTGAGCATAGGTCATAACTTTCCTTTGACTTCCTCCTTAAATTCTTATCTTGATTCATCAATCTTTCTTGTATTGCCATCCAAAGCACAAATGAATGCTTTGGTGTACGCTGAGTAAACCATATCGTAGACTTCCATCCTACCTTTTGTCTCACAAGTTGCAAATCTTTCTAATCCACACAGCTTTATCTTCAAAATCATTGCACACGTTTATCTCCTTACCAATCCACATGTTATGAACTGACACAACGAACCAAAACTATTTCATTTGTCATACTATACAGAAATCCTTTTACCATCACAAATTCTATACATATATAGTGTAGAGGTACAAATGTTCACCTATTTACTTACAGATGGGTCAAATGGGTAAAACTAAAAGATTTAACTATATAGGAACCCATATCAAATTGGAAAATTTGGAAGCCATTTGAGTACATATGTAAATACATGAAACATCTAAAATTGCTCTATTCAGGAAAGGGTTTAAAATTTTTGAAAAAGCCGGTTTTGGGTCAAATGGGTTTTTAGGTTAAATCAGTCTACAAACCTCCAGCAGGTTTTTCACCCACTCTAACGAGAGATTGTTGGATTGTTCGTGCACTTGTTGCAGATGGTTGCTGTGAAAGATATGTTGTGGCCAAATCTGCTTGAAACAACATGGATTCAGGATTTTGTTCATGGGACTTTTACACTAGAGATTAAATCAATTCACTTTGAGAATGTTTCTTTGTGGGATGTCGATTTTCTCACTCCTGAACCATTACTTATACTGGTAAAATGATTTCAACACTTAAGTTGAATAACACTGATGCTGAGCTTGGTGATAGAGTTCGCCAAAGGTATGGTTTCTATTGATTTTTTAAAAGTTAACACGTGCATACTAGTTGCTATAAATGTTACTCAAAGTTTTTTTATAAATGCATATAGTAACATCCTTAGAGGTGGCAATTTGATCAGTTTACTTATAATTTGACTTGGATTTTACTTGAAAGTAGCTAAAAAGGGATTGTATCAATAAGGTGGAAAGTTTCCCAAAGTTAAAAAATCGTCCCTGGCATGATACTCCCTTAGCTAAAGGTCATCTTAGTCGGGTTCATATTGAGTTTTACTTTAGTTGCTATAGTCTTATATATCTTGTGATGGCTATAATGTGAGTACTTTACATTATTATTTTACGGAGTACTAATAGTTTTTGTGGGTCAACTTGACCTGAAACGACCCTTATAGTTGTTACCCATTTAAACTTGAAATCTTCTGACCCTGTAATTACCAGTCTAAAGGACCACCTATAGATTGTTTCATATAGATTTCGTTTGTTAGAGTCAAAGTGTGTACATCAGATTCCATAAATGTACTAGATTTCCATCCATCTGGAATTGGTCTCAGTATCCCAAAACATGGCCCTACTGTCCAATCGATGTTCTCTCGCGGGACTCCATCTATCTCGGCTGCAGTGGCTCATCACATCAGCTGCTAGAAAACCGACCTCCAGTTCCCAAATCCAACAATTCTGTTTGTACAGACAAAAGCTATTCACCACCTACATGTTACCCGAATCAAATGCGGCACATTATAAAGCATAAACACAAGTTTGGGGTAATTTAAATTTAACCATGGGTGTATCCGGCTTGGGGTTGTTTGTATTTGATGCCTTAAAGGATGACAGTCAAGACCATTAGTAAGCGATTATGGAAGCGGTCAAAAGGTAAGGGAGACCATTGAACCTGATAACTTCTATTCACCCTCATTTGACTACTTGGGATCCCGATCTCTGCTTATATCAAGAGATCGCCCAACATGTTGGAAGTACTTGTCTTAGGTTCTCTTTTTGAGTTTGTGTAATATATTTGTCACCAAGTGTGGTTGGTGTTTCGTGTATTGTTTTACATTCTCTTATGTAATGTGTTTTGATTACGGGTTGACATACTTCTTGCAGATATATAAGTTTTGCTATTGGCTGAAGTCTACGTGTACCTTGTTTATAGACTGATATGTTTTGGTCTATTTTACTTCCATGGCATGTTTGCTGATACGCCCTTAGCTAAAGAACAGAGTTATGTTGGGCTCTGTGATTGTAGCAACAATGCTGAGACATGTAAGCGGCTTGAGTTTTATGAACAAAGATGATATAATCAAAATGGTTTTGCAGGTTTTATAACATGTTGTCTTCCATGTGTCACCTTTGGTTAGATTGCAGAGGTGTTGGACGAGGGTCCAAGTTGTAAGTGGAAAACCAATGCTAATGAGATCTGAACCATGTAACGACTATTGTGTTCACTTATGTTGTAAAGCGTGTGCCCTTTGTCAAGAACACACTGAGCTCAAGCACCACGGCCTTAACCCATCAAAGGTTGGCTAAATAGCAAGTCTGCTCCTAACATTTCCAAAGTGCAACAAAATATAAAGCAACATCTATTACAAGTCTGGTCCTAACATTTTTTCATAGAACTGTACTTGATAACTTAACTCTTTGAAAGTGTCACCAGAGAGATTGAATTTTTTCACTTCGAGGACGGAGTCACTAATACAAGAACAACACTCGCTCCATTATCCAACAATGTTCTAAACACGAGACACAGATTTGAGCAATTTGACTCCAGAAAACCGACAATGGAGCCTCTTAATGTTACAACAGCCAGTAATCAGAATGCTGTTAAAAGTGTTTGATATTTATACTTTAACGGCTTTTTCACATATTGGCAAAGCAACAAATAACAAATAACATGAGTAGCATTACAAATGCCTTCAAAGTCGTATACATTTGATAATTACATTAGTCAAACAGAGTTAAGAGTTAAGATTTATGTAGACCTTTAAATTAGCATATACCTATTCAAACAATTATAATCATCCATTTTTTAAAAAACCCATTTCCCACCACTTTTTTTAAAAATTAAATATCTCACAAACGGCAAATCGTTAAACGAAAAAATACACCATTGCAACGAGAATTAAATCATCGTTCTATCGAGGGGCACATGTATATACTTTCAACGAACTCTTTTTTCGATTCTTTTTCTTAAGTCACGTATGAGAGAATTATATATGATTCTTCACGAATCATATATGATTTTCAGAAAATCATATATGATTCGTAATATGAATCATATATGATTTTCTGAAAATCATATATGTTTCCTGACTAATCATATATAATTCTCTCGGACGTGACTTAAGAAAAAAGTCGAAAAAAAGTTCGTCGAAAGTATACACATGTGCCCCTCGATAGATAGATGATTTAATTCTCGTCGCGATGATATGTTGTGTTTTACGTAACGATGAACGGTTTGTGAGACATTTAATTTTTAAAAAATAAGTTTTTTTTTTAAATGATAAAAATGGATAGTTGTGATTTATTGATTGAATATATGCTAAACTAAGGGTATAACATACCCTTATTTTAGCATAGATTCAATCATGTCCGAAAAAACAAGTGAATATGGCCTTTAATAGTATAAACGCTTTTAAAGGGCCTAGAAATGTTTCTAATACGTTTTTTTACAACATCGACGTGTATTCGCGCGCATAACAACGGAAATTGCTTAACGTCAAATAATTAACGATATACTAATTGACCTGGTGGTCAAACCAGTTAGTCGGTGTCTCGATCGGGTTGACCCGATGGTCAAACTCGTGATCCGGTGACTCGACCGGGTTAACCCAGTAGTCAAATACGTGACTCAGTGACTCGATCGAATTGACCTAATGATTGAATACGTGACTCAGTGACTCAATCGATTAACCCAGTAATTGAGCCCGTGACTCGATAACTACTACAATTGTTTTCATAAGATATGAATTTAGTTTTTAACATTTCCTATTTCCTATATTATCATAAAACTAAGCCATGATGCCACCAAACACTTAATTATCATTTGCAAATACATTATCTATCAGAAACTCATCATTACACAAAAAGAGCGCGAGCGCAAGCAAAAAAAACCCAAAACTCTTCTGGACACATGTTTAAAATCATGATCGTATCAATAATTATCACTAACTTCCATAATAAGGATTAATAAAAGACTACTATACGTGATAAAATTGAGAAGACATGATAATACAAGGCTACAAAAACATATGTACGTAACGTGTTAAGCTTTTTGTCAAGTAATCGGCGCGCTCGTTTACGCCGAGCTCTAACGAGTCAAGAGCTCAAGCCCAGAGAGTGAGCTCGAACTTAGTTTGAGTTTTATCTTATATTTCAGAGGTAATTAGTTTCAAAATCAGAAATCGGAATTTTGAGCCAATTTCAAACTTTCTCGAGTTTGCCTGTGAAGGCTCGCCTAGACATGCCAAACATATTAATTTCAAGTCGAGTTAAGCCCTACCAAAGTCTGACTTGATTTCACTCGCATTGTTTTTTTTTTACTTCTGTCCGGAATGAGTCATATATGTGTGGTTCACAAAGCACAAGTTTACAAAAGCATACATAGTCTTACATTTTTTCTTTTTTTTTCTTAACCACTTCCTGCTGTTAGTTTTCAAAATAACAATGCAAAGTGGACTTGTTTAGATATGGGCTTTTTTCGATTTTGTTATTATGCAATTATAGACGGAGGTGTCTTGTGGGTGCTCGTAATACGTATAAATTTTTTTGATGTAGTGTTAATTTCTGAAAAAAATATTGATTTCTTCCAAATGTATTTTAAATGCATCAGGTCCATTGAAAATGTGTTTCTAGTCGTATTTAGTTAGTATACTTAAAAAATAGAAAACAAATGTAAATTCTTATAAATTACGGTTCAAAAAAAATTATGATCATATATGGTCCTGATTTCGTCTCTAATAAACGGTACGACTTTATTAAGAAATTTACACGTGCATCGAAAGAAGGTGGGTTTGTTTGCTCGACGAAAGTGATATTTGTGCCACCGAATAATGTTATGCTCCATCGGTGTAATGTTTGATAAATCAGTTTTGCTAGACCGACGACACAGGTTTTGCTCAATCGACGGTTGATGATATTTTTTATGCTGCCAAATGTTATTTCTTTTAGCATTAAATCCACGTCTCTTAAAAGCTCAAACTTAGAGAAAGCCATATCATTCGACTTGACCACAATAAGCAATTGTGTATAAATGCTAAAAGAAAAAGAAAAGCTAAAAGAAGAAACAAAAGACATGAATAGCTTTGAAGGCTCGAACTTGGAACTTACAGGAGAATATTCTTATCCTTCAAGCAACTCAGGCCGATATATTTCAGTCTCAAATAAATTTATTTATTCTTCCTGTTGTATTTCATTATATTAAATAATAACAAGTTTTCTATGTAAATAAGAAAAACCCTAAAACTATAAAGATTATTCTTGGTTCGTATACAAGTGCCAATTTGGGTTAATTTTTCGAGATCAAGATTCGTGGTCTTTCTTCACGTATGAATTCTTTTAAGCTTCTTAATTAGTTAATATATGATTGTTTCAGATCTATGTGAAACAGTCTTTTACATCTTTAATTTGATGTTCTGTTGTACGTTCGAATTTTGGAAAGAAAACTGAGTTTTTAAGGTTTTCTGCACTCTTAAGGGTTTGGTTGATTGTCACTTAGGTCTTCCACTAGCTTGCTTAATTTTCTTGCTGCTTGTATCCTATTCTAAGTTGACTTTTTTATGAGGTTTAGTGAAACGTCGTGTGCTAAGATTTATTTGAACAATTTCGAGTAGTATAAGGTTTTCTGTGTTTGTATGATAATGTTTTCAATACATTGAAATGCTTACTATAAATTCTTGTCAATCCTAATTTTAATTTGGATTACCAAATGTCCTAAAAATATGTTTGATCTTATTTTATTTTATAGTTGCATTCTTTAAATTTGAAATTTTACTACGATGACACAGGTGCATTCAGTACAACAAAGAACATCTTGTATGGAAGATAAGCAGATTTCTCGCGGTTCAATAGTGCCTACCATGTCTCCTAAATATCCATGGTTTGTTGCTCATGATGACGTCACACAAACTCATATATTCTTCAACTTACACAACCCACTCTCTCATTATCACTTAAAAATCCCAGATCTAGTCGGAAAACGTATCCGAGGCTGTTTCTTTGGCTGTTGGGCGCTTCTCTCCAACTATCCAAGTGATGTCATGTGGTCTCTTTGGAACCCAATTACTTCTCAGATCATTAATTTCCCTCCATTGATTCTTAAGGGATCAGAAAGAAATAAAGATGATATCATATATAGTTGTTGTTTGTCAGCCCCACCCGACCACCCCAATTCCATTCTTTTGTTAACGAGATCCAAAAAACATAAATTTGTCTACTGTAGGCTCGGGAGCGATTCATTCTTCCATAACGCAAGTAAAACAAAGGAATTAAGATGGACCGAGATGACATATGCTAAGCAAATAACGAGCATAACTGGTTTTGATGGTTGGTTACTTCCTCTAACTTATTGCAATGGTAAAGTATATGCAAACATTCAAGTATTTGACAACCCTGTACGTGTACTTCTCGTGGAGGTTGAAATGATGGTTAAGTATCATAAAAGAAAGAAAAGAACACAAGTTGCGATAACATTATTGCCAATTTTAGAATTCCCTTCGAAAAGAATTTTTGATTGTTACCGCTATGCTCTTGCTCTGAAAGGATCTTGTACAGAACTGTTTACCATTCAGATATGTATTAAAGACATTGCGAGTATGACTGTTAGCGCAGTGAATGTGTTTAAATTAGACATGGATAATAAGACGTGGGAAGAAATAGATGACCTCAAAGACACAATGTTTAGCATGGAATTTGTCACTGATTTATCACCAGTCCTTTACAGTTCTGCAATTGCCTCATCTGCATTTGGGGGTTATGTACATATTTTTTATGACAAGGGAAAAATTCTAAACTCGTACCATGTTAAAGATAAAACCTTCTCTGTATCTTCTGGGCCTTGTTTGGCCGGATCAAACCACTTGTCAGTGTGGGAAATGCCCAAATGCACCAGGTATTTTATTGCTTTTGTATATTTACTCTACATCTTTTAATCAAGCTGGAAATTTCTCTTGAAAATTATATTTTGTGCAGGTTAGAAGATGCCCATGCTCAGATAGTCAAAAGATCAGTAAAGTGTGATCATGAAAATTATGAATTGTGCAGGTATTGTATTGCTTTCAGTTATTTGTTGGATAAATTGTTACATTAATAGATGATATATTAGTATCGTATTGTACAATTTACTAAATTAAAGTGAAAATAAAAGACAAACTCTCACTTTTTTATGGAGCTGTTTTATTTTAGTTCTAAATTCTATATCTAGAATCATTTTTTGGCTTTATATTTGAGAACAAAATTGAAATATGATTTTCTAGTTCTTGTTTTATATTAGCAGGAAATTGGTTTCCTGAAAATCAGAGTTTGTGCAGGTTAGAAAGTGATCATAATGATATAATTGTAAGACCAGTTAAAGGTGATGAAGATGAATTACACCTGCTCAATATTCCGCTACATGTTTTGGAAGTGGTTATGCAGTTTTGTGGTGGTGTCGAATACCTCAAGTTCCGTTCTACATGCAAACTTTGTCATTCAGCAGCACCTTTGATACAATGCAACAACAGGAAAGCATCAAAGCGGATGCAAACATATTCATTACTTTCTCCGTGGCTACTGGTGTTTGACAAGCATAGAGGTGTTATGACTTTAACAGATCCCATGTTCGGTGACAAGTATTTTCTTAAAACACCTCTACAGTTGATTTGTGATTTCAAAATAAAGTGTGCGAGGTACGGTTGGTTGCTGATTTTAAAACCTGATGATTCACTGGTTTTTTTTAACCCTTTCACAAGTGATATCCGCGAGCTTCCGGAACTCAGTTATGAAGCTGACTTTTGTTTCTCAGCACCACCTACTTCTCCTGACTGTATGGTGGTTGTATTAGCTAACCTTGACGTTTTCATTTATTTTGTATCTGGGGAACCAGCCTGGCGGCATGTAATGCTGGATCTTGATGTTGATGATTTATGTTCCTATCCGTTTTTAACATTGTATGGCCATGATGTTTATGCTATGAGAGCCGATGGAGGACTTGATGTTTATAAAGAGATGGGAAGAGAAGATTTATGTTGGGAGCGTGATATACATCCAGCGCCGACAAGCTGCTGCACATCTTTCCTCCAGTCTTACCAAGTAAGATGTGACGATAATCTCTTACAAGTCATCGTGGGCAAGTTTGGAGAATCAGTCGAGGTATTCCAGTTGAAGGGTTCTACAAAAGAATGGGTAAAAATAAATGGTTTAGGTAAACATATGATTTTTATCGGTAGTGCATCATGTCTTTGCATTGAAGCCAGGATTCCAGAGATGGACAACAAGATCTATTTTCCCAGATTGTCTTCCAAGAGCGGGAATATGGTGTTCTATTCGCTAGAAACATGCCGGTATCACACTTTCGATAATAAAGTCATCCAAGAAGATTTTGCAGATTTCCTTGGAACAAAAGAGTATCTCACCCGTCATGCTTGGATTGAACCAAGTGGGTGTTAATCTACTTAATTAATTATTTATTATACGTAGTATGTATTACAGTATAGGACGTACAATTGTTTAACTTTAAAAACATGAGGCATGTCACAACTTTGCTAATTTATTCAATCTTTCTTGTGCAACCTTTTTAGCATACATAATTAGTGTTTTCAACCAAAATTTGATGTATATAAAGTTATGGATCGACGAGGACACGAGGTATGTACGTGATAAGTCGTGCACTGTGTTCCCGAGTTTTTATTTGAAAAGAAAAGAAGAGAAGTAGAGAGGAAATTAGAAAAATATCGTGTTCTTGAGTTTTTTTCAGAAAGAAGAGAAGAGAAGAGAAGAGAGGAGGAAATTATGCCAAAACTTCTCTCCTAATCTTCTTCCAAAATTGGAATGATTTGGAAAGAAAGTGATTTTATAGCCTTTTTGTTTATATCCCCTTCTTTTCTTTCAATCTCGGGAACACAATATTATAAATCAAAAAAATTTCCTCTTCTCTTGTTTTCTCTCTTTCGTGCTCTCTTTTTTTCTCTTCTTTCAATTTTATACTCGGGAACACAGTGTAAATGTCGATATTATATTTGCTACAAGAAAAGCATGGCATGGGAGGAGAAAATCGCTAGAGGTGACGTTTGGGAAAACAATTTTGCCGAGTTGCATGCCCATATTGCAGTGTTTGAGTCATCTAATCCAAATATTGTTGTGAAATGGTTTTATCACCCAAACACCTCATCAAACGCGGTGACATGTTAAAATAAATGGTCAAGGTGGAAAAAAGGTTCAAACTATCTATTATTATTATTTTTTAGAAAAAATGTTACACTGTGTATTATTATGGATGTGGCAACCCCATAAATTTCTTTGTTCTCATGCAATTTTCAGTCTCCTCTTCGTGTTGATAGTTGGAGAAATCCTAGTTGGAAGATTAAAGATGATTATTCAAAACTTCCTGTTATTAGTCGTGATAGAAGACGCGAAAAGATGGTAGAAGACGTGAAAAGAGGATGAAAAATGACAAGGATCATTATTATCACAACATGACTAATTCGTAGTTTTGAATTCACCGTCACACATACTCAAATCACATAAAACATTATTTTTTTAGAAGGTTAGCGTGACCGCTTCAAATTTGTTGCACCAACCAAAAATTAAGCTCTATTAGAGTTAGTGTCAAGTCTAACACATACGATTAGTATAAGTTACCTAAGTGTACGATCTATGTAAGTCGGTAAAGGTTGAGCTCGGGCTTTCTTAGTCGACTTATGTTTGTAACTGGCCCCCTCACACAGTTGGAAATACGTTTTACGTATTTAGAAATGATCAGTCACTCCAACAATATATTAAGTAGTAGCTCGTAATCTAAACATTAACAAGTTAAGTAAAAAAGGCCAAGCCCAACCCATATGCTTGTATATGGCGGCCCATGAACCATGGTCATAGGTATATAAGCCTTCTCCATTGATGGAGTGGGTTGGTTGTTCTAATTATTTTCAAATAGTAAACATGTGTTTCTCTTGCTAGTTTCTCATATTATTTGCTTCAAAAAACGTTGGAAAAATATCACGAGCTCAAGATGCATCTTGCAACTCTCTATTCGTATGACATGACCGGACTTCCAGCCTTAGTTAAGATGTTCTTTGGCAAGGAGGTTAAAAAATTCAAAGAGAAGATTTTCAATAATTTGGATGAGTTACGGTTGCAATTTGAAAGAGAGAATATTCATAAGGTTAAAGCAAAGACGTGTCTTGAAGTCCTTCGCACACAGTTTAAGGAATTCTTTGCCTCGAAAACGGTACCTCCTTCTGAATTTTTGGATCCAATCCTTCAACAGATTTTCAACATGCATACGGGTTGCCAGCTTGAAACCTATAGAAGTAATTTACTCAATCACATTATGTTGGGAATCTAAACTTGTTAGATTCCCTGATCATAGATTTAAACGTAATTAAGCTGTTAGATAGTCCCTTGTCTGTGCCTAGGAGGCAGGCAAGTATCGCAAGACTTACAGAGATCCAAGTCTCTGTGAGCAACCTCAGAGGAGTCCATGTCAGAGACATTGTCAAGGAAGTCAAAGATTACTTGAAGACATACTCATTGGTTGTGATGGATAACAGCCAAGATGTATCAGGGACTCTGAGGGGTTGAGGGTTAACAGGGGTGGCAATACCCTGTTAACACTCAGCACACTTTGGACATGCCATTTGTGTGTTTGAGACTATGAAGAAAAAGGAAACTGTTTTGACAACTGTTTCCTTAAAGCATAATGGAAGACTACCAAGAATAGAAGAGCATCATGTGACTGATGTCTGAAAAGTGAAAGCTTGTGTAGTCACCATCAAGTACTATTTAGGTCAACCTCGTATCACTATAAATAGGATGTGTATCCATGCATTAATGTTTAACACTTTGAGTATATTCATAACATTATTGCTTAGAACTTATATAATCAAACAACTGCGACTGTATTCATAAGTTAGGGTTTATAGTTGTTCAAAGTGTGCACAACACATTGTCATCAAACGGTGTTATCCATAACACTTGTAATTCTTTATTATGCAATAATAAGATTACGTTTGAAAAGTAATACCTTGTGTTGATTACTTAAGTTTAGGGTTTCTAGCATTGATTAGGGACTTTCAATTGGTATCAGAGCGGTGTTTGATATTAAAACCTTCAAGAAACATCGTTCTCAGTTTTATAATCAAGATCCACCATGTCAGAAACTTCTAACCCACCACATTCACCTTCTACAACACCATCTTCACCAAGACTCAACCCTCCTGCAAATGACGATGATCTACCCCAACTTCTTGACTCAAGAGGTGGATCACATGTCACAAGTGTACCAGTCTTTGATGAAGAAGATTTTGCCAGTTGGAAGAGTCAATTTCTTGTGTATCTCGATGGACTTGAACCTTTTCTTCTAGAAATTTTAGAAAATGGTCCTTATATTCCCATGGCGCTTACCTCCACTGAAGAAAACCCTCTTCCCAAACCTCTCAAACAATGGACTCCAGCTGATAGAAAATTGGCAAACCAAGATAAACGTCTCAAAAGCATCATCATATCCTGTCTTCCCAAACATATCATGAAGTCTGTCATTCAGTGTCCCACAGCCAAGCAAATGTGGACAGACCTCATCCTTGGCCATGAAGGACCCTCTGAAACAAGAGAGACAAAGATTCAGGCACTCAGACTTCAGTTAAATGCCTTCAAGTCACTTGAAGGTGAAAAGGTTTAGCAAACCTATACAAGGCTGAAGATTCTTCTCAATGACCTAGCAATGAATGATGTCACCATTGGTCAAGCTGAGATTAATGCCACATTTGTCAACAGCCTTCCAAGAAAGTGGCTGAGTATGAATCAGACTCAGAGAGCTAATAACTCAATCAAGAATGACACCTTAGCTCAGCTTTATGGAAAGTATAGTTATGAAGAAGGGTTGATCGATACTATTTACAAGTCAGAGACTGAAAGATTTGTAGTTCAAGGAGCATCTTCCAAAGCCTTGATCTCTGCACCACATCCTCATGACAGCGACTCTGATGTTGAAGAAGACACCCGCAGCAGCCAAGAGTTCTTGACAGACCTTAATGCAAAGTTTCATGAAAGAGCCTTACTAGCCAACCAAAGAAGATTCTTCAAAAGATCAGGGAGAATAGGATCAACTAGTAAACCAACTGACAGGTCAAAAGAAACTTGCTTTGCCTGTGGAAAGCTTGGACACTTCCAAAAAGACTGTCCTTCCACCAAGACATCCTCACCCTCCTATCCATCATCTTCATCCAAACCTTACAAGTTCAAACAACACAACAACTCATCTCACCAATCCAATTCATCAGACACTGAGAAGAAGGATTACAAAAACAAGTACAAGGCACTTAAAGCTGATTTAGAACAAATGAATTTGAAGCTTGAAGCACTGTCTAAGAAGAAGGGTGGTGATAAAAAGACAGATAAAGGGTTGGTAGCTGAAGCTTATGATTGGAATGATGAGCCACTGACTTCAGATGAGGAAGATACTACTAGAGTCAGGGCTTTCATGGCTATAGCTGAGGATGAACCAGCTGTTGGAAAAGGTGATGCAAGATCAGGACAATGGGTTGACATCACAATGAAAAAGGTACACAAGCTTTTATCTATGTCTGATGATGAACGCAAGCATGTCCTTGATTACACCATTGTTGATTTACACTTTGTTGAGGAACAAAGAAAGAACCTACTTGATAAGTTTCACTCTGTTAAAACTGAATTGCTAAATGCTAAATCTAAATGTGAAACTCTTAGACGGGTTAATTTAGAGAAAATATCCCTACAAAATGAAGTCACTAGGTTAACCTTGAAAAACATTGCTTTAAATGATCAAGTTTCTGAATTAAACAAGGTTATTGAAAAATGGCTGTGTGCTAGGTTCACAATAGATCAATTGCTTAATGATGAATTGCCAGCTGAGATTAAAAGGGATATATCTGCTAAGAAAAATAAGCTGAGAATTCTCACCAAACCCAAAGACATTGTCTTCAAATCTACAGATACTATTCATATGTCAAATACCACTTTGACTAATGACCCTGTCTCTGAAGATGTGGCTGAGTTACCACCTTTGCCCAAACTCTCTAGAGTTGAACCTAGCAGTTCCTCTCGAGCTGCTAAGGGTAAACTTAGTACAGATATTGAGAAACCTCCAGCTAAAGTTTTTCATGTGCCTGCTAAACAAACTGGTAAACAAGTTGCTTTTAAGCCTGTCTCTACTAAAGCTGTGAATAAGGTTGACCCTACCACTGAAGAACGCCTGTTGTCTCTAATGAAATAAGTAGAACTCTTGAAATAACACATTAAGCCTTCCACTGAATGCTCTACTTCTCATGAACCTAAGTCAGTCCTAGGTGAACCCAAAGGGGAAAGGTTAATCAAACCTTATTGCAATATATGTAAAAACTCTCACCACATGACCTTAGATCATGACAGACACATGGCAGCTAAGAGAGCTCAGACACCCTCTAGGGATAGACCACGGGGTTCCAAAAGACAACAGGGAAACTACAGACCTTATCCTCCCTGTAAATTCTGTGGATTCACAGACCATCACTCAGACGAGTGTGGTGACTTCCCTGGGTGTGATATCTGTGGAAGTTATACCCATGAAACAGTGAATTGTCCCTCCCAACGCCAAAAGTTCTACAGGAACACAAGAGTTGCTAATCAGCAATTCAGGGAACCCACTGGAAAGTGGGTTCACCATAGGAACTAACCTGTTTCTATGTATCTGTGCAGAAATATCTCAAGGAATCGGTATGGTATCTAGACAATGGCTGTTCTAGACACATGACAAGGATTCAACAATACCTGCACAGATACTCAAAGGAGCCAGGTCCTAAAGTGGTGTTTGGAGATAACTCTTCAGGTGACACAGAAGGATATGGCTCAGTGAACTGCAATGGGATTACGTTTACCAGGGTTGCATATGTGAATGGTCTTAAACACAATCTTATTAGCATCAGCCAATTGTGTGATGCTGACTATAAGGTTTTGTTTACTAAGACTCAGGGAACCATATTCAACAAAAACAATGATGTTGTGCTTATTGCACCTAGAAGGAGAGATGTTTATGTCTTTCCCAAGTGATGAGTTCTCAGAACCAAGACCTACCAGTCATCACCATCATCACTCCAACACTCTCACTCCTTATGTTCCTGCCTTTGACCCTCTGTCTACTCACAACATAGAAGTTCCTACCTCTCAGGAACTTGAGGAAGAAGAACCACAAACCTCTGGTAGTCCTTCTTCTTCTACTGCTATTAATGACTCTCCAATTCTTCAAATCCCTGCAGAATCTCCTACTGATAATGAAGTTGTACCTCTTGATATGGCTGAAGAAGACTCTGACACTGAAGTAGTCTTTGAAGAAAGCCCTCCTAGTCAGCAGGATGAAACTCAAATTGTACTAGCTGTGCCCACAAGTGCTCCTGTCCTTAAGTCCCCAGCTCCTCAAAATAAGTGGTCAAGAGATCAACACATTCTTCTTGTCAACATTATTGGGGAACCTAATGCAGGGGTTACAACTAGACAGCGAATTCATGACTCAGAGTCTGCCTCAGCCAATGAATGTCTCTTTGCTGAATTTCTCTCACAAATTGAACCTAAAAGAGTAGCTGAGGCTCTGGTAGAAGAAGGATGGGTAGCTGCTATGCAAGAAGAAATCAATCAGTTCAAAAGGAACAAAGTATGGACACTAGTGCCAGCTAGGGGTGTCCATAATTCGGGTTTGACCCACAAAAACCAAAAACCGAACCGAACCGAACCCGAACTAGAACCGAACCGAAAATAGAATTCGGGTTTTGGGTCATAACCGAACCGAACCGAACTACAAATACGGTTTTCGGGTTGGGTATGGGTTTGGCCGTCGGAACCGAGAACCGAACCGAAAAACGAAATTTTATAAATATATATATATATTTTTTATAAATTTATGTATATATAATAGTTATTAAAATTTAATTTAATCCTAATATATGCAAACTAGTTATTAAAACATAATTTTAATATAAAAATATCATTTTATACTTGAAATAACCTTTTTTGTAAATATTTATATAATTATATATTTTTTTTTAAAATTCAGAAAATTCGGGTTATTCGGGTCAACCCGAAAACCGAACCGAATTCAAATTCGGTTTTCGGTTCGGTTCGGTTGAAATCTATTTTGGTTCGGTTCGGTTTTCGGGTTGACTCAGAAAAAAAAATTAACCGAATAAACCGAACAACCCAAGAACCGAACCGAATGACACCCCTAGTGCCAGCTCCACCTGGAAAGAATATCACAGGCACTAGATGGATCTATAGAAATAAGATGGATGAAATTGGGAACATCATCAGAAACAAGGCCAGGCTGGTGGCACAGGGGTATACTTAGACTGAAGGAATTGATTATGATGAAACATTTGCTCTAGTTGCAAGACTTGAAGCCATCAGAATCTTCCTGGCTTATGCTGTCTATATGAACTTCACTGTGTATCAGATGGATGTAAAGAATGCATTCCTCAATGGTGATTTGGCCGAGGAAGTGTATGTTGCACAACCTGAAGGATTTGAGAACAGCGAGTTTCCCAACCATGTGTACAGACTACACAAGCCATGTATGGGCTGAAACAAGCTCCAAGAGCATGGTATGAAACTCTGTCTAATTTCTTAACTGAAAATAAATTTGTCAGGGGTTCTATTGATAAAACACTCTTTACCTTCAAGGATAAGAGTGATTTCATCATTGTGCAGATTTATGTGGATGATATCATCTTTGGGTCAACAAATGTCAATTTTAGTAAACGTTTTGCTAAATTAATGACCAAGAAATATGAGATGAGTATGATGGGTGAATTAACTTACTTTTTGGGTTTTCAAATTAAACAATGTCCTAAGGGAATTTCAATTTGTCAAGAAAAGTATGTTAAGGATTTACTTAAAAAATATGACTTAGCTGATTGTGCATCAGTGAAATTCCCCATGCTTCCACCCAACAACTTGGGCCCTGATGAGTCAGGGGTCTCTGTTAATGAGAACTTATATAGAGGCATGATTGGGTCACTCATGTATCTGACAGCTAGTCGTCCTGATATCCAATTCTCCACATGTCTCTGTTCAAGGTACCAAGCTAACCCAAAAGAATGCCATCTAGTGGTTGTTAAGAAAATTTCCAAGTATCTCAAAGGAACACCATCCCTAGGTCTATGGTATCCCAAGGAATCAGGATTTAATCTCAAGGCCTATTCAGATTCAGACTATGCTGGATGCTGTATTGACAGGAAAAGCACTTCAGGCAGCTGTCAAATCCTAGGAGGAAAATTGGTTGGATGGAGTGTTAAGAAGCAAAACTCTGTGGCTATGTCTTCAGCTGAAGCAGAATATGTCGCTGCAGCCAGCTGTTGTGCTCAGGTGCTCTAGATGAAAAGTCAATTGGCTGACTATGAAATTTTATATGACAAAGTGCCAATCTTTTGTGACAACACCAACACCATTGCCATATCCAACAACCCTGTTCTTCACTCTCGTACCAAACACATTGATATCAGGTATCATTTTATCAGGGATCATATAATGAAGGGAGATATTGAGCTGCACTTTGTTCCCACAGAGCTGCAACTAGCTGATATCTTCACAGAGCCTTTGGCTGAACCTTCGTTCAACAGGCTAGTTTCTGAGCTAGGGATGCTCAATATCTCAAAGCCTGTGGCTTGATATTAAATGTGTTCATTAAATGATTGATTCTATATTAAATGTTTTTCACATGAAACTAGGTAGTTATTTTCCAAGTAAATGCAAAAAACATTCTCAAATATTTAATCATTTATTTTTCGAATAACGAGGAGACAAATAAGTTTTGAAAGGTCAAGGGACCCACATGAGCAGTCATTTTCTCACTTTGCATTAAATGCGGTTGAATAACTGTTTATTTATTTTGAATATATATATTGTCTCTCGTCTCTTATCACCCACCACCATTCTCATTTCACAAATCTATTTCCCTCTCTAAGTTCTTCTCTCTCTTAACCATCCTCCATTTTCTTTCACCTTCGACCTTGAATCCATGGCGTTTTCCGTTCCCAAAGCAGCAAACGTTAACTTCGAGATCAACGAAAGCATCCTCGCCTCCAACAACTCCATTGGATGGATCTAGGCTCCTAATGACACCTACTCAGATCTGGTAAACTTCATGCAAAATTGTGACTTAAGTGAAGCCTTCACCAAATCCCCAACCACCTTCTACCAAGAATACCTTAGGGAATTTTGGTACTCTGCTGAAGTGGTAGATGACACAATAACCTTTAGCCTTTCATGCAATGAACACCCATTTGCTTTCTCCCTTAAAGATTTCTCGAGTGTGGCTGGATTGAAACATGGTGATGAATGCCTTAAGGTTGTTGATAAAAAGGCTGTTAAAGATGCCTTGGCCTCACTCAAACCCTTCCATGATGTAAACCCTGCCCTTACACCCGCTGAGGTCCTCTCAAAATCTCCTTTGAAGATTAAGTACTTTACACCCATGTGGCGTGTCCTCTTCACCCACATTGTTAAATCCCTGGGAGGAATGCAGGGATCCCAAGATCAGATGTCCTTTAACCATCAATCTATAGCTTATGGGCTGATCTGGGGAGCTGATGTTGATGTTGGAAGCATTCTCTTCTCCAACCTTGTAGAACAGCTGAAGGGAAGAAATCAAGTCATGGAAAAGAATATTTGCTATGTTCGCTTCTTGTCGCTGATCTTTGAAAGCCTTATGGGAGACAACTACCATAACTCTGCGTTGACTGCTCTGAAGCCCTACCGCATCACAGGTGCCATCTACAAAGAAATAGGAGCTGAAGATGTCCCTGTCACCTCTCATATGATGAACGTTGCCAACAAACAACCAGCAGCTGAGAAGTCCTTGCTCCCTTCTTCTGAGAAGGTGAATACCTCTAGTGTGTCTGGCAAGTCTAAGTCTTTGACCTCTGGGCAGCACACTACAACGTCCAATGCTTCTTCTGGCCAACAGCCTAAGAAGAAGAAAATCCCCTCTTCTTCCCACACCAAATCTGTTGCTAAGGCCAAGGGAAAGAAGACTGACACCTCCTCTGTTCCAGATACTCATGTGGAATCAGATACTTCTGCTGACCAACAACAGGGGTCTAGTGTCTCAAAGTCAGCTGAGACAACAGGAAACCAGCCTAATCCAGCTGATATCTCACAGGTAATCAGTGTACATTTTTAGAGGTTCACAAGCAGCCACTCTCAATTGTCTGTAGGAGAGAGTGGTGAAGTTAGGGTAATCCTCAACCCATAGAAGTCTGTCTATGCACTTAGAACTCTTTAAGACTTATGTACACCCTGTCTTTGCACCAGGGAATGATTCATTTGTGTTTATAAAGCACCCCGATGACCCTGCACCCTCTAGACAGTATTCAGGCTAACAACAACCTGGATACACATATGTCTCAACCTTGATCAGCTGTACTTCACACAGCCTCTTGGTTCCCTCAGAAAAAGAATCCCAAGATTTTTACTTTTAGGGGAGCTGAATCATCATCCTCAGCTCTTCTAGGGAGAGCGTAATAAGACGATCTTAACCCTTAACTTTTTCACCTTAAAAGAATCCCAAAGGATTTATCCTTTTCAAGGGGAGCTGAATCATCACCCTCAGCTTTCCTAGGGGCAGCGTAACAGGCGACCTTAACCCACATATGTTTCACTCTTAAAAGAGTCCCAAAGGTTTCTTAACCTTTTGGGGGGGCTGAATGATCACCCTCAGCTTTCCTAGGGGCAGCGAATGGCGATCATTAACCATATATTTTTCACACTTAAAAGAATCCCAAGGATTTATCCTTTGGAGTGGCTGAGTAATCACCCTCAGCCTCTCTGGGACAGCGAAATGGCGACCATTCCCCTTACATTTTTTCCCTTTTACTAATTATAACAATTTGCAGGCTGAAATTGTACAGCCAGTCACTGAATCCCAGGTACAACCAGAGAAAGAGGCTGATACAATTACTCAAGACCAACCTAATGATGATGAGCCTCTGCTGAATATTGATGAATAAATGCTGTCATTAGTGGATGATGTCTCTGATCTTGAGTCAATGCCTGAAGATGAAATCCCTGTAGGGATGTTTGCGGAGGAGGATGAAGAAGATGAGGAAGATCAACAATTTGTCTCTCCTCCCAAGGAAATAGATGTGTCCACCCCAGCTGGAAATAATACTCCTCCTCCCAAGGACGTTGTTGTTACTCCAAACTCTGCTACCTCAACAACAACAATCTTCCAACGCCCAGCCTATGATCCAACAGCTGAATTTCTAATGTTTGATCATCCTGCCCAAACCAACTTTGATCTTTTACCAAGGGGGATGATTATGCTCAACAAAGTCTCAACATACATAATCTTCAACCTGTTCATCATCAATCTGACATTGAACGCTTATCAAGGAAGCTGGATGTGATCAAGTCTGAAATGCACAACTTCACTGTCACATTTCCAGGGATCATACAAAAGGCTGTTGCTGAGGCGGTTACTGAACCCATCAAGGATGGTGCAAGAAAAGGTGTAGCACAAGGACTTAGTCACCTTTCCACAAGAATGAAGGATGTAATTGACTCATAGGTCCCTGCCTTATTCCATGAACATGAGCTAACTATGCACAGACAATTTGAAGCTATTCGCAACAGGTAATACCGTCATGCAAACTTCATTGTTAATCGAGTTCAGGCCAATACCAATGCAAACAGCAACCTCCTCCTGAAGATTGCCAGGGCTTCAAGGAAAAGGCAACGTGCTATGGCTGCCTCTGTTGAACAGATTACAAGGCATTTTCAAACACTTTCATCCAAACGTCTGCGTAGCCAGGATGAACGTGAGGGGGAGAAGGAAACAACACTTAACCTTGAATCTGCTAAACAAGGCTCATCATCAGCTGACAACACCATTACACATGTCCCCCTCCAAGTCATCACACCTATTAACATACCTGATGATGAGGATAACACTCAGGGGGAGCAACATAATCAAGATGGAGCTGACATCAAAGTCCCTGGCTTTGGTTAACACCAGCGAGTCTGGGGATGATGGTGAACCAGCTGCCAAGAAGCTAAATTTCACTGTTAGCTCCCTTCCCAAAGCAATACAAACTCAGGCTCAGACAGCATTTATTAGAAGAGCTGAAGTTTTGAAAAACATGAGTATGGAATCCTCTATCTCGAAGAAAGGAAAGGAGATAGTTTTGGTTGACACAGACACCAAACTAAAGAAGATAGCTGCGATGCTAGAGACAGGAGGATCCACCACAGACCTTTCCCAATTTTCAACCTTTACACCTTCCAATGAGATTCCTTTAACTCCTGAAGAAATAGAGAAACAGGCTGAGGAATTCAAGAGATTAAATGAACTCAAGACAACCAAAGAATTGAATGAAGCTACTCTAAGGAAGATGACTCCACCTGAAAGAGAAAAGCAAAAACAAAGGTTGAGGGAAATGGAAGTTAAACACGCTGAGGCACTAAGAAAAGTCAAAGCTGATTATGATGCCTGCGTTAACAACAGATATGCACCTGGCAAGATAACCAAGTTCAAATACACCATTCATAAATCCACAAACACCCCACAGATGATCTTATGGAGAGATAACCAACAGGTAAACATGAATGTGTTTGACAACTTCAGGCTAAAGACACTTGGGTTATCTGAATGGTTCGAACTTGAAGCCTTAGCTGCCAAAAGAATTGGACAGGCTAATTTTCTTCTGCTTAAGACTATTAAGGCCAAGTTTACCTGGATCAAAGAAACGGCTTCCAAACTCAAGATTGATCCCCCACCACAGCTTTTTGAACAAGAACCCCCAAAGACTGGTAACAAAAGAAGAAGAGTTTCTCAACTTGTTAAAGAAACTTTTGTCACAGATGATGTTCAAGTGGATGGTATGCACAGGGATTTAATCCTACCAAATGGTATAGTTGGCCCTGTTGATGGTCAGACATATATAGAGCCTGAAAAAGGAATGGCATTCATGAACAGAGCTTGCCAGTATGCATTTCAAAGAGAAGATGAGCTGTGCCTAGCATCAACAATTCAGCTGCTTTGTCACAAGAAGTCACTCAAGATCAACACAGAGTATTCCAAAAGGTTTGCAAAAACTTTACAGGAAGAGTTGGATAACAGATTAGACTTAGCTGAAGCTGAAGAAAAGATTAAAAATGATGACTATTGAAGAAATTCACAGCCCAATTTTACCTTCACATTTTGTTTTACTTTTGTAATGTACTTGTAATTTCCTTTAAGTATTAATAAAATCATGAGGTATGTTTGTTTAGATCTGTTATGAGTAAGAAGAAGCTGTTAACTCACTTACCTTAACTTAGTTAGATCTAGCAATATTTATGTTTAAATAGGGGGAGATTGTTGGGAATCTAAACTTGTTAGATTCCCTGATCATAGATTTAAACATAATTAAGCTGTTAGATAGTCCCTTGCCTGTGCCTAGGAGGCAGGCAAGTATCGCAAGACTTACAGAGATCCAAGTCTCTGTGAGCAACCTCAGAGGAGTCCATGTCAGAGACATTGTCAAGGAAGTCAAAGATTACTTGAAGACATACTCATTGGCTGTGATGGATAACAGCCAAGATGTATCAGGGACTCTGAGGGGTTGAGGGTTAACAGGGGTGGCAATACCCTGTTAACACTCAGCACACTTTGGACATGCCATTTGTGTGTTCGAGACTATGAAGAAAAAGGAAACTGTTTTGACAACTGTTTCCTGAAAGCATAATGGAAGACTACCAAGAATAGAAGAGCATCATGTGAATGATGTCTGAAAAGTGAAAGCTTGTGTAGTCACCATCAAGTACTATTTAGGTCAACCTCGTATCACTATAAATAGGATGTGTATCCATGCATTAATGTTTAACACTTTGAGTATATTCATAACATTATTGCTTAGAACTTATAGAATCAAACAGCTGCGACTGTATTCATAAGTTAGGGTTTATAGTTGTTCAAAGTGTGCACAACACATTGTCATCAAACGGTGTTATCCATAACACTTGTAATTCTTTATTATACAATAATAAGATTACGTTTGAAAAGTAATACCTTGTGTTGATTACTTATGTTTAGGGTTTCTAGCATTGATTAGGGACTTTCACATTAATATACTTGTAATGTCTTGAGAAAAGAGTATTTAATTACAATGAGATACGGTTGAAAGGGGTTCAGACTAAAGCAATCAAGGAGTCGTCAAAACCGTTGCATGCAGCAATACCTCATGAACATGTGAGGAGACACGCTTCAAGCTACCGTCAAGAGATGATCAGATTAGTCCCGTTCAAGCAATAGACGTCAATTTGGTCGTCACAGTAACACCCCAAAAATAGGCCCAGCGGAAGCACACTATTTTTAGGGCCTGTTACGTCATGATTATCCGAGTCTTGATCCGAGAGAACGACTTCTATGCTAAATATCACAACGCAGACTCCAAATAATCATATAATGAAGTACCTGAGAATACATGCTTAAAACGGTCAACATAAAGTTGGTGAGTTCATAAGTTTTATTAAAGAGTTTATGACACTTAAAAAGTTTATAAAGTCCACTACCAAAAGTAGTTACGTAAAAGCGTTTAGAAATCCAGAGTTTCGCAACAAAAACAACGTTTACCACAAAGTTAAGTCATATATCAACATTTAGCCAAAAGCGTTACAGCCAACACAAAATAATTCAGTTCATATTCAAGATTCATAACAACATCACATGCAAGATAAATGAAAAGTGTTTAATAATTCAGGGTAAGTGTTGTTAATATTACTACAAGGATTAAAATTGTAATTTTATTAAACTTTGGTTAATAAATGACCTGGGGTTCGTTTATGGTAGTTAACTAATGATTCAAGATTTAAAATTTTCTTCATTGCGTTCCAAATGATTTTTCCTATTAAAATTAGTATTAACTTGACCATTTTCTTTCATAATACTCTGTACTCTTTTAAAAAGGTTAGTTATCTATCATGTTTCTCCGAAAAGGTTCGTTTTAAAGAAGGATGAATTTCAACTTCAATATTCTCGTTTTAATAAACATTAATAAAATATTAAAAAATATAATAAATCATTTTATTAAATATCTCGTGAAAATTGAATATAAATTTAATTATTAACTGTGTCGGTACGCAGACTGTGCGATTTTTTAGATTTTACAAAATATGACATGTTTTCAAGCCCAATAAGTTTGGTATCGTAAAAAAAATGATTTCGAAATATAATTTATTATTATTTAAATTACGAAAAATTCTCGGGTGTTACATCATCTACGTGCCATTTTGAGTTTCGTCCTCGAAACTCGTTCATTGTTATTAGGTTGAGAAGTGTTAATAATGTCAGGAGGGAATAGGTAAAGCTGGAATGTATCCGAAAGGTTTGACAGTCAATCTGACAAAGCGGTAAAAGTTCCTAGAACAACTAAATGACAATTAGGAGAGAATAATCTAGCAAGTCGTTAACTCTGAAAAGTCGAGATAGGGTTAACTACCGTTAGTCGGTTAAGCTCACGTCGGTCGATGTTCATCTGGAAAAATCTGTGCCACAATTCACGAGTCATTTGAAGTTTGAGAAATCATTCGCCAAAATGTAATAATGGTAACGATGAAAGGATAAAAGAACGATTAAATCGTAGGGACGAACTGTGAGTCGAAAGGAAGACGCTCCATAACTGGATTAATAAAATAATATAAATAATGAGTCACGTCGAATGCACTTAAGCCCACTTGTTTATAAATTATTATTTATAACCTCATGGTTCGGTAACCTGTTATTTCTTTATTAAAAGGAAAAGGCGTCTCAATTCGTTTGAATAAAGATTTCATAGCTCATCCTACTTAACTATTCCCGACAAGGCTTATCATCAAAATATATAAAATATCTAAGAAAATAGATATTACCAAGAGAGTTTACAGATAGTTTATTTATAAATTCCGTATTCAGACGTCCCATTCCATCTCAATACGGAACCATAAATAAGCTTCTGGTTCGGTGGCTTATGATTTCCCATTTAGACATCCCATACCATCTAAATATGAAATCATAATTTAACTTGTGCTCAGGAGACACATGTTTCATATTCAAACGTCCCATTCCATTTAAATATGAAGTCATAAGTACCCTGATTTGAGTCACACCGCACCATTTAGACATGCAACCTATCCAGATAACATTACATGAAATTACTAAAAGCAAAGTGTATGAGTCGTCAATAGTCGTGTCTCGTAAGTAGACGTTTAAATTCATAAGAGGAAGAAAATAAATACCGACGCGCGATAACGTGTGCAAAATAGGTATTAAACAAAGAGCTCATATATAATATAATGATATATTATAATAGTTTACTAAATATATAAAGCGAACAATCAGATTATAAAGCAATCATAAACTGATAAAGCAAGCAGTCATGCAGCAGCGGATAAAGAAATTGCAAACACGCAAAACGAGCATTCATATAGCAGCGAAAAAGGCATGATGAAAGTTAGAACACACTAGAGCATCGCTTATAGTCTAGGTGTCACACTCCCAAAATATCAGAGTATAATGGCGACAAGGGAGTGGTGACGTCATGATTATCATACACACATAGTCACAAAGAACGACCTCTAAATGGGACGTTCGGAAAATAGATCACTTGTAATTAATAAAAATAAATAGTTTTAACAAAGTGCGGAAGCATAAACTGAATACGGTTACAAAACATAGTTTTCTCAAATGGTACAAATGATCATTGTTTCAAAGAAATGACGGCAATGCATGTGACCTCATTTAGCATCTTCCTTCTTAATACCTGAGAAAAACATTGCTAAAGTGTCAACATAAAGTTGGTGAGTTCATAGGTTTAGTTAAGTGGAAATGTTTAATGAACCACAAGATTTTCCCAAATGTGATGACAATATAACAGATACAAAGTCATCCCAAAAGTATTTATTACAGTCTAAGCTCGTGACACCGAAGCGTTAACAACACCGGCAGTATAATCATATAAATGTAGCCCAAACTAGATGCCTAAACCCACGACATCCTATATCAGATTCAAATGAAACTGTGCCCGCTTGTCCCCTTGTTGGACAAGACAGACAGGGACGTCAATCCCGATAGATCTATCCATTACATTCGCGCTTACACAAAGTAATTAACGGTTCACGATTCACGGGCCAAAGCAACTGGGTTTTTAGTGGGACTTAGACTGATATATAAATCAGTAAATGCACTTGTGTTCACACGTTAAAAGCAAGCAATGTCTCACCCCAAAAAGTAGTGAAAATAGTAAAGTATGGGGCTATAAACTCACCTCGTTAAATCAGCAAAGAGAACGTAGATAAAATAGCTCGAGAGTACGGTTACGCTAGCCGCGACCTAATTAATTATGAGAATCGAGTTACGATACGAATAATTGTATGATTAAATGACTCGACACCCTAGTTGTGCTTGACGAAACCATACGTTTATGAAAAGTACGATTTTACGGAAAAGTACGATAAATAAAATCGGTTTATTAAATGGTCGGGTTTTACGGGTCAAATTATAACTTAAATTTACCAAATTTCGTTTTGGGCTTTAACCAAACTAATTTAAACACACAAGGCCCAAAAAGGGGTCCAAAATCATTACACACCAACCGGCCCAAGGTCATTAGACCCGGCCCGGCCCACTTGGCGGAATAAACAAGAACGGAGGGAGTAATAACGTGTGTTTATCACACACAACTTCCCATATCAGGGAGTTAACTCTCTCTCCTCTCTCGATATTAACTCCACCGTCCCAAAACTCTCTCTCTCTAAAATCCAGATCGGTTCAATCCTCTTCTTTGGCTATCATCTAATCATTTGAGATATAATAATCATGTGTGGTGGTCTGAGGTGTTCTAGATCGCGTGAGATGTGGGGTTTAATCCCCACATCAAACCGATTGGTTTTTCTGAGGTGTTCTCCCTTGCGGTTTCGTGAATCATTAGCCAGAATCAAGATAAGTTTATTCTCCTTGTTTCTTTTTAAAAGATTAATTACTTTTTGGTTTAATAAATATCAGTGGGTTTAATTTATTTGTATATACTTGTTGTAAATCATATGGTTCTCGGATTAAAAATAAATAAATTTAGGGTTTTGAAATATTTGGGGGTTTTCATCAAAATCGGGTTTAAACATAATTAATTGATGTTTTCATTTATAAAATCAAACTAATTTTAATATAAAATCGATTTATAAAAATTAGGGTTTCGGTCATTTGGGGGTTTTTGTATAACTCATTTTCAATTAAATTAAATAAGGGGTTTGGGTTTAGATTAGGTTTAATTAACGTTCTAATTAATAAAAAGGTTTGATCTAGGGTTTTTATGAAATTGGGGGTTTTTATATATTCGACTGAATCTCATGTTTATGTGATGTTTCTGAATTGAAAAGTACTAATTTACTGTTTAAAAGATGTTTAAATAATTAGGGTTTCGATTTGAATTGGGGTTTCTATACCCGCGGCATGATTAATGATTTTTAGGATGTTTCTGTAAAATAAAACTTGATTAAGACATTTGGATTGGTTGGTAATGGTTGTTGATAATTTTTGGCAGTAAGAACTTGGTTGGTTTGCTTTGATTCTCGGTTTGGTTCTTGATTGGGTCTCGGTTTGGTTGGACATGGGTCTCGGTTTGGTTCTTGATTGAGGTCTTGATTTGGTTGGACATGGTCTCGGTTTGGTTCTTGATTGAGGTCTTGATTTGGTTGGACATGGCCTCGGTTTGGTTCTAAGTCGGGTCTCGGTTTGGTCTAAATTGGGTCTCGGTTTGGTTGACAGAAAAGCAATATCATAAACATGTTTGCATTTAAAAAGTTTAACAATTTTTCAGTTTTTAGTTAAAAGTATAAGTCCATTACAATGACTAACCATTGTTTCGTTTATTCGCAGGTTCGTACAAAACAAGCACATCTAGACTTCATAACGAAAAGACGAAAAAGACAAAAGACTCACAATGGGGATGCTACGTTCGGTTTTTGTAGGTTCGGACGGGATGAAGACTCTTGGTTGTGCAGGTTCGGACGGGACGTGTGGGTTGGCTGGACCAAATCTTCTACCCAGGAGTTGTATTGTGAAGACTTGTGCAGATTTTTGTGTTTGTATTTTGGACTGAGATAACTTGTATTTGGACATTGGATAATACTTTGGGTTTGTATATAAACTTGTATTGTTAGTCTAGGGTTAGTGTAAATCTGAAAATGTTAACTTGTGATATACCCAAAAGGGGTAAACTAGGCATGTGTGCTGTCCTTTAGTGGGGCAAATAAACTATAAAGTTTATATGTAGTGTAGACATGTGACAGAAATTTGAGACCCTTGTAAGGCAAGCTTGGCAATATAAGTGAAGGTTTATATTCAGTATATGTACACATGCTGTGACAGCTTATACACTCGACTCGGTTCACAATGGTTAAGTTTAGACGCGACTGAATAATCCCGACACCAAAACCGTTTAGCATACGATCCCAAAACAAAACAATTGTGCGAGACGTCACGTAATCGTAATAACTATATCCAATAAACGTACGGCAAAACATAAAACGCTCACAAACTTGTGCATTGCATTCAACTTAATAATCGCGAAACATCAAGATGTTACATATGCTCTCCCTAAAAAGGGCTTTGTCCGCAAAGCAAAACAATTAACACGTTCATGTCGACAACTCGTCGGTAAACAGTTAAACTACTCGTACTATATGAATAAATTAAGATGGAAATTTGACGAATGTCACAGTATTCCCATGTTTTAGAGATTTCGTCACGAAATCAAGACGTTGTTGTAGTAGGTTGGTTAGCGAAGAGATGAGGATACTTGCTCTTGAATTGATCTTCACGTTCCCACGTGTATTCTGGACCTCTACGCGCGTTCCATCGGATTTTCACAATAGGTATATGGCTTTGCTTGAGTTGTTTAACTTGACGGTCCATAACTTCTACGGGTTCTTCTACAAAGTTGAGTTTGTCGTCGAGTTGAATCTCCTCCAAAGGGATAACGAGTGCTTCGTCAGCTAAGCATTTCTTCAGATTGCAAATGTGGAACACATTATGCACTCGGCTAAGTTCTTGGGGTAATTCCAACCGATAGGCTACGGGACCAATCCTCTCTATAATCTTGAAGGGTCCAATGTAGCGAGGATTTAACTTCCCACGCTTTCCAAAGCGAATCACACCTTTCCAAGGTGAGACCTTCAACATGACTTTGTCACCAACTTCAAACTCAAGAGGTTTGCGTCTCATATCAGCATAATTCTTCTGTCGATCTCTTGCGGCTTGCATACGGCTCTTAATCTTAAAGATCTTCTCAGTAGTCTCGTGTATGATCTCAGGTCCAGTGAGTTGTGCTTCACCGACTTCTGCCCAACACACGGGTGAACGACACTTCCTACCATACAGTGCCTCGAACGGCGCTGCCTTAATGCTGGTGTGATAACTATTGTTGTATGAGAATTTCACCAGAGGTAGGTGTCTATCCCATCTATTTCCAAAGTCAATCACACAGGCTCTCAGCATATCTTCTAGGGTTTGAATGGTCCGTTCACTTTGACCGTCAGTTTGGGGATGATACGCAGTGCTCATATCCAACTGCGTTCCCAATGCCTTCTGCAGTGACTTCCAAAACTGCGAAGTAAATCGGCTGTCTCGGTCGGAGATTATAGACATAGGCACACCGTGCTTCGTGACTACTTCCTCCAAGTACGTCCTTGCTAACTTATCCATTCCATCAGTCTCCTTGATGGGTAGGAAATGAGCCGATTTGGTGAGTCGGTCGACGATTACCCAAATCGTGTCGAATCCGGCTGCGGTCTTTGGTAGCTTGGTAATGAAATCCATAGGTGATCCTTTCCCACTTCCATTCTGGCAGTTCGGGTTGGACCAATAATCCTGATGGTTTCATATGTTCGGCTTTGACTTTGGCACAAGTCAAACACTTGCTAACGTATGTAGCAATATCCGCCTTCATATTTGGCCACCAATACAACATCTTCAGATCATGATACATTTTATCAGATCCCGGATGTATGGAGTACTTTGACTTATGTGACTCATGCATAATCAAGGACCGTAGGTCACCATGGTATGGTAACCAACTCCTATTATCAAGGCATAACGTTCCATCCGAACGTGCTTCCAACTTCTTTATCATTCCTCCAACATCTTCAGTCTTGAGAATTTCTCCCTCGACTGCTTCTTTCTGAGCCTTGAGAATTAAGGATGGAAGGTCTAAGTCAATAGTCATCATCAAAGCCTTCACCCTAAGAACTCTCTCCTTTCGACTCAAAGTGTCGGCCACGACATTTGCCTTGCCTGGGTGATAACGGATCTCGCAATCGTAATCACTGAGCAACTCTAGCCAACGTCGTTGTCTCATGTTGAGTTCCTTTTGATTCAAAATATGTTGTAGACTCTTATGGTCAGTGAATACAACACACTTAGTACCATAAAGGTAGTGTCTCCAAATCTTCAAGGCAAACACCACTGCTCCCAACTCTAGGTCATGAGTTGTGTAGTTCTTCTCGTGCACTTTTAGTTGTCTTGATGCGTAAGCTATGACCTTAGTCCTTTGCATCAGTACTGCACCTAACCCTTTTATGGATGCATCACAATACACCACAAAGTCTTCATTACCCTCGGGTAGGGCTAGTATAGGTGCTTCACACAACATCTGCTTCAACGTCTGGAATGCCAAATCTTGCTCCTCCTTCCACTCAAACTTCTTATCCTTTTGAGTCAATTCCGTCATTGGTTTAGCTATCTTGGAGAAACCTTCAATGAATCTCCTATAGTAGCCAGCAAGACCTAAAAATTGACGGATCTCCGTGGGTGTTGTTGGAGTCGCCCAATCCTTTACAGCCTCGATCTTAGCAGGATCAACGTGAATACCACTGCTGTCGATCACATGCCCAAGGAATTGCACTGTGTTTATCCAAAACTCACATTTGGAAAACTTTGCATATAACTTCTCCTTCCTTAGCAGCTCTAATATGGTCTTCAAGTGTTCCTTGTGCTCTTCTTCGTTACGAGAATAGATGAGAATGTCATCGATAAATACAATCACAAACTTGTCCAAGTATGGTTTGCAAACTCGGTTCATGAGATCCATGAATACCGCAGGTGCGTTTGTCAAACCAAAAGGCATAACTTGGAACTCGTAGTGTCCGTACCGGGTTCTAAAAGCCGTTTTATGAACGTCTTCCTCTCTAACCCTTAGTTGATGATATCCTGACCTTAAGTCGATCTTCGAGTATATGCTAGATCCTTGCAATTGGTCGAAAAGATCGTCAATCCTCGGCAATGGGTAGCGGTTCTTTATTGTCAGCTTATTCAATTCTCGGTAATCGATACACATTCTAAAGGATCCATCTTTCTTTTTGACAAATAAGACCGGCGCTCCCCAAGGTGAGGAACTTGGTCTAATGAAACCTTTGTCAGAAAGTTCCTTTATCTGTTCAGCTAACTCTGTCATCTCGGCCGGTGCTAGACGGTATGGGGCTCTAGCAACAGGCGCGGCTCCTGGTGTAAGCTCGATGTGAAACTCCACTTGCCGTGCTGGTGGTAGTCCGGGTAAATCCTCTGGGAATACGTCCGGAAAGTCTCTAACGATCGGTACATCTTCCACCTTCTTCTCGCGTTCTTCTTCTCCTTCCTTTTGTGTTACTTGAACCAAGAATACCGGACATCCCTTCTCAATGTATCTTTGGGTCCTGATACATGAGATGACTTCCAATCTTGATCCATTCTTCACACCACTTCTTTCGCCTTGTATGATGAGTACGTCGTTTCCATAAGGAACACGGACACACTTCTCATGACATACAATCTCCGCGTGATGCTTCGACATCCAATCCATTCCAATGATGACGTCAAAACTTCCCAATTCTATAGGGAGTAGGTCGATACTAAACGAACGACCTTGTAGCCTTACACTACATCCTTTCAGAATAACGTCGGTGGTTACTGACTTCCCATCGGCTAATTCTACATTATACTTAACGTCTAACGCAGTAGGGGTAACATTTAGGCGTTCACTAAATATAGACAACACAAAACTCCTATCCGCACCAGAATCAAATAGTACTGAAGCATAGTTGTTATTGACTAGAAACGTACCAGTTACAACATTGTTGTCTTGCACAGCAGCTTCAACACAGAGATGATACACTTTGCTAGGTGCCGTGAATCCTCCAGGAGTACTAGTTGTGGCTCGGTTATTCCCTCCTCGGTTCCCTTGATTCTGCTTCTGGTTCCCTTGGTTCTGATTTTGATTCCCTCGAATCTGGTTACTACGACCTTGGTTCCCACTGCTTGGACATTTGTTCTTGTAGTGACCTTTCTCTCCACATCCAAAGCAAGTGACATTTGCTCCTTGGCCACCTTGCGTTCCAGGTCCTCTTTGATTAGTAGAACGAGGTGGTGCTCGGCATTCCTTTGCCTTATGTCCCGCCTTCCCACAATTGTAGCACGTAGGGGGACATGCTCCTTCGTGGTGTCGACCACATTTTCCGCAGAAAGGTAGTCTTCCAGCGTAGTTCCCAGTATTTCCTTGTCCAGCAGTGAACACTCTTGCTACTTCTTGTCGCTTGTTCTGGTTGTAGTTGCTTGGGTTGTTGTTGTTGTTGTTGGTATTGTTATTGTAGTGGTTGCCAGACCACTTTCTTTTATCCCCAGTATTTTATCCCAACTCCTGTACCACTTGGTACATCAGACTCTGAGCCATGTCGATTGCCTCGTGCAAATCAGTCGGCTTGGATGAAGTCACATTCCCTTTGATGCTCAAAGGTAGTCCTTCAATGTAGCGCTCCAACAATCGGTCATCGTTGGGCACCATTTCAGGACATCACAAAATCAGCTCTTGAAAGCGCTGATTGTAAGCAGTAAGAGCAGTACCCTTGACCTTCAGGTTCCACAGCTCAACTTCCATCTGCTTGACTTCATTTCGGGGACAGTATTTCCTCACAAACATAGCTTTAAATTCACTCCAGGGCGTCGCTTGGGCAACGTCGATGGTTACTGCACGAGCATAGACGTTCCACCAAGTCAAAGCACCATCCACTAACGTGCTTGACGCAAACTTCACCTTGTTGGCTTCAGCGACATTGCTAATCCCAAATTGGGATTCTAGCTTCTCAAACCATCTAGTTAATCCTACTGCTCCTTCAGTACCTCGGAAACTTACTTGCGTAACTGCACGAAATTCCTTGTAGGTACAAGTTCGTGCAATAGCATTAGTAGCTCCTTGGTTGGTCTCCTCCTGTGTGCTAGCTGTACGGTTTGCTTCAGCGGTCGCGAGTGCCTCGGCCACTCGTTCGGCTATCATTTGGCTTAACAGGGCGGTGTCAATTCCACCGGTAGCGGCTGGCGGATTCTGCGGTTCGGATCTTCTAACTGGCGCCATAATCTAACAAGGTAATAGGATAATGAGTTTTGCCAGACATAACATGCATGGCACACACAACACAATTATGAAATGTTCCAAGATATAATACACAATATATAATGATCTCACAATTTTTGCAACTCATAATATCATTCATGGAATCGTTTGATAGTACATCATAGTTTGTCGTAACATAATAAAAGAAAATAAAATACCAACTAGCTAAGACAAACTTCGAAGCTTAGTGGTCATACATGGATAGGTCGATGGTACAAGATAAATCTAACTAGTGCCCTCACGGCGCTGATGAAGCTCCTTCTCCAACTCTGCTAACCTCCTCTCAACCACTAGCTCACGAGCCTGGGAATCTCTCAATCTAACATCGGTGTCATGACAAGCGGCTCTAAACCTCTTATCCAAGTCTGCAACAGGGTCATCCACTGGTGCCTCTAGTCCGCCTGTCTCCACCAATGGCTCTACTCCCCAACGGGTCATCAGGCTCTCAATCTCCTCAAGACGAGCGTTCGGCATGGATTCCATCTGATCAAGAACAGTAAGAAGCTGTCCTCGTAGACGGGTCACACATACTGTCAACACTGTCTCATCCCTGACTGGACTCTTCTTCGCCAGTGCCTCCAACTTATCCTGCACTTCATTATACTCTTCACCTAAAGCCTCTACAGCATCCTCCAACCTGTTCAACCGTGTCGTCACACATCCATCTGCCGCCCCAAGCATCACCACCGTCGACGTAGCTCTCCTAGGAAGAGGAGTCGTAGCTCTCGGTCCTGTAGAGATACCAGCGTCAGTAAGCATCTCCTGATACACTGCAGGTACAGTCTCTGGTGGTGGTAGTAGTAATGGTGTCTCTGGGACAGAACTGGCAGGTGTGCGGGCTGCATGCCTGTCAGTGGCAGTGAAAGGTATGAGGGGTCTGTAAGGTGAAAGTGGTGGTCGAGCAGCTCTCCCCCGAAGACGTCGTCTCACATAGTAGAAAGGTAGAGTACCAGGTGCTGGAGCAGGAATAGCAGTCCTTTCTCCTTCGTCTTCAGATGAAGATGAGGAGATGTGTGCTAGGGAAACCTCAGGAGTAGCGGCATATGCAGTAGGAGGGTCCTCAGTGTCTGTGACCTCCATAGGCTCTCCTTCCCCATCTGTAAACTCCATCTCATCATCCTCTATCTCCTCTACCGTCTCATCTCCAGTCACTGATGTCTGACCTGGTGACTGCACCACGTCAGTGTCTAAGTCATCCTCTCCCCCGCCTTCTAGGCTAAGCACATCGTCAGCTGATGCGTCAGGAATACGAATCGGTGAATGACGAACCTCCTCAGCCTCTCTCTCTATACCGTCATCTGAAACCATCCGGTACCACGGATATCCTGATGGCGATCCTCTAGGTAGTCCTACTGATGAACTGATGGTCGACTGTGAACTACGGTTGTAGTACGCTCCTGTAGACGTGGAATCATCGGATGAAGACATCGCTGTAATCATAAACAAAATAAAGGTGTGTAAATATCTCATAAAATTAGTCCGTAAAAAGGACATTAACATAACATAGCAATCATTGTTGAATCCACATGTATCCCATAATTCAGATTTTGTTGTTGCACATGTAACCCATGTAAATATACCTCGTAATTGTTAATTCACATGTATCCCATTTATTACTTATGTATCTACATATACTTAATACTTACAATCTGTATGATAATCGATTAAACATAGAGCAGTTATAGTCTAGAGTTACTAAATGCAACCTAGTTCTCTATAACTAGTGCTCTGATACCAATCTGTCACACTCCCAAAATATCAGAGTATAATGGCGACAAGGGAGTGGTGACGTCATGATTATCATACACACATAGTCACAAAGAACGACCTCTAAATGGGACGTTCGGAAAATAGATCACTTGTAATTAATAAAAATAAATAGTTTTAACAAAGTGCGGAAGCATAAACTGAATACGGTTACAAAACATAGTTTTCTCAAATGGTACAAATGATCGTTGTTTCAAAGAAATGACGGCAATGCATGTGACCTCATTTAGCATCTTCCTTCTTAATACCTGAGAAAAACATTGCTAAAGTGTCAACATAAAGTTGGTGAGTTCATAGGTTTAGTTAAGTGGAAATGTTTAATGAACCACAAGATTTTCCCAAATGTGATGACAATATAACAGATACAAAGTCATCCCAAAAGTATTTATTACAGTCTAAGCTCGTGACACCGAAGCGTTAACAACACCGGCAGTATAATCATATAAATGTAGCCCAAACTAGATGCCTAAACCCACGACATCCTATATCAGATTCAAATGAAACTGTGCCCGCTTGTCCCCTTGTTGGACAAGACAGACAGGGACGTCAATCCCGATAGATCTATCCATTACATTCGCGCTTACACAAAGTAATTAACGGTTCACGATTCACGGGCCAAAGCAACTGGGTTTTTAGTGGGACTTAGACTGATATATAAATCAGTAAATGCACTTGTGTTCACACGTTAAAAGCAAGCAATGTCTCACCCCAAAAAGTAGTGAAAATAGTAAAGTATGGGGCTATAAACTCACCTCGTTAAATCAGCAAAGAGAACGTAGATAAAATAGCTCGAGAGTACGGTTACGCTAGCCGCGACCTAATTAATTATGAGAATCGAGTTACGATACGAATAATTGTATGATTAAATGACTCGACACCCTAGTTGTGCTTGACGAAACCATACGTTTATGAAAAGTACGATTTTACGGAAAAGTACGATAAATAAAATCGGTTTATTAAATGGTCAGGTTTTACGGGTCAAATTATAACTTAAATTTACCAAATTTCGTTTTGGGCTTTAACCAAACTAATTTAAACACACAAGGCCCAAAAAGGGGTCCAAAATCATTACACACCAACCGGCCCAAGGTCATTAGACCCGGCCCGACCCACTTGGCGGAATAAACAAGAACGGAGGGAGTAATAACGTGTGTTTATCACACACAACTTCCCATATCAGGGAGTTAACTCTCTCTCCTCTCTCGATATTAACTCCACCGTCCCAAAACTCTCTCTCTCTAAAATCCAGATCGGTTCAATCCTCTTCTTTGGCTATCATCTAATCATTTGAGATATAATAATCATGTGTGGTGGTCTGAGGTGTTCTAGATCGCGTGAGATGTGGGGTTTAATCCCCACATCAAACCGATTGGTTTTTCTGAGGTGTTCTCCCTTGCGGTTTCGTGAATCATTAGCCAGAATCAAGATAAGTTTATTCTCCTTGTTTCTTTTTAAAAGATTAATTACTTTTTGGTTTAATAAATATCAGTGGGTTTAATTTATTTGTATATACTTGTTGTAAATCATATGGTTCTCGGATTAAAAATAAATAAATTTAGGGTTTTGAAATATTTGGGGGTTTTCATCAAAATCGGGTTTAAACATAATTAATTGATGTTTTCATTTATAAAATCAAACTAATTTTAATATAAAATCGATTTATAAAAATTAGGGTTTCGGTCATTTGGGGGTTTTTGTATAACTCATTTTCAATTAAATTAAATAAGGGGTTTGGGTTTAGATTAGGTTTAATTAACGTTCTAATTAATAAAAAGGTTTGATCTAGGGTTTTTATGAAATTGGGGGTTTTTATATATTCGACTGAATCTCATGTTTATGTGATGTTTCTGAATTGAAAAGTACTAATTTACTGTTTAAAAGATGTTTAAATAATTAGGGTTTTGATTTGAATTGGGGTTTCTATACCCGCGGCATGATTAATGATTTTTAGGATGTTTCTGTAAAATAAAACTTGATTAAGACATTTGGATTGGTTGGTAATGGTTGTTGATAATTTTTGGCAGTAAGAACTTGGTTGGTTTGCTTTGATTCTCGGTTTGGTTCTTGATTGGGTCTCGGTTTGGTTGGACATGGGTCTCGGTTTGGTTCTTGATTGAGGTCTTGATTTGGTTGGACATGGTCTCGGTTTGGTTCTTGATTGAGGTCTTGATTTGGTTGGACATGGCCTCGGTTTGGTTCTAAGTCGGGTCTCGGTTTGGTCTAAATTGGGTCTCGGTTTGGTTGACAGAAAAGCAATATCATAAACATGTTTGCATTTAAAAAGTTTAACAATTTTTCAGTTTTTAGTTAAAAGTATAAGTCCATTACAATGACTAACCATTGTTTCGTTTATTCGCAGGTTCGTACAAAACAAGCACATCTAGACTTCATAACGAAAAGACGAAAAAGACAAAAGACTCACAATGGGGATGCTACGTTCGGTTTTTGTAGGTTCGGACGGGATGAAGACTCTTGGTTGTGCAGGTTCGGACGGGACGTGTGGGTTGGCTGGACCAAATCTTCTACCCAGGAGTTGTATTGTGAAGACTTGTGCAGATTTTTGTGTTTGTATTTTGGACTGAGATAACTTGTATTTGGACATTGGATAATACTTTGGGTTTGTATATAAACTTGTATTGTTAGTCTAGGGTTAGTGTAAATCTGAAAATGTTAACTTGTGATATACCCAAAAGGGGTAAACTAGGCATGTGTGCTGTCCTTTAGTGGGGCAAATAAACTATAAAGTTTATATGTAGTGTAGACATGTGACAGAAATTTGAGACCCTTGTAAGGCAAGCTTGGCAATATAAGTGAAGGTTTATATTCAGTATATGTACACATGCTGTGACAGCTTATACACTCGACTCGGTTCACAATGGTTAAGTTTAGACGCGACTGAATAATCCCGACACCAAAACCGTTTAGCATACGATCCCAAAACAAAACAATTGTGCGAGACGTCACGTAATCGTAATAACTATATCCAATAAACGTACGGCAAAACATAAAACGCTCACAAACTTGTGCATTGCATTCAACTTAATAATCGCGAAACATCAAGATGTTACATATGCTCTCCCTAAAAAGGGCTTTGTCCGCAAAGCAAAACAATTAACACGTTCATGTCGACAACTCGTCGGTAAACAGTTAAACTACTCGTACTATATGAATAAATTAAGATGGAAATTTGACGAATGTCACACTAGGCCTATACAATAACACCTAGTTCTCTATAACCAAGGCTCTGATACCAGTCTGTAACCCCCCCCCCCAAAAAATAGGCCCAACGGAAGCACACTAGTTTTAGGGCTTGTTACGTCATGATTATCCGAGTCTTGATCCGAGAGAACGACTTCTATGCCAAATATCACAACGCAGACTCCAAACAATCATACAATGAAGTACCTGAGTATACATGCTTAAAACGGTCAACATAAAGTTGGTGAGTTCATAAGTTTTATTAAAAAGTTTATGACACTTCAAAAGTTTATAAAGTCCACTACCGAAAGTAGTATCGTAAAAGCGTTTAGAAATTCAGAGTTTCGCAACAAAAACAACGTTTACCACAAAGTTCAGTCATATATCAACATTTAGCCAAAAGCGTTACAACCAACACAAAATAATTCAGTTCATATTCAAGATTCATAACAACATCACATGCAAGATAAATGAAAAGTGTTTAATAATTCAGGGTAAGTGCGGTAAATATTACTACAAGGATTAAAAGTGTAATTTTATTAAACTTTGGTTAATAAATGATCTGGGGTTCGTTTATGGTAGTTAACTAATGATTCAAGATTCAAAATTTTCGTCATTGCGTTCCAAATGATTTTTCCTATTAAAATTAGTATTAACTTGACCATTTTCTTTCATAATATTTTGTACTCTTTTAAAAATGTTAGTTATCTATCATGTTTCTCCGAAAATGTTCGTTTTAAAGAAGGATGAATTTCAACTTCAATATTCTCGTTTTAATAAACATTAATAAAATATTAAATAATATAATAAATCATTTTATTATATATCTCGTGAAAATTGAATATAAATTTAATTATTAACTGTGTCGGTACGCAGACTGTGCGATTTTTCAGATTTTACAAAATATGACATGTTTTCAAGCCCAATAAGTTTGGTATCGCAAAAAAATGATTTTGAAATATAATTTATTATTATTTAAATTACGAAAAATTCTCGGGTGTTACAGTCACGGTAAGCAATGGCAAGGAATCAAGAGGCAAGCAGGAACCAAGCAGCATGTCACGAAATATTGCGGCGCCAACACTTGAGGTACAACGAAATGCTGTAATAAATCATGATAAATGGCATATGCATGCTTCATTAACCAGCTCTGATTCCAAGATTAAAGAGCTTGAAAAAAATTTAGCTCAGCAATATAAAGATCTTGAGGATACCAAAATTGAATTTTGGAAGAAAACGGAAAAGTTTGAAACAAATTTTGAAAAACTTGAACATGCTAACGTTTTTCTTGAACGAAAATTTGACCAAAAAATTCAAGATTCTAAAGCTGAAAAAAATAATTTTTTGAATCAAATTATTTTGCTAGAATCTAGAATCCCAAGATAAATTGCAAAAAGAGAATGAGACTCTAAAGGCTCAAGTTTAGGAAAAGGTTTTTGCAATAGCTGCTCTAAAAAAGGAGTTGAGGAAAATTAAAAGAACTAGTGTGGACACTAAGCTTGAAAAACCATCAATCTTGGGGAAACCATGAAAGTAGGATTTTGCTAGGTTAAAAAGTTCGTTGTTCCGGTCTTATCGAATTGATCTCCGGTTAAATGTGTGAGTCAGTCGTTTTTGGTGAATAAAATAACAGGTTGTCGTTGGGTATCAATTAAAAATGCAAGCTTTAACGTAAATGACAAAATAATAAAAGCAATAAACTAATTAAAATTGAAATAAAAGACTTAAACGAAATAAAGATGAAAGCTTGAAAAGGTTTTAAAGGCAATTAAGTAAATGACTAAAATTTAAAACTTTAATATAAATAAAACTGAAAATAAAACAAAATGAAATAAAACTGAAAACTAACTTTTTCGGAAAAAATTAAAATTTTCGGAATAACAAACATTTTCGGAAAAACAAGTTATTTCGGAATAAAGAAATAAACTCGGATAAATCCATATCTTCGGATAAAAGAACTAATTTCGGATAAACAAGCCTAATTCGAATAAACTACTTTTTTCGGAATAACATGGATTTTCGGAAAAACATAAAAGTTCGGAATAAACAGGTTTTTCGAATAAGCTAAATCTTCGGAATAAGCTATGAAGTTCGGAATAATGAAACATTTTCGGAAAACAGACAATTTTCGAAATAAATCAAATTTTCGGAATAAATTTCTAAGTTCGGAAAAATGACAATATTCGGAATAAATTTCTAATTTTCTTCTTTTATTAGATTTGGTTCTTCGACTTTGTTAAACTTCTGTGTTTAGTCTTTTTCTTCGATAAATCTTCAGAATAAGCCTTTGACTTCCGTTCTTTTTGCACTTTTGATCTTTTGACTTCGTCTTTTGTCTTTTTCTTCGATAAAAGCCCGTGAAAGCCCGTGTTTTCATCTTTTTTCATCTTTTGGTCCTAAAACACAACAAAAACACAAACCACGCATAATTCCGGCTTTTATGACATAAAATACACGTTTTGGTCTTGTTTTTAATTGTTTTAAGTGGTAAAAGGATGGGTGTTTTCACACCTATCAAATCCCCTACACTTGACCATTGCAATGCCCTCATGTAATGCATTAGTTACAAAGCAAGATTTACATTTTTCATCATAATTAACACACCTTTGCCTTTATTAAAAACAAGACATCAGGGAAACTTAAAAATATAGAAAATTACAAAATGTTTGAAGGAATAACAAGTAAAGAGATCGAAGACTTACATTAGGGCTTTGATTGTCATGAATGTTTATCACCCTCAAGTTTCACGTTCCCCATACTAAGCTTAAAAACGAGATCATTGTTATTATAAGTTAGTAAAGCTAACACGCACTCATGTGGCCCAATGATTCACTTAGACTCCCTTATTCCTAGGTGTATCTCTTATATTTTATGATTGTCTTGAATTATCACGAGGATGCATTGTTTGACTTATTTCGATAGTTTATTTAGGATGAAAATAAAGTAGGACGATTTAATCAATAGTTAGATAAAGGACAAAATCTTTTAAAACTGCTTCTCGGGACCTCATAAAGTTCATATCTTGGCATAACTCGCTTCACGATTTGAGACCTTTCTCGGACCGATATTTGGCAGTGACCTCATACTTCGAATCTTGAGAGACGTTCTTGAAATAATGGTCTTCTCTTCATAATAGGAATTTCTTCACTTGAAGTTTTGAGAGATTTTCATACTTGGACCACGACTTGTTCATTTTTCTCCAATCTTTATTTTGGATTTTGATATACAACGATCCGCCTCTTTTAGGACTTGGATCTATTTATCCTCATACTTGTTAGGGTCTTTTCGGATAGACTTCTCCATGATCTTTAGGGGAGTATTTGCTTTTCGTCGTGTGTCTTGATCCTTCATATTGATTTTTGATAAATGATTCTTCACATCACTTTGGATCTTTAGCAACAAAATGTAGCCCTCATGCCTTGTTAGGGCCTTTTCGGACTCGCCAAACTTCGCATCCCGCTTCAATAAGTTATGCCTTGGCTATGAACTCTAATTAATACTGAGCAACTTTTAAACGATCTTGTGCTAGAAGCTAAGTAACTTTTCAAATCGTACGACCTTACTTATTTCAATTAAATTTATTAACAAGCGATGGGAGAAAAAGATCATAATTAACTCACATAAATTCATGAAAGAATACCAAACTTATAATTGACTCTATCATCTCTCGTTCTCCACAATTTAAAATCTCAAGGAATGAGGCTCGTGGATGCTTAGCCTATTAAATCAAAGTTTTGGGTTTTCAAGTCATCTATAGGATCATGCAATTTCTTAGACTTTTTCAAGTTTAGAATTCGCATTTTAAAGTTCCCTTGATAAACGACTTTCTAGGAAATTATAGGAACTTGCGAAAAGTTCTTGTTCTTAACCCGTAAGAGTTAAGACTTTCGCGTTTTAAAGTTCCCTATATAAAAACCTAGCAAAACTTGATTTAAACACGTTAAGGATACTAGCTAGAGTAAACTTAGATAAGTAAACTCGGCTTGAGTCAAAAGATTCATGACGGGCCTAATATATCAAAGACATCTAAACTTATTAAAATCATTTTATTAAAATTTATTCTAATGAAAGAAAATGACGATAAAAAAGGAAAATACTAATAGGCCAAAATAGATTAATTTTTTTGAAAAATGTCGAAAAATCAATTTTTCGGTTAAAATGAGGACAAATCCATAGAAGAGCCCACTTAACTTCGATAGAAGTCCCCGTACACTTAATATGTCCTCAATGTTTAAGCATGTGGAAGTAAACTCCCCTACACTTATTACATTGTGGATGTTGTTTAAATCTTGTTAAGGAAGAGACAACTAAAATGATTCCTATTTCAATATTAAAAGTTATAAAATAGTGAATCAAAAGAGTATAGGATAGAACCGGGAAGATGGGTACACAGAATCACGGGTCGTCAAAAGTCATCAAAAATGAATCTTTGAAAGCTCTAATCCCTGCACATCATAAGAAAGAAAACAACAAACACTAACGGGGCTCCCCTACACTTAGGATGAAAAACAGATAAAAAGGATAGATAATCGGGTTGCCTCCCGAGAAGTGCTTGTTTTTGTTAACCGAGTCACGAGCCTGACTCGTCCCCGAATTAAATGGTCAATGGGGAAGCCTCTAATGAAATACCGGGAACAAAAATCTTGTCCTCGGTCCCGGAGTAACATAATAAATGAGAGGCAGGAGGATAAGTCTTGAAGGGTAGAAAAGTCCTCTCAACATAAGAAAAGTAAGTGAAGTCTTAATCCACGGGCGGTGGGTGGGTAAAGGAGACAAATTGTCATCCCCCAAAGACAATGGATGGTCACTATTCGGCAAAGCCGTAAAGGTATCAATCATAGACTGGTCAATGTCACCTCCCGGGTCAAAGCACTCATCCTCAGTAATGGTTTCTAAGGGATGGGATGAAAGGTGCTCGGGAGGAGGACTAGGGGTAATATCTTCATGCATCAAAGTATCAAAAAGAATATCCTCCTCCATGTCATCATCATCAATATCGGGAGGTATTGAGAGAATGCCGATTTCTTCCATAAATGTGTCATTATTCTCAACGGGGGTAATAGACGAGGGTAAAGACTCATAAATAGGAGTATAATTCAACGCTTCAATTTCAGCAATAAGAAGATGAACTTTCAATAATTTGTTGCGAAGAATAACATCTTCCACCTCATCTAAAAGACCAAGTTCATGGGTGAACTTCTCGTAAGTCGGAGAGAATAAATCAATATCATCCTCATCTCCCGGAGGAAATGGGGAAAGATGAGAAATTTCAAAAGTGAAATTCTCATAGCATGGAGAAAAATCATCATCATTAAGAGCGACCAAATTCACTAATCTCACTCGATGTATCACAATCCTTAGACGCATTTGGGATATCGAGAGAAGGAACTACAATTGCACTAGGATGTTGAGCAACATGATCATTCCAAGAAATAGTATTATCATCGTCATCATCATCATAATAGTATGGATGCACAGGAGAAGGAGTATAAGCCTCGATATTTGATATTTGCTCTTGTTGGCTTGCCTTCTCCAAGATAGTTGGGAGGCGATTTAATTTTTCTATAATTCCAGCCAAACTAGTGAGTAGTTCCTCACTCATTCCAAAAGAAGGTTGATGAACGACGGAGTATTGTGGGGGCTCAAAATTTTGAAAACCGGAATTATAGCACGGATGTGGCTCATAATAATTCATCGGTTGACAAGAAAAGGTATCGTGAGGGCCCCCACAATTGTTGCAACACGGTTATTGAGAAAAACCCGGTGCATTTTGTGGATATGGATCGTCATATAAGGGGGAGGGTGAAAAAGTGTCATTAGAAGGGAAGGATGAATTGAAGTATAAATTGATCGATTTGCACGATAGACAACGGCCAAATTCGCAATTAGGGATATCCATTCCACACCGTTCGCATGCACACCATTGACAGGATTGACTACCAGAAGATGGTCTTCCACACCCTACACAATGAACAAACGAATCCATTAAACACAATAGATAAGTAAGAAGAATATTTTTGGTGCAAAACTTTCGAAAAAGAAATGCTTTTTATGATTTTTTAAATGTTTTTGGATTTTTGAAAATTTTGATTTGTATGGATTTTTGAAAAATTTAGAGTAAGAAAAATTACGTTAAAAAATGAACGGATCCCAAAATCCAACGCGTCTCTCACAAAAAACCGTTAATCTTCACGAAAAGAGCCGGCAGCGGCGCCATTTGAAAGTAGGATTTTGCTAGGTTAAAAAGTTCGTTGTTCACGTCTTATCGAATTGATCTTTGGTTAAATGTGTGAGTCAGTCGTTTTTGGTGAATAAAATAAAAGGTTGTCGTTGGGTATCAATTAAAAATGCAAGCTTTTACGTAAATGACAAAATAATAAAAGCAATAAACTAATTAAAATTTAAATAAAAGACTTAAACGAAATAAAGATGAAAGCTTGAAAAGATTAAAATAAAAATAAGGTTTTAAAGGCAATTAAGTAAATGACTAAAATTTAAAACTTTAATAAAAATAAAACTGAAAATAAAACAAAATAAAATAAAACTGAAAACTAAATTTTTCGAAAAAAATTAAAATTTTTGGAATAACAAACAATTTCGGAAAAACAAGTTATTTCGGAATAAAGAAATAAATTCGGATAAATCCATATCTTCGGATAAAAGAACTAATTTCGGATAAACAAGCCTAATTCGGATAAACTACTTTTTTCGGAATAATATGGATTTTCGGAAAAACATAAAAGTTCGGAATAAACAGGTTTCTCGGATAAGCTAAATCTTCGGAATAAGCTATGAAGTTCGGAATAATGAAACATTTTCGGAAAACGGACAATTTTCGAAATAAATCAAATTTTCGGAATAAATTTCTAAGTTCGGAAAAATGACAATATTCGGATAAAACTAAGAATTTCGGAAAAACATGAAAATTTCGGATAAAATGAAAAGAAAAGAAAATCTTCGGAATATTAATTCGGATAAAGGGGTGATTTTCGGAATATTAAAACCCTTATCCGAAGATGATACAGCAACGGAAATAACAAACAGTAGAACACAAATAAGCCAAAATAAGCAAATCAAATCTAAAAAATAGCCAAACTAAACACTAATTAAGATCTAACAAACACCAATTCAACCAAATCAATAAACTTTATTGTAATCAAATCATTAAAACTATAAAACCCACTTAATTAAATCAATCAAACAATCAAATAAGCAATAATTCAATAAGCTATAAAAATTAAATCGAACAAGAAAGGAAGGAAGAGAATGATTATCTAAAAAGCTTGAATTAAGATTAAGATTGAAGATTCAATTACAAAATTAAGGAAAATTAAAGCATGGAAATCTATATTACACCTACTCCTACTATGTGAAAAATAAATCTACACTACTCCTAATCTAATATTGAAAAATAAAATAGAGATGAGACTATTTATAGGAGGAGTGGTAGGTGATGTTGCTTCCATCTTTCACTTTGTCTTCTCGTCTTTTAATTAATTTGCCTTTCTCGACTTTGTCTCAGGATTTGTCGAATTAAAATGAACTCGTCTTCTAATTTTCTTCTTTTATTAGATTTGGTTCTTCAACTTCGTTAAACTTCCGTCTTTTGTCTTTTTCTTCGATAAATCTTCAGAATAAGCCTTTGACTTCCGTTCTTTTTGCACTTTTGATCTTTAACTTCGTCTTTTGTCTTTTTCTTCGATAAAAGCCCGTGAAAGCCCGTGTTTTCTTCCTTTTTCATCTTTTGGTCCTAAAACACAAGAAACACACAAACCACGCATAATTCTGACTTTTACGACATAAAATACACGTTTTGGTCTTGTTTTTAATTGTTTTTAGTGGTAAAAGGATGGGTGTTTTCACACCTATCAAATCCCCTACACTTGACCATTGCAATGCCCTCATGCAATGCATTAGTTATAAAGCAAGACTTACATTTTCATCATATTTAACCCACCTTGGCTTTTATTAAACACAAGACATTAGGGAAACTTAAAAAGATAGAAAATTACCAAATATTTGAAGGAAGAACAAGTAAAGAGATCGAAGACTTACATTAGGGCTTTGATTGTCATGAATGTTTATCACCCTCAAGTTTCACGTTCCCCATACTAAGCTTAAAAACAAGATCATTGTTATTATAAGTTAGTAAAGCTAACACGCACTCATGTGGCCCAATTATTCACTTAGACTCCCTTATTCCTAGGTGTATCTCTTATATTTTATGATTGTCTTGAATGATCACGAGGATGCATTGTTTGAGTTATTTCGATAGTTTATTTAGGCTGAAAATAAAGTAGGACAATTTAATCAATAGTTAGCTAAAGGACAAAATCTTTTAAAACTGCTTCTCGGGACCTCATAAAGTTCATATCTTGGCATAACTCGCTTCACGATTTGAGACCTTTCTCGGACCGATATTTGGCAGTGACTTCATACTTCGAATCTTGAGAGACGTTCTTAAAATAATGGTCTTCTCTTCATAATAGGAATTTCTTCACTTGAAGTTTTGAGAGATTCTTCATACTTGGACCACGACTTCTTAATTTTTCTCCAATCTTTATTTGGGATTTTGATATACAACGATCCGCCTCCTTTTAGGACTTGGATCTATTTATCCTCATACCTTGCTAGGGTCTTTTCGGATAGACTTCTCCATGATCTTTAGGGGAGTATTTGCTTTTCGTCATGTGTCTTGATCCTTCATATTGATTTTTGATAAATGATTCTTCACATCACTTTGGATCTTTAGCAACAAAATGTAGCCCTCGTGCCTTGTTAGGGCCTTTTCGGACTCACCAATCTTCGCATCCCGCTTCAATAAGTTATGCCTTGGCTATGAACTCTAATTAATACCGAGCAACTTTTAAACAATCTTGTGCTAGAAGCTAAGTAACTTTTCAAATCGTACGACCTTACTTATTGCAATTAAATTTATTAACAAGCGATGGGAAAAAAAGCTCATAATTAACTCACATAAATTCATGAAAGAATACCAAACTTATAATTGACTCTATCATCTCTCGTTCTCCACAATTTAAAATCTCAAGGAATGAGGCTCGTGGATGCTTAGCCTATTAAATCAAAGTTTTGGGTTTTCAAATCATCTATAGGATCTTGCAATTTCTTAGGGCGTGTTTGTTTTTTGAAAAAAACGTCTGACTGCCTCTGACGTCTGACCAGTCAGACGCGGTCAGATGTTCTGGTTGTTTGTTCTTTTCAAGAGTCAGATGTTGGTAGATGTTGTGTGTCTGAATGGATCAGACTTGGAAATCATGTCTGAGGGCCTCTAACCCAATTATCCAACTTCACAATACCAAACGAAAACTTGAAATAACAAACATATTTATCTCAATATTGCTAAACCAGAACTTATAACAAAAAAACAACACAAAGATCTCACTTTGTATGGTTCGAATGGTTTGGAGTCGAAATATAAAAGGGTATTATGTTTGTGAATCCAGTTTGTGCCTAAAGAAATGGTACTTGTTTGTGATTTATGTTTATGATTGTTGGTTAGTAGTGAGTGGAGTATATCTCAAGATGATAAGGAAGAACAAGTGTGTGATATGCGGAGATAACTATGAAGTGAATTAGGCGGTGTTTTTTATAACATATTTATTAGGGTGTGATAGTTGGGCTAGGTTTAGGAGTACACTTTGTTTCATACTAATTGTTGATAATGGGCCAAGCTACAATGTATTTGTATAGGCCATCTATTTCATTATAGGGAATTCAACACAAGTCTAGTTTGTTGTATGGTATAAATATTTGTAATAAGCATGGTGCGGGTTTTTGGCAAAAACCACACCGCATCCGTAATTGTTGGTTTTTCAAAAAGTGTGAATCCGCATCGCACGATTTTTGCGGTTTCGAATTTGTGAATTTTTTGCGGTTTTTACGGATTGTAACCACACCCCACCACGTCTTATTCGAGTCAATCAGATTGACCCAAACCCGAGTTAAACGAAAAATAATTTACTCAAACCCGACGAAAATCAAATTCATGTTAGTATATATTCTTTTTATATATCCTATCAAAAAATATTAGCTCTTTTCTTAACATAAATATAACGTTTTGTAGGCTCGAAATCTTTTTTATCGAATAACCCAATAATCGAAAAAATGAACATTATTTCATTTAGATTCAGACATTTATGTATAAAAACAAACAACATTATTTCATTCAGATTCAGACATTCTGAACACCTCTTACCAGTAAGATGGTAGTCAGATTCAGACCTAAAACATCTTAATGAAACAAACACCACCTTAGACTTTTTCAAGTTTAGAATTCGCATTTTAAAGTTCCCTTGATAAACGACTTTCTAGGATCAATTATAGGAACTTGCGAGAAGTTCTTGTTCTTAACCTGTAAGAGTTAAGACTTTCGCGTTTTAAAGTTCCCTATATAAAAGCCTAGCAAAACTTGATTTAAACACGTTAAGGATACTAGCTAGAGTAAACTTAGATAAGTAAACTCGGGTTGAGTCAAAAGATTCATGATGGGTCTAATATATCAAAGACATCTAAACTTATTAAAATCATTTTATTAAAATTTATTCTAATGAAAGAAAATAACGATAACAAAGGAAAATACTAATAGGCCAAAATAGATTAAAAAATTTGAAAAATGTCGAAAAATCAATTTTTCGGTTAAAATAAGGACACGTTCATGGAAAAGCCCACTTAACTTCGATAGAAGTCCCCCTACACTTATTATAAACATTGTCCTCAATGTTTAAGCATGTGGAAGTAAACTCCCCTACACTTATTATATTGTGCACGTTGTTTAAATCTTGTTAAGGAAGAGACAACTAAAGTGATTCCTATTTCAATATTGAAAAATATTAAATAGTGAATCAAAAGAGTTTAGGATAGAACCGGGAAGACGGGTACACGGAATCACGGGTCGTCAAAAGTCATCAAAATGAACCTTTGAAAGCTCCAATCCCTTCACATCATAAGAAAGAAAACAACAAACAGTAATGGGGCTCCCCCTACACTTAGGATGAAAAACAGATAAAAAGGATAGATAATCGGGTTGCCTCCTGAGAACCGCTTGTTTTTGTTAACCGAGTCACGAGCCTGACTCGTCCCCGAATTAAATGGTCCATGGGGAAGTCTCTAATGAAATACCGGGATCAAAAATCTTGTCCTCGGTCCCGGAGGAACATAATAAATGAGAGGCAGGAGGATAAGTCTCGAAGGGTAGAAAAGTCCTCTCAACATAAGAAAAGTAAGTGAAGTCTTGATCCACATGCGGTGGGGTGGGTAAAGGAGATCATCCCCCAAAGACAATGGATGGTCACTATTCGACAAAGCCGTAAAGGTATCAATCATAGAATGGTCAATGTCACCTCCCGGGTCAAAGCACTCATCCTCAGTAATGGTTTCTAAGGGATGGGATGAAAGGTGCTCGGGAGGAGGACTCGGAGTAATATCTTCATACATCAAAGTATCAAAAAGAATATCCTCCTCCGTGTCATCATCATCAATACCGGGAGGTATTTAGAGAATGTCAATTTCTTCCATAAATGTGTCATGATTCTCAACTGGGGTAATAGATGGGGGTAAAGACTCAGAAATAGGAGTAGAATTCAACGCTTCAATTTCAGCAATAAAAAGATAAACTTTCAATAATTTGTTGTGAAGAATAACGTCTTCCACCTCATCTAAAAGACCAAGTTCAGGGGTGAACTTCTCGTAAGTCGGAGAGAATAGATCAACATCATCCTCATCTCCCGGAGGAAATGGGGAAAGATGAGAAATTTCAAAAGTGAAATTCTCATAGCATGGAGAAAAATCATCATCATTAAGAGCGACCCCGTCCGTAAGCTCAGCAAAAGTAGGGACATCACAAACCTCCTCAAATAAGTTGTCGAGACCAAATTCACTAATCTCACTCGATGTATCACAATCCTTAGACGCATTTGGGATATCGAGAGAAGGAACTACAATTGCACTAGGATGTTGAGCAACAAGATCATTCCAAGAAATAGTATTCTCATCGTCATCATCATCATAATAGTATGGATGCACAGGAGAAGGAGTATAAGCATCGATATTTGATATATGCTCTTGTCGGCTTGCCTTCTCCAAGATAGCTGGGAGGCGATTTAATTGTTCTATAATTCCAGCCAAACTAGTGAGTAGTTCCTCACTCATTAAAAAAGAAGGTTGATGAACGACGGAGTATTGTGGGGGCTCAAAATTTGAAAACCGGAATTATAGCACGGATGTGGCTCATAATAATTCATCGGTTGACAAGAAAAGGTATCGTGAGGGCCCCCACAATTGTTGCAACACGGGTATTGAGAAAAACCCGGTGCATTTTGTGGATATGGATCATCATATAAGGGAGAGGGTGAAATAGTGTCATTAGAAGGGAAGGATGAATTGAAGTATGAATTGATCGAATTGCACGATAGACAACGGCCAAATTTACAATTAGGGATATCCATTCCACACCGTTCGCATGAACACCATTGACAGGATTGACTACCAGAAGATGGTATTCCACACCCTACACAATCAACAAACGAATCCATTAAACACAATAGATAAGTAAGAAGAATATTTTTGGTGCAAAACTTTCGAAAAAGAAATGCTTTTTATGATTTTTTAAATGTTTTTGGATTTTTGAAATTTTTGATTTGTATGGATTTTTGAAAAATTTAGAGTAAGAAAAATAACGTTCAAAAATGAACGGATCCCAAAATCCAACGCGTCTCTCACAAAAAACTGTTAATCTTCACGAAAAGAGCCGGCAGCGGCGCCATTTGAAAGTAGGATTTTGCTAGGTTAAAAAGTTCGTTGTTCCGGTCTTATCGAATTGATCTCCGGTTAAATGTGTGACTCAGTCATTTTTGGTGAATAAAATAAAAGGTTGTCGTTGGGTATCAATTAAAAATGCAAGCTTTAACGTAAATGACAAAATAATAAAAGCAATAGACTAATTAAAATTTAAATAAAAGACTTAAACGAAATAAAGATGAAAGCTTGAAAAGATTAAAATAAAAATAAGGTTTTAAAGGCAATTAAGTAAATGACTAAAATTTAAAACTTTAATAAAAATAAAACTGAAAATAAAACAAAATAAAATAAAACTGAAAACTAAATTTTTCGGAAATTTTTTTTTTTTCGGAATAACAAACATTTTCGGAAAAACAAGTTATTTCCGAATAAAGAAATAAATTCGGATAAATCCATATATTCGGATAAAAGACCTAATTTCGGATAAACAAGCCTAATTCGGATAAACTACTTTTTTCGGAATAATATGAATTTTCGGAAAAACATAAAAGTTCGGAATAAACAGGTTTTTCGTATAAGCTAAATCTTCGGAATAAGCTATGAAGTTCGGAATAATGAAACATTTTTGGAAAACAGACAATTTTCGAAATAAATCAAATTTTCGGAATAAATTTCTAAGTTCGGAAAAATGACAATATTCGGAAAAACTAAGAATTTCGGAAAAACTTGAAAATTTCGGATAAAATGAAAAGAAAAGAAAATCTTCGGAATATTAATTCGGATAAAGGGGTGATTTTCGGAATATTAGAACCCTTATCCGAAGATGATACAACAACGGAAATAACAAACAGTAGAACACAAATAAGCCAAAAATAAGCAAATAAAATCTAAAAAATAGCCAAACTAAACACTAATTAAGATCTAACAAACACCAATTCAACAAAATCAATAAACTTTATTCTAATCAAATCATTAAACTATAAAACCCACTTAATTAAATCAATCAAACAATCAAATAAGCAATAATTCAATAAGCTATAAAAATTAAATCGAACAAGAAAGGAAGGATGAGAATGATTATCTAAAAAGCTTGAATTAAGATTAAGATTGAAGATTCAATTACAAAATTAAGAAAAATTAAAGCATGGAAATCTATATTACACCTACTCCTACTATATGAAAAATAAATCTACACTACTCCTAATCTAATAATAAAAAATAAAATGGAGATGAGACTATTTATAGGAGGAGGAGTGGTAGGTGATGTTGCTTCCATCTTTCACTTTGTCTTCTCGTCTTTTAATTAATTTGCCTTTCTCGACTTTGTCTCGGGATTTGTCGAATTAAAATGAACTCGTCTTCTAATTTTCTTCTTTTATTATATTTGGTTCTTCGACTTTGTTAAACTTCCGTCTTTAGTCTTTTTCTTCGATAAATCTTCATAATAAGCCTTTGACTTCCGTTCTTTTTGCACTTTTGATCTTTTGACTTCGTCTTTTGTCTTTTTCTTCGATAAAAGCCCGTGAAAGCCCGTGTTTTCTTCCTTTTCATCTTTTGGTCCTAAAACACAACAAAAACACAAACCACGCATAGTTACCACTTTTACGACATAAAATACACATTTTGGTCTTGTTTTTAATTGTTTTAAGTGGTAAAAGGATGGGTGTTTTCACACCTATCAAACCACCTAAAAACAGTCTGTTAGACAACCGATTGCAATTAGATCCGAGCGACCAAAATCCTCGAGACCGCGGTTTTCCTCCCAAGTTGATGTTAATAGAATTTCTATGCCAGTCACTCAACCTACTAGGTCCCGCGTAGCTAATTATGCCTTTGTAAAACCTCATCACATGATTGCTTCTAGCTCCTCTAGTAATAGTTCTAAGAACACGTCTCGGCCTAGTTCAAATGACGTTCGTTATAATCTCAGTCTAAGGGAAGTTAAGATAATGACACATGTAAGAGATATGAATTTCAAACCTAGTAAGATGCCTTCTAGATCACCAACATTGTTAATCGTAGCATGTCATATCCTAGGAGCATCAATCAATCATCTAGGAATTCTAGATCTTACTCGGACTTTAAACATGCTACTTGTAAACATGTATAAAGTGTGTCTTTAATGCTAATCATGACTCTTGTGTCAAGGAATTCCTTAATGGGGTGAACTCCCGTGCTAGAGCTCAATCCCAATGGTTATTCAGAACCAAACCCACTAGAAAAGTTTGGCGCCCCACTGGTAGAACTTTCACTATAGTAGGAAACGAGTGCCTTTTAACTAGGATAGTCTCTACTCCTACTAAGACTACTAGGGAAGAAACTCAAAAGCATGATACATCACTTAAGCCTGAGATTAGGTTAGTTTATAAAAGGAAACCCTCGACAGCTAAGAAAAGTGATCCATCTCCTCAAGTAACCTCTCGCACAAGTAAAGCCAACCATGAAACCCCACATGTTTCTACCAAAGATATCACTAACTCTTATAAAAGCATACAACCTAGTAATGAGAGTGCAGGTACCAAAGTCAAGGTTCAACAAGAACAAAATGGTCCAAGTTTTGTATATCATTAATCTAAAGACAATCTCATAGTTTGGTTATTAAAGAAGCAAATATCTGAGAAACAAGTGTCTCAAGGGATTTGCGGTTAAGCTTACGACAATGACCTACAGCTAAATATCATATTGTAACTCGTACTTCAAAGAAAGGAAACTTTGTCACGGATGATAACTTATCCTCGTAACGAAAGACGGAGAAAGTTTGTGAATGTAGCTGAATGCCGACTGAAAGTCAGATTTTACTAGGTTAAAAATTCGTTATTCACGGTCTAATCGAATTGATCACGGTTAATTGTGCGACTCAGTCGTCTGTGGTGGATAAAATAAAAGGATGTTGTCATCTAAAACTAATTAAAAGAAAAGGCGTCGTTGAGTAATTAAAATAAAAATAAAGCGAGAAAAGATTAAAATAAAAATAAAGACTCTTAAAAATAAATGACGAGAAGTTAAAACGTAAAGAAATGAAGACTATAAAATAAAACACTTTTAAAAAGAAACTAAGAAAAGGCAAGTTAAAATAAAGTGTACGAAAAATAAAACAAATAAGTGAAAACGAGACTTAAAGAAATTGGTGGGAAAAATAAATTTAAAAATTAAATTTAAATAAAAACTATTTAATTTCGCAATAGTAAAAAAAATGAATTAATTCCGCAACTTTAAAGTAACACAAATCCGCAATTACTCAAAATCCAAGATTTCGCAATGCTAAAACCAATGATTTCGCAATGCTAAAAAAAGGAAGATTTCGCAATGTTGGCTATAATTCTGCAATCCCAAAGACGAAGATTCTGCAATCCAGATTGTGATTCAAATTCCCAATGTTTGCGAAATCAAAGATTTCACAATACTTAAGGAAGAAGATTTCGTAATATTGTAGAATCAAAGATTTTGCAATATATAAAAACCAAGATTTCGCAATTATGAAAAAGTTGCGAAATCAAATCAGATATTCCTAAAAACTAGGGACACTTAAAAGGACAAAAATAAGCACTTAAAACTCAACTTTTAAAGGAAAATAAGCAAAGCAAAACACCAATAAGCTAACTAAAAATCCTAGATTAATGAGAATACTCATAAAAACATCAAAAACAAACCACGAAAATTAAAAAGATGTATACTTTATGTAAAAATATGATGAAAAAGATTATGATTAAGAACACGAAATCAACAAGAACAAAGATGATTAAAAAGATTAAGATTAAACAAACAAGAAAGGTAGAATGAGATGATTAAAAAGCTTGAATTTAAAAGATTAAAGATTAAAGATTCAAAACAAGATTAAAGATTAAAGCTTTAGAACATGAAATAAAACTAGAGAGAGAAAGTAATCTACTCCTACTCCTAAACTAATTTACTCCTAAAATGACTAACACCTCCTAATGACATATTAGGAGGGTTTATATAGGAGGAGAGGAGGAGTGTTGATGCTTTCTTCTTTCTTTCTTCTTGTCTCGACTCGATTTAAATTCTTTGTCTTTCTCGACGTCGTCTCGGGATTTGTCGATATAAATTAAACTCGTCTTATAATTTTCTTCTTTAATTAGACTTGGTTCTTCGACTTCATTAAACTTCCGTCTTTAGACATTTTCTTTGATAAATCTTCAGAATAGGCCTTGGACTTTCGTTCTTTTTGCACTCTTGATCTTTTGACTTCGTCTTTTCTCGTTTTCTTCGATAAAAGCCCGTGAAAGCCCGTGTTTTCTTCCTTTTTCATCTTTTGGTCCTAAAACACAATAAAAATGCAAACCACGCATAATTCCGACTTTTACGACATAAAATACACGTTTTGGTTTGGTTATTATTATAATTAAGTGGTAAAATAATGGGTTTTTTCACACCTATCACCGACCAAGTACTTAAGTTAGCACTGGAACAATCACAACAAGGTGCTAGTTATGACGTATTAGTAAGCATTGAAGGGGTTGAAGAATGAAAAAGAATTGTAAAGATAAAGGGTGTAAAGAAAGGAGACCTCTTTACAACTTAGGCAGAAACCAGGTCAACTCATATGCTATTGAGATTATTTTAATGATGCTCGATATTGAAGATAGAAATCATGGACACAGTGATCTAATGCACAACCCATCCTAGCTAACTCAGGTATCTCTCGAAAGGTACTTGATTTAATCATACAGAGATTATCACGTTATCAGTCAATTTATTCACTCCGAATATATTGGTCTTGAAATGGTGGCACTCCTCTCCAGCCTTCGATCACTAAAAATCCAAAATGCATGATCGAGTCTAAAGCCATTTGAGATCATCAATAATCTCATTAGGACACATTCCCATATTTCCTTGCTTCTTCACACACTGTGAAAAGGTAAGAAAGATATTAAGAGCCCTACGCAAAATCTTCATGATCGTACCTGAACATCCGAGTAATACGCAAGTATTTACAACGAAGATCGAAATCCTTCTTGAGTGAACATCAAAAATCTCATGGTAGGTGACTTGTACGATTCTTTATTAATCAAACTTGTGATAACTAGAAAGCAACGATGGTTTTAATTCTTTAATGCATTTAAACTTGTTCCGGGCCTCTACGCAATATCCCTGTGATCTTGACAGAACGTTCAGAGTGACACTCTTCAGTGTTCACATGGACGAATGGAAATCCTTCTAGTGTTAACATCAGACAGCACTTGGTAGGTAACTTGTAAGATTCAACATGAATCAAGCTCGTGACAACTGGAAAGCAACGATGGTGCGATTCTTAATTGAATCAAACTTGTTCCAGGAATCAGAATTGATAGCTTCAATCATGCGGATAGTTTATCCAAATGATTCACTCTTTACGTTCGCAGTCAGCTTTGAGACGGTCGAGTAAAGAGAACAAGTTTACCCGCAAAATCTTGTAACAGAGATTCTTAACTGAAACTACCTGCCATAAGTATGATATTTTATATCGTCCAACATCGTTCACTGACTGGAGGTAAAATGCCACCGAATTAGAATGAAATGTTCAACCTATTTTGTTCGTGACTACTCATGTTGCTGCATTTGAAGATGGTGGAGTTGCGGTGTACCAAGAAGAAGTCCTCCCCACATGCTTATAATTTCTGCACTTAAGGCTTTAGCAAATTCTAGAAAGTTCAACATCAAGTCTTCTGTTGTGTCAAAACTCTGAAGCTTTCAAGAATTTATAAAGGTATAAGTGTGTGGGACATGAAGTCACGAGGAGGTGAATATCACAAGTAATGAAGTCACAAGATCAAGGCAAAGTAAGATGCTCAAGACAAAAGTCAAAGATCACATCAGCATATTCACCAGAAAAGAAAAATAAAATAAAGATGAAGACTACGAGCTCAAGACAAACATAGTATGCTAGGTTTATTTTATTATTGTAACTTAGGTAACCCCCTTGTACTTTGGAGTGACCTCCCTTAGGGGAGGATCGTTGGAAATACGTTTTACATATTTAGAAAAGATCGATCACTCCAACAATATATTAAGTAGTAGCTCGTAGTCTAAACATTAACAAGTTAAGTAAACAAGGTCAAGCCCAACCCATATGCATGTATATGGGTGGTGCATCCTTTGTAAAGCCCATGAACCATGGTCATGGGTATATAAGCCCTATCCATTGATGGAGAGGGTTGGTTGCTCATTTTACATTTCACATAGTAAAAGGTGTTTCTTCACTTTCTCTCTCTAAGAAGTGTGTGTGTGTGTGTAACTCCCTCGCTCTCCACTTTCTCTCTCTAGAATTTAAGGTTTACGTATTCTACACACCATATAAAAGGAGGTAGGGGTGATGCACTAGATACACTCACATCTTTATTATTTCCTATGTTATCAATATTTAATAAATAAAAGTTTATCGTTTAGTTACCTTTGTAGTATTGTATTCGTCTGGGTTTCGTTTGTTGCATCTCTGCGATCTTTCTTCAAGGTGTTCTAGGGTTACGTAAATCGATCTTCGGGGTTGTTGGAGTTATTGATTGCGACAAGTGGTATCATAGATCACAGTTGGTTGTGGTCTCTGAAGATCGAGTGCTATTTCGAGGTGACGAATCCGTTGATTATCAAGGTTCGATTTCGGTTTTAGAATCTGCTTTTAAAGTTACGATCGGTAGAGATCGTGTTTTGGAGTAGCAATTGAATAGAGAGGTAGTATAATAACTACGTTGATATTTTGCATGAATTCAAAGTTGGTCAAGTGAATATAAGAAATTATATTTCTTTTCATTGGTTCACAAAGTGAATTGTTGTGGTTATTATCTAAAAGTAGACTACAAAAGGGTGCAAGAATTTGGTTTTAAAAGCCGACATTCACATATCGTCGCTGGATTTTTTATTTGAATAAAAAAAGGCGTATGAAGTGAAGGCTTAGTCGTTGCGGAAAAAAAATATTATTTTTCTTGTGGTTCAAGTGTAGATCGTGGTTCGTTTGTTATAAGCTAACGATCGGGGTCACTTGTTCGAAATTGGGGTTTTAGGATTATTTAATTCAATTTGAAAGAAGGGTATTATCTTGTGGTTCAATTTTGATCGTGGTTTGCTTAGGTTTCAAGTTAACGATCGGGTTGCTTGTTCGAAATCGAAGGTTTAGAGTTACTCTAATTAATTCGATTTGCTAGAAGGGGTTTTTGCAACAACGGGTATATTGCACACGCCTTGCGAGACTTGTCGGTAAAGTTGGTTAAGAAACAACTTGACAAGGTTTGTAGCAAGGTTAAAGAAGATTCAAGACTTTTCGAGGTTGCAAGATTTCTTAGGTTATTAGAGATCGGTTTTGCAAAATTAGAAGTACAACAAGGGTTACTTCAAAAAGAGTCGGATACTTTCTTGATTCAAGGGTTTTTGATTTATTGGATGGTTTAATTTCCAAGGTTCAATCGATATTTGAGTAAGAAAGTTTTTCTATTTGAAGGGTTTCTTGATTTGATCGATTTCTGAAAACGTTTCTCTTAAGGTTATATCGATAAAGCAAGTTTTTTTTTACACATAATAGTTTGTTTAATTCGGTATTGTGACGTTTAATATATCACAAGTTTTAGCGAATTATCGAAGGGACTTTGTCAGTTTATGATTGTAAGGTTCAGGTGGGTCTTATCATATAACACATAGGATGGATTTCTTGTATGACTTCAAGGATATTGATGGTGGTTCTTTTCAGTTAGGTGATATCAGGACACGTACTATCAATAGGACAAGAAAAGTGAAGATACAGTTGCATGATGGGTCAAACTTTATACTCGAAGATGTTAGGTATATTCCAAGATTAAGAAGAAGTTTGATTTCATTAGGTACTCTTGAAAAAGAGGGTTATAATGTAAAGATGTAGATGGGTAGAATCAAGGTGATCAAAGGTTGTCGGGTTATGATGACTGGGATCAGGAAAAGAAACTGTGTGTATACTTTGGAAGCAAAAGTGAAAACTTTTGGTGTACAAAAGCATGGAGGTTCAAAACAAGTTGGATTAAAGAAACTTGGTTCTAAAAAAGTTGGGTTCAAACAACTTGGTCATAAACAATGTGGGTATAAGCAACTGGGTCATAAAAAAGTTGGGTTCTAACAACCTGGTCCCGGTATTAAAACAGTAGTCCATGGAGTACAAGTTGAAACGTGTTTGGTTTGAGGTGGCACTACAAGAAGCTCAAGGGGATCGTAACGTTGATGTTTTTCAAGTTGGTAACGATCATGCTACAGTGGATCAAAGACGGTTGGAGGATAAACAACCTGAAGAAAAGACAAGCACGGGCTGCTTGGTAAAGGATCGGGAAAAGGTACACCTTGGTATAAATGTGGGGGCAAACATTACGATAACCAGAGTACATGGTGAAGAAGGTGGAGAGGGTAATGTTGGTGAGAAGAAGAAAGTGAAGGAGTCCATGAAAGCTAATCTAGGGAAATTATAGAAGTACAATGTCTGGTCGACAAGGTGGTTCCCGGTTCGAGGATCCAACACCGGTAAAATATGTTAAGTATCGGTTATGTTTAAGCTATGTGTTGGTCCACTAATCTTGTGCACATATCGAATCTAAGAAGATCTACGAAGAACAATGTGCATAATTAACCAATTGACTAACTAATAACACAAGCTTGTACTTTTCATCGTTTGTATATCTTATTAATAATGAATCAAAAAATATACAAGTGTTGCCCGGTTGTTTGCGGAATAACAACCGGGAGATGATGGCAAACTAAACTCCCATTGTTACAAGAAAGGAAATAACCAATGGGAGGAGGAAATCCTAACACTAACACTATGTGTATTTTGGTGGTGGAAATCTCTAACCATCTCTAACCAATGAGACCATTATATATAGTGGGAAAGTGAAGCTTCCTTTGGAAGCTTCAATAAAGTCAAGTAACCACTTTGCACTTTATATTCTTCCTTTTTCACCCAAGGAAGTTCTCACTATGTCTTCAGTGTAAATACTTCAGGTCTTCATGTCAAAGATGGTCTTCAAGGAGTTAGTGAGTCATTGTCATTACTCACTAACTCCATCATCCTGATCCGGTTCTTATCTTCACTGGCTCAGATCTGCTGCAGTAGTGAAGGAGTCTCTGTGGACTTCTAAGAACATCTAAGGATGACTCGGCAAACTTACTTGAGTTTACCGACCTATAAATACTTAGGGTATATTTCATTCAAATCAGTACATGGACAATTTAGGCTCTAAATTGGCCCAACAATCTCCCCCTATTTGAATAGAAATATAGCCTAAGTATTTTATTAGTAAGTGAGCATAACGGCTTCTTCTTACATACTAAGCTACAACAAATATACATAAAAGATAACAACACTTCTGATCATTTGTTGTTGTAGTGGTGACAAGTGCTCAAGCAAACTTTACACCAGATCTTCATCATCATCATGTGAAGTCTCTGATGAACATCTTCAGGGAGTTGGGTTATGTTGGTGTTTCAGAGACTCGTTTCAAACAGTGATGATCAAACACGGCTCGAAAACTTCACTCAAAAATACTAAGCACCCAAGTATACAGTCAAATCCTAGAACTCTTGCTCATATATCTGATGTTGACATACATCAGATCTACACAATCTCTTATACCCCGTAACCAACTTCTTTCAATCGATAAAACCTCTAACCTGTTCAAACACAATACCAATACCAGCTTCATCATTACTTTCTTCAAACATTCACCAGATACCCGTCGATACCTATTAATGAAATGTGATGGATTTTTTTGTGATGCTCCTGGATGAAATTTTGATTTTTTGGTATGTGATTGGTTTTGTTGTTTTTGTGTGTTTTGAGAGGTTGTATGGTAGTGGTGGGGTGGTTGTGTTATATGTATGGTGAGGATATATTGGAGGTTTAATCATCAGGGATGTGTCTTCATCGGCTTCATCAGGGAGTGTGTCTTTCTCCCCCTCAAAAAATGCTTCCAAAGAAGTGATTTTTGAAACCATTACACACTCCTGTTATTCACCATTTTAGGGATTGAATCCCTTGATCGAATTGCTTTGATACTAAGGTTTAAACCTTAGATTTTTTAGGGTGTTTGAATACCCTTGTGTGGTCTCTGGTTGAAGCCCAGATACTTAACCAACTTAGCTGGTTCTATAGTTTTTGGCAAACTATCAGCCATCAACGGATTTGATGATTCTTTACCGGTTAGCCGTTTGCTCTGGAATAGCCAATTCTTTATTGTTGGTTAGACATGGTGAATTGATGACCATTTTTGGTGTGGTGGTGAAACCGACACTTGGTGAACTTTTAGCCTTAGGTTGTCCTGTACAAGGATCTGTGATGCTTTAGCCTTAAGGCAAGGAGATTCTTCCTATCTGTTCCGACTTTACTCAGATTGGCTTTAAGTTAACAAACTTAAGAGCTGATGTTGTAAAAAAACTTTTGATGTTGTAAAACTCCTGACTTGTAAAATTTTAGAATCACTTAACCTTTGAAATTTTTGATAAAAAGTTTAAGTTTGAAAAAATAAGTCTTTGAAAGATTTTAGCAACAAATGAGTACCTGAGGTCCAGAGGTCTCTAGTTACACCTCTGATGGGTGTAATCTCTGATGGTGCGAGCTCTAATGGCTACCTCTGATGGGTGCGAGCTCTGAACTTGACATCTGATGATGATGGGTGCGACCTCTGATGGTGCAAGGTACAAACCCTCCAGGGGTGAAAGATGAGATGTTCTTATGGTTGTTTAGGACTGCTGGAGGTACAAAGGTACAATACTTGCTGGATCTCACCCTATTTGGATATATAAATAGCCTAGATGTCGTCTCCTTTCTTTGCCTTGGTTTGAGGTAATAACATGTACCTGATTGACCAAGTCCTGAATGAAGCTTCAGGCTATGTGAAGATGACAAGATTCATTGTTGGACTTTGTCTTCAGTATAGGTATCTTCTTTCTTTATGTTGGTGTGAGGAAATAATTCTTGAGTTACCAAGTCCTTCAACTGCTGAAGGCTCTGAAGATAGCATATAGCATATTGAGTGTCTTGCACTCGAACCTTTGTTGGTATGTGCCCAGAGTAGTACTTGGTGTGGCTCTCCAAGGGTGTTCAACTACTTTGGGTAACGGTTCATTGCGACCATCTGAAAGTTAACCTCTGATGTCACATTGTTGAAGGTAACCTTCTAATGTCACATTGTAGCTCAATAACCAGGGACTTAGTTCCATAAATGGTTTAGTTTTTGTTAAGGTTGTGAGAATGTGAGAGTAGAATTTTTTTGTTTTGGGTTTTGGTTTTGGTTTGGTGAGGGTGTTGTAGGGTTTGGCTTCAGGTATACATAATCGATGTTTAAAAGTAGAAGATATGTACCTGATAATGATGATTGAAGAGTGTGTAAACACTTTGATAAGTGTATTCTCTCCCCCTCAAAAGTTGTTGTACAAGCATCTTTTATATCTTTACACACTTTGCTCATCAATCTCCTTTCAAACCCCTGAGCTTTACCATATAAACTCCATCAGTTGTGCTACAGAACTTTCAATCAACTGCCTTTGCATTACAACCGATCTCAAATCTTGGGCTGTAATCTTTTGGGTAGTGTCGTGATTAAGGTCTTAATAGTTCTTATTTGATGGTAGTCTGTGAGACGGACCTCTAATGGTTCAGACGGGCTGGTAGTTCTAAGGTTCAGACCTTTACTGGTGGATAGTTCGCTGACTTGGTTATGTCTTGTTGGGGTTCACACGGCTACCTGGGAATCTCTGAGTCTGATATGTCTAAGCAAGGTCTAGAGGGTGCTTAAGAAGTTGGACTGGCTGGGATCATTGACTAGGGGCACTGGTATGATCTCTGACTTGGGGATTTGGGTCTGATCTGGTCTTTTGACTGTGTCTGCTTCATTTCAGTAGCTATGACCATGCCCAGCAAGAGGGGTCAGCGGTCCAGATAGAAAGGTCAGAAACTAGGGTGTTCAGATCTCTGAATCAGTGATGAGAATCCAGCAACTTCGCTGGAAGGGTCCAGTGTCACACCTCACCATGGCGGAATATGGGGCGTGATGTATGGATATCATCACAACATCGCGTGTCTATAGAGATAACTATATGAAATAAGAAATGTCATAAAATGGAGACACAAAGTCATGACAATATCTCATCAAACCCAGGAGTCTAGGTAAGTAGGTAACAATCCTACCTCTTACCCAAGACAAACAAATAACATAACCAAACAAATATATGTGTGCCACAGTATCACTTATTAAAATGAACAAATAAAAAGACTAAGAAGGAAACGGGGATATCCTTCTATATGCATTCCTACGCTCTCCAAATCCTAACCACTTAAGTTCTCATGCCTACCCATAGCATCACTTGAAAGAGACACTAAAACACGTCAACATAAAGTTGGTGAGAGTCATAGGTTTAGACTCCAACACCAAATCAGTTACAAGCTGTGAATAACAACCATCAACACAATAACATATGGACAATGTGTTACAAGTATGCATTAACAACTAGCATTCAAGACAAATCAATCATCACAATTCCAAGGCATCACGCCTTACCAACAACCACAATTTCCAAGGCATCACGCCTTACCAACAACCACAATTTCCAAGGCATCATGCCTTACCAACAACCACAATTTCCAAGGCATCACGCCTTACCAACAACCATGGTCCCATAGGCGCCCATACACCTATGTACCTATCCCAAGGCCCCACCTTGTCATTCACCATTGGTCCCATAGATGATCACACTATGTACCTTTCCGATCCAAATCATACACAAACAAGAATCACATAGCAGTTAATCACATAATGTACACACAAGTCCATCTCAAACCTTAAAAACTTTCACAGCATCAATTTATAAATAACTCAACACAGTGTCTCTTCCATCCCATCTGGAAGTCAAAATCAACATTAAACATGGGACTATGAAACTCACCTGATTGCTTCTTCACAATTCCTCGCACTAGCAACAAGCTAACAAACCAAAAACACGCAATCAATACATGAACCAATCACTAAGATGGCTCATCAACCTATGATGGACATCTAGTCTATTCCCATATAAATACCTCATTGATAATCTCTAATCACCCCATTACCCTTCCTTAACAAGTCCTTAACTTGGTTAAGTTTAATAACTATCTCGTTCATATTTTACACAAAACAGTCCCAGTTTTTAGGTCTCAAAACTTTAAGTCACACGCCCACTTAAACATACCCATGGTTTATGTAAAAGGAATATTCATACTCCTACATATGTTACCTAACACCTCCCACTTTCCCTAACCTTAAAGCTACTGTTAAGGCCCCGATATATATATATATATATATAGGGGACCGTTAACGTGGTATACACTCTTAATATAGGTTACGGTAGGCACAGTTGTGGACCACTAGATCAAATATATTAGATGAAATGTGGCATTTAAGAGGATGAAGTTATGAAATAGTAGTAAATGAAATCATAAGGGTATTTTAGTCATCATATTTTAATGTATCATTTTAATAAATTTGACTGAATTGTATAATTAACTAGGTAAAAACTAAGCTGCATCAAGTTTTTTTTTAGATCTCGTACTTTTTTTGCTACAATATGTCTTTACCAACCGTTTTTTTAATCTAAAGTATGTTTTTAGTGTTGAAATTTTTGATGACTTCATATTTTATACACTTTGTTGTACGGCTATAACCTACACAAGAAAAACACCATTAAAAATTATATTGTTTTTTAATTAAAAAAATAGTATTTTTTGTTACATACCATAAGAGACTAATACACCATCTAATTGAAAGTATCATTATGTACGTAGTATCATTATTGAATACAGATTTTCAAAGCATTTGGAGAAGACCACGTCCATAACCGTAATCTTTGTTTACAAAGTTTGTACTTTTTACGTTTTTTCACATTGTACCATTTGATAAATTATTTAATACACATTATACATTCTTATTTTTTCATATCCTATGTGCGAGGTTATTTTATTTAATTTTTCATTTTTGTTTCTTTTTTAATTATATTATTTCATGTCTTTTTTTTAGACTACCATCTTTGACTTTATTTTTATCATGTATGTTTCTTTATTTTCTTTAAATATGTTTTTCACACAACTTTGTTGATACATATCATACATGCTTTATTTTTATCATATGATTTTCAAGTGATACAAATTTTCAACTGATACAATTACCAAAATTCGTATCTTATTATTTTGATACATAATTTTTCTAGCCTACAATCTTTGACTTCTTGGTAATGTCTTCAACGAACATTTTTATTTCACATATTTCGTTGTTAATACATATTTATCAACTTCAAAATACAAGGAATTATTGATAAACTAAAAGACGATCAATAAACGGTATAGATTACCAATTGATACATGTGTACACAACCTTAAATTAAATATATAATCTATCAATAAAGCAAGTGATATAAAACTAGTGATGCAGAAGAAGCTATATATATCGAAACTTCATACTAGCAAATTTAGTCCAGCTTGGTGATAACAGTATTAACAAGGAGCTTATCTAAAACCCATGTAAATTTCAGACCCTTGGTATAAAGAAAATAATGAACCGCATAAAACTAACCTAAAACTAAGATGTATCAACAACATTATTCAATGTGCATAAACTAGATTCGAGATAATCATATTTTAGAGCGGCGACTAAACGGCTAAATCAAATTTCTACTAGACCAACTTCTTGATTTTAGTACCTTTCATTACGAACTTCTTTTACCAACCGTTGATTCATATCAAATTCTTACTAGACTACTTTTTTTTAATATAAATAGATCATGACTATGCATATAAGATACTCTGTAGATGGATACAAAGTAATTGCTACTTCTACATAGTACGAAGTATTAAATATGTAAATACTTACAAATCAACAATTACTTACGCACACGCAACTGACGTTGGGTTAATTTATTAAAATGAAATATGACTTTGATACAAAAGTAATCTAATCAACAAATTGAAATCGTTCGCTAAAAATCCAACTGATGCAAACTAAAACATACAACTGATACAAAAAAAACTAACTGATACATGCTATAAGACCCACTTGATATAGGCAAATCAGCGACACAAATTCAGAGAAGATCCGTGGTTGTCATATTTCGATTCGTCACGAGTCAAGCCATTGTTGTCTCTTGTTACACATCTAAAAAAGAGCATGGTTCTCTCAGGATATCATAAAATGACTAAGATTACAATTGATAAAACAACGTGGGTGAGAGAGAAACCAACGTGGAGGCCGTTTCTAGTGATGACATAACACAATTAGATTTTTTAAAGTATGAGTTAAGTGAAAATTACCGCAATGCCCTTTTACTATTTCCAGCAATTTTAGTTTAATTTTAATTGTTAATGTTTACATATTAATTAAAATTGCCACATGTCAACCTTAGATAGGTGCTTATTATATCACATTTTAAGATGGTGATCATATGAACATAAATCTATATATATATATATATATATATATATATATATATATATATATATATATATATATATATATATATATATATATATATATATATATATATATATATATATATATATATATATATATATATATATATATATATATATATATATATATATATATATATATATATATATATATATATATATATATATATATATATATATATATATATATACTTTCGTCATTCCAGATTTACTGATTCTAAACATACAAAAAGTTTGTTATGATTAGGGGGTCTTACCCTAAACCACAACCTTAGCCCAAGTGCAGATACTTACTATAATATATAAACCATCTCTCATGTTCGTTAGAAGATCCCAATGCAACCCTAAGTACCCCAAACAACCCAAAACTTAAAAAGAAAACAGGCTGAATTCAAAACTGTTTTGACCTCCGACTGTTGTAACCTATTTTTGAGCCACTTCCCGACCTCCAATTTAGTTCTAGTTTCTTGCATTGAAAAGCCACTTAAATTATCTTTTCAGGGATACTTGGATCGTAAAATAAGAGTTTGTAGAACTCCCAATATGACAAAAACAATTGACTCAAAATTCTGCCCAGTTTTTAAAAACGGGTTTAACAAAATCAACCTCATTAATTAACACTAATCCCTCTAATTACAAGCCCTAATTTATGTAATCATCATATTATGATTAATATAATATTAATTTACTGTTTTTAAATTAACCCTAACCTAAATCCATCATATATGATTAAAGAAAACATAAAGAAACAATTTAATTAAAAAGGATTATGAAGGTTTACCTTTGATTTAATAGAAGATGAAAAAAACTATAAAAACCCTAAAACACTCTGTGAAACCGTCGACCTCTTTTTTTCTCCAGGTTTTATGACTTTTGTTTAGTAATAAACATTATATAGGATGTGATAACCCATTCCTAGCCGAACCCAAAAACCCCTTTCCTTTTTTTCTCCTTTTTTCCTTTTTTTCTTCCTTTTCTTGCGTCCAAACCGACTTAAACCCTCCTTAATTTCGTTTTTTTTAATTTATTATAAATATATGTATTAATAACATTACCTTAATTTTTCTTAATTTATTTCAGCTCCTAAAGCCTCCAAAACCTCAAAACCGTAAAACTAGTCAAATTTACGCGTTTTACCGTAAAAGTCATAAAATATACACTTTTAAAAAAAATCTCAAATTTTGAAATAAACTTTATAACTAAGTCCTAAATGACTTAAAACCATCCCGAAAAATATCCATATGACTAATTACCTCATCTGAGGCCTCTAAATGCTAAATCGTAAATCGTAAAAATACGATTTTCAATAATACATATACGTATACGTAAAACCACTAAATAACACCATTTCACTTCATAGTCACTACCATGTGAGCTCATGAACATGAAATCATCACACATCGTTTCACTCACAAGGTACCCCGTACCGGAAACGATATCCAACCCACAATCTATACACACCAATTAGCACATAAACACGTAAAGACACTTAACTAGCACAAAATAAAACTAAGTGACGAACCTCAAAACCAAGGTTGTCACATCACTCCCTCCTAATAGAAATCTCGTCCCGAGATTTACTCCTTAGGATCAAACACAAAACAACAAATCACACGAGGATACTTGTTCTAAATGAACTCCTCTCATTTCCACGTGAACTTTAGTTCAAGTTTCAAAATACCACATATACAAACCAAAAATAATTAAACTCATTGCCAAACTCCTGACCTCACAGTCAATAAATCTCACAAATGACCTTTGATAAAACAAAGACTCTTATTAATACAAGTCCCGAATAACCGTGCATGCAAAATGCATTCTCAAACAACCTTTACCAATCTCAATACATGAAATGTATCATGTATACCACTAAATTTCCCCCACGTAATTCTATGCTCATAAGCTACTGGTCCGATCTTTCCAAAGATCATAAATGGACCTACAAAACTCTACATCAACTCCCTTTAGTCTGTACCCCAAACTACTTAAAAATTTCCAATTTCCTTACAAAGTGACCTATGACAGTCTTTCACATATCCATTAGTTCTTCCGATCCAAATCAACTTATGTTCTATACACATCATCAAAAGGACGGTTATCTCAGTTAGACCAAGCCCTTCGTCCCTATGGCACATCACACCTATAACTCCTCATCCATTCGATTATCGATACTAAGCCTCCCAAACAATCAGTATAGGTCAGTGCCATTTCCTTTTCCACACTACGACAACATTAGCCTACGTTGTGCTTTATTCTACTCATTAGGCTCTACCAAAGTTTTACCTTCGGTTCCTATCTCGACCTATTTCATTCATGCTTCGCTTCTATACACACTTCCTTCTTCTTCCTCAACTCCTACCATACATCACGATGTGATGCTTCCCTTCGTTTCTTCCCTTGCCATAATCCTTCATAAGGCACTCCATACATATTAGGCTAACCTTTATGCAAAACCCTCATTTCCATCACATCCGTACGCAATCCTTCCAACTTCTCAACCACGTGACTTCTCATTCCTCTTGAAATATGAGATGAATTAGTCAGTCTATCGACTATCACCCAATTCTCATCGTACTTATTCCTCCACCCCATTATGTATCCCTTTCACCAACTTCATCCTTAAATCGCTCTTTCTAAGTTACTCCTATCTACGTAGAAAGTATAGTCTACGTCCCTTTTCTCCATACGATTGTCCAAGCCACGCAACATACACGTTGACGCGTTCTCTGATTTAGACAACTCAACTCGTGCAACCTACATCCTTCATCCAAACCACCCTAATACTTCATCCATATAGTTCAAATTTGTCTCAGCTTCACTTCATTCTTCTTATTCCATGTCTTGTCAACCATGCTTGCCTTTCCCAGATGGTACTTGGCCTTGCATATTTTTCTTTCATCACTTAACTCCACCCCTCACCTTTGCCAGATGTTCAATCAAGATGATTGAATATGTGTTGGAGACGTTCATGATCCGTATAGATCATTCACCACGTCTCGTACACCAAATGCCTCTAGCATTCTAGGCAGATATAACAGTCCAGCTCCACTAACCAAGTCTATCCAGTTCTTCCAAATCTTCAGTTCCTGCAACGTATAAGCGATCGCCTTTCTTTGTCGTCCTCGTACGCGTCCAAGTCCTTGCTCCACGTATCGTCATGCTTCGCGAATTCATCCAGTCCTTCCGATAATGCCAAGATCGGCTCACTATCCAATCCACCTCTTCAGCCTCCAAAATGCTTCCTCATCCTTCTTCACTTCGCCCCTTGCTGGTTCCATGATATGCCATCATCTCTAACTACTCATCATGGTAGACTTAATACTAAAACTCACACTTGAAAATCTCACGTATAATTCCACTCCAAAACCAACACATACTTCGCCTCACTCTCCTTCTTAGACTTTGAGTAGATCAAGATGTCGTCGATGCTCCCGATGACAACTCGTTTATACACGTTCATGCACAATCGGTTCATTGACTCCATGAAAACCGCTAGTGCTTTGGCGAAACCAAATGCATAACCGTAAACCCAAAGCGTTCATACAACATCCTTAGCAGTTTCAACTATGTCCTCCTTGCACCCTCTCTTAGCGACAATACGAATAAATTCCTACCTCGTTCTACTTGCAAAATTCTACACGCATTTTTAAGATCGGTACTTCCTCTCGTTGGACCACTCAACCTCTTTCCTCATCCAATCTACTACTAAGCAACTCAACTTCTATCCGGCATTCCTTGCAATTTCTAACAGCTCTTGTTTTTAAATCACTCCATCAACAATTTGCCTTGGAAAGGCATTAACTACAACTCCTCTCACTTCTCCTACTTGCTCTATTTATGGTTCTACCTCACGGTAATAGGCAAACCTACTAAATTTCAGGAAATTTTCGGAAAACTTACATACCCTACGAACAATCATAAATACCTTTGAGGTATTGTATCCCCTTCCAACACTCTCTATGGCGCGTTACTTGTGCTAGTATCCCATAAATCTCTATTCATCTCCTTGGTACTCCTAAGAGACCTCATGACCACATTAGTTCGTCTACGAACTTCTTTCCTCCCCACTAAGAGTATTCCGACCGTTCTCTCATGGTCACCTACTTAAGCGTGTAGGCGCGACCAAGTCTTTCATATGACTACCTCAACGCTCCCGAACAATACGAAACCAAAACTACATCCTGAATCCATCAGATATGATCAACAAATCAAACCAACGGATAACTAACGACATTTCACGTGCACCAGTTAAAACAAGTCAAAACAATGAGACTCGAAATAAAACTCAAACCCAAAACGTGTATCAATTCAAAATGACCTATGACAACGAAAAATAATCCAAAAAACACCCAATGGCAACCAAACATATTACGCCCCGCGACATATTATTTAAACCGTGCAAAAGATCGACTTTTCCAAAAGAATATATATCTTTTTTTTATTATTATTACCTCCCACATCTATGTGACTCAAACAATATACCAACAACCTTCTAGGCGATCTCAAAACTCAACCCAAAGACTAGGTATCCCGTGCACCCCAAATAAAAATAAAATACTATTCAAAACTCAACCTTGAACCCGACACTTGTACAACAATTCCGACCAGTCCACTGACCTCCCATGACTATACTTTCTGAATATTTGAAAAGTACGTTCTGAGTACATAATTTTTGGCTTTTGAATCACTCAAAAAGCTCTAAAAACGAACAAGTTATGACCAAAACAGTTTTATACTAGTTGTTTTAAAAAACTAAAGAATAAACTTAGTGATTAATGTAATCCTTTTAAATGACACATATAATTGTATGTGAAATCTTCATAAACTCAATTAACCTTGTATAAATAATTATAAATGACATAAATCGGTCGAACTCAATTATATAAACTATGTAGGTAGAAAGAAATTTTTACTTTGCTTTATTTCAAAGAAAGTCTTTTAGAATTTGAAATATGTAAGTGTTGATTAAAAAGAAATCTTATGTTACATCTTGTTTCAAACACGACTCCAACACCTTACCCTTATTTTACCGAATACAACCAACCATCTAACTCAATATATACCGACCAAAAGAAATGCAAGACCCAACACAAAAGATTTCATTATCACAAAAGAAATCCCAAGTTATTTCAATAGACTTGAAACCAAAAACACCATTTTAAAACGTACACGTGAAATACGAAACTCAAAGAATACGCTACCAGACACACTTCAAAAGATTCAAAACATCGTTGGAACTCCATTAAACTCCAGCACCATAAAACACGAGCAAGAACAAGGTATGTTCAAGTTATAATAACTAGTGAACGACCATATACCATAACTTAACACATAGTAGTATATATACATCCGCATATATATACCTATTAAATCACCCAAAACATACTCGTTACTATACATATCAGATCAACCAATCACGTCATACACTCGTTTTTCCATACGAGTAATCCCCATCTCACCATCTCACCATGCCACAACAAGGCGCAAAACCCATCACTAAAACCAGTCCATATCGTGTGATCCCATAATCACACAACATGACTATAACCCAAAACAATAACACACTCAAAAATATCCATATCGTAGGCAACCGTTACATAGACCCATATATTATAAATATACCAATAATCCACATCTCATCATATACAAGCATGTACTAACCCTCTTTCATGCAATCATACTTGAGAACCCATTGAAGTTGTGGTACTTGTATAACTATGTTGGCCACCATACTTATACAATTACCCTTTCCCCAATGCACTCCCTTCTATGATGACACTTATAAGAATCAATACGACATATAACACATAAATCCATCTACTCACATAAGCTCATAACCACATAACCAAATAGGTCCAAAACCCCATCTATAAAAATAACATAGTAAAACTCTTGAATACCGAAATTCATAGTCTAGCTAAAACAACATAGACTAAATCCAAAACGAAAACATAATCAGATATAAGTCATGTCGCCCATAAGAGTGGAAACAGCTTAAAATCCTTCCTACCCATGTACTCCTAGTAACTCGAACCACCACACGATTCTTAGGGAACATGACTTAAACATCAAAAGAAAAATAACATACCTCAGGTATGTAAAATAACTCGACAAAAGATAGAAACTACCATGTACCAAATTATGTACTATAATGTACAATTTAAGCAAAATACGACAATGACTAGCGTGGATGATTATGGTTCAACCAGCACTAGTCACATCCCGAAAAGAAAAATAACATGTGGCTAAGTATGAACATACTATGGTTCAATTCATACTAGTCAAAACATCATAATAAATAACATCCAAACACATCAATTATTATAAAATGCACACATACTCCTATGACGCCTATATGCAGGGACCCTTAAGCTATAGACTAGGCTACGCGACTAGGCAACCTAATTCTCTATAACCATTGGCTCTGATACCATTCTGTCACACCCCACCATGGCGGAATATGGGGCGCGACGTATGGATATCATCACAACATGGCGTGTCTATAGAGATAACTATATGAAATAAGAAATGTCATAAAATGGAGACACAAAGTCATGACAATATCTCATCAAACCCACGAGTCTAGGTATGTAGGTAACAGTCCTACCTCTTACCCAAGACAAACAAATAACATAACCAAACAAATATATGTGTGCCACAGTATCACTTATTAAAATGAACAAATAAAAAGACTAAGAAGGAAACGGGGATATCCTTCTATATGCATTCCTACGCTCTCCAAATCCTAGCCACTTAAGTTCTCATGCCTACCCATAGCATCACCTGAAAGAGACACTAAAACACGTCAACATAAAGTTGGTGAGAGTCATAGGTTTAGACTCCAACGCCATATCAGTTACAAGCTATGAATAACAACCATCAACACAATAACATATGGACAATGTGTTACAAGTATGCATTAACAACTAGCATTCAAGACAAATCAATCATCACAATTCCAAGGCATCACGCCTTACCAACAACCACAATTTCCAAGGCATCACGCCTTACCAACAACCACAGTTTCCAAGGCATCACGCCTTACCAACAACCACAGTTTCCAAGGCATCATGCCTTACCAACAACCACAATTTCCAAGGCATCACGCCTTACCAACAACCACAATTTCCAAGGCATCACGCCTTACCAACAACCATGGTCCCATAGGCGCCCATACACCTATGTACCTATCCCAAGGCCCCGCCTTGTCATTCACCATTGGTCCCATAGATGATCACACTATGTACCTTTCCGATCCAAATCATACACAAACAAGAATCACATAGCAGTTAATCACATAATGTACACACAAGTCCATCTCAAACCTTAAAAACATTCACAGCATCAATTTATAAATAACTCAACACAGTGTCTCTTCCATCCCATCTGGAAGTCAAAATCAACATTAAACATGGGACTATGAAACTCACCTGATTGCTTCTTCACAAGTCCTCGCACTAGCAACAAGCTAACAAACCAAAAACACGCAATCAATACATGAACCAATCACTAAGATGGCTCATCAACCTATGATGGAAATCTAGCCTATTTCCATATAAATACCTCATTGATAAGCTCTAATCACCCCATTACCCTTCCTTAACAAGTCCTTAACTTGGTTAAGTTTAATAACTATCCCGTTCATATTTTACACAAAACAGTCCCAGTTTTTAGGTCTCAAAACTTTAAGTCAAACGCCCACTTAAACATACCCATGGTTTCTGTAAAAGGAATATTCATACCCTTACATATGTTAGCTAACACCTCCCAATTTTACTAACCTTAAAGCTACTGTTAAGGCCCCGATATATATATATATATATACTTTCGTCATTCCAGATTTACTGATTCTAAACATACAAAAAGTTTGTTATGATTAGGGGGTCTTACCCTAAACCACAACCTTATCCCAAGTGCAGATACTTACTATAATATATAAAACATCTCTCATGTTCGTTAGAAGATCCCAATGCAACCCTAAGGCCGCGTTTAGTTGGAAAACATTTTCTATCATTTTCTATTTTTTGTTTTGTAGAAAAAGAGAAGGGATTTCCATCTCCACAAAACACTTGAAAATTTACAAAACGCGTTTAGTTAGAGAAATATGTGTTTATGTTTTCTATTTATCAAAACTAGAAAACATGTTCAAGTGTATTTGTTTTAGGTTTTCGTCAGTGAATTTACGTTTTCTTCGGTAAATTCACGTTTTCGTCATTAAATTTACGTTTTCGTCAGGAATTTTACGTTTTCATCAGTAATATTACGTTTTCGTCAGCAATTTTACGTTCTCGTCAGTAAATTTACATTTTCGTCAGTAAATTCACGTTTGGGTCAGAAAATTTCGGTTTTCGTCAGTATTTTTACGTTTTCGTCAGTAAATTTACGTTTTTGTCAGTAAATTTACGTTTCCGTCAGTAAATTTACGTTTTCATTATTTTAACGTTTACCTGAGTAAATTTAATTTTCGTCAGTAAATTTACGTTTTCGTAAGTAAATTTACGTTTTCGTCAGTAAATTTTACGTTTTCGTCAGACATTTTACGTTTTTGTCAGTAAATTTACGCTTTCGTCAGTAAATTTATGCTTTCGCCAGTACTTTTACGTTTTCGTCAGTAAATTTACGTTTTTGTCACTAAATTTACGTTTGCATCAGTAAATTTACGTTTTCGTTAGTGAATTTACGTTTCCGTTTGCAATTTTACGTTCTCGTTTGCAAACGTAAAAATTTTATTGACGACAAAGTAAATGTACCGACAAAAAGGTAAATTTGCTGACGAAAACGTAAATTTACTGACGTAAACGTTAAAATAATGACAAAAACGTAAATTTACTGACGAAAACGTAAATTGCTGACGAAAACGTAAATTTACTGATGAAAACGTAAGTTTACTGATGAAAACGTAAATTTTCTGACGTAAACATTAAAACAATTATGAAAACGTAAATTTACTCAAAAAAACGTAAAATTTCAGAGGAAAACGTAAAATTTACTGACGAAAACGTTAAAATAATGACAAAAACGTAAATTTACTGACGAAAACGTAAATTGCTGACGAAAACGTAAATTTACTGATGAAAACGTAAGTTTACTTATGAAAACGTAAATTTTCTGACGTAAACATTAAAATAATTATGAAAACGTAAATTTACTGACACACACGTAAATTACTTACGAAAACGTAATTTTACTAACGAAAATGTAAAATTTCTGACGAAAACGTAAATTTACTGACGAAAACGTAAAAATACTGACGAAAATGTAAATTTACTGACGAAAACGTAAATTGCTGACGAAAACGTAAATTTACTGATGAAAACGTAAGTTTACTGATGGAAACGTAAATTTTCTGACGTAAACATTAAAATAATTATGAAAACGTAAATTTACTGACAAAAACGTAAATTACTTACGAAAACGTAATTTTACTAACGAAAATATAAAATTTCTGACGAAAACGTAAATTTACTGACGAAAACGTAAAAATACTGACGAAAATGTAAAATATTTGCGAAAACGTAAAATACTGATGAAAAAGCAAAATTTCCAACGCAAACGTAAAAATAAAGAGAAAATTAGATATTTTATGTTAAAAGGAAAACATGGAAAACAAAAAAAAATTGTTTTCTTGTTTTGTGTATAAAAGGGGAAAATAGGAATTTTGTGTTTTGTAGAGATATTTTCTGGAAAATGATGATTTGAACGCGTTTTCTATTTTTCTTGTTTTCTAGAAAACATTTTGTGGAAAACAAGGTGTTTTCCATCCAACTAAACGCACCCTAAGTACCCCAAACAACCCAAAACTTAAAAAGAAAAGAGGCTGAATTCAAAACTGTTTTGACCTCCGACTGTTGTAACCTGTTTTTGACCCACTTCCCGACCTCCAATTTAGTTCTCGTTTCTTGCATTGGAAAGCCACTTAAATTACCTTTTCAGGGATACTTGGATCGTAAAATAAGAGTTTGTAGAACTCCCAATATGACCAAAACAATTGACTCAAAATTCTGCCTAGTTTTTAAAAACGGGTTTAACAAAATCAACCTCATTAATTAACCCTAATCCCTCTAATTACAAGCCCTAATTTATGTAATCATCATATTATGATTAATATAACATTAATTTACTGTTTTTAAGTTAACCCTAACCTAAATCCATCATAGATGATTAAAGAAAACATAAAGAAACAATTTAATTAAAAAGGATTATGAAGGTTTACCTTTGATTTAATGGAAGATGAAAAAAAAAACTATAAAAACCCTAAAACACTCTGTGAAACCGTCGACCTCTTTTTTTTCTCCAGGTTTTATGACTTTTGTTTAGTAATAAACATTATATAGGATGTGATAACCCATTCCTAACCCAACCCAAAAACCCCTTTCCTTTTTTTCTCCTTTTTTCCTTTTTTTCTTCCTTTTCTTGCGTCCAAACCGACTTAAACCCTCCTTAATTTCGTTTTTTTTAATTTATTATAAATATATGTATTAATAACATTACCTTAATTTTCCTTAATTTATTTCAGCTCCTAAAGCCTCCAAAACCTCAAAACCGTAAAACTAGTCAAATTTACGCGTTTTGCCGTAAAAGTTGTAAAATATACACTTTTAAAAAAAATCTCAAATTTTGAAATAAACTTTATAACTAAGTCCTAAATGACTTAAAACCATCCCGAAAAATATCCATATGACTAATTACCTCATCCGAGGCCTCTAAATGCTAAACCGTAAATCGTAAAAATACGATTTTCAATAATACATATACGTATACGTAAAACCACTAAATAACACCATTTCACTTCATAGTCACTACCATGTGAGCTCATGAACATGAAATCATCACACATCGTTTCACTCACAAGGTACCCCGTACCGGAAACGATATCCAACCCACAATCTATACACACCAATTAGCACATAAACACGTAAAGACACGTAACTAGCACAAAATAAAACTAATTGACGAACCTCAAAACCAGGGTTGTCACATCCAGAGATAGAGTTCATAGGTTCAGAGATCTCTGGAAATTTGGTTCAGCGACCGGGTTCACTGGTGAACAGTTTAGCTGGCTGGGGGTTTGCTCAGTGACAGGTTCACAGGGGTCTTGTGACAGCAGTCCAATCTTTGCTTTTTGGGAGGTTCAGACAGGGACAGGGGTCCTGAAAAGAGGTTCGCTATCTTGGGGGGTTTATGCAACTAGGTTCGCTGATGAAGGGTTCAGACACAGGGATCAGCGACCAGTGGTACACTCAGCGACCTGGTTCATCATAATGATCTGAGCTGGAAGGGTCCAGTGACTGGGTTCAAACTTGTGGACCAGTGACAGCGGTATAGTGATTTGGGTCCAGCGACTGAGCTCGGTGACAGGCTCATATGGGTCTGGGGTTCATCTCTTCAGTCACCTAGGATCTCTGGGGGGTCAGTGACATATGAACCTTTATCATCTTATTTGAAGCTTGATATACAAACACCAGTACATTGTCAGTTTTATCTTCAAAACTGAACACGTTGTACCGATTCCAGCTTTTCTCTATACTGATTATAAACATCATCCCAACAACACATCTTAAGTATAGTCCCTGATATAAACAATCATCTTTGACCCACTGATTTTTCCGATGAGTACGCATCGATTACCATCGCAGCTCGAGGTTCTTTAACCATACCACATCAATAGTTATTTCTACACTCTTTGTTGCATCGGTACTTTACCAAAGCACCTTTTGAACCAACCGTTTTCATCACACGAACACCAAACATCAGCCTTGTATCAACTTATACAAGAGGCAAGCACATCTCAGTGCTCATGACTTATCCCATTTACCCATCTCATCATCATCTTTTCTATAAAAAATCAACCAATTTTTTTGCTCAACTTTAAAGCTGATACAAATACCTTAAGACCAACAATAATCCCAACGAATCAAAAATTCGTTTACCCCTATCATAAACCAAAACAACCAATTTTCACTATTAATTAAATCCCAATAGCAAACTGTTCCAACATCAACCGCAATAATAACTCAATTAATCTTTTTAACCCTTTTCATATCGAAAACACATATCGAACAAACTGCAACCAACTCTTCAAAGAACAATCAATCTTAATTGAACTCCATCCCGCGGCCAAGAGAATGGAATCCATCACGTCTTTCTTGATTTGATTCTTTGAGTTGATGGATTTGAGAGTGATTCATTTGTTTTTTTGTTTTATAATCGGTGGAGTGTTTTTGGGTGGTTTGATATATGAAGGGGGATTTGGGATAAGCAGCAGTGATTTATTGTTTTACACATTGGAAGATTTGATTTGGTGTTTGTGAATTGGTTATGTAATTCGTGGATTTGGATGTGGTGATGATTATAGGTTTTATGTGAGATTTGAGATGACGTGTGTGGTGTTTGATAATATAGATCCGGTTGAGTGTGATTTAGGATCTATATTATGAAAGTGAATCTGGGATTTATGAGATGTGGATTTTTTATGTGACAGTGGAATAATTTAGGGATATTGGTGTGTCGGTGGTGGTGGGCTTGGTTGGTACGAGGATAAGATTTGGTGGGTATTAAATTAATAGTAGTCAAAATATCAGTGTTTTCTCCCCCTCAACAAACTGCTACTGCTATTGCAATTTTTATGAACATACTAATGATTTTGACTATACTAAAAAACATGTTATTAGCAGCCATTCGAACGATCTGGATAGAGAAAATCCAACCCGCTCTGATACCAATTGTTGGTCCACTAATCTTGTGCATATATCGAATCTAAGAAGATCTACAAAGAACAATGTGCACAATTAACCAATTGACTAACTAATAACACAAGCTTGTACTTTTCATCGTTTGTATATCTTATTAATAATGAATCAACAAATATACAAGTGTTGCCCGTTTGTTTGCGGAATAACAACCGGGCGATGATTAAAAACTTAACTCCCATTGTTACAAGAAAGGAAAGAACCAATGGGAGGAGGAAATCCTAACACTAACACTATGTGTATTTTGACGGTGGAAATCTCTAACCATCTCTAACCAATGAGACCACTATATATAGTGGGAAATTGAAGCTTCCTTTGGAAGCTTCAATAAAGTCAAGTAACCACCGTGTACTTTGTATTCTTCATTTTTCACCCAAGGAAGTTCTCACTATGTCTTCAGTGTAAATACTTCAGGTCTTCATGTCAGAGATGGTTTTCAGGGAGTTAGTGAGTCATTGTCATTACTCACTAACTCCATCATCCTGATCCGGTTCTTATCTTCACTGGCTCATATTCGCTGCAATAGTGAAGAAGTCTTTGTGGACTTCTATGAACATCTAAGGATGACTCGGAAAACTTACTTGAGTTTACCGACCTATAAATACTTAGGGTATATTTCATTCAAATCAGTACAGGGACAATTTAGGCTCTAAATTGGCCCAACACTCTAATACCACTTGTTGTACAATACCAACAATAAACCCGAAGTTTGATATCGCGGAACCGCTAGCTCGCAAGTTGTATCGAGCACAAGTAGCGAACACGAGAGACTACAAAGAAGCGACAAGTATACGCATACGGTATACCCTCAAACCCCCATTTATTAAAGAACCATAATAAATATTACAATGAGGAAGAAGAATTCAGTGAACTAAGATCCTCCCCTCATTACAATTTATATAGATGAGGGGGTAGGCACCTCATTAAGTCAAATAGGAAACTTCCTATAAACCAACTTAAGGATGTTAGCCTAAATACTTCCTAATACTAGTCTATTCCTATACAAAGTACACTTAAGTCCCTAAACTATATTTAAGTTTACTCCTAAATTCCAACAAACTCGAAAGATCACGCCTTTTAGAGTAATAGCCACAAACTCTTTTGCCACTAAGCCACCTTTCGCTTTGTGAAACACTAACTTTTATCAAAATGGTCGAACATGATACTGTTAAGAGTTGAAAAATGCACACACGGAGCTGAGATGACTAAAGAAGAAGTATTAACATACCAACATAGAGTGTAATTTCAGAGGCCGGTTTTGTGTACGTCCGAGACCGAACTCGTCTGTTGAGTGAGCCAAGGCCTAACACTATCAAAGGGTGAGCAAAGGCTTAACACTATTAAAGGTTAGTTTCCTTTTAACAAAATTGATTTCATACACAGACAATTATATGTCCCACTACCAACCAATATAAGGACCAACAAACGTTGTTTAAAAACGGTTTAGTAACTGAACCCGCATTTGGGTGGGTTACATCACTATTATAATATATAAAAATTAAATTATGTCGCACATATGTATAATTTACATGCTTTATTTGTAAAAGACACAGTAAAATTCAAAACTCGGTCGGGTCTCGAGAACCAGGTTTACTCGGGTCAACTCAAAACTAGCTGGTCTAACCATGTTTCGAAAATGTGAAACCATGTTTAGTTTGTCTCTATTTTTTGACCGAAAGCGCTTGATTGAACTGGATTTGGTTTATTTCAATCGAATAAATGCCTAACACCAAAGTACGTTTTACTAAACACTAAAGTACATTTTAGTAAATACAAAATTACATCACTAAAAATGTATCTATGTTGTCTTCATCCCTTTAATACTAGCATCCACGAACTCTGCGTTGAACATACCAAATTCAGATGACTTGTACCTTTAAGCCTTAGTTGTCTGCTTTGCTAAGAAACCTGGAATTTCAACATCTCTACATCTCGGAGTATCTTTCAAAATATTTCACAATGACGAAATCAAAACTGAGTACCTGTTTCAACTTGATTGTCAAGAAGTTTCTTGTTAAAGTAATCTTCATCTCCGAGTCCACTATCTTGCCCACTACGCTTAACATTATTGTAGACTCCACAAAATCGAACACATGCCGCACGAAATCGGCTTCCATTTCCTGTTAATAGAATTTTATGTTCGCTTACCATACAAATTTGTTTTGCTCTCAAAGTACTGCAAGATTGCAGTCCAAAATCATCGTCATCTCTCTCGTTTCTCTTCACGCTGCTCTTGGAAATAAATACCCACGCTCCTCAGTGTTCCATGTAAATTTCCGAGGTGCGTCAATGTTTACATGCAGCTTCTTTTGGCGGGATCAACTCGCCCTTGATTTTGGTTTTGATCGTGAGCCGATAACTTCATCAACATTTTCTTGAAAAGAATCGGTTTGTTGCAAAGATTCGGTTTTTGAAAAGAATCGCTTTGTTTAAAAGAATTCGATAATTAGGATGAGTACAAGTATTTGTTTGGAAATGCATGCACGAGAGGCATGGACGGATTTATAGGTGGTTGTGATCTATGACGGAGCCATTAGGGGGGCCAGAGGGTTCTGTGCCACCCCTTACCGGCTAACTAGTTCTCCTTTTAACTTGTAGATGACCTCCGAAGACCACCTTAAAAATATGTGAGAGGTACCATAATACTATATTAAAGAGGTGTGAAAGAATAAAAGAGTGTAAAACATAAAAAAGCTATGTGGGATAATGGTCAGACATGAGCTTATCGGAGAAGACGATATAAAAGATCAATATACCTTTTTGCATAAAAAAGTGGTTAGCTTTGTGTGCGAGTGAATTTATTATTATTGACTAGTCAAATAGTTGTCACTTGCATAGAAAAGCACTTTTTTTCTTCTCTTTTTTATTTTCCTAGTTTTGCAATTTTAGACATCTTGATACTTAACTCCAAGTTACCTCGTACATTTTGTTTCCTCGTCAAATTCAAGGGAACAATTAAGCAAGATGCTTGATCAGAATGTTTACATTATGCAATTCATGTACATCTTTTGAATCAACAAGATTCACAAAACAACCAAATTAGAGAAATGATTTATCTTTGTCACGCAACCCAAAAAAAATTTCAACAAATTTATATACATTCTTAAAAGTTATCAAATTTGAACCGATGCTAATCAAATTTTACCTTTGCTCTAATCATTTTGTAATATATTTCATATAACTTGTCGAGAAAGGATATCAAAAAAACAAATGTGAGTATGTCACATGATTCGATTCGAACTTTAATCTAGATTCTAACTTAAGATTTATATGTTACAAAATCCTGGCTCCGTCTCTATAACACCCCACTTTGATAAGTGGATCGTCACGTGTATTTATGGCGTGTCATCAAAGCATGCAAGGTAATATGTAATAAAACATACATGACCATAAAAGAAAAACCAGAATCAAACATCGGCTCCCAAACATAAACTCAAAAATCTTCATAAAGTAAAATCAATGCAAAAGGAATAGAAGTATAAGGTAGCTCCCATCCGATGCACGTTCGCTAAATGCTCAAGTCCGTCCTTGGGTACCTGTCGTATAAGTCATGGAAAGAAAATACGGTTGAGCAATACGCTCAATGAACGGATATAATGACATGATAAGAATATCTGGAATATAAAAGAAAGATATGGAATACTAAGCTGAACATATATAAGTACTAAAACTGAAAGACTGATAAGTAAAATGCAGCGGAACTGTGTATGTCCTAGAAAACCTGGTTTATAATTTAATAAAACTGATAACTGATAAAGCTGAAAACATATATATATATATACATACATATATATATATATATATATATATATATATATATATATATATATATATATATATATATATATATATATATATATATATATATATATATATATATATATATATATATATATATATATATATATATATATATATATATATATATATATATATATATATATATATATATATATATATATATATATATATATATATATATATATATATATATATATATATTGTATTTTAAGTGCCAAGAGCTTATATAGGTCATGTAATATAACAACTTGTGCATGAATACATAAAGGGGTGACCTCGTCATGCTATTAGAGGGGTGACCTCTAAATAAACTGGGTGGAGGGATCAGCTTCAATGTGAAGGATGTAGAGCACACAGCACATTCACCTGTTAACTATAAACTGATAAACTAGGATGCACCCATTCGCCCCGCTGATAATACTGATTAATGACCAACTGAATAAAAGGGACGCTACAAGAAATTACTCCCTCACAGAGGAGTCATGACACCGGTGCCTCAAGTGTCATGGTTATGGTACCTCCGTAACTAGATGAAACTGGTCATGCATGTATATAAAGCTTAGGCAATTAACATAGTTATCATGGCAAAACATGTAAAGTTTTTATAACATATAACTAGGAAAACAGATGGCTGCAGACGGGAAAATCCTAATCATGCATAGAAAGGAAAGTCCATATTGAAGGACGGGAAATCCGTACCTTTTGTCTAGTAACTGACTGGAGGGAATCGGATGAAACGCCTACTCTGACTTCACAATAGCTACATGAATAAAAGGACATGAATGAGTTGTCTGATTACTGTTTACTTTTACTGATTCTTACTGTTCTTAACTTGCTTTACATCTTCTTGTATTGCTTTAGTGTTTAGAAAACAGAAAAAGAAGACACATCATGTCATCTCGCTGAACCTACTTCGCTATTAGCAGCTAATCGCACTACGAAGAAGATGCGGAGGACGAAGTTGAAGCTTTAAGCCGCTAAGGCGAATAGGACGAATGAAGGCGAGCAAGAAGCAGCTAACTTTACGAAGGATTCCTTTGTGCGATAGCGACGAAGAAGGTGGCAGGTCCGATAGGCGAAGAAAGTTTATAGGCGAACAAAGGCGAAGGGATTGGCATGTATACCCGCTATTCGTTGATAGTTAGAATAGATTCGTAGACCAGGTCGACTGATCCGTTTTCAATTTTGAAAAGTTCGGTTAGGTTCTTAGTAGCAATTGGCGACCCCTTTTTTCTTTTACTTCACAGAGCTTTTCGTCTCCTTGATAGCTGGAAGTTCTCTAAAAGTATGAAAAGTTGGAGGACTTTGTACCATCCATTCCGGTGTGGTTGGATTCTGTTCAACAGCCCAAGGATTTGGAGCGCATCTTTTGTTGTTTCCACTGCTTGAAGTGATTGTTACGACCACGAAGAAACGACAAATCCCGACTACAGATATATAAGTGCCAGAACTGCTAAGGGCATTCCATCCAGCGTAAGCATCTGGATAATCTGGAATGCGGTGTGGCATACCTGAAAGCCTTAAGAAATGCATGGGAAAGAAGGTCGGATTAACCCCGAAAAAAGTGATCTAAAAATTGATTTGACCTAAAGTTTCAGGATATGTTCGACCAAAGATTTTACCTACCCAATAGTGAAATCCTACAAATAAAGAAAAAACGGCTCCCATAGAAGGTACTTAATGGGAAATGTGCAACCACATAATAAGTATCATGTAGAGCAATGTCTAGCCCAGAATTTTCCGGAACTATTCCAGTGAGTCCCCCTATGGTGAACAAAAATATGGACCCTACAGCAAATAAAATGGGTGTTTTGTATTGTATCGAACCCCCCCCCCCCCCCACATGGTAGCGATCCAACTAAAGATTTTGATTCCAGTAGGGACAGCTATGATCATGGTAGCTGCGGTGAACTAGGCACGGGTATCAACGTCTAAGCCTACAGTAAACATATGATGAGCCCAAACAAGAGATCCAAGAACACCTATATTGATCATGGCATAAACGATTAGTGTATAACATGTATTCTCGTATTATTATTATTATACTGTTATAAGTAACACATAACTTTCTAAAAATAGCAGGTTTCTAAAAATAGCAGGTTTCTAAAAATAGAAAGTTTCCAAAAATAGTAAGTTTCCTTAAAAGTATAAGTTACCGCTTAATATTCATAATTTAGAAGTCATAGTGTAATATTAGTAAAGTTTATGTCATAAAAGTACTTTTGGCTAAAACTGATTATAACTAATAATTACGCATGATTATAGATTATTAATTAATAACATGAAGTAATTATTTATTATAACTTACTTCAGATAAATAATTAAATTAAAGTCTGGTTTTAATTTAATTATAACTCAATAATATACTTTGGTTTATATCATGAATTATTCCTTTTCAAATAATTTACCTAAGTCATGATTAAATTAATTTAATCATACATGAACTAAATCAATTAAATTAATCAAAAGCTTTAAAATAATTAAACGTGTGAACCCGGACCTCAAAACCCGATCCTACCAAGATACCCATCTCGGTCGCACTAAACAATCAACAACAACCCCCAACCGACCCCCAACAGCCGGAGGCTGTGGTGCACAACCGGCGGCCAACCGCCTTGGCTTCTGCCGGGTTGCCACTGTCTGACCGAAGGTTCCCACTGGTTGACCCGGTGTTCCCCCCGTCATGACACAATCACCCACCGAGAGTTACGACTCTCGACTTCCTACTGCTTTCCCACTTTCCCTACTGTTGGGTTTTAGCTTGCGGCTGACAACGACAAACACCACCCAACCCTTGTGGTCTTCGGTTGGGCTAAAACAGAACACACCGAGAGTCCCTTGACTCTCGCTTTTCGTGAAAACACCCAAACCCCCGTCTTGTTTATGCTTATTTCATGTTTAGTTTTTACCCAAACCATACGTTCTTTATATTACAATGATGAATTCGGGATTTATAAAAGAAAAGAAGGAAGGTGATTACCGTTATACGTGCTTAGGGATAAGTTTCTAACACACCATCGAATCCACAAGAAAAATCAAAAACCGTCTTCCCTTTTTGGTTTCTTTCTCCTGGCGGCTCCCAAGGGTCCCAACCCTAATTTCTTTGTCTAATATTTGCTAAAATGAAAAGTGTGTGTTGACTATTTCATGTGGTAACATTTCAAAACGGGCTGGGCTTAAAGCCCATTGTTCCCTTTCTTTTCCTTAGCCCAACATAACACACCCATGTTTTTCGATTTCGACTTTTATAACATTTTACGTGTATAAGTACTCGTGTCATGAATTCGTTTTTTAGCTTCTGTAATCATTTTGACATGTATTGTTTATTTTACTGAATAACTAATAATATACGTAATACTTGAATAACACTATCATTTATTATTCTGAATAAATAGTATTTACGTAACGTTTTAATTAGAGCTGAGACTGCGTGTAATTAATGTTCGTGGATCTTATAGCGGGGTTTACAACTCTTCCCCTCGAAAAAGTAATTTGTCCTCGAATTAGAGATAAGATAATGTTGCGGTTTTACAATTCTCCCTCTCTAAAAAGAAAATTTGTCCTCGAATTAAAGGTAAGATAAGCTGATGGAGTTATAAAAGCTGTAAGGACTCAAAAGCTTAAAAAACATGTAAGCTGAAAGGACATGAATGTGACATGACTGAAGAGGACATGGAACGTGACATGGCTGGAGAGAACATGGAACGTAACATGACTGAAAGAACATAACTGAATTATGGAAGTAAAAAGGATGAGAAGTCCGGATGGACTCCTCCGTTCCAAGTGGCTTCCCGCTCGAAACGGTTCCTTCAAAGATCTTGACACAATGAAAATATTGGTCTTAATGACCCTGTCCTGACGATGCTGAAAAGTTTCTGGTTCCATACTTGAGATGAATTTTCTGAATCTGATCGAATGAATAAGCTATAAGATGTAGGATACATGAAACGATGCGTACAAATAAATGAAAAGATGACTGATGAGACTGCTTTTATACATATTCTCATCGTCCAAAACGGGCTTAAAATGGTAAAAATATCATAAAAAGTGCTATAAATATGCTTGTGTTTGCTCAATGTGTATTTTAGGTACGGATATCGGGAAAATGACAAAAGATCACAAGAATCAATCAAAAACGAATACGGGAAACGAAGCCGCACAATGAACCAGACCGTAGTGTTGATTTTCCAAGATAAAGTCCTTGAAGAATTGAAGATTGTACAAGAAAGGTCCTTCATCATTGAAGAAATGACACTTTATTCCCTTGTATATTCATAAATACAAGTTTGGTCCCTAAATTTGTCAAAATTACAAAAAGGATCCTCAACTTTGAAGAATTGGGAAGAATGGTCCTTAAATAATGAAGACTTGTCAATTTTAGTCCTCACCAAAGTCAAGAATACAAGAAAAGACCTTCAAAGTTGAAGATATGTCAAGTATAGCCCTTCAAAAATAAAAAAATGGCAAAGTATACCCTTGGAAATACTTTGCAAAAATATTTGTGGCCAAACTATAAAGTTTGAAACTTCTTTACAAAGGGAAATCTTCCAAAGATGTATATGCAAACAATTGGAAAAGAGAAGGGCTAAATCTGGGAGACAGGGATACTAACCTAGACCAACCACAACGTGACACCTCACTCACTCACTCCGATCTACCAATCAGAACCCACCAAACTTACACCTCACCATCCCACTATTATTTAAACTTTTCAAATGAATTAGTTTAATAATTTTGGCGGTTAACATGTTAATCACCCTCAAACCGGATCAAAATACACACTATTCACCTATAAACCCTAATCCACAACTTGTTCAAAACAAAGGGGTTTTTGTTAATCCTTTCCAGTTTAGTGATTAACCATTTTCTTAACTCAACCCTACCCCAAGATTCGATCCCAGCTCACCCATGTGAGCTGTGGACCCCTCCCCTGCACCAATAACATTCTTCTTCAACAAAAAGCCAAACCCAGGCCAGTACATCAACGGTTTAGGGAGTTTTCTTGAAGGCAACTCAATTTTGGACGTCTGGGATCATTTCCACAGCTAGCATCACCACTACACAACAAAATCATCACATGGGCTTGAAGACTTATTCCAAATCTACAAGGGAATTATAGGAAATTCAAGGTTTGCTAGTTTCTATTCAGTTCTAGAATCTTTGTAAGGCTCTATATAAAGCCATTAGATCCATAGCTTAGTTTTTTGTTCTTGGTTTTCTAAATTTTGGTCCTGACTTGTAATTCCCGTTTTTCTTATTAATGAAAACTGAGGTGTTGATTGATGACAAGAAACCAAGTGCAATTTTACTCTTATTGTTTGTTTGAGTTACTTTGCAAGAAAACCGTTTTAGTTTAAAAAGCTTGTTCTAAAAAATTTCAGTTTTATTGTTCTTTTTCTCTCAAGTTCATTACACCTTTCTGAAGTCTTTGGTTGAGAAAGAAGGTCCCTTTTGATTTGAGTTTGGATTTATGCATGACCATAGCACCATGATTGAGATAATCAGGGTGTAGTGGGTACATAAGTTTGGACTGTAAAACTTGTGAGGTTGTTCAAAGTCACCAAGGCTTGCTTATCTTTATTGTGCTAACCACTTTAATCTTTGGGAGAAGCTTGTTTAATCAAGTGTTTCACAAGATTGAGTTCTTCATTCTACTTGTTTGTGTTTGTGTTTGTGGTTTTGTGATTTAAACAGGTACATTAATCATCTCCATCACTTGGTGTAAGGTTCTACTGTAGAACCACAACAAGCACCACCATCAGATCCAGTCAAGACTCCTTGGTTTGAGCCTAGTAGTTGGCCAAATCCAAGGAAGCATTGCTGGCCTTGCTTGGATGTTAAGCAAGGTAGGTTCACCCCTTTCGCTCTTTTGTTTTAAGATTTCTGCTTAAAATTGCATGTTAAGTGAATTTGTGAAAAGCTGTTATTTGGTTGTTTTTGGTGCATGAAACTGGTTTCTTAGATCATAATAGTTATAGACTAGTGCTTATATAGGTTGTTTTAGGATTGATAAACAAAAAGTCTTTGAAAAAAATGGATTTCAGTTTTTAAAGGGTGTTTGGATTTGCATGTTTTGTGAGTGGTAATAGAAACTGAGTAGGTATTAAGGGTAATACTTGTGTTTGTTCAACTGATATGGTGTAGGTAAGCTGTTTTTTGCATAACTTGTGAAATAATACACTTGAACTGAATCTCTGCTAAAAACAAGGTTGTTTTGGGTGTTTATGAACTGAAATTTGGTCACTAGTTAGATATCATGTTTACCTAGGGTTGTATGTTTTTAATCTTTGACTATTGTATGCTAGATTGATAGATTTCATAGACCAAAGTTCATCAGTTGGTCATTTGCATCAGTAAGAATACAACAGGCCTAGTTCTTTGCATATCTGTGTCTATATTGATTAAACTATATCAATTGGTGGTGTGATTTGTGTTTTCATTGCTTGATTATGACTCCCTACAACTCACTGGTTGTAGGGGTGCCTTGATTGTCCAAAGAAACCAACTGAAACAAGCTCTAATCAACATTTTCATTTCAAGCAGTGGGAACTCCTTTCCTACTGCTGCTTGCCACTGATAGTGTTAATTCTAGGTCAGCTTATCAATAAGCTATTCTAGCTTATTTCTTTGTGCAACAACTTCAATTTTGTAACCAATCTTACTCATTTCATCTAATTGGCTAGTCTGGAAAGTTATAGCTTTTGGCTTAAAGATTTTACTAGAAAACAAACTCCTTTGTCTTTTTCCAAAGTGCTTATCAACTCATTCTGCTTATTTGGCTGTGGTGATTGGATATTTTGTGATTGATTTGTCTTAATTAAGTGATTTAAAACATTCTACAAGTTGAATCAGCCTAGAACTCAAAAACGACTATTTTGTCGTTTTCTGTAGAGAGCTTTGGCTTATTTCAGGCTTATTTATTGAGCTTTTTCAAATTTTCTTTTTATAAACAGCTTTATAGTCACAAGAGAAGGATGTGTGTAAATTTTCAGCATATGGCATTAGCTTATGGCTTAATGGGCCAAAAAGCCCATTAAGAATAAGCTTAGTGCTTATTAAGCTGTGATAAGCTTACTTTCAGCTTTTGGGCCTTTAGAGTTTTTTGTTTAAAATCAAATTTTAAGCTAAACTGGAAATTTTGAGCTTATTTGGTTGACTTTTATCTTATTGGGCCAAAAAGCCCATTAACTTGGACTGTTTTTTATTTTGGCCCATTTGAGGGCCCAGTAGGGGTACTTAGGTCATTTCATTTTCATTTTCTGTTTAATTAAGTTAAAATAAACTAGTTTGCAAGTTTTTAGAATTTTATATAAATTTTGAATTTTTAATATTATTTTAATATTTATTTTTCGTTTTTAATCATTTTAAATAGTTTTAATAGGTATTAAATTTTGGAAAATACTTTTTAGTTTAATTAAATTATTTTTGAGGTTTACAAATTGAAAATTATTTGGGCTTTTTATTAATTTATTTGATTTTTAGGGCTTTAATTAGCATTATAAAATTAAATATTAATTAAATAAAAGGTTTGAAAAAGTTTGATCATTCGTAAACTCTAATTGGATTTTTAGGAATTTATTGTGATTTTCTAGGATTTTTTAGAGTAATTTTTAATTTCGTCACGTTTTTACGTTTTACGTTTTATCATTCGTCGTAGTTTAATTTTAATCGTAACCGTCATCATTTTCATTTTTCCTTCTTCTCATTAATATTAATCTCAAAAACCATCAAGTTTAACACACACATTAATCCTCCTCGAGAACGAACTCACAAAAGGGGCATAAGGGTGTTGATTTTCCTAAATCAATTCCTTTAATACTTACCGCTTTTACGCCTTTTTTCTAAAGGGTGTAATTTTACTACTATTATTTTGGCGCCGCTGTCGGGGAAGAGTGTTGTGTTAAGTTTGAACAAATTTGTTTTTGATATTATCCATAATTAGTATTTGTGTGATTAGCACTTTAATCATACGTATTATTACTATAGTGTATACGTATAGTATTACTATAGTGTATACGTATAGTGTATACGTATAGTATTTGTGTGGTTTTCGTTGTTTTTGTGAATATTATTACTATAGTGTATACGTATCACAATAAATCCACAATATCTCCAAAAGCGTGAAAACTCAACCTTAATTGGGATTTCATCACTCAATTATGGTATTCGAATCTAAAGCAAAAGAAAAAGGCAAAATTGATAATTACTTTCGAGAAGCTTAATTTTGATTAACACAAACTATAAGGTGGGTATAAGGCGGTTGTATTTCACGACCTAAGGGAAAAAGGCTCTTAAGTGCTTAGCACCGCCTCGTTTCCCCCGCTTGCTTGTGCGTGTTGAGAGAAAAAGGTCTAATCGAGGGTTTGCCGCCGAAGTATTATCTACGTATTATATATATTTGCTTGGTTTCAAAGATTAAACCCTCTTGAACGTTTTGGTCTTCCACCAATGTTCTAAAGTCATCGAAGGCGTTCACTCAACGTGATCGTTTTCATTCCTTGAGGATCCTTTAATCGAGAAATCGATTTGAGGGGAGATTTGTAGATTTGTGTAGGTCTACGTTTTCTAAGGATTAGGCATGTTATGAATTATCTATTGAGATGGATGGAGAAATGGAAGAACTAGAGAGAGAAAGGTAGAGAGAGAGAGAATGAAAGAAATGGTTGATTAATGAAATGTGTGTGTGTACATAAAGTGACCAACCCCTCCTAACATGCTAGGAGGGGGTTTATATAGCCCACCCTACATGTGGGCTATATGGACTATACTGGATCACGAGCCCAATATCATTGGAGTGACCGATCCTTTCTAAATACGTAAAAACGTATTTCCAACAATCTCCCCCAAAGGGAAGTCACTCCAAGTTACAATGTCCTAAATAGTCTATAGCTCGTGATCTATGCTAACAATGATGTGATCGAGACTTTCCTTAGAAAAACGTATTTCCAACAATCTCCCCCAAAGGGAGGTCACACCATTTTACAAAATCTTAAACCTAGCATACTATGCTTGAGTCTTCGATCTTGTTCTTGTGAATATGCTGATGAGATCTTTGACTTTGGTCTTGAACATGTGTCCTTGCTTTGACCTTGTGCATTCATCACTTGTGATATTTGCCTCCTCGTGACTTCATGTTCCACATACTTATACTTTTATAAATTCTTGAAAGCTTCAGAGTTTGATACAGCAGAAGACTTGACTTTTAGACTTTCTTGAATTTGTTGAAGTATTAAGTGCATGCAGTATAAGCATGTGGTGACAACTTCTTCTGGATTGTACACCGCAATGCCACCTTCTTGTTACGCTGCATAAGACAGTTAGCAACAAAACATATACACGGATGAAATGGCCTTGAACATTTCATTCTAGTTCGGTAGCATTTTACCTCCGGTCGGTGAAGATCGTTGGACGATATAAAATATCGTACTTGTGACAGGTAGTTTCAATTAAGAACCTCCTTGACAAGATTTCGCGGGTAAACCCGTTCTCTTTATTCGACCGTCCAAAGCTGACTGCGAACATAAAGAGTGAATCATTTGGATAATAATATCCGCATGATTTGAAGCCGTCAATTCATGTTCCTGGAACAAGTGAAATTCAATTAAGAACCGCACCATCGTTGCTTTCCAGCTGTCACGATCTTGATTCGCATATAATCTTGCAAGTTACCTACCAAGTGCTGTTTGAGGTTAACACTAGAAGGATTTCCACTCATCACTGTGAACACTAAGGTATCACTCTGAGTGTTCTGGCAAGATCACTAAGATATTGCGTAGAGGCCTGGAACGTGTTTAAATTCATTTAAGAATTAAACCACTGTTGCTTTCCAGTTATCACAAGTTTGATTCATAAAGAATCGCACAAGTCACCTACCATGAGCTTTTTGATATTCGCTCAAGAAGGATTTCCGTCGTCATTGTAAATACTTTCGTATTACTCGGATGTTCAAGCAAGATCATGAAGATTTTGCGTAGGACTCTTAAGATCTTTCTTACTTTTCACAGTGTGTGAGGAAGCAAGGAAATATGAAAGTGTGTCCTAAGAGATATTTGATGATCTCAAATGGCTCTAGACTCAATCGTGCATTTTGGATTTTTAGTGATCGGAGGCTGGAGAGGAGTGCCACCATTTCAATACCAATTTATTCGGAGTGAATAAATCAATAGATAATGTGTTGTCTCCGTGTGATTAAAACAAATATCTTTTAAGAGATATCTGAGTTAGCTGGGATGGGTTGTGCCTTGCATCACTGGGTCCATGATGTATTTCTTCAATATCAAGAATCATTAAACAATGATCTTAATAGCATATGTATTGACCCGGTTTCTGCCTAAGGTTCTAAGGAGGGCTTCTTTCTTTAGACCCTTTATCTTTACAATTCTTTTTCATTCTTCAACCCCTTCAATGCTTACCAATACGTCATAACTAGCACCTTGCTGTGATTGTTCCAGTGCTAACTTAAGTACTTGGTCGGCATTCAGCTACGTTCCAATCTTTCTCCATCTTTCCTAAGGACTACTATTTCTAGCTATAGAATGTCCTTGGGAAGATTCCTCCGGTTCTAGAGGAATCATTGGACTTTAACCTATCCTACCATCCTTATGTCACCACAATCTTCTTCGTCGTGAAATAAAGTTGCGGGTAAGTATAAATCACCATGAAATCCATTTTATATCCAAATCCATTTTGCTCCCCCTTAACATATGCCACGATATTCGAAAACATTTCGCACATGTCGGGATGAGCCAGCACATTAAGTCAAACCATTATTGATCTCAATATTAAATCATATTTTCTCCCCCATATTAAAAATATTAACCCAATCGATGTTTTTAATATCAGTTGATTTAATAGCATTTTAAGAAACTTTGGGAAGAAAAATGCAAATCTAATTATCTTCATGATTTACACAAGCTCCCCCTCAAATTAATGAGGGTGTACTTGAAACGTAAATTAAATACCTTTTAAACACAAGTGTAAGGTATTTATCACATGCAAAGATCATATATGATAATGTATTCACAAGATTAGCGATTTATGAGGTTGGACCTGAATGATGGAGAACATCATATGAAAGAAGCACATGGTTCTTGTTCACGAATGTTGGTCGCCTCATCACGTCTGAAGTTATCTCTTGACTCCATGTGTATGATTGATATCGTTGTCTTGACACCAATATGTGAACTTGGCACTCTCGGCATCAAGGATTCTGAATGCTGGACAATTGCTCCCCCTCAATTGTTGACTCGTGTTCTATTAAAAGAGCTGTAGTCGCCATTTGAGTAGTCGCATCGTCGAGTATGTAGATATCAATTGTAAATTGCTACGGTTGGTGGAGATGATAACTTCATAAAAACAAGATTTCTCTTGTTTTAACAAATAAATGCACTGAAACGTACATATATCCGTGTTAGATTGTGTTATAAAGTAAACACAATCCCTTACATGGTTATAAAGTAAACCATGCCCGAGAAAGTTAATTCCCGTTGTTGAGTCAAAGCTTTTCGGTGAAATGCTTGACTTGAATATGAAAAGCGGGTTACTATCTGAAATAATAGCAAACCATTTTGAGCATGTTTTAAAACATTTGGACTTTTGCTCGAACTTTATTTACAACCTCGTGTCATTATTGAATGACATTTCTAGTATCGTAAATATTATTGATTCCAGAAGACATGCTCTTTTTATCAAAAACATTTTTGAACACACAATTTTGAAAGATTTAGAAAAACCTTTTGAGAAATTCTCGAAAAATTGTGTTCAATGTTTTGAAAACCAATTACTTGAGCTTAAGATGTTGAATATCTTACAAAACGAGCTCAAGTCCGAGAAGTTGTAAACTTCCCGTTGTTAAGGATAAGTTTATCATCGGCGATAAACTTTCCTTTTAACTGAAGAACGAGTCCTAAGTTGACATTTACTTAGAAGTCTTGTTCATGAGCTTGAAAACTTTGAATGTTTTAACGGAAAGCTCATGACCGAGAAAATAAGAATTTCTCGTTATGAGGAAAAGTTCTCTTATTTAAAAGACACACTTTCCTTTCTGAGCTTAAAACTTGGAATGTTTTAATACAAGCTCATGACCGAGAAAATTTAATTTCCCGTTACCAAGATAAGTTATCTTTAAAGATAAGCTTTCCTAAAATTGAAGTCCAAGTTACAGTCTGATATTTAACTGTAAGTCATTGTGCATGAGCTTAAAAACTTCGAATGTTTTTAATATTAGCTCATGCCCGAGAAAAATTAGTTTCTCGTTGTAAGGATAAGTTTATCATTGGTGATAAACTTTCCTTTTAATTGAAGAACGAGTTCTAAGTTGACATTTACTTAGAAGTCGTTTTCATGAGCTTGAAAAACTTTGAACGTTTTAACGTAAAGCTCATGACCGAGAAAGATGAGTTTCTCGTTAAGAAGAAAAGTTCTCTTATTTAAAAGATACACTTTCTTTATGAGCTTAAAACTTGGAATTTTTAATACAAGCTCATGACCGAGAAAGTTTAATTTCCCGTTACGATGATAAGCTATCTTTAAAGATAAGCTCTCCTTAAATTGAATTCCAAGTTACAGTCTGATATTTAACTGTAAGTCATTGTGCATGAGCTTAAAAACTTCGAATGTTTTTAATATTAGCTCATGCCCGAGAAAAATTAATTTCTCGTTGTAAGGATAAGTTTATCATCGGCGATAAACTTTCATTTTAATTGAAGAACGAGTTCTAAGTTGACATTTACTTAGAAGTTGTTTTCATGAGCTTGAAAAACTTTGAACGTTTTAACGTAAAGCTCATGACCGAGAAAGATGAATTTCTCGTTAAGAAGAAAAGTTCTCTTATTTAAAAGATACACTTTTCTTTATGAGCTTAAAACTTGGAATGTTTTAATACAAGCTCATGACCGAGAAAATTTAATTTCCCGTTACAAGGATAAGCTATCTTTAAAGATAAGCTCTCCTAAAATTGAATTCCGAGTTACAGTCTGATATTTAACTGTAAGTCATTGTGCATGAGCTTAAAAACTTCGAATGTTCTTATTATTAGCTCATGCCCGAGAAAAATTAATTTCTCGTTGTAAGGATAAGTTTATCATCGGCGATAAACTTTCGTTTTAATTGAAGAACGAGTTCTAAGTTGACATTTACTTAGAAGTCGTTTTCATGAGCCTTATACACGAGCGTAAAACCTTTGAATAGTTTTAGAATAAGCTCGTGTCCAAGAAAACTTAATTTCTCGTTAAGAGGGTAAGTTATCGTTGCGTAGATAAACTTCCCTGTCTCTGAAGTCTGGGTCATCGTCTGTCATTTAATGAGGAGCCATATACACGAGCTTAAAACCGTTGAATAGTTTTAATGTAAGTTCGTATCCGAGAAAAATTTCTCGTTTTAAGGGTAAGTTATCGTTGCGTAGATAAACTTCCCTTTCTTTGAAGTCCGAGTTACAGTCTGTAATGTGACTATAAGTCCTAAGTGCAGCTTAACCGTGAATCCCCTGAGACGCTTGTTTCTCTGATATCTTCTTCTTCAGCAACCAAACTCTGAGAGTATCCTTTGTTGAACGGTATACAATGATTGGACCGCTTCGTTCTTTTGGAACATCAACTTTGGTAGATGCAATCTCATTAGGAGTTTGTATGCTTTTATGTGGGTTAGCGATATCTATCTTAGAAGCACGTGGGGGTTCATAGTTGGCTTTACTTGTGTCAGAGGCGACCTGAGTAGATGATTCACTTGTCTTAGCTGGCAAACGTTTCCATTTATAGAAAACCTTAAGTTTAGGCTTAAGTGATGTATCATCTTTATCAATGTCCTCCCTAGTAGTCTTAGTGGAATCAGAGACTATCCTAGTTAAAGGGCACTCGTTTCCTACAATAGAGAAAGTTCTACCAGTGGGGCGCCAAACTTTACCAATGGGTTTGATTTTAGCTATCCACTGGGATTTAAGTCTAGCACGGGAGTTCACCTCATTAAGTAATTTCTTGACACAAGATTCATGATTTGCCGTAAAGACACATTTTCTACATGTTTTACAAGTAGCATATTTAATGTCCGAGTAATTCCTAGATGATTGATCGATGCTCCTAGGACATGACATGCTACGGTTAGCAGTGTTTGGTAATCTATAAGTCATCTGACTAGGTTTGACATTGCTATCTCTTACATGTGTCTTTTGCTTAGCTTCCCTTAGACCAGATATATGGCAAACGTCATTTGAACTAGTTCTAGACGTGGTCTTGGTATTTTTAGAGAAACTAGAGGCAATCATGTGATTAGGTCTTGCTAAAGCTGTTTTGGTCACATTGGGCCTAGTTGCTGGAGTGACTGGTCTAGAAAGATGAACCAAACCAACTTGGGAGGCAAACCGCGGTCTCGAGGATTGAGGTCGCTCGGATCTAAATGCAGTCGGTTGTCGAATGAACTGATTTGTAGGCGGTTTCCTCAAGATTGATGGTTTTCCAAGCTTAGTGTCCACACTAGTTCCTTTAGATTTCCTCAATTCGTTTTTCAATGCAGCTATAGCAAAGACCTTTTCCTGTACTTGAGCCTTTAAAGTCTCATTCTCTTTGAGCAAGTTATCTTGGGATGCCAACTTAGATTCTAGCAACTTAATTTGTTTCAAAAGATGATCCTTTTCAGCTTTAGAATCTATAAGTGTTTGGTCTAATTATCGTTCAAGAACAACGTTTGTCTTTTCAAGTTTTTCAAAATATGTTTCAAATTTGTTTGTTTTCTTGTAAAATTCTAATTTGGCTTCCTCAAAATCTTTTGATTGTTGAGCTACAATCGTTTCGAGTTCTCTAATCTTGGAATTAGAAGCAGTCAAAGAAGCTGTTATAAGACAATTATCATGATGTTTAGCATTTTGAACACTTTCTTCCCCATTATGACTCACATCGGATGAATCAGAAGTGGTATTTCTATCACTCTTTTCCATCCCATGTTTGTCATAATTAGGTTCAGAATGCTCAATATGCGGCATTTCATCAGTATATACATCATAAACAACATTACATTGTACCATGTTCGCAGGCTCTTCGTCATAAACGGGTAAGGTGTCATCAAAAGAGATCTCGTGAACATTCCCTAACGTGCCAATGGTATCATGTTGTCCTCCTGATTTCGTGCTCTTGCCATCGTTAGGCGCCAAATTGTCAACCGTATGACCATTCTCCTCTTGCATCTGCATCATAGATTCTTGCACTCCATTATCATACGCTTGCTAAAGTCTGGATCTTTCATAAATCGAAGACGAAACCGATGTCATAAATTTCAACAGTGTATCACGAAAGTCTTTAACCTCATTATGTGTGTATTGAAGAAATGACTGGCATATCCCTGAATTGTCAGACTTGATGGTATTGAATTGGAGGAAAGGCGTAAGTTGTGTCACAAGAGCCTTATAAGCAAGTGCCGATGCAGAGTGATTAAAGTCTTCTTTTTGAAGTTGATCAGCAAGTTGGTGCAAGTTGAGGAATAGTGAATTAATAACTAAGTTTTCACTTAGTTATGAAAGAGTTATCTTCCGATCTTTTTGAATTGATTATTGGAAGAAAGTACGACTCAATTGTTCTTGGTGGAAAATAAAAAGGTTTAGTTATCTATTTTAAACTAAAAATGAAAATGTCGTTGAGTAAATAAAGATGAAAGCTTTAAAAATTAAAACTAAAAATGAAGACTTTTGAATTTAAAAGCAAATGATTAAAACTTATAAAAATGTAAACTTTAAAGATTTAAACTAAAATAAGACAAGTTAGAAACAAGATAAGTAAAAGGGCGGGAAAAGTAAAATTCAAAAACTGTAGAAACAAACCCTTATCCGGAATAATACTCGAATTGTAGAAAGGTGGCTTATCCGGAATGAAATCCGGAATAGGGGACAGGAAGCTTATTTGGAATATTTGAAGTGTAGCTTATCCGGAATAATACTCGACCCTTTATCCGGAATAATCTTCGAACCCTTATCCGAAAAAAAACTAACTCGTGGCTTATCCGGAATCCTTCTATGCTCCTTATCCGGAATAAGTTCCGAATGTTTATCCGGAATATGCAGATGACCACTATCCGGAATAACTTTCTGACGATATCCGGAATAAATGAAGAATCCACTATTCAGAATAATCTTGAGCTGCTAATCCGAAATATCTAATCCAACTGCTATCCGGAATACTACACTATCCAGAATAAATGATTTTGAAGCTCTAATCGGAATAATTAAGTGGGGCTTATCCTGAAACTTGACTATCCGGAATAACAGGGATATAGGACTTATCCGGAATAAGCTATAATGAAGCTTATCCGGAAAGTTCTATTGTGACTACTCATCAGAATAAAGGGGTTTAGAGAACCCGGAGATCAAACAACTTAGCAAATAAGCAATTCAAAAATAAGCACATACCAAAACTTAAGCCAAAAAAAGATTTTAGAAAAAGGTGAATAAGCTAAAATTTAAAAACTTTTAAAACTCTAAATAAGCTAGAAATTAAAAAGGTACTTTTTAATAAAACTTAAACTTATAAAAAACAACTTATTTCTAAAAACTATTAAGCATTAAGATTAAGAAAAATAAGCACTTAAATAAAAACTTTTTTAAGATCACCAATTTTAAGCACAACCAAATAAGCTAAACAAACAAATCATCAACACGATTAAGATGAAACTACATGATTATCAAGATTAAGTAAAAGATTAAGAAAGGTAGAATGAGAATTAAGAAAATAAGCTAGATTGATTAAAGATTAATATCAAAAGATTACAAAATTAATGTAAAGATTAACAAGTTTGAAAGAAAAACTAGAGAGAAAAATAAAACACACTTAAAAATTAAACTACAACTATTAAAAACTAAAACACCTAACCACTAACACCCTCCTAATGACATATTAGGAGGGTATTTATAGGAGATGGGGAGATTACATGCTTAAGCTATCTAATTTCTTTCTTCTCGACTCGACTCGACTTAATCTTTGTCTTTCTTGACGTCGTCTCGGGATTAGTCGATATTAGTTGAACTTGTCTTATAATTTTCTTCTATAATTAGACTTGAGTTCTTCGACTTCATTAAACTTCCGTCTTTAGACTTTTTCTTTGATAAATCTTCAGAATTGGCCTTGGACTTCCGTTCTTTTTGCATTCTCGATCTTTCGAATTCGTCTTTAGTCTTTTTCTTCGATAAAAGCCCGTGATAGCCCAATGTTTCTTCTTTTTGCATCTTTTAGTCCTAAAACACAATAAAAACACAAACCACGCATAATTCCGACTTTTACGACATAAAATACACGTTTTGGTCTTGTTATTATTGGAAATAAGTGGTAAAAGGATAAGTGTTTTCACACTTATTAAATCCCCTACACTTGACCATTGCAATGTCCTCATGCAATGCACTAATTTCAAAGCACGGTTTACATTTTTCATCATAGATAACCCACCTTGGCCTTTATTAAATACTAAACACTAAGAAAACTAAAAGAACAACATAAGTAAGAAATCAAAGACTTACATTGGGGTTTTAGGTTGTCATGAATGTTCATCATTCTCAAGTTTCACGTTCCCCATACCAAGCTTAAAAACGAGATCATTGTTATTATAAGTTAGCAAACTAACACGAACTCATGTGGCCCAATTATTCACTTAGACTCCCTTATTCCTAGGTGTATCTCTTATATTTCAATAATGTCTTAAATGATCACGAGGATGCATTGTTTGACTTATTTCGATAGTTATTTAGGCTGAAAATAAAGTGGGACGATTTAATCAATAGTTAGCTAAAGGACCAAATCTTTTAAAACTGCTTCTCGGGACCTCATAAATTTCATATCTTGGCATAACTCGCTTCACGATTTGAGACCTTTCTCGGACCGATATTTGGCATCGACTTCATACTTCAAATCTTTGAGAGACGTTCTTGAAATTATGGTCTTCTCTTCATAATGGAATTTCTTCACTTGAAGTTTTGAGAGATTCTTCATCTTTGGACCACGACTTCTTCATTTTTCTCCAATCTTTATTTTGGACTTTGATATACAAAGATCCGCCTCCTTTTAGGACTTGGATCTATTTATCCTCATACCTTGCTAGGGTCTTTTCGGATAGACTTCTCCGTGATCTTTTGGGGAGTACTTGCTTTTCGTCGTGTGTCTCGATCCTTCATATTGATTTTTGATAAATGATTCTTCACATCACTTTTGGATCTTTAGCAACAAAATGTAGCCCTCATGCCTTGTTAGGGCCTTTTCGGACTCGCCAATCTTCGCATCCCGCGTCAATAAGTTATGCCTTGGCTATGAACTCTAATCAATACCGAGAAACTTTTAAACGATCTTGTGCTAGAAGCTAAGTAACTTTTCAACTCGTACAACCTTATTTATTGCAGATAAATTTATTAGCAAGCGATGGGAGAATAGGCTTATAATCAACTCACATAAATTCACGAAAGAATACCAAACTTATAATTGACTCTATCATCTCTCGTTCTCCACAATTTAAAATCTCAAGGAATGAGACTCGTGGATGCTTAGACAATTAAATCAAAGTTTTGGGTTTTCGAGTCATCTATAGGATCTTGCAAATTCTTAGACTTTTTCAAGTTTAGAAATCGCATTTTAAAGTTCCCTTCATAAACAACTATCTAGGATCAATTATAGGAACTTGCGAAAAGTTCTTGTTCTTAACCCGTGAGAGTTAAGACTTTCGCGTTTTAAATTTCCCTACATAAAAGCCTAGCAAAACTTGACTTAAACATGTTAAGGATACTAGCTAGAGTAAACTTAGATAAGTAAACTCGGGTTGAGTCAAAATATTCACGACTTTGAAAAATTTAAAACCACTTTATTGAAAATTTATTCTAGCAAGGAAAGAAAATACCCATAACAAAGGAAAATACAACTATAAAACTAGGCCAAAATAGATTAAAAATTTTGAAAAATGTCGAAAAATCAAATTTTCCGGTTAAAATGAGGACAAATTCATGGAAAAGACCACTTACTTCGATAGAAGTCCCCCCTACACTTGAGATAAACATTGTCCTCAGTGTTTAAGCATGTGGGAGTAAACTCCCCTACACTTAGGACATTGTGCACTTTGTTTAAATCTTGCTAAGGAAAGGACAACTATAGTGATTTTAATGTGAACATACAAGATATGAAATATTGAATCACGACAGTTTTAGGATAGAACCGGGAAGACGGGATCACAGTTCGTCAAAAGTCATTGAGAATGGATCTTTGAAGGTTTAATCCCTGCACAAAAGAAGAAACAAGACAACAAACACATACGGGGCTCCCCCTACACTTATTATGAAAACGGTAAAGGATAGATCACGGGTTGCCTCCCAAGAAGCGCTTGTTTTTGTTCACCGAGTCACGAGCCTGACTCGACCCAAAACTAGTTCATGGGAAACGTGGTGAGGTATGGAATCATCTCATGAGAGATGTCCTCACCAAAGTACAACTTCACACGCTGGCCATTCACCTTAAAATTGGGACCATTTGGCTGAGAAAGCTCAATGGTGCCATAGGGAAAAACTTTGGCGACGGTGAATGGACCAGACCAGCGGCTCTTCAACTTGCCCGATAAGATCTTCAACCGAGAGTTAAAAAGTAAGACTTGATCACCAACGTGGAACTCTCGGTTCTTAATCCTTGCATCATGGATAATCTTGGTCTTCTCCTTATAGATCAGTGACTTCTCGTAAGCTTCATTCCTCAGTTCATTAAGCTCGTTGAGTTGAATCTTCCGAAGATCACCGGCTTTGTTGATGTCGAAGTTAGCCCACTTCAAGGCCTAGTATGCCTTATGTTCAAGCTCGATAGGGAGGTGGCGTGCTTTCCCGTACACAAGACGATAAGGTGTACAACCGATCGGTGTCTTATAGGCGGTACGGAAATCCCACAAAGCATCATCTAACTTATCGGCCCACGCGGCACGATGCTCTCCCACAGTACGCTCCAGAATTCGCTTCAATCCACGGTTAGAAATCTCGGCTTGACCATTGGTTTGGGGATGATAAGCGGTGGAAAGACGATGATTAACACCATACTTAGCCATGACTCGTGCAAATTGATCATTGCAAAAATGAGTCCCGCGGTCACTAATGATAGCACGAGGAACACCGAATCGAGCAAAAAGCTGCTTCAAAAAGTTCACAACCACCCTCGCATCGTTCGTAGGGAGAGTCTTAGCTTCAACCCATTTAGAAACGTAGTCAACGGCTACGAGGATGTACTTGTTCCCTTTAGATGATAGAAATGGCCCCATAAATTCGATGCCCCATACATCAAAGATTTCACATTCTTGTATGAAATTTTGAGGCATCTCATCCTTATGGGTAATCTTGCCTTGTCTTTGGCAAGCATCACAATGTTTAACCATATCGTGAGCGTCACGATAAATGGTGGGCCAATAGAATCCAGAGTCGAATACTTTCTTCGCGGTGTAATTGGGACCAAAGTGACCACCGGTGGGTCCTTTATGGCAAGCATCAAGGATTTGTACCGCTGCCGGCCCATCAACACATCGACGAATAATCATATCAGCACATTGTTTGAAAAGGTAAGGGTCGTCCCAAAAATAATGTTCAATATCTTTAAAGAACTTTTTCTTTTGTTGGGACGTTAACCCTTCCTTGAGAATTCCACCCGCTAAGTAGTTTGCAATGTCCGCAAACCACGGGGTGTCATCAAGATTGGAATTTATAGACATTAAGGCCTCAAGGGGAAAAGAGTCATTGATCTCTTGATTCGGATGATCCCCTTGATAAGGATCCTCAAGTCTACTTAGATGATCTGCGGCTAGGTTTTCGGCACCCTTCTTGTCACGAATTTCGATTTTAAATTCTTGAAGGAGCAAAACCCAACGAAGAAGTCTTGGCTTAGAATCTTGCTTAGTCAACAAGTACTTCAACGCGGAATGATCGGTATACACGATGGTGGTAGAAAGGATAAGATAGGGGCGGAATTTTTCAAAAGCATACACTACAGCTAAAAGCTCTTTTTCGGTAGTGGTATAATGCAATTGAGCCCCGTCATTGTCTTGCTAGCGTAATGGATTGGTTGGAAGTGTTTGTTCACTCTTTGGCCCAAAACTGCTCCAATAGCAAAGTCGCTAGCATCACACATCAATTCAAAAGGTAGCTCCCAATTACGGGTAACCAAGACCGGTGCCTTAGTTAGCTTATCCTTAAGAAGATTGAAGGATTCAAGACACTCTTTGGAAAAGATGAAAGGAGTATCTTTTTCCAAGAGGTGGGTCATCGGGCGAGCGATTTTAGAAAAATCTTGGATGAATCGACGATAGAAGCCCGCATGACCAAGGAAACTTCTCACACCCTTCACGGTTGAAGGTGGAGGTAATTTGGCTATGACATCCACTTTAGCACGGTCAACTTCAAGACCGGCTTTTAAGATTTTATGTCCAAGCACAATGCCTTCTTTTACCATGAAATGGCATTTTTCCCAATTTAGAACAAGGCGAGTGTCTTCACACCGCTTAAGCATGCGTTCCAAATTAGCAAGGCAAGTAGAGAAGGAATCACCATAGACCGAGAAATCATCCATGAAGACTTCCATAGTTTCTTCAACCATGTCATGAAAGATAGCCATCATACACCTTTGGAATGTCCCAGGAGCATTGCATAAGCCGAAAGGCATTCTTTTGTAGACAAATGTTCCATAAGGACAAGTGAATGTGGTTTTCTCTTGATCTTTGGGATTGATGGGAATTTGAAAATACCCGGAGAAACCGTCTAAAAAGCAGTAATAGTCATTACCCGCTAGACGTTCAAGCATTTGGTCCATGAAAGGAAGGGGAAAATGATCCTTTCTCGTAGCAGCATTGAGTTTGCGATAGTCTATACAAACTCTCCACCCTGTAACGAGACGAGTAGGAATCAACTCGTTGTTTTCATTGGGCACAACGGTGATTCCGCCTTTCTTAGGCACACAATGGATGGGACTAACCCATGGGGAATCCGAGATAGGATAGATCATTCCCGCATCAAGAAGTTTGATAACCTCTTTTTTGATTACGTCATGGATCTTAGGATTCACCCTTCTTTGGCTTTGAATAGTGGGTTTAAAGTCGTCCTCCATGAGAATTTTATGTGTGCAGAAGTGAGGATCAATTCCACGAATATCGGAGATTTTCCAAGCAATTCGTTTTCTTGTGATTCTTTAGCACGGTGATAAGTCAGGATTTTTCTTCTTCTTTCAAGTCCTTAGCGATGATGACGGGTGACTTCTTGTTTTCTTCAAGGAAAACGTACTCGAGATGAGACGGTAGGTCCTTAAGCTCTAAATCCGGAGGATTTTTTATGGAAGACGTAGTCAAATTCGGTTCATCGATAGAGATATCCTTAGGAGATGGTGGAGAAATATGATCCTCATTGAGAAGTTTCTCAATGGTACGAATGTCTTCATCCCAATTGGAGGGAGAATCGTCATATTGCAAGTTCACATCTCCCAAAGTTGCTTCAAATTCTTTCAAGATGAAATCACTTTCTCCAAATGGAGTTAGTGATGGAGCAATAGAGGCAACGGTCTCAACAGTGGGTAGAGAAGAAGAACCACTTTTACAAGCGTCTTTGAAATGTTCTTCACAAGCCTAATCAAGAACGTCAATGAAATTAACACTCTCATTTTCAGAAGGCTGCTTAGAAAGTTTACCCATGTTGAAAACGATTTTATCGTCACCAACTCTCATGATTAATTCGCCAGCGGCTACATCAATGAGAGTGCGACCGGTCCTCAAGAATGGACGTCCAACAATTAATGGAACACGGGGGTCCATCTCGTAGTCAACGACAACAAAATCCGCCGGAAAGGTGAATTTGTCGACACCAACGAAGACATCTTCGGCTATCCCCACTGGATAAGCAACCGTACGGTTAGCTAATTCCAAAGTCATTCGTGTGGGGACTAGCTCGGGTAGAGACAATTGTTTCCAAACACTTAATGGCATTAAGTTAATACTAGCACCTAGATCGGCTAGGGCCATACAATTCTCTACCCCAGGGAAGTTGCAAGGAATCAAGAAACGACCCAGATCACCAAGTTTGGTTGGTAATTTCCTTAAGATCAATGCGGAGCAATTCTCATTAAGTTGGGTCTGAGCGATATCGAGAAGTTTCTCCTTATTACTGAGAAGATCTTTAAACATTTTAGCATATTTCGGTATGTGAGCGAGAGCCTCAGCAAAGGAGATATTGAAATTTAGTTGTTTAAACATTTTAAGAAAGTTCAAAACCTGAATATCATCCTTGTTCTTCAATTTCTCTTTCCTCAACCTTGAAGGATAAGGTATATTGGTTTGAAATGAAGGCTTTGGAATGGAATTCTCACTCACATCCTTGGGTGGTGGAGGGGTAGAATTAGAAGGTGGTGGAATTGGAGAAGTAGAAGTTGGAGGAATAGAAGGTGGAGAAATTGGGGAAGGAGACTCGTTTTCCTTTGTCACAATCACCGGCGTAGGTGTAGGAAGCTCGGGTTCCTTTAAACCTTTTCCACTGCGAGTGGTGATTGCTTTCATCTCCCCTCTTGGATTAGCAACGGTGTTACTCGGAAGAGAACCCGATCCAGAGGCTTGATTACTTGGGAAGAAACTAGCCATCATGTTCCTCAAGTCATTCGTTTGACTTGCAAAAGAGTTGCGCATATCAGCTCGAAGATCATTCCCTTGCTTCACCATATCTGCTTTCATGTTGGCCATTTCCCGCTGAAGATTTTGCACTATCGCATCATTAGTCCTCATGTAGGTTTCAACCTCTTGGTGTAATGCACTGGGTTGGTTGGGAGGAGCATGGTAGGCAGGTGGTTGATAAGCAGGTTGTTGGTAAACTTGGTTGTTTCTTTGAGGTGGATATGGGTTTCTTTGGTTTTGATATGGATTTGGAGCACGAGGTTGGTTTTGATTGTTGCGATTGAGGTTGTTTGGGTTTTGTGGGGGAAAACCGGGTGGTGAAAGATAGTTGTTTGAGCGATAGCTGAGCAGATTGCGGTCACCTTGAGGACGTGCTTGATAGCCTCTCGTAGAATAGGTACCGTTGGCAGCATACACATTTTCCGGATTGTCGTGAGTCGAAGGACAATTGGTGTATGAGTGGGATCCCCCGCATATTTCACATGATTGAGTCAAAGCACTAGCTTGGGCAGTGATAGCTTTGGTATTGTTGGCGGCTTGGAGAGCAAGTGATTCAACAAGCGAAGTAAGCTTATCAATTCTCTTGTCGCTCTCATTAGTGCTAGCACTAGCCACATTGGTCCGAACACTCTTGGTTTGCACTCTAGACTTGTTCTCAATAATATCCCAAGCGGCATTAGCAGACTTAACCAAAATGTTACCCCCCCGAGGCACTATTTAGTAAATCTTGGTCATTCATGCTTAAACCATTGTAAAAAGTATTGATTTGATGTACTTTTGTTAAACCATGTTGTGGACACTTTCTTAAAAGTTCCTTAAAACGGTCCCAAGATTCACTAAATGACTCACCGTACTTTTGTTCAAAAGTAATGATTTCATTCCGCAAAGCGGTAGTACGTGAGGGTGGGAAAAAGTGGTTGATGAATTTGGTCTCTAAATCCGTCCACGTAAGAATACTTTGTGGCGGTTCCTTATCAAGCCAATGCCGGGCTTGTCCCTCTAAGGAGAAAGGAAAAAGTTTCAAGCGAATTACCTCTTGTGAAACCCCATTATACTTAACCGTATTAGTGAGTTGAAGAAACCTTTTAATATGGTCATGAGGATCATCAATTGAACGTCCCAAGAATGGTTGAGCAGAGACCATTTGAATGAAGCCGGATTTGAGTTCAAAGTTGTTGGCTCCAATCTCAGGTATGACAATTCCATCGGTGTTGCCCTCTACGTGTTATTGCAAAAGCTCGATCATTGGTTGATTGTCCATGGTGACAATAGGTGGAGTAATGACTTCGGCTTGAGCTGCTTTCTTCTTACGAGCACGAGTACGCATGCACACCTACAAAAAGAAAAGAAAAATATACAAGAAATATTTTTGGTTTTTATGGTTTTTCTATTTTTTTGTATTTTTGAAAATTTTTAATTTTTATGGATTTTTGAAAATTTTAAAGCAATGAAAATAACGTTCAAAGATGAACGGATCCCAAAATCTAACGCGTCTCTCACTAAAAACCTTTAATCTTAACGAAAAGAGCCGGCAGCGGTGCCATTTAATAACTAAGTTTTCACTTAGTTATGAAAGAGTTATCATCCGATCTTTTCGAATTGATTATTAGAAGAAAGTACGACTCAATTGTTCTTGGTGGAAAATAAAAAGGTTTAGTTATCTATTTTAAACTAAAAATGAAAATGTCGTTGAGTAAATAAAGATGAAAGCTTTAAAAATTAAAACTAAAAATGAAGAATTTTGAATTTAAAAGCAAATGATTAAAACTTATAAAAATGTAAACTTTAAAAGGGCGGGAAAAGTAAAATTCAAAAACTGTAGAAACAAACCCTTATCCAGAATAATACTCGAATTGTAGAAAGGTGGCTTATCCGGAATGAAATCCGGAATAGGGGACAGGAAGCTTATTTGGAATATTTGAAGTGTAGCTTATCCGGAATAATACTCGACCCTTTATCCGGAATAATCTTCGAACCCTTATCCGAAAAAAACTAACTCGTGGCTTATCCGGAATCCTTCTATGCTCCTTATCCGGAATAAATCCGAATGTTTATCCGGAATATGTAGATGACCACTATCCGGAATAACTTTCTGACGATATCCGGAATAAATGAAGAATCCACTATTCGGAATAATCTTGAGCTGCTAGTCCGGAATATCTAATCCAACTGCTATCCGGAATACTACACTATCCGGAATAAATGATTTTGAAGCTCTAATCGGAATAATCAAGTGGGGCTTATCCTGAAACTTGACTATCTGGAATAACAGGGATATAGGACTTATCCGGAATAAGCTATAATGAAGCTTATCCGGAAAGTTCTATTGTGACTACTCATCGGAATAAAGGGGTTTAGAGAACCCGGAGATCAAAAAACTTAGCAAATAAGCAATTCCAAAAATAAGCACATACCAAAACTTAAGCCAAAAAAAGATTTTAGAAAAAGGTGAATAAGCTAAAATTTAAAAACTTTTAAAACTCTAAATAAGCTAGAAATTAAAAAGGTACTTTTTAATAAAACTTAAACTTATCAAAAACAACTTATTTCTAAAAACTATTAAGCATTAAGATTAAGAAAAATAAGCACTTAAATAAAAACTTTTTTAAGATCACCAATTTTAAGCACAACCAAATAAGCTAAACAAACAAATCATCAACACGATTAAGATGAAACTACATGATTATCAAGATTAAGTAAAAGATTAAGAAAGGTAGAATGAGAATTAAGAAAATAAGCTAGATTGATTAAAGATTAATATCAAAAGATTACAAAATTAGTGTAAAGATTAACAAGTTTGAAAGAAAAACTAGAGAGAAAAATAAAACACACTTAAAAATTAAACTACAACTATTAAAAAATAAAACACCTAACCACTAACACCCTCCTAATGACATATTAGAGGGTATTTATAGGAGGTGGGGAGATTACATGCTTAAGCTATCTAATTTCTTTCTTCTCGACTCGACTCGACTTAATCTTTGTCTTTCTTGACGTCGTCTCGGGATTAGTCGATATTAGTTGAACTTGTCTTATAATTTTCTTCTATAATTAGACTTGAGTTCTTCGACTTCATTAAACTTCCGTCTTTAGACTTTTTCTTCGATAAATCTTCAGAATTGGCCTTGGACTTCCGTTCTTTTTGCATTCTTGATCTTTCGACTTCGTCTTTAGTCTTTTTCTTCGATAAAAGCCCGTGATAGCCCATGTTTTCTTCCTTTTGCATCTTTTAGTCCTAAAACACAATAAAACACAAACCACGCATAATTCCGACTTTTACGACATAAAATACACGTTTTGGTCTTGTTATTATTGGAAATAAGTGGTAAAAGGATAAGTGTTTTCACACTTATTATGAGTCGATGAATGTATAATGATTTTGACCAAAGAGTGTCACAAATTCGCTTCCTCCTTGAACCCATGCAATGGTCATAAGATGTGACTGAAGTAGTCGAACTGCAGTGATACCACTTTCTCTAACTTTGTCTTGCAAAATATGTGATTCTCCCTCGTTCGATGTCGAATTCAAAAAAGCCATTGAAAATCGATGAACAATCAGGATTGATGATCGATCGAGTTATAAGATGAAGGATTACTGATTGAGAAGTTAATGTTTCTTGGTCTCGTCAAAATAAATCCCGTCACCTTACCACGATATTTCAGAATCCATTTATATATAAAAAGGCTTGATATGACAAAAAATTTGTTTAAATTTAATAATTTAACAAAGTTTATAATAAACTTGTGTAAATGTAAAAAAAATTATAACAGAAGTTTGTTATATCAAAAAATAGCCACAATTTGCAATAAGCCCAAATACAATTTGGAAGATGACAAATTCTCTCAATAAACCTAGGCCCAAATTCTCTCAATAATGGCCAAAAAACGTGGCTATGCTAACAAAAGTCTAACCCTACAATTTGCAAATTCTCTCAATAATTCTCTCAATGCTAACAAGAAACGTGGCAATGAAGTTGGCCAGTTGTTGTAAAAAAAAATAGCCCACTTGACTTGACTTTGTTTCCTCCGCCCAACACGTGTAATCTCACAAAACTATTCCACCCTCGTAACTTTCGCCTATATATATCTCAATCTGATAATATCTCTCTTTTAACTTCTGCCCCTCTCTCTCACCTAAAATATATCACCTCTATTTTTATTTTCTCCCACCAAACCTAAAGTCGTCTCCCCAAAAAAAACTTCGCTTCCCAAAACAGATTTAAACACTCTCCTTCTCCAAAACTAAATCTCCTGCAAACAAATTACCTAGTCACGAATCTAACAAATCCAAACAAGCTACCAAATCCAACAAAGCTCCTAATCACGAAACCTCAAACAAACGCAGCCACCAAATCTGCTTCTTTTTCTTATGTTAGATCCTTAACATGATCGAACCAAACACCCTTGATTTCCTGTTAATCACTCAAAGATCGTCCCAAACAAGAAAAATCTGTTACTTATGGGTTCCAAATGCTTAGTATTCGTCAAGATCTTAATGTATGAGATCTCGGGTAGGTATTTCTAACTTGTTTTATTTTTGTTGGTCACGTGTTTGATCGATGATGGTGGAAACGGAGATCTTTCTGTTTTAATAGGGTCGTGTGTGTTGGAGTGTGGGGATTTCGAGTCGTTGGGATGGGTTTTGGGTCTGTTTTTGTCGAGAGGTTTCTGAGAGAGTCGAGAGTGTGAGGGGTTCGAGTTGAGTTGAATGTGAGTCGAGTCTTGGGATGGGTGTATGGTGTGAGTCTATTTTTGTGAGTGAGGCAGCAGGTGTGAGGAGAGTCTTGGTGTGAGTGTTTTTGTTGTACGAGAGGTGAGAGTACGAGAGGTGTGAGGGGTCGAGGGTTAGAGTCTGTTTTTGGTGTGACGAGTCGAGTCGAGGGTGAGGGTGTGGTGTTGGGGTCGAGAGGTGTTGCTGAAATTGGTTTCGTCTATTGTCTGTCGAGTCTTTTATGAAGTTTGAGCAAAAATGATTTGAGTCCTTTTGTTTTCCATCGCAATATTCAAGCACACTTCCATCGCAATTTTTAAAAAGACCTCACCATCGCAATGTTTAAAAACTCACCATCGGAATAGTTAGCATTCCATCGCAATATTCAAACTCCATCGCAATACTCAAAAACTCACAACCCATCGTAAATTTATGGTGTCTTTCATCGCAATGTGTCAAAACACTTCCATCGGAATGTCTCGATAAAAAATTCGACAGAGTTTCGTCACAATGTCCCTTAAAAACCGTCGCAATCCACGATCGCAAAGTACGATCAGAATCCACGTCGGAATAAGTTATCAGAATACGTGATCGCAAAGTAGAACCCGAGGGTTATTGCGATCGATGTACAAATCTGGTTCTTTCCGATGGGTGAGTAAAACGCAAAGTATAAACCTTGAGTCTTGATGAACACGAGAACTGCTACTCAAATAAGACAAAAATTGATCGTGATATGAAAAATTATATGACACTGATATGAGACAAAAAAACAAAATGATAATAAAAAATTTGATAAACACAGTGAATAATAAAAAAAAGTTTTAATCAATGTGATAAAACTGATAACCAAAAAAACAACCAAAAACAGTGAATAACAAAAAGGTTTTTATCAATTTGATAAAGACAAATTTGATACCACCAAATCAAAAGTTAAAAAACAACACGCCACACCAAAAGTTAAAAAATAGTGAAAGAGGAAAAGTTTTACCACCAAATCAAAAGATAAAAACACGTTAATCCGAAGAATCAACCAAAGCTCTTGATACCAATTATAGGTCTATGTTTTCTAAGGATTAGGCATGTTATGAATTATCTATTGAGAAGGATGGAGAAATGGAAGAACTAGAGAGAGAAAGGTAGAGAGAGAGAGAGAGAATGAAAGAAATGGTTGATTAATGAAATGTGTGTGTGTACACAAAGTGACCAACCCCTCCTAACATGCTAGGAGGGGGTTTATATAGCCCACCCTACATGTGGGCTATATGGACTATATTGGATCATGAGCCCAATATCATTGGAGTGACCGATCCTTTCTAAATACGTAAAAACGTATTTCCAACAATTTGTGTCTACGTAATTCACAAGAAAAATCCAAAAAAGTAAAAACAATCAATAGCACAAAAAAATTGAAAAACGAAAAAACACCAAAAAGAATCTTCTTTGCTCACCCCACGTTGTACGTTACGTTTATGCAAACCCGCTCCAAAGCAAAACGTGCACGTAAACGTCGAAACCAAAAGGAAGGAAACCAAACTCCTTTTAGTGAAGAATCTCCCATTGTCGAACCCATTATAGAACAAGAAGCTTCCATGGCTAATCGTACTATGATGGAGTTGCTTCAAGCACCCACCAAGGGCTATGGAGAATCGATTGTTATTCCCGCTATCCTTACGAATAATTTTGAGGTTAAGACGGGTTTATTTTCCATGTTCCAAGCTAAAAAGTTTCATGGTGACGAAAAGGACAACCCTCATAACCACATTCGCCATTTTAACCGTCTTACGTCGACTTGCAAGTTTAAGGACGTCTCGAATGACGTGATTAAGATGATGCTTTTTCCATATTCCTTAGCGGGGCCCGCTAAAATTTGGTTAGAGAAAGAGCCACCCAATTCTATATTGACATGGAAGGATCTCGTTTCAAAGTTCGTGAACCAATTTTTACCGCCCTCTAAGACTACGCATTTGAAAAACGAGATTTCAAAGTTTTCACAACAATATAATGAGAGTTTTTTAACGGCTTGGAATAAGTTTAAGGAAATGGTGCATGAATTTCCTCATCACGGTTATTCCGACTTACATCAAATCGGCATATTTTATAATGGATTGAACGATCATGAACGAGATTATTTTAATGCCGCCGCGGGTGGTAATTTTTTGTGTAGAACGGTCAAGGAATCATTGACACATTAAAAATTGGTCCAAAGTTTATAGCCCTCGTAACACACCGAGTGTTAACAAGGCTTCGTCTTCGCCTTCATTGTCATCTACCATCGATGCTCAACAAATTGAGGCTAATTTGGAAAACAAGATTTTTGATAAGCTTAAGGTATTATCGATAGAGTTTAAATTTTGTGAACAACCCACTCCCGCTACGGCTAAAGCGGTTGAGGTTTCTTGTGTTTATTGTGGTGGATCTCATGATTTCTCTGAGTGCATTACCGCCGGTGGTAACACTTCGAGTGCCTACGCGGCCACTGGAACTTATAACCAAAACAGTCAAGTTACCCACACTAATCAATTGACTCCATAGGGTTTTCCACCAAATCAAAACAATCAAAATGCTAACAATTATCGCAACAATCAAGGCGGTTACCACGGAAATCAAAGGAACAACTATAAGGGTAACAATTACAACAATCAAGGGACTAGTTGTCAATTGCAAAATCAAAACCAAAATCATGATTTTTAAAATGTCAATCAATGGCTTTCAAATGCATTTTCAAAAGATATTCCATATGAGATTTTGAGTTACTTTAAGGCTTATGACGATAGGTACACAAACATGGCAAATGATGTGATAAACCTAAGGACTAAGTTTGAAACGCATAGTAACAAGATGGAAGGAAATGTGGTTAGGCTCCAACAAAACCAACAAAAAATAGAACAAGGTCAACATAAGATTGAACAAACTTTGCTTAGGTGGGAGCAAAATCAAAAGGCCGAAAAAGAGCAAGATAGGCAAGAACGTCAAAAAACAGAAAAGACTTTTGGATGCTATTATGATGACCAAAGCCTCTACTTCGGGTGGTCTTCCTAGCAACACCGTGTCAAACCCGAAGGGAGAGATGAAAGTGATTACCACACGTAGTGGTAAGACAATTAAGGAGCCGACTCCTCAACCAATTACTTCTATAGAGGAGGAAATTAAAGAAGAACCCGAGGTGGTGGTCGAAAAGGAGCACGTTTCAATCCCACGAAATACCGCTCAAACTACACCTACGGTCGACCCTTTACCAAGTTTGGAACCCGAGATTCCAAAGGCTATGCCTATGCCCCACCCAACACTGCCCTTACCTTATCCATCGATACGTCATAAGGAAAAATTGCAAGAACGTGACAATTATCAATTTGAGCTTTTTATTAAGATGTTTCGTGATATGCATTTTAACATAAGTTTTGCCGACTCTTTAATTATGATGCCTCGATTTGCCGCCAACTTTAAAAGTATGTTGAATAACAAGGAGAAATTGCAAAAATTATCTAGTTTTTCATCGGTTTATCTTAACCGCATACCTCAAAAAGTAGGTGATCCCGGTAAATTTTTAATTCCGTGTGGTATCCAAGATATGGAAGAATGCTACGCCTTGGCCGATCTTGGTGCTAGTATCAATTTAATGCCTCTTGAAATATTTAAGTCGCTCAATCTTCCTAATCTTACTCCTACAAAAATGTCTATCGAGATGGCCGATCATTCTACAATTCCCGCATGTGGAACGGTCGAAGACGTTTTTGTGAAAGTGGGAAAGTTCTATTAACCGGTAGACTTTATCGTAGCCGATATTCCCACGGATCCTCAAGTTCCTCTTATTTTAGGTCGTTCGTTTTTAGATACGTCAAAAGCGGTTATTGATGTGCATGCTAGAAAAATCATTTTACGCTTCAACGACGAGAAACTTGTTATAAAAGCACTCCAAAACTCTAAAATTTCTCATGTTTATTCTATCGCGACTTTAAACCATGTTGATTTGATCGATGTCGTTTGCGAGGAATTTTTACAAGAGATTTTAGGTTTTGTCGATGAAGCAAATAGTGGCAATCCCACTATGCTCGATCCAATTCTTGATAATTCGACACCATCTTTCACTCTATTTGAAGGAGGTGGTTTTACTTTGGAAGAGTTTGATGTACCTAAAACTTCTAACGAAGACCTCGACGATGATGAGGATTTTTCGATTATCAAGGATTTTCTTAACGATTTTCCATTTCCTCCGCCGGGAGGTTATGAGTATTGAGCCAAAATATTCAATCGAGAAGCCACCAATCCTCGAGTTGAAAGATCTTCCTCCTCACCTTGAATACGTATTCTTGGAAGGAGACGATAAGTTGCTGGTTATTATTGCGAAAGACCTTTCCCATGATGAAAAAACCGCACTTATCGATGTCTTGAAGGCTCACAAAGGGGCAATTGCGTGGAAATTATCCGACATTAAGGGTATCGACCCAAAATTTTGAACACACAAGATTTTAATAGAGGAGGACTACAGACCCGCAATCCAATGTCAAAGAAGGGTAAACCCCAAATTTCACGATGTCATCAAAAAGGAAGACCTTAAACTCCTTGGCGCGGGAATGATTTACCCTGTATCGGATAGCCCTTGGGTGAGCCCAATCCATTGTGTCCCTAAAATGGGAGGAATGACCGTTGTGCCAAACGATGACAACGAGTTAATTCCAACTCGACTCGTAACCGGTTGGAGGGTGTGTATTGACTATCGTAAGTTAAATGATGCCACTCGTAAAGACCATTTTCCCTTGCCCTTCATGGATCAAATGTTGGAGCGTCTTGCGGGAAACGATTTCTATTTCTTTTTAGATGGTTTTTCCGGTTACTTTCAAATCCCCATCGATCCTCATGATCAAGAAAAAACTACGTTTACGTGTCCATATGGAACGTTTGCCTATCGTAGAATGCCATTCGGACTTTGTAATGCACCGGGAACTTTTCGCAGGTTTATGATGGCTATTTTCCATGATATGATCGAGAAGACGATGGAAGTCTTCATGGATGACTTTTCTGTGTTTGGTAGTTCGTTCAATTCGTGTTTAGGAAATTTGGATAAAATGTTGAAACGTTGTGAGGAAACCAACCTTGTGCTCAATTGGGAAAAATGTCATTTTATGTGTAAGGAAGTGATCGTCTTAGGTCACAAGGTCTCGAAAGCAGGATTGTGGTAGACAAAGCTAAGATAGACGTCATCGCCAAATTACCTCATCCCAAAACCGTCAAGGGAGTTAGGAGTTTCCTAGGCCACGCGGGCTTTTACCGTCGCTTCATCAAAGACTTTTCAAAGATATCTCGACCCATTATACACCTTCTCGAAAAAGATGCCCCTTTCGTATTTAACGAAGATTATGTTCGAGCCTTTGAAATTCTTAAAAGGAAACTTACCGAAGCTCCCATTCTTGTTGCTCCAAATTGGAACCTCCCCTTTGAACTAATGTGTGATGCTAGTGATTACGCTATTGGGGCCATTTTGGGGCAACGTCATGATAAGCATTTATTGCCTATTCACTATGCTAGTAAGACGATGACCGAGGCTCAACTTAAATACACCACAACGGAAAAGGAATTACTTTTCGTGGTGTATGCATTTGAGAAATTCCGACCTTATCTCGTCTTGACCAAAAGCATAGTGTATACGGATCATTCGGCTATCAAGTACCTCTTTTCTAAGCTTGATGCTAAGCCGCGATTGCTTCGTTGGATTCTCCTCCTACAAGAATTTGATGTCACCATACTTGACAAAAAAGGAGCCGAGAATCTTGCGACCGATCACCTCTCTCGTTTGGAAGATCCGCACCAAAGTATGTACGAGAACAAGGATATCACCGAAACATTTCCTCTCGAGACACTTGGTGTAGTGAATTCCAAGGAAGATTCTTCTACCCCATGGTTTGCGGACATCGCAAAATACCATGCGGGAAACTTCATCATTAAGGGTATGACGACACAACAAAACGAAAATTCTTTCGTGACGTCAAGTTCTACTTTTGGGACGACCCTTATCTATTTCGGACTTGTGCGGATCAAATTATTCGACGTTATGTGTTTGGCACCGAAGCTACTAATATCCTTAGAGCTTGTCACGAGGGACCCACGGGTGGTCACCATGGTGCTAATCTCATGGCTAAGAAGGTCTTTGATGCCCGTTTCTTTTGGCCTACTATTTACCGAGATGCGCACGCACTGTCAAGTCGTGTGACTCATGCCAACGTCAAGGAAAAGCCTCACTAAACGATGAAATGCCAAAAAACATCATCCAAGTGTGTGAGATCTTTGACGTGTGGGGCATTGATTTTATGGGGCCGTTCCCATCATCTCGTGGTAATAAGTACATCCTTGTCGCTGTTGACTGCCTATCCAAGTGGGTGGAAGCTAAGGCTTTACCCACGAACGATGCTCGTGTGGTAGTCAAGTTTTTGAAGCAATTATTTTCTCGGTTTGGAACCCCTCGTGCAATCATAAGCGATCGTAGAACCCATTTTTGTAACGACCAATTTGATAAGGTTCTAAAGAAATATGGGGTTACACATCAGCTTTCTACGGCTTATCACCCACAAACGAGTGGGCAAGTCGAGGTTTCAAACCGAGCTTTGAAGAGGATCTTAGAAAGATCGATAGGAGAAAACCGAAAATCTTGGTCGGGTAAGTTAGACGATGCTTTATGGGCCTTTCGTATTGCCTATAAGATGCACATTAGGTGCACTCCTTATAAGCTCGTGTATGGGAAGAATTGTCACTTGCCAATTGAACTCAAACACAAAGCTTATTGGGCCCTAAAGCATTGTAATGATGACACTGAGACCGCGGGAAAACACCAGAAAATGCAATTGAATGAATTAGATGAATTGAGAGACATTGCTTATGAAAATTCATTAATTTACAAAGAGAAAACTAAAAAGTTTCATTATTCTAAAATTAAAAACCGGGTTTTTAACATTGGAGATCAAATGTTGCTTTTTAACTCAAGATTGAAAATATTTTCCAGCAAGTTGAAATCCCGCTGGTCCGGACCATTCACCATCACCCAAGTGTTTCCTTATGGGACCATGGAGCTAGCTCAAAATGATGGTCCTTACTTCAAGGTGAATGGTCATAGGGTTAAGCACTACTTTGGTGGGGAAGTCCCTTCTTTGGACGACCTCGACCAAGTCACCTTCCCTAATGATAATTAGTATTAGGGGGATCGAGTCGAGCTCATGACTCGGTAATTAAAAACAAGGTGCCTCATGAGGGAGATCCCATGTCTATCCATGTACATATTATCGCTTTCTAATGTAGCTAATGTGAGGGGATTTGTGCCCTTCCAACCTTTGTTCCATGATGGTTTGTGAATTGTGGTTATTTAGATCATCATCTTCACGACTGGAGCCTCTCGTGTTCTTTTTACGTGAGCACTCGATCGTTTGCTTTGAAGAATTTCTCGATATCCAAATGATATATCATGTGATGTTCTAACCTTAGGTCTTTTAGCACACTTCATAAACAGCTATAGATTTAATGGTTCCACCCTTTCCATGCTAGATTAGGCATTCGAATTCGTCTCTAGTATGGGGGTATCTTACCCTTAGACTCGAAACATTAAGGACAATGTTTAACTTTAGTATGGGGGTGGATAGATACTTGCCTTGCTCATGCCCTCACGTTTTCCAAAGTTAATCTTTTTGTTTATTGTTTTGTTGCAAATAAGGCTAAAAATGGCCAAATTTTAAAAAATTTCTCATGCTTTCATAAGTGTTTAAGACACGAATGTCGATTTTCTGATGGCGAGAATAAGAGTAATTTTTGACTCGACTGTGCGTGTTGAGCACTTAGCTTAGATTCCTTAACTTTATATTAGGCTAAGTCTCTTAAATGAGGATGAGAAATGATAGAGTTAATTATAAGTTATTATGCTAAACGTAGAGTACTCGTATTCTTTCAAAAACTCATGTGTTCTAATTGTTTGCTTATTCTCCCTTCGCTTGTATATATATTTTGCTAATAAATATTGGCTTAGCGGTTTAGTCTTGATTGTTGGTTTCTAGTCTTTTCTAGTAGCTTCCATGTAATTAAATTGGGAAAACATTAAGGTATCGCCAGCGTCACGGTTTTGAAGTATTAGCACCCCGAATAATCGAAAGCTTCACCCAATAATAAATTTTAAGTGCTCACTCACCTAAATCAAGCAAAAAATTCGAAGCTCACAAGGCCGAAAAATCTATGCAAAATTGAAAGTGAAAGCCTTAAACTTTGAAGCTTTAAAGATCCAAAATTACGTTTACGTTGAGGATATACGTCTTTGGCCATAATAAACACCTCATGGTGAGGTTAAATAAAAGGCAAGGCAAGTCCGAAGCCCTTAAAAGCGGAGGTAAACCTATGATAATAAGGCCCATCCGTTAGGGGGCGTATAAAAGTCTTGGTAATAAGTCTCATGTTCAAAACCGTTATAAAACCGTGTTTATCGATCCTTCTTGTTGACTTAATTTTTTGACATCGTTGTCTATTAGGTGAGGTTATTAATTCGATTGTTTTGGTTACACCGTTTCGTTTCTAATTTTGGACCTTAATCTCTATCATCGCATAAGTCAAAAAATGTATCTTCGTGATCATTCAAGACAAAAACAAAATATAAGAGATACCACTTAGGATTAAGAGAGTCTAAGTACGTGATTAGGGCATATGTGTAGTGTTAGCATTACTAACTTATAATGACAATGATCTCGTTACACGCTTAGCATAGAACTGGGTGAAAATCGAGGACGACGAAATTATTTCTAACGAAGCATTCACGTGTTCTTGTTCACCTAAACGTCCCATTTTGCGATGAAAAACATACATTATGTCTAAAATGCAAGTAGTAGTAGTGTAGTAAGTTTACGTTTCAATAAAAGTCGATAAAAATGAATTTTGTAGATGCTAAGATACTTTATTCTAGCATTGCGTGGGGGCACGGTATTGGAGCATAGTTTGGCTGGGCCGGTTCGACGACTCTCCTGGGTCGTTCATCGTCTTCCCCGGTCTTGAGTAATGTTGCAAACAAAGGTAAACCGGTTAGACGTAGACCCGAGGCCGGAGCCCCCCCACCTCCGACGGTCAAGTTAATATCGGTGCGATATATAGTAAAATATGGTGTGGTTAAGAGAGATAACCTGTTTTATAATGAGACCCCTACCCCTGTTTATATAGGCTTAGGGTTTCTTGTAGGATAAGTAAGGTGTGTGTGGGCCGTGGGCCTGTCGGGCCGAGCCCATTACCGACTGTACGTCGACATGTCCCCCAGTCTAGTATGATATGGTCCATGATCATGTTATGCTAGAATCATTCGTGTATCATGCTCACTAAACAACCGCATGTGGCTTGCTGCTAGGACATCCTCGTGGGTTGTTCGTAACATATGGCTCCACTTGTAATGGGCTACTTTTAGCGAAAAGATGATGGTTTGGGGTTACGAATAGTGAGCGTAGCCACTATAAGTCATCATGTCCCCCCAGTCTAGTATGCGAGGTCGGCACCAAGGTTACTAGACTTTTACACCATATTCGGTACCTGTAAGCGTATCCACGACGAAAGAAATGAGAAAACACATATACGTAAGACGGGTGGTTGTGCTGGAATGCTTAGTTTCTCGTGATTAGACGGTAAGGACCTCGTAAGAAGGAAGCGTGTTCTAAAGTCGGGGTAACACTCGCATTGGCAAGGTATCATTCTTATTCATCTCTAACGTGATGATGATAAGAAGGTTTTGTGAAGTTGGAGGTGGAACCCGTACGCTGCATCGTGAGGACATTAAAGGCGTACTTCTTGTACCACTTATGATGCATCATAGTGCAAATATTACATTCGTCTTAAGGCCAACAGAATACGTACCTCTACAGCATGTTTATGCGGATATTATACCCGGCTTGAAGCCACAACATTCGATTATGATTTTCAACATTCTTTACGTCTTTTCCCGAACTAAACGTAGTTGATCAGGCTCCGTCTAGTTAAGGCAAAACAATATAAACTTTGGAAAAATCACTCAAATACCCGGGCAAAGAAATTCATCGCGAAAGGCGTACTTCCGCAGCAAAGATATGAGCCAACGGAAGACGTACTTCCGTGATATGAATAACGAGCCAGCGAAAGACGTACTTACGCAACGGGTATAACGAGCCCGCGAAAGACGTACTTATGCGGCGAAGACAGCGAGCCAACGGAAGGAGTACTTCCGCAACGAATGATAATGAGCCAGTGGAAGGAGTACTTTCACGGCGAAGATAATGAGCCAACAGAAAGAGTACTTCCGTTGCGAAAAGAATGTGCCAGTGGAAGGAGTACTTCCACGGCGAAGATAATGAGTCAACGGAAGGAGTAATTACGTTGCGAAAAGAATGCGCCAGTGGAAGGAGTACTTTCACGGCGAAGATAATGAGCCAACGAAAGGAGTACTTCCGTTGCGAAAAGAGTGTGCCACTGGAAGGAGTACTTCCACGGCGAAGATAATGAGCCAACGAAAGGAGTACTTCCGTTGCGAAAAGAATGCGCCAGTGGAAGGAGTACTTCCACGGCGAAGATAATGAGCCAACGGAAGGAGTACTTTCGTGGCGAAAAGAATGCGCCATTGGAAGGAGTACTTCCATGGCGAAGACAGTGAGCCGTTGGAAGGAGTACTTCCACGGCGAAGATAATGAGCCAACGGAAGGAGTACTTCCGTTACGAAAAGAATGCGCCAGTGGAAGGAGTACTTCCACGACGGAGATAATGAGCCAACTGAAGGATTACTTCCGTGGCGAAAAGAACGCCAGTGGAAGGAGTACTTCCACGGCGAAGATAATGATCCAACGGAAGGATTACTTCCGTGGCGAAAAGAATGCGCCAGTGGAAGGAGTACTTCCACGGCGAAGATAATGAGCCAACGGAAGGAGTACTTCCGTGGAGAAAAGAATGCGCCAGTGGAAGGAGTACTTCCACGGCGAAGATAACGAGCCAGTGGAAGAATTACTTCCACGGCGAGGGATAATAAGCCAGTGGAAGGAATACTTCCACGACGAAGACAATAAGCCAGTGGAACGAATACTTCCACGGCGAAAGATAATAAGCCAACGAAAGAGGTATTTTCTTGGTGAAGATAATGAGCCAAAGGAAGGAGTCCTTCCATGGCGAAGGAATAAGCCCATGGAAGAGATACTTCCATGGCCAGTAAATAAGAGCGCAAAGGGGTACTTACGCGGCGATGGAATAAGCCAATGGAAGAGATACTTCCATGGCAAAGAAATAAACCGGCAGAAGGCGGACTTCTGCGGCAAAGGAATATATCCAAAGATATTTTCGTGTCATGCACGAAAATAGTGGTATTATTATATCCTGGTAGCCCCCTAAGTTTAATGGTGCTAAACTAGATTAGTAATATTAAACTTAATCAAGTATTCAAAAAATTACGGTCGCATAGACCAACGCGAATGGACGTACCATAACCGCGTTCGAAAGATAGAAATTGGGTTCGAACATGCGAACCAATGCGTATGGGTCTTGCCATAACTGCAAACTGTCACATAGTATAAGATATATCTTAACTAACTTATGGGATGAGTTATGCCATTACGTGCGGCGTACCGCTACTACCATAGGGACGGTCAAAGTTTTGACAAAATGTTGTTAGACGTGCACAGTGTGTCTTTTGCAAGTCCATCATGAGTCATGTGGTTTGCGTAACTTACTACAACGTCTTGATAGCAAGGTGTCTAACAAGGATACATGATCCGTGGTCGTTGGGTTTACAACCCTCTTACACGATAAGTTGAACGATTAGGTTCACTCAATCCTCTTATTCCACCTGGGAACGATGTGTACGCGTACGCCCGTAGGCTAATGATGTCTGAGCGTGAAGACTAGCGCAGATGGACGTACCATGACCGTGAATGATGAATAAAATATATGTAATATATCTTACCGATTTAAAAGATATATATTATACCTTTTATAAATAAATAGTATTGGAATATATCCTAACCAAATTAAAAAGATAAATAATATTTTGTAATAATTTAATTGATATGTGTAATATCCTTTATTAAATAAACAAGATACCCGATCATGCGGATTAATTACAGAAGACGCGGCTCATGACCGCAGTGAAAGAATAAAATATGATCGAACATATAGACGAGCACGGCTGGACATACCACGACCGTGAATAAAAAATCGTATTGTGACACGATATAAGTAGTCGTGTCGCGACATATACGGAAAATATATTAACCAAATCAAAAGATACATGTAATATCTTTTTACCGATTTAAAAAATATTGATAATATCTTTTACTAATTTAAAAAATAAGAGAAATATTTTTGTGAATTTAAAAGATTTCATACCCAAGATACGAGTAATATCCTTGTATTAGTCTAACATACATGCGTACAGTATATGTATACTATCTTTTGAAAAAAACAAATATCTTGTTACTCTTTGTTATCATTCTACAAGATTTGTATTAAGCGTAGTTATCCTTTGGATTGATACGAAAACAACTACTAGGTAATAGTTTAAAAAAATTAAAAAAACGAATACACGTGATAGTTATCTTTAACTGTGAAGATATGTGCAAATCTTATGCAAATTCGGAGCAAATTATAACTTCATGTCTATATTGCCCTTTTTGGTTATGCAAATCTCAACATATTTTATGCGAAGAACCACTGTGGTACGGAGAATTACGCTGAATAGTTCCCGATTTTATACATAATATGAAAAAATGCAACTGATTTTTTAAACGTGATATGAAAAGATATAATTGATTTTATACGTACACTGACAATCATAAAATCCAATTTATATAAATTAAGCGTATGCACATGGTAGTAGTAAGAAGCATAAGACATAATTCATGAAAAGCAAGTGCAAAAAAGATTCAGTGTTACCGAATGTCGCGTGGACCTTTTCTTTTCGGTAGTATGAGATCACGAAACAATATATGTTCATGGTCCCACGGATGGCGCCAACTTGTTGGAGCATAGTTTGGCTGGGCCGGTTCGACGACTCTCCTGGGTCGTTCATCGTCTTCCCCGGTCCTGAGTAATACTGCAAACAAAGATAAACCGGTTAGACGTAGACCCAAGGCCGGAGCCCCAGGATCCACCTCCGACGGTCAAGTTAGTATCGGTGGAATATATAGTAAAAAGTGGTGTGGTTAAGAGAGATAACATGTTTTATAATGAGACCCCTACCCCTGTTTATATAGGCTTAGGTTTCTTGTAGGATAAGTAAGGTGTGTGTGGGTCGTGGGCCTGTCGGGTCGAGCCCATTACCGACTGTACGTCGACACACGGTAATGGTTTAGTATGGGGAGTGATGAGACTGCTTTTATACATAGTCTCATCGTCCCAAACGGGCTTAAAATGGTAAAAATATCATAAAAATGCTATAAATATGCTTGTGTTTGCTCAATGTGTATTTTAGGTACGGATATCAAGAAAATGACAAAAGATCACAAGAATCAATCAAAAACGAACACGGGAAACGAAGCTGCACAATGAACCGGACCCTAGTGTTGATTTTCCAAGATAAAGTCCTTGAAGAATTGAAGATTGTACAAGAAAGGTCCTTCATCATTGAAGAAATGACACTTTATACCCTTGTATATTCATAATTACAAGTTTGGTCCCTAAAGTTTGTCAAAATTATAAAAAGGACCCTCAACTTTGAAGAATTGGCAAGAATGGTCCTTACAAAATGAAGACTTGTCACTTTTAGTCCTCCACAAAGTCAAGAATACAAGAAAAGACCTTCAAAGTTGAAGATATGTCAAGTATAGCCCTTCAAAAATCAAGAAATGGCAAAGTATACCCTTGGAAATACTTTGCAAAAATATTTGTGGCCAAAGTATAAAGTTTGAAACTTCTTTACAAAGGGAAATCTGCCAAAGATTTATATGCGAACAATTGGAAAAGAGAAAGGCTAAATCTGGGAGACAAGGATACTAACCTAGACCAACCACAACGTGACACCTCACCCACTCACTCCTATCTACCAATCAGAACCCACCAAACTTACACCTCACCATCCCACTATTATTTAAACTTTTCAAACAGATTAGTTTAATAATTTTGGCGGTTAACATGTTAATCACCCCCAAACCGGATCAAAACACACACTATTCACCTATAAACCCTAATCCACAACTTGTTCAAAACAAAGGGTTTTTGGTAATCCTTTCCAGTTTAGTGATTAACCATTTTCTTAACTCAACCCTACCCCAAGATTCGATCCCAGCTCACCCATGTGAGCTGTGGACCCCTCCCTTGCACCAATAACATTCTTCTTCAACAAAAAGCCAAAACGAGGCCATTGCATCAACGGTTTAAGGAGTTTTCTTGAAGGCTACTTACGATTGGGTGTCTGTGATCATTTCCACGGCTAGCATCACCACTACACAACAAAATCATCACATGGGATTGAAGACTTATTCAAAATCTACAAGGGCATTATAGGAAATTCAAGGATTAGGGTTTGCTAGTTTCTATTCAGTTCTAGAATTTTTGTAAGGCTCTATATAAATCCATTAGATCCATAGCTTAGTTTTTTGTTCTTGGTTTTCTGAATTTTGGTCACAACTTGTAATTCCCGTTTTTCTTATGAATGAAAACTGAGGTGTTGATTGATGACAAGAAACCAAGTGCCATTTTACTCTTATTGTTTGTTTGCGTTACTTTGCAAGAAATCCGTTTTAGTTTAAAAAGCTTGTTCTAAAAAATTTCAGTTTTGTTGTTCTTTTTCTCTCAAGTTCATTACACCTTTCTGAAGTCTTTGTTTGAGAAATAAGGTCCCTTTTGATTTGCGTTTGGATTTATGCATGACCATAGCACCATGATTGAGATAATCAGGGTGTAGTGGGTACATAAGTTTAGACTATAAAACTTGTGGGGTTGTTCAAAGTCACCAAGGCTTGTTTATCTTTATTGTGCTAACCACTTTAATCTTTGGGGAGAAGCTTGTTTAATCAAGTGTTTCACAAGATTTAGTGTTTCATTCTACTTGTTTGTGTTTGTGGTTTTGTGATTTAAACAGGTACATTAATCATCTCCATCACTTGGTGTAAGGTTCTGCTATAAAACCACACCAAGCACCACCATCAGATCCAGTCAAGACTCCTTGGTTTGAGCCTAGTAGTTGGCCAAATCCAAGGAAGCATTGCTGGCCTTGCTTGGATGTTAAGCAAGGCAGGTTCACCCCTTTCTCTCTTTTGTTTTAAGATTTCTGCTTAAAATTGCATGTTAAGTGAATTTGTGAAAAGTTGTTATCTGGTTGTTTTTTGTGCATGAAACTGGTTTCTTAGATCATAATAGTTATAGACTGGTGCTTCTCTAGGTTGTTTTAGGATTGATAAACAAAAAGTCTTTGAAAAAAATGGATTTCAGTTTTTAAGGGGTGTTTGGATTTGCATGTTTTGTGAGTGGTAATAGAAACTGAGTAGGTATTAAGGGTAATACTTGTGTTTGTTCAACTGATATGGTGTAGGTAAGCTGTTTATTTGCATAACTTGTGAACTAAAACACTTGAACTGAATCTCTACTAAAAACAAGGTTGTTTTAGGTGTTTATGAACTGAAATTTGGTCACCAGTTAGATATCATGTTTACCTAAGGTTGTGTGTTTTTAATATTTGACTATTGTATGCTAGATTGATAGATTCCATAGACCAAAGTTCATCAGTTGGTCATTTGCATCAGTAAGAATACAACAGACCTAGTTCTTTGCATATCTATGTCTATATTGATTAAACTGTATCAATTGGTGGTGTGATTTGTGTTTTCATTGCTTGATTATGACTCCCTACAACTCACTGGTTATAGGGGTGCCTTGATTGTCCAAAGAAACCAACTGAAACAAGCTCTAATCAACATTATCATTTCAAGCAGTGGGAACTCCTTTCCCACTGCTGCTTGCTACTGATAGTGTTAATTCTAGGTCAGCTTATCAATAAGCTATTCTAGCTTATTCTTTGTGCAACAACTTCAATTTTGTAACCAATCTTACTCATTTCATCTAATTAGCTAGTCTAGAAGGTTATAGCTTTTGGCTTAAAGATTTTACTAGAAAACAAACTCCTTTGTATTTTTCCAAAGTGCTTCAACTCATTTTGCTTATTTGGTTGTGCTTATTGGATATTTTGTGATTTATTTGTCTTAATTAAGTGATTTAAAACATTTTGCAAGTTGAATCAGCTCTTGAATCAGCCTAGACCTCAAAAATTACTATTTTGTCATTTTCTGTAGAGAGCTTTGGCTTATTTCAGGCTTATTTATTGAGCTTTTTCAAAAAAAATAATTTACAAAAAGCTTTATAGTCACAAGAGAAGGATGTGTGTAAATTTTCAGCTTATGGCATTAGCTTATGGCTTAATGGGCCAAAAAGCCCATTAAGAATAAGCTGAGTGCTTATTAAGTTGTGATAAACTCACTTTCAGCTTTTGGGCCTTTAGAGTTTTTGTTTAAAATCAAATTTTAAGCTAAACTGGAACTTTTGGGCTTATTTGGTTGAATTTTGTCTTCTTGGGCCAAAAAGCCCATTAACTTGGACTGTTTTTTATTTTGGCCCATTTGAGGGCCCAATAGGGGTATTTAGGTCATTTTACTTTCATTTTCTGTTTAATTAAGTTAAAATAAACTAGTTTGCAAGTTTTTAGAATTTTTTTATAAATTCTGAATTTTTAATATTATTTTAATATTTATTTTTAGTTTTTTAATCATTTTAAATAGTTTTAATAGGTTTCAGATTTTGGAAAAATACTTTTTAGTTTAATTAAGTTATTTTTGAGGTTGACAAATTGAAAAATCTTTATTTGGGCTTTTTATTAATTTATTTGATTTTTAGGGCTTTAATTAGCATTATAAAATCAAATATTAATTAAATAAAAGGTTTGAAAAAGTTTTGATTATTCCTAAACTCCAATTAGATTTTTAGGAGTTTATTGTGACTTTCTAGGATTTTTTAGAGTAATTTTTAATTTCGTCACGTTTTTTCGTTTTACGTTTTATCATTCGTCGTAGTTTAATTTTAACCGTAACCGTCATCATTTTCATTTTTCCTTCTTCTTATTAATATTAATCTCAAATACCATCAAGTTTAACACATACATTAATCCTCCTCGAGAACGAACTCACAAAAGGGTCATAGCGGTGTTGATTTTCCTAAATCGATTCCTTTAATACTTATCGCTTTTACGTCTTTTTCCTAAAGGGTGTAATTTTACTACTATCAATGAAATTTATATCTCTGAACAAAGATACTGAAGACATGATGGGAGGAAATACGTGAACAATTGTGAACGTGATACGTGAGCAATTGTGTACGTGATTCGCGATCATATGGTGAACACTGTGCATGAATATCGCGAACATGATACGTGAAACATACTATGAACGTGATACGTGGACATATCGTGAACGTATGCTGATTGAGGGAGGAATGCAAAACGATACGACCTGAGACGTGAAACGTCTGCCTGGGTATGTGTTGTCCCTATATATGTGATGTTAATATGATACGAATTTATGAAAAAAGAAAGGTAGATATGAGAAGAATTCTAGAGAGAGAAAGTAGTGAGAGAAAGTAGAGAGAAAATGGTTGGTGAAACTTGTGGAATATTAGATTAGAAGAAAATGAAATGACCAACCACCCTTCCTAACATGCTAGGAAGGGTTTATATAGCCTTTGCTTACATGTAGCTTAATGGGCTATATGATCATGGGCCGGGCTTTCCTTTTGGGCTTTGGTTACTTATTAATGAACCTTAGCTTAAAGTTAAGCCCGTAATTACACGACTAATATACTACCTATTACAACGTTCTAAAATACGATACATAATAAACATATGACCGAGCATTCTTGTTTGGCTCAATATTTTGAGGCTAACAATCTCCCCCAATGAGAGGTCATAAACCTTAGTCATTTAGGAAATTTGTAGAGATTACTAATCTCGCCATAACTGAGTCTTGAACGTGTAATAGTAGTCTTGTTCCTTCATGTTGTGATCTTTGAGCCTTTGTCGTTGTCTTTCGACTTTGTCTTTAAGCTTGAGATCTTCAAATCATCCTTGACTTGTCTTTGCCATCTTGCGATCTTGTGTCTTCATCCACATGCTCACACTATAAATTGTTGAATATGTCTTTAGGCATGAGTATGTGGTTTCTGAATCTTTGACTTTGCTGTGTACACCGTGACGCCACCTTCTCGAGACAAAACATAGACACGGACTGAATGGCTTTAACATTCGTCCTAGATCGGTAGCGTTTTACCTCCGGTCGGTGAAGACCGTTATACGATATAAAATATCGTACCTGTGATCAGGTAGATTCAATTAAGAATCTCCTTGACAGGGTTTCGCGACTGTACTAGCCGTTCTCTTTACTCGACCGTCTCAAAGCAAGACTGCGAACATAAAGAGTGAATCAATTGGATAAATATCCGCTTGATTAAAGTCGTCAATTCAAATTCCTGGAACAAGTTTGATTCATTAAGAATCTTACCATTGTTGCTTTCCAGTTGACACAAGCTTGATTCATAAGAATCTCGCAAGTTACCTACCGTAGCGCTGTTTGATGTTGACGCTAGAAGGATTTCCATTCGTCACTGTGAATATTAATGAATATCACTCTGAATGTTCTGGCAAGACCATAAAGATATTGCGTAGAAACCTGAAACGAGTTTGAATCAATTAAGAATCAAACCACTGTTGCTTTTCAGTTTTGCACATGTTCAATTCATAAAGAATCTTGCATATGACCTACCGCAGTGCTGTTTGATGTTAACACTGGAAGGATTTCCACTCATCATTGTGAATACTAAGTAGTATCACTCTGAGTGTTCTAGCAATATCACAAGGATATAGCGTAGGACTCTCTTGATCTTCATCCGTGTGTCCTAACGAGATTTGATTGATCTCTTGGCTCTAGACTCGATTTGTGCACTTTTCGTGGTCGGAGGCTGGAGCAGATGCCACCTATTCAATATCAACTATCTCGGAGTGAGAAAGTCAATAGAAGTCGTGTTGATCTCCGTGACAATAAAACAAACTTCTTTTGAGAGAAGCCTGAGTAGCTAGGAAAGAGTTGTGCTTCACATCACTGGGTCCATGATGAGTTTGTCTTCATGATGAGTTGACCCGGTTTCTGCCTAAGTTGTATGGAGGGCTTCTTTCTTTAGACCCTTTATCCTTACATTTCTTTTTCATTCTTCAACCCCTTCAATGCTTACCAAGACATCATTACTAGCACCTTGTTGTGATTGTTCCAGTGCTAGCATCAGTACTTAGTCGGCATTCTGCTACGTTCACATTCTACTCCATCTTTCCTAAGGACTTCTAATAATCTATTGGATTGTCCCTGGGAAGATCCCTCCGGTTCTGGTTGGATCATAGGACTTAAACCTAACCACCCTTTTGACACCAATAACGTCGTGAATTAAAGATGTTGTGGGTATTTGATCGTAACCATGAAAACCACTTTAAATTCTAACAAAGTGTTTGAAAAAAAAAACATTTAACACCTTGCTAGTTTTGTCGTTTCAGAAATGCTCCCCCTTCACATGTGCATCGATAATCGAAAGTGTTTCGCACATGTAGGTAAGAGTTAAAGTGCTTGAGTCTTATATTAGATCACATTTTAATCACATTTTCTCCCCCTATCTCTAATATATAAAATCTTTTGATATTAGAGATACCAAATTTGATTAAAATATATTTTGAAAAAATAGTCTTGAAATCTCTGGGAGAAAGATGTGTTAATCTTTTGCATGAAGTTAGAATGCTCCCCCTCAAAAATTGATCCAGTTGACTTGTCATTGTGAGGATATGATCCACATTTCGCTTTTTGAGGATGGGAGTTGTTGAACACACAATTTTTGAAAGATTTTGAATAATCATTGAGAAATTCTTGAAAAAATTGTGTTCAACGCTTTTTGAAAAATCCTATTTCTTTTTGTCGAAGAGGTTTTTCTTAAGCATAAACTTGAGTTCATAGACTTTGAATGTCTTTACGAATCCACTCAAGTGTAAGAAGATTTCTCTTCTTTTGTTGAGGGTAAGAGCACGAAATCGTACACTCCCCCGTGAATATAGAACCGGGTTGCAATCTGAAAGTGATTACAAGCCATTGTGTTGAGCTCAAAACGTTGAATGTTTTGTGACAAGCTCAACCCGTGATAGATTGCTCTACCCGTTGTTTGGAAATATTTGTCCAAAATAGACAATTTCCTTTATTAAAAGAAGAAATGACATGTTTTGAAAAAAATTTACAACTTTCATTCGAGCTTTATGTACACACCCGTGTCGTTATTGAGCGACATTTCTAGGCACGTCCATATTATCGATACTGAAAGACATGTCGAGAAGAATATTTTTGGATTTTGAAAGATTTTTAATTTTGTGTTTTGTTTTTATGTGTTTTATATTTTTGTATTTTGCTTTTTCAAAGATATTTACATTTTATTATATTTTTGTGTTTTCTCAAGTTTTTCGAAAATAATCCAAAATAGACTTTTGTACAGCAGTAGAAGGTGATATAGAATGTACAGAATTGGAACCCTTTGAAGAAGGAGAAGTGGGTTCAGAATCCGCTGTTGTACCTGCAATCACAGAAGAAGAATTTGCACAAATACTAGAATTAGGAGTAACAAATTCCTTTTCAGCGTGTAGAACAGTAGCATTAGTGTTGGTGCAGGTGTCATCACTCTTCTCTATTGGAATCCACTTAAGACCAACTTCTGTGAAGATTCGTCCCGTTGGTTTCCACTGACGACTAGATTTAGGAGTAGCTTTCTCTTGCACAGCGGAAGACTTCTTTGGAGAGAAACTATGTCCTTTTTGAATCCACGTCTCAGATTTGGTGTGGTTGCTTTTCTTTACGACGGGTTTGTATCTCCTTATTGTCTTATGGGATTCTGTATTCGATCTCCGTTCAAAGGAACGAGATTTGACCTCATAGAGGTATTGCAAAATGCAATGGTCATGATTTCCATTTTGAATGCCCTTTTTGCAAGTGGGACATACAGGGAATTTGGGATTCACGAAAGTACTTGTATTCCTTTGTTTTCCAAATCGTTCAGGCGTAGTGTTTGAGACACGACTATTCATGGATGGTTTCCAATTCCTAGATTGCTGAAGAGGGATCCTAGGTTTTGGTTGACGACCATTAGGAGTGTGTGGAACTCTAGCGGGATTTGGTGAACTAGGTTTTTCATACACTGGTTTGTCTTTCTGAATCTTCCCTTTTTGTTTCGCATCCTCTAGGTTGTGGGTATGAACGAGGTCATTTGAACCTACAGATTCCTTTGTGGACGTGAATGTCACACGTTTTGGAGGAGTCCTAGAAGTGCTAGGTGCATTCACATGGTTGGGTTTAGCAACAATATGCTTTCTAAATGGGGGAACATAGGGTGATATGGATGGTTTTGGAACACTTGGTTGCACATCAGTCTTAGGGGGTAACCTAGATTTCATATGAGAAGAATTGGAGAACGGAGTCGGTTTTCCTAAGATAGACGGCTTTGGATCCTTGGAGGCATTGGGTTGTTGAACAACAGGTTTCACAACTTTGGGTTCCACGATTTTCCCACCCATTTTAGCAACGAGTTTCTGCAACTCTGTTATCGCTCTGTCCCTGTCTTGTAATTGAGCTTTCAACCCTTTAATTTCCAAATTCTGTTCATTCATTTCTCGAAACGTTTGGGAAAGTTTTTCTTGCAATTTATTGTCATGTGGAAAACTACCAACGTCTTTTTGTAAAGCAAGTTCAAGAGAATGACAATGTTTTTGAAGGAAATCAGTTTTGTGTTGAAGTAACTCAAAAGCCTTTTTGTCAACATTTTCTTTACGTTTCGAAAGCTCAATTTCAAGACGTTCACATTCTTTGCTCTTATCAAGATATTGGCATGCAACTTCAGAATATTCATCAATATCAGCACAAGATGTAAAATAAGCACACATAACATCTTTAGAAACACATTCTTGCAAGAGTAAATCATATTCATCTGAGAAATCAGACTTCTCAATTTGAAGATCATCAATGTGTTTCTCAAGAGATTCAACGTATTTTAAATCATCAAACATTTCAGTCCGAATGAACTCCTCAAGTTGAAGAACAGTTTCTTTAATCAACGTCGTGTTAGGAATTAAGAGTTCTTTCACAAGCAAGGTAATATCTTGAGGAATTGGACGTGTCCACTCAGCATTTTTACGTTTGGCCCAGTCTCTTTCAACAATAGATTTAACAGTATCTATGTGGTGTTTAAGAATACCTAATGTTTTCCTACTCTTACTTTTAGATTCATCTAGAGGGAGGTAGTTTATGTATTTGTAAACATTAGATTTCTTAGGGGCAAAAGCTTTCTTCCATTGAATTCTCTTTTGTTTGCATTCTAGAAACACTTCCTCACGAGTTTTCTGAGTTTGTTTGTTGAAAAGACCATAAAGACTATTCTCATAAGCATAATTATATGGTTTCACAAACTCCTTATTGACAAGTAGTTGACTATCATCATCCCAAAGGGCAGTCTCTTCAATATTGGCACTAACAGGCATGCAATCAAGATCTGTCCTTTCAGTCTCATCAAGATAAAGACACGGGTTAGCAGCTTGAGCTTTGGCATGGTACTCAGGACTTGCAAAGCTAGCTTGACCCTTAAACATCGATGGAGGTGCTAGCATTCTTACGGATTGAATAGAATCATGCGTTTTATAAACAACGTTCTTCAAAAATTCGACTTGTTCTTCTAATTTTGTTACTTTTTCAGTTGCTTTCTCGTATCTAATTTTGAAGTCTTGTTTTAACGCATCTACCTCTTGTTTCTTATCCTCAAGAATTTTAGCAGAATCAGTAGTGGTCATAGAGAGCTTTTGTTCAAGTTCGTTAACTTTGGTATTTGCAAGGTACGTTTTTTGACGTTCATCCATTAAGAAAACATTATATTGACGCTTCTCTTTGGCTAATAACTCAAGAGTTGTATTATATTTGTTTTCAAAATCGTCCTTTTGACTTTTTAACGCACTGCCCTTGTACCCCTCAAGCTCTTTGGTCTTTTGAAGAAGCTCGGCCCTATTACTTTCAAGGGTCTCATTAGATTTAATTAGATCGGCTTTTCATTCTTCAAAGTTTTGAGTGAGCGCTGTGTTTGCCTTCTTTAATTGCTTTTGATTCTTTCTAGTTTCATTGACATCTTTTTGTAAACTAGCAATTAAATTAGCAAGCGCGACACGCTCCTCATCATCATACTCATTTGCATGTTGATCATCCTCAAACTCATTATTGCACATGTCTGATGAATTGGGTGTGGTATTGCTGTCAACCTTTTCCGTCATACATGTGTCAATAAGGTTTGTTGTTTGATCACTATGCTCATGCGTATTGGCATTGGCAAACACATTAAATTCAGCATTGTGTACCTCTTCCAATGGCTCAGAATCGTAAACAGGACCATTATCATAGGAAGGTGTATTGCTGATGACATTCTCAGAGTCGATGTGTTGTTTGTCAGAGCTGCTGTTGTCTTTCCCAGAGCTGTTATGGTCATTCTGCTCACCATGCGTTGTTTTCCCTGTTCTGCAGCTGTCAGTTGCATTACTTGATATTGTCTTGTTACTTACAGTTGAGACTGGACTCGTATCCACTACATGAATCTTTGCCACCGTGCACTCTTGCATTTTCAGCCTTGTGTCATTCATCTTCTTGATCATGTCTTTTGCATGAAGTAGGCGTTCATCCAAAAGCCTTTCAATTGATTCCATGTTTCCAAATATCAAATCTCTGAATGATTTTGCTTCCATTGTAGTGTAGTCTTTGAAGTGTTGATTTGCATCTCAAACTTCTGACTCAAAATTGGGATTCTTGAATAGTTGCGAAGCAAAGAATGGTTGAAACGGTGTTCTGAGTGTTTTGAAGGCTTTCTTGGAATTTGTCTCATGGAGGTTTTTGTTGAGTAATTCATTCTCAAGATTCTTCAAGTGGTCTCTTAAGTCATAAGTGAACGTGCGATGATCATTTCCGAAAAAGGAATGAAAAGCACGCATATACAAAGGATTGTACGAGAAGGTCTCTCTTTCCAGACGTTTTAGATTCGTTTTAAGATCACTGAAAGCTTGCATACAACGTTGTTTAAGGACTTGTTCTTGTAGTTGCATCTCTCGTTCTTCTCTGTCTGAACACGCATTGCTCGTTTCCATGATGATGGTTTCTCAGTTGATGAAGTGAAAATGGATCTTAAGTAGATTTGTTGTGATTGTGTTGTTGTTGAAATTCCGAAAAATTCCGATTTTTTCTCAGTCCGACAATAAATTCCTCAGTCCGACAAAACGGTAAACAGAAAATTTTGTCTTACCAAATTTTGAAATCAAGTCCGAAATAGCCAAAAACTAATAGGGAAAAATTTTGACAAAAATAAAACCAAAAATAGCCTAAAAATTTGAATTTTGGTCCGAAAATTTGAATTTTTGGTCAAAAAAATTTTCGCATCGCCAAAATTTGAAATTGAAGCATAAATGGCCTAAAAATGGTCTAGGAAAAAATAAATTTTAAAATGGTTTTCCCGCCAAAAACGATATTACGAAACTAGTCTAGATGGTGGCTAAGTCGAAAAAATACTCGAACAAAATTTAGCTAAACATGTCATCGGAATGTGCCATCGGAATGTCCATCGGAATGTCCATCGGAATGTCCATCGGAATGTCCATCGGAATGTCCATCGGAATGTGGCTTAGATCGCAATGCACTGTCGGAATCCCAGATCGCAATGTACTGTCGTAATCCCAGATCGGAATGTTCAGATCGGAATGTGTCTAAAAGAAATTTGGCAGAGTAACGACTCAAAAGTCCCTTGAAACCGTCGGAATCCCAGATCGCAATGTACGATCGGAATGTCCAGATCGGAATAAGGTATCGGAATCCTTAGATCGCAAAGTGGAACCAGTTGGTTATTGCGATCAAACCCCTTTCTGTTGTACTTTCCGATGGGTACCTTTGCAAGAATTTCGGAAGGATGAAAAACCAAGAAATTTTCAACTTTTGATCCAAAAAACTTGTGTTTAAGCCAAAAACTAAGATACCCAAATCACTATGGCACGAATCAAGAAGGTATACGAATCGAAAAACACTAAAATACAAGAAAAATCTTGAATTCGTGGATGAAAGAAGGATTAAAGCAAATAAATCAAATGAAAACGCAACAACCAATCACAAAACTACCCCATGGCGATTGATACCAATTGTTGTCCCTATATATGTGATGTTAATATGATACGAATTTATGAAAAAAGAAAGGTAGATATGAGAAGAATTCTAGAGAGAGAAAGTAGTGAGAGAAAGTAGAGAGAAAATGGTTGGTGAAACTTGTGGAATATTAGATTAGAAGAAAATGAAATGACCAACCACCCTTCCTAACATGCTAGGAAGGGTTTATATAGCCTTTGCTTACATGTAGCTTAATGGGCTATATGATCATGGGCCGGGCTTTCCTTTTGGGCTTTGGTTACTTATTAATGAACCTTAGCTTAAAGTTAAGCCCGTAATTACACGACTAATATACTACCTATTACAACGTTCTAAAATACGATACATAATAAACATATGACCGAGCATTCTTGTTTGGCTCAATATTTTGAGGCTAACAGTATGGAAAAGCTGTGCTAAACTTGAGTCTGGTTTCTCAAGCTTTCTGTAACCAAATCCAGTACAAGACCTGGAACGTGTATAGTGAGATGGAACACGAACCTGAACGTGAACGATGTCATGAATGCGAACGTAGACGTAATTCATGAGATGGACAACATATGAGCAGAAACAAAATCATAACTGTGGACGTGAGACGTAAACGTGAAAGTCAACGTAAACGTGAAGATGTACATAAACGTGGACGTGAATGTGAAGTTGAACGTGATCATGAACCTGAATTTCTATCTGATAGGATGGTTGATGGAATACCTTGAAATTGCATGATCTATTGCTGAATTTCCTGCAGATATGCTACTGCGTAATCTTTCGAATGAAAGAAAACGTGTAGGCTGGGTTAAATGGTGGACAATGACTTAGATGGTATCATACTTCTTCTGAGTCTGCGGTAACCTGATAACAACCTCCATGGAATCTTGTCTCATTTCAGTTCAGAATTTCTAATGGTTGTAATAACTCACTAGCATGTCGGCGTTCTATCTTGAACCTGTTGGCATGTCAGTCATCTAGATATGAACATAGCTGCATTAATGTGTTATACTGCTTCTAACAAATTTTTGCCTGGGATTATGGTACATTCTTGTGGAATCTAGATGAATAGTCATGGAAGAACTATGAGTTTCGGTAAAATAGACCTCTCCTAGCGTAGGATCTTATAGAGTACAAAATTTTAGTGTAGGTTCTCTCCTTTATGCGTAAGTTTAGTCATGGAAAGCTAATCGTGAGAATTGTCAGCAACTTCTGCGGTAGTAGCCAACTGAATTCTAGAACTTCGTACTTCAGTCACAGATGTTGGTCTTGACCATCTGGTGATGGCCTCCACCTTCGCAGTATTTTTGAAATTTCTTTCTACTGAAATGGTATGGCTCAGAAATGTGACCCTGTTCAACTGGAACTCACCTCTGGAAAGCTGCGTATATGATTTCCTCCTATTGAGAATCTACAGGATCATGAAAAGATGATTCTCATGTTCTTCTCTGGAATTTAGCAGATCAGGATGTTATCGATGAATATACTGACGAACTTATCTAATAATTCATGGAAAATTTGATTCATCAATTTCATAATATATCTGGAGCATTTGGGAGCTCATAAGCATAAATCAAAATTTTAGAGAGACCATAGCGTGTGCTAAAGTTGTCTTGGAAATGTCCTGTTCTGTCTCTCACCACTGATGGTGAAGTGTTTAAGACTTCGTAACATATCAAATAAACCATCTGTACGTGGAATGAATATTGATTATGAATGATGATCTTGTCAAATTTTCGGTGGTCGATACGTGATCTCATGTTACCGGCCTTCTTCCTGATAGAAAGACATGGTGCACCTCCTGGTGGTGCACTCGGGCGAATAAAGCCTCGTTCTAGCAACTCTTGAAGTTAATCCTGCAACTCCTTTAACTCAGGTGAAGCCCTGTGATATGAGTGATTTTACTCATATCATTTGTATCTATAAACAATAAATAAGTGCAATAAATGTATCAATATTGCCTTGTATGTGCATGTTTCTTGTTTTTATGTGTGTAGGTACCAAGATCGCGAAAACCGGCAAGAACGACACGAGTTTGAAGTAAAAGATCGATGAAGCCAAATAACAAGTTCGTTTTCGAGGATTTGATTTTACTAAAGTATATTGGGCCTTGGAGGGACCCACTTGAATATAATGGGCTTGAAAGCCCATTAAAATAGTTATGTTACTTTGGAAAACCCAAATTTAATCAAAGCCCAATGACAAATAAATTAGACGGATGGGGTGGTCACGAAATGGGTCAACAGCCCATGGCAATACATTATGAGACGTGGGTCGGTCCATTCAGAGCCCAAGTGAAAAGATAGATGGGAGTAAAGTTTATTTAACTTTGAGAGTCAATTCTTTCGGTCAAAGGAATAAACAAAAGAAAAAAAACGAGAGATGAGAAAAGGAAAAGGAGAAGAACGAAGAACTAACACCACCAGTCAAGAAACCCTAGAAAATTGGGGGTTTCTCCAATAAGAAAGCGAGTGATAATCACGCACCATTTTTAGATTATTTTGGGCAATATGGAGCGTGGTATATACGAAGATTCCAAGTACTAAGCTCCACGTGGCATCTTGATTCGTCACTAAATGGCTGTGATTGGCCAATCACCTGCCAAGTCAGACTAAAGAAACACAAATCCATGCCAAGCTGGCGATCCGAGTGAAAGAGGGCAAATCATAGCCGTTTGATCAAGTTCGATGGAAGAAAGAGAGTGGAGATACCTCATCCGAAGGCTCAGAATCAATCATCACCAACAACCCACACCCCTCTCGTTCGCTATAAAAACCCCCTTTTCCCTGTATTTTCATCATCCCTTCTTTTACTTTTAATGTTATAATGCTTAAATTTAGTTAGATTTGACTTTCTTTTAAAGATATTGTAATGCTATTTTGATTTAATAAAATTTCAGTTTTAATCTTTCAAGCTCTTATTTAATCGTTTAATGTTACTGTTTGCGTTCTAAATTGAATTTATCATTTTAACTGATATTTATTCATTAAAGCTAAATCAATAGCTTTAATGATTAATTAAGAGTGAAAAAGGGAACTCGTTTATCTAATTGATAAAGGGAAATTAATATAAGAATCAAGTTGATAAAATTGATTTATCAACTAAACAAGGCTGTTGGTTCATTAATGTTCGTGGTTAGAGTTTAATGGTGGAACGTGATATTAGTTAATGGAAGTTTGTCTTGACGTTTAATGGTGGTTTTGGTGACGAGTCGTTTATAAGGTGGCTCAGCGCCAAACTTCTACTCAACGGTTCTCGTATAATGGTTAAGCTCAGTTTTCTTTATTTTGCATTTTTATGTTTTATGCTAGTTTAAATTTGAAGTTGATGTTCGACTGAGTTGCTTTTATTGTGCGAATTAATATTTGTGAATGTACAACTGGTAGTGCAGTTATGTGAGATGAATAAAGTGCTCTTGTAGTTTACTGTTTTTGAATCGATATATAGATCTGTGATTTATAATTGGTAGATTATTGATAAGTCTTCTCATTATTATAATCTGTAATGGATCTGTTAGTTGGATAAGTTTTACTATGAGTGGGTATCTACGATTATGTTAAGTTAGTTAATTGCTCTATTGTTTTTGCCTGCTAGTTTTATGGTGGAAGCTGCATTAGTTCGAATTACGAATAAGGTTCATTTTGTAATTTGTTGTGCGATTTTCGAATCTGTGTTTGGATCCGGTTGTGGATTTTAGATAGTTTAATCTGCTTGCTCTAAATTTATTGATAATCTGTTAGTGTTAGATAATCAGATTTGGTGGTTAATATATTAGCTACTGTGAATTTGTAAGATTTCTTCATCATGTTTGAGATTATGAAAGTTATCACGTCTGCTATACCGTAAGAAAATCTGTTATCAGTATGTCGTGTTTTTTTATTACTTCCTTGATTAAGAGAGTGTTAAATCAAGCCTGAATGATTGCTCATCATATTTTGTAGCTTGTAACCAGTTCTGTTTTAACTCAGTATTTGAAAATCTGCTTTAGTTATCTGTTTTTATTTGATTTAAATTTAGTGAGTTTGGGACTTTATATAACCATAACTTTAGATCCCTGATAAGGTATTTGCTATAGACGCTTTCTGTTCTTGAATTCTGATTCAGCTATCATTGTTCTAACTATATGTATTTGAGATTATTGAGGGCTGTATTTTTGGATTTCTTTGTTCTGTAATTCTTGGTTAAATCTTATCTGTTTTGATTGGTATATTTATTTAGTGTGTATTGCTGTATGTGATTTTAAGCCTGTATACCTCGTTTTGGAGTGTTTGGTTTGCAGATTTACTTATAATATTTTCTCCAAATAATTATTCCAAAATAAAATAATATCATCCAAAAATATGTCCCTTACAGGACTCGAACCCATGACCTCCTGGTCATGGGCCAAAGGCATTAACCATCTCTACTAGCTATGTATTTGTGCTTCAATATTGCATCTTTTATTAATACAGTATCAATTGTCTGCTGTCAGTTTATTTTTGTAAATTTAAATTCAAGTTTGTTTTCATTTAAAGTTAATTTTAAAATATTAGTTTAATAAATTACTTTTATAAAAGTTTTAGAAATAAAATATATTTTATTTTAGGAATTTAAATTAGTTTTCTTTAATAAATTAGTCTTTAAATAATATTAATTTTAATTAGAATTTAATAAAAATAGTTTTCAAAAATAGATTTTGTTTAGTTAAAAAAAGTAAAGTTAATTTTTAAATAGATTTATTAGTTTTTAAATTAGTTTAAATAAATAGTGTAAAAGTATTTTTAATTAAATAGAATTATGTTAAATATAATTTAAATAGATTATTTATTTTAAACAGTTTAAAAGATTTAATTTTTAAGTAATTGTTTTTAGATTAAATTTATAATGGGAAACGATTCATGCACTTTATTATTTTAATTTGTAGGATTAATTTTAGATTAAAAACCGAAAAACCATTCAAATCAATTGTCCAAATCAAAACAAAAACGTCTCAAATTCACTCGGTCTTCGTGTACAACGAACTTGGTTCACCAACGTGTTTAATTAAATCCGTCTTTGGTAATTTTAGTCTATTACTTTTTCCTAAAGGTAATTTTCTAATTTACCCTATAACGTATCTAATTATCACTATACTATCACGATCACATCAAAAATTTTGGCGCCGCTGCCGGGGATCTTGTGTACGATTCGTCTTTGTGAGATTTGTTGATCGTTGATTTGAAGACCCTTTCCGTCCTCGGAAAGTTTTGTAATTTTTCTATTATATAGTATGTATCGTTTTTTGTCAATCTTTGATTGATTTATGAAAAATACCAAAAATAATCCTCTTAATCCTCTATCATGTTTAATTCTTTTTCTCCTCACCCTCCAATTTTTAATTCTTCCATGAATTCTTTCGTCAATTGTGAAGGGTGTGGAGAACCGTTATATGGTTTTTACCATGTCGGTGGTGTACGTGTGAGCGTTGTGGAAATGATTTACGTCGCGATATACGAGTTGGATTTTGTCCTTGTTGTAATGAGATTACTTCATGTGAAAAAGCCGAATTTTTCGAATAATTCTCTCGATTTTTACCCACCTCCACATCCTACATACGAGACACCCTCGTGTGAATTTTGTGGAAACGATTCTCATTTAGGAATTAATTGTTCGCATCGATTTTCGCTTAATTACGAGCAAGAACCGAGCTACAATCAAAACTTTAATGATAATTGTTATCCACAAGATTTACCGAGTTTATCACAACAATATCTTTGTTGTGAGTATTGTGGAGGTCCTCACGAGAGTTTTTGTTGTCAACCGAGAGATCAAAACTTTTATGAGCCTAGTCCTTGCTATAATTCGATTCCTTCCGGTTTTGACCAATCTCCACAATATTCTTTCGATATTGAACGACTTGAAACAATGTTCCAACAAATAATGAATCAAAGCAATGTCGAAATTGTTGAAAAGAGCATTGAAGATATGTTGCTTGAAAAGAGACAAATTAATCAAGAGATTAATGATATAACTAATGAATTAGGAAGTCGTAGATTTCATGAAGAAATAATTGATGAGGGATTTAAACGAGATTGTGAACTTAAGATTAGACAACTTTCGTAAGATTATAATGGATTAAGCATTGAAATTCGAAAGAAATAAAAAATTCAAGAGGAAGCAAAATACCTTGCTAATCGTGAACTCGAGCGTTCTCTTCTTATTGACGATGACGAGGATAGTGCTATTTCTTTGAGAGATCTTATTGCTCTACATCCTTCGTCTAGTGCAATCGTACTTCCTTTTCATATCTTACCGGCTATGGAGCCCGAGGATTCACCCATCCTAGATGATGAGGAAATCTCTCATGACATCACCACTCCTATTCATGATTCTTCCACCGTGGAACTCGAAAATTCTCTAAGCAAGGGGGACGAGTATTTTAGCACTATTCCAGACACGGAATCGGACGAAGTAATAAAGTCTAGTGTTGAGATTCTTGTCCAAAACCGAAGAGAGTTTGACGGTATTTCCAATGAAACGTGTGATTTGCCACATTGTGATGACTCTACTTCTTCCATTCACTTTGATATTTTCTCCAATACTAATGATGAAAATTGTGATGGAAATGAAGATTTTGAGAATGATTCGACTTCTAGTGAATTTTCTAATGAGGAGTTCTCCGATGAACTTTCTTATAAAGATGATATTCACGACTCGGATTCTGAGGGGTTTACCCATGAACCTACTCTTTTTCACCCATTTCCACCGGGAAATGAGGATGATAGTGATTCGATATTTGAGAGGTTCACTTTTGAACTTGCTCCTTTAGACCCATTTCCACCGGGAAATGAGGTTGATTTGACTATTCCGATCCTTGAGAAGTTCACCGATGAACTTACTCACTTAGATGTGGAAGACGTGATTCTTCGTAAAAAATTATCAAACGTCTATCTTCTCATTTCTAAGATCGAGGCCTTTAATTCTAAGCCTAATGTCAAGTCTTTCTCTCCATCTCCTATTCTCGTTGAGGATAGTGATCCGCTTATGGAGGAGATTGACACTTTTCTTGCTTCTAATGATTCAATACCACCGGGTGTTGATGATGTCGACCCGGAGGGGGACGCTCTCTTTTTAGAGAATTTACTTGATGATGATTTCGTCCCAAGTCCTCCTCCCACCCACTTTGACCTTAATGTTCGGGTTTTTCATGTGTCTCATATTGAGTATCATGACCCGATTGATCACATTTCTAAGGGTGAAATGGTCGTTAAAGCTAAGAATGTTGATTCCACTATGGATGAAACATTTATTCCACCATTACCATTTGCTTTATATGATTTTGGATTAGCATGGGGGGACGACACCGTGTTGTCTATTCCTTTCTCCACCGAGGACGAGGTATTCGATCCTGGAATCGTTGATTTAGGGAAATCTCGGCCTTTCACCCATGCAATAATTGAAAGATTTTTTGATCATCTTGGTGCGAGTTTATCTCGGGGAGCATGTTACATCCATATCGTGATTTGTGACTACCATCTCTTCTTAGAGATTTGTGTTGGAGTTTTATCCTTTCGTTTGTCATCCGACAACGAGGATGAGATCTTTGACCCCGACATCGTGCTTTATCATGGATTTTATTCCATTATGCCGGTTTTTACCATTTTCCCTAAGGACAAATTAATGCGGGGATCGAGTCGAGCTCATGACTCGGTTAACAAAAAACGAGGTGCCTTATGGGGGAGTCCCATACATTCTATCTTCTTTCTATTTTCTCACACTAATAAGGCTTGATCTTTCAAGCTCGTGCTCGTGTTTTGTTGTGTTGTGAATCTTAGGTATGACCCTAATATTTGAAGACTCTCGTGTTCGGTTTTTGCCGGTCCACTTGATCTTCCATTCTTTGAATGCCAAAAAGGGGCACGCTCTTTATCCCTTGATTTTTATCGACTAACGTTTTATCTTGGGGCATAATTAATAAACGGCTTATAGATTTGCGTGCTCTTAGACTCTTGCATTAGACTCTTCGTGTTTTAGCAAGGGGGTGTTACTCTTGAGCTAAGAAACATTGAGGACAATGTTTGGTTTTAGCATGGGGGAGTCAATCGATATAATCGCTTGCAATTGCTTTTGTCGTGTCCAAACGTATTTGTTTTTCTCATTTTTCATAAAAAATTTAAATTTTTAGTGTTATTTTAAAGTTTTAATAAATAAAATAAGTGCTTTTGACACAAATGTAGGCTTTCCGTTGGTGAAAATAAAAATAGTTTTTGACTCGACTCGGTTTTTAACCTTAGCTTTTCCTTAACGTAATTGAATTAAGTTTTGCTAGGCTTTTATGTAGGGAGCTTTAAAACGCGAAAGTCTTAATTCATACGAGTTAAGAACAAGAACTTTTCGCAAGTTCCTATAATTGATCCTAGAAAGTCATTTATCATGGGAACTTTAAAATGCAAATTATAAAACTTGAAAAAGTCTAAGAAAATGCAAGATCCTATAGATGACTTGAAAACCCAAAACTTTGATTTAATAGGCTAAGTATCCATTGATTTCACATTTTTGGAATTTTACAATATGGAGAACAAGAAATGATAGAGTTCAATCATAAGTTTCTAAGGTTAATTCTTCTTTGTGCAAGTATTTTTGTGTTTGATTTAATCTCCTCGTATTTATTTTCCACACTTGAATAATAATTGCTTAATAAATGAAGTTTTTAGCGGTTTAGGCTTGATATCTTAACTCGTAACTCCTTCTTTTTCTTCCCTTGTAATTAAAGTGAGAACACATTAAGGGTGTCAGCGTCATGGACTTTTGATCATGGGATTGCGGAAATTTGGCTTACTATACATATCATATTAATAAAGAAGAATAAATAAAAACATGTTCTCTAGGAGCCTTCGGGTGGGAGTCATGTAGCATTAACCTTGTCATTAGAGCCTTAGGGTGTATGGCGAGGGTACGTGTTGAATAAAAATTGCTTCATTATCATGAGCCATAAGGTGGGATGGTGATGTCAATTCCCTTATTTTTGTCCAAGGAGCCTTCGGGTGTGGATTTTAAATAAGGAGCACAATTGCATCTTAAAGAGCCGCAAGGTGTTACGATGTAGTTGTTGCTAACTCCATTAATAAGGTCATAATTGACTTTGGAGGTTTTTATTTTTGCTTTTAAGTAGCCATATTAGCCAAATTTCGGGTCCGGGGATTTATCCCTCAAATCGTGTTAAGTTATCCTTGATGTGGGCTTTCTTTAGTGACAACGGTTTTTGAAGTCGAGGTTAGGTTTTGAGTGTTGAGTTTACACCGTTCTTGCCTTCATTTTTGGACTAATAAATATCATAATAAAGTCAAATGAGCCTTTGGGTGAATGACAAATAAAATCTAGAGATACAATTAGGAATAACAGGAGATTGAGTTTAACACAAATTACTTGTATGAGTTGATTTAATTTTGGGGCTTATGATTGACAATGATCTTGTTTTTGCACTTGGCATGGAAAAGTGAAAGGTCGGGGACGATGAATCTATTTGAGTTTTATGATCCTAAAATTTATTTTTCAAATAATGAAAGCAATACATTATGTCTTTGTAAAATAAAGTGGTTTCAAAAGTTGAATAATGGTGTAGTTAGTGTTTTATTTTATCATTGCGTGAGGACACGGCAATTGCTTAGCAAGGGGGAGTTTGATATGAGTGATTTTACTCATATCATTTGTATCTATAAACAATGAATAAGTGCAATAAATGTATCAATATTGCCTTGTATGTGCATGTTTCTTGTTTTTATGTGTGTAGGTACCAAGATCGCGAAAACCGGCAAGAACGACACGAGTTTGAAGTAAAAGATCGACGAAGCCAAATAACAAGTTCGTTTTCGAGGATTTGATTTTACTAAAGTATATTGGGCCTTGGAGGGACCCATTTGAGTATAATGGGCTTGAAAGCCCATTAAAATAGTTATGTTACTTTGGAAAACCCAAATTTAATCAAAGCCCAATGACAAATATATTAGACGGATGGGGTAGTCACAAAATGGGTCAACAGCCCATGACAATACATTATGAGACGTGGGTCGGTCCATTCAGAGCCCAAGTGAAAAGATAGATGGGAGTAAAGTTTATTTAACTTTGAGAGTCAATTCTTTCGGTCAAAGGAATAAACAAAAGAAAAAAAAACGAGAGATGAGAAAAGGAAAAGGAGAAGAACGAAGAACTAACACCACCAGTCAAGAAACCCTAGAAAATTGGGGGTTTCTCCAATAAGAAAGCGAGTGATAATCACGCACCATTTTCAGATTATTTTGGGCAATATGGAGCGTGGTATATACGAAGATTCCAAGTACTAAGCTCCACGTGGCATCTTGATTCGTCACCAAATGGCTGTGATTGGCCAATCACCTGCCAAGTCAGACTAAGGAAACACAAATCCATGCCAAGCTGGCGATCCGAGTGAAAGAGGGCAAATCATAGCCGTTTGATCAATTTGGATGGAAGAAAGAGAGTGGAGATACCTCATCCGAAGGCTCAGAATCAATCATCACCAACAACCCACACCCCTCTCGTTCGCTATAAAAACCCCCTTTTCCCTGTATTTTCATCATCCCTTCTTTTACTTTTAATGTTATAATGCTTAAATTTAGTTAGATTTGACTTTCTTTTAAAGATATTGTAATGCTATTTTGATTTAATAAAATTTCGGTTTTAATCTTTCAAGCTCTTATTTAATCGTTTAATGTTATTGTTTACGTTCTAAATTGAATTTATCATTTTAACTGATATTTATTCATTAAAGCTGAATCAATAGCTTTAATGATTAATTAAGAGTGAAAAAGGGAACTCGTTTATCTAATTGATAAAGGGAAATTAATATAAGAATCAAGTTGATAAAATTGATTTATCAACTAAACAAGGCTGTTGGTTCATTAATGTTTGTGGTTAGAGTTTAATAGTGGAACGTGATATTAGTTAATGGAAGTTTGTCTTGACGTTTAATGGTGGTTTTGGTGACGAGTCGTTTATAAGGTGGCTCAGCGCCAACCTTCTGCTCAACGGTTCTCGTATAATGGTTAAGCTCGGTTTTCTTTATTTTGCATTTTTATGTTTTATGCTAGTTTAAATTTGAAGTTGATGTTCGACTGAGTTGCTTTTATTGTGCGAATTAATATTTGTGAATGTAGAACTGGTAGTGCAGTTATGTGAGATGAATAAAGTGCTCTTGTAGTTTACTGTTTTTGAATCGATATATAGATCTGTGATTTATAATTGGTAGATTATTGATAAGTCTTCTCATTATTATAATTTGTAATGGATCTGTTAGTTGGATAAGTTTTACTATGAGTGGGTATCTACGATTATGTTACGTTAGTTAATTGCTCTATTGTTTTTGCCTGCTAGTTTTATGGTGGAAGCTGCATTAGTTCGAATTACGAATAAGGTTCATTTTGTAATTTGTTGTGTGATTTTCGAATCAGTGTTTGGATCCGGTTGTGGATTTTAGATAGTTTAATCTGCTTGCTCTAAAGTTATTGATAATCTGTTAATGTTAGATAATCAGATTTGGTGGTTAATATATTAGCTACTGTGAATTTGTAAGATTTATGCATCATGTTTGAGATTATGAAAGTTATCACGTCTGTTATACCGTAAGAAAATATGTTATCAGTATGCCGTGTTTCTTTTATTACTTCGTTGATTAAGAGAGTGTTAAGTCAAGCCTGAATGATTGCTCATCATATTTTGTAGCTTGTAACCAGTTCTGTTTTAACTCAGTATTTGAAAATCTGCTTTAGTTATCTGTTTTTATTTGATTTAAATTTAGTGAGTTTGGGACTTTATATAACCATAATTTTAGATCGCTGATAAGGTATTTGCTATAGACGCTTTCTGTTCTTGAATTCTGATTCAGCTGTCATTGTTCTAACTGTATGTATTTGAGATTATTGAGGGCTGTATTTTTGGATTTCTTTGTTCCTGTAATTCTTGGTTAAATCTTATCTGTTTTGATTGGTATATTTATTTAGTGTGTATTGCTGTATGTGATTTTAAGCCTGCATACCTCGTTTTGGAGTGTTTGGTTTGTAGATTTACTTATAATATTTTCTCCAAATAATTATTCCAAATAAAATAATATCATCCAAAAATATGTCCCTTACAGGACTCGAACCCATGACCTCCTGGTCATGGGCCAAAGGAATTAACCATCTCTACTAGCTATGTATTTGTGCTTCAATATTGCATCTTTTATTAATACAGTATCAATTGTCTGCTGTCGGTTTATTTTGTAGATTTAAATTCAAGTTTGTTTTCATTTAAAGTTAATTTTAAAATATTAGTTTAATAAATTACTTTTATAGAAGTTTTAGAAATAAAATATATTTTATTTTAGGAATTTAAATTAGTTTTCTTTAATAAATTAGTCTTTAAATAATATTAATTTTAATTAGAATTTAATAAAAATAGTTTTCAAAAATAGATTTTGTTTAGTTAAAAAAGTAAAGTTAATTTTTAAATAGATTTATTAGTTTTTAAATTAGTTTAAATAAATAGTGTAAAAGTATTTTTAATTAAACAGAATTGTGTTAAATAGAATTTAAATAGATTATTTATTTTAAATAGTTTAAAAGTTTTAATTTTTAAGTAATTATTTTTAGGTTAAATTTATAATGGGAAACGATTCATGCACTTTATTATTTTAATTTGTAGGATTAATTTTAGATTAAAAACCGAAAAACCATTCAAATCAATTGTCCAAATCAAAACAAAAACGTCTCAAATTCACTCGATCTTCGTGTACAACGAACTTGGTTCACCAACGTGTTTAATTAAATCCGTCTTTGGTAATTTTAGTCTATTACTTTTTTCTAAAGGTAATTTTCCAATTTACCCTATAACGTATCTAATTATCACTATACTATCACGATCACATCACCCTGCGATAAGGAGGTTTGAAAATAGGTTTGGTCCTTGAAACTAGCTCGATGTTAAACACCGTCTCATGGTTAGGAAGGAATTTTTGGAAACCCTTTTGGAATTTCATTTGGAAACTCTAGAATAATCTGCTGATCATGAATTTAAGGAACTTCAGAAGTTGCATCATGAATGGTGACTAGAAAGTCTTCGCAGCTATAGAATAATAAGTCACTTGCGTGTAAGGCATAACAATTTGTACTGATTTTGCTGGCAGGAAGTATAATAAATATATTCGAGAGTTAGTGCGACGGATCTTGTCTTCAACTGGAAGGAGAACGTTTATAAATATGGGTGATACTATGGAGTCTTTTTTGGCTGGAAGGTAGATAATACATGATTTGAGATAAAGCTGACATATGAATACGTGAAGTAAACGTGGCAGATCTCACTGAATGTGTTTTTCTGTAACCTCACAGACCGAACACTGCGTGTCTAACCTGGACAATACTCCAGTGGTGGTAACTGAATTTTTAATGGTCTGATTTATGCGTGGCATAACAGAACGGGCATACCCCCTTGGAGGGTACCCTGAATTACTGAGGGCCTGGTCTAGAAGACATATTGGAGTTATGAGTCTTGACTCGTGCCTTGAGAAGATATTCGTATGACATGTATCATGACTGGTGTCCTGACATGTGTCTTCTGAGATGATACTTGAGACCTGTGTCTTGACTGATGTCTTGACATGTGTTTTGGTAGGTGGATACGAATAAGGTTGAAAATTTTTGGTAACTGCTAGGGTTGGCGGACCAGTTAGACTGCTGACCTCTGTATTTCTGGTCACGTCCGTTCCGGAGTTCCGATGGTTACTGACTGATTAATTATTAGCACGGTGGTTGTCACTACCGCCTTGTCTGTCAGTTTCACGACGGTCATTATCATGACCGTGATTCATGTAACTATTCTGTTGAGTGGCCGGCTGGGTACCGGTTCCCACTCTTCTGACTGAAAGAATAACTGAGTGACGTGTGACATCTAACTGAGGAGGTAAGGGCATGGAATGGAATAGTAGCGTCTAATGGTTGAAGTATATTATTGTCTGACATTTCAAATCTATAGTCTCCGTCCTTGCTTTGTTAAAGCTTCATATTATGAACAACATCAACATCTTGTGGAATCTCCAAGGTATGAGCAGCATCAGCATCTTGTAAAGTTTCCGAAGTATGAGCAGCATCAGTATCTTGTAAAATCTCCAACTTTTGAGCAGCATCAGCATCTTGTAACATCTCCAACTTATGAGTACCATCAGCATCTGGTAGAATATCGACAAGTAGAAAACGCCTGAGATGATTGAGGACCGATTAACAATACATATGGAGTAAGGTATATGGAGTACACTTTGAATATTGTGCCTGAAGTACACATGGAGTACTGTACTTGGAGTACACACGAGATGATCGGTACTGGTGTCGACCATCTAACATGATCAAAAGAGGCAAATGTTTAAGCGTTTCATGGACCAACTAAAGAAAACAACATGGTAGTCTGGTTATATCCAAACATATATAATTCCAGTTGTATAAGGAAGCACGAAGACATGATTCAACGAAATTTCATCACTGATTTACATGAAGCATAATTGTTGAAATCCGAAATGACTGTCATGAGAGCATGATTAAGGAAGTTCTTTAATGGATGTCGTGAAAGCATGCTCAACATAGAGGAGCATGAAACGATTTAACATATTGAAACATGAAACATAATCACATGAAGAAACATGGAAGAAGCATATAAGACACATGGAATGATTATGAAGACATAGTCGATGAAATCCGTCATGAGCAAGGGTGGACGCCTATGGGTCGGTCTACAAAACAAAATCTGACATGAACAAATGTGAACGCCTATGGGTCGGTTCACAAAGTAAAATCTGACATGAACAAGTGTGAACGCCTATGGGTCGATTCACAAAGAAAAATCTGACATGAACAAGTGTGAACGCCTATGGGTTGGTTCACAAAATAAAATTCGACTGAAAAACATGAAATTTGACATGAGCAAGGGTGAACGCCTATGGGTCGATTCACCAAAACGAAATTCGTAGAAAAGCACATGCGACTAAGTATGGCCAGTCCTGTACCAACCTTTTACTTAGTCAAAATTACAAAACTGAATGATAAAATGCATGAGAAACATGGAAGACAACAACGCCAAAATCTAGGAAGTTCCTGGTGACTACCCACTAGTCACAGGTCAAGTTTTAGAGCCTACAGGTCGAACATTGGGCTCTGATACCATAATTGTAACATCCTACTTTGATAAGTGGACCATTACGTGTATTTATGGCGTGTCATCAAAGCATGCAAGGTAATATGTAATAAAACATACATGACCATAAAGGAAAAACCGGAATCAAACATCGGCTCCCAAACATAGACTCAAAAATCCGCATAAAGTAGAATCAATGCAAAAGGAATAGAAGTATAATGTAGCTCCCATCCTATGCACGTCCGCTAAATGCTCAAGTCCGTTCTTGGGTACCTGCCGTATAAGTCATGGAAAGAAAATACAGCTGAGCAATACGCTCAGTGAACGGATATAATGACATGATAAGAATATCTAGAATATAAAGGAAAGATCTAGAATACTAAGCTGAAACAGATATAAGTACTGAAACTGAAAGACTAATAAGTAAAATGCAGCGGAACTGTGTATGTCCTGGAAAACCTGGTTTATAATTTAATAAAACTGAACTGATAACTGATAAAGCTGAAAACATGTATATATATTTTATTTTAAGTGCCAAGAGCTTATATAGGTCATGTAATATAACAATGTGTGCATGAATACATAGAGGGGTGACCTCGTCATGCTATTAGAGGGGTGACCTCTAAATAAACTAGATGGAGGGATCAGCTCCAATGTTAAGGATGTAGAGCACACACCACATTCACCTGCTAACTGTAAACTGATAAACTAGGATGCACCCATTCGCCCCGCTGATAATACTAATAAATGGCCAACTGAATAAAAGAGACGCTACGAGAAATCACTCCCTTGCAAAGGAGTCATGACACTGGTGCCTCAAGTGTCATGGTTACAGTACCTTCGTAACTAGATGAAACTAGACATGCATGTATATAAAGCTCAGGCAATTAACATAATTATCATGGCAAAACATGTAAAGTTTTTATAACATATAACTAGGAAAACAGATGGCTGCAGACGGGGAAATCCTAATCATGCATAGAAATGAAAGTCCATACTGAAGGACGGGAAACCCATACCTTATGTCCAGTAACTGACTGAAGGGAAACAGATGAAACTTCTACTCTGACTTCACAATAGCTACATGAATAAAAGGACATGAATGAGTTGTCTGATTACTGTTTATTTTTTACTGATTCTTACTGTTCTTAACTTGCTTTACATGTTCTTGTATTGCTTTAGTGTTTTGTGTATAATCTGGTAACCCTGACTGTTCTTATGTATTTCTGATTAGTGTATAACATGTATTCTCGTATTATTATTATACTGTTATAAGTAACACAAAAATTTCTAAAAATAGCAGGTTTCCAAAAATAGAAAGTTTCCAAAAATAGTAAGTTTCCTTAAAATATAAGTTACCGCTTAATATTCATAATTTAGAAGTCATAGTGTAATATTAGTAAATTTTATGTCATAAAAGTACTTTTGGCTAAAACTGATTATTAACTAATAATAACGCGTGATTATAGATTATTAATTAATAACATAAAGTAATTATTTATTAAAACTTACCTCAGATAAATAATTAAATTAAAGTCTGATTTTAATTTAATTATAACTCAATAATATACTTAGGTTTATATCATGAATTATTCCTTTTCAAATAATTTACCTAAGTCATGATTAAATTAATTTAATCATACATGAACTAAATCAATTAAATTAATCAAAAGATATAAAATAATTAAACGTGTGAACCCGGACCTCAAAACCCGAGCCTACCAAGATACCCATCTCGGTTGCACTAAACAATCAACAACAACCCCCAACCGACCCCCAACAGGCAGCGGTTGTGGTGCACAACCGGCGGCCAACCGCCTCGGCTGCTGCCGGGTTGCCACTGTCTGACCGAAGGTTCCCACCGGCTGACCCGGTGTTCCCACTGTCGTGACATAATCACCCACCGAGAGTCTAGGACCCTCGGCTTCCCACTGCTTTCCCACTTTCCCATTGTTGGGTTTTAGCTTGCGGCTAACAAAGACAAACACCACCCGACCCTTGTGGTCTTCGGCTGGGCCAAAACAGAACACACCGAGAGTCCATTGACTCTCGGTTTTCGTGAAAACACCCAAACCCCCGTCTTGTTTATGCTTATTTCATGTTTAATTTTTACCCAAACCATACGTTCTTGATATTACAAAGATGAATTCGGGATTTATAAAAGAAAAGAAGGAAGGTGATTACCGTTATAGGTGCTTAAGGGTAAGTTTCTAACACACCATCGAATCCACAAGAAAAATCAAAACCCGTCTTCCCCTTTTTGGTTTCTTTCTGTCGGCAGCTCCCAAGGGTCGCAACCCTAATTTCTTTGTCTAATATTTGCTAAAATGAAAAGTGTGTGGTAAGATTTCAAAACGGGTTGGGCTTAAAGCCCATTGTTCCCTTTCTTTTCCTTTTTGTGCCGTAGCCCAACATAACACACCCATGTTTTTCGATTTCGACTTTTATAACATTTTACGTGTATAAGTGTTCGTGTCGTGAATTTGTGTTTTAACTTCTGTAATCATTCTGACATGTATTATTTATTTTACTGAATAACTAATAATATACGTCATACTTGAATCACACTATCATTTATTATTCTGAATAAATAATATTTACGTAACGTTTTAATTAGAGTTGAGACTGTGTGTAATTAATGTTCGTGGATTTTAAAGCGGGTTTTACAGTCTCTGGTTGTGATGAAGAACCACCCACGTAGGTGTGTGAGATGTATTCGACGTGCGCAAAATGAGAACGAACTCGATTGTGATGCGAGGTCGTGAAACGCATTTGTTTATTTAGTATCGGTAAAGTTGTGCGGATTTGATAAAAGAGTTAAGATCTATGTAAATCCTTAAATTAACATATACCTATTCAACCAATCATAATCATCCATTTTTTTAAAAACTCACCTCCCACTACCTTTTTAAAAATTAAATATCTCACAAACGGTATATCATCAAACGAAAAAAAAATTGCAACGAGAATTAAATCATCTTTCTATCGAGAGGCACATGTATATACTCTTGACGAACTTTTTTTCGACTTTTTTCGACTTTTCTTCTTAAGTCACGTATGAGAGAATCATATATGATTCGTCACGAATCATGTATGATTTTCAGAAAATCATATATGATTCGTGATATGATTTTCTGAAAATCATATATGTTTCGTGACGAATCATATATGATTCTCTCAGACGTGACTTAAGAAAAAAAATCGAAAAAAAAGTTCGTCGAAAGTATATACATGTGCCCCTCGATAGATAGATGATTTAATTCTCGTCGTGATGATATGTTTTATTTTACGTAACAATAAACGGTTTGTGAGATATTTAATTTTTAAAAAATAAGTTTTTTTGTTATATGATAAAAATGAGTTGTTGTGATAGTTAATTGAGTGTATGCTAAATTAAAGCTTTTGATTTGTATAAGGAATGGGTTGCCCACTCGCGCCAAAAACTACTCCACCCTTATAAATAGTAACTTTTCAATCCCAAAATTGTATCGTATTTATTTATTAAGTTAAATAAGTCGAAGCAGTGATATTGTATTCCATAAGTCCAATTTTCGATATTCAAATTTTGAGGTATCAATTCAATCTTAAATCTTGATTGTATTGATGCTTAGTTTGGTTTAATTATGCTTTTTTTTAAGTTTCAACAACTTATTGTTTTTGTGCTAATAGATTAAGTGTAATTATTGCTAATTTACGATTAATTTGGGTTAATTATGCTTCTACTGGTTTCAATATGATAGGAAAAAATCGAATTTCATTCAATTTGATACCTTTTGGGATGATTCTGTTAAAGGGTCATAAAAAAAGGGTAATGGGTCGAGTGTGGGTAAGCGAGATACCTGTTTTTTACATGTGATATGACGCAGTACTAAAAATCGTTGCTTTTTTATTAGTATAGCGATGAACTTTTTGAAAGTTTATGGACTTAAAATTAATAGTCGTGAGATAGGATCGAACTCGAGATCACGGGATTGCACACATTACGTGAAGAGTTAATTTATTTATTTATTAAATATATTTATTATATTTATTAAATCAAACCGTAGCTAACGATCGTTAAGTAATTAAAAGTTAAGTATTAAACGACCGTTATAGAAGGTTAAAGAAGCTAAAAGAAGGAGTCGGAAAAGTTCCGGAAACCTCTTTTGGAGCATGTATATATCCGGCCTAAATAGAGGAGACAAAGATAAGGAGAAAAGATTTTGTTGCTTTATCTTGTTTAACCTTGGAAGAGAAGTTTTCCAAGGTGTATATAAACAAACCTAAAGCCTCATAATTTTTCACCTCACATCTCTCTTTCTCTTGCTCTAACCGCCGGCCAAACAAACACCCTAATTAGGGTTCTTCTTTGATTTTCAATAAAGCTATTCTAGATCTAGTCCTAGCCCCTCTCTAGGGTTGTTGGGTAGATTTTCCATAGGCTTGGAAGCTCGGTTTGTTCGTGCTAGACTCACGGTTAACTCGCCGTATCACGTGTGTACAAGAACGTGATATAGTCTTACTTTAGACTATATTCTTGGTGGTGTTCGTGATAAACCCTAGTTGCCGTTTGCTCCGTCGTCTTGTGGATCTTGCTAGGATAAAGGTATGTAACCCTAATCTTGATTAATATAATTGTGTTAAATTGATGATCTTGTTAATCGCTTCCGCTATGCGCTCTTTGATCCATATTAGGGTTTTAAATAATTGTTATGAACTCTATAAACCATCAGTGGTATCAGAGCCGTTTTAACATGATTATAATTATCAAGATCTAAAGTTTTTTAACTAATATTGATTTGTGTTAAAAATTACATGTTGTTTTTTAGGTTTTATAAAATTAGGGTTTTGTTTTTTATTATTTTTAAAATCGGCTATGCCGAATTTTTTATAAAAAAAAAGTTTTTTTGTAAACCCTAAAATTACATGGTAATTAACTTTAGATGTATGCATGAATTAATTGTTATGTCATGCGTGGTTACGATCCGTAGTGATTTAATTAAATTGTTAAGTGATTTGGGTGGAATTTTGATGAATTGCATGATTAATTGTTATGTTGTGTAAATTCATGTTTCGATCCATAGAGATTTAATTGTTAAGATATGTGGGAGATCCGTGATGAACATACATGTTTTTCATGGATCATATGTTTTATGTGGTAATTGTTACGTGTTTTGCTATATGCTTTATTTGATTCAATAAATCTAAAATTAGGGAAGACTTTTATATGAATATAAAAACCTAGATTTGATATTATTTATTGAATAAATCGTATGCATGTGGCTATTTGATTTATTTATTGCATATATAAATTGTTATTATGTGTTTATGATTTAGTTTTTTTTTTTGTACCTACTTGTTTTCATACGTTTTTGTTTTAATTGTATGTTGTAAACAAGGGTAATTTTTTATAAGAAAAATTAACATGGACTAAATCATATCAAAATAAATGAATTGTTTTTGAGATCTAATTTACATATGATTTGCGTTGATTAGAACTGCAATAGCAACTTAACGGCCTACTCAATTTTGATAAACTATAAAGTGGGTATAACGCACCGCTGGTCATGTACCCGGTTAAGGAAGGAGGTGTTATGCTTCAGCGCTGACCAAATTCCCGGCTCGCCTGTGCGTCAAAATTGGAATTACCTACGGTTGTTATTGATATAATTCTTTAAGGTTGATTTAACTACATTAATTCACATCCGAAACACAATGAATAAGGTTATTGCTTTGTGCTATAACTAAGTTCTAGAAAAAAGTACGGTGTGAATTTAGTTGTGTGTAAAATCTTTAATTGGTTTAACCAATACCTCAACTTGCAAGTATATGATGAACTTTTAGTCTCAACAAAAAGTTTACTAAACGTTTTATTAAACTTATGTTATGGAGATGTATGCATGCTTCTCCATACATGATTTTGACACCAAAATCTATACCCTAAAAATTTAAGTCATATGCCCTCTAATTGACGAACACTTGAAGTTACAATTGTCGTCATATAAGATATCGGACGATGTTGTAATGGAGAGAAAACTTCATGACTGAATAAGATTGCACATGAAGGTTTTACGTTCTTTAGATTAGTCGACTTAATTGAGTTACTCAGTGAGATCTGGAAACTTAAGGCATAAAGAAGGGATGAAACATGTTTACAATGCAAAATGACTTTTGGCAATGTAAATCCCTTAAATGTCTAGAAATTGCAAATTTGTTTGTCAATCATTGTTCGACAAGTTACCATCTTGAATACTTTCATTGCTAGCAGATCAACTGATGTGATGAAATTATGTCAATTTGGATTCTAGTTTTCAAGGAAAATACTATGGTTATTATTACCGGGGTAATTTTATTCTCTTGAATGGTATTATCGAAAATACTAAATTGAATTTTGTAAATTTTTTTTTTTTGCAAATGTACTAATGCAACGTTACACCGTAAACGTGGTTTATTCATTTATTGATCTACAAACCGTATGGTTGAGGATAGAGTCAATTTACAAATGAATGATAAACCTAAAACTCTTTTTCATGAGTAAAGAAGGAGTAATAAGGATTTTAGAAATGTAAAATTCAAATCCATAACTCATAGCAAATTTTAATAGTTAAGAAAAGTGCATATTTTGAGTTATTAAAAGTTACCGCTAATTGGTTATAAGGCAAACTAGCATATTTGTCTAGTAGTTGTGCTTTGACCATTTATAGGCACTACATACCATTTTGGGGTTGGTAGACCTATTAAGGAAGAAATTGCATGTCAAGTCTTTCAAGTTAAAAAGCATTTGATGGGTAAGTCATCATTTACGAAGTAGAATACACTCTTAAACACTATTAGTAATTGTTGCGAATGTGTTTTTCAAAAGTGTAAGAAAGTAAACACAACACTAATTATTTTCACCGATTATGAAACATTTTCAATGTTGTCAAGTTCAGTGGGAGAATTGTGTTGTATGACTGATTTTGAGTCTATTAAAACATTCTCTAAGTCAGTGGGAGTTACAAGCTTTGTTGTCTTGGTAATAACCCATGTTATCTTTAGTATGTCCTAAGATAATTACTTTCGAATTGTTGACACTAATATCTTCAAAGATAGTTATGTACTGATTCTTGTTGATTAAGTGATTCTACATCTACTTGTAAAAAGCTAATATATGTGGCACAATCATATTTTGTATAGACGAACGTTAGACGTGATGTTTATCTTATATATGAGGTTGTTCCATACACAAGTGGGAGAAATGAACATTGTGTGCAAGAAACAACTCATAAAGATATGATTCTCTTAAGATAAGAGATTAAACAATCTAATTAATATTTAGATCATGTGTCAATATGATTAAAAGACTACTTAAAAGTATATATATCATTCACATTAAGAAACACTTGAAGTTTTGATTTAGTCATGTGAGAGCTTGGACTAAATTGTAAACACAAGGGTAAAATATCCACATGTCGTAAGATCGGGCATGGAATGTTTTGAAGTTTCTTAAAATGGACTAATTCCTGGAATGACATAAGATACATAGAGTAATCTTATACTACTAATGAAACCTAGTGGTGTTCATATAATAGTATATGATTGAATTAACTTGAAAAGATGAATGAAACCTAGTGGTGTTCATGATTTACTTTAGTTATACATGTTTATGATTTATTGAATAAAGTCACAAACATAAAGTCTTGGAAGACGTATAATATAAAGTAAGACGTTAATATATTGTCTCTATTTCACTAAAGACATATACATGTAACGTGTAATGGACTTATAACTTTTATGAAGTGACTTTGTATTAAAAGCACTTGAGTTATAAAGCATGCAAAATGGTTAGGAAATCTATTATACTATTAAGATGATTTAGTTGGTATATAGGTAAGCCTAAAGATATATATTTATCTTAAATGTTGTTAAGATTGACTTACAATATTTCACTAAATGAAATACATCATTGTTATGGTATGTTCATTAGGAGAATCAAAATTATCAATATGATGGTGATGTTTGATTCAAGATAACTATATCTTCCTTTATTCCAAAAGAAATCAAGGTTGGAAAGTTGAGTATGACTTGATCTAAGAAGATTAATAAGATACCATTATATATGGAATGTGATGAATCACGTTACATCTTAAATGGAGTTCGGATTTTGCTAAACTATTTATGAAATGGATTGTTTAGAAAATAAAGAGTATGGAACGGCCATTGTGTTTTGTAATGTCCCATATAGATAACGTTGGAGTGTTGATCTATTTGCTATGTATTTAAAGAGTAATTTTAAGTTACTAAAAGCAAGTGGGAGTTTTGATCTTGAAAGATAAAATTACAAGATACATGATCTTCTAAAATACACTAGTAATTATCATGAGGTAGACGTGTAAATGCTAAACCTCAAGATAAAGGAATTTATGTCATAGAATCCGTAAGGATATCTCGGATATGCGATTTATATGCCGAGAATTATGAGTTACAAATAATTGTTATGATTTGTTACCAAATATTGAATTGGGTAAATTACTCATACTATGAACGATATAGATGTTGTCCAATAAGATAATCAATTTTAGATTTGTTTTATCTTAAATAGTTTGACTAGAAATTGGAGATAAGTTTCGTCAAAGGAAGAAAAACGCCAATTGTAGTGGTTTAATCTTTGTGTCGAAATTATATGGACAAAATTGTACACATATTTAATGTATGTATTATGAATAGATTATTAGTCACACTTAAGTAATTAATTGTGATTGAGTATTCTTTCCTAAACACATTAAATATATAAAGATTTTGATGGTCATATTTTAAATTGAAAAATTTGGATATGTATGAACTATTTCTTGAATGACTACTTGAGGAAGGACTTGAGTAATCGAAATGAGTTTATTACTTCAAAATATAAATCTTTGGAAAAGTACAAATGCAATTATCCATGAATAGATAAAAGCATGCATCTAGGAGATTATTCTTATGTTTATTTTGAAATCCAAGTTTGGTTTTAAATTTAAATAAGATGGTTTCTGAGTATTCCTAAAAGCTAGTGGGAGTATTATGGTTATTTTCTTAAATTATATGTGTCAAATAGACATGTAAGAAAGTGAGATTTCATTCAAATTAAATGTTGATTTGGTTTAGATTTGAGATGAAACTTTACTTTGAAGATTTAGAAAATAAGATATACATAACCTTGGGACAAATAAATTTATTTATTTATGCGGTGGAAATACAACGTAATATGCCATGTAGTAAGTTTACATGGATATTTAGGACATGAAGAAATCTAAATCTGGTTTGAGAAATTTTCATGTGTGTCGTGTTGTATTTATATCATGCTTAAAATACATGATGATTTGAATATATTAATCTATCTAAAAGTTATTAAATAACTTGTGTAATGAATATTCTGAAGGAATATGTTTGGAAATAGAATAACATCCTAAATCTTGGATCGGCTTCCATATTCTATAGATGAATAATTTGTCAATCGTTGTGAAAATTATCATAGCCAACAAACTTTGAAGGTTTTGGTTGGAATCAAACATTACATAATAGATATTAAAGGTAACGTATTTATATCTTTTATGGCAAGTTGTAAAACTTGAAAAGATATAATTGAGGTAACACTCAATATTAGTCATGAGATCTTTTGGAGATGACATGTTGATTAAAGTTGCATTATACATTAAGGAATTAGAATACTTTGAAACTTCAAATGTGTTTTGGAAGTTTAGAAAATTGGTGATCAAGGATGTTTCACAATTTTGATACTATGTGGCAATATCAAATTATTTGAATGCACATGTACAAGAGTTTCAATGAATTGAATTCTTGAAGAAAGTATTCTCAAAATTTCAATAGGTCAAGATTGGTTATTTTATGCTTTGCCAAACAAGTATGAATGTCATTACTAGAGGCATGGTGCATGTACCAGTTTTATGCATTGATCTATTTTTAGTATTTGGATAAAGGATGTAAGACATTATTGAATTGATGAAATAAAGATTGGATTTCGTTTATTTTCTGTTATTTGATTTTGTATCCTATTTTACATGTTTTAATCCATGAGCATTATGATGTTTCTAAATGTCCGTTGTCGATTAATAATATGGGAGTATTATTAAACTAAGACAATTCAAACTAGTGACTGAGTATACTTGAAAGTATATTGGTCAATTTTGGATGATATTTGATGGATCAAATATTGGACTTATCCCAACTATATGATTTTACTTTATGGATCTTTGTCATCAAGTAAATCATAAATAGTTATCCTTAGACCTGAGATACCAGGAAACTGTCGTGGATCTAGTGCATTTCTGTGGAATAATCTAACGCTAAACGTAACTGGTAGCTATAAGGATTATTTCTGGAAGTGTTGCAAAGTTCATAAGTTTTGCTTGTAGTCAAAATGGGATTCATTTCCTTCAAAATTTATTTTGAAGTATAATACAGCTGGGCCCCTCGGGGGAGTAGTAAGATATTTGTGCGGCCGCACCCAAATTTGTTTTGGTGATCTTGCTATATCCGTAAACGAGAAACAGAATGGTTAATGAAAGGAATGACTAAGATCCATATCCTTATTAACGTTGTATTTGAAATGAAAGGATAATAATAATAATGATTTAACAATTAAAAGGTTTTGTCCAAGAAACCTTACTCGAGTTGTACTAGTGACATTGCTAGTGTAACTAGACGCTAGTCAATGTGATCACGATATTAGAATTTTGTCCAAGTGGGAGCTGAAAGTTTATGGACTTAAAATTAATAGTCGTGAGATAGGATCGAACTCGAGATCACGGGATTGCACACATTACGTGAAGAGTTAATTTATTTATTTATTAAATATATTTATTATATTTATTAAATCAAACCGTAGCTAACGATCGTTAAGTAATTAAAAGTTAAGTATTAAACGACCGTTATAGAAGGTTAAAGAAGCTAAAAGAAGGAGTCGGAAAAGTTCCGGAAACCTCTTTTGGAGCATGTATATATCCGGCCTAAATAGAGGAGACAAAGATAAGGAGAAAAGATTTTGTTGCTTTATCTTGTTTAACCTTGGAAGAGAAGTTTTCCAAGGTGTATATAAACAAACCTAAAGCCTCATAATTTTTCACCTCACATCTCTCTTTCTCTTGCTCTAACCGCCGGCCAAACAAACACCCTAATTAGGGTTCTTCTTTGATTTTCAATAAAGCTATTCTAGATCTAGTCCTAGCCCCTCTCTAGGGTTGTTGGGTAGATTTTCCATAGGCTTGGAAGCTCGGTTTGTTCGTGCTAGACTCACGGTTAACTCGCCGTATCACGTGTGTACAAGAACGTGATATAGTCTTACTTTAGACTATATTCTTGGTGGTGTTCGTGATAAACCCTAGTTGCCGTTTGCTCCGTCGTCTTGTGGATCTTGCTAGGATAAAGGTATGTAACCCTAATCTTGATTAATATAATTGTGTTAAATTGATGATATTGTTAATCGCTTCCGCTATGCGCTCTTTGATCCATATTAGGGTTTTAAATAATTGTTATGAACTCTATAAACCATCACTTTTTGTTACATAAGTGTTTTGGATTGCTTAACTTATTGAATTACAAAATATTTGTTGTTGTTTCGGCTGTTTTATAATAGCTTATTTGAAATATTATTACCATGACACACAGGTGCATCATTCAGTACAACAAAGAACATCTTGTATGGAACATAACCAGATTTCTCGCGGTTCAGTGCCTACCATATCTCCAAAATATCCATGGTTTGTCGCCAATGATGACGCCACACAAACTCATTTTTTCTTCAACTTACGCGACCCACTCTCTCATCATCACTTAAAAATCCCAGAGCTAGTCGGAAAACATATCCGAGGCTGTTTCTTTGGCTGTTGGGCACTTCTCTCCTCCAACTATCCAACTGATGTCATGTGGTCTCTTTGGAACCCGTTTACTTCTCAGATCATTAATTTCCCTCCGTTGATTCTTGAAGGATCAGAAGGAGATCATGCTGATATCATATACTGTTGTTGTTTGTCAGCCCCGCCCGATCACCCGAATTCTGTTCTTTTGTTAACGAGAAGAAAAAAAGAAACATTTGTGTATTGTAGCCTCGGGAGCGATGCATTCTTCCCTAACGAACGTAAAAGAAAGGAATTAAGATGGACTGAAATGTCATATGCTGAACAAATAAGGAGCGTAACTGGTTTTGATGGTAGGTTGCATTCTCTAACTTGTTGCAATGGTAAATTATATGCACACATTGATAGAATTAACCAAACTATGCGTATGCTTCTCGTGGAGGTTGATGTGATGGTTAAGTATCATCAAAGAAACAAAAGAAGAAAGCTAAACAGTGGTAGTTCTAATGATTCCCAGGGTGAAGTTGTGATAACTTTATTGCCAGTTTTAGAATTCCCTTTAATAAAACTCGTTGGTTGTTGCGGCATAATTCGTAGACTGAAAGGATCTTGTACAGAACTGTTCACCATTCAGATAGGTTTTAAAGACATTGGTATGACTGTCGGTTCAGTGAATGTATTTAAACTAGACATGGATAAAAAGACGTGGGAAGAAATCGATGACCTTAATGACACTATGTTTACCATGGAACTTGTCGCTGATCATTCATCACCAGAACTTTACAGCTCTGCAATTGCCTCATCTGAATTTGGGGGTTATATACATTTTTTTTTGTGACAGGGGAAGAATTTTAACCTCGTACCATGTTAAAGATAAACCTTCTTCGTGTCATCTGGGCCTTGTTTGGTAGGATCAAACCACTTGTCAGTGTGGGAAATGCCCGAATGCACTAGGTATTCTATTGCTTTCATATATTTACCCTACTTCTAATCTAGGTGGAAACTTCTCTTGAAAATAAAATTTTGTGTAGGTTAGAAGATGCCCATGCTCAGATAGTCGAAAGATCAGTTAAGTGTGATCATGAAGTTAATTTTAATTGCACCAAAGATGATTCACACCTGCTATTCCCCGCTTCTGGTTATAAATGCAGGTATTGTATTGCTTTCAGTTATTTGTAGGACATGTCGTGGGTGGCAATGTGGATTTCTTAAACTTTATAAAATTTCAAATCTATAATCATGTTTTAAAAGTTATTTTTAGTTCACATATGAAAACAAAACTGAAAAACGGTTTTCTGATACTTGGGTTTATATTAGCAGGAAATTATTTTCCTAAAAATCACAGTTTGTGCAGGTTAGAAAGTAATCATGTTGAATCTGAACAAGAAAAGGACACGCATAATGATATAATTGTAAGACCAGTTGATGGTGATGAAGATGAAGATGAAGATGAATTACACCTGCTCAATATTCCGCTACATGTTTTGGAAGTGGTTATGGAGTTTTGTGTTGATGTTGAATACCTCAAGTTCCGTTCTACATGCAAACTTTGTCATTCAGCAGCACCTTTGATACAGTGCAACAACGGGAAAGCATCAAAGCCGCTGCAGACATATTCATTACTTTCGCCGTTGCTAATGGTCTTTCACAAGCATAGAGGCGTTATGACATTTACAGATCCCGTGTTTGGTGACAAGTATTATATAAAAACACCTCTACGATTGCTTTGCGATTTCAAAATAGAGTGTGCGAGGTATGGTTGGTTGCTGATTTCGAAACCTAAAAATGATTATTCACCGGTTTTTTTTAACCCTTTCACAAATGATATCCGCGAGCTTCCAAAACTCCGTCATCAGGTTTTCAACTTATGTTTCTCAGCACCACCTACTTCTCCTAACTGTATGGTTGTTGGGTTACGTATCCTTAATGTTTTCATTTATTCTGTATCGGGGGAACCATCCTGGCGGCATGTTATTCTGGATGTTGATGCTAATGGTTTATATTCCTATCGGATTTTAACATTTCATGGTCATGATCTTTTTGCTATGAGAGCCAATGGAGGACTTGATGTTTATAAAGAGATTGGAAGAGATGATTTCTGTTGGGAGCAAGCAGGTCCAGGGCCGACAAGCTGCTGCACATCTTTCTCTCAGTCTTACCAAGTAAGATGTGAAGATCATCTCTTACAAGTCAGCGTGGGCAAGTTTGGAGAATCAGTCGAGGTATTCAAGTTGAATGGTTCTACACAAGAATGGGTGAAAATAAATGGTTTGAGTAAACATATGATTTTCTGTGGTACATCATCTCTTTGCATTGAAGCCAAGATTCCAGAGATGGAGAACAAGATCTATTTTCCCAGATGGTCTTCCAAGAGCGGGAATATGGTGTTCTATTCACTAGAAACATGCAGGTATCACACTTTCGATACGAAAATCATCCAAGAAGAGTTTGCGGATTTCATTGGAACAAAAGAGTTTCTCACCTGTCATACTTGGATTGAACCAAGTTGGTGTTAATCTACTTATTTATTACTTATTTATTTCTAATTTATTCAATCTTTCTTGTGCAATCTTTTTAGCATACCTTGATGCATAATTTGGTCGGGTTGGTCTTGACGACTCTTCTACCAAAATTTGATGTATATAAATTTATGGATCGACAAGGACAGGATGTATGTACTTATAAGTAACCTGAACATGATTTGACCATGAAATTCCCAAGTTGGCCTGGATAGCCAGAGTGAATTTCTGGCGTGTGCTTGTTTTTCAAAACTTAGACAACACTAGGCTTGATATAAAGACAATGGGCATTGCATCAGTTTTACCTATATTCATCTGAATATTTCTCAATAATTATGTTTATTTCTTTCATAAAATTAGCAATATTTGGCTCTGAAAAATATTCAAGCACATTAAAAATTCATTAAATGATACTAGTTTTATGTGGGTTTTATTTTTAAAACAATTAGAGTTAATTTCGTCAAAAAGAAATCAAACCCTTTTATGCAAGCAAAAAATCTTGCCACAAAACACAAGGTCACCGTTACATCTTTTTGCACACATCAAATTTCAAGTAAAACTGAAATTACACAAATTTATCATGTGCTAGTTATATATGATTCCAAAATAACTTTAATAAGCCTCAGAGTTCTTGACAGCAAATGGAGTCCTTGAGCCGCCATCTGATACAGTAGAAGCATCAGAACTTTTGGCTTTCTGTGGATTTGGTTTCATGTTTGTATGAGCTGCACCTGTTTTTGGTTGTGGAATTTTTCCAGATTTTACACCGTTTGAGATGATTGGCCTACTAGGTGCGGCTCCAGTTTTCGGTATGCTGGTTGGTAACTTAGATTGAGGTCGTATGTTTCCTCCATTTGGGGTTCGAGCACCTGACTTTCCCTGCATAAAAGATATCACGAATATGAGATACTAGTCTCACATATCTTGCAAATGATGGAAAATAAAAATGACATCTTTAAGCTCGTGTTTAGCAATGCCAATGATAAGATGATAAAACAGGCTTTCAAAGGTGGTGTTTGGATGCGTTTTAATGAAGATATAATTAGTTCATTGAGTGTATAAAAATTCTGATTATTTATAGATAATATATATAAGTCAAATAGAGATTTTTTAGTGTGTCAGAAGGATTTTTACATAAGTGATGTTATTTTTACAGTTTAAAAATCAAATTCACGATATTTGTGATATAAAAAACTTAGTATTGTGAATAAAGTCTGAAAAGTATTTTAAAAATGTAAAACAAACACCCTTTAATTAGAAAAGATATGTTATGTATGTTAAGCTATTCTTAAAAGTGAACTAGAAATCAAGTAAAAAAAGATGACTAGAACTAACCCCATCAAAGAACCCAATCTTCGGTGAAGGCATTCTTAGTCCTGTTGGTTGAACACTGGGAGGCCGAGCAAGTGAACCACTTTGTGATATTGGTTGATTCCCATTTTGATTTGAGATTCGGCCTGTGGGAGGGATACTCAAAGCTGACTGGCCAGATGCGTCAGAATCTAAAGATCTATATGAAACACCAGTCTCGATACTACCCCTTGATTCAGACCTTCGGTTATTATTGGTGGTTGATGATGACGATTCTGAAGACCATTCGCTTATAGAACTGGCAGGTGATATGCTTGATGACATGGCAGATAATACCGAGTGAGATGAAAGGCGGGAATTAGCAGGTGGTTGTGGTTTATTCTTCATGATAATCCGTGAAGGCGTTTTTGGGACAGAGGTGGTTGTAAGCTTACTAGATTTGGAATCAATTTGTTTTCTTGAAAGAGTAGTTGAGGATTTTACATCAGTTCCTGATGAACAACTGCTAGAATTGCTATGTGATGACGATGGTCTTGTTGGTTCAGTTTTGAGTGCAGTTGAAGAACCCATGGGAGATGCCTTTGAACTTAACACAGGCTTTGGAACACCCCTGCGTGGAACAATCAGCTTTGATCCTTGTGTTGTTGTCTTCGCAGCTTGAGTCCCTCTCTGGATAACTGTTACATTTGACATGAAAGTAAATACAAATCAAATTTACAAGGTACCATCTTTTTTCTGGTAGATAGATCATGGTTAGGGTGTACAGTTTGGAGCAGGCAAATAAGACAGGTTGTCATGAGTGAATTTAAAAATGGGTGAAAATGGGTCGGGTCTGGTTGCCCTGCAAACATTTTTGGCCTATTATTTAAAGGACATTGTAGATGATTAATATGTTAGATATGATCACACAAACAGCCTTATTATTAAACTAATTTAAATATTATTTTTTTTTTAAAACAATAACACAATTTAAAAGTTTCGTATGTATCAAAAGAGAGCACATGCAATCCCGTTCCTCTCAATTAGCTAAAGTTTTTCCTTATTATTTAATCCCAAATCCGCCCATTCATAAGTAAATTGATCAAAATCATAACCTCAAAAAATGATGAGTAATGTATTTACCGTGAGGCTGCCTTGCAATATCTTGATCCTTTTTCGCATGATTGGCACTCAAAGAAGCTCTTTTTGTTAACGTTAACGTGGAGCTCGGGTTTACTCGGCTGACTATCTTGGGTTGTGGAATTGATGAAGGAACATGCTTCATTCTTGCAGTGGGCTTTATTCAAACATATCCAAATTAGTACATAATTAGACATTACTACGAATAGAAAACAATGACAATAAATTCAACCATAGTACCCATACCCGCTTTCCAGAATCAATATCCACTTTCTTTGATGCTGTAGAGAAAGAATTTCCGACGTCAGCTATTTTGAAATAAATATATGACGATATAAAGTGATGGGCAAATTCATAAATTCGTCTATAGAAGGAATACTCACAGCTGTTAACTTTTGCTTGCGAATCTTTCTTTCCTGACGACACCTTAATACTTGAATTGTTCAGGTTTGATGATGACCTGTTAGATTTCTGGATAGAAGCTCTAATATCTTCAAATAATTCAGCCTCAAGACATTCAAGTGACAAATTGTCACTTTCTAATGTTGAGATTGAATCCATCGATCTGTACACTTCCTCTTCGATTCCAGGTAGCTGATGTTTTGCATTCTTCACACCTCCTTCCATCATAGTTGACAGCTCATCAGCATCAAGAACACCTGTCCAGAAAGGCAGTGATTTGTAAGAATGAGTGTATTGCAAAAACTGAAGACGGAGAAGGAGGGGTGTGTTTGGATATGTGTTTCCAATTTGATCAAATGATATTAAGTAACTAGAACAAGATAACCTCAGTTCTGATCTAATGGACTGTAAAACATAATGCAGTAGGTATGACACTGATTACCAAAACAGTGTTTGACAGACCACTACATACTGATTATATCCAAATACTAAAAACTGAATGCTGCACCCGGAAATATATAAACAAATCCAAACATCCTCTAAAATGAAAGAAGTAATATCATAAAATGCAATACCCATGAAACTGTAATTATAGCATACCGTCACTAGTGAAGAAGGCACTATCCCAGGCTAAACTTTTGCGTAAGTTGAACTTCACGTTCTTTACGGGCTTTTCTGGTTCAGGTGTTACATGCAGTTTAGGCATTTCTAGTGTCCCTTCACTCCCTGGTTTATCAGCATCATTCTCAACTGCTTCTATCAGCTCCGGCCTTGTCTCGTTCCCATGTCCTGGAAATGATACAAAATTTAGTAAAACTTAACTAATAACATAAGCTAGATCAACTAAAGGTCCTACCAAATCGTTGACTAGCCAATAAAGAGTGAAGGAATACAAAGAGAGCAAAAATCAATGAGTAACTGAGAAATGCAACATCCACACAAATTTTACAAAAAAAACAAAAAAAAAAATCACACGATGATGTGTCATTTAACTAACAGGTATGATAAGCCCCCACCAATCTAGAAATTAGCAGTTATTCCAGGTACAAGCTTGAGCTATGTTTCTAAAAAAAGGTCATATGTTTTACATTACCTTTCTCGTGTTAATTGTAACTTCCCAACAGGCCATTTCTGGTGTATTATCCAAAACTAATGTATTCGTAGCCAACTAGTATAAGTTACAGCATACAAGTATAGTGTACTAAATTTACAGAAATAAACTAACAGCTATAGCTTATAAACTCCATGTTTATCTTAAAACTGGAGAGCATTTGATCAAAACCATAATTCCACATCAAAATCATAGAAATCCATTAGTAACTCCACATCAAAAAGGTAAAAAGCCATTAATTATTCAGTAAACAACAAGATATAGATATAATAGTAAACTCAACCAGCACTTGTTATCTGAATAGTTAAACACGACTTGACAAATTCCTCCCGGACTCCTAAGTCCTAACACATACACATCTACCTAAGGCAATTCTTCTGAATAAGGAAATACACCTATTCATCAAAATTTGCCAATGTTATAAACTCAAGAAAATGAATTAGCTCTAACAAAGCATGAAAAGTACAGATACACATAGCCATGACATCCCATGTTTCTAAGAAAAGGGCCATATCTTCTACATTTGCTTTTAGAACATAGTTTTCCAATAGATCAACTTTGATGCCAACATTATACAAAACTGCCCTATCAATAATAGTATACAAGTATTAGCTAAACTTACATAGTTACGTGTTACATGTTACATTGTAGTGGTTTCCAAGCATTAAAACTATCAGTATCTTGAATGCAAGACAACGAAGATCAAATTGAACAAAAAGATACTGAACGATATTCATCAGAAGTTATGCTTCTGTCAATTAGAGTTAATATCGGGTTAAATACCAAGTGCACTGTAAGTTCACAGCAAGCAAAGAAATTGGAAGATAAAAATAAAAGAAATAACCTGAAGACTGGTCGTCTGAAAGTGTGGAAAGAGAAGGAAGGGCAATCAGGAGGTCACTGCTCGTAGATGAAGCGACATCGTTGTCAGTGACTGATATGTTTGCTTCAAGATCGTTTCCAAAACTCTCTACCACTTCAATTAGTTTAGGCTTTTCTTTTATCTCTTCAATTGTCGACTTATTAGAATCAATCCCGTCCGCTCCTATTTTGTTTATCAGGAGGTCATTGCTAAGAAATAAAGCGACGCTGTTAGCTGCACTAGATCTGTGCATTTCAGGATGTTTCCCAGCACTCTCTTCCATTTGGAGCAGTTCCGGCTGTTTAACATATTCATCTGTTTATGAATCAGAAAAACGCCATTAAACCCATATAAATCCAAATTTCATTATTTAACGAATATAAACTCTAATTTTAAGAGCCATTCTAATTTTAAGAGCCATTCTTAAAGAATATGAACTCTAATTTTTAGAGCCATTCTAATACTCCCAAGTCTAAATTCTCGCTGTGACTTCACATTAAAAACATAAAAATACAACAAAAAGAAGATATAAAAGTAATGAAATAACCTGAAGATTGGTCCTTCAAGATTGTTGAAGAAGAAAAAACAGGGTCATCGCTCTGAGATAGAGCTATATTGTTGTTTGCAACTGATATGTTCGTTTCAAGGTCGTTCCTGGAACTCTCTTCCACTGCTAGAAGCTTAGGCATTTCTTGAATCTCTGCATCTGTTATTTTATTAAACTCAATCCCAACTGCACCTATGTGATTTACCATAATGTCATCACTGTGAGATACAGCATCGTCACAGGCAGTAACTGATATGTTCACTTCATAATCTTTTCCAGGACTCGTTTCTTTATTATCATCACCTATTGAAGTATTAGATTCAGTCCCAACTGCTCCTACTTGATTTATCGGAAGGTCATTGACTTGAGATAAAGTAGCACTACTGGCAGCACCTGATCCGTTCACATCAAGATCCTTCTCAGGACTCTCTTCCATTTCATAATCATTTCCAGCACTCGTCTCTTCAATATCTTCACCTATTGATGTATCAGATTCAGTCCCAACTGCTCCTACTTGATTTATCAGGAGGTCGCTGACTTGAGATAAAGTAACACTATCGGTGGCACCTGATCCGTTCACATCAAGATCCTTTTCAGCACTCTCTTCCATTTCATAATCATTTCGAGCACTGTCTTCCATTTCCATTACTATGGGCATTTTTTCAGTATCTTCACCTGTTAATTCATAGAAGTCAATTCCAACTGCTCCTAATGTATTCATCCACCCAAATATAATATTTGCATAATAACCAGTTAAATTAAATCTGTTACTAATATTACAAGCACAGAAGTCTTTAAGAAAACATAAAAATCCATTACTTATTCAGTAAACAACAAGACATAGATATAGCAGTAAACTCAACCAGCACTTGTTATCTAAACAGTAAGACACAACTTGACGAATTCCTCCACGACTCCCAAGTCCTAACACATAGGTCTACCCAAACCAATTCTTCTCAATGAAGAAATACACTGATTTATCAAAATTTGCTAACATTTACAAACTCAAGATAAATTAAGAGAAAGCATTAGCTCTAACATGGCTTTAAACGTTTTCAAGTTTAAAAATTCTCATCCTGCGAGTTACAAACAAAGAGTGATAAGGATAGATACATGTAGCCATGGCCTCCCATGTTTCTCTGGAAAAGGCCATATCTTTTACATTTACTTTTAGAACTTGGTTTTCCAATAGATCAACTTTGAAGCCAATATTATGCAAAACTACCCTATTGGTATCTTAAATTCGACAAAACGAAAATCGAATTGAACAAAAAAAATACAGAACACATCATAATTCAAGTTATTCTTCTGTCAGTTGAAGTTAATCCTGGTTAAATACTAAGTGCAGTGTTCATTCACAGCATAACAAAAAAATACTAGTGCAGTCCTATGGAACTGCAGATAAAAATACAAGAAATAACCTGAATATTGGTCGTCAGCAAGTGATGAAGAAGAAGGAACAGCGATCAGGAGGTCACTGCTCGGAGATGAAGCGACATCGTTCTCAGCAACTGAAATGTTTGCTTCAATATCATTCCCAACACTCTCTTCCTCTTCTGTAAGTTCAGGTTTTTCTTTTATCTCTTCAATTGCTGATTTATTAGAATCAATCCCATCCGCTCCTATTTGATTTATCAGGAGGTCGTCGCTCAGAAATAAGGCAACATTGTTAGCAGCACAAGATCTGTTCATTTCAGAATACTTCTCAGCACTCTCTTCCATATCGAGTTGTTCGGGCTGTTTGATGTCTTCATCTGTATTGAATTAAAGAAACCAACGGCATTAAACCCCATAATAATCTGGATTTCATTGTTCTTAGACAATAAAAACTAATTTTATCCAGGAATCATTCTTAGTACCTCAAGTCTAACCATGAGTTCACACTAATAACATAGAAATCCATCAATCAATAAACAATATATAGATAGAAATAGTAAAGAAGTAACCTGAAGATTTGTCCTCAGTGATTGTAGACGAAGAAGAAACAGCGATGAAGAGGTCATTGCTCTTAGAAAAAGCCACGTCGTTGTTAGAAATGGATATGTCTGTTTCAAGATCATTCCCGGAACTCTTTTCCATTGCAAAAAATTCAGCCATGTCTTTTATCTCTCCATCAGTTGTCTTATTGAACTCAATCCCAACTGCTTCTAGATGGTTTATCACGATGTCATCACTGTGAGATATAGCAACTGATACGTTCACTTCATAATCTTTTCCAGCATTCGTTTCATTAATATCTTCACCTATTGATGTATCAATTTCAGTCCCAACTGCGTCTACTTGATTAATCAGGGGTTCACTGACTTGAGATAAAGTAACTCTATTGGGGGCACCTGATCCATTCACATCATCCTTCTCAGCACTCTCTTCCATTTCATAATCATTTCCAGCAGTCTTCCCTTCAATATCTTCGCCTATTGATGTATCAGATTCAGTCCCAACTGCTCCTACTTGATTGATCAGGAGGTCACCAACACCAACTTGAGATAAGGTAACCATATTGGTGGCACCTGATACGTTCACTTTATAAACTTTTCCAGCATTCGTTTCATTAATATCTTCACCTATTGGTGTATCAATTTCAGTCCCAACTGCTTCTACTTGATTTGTCAGGGGGTCACTGACTTGAGATAAAGTAACTCTATTGGCGGCACCTGATCCGTTCACGTCATCCTTCTCAGCACTCTCTTCCATTTCATAATCATTTCCAGCACTCTTCCCTTCAATATCTTCGCCTATTGATGTATCAGATTCAGTCCCAACTGCGTCTACTTGATTAATCGGGGGTTCACTGACTTGAGATAAAGTAACTCTATTGGTGGCACCTGATCCATTCACATCATCCTTCTCAGCACTCTCTTCCATTTCATAATCATTTTCAATATCTTTGCCTATTGATGTATCAGATTCAGTCCCAACTGCTCCTACTTGATTGATCAGGAGGTCGCCAACTTCAGATAAGGTAACCATATTGGTGGCACCTGATACGTTCACATCATAATCTTTTCCAGCATTCGTTTCATTAATATCTTCACCTATTGATGTATCAATTTCAGTCCCAACTGCTTCTACTTGATTTATCAGGGGGTCACTGACTTGAGATAAAGTAACTCTATTGGCGGCACCTGATCCGTTCACGTCATCCTTCTCAGCACTCTCTTCCATTTCATAATCATTTCCAGCACTCTTCCCTTCAATATCTTCGCCTATTGATGTATCAGATTCAGTCCCAACTGCGTCTACTTGATTAATCAGGGGTTCACTGACTTGAGATAAAGTAACTCTATTGGTGGGACCTGATCCATTCACATCATCCTTCTCAGTACTCTCTTCCATTTCATAATCATTTTCAATATCTTTGCCTATTGATGTATCAGATTCAGTCCCAACTGCTCCTACTTGATTGATCAGGAGGTCGCCAACTTCAGATAAGGTAACCATATTGGTGGCACCTGATACGTTCACTTCATAATCTTTTCCAGCATTCGTTTCATTAATATCTTCACCTATTGATGTATCGATTTCAGTCCCAACTGCTTCTACTTGATTTATCAGGGGGTCACTGACTTGAGATAAAGTAACTCTATTGGCGGCACCTGATCCGTTCACGTCATCCTTCTCAGCACTCTCTTCCATTTCATAATCATTTCCAGCACTCTTCCCTACAATATCTTCGCCTATTGATGTATCAGATTCAGTCCCAACTGCTCCTACTTGATTGATCAGGAGGTCACCAACTTGAGATAAGGTAACCACATTGGTGGCACCTGATACGTTCACTTCATAATCTTTTCCAGCATTCGTTTCATTACTATCTTCACCTATTGATGTATCAATTTCAGTCCCAACTGCTTCTACTTGATTTATCAGGGGGTCACTGACTTGAGATAAAGTAACTCTATTGGTGGCACCTGATCCGTTCACGTCATCCTTCTCAGCACTCTCTTCCATTTCATAATCATTTCCAGCACTCTTCCCTTCAATATCTTCGCCTACTGATGTATCAGATTCAGTCCCAACTGCTCGTACTTGATTGATCAGGAGGTCACCAACTTGAGATAAGGTAACCATATTGGTGGCACCTGATACGTTCACTTCATAATCTTTTCCAGCATTCGTTTCATTGATATCTTCACCTATTGATGTATCAATTTCAGTCCCAAGTGCTTCTACTTGATTTATCAGGGGGTCACTGACTTGAAATAAAGTAACTCTATTGGCAGCACCTAAGTTCACATCATCCTTCTCAGCACTCTCTTCCATTTCATGATCACTTCCACTCGTTCCTTCAATATCTTCGCCTATTGATGTATCAGATTCAGTCTCAACTGCTCCTACTTGATTGATCAGGAGGTCACCAACTTCAGATAAGGTAACCATATTAGTGACACCTAATCCGTTCACTTCAAGATCCTTCTCAGCACTCTCTTCCATTTCAAGCACCATAGGTGTTTGTTTGGTCTCTTCGCCTGATGAAATATCAGAATCAACCCCAACTACTCCTCTTAGCTCAAAATTATTCAGAGACCCTGGATGTAAAACAAAATACATTTAGCTTTTTAATTAGCCTATAAGAACCAAATGCAATCCCGTAACAAAAAAAAGCACCATGAATACATATATAAAATTATAGAACTCCATAGATCATAACCAGCATACATTCATTATCTATAGTTCTATACACTTTAAGATGCCGTGTTGACCATTTCCTCCACCTCTATCAGATACCTATTTAAAGCGCATACCTTTGCACAAACGCCAATCTACTACTGTGTCTATTCATCAAAATCCTTATTAATACTACAAGCTCTACTAACAATATGTTGAGTAATAAATCTATGTTAACATTCAGACTAAAACAAATTGATTAAATAAAACCAAAATTATATAAGATGCCACTGAAATTCAAGTTTAAGTCCTACCTAAAGAAACAAAGAAATCAGCACAAGATATAACCTGAAGATCGGTCGGCAACAAGTGTGGAAGAAGATGAAACAGCAATTAAGAGATCATCGCTCTGAGATAAAGCAACGTCATTGGCAACATCTGATTTGTTCACTTGAAGATTTCCATGAGAACCCTCTTCCATTTTCAAAAGTTTGAGCATTTCCGTAATCTCTTCAACTTTTGATTTATTAGAATTAATCCCAACTGCTCCTATTTGGTTTACCGGACGCTCATTGCTCTGAGATAAAGCAACGTCGTTGGCTGCAACCGAACTGTTCACTTCAAGCTCATTCTCAGCACCCTTTTCCATTTCAAGCGGCCTATGTAGTTCAGTCTCTTCGCCTGTTGATTTATCAGAATCAACTTCAACTGCTCCTCTTAGCTCATACTCGTTCTCAGGTCCTGGATGGAATACAAATTACAGTTAGCTAAGTTGGAGCTAGATAAGTTCAATTACGTTATAAGAGCCAAATGCAAGTTGAATATGAATCCAATAATCTTAATCATAAATTATAACAAACATTTGTAAGAAAAAAGTGCACATGCTCTAGAACTACTGCTAACATGTTAAAAATATTATCACGTCAACAGGTCGGTACTACCGAATATTCATCAACGGTCAAAAAGCATTAACCACATAAACGTTAGGCCAACTACTTCATGGTGTCTAGTGATTTTCTTTTTTTTATTTCTATCGATTTATCATAATTGGTTATGATAATTACGTATCTTGACATATCGATTTATCATAACCAATAATAACCTGCTCAAAATTTGTGCATCATTCCCAAATCCTGTATTTAGCTAATAACATACCACTACTACAAATCAACCAACGCTTCCAAATATACCATAATCATCGCTAACTTGAATCAAAATCATCCTACCTGCACACTCATAATAAAACACAACAAACAAATTTTACCACTTTTTTCTACTTCCATGTACTCATCTTTCTTATTTCCTACTACTAAATACAAGTACTCAAACTTTTGAATTTCGCCTTTTTGTGTGTATTTTGTTCATGTAAAATGACCATTTTTCCACCGTTGTCAATATAGTTTTACCACATATAAGGTTAAAATAGTCATATGATACACAACAAAATGATAAGTTAGATGCATCCCCGCATAATCAGTTTCGGCTTATATGTGGGCTAAGCTAATATGATTACGGCTTATATTTCATAAACCCAATTTTCTGGCTTATACTGAGAACTTTATAAGTCTATCATATCATAATAAGGGGGTGTTTGTTTCTTATATAGCTGGCTTATGGTTATTTGGTTTTGGGCTTATGTTTCATAAGTCGCTTTTTGTGGCTTATTTCATAACATTTCAGCTATATAAGTTCCATAATATATAATAAACTTACATAAGCCGAAAAGTTTCAAAATAAGCCACAAAAAGTAAGCTTATAAAAGTCAAATAAGCCATAAGCCGATTATATAAGCCAAAACAAACACCCCCTAAACTTATATTATAAGCCCACAAGTCTCAAAATAAGCACGAAAATCAGCGCCTGTAAAATATAAGCCATAACCATATAAGCTCGTAAGCCGACATATAAGCCATACAGTCGCAATACTAACAAATAACAAAGAATGACAATCATCTAATCACTCACCACGCCCAAACTTATCCCAAAAAAAAAAGTCCCTATCTTCAACATCATTTATAACAACATATAAATGACACGTCAGCACAATTCAACTAAATCAATCAATCCATAACTAAGGGGGTATTTGTTTCGCCATATATGTAGGCTCAAGAGCTTATTTGATACCAGCTTATATTTCATAAGCCCCAACTTTCTGGCTTATTTTGAGACTTATATAAACCCACAAGTCTCAAAATAAGCCACGAAAATTTAAGGCTTATGAAATATAATCTGAAACCATTTAAGCGAATAACCGAAACAATCACCCAATCAAATCGCTCACCGCGCCCACACTTATCCAAAAAAAGTCACGATCTTCAACATCTTACGCGTTATTAATCATATCATAACAACAAGAACAAGAACAACAAATAAATGACACGTCAGAACAATCCAACTTAATCAATCAATCCATACTAAGGGGGTTTTTGTTTCGGCTTATATGTAGGCTTAAGAGCTTATTTGATTTCGGCTTATATTTCATAAGCCCCAACTTTCTGACTTATTTTGAGACTTATATAAACCCACAAGTCTCAAAATAAGCCACAAAATTTAAGGCTTATGAAAAATAATCCGAAACCATATAAGCTCATAAGCCGAAACAATCACCCCATCAAATCGCTCACCGCGCCCAAACATCTTACGCGATATTAAGCATATTATAACAACAACAACAACAACAACAACAAATAAATGACACGTCAGCAGAATTCAACTAAATCAATCAATCAATCAAACCCTAACTAAAAACACTATCATTCATTTCAGAAATAAAAAAAAACAAGATTGATGACGTCACCTGGTTTGTTGATTTGGAGATCTGGGTTAATTAAAGTGGGTTCCATTGATTGATTGATTTGTGTGTAAAATTGAAACCCTAATTATTTTGATCTGATGACAGAATTTATAGAACTGTGTGTGTGTGTGAGAGAGAGAGAGAGAGAGAGGGGGGAGATATGAAAGGAGTGGGATGAGTTTTTGAATTTTTATAAAGGGCGGCCTAACGTTTTAAAAAGAGTAATGTGTGGCTGGTTTGTTTTGGTTAAAATACGGAGGAGTGATAAAATCACAATTAATTTATAAAATGTTTTCCACAGAGAGAATTCAAAAGTAAGAAACAAAAGACCATTAAATATGTGACAAATTATTTTGTGAAAAGTTTTGTGTAAGTTCTTTTATGATTTTAGTATTTCTTTAAAATAAAGAATTAAAAATTAATATTTTTTAAAACTAGTATCGCTCGTAATTTTTTTGTTAGGTTACCTACAACAGCGACTTAATGCGACCTTCATTTTTTTGTCACATCAGCTTTTTTTCTCCAACGATCTATGTACCACAATAAGGCGACCTAGTTCATTTTTTTTATTTTTATTTTTAAATAATAAAAACATTACATTTAATAAAAAATATTACATTTACTAAAACAATATTACATAATAATTCAAATAAAAAAATATTGCAATAATAATTAAAAACTAATACTAGTAATTTAAATTGTAAGTGTCATTGATTTCGTCTTTCATTTGTTGCAAAGGCTTGTTTTTTTTTAACGGCAGATGTTAGTGGTTAGTGGGTCGAGTCGTAAAATGACATCCAAGCGGCAGAATGTCTTCTTCGAACCCTCGCATAGTTATGTTAAACTCCTTATCCGCTTCGCGGCCCTTGGGAGGTCTTGAACCCAAGACCACCAGAAAACTTTATTGAGTATAAGTTGATTTTGCAACTTAGTCTAATCTTCGAAGGTAAGAAAGGTAACATTTATTAGTTATATTTTCCTACTCTTGTTGTTAAGGTTTATTTTGCAGGTTTCTTATAAGTGCATGGACTTATTATGACGTACGGGGTAAAGTGGAGTGGAGCCCTAATCGTTTGCTATATATACTCCGCTTTCTCATAGTTGTATTATTATTCTTGTTATTCTGTTTAGTCTCTCTCGGTAGCCATTGTTGATCTCAATTGTTGAGTTATGTTAGTTCATTCAGATTGTTTGTGTGCCTTGATCTTGTTGTTAAGATCATTGATTCACAAGTGTTTTCTTATTCTTTCTTTTGTAAGTATTGATCACAATCCATGTACCACATTTGAAGTGGTAGCCTGAAGTAATTTAGAAAAATAAAGGGGAGGTTGGTTTAATTAATCACTTATCTTGTTTTCTTGTTAATCTTTGATAAAATCGAATATGGTATCAGAGCATTTGGTTCTTGATACGTGTTTTTAACTCAAATCTTGTTTTTAATAAAGGATGTTGGTTAATCGAGTTTATTTCATTTTTCAAATTATAGGGTTTCTTAAAATTTGGGGTTTCTTGATTTATGGTGTTCTGTGGGTTTCTATTGGGGAGCTGTGCAATTAATTGATCTTAATTGCATTTTTATTGAGTTTAATTGAAAAACCCTAAAGACATACATTGGGGTTCTTTCAATTCGAGGTGATATCTTGATTGTTAGTTATGTTGTTATAACTAATTTTTTAGGGTTCTTGTTCCGTTGTGCTTTGTGTAACACCTGGTAATTTTCCCTACTTTGTAAAATGACTATTTTACCCTTTGACTTTTTATTTAGTCAACTATGTGATTTAACTGTGTTGGAACCGGGAAGTTATCCCGCGTTTTCTGAAAAACTGTTTGCTGACGAGTAATGGCCTGACTCTGAGCTCAGTCATTATTCTGAACATTTTCTGTGAACCTGACCAAAGTGCTGAGACGGTCAATGAATTGACGATAATCCATGAGATTATTCGTTATCTGTGAATTATGTGCTTAACTGTTTAGTTTTTAACAGCGTGATCGTATTTTCTTGAGCAGCGTATTTAAATATTTCTGTATATGTTTATATATGCCTGTATTTTAGTATTTTGCTATTTATAGTAATAAATCGTATTTACTGTGAATATTTAATTAACGTAACGCGTTTTCGTATTTTACGTCGTTTTTACGTTTAACCGTCGTTAACATGCATAAAATACTTTGCCAACTATAAAATGTCAGTTTTCGTCGAAAACTCGTAAATTTAATATATTTCGTCAAATTTTTAAGTTTTACGTAATTTTTAACTTAACTATATACTTTTTGATATTTACCTAAAACTAACTAACCTTTTTACCTTAAACCTTTTAACTAATTACCATAGTAAAAATTTTGAATAATTTACCCCATGTGGGACCCCCCATAACCGGCCAAACCTTCACCATGTGCAAGATACACCATATTTTCACTCTTTGCCAAATTAAGCTTAACTTACATTACTCCTACACATTTTAACTTATTAACCTTTTAACTCTAAATCACTTTACACTTATACACTTCACTTCACTCAACCAAAAACACACACAACTCCTCTCTCTCTCTCTCTCTAAAACACACGGCACAAACACACTCTCCGTTTCCACCATTGTTGATTTTTGAAAAGCTTCATTTTACCAAGATTCAACACAAAACAAATACATCCTAGAGCTTGTATAAGCATATAGAAGAATGGATTTTCTTGGTTTGACGATTTGAGAAGTCTTTGGGTTAAAGATTAGGGTAGAAGTTCTTATTGATTATTAGTGGGTATTATTGTAAATCGGATCGTTGTGGTTACGTAGGATCGTTACACAAGGTCATTTCTTAAACCTTTTCATCTTTCCATTTTTCCATGCATGATCTTTATAGATCTATGCATGCATGTTACTCATCGAGTATTTTTATGAAATAAAATGATGAAAACTATTTTTGGTCATGAAATATTTCAAGATTTGTGGAAATTAAGTGTGGATCTATTAGATCCATACATGAAAATGGGATAATTGAAAGATTTGTGAAAAATATAAGTATATATATTTTGGATTTGTAAACTTGAAGAAAAATCTTTGGTTTTGTTGTTGTATATGAAAAATTAGAAGAAACTAGTAGTGTTACTACTAGTAGTTACGTTTGAAAACGGTCGAAAACGAGTTTTTACGGAATACGTACAATCTGTCCGACTTTTGTACGTGGCGTAGAGAGTCGTAAAAATTGTTTTGACACTAGTTTACTACGATAGTATGAAAATATAAGTGAATACCTTCGTTTCGATATATTATGGGCTAAAAACGGAGCTAAAATGAGTAAGTTGTGATTGTTTAAATTACGTTGTCAAAAAACTTTATTTTTGGAGAACAACACTATAAGTGGTTGCTGTCGAGATTTTTAAAGTGGTCGAAACGACATTTTCGAGTTAAACGGAGTTGTTTTAAGTGTCGAAATGGTTACTAAATGGTATGTATGGATGTTGGACTTGTTTTGTAAAAGCGTGTTAGCTCGAAAAGCGAATATTTGTTGTACTATTGAAAGTTTGAACGTTGGAAGTTGAAATTGTTACGATTGTGAAAAATGACTTGTGGAATTGTTGGCGATTGAGAAATTGTTGAAAATAGGGGTTTTAGGACGAGATTTGAGTATTTACTAAAAATGACAAATTTTTATGTGACGCCGAAAGGCTGCCGAATTTTCGTTAGAAATCGTATAGGAAAATTTGTTAAGATAAATTTTGGTAAATTAAAATTTACGCCGAAAGGCTGTCGAAATTTCGTCGAGTCAAAAATAAATATTTTTGCCTAAGTATATATATACTATAATGTTATAACGATGTAACATTTACAAGTCACGATTTTAACAACAAAATATATACTTGATCGATGAGTAACGTACGTGATGAACTTTTGTGACATTTGCTAGCGCCTAAACTATAGTATTATATTTAGGTTGTTGCTAGAGTTGCTCGCTACTATTTGATCTTACTTGTGCGGTTTGAATCGTTGCTTGAGGTGAGTTTATAGATCCCTATTAAACTATTTTTGTATGTTTAACGTTTTGGGATGTGATAAATGCTTTGATGACTTGCTTCTGGACGCAAGTAAAACTTGATTTATGTGAACACTTTGTGAACATTATTTATGAGATAGCTTAAGTTGCTTTAGCCATAGTCCCCATGATACTTGTGTTTTCATTGGGTTCTAATTATTCTCTCAAAATCCTCTCGAATTGATCTCGGCCTTAAGTGGAATGATTGTTCTTGGTTACTAAGAAAAAGGGTTTGGTTTTCTAATATACTAAATGTTAAAATGTACTTAAAATGAAAACTTAAATCAAAGACAATTACTTTAATGACAATTAATAAAAACTTGAATTAAAATTAAAATTAAGATTAAAATTAAAATTAAAATTACAGTTAAAATATAAATTGTGAGATAAAAATAAATTGTGAGATAAAAATGAAGAAACAGAAATACTAAAGAAACAGTAATAATAAAAGATGCTCAAAAGAAAACTGATTTGGAAGTTTTAACCTTGATTCGGAACTTTGCTCATCCGGAACTTTTCACTCGGAAGTCTTCATTCGGAACTTTTAGAAATCCTTCACTCGGAACTTGTTGATCCGGAAGTTCGTCCGGAACTTTTGGTCCGAAAGTTTATTCGGAAGAAATGGAAATAAGACTCATTCGGAACTTAATCAGCAAACGTTCATTCGGAACTTTTCACTCATCCGGAACTTTCAGTTCATCCGGAAGTTTAAAAGATAAAAATTGATTCGGAACTTTTTATTCACCCGGAACTATTGGTTCATCCGGAACTTCAGTTCATTCGGAAGATTAGGTTCATCCGGAACTTTCAGTTCGTTCGGAAGTTTTCAACTGATTCGGAACTTTTAAAGGAAAACTCAATCGGAACTTTTCAAAAACATGTTCATCCGAAACTTTGGTGTTCATCCGGAAGTCTGGGAAACCCAGATACAGTAACTATCCCGAAGAACAGGGGAGATCAATTTTAATCCAAAAATCACCAAGTTTTTCACCAAAAACTTAAATAAACTAATCACTAAGCATCCACTAACCATAAACTACAAATCCCATCAACAAAAACATAAAACCCAACAACTTTTGTAGATCAAAACTCAATAAAATAAGAACTTAAGAACTTGAAAGAAAAGATGATGATGAACAAGATTAAATGGAAAGATTAAACAAGAACTTGTATTGATGATTACTGTTTTAACAATCACAAAACAAGAATGAAATTACAAGATTGAAAAATCAAAGATCAAAATCACCAAACACCCTAGTGGTGTTGGTGATGGTACGAAACAGAAAAGAGAGAAAAGTGGGGAAAGAAAAACTAAAAACTAACTGAATGGCTAAATGTGTGAGGGTGGACTATTTAGAGGCTTGTCTTTTGGTTGGTGAGTGGGCTTTCTCCCGTTCTTCTTGTCTTCTCGTCTTTTCAGAAAAGTTGACGATTTCGATTTTGATTCGGGATTTGTCGTCGATTAAATTCAACTCGTCTTTTAATTTCTTCGTTTAATAGACTGGAGTTTCTTCGACTTATGTAAATCTTCCATCTTTGGCCCTTTTCTTCGATAAATCTTCGAATAGGTCCAGTGACTTCAATCTTTTGCATCTCTTGGACAATAGACTTTATCTTGAGTCTTTTTCTTCGGTAAAACCCGTGCAATCCCATGTTTTCTTCAATATTCATCCGGTTGGCTCTGAAAACACAATAAACACAAAAACCACGCATAATTCCAAACAAATGATATTAAATACGTGTTTTGGTCTCGTTTTAGCCAGAATTAAGTGGTAAAAGGATGGGTGTTTACACACCTATCAAATCCCCTACACTTAACCATTGCCATGCCCTCATGCAATGCTTAGCGATAAAGCAATTTTACATTTTTCTCATAATTAATCAACCTTGGCCTTATTCAAATACTACTAAACAAAAATTTAAAGTACTAAAAGAAATTAAAACTTAAACGGAAACAAAAGGATAGAAAACCATTTTCACTTGAAAATAGCTACATGGAAATAACTTGCAAAGAGATCAAGGACTTACATTAGGGCTTTGGTGCTGCGAAGATTTATCACCCTCAAGTTTCACGTTCCCCAAACTAAGCTTAAAAACGAGATCATTGTTATTATAAGTTAGTAAATCAAACACTTACACACATGGCTTAATTAAATGTTTAAACTCCCTTATTCCTAGGTGTATCTCTTATATTTTATTTTTGTCTTAGAATGATCATGAAGATGAATTTTTGGACTTATTTCGATAGTTTATTAAGGCTGAAAGCAACGTAGGACGATCTGATCAATATTTAGCTAAAGGATAAAATCTCTTAAAACTGCTTCTCGGGATATCAAAAAGTTCATATCTTGGCATAACTTGGTTCACGATTTGAGACCTTTCTCGGGCCGATATTTGGCATGTACTTCATACTTCATATCTTGAGAGACGTGCTTGAGATAATGGTCTTCTCATCGTTAATAGAGTTTCTTCACTTGGAGACTTTTGAGGGGTACTCCAACTTTGTTGACCACGACTTCATGATTATTTCTTCAATCTCTATTTGGGATTTTGAGATACAACGATCCGCCTCCTTTTCGGACTTGGATCTATTTATCCTCATACCTTGTTAGGGTCTTTTCGGATAGACTTCTCCATGATCTTTATGGGAGTTGATTGCTTTTCGTCGTGAGTCTTGATCCTTCATATTGACTTTGGGAATAATGCTTTTCACATCACCTTGGATCTTTAGCAATAAAATGGAATCCTCATGCCTTGTTAGGGCCTTTTCGGACTCGCCAATCTTCGCGCCCCGCTTCATAAGTTATGCCTTGGCTATGAACTCTTATCATTACCGAGCAACTTTTAAACGATCTTGGGCTAGAAGCTAAGTAACTTTTCAAATCGTACGACCTTACTTATTGCAGATAATTTATTAGCAAGTGATGGGAGAATAGGCAAATAATTACACCAAGTGAGCTTGTGCAAGAATACCGACTTATAATTGACTCTATCATTTCTCGTCCTCCACAATTTAAAATCTCAAGTAATGAGACTCGTGGATACTTAGCCTAATAAACCAATTAAGGTCTACATGGTTAAGGATACTAGCTAGAATAAACTTGGATAAGTCTATTCGGGTTGAGTCAAAATAAACGCAACGGGCCTAATATGTCAAAGACTTCCAAACTAGCTACACCACTTTATTAATATTTTTGACTTTATTGCGGGATATATACATATGAAAGCAACGATAAAAATTTAAATATTACGACTAAATGGCCAAAGTTAATAAAAAATTTGAAAAATGTTGAAAAATATGATTTTCTGGTTAAATGAAGACATTTTCATGGAAAAGTCCACTTAAAACTTCGATAGAAGTCCCCCCTACACTTAAGATAAACATTGTCCTCAATGTTTAAGCATGTGGGAAAAGTCTCCCCTACACTTATGACATTGTGCACGTTGGTTAACTCAAGTTAAGGAAGAGACGACTAAAGTGATCAATTTCAAATGTGAGTATGAAGAAAATTAAATCACGATAGTTGAGAGATAGAACCGGATTTCGAATAACACGGGAGCACGGTTCTTCAAAAGTCGGAATTACGGAAAATCCCGTACGATAGGTACATCGTAAAAGTCGAAAGTCGAACAATCATTCCACTTAAGGCCGAGATCAATTCGAGAGGATTCTATCGTAAAAGTCGGAATTACGCGTGGTTTTGTGTTTTGTGTGTTAAATAGGTACAAATGATCAAAAGAAGAGAAAACACGGGATTTCACGGTCAAATATCGAAGAAAGGTCCAAGAAAGAGACAAAGACGCAGTTAAAAGACCAAAAGGTGCCAAAGTTCACGAAAACCGATGAAACCGACACGAGTTTAAAGAAAAAGATTGACGAAGCCGAATCGAGCTCGATATTATCGGATTTAAGTTTTTGACAGATTTTTGTCAAGTGGGTCCTACAATTGCTATTTGGGCCTAAAAGCCCAATTGTGGATGAAATATATCTACCTTTTTTACTAAAGCCCAAAAGCCCATTTTTACAATATAAAATCACGGGTTAAATTTTATTGGAAAGATGGATTGGGCTAAGTCCAGTGACAAAGAAAGAAAAAAAGTCGGTTTTATGTGAGAAGTTTTTGCTTGGTCAACTTCAGTCAACAACCACATACAACCCTCACACGTTATTTAACTCACACACAAAATATCCTTTACCCAATCCCTCACTTCCCCCCACGTGTCAAACATCACACACGGTTTAACCTTTTCCCCAAATAAATAAACCCATTTACTTTACCCAACTCCCAAAATAAACCAAACATTTACCACACCCCATTTTATTTTCGATACCAACAAAGTAAACACTCTCTCCACTTCATCTTCTCTCCGAAAACACAGCCACCATACCCTAACCCTAATTTTACTACACCAAAAATTACACACCAAAAAATGGGGCTTTTACCCTTATTGGGTAATTCACACCCAAAGGAATAAATCCCCCATTTTTTCGTAGCATCCACTCACTATGGTCCTCTCCTCTCAATATACGTGGCACCATTTGAGTGGCCAAGACACCTCACCAAGACCAACCCTCCAATCATGTCAAGCCATGCTGGCAATCCGGACTCTTGGTTTTATTTCAGCCGTATGATCAAGTAAACAAGAAGAGAGAGAAGAAGATTGAAAAATTCAAGGGCTAGGATTGCAAGCCGTGGGCACCAAGGTTTGAGGGTTTTCCTATAAAAACCCCCATTTCTCACAAATGTAGGGTGCCTTTTCTTTATATTTTTAATTTTCAGTAAAATAGGGTTTAGATTTAATCTTGTAATTTCTTTTTCCAGTATTTGTAATTTCTTTAATTATTAATGAAAAATTAAATTTAGTTTAATTGTCGTCTCATTTAAATTTCAGTTACTGTTTTTATTCTCAAAGTTGAATCTGTTTTTATATATATTGTTACTGTTCGTTTGTTATTATCTTATTTAAAAAAAATATTATAAAGAGAAAGTGTTGAATATTTTCCCCCACTGGGAAGATAAAACTCATAACTGTTCATTGAAACTGCTTGGTTCGTTTATATTGTTCGAAACTATGGTGATGATTTTTGGTGGAAAAGGAGGTGTTTGATTTGTCATTAAGTTCGCTCAGCGCGACACTTCGTCCCAACGGTTATCGTCATAGGTTTGTTCTTCCTTTTTCTTTTATGTTCATGTTTATTTAGTGTTTTAGATGCTTTGAGGTTATGTTTGACTCTGCTTATATGATTGTTTGAATCTGCTTGAATGTTGGTTTGGTTGTCGGCTTATTGTTTTTAGTCTGCTATTATAATCATGTTTATTTGTTTCTTTAGTTAGTTTGGATATTAATATCTGTCTAGGATTGTTTAAGTTTCCTTTTGGTTCAAATAGTTTTAGTTGCTGCTTATTGATTTGTTCGATTTGATTTGGCTTATGTAGTTATTGCGTTTTTATAGTACTACGTTTTTACTGCTTAACTTGCTTTTTTTTAGTGTTCGTTTAGTTTCATAGGACGATTGGATCTGCTTATAAGTGTCTAAGGTTTGGTTTCGTAGTAGCTTATATATGTTTATTTTAGGTGCTTCTTGATTAGTTTCCCATTTGTCTTCAGCTTAATTTGTTTCAGCTTATTTGATATTTAGTCATTGCTTATTTAGATTTTCAGCTTATATGTCTTTTTCTTGTTAGCTTATTTGGTTCCTGCTTATTTGAGTTCAGCTTATTATTTAAATTGAATTCTTGTTTTTGTAACTGCTTAAGCCTCAGACTCAATTAGTCTGAGGACTTTTTGTCCAAAAGTAATAGTTCCAAAAAGTATAAATTATTTGCAAAAATTTGGTCCTGGTGAGAATCGAACCCAGGACCCCTCGTTCCCCAATCCAACGCCATAACCAGTAGTCTAACACCCTTTCTTGTGTATTCTTTTGCACTTTTTAATTAATATAAGATAATATATGTTTGGCAGTTAATTTTAGTTTTAATTAAAATTAGTTAATTCAAGTTTAGTTTTCTTTAAATTAATTAAAAAGTTTTTTTTTATATTTGTAAAAACTGTTATAAAAGAAAATAAAACTTTTTAATTAATTTAAAGAAAACTAAACTTAAATTAACTAATTTTAATTAAAAGTAAAATTAACTGCCAAACATATATTATCTTATATTAATTAAAAAGTGCAAAAGAATACACAAGAAAGGGTGTTAGACTACTGGTTATGGCGTTGGATTGGGGAACGAGGGGTCCTGGGTTCGATTCTCACCAGGACCAAATTTTTGCAAATAATTTATACTTTTTGGAACTATTACTTTTGGACAAAAAGTCCTCAGACTAATTGAGTCTGAGGCTTAAGCAATTACAAAAACAAGAATTAAATTTAAATAATAAGCTGAACTCAAATAAGCTAACAAGAAAAAGACATATAAGCTGAAAATCTAAATAAGCAATGACTAAATATCAAATAAGCTGAAACAAATTAAGCTGAAGACAAATGGGAAACTAATCAAGAAGCACCTAAAATAAACATATATAAGCTACTACAAAACCAAACCTTAGACACTTATAAGCAGATCCAATCGTCCTATGAAACTAAACGAACACTAAAAAAAAGCAAGTTAAGCAGTAAAAACGTAGTACTATAAAAAGGCAATAACTACATAAGCCAAATCAAATGGAACAAATCAATAAGCAGCAACTAAAACTATTTGAACCAAAAGGAAACTTAAACAATCCTAGACAGATATTAATATCCAAACTAACTAAAGAAATAAATAAACCTGATTATAATAGCAGACTAAAAACAATAAGCCGACAACCAAACCAACATTCAAGCAGATTCAAACAATCATATAAGCAGAGTCAAACATAACCTCAAAGCATCTAAAACACTAAATAAACATGAACATAAAAGAAAAAGGAAGAACAAACCTATGACGATAACCGTTGGGACGAAGTGTCGCGCTGAGCGAACTTAATGACAAATCAAACACCTCCTTTTCCACCAAAAATCATCACCATAGTTTTGAACAATATAAACGAACCAAGCAGTTTCAACGAACAGTTATGAGTTTTATCTTCCCAGTGGGGGAAATATTCAACACTTTCTCTTTATAATATATATATTTTTATTTATTTATTATTTTTTTTAATAAAGATAATAACAAACGAACAGTAACAATATATATAAAAACAGATTCAACTTTGAGAATAAAAACAGTAACTGAAATTTAAATGAGACGAGAATTAAACTAAATTTAATTTTTCATTAATAATTAAAGAAATTACAAATACTGGAAAAAGAAATTACAAGATTAAATCTAAACCCTATTTTACTGAAAATTAAAAATATAAAGAAAAGGCACCCTACATTTGTGAGAAATGGGGGTTTTTATAGGAAAACCCTCAAACCTTGGTGCCCACGGCTTGCAATCCTAGCCCTTGAATTCTTCAATCTTCTTCTCTCTCTTCTTGTTTACTTGATCATACGGCTGAAATAAAACCAAGAGTCCGGATTGCCAGCATGGCTTGACATGATTGGAGGGTTGGTTTTGGTGAGGTGTCTTGGCCACTCAAATGGTGCCACGTATATTGAGAGGAGAGGACCATAGTGAGTGGATGCTGCGAAAAAATGGGGGATTTATTCCTTTGGGTGTGAATTACCCAATAAGGGTAAAAGCCCCATTTTTTGGTGTGTAATTTTTGGTGTAGTAAAATTAGGGTTAGGGTATGGTGGCTGTGTTTTCGGAGAGAAGATGAAGTGGAGAGAGTGTTTACTTTGCTGGTATCGAAAATAAAATGGGGTGTGGTAAATGTTTGGTTTATTTTGGGAGTGGGGTAAAGTAAATGGGTTTATTTATTTGGGGAAAAGGTTAAACCGTGTGTGATGTTTGACACGTGGGGGGAAGTGAGGGATTGGGTAAAGGATATTTTGTGTGTGAGTTAAATAACGTGTGAGGGTTGTATGTGGTTGTTGACTGAAGTTGACCAAGCAAAAACTTCTCACATAAAACCGACATTTTCTTTCTTTGTCACTAGGCTTAGCCCAATCCATCTTTCCAATAAAATTTAACCCGTGATTTTATATTGTAAAAATGGGCTTTTGGGCTTTAGTAAAAAAGGTAGATATATTTCATCCACAATTGGGCTTTTAGGCCCAAATAGCAATTGTAGGACCCACTTGACAAAAATCTGTCAAAAACTTAAATCCGATAATATCGAGCTCGATTCGGCTTCGTCAATCTTTTTCTTTAAACTCGTGTCGGTTTCATCGGTTTTCGTGAACTTTGGCACCTTTTGGTCTTTTAGCTGCGTCTTTGTCTCTTTCTTGGACCTTTCTTCGATATTTGACCGTGAAATCCCGTGTTTTCTCTTCTTTTGATCATTTGTACCTATTTAACACACAAAACACAAAACCACGCGTAATTCCGACTTTTACGACATTAAACACATGATTAGGTCTTGTTTTTACTTGATTTTAGTGGCAAAAGGATAAGTGTTTACACACTTATTAAATCCCCTACACTTAACCATTGCAATGACCCCATGCAATGCATTATTTCAAAGCATATGGTTACATTTTTCTCATTATTAACCCATCTCGGCTTTTATTACTATTACTACTACGATGAAAAGATAAAATCTTAAAAGGAAACAAAAGTTAAATGATTTATTAACTTGGAAATTATTTGATGGAAGAAACTCGTAAAGAAATCTAAGACTTTAATTAGGGCTTTCGTGTCATGAATATTAATCACCCTCAAGTTTCACGTTCCCCAAACCAAGCTTAAAAACGAGATCATTGTTTACCATAAGTTAGCACAACTAACACTTACTCATGTGGTTTAGTTAATCACTTAGACCCCCTTATTCATACGGTGTATCTCTTGTATTTTATTTTTGTCTTGAATGATCATGAGGATGCATTTTTTACTTATTTCGATAATTTATTAAGGTCGAAAATAAGGTGGGACGATTTAATCAATAGTTAGCTAAAGGACAAAATCTTTTAAAACGGCTTCTCGTAACCTCATAAAGTTCATATCTTGGCATAACTCGTATCACGATTTGAGACCTTTCTCGGACCGATATTTGGCTTGTACTTCAAACTTCAAATCTTGAGAGACGATCTTGAAATTATGGTCTTCTCTTCATTTTGGTATACATCTTCATAAGGATTGAAAGATGCTTCAAACGTTGATCACAACTTCTTCATTTATCCTCTTCTTTATTTAGGATTTTGATATACAACGATCCGCCTCCTTTTCGGACTTGGATCTATTTATCCTCATACCTTGTTAGGGTCTTTTTGGATAGACTTCTCCATGATCTTTAGGGGAGTAATTGCTTCTCGTCGTGTGTCTTGATCCATCATATTGATTTGGATTAATGATCTTCACGTCATCTTTGGATCTTTAGCAAAAAAGTGAATCCTCATGCCTTGTTAGGGCCTTTTTGGACTCGGGTATCCTCATGCCTTGTTAGGGCGTTTTTGGATAAGCCAATATTCGTGTCCCGCTTCAATAAGTTATGCCTTGGCTATGAACTCTAATTAATACCGAGCAACTTTTAAACGATCTTGTGCTAGAAGCTAAGTAACTTTTCAAATCGTACAACCTTATTTATTGCAAATATATTTATTAACAAGTGATGGGAGAAAAAGCTCATAACTAACTCACATAAGTTAATGAAAGAATACCAAACTTATAATTAACTCTATCATCTCTCGTTCTCCACAATTTAAAATCTCAAGGAATGAGACTCGTGGATGCTTAGCCTAATAAAACAATTAAGGTCCATATGGTTAAGGATACTAGCTAGAGTAAACTCGGATAAGTAAACTCGGGTTGAGTCAAAATATTCACGACGGGCCTAATATATCAAAGACATCTAAACTTGTTAAAACCATTTTATTTATTTATTTATTATTTTTTTACTTTATTCTTGAAAATATAAATACGATGCGATGACAAAAATAAAAGAAAATAAAAATACTACAGGCCAAAATAGATCAAAAATTTGAAAAACGTTGAAATTTTTTTAAATTTTCCGGTTAGATGGGGTCAAATTCATGGAAAAGCCCACTAAAATTTCGATAGAAATCCCCCTACACTTAATATAAACATTGTCCTCAATGTTTAAGCATGTGGGAGAATAAACTCCCCTACACTTAGGACATTGAGTACGTTGTTTAAAATCGAGCTAAGGAAAGGACAACTAAAGTGATTACATTTATTCGTTTTATTTATATACAAGATTGAATCACAATAGCAAAAACTTATCGAAGGAACCGGGTACACGGGAAACACGGGAACACGGGTCTCGTCAAAAGTACCAAAAGTGGATCATTAAAGCACATGTCCCTGCACAATCACAACACAAAACAAACAACCTACACGGCTCCCCCTACACTTATTGGTGAAAATGGGTGAAGGTAAAAAGGGTGGAAAAGGATGGAAAAGGTAAAAATCTAACCTAGTTAAACGATGCTTGATTTATTTATCACGAGTCTCTAGCTCGACTCGATTTCCCGAATGTCATCATTCAAATGGGAAAATCATGGAACAACCGAGATTTCCAAGGGAGGAAAATCTCTCCATGATAAAGGTGAAACAAAGTCATACAAGGCATACCCCATGCAAATCCACCCGGGTCAAACACATAATTTCCATCACAAAAGGAAATAAACCCCGAGGTGGTACGCAAGTCAATGAAAAGTGGGGTATCCTTAGGCAACGATCTCTTCAAAGGAAGGATAAGGTGATTTGGAAATGATAGCACAAAAGTCTCTATGCCGGGATCAAATACCGATTCCTTAACGGGAAAATAGCAAGAGGTATTGACATTTAAGCTCAAAATATCATCAAAATCCATAGTGGGAAAGTCATCCTCTTCCAAACTTGATGTGAAAACATAAGTATCGTCGGAGTCATAGGAAAACTCTTCCTCATGAGGAAAATAGGTATTTAGAAAGGTATCTAAATCCTCCTCAAATGGAATAACCTCTAAATTAGGTATGATCTCTAAGAGTGGAGGATCCTCCTCAATGGTCATGACTTCTAAAATTGGAGTATAAAAGTCAAAAGGAGTCTCCATGGAAGAATCACTCATAGAGATATTAGGTGTATTAAGATCATGAGGTGGGTCATCAAAGTTGATGAGATCACTTAAAGAAGTGTCATCATCGTAGGTATCAAAGATTGGTGAATCATAAATGGGTGGGTCAAAAGATAAGTCGTCTAAACCGAAGATAGTGTGATCACTTGAAGAAGTGTCATCACTATAGGTATCAAAAATAGGAGTTTCAAAAATTTGAGGCTCTAAGGGAAGGGATGAGTTTATCACAAAATCATTTTGATTAGATTTTTCAATTCCAAAAGGATTAATAAAAATCTCTTCATCATCATAATTAAGAACATCAATCATATTGATCGATTCTTTGCCATTTGATTTATTTGTGATTTTTCCCATTTTAAAAACTTGTTGTTCATCCCGAACCCTAAGAATTAACTCCCCTTCGGCCACATCAACTAAGGCTCTTCCGGACCTTAAGAATGGTCTACCAAGTATTAACGGAATACGAGGATCCATCTCATAGTCGACGACGACAAAGTCTACGGGAAAAGTGAATGTACCGACTCGAACAAAAACATCTTCGGCAATACCAACGGGGTATGCGAGAGTTCGATTAGCTAACTCTAAAGTCATACGAGTCGGTACAAGGTCAGGTAAGGACAATTGTTTCCAAACCGAAAGTGGCATAAGATTGATGCTAGCGCCGAGATCCGCTAAAGCCATACAATTATCGATTTGAGGAAACGAGCAAGGTAACACGAATCGTCCGGGATCTCCTAGCTTTTCGGGAAGCTCTTTGAGAAGGATCGCGGAACAATTCTCATTTAAACGGGTGTTCACGAGCTCAACCATTTTTTCTTTCTTATTAAGCAAATCTTTAAACATTTTGATAAATTTTGGCATTTGAGCGAGTGCTTCAATAAGGCTTATGTTAACATTCACATTGGAAATCATTTTCAAAAAGTTAGAGACATGAACGTCATCTTTGGTGAGCACTTTAGTCTTGCCTAACCTAGATGGATAAGGAATATTAGGCGTAGACTTAGAAGTTTGAGAAGGAGAAGGACTCGCTTCTTGAACAACCGTAGGAATAGGCTCTTTCGGCAATGGAGGACAAGAACTAGGAGTGGTAGTGGGGGGAATCACCGGAGGGGGAGTAGGATTACTCATTATGACCTCCGGGCCTTGTCTCTCCTTTATGGGCGAAGAGATGGAAGGCCCCACTAAATTGGCTCCACTTCGAGTATTGATAGCACTCACATTAGCACGAGGTTAATATCGGTATTGGATGGTAAGGCACCTTGGGGTCTAAGGGTTTGCAACATAGTCAAAAATCTCTTATCGCTGGACTCTTGCATTTGTCTAGTAGACTCTTGCATAGCTTTCATGATTTTCTCATGTTCGGTCAATTTTTGTAGAACCAAGTCCATTTGAGGGTTTTGCATATTCATTTGATTGAACCCTTGATTATTAACCCCTTGATTAGGAAAACTTTGATTTTGATATTGAGTTTGAAAATCGTTGTTATTGTAAAAACCTTGATTATTTTGAAACCCTTGATTTTGACCATTAAAAATCCCTTGATTTGCATTCCCTTGAAAATTACCCATTTGAGGACCTTGGTTCCTATTTTGGTATTGGGTATTTTGGGCGGGTGGGGGTGGTCTTTGAGGTGCTACAAAACCCGGGGGAGCCAAATAATTAGTACTTTTGTAAGACAAAAGGTTAACATCAACATTAGGTTTAAATTGAACCCTCTCATTAGCATTAAAAGCACAAACTTGTTGTTGTTGATTATAAACCTTGTCACAATTGAAATATGAATGTGGTCCACCACAAGTCTCACACGTTTCACTATTATCTTTCACGGCATGCACATGTGTAGTGAGGGCGTCGGTTTTTAGAGCGAGTGTTTCAACAAGCGAAGTAAGTTTATCGATTCTCTTGTCACTCTCACTAGAACTAGCACTTGCCATAGTGGCCCTAACACTTTTGGTTTGTACTTTAGCCTTGTTTTCAATAATGGCCCAAGCCTCGTTCATGGTTTTCACAAGAATATTGCCCCCCGCGGCACTATTAAGTGAGTCTTGGTCATTTAGAGTTAAACCATTGTACAACGTATTTATTTGATGCACTTTAGTGTAACCGTGTTGTGGACATTTTCTCAAAAGCTCTTTAAATCGATCCCAAGACTCACTAAACGTTTCCCCATATTTTTGCTCAAAGGTGATTATTTCATTCCTTAAAGAAGTGGTCCTTGATGGTGGGAAGAAGTAATTAATGAACTTGGTCTCTAAGTCGATCCATGTTGTAATACTTTGGGGTGGTTCCTTATCAAGCCAAATCCGGGCTTGTCCCTCGAGGGAAAAAGGAAAAAGTTGTAGGCGAACGGCCTCTTGTGGCACCCCATTGTATTTGACGGTATTTGCTAATTGGATGAATCGTTTGATATGAGCGTGTGGGTCATCATTAGTACGACCTAAAAATGGTGTAGCGGAAACCATTCGAATAAAATCCGGTTTAAGTTCAAAATGATTAGCTCCAATGGTCGGCACCACAATCGCGTCATCGTTTCCTTCAACGTGAGATTGAAGAATCTCAATCATTGGTCGATTATCCGTTGCCATCGTTATGTCGAAAGCTCGATTCTCGGGATCGGCTTGAATGACGGTCTTTTTGTTTTTCTTCTTCTTCTTCTTTTTGGAAGAATTGGAAAAGTTTGGTACACCACTCGGTATGTATGTACGCGCGCGAGTGCGCATACAATTAAAACTTGGAATGAGGTAGGTGACCTCGGTCGACTTTGAGAGGAAAAGGATTTTCCCTCTCGAGGAGCAATATGAAAAATCTACAAAAATATATACTTAATTACTACTTGAGTTGGCAAACCAATAATCGGTCGTCCCTCTCAATATACGCACAAGCAAGCGGGGAAACGAGGTGGCACAGAGCACTTAAAAACCTTTTTCCTTAGACGGCCTTTTATAGCGCGTCGCCTTATACCCACCTTATAGTTTGTATATTTCGAGTTCAAACGTCTTACTAGTATTTATCTATTTTGCCCTTTTATTTCGTTATGGATGCGACTACAATAGCTAGGTGATAAAATCCCAACTAAGGCTTATTTGAAAAGTAGGTAAATTATTGTGCTACGTAATAGAATATAGTAAATGAAAAATCTTTTTGTATTTTTTAGAAAAATATATATTCACAAGAAAATCGAAAGAAATCGAAATAAGAAAATTAACACTAATACATAATATTTTTGGTGTAATACTTTTAGGAAAAAGTATTACGTTTTGCTTTTTTAATTTTTTTTGGTGCAATTCTTAGGAAAGAAATTGCTTTTGTGATTTTTTAATTTTTTTTTGTATTTTTAAGTTTTTGATTTTTTTTTGTATTTTTGATTTTGTTAACAAGAAACGTAACGTTCAAAAAGAACGGATCCTAAAATCCAAACGTCTTCACGAAAAATCGTCAATCGTACGAGCGAAGCGGCAGCGGCGTCATTTGAAACTAGGATTTTTTTTAATCCAAATTTAATAAGTGTGTAAACACTTATTAATTACCGCCGGCTAGACAAGTTGAATTCCAGATCGATTTAATACCGGGAGCTGCACCTGTTGCTCGAGCGCCTTACCGTTTAGCACAGTCGGAATTGCAAGAACTAGCGACGCAACTACAAGAGTTGACTAATAAAGGATTCATAAGACCGAGTTCTTCACCCTGGGGAGCTCCAGTCTTATTTGTGAAGAAGAAGGATGGGAGTTTTCGGATGTGTATCGACTATCGTGAGTTGAACAAACTTACCATCAAGAACCGTTACCCGTTACCTAGGATCGATGATCTGTTTGATCAGTTGCAAGGATCGAGCGTTTACTCAAAGATTGACCTTAGGTCTGGTTATCACCAATTAAGAGTCCGTGAGGAAGATGTTGCAAAGACTGCTTTTAGGACTAGGTATGGACACTATGAGTTCCAAGTGATGTCGTTCGGTTTGACAAACGCACCTGCTGTGTTTATGGACCTCATGAACCGGGTGTGTAAACCGTATTTGGACAAGTTTGTCATTGTGTTCATCGATGACATACTGATTTACTCAAGGAATGAGAAGGAACATGAGGAACATCTTAAGATAATATTGGAATTGCTTAAGAAGGAGGAATTGTACGCTAAGTTCTCGAAGTGTGATTTTTGGTTGCCAAGAGTACAATTTCTAGGACACGTTATAGATAGCAAGGGGATTCATGTTGATCCTGCCAAGATTGAATCAGTTAGGGAGTGGACTGCTCCTACGACACCGACTGAAATTCGTCAATTCTTAGGACTCGCCGGATACTACCGAAGGTTCATCGAGGGATTCTCGAAGATCGCGAAACCATTGACGAAGTTGACTCAAAAGAAGGTGAAATACGAATGGGGAGATAAGGAGGAATTAGCATTCCAAAAGTTGAAACAAATGTTGTGTAGTGCGCCTATTCTATCGTTACCCGAAGGATCGGAAGACTTTGTGGTCTACTGTGATGCATCAGCAAAAGGATTGGGAGCTGTGTTGATGCAGAGGAAGAAAGTTATCGCCTACGCGTCACGACAATTGAAAACGCATGAGAAAAACTACACTACGCATGACTTGGAGCTAGGAGCGGTAGTATTTGCCTTGAAGTTGTGGAGACACTACTTGTATGGAACCAAGTGTGTCGTCTATACCGATCACAAGAGTTTACAACATATTCTTGATTAGAAGGAACTGAACATGAGATAACGTCGATGGATCGAGTTGCTCAGCGATTATGACTGTGAAATCCGTTACCACCCTGGGAAGGCCAATGTAGTGGCGGATGCGCTAAGTAGAAAGGAACAACTGGTGACACGTAGAGTTAGATCGTTAGCTATGGTTATCAATCTGAACTTACCTGTGCAAATTCGTGAAGCACAAACCGAAGCCCTTAAGCCTGAACATGTTGAAGATGAGAAACTAGGGGGAATGGTTACAAAGAAATTGGAGACTAGCACTAATGGAACGCTATGTCTGAATGGTAGAAGTTGGTTACCACGGTTTGGAGGACTAAGGGACGTGATTATGCACGAGTCGCATAAATCTAAGTATTCGATTCACCCAGGATCTGATAAAATATATCAGGATATGAAGAAGCTGTATTGGTGGCCAAACATGAAAGTTGAAATCGCTACGTATGTAGGGAAGTGCCTGACTTGCGCTAGAGTGAAAACAGAACACCAAAAACCATCTGGATTGTTGGTTCAACCTGTAATTCCTATGTGGAAATGGGAAAATATAACCATGGACTTCATAACTAAGCTACCTAAAACGACAAAAGGATACGACACAATTTGGGTAATTGTGGATCGACTTACGAAATCTGCACACTTTTTGGCTATGAAGGAAGATGATTCGATGGATAAGCTTACGAGACTTTATCTGAAAGAAGTAGTCGCAAAACATGGGATACCGATCTCGATAATTTCTGATAGAGATGGTAGATTTACTTCGGAGTTCTGGAAATCACTTCAGAAAGCGTTGGGTACGCAATTGGACATGAGTACTGCTTATCACCCGCAGACTGACGGACAGAGTGAGAGAACTATTCAAACGCTGTAGGACATGTTGCGTGCTTGTGTGCTTGACTTTGGAAAGCAGTGGGACAGACATTTTCCTCTAGTGGAATTCTCTTACAACAATAGTTATCATACCAGTATTAAGGCTGCACCGTTTGAAGCGTTGTATGGTCGTAAATGTCGCTCGCCTGTGTGTTGGAGTGAGGTTGGGGATAGTCAACTCACTGGCCCTGAACTCATCCGTGAAACGACTGAGAAGATTGTTCAAATCAAGAGCCGAATTCAAGCAGCCCGTGATCGTCAAAAGAGTTACGCCGACGTTCGACGTAAGCCTCTCGAATTTCAAGTGGGAGACAAAGTGATGCTAAAAGTATCGCCTTGGAAAGGTGTGGTACGTTTTGGCAAGCGAGGAAAGCTGAACCCCCGTTATATTGGACCTTTCAAAATTCTAGCAAAGGTTGGAACTGTAGCCTATCGTCTCGAATTACCGCAAGCGTTGAGCCGCGTGCACAGTACTTTTCATGTGTCGAACTTGAAGAAGTGCCTTTCTGATGAAACACTCGTTATACCATTGGAGGAACTCCGAATCGACGACAAGATGCAATTTGTCGAAGAACCTGTTGAAATCATGGACCGTGAGGTCAAACGATTGAAACAGAGTCGTATTCCTATTATCAAGGTGAGGTGGAATTCTAAACGTGGACCTGAATTCACTTGGGAGCGTGAGGATCAATTTCGCAAGAAATATCCGCAACTCTTTGACAATTCTAGAAACCGTGACACTCCTAAGCTTTGAGGACAAAGCTTCTCTATCAAGGGGATGATGTAACACCTGGTAATTTTCCCTACTTTGTAAAATGACTATTTTACCCTTTGACTTTTTATTTAGTCAACTATGTGATTTAACTGTGTTGGAACCGGGAAGTTATCCCGCGTTTTCTAAAAAAATGTTTGCTGACGAGTAATGGCCTGACTCTGAGCTCAGTCATAATTCTGAACATTTTCTGTGAACCTGACCAAAGTGCTGAGACGGTCAATGAATTGACGATAATCCATGAGATTATTAATGTAGAGATTTTACTAGTTGAAAGTTCGTTATTCTCGGTATCTTCTCGAATTGATTTCCGGTTCAAAGTGCGACTCAATTGTTCTTGGTGGAAATGAAAATGGTTTGGTTATCTATTACTAAGTAAAATGAAAATGTAAATTGCGATAAGTAAAAGGAATGCTGAAAGGATTTTTTAATGCGAAAAATAACGTTCACGAGTGAACGGATCCCAAAATCCAACGCGTCTCTCACAAAAAACCGTTAATCTTCACGAAAAGAGCCGGCAGCGGCGCCATTTTAATGTAGAGATTTTGCAACCAAGTATAAAATCTTGTTGTCCCAAGTCTTTTCGAATTGAAAACCGGTCTTAAGTGCGACTCAATCGTCTTTTGGTGAATCAAGAGAATGGTTTGTTTTGTTTATCTAATTTAACTAATAGCAAATAAGTAAGTGTCATTGAGTAAAGTAGAAGTTTAACGATTAATATTAAAATGACGAGTTAAAATAAATGCTTGGAAACTTAAAGGCAATAATGGAAAAGTACTAGCACACTAAATAAAAAACTAACACTTAGAACTTTATGTAAAAACAATAAACTAAAATCAACTCTAATCGGAATATAAGTGACTACTGATCGGAATAATGGGTGAAAAAGGGGTGCAATCGGAATATATTCCGATCCTTTGATCGGAATATCTCAAAATGATGTCAATCGGAATATTAATAAGCATACACAATCGGAATATTAGCTGAGTCCCTAGATCGGAATAACTGAAACTTTGACACAATCGGAATTTACAAAATTGCCAGATCGGAATACTGGGATTACAACTCAAATCGGAATGAGAAAACAAGGCCTGATCGGAATACTAAACCCTATTCCGATCCAAGGTGATCGGAATATAGGTGCTTTAATCGGAAACTCAAAACCCTTTTCCGATTTGATCAATCGGAAAAAGGGGAAGGCTATCTGCTCGGAATAGGCTGCAATCGGAAAGGGGTTTAATCCCTTTCCGAAATATATGGGATTCGGTTAAAGCCAATGAATAAGCTATATTGCCAAGCTTAACACCAAACTAAAACGAATCAAGGATTAAACGGATCAAATAAGCACTTATCACAACTTATCCAACCTCAAAATAAGCAACTTTTCAATCAAACAACAAAAATATAAACTTTTTTAAGAAAACTTTTTATAAAGTAAATAAGCTAATCATAAAAATAAGCCAATAAGCACAAGAATCTTAAAGCTTAATCAAATGAAAACTTATGTAATGATCAAAAGATTAACTTTTTAAGCACGAAATCATTAAGAACAACACGGATCATATGAAATTCGTACCAAAATCAATCTAAAATCAAAGAAAGGTAGAATGAGATGAAAGATTAAAAGTTTAAATAGAACTTGATTAATGAAAAATAAGCAATACAAATGTTTAATCTTGAAAGATTAAGAAAAAGATGAAACTTAGTGAGAGAAAGTTTAAGACTTTCTCTCTCTAAAACTAGAAAGAAAATGAAAAAGTGAAAAACTAACTAAAAACTAACTCCCCTCCTAATGACTATTAGGAGGGTATTTATAGGGAAGGTGGAAGGAGTGCATGTGTTGCATCTTCTTTCTTTCTTTCTTCACGTCTTCTCGACTCGACTTTAATTCTTTGTCTTTTGTCGATGTCGTGTCGGGATTTGAACTTTTCTTTTAATTTTTCTTCTTCTATTAGACTTAAGTTCTTCGTCTTCATTAAACTTCCGTCTTTAGACTTTTTCTTCGATGAATCTTCAGAATAGGTCTTGGACTTCCGTTCTTTTTGCACTCTTGATCTTTTGACTTCGTCTTTTCCCGTTTTCTTTGATAAAAGCCCGTGAAAACCCGTGTTTTCTTCCTTTTTCATATTTTGGTCCTAAAACACAATAAAAACACAAACCACGCATAATTCCGACTTTTACGACATAAGTCACACGTTTTGGTCTTGTTATTATTGGAAATAAGTGGTAAAAGGATAAGTGTTTTCACACTTATTAAATCCCCTACACTTGACCATTGCAATACCCTCATGCAATGCATTAATTTTAAAGCACGGTTTACATTTTCCATCATAAATAACCCACCTTGGCCTTTATTAAATGCTAATCATAAAAAGATAGAAACAAGTAAAGAAATCAAACACTTACATTGGTTTTTTGGCAGCCATGAACGTTTATCATCCTCAAGTTTCACGTTCCCCATACCAAGCTTAAAAACGAGATCATTGTTATTATAAGTTAGCAAACTATCACGAACTCATGTTGGCCAATTACTCACTTAGACTCCCTTATTCCTAGGTGTATCTCTTATATTTTATTTTTGTCTTGAATGATCACGAGGATGCATTGTTTGACTTATTTCGATAGTTATTTAGGCCGAAAATAAAGTGAACGATTTAATCAATAGTTAGCTAAAGGACCAAATCTTTTAAAACTGCTTCTCGGGACCTCATAAAGTTTATATCTTGGCATAACTTGCTTCACGATTTGAGACCTTTCTTGGACCGATATTTGGCAGCGACTTCATACTTAGAATCTTGAGAGACGTTCATGAAATAATGGCCTTCTCTTCATAATAGGAATTTCTTCACTTGAAGTTTTTGAGAGATTCTTCATCTTTGGACCACGACTTCTTCATTTTTCTCCAATCTTTATTTTGGACTTTGATATACAACGATCCGCCTCCTTTTAGGACTTGGATCTATTTATCCTCATACCTTGTTAGGGTCTTTTTGGATAGACTTCTCCATGACTTTTGGAGAGTTCTTGCTTTTCGTCGTGTGTCTCGATCCTTCATATTGATTTTCCATAAATGATTCTTCACATCACTTTTGGATCTTTAGCAACAAAATGTAGCCCTCGTGCCTTGTTAGGGCCTTTTCGGACTCGTCAATCTTCGCATCCTGCTTCAATAAGTTATGCCTTGGCTATGAACTCTAATCCGTACCCAGCAACTTTTAAACGATCTGGGGCTAGAAGCTAAGTAACCTTTTAAATCGTACAACCTTATTTATTGCAGATAAATTTATTAACAAGTGAAGGGAGAATAGGCTTATAATTAACTCACATAAATTCACGAAAGAATACCGAACTTATAATTGACTCTATCATCTCTCGTTCTCCACAGTTTAAAATCTCTAGGAATGAGACTCGTGGATGCTTAGCCTATTAAATCAAAGTTTTGGGTTTTCGAGTGAGTCATCTATAGGATCTTGCAAATTCTTAGACTTTTTCAAGTTTAGAAATCGTATTTTAAAGTTCCCTTGATAAACGACTCTCTAGGATCAATTATAGGAACTTGCGAAAAGTTCTTGTTCTTAACCCGTGAGAGTTAAGACTTTCGCGTTTTAAAGCTCCCTATATAAAAGCCTAGCAAAACTTGACTTAAACACGTTAAGGTTACTAGCTAGAGTAAACTTGGATAAGTAAACTCGGGTTGAGTCAAAATGTCCACGACTAAGAAAAATTTAAAACCACTTTATTGAAGAACTATTCTAGCAATGGAAAGAAAATAATAATAACAAAGGCAAATACAACTATACAACTAGGCCAAAATAGATTAAAAATTTTGAAAAATGTCGAAAAATCAAATTTTCCGGTTAAAATGAGGGCAAATTCATGGAAAAGACCACTTACTTCGATAGAAGTCCCCCCATACACTTGAGATAAACATTGTCCTCAATGTTTAAGCATGTGGGAGTAAACTCCCCTACACTTATGACATTGTGCACTTTGTTTAAATCTTGCTAAGGAAAGGACAACTAAAGTGAATTCAATGTGAACATATAAAATATGAAATATTGAATCACAAGAGTTTAGGATAGAACCGGGAAGATGGGAAACACAGTATCACAGTTCGTCAAAAGTCATCAAGATGCTCTTTGAAGCTTGAATCCCTGCACAGCACAAGAAACAAGACAACAAACACATACGGGGCTCCCCCTACACTTATTATGAAAGCAGTAAAGGATAGATCACGGGTTGCCTCCTGAGAAGCGCTTGTTTTTGTTCACCGAGTCACGAGCCTGACTTGACCCAAGTTTAGTTCATGGGAAACGTGGTGAGGGATGGAATCATCTCGTGAGAGATGTCCTCACCAAAGTATAGCTTCAGACGCTGGCCATTCACCTTGAAGTTGGGCCCATTTGGCTGAGAAAGCTCAATGGTCCCATATGGAAAGACTTTGGCGACGGTGAATGGACCAGACCAGCGGCTCTTCAACTTGCCAGAGAAGATCTTCAACCGAGAGTTAAAGAGTAAGACTTGATCACCAACGTGGAACTCTCGGTTCTTGATTTTTGCGTCATGAATGATCTTCGTCTTCTCCTTGTAGATCAGCGAGTTCTCATAAGCTTCATTCCTCAATTCATTTAGCTCGTTGAGTTGAATCTTGCGATGATCACCGGCTTTGTTGATGTCGAAGTTAGCCCACTTCAAGGCCCAGTGCAGCTTATGTTCCAGCTCGATGGGAAGGTGGCATGCTTTCCCGTACACAAGACGATAAGGTGTACAACCGATCGGGGTCTTATAAGCAGTACGGAAAGCCCACAGAGCATCATCTAACTTATCGGCCCACGCGACGCGATGCTCTCCCACAGTACGCTCCAAAATTCGCTTTAATCCACGGTTGGATATCTCGGCTTGCCCATTGGTTTGGGGATGATAGGCGGTGGAAAGACGGTGATTGACACCATACTTAGCCATGACTCTTGCAAATTGATCATTGCAAAAATGAGTCCCGCGGTCACTGATAATAGCACGAGGAACGCCAAATCGAGCGAAAAGCTGCTTCAAAAAGTTCACAACCACCCTCGCATCGTTTGTAGGGAGAGCCTTGGCTTCAACCCATTTAGAAACGTAGTCAACGGCGACGAGGATGTACTTGTTCCCTTTAGAAGATGGAAATGGACCCATAAAGTCGATGCCCCATACATCAAAGATTTCACGTTCCTGTATGAAATTTTGAGGCATCTCATCCTTATGTGTGATCTTGCCTTGGCGTTGGCAAGCATCACAATGCTTAACGATTTCGTGAGCGTCACGATAAATGGTGGGCCAATTGAATCCAGAATCAAACACTTTTTTAGCGGTGTAGTTGGGACCAAAGTGACCACCGGCGGGTCCTTTATGGCAAGCTTGTAGAATGTCAAAAGCTGCCGGTCCGTCAACACATCGACGAATGATCAGATCAGCACATTGTTTGAATAGATAAGGGTCATCCCAAAAGTAAGTCTTAACATCATTCAAGAACTTCTTCTTTTGTTGGGATGTTAACCTTTTGATGAGAATACCACCCGCTAAGTAGTTTGCAATGTCCGCAAACCACGGGGTGTCATCAAGATTGAGATTTATAGACATTAAGGTCTCAAGGGGGAAAGAGTCATTGGTCTCTTTGTTCGGATGATCCCCTTGATATGGATCCTCAAGTCTGCTCAGATGATCCGCGGCCAGGTTTTCGGCTCCCTTCTTGTCACGAATTTCAATGTTGAATTCTTGAAGGAGTAAAACCCAGCGAAGAAGTCTTGGCTTAGAATCATGCTTAGTCATCAAGTACTTCAACGCGGAATGGTCCGTGTATACGATGGTGGGGGATAAAACAAGATAGGGGCGAAATTTCTCAAAAGCATAGACAACAGCTAAAAGCTCTTTTTCGGTTGTCGTATAATGCAATTGAGCCCCCGTTATTGTTTTGCTAGCATAGTGGATTGGTTGGAAGTGTTTATTCACTCGTTGGCCCAAAACCGCACCAATAGCAAAGTCGCTAGCATCACACATCAACTCAAAAGGCAGCTCCCAATTAGGGTTAACCAAGACCGGTGCCTTAGTTAGCTTATCCTTAAGAAGATTGAAGGCTTCGAGACACTCTTTAGAAAAGATAAAAGGAGTATCTTTTTCCAAGAGGTGGGTCATCGGGCGAGCGATTTTAGAGAAATCCTGAATGAATCGACGATAGAAGCCCGCATGACCTAGAAAACTTCTCACACCCTTCACGGTTGAAGGTGGAGGTAATTTGGCTGTGACATCTACTTTAGCACGGTCGACTTCAAGACCGGCTTTAGAGATTTTGTGTCCTAGCACAAGGCCTTCTTTTACCATAAGATGGCATTTTTTCCAATTCAGAACAAGGCGAGTGTCTTCGCACCGCTTAAGCATACGTTCCAAATTGGCAAGGCAAGAAGAGAAGGAATCCCCAAAGACCGAGAAATCATCCATGAAGACTTCCATGGTTTGCTCAACCATGTCATGGAAGATAGCCAACATGCACCTTTGGAAAGTCCCGCGGGGCATTGCATAAGCCAAAAGGCATTCTTTTGTAAGCAAATGTGCCATAGGGACAAGTTAATGTTGTCTTCTCTTGATCTTGGGGATCGATGGGTATTTGGAAATAACCCGAGAAACCATCAAGAAAGCAGTAATATTCATTACCCGCTAAACGTTCAAGCATTTGGTCCATAAAAGGTAGAGGGAAATGATCCTTTCTCTTGGCATCATTGAGTTTGCGGTAGTCTATACAAACTCTCCACCCTGTAACGAGACGGGTAGGGATCAACTCGTTGTTTGCATTGGGCACAACGGTGATTCCGCCTTTCTTAGGCACACAATGGACTGGACTAACCCATGGTGAATCCGAAATAGGGTAAATCATACCCGCATCAAGAAGTTTGATAACCTCTTTTTTGATGACTTCATGGATTTTAGGATTCACCCTTCGTTGGCTTTGAATTGTGGGCTTAAAGTCGTCCTCCATGAGAATTTTATGTGTGCAAAAGTGAGGATCAATTCCACGGATGTCGGAGATTTTCCAAGCGATAGCTCTTTTATGCTTCTTCAACACGGCGATGAGTCGGGTTTTGTCTTCTTCTTGCAGGTCCTTTGTGATGATGACCGGTAACTTCTCGTCGTCTTCGAGGAAAACGTACTCAAGATGAGGAGGTAGGTCCTTAAGCTCAAGAGTAGGAGGATCCTCAATAGATGGTGTAACTAACGATGGATCATCATTAGTCACCTCTTTAGGAGAAGGAGGAGAAAATGGGTCCTCATTGAGAAGTCTCTCAATAGTACGAATGTCTTCATCCCAATTGGTGGACAAATTATCATACTTAATATCGAGAGGACCCAAGCTAGCTTCGAAATCATCCAAGTCACTTTCTCCAAAAGGAGTCAATGCTGGAGCAATTGAGGCAACGATCTCAACATTGGGTAGAGAAGAAAGAGTACTTTTGCAAGCATCATGAAAATGTTCTTCACAAGCCTCATCGAGAACATCAATAGCATTAACACTCTCATATGAATAAGGTTGTTTAGAAATCTTACCCATGTTGAAGACAATTTTATCGTCACCAACTCTCATGATTATTTCGCCCGCGGCTACATCAATGAGAGTGCGACCGGTCCTCAGGAATGGACGTCCAACGATTAATGGAACACGGGGATCCATCTCGTAGTCAACGATGACAAAATCCGCCGGGAAGGTGAATTTGTCGACGCCAACAAAGACATCTTCGGCTATCCCCACTGGATAAGCAACCGTACGGTTGGCTAATTCCAAAGTCATTTTGGTGGGGACTAGCTCGGGGAGAGATATATGCTTCCAAACACTTAAAGGCATTAAGTTTATACTGGCGCCTAGATCGGCTAGGGCCATGCAATTCTCTACTCCCGGGAAGTTGCAAGGAATCAAGAAACGACCCGGATCACCAAGTTTGGTGGGCAATTTCCTTAAGAGCACTACGGAGCAGTTCTCATTAAGTTGGGTCTGAGCAATGTCAAGAAGCTTTTCCTTATCACTTAGAAGATCTTTAAACATCTTAGCGTATTTAGGCATGTGAGCGAGAGCCTCGGCAAAGGAGATGTTAAAATTCAATTGTTTAAACATTTTTAGAAAGTTTGAAACCTGAATATCATCCTTGCTCTTTTGCTTCTCTTTCCTCAACCTTGAAGGATAAGGTATATTGGATGAAGAAGAAGGCTTTAAGGGAGTAGTATCACTCACAACCACGGGTGGTGGGGAAATGGGGATAGAAGGTGAAGGAGATGAGGAAAGTTGCTCTTTTTCCTTGTTCACAATCACGGGTGGAGGTGTAGGAAGCTCGGGTTCCATATAACCTTTTCCACTACGAGTGGTGATTGCTTTCATCTCCCCTCTTGGATTCGCAACGGTATTACTCGGAAGAGTACCCGAAGAAGAGGGTTGATTACCTTGGATGAGCGAACCAATCATATCACGAAGGTTAACCGCTTGAGTATTGAAAGAGTCTCGCATGTTTGCATGAATTTCATTGCTGTGTTTTGCCATGTCATTCCTTAGCTCGGCTCGAATATCGTTCCCTTGTTTCGTCATTTCGCCCTTCAAGTTGCGGACTTGACTCTGAAGATTCGTCACTATCTCCCGATTAGTCTTCATGAATGTCTCGATGTCTGGACTCACTGCCATCGGTTGATTGAGAGGTGGAGCTTGGTAGACTTGAGAATTTCCTTGAGGTGGGTATGGGTTTCGTTGGGATTGATATTGATTGTTAGCACGAGGTTAGGATTGGTTGTTTTGGTTGTAGCTTTGTTGTTGGTTTTGGTTCTGAGGAGGGAAACCGGGTGGAGCAAGATAGTTGTTCGAACGATAACTTAGCAAGCCACGGTCTCCTTGAGGGCGGACTTGATAGCCTCCCGTGGGATAAGTACCGTAAGCCGCGTTAACGTTTTCAGAAAAATTGCTTTGGGTAGAAGGACAATCATTATAAGAATGAGGACTACCACATGTGTCACAAGAAATAGCAACGGCTTTAGCTTGTTGAAAGTGATTTGTGGCTATGGACATGAAATCCTTGTGCATACTTGCGATTTGTCGGGTAAGTTCGGATATCTCGGGATTGGAAGTAGTAGAAGAAACATTGACTCTCTGATTAGATCTTGAGGATGCGGATGAATCCCAATTCTTGTGGTGAGTAGTCATGTTTTCAATCAACTCTCTACACTCCTCTGGTCTCCTTTTCATAAAGGTACCACCGGCGGCGGCATTGATCGTGTCACGATCACGAAAAGTGAGACCATTGTAGAAGGTGTCAATGAGAGTGACGGGGAGCATATTGTGATTAGGACAGCGGTCGATCAAATCATTGTATCGTTCCCAAGCATCGAAAAGCGATTCATCATTGGCTTGCATGAATCCACTGATTTGGTTACAAAGGCTTGTGACCATGGATGGGGGGAAGTAGCGCGATAAAAAGCGTTGAGTCATGTCATTCCACGTATGAATAGAATTCTTAGGAAGACGGTCAAACCATTTTTCGGCATGGTGAGAAAGCGAGTGGGGAAAAATTTGGAGGCGAAGGTCATCCATAGAAACACCGGAGCACTTCATGCTTTGAGTAATGGTAATGAATTTGTCGAGGTGTTTGTTGGCATCATCATCCGGAATTCCACGAAATGGGTTAGTTTGCACTTGCTGGATCATGTGATGCTTCAACAAAAACTCATGAGCCGTGACGTGCATCGGCGCAATCGGGCCTCCGCGTCCGTTCATGGTGGGTTGGCACAATTCTTCCATTGTCCATAAATCAGGTAGGTGGACATTGTTGTTGTTGTTGTTGTTATTCAAATTGGGTAGAGGTGGGTTATTATTGTTGTTATTAACACCAGCCATATCTAGATCTTCACGAGTCTCGGGCTCAGAATAGTTCGAAGATCTAGTACGCATACACCTGCAGAAGAAAAATATACACAGAGAATATCTATATAATCTTTTTGGTGCAAAACCTTTGGAAAAGAATTGCTTTTTAATGATTTTTTTATGTTTTTGTATTTTTGAAGAGTTTTATATTTTTTATGGATTTTTAAAATTTTTAAAGCAAGGAAAATAACGTTCAAAGAACGGATCCCAAAATTCAACGCGTCTCTCACAAAAAAACGTTAATCTTCACGAAAAGAGCCGGCAGCGGCGCCATTTTAATGTAGAGATTTTGCAACCAAGTATAAAATCTTGTTGTCCCAAGTCTTTTCGAATTGAAAACCGGTCTTAAGTGCGACTCAATCGTCTTTTGGTGAATCAAGAGAATGGTTTGTTTTGTTTATCTAATTTAACTAATAGCAAATAAGTAAGTGTCGTTGAGTAAAGTAGAAGTTTAAAGATTAATATTAAAATGACGAGTTAAAATAAATGCTTGGAAACTTAAAGGCAATAATGGAAAAGTACTAGCACACTAAATAAAAAACTAACACTTAGAACTTTATGTAAAAACAATAAACTAAAATCAACTCTAATCGGAATATAAGTGACTACTGATCGGAATAATGGGTGAAAAAAGGGTGCAATCGGAATGTATTCCGATCCTTTGATCGGAATATCTCAAAATGATGTCGATCGGAATATTAATAAGCATACACAATCGGAATATTAGCTGAGTCCCTAGATCGGAATAACTGAAACTTTGACACAATCGGAATTTACAAAAATTGCCAGATCGGAATACTGGGATTACAACTCAAATCGGAATGAGCAAACAGGGCCTGATCGGAATACTAAACCCTATTCCGATCCAAGGTGATCGGAATATAGGTGCTTTAATCGGAAACTCAAAACCCTTTTCCGATTTGATCAATCGGAAAAAGGGGAAGGCTATCTGCTCGGAATAGGCTGCAATCGGAAAGGGGTTTAATCCCTTTCCGAAATATATGGGATTCGGTTAAAGCCAATGAATAAGCTATATTGCCAAGCTTAACACCAAACTAAAACGAATCAAGGATTAAACGGATCAAATAAGCACTTATCACAACTTATCCAACCTCAAAATAAGCAACTTTTCAATCAAACAACAAAAATATGAACTTTTTTAAGAAAACTTTTTATAAAGTAAATAAGCTAATCATAAAAATAAGCCAATAAGCACAAGAATCTTAAAGCTTAATCAAATGAAAACTTATGTAATGATCAAAAGATTAACTTTTTAAGCACGAAATCATTAAGAACAACACGGATCATATGAAATTCGTACCAAAATCAATCTAAAATCAAAGAAAGGTAGAATGAGATGAAAGATTAAAAGCTTAAATAGAACTTGATTAATGAAAAATAAGCAATTCAAATGTTTAATCTTGAAAGATTAAGAAAAAGATGAAACTTAGTGAGAGAAAGTTTAAGACTTTCTCTCTCTAAAACTAGAAAGAAAATGAAAAAGTAAAAAACTAACTAAAAACTAACTCCCCTCCTAATGACTATTAGGAGGGTATTTATAGGGAAGGTGGAAGGAGTGCATGTGTTGCATCTTCTTTCTTTCTTTCTTCACGTCTTCTCGACTCGACTTTAATTCTTTGTCTTTTGTCGATGTCGTGTCGGGATTTGAACTTTTCTTTTAATTTTTCTTCTTCTATTAAACTTAAGTTCTTCGTCTTCATTAAACTTCCGTCTTTAGACTTTTTCTTCGATGAATCTTCAGAATAGGTCTTGGACTTCCGTTCTTTTTGCACTCTTGATCTTTTGACTTCGTCTTTTCCCGTTTTCTTCGACAAAAGCCCGTGAAAACCCGTGTTTTCTTCCTTTTTCATATTTTGGTCCTAAAACACAATAAAAACACAAACCACGCATAATTTCGACTTTTACGACATAAATCACACGTTTTGGTCTTGTTATTATTGGAAATAAGTGGTAAAAGGATAAGTGTTTTCACACTTATTAATTATTCGTTATCTGTGAATTATGTGCTTAACTGTTTAGTTTTTAACAGCGTGATCGTATTTTCTTGAGCAGCGTATTTAAATATTTCTGTATATGTTTATATATGCCTGTATTTTAGTATTTGGCTATTTATAGTAATAAATCGTATTTACTGTGAATATTTAATTAACGTAACGCGTTTTCGTATTTTACGTCCTTCTTACGTTTAACCGTCGTTAACATGCATAAAATACTTTGCCAACTATAAAATGTCAGTTTTCGTCGAAAACTCGTAAATTTAATATATTTCGTCAAATTTTTAAGTTTTACGTAATTTTTAACTTAACTATATACTTTTTGATATTTACCTAAAACTAACTAACCTTTTTATCTTAAACCTTTTAACTAATTACCATATTAAAATTTTTGAATAATTTACCCCATGTGGGACCCCCATAACCGGCCAAACCTTCACCATGTGCAAGATACACCATATTTTCACTCTTTGCCAAATTAAGCTTAACTTACATTACTCCTACACATTTTAACTTATTAACCTTTTAACTCTAAATCACTTCACACTTATAAACTTCACTTCACTCAACCAAAAACACACACAACTCCTCTCTCTCTCTCTCTCTAAAACACACGGCACAAACACACTCTCCATTTCCACCATTGTTGATTTTTAAAAAGCTTCATTTTACCAAGATTCAACACAAAACAAATACATCCTAGAGCTTGTATAAGCATATAGAAGAATGGATTTTCTTGGTTTGACGATTTGAGAAGTCTTTGGGTTAAAGATTAGGGTAGAAGTTCTTGTTGATTATTAGTGGGTATTATTGTAGATCGGATCGTTGTGGTTACGTAAGATCGTTACACAAGGTCATTTCTTAAACCTTTTCATCTTTCCATTTTTCCATGCATGATCTTTATAGATCTATGCATGCATGTTACTCATCAAGTATTTTTATGAAATAAAATGATGAAAACTATTTTTGGTCATGAAATATTTCAAGATTTGTGGAAATTAAGTGTGGATCTATTAGATCCATACATGAAAATGGGATAATTGAAAGATTTGTGAAAAATATAAGTATATATATTTTGGATTTGTAAACTTGAAGAAAAATCTTTGGTTTTGTTGTTGTATATGAAAAATTAGAAGAAACTAGTAGTGTTACTACTAGTAGTTACGTTTGAAAACGGTCGAAAACGAGTTTTTACGGAATACGTACAATCTGTCCGACTTTTGTAAGTGGCGTAGAGAGTCATAAAAATTGTTTTGACACTAGTTTACTACGATAGTATGAAAATATAAGTGAATACCTTCGTTTCGATATATTATGGGCTAAAAACGGAGCTAAAATGAGTAAGTTGTGGTTGTTTAAATTACGTAGTCGGAAAACTTTATTTTTGGAGAACAACACTATAAGTGGTTGCTGTCCAGATTTTTAAAGTGGTCGAAACGACATTTTCGAGTTAAACGGAGTTGTTTTAAGTGTCGAAATGGTTACTAAATGGTATGTATGGATGTTGGACTTGTTTTGTAAAAGCGTGTGAGCTCGAAAAGCGAATATTTGTTGTACTATTGAAAGTTTGAACGTTGGAAGTTGAAATTGTTACGATTGTGAAAAATGACTTGTGGAATTGTTGGCGATTGAGAAATTGTTGAAAATAGGGGTTTTAGGACGAGATTTGAGTATTTACTAAAAATGACAAATTTTTATGTGACGCCGAAAGGCTGCCGAATTTTCGTTAGAAATCGTATAGGAAAATTTGTTAAGATAAATTTTGGTAAATTAAAATTTACGCCGAAAGGCTGTCGAAATTTCATCGAGTCAAAAATAAATAATTTTTGCCTAAGTATATATATACTATAATGTTATAACGATGTAACATTTACAAGTCACGATTTTAACAACAAAATATATACTTGATCGATGAGTAACGTACGTGATGAACTTTTGTGACTTATTTGCTAGCGCCTAAACTATAGTATTATATTTAGGTTGTTGCTAGAGTTGCTCGCTACTATTTGATCTTACTTGTGCGGTTTGAATCGTTGCTTGAGGTGAGTTTATAGATCCCTATTAAACTATTTTTGTATGTTTAATGTTTTGGGATGTGATAAATGCTTTGATGACTTGCTTCTGGACGCAAGTAAAACTTGATTTCTGTGAACACTTTGTGAACATTATTTATGAGATAGCTTAAGTTGCTTTAGCCATAGTCCCCACTATCGTGAATCGTTAGTTACTCTGCTAGAGTAAGCTCTTATGTTACAGATAGATCTATTGAGGGTTGACAACCTCCACTCGGGCATTCTGACGCCGGACGAGTGTGTACCATTTGTATGAACGGAGTCATCTTGGCTAGGTACTCCATTGGGGCAATTTATATATGCAATCTATTGTATGCACTGGATCACTAGTTTCGATGTCACGAGCTTAGCACTATCATAAATATTGTGAACACCCAACTTATCCTACACTTGGCACTATATCTCCTATAGTTGCACGTGTACATGAAATGAAATCTGAAATTGAATGACTATGAATTTTTTACTTGAAACCTATATTCTCACCAACTTTATGTTGACCCAATTTAGCATTTATCTCAGGTAATTGATGATGTGTTGTACCTGCTGTGTGAAGTACTTGGAGTCCGCATGCATTTCTTGGCTATCTTCGGACATTTATTTACTTATGCTTTTGAACCATTATCTCGTTGATGTTTAAAACTTTTACATTCCGCTGTACTATCTTTTGAAACTGAGACCTTTGTACTGTGATGCTTTTAATTTAAATTCAACGAGGTATTTTTATAAAACGTCTCATTTAGAGTCGTTCTCTTGTGCCTTGAACTATGATACAATGACGTAACAGCCCCCGAGCTTCACCGCTTCCGCATATCACATTTTGGGGTGTTACACTTTGATTGGTTTTGGGTGGTAATCTTCTTGATCCACTGGTTCTGGTTTTGCTTGTTGCAGCGCGTGCTCTGTAATACCTCTCACACTCTCTCTTTTAGGTTTTTTTAGGTTGTTTTTAGTGGGTGATTAGGTGTCGAGGGGATTTAGATAGTTCTTGGTGGAACAATGAAATATAGAATATCCTTATGTTTTTTATTACATACCTGGAACAGTAAAATATAATAGTGTTAGTAGTCTTACTAGTAAAACTTCTTTTAAAACACTTAAGTATGTAGGTCCCACAAGATCTGAGCCAAATGTGGCTTGGATCCCTGTTAAACACTAATGTGTTTTGTGTATGTGTAGGAGCATCTGATTAATGAATTGAAGGATAAAGGAATAGTTGATAGTAGATGCTCAAGGCACATGACAGGGAATAAAGATTTCCTTGCTGAATTTGAAGAATTCAGAGGTGGACCAGTAGCCTTTGGTGGAAGTAAAGGCAGGATTACTGGCAAAGGGAAAATCAACACAGGAAAATTGGAGTTTGAAGATGTGTTCTTTGTGAAAGAATTGAATGAGTTCAATCTCTTATCTGTATCACAGATGTGTGATAAGAAGAACAAGGTACTTTTCATAGATTCAGATTGCTTGGTACTCACCATAGACTTTGAGATGCCTAAAGAATCTCAAGTACTGCTTAAAGTACCTAGGCAAGAAAATATGTATACCTTTAATCTTCATACTATTACTCCAACAGGTGGTATTACATGCTTATTAGCTAAAGCTTCTAATGATGAGTCTAATTTATGGCATAGGAGGTTAGGTCATGTGAATTTTAAGAACCTAAACAAACTTGTTAAGGGAAATTTGGTTAAAGGGTTACCTACCAAATCTTTTTAAAATGATCTCACATGTACTGTTTGTCAAAAAGGAAAACAACATAGAGCCTATTGTAAGACCAAGACTGTCAATTATGTGACTAAGCCTTTGCAACTCTTACACATGGATCTGTTTGGTCCAGTTTATGTTAGAAGCATTAGTCACAAGACCTTTTACCTAGTTATAACTGATGATTATGGTAGATTCAGTTGGGTCTTCTTTTTAAAGCTTAAAAGTGAAACCAATGAATTACTTAAAGACTTTGTCACCTTAGTTGAAAAACAGTTCACTAAACAAGTCTTAGTCATTAGGACAATAATGGGACATAATTTAAGAATGCTGAATTTGACGAATTCTGTAGGTATAAAGGGATCAAGAGACAATTTAGTAATCCTAGGACACCACAACAAAATGGAGTAGCTGAAAGGAAAAATAGGACATTAATTGAGGCTGCTAGAACTATGTTTGCTGGTTCTCTTTTGTCAAACACCTTTTGGGCAGAAGCAATCAATACTGCATGTTATGTGCTAAATAGAGTCTTAGTGACCAAGCCTCAAAATAAAACACCTTATGAACTTTTAACTGGTGTTAAGCTAAACATAAGTCATTTAAAACCTTTTGGGTGTCATGTGTCTATTTTAAATACTCTTGATCATTTGGGTAAGTTTGATGGAAAGTCTGTAGTAGGATATTATTTGCAAAGCAGGGCATATAGAGTCTTTAACTTGACAACAGGGAAAGTTGAAGAAAATGTCCATGTCAATTTCTTTGAGAATAAACCCAATGTCCCAGGAATAGGTTTGCTTGGATGTGTGATTTGAATTATCTAACTAACTCCATGAATTACTATTTTATGCAACAAGACTGTCAAACTAACAATGTAGGTAAAGAGACTGGCACAACTAGCTCAGGTACTCAAAAGGAAAGTCTTTTTCATCTGACTCTCAAGATGATGATGATGTTCATATCTATGTACCACATTTGCCTACTGTCTCACAAACAATTGTTAGCCCACAACAGGAGCAACCAGTAATACCAAATGATGCTCAAGCCTCACATGATGAACTTTAGAGGCTTATGGATCAAGAAAAGAATGCTAAACATTCAATAGAAGAACCCTTGGAATCACAAAGCTCAGCAGTACATTTGCAACCTAGCGGTACTTCCTTTGCAAGTAATACTAAAAAAAATTCTGCAAAATCTGTTGATTAACTAGAAGACATTCTTCAAAAAATGGATAATGAAGATGGTTTTACTAGTCCCAAGGAAGGAATCTTCTCAAATGCTTCCTATGATGAGCAGGGTGTAGTGACTGATTTCAATAATTTGGAAACTAAAATACCAGTCAGTCCTATTCCCACTCATACAGTCAACAACAACCATCCTATAACTCAGATTATTGGAAACCCAAAGTCTGTTGTGCAAACCAGAAGACAACTTCAAGCTAGTGTTGAAACGCATGCACTTGTGAGCTATGTCAAACAACAGCAGAAAACAAATCATAAGGATGCTCAACATTGTTTGTTTACCTGTTTCTTATCACAAGTAGAGCGTAAGAACATTTCTCAAGCTCTTGATAAAGAAAGTTGGGTAGATGCCATGCAAGAAGAGCTAATGCAATTTAAACTACAAAAGGTTTAGATTCTTGTGGATCTCCCTTCTGAAAAGAGAGTAATTGGTACTAGATGGGTTCTCAGGAATAAAAATTATGAAAGAGGTGTTGTTGTTAGGAACAAGGCTAGGCTTGTTGCTCAAGGCTATAGACAGGAAGAAGGGATATACTATGATGAGGTTTTTGCACTAGTGGCAAGGATAGAAGCTATTAGGTTATTTTTGGCCTTTGCATCATATATGGGATTTATAGTCTATCAAATGGATGTAAAAAGTGCTTTTCTTTATGGCACAATCTCAAAGGAGGTATATGTTTCATAACCTCCAGGTTTTGTAGATCCTAAGTTCCCCAACAGAGTCTACAAAGTCATTAAAGCTCTTTATGGTCTTCATCAAGCTCCTAGAGCTTGGTATGCAACTTTGTCCAATTTTCTTTTGGAACATGGATATAGGAGAGGGAACATTGACAAGACTATTTTTATAAAGAAGAATGCTAAGGATATTATCCTAGTTCAGGTATATGTTGATGACATCATTTTTTGTTCAACCAAAAAGTCATGATGTGAAGAGTTTGAAGCTTTAATGAAAGGAAGATTTCGATGAGTTTTATAGGAGAACTTACTTTCTTTTTAAGAATACGATTCAAACAAAGGAAAGATGGAATATTTATCAGCCAAGATAAATATGTTGCTGAAATCTTAAAGAAATTTTCAAGTATGGATACAAGAAGTGCAAGTACACCTTTTGAAGCCAAGAAGTCTCTATCAAAAGATAAACATGGTGAAAATGTTGATCGTCATTTGTATAGATAAATGATTGGTTCATTGATATATCTTATTGCTTCAAGGCCAGATATTATGTTTGTTGTGTGTGCTTGTTCAAGGTTTCAAGTCAATCCAAAGGTTTCACATCTACATGTTGTGAAAAGGATTTTCAAGTATCTTAAAGGTCAACCTAATTTAGGATTATGGTACCCTAGGGATTCTACATTTGACTTAGAAGCTTACTCAGACAGTGATTATGCTGGAGCTAATCATGATAGGAAATCCACAACAGGAGGTTGCCAATTCCTAGGCAGAAGACTCATATCATGGCAGCGTGATAGGTGTGAAAACACCCATCCTTTTACCACTTATTTCTTGCTAAAACAAGACCAAAACGCGTATTTAATGTCATTTATTTGGAATTATGCGTGGTTTGTGATTTTGTTGTGATTTTAGGATCAAAATGTTAAAAGGGGAGAAAACACGGCTTTCACGGGATTTTATCGAAGAAAAAGACAAAAGACGAAGTCGAAAGATCAAAAGTGCAAAAAGAACGGAAGTACAAGACCAATTCTGAAGATTTATCGAAGAAAAAGTCAAAAGACGGAAGTGTACTAAAAGCCGAAGAACTCAAGTCTAATCTATTGAAGAAATTACAAGACAGTTTATTAATCCCGAGACAAAAGTCGAAGACTTAAGAAGATTAAAGACTAAAAAATGCAATTAAGGAAATAAGAAAGAGGGGAGGAAGCTTCCTAAGCACCTCCTAATCCTCCCCTATAAATAGTCATTAGGATTAACATTTCATTGTTGTTGGGTGGCTTGACAAACCACCACTTCCACCATTTTCATTTACCTTGCACCTTAATTCTTGCACTTTAATTACTTGTTATGCATATTTAATTCCTTTTAATTCCAAGTAAGTTTACTTTTAATTGTTGTTAATCTTTCCTTTCATTGTTAATCTCTCATCTTCCTTTCTTGCTTAATCTTTCTTTATGATTCATGTTTATGTTCTTGAGTTTTTATGGTTTTCAATCAAGTGGGTTTTGATTGATTTGGTTTTATTTGTTAGTTTTATTGATTTGTTTTGATTGGTTATTGTTAGTTGATCATTTGTGGTTAGTTTGATTTAATCTTTTGGTTTATCTTGTTTAGATTTGGTTAAATTCGTGTGTTGTTGTTCATTCCCCTGTTCTTCGCTTAAGTTACTGTTTCTTTCCCAGATATTCCGAATCAGTTTCTTATTCCGGATCAATGCCTTTTATTTTTATTCCGGATCATCAATAGTCTTGTTTATTCCGGATAGAGTCTTTTATTCGGAATATTAATTTATTCCGGATCAATTATTTCATTCAGAATAATTGATTATTCCGGATCAAGTGCTTCATGCGGAATACTTGTTATTCCGGATCAAGTCTCTTCATGCGGAATATCTGTTATTCCGGATCAAATCTTTTCATGCGGAATATCTGTTATTCCGGATCAAGTCTTCCATCCGGAATAATATTCCGGATCAAACTCTTTATTCCGAATCAACCATTTTTCCCTTTTTTTTGTTCTAGATCAAAACCTTATTCCGAATCAACTGGTTTATTCCGGATAAGTGACATATTCCGGATGAACTGTTTTATTCCGAATGAGCGTTTTTCAGTTTTTAGTTTTAAGCTTTATTTTTCTCGCCTTTTTCTTTATTTGCATTTTTACTTGCCTTCCTTTTAGTTTAAGTTTAAGTTTGCGTCATTTACTTTATTTGCCTTTTAATTTCTCGTCATTTACTTTTCACCAAGTTTTTATCTTTCAGTATTTCCTTTTACCGTCTTTACTTTATTTTTTTATTTGTTTCAAGTCTTTATCTTTCATTAGTTTTAGACAACGACACCCTTTCTTTCGATTCACCAAGAACAACTGAGTCGCACATTGAACCGGAAATCAATTCGAAAGAGATACCGAGAACGAAATTTTCAACCTAGTAAAATCCCTTTATTAAAATGGTGCCGCTGCCAGCTCTTTTCGTTAAGATCAACGGTTTTTTGTGAGAGACACGTTGGATTTTGGGATCCGTTCACTCGTGAACGTTATTTTTTGAGTAAAAAATTTTCAAAAATCCAAAAACATTTGAAAAATCTTTAAAAGCATTTCTTTTTCAAAGTTTTGCACCAAAAATATTCTTCTTGCTTCTCTATTTTTCTTTATGGATTCTTATGTCCATTGCGTCGGGTGTGGGAAACAATTATCTGGGAACGACTCATGTCAATGGTGTACATGTGAGCGGTGCGGAAACGATATCGACAATACACAATTCAGATTCGGATTTTGTCCATTGTGCAACTCGACTAATTCGTCCTTTTTGAATCCACATCCTGTTCCCCCGTGCATCTATTGTGGGAGCGATTCTCATTGGCATGTTTCGTGCCTGGTTCGATACCCGTCTTATGACGAGCAAGAACCGGGTTACATTCATGCCAATGGTAATAGCTATCCATAAGACGCACCCAGTCTTTCTCCTCACCCGTTTTGCGACAACTGTGGGGGCCCTCACGATACTTCTTATTGTCAGCCAATGAATTTTTATGAACCAAATCCGTGTCCTCATTTTTCTTCACCGATGGATTATTATGAACCAAATCCGTGTTCTAATTTTTCTCAACCGATGACTTACTATGAGCCACATCCGTACTATAATTCTGGTTTTCATAACTGTGAGCCCCCACATCCCAACCTCAATCATCAATCCTCTCAGAGAATTCGTATTGCCCAACAACTCACTACTTTGAATGAAGAAACACACTCCATTGTTTTGCAACTTCAAGAAGCCGTTGTTCTGCTTAAAGAAGTTAGGGAGGAGGAAAAGCGATAGCAACAAGAGCAAGTATCTAATCTTAGTGATTATACCCCTCCTCTTGTGCGTCAATACTATTATGATGATGATGACGATGACATACTATTTCTTGGAATGATCTAGTTGCTCAATGTCCTAACGCAATTGTACTTCCCTCTCTTAATATCCCCAATGCCTCTAAGGATTGTGATACTTCGAGTGAGATTAGTGATTTTGGTCTTGATAAATTCTTTGATGAGGTTTGTGATATGCTAACTTTTGAGGAGCTTACGGATGAGGTCGCTCTTAATGATGTTCCTTCCACCAACACTTTGGGAGATGATTCTTTGGCTTTCTCTAATCCTCTTTTTGATCAAGATGATGATTTTACTTCTAGTGATGACGAGTCACTATCCGATGAAGACGTTATGCATGAAACTTTCAAGATTTATTCGAACCCTTTATTTGATTTTGATGACGCCTACATATCTAGTGAGGTGAATCCCCTCTTTGACGAAGGGATTGAGGACATTAATAGCCCTGATTCTCTTGCTATTAATGAGCATACTTTGTTAGCCATACCTCCTTCTATCACAGAGGTGGAAAGACTTGACTCTACTGAAAAAGGGACGCAGGTGGAAGGTAATTGTTCTCATACTTCTCATATTATATTGCCACCTCATCCTACCGCGTGCACACCCAAGCGGGTGATGTATCGCTTTTACTTTCCTCGTTTCATACCGGGAAATGAGGATGAGTGCTTTGACCCGGGAGGTGACAATGACAATTCTATAATTGATACCATTACGGCTTTGCCGAGTGCTCAACATCCATTGTCTTTGGGGGATGACAATGTGCTTACCTTACCCACCCCACCTCCCGTGGATCTTGATTTCACATACTTCTCGTATGTTGAAAGGACCTTTCTCCCATTCAAGACTTACCCCCCGCCTCTCCTTTGTTGATGTCAACCGGGAACGAGGACAAGGTCTTTGATCCCGGTATTACATTCGAGGCTTCCCCATGAACCATTTAATTCGGGGATGAGTCAGGCTCGTGACTCGGTTAATAAAAACAAGCGCTCTTCGGGAGGCAACCCGATTATCTATCTTTACTTGTTTTCACCATAAGTGTAGGGGGGAGCCCCGTGGTGTTTCTTGTTCTCTTTCTTATCATGTGCAGGGATTAGAGATTCAAAGACACACTCTTGATGACTTTTGACGAACCGTGAATCCGTGTTCCCTTCTTCCCGGTTCTATCCTAAACTCTTTTCGATTCACTATTTTATATTTTCCAATATTAAAATAGGAATCTCGTTAGTTGTCTTTTCCTTAGCGAAATTTAAACAACGTGCACAATGTCCTAAGTGTAGGGGAGTTTACTCCGACATGCTTAAACATTGAGGACAATGTTTATATTAAGTGTAGGGGGGAGTTCTATCGAAGTTAAGTGGCCTTTTCCTTGCATTTGTCCTCATTTTAACCGGAAAATCAATTTTTCGACATTTTTCAAAATTTTTGATCTATTTTGGCCTATTAGTTTTTACCTTTGTATAGTTATTTTCTTTCTTTGTTAGAATAAATTTTAATAAAGTGGTTTTAATTTTCAAACGTTGTGAATCTTTTGACTCAACCCGAGTTTACTTATCTTAGTTTACTCTAGCTAGTATCCTTAACGTGTTTAAGTCAAGTTTTGCTAGGCTTTTATATAGGGAGCTATAAAACGCGAAAGTCTTAACCCTCACGGATAAAGAACAAGAACTTTTCACAAGTTCCTATAATTGATCCTAGAGAGTCGTTTATCAAGGGAACTTTAAAATGCGATTTCTAAACTTGAAAAAGTCTAAGAGTTTGCAAGATCCTATAGACGACTCGAAAACCCAAAACTTTGATTTAATAGGCTAAGCATCCACGAGTCTCATTCCTTGAGATTTTAAACTGTGGAGAACGAGAGATGATAGAGCCAATTATAAGTTCGGTATTCTTTCGTGAATTTATGTGAGTTAATTATAAGCCTATTCTCCCATCGCTTGCTAATAAATCTATCTGCAATAAATAAGGTTGTACGATTTGAAAAGTTACTTAGCTTCTAGCCCAAGATCGTTTAAAAGTTGCTCGGTATGGATTAGAGTTCATAGCCAAGGCATAACTTATTGAAGCGGGATGCGAAGATTGGCGAGTCCGAAAAGGTCCTAACAAGACTTGAGGGCTACATATTGTTGCTAAAGATCCCAAGTGATGTGAAGAATCATTTATCAAAAATCAATATGAAGGATCGAGACACACGACGAAAAGCAAATACTCCCCAAAAGATCATGGAGAAGTCTATCCGAAAAGACCCTAGCAAGGTATGAGGATAAATAGATCCAAGTCCAAAAAGGAGGGGGATCGTTGTATATCAAAGTCCAAAATAAAGGTTGGAGAAAAATGAAGAAGTCGTGGTCCAAGAATGAAGAATCTCTCAAAATTTCAAGTGAAGAAATTCCTATTATGAAGAGAAGACCATTATTTCATGAACGTCTCTCAAGATTTGAAGTATGAAGTCGCTGCCAAATATCGGTCCGAGAAAGGTCTCAAATCGCGAAGCGAGTTATGCCAAGATATGAACTTTTTGAGGTCCCGAGAAGCAGTTTTAAAAGATTTTGTCCTTTAGCTAACTATTGATTAAATCGACCCACTTTATTTTCAGCCTTAATAATTATCGAAATAAGTCAACAATGCATCCTCGTGATCATTCAAGACAACAATAAAATATAAGAGATACACCTAGGAATAAGGGAGTCTAAGTGAATAATTGGCCCACATGAGTTCGTGTTAGTTTGCTAACTTATAATAACAATGATCTCGTTTTTAAGCTTGGTTTGGAGAAAGTGAAAACTTGAGGATGATGATCATTCATGACATTTTCAAAACCCTAAGGTATGTTTTTGATTTCTTTCTTACTTTGAATGTTTATAATTTTCTATCTCTTTAATAAAGGCTAAGGTTGATTGATTATGAGAAAAGTGTAAAACTGCTTTATCACTAAGTATTGCATGAGGGCATGGCAATGGTTAAATGTAGGGGATTTGATAGGTGTGAAAACACCAATCCTTTTACCACTTATTTCTTGCTAAAACAAGACCAAAACGCGTATTTAATGTCATTTGTTTGGAATTATGCGTGGTTTGTGTTTTTGTTGTGATTTTAGGATCAAAATGTTAAATTGGGAGAAAACACGGCTTTCACGGGCTTTTATCGAAGAAAAAGACAAAAGACGAAGTCGAAAGATCAAAAGTGCAAAAAGAACGGAAGTCCAAGACCAATTCTGAAGATTTATCGAAGAAAAAGTCAAAAGACGGAAGTGTACTAAAAGCCGAAGAACTCAAGTCTAATCTATTGAAGAAATTACAAGACGAGTTTATTAATCCCGAGACAAAAGTCGAAGACTTAAGAAGATTAAGGACTAAAAAATACAATTAAGGAAAGAAGAAAGAGGGGAGGAAGCTTCCTAAGCACCTCCTAATCCTCCCCTATAAATAGTCATTAGGATTTACATTTCATTGTTGTTGGGTGGCTTGACAAACCACCACTTCCACCATTTTCATTTACCTTGCACCTTAATTCTTGCACTTTAATTACTTGTTATGCACATTTAATTCCTTTTAATTCCAAGTAAGTTTACTTTTAATTGTTGTTAATCTTTCCTTTCATTGTTAATCTCTCATTTTCCTTTCTTGCTTAATCTTTCTTTATGATTCATGTTTATTTTCTTGAGTTTTATGGTTTTCAATCAAGTGGGTTTTGATTGATTTGGTTTTATTTGTTAGTTTTGTTGATTTGTTTTGATTGGTTATTGTTAGTTGATCATTTGTGGTTAGTTTGATTTAATCTTTTGGTTTATCTTGTTTAGATTTGGTTAAATTCGTGTGTTGTTGTTCATTCCCCTGTTCTTCGCTTAAGTTACTGTTTCTTTCCCAGATATTCTGAATCAGCTTCTTATTCCGGATCAATGCCTTTTATTTTTATTCCAGATCATCAATAGTTTTGTTTATTTCGGATAGAGTCTTTTATTCGGAATATTAATTTATTCCGGATCAATTATTTCATTCGGAATAATTGATTATTCCGGATCAAGTGCTTCATGCGGAATACTTGTTATTCCGGATCAAGTCTCTTCATGCGGAATATCTGTTATTCCGGATCAAATCTTTTCATGCGGAATATCTGTTATTCCAGATCAAGTCTTCCATCCGGAATAATATTCCGGATCAAACTCTTTATTCCGAATCAACCATTTTCCCCTTTTTTTATTCTGGATCAAAACCTCATTCCGAATCAACTGGTTTATTCTGGATAAGTGACATATTTCGGATGAACTGTTTTATTCCGAATGAGTGTTTTTCAGTTTTTAGTTTTAAGCTTTATTTTTCTCGCCTTTTTCTTTATTTGCATTTTTACTTGCCTTCCTTTTAGTTTAAGTTTAAGTTTGCGTCATTTACTTTATTTGCCTTTTAATTTCTCGTAATTTACTTTTCACCAAGTTTTTATCTTTCAGTATTTACTTTTACCGTCTTTACTTTATTTTTTTATTTGTTTCAAGTCTTTATCTTTCATTAGTTTTAGACAACGACACCCTTTCTTTCGATTCACCAAGAACAACTGAGTCGCACATTGAACCGGAAATCAATTCGAATAGATACCGAGAACGAAATTTTCAACCTAGTAAAATCCCTTTATTACAGCGTAAGAAGCAAATCATTGTTGCTACTTCTACAACTGAAGCTGAATATGTAGCTGCTGCTCATTGCTGTGGACAAGTACTTTGGATTCAAAATCAGTTGTTAGATTATGGTTTCGATTTTATGAACACAAAATCTACATTGATAATGAAAGTACTATCTACATTGTCAAGAATCCAGTCTTTCACTCCAAAACCAAGCATATTGAAATAAGACATCACTTTATAAGATATGCTTATGACAAAAAGCTTATTCAGGTTTTAAAGATCCATACAGATAACAATGTAGCTGATTTATTAACCAATGCGTTTGAAACTAAGAGATTTAAGTTCTTGGTAACACATATTGGTATGCTCAACCAATAAATGTTACATATGTTAAAGAGAGGTAACAGTTGTACAATTTATATACTAATTTTTATTGTATAGTGTTTGCTTTTGTTTTTGATGTGATCACAGGTTATTAGATTAAGATAAAAGAGGGTACAATGATAGTGGAATGCATGTAACGGTCTTATCTTTGAGATACTGTTTTGGAACCAAGTACCGCTAGGCATGTAAAGCCCGCTTTTAAAAATTCATGAAAATACATTATTACACGAAACCACAAATTTAAATCAACCTCAATGAATTAAATACACGACAAGAACAATTAGTATCCGAATCCAAGTACTGCGTATAATATGATGATTTCATGATAAATAAATAATACCGGATGACGAAATACGTACGCATAACACGACCCGTAGTACACGATATTTTTATAAAGTCGAAAATGAAAACTTATGCACATAACATATGGGCTGGAGGCAAGAGATTTAAACAAAAATAAAAATGTGGGCTTAAGGCCCATTTGGCAAAAAGAAAAAAAAACGGGTAAAACCCCTTTTCCCTTTTCACGATCAGTAACAAAAAAAGGGGGGAGAAACTAGGGTTCCTGTCTTGGTGGCCGCCGGTTGGAGTCACAACCACAAGGGTTTCGGGATATTTTGCATCAATGGATTCGTGTGTTTTCATCATTCAATATTGATCTTACAGCGGTAAACATTTTCTTCATTTAAATCTTATTAAATCACGAATCAGTTTCTTTTAATCTAAACAAACAAATTGTTATAGGGTAATCACGAGATAATATGAAGGGGTGTCGGGTTTTGCTTTTCTCACATAAAACGAGACCCAAAAGGGCCTCGGTGTGTTGTCTACAGGCCAGCCGTGACCCATATGGGGCGGCGTGGTGTTTTCCTTGGCCTACCGTGAGCAGCAAACCCCAAGCAGGGGGGTACTCAAACAAAAGGGGGTCGGGTCTCTGGTTGATTCATGAAACCGAGACCACAAGGTCCCGATGACCCCAGCCTTGCCCAGCCGTGACCCATACAGGGGCGGCTAGGGCTGTTTCGACCCAACGGGAAAAATCCAGCAGCCATTTTAATTAATAAGGATGCGTTTGGCTAGAAAATTATAAAACAAGCAGTGGGAATAAATTAAACTAACAGTGGGAACGTGGGTTTCCGGCAGTGGGAAAAACAGACAGAAAAATGGAGGTTTTGTTTTAAGATTACCGACAGTTTTCTGTGACACTTTTTCTCTCACAGAATTGCTTTTCAGACAGTTTTTTTAACAGTAGTTTTAGCAACACTTTTATTGACTCAGATTCTGTCGCAAATTCATATAGGCAGATTTAATTATAGTTTGTTGATTTGTTTAGTGCGGCCGAGATGGGGTATTTCGGTAGGCCCGGGACATAATTATAATAAATAAAATGAAGATTTCTATATTCTACCTTTTTAATCTAATTGTTTTATAAATGCTTAAAATATATTTTAAATGAGTTAAATTAAAATAGTGTATAATATTTTAAAGGGTATAATTTTATTATATGAATAAAATTATTTTAGAAACTGTATTATATAGAAAACCTTATATTTCAACGGGATGCTTATTATAGCCTTATATTAACGTCAAAACAGGTTCGTAACATAATTATTAGTAAGTCGTTATTATATTGGAAAGAATTAATATAAATGCAGTTTTGTCGGTTAATATTCGATCAGAATGTCAGAAATAAAATAAATAGATAAGAAGCTAATAAAATCAGTAAATTAAAGATCAGATCACTTATTCTCGTCTATTATTATTGTAGCTTCCGTGAAGCCCGAGTAGTATTCATCGTCTTCCATTTAGTCAGTTACTGGACAAGAGGTACGGATTTTCCGTCCTTTCAGTAAGGACTTCCTTTCTATGCATGATTAGGATTCCCCGTCTTCAGCCAAATGTTTTTCCCCATTATATGTTTAAGCTTATCAGTAATCATGTTAATAACTAAATAAATTGCCTAAGCATTATATACAAGCATGACCAGTTTATGTACTAGTTACGGAGGTACCGTAACCATGACACTAGAGGCACCGGTGTCGTGACTCACATGCAGGAGAGTGATATCCTGCATCGTCCCTTCACGTTTTGGCCATTATTATTATCATGTCATGTGGGGCGTATGGATGCATCCTAGGCTTATCAGTTTACAAGTTATCAGGGTGAATGTGGTGTGTGCTCTACATCCTTCACATTGGAGCTGATCCCTCCATCCAGCACAGTATTTAGAGGTCACCCCTCTACAGTTATTTAGAGGTCACCCCTCTACAGCATGCCGAGGTCACCCCTCCAGTTATTCACGCACCGTTGTTACAGCACATGACCTATATAAGCTCTGGCAATTAAAATACAGTAAATGCATGTTTTCAGATTTAACAGATAACAGTTCAGCTTTATTATTTATAAATCAGACTTTACAAATTATACACAGATTCCCACTACAACTTTACTTATCAGACTTACAGCTCCAGTATTTCATCATCTGTTTCATTTCAGTAATTCCTTATCATGCTTTATATCCGTTCATTGAGCGTTATGCTCAGCCGTAGTTCCCTTTCATGTTCTAATGGCAGGTACACCAGGACGCTCTTAGGATTCTGAGAGCAGGTGCATTTGGATGGAAGCTATCCAGACTTCTTACTTTATGTACATACATTATTCTGCTTATTTGGACATTGTTTAGTCATTTCCTTCAGTATTTTACTTTTCATGTTTTGGGCTTATGTTTGGATTGCCGATGTTTGACTCCGGTATTTCCTTTATGGTCAGTTCATGTTTTAGGATATTTACCTTATGCTTTGATGCCACGCCATAAATACACGTAATGGTCCACTTATCCAAGTGGGGTGTTACAATTATGGTATCAGAGCTATAGGTTCGACCTGTAGGCTCTAAAACTCGACCTGTGACTAGTGGGTAGTCACCAGGAACTTCCCAGATTTTGGCGTTGTTATATTTCATGTTTCTCGTGCATGTATCAGTCATTTTTCTTCAGTTATCAGTCGGTTTTCTTAAAGTTTTTTACTAAGTAAAAGGTTGGTACAGGACTGGCCATATTTAGTCGCATTTGCTTTTCTGCGAATTTTGTTTTGGTGAACCGACCCATAGGCGTTCACCCTTGCCCGTTCAGATTTTTGTATTGGTGAACCGACCCAATGGCGTTCATCCTTACTCTTGACAGATTCATGCTTTTAGTCGAATATTACTTGGTGAACCAGCCCATATACGTTCACCAATGTTCAGATCAAATTTCATGTTTTTCAGTTGAATGTTGTTTTGTGAACCGATCCACAGTTGTTCACCTTTATCATATCAGGACATTTCATAAATTTTGACAAGTATGGATCGAACCAGAATAGCCCATACTTAGTCACATGTTTTCTTCTTTGAATTATGTGGATTGAACGATAGCCGTCCACATCAGTTGATATTACACCTCAGTTGATTATATTTTTTTTATGTTCCTTGTAACATTCAAATTTTCATACCCTCACGTTGATGTTATCTTCATGATGATTCAGTTTCATGTCTCCTTACGAGGATTATCTTTTCAACAAAGTAATGATGTTTTCATGTTAAGATACACAAGAATTTCAGTAAAACCCATTTTCATGCTAAATCATGATTGACCTTCATTAATCATGCTTCATGCTGACCACTGTGGGACTTCGATTATATCATACTTTCAGCCTCGAAACAACCAGCAGTAAGTCGACGCAGAAATTGTCAGCCTATCATGTTACTTATTCCAGATCAGTTTACTACTGTTTAAATCCATTTATTTCTTTGATCATGTCAGACAAGCGAAACCAGTACCGATCATCCCATAAAATTTCCACCAGTGCCATGTACCGTATTCCATATATACCCCACGTATAGTGTCTCAATTATACTCCATGGACAGTATTTCATGAGTACTCCACGTACAGTGCCTCAGATATGTTCCATGTGCAGTATTCAGTTTGTACTTCATGTACAATAGTCGAGGTGTACTCCAGGTACCCTACTCCATGGATATTGCTAATCGATCCTCAATCATCTCAGGCGTTGCCACTTGGAGATATTCTACCAGGTGCTGATGCTGCTCGTGAGTTGAAGATTGTACCAAATGTTGATGTTGCTAACACTTTGAAGACCTCACAAATGTTGATGCTGCTGATACTTGGGAGATTTCTCAAGATGCTGATGTCGTTTATACTATGAAAACTCTGCAGAACAAGGACGAAAACTATAAATTTGAAAATTCTGAAAAGAATAAAATTTCAACCATGAGACACTACCATTCCATTCCATACTTTTACCTTCTCAGCTATATGTCACACTTCACTCAGCTAACCGTTCAATTAGAAGAGTGGGAACCAGAACCTAGTCGGCCACTCAACAGAATAGTTACAGGAATCACGGTCATGATAATGACCGTCATAAGGTGACAGACAAGGCAGTAGTGACAACCACCGTAATTATGATTAATCAGTCAGTAACCATCGGAACTCCGGAACGGACGTGGCCAGAAATAAAAGAGGTGAGTAGTCTAACCGATCCGCCAATCCTAGCAATTACCAAAAACTTTCAGCCTTGTCCAGGTTCATCCACTAAAACACATGTCAAGAGGACAGTCAAGACGCAGGTCTCAGGTATCATTTCGGAAGACACATATCAGGACACCAGTCATGGTACACGTCATACGAATCCTTTCTCAAAATACGAGTCAGAACTCATAACTCTCTATGTTGCTAAATCAGGCTCTTAGAAAATCAGGGTACCCTCCAAGGGGGTATACCCGTTCTATTATGCCACACATGAACCAGATCATTTAAAAATTCAGTCACCTCCACTAGAGTATTATTCAGTTTAAACACGCAGTATTCATTCTGTGAGGTTACAGACAAAAAAAACATTTAGCAAAAAGTCGCCATGTTTACTTCACATATTCCTATGTTAGCTTTATCTTAAATTAGGTAGTCCCCTACATCTCAGCCAGAAAAGACTCCACAGTACCACCCATGTTTATTAAGGTCCCCCTTTCAGTTAACTACAAGATCCGTCTTACTAAATCCCAAATATATTCATTATATTTCTGCAGAAAAATAAGTACAAATTGTTTCTGCCTTACAAGCGCGTGACTTAGCAGTCCGTAGCTACGAAGACTGTCTAATTACCAGTTATAAATTCACTTCTGAAATTCCTTAAACTCATGACCATCAGATTACTCCAGAGTTCCCAAACATAATTTCAGAAAGTTTTTCAAAAATTCCTTCCTAACCACAAGACAAGGTTTAACATAGAGTTTGTATCAAGTACATAACCTGTTTTTAAAACTCCTTATCGCAGGGCTTCAGCTGAGTTTAAAAGGGTTGCATCATTTACTGCAAGAATTACCGGAATGAGGCTTTATTCGCCCTGGCGTACCACCAGGAAGTGTGTCGTTTCTGTCTATCAGGAAGAAGACCGGTATCATGAGATCATGTATCGACCACTGAATTTTTTTTCAAGATCACCATTCTTAATCAAAGCTCATTCCATAAATAGCAGGTTTACCTGACCTGCTACGATATCTTAAATATTTTCCAGAACAATTCGCGACCATGCCACCAGAAGTGGTGATAGAAGAACATGATGTTTTTCAGATTTCTGTTAAGCACGTCACAGTCTCTATAAAATTTGATTTTATACTTCTGAGCTCCCTGATGCTCCAGCTATAGTATGAAATTTATGAATAATTTTTTTTACGACTTCGCAGACAAAGTCGTCAGTATATTCATTGATCACATTCTAATCTGCTAAATTCTAGAGAAGAACACGAGAATCATCTTCTCACAGTTTTACAGAATCTTCGATAGGAGAAATTTTTATATACAGCTTTCCAGATATGAATTCCAATTGAACAAAGTGGCATTTCTGAGCCATTCTACCTTAGCAGAAAGAAATTTCAAACAATGTTGCGAAGGTGAAGGCCATCACCTGATGGTCCCGACCGACGACTGTGAACGAAGTACAAAATTTTCTAGAACTCAATTGACTACTACCGCAGAAATTGCCGACAATTCTCACTAAAAGTGTTTTATGACTATTCAACCAGATTTCCACCAGAATGTTCCATAATCCCAGACAAAACTTTGATAGAAACCGCATCACACATTAATGCAGCTATGTTCATATCTAGATGCCTGACCTACTGCAGGTTCAAGATAGAACACCGTCTTGTTAGTGAGTTACTACAACCCTTATAAATTTCTGAACAGAAATGAGACGAAATTCCATGAAATTGTTATCAGCTACCACAGGCTCAGAGAAAGTATGATACTATCTAAGTTATCGTCAACCATGTAATCAGCCTGCGCGTTTCTTTCATCCGAAAGGATCACGCAGTAGCAGATCTGCAGAAAATTAGAAATTCATCAGTAAATCATACGAATTCAAGGCATTCCATCGACCATCATATCAGACAGAATTCATGTTCACGATAAAGTGTATGTTACGCCCACTTTAAGTTCATGTTTATTTTCACTTCCACGTTTACGTCTCATTCGCAGTATGATGCTGTTTCAGTTCATCTTTTATGCTATCTCGTGATTTAAGCTCACGTTTGTGTTCATAACATTGTTCACGTTCAAGTTCGTTTGCCATTTCACGATACACGTTTCTCAGTTTATTATCGAATACGGTTACAGAAAGCTTGAGAAATCAGACTCAAGTTTAGCACAGCTATTCCATAACCAGGCAGACGTTTCACATCTCAGGCCGTATCGTTTGGCATTCATTCCTCAGTCAGCATACGTTCATGATATGTTCTAGTATCACGTTTACAGTATGATTCACGTATCACATTCATGATATATTCCATGCCAGCGCTCCTCATATAATTATGAACCACGTTCACAATTGCTCACTTAGCACATTCACAATTGTTCACGTAGTTTGTCCCTGTATATTCTTAGCAGCTTGCTCAAAATATAAATGTTATCTTTTCAGGATACTTGTACGTACCGTTTCATGTATACTACATGCTATGTCTTATTCATTCAGGTTCAGAAAATCCATCTTAAGTTTAGAACCTGAAACTATTCAGCATCATCAGGACAGGGTCATCAGGACCAAGATTTGTTCATTATGTTTAGACCTTTGAAGGAATCGTTTCGAGTGGGAAGCCACTCGAAACGGAGGAGTCCATCCGGACCTCTCATTCTTTTCCTTTAATAAATCCAGTTAAGTCCTTTCAGTCATGTCATGTTCCATGTTCTCTTCAGCCATGTCATGTTACATGATCATTTCAGTCATGTCAGGTTTAAACCTATCAGCAGCATTATGTCTTAATTAGAAGACAAATTATCCTTCAGCTTATTTGTCTTTTCAGTTTACGTGTTCTTTCAGTTCTTATAACTTCATCAACTTATTACCTATAATTCGAGGACGAATTTCTTTTTAGAGGGGAAGAATTGTAAAACCACGATATTATCGCATCTTTAATTCAGGGACGAATTATTTTTTTAGAGGGGAAGAATTGTAAAGCCCGCTTTTAGAAATTCATGAAAATACGTTATTACACGAAACCACAAATTTAAATCAACCTCAATGAATTAAATACACGACAAGAACAATTAGTATCCGAATCCAAGTACTGCGAATAATATGATGATTTCATGATAAATAAATAATACCGGATGACGAAATACAAACGCATAACACGACCCGTAGTACACGATATTTTTATAAAGTCGAAAATGAAAACTTATGCACATAGAATATGGGCTGGCGGCAAGAGATTTAAACAAAAAGAAAAATGTGGGCTTAAGGCCCATTTGGCAAAAAGAAAAAGAAAAAAACGGGTAAAACCCCTTTTCCCTTTTCACGATCAGTAACAAAAAAAAGGGGGAGAAACTAGGGTTCCTGTCTTGGTGGCCGCCGGTTGGAGTCACAACCACAAGGGTTTCGGGATATTTTTGCATCAATGGATTCGTGTGTTTTCATCATTCAATATTGATCTTACAGCGGTAAACATTTTCTTCATTTAAATCTTATTAAATCATGAATCAGTTTCTTTTAATCTAAACAAACAAACTGTTATATGGTAATCACGAGATAATATGAAGGGGTGTCGGGTTTTGCTTTTCTCACAGAAAACGAGACCCAAAAGGGCCTCGGTGTGTTGTCTACAGGCCAACCGTCACCCATACGGGGTGGCGTGGTGTTTTCCTTGGCCTACCATGAGCATCAAACCCCAAGCAGGGGGGTACTCAAACAAAAGGGGGTCGGGTCTCTGGTTGATTCATGAAACCGAGACCATAAGGTCCCGGTGACCCCAGCCGTGACCCATACAGGGGCAGCTAGGGCTGTTTCGACCCAAGGGAAAAATCCAGCAGCCATTTTAATTAATAAGGGTACGTTTGGCTAGAAATTATAAAATAAGCAGTGGGAATAAATTAAACTAACAGCGGGAATGTGGGTTTCCGGCAGTGAAAAAAACAGACAGAAAAATAGAGGTTTTGTTTTAAGATTAGCGACAGTTTTCTTTGACACTTTTTCTGTCACAAAATTGCTTTTTAGACAGTTTTTTAACAGCAGTTTTAGCGACACTTTTAGTGACTCAGATTCTGTCGCAAATTCATATAGGCAGATTTAATTGTAGTTTGTTGATTTGTTTAGTGCGACCGATATGGGGTATCTCGGTAGGCCCGGGACATAATTATAATAAATAAAATGAAGATTTTTATATTATACCTTTTTAATCTAATTGTTTTATAAATGTTTAAAATATATTTTAAATGAGTTAAATTAAAATAGTGTATAATATTTTAAAGGGTATAATTTTATTATATGAATAAAATTATTTTAGAAACTGTATTATATAGAAAACCTTATATTTCAACGGGATGCTTATTATAGCCTTATATTAACGTCAAAACAGGTTCGTAACATAATTATTAGTAAGTCGTTATTATACCGGAAATAATTAATATAAATGCAGTTTTGTCGGTTAATATTCGATCAGAATGTCAGAAATAAAATAAATAGATAAGAAGCTAATAAAATCAGTAAATTAAAGATCAGACCACTTATTCCCGTCTATTATTATTGTAGCTTCCGTGAAGCCCGAGTAGTATTCATCAGTCTTCCATTCAGTCAGTTACTGGACAAGAGGTACGGATTTTCCGTCCTTTCAGTAAGGACTTCCTTTCTATGCATGATTAGGATTCTCCGTCTTCAGCCAAATGTTTTTCCGTAGTATATGTTTAAGCTTATCAGTAATCATGTTAATAACTAAATAAATTGCCTGAGCATTATATACAAGCATGACCAGTTTATGTACTAGTTACGGAGGTACCGTAACCATGACACTAGAGACACCGGTGTCGTGACTCACATGCAGGAGAGTGATATCTTGCATCATCCCTTCACGTTTTGGCCATTATTATTATCATGTCATGTGGGGCGTATGGATGCATCCTAGGGTTATCAGTTTACAAGTTATCAGTGTGAATGTGGTGTGTGCTCTACATCCTTCACATTGGAGCTGATCTCTCCACCCAGCACAGTATTTAGAGGTCACCCCTCTACAGTTATTTAGAGGTCACCCCTCTACAGCATGACGAGGTCACCCTTCCAATTATTCATGCACCGTTGTTACAGCACATGACCTATATAAGCTCTGGTAATTAAAATACAGTAAATGCATGTTTTTAGATTTAACAGATAACAGTTCAGCTTTATTATTTATAAATCAGACTTTACAAATTATACATAGATTCCCGCTGCAACTTTACTTATCAGACTTACAGCTCCAGTATTTCATCATCTGTTTCATTTCAGTAATTCCTTATCATACTTTATATCCGTTCACTGAGCGTTATGTTCAGCCGTAGTTCCCTTTCATGTTCTAACGGCAGGTACACCAGGACGCTCTTAGGATTCTAAGAGCAGGTGCATTTGGATGGAAGCTATCCAGACTTCTTACTTTATGTACTTACATTATTCTGCTTATTTGGACATTGTTTAGTCCTTTCCTTCAGTATTTTACTTTTCATGTTTTGGGCTTATGTTTAGATTGCTGATGTTTGATTCTGGTGTTTCCTTTATGGTCAGTTAATGTTTTAGGACATTTAGCTTATGCTTTGATGACACGCCATAAATACACGTAATGGTCCACTTATCCAAGTGGGGTGTTACAAGGCAAGTTTGAAGTACCGTGTATGTTCCATGTACCGCTACATAACCGTTGTACCGTTAAGGGTATCTTTTGTAAAATTGGCGGTTTCTTCGCGCTTGGGTTTGTTATTCATATAAATAATAACCCCAATTACACAGTTGAGTCACCTAATATTTTATTTTTATACCTCGATTCTATAACCTTCTCTCTAATTTTCGATCATCAAAAATACTAATAGCTGCTCTACAAGTGATCTCTAAACACAATCAGGTTGCTAATCTCACTTAGAATGATGATTCTCTTGGTTTTCATGAGATTCTTGACTTTCTATCTCGAAGTCATGTACATTTTGCACTTACTGTAAGTCCCGTTGTCTATATTCTTCTTGTTACACAATTTTGGAATATTGTTGTAGTAGGTACTTGTCATAATTAACCTTGTATAAGGGCTAGGGTTCATAATAGAAATATATATGTGACTGAAGTACTGCCTAGGGAAAGTTTAAGACTAAATGATGCAAATGGGACTAGTATGTTGACTAACACTGAGATACATGATGGCCTTGCAGCCATGGGATATGAGGGTGGTATGGAAAGTCTTACTTTCTTTAAAGGTTTATTTTCACAACAATGGAAATTACTTTTTCATGCTATAATTCATTGTTTAAGCTCAAAAAGTACATCTTTTGATCAAATTCCTGCTGCTTTGGCATCAGCTGGTATTTGTCTAGCAAACAACATAATTTTTAACTTTTCAAAGTTAATTTTTGAGGGTATGACTAGAAATTTGGAAGCATCTAAAAAGTTTTAATGTATCCAAGATTCATTCAGGCTTTAGTCCAAGACCAAATCCCAAACCTACTAGATTTAACATATGCATGGGATGTTCTCTCTTTCACCAAGAGAACCTTTTCTTTATTGACAAAGAATGGTATCTCTTTTTCAGGGACTGTAACACCATTATTTGCTACTATGTTAGCATACCCAGCTAACCAAGAGGGTGAGGAACCTAGCTCAACTAGTGCTTCTCAGCAAACTTTGTCTAATCAGAATCCCCAACCATCTGAAGATTCATAATCTTTTTCTCATCATGATGGCGATCAACCTCACTCTGATGAGATGATCCATACACATGCTGCTTCAATTGCTGCTAGTGGTTCTCCACAAGCAAGAGTAACAAAGGTGGTGGATGTTGTAAATTTAACTGCTTTATGCACAAGCTTGTCCAAACAGGTACATGTTTTGAAAAAAGGAAAGCTTGATCAGGATAAGAAAATTGCAGACTTGGAAGCCAATTTGATTAAGCTAAGGAATAAAGTTACTCCTTGGATGAGGCACCATAGGGCTATTCAGAAGGTTGACCTTAAGCAACAAAAGCTCATAAACTTCAAGAAGAAGCAACTTAATGCAATCAAACAGGAGAGGAATAATAAAGAACAAGGACCTTCTTCTGATATTCAAGCAAAGCTCTCTGGGGATGATATTAATTTTGAAGCTGATGATGGCATGGAAAATTATGTGTATAACACAAATTTGGAGCATACAAATATGGAGCTTCAACATGAGGAACCACAACCATCTGCCGAAGAAGAAATGGTGGTAATCCAAGCAAAACTTCAGTCACCACAACTACAAGTAAATTGGAGTAGTTTTTATGAGAAGCTAGAAGAAATAAACATTACATTTCCTGTGTCTACAACTCCAGCACAAAGACAATTTTGGTTTCATAAGAAACAATCTTTCCAAGTACTGTCAAGATCAAAGATAAATAATGAATCAGACAAGACTAGGAGTTAGAGATTGAGAAGACAGCTTCCAAAGGAGAAAAAGTATCTGGAGATACTCTGGTGATAGGAGAAAGAAGTGTGTCTACAACTGGTGAAGTAAATAATGCTGAAGAACCAAGTACTGCTCAGCCTACTACAAGTAGTGTTGGTGAAAAATCTTCACTACCATCTTCTGAAGAAAGCCAAACTCCATCTTTTGGAGAAGATGAGACATTAGCACAAGTGTTGCTTGATCTCAGAGAAAATAATTCAGTTGAAAAGGCAAGGGCTTGCAGAAGAAGAATAGAAGGCACAACAAGCAAATCTTACCAGCCAAAGTCAAGATAAAGGTAAGAAAGTGAAAGCTTCAAAGCCCTCTACAAAAGGTATTGTGATCCAACAACAACCTAATGAAGATGAAGAAAGAAGATCTTCAAGGTTATTGAAGAAATTACCTAAAATTGATCCAAAGGATAAAGGCAAAAAGCAATTGTAATCTGAGTATGAAGGTGAAAGTGATTCAGATGATGATATCAGCAAAGTCATGAACAAATTTCATCAAATGGAGCATGAGGAGGTGGTAGCTCTTAGACTACAAGCAAAAATGCATGAAGAAGAGCAACAAGAAGAACTTGAAGCCAAGCAACAATTGCTTAAAGCACAGAGAGTATAGCAAGAATGGAACATAGAAGAATATGATAGAATTTAGGCTGAACTAAAGGCAAGTGAACTTCTACCAGAATCCTTCATAGATGAAGAGAGGGATGCATATGATGAGTAAGAAGAGGATAATTTGATTGATGATTTGGTAAGGGAGAAACAAAGATTCTCTGCTGAAAAGAGAAGAAAAGAAAGAGTTAAGCCTCCAACTACTATGCAAATTAGGAATCAAATGATGTCCTACCTCAAGAAGGTTAAACATTTCACTTATGCATAGCTAGTCAGGAAAGGCTTTGATGAGATAAAGACTTTGTATGAACAACACAAAATGAGAAAGCTAAACTTTGTTGAGATTGGATCTCAAAAAGACAAAAAGGACATTGAAGATGTCAAGAAGCATCTACAACAACAAATGCAATTTAGAAGTACCACCAGACTTGATGCAAGTACTGTTGGACAGAAAGAAACATCTCCACCTATCAAGACTACATATGCTAGAAAGAATAGAAAGGTGAAGGAGGTTTCAAAGGAAAAAAAGACGCTCAAGAATTGGATGAGGGAAGTAAAGCTCAAAGTGTTGAAGGTACTGAAAATGTACAAGTAATACATACTCAGTCAACAGTACATAGTGAAACGGTACATACTGGCTTGGAGGAAGGATCCATTGAAATCGAAGGAACATCCAAAGGTATTAAGAGAAAAAGATCAACCAAGAAAAAGCAAGAAGCTAAGAAAAAGGCAAAATCTACAAATCAAGATAGTGATGATGATGAGATGTAGAAAGCACTTGAAGATAGTAAAATTTGAAGACCAATGTATTGATACATAAATCTTTGGAAAAAGATCATCAATCATAAGGTGGACAGATGCTATAAAACAAGGATTGGAAACTCATGGAATAACTATAACATATGGTACATTTAGGATGTTTAGGTTATTAGAAGATATTCTTCATATTCTTGACAGACAAGACATTCAAGACCTTAACAGATTTGTTCAAGGAGGAATTAAAGGTCAAGAAGAGATATCACTATTGGGAAGAGAATTGAAGTTTATGTATGAGCCACATAATTATGATCAACAAATATTGAAGGACTTAGACAATCAGGTTCCTACTTGCTGAAGATATTATAGATCATGTGGTATACATACACTGGATGTAGATGATGTTACATACTATATGCTACAAGAGAAAAGATATCCTTTTAAAATAAGGTTGTTAGAAAGAATGTTGGAACAACAACTAGAGGTTTCAGAGGAGCATAATGGTGCTTTTGAGTTGATTAGGATGATCAAACAACAAATCAAGGATTTGGAGAAAGAAGAAGAACCTGATAAGGATCCTTAAGTGTTTAACTCTTAGTCACACTTCACAAATGGTTCTCAGTTCACCATGTCTAACAAACATAAGAACTGGCTAGTCCATAAGCAAACGGTTTATGGTAAAGACTTCTCACATTCGTTCATATCTGGTAGTTTGCTAAAAACTGCATGGTTATTAACTCACTATGCTTAGAAGTGAAAATTTAGCTAGTTTTAGGGCAAACGGTTCTAGGTAAAGACTCTATCAAATCCGTTAATGGTTGACAGTTGACTAAAAATTGTAGGGTTATCAGTACACCTTATTCTTTATGAATAAAGTATTGGCTATTCCAAAGTGTACGGCTAACTGGTAAAGAATAAATCAAATCTGTTGATAGCTAATGATTTGCTAAAAATCATGATGCCAATACAGATTGGTTTGTTGTTAACTGTTTTCTTTCAGGTGAGAAGATATAAGCAGAAATGTTGATTCATATGGATGTTTTGTTCTCATCAAATAAGAGAAGATTGCTGAGCTAAAAAGATTTCAAAAAGAGGAAGAAGACATATGTATAAGCTCAAGAAGATCACAAAGAAGTTGAGTTCTGATGACTCAAGGGGAAGTGATTATACATGAAGATAACATTGTTGCTGCAAAGAATGTTCAAAAGACACTAAAGATCATATTTTGAAGACAAGATGATATTGTTGGGAATAAAATGAGCCAAGACACTTTGACGCTGACAAGAGTTATTTGTAAGTTGATGAGAAGAAATCAAGCGCTAACAGATCAAGCGTTGACAAGAAGTATCCAAGCGTTGATGAGAAGAAGTCCAAGCACTGATAGAATACTTAGTCTACACGTTTTGTGCTTCTATTAAAGATATGTTCGACATTGTATTTTCTATGTTTATCTTTACCTCAAATAGTTGATACGTAGACTCTTGTACAAGGTTCCTTAATCTATAAAAGGAGGCCTCTAGGTTTTTGTTTAATATACGTTTTACACTTTCATTGTACACAAGTTTGATCATCAATCAAAGTGAAAGTTTGGTTTATTCTGTTTTGTGTGTTCTTGTTCTAAGTGTTAAATTCCGCATAGCAATTAGATTGTTTCATAACACAAAGTTTCTCTAAGTGTTAATCTTGATTCAATCTCGTTAACACAAAGCTAATCGATCTAAGTTTGGGATCAATAAGTGGTACCAGAGCTTGTTGAGGAACTTTGATCTAAAGAACACGAAACCCTAAAAACCCTAAATCGCCAAAAACCCTAATTTTTCAAGAAATCCTAAAAACCAGACAAGATGTCTACTCCAGATATGACTTCCTCCTCAAGTCACAATTTAAAAATCCCCATGCAAGACCCTGACAACTTTGAGCTATGGAAGTTCAATTTTGAGCAGTACCTTCAAATTCATGATCACACTCTCTGGGAAATTATTGAATATGGAAACACATTCGATAAGGCTGCTAAAATTGCTACTGCTATTGCTACAAGATCAATTGAGGGCTCACTGAAGAGGATCAAAAAGAAAGACCTTCGGATGGGAGAGCTGTCTCAACTGAAGATATTGCAAAGAGAAGGAATGATATGAAAACTTTAAGCATTCTCAAACTTTCTTTGGGGTCGAGCAATCAGCACAAGTATATAGGTTTTGAGTCTGCCAAAGAACTTTGGGCAGCTCTTCAAGTCAACTATGGTGGTAATGATGATACTGCCTCAGAAAAGAAGAAACAACTCTTGCATGAGTATGTTGTGTTCAAGGCTCTTTCAATGAGAAGCTAAGTGGGGTGAGAAGCAGGCTTCTTGACATCACAAGCAAATTGTCCTTTATGGGAACAATGTATAATGATGCTGATATCATTACCACTTTCCTTAAAAGTCTCGGTGATGCATGGAAAATTGAAGCAAGCTCTATTATTGCTACCAATGCTCATAAGAGTTCTACTTTTGATGACATCTACAATAAGCTAAAGATTGTAGAGAATGAAATCCTCTTGGATCAAGGAAGCAAATCTACATCTAGAAACATGGCTTTCTTCTAACATAGTGAAGCCCAAGTTGATAAGAGAGAATCATACGTGCATCCTATTACTGGATCACCTTGTGTCAGCGGTGGATCAACCTTTGTCAGGGCTTCACATTCAGACGCTGACACATATAATGTTGACTCACCAAGAATTAAACCTGCTGGCATTGATCTAGACACAGTGTATGCATACATTGCTGCATTGCCAAATGGTTCAGTGATTACATATGAGGACCTTGATCAAATCAGTGAGGAGAATTTGGAGGAGATGGATATTAAGTGGAATATGGCACTTGCAAGCATAAGGGCCAATAGATAGAATAGGAGATTCAGGACGAAGATGACCTTTAATGCTAAAGACACTGCTGGGTTTGATAAATCTAAGGTTGAGTGTTACAATTGCCATAAGATGGGTCACTTTATGAGGGAATGCAGATCTCCAAGAAGATCTGATGCTGGAAAGCCTTCAAGCCAAATCGTTAAGGTTGAAGACACAAAGGCTATGGTTGCCATGCAAGAAATTGATGGTATTGGATGGGACTGGAGATTTATGGCAAAGGAGGTGGAAGAGAACAAGGCCTTGATTGCAGAGAAGGAAGAAGAAGAGCATGTTCACTTTGCTCTTATGGCACATTCTTCATCTTCATCAGATAATGAGGTATATGATGGTGCTTTCTGTAGTAAAGGTTGTCGTTTAAACACTAAAAAACTTAACAAAGAAATTTTAAAGTTAAAAATCAGATGTTTTTGATGAAAAATTCAAGATATCTAATTATCAAATGGCACTTGTTCAAACTGAAAAGATTGTAGCAGAATATAAGAAAATGGAGCTTGACCTAAAAGATCAAATTAACGTTTTTTCTAATGACCTCAAAGTTAGTGTTGACCTTAGGGACATTTTGGAGAGATCCAAAGGAGTCATACAAGCTAAGTTAGACGAGGCCATTAAAAACAAAGAGAATGTAGGGCTTAAAATTCAAAAAGTTGATAAAGCTTCTCAAACCCTAGAAAAATGTGTAAGTGAGCAAAGAGACTCTAGGGATATGACTGGGATTGGGATGAAAGAGTATGCTCATGTTTCACCACCTGCTGGAAACTTTCATGGTGTCCTAAGAAATGATTTATCTTGGACTGGTATACCAGAACTCCAAGAAAAGGAATTCATTCCTCCACCAAGAGTTCTTACTCCAGTAGAGGAATATAAGCAGAAATTGACTGACTTGGAACAATGGAAGAAAGCCAATCCTACTTTGTTTGTTAAAGGTAGGATGCTTAGTGAAAGCCCAAATGAGTCTACACCCATAATTGTGACCAACCCTTCTACTGGAAAGCCTGTTGACCTTGGCTCAAATGTTAATAGAAAACCTAGTGTTAAGTATGCTGAAATGTATAGGAAACCTAGGTCACCACAAAGTCAAGTTATTGATAATGGGACAGGGTTCTTTTCATCTAGACCTAGGGTTATGTCTAGAAAGGCTTGTTATATTTGTGGGAGTTTTTCTCATTTAGCGTATAAATGTGTCAGTGCTTCAAAAGTCAACGCTAACAAAAAGTCAACCATGATCAAACCCAAACCTTTTGTCCAAACAAGTCCACAAGTTACTAGACCAACTCCATTCTTTACTAAAGGGTCTAATACTCATGGACAAATGCCCTTTCAAAAGACCAATACATGGTCTAACAGACAATGGGTTCCTATAGCAAACCCTAGTTTTGGCGCTGATAAGTGCAATTTCAGCTTTGACAATGTTAGCCTTAAGATATTGAGTCAAACAAGAATGTTCGGTCATAGGTTTATATTGTAACAGTTAGTAGAACATTGTAATAGTTAGTTAAAATAGTCGTGACATTATGGGCTTGATGGCTAGCTTAAAAGGCCTCTTTCAAGGTACTAAACATTTATTCAAGCCCGACCCAATCAAACTATAGCCCATTAAGCCACATGTAGGCAAAGGCTATAAATACCCTTCCTAGCATGTTAGGAAGGGTGTTGGTTGTCTCATTTTCTAATCTAATCTCGCAAAAGTTTCACACACACTTCTCTCTACTTTCTCTCACTACTTTCTCTCTTTAGAAACCTTCCATCTTTTATCTACCTTTCTTTCTTCTCTATTCGTGTAGAATCACAAATATAAGGGACAACAATTGGTATCAATTTCCATGGGGTAGTTTTTGTGATTCGTTGTTGCTATAATATTTGGTTCGTGTGATTTACTCCTATCATAATCTCGAATTCAAGTGTTTTCTTGTTTTTCGTTGAGTTTCGTGTTCTAAATCATACTATAGATTATCTACATACTTGTGGTAAGATTTTGGTTGCTTTGGTTTGGATTGAAACACGAATTCCCAGGTAAAAATCTCATCTTTCTTGTTGCCTAAAAGTCTCAAACTTTTTATTGGTTACGATCCGAATATTACGATCGCATAAACCTAGGGTTTCTACTTGCGATCTAATAGTCCGATCACATATTACGATCCACGTTACGATCTGACACTGCGATCGGTGTTACGATTACAACTTGCGATCACGACTTGCGATCAAAGTTGCGATCAAGGAGCTGCGATCCAGGAGTTGCGATCAAGGAGTTGCGATCAAGGCTGCGATCCAGGAGTTGCGATCAAGGAGTTGCGATCGAGGTTACGATCTGGATTTGCGATCAGAAGTTGCGATCAGTGTTGCGATCGAGGTTACGATTTGGTGTTGCGATCAGTGTTGCGATCGAGGTTACGATCACTCACTGCGATCAAGGTTGCGATCACTCATTGCGATCAGACTTGCGATCTGATTGGTTCAATTTTGTTCGAGTATTTTTTTAGACTTAGCCACTATCTAGACTAGTCCCGGAACATAGTTTACACGAAGATTAAAAAAAAGAGTTAAAATTTTCCCGTTAAGTAGATTCAAATTTTTTCCATACTAGTTTTAGGCTATTTCTAGCTCGATTTCAAAATTTGGTGATTACAAATTTTTTTAGGTCTACCGTTTTGTTGGACTGAGGAATTTATTGTCGGACTGAGAAAAATCGCAATTTTCGGAATTTCAACAACAAAACAATCACAAAACAACTACTTAAGATCCATATTCATTTCTAAATTCAAAGCTTATCAAGATGGATTCTACTACAGAGTATCGTGTAACAAACAACAATATCATGGTGGCGGGCAATAAAGAGAGATCACCAATGCTTGTGACTGGTAGATATGCACAATGGCAATCAGGATTCCTTCGATATCTTGACACTAAACCCAATGGTGATGTTCTTCGACGTTGCATCAAAGAAGGACCATATACTCTCTCTACAATAACCATTCCTGCAGTTCTAGCAACCGACTCGACAACCGGTTCCGATGAGCAAACAATTGAGGAAACATATGAGAACACTTCGAAAGAGAAACGTGCTTGGATTGATGCAGAGAAAGAAGCAATCTATTTGATTCTTAGTGGGATTGGGGATGATATTTACTCAACGGTTGATGCATGCTCTACTGCAAAAGAAATGTGGTTTGCCATTGAACGCTTGCAACAAGGAGAATCACTTAACAAGCAAGATGTCAAAACTAACTTGTTCTGGAACTTTGGTAAGTTTACTTTATTGGATGAGGAATCAATTGATTCATGTTACTCAAGGTTCTACAAGATGATGAATGACATGACAAGAAACAATATGCAAGTCTCCACCATGCAAGTCAATGTGCAGTTTCTACAACAACTTCAACCCGAGTGGACACGCTTTGTAACATTGGTGAAACAACAAAATAAGTTGGACGAGGTAAACTATCATACACTCTTTGACATTTTGAAACAATTTCAGAATGAGGCAAATGAACTTCGAGCTAAACGGGTAGCAAAGACTGCTAATACACTTGCTTTGGTGTCTATCACTCACCATGTCCAAGATCATCGCTCTCGTGCTCTAAAATCATACTCCACTACATCCTCATCACCAAGATACTCCACCACATCCTCTTCACCAAGATACTCAACTTCATCTAAGTATGCAGCTCCCATAAGATCACGAGACAAAGAACCAAGAGCACCATCACCATCACCTGAGCCATCATCTAAAGAGGACAGTGATGAAGAACTAGCTTAGAATGATAGGGAGATGAAGCAACAAATTGCTTTCATTATGAAGACCTACAAGAAAATCTTCAAACCCACCAACAACAATCTTCGAACATCATCAAATACAAAGAATCAATATGTTGAGACTCCTCGAAGGTATGAAACACGTCAACGTGATGAAAGTCCTCCAAGGTATGATCGACGTAATCCAACACATGTTGAGGGTTCTGCGCGGTATGATCGAAAAACTACTAAGTATGATGCTCAGAGGATTGCTACTGCTTCTAGGAATAGGGACACTGTTGATACTCAAGTGGTTCAGCAAAGTGGGATTCAATGCTTTAATTGTCAAGGTTATGGGCATATGGCAAAGGAATGCAGAAAGCTGAAACGAGTTAGGGACTCTGGTTATCATAAGGAAAAGATGCTGCTTTGCAAGAAGATGGAAGCTGAGGTTAAATTGTCGGCTAAGGAAGGAGCCATGCTTGATGACACTGATGATGAAGCTTCCGATCAAGAACTTGAAGCACATTAATAGTACATGGCAAAGGTTGAAGAAGTTCTCAACGTCACTGAAGATGACAATGGTCCTATCTTTGATATTGAGCCAATCGATAAGGTACACACTGAAGAGGAATATAATGTGTTTGGTAATACTCATGAGCATTGTGAGCTACCCAAAGCCATTAATGACACATGTATGATGGAAACGGTTGATAGCAATACCACACCCGATTCATCAGACATGTGCAATAATGAGTCCGAGGATGATCAACATGCAAACGAGTATGATTATGATGAGGAACGTATTGCGCTTGCTAACTTAATTGCTTCTTTACAAAAAGATGTCAAAGAAACTAGAAAGAGTCAAAAGAAATTAAAGAAGGCAAATGCTACGCTCACTCAAAATTTTGAAGAATGCAAAGCTGCTCTAATCAAATCTAGTGAGACCATTGATAGCTATAGAGCTCAACTTCTTTAAAAGACCAATGAGATTGAGGGGTACAAAGGGTGTTTAATTAACGTCAAAAAGGACGATTATCAACAGAATATAACGAAACTCTTAAGCTTCTAGAACAAGAGAAACGAAATTATAACACCTCTTTGAGTACTGAACGTCACAAAATGTATCTTGCTACCACGAAAGTCAATGAGCTAACTCAAGTAAATGGTTTTCTTCAAGAGGATAAAACTAAACTTGTTAATAAAAAGAAAGAAGTGGTTGAAAAGTTGGAAAATGATTTCAAAACTAAACAAGCGAAAGATATCGAAAAAATGGTGGAACTTGAAACTCAAATTGATTTTTACAAGAAAATTGTTTACAAAACTAATCAATCAGTTCAAACCATGAGAATGTTGGCATCTCGTTTGTTTTCTAAAGATCGACCTAGTTTTGCTAATCCTAAGTACCTTGAGCAAGCTCAATCTGAGAATCAGCACTTATATCTTGATGAGTCCCAATGGACCGATCTTGATTTCCTTGTTGTTAGGCCCGATAGAGAAGAGACAAACGATTTAGAAGAAGAGAGTAGACCAAAAGTTAATAAAGAAGTTGTTAAACCATATAATTATGCTTATGAAAACAGTCTTTATGGTCTTTTCAAACCGCAAACACAGAAAACTCGTGAGCAAATATTTTTCGAATGTGAACAAATAAGAATTAAATGGAGACAAGCTTTTGCCACTAAGAAAACTAATGTTTCAAAATTTATTGAGTACTTGCCATTTAAAGCTTCTTTAAGCAAGAGTAAGCAAGCACTTAGTATTCTCAAGAGTAACATTGAAAATTTCAAAAAGGTTGTTGATGATGACTAGAAAAAATGTGAACTTTCGAAAGGAGACAAAGAAATTCCTCACGATATAACTGTGCTTGTGAAAAGTATTTTGATTCCCCTTGCGAAAAGAACGCAAAACATATTTTGGAATTTGAAACATTAATTAAGCAAGAAATGTTTGATGATTTGAAATATGTGGAATCTCTTGAACAAGAAGTGAACGATCATCAACCTGAAAGAGACGAGTTTTCTACAACATATGATCTACTCCTACATGTATGTCTCTCAAAAGATATTATGTGTGTTTATGTTACATCTTGTGCGGATATTGATGAATATTCTGATGTTGCATGCAAATATCTTGATCAAGTAAAAGAGTGTGAACGTCTTGAAACTGAGCTTTCAAATAAAGTTGACCAAAAAGAGTTTTCGTTAATTCAACATAGATATGATTATCTTCAAAAACATTGTCACTCACTTGAACTTGCTTTGCAAAAGAAAGTTGGCAACTTTTCAAATGATACACCTTTGGAAGTAAAATTACCTGAGTCATGTCGATTACTAAACGAAAAAAGTCTTGATATTACGGATTTGAAAGCTCAGTTACAAGAAAAAGACATCGCTATAGCAGAGTTGAAGAAACTCGTTGCTAAGATGGGTGGGAAAGTTGTGGAACCTAGCATTAAGAAACCTATTCTTAGACAACCTAATACCTCTAAAATAAATAGATCATCCATCTTGGGAAAACCATCTGCTTTCTCAAATTATTCGTTTGCAAAACTTGTGTTTTCCCCCAAGATGGATGGAAAGGAAATGTTATCACATACCCAACCCATAAGAAATATTGTAGCACCAAGCGTTAAGCACAATAATGTGATTAATCCAGGAACGTATAGAATGACCACTAAACCCACAAACAAAGTTAGTCACTCGCCTCAGACTTCTAGAAGCACTAATATTCGTGTGTCTTCTACTACAGGAGTAGTCTCCACTGCTAGTGTTAGCTGGCCTCAGCTTAAGAGCACTCAAGTGAATGATAAGGTTTAGAAACACAAGAGTCAAGGGAAGATGAAGGAAGTAGAAGAACACCCTAGGAATTTGAATGTTTTTAAGAATAAAAAGTCTGTAATCGCATATAATGACGACTTGAATGACTTGAATGACTTGAATGCTTTGAATGTCAAATTTGTTTGTGTCAAATGTGGAAAATGTGCTAACGCTAATCATTCTATGTGTGCTATGAATAATATCAAAGGCGTAGATACTAGAACTAAGAAGCAAGTTGCGATGCATATTAGTGCTAGTAAACCCAAACGCAAAGTGAACCATTCTGATGCAACCCCTACTAAAAAAAGTAATGCATCAGACTCCACCAATAAGAATCCTAGAAGCAGAATTAGGGAATTATATGAGTCTGCTAGAAAGTCTTGGAAATGGTGGTTTGCTAATCAATGTCCTCCAGGATATAAATGGATGCCTAAAGTTAGGACAGAAAATGTGAAAACGAGTGTTAGTATGCCTTTAAATGTTGCTAAGGACACTAATGATTCTACAATCACAACTATTGTGGTATCCAATTTAGCAAATGCTCCATTGTGTTCTAACTCTTCTGCAGGTAATACAAATAATTCTCTTCATACTGGACTCCGGATGCACGAAGCACATGACGGGGAATCTCAAGCTTCTAATTAACTTCGTGGAGAAGTTCCTGGGTACGGTCCGATTCGGAAGTGATCAATTTGCACCGATCCTAGGATATGGAGATTTGGTTCAGGGAAATATCACGATAAAAAGGGTATACTAGGTCGAAGGGCTCAATCACAATCTTTTCTCGGTTGGTCAATTATGTGATGCAGATTTGGAAGTTGCTTTTAGAAAGAAGACATGTTTTGTTCGTGATTATGATGGGAATAACTTACTTACCATTACACAGGGTACTGATCTTTACACAATTTCACTACAAGACACAACTTCATCAACTCCAATTTGCTTCATGGCTAAAGCTTCAACGACTCAGGCATGGTTATGGCATCAACGTCTATCTCATCTCAACTTTGATACCATCAACTTGCTTTCCAAGAAAGATATTCTGAGAGGCCTTCTAAGCTTGAAATTCATCAAAGATCATCTTTGTTCTTCTTGTGAGCTTTGTAAAGCTAAACGAAGTAGCTTTAAGACAAAGACTACACCAAGCTCTAAAGGACGGTTAGATCTTCTTCATATAGATTTGTGTGGTCCCATGCGTGTTCAAAGTATCAATGGGAAGAAATATGTTATGATAATTGTCGATGATTACTCAAGGTACACATGGACTCACTTCTTGAGGTCCAAGGATGAAACACCCGAAGTTCTCATCAACTTCCTTAAACTGATACAACCTGGTCTTCAAGCTCAAGTAAAAGTGGTTCGTACTGACAGAGGCACATAATTTTTGAATTCAACTTTGAGAAAATATTTTGAAGCTGAAGGAATTGAACATGAAACATCTATTGCCCGAACACCCGAACAATACGGCGTTGCTGAAAGACGAAACCGTACTTTAGTTGAGGCTGCTCGAACATTATTATCTGCTTCAAAACTTCCACTATACTTTTGGGCCGAAGCCGTGTCAACCGCATGCTACACACAAAACCGATCCTTAATTATCCCAAGACACGAAAAGACACCATATCACATAATCCATGGTCGAAAACCTTCACTCAAACACCTTCATGTTTTTGGATGTACTTGTTACATAATTCAAGATGGTGAAAATTCGGATAAGATGAAAGAGAAAGGTGATGCATGTATTCTAGTGGGATATGCAACTCAGTCTAAGGGATATAGAGTTTACAACAAGAGAACAAAACTGATAGTCGAGACTATTCATATCAGATTTGATGAATTACAAGAGATGGCACTTGAAAAAAAAGTTTAAGTCCCGATCCACAACGAAAAACGACTTTCGTTCACAACCGCACGGAACTCGGAACTCAAGACCACAGCAATGAACCGTCAAGTTCAACGCTGGTTCAAGGAAATGTTCCAAGAGCAGATATGACAGTCAACACGACACTTGAAGAGTTGGAAATTTTATATGGACCAATGTATGATGAATATTTCACGGGGGAGAAACAAGTTGTATTGAAGTCTTCCCCTGTCACTCATGATAAGAATGATGATACCATCATCGTCAACAAAAGGATACAACTTCATCTACTTCAACACGGGTTGTTGCAGATTTACCTCCTCGTAATATCACATCAAAAACTGCTCCTACAACATCCACAACTACTGTCATTGCTCCAGAGAACACAAATCAAGCAGACAATGCATTATCTAACGAAGACGAATTTATCAACCCATTCGGTACACCGGTACACGAAACTGGAGAGTCTTCTACTCACCATGTTGATCCGTAAAATATGCATACGTTCTACCAACGACATCCTTCAACACATCATTGGACCCGAGATCGTCCTTTGGTTCAAGTAATTGGAAACCCTTCACAGCCCGTTCGTACAAGAGGACAACTTAACACCGATGGCGATGTTTGTATGTTCGCACTCACCATGAGTACAACTGAATCAACAAATATCAAAGAAGCCTTGGCTGGCATGCTTGGATTGAATCAATGCAAGATGAACTTCTCCAATTTGAAAGACTAAAAGTCTGGGAACTTGTTGATAGACCATACGATGTAATTCCATTAAATCTTCGATGGGTCTAGAAAAACAAGATGGATGGAGAAAACACGATTATCAAGAACAAAGCTAGGCTCATGGCTAAAGGGTATGGTCAGAAAGAGGGTATTGATTTTGAAGAATCATTTGCACCAGTAGCTCATTTGGAAGCGGTCAGGATTTTCCTAGCTTATGCTACACTTAAGGGATTCATTGTTTATCAAATGGACGTAAAGACGGTGTTTCTTAACAGTCCTTTGAAGGTAGAAGTCTATGTCACGCAGCCGGAAGGATTCGTCAATCCTTATTATCCTGACAAGGTGTATCGTCTCCACAAAGCACTTTATGGACTCAAGCAAGCTCCAAGGGCGTGGTACGACGAGCTCTCGAAATTTCTGGAATCCAAAGGTTTCTCAAAAGGTTCTATTGATCTAACTTTGTTCACTTATAAATACGGGAATGACATTTTGCTTGTGCAGATTTATGTTGATGACATTATTTTCGGGTCTACAAACCCAAAACTTTCAAAATAGTTTGAAAAAGTAATGCACAAAAAATTTGAAATGTCAATGATGGGCGAACTAAAATTCTTTCTAGGAATTCAAGTTCACCAATCCCCAAGTGGTATCTTTATCAACCAAGCTAAGTATTGTCAAGAGATAATCAAAAAGCATGGCATGACTTCATGTGACCCCGTTGGGACACCATTATCAACTACATCACTAGATGCTGATTTGGAGGGAGTTGCCATAGATCAAACGAGATATCGTTCCATGATCGGCTCCCTCATGTACTTAACAGCAAGCAGACCAGATATATCACATGCTACGTGTTATTGTGCACGATATCAAGCACAACCCATTGAAAAGCACCTCAAGGAGGTTAAACGGATCTTCGATACCTCAAGAATACCATTCATCTGGGACTCTAGTATCCGAGGGAAACCGGTTTCTTTCTAACGGCCTATTCAGATTCTAATCATGCAGGGTGTCTTGATACACGTAAAAGTACTTCTGGTGGTGCACAATTTCTAGGTCAAGATAAGCTTGTGGGATGGTCTTCCAAGAAGTAGGATTGCACGTCACTATCATCAGCTGAAGCGGAGTATGTGTCTCTGTCTGCGTGTTGTGCTCAAGTTCTTTAGATGAGAACACAACTCACGGATTATGGCTTCCACTTTGATAAAGTACCTATGTACGGTGACTCAAAGTCCACCATAGCTATCTCCTACAATCCGGTATAGCATTCCCGCACGAAGCACATTGATGTCAGATATCACTTCATTAAGAACAAGTTGAAAGGGGTATCGTTGAACTTTACTTTGTTGGAACTGATTACCAATTAGCTGACTTGTTTACAAAAGCTCTTTCGAAAGAGAGGTTTGCGTATCTAGTTAGGCAAATGGGTATGAGATGTTTGACTCCAGCAGAACTGGAGATTCTAGCAAAGAAGCTTGCTTGACTCATCTATCAAACATCTACTTGTAAATATCTTTGAAAAAGCAAAATACAAAAATATAAAACAAATAAAAGCAAAACACAAAATTAAAAATCTTTTAAAATCCAAAAAGATTCTTCTCGACATGTCTTTCAGTATCGATAATATGGACGTACCTAGAACTGTCGCCCAATAACGACACGGGTGTGCACATAAAGCTCGAATGAAAGTTGTAAATATTTTTCAAAACATGTCATTTCTACTTTTAATAAAGGAAAATGTCTATTTTGGACAATATTTCCAACAACGGGTGGAGCAATCTATCTTGGGTTGAGCTTGTCACAAAACATTCAACGGTTTGAGCTCAACACAATGGCTTGTAATCACTTTCAGATTGCAACCCGGATCTATGTTCACGGGGGAGTGTACGCTTTAGTGCCCTTGAAACTAGGATTTTGTTTGTCAATTAAGTTCGTTTACCTCGATTCGACTCGAATTTGATTGCCAATTAACGTTAGACTTAATTTTGTTTTTGGTGAAAAGTATTTTTGAAATTTTAAAACTAATTTAAAAACTATTTAATAATAGAGCTATTTAATCTAATAAAATCTATTTTGAAACTAATTTAAAGAAAATCTAATTTTAATAAAAATGTAAACTATTGAAAAACTTAATTTTATAAAACTTTAAATAAAACAAAACATTTTATAAAAAACCAATTTGACGAAAACTATTTTTAAAGCTAAATAAATTAAAACTATTTTAAATAAAAGTAATTTTAAAACTAATTTAAAGATTGTAAAAGTAAATTGTTAGTACTAATCACACGACTTATAGAATAAGAAATATAGATGATTAAGATCAAGATTAAAACTAAGAATGGAATATTAGATTAGATGAAGAAGAACTAGAAAGATACAAGGTAGATGATTCTAGTGAGAGAAACTAAGGAGAGTTTCTCTCTCTAAAACAAGAAGAAGAGAAAAGATACAATGGGAGACACACACACAAATGAGGATGGTTATGCCTTTTATACTAAGGCTTACATGAATAGGAGGCCTTCCTCATTTGTGTGTTCGGGACTAATTCCCGTTTCATGCATAATAATGACATAGAACTCTCGACACTGTTGAATAGCATTTTCCACGAGCTTCGCAATGGTATATTATATGACCATCACTTTAAATACTTCTAACAATCTCCCCCTAAGGGGTGGTCATATAATATGTGACTTCACTTCTTTGACCATCACTTTAAATACTTCTAACAATCTCCCCCTAAGTGGTGGTCATGTATTATGTGACTTCACTTCTTTGTTGTTGCAGACTTTGAAGCTCGTTGTCTTGAGAGTTCTTTCATCGATCCTTTCATGACTTGTGATCTTGGATCTTTGATCTTTTCCTTGACTTGATCTTGTAACTTTGCCAGCTTGTGTTCTTGTGTCTTTACCCACATACTCATGTTTTGTGTTGACTTGAAAGCTTATTGACAATCTCCCTTGATTATCAGAGTAGCGGAAGTCTTTGTCTTTAGATGTTCTTGAGCTTTCTTCAATAATCCTGAATATGTGGCCTTGAATTGCGACTCTTGAGATAACGCCACCGTTTGCATTCCACCGGTTTCCCGTTATACAGTAAGAATACTGTACCTGTGATCAGGTAAGTTCAAAGAACTTCCTTGACAGGATTTCCAGCTATGGTAGCCGTTCTCAATACTTGAATATATCGAAAGATAATTCATAGTAAGGAGTGAATCATACAGTTCCATTCTGCTTATTAAGTCGTCAATTCAGTTTCCTGGAACAAGTTTGAATCAATTAAGAATCAAACCATCGTTGCTTTCCAGTTGACACAAGTTTGATTCATATAGAATCGCACAAGTTACCTACCGCAGTGCTGTTTGATGATGACACTGGAAGGATTTCCATTCGTCACTGTAAATACTGAAAAGTATTACTCTGAATGTTCTGGCAAGATCATAAAGATATTGCGTCGAGACCTGGAACGAGTTTGAATCAATTAAGAATCAAACCACTGTTGCTTTCCAGTTAACATATGTTTAATTCAAGTGAATCTTACATATGACCTACCGCAGTGCTGTTTGATGTTAACACTGGAAGGATTTCCATTCATCACTGTGAATACTAAAGAGTATCACTCTGAATGTTCTAGCAATACCACAAGGATAGAGCGTAGGACTCTGTAAATCATCGCTTGTGTTCTATTGATGAACAAAAATTGATCTATGGAATAAGTGTCCTAATGAGATTTTTGATGAATCTCGTTGGCTCTAGACTCTATAAGTGCACATTTATTTGGTGATCGGAGGCTGGAGCAGACTGCCACCTATTCAATATCTACTATCTCGGAGTGAGAAAGTCGATAGAAATGAGTTGATCTCCGTGACAATAAAACAAACTTCTTTTGAGAGAAGCTTGAGTAGGCTGGGAAGGGTTGTGCATTGCATCACTGGGTCCATGATGCTTTGTATTCAGTATCAGAAATCATCAAAGTGATTCTGATTATAGATGTATTGACCCGGTTTCTGCCTAAGTTGTATGGAGGGCTTCTTTCTTTACACCCTTTATCCTTACATTTCTTTTTCATTCTTCAACCCCTTCAATGCTTACCAAGACGTCATAACTAGCACCTTGTTGTGATTGTTCCAGTGCTAGCTTAAGTCATTAGTCGGCATTTTTCCCGTACACTCAACTACTCCATCTTTCCTAAGGACTTCTAAGTTCTAAACGATTGTCCCTGGGAAGATCCCTCCGGTTCTGGTTGGATCATAGGACGAATACCTAACCACCTTTTGACACCAATACCATCGTGAATTTATGTGTTGAAGGGTATAGATATCGTAACCAGAAAAATCATTTGAAAATGCAGTCAAGGTGTTGATGAAATTAATGTTTACACCTTGAAAGTTTTCTATATCACCAAAAACGCTCCCCCTACATATGTGCATCATAAAAGGAGAGATTTTTGCACATATTAGGAAGAGAAAGCACTTATATCAAAGATCTTATTTAAGATAACACATTTTAATCACTATTCTCCCCCTCAAAAATTGCATGAAATTGAAATTTTTGTGATACTAGTGATGAAACATGGAGAGAATAATGTGTCATGAAACTTTGGAACAAATGTTTATGAAATCATTATACTCCCCCTCGAAAAGAGATTCTATTTAAATAGGTGAGTATATGAGCACATTGTTTTGAAATACTTTGAAAAATTGTGCTCAAAAGTCCGAGAAAAAGTGTGTTCATGAGCTTAAAACTTTGAATGTTTTGATATAAGCTCATGACCGAGAAAAATGAATTTCTCGTTGTTGAGGATAAGTCGAAGACTTTCCTTTATTTAGGGACCGGGTTATAGTCTGACATGTGACTATAAGCCATTATGTTGAGCTCAAAACGTTGAATGTTTTGTGACAAGCTCAACCCGAGATAGATTACTCTACCCGTTATTAGGATAAGTTATCTTTAAAAATACACTCTCCTTTATTTGAAGTTCGAGTTACAGTCTGACATTTAACTGTAAGTCGTTTACATGAGCTTAAAACATGGAATGTTTTTATCGGAAGCTCATGACCGAGAAAGTTTTATTTTCTCGTTGTTAAGGATAAGTGATCATCCGTGATCAACTTTCCTTTCTTTGAGGCACGAGTCACAATCTGAGGTAACTGCAAATCATATGAAGAAAGGGGAAATGACATGTTTTAAAAAACATTTGAACTTTCATTCGAGCTTTATGTACACACCCGTGTCGTTATTGAGCGACATTTCTAGGCACGTCCATATTATCGAAACTGAAAGACATGTCGAGAAGAATATTTTTGGTATTTTTGAAAGATTTTTTCGTTTTTTTGTTTTGTTTTTATAGGTTTTATATTTTTGTATTTTGATTTTCAATATTTTTTAAAATAATCCAAAATAGACCTTTGTACAGCAGAAGAGGGTGATGTTGAATGTACAGAATTGGAACCCTTTGAAGAAATGGATTCAGAATCCGCTGAAGTACCTGCAATGACAGAAGAAGAATTTGCACAAATACTAGTGTTAGGAGTAACAAATGCATTTTCTACATTCAGTACACTCGCATTAGTGCTGGAGCAGGTGTCATCACTCTTCTTGGTAGGAATCCACTTAAGACCGACTTCCTTAAAGATCCTACCCGTGGGTTTCTACTGAAGACTAGATCTAGGATTAGTGTTCTCTTGCACATCGGAAGACTTCTTTGGAGAGAAACTAGGTCCTGCATTGATCCGCCTTGAGGATTTATTGACATTGCTTTTCTTTGTGACGGGTGGGAATCTACTTGTTGGCTTATGGGATTCTGCATTCTTTCTCTGTGTGAAAGCACGAGAGTTTACCTCATAGAGGTATTGCAGAATGCAATGAGCATGATTTCCATGGTGAATGCCCTTTTTGCACGTGGGGCATACAGGGAGTTTGGGATTCTCGAAAGGTCTTGTGTACCTAGGGTTTGCTGACCGTTCAGGCACTATGTTCGAAACACGGCTACTCATTGGTGATTGCCAATTCCTAGGTTGTTGGGAAGGGGTCCTAGGTTTTGGTTGATTACCATTAGGTGTGTGTTGAACTCTAGTGGTTGTTGGTTTACTAGGTTTTGAATACACATGGTTTACTTTCGGAATGTTCCATTGTTGCTTACCATCCCCTAGGTTTTTGGTTTGACCAACGTCATTTGAACCATTAGATTCCTTTGTGGGCGTAAGAGTCACACACTTGGGAGTACTCTTAGGAGTAGTGCAGGGTGCATTCACAGAGTTGTGTTTAGCAAGAGTGGGTTTTCTAAATGGAGGAACATAGGGTGAGATGGCTGGTTTTGGTACAGTCGATGGCACATCGGTATTAGGAGGTAACCTAGAAACATTAGAAGGCGGTTTTCCTAAGATAGATGGCTTTGGTACTTTGTACGAATTGGGTTGTCTAACAACTGATTTTACAACCTTAGGTTCCACAGTTTTTCCACCCATTTTTCCAACAAGTTTCTGCAACTCAGCAATCGCGATGTCTTTGTCTTGCAACTGAGCTTTCAGATCAGAAATATCCTTACTCTTTTCATTCAATTCACGAAACGATTCAGAGAGTTTTACTTGTAAATTACTGTCATCAGGAACTTTTCCAACTTTGGTTTGCAAAGCAAGTTCAAGAGAATGACAATGTTTCTGAAGAAAATCATATCGGTGTTGAAGAATCGTGAACTCTTTTTGATTAACATTTGTTGAAGGCTCACTGTCGCGACATTCACTTTCTAATTGAGCTCGTAGCTGTTCGATTGTTTGTTGCAGTTCATTGTAAGCTTTATCATACGAGAGTTTGTCATCCTTACATTCATCACATTTTTTGACATATTTATTCCAAAGATCGGTTAATTCGTTGTCCTTTTTGATGACATAAGACTCCATTTTCTCTTTCGTACGATCAAGCTCATTTTGGAGGGTTTCATTGTCTGACATAGAGATGTTTACCGCAACGGGGTTACTATCAACACAATCACCACTGTCACTTGCTTTCGAGAGACATGCAAGGTCGCTTTCCAAAACTTTAATTCTATCAAGAGATTCATCAGCCTCCTTCGCCAAAGATTTAAAGTCTTCAACAAATTTGGCTAGTTCTTTTAGAAAAGCGTTCTCAAGATTGCCTATCCTCGCATCAACTTGATTAATAATCGGATTGATTTCAGTATGAAGCACTTTTTGTAACTCGACATGAACGGGTGATGTAAAGTTTCCTCCAGTCATTTTGGCGTTAACAACCCGTTTGAGAATGACAAAATTATCTTTGAGCTCGTTAAGAAATCGTCGTGCAACACTCGGTTTAGGAGGATCCTCTGTCAATTCCTCACTAGGTAGCAAAAGCAATTCGGTACTAGTTTTAGATCGAACAAAAACCGTTGGAGGATTAACTTTTGGATAGTAAACAGGTGTCACTTCTTTATCAAGCTTTTTCATTCTTAAACGAGTTTCTTCAGCAAGTTCAGTAGTTTCCTCAGAATCATGCACACTAGGAGGATCATGCTCATCAGACAGGAGCACACTACCATTATATAGAGTTTGATTTGTGGCCTGAACCTGCTTAAGATATTCTGGATTGGGAGGAAGAGGACAACCTAAAGCCATTTTGTAACGGGTGTAATTTATCTCATTCACTTTAGGTGCGAGCATATTTATCGTCTGCATAGATTGTCCACGTTTTACCAAAAGGTTGTCTAAGTCCCTAATCCTATCCTGAGCATTGCAAAAATCCTCAAGAAGCCCATCTTCTCGAATTTTGAAATCATGTTTCAGCTTTTTTATTTCTCCTTTTAAATCAGAAACGATAGATTTTTCAGTTGAAAGCTGTTTATTAAGAGAGGTGATTTCATCATTCAATTCGCTTATCTTTTTTGCACTACTTAAATGTAAGGCATTTAATTTCTTAGTGGTGCATTTTTCTTGATAAACCGATGTAGCATGAGCTTGTTCAAGTTCCTTGATTTTAGCATGATGAATCTCAAAACTTTTCTCCCGTTCCTTATATCCCGTAAGCTCAGTGGTCAATTTGGCATTAGTTTCTCTAAACTTATTATTAACCACATTCGCATGAGCAACATCCTTTGCAAGCTTATCAAATAATGATTTATAATACGCATGCGTCTCGTCAGGAAGGGTTGTAGGTTGCGCTACTTGATCCCCACTAAGGTCCACACTAGGTGCATGAGAAATAATATTGCTATTATTCGTTTGAACCCCGTGTGTCTCAGTGGAAGGCTCAAGTGACTCAGTATACTCTTCCTCCTGATTAGACATATTATACAACTCATTAGCATTGAGACGTGGGTGTACCTCAGAGGAACCGTCTGAATCATACACAGGAGCTCTGTCAAGTTGAACTACCGATGTGGATGATTGCTGCGAATTAGCCATCAAGATGGAGTTGGGAGTCACCTCTTCTGCCTCATCATATGCTGCTGCAGATGCCATGAGATCAAACTCTTCAGCTAGAAGTGGAATTCCTGCTTCTTCCTTTTGTGCTATAAGAAGCTGAGATTGGAGATGGGCAACATTCCTCTTCTTTCTTACATGGCTATCACGATGCTCAAAATCCGCAGCATCATTGTCTTGTTGATAAGTCATAGTAGAAGTCGTGTGAAAGACAGGATCTCAATTCGTAGAAAGCGTGAGTTGTAGTGTCAACAAAAACAAACTTTGCCAAAATTTTCCAGCCCGACAAAAAAATTCCTCAGTCCGACAAAACGGTAAGCCGAAAAAAATTTGAATCTCTAAGTTTTGAAATCGAGTTAGAAATAGCCAATAACTAGTAGGGAAAAAGTTTGAAAAAATGAACTTTTTAATGAAAAATAAAACCTAAAAAATTTGAAATTTGGCCTAAAAATTTGAATTTTTGTCCGAAAATTTGAATTTTTGGTCGAAATTTTTTTCGCATAGCCAAAATTTGAAATTGAAGCTTAAATGGCCTAAAAATGGTCTAGGAAAATTTAAATTTTACTATGGTTTTCCCGCCAAAAAACTCTTTTTTTTTTTTTTTTTTTTTTTTTTTTTTTTTTTTTTAATCTTCGTGTAAACTATGTTCCGAGACTAGTCTAGATAGTGGCTAAGTCTAAAAATTACTCAAACAAAATTTCCATCGGAATGTTGATCGGAATGATCCATCGGAATGTCCCTCTATCGGAATGTGCAGATCGGAATGTGTAGATCGAAATCCTAGATCGGAATGTGTAGATCGGAAACCTAGATCGGAATGTGCTTCTATCGGAATGTCCTACTATCGGAATCCTAGATCGCAATGATGACCTGTCGGAATGCTTAGATCGAAATGTTCAGATCGGAATCTTCAGATCGGAATGTGGCTAAGATCAATTTGGCAGAGTAACGTCTCAAAGTTCCTTAAAAACCGTCGGAATCCCAGATCGCAAAGAACGATCGGAATGTCCAGATCGGAATAGGTATCGAAATCTTTAGATCGCAAAGTAAAACCCTTGGGTTATTGCGATCAAAACCGTACTTACCTTTCCCGAAATTGTAGCTATCGCAATAAGAGAACTTTCTTCCAACTTTTTAGGCAACGATTTTAGCAACTTTTAGGCAACAAATTTGTGTTTTTGAGCTAACCAAAATACCCACAACACGAATACTTGGAACAACAAAAAAAAAACACGATTTTTTTTTTTTTTTTTTTGAATCTTTAGTAAAAAAAAATCAAAAACCCACGGAATTAACAAGAAACAAGGACAACACCAAAGAGCTATCCACGAATCCCTTGGCGAATGATACCACTTGTTAGTACTAATCACACGACTTATAGAATAAGAAATATAGATGATTAAGATCAAGATTAAAACTAAGAATGGAATATTAGATTAGATGAAGAAGAACTAGAAAGATACAAGGTAGATGATTCTAGTGAGAGAAACTAAGGAGAGTTTCTCTCTCTAAAACAAGAAGAAGAGAAAAGATACAATGGGAGACACACACACAAATGAGGATGGTTATGCCTTTTATACTAAGGCTTACATGAATAGGAGGCCTTCCTCATTTGTGTGTTCGGGACTAATTCCCGTTTCATGCATAATAATGACATAGAACTCTCGACACTGTTGAATAGCATTTTCCACGAGCTTCGCAATGGTATATTATATGACCATCACTTTAAATACTTCTAACATAAATAAAAATAAAAATAATTTTTTTTTGTCTTCTTATATTTTTATAAAACTGAGTTAAAAGGAATTTAAAAATAAAATAAAAACTAACAAAGTTTAATAAAGATCTAAAAAAACTAATTAATTAAAACAGCCAAATAAAGAGTTAACTATATTAATTAATGCGAAGGAAATCAAACACAAAAAGATGTCTAGACTACTGGTAAGGACGTTGGTCTTGTGTGCGAGGGGTCGAGGGTTTGAATCCCACCCCAGACCAAATATTAGCTATTTTATATTTTTTTTTTAGATATTGTGGAAGTTTCAAACACAGATCAGTTGAATCTGTGTAATATCAGCAAATGGATAAACCCAAATAAGCTATAGCAGTTATATAAGCAATAGAACAGTACAAACCAATTAAGTAATGCAGTTATAAGACTAAACAAATAAGCCTCTAAAACATTAACCAAATAAGCAAATAATCAAATGAAAACATAAATACTACTGAAACTAAGACAAATAAGCTACTCAAATCAAATAAAGCAAAACTGAATAAGCATATTTAACCAGTAAATCAAAATAAGCATAAGCATAAGCAATAATCAGTTTTGAAACTAAAAACCCAAATAATCAGATTCGAACAAACCAAAATAAGCTAGATGATATAACTGGACTTAAGCAATTTATAAAACCAAATAAACAGATATCAGTTCTAAAAGATATAAACTAAAAAGGCAAATAAGTAGTTTAAAAAAAACAAATAAGCTAGAACATTAAAAGCTAAAACTGAAAAAGCAAATCCAAAACTATATCTTATTAATCTGACTAAATCTCAAACTACAAAAACCAAATAAACTAAAAAGCAGATAACATCAAAATACAAGCAGATAAAAAAAATTAAACTAGAACTTATAAAAATTAAAAGAGATTAGAAGGAACCTAGTGACGAATCCTTTGAGCCGTAGACGAGGCGCTGTGCCGTCTAGTCGAATCGAACACCTCCGTCTTTCACCCAAACATCATCATCACTTATCTCTCGGATCAAACAATCGAACCGAACAAATAAAGCTTCTTCGAACCAAATAGCCAAACGAACCGAACTATTCTAACATTAACTATTTGATCTTCCCAGTGGGGGAAAAATCTTTCTCACTTTCCTTTATATATTTTTTTATTTCTATATATATATATATATATATATATATATATATATATATATATATATATATATATATATATATATATATATATATATATATATATAGATATATATATATATATATATATATATATATATATATATATATATATATATTTTATATTTATAAACTCACGAACAGTAAATAAACATTCAAAGATTGATAATTATATTAATCACAAACAACTCGAATTACTCAAACAGTAATATAAAAATTGGATTAAAGCAGATTATAAAATCAAACTTGTAAATAACCAAACAGTGATGACTATGAATCGAAAATTAAAGGAGACAAGAATAATTAAAATTTAACTTTTCATTAATTAAAATTAAAAATTACATTTGCTGGAAATTTAAAGAAATACAAATTTAAATCTAAACTAATGACTGAAAATTAAAAATAAGAAAAGTGTTCCTCAATTACATGTGAAAGGGGGTTTTTATAGGAGAAACCCTCAAACCTTCTTCTTAGCTTCATCAATAAGCAAATCATCCAGGCCCTTCAATCCTTCATTCTTCTTTCTCACTCTTCTCTTGATCAAACGGCTGAAAATGATCCATGACACGGATTGCCAACATGGTGTGATATGATTGGATGGATTGGTATTGACAGGGTGTCATAACCAATCAAAATAAAGCACTAGGCCACGTAGGATCAAAAGAGAGGACCACAGGAAGTGCTTGATGCGATTTTCTTGGGGATTTATTTGTGGATTCGTGTGAATTAATCATATATGTAAAAACCCCCAATTTTTACTAAGTATTTTTGGTGTATTTGGATTAGGGTTTGTGGGTAAAAAGGGTAAAGATGGGAGGCTGTGTAAAAACAGGAGAGGAAGAAAGAGAGATGGGAACATTGTTATTAACGTAAAATATGGGAAAGGGTAAAAATAAGTTTATTTATTTGAGGTTGAAACGTGTATGTATACACGTGGGTGAGGGAAGAGTAAAAGGGTTTATTAATTGTGTGTGGGTAAGGTTCGGATGTGGGTAGGGTGCACTGGGATGGAGTTTGACCGGATAAGCAAAACAAAGTGAAACTTTTCACTTGGTAATTTCACCCAAATTGTTTTAAAGACTAGATGGGCTTTGGCCCAAACTTCACATGTTGTATTCTTTTTGCAAAATGGACATTTGCCAAATTAATCCGTCCCATTATATCATAAATGGGCTTGGGCCCAATCCGTTTATTTGATAAAAGATAATGGTAATTGGGCTTTTAGGCCCAATACCCAAATGTGGGACCCACAAGCTCGAATATCTTCAAAAAAAATTAAATCCACTTAAAACGAACTCGATTTCGGCTTTCTCGTTTATTTTCCTCAAACTCGTGTCGGTTTAGCCGGTTTTTGTGAACTTGGGCACACTTTTGGTCTTTTGACATTGCCTTTGTCTCTATTTGGATTTTTCTTCATCATTTGGCCATGAAATCTCGTGTTTTCTCTTCTTTTGATCATTTGTACCTATTTTAACACAAGAACACAAAACCACGCGTTATTCCGACTTTTACGATATAAAACACATGATTAGGTCTTGTTTTTCCTTGATTTTAGTGGCAAAAGGATAAGTATTTACACACTTATTAAATCCCCTACACTTGACCATTGCAATGACCCCATGCAATGCATTATTTAAAGCGTAAAGTTACATTTTTCTCATTATTAATCCATCTCGGCCTTTATTAAGATACACTAATACTATGACGAAAAGATAAAAACTTTAAAGGAAACAAAAGTTATAACAATTTATTAACTTGGAAATTATTCATTGGAAGAAACTCGTAAAGAAATCTAAGACTTGAATTAGGGCTTTGGTGTCATGAATATTAATCACCCTCAAGTTTCACGTTCCCCATACCAAGCTTAAAAACGAGATCATTGTTTACCATAAGTTAGCACAACAAACACTTACTCATGTGGTTTAATTAATCACTTAGACCCCCTTATTCCTACGGTGTATCTCTTGTATTTTATTTTTGTCTTGAATGATCACGAGGATGCATTTTTGACTTATTTCGATAATTTATTAAGACCGAAAATAAAGTGGGACGATTTAATCAATAGTTAGCTAAAGGACAAAATCTTTTAAAATTGCTTCTCGAAACCTCATAAAGTTCATATCTTGGCATAACTCGTTTCACGATTTGAGACCTTTCTCGGACCGATATTTGGCTTGTACTTCAAACTTCAAATCTTAAGAGACGATCTCGAAATTATGGTCTTCTCTTCATTTTGGTATACATCTTCATTAGGAGTGAAAGATGCTTCAAACGTTGACCACGACTTCTTCATTTATCCTCTTCTTTATTTAGGATTTCGATATACAACGATCCGCCTCCTTTTCGGACTTGGATCTATTTATCCTCATACCTTGTTAGGGTCTTTTTGGATAGACTTCTCCATGATCTTTAGGGGAGTAATTGCTTCTCGTCGTGTGTCTTGATCCATCATATTGATTTGGATTAATGATCTTCACAATCTCTTAGGATCTTTAGCAAAAAAAAATGAATCCTCATGCCTTGTGAGGGCCTTTTGGATAAGCCAATCTTCGCGTCCCGCTTCAATAAGTTATGCCTTGGCTATGAACTCTAATTAATCCCGAGCAACTTTTAAACGATCTTGTGCTAGAAGTACAACCTTATTTATTGCAAATATATTTATTAACAAGCGATGGGAGAAAAAGCTCATAACTAACTCACATAAGTTAATGAAAAAATACGAAACTTATAATTAACTATATCATCTCTCGTTCTCCACAATTTAAAATCTCAAGGAATGAGACTCGTGGATGCTTAGCCTAATAAACCAATTATGGTCCATATGGTTAAGGATACTAGCTAGAGTAAACTTGGATAAGTAAACTCGGGTTGAGTCAAAATATGCACGACGGGCCTAATATATCAAAGATATCTAAACTTGTTAAAACCATTTTATTTATTTATTTATTTTTAACTTTATTCTTGAAATGGAGATTATAAATAAGATGTGATGACAAAATAAAGAAAATAAAAGAAAATACTACAAGGCCAAAATAGATCAAAAATTTGAAAAACGTTGAAAATTTTTAAAAATTTTCCGTTTAAATGGGGTCAAATTCATGGAAAAGTCCACTAAAATTTCGATAGAAATCCCCCTACACTTAATATAAACATTGTCCTCAATGTTTAAGCATGTGGGAGAATAAACTCCCCTACACTTAGGACATTGAGTACGTTGTTTAAAATCGAGCTAAGGAAGGGACAACTAAAGTGATTAAATTTATTCGTTTTATTTATATACAAGATTAAATCACAATAGCAAAAACTTATCGAAGGAACCGGGTACACGGGAAACACGGGAACACTGGTCTCGTCAAAAGTACCAAAAGTGGATCATTAAGCACATGTCCCTGCACACTCACAACACACAAAACAAACAACCTACACGGATCCCCCTACACTGATTGGTGAAAATGGGTGAAAAAGGGTGGAAAAGGTAAAAATCTAACCTAGTTAAACGATGCTTGATTTTTCATCACGAGTCTCTAGCTCGACTCGATTTCCCGAATATCATCATTCAAATGGGAAAATCATGGAAAACCGAGATTTCCAAGGGAGGAAAATCTCTCCATGATAGAGGTGAAACAAAGTCATACAAGGCATACCCCATGAAAAATCCACCCGGGTCAAACACATAATTTCCATCACAAAAGGAAATAAACCCCGAGGTGGTACGCAAGTCAATGAAAAGTGGGGTATCCTTAGGCAACGATCTCTTCAAAGGAAGGATAAGGTGATTTGGAGATGATAGCACAAAAGTCTCTATGCCGGGATCAAATACCGATTCCTTAACGGGAAAATAGCAAGAGGTAGTTACATTTAAGCTCAAAATATCATCAAAATCCATAGTGGAAAAGTCATCCTCCTCCAAACTCGATGTGAAAACATAAGTATCGTCGGAGTCATAGGAAAACTCTTCATCATGAGGAAAATAGGTATTTAGAAAGATATCTAAATCCTCCTCAAATGGAATAACCTCTAAATTAGGTATGATCTCTAAAAGTGGAGGATCCTCCTCAATAGTCATGACTTCTAAAATTGGAGTATAGAAGTCAAAGGGAGTCTCAATGGAAGAATCACTCATCGAGATATGAGGTGCATTAAGATCATGGGGTGGGTCATCAAATTTGATGAGATCACTTAAAGAAGTGTCATCATCGTAGGTATCAAAGATTGGTGAATCATAAATGGGTGGGTCGAAAGTGGGTGGGTCAAAAGACGAGTCGTCTAAGCCGAAGATAGTGTGATCACTTGAAGAAGTGTCATCACTATCGGTGTCATAAATAGGAGTATCAAAAATTTGAGGCTCTAAGGGATGGGATGAGTTTATCACAAAATCATTTTTATTAGATTTTTCAATTCCAAAAGGATTAATAAAAATCTCGTTATCATTATAATTAAGAACATCAATCATATTGACCGACTCTTTTTCATTTGATTTAGTTGTGATTTTTCCCATTTTAAAAACTTGTTGTTCATCCCGAACCCTAAGAATTAACTCCCCTTCGGCTACGTCAACTAAGGCTCTTCCGGATCGTAAGAATGGTCTACCAAGTATTAAAGGAATACGAGGATCCATCTCATAGTCGACGACGACAAAGTCCACGGGAAAAGTAAATGTACCAACTCGAACAAAAACATCTTCGGCAATACCAACAGGGTATGCGAGAGTTCGATTAGCTAATTCGAGAGTCATATGAGTCGGTACAAGGTCGGGTAATGACAATTGTTTCCAAACCGAAAGTGGCATAAGATTGATGCTAGCGCCGAGATCCGCTAAAGCCATACAATCATCGATTTGAGGAAACGAGCAAGGTAACACGAATCGTCCGGGATCTCCTAGCTTTTCGGGAAGCTCTTTGAGAAGAACCGCGGAACAATTCTCATTTAAACGAGTGTTCACGAGCTCAACCATTTTTTCTTTCTTATTAAGCAAATCTTTAAACATTTTCACAAATTTTGGCATTTGAGCAAGTGCTTCAATAAGGCTAACATTAACATTGACGTTGGAAATCATCTTCAAAAAGTTAGAGACATGAACGTCATCTTTGGTGAGCACTTTAGCCTTGCCTAACCTAGATGGATAAGGAATATTAGGCTTAGACTTAGAAGGTTGAGAAGGAGAAGGACTCGCTTCTTGAACAACCGTAGGAATAGGCTCTTTAGGCAATGGAGGACTAGAACTAGGAGTGGTAGTGGGAGGAATCACCGGAGGGGGAGTAGGATTACTCATTATGACCTCCGGGCCTTGTCTCTCCTTTATTGGCGAAGAGATGGAAGGTCCCACTAAAGTGGCTCCACTTCGAGTATTGATAACACTCACATTAGCACGAGGTTAATCTCGGTATTGGATGGTAAGGCTCCTTGGGGTCTAAGGGCTTGCAACATAGTCAAAAATTTCTTATCGGTCGATTCTTGCATCTCTTTCATCATTCGCTCATGGTCGGTCAATTTTTGTAGAACCAAGTCCATTTGAGAATTATGCATGTTCATTTGATTAAACCCTTGATTAGGAAGACCTTGATTAGAAAAACCTTGGTTTTGATATTGAGGTTGAAAACCGTTGTTATTATAAAAACCTTGGTTATTATTTTGAAACCCTTGATTTTGACCATTAAAATTCCCTTGATTAGCATTCCCTTGAAAATTACCCATTTGAGGACCTTGGTTCCTATTTTGGTTTTGGGTATTTTGGGCGGGTGGGGGTGGTCTTTGAGGTGCTACAAAACCCGGGGGAGCCAAATAATCAGTACTATTGTAAGACAAATGGTTAACATCAACATTAGGTTTAAATGGAACCCTCTCATTAGCATTAAAAGCACAAACTTGTTGTTGTTGATTATTGTAAACCTTGTCACAATTGAAATATGAATGTGGTCCACCACAAGTCTCACACGTTTCACTATTATCTTTCACGGCATGCACATGTGTAGTGAGGGCGTCGATTTTTAGTGCAAGGTGTTTCACAATTGAAGTAAGCTCCTTAATTGGATTATTCACCTCATTATTACTAGTACTAGCACTTGCCATAGTAGCCCTAACACTCTTGGTTTGCACTTTTGCCTTGTTCTCAATAATGACCCAAGCCTCGTTCATGGTTTTCACAAGAATATTGCCCCCCGCGGCACTATTAAGTGAGTCTTGGTCATTTAGAGTCAAACCATTGTAAAACGTATTAATTTGATGCACTTTAGTGAAACCGTGTTGTGGACATTTTCTCAAAAGTTCTTTAAATCGATCCCAAGACTCACTAAAAGTTTCCCCATATTGTTGTTCAAAGGTGATGATCTCATTTCTTAAAGAAGTGGTCCGTGATGGTGGGAAAAAGTAATTAATGAACTTGGTCTCTAAATCGATCCATGTTGTAATACTTTGGGGTGGTTCCTTATCAAGCCAAATCCGGGCTTGTCCCTCGAGGGAAAAAGGAAAAAGTTGTAGGCGAACGGCCTCTTGTGGCACCCCATTGTATTTGACGGTATTTGCTAATTGGATGAACCGTTTGATATGAGCGTGTGGGTCATCATTAGTACGGCCTAAAAATGGTGTAGCGGAAACCATTTGAATAAAATCCGGTTTAAGTTCAAAATGATTAGCTCCAATGGTCGGCACCACGATCGCGTCATCGTTTCCTTCAACGTGAGATTGAAGAATCTCAATCATTGGTCGATTATCCATTGCCATCGTTATGTCGAAAGCTCGATTCTCGGGATCGGCTTGAATGACGGTCTTTTTGTTTTTCTTCTTCTTCTTCTTTTTGGAAGAATTGGAAGAGTTTGGTACACCAATCGGTATGTATGTATGCGCGCGAGTGCGCATACAATTAAAACTTGGAATGAGGTAGGTGACCTCGGTCGACTTTGAGAGGAAAAGGATTTTCCCTCTCGAGATGCAATAGTAAAAAGCTACAAAAATATATACTTAAATACTTATTGAGTCGGCAAACCAATAATCGGTCGTCCCTCTCAATATACGCACAAGCAAGCGGGGAAACGAGGTGGCACAAAGCACTTAAAAACCTTTTTCCTTAGACGGCCTTTTATAGCGCGTCGCCTTATACCCACCTTATAGTTTGTATAAATCGAGTTCAAACGTCTTACTATTATTTATCAATTTTGCCTTTTTATTTCGTTATGGATGCGAATACAATAGTTAGGTGATGAATTCCCAACTAAGGCTTATTTGAAAAGTAGGTAAGTTATTGTGCTACGTAATATACTATAGTAAAAGAAAAATCTTTTTGTATTTTTTAGAAAAATATATATTCACAAGAAAAATCGAAAGAAATCGAACTAAGAAAATTAACACTAATACGTAATACTTTTGGTGTAATACTTTTAGGAAAAAGTATTACTTTTGTATTTTTTTTAATTTTTTTGGTGCAATTCTTAGGAAAGAAATTGCTTTTGTGATTTTTTAATTTTTTTGTATTTTTAAGTTTTTGATTTTTTTTTTGGATTTTTGATTTTTGTTGCAAGAAAATTAACGTTCAAAGCGAACGGATCCCAAAATCCAAACGTCTTCACGAAAAATCGTCAATCGTACGAGCGAAGCGGCAGCGGCGCCATTTGAAACTAGGATTTTGTTTGTCAATTAAGTTCGTTTACCTCGATTCGACACGAATTTGATTGCCAATTAACGTTAGACTTAATTTTGTTTTTGGTGAAAAGTATTTTTGAAATTTAAAAACTAATTTAAAAACTATTTAATAATAGAGCTATTTAATCTAATAAAATCTATTTTGAAACTAATTTAAAGAAAATCTAATTTTAATAAAAATGTAAACTAATGAAAAACTTAATTTTATAAAACTTTAAATAAAAAAAGCTAAATTTTATAAAAAACCAATTTGACGAAAACTAATTTTTAAAGCTAAATAAAATAAAACTATTTTAAATAAAAGTAATTTTAAAACTAATTTAAAGATTGTAAAAGTAAATAAAAATAAAAATAATTTTTTTTTGTCTTCTTATATTTTTATAAAACTGAGTTAAAAGGAATTTAAAAATAAAATAAAAACTAACAAAGTTTAATAAAGATCTAAATAAACTAATTAATTAAAACTGCCAAATAAAGAGTTAACTATATTAGTTAATGCGAAGGAAATCAAACACAAAAAGATGTCTAGACTACTGGTAAGGACGTTGGTCTTGTGTGCAAGGGGTCGAGGGTTCGAATCCCACCCCAGACCAAATATTAGCTATTTTATATTTTTTTTAGATATTGTGGAAGTTTCAAACACAGATCAGTTGAATCTGTGTAATATCAGCAAATGGATAAACCCAAATAAGCTATAGCAGTTATATAAGCAAATGAACAGTACAAACCAATTAAGTAATGCAGTTATAAGACTAAACAAATAAGCCTCTAAAACATTAACCAAATAAGCAAATAATCAAATGAAAACATAAATACTACTGAAACTAAGACAAATAAGCTACTCAAATCAAATAAAGCAAATCTGAATAAGCATATTTAACCAGTAAATCAAAATAAGCATAAGCATAAGCAATAATCAGTTTTGAAACTAAAAACCCAAATAATCAGATTCGAACAAACCAAAATAAGCTAGATGATATAACTGGACTTAAGCATTTTATAAAACCAAATAAGCAGATATCAGTTCTAAAAGATATAAACTAAAAAGGCAAATAAGTAGTTTAAAAAAAACAAATAAGCTAGAACATTAAAAGCTAAAACTGAAAAAGCAAATCCAAAACTATATCTTATTAATCTGACTAAATCTCAAACTAAAAAAATCAAATAAACTAAAAAGCAGATAACATCAAAATACAAGCAGATAAAAAAATTAAACTAGAACTTATAAAAATTAAAAGAGATTAGAAGGAACCTAGTGACGAATCCTTTGAGCCGTAGACGAGGCGCTGAGCCGTCTAGTCGAATCGAACACCTCCGTCTTTCACCCAAACATCATCATCACTTATCTCTCGGATCAAACAATCGAACCGAACAAATAAAGCTTCTTCGAACCAAATATCCAAACGAACCGAACTATTCTAACATTAACTATTTGATCTTCCCAGTGGGGGAAAAATCTTTCTCACTTTCCTTTATATATTTTTTTTATTTCTATATACATATATATATATATATATATATATATATATATATTTTATATTTATAAACTCACGAACAGTAAATAAACATTCAAAGATTGATAATTATATTAATCACAAACAACTCGAATTACTCAAACAGTAATATAAAAATTAGATTAAAGCAGATTATAAAATTAAACTTGTAAATAACCAAACAGTGATGACTATGAATCGAAAATTAAAGGAGACAAGAATAATTAAAATTTAACTTTTCATTAATTAAAACTAAAAGTTACATTTGCTGGAAATTTAAAGAAATAAAAATTTAAATCTAAACTAATGACTGAAAATTAAAAATAAGAAAAGTGCTCCTCAATTACATGTGAAAGGGGGTTTTTATAGGAGAAACCCTCAAACCTTCTTCTTAGCTTCATCAATAAGCAAATCATCCAGGCCCTTCAATCCTTCATTCTTCTTTCTCTCTCTTCTCTTCACTTGATCAAACGGCTGAAAATGATTCATGACACGGATTGCCAACATGGTGTGATATGATTGGATGGATTGGTATTGACAGGGTGTCATAACCAATCAAAATAAAGCACTAGGCCACGTAGGATCAAGAGAGAGGACCACAGGAAGTGCTTGATGCGATTTTCTTGGGGATTTATTTGTGGATTCGTGTGAATTAATCATATATGTAAAAACCCCCAATTTTTAATAAGTATTTTTGGTGTATTTGGATTAGGGTTTGTGGGTAAAAAGGGTGAAGATGGGAGGCTGTGTAAAAACAGGAGAGGAAGAAAGAGAGATGGGAACATTGTTATTAACGAAAAATATGGGAAAGGGTAAAAATAAGTTTATTTATTTGAGGTTGAAACGTGTATGTATACACGTGGGTGATGGAAGAGTAAAAGGGTTTATTAATTTTGTGTGGGTAAGGTTCGGATGTGGGTAGGGTGCACTGGGATGGAGTTTGACCGGATAAGCAAAACAAAGTGAAACTTTTCACTTGGTAATTTCACCCGAATTGTTTTAAAGACTAGATGGGCTTTGGCCCAAACTTCACATGTTGTATTCTTTTTGCAAAATGGACATTTGCCAAATTAATCCGTCCCATTATATCATAAATGGGCTTGGGCCCAATCTGTTTATTTGATAAAAGATAATGGTAATTGGGCTTTTAGGCCCAATACCCAAATGTGGGACCCACAAGCTCGAATATCTTCAAAAAAATTTAAATCCACTTAAAACGAACTCGATTTCGGCTTTCTCGTTTATTTTCCTCAAATTCGTGTCGGTTTAGCCGGTTTTTGTGAACTTGGGCACACTTTTGGTCTTTTGACATTGTCTTCGTCTCTATTTGGATTTTTCTTCAACATTTGGCCATGAAATCCCGTGTTTTCTCTTCTTTTGATCATTTGTACCTATTTTAACACAAGAACACAAAACCACGCGTAATTCCGACTTTTACGATATAAAACACATGATTAGGTCTTGTTTTTCCTTGATTTTAGTGGCAAAAGGATAAGTGTTTACACACTTATTAGCCCTTATCCTCAACAAAAGAAGAGAAATCTTCTTACACTTGAGTGGATTTTTCAAGACATTCAAAGTCTATGAACTTAAGTTCATGCTTTAGATAAACTTTTTCGCCAAAAAGAATTAGAGTTTTTCAAAAAGCGTTGCACACAATTTTTTCAAGAATTTCTCAATGATTATTAAAAATCTTTCAAAAATTATGTGTTCAACAACTCCTATCCTCAAAAAGTGAAATGTGGATCACATACTCACAATGACAATTCAATTGGATCAATTTTTGAGGGGGAGCGTTCCATTTCATGCTAAGTTTGACACATTTTTCTCCCGAAAGTTTTCAAGACTATTTTTCAGAATATATTTTAATCAAATTTGGTATCTCTAATATCAAACGATTTCATATATTAGAGATAGGGGGAGAAAATGTGATTAAAATGTGATCTAAAGACTCAAGCACTCATGGTTACGATCAAATACCCACAACATCTTTAATCCACGACGTTATTTGTGTCAAAAGGGTGGTTAGGTTTAAGTCCTATGATCCAACCAGAACCCGGAGGGATCTTCCCAGGGACGATCCAATAGATTATTAGAAGTCCTTAGGAAAGATGGAGTAGAAAGTGAACGTAGCTGAATGCAGAATAAGTACTAAAGCTAGCACTGGAACAATCACAACAAGGTGTTAGTAATGCTGTCTTGGTAAGCATTGAAGGGGTTGAAGAATGAAAAAGAAATGTAAGGATAAAGGGTATAAAGAAATTAGCCCTCCATACAACTTAGGCAGAAACCGGGTCAACACATCATGAAGACAAAGCATCATGGACCCAGTGATGTAATGCACAACCCCTCCCCAGCTGACTGAGACTTCTCTCAAAAGAAGTTTGTTTTATTGTCACGGAGATCAACATGAATTCTATTGACTTTCTCACTCCGAGATAGTTGATATTGAATAGGTGGCATCTGCTCCAGCCTCTGACCACTAAAAGTGCACAAACTGAGTCTAGAGCCAAGAGATCGATCAAATCTTGTTAAGACACACGAATGACGATCAAGAGAGCCCTACACTATATCCTTGCGATATTGCTAGAACACTCAGAGTGATACTACTTAGTATTCACAATGATGAGTGGAAATCCTTCCAGTGTTAACATCTAACAGCACTACGGTAGGTCATGTGTAAGATTCTTTTAGAATTGAACATGTGTAAACTGAAAAGCAAAAGTGGTTTGATTCTAAATTGATTCAAAATCGTTTTAGGTTTCTACGCAATATCTTTATGGTCTTTCCAGAACATTCAGAGTGATATTCGTTAATATTCACAATGACGAATGGAAATCCTTCTAGCGTCAACATCAAACAGCGCTACGGTAGGTAACTTGCGAGATTCTTATGAATCAAGCTTGTGTCAACTGGAAAGCAACAATGGTAAGATTCTTAATGAATCAAACTTGTTCCAGGAATCTGAATTGACGACTTTAATCAAGCGGATATTTATCAAATTGATTTACTCTTTATGTTCGCAGTCTTACTTTGAGATGATCGAGTAAAGAGAACGGCTAGTATAGCCGTGAAACCCTGTCAAGGAGGTTCTTAATTGAATCTACCTAATCACAGATACGATATTTAATATCGTTAACGGTCTTCACCGACCGAAGGTAAAACGCTACTGATTTAGGACGAATGTCAAAGCCTTCAGTCCGTGTCTAAGTTTTATCTCGAAAAGGTGGCATTACGGTGTACTCAGCAAAGTCGAAGATACAAAACCACATTCTCATACCCAAAGACATTCAACAATCAAGAAAGATAAAGACTTCTGCAACTCTGATGATCATAATATTCCTTAACAACTAAAGTAGAGGAATGGCCTCTATTCAAAGGAGATTGTTAGCAAGCTTTCAAGATAGTGCAAAGTATGAGCATGTGGATAAAGACACAAGATCGCAAGATGGCAAAGACGAGTCAAGAATGATTTGAAGATCTCAAGATAAAAGACAAAGTTGAAAGACAATGACAAAGGCTCAAAGATCACAGCATGAAGGAACAAGACTACTATTACACGTTCAAGACTCATTTATGACGAAATTCGTAATCTCCATTGATCTCCAATTATCAAAAAGGAATGACCTCACATTGGGGGAGATTGTTAGCCTCAAAATATTGAGTCAAACAAGAATGTTCGATCATAGGTTTATATTGTAACAATTAGTAGAACGTTGTAATAGTTAGTTAAAATAGTCGTGACTTTACGGGCTTGATGGCTAGCTTAAAAGGCCTTTTTCAAGGTACTAAGCATTTATTCAAGCCTGTCCCAATCAAACTATAGCCCATTAAGCCACATGTAGGCAAAGGCTATAAATACCCTTCTTAGCATGTTAGGAAGAGTGTTGGTTGTCTCATTTTCTAATCTAATCTCACAAAAGTTTCACACACACACTTCTCTCTGCTTTCTCTCACTACTTTCTCTCTCTAGAAACCTTCCATCTTTTATCTACCTTTCTTTCTTCTCTATTCGTGTAGAATCACAAATATAAGGGACAACAAACAAGAACAACTTTAACACTGACAGGAATGTTTCCAACGCTGTTAGACCAGGTAATAACAAGTACTTGTAGCCAAAGGGAAAGGGGTCTAAGGCTTCATCTAGTTTGACATGGAGACCCAAACATGACCAAAACCCTAATTCTGATGGGATTTCTATGACATGAACAGATTTCATTATATTTCAAAGGTCGTAACTAAACCAATTAGGGTTAACTGGGTGTTCAATCCTCAAAGGGATGAACAAGGGATTGTTATAAGGACTAAATTTGTTCTTGTTGAACAACCAAATGAATTAAAGTCTGCTCAGGCTTGGGTTCCCAAAGAAAACTAATTTGTTTTCTTTATGTGCAGGGCATTCAAAAGAAGGTAAATGATTATGGATATTGGGATAGTGGATGCTCTAGGCACATGACGGGGAAGGAAGATTATTTGACTAACTTTACCCTCATTAAAGATGGTGACAAAGTGTACTTTGGAGGAGGATATGGAACAATTTCTGGCAAAGGCACTCTTATCACCAATAATTTGCGTTTTGAAAACGCATTTCTGGTAAAAGAACTTGATTATAATCTGTTTAGTGTATCACAAGTGTGTGATAACAAAAATAAGGTTCTTTTCACTGATACTGAATGCTTTGTGTTAAACAAAGACTTTAAGATACCTGATGAGAAGTTTATTGATTATATAACACCTAGGCATAAGGACATTTATAATGTAAATCTTAATGGAATTAGGATGAATAATAATTTGTCATGTCTATATGCTAAGGCTTCAGTTGATGAAAGTAATCTTTGGCACAGAAGGTTAGGGCACATAAACTTTAAGAACATAAACAGACTTGTAAGACATGGTTTAGTTGATGGTTTGCCTGAAAAGGCTTTCCACAATGATCATTCTTGTGTTGCATGCCTTAAAGGCAAACAACACGAAGTCTCCTTTAAGTCTAAACTTGTGCACTCTAGTTCTAAACCACTTCACTTGCTACATATGGACTTATTTGGCCCAACTAATATAGAAAGTTTAAATGGTAAATCCTTTTGTTTTGTCATAACTGATGATTTTTCTAGATTTACTTGGACTTTCTTTTTGGCCTTAAAAAGTGAAACTACCATAGTCTTGATTAACTTTATTACCCAAATTGAAAAGAAAACAGGGAATGAGGTAAAAATACTTAGAAGTGATAATGGTGGTGAGTTTAGAAACAAATTATTAGATGACTTCTGTGTCAATAAAGGGATTACTAGGCAGTTTAGCATAGCTAGAACCCCACAACAGAATGTGGTGGCTGAAAGGAAGAATAGAACACTCATAAAAGCAGCTAGGACAATGTTGGTTGATGCTCATTTTCCCATTGCTTTTTGGGCTGAGGTTATGAATACAGTCTGTTATGTTTAGAATAGGGCATTGATCAACAAAATCCATAATAAGACACCTTATGAGCTATTTTGGAATAGGAAACCTAATATTGGTTTTCTTAAACCCTTTGGATGTCATGTAGTGATTTTGGATACTAGTGATGCCTTAGGGAAGTTTAGTGCTAAAGGTGATGAAGGCTATTTTATGGGCTATTCAGTGTAGAGTAAAGGATATAGAGTTTACATTAAGAAAGAAAAACGTATACTTGAAAAGGTACATGTTAAGTTTTTAGAAAGTAAACCTAGTGATCCTGAGAGTGTACCAAATTGGTTCTTTGATTTAGAACCTTTGTCTAGAACCTTGAATTATATGCTTGTTACTAATCCAGACATTGTGAAAGAGGATTCAAATGTTGTGGAAGAACCTATTGTTGCAATTTTAGGTAAACAGGTTGACAAGGAAGTAGGATCACATGCAGTCAAATCAGCTCCTATACTTGAGTATGTTACCATTCCTATATGGACAGATGGATTTGCTGCTGCTGCTGCTGCTGGAAAGGAAAAAGATGGTCCACAAGAAGAGACAATTGATGAAAACATGCATGAATCTTCAAGCGTTGATAAAGGTGATTCCGACGCTGACAGGCCAAATTCAGGCGTTGATAGCTCGAACGTTGACAGGACAAATTCAGGCGTTGACAACCCTTTTGACCATTTATTCTCTTCCAATACTTTTGAACAAGGTGAACCTTCCATAGTTCATGAAGAGGTTCATTCTGGTGATGATAGAGGAGAATATGAAGATGATATTGGCAACATGGAGACTGAAATGGAAGACAACACACTTATTGAAGGAGGAACACTTATATCTACTATCATAAATCATCCTCCTTCTCTAATCATTGGTGATGTGTTGTCTCCTGATCAAACAAGAAGGTCTCATCAGAATCAAGGAGGTTTAATTGCCAATATCCACAAGAAGGTTGATATCCCTCTTGTACAGGCATGTTTGTTTTCTTGTTTTCTGTCACAACAGGAACCTAAGAAGATTTTTGATGCTCTCAAAGAACCAAGTTGGGTGGAAGCAATGCAGGATGAGCTTCACCAATTTTCTATTCAAGATGTTTGGAAGTTAGTGGATTGTCCTAGATATGTAAGACCTATATGGACAAGATGGGTTCTTAGAAACAAGAAGGATGAAAGAGGGATTGCGATCAGAAACAAGGCACGTTTAGTTGCTCAAGGCTATACACAAGAGGAAGGGATAGACTATGAAGAGGTTTTTGCACCTGTTGCAAGGATTGAAGCAATAAGGATTTTCCTAGCCTATGCTTCTTGCATGGGCTTCACATTTTATCAAATGGATGTGAAGAGTGCTTTTCTTTATGGCACAATTGCAGAGGAGGTTTATGTAATGCATCCTCCTGGTTTTGAAGATTCAGAACATCCAGACAAAGTGTATAGGGTGAAGAAAGCAATGTATGGACTTCATCAAGCCCCAAGAGCATGGTATGGAACATTGTCTACTTATCTGGTGGAAAATAGTTTTAAGAGGGGCACCATAGATCAGACATTATTTACCAAGAAGATTGGTAAGGACTTTCTACTTGTTTAGGTCTATGTGGATGATATCATATTTGGCTCTTCAAGTCCAAAGATGAGTGAAGACTTTACCAAGCTCATGATAGACAAATTCAAGATGAGTGCAATGGGGAGAGATGAACTTCTTTCTAGGTTTACAAGTTCAACAGAAAGAAGATGGTATCTTTATCTCTCAAGACAAGTATGTAGCAGAAATCTTGAAGAAGTTTGGCTTTTCTCCACATGAAAAATGGGCTAGCACACCCATGGATAGGGAACACCCTTGGGGAAAGACTGGAGATGGAAAAGAGGTGGATATGAGGCATTATAGGTCAATGATTGGATCATTGATGTATCTTACAGCTTCTAGACCTGACATCATGTTTGTTGCGTGTGCATGTGCACGCCATCAGGTGACTCCTAAAGAATGTCATCTTCATGCTGTCAAAAGGATCTTTAGATACCTTAGGTGCTATCCCACCTTGGGATTATGGTATCCAAAGGATTCTCCATTGGAGCTTATTGGTTATTCAGATAGTGATTATGGAGGTGACAAGTTTGATAGAAAATCCACAACTGGTGGATGCCAATTTCTTGGGAGTAGATTGATATCTTGGCAATACAAGAAACAAACAGTGGTGGCCAATTCTACAACTGAAGCAGAATATGTAGCTGCAGCTGCTTGTTATGGACAAGTCTTATGGATTCAGAACCAACTGTTGGATTATGGGTATAATTTTATGCATACTAAGATTTTTGTAGACAATAACAGTACCTTATGCAATAACAACCCTCATGAACCATCTTAGAAGAAACAAACATGAACCTGCACAAATTGCTGCCAACATCAAATTTCTTGATAATCTTCCTTCTGAATGGTCACGATATGTCACTCTTGTCAATCAAACCAAGGATCTTCATGTCGTGGACTACACTCAAGTGTATGACTATTTGAAGATGAATCAAGATGAAGCTAACGAAGTTAGGGCAGAAAGACGTGCCAAGACACAAGATCCATTGGCTTTTATGGCAAACTCTCCATCATCTATGTCATATCCCATGGTACCCTACCATCAACCCTCATCAAGTAACTTCCTGCCACAACAACAACAACAACAACTCACCGCTTATGGATTTATGTGGCCCAATGAGAATCAAAAGTATTAATGGAAAGCGGTATGTCCTTGTCATTGTGGATGACTATTCTCGCTACACATGGGTTCATTTTCTTGCTTCAAAAGATGAAACCCCTGATGTAATTATTAACTTCTTGAAGAAAACATCGGTTCTACTGCAAGCCCCTGTCATTATTGTGAGAACGGATAACGGTACAGAATTCACAAATCAGAAATTGAAAGCTTATTTTGACGAAGTTGGGATTTCTCATCAAACTTCGGCTGTAAGAACTCCAGAGCAGAATGGAGTTGTGGAACGGAGGAATCGTACGTTAGTTGAAGCTGCTCGAACGATGCTTCTCTCCTCTAGTGCACCGTTATTCCTTTGGGCCGACGCTATAGCAACTGCATGTTATACTCAAAACCGCTCCATTATTCACACCCGTTTCAACAAAACACCTTATGAGATCATTAATGGAAGAAAACCGGATATTTCATTTTTACATGTCTTCGGTGCATTATGTTATCCGAAGAATGATCGTGAAGATATCGGTAAACTTGAACCTAAAGGTGATATTGGCTTTTTCATTGGTTATTCTTCAACTGCTTGTGCTTACAGGGTTTATAATCGAAGGACAAGAAAGGTAATGGAGACTATGAACGTTACCTTTGATGAACTCTCGGGTATGGCCTCTCAGCATAGAAGTTCACATCCCGAGCTTCAAGGTCAGACTTCTGGACATGTAAGTTCAGGACTCGCGCTTCAATTTGCACCGTCAGCAATCTCATCGTTACAACCTTCGGAACGTGAATTGGAAGTTTTATTTGGGCCTATTTATGATGAATATATGGAGGGTCCTTCGTCATTTGGTGTTCCTCAAAATGCCCCAGCTGCACCTGCTACGGTAGTTCAAGAACCTCCGACTGCATCTACACCATCGGCATCTACTTCTGCACCATCTACGTCAACCTCAACCATATTGACTCAAAACATTCCAACCACTTCTCCGATTGCTGACGCAACTCAACAACATTCTCAGCAAATTCCTACTCATGTTCATCTTCAGAATGAAATAGTTGCTGAAAATGCAAACAATGCGATGCTCAACGAACATGAGTTTGTTAATCCATTTGCGGCTTCCACAAGTACTACTCAGCCTTCAACACCATATGTGGATCCGTCGAGCTCGCATCAAGTTTCTCATACACTTCTACATGAACACAAATGGACTAAGAATCATCCTTTGGTTCAAGTGATTGGAAATCTCTCACGACCGGTCTCAACACGAAATCAGCTGCGTACCGATGGTGATATGTGTATCTATGCACTATCAGTCAGCACAATGGAACCAGCAAGTGTGAAAGAAGCAATGACCGATGCATCATGGATTGAGTCTATGCAAGAAGAACTCAATCAGTTCATCCGGCTTGATGTATGGGAGTTAGTACCTCGACCGGACAATATCGATCCGCTTACCCTGAAATGGTTATTCAAAAACAAGATGGATGAGGAGCAAACGGTCATTAGGAACAAGACTCGGTTAGTTGTGAGAGGTTATAAACAGCAGGAGGGAATTGATTTCGCTGAATCCTTCGCTCCGGTTGCTCGGATGGAAGCTATTAGGATTTTCTTGGCATATGCTGCACACAAATCGTTCACTGTGTATCAAATGGACGTGAAGACGGCTTTCTTGCATGGGCCGTTAAAAGAAGATGTGTATGTATGTCAACCTGAAGGTTTCATCAATACCGAACATCCAAGCCATGTCTACAAGTTGAAAAAGGCAATTTATGGTTTGAAACAAGCACCGAGGGCATGGTATGACGAATTATCATCATTTCTTCTCCAAAATCACTTCAGCAAAGGAACTATTGATCCAACGTTGTTTATCAAGCACTACGGCAACGACATCTTGGTGGCTCAGGTCTATGTAGATGATATTATATTTGGTTCTACTAACCCAAAATATTCCATATTATTTGCCGACCTTATGAAAAGTCGATTTGAAATGTCCATGATGGGGGAAATGACGTTTTTTCTTGGTCTCCAAGTTCACCAATCCCCCCGTGGTATTTTTATAAATCAGTCCAAGTATGTGCTTGAGATTCTAACGAAATTTGGTATGGATAATTGTGATCCTATTGGTACTCCAATGGACACTAAACACAAGCTTGATTTGGATAAGAAAGGGACATTTGTAGATGCTACAAAATACCGAAGTATGATCGGGTCCCTTATGTACTTAACCTCAAGCAGACCGGACATTGTGCATGCTACTTGTTTATGTGCTCGGTACCAGGCTCAGCCAACCGAGAAACACCTCAAGGAGGTTAAAAGGATCTTTCGTTATCTCCGGGGAACCATTAACATGGGTCTCTGGTATACGAAGGATTCTGGTTTTAATCTCACTGGTTTTTCAGATGCCGATCATGCAGGGTGTCATGATACCTTCAAGAGCACTTCCGGTGGAGCACAATTCTTAGGCGAAAAGCTAGTGAGCTGGTCATCAAGGAAACAAGATTGTACGGCGTTGTCAACCGCGGAAGCAGAATATGTGTCTCTATCCGTGTGTAGTGCTCAAGTCCTTTGGATGAGAACACAACTCACGGATTATGGCTTTTTCTTTAACAAAGTCCCTATTTATTGTGATTCACAATCAGCCATAGCCATATCCTGCAACCCGGTCCAACACTCCAAGACCAAGCACATAGCTGTCCGATTCCATTTCATAAAGGAGCATGTGGAAAAAGGAACGATCGAACTGTTCTTTGTCAAGACGGACTACCAACTAGCCGACATCTTCACCAAAGCTCTTCCTCAAGACAGATTTGAATTCTTGGTTCGTCGACTTGGTATGCGTAGTTTCACTCCTGATGAACTTGAACGTCTTGCACATTCGCAGTAATCTTGTATATATTTATCAGAAAATCAAAATACAAAAATATAAAACCTATAAAAACAAAATAAAAAATGAGAAAACTTTTCAAAAAACACCAAAAATATTCTTCTCCGACATGTCTCTCAGCATCGATAATATGGACGTGCTTAGAAATGTTGTTCAATAACGACACGGGTACGTACATAAAGTTCGAATGAGAGTTCAAATGTTTTCAAAACATGTCTTTTCTATTTTTCTTCTCATAATGGCTTATAGTCACATGTCAGACTATAACCCGGTCCCCAAAAGAAAGGAAAGTCGTTGACTTATCCTCAACAACGAGAAATTCGCTTTTCTCGGTCATGAGCTTTTATCAAAACATTCAAAGTTTTAAGCTCATGAACCCAATTTTCACAGGACTTTTGAGCACAATTTTTCAAGGTATTTCAAAACAATGTGCTCATATACTCCCCTATTTAAATAGAATCTCTTTTCAAGGGGGAGTATAATGATTTCATAAACATTTGTTCCAAAATTTCATGACACATTATTCTCTCCATGTTTCATCACTAATTTCACAAAAATTTCAATTTCATGCAATTTTTGAGGGGGAGAATAGTGATTAAAATGTGTTGTCTTGGATAATATCTTTGATGTAAGTGCTTTCTCTTCCTAATATGTGCAAAAACCTTTCCTTTTATGATGCACATATGTAGGGGGAGCGTTTTTGGTAATACAGAAAACTCTTAAGGTGTAAACATTGATTTCATCAACACCTTGACTGCATTTTCAATTGATTTTTCTGGTTACGATATCTATACCCTTCAACACAATATATTCACGATGGTATTGGTGTCAAAAGGTGGTTAGGTATTCGTCCTATGATCCAACCAGAACCGGAGGGATCTTCCCAGGGACAATCCATTAGAACTTAGAAGTCCTTAGGAAAGATGGAGTAGTTGAGTGTACGAGAATAATGCCGACTAATGACTTAAGCTAGCACTGGAACAATCACAACAAGGTGCTAGTTATGACGTCTTGGTAAGCATTGAAGGGGTTGAAGAATGAAAAAGAAATGTAAGGATAAAGGGTGTAAAGAAAGAAGCCCTCCATACAACTTAGGCAGAAACCGGGTCAATACATCTATTATCAGAATCACTTTGATGATTTCTGATACTGAAGACAAAGCATCATGGACCCAGTGATGCAATGCACAACCCTTCCCAGCCTACTCAAGCTTCTCTCAAAAGAAGTTTGTTTTATTGTCACGGAGTTCAACTCATTTCTATCAACTTTCTCACTCCGAGATAGTAGATATTGAATAGGTGGCAGTCTGCTCCAGCCTCCGATCACCAAATAAACGTGCACTCATAGAGTCTAGAGCCAACGAGATTCATCAAAAAATCTCATTAGGACACTTATTCCATAGATCAATTGTTGTTCATCATTAGAACACAAGAGATGATTTACAGAGTCCTACGCTCTATCCTTGTGGTATTGCTAGAACATTCAGAGTGATACTCTTTAGTATTCACAGTGATGAATGGAAATCCTTCCAGTGTTAACATCAAACAGCACTGCGGTAGGTCATATGTAAGATTCACTTGAATTAAACATATGTTAACTGGAAAGCAGCAGTGGTTTGATTCTTAATTGATTCAAACTCGTTCCAGGTCTCGACGCAATATCTTTATGATCTTGCCAGAACATTCAGAGTAATACTTTTCAGTATTTACAGTGACGAATGGAAATCCTTCCAGTGTCATCATCAAACAGCACTGCGGTAGGTAACTTGTGCGATTCTATATGAATCAAACTTGTGTCAACTGGAAAGCAACGATGGTTTGATTCTTAATTGATTCAGACTTGTTCCAGGAAAGTGAATTGACGACCTAATCAGCAGAATGGAACTGCATGATTCACTCCTTACTTTGAATTATCTTTCGATATATTCAAGTATTGAGAACGGCTACCACAGCTGGAAATCCTGTCAAGGAAGTTCTTTGAACTTACCTGATCACAGGTACAGTATTCGTACTGTATAACGGAAAACCGGTGGAATGCAAACGGTGGCGTTATCTCAAGAGTCGCAATTCAAGGCCACATATTCAGGATTATTGAAGAAAGCTCAAGAACATCTAAAGACAAAGACTTCCGCTACTCTGATGATCAAGGGAGATTGTTAACAAGCTTTCATGTCAACTAAAAACATGAGTATGTGGGTAAAGACACAAGAACACAAGCTGGAAAAGTTACAAGATCAAGTCAAGGCAAAGATCAAAGATCCAAGATCACAAGTCATGAAAGGAACTATGAAAGAACTCTCGAGACAACGAGCTTCAAAGTCTGCAACACCAACGAAGTGAAGTCACATATTACATGACCACCCCTTAGGGGGAGATTGTTAGCCATATTTAAAGTGATGGTCATATAATATACCGTTGCGAAGCTCGTGAAAAATACTATTCAACGGTGTCGAGAGTTCTTAGCTATTAATGTTTATGTAACGGGAATTAGTCCCGAACACACAAATGAGGAAGGCCTCCTAAACACTTACTACTTAGTATAAAAGGCCTCCTAAGCCTCATTTGTGTGTGTGTTTTCCATTTCATTTGTTTTAGAGAGAGAAACGTATGTGTTTCTCTCACTAGGAATTCACATCTTCTTTGTTTTTCTTTTTTCCTTCATCTAATCTAATCTTTCTTTTTTGGTTTAATCTTCATCTACTTTTCTATATCATATATAGTCGTGTGATTCATTCCAACAATTCTAAAACAAAACACATAGAAATTAGACATCATTTTATAAGAGATTGTTTTGAAAAAGGTTTAATACAACCAGATAGGGTTGACACATAAGAAAATGTAGCTGATTTGTTAACTAAACCTTTTGATGCTGGGAGGTTTCAATACTTGGTAACAAGTATTGGAATGATCAATCTTACCTAAAATGTGTTTTTGGATCTTATTGTAAAAGTATGTACATGATATACACTGTTATTGGTCGTTGTACAAAATTAGGTTTTCCACTTTATTTATCTAACACTGGCAAAGGTTATTTTAACGCTGATAAGTGTTAAAATGGACGCTGACAGCAATATGTTAGTTATGTGGTTTTTGATCTAATTATACAGGCATTATGAGCATTGTACAAATGGATACAGAGTTTCTTATGGATCTTTGGAGCTTACTTGGAGTGTGTTCAAGTTTATGGATGATGGTTGGAATGTTTACATTCCTATCTTGACATAAATTTTTTGTGCATATTTTATTTTTGGCAACTTGTATATCATAGTTTAAAGGGAGTTTTAGGAAACCTTTAGGATTTTAGGGTATTCTTATAATACTCTTATCACAATTCTAGATTGTGTCCACTAGTGAGTACGAGTTAGTTTTCTAAATCGTGAGGCACTGTAGCATGCAAAGTTGATATACTTTGCACGCTGCCAAGACTTTTTGACCTAGAATTGGATTTGGTCAGTTGGGAGACTTGGGTATGTTTTTATTGGGCTTACCTGGGAAGTTACAAGGGATTTATATGAGATAACTTCATTGTTAAGAACTTTTGTTAGCAAGGGACACTTGAGGGCAATTATGTCTATCTAGCTTAAGCAAGTGTGCATGATTGGATAGTGCTTGCCACCCTATTGTGATTTTCAGTCTATAAGTTATCTTCACTAGGATAAATTACTTTGTTAAGGTCCTCTTTCTTTTTAATTCTTTTTATTTTTGGACGCTGACATTTTTCTTTCCAAACGCTGTTAAGACCAATTTTAACGCTGACATGGCAATTTCCAACGTTGACAAGAATATAGCCGTTGGGTGCTGATAAGTTATTTTTGACCGTTGACAAACATTGGGTCCTACCCAATTGTTATTTTTGATGAAAATATGGGCCGTAATTTTAGGAGTTGGTAACTTTTATTAATGTTTGAGATAAGTTATATATTTTCAAGATTTTCATAATTACTTTTTGAATATAACTGCCTCACGTTTTGAACAATCACATATTTTTACCTCTCCTATATATTTGGATCATTTCTTTTAAACAAGGTAACTGCTTATTCTTGTCTAACTAAAATTTCCTAAACCTTCATCTTCCATAACTTTTATCACAGCTTTCTTACATCAATGGCGCCTAAGTTTAAACCTACAGATTTGGAATTGGGGTTCAGGAGTCAACACAACATGATAGCTTATTTGCAAGCTGATAATACTCTGTTTCCCCAATATACTCAGATGTTTGAGTATATGAATGCATCCCCATTAAGGTATGCACTTTCACATACTCCTCTTATCCCTGTCACACACATTAAACAGTTTTGGAACACTGTTAGTTCCTCAACAATTAATGAAGTGACTACATTGACTGCTATTGTCCATGGGGTTCCATGGGTGGTTACTGAAGCTTTGGTTCGCCAAGCTTTGCATCTTAATGATGTAGATGGTGTAACCACCCTACCCATTGCAGAGCTAGAGCAAGGACTCCAAGCCTTGGGTTATCCTTTGCTTGAAGAAGGACATTTAAACAAATATTCAAAACAGGAATTTCCCCCGGCTTGGAAGTACTTAATACATGTCATTCTTTAATGTTTGAGTCCTAAATGTACTGCACACAATGAAATCAACCGATCTATTGGGAGTGCCATTGTGTGTATTGCAACTGGGCAAAAGTATAACTTTTCAAAAATGATTTTTGATGGCATGTGTCATAATAAGGGTAACAAGATAACTCTTGCTTACCTAAGTTTTTTGCAAATGGTTTTTGATTTACAAGAATACTGCAATAGGGATCACAATGATTTTTATACGATCCTTGTTCAAAAGAAAGCATTTTTTTAGGAAGATGAACTCTGAACCTTATAGAGACCTACCACTCACCCAAGCCATGCTTGCTGTTATTGAAGCAGCACACCCTCACCTACAACCAGACCCATTACCTAAACAACCACCATTACCCCAACAAATGGAAGTTGACCAAGAACAATTCAACGCTGATACTTCAAATCCAAACGCTGACACCCTTTTACCACAAAACCAAACACCCCTTAACCTTCAAACAAACTCTCACACCACACCATCTTCTACACCACCAAAATATAGGTTAATAAAACGCCAAAGGACTACTGGAGTGTTCTCCTCTAGTGGTCCTAGCCATGTAGCAGATAGAACCACCACCACAAGTATGGTTGGTGACATGGGTGGGGCTGGGACTATTGGTTCTAGCTTAGATGCAGGCCAAGACAGTCCTAACATCATTAAGACCCCATCCATGCCCCATGAATCTACTTTGGGAGGTCAAATTCCAATTCTAGAGGAGGGCAGATTGGAACCTTACACTAATTTGGAATTGACGGTGGTTTGCATTAGCTTGCAAAAGCAAAATGTAGACCTTGTACAGATTGTCAAGTCACAAGGCCTTGAACTCAAGCAATTGAGGGAGAGGATAGTTATTTTGGAGAGTGCTACCACTAGGCGTAGAAAGGAGGATTATTCCAAAGGGGAGGATGAACAGGTCCATATGAGTGACAAAGGCTCACAAGAAGGTACTTCTTTTGGTGATTCTTTGGGTATAGTTGAGGCTCTTATAGATTTGAAGAGGCAACCATGTTTTGATGCTTCATTAGTTACTCCTACAAAGTTGTCTTTTACTGAGTTGATGAAGCAGTTCACAGAGTCAGCCGTTGACAAGAGTAAATTAGGCGTTGACACTCATAGTTTGGACGCTGAGAGACTTGCAGATGTAGTTGGTGTATCCCAGTCATCAGCTATCATTAAGGATGTGTCTACACAGGTACCATCAACTTCTTTACCTTCTATTGATGTATTGGATAAAGGTAAAGGGATTATGGTAGAAGCAGAAGTTCCCAAGGATGCAGCCCAAGTGCATTTTGATTCTATTTTGGCTGCACAACTTGAGGAAAAGGAGAAGATGAAGAAGACTGCTATTGAGTCACAATTTGTGGCTAGTTCTGAAAGTAATAAGGAAGGCAGTGATGATGAGAGTACTGATTCAAGTGTGATGATCATTGAAGATCCAGAGAGGCTTGAATATGGAGATGAGTTGGCTAAGGAAAGGCTTGAGGAGTTGAAAATGCAGGTAGATTATGAAATGCCTGAAGTAGCAAGAACGTACTTTGCATGGGAGAATAAGGTTATGGAGAACCCAGACATGACAATTTTAGATCAAATTTGGGGTTTGGAGATTCTGTTAAGAGTTCAAAGAGATTGCAAGATAATTTTGAAGTATAAGGCTAGCAGGGTTCTTTCACAGACTAAGAAGGATAGAAGGGAGCTTTATTATATGCTTCTCAGATGTCATCAAGGGGGTTGGACTTTCAAGAAATTGCAGGATTTATCCTTTAATGAATTGGAGTTTCGTGCCTATCCTATATGGGCACGTGTTCAAGAGGAGAATACTATCAGACTCCTTTCTGATGAAAGAAAGGAAGAACTTGAAGAAGAGATACAGATCCAAAAGGATTCAATTGCACCAAAGCCAGTGAAGAAGGGACTTCCTATTGAGTTCCCAGCTTTGGAGAGAGTGAATCCTAGTGAAGCAGTTATTAGAAGGAGTATTAAGCTCTCACCTTTGGAAGCTTCACATATTGCAGAGGTATTACCTTTTGATTCCATAAACCCTATAGTTCACTATGAAGAAGATGCAAATGGATTATGGATGATTGGCAGATATGGAAAGAAGGTACATACTTTTACTTCTCTCATCTCTTTGTTTGCAAGCATGGATAGAGAAGACTTGGTAGATATTTGGGTATTGATGAAGGCCAAGTATGAGGCTGAAGCACCTACTTCAGTCAATGGAATAAAGATTTGGTTCACATTCAAGAGAATGTGTGAGCCAAATGATGCAGATCCAATATGGTTGGATTTGGATGATATCAGTGGACTTCAATGGCGTCTACATTCAGCAGCTGATGTTTACCATTTGAGTACTACAAATTTTTCAGAATATCTTCTTATGGATGCTGAATATCCCATGTCCAAGGAAGTTTTGAAGAAAATGGTGTCAACACAGCTGGAAATGGATTATACAAGTGATGTTGGCAAAGATTTAATTAGGTTTATTTATTTCCTAATTAACAAGTGATTTGTATTTGTAAGAATCCTCCTTGTACTTAGTTTTTATTCGGAAACATAATTACTAGAGTAGATATCAAGTTTAGGGGAAGATTGTTGGGAATAAAACGAGCCAAGACACTTTGACGCTGACAATAGTTATTGATAAGTGTGAAAACACTCATCCTTTTACCACTTAAATCGGGCTAAAACAAGACCAAAACACGTATTTAATATCATTTGTTTGGAATTATGCGTGGTTTTTGTGTTTATTGTGTTTTCAGAGTCAACCGGATGAATAATGAAGAAAACATGGGATTACACGGGTTTTATCGAGGAAAAAGACTCAAGACGAAGTCTATTATCCAAGAGATGCAGAAGATTTGAAGTCATTGTGCCTATTTGAAGATTTATCGAAGAATAGAGCCAAAGATGGAAGATTCATATATGTCGAAGAACTCGAGTCTATAAAACAATAGATTATAAGACGAGTTGGAATAATTCACCGACACTTCTCAAATCCAAGTCGGCAACGTTTATTTAAAAGACGCATGAAGACTTAAGAAGAAAGAAGCCCAAATCAAAGCCCAATCAAAAGCCCATCACCACCATGTACACGCCTATATAAAGGCCCTTACTTCACAAAAATTGACACTTAGTCTTTTAGGTAGTTTCTAGTTTTAGAGAGAGAAAGTTCTAAACTTTCTCTCACTAGATTTCATCTCTTTTCTCTTTCAAATTCAAACTTTTGTATTATCTTTAATTAATCAAGTTCCATTTTTAAGCTTTTATCTCTTAATCTCATTCTACTTTTCTTTGATTTAAGATTGATTTTGGTGTGATTATCATGTGATCCGTGTTGTTCTATTTGATTTCATGCTAAAAATTTAATCTTTTGATCATTTTATAAGTTTTCGTTTGATTAAGCTTTAAGACTTTTGTGCTTATTGGCTTACTTTTATGATTAGCTTATTTTTATCATTAAAAAGTTTAAGTTTTTATTGTTTGATCTAAAAAGTTGCTTGATTTCGAGTTAGATAAGTTGATAAAAGTGCTTATTTGATTCGGTTACATATTTGGATTGATAAGTTTTGGGTATTAGCTTATTACTTTAGCTTATTACCTAGCTTTTCCCCATTTCCATTATTTTAGGAAGGGTTGTTACTACCCTTTCCGATTGGCCCCTTTCCGACCGGCACCCCCCTCTTTCCGATTGAGTCCAATCGGAAGAGGGTTTTGTTTTCCGATTGGTGGTATTGTCACATATTCCGACGGTAAGTGTTTTCCAACATTCGATTCAGGCATTTCTCCATTATTCCGATTGTTGCATTTTCCTGGATTCCGATTGTAGCAAGTTTCAAATATTCCGATTGGTTCCGTTTGTTGTATTCCGATTGTGCATCTTTTAGCACATTCCGATTGACCCACCATTTTGCATATTCCGATCACCAATTTCCTCCCATATTCCGATCAATAGATCGGAATACTTTCCGATTGCATCATTTTCGTGATATTCCGATTTGAGGTGTTTTGTTACGATCCTACTTTCTTTTAGTCTTTTCCAACTAAGTTCTTGTTTTTTACCAAGTTTCCTAGTGTTAGTCTTTATTAAGTGTTCATTCATTTTCCTCGCATAACTTTAAAGTTTTCAACGTTAATCATTTAAATCTTTTACGTTACTCTTCGACGTTTAATTAGTTGCATTTAGTTTTAAATAGATAAACAAACCAAACTTCTTTTTATTAACCAAGAACAAATCATTCCACTTAAGACCGAGATCAATTCGAGAGGATAACGAGAGAAAATTGAACCTAGCAAAAATCCTTGTATCAAATGGCGCCGCTGCCGGCTCTTCTCGTTAAGATCAAAAGTTTTTTGTGAGAATTTGGATTTTGGGATCCGTTCCCCGTGAACGTTACTTTTTCCTAAAAATTTTCAACAACACTAAAAAATATAAAATTTTCAAAACTCCTAAAAAGTAAAAAAAAAAAAAAACAATAAAAAACCAAAAATATTTTTGCTTTGTTTTTCTTTGTTCGTTCTTTTGCAGGTGTATGCGCACTCGATCCACGTCTTATCAAGAGCCCGAGCCTCTCGATAACTTAGACATGGCTGGTGTACAAAACAACAATAACATACCACCTCCGAACAACAATAATAACAACAACAACCCGCCTTTCAACAACATGAACAATAATACCAACAATGAGCACCTTCCGGATAACCGCCCCATGATTGAATTGCTGCAAGCTCATGTCGATGGCAATACGGATCCAATTGTTATACCACCAATTGCCGCCAACAATTTCGAGCTCAAGTCAGGCTTTATCCAGATGGTCTCAGCTCAACCGTTCTTGGGACGCACCATTGATGATCCACACGACCACATCAAGAGATTTCTACAACTCACTAACACGGTCAAGTTCAATGGAGTTTCACAAGAAGTGATAAGGTTACAACTTTTTCCCTTTTCTTTAGAGGGACAAGCCCGGCATTGGCTTGCTAAGGAACCGCCACAGAGTATTCTCTCGTGGACGGATTTGGAAACAAAGTTTATCAACTACTTTTTTCCACCCTCTCGTACTACCGCTTTGCGGAATGAGATTATAAACTTTGAACAAAAGTACGATGAGTCATTCAGTGAATCTTGGGATCGTTTTAAAGATCTTTTAAGAAAATGCCCACAACATGGTTTTACCAAAGTACATCAAATTAATACTTTTTACAATGGTTTAAGCATGAGTGACCAAGATTCACTGAATAGTGCCTCAGGGGGTAATTTATTGGCTAAGACTTCCAATGCTGCTTGGGATATCATTGAGAACAAATCTCGTGTGCAAACCAAGAGTATTAGGACCAATGTTGCTAGTGCTAGCACTAATGACAGCGACAAGCGACTTGACAAAATCACCACGCTTCTTGAATCGCTTGTCACCCACACCGTCAGCAACAACAACAGCAACAACGCCAAAAACGCTCAAGTGAACGCTGTCAGCCAACCTTGTGAGATATGCGGTGGTCCTCATTCTTACACAACTTGTACCGCCACCCAAGATTACCCTGCTGAGAATGTGAATGCGACATATGGCACCTATCAACAACCTGCTTATCAAACAAAACCCCAAGGTGACCGTAACTTGCTTAGCTATCGCAACAACAACTATATCTCACCACCTGGTTTTAATCCTAACAACCAAAACCAACAACAAAACCTCAACCGCCCTCCTCAACAACAACAAACTCGTACACCATACATCCCTCCTCACAAGCAGCAACAACCACAACAACGAAACACCCAAGTTTACCAGCAACCTGCTTATCAACCACCCGCATACACTGCTCCTTCCAACCAAACCCCCGCATCACATCAAGACATTGGAACCTACATGAGGACTAACGATGTGATCGTGGATAACCTCCAACAGGAAGTGCGCAACTTGAAAGCAGACCTGATGAAACAAGGGAATGATCTGAGAGCTGATATGAAACACACTATGGATAGTCAAACGAATGACTTAAGGAACATGATGGCTAGCTTTTTCCAAGGTAATCAACCCTCTTCTTCGGGTACTCTTCCGAGTAACACCGTCGCGAATCCAAGAGGGGAGATGAAAGCAATCACCACTCGAAGTGGCAAAGGTACCAAGGAACCCGAGCTTCCTATACCTCCACCGGTGGTTGTGACTAAGGAGAACGAGTCACCTGCTCCTATTCCTCATCCTTCTCCTTCCCCAATTTCTCCACCTCTTCCTTCTACCCCTCCTCCACCCAAGGATGTGAGTGATCCTATTATTCCAAAGCCTTCCTCTTCTTCCAATATACCTTATCCATCTAGGTTGAGGAAAGAGAAGCTCAAAAGCAAGGATGATATTCAGGTTTCGAACTTCCTTAAAATGTTCAAACAATTGAATTTCAATATCTCCTTCGCTGAGGCTCTCGCTCACATGCCTAAATATGCTAAAATGTTTAAAGATCTTCTGAGCGACAAGGAAAAGCTCCTCGATCTCGCCAACACCCAACTGAATGAGAACTGCTCTGCAGTGCTCTTAAGGAAATTGCCAATCAAGCTTGGTGATCCGGGTCGTTTTCTTATCCCTTGCAATTTCCCGGGAGTAGAGAATTGCATGGCCCTAGCCGATCTAGGTGCCAGTATTAATCTCATGCCTCTAAGTGTTTGGAAGCAATTATCTCTCCCAGAGCTAGTCCCCACTAAAATGACTTTGGAATTGGCCAACCGTACGGTTGCTTATCCAGTGGGGATAGCCGAAGACGTCATTGTAGGAGTCGACAAATTCACCTTCCCTGCTGATTTTGTTGTCGTCGACTACGAGATGGACCCCCGTGTACCACTGATTGTTGGTCGTCCATTCCTTAGGACCGGTCGCACTCTCATTGATGTTGAAGCCGGTGAGCTTATCATGAGAGTGGGTGACGATAAAGTAGTCTTCAACATGGGAAAGTTGTCTAAACAACCTTATTCCAACGAGAGTGTTAATTGTATTGACGTTCTGGATGAGGCTTGTGAAGCACACTTTATTGATGCTTGCAAAAGTATTCCTTCCTCTCTTCCCAATGTTGAGACCGTGTCCTCTATTGATTCATCGTTGTCTCTATTTGGAGATAGTGATTTATTTTGGAACAATCTTGAAGATACCATGGGAGATGCGAATTTAGCTACTAATGATTCTCCTATCGATGGGGATGAAGATATGAATTTATTTGACAATCTTCTCACCGAAGACAATCCTTCTCCTCCATCTCCCACGGTTATTGCTATCGATGCCACAACTTTGAAAACGCCTCCCGTCGAAAATCCTCCGGATTTAGAACTTAAGGAGTTGCCGCCTCATCTCGAGTATGCGTTCCTTGAAGCAGAGAAGAAGTCACCCGTCATTATCGCTAAGGACTTGCAAGAAGAACAGAAAACTCGTCTCATCGATGTGCTTAAAGCTCATAAGAAGGCAATTGCTTGGAAAATTTCCGATATCCGCGGAATTGATCCGAACTTTTGTACTCACAAGATTCTCATGGAAGATGACTTCAAACCCACAATCCAGAGCCAAAGAAGGGTTAATCCTAAAATTCATGACGTCATCAAACAAGAGGTTATCAAACTTCTAGATGCCGGCTTGATCTACCCTATTTCGGATTCGCCGTGGGTAAGTCCCGTCCATTGTGTGCCCAAGAAGGGCGGAATAACCGTTGTTCCCAATGAACACAACGAGTTGATTCCCACTCGTCTCGTTACTGGGTGGAGAGTTTGTATTGATTATCGCAAGCTCAATGATGCCACGAGAAAAGACCACTTTCCTCTTTCCTTCATGGATCAAATGCTCGAGCGTCTAGCTGGTAATGACTATTACTGCTTCTTAGACGGTTTCTCCGGGTATTTTCAAATTCCCATCGATCCCAAGGACCAAGAAAAGACCACATTCACTTGTCCCTATGGAACATTTGCTTACAAACGCATGCCTTTTGGTTTATGTAATGCTCCTGGGACATTCCAAAGGTGTATGATGGCGATCTTTCATGACATGGTGGAAGACACTATGGAAGTATTCATGGATGATTTCTCGGTCTATGGCGATTCATTCTCTGCGTGCCTTGCCAATTTGGAACGTATGCTCAAGCGGTGCGAAGACACTCGCCTAGTTCTGAATTGGGAAAAATGCCATTTTATGGTAAAAGAAGGCATCGTCCTAGGACACAAGATCTTGAAAGCCGGTCTTGAAGTAGACCGTGCTAAAGTCGATGTTATCGCTAAGTTGCCTCCACCTTCAACCGTGAAGGGTGTGAGAAGTTTTCTGGGTCATGCGGGCTTCTACCGACGATTCATCAAAGATTTTTCTCAAATCGCTCGCCCGATGACCCACCTCTTGGAAAAAGATACTCCTTTTATCTTCTCCAAAGAGTGCCTTGAAGCCTTCAACTCGCTTAAGGATAAGCTAACTAAGGCACCCGTCTTGGTCACCCCTAATTGGGAGCTTCCTTTTGAGTTGATGTGCGATGCTAGTGATTTTGCTATTGGAGCGGTTCTTGGACAAAGAGTGAACAAACACTTCCAACCGATCCATTACGCTAGCAAGACAATGACTGGGGCACAATTGCATTATACGACAACCGAAAAAGAGCTTTTAGCTGTTGTCTATGCTTTTGAAAAATTCCGCCCCTATCTTGTCCTTTCTACCACCATTGTGTACACCGATCATTCCGCGCTGAAGTACTTGTTGACAAAGCAAGATTCCAAACCTAGACTTCTTCGCTGGGTTTTGCTGCTCCAGGAATTTAAAATCGAAATTCGCGATAAAAAAGGAGCAGAAAACCTAGCCGTGGATCATCTCAGTAGACTTGAGGATCCTTACCAAGGGGATCATCCGAACAAAGAAATCAATGATTCTTTTCCCCTGGAGACCTTAATGTCTATCAACTCAACTGCTGACGAAACCCCGTGGTTCGCAGACATTGCAAACTACTTAGCGGGTGGAATCCTCGTTGACGGGTTAACATCCCAGCAAAAAAAGAAGTTCTTCAAAGACATAAAGACTTACTTCTGGGATGACCCGTATCTTTTCAAACAATGTGCTGACTTGATTATTCGCCGATGTGTTGATGGACCGGCAGCTTTCGAAATCCTTGATGCTTGCCACAAAGGACCCACTGGTGGTCACTTTGGTCCCAACTACACCGCCAAAAAAGTGTTTGATTCAGGATTTTATTGGCCCTCCATTTATCGTGACGCTCACGATATGGTCAAAAAATGTGATGCTTGCCAGAAACAAGGCACGATCACACATAACGACGAGATGCCTCAGAATTTCATTCAAGAGTGTGAAATCTTTGATGTTTGGGGTATCGACTTTATGGGGCCATTTCCTTCATCTAAAGGAAACAAATACATCCTTGTTGCCGTTGACTACGTCTCCAAGTGGGTTGAAGCCAAAGCTTTACCTACTAATGATGCAAGGGTGGTTTGTAACTTTTTGAAATCGCTGTTCTCTCGATTCGGCGTTCCTCGTGCTATTATCAGTGACCGCGAGACTCATTTTTGCAACGATCAATTTGCAAGAGTCATGGCCAAGTATGGTGTCAATCACCGTCTTTCCACCGCTTATCATCCCCAAACCAATGGGCAAGCCGAGATATCCAACCGTGGATTGAAGCGAATTTTGGAGCGCACTGTGGGAGAGCATCGTGCCGCGTGGGCCGATAAGTTAGATGATGCTCTGTGGGCTTTCCGTACTGCTTACAAGACCCCGATCGGTTGTACACCTTATCGTCTTGTGTACGGGAAAGCATGCCACCTTCCCATCGAGCTGGAGCATAAGGCGCACTGGGCCTTAAAGTGGGCTAACTTCGACATCAACAAAGCCGGTGATCATCGCAAGATTCAACTCAACGAGCTCAATGAACTGAGAAATGAAGCTTATGAGAACTCGCTGCTCTACAAAGAGAAGACGAAGATCCTCCATGACGCAAAAATCAAGAACCGAGAGTTCCATATTGGTGATCAAGTCTTACTTTTCAACTCTCGGTTGAAGATCTTCTCTGGCAAGTTGAAGAGCCGCTGGTCTGGTCCATTCACCGTCGCCAACGTCTTTCCGTATGGGACCATTGAGCTTTCTCAGCCAAATGGGCCCAATTTCAAGGTGAATGGCCAGCGTCTGAAGCTGTACTTTGGTGAGGACATCTCTCAGGAGATGATTCCATCCCTCACCACGTTCCCCATGAACTAAATTTGGGTCGAGTCAGGCTCGTGACTCGATTATCAAAAACAAGCGCTCCTCGGGAGGCAGCCCGAGTATCTATCTTTTTATGTGTTAACCTCCTAAGTGTAGGGGGACCTGTATACGTGTTTGTATTGGTGTGGTGATGTGATTACAGGGATAAGTGCACTCTTGGAAATTTTGAAGAACCGTGCTCCCGTGTTATCCGAAATCCGGTTCTATCTCTCAACTATCGTGATTCAATCTTCTTCATACTCACATTCGCAATTGATCACTTTAGTCGTCTCTTCCTTAACTCGAGTTAACCAACGTGCACAATGTCATAAGTGTAGGGGAACCTTTTCCCACATGCTTAAACATTGAGGACAATGTTTATCTTAAGTGTAGGGGGGACTTCTATCGAAGTTTTAAGTGGACTTTTCCATGAAAATGCCTTCAATTAACCGGAAAATCATCTTTTTCAACATTTTTCAAATTTTTAATTAACTTTGGCCATTTAGTCGTAATTTTTAAAATTTTTATCGTCGCTTTCATATGTATATATTCCGCAATAAAGTCAAAAATATTAATAAGTGGTGTAGCTAGTTTAGAAATCTTTGACATATTAGGCCCGTTGCGTTTATTTTGACTCAACCCGAATAGACTTATCCAAGTTTATTCTAGCTAGTATCCTTAACCATGTAGACCTTAATTGGTTTATTAGGCTAAGTGTCCACGAGTCTCATTACTTGAGATTTTAAATTGTGGAGGACGAGAAATGATAGAGTCAATTATAAGTCAGTAATCTTGCGCAAGCTCACTTGGTGTAATTATTTGCCTATTCTCCCATCACTTGCTAAAAATTTATCTGCAATAAGTAAGGTCGCACGATTTGAAAAGTTACTTAGCTTCTAGCCCAAGATCGTTTAAAAGTTGCTCGGTAATGACGAGAGTTCATAGCCAAGGCATAACTTATGAAGCGGGGCGCGAAGATTGGCGAGTCCGAAAAGGCCCTAACAAGGCATGAGGATTCAATATTATTGCTGAAGATCCAAAGTGATGTGAAAAGCATTATTCCTAAAGTCAATATGAAGGATCAAGACTCACGACGAAAAGCAATCAACTCCCATAAAGATCATGGAGAAGTCTATCCGAAAAGACCCTAACAAGGTATGAGGATAAATAGATCCAAGTCCGAAAAGGAGGCGGATCGTTGTATCTCAAAATCCCAATTAGAGATTGAAGAAATAATCATGAAGTCGTGGTCAACAAGGTTGGAGTACCCCTCAAAAGTCTCCAAGTGAAGAAACTCTATTATGATGAGAAGACCATTATCTCAAGAACGTCTCTCGAAGATATGAAGTATGAAGTACATGCCAAATATCGGCCCGAGAAAGGTCTCAAATCGTGAACCAAGTTATGCCAAGATATGAACTTTTTGATATCCCGAGAAGCAGTTTTAAAAGATTTTGTCCTTTAGCTAACTATTGATCAAATCGTCCTACTTTGCTTTCAGCCCTAAATAACTATCGAAATAAGTCCAAAAATGCATCTTCATGATCATTCTAAGACAAAAATAAAATATAAGAGATACACCTAGGAATAAGGGAGTCTAAGCATTTAATTAAGCCATGTGTGTAAGTGTTTGAATTGCTAACTTATAATGACAATGATCTCGTTTTTAAGCTTAGTTTGGGGAACGTGAAACTTGAGGATGATAAATCTTCGTAGCACCGAAGCCCTAATGTAATTCCTCGATCTCTTTGCAAGGTATTTCCATCCTTTTGTTTGCTTCAAAGTTTTAAATTTCTCTTAGTATTTTCATTTTCGTTTAGTAGTATATTAATAAGGCCAAGGTTGATTGATTATGAGAAAAGTGTAAATGTGCTTTGTCACTAAGCATTGCATGAGGGCATGGCAATGGTTAAGTGTAGGGGATTTGATAAGTGTGAAAACACTCATCCTTTTACCACTTAAATCGGGCTAAAACAAGACCAAAACACGTATTTAATATCATTTGTTTGGAATTATGCGTGGTTTTTGTGTTTATTGTGTTTTCAGAGTCAACCGGATGAATAATGAAGAAAACATGGGATTACACGGGTTTTATCGAGGAAAAAGACTCAAGACGAAGTCTATTATCCAAGAGATGCAGAAGATTTGAAGTCATTGTGCCTATTTGAAGATTTATCGAAGAATAGAGCCAAAGATGGAAGATTCATATATGTCGAAGAACTCGAGTCTATAAAACAATAGATTATAAGACGAGTTGGAATAATTCACCGACACTTCTCAAATCCAAGTCGGCAACGTTTATTTAAAAGACGCATGAAGACTTAAGAAGAAAGAAGCCCAAATCAAAGCCCAATTAAAAGCCCATCACCACCATGTACACGCCTATATAAAGGCCCTTACTTCACAAAAATTGACACTTAGTCTTTTAGGTAGTTTCTAGTTTTAGAGAGAGAAAGTTCTAAACTTTCTCTCACTAGATTTCATCTCTTTTCTCTTTCAAATTCAAACTTTTGTATTATCTTTAATTAATCAAGTTCCATTTTTAAGCTTTTATCTCTTAATCTCATTCTACTTTTCTTTGATTTAAGATTGATTTTGGTGTGATTATCATGTGATCCGTGTTGTTCTATTTGATTTCATGCTAAAAATTTAATCTTTTGATCATTTTATAAGTTTTCGTTTGATTAAGCTTTAAGACTTTTGTGCTTATTGGCTTACTTTTATGATTAGCTTATTTTTATCATTAAAAAGTTTAAGTTTTTATTGTTTGATCTAAAAAGTTGCTTGATTTCGAGTTAGATAAGTTGATAAAAGTGCTTATTTGATTCGGTTACATATTTGGATTGATAAGTTTTGGGTATTAGCTTATTACTTTAGCTTATTACCTAGCTTTTCCCCATTTCCATTATTTTAGGAAGGGTTGTTACTACCCTTTCCGATTGGCCCCTTTCCGACCGGCACCCCCCCTCTTTCCGATTGAGTCCAATCGGAAGAGGGTTTTGTTTTCCGATTGGTGGTATTGTCACATATTCCGACGGTAAGTGTTTTCCAACATTCCGATTCAGGCATTTCTCCATTATTCCGATTGTTGCATTTTCCTGGATTCCGATTGTAGCAAGTTTCAAATATTCCGATTGGTTCCGTTTGTTGTATTCCGATTGTGCATCTTTTAGCACATTCCGATTGACCCACCATTTTGCATATTCCGATCACCAATTTCCTCCCATATTCCGATCAATAGATCGGAATACTTTCCGATTGCATCATTTTCGTGATATTCCGATTTGAGGTGTTTTGTTACGATCCTACTTTCTTTTAGTCTTTTCCAACTAAGTTCTTGTTTTTTACCAAGTTTCCTAGTGTTAGTCTTTATTAAGTGTTCATTCATTTTCCTCGCATAATCTTTAAAGTTTTCAACGTTAATCATTTAAATCTTTTACGTTACTCTTCGACGTTTAATTAGTTGCATTTAGTTTTAAATAGATAAACAAACCAAACTTCTTTTTATTAACCAAGAACAAATCATTCCACTTAAGACCGAGATCAATTCGAGAGGATATCGAGAGAAAATTGAACCTAGCAAAAATCCTTGTATCAGTTATTTATACGTTGATGAGAAGAAATCAAGCGCTGACAGATCAAGCGTTGACAAGAAGTATCCAAGCCTTGATGAAAAGAAGTCCAAGCACTAATAGAATACTTTGTCTACACGTTTTGCACTTCTAGTAAAGATATGTTCGACATTGTATTTTCTATGTTTATCTTTACCTAATATAGTTGATACGTAGACTCTTGTACAAGGTTCCTTAATCTATAAAAGGAGACCTCTAGGTTTTAGTTTAATATACGTTTTACACTTTCATTGTACACAAGTTTGATCATTAATCAAATGAAAATTTTGGTTTATTCTGTTTTGTGTATTCTTGTTCTAAGTGTAAAATTCCGCATATCACTTAGATTGATTTATAACATAAAGTTTCTCTAAGTGTTAATCTTGATTCAATCTCGTTAACACAAAGCTAATCGATCTAAGTTTGGGATCAACAGATATTCATGAAGATTTGAAGATTATCATATCAGAAGAAGATCTGCATAGAATGTTCGGATACATTCAGTTGGTATACAAGTACGAGATTACCAAGTTCAATCCAAGTTTGAAGTGAAGTTTGAAGACATGTACCGTTAGTACAAGAAGACAACTAGTTATCATTCTTGTTTAGGGGAGGATTGTTGGGAGTTATTGTAAAGTACCAAGTACCGTTAGTATAAGTACAAGTATTGTTAGTGTTAGCAAGTACCGTTAGTGTTAACGTGGTATATGTCAAGTACCGTTAGAGTTAATGTAAGTACTGCTAATTGGATTAGGACGAATATATCTTTAGTAAAGATATGTCATAGTTATAGCTAGAGTATATCTTATGTGATATACTTAATAGTTTAGAATATTGATAATATATCGTGTGTGATATACTTATCATAATAGAATATTCTACGATTCCTTACACTATAAAAGGAACATAGGTACGATGAGTTTCTAGTACCCATTGCAAATGTCGATTAATAGAAGATCGAATAGTTAGAGTAATTATGTTCTTCTTTGCTTTATAAGTTAGATTCCGCATAACTTGTTTAGTTGAGTAAGAGTTCTCAAGTGCTCTAGTTTGATTACAAGCGATTGTACAAATCCTTAACAGGATATAGATCTATTCAATGGGATCAACAATGACCATATATAACTGATATTGATTAATATCAAGGATTTGTGGGTGTTTAAAGTTTGGAGGTAATTCTTGTAGGGTTAACTTCCTGCTTGATTCAAATTATCTTAGCATAGGTTCTCAATTTTACCCAAAAATATATTATTACAAGTTGTCATAATTCTGAATTTTTGTTTTCTGTTATACTGTGCTGTTGAGCTAATTGCAGGAACATGGAAGCTTGTACTCATGCCAGTACATCAACTATAACACTCCAAGGTGTGGAAATGCACCTTGGAGGTGAGTGACCCATTCTCCATTATTTTTTTTATAGAATCAATGTTATTGTGTTTGTGAGTTTTTTTGATTAAGGTTCTAATTTTCTATGTAAAATATGTCTTTTCTTTAAGTTTGGATTATGATTCTTGTTATTCATGTGTTTCTGTTATGATTTAGACGTAAATTTTTTGTTAGCTTTCTTTTTGCTGAAATAAATGGGTAATAAGTGTGTAAACACTTATCCTTTTGCCACTAAAATCAAGGAAAAACAAGACCTAATCATGTGTTTAAAATCATAAAAGTCGGAATTACGCGTGGTTTTGTGTTTTTGTGTGAAATAGGTACAAAAGATCAAAAGGAAAGAAAACACGGGATTTCACGGTCAAATGTTGAAGAAAAGTCCAAGAAAGAGACGAAGACAAAGTCAAAAGACCAAAAGTGTGCCCAAGTTCACGAAAACCAGCGAAACCGACACGAGTTTGAAGAAAAAGATCGAGGAAGCCGAAATCAAGCTCGCTTTTAGCGGATTTAATATTTATGGAGTTAAACGGGCTTGTGGGACCCACATTTGGATTATTGGGCCCAAAAGCCCAATAAAGAGTTCAAGATAACTAATTTGGATTCAAAGCCCAAAACCAAATGACCCAATATTATTTAGACGGAAGAAGTAAATGGGAAAGATTGGGCCAAGCCCATTTGCAAAAGAAAAGGGACGGAGTGATTATCATATTAGGGCAAGCCCAAACACAAAACAAATGGGACGGTTTAAAAAAATCTTAAGTGAATTCACTTGATGTAAGCCTGGTCAACACCAACTCACCACACGTTTTTAAAACGTTTATTTTCACCCACCTCACATATTACTTTTCGATAAAAACAATGAAACTCTTTCCACTCCTTCTCTCCCATAATACACGCACCATTTTTTTACATAGCCACCACAAACCCTAATTTACCAATACACAAAACTTATACTAAAGAAATTGAGGCTTTTACCCAATTCGTGTGATTCATACGAATCTCAATTAAATCCCCAAGTTTATCGGGGAAGAACACTACAAGGTGGTCCTCATCTCAAAAGTCATACGTGGCCTTTTCCCCTATCTTGATTGGCTCTCACACCTCACCACTACCAAACCCACCAATAGAATCCTCCCACATCAGCAACGAAGAAGCACAAGAAGCACAAATCGCTTCCACGCTGGTGATCTATGTGAGAGAAAAAATCAATCTCATCCGTTTGATCAAAAGAGAAGAGAAAGAGAAAAGATCGAAAGGCCAAGAATGAGTTTCAGCATCAACACCACACCCTCGGGTTCCCTATATAAACCCTTAGTTTTTCTGTAATGGATAATCCCTTCTTGTATTCCTTTTTCTTTATTTTTACTATTTTTTTATTAATTAGGAGTAGGATTAATTTAGTTTTAATTTTATTTTTATGCAAATTAGATGATAGGATAAATTGTATTTTCACTTTTCCAAGTATTGTAATGATTTTTAGTTATTAATAAAATTGTTATCTCAGTTTAATTAAATCTCGTTTTGCATCTCTTTAAAGTCTCTTGCTATTTAAATATTCAATCTGTTTTTTTATCATTATTATTATTATCAGTTTTTTTATATAATCATCAAAAAGTAAAAAATGAAGGAATGTAAAGAACTTCCCCACTGGAAGTTTTGATAAAAACTTGTTCAAGTTTCGAATCTGGTTCGAGAGCCTTCGATGGTGGTTCGAGTTGGTTTTGATGTTTAACGGTGGTGGTCTCGATTCTGGTAGATAAGACGGCTCAAGGCCGCTCTTCGTCGCAAAGGTTTCGTCACAAGGTTCTCAATCCCTTTTATTTTACAAGTGTTATTTTTAGTTTGCCTGATTTGATTTAAATTGGTTTTACTGTTTTTAATCTGTTTGAATGAATCGATTGCTAGATCCGTTTGGTTTGTTTAGTTGAGTTCTGATCTGTTTAAGTTTGGTTTGTCTCTGCTTTTTCATAGGAGTATGATTGGATTGGTTTAGTTGTTATAATTTTTATCTGCTTATTCTTTATCTGTTTTCGAATTTGTTTTTATCAGCTTATTACTTCCTGATTTGATTCTGCTTATTCTTTGTTTTGTCTGCCTTTGGTTTTGTGTATTTGCTTATTTTTAGTATAAGACCTTTTTAGCTTATTGATTTCAGTCTTATTATGTTTTGTGTACTTTTGCTTTTTAAGTCTTAAGTCTTTAGTTGCTTAATCTTTAGTTTTAGTATTATTTGCTTATTGTATTTACCTTATTTGATTTCGTTTATATTATAACTGCTTATTGCTTTTGTTTACAGCTGTTTATGCTTAGTTTTGTCTAGGTTTTTATTTGCTATTTGATTTTATTTGGTTTTGCTTTTTCAGATTTAACTATATTCGTTTATTTGATTTCTTTTGTTTTACTGATTTGTTGATACAACAGACTCAATTGGTCTGTATGTTTGGTCTGAGTAATCTTAATTCCAAAAATAATTTTATTGCAAAAAGGTCACCCAGGGATTCGAACCCCTGACCTCGCGCTTAACAGTCCAACAACCTTACCATTTGCTCTAGACTATCTTTTGAGTTTAAATAAGCAACATTTAGTTAATATAGGTTAAATTGTACTGGGAGTTTAGTTTATTTAGTTTAAATACACGTTTTTATTTTTATTAAATTTATTTAAAAAGTTTTATATCAATTTCGTTTTATTAAGTTTCTTTTAAAAAAATAAAAAGATAAAAATACATTTTAATTTCTTTAATTAATTGTTTTTAAAATTTAGTTTTAAAATTTAGTTTTCAAGTAATATATTTAAGTTTCAAAATAGTTTTATTTAAATTAGATTAAATTAGATTTTTAAATTAGTTTAAAATAGTTTTCAAAATTATTTAAATAGTTTCAATAGTTAATTAAATTAGCTTTTTAATCATGTAGTTTTTAATTAGTTTTAAATACCAAAAAGTTTTAGTCACCAAAAACAAGTACTCCACGTTAATTTGAGATCAATTCGAGTGAGTCGAGGAAAAACGAACATTAATTGCTTAATTGGACTAAAAATCCTTACATTAAAATGGCGTCGCTGCCGCTTCGCTCATTATGATTGACGATTTGTCGTGAGACGATTTGGATTTTGGGATCCGTTCGATTTTGAACGTTATTTTTCTTGTTAAAAAATCTAAAACATAAAAAATAAAAAAGATAAAAATATAAAAAAATTAAAAAAAATCATCAAACACAAATTCTTTCCTAAGATTTGCACCAAAAAAATTAAAAAATCAAAAGTAATACTTTTCCTAAAGTATTACACCAAAAATACTCCTCTTTATCCTCTATTGTGTTTAATTCTTTTCTCTACGCCTCTTATTTTTAATTCTTCATGGATTCATATTGCGTAATATGTGGGAGACCATGGAATGGTTATCAAACATGTCAATGGTGTACATGTGAGCGATGCGGCTATCATCTCGACAATACACAACTTGGATTTTGTCCACTTTGTAATTCAACCAATTCGTACTTCACCTCTCCCATATATGAGGATCCATATCCGCAAAATGCACCGTGTTTTTCTCCATACCCGTGTTGCAACTATTGTGGGGGCCCTCATGATACTTCTTATTGTCAACCGATGAATTATGAGCCACATCCGTGCTATAATTCCGGTTTTCAAAATTTTGAACCCCCACAATACTCCGTCGTTCATCAACATTCTTTTGAGGATCAACTCACTAGTTGGGATGGAATTCTAGAAAGCTTAAAAAAACTCAAAGTTAGCTTGCATGACGAAAGACAACAAGAGCAAGTATCTAATCTTAGTGCTTTTACTCCTCCTCTTGTGCGTTCTTACTATTATGATGATGATGACGATGAGAATTCTATTTCTTGGAATGATCTTTGTGCTCAATGTCCTAGTGCAATTGTAATTCCTTCTCTCGATATCCCAAATGCATCTGAGGATTGTGATACATCGAGTGAGATTAGTGATTTTGGTCTCGACAAATTCTTTGATGAAGTTTGTGATGTGCCGACTTTTGCGGAGCTTACGGATGAGGTCGCTCTTACGGATGACATTTCTCCATGTTATGAGGATTTCACGTTTGAAATTTCTCCTTTTCACCCATTTCCACCAGGAGATGCGGGCGATGACGATTTATTCTCTCCGACTTATGAGAAGTTCACCGATGAACTTGCTCTTTTAGATGAGGTGGAAGACGTTATTCTTCGCGACAAATTATTGAAAGTTCATCTTCTTATTTCTCAAATTGAAGCGTTGAATTCTACTCCTATCAATGAATCTTTACCTCCGTCTTTAACTCCCGTTGAGAATAATGACCCATATATGGAAGAAATTGACAATCTCTCAATACCTCCGGGTATTGATGATGATGACACGAAGGAGGATATTCTCTTTGATAATTTTATTAATGAAGATATTGTCCCAAGTCCCTCTCCCGAGCACCTTTCATCCACTCCTTTAGACACCATTACGGAGGATGAGTGCTTTGACCCGGGAGGTGACATTGACCATTCTATGATTGATATCTTTACGGTTTTGCCGAATAGTTACCATCCATTGTCTTTGGGGGATGACAATTTGTCTCCTTTACCCACCCCACCTCCCGTGGATTACGACCTCACATACTTTTCGTATGTTGAGAGGACTTTTCTACCTTTCATGACTTATCCTCCTGCCTCTCATTTATTATGTTCCTCCGGGACCGAGGATAAGATTTTTGATCCCGGTATTACATTAGAGGTTTCCCCATGGACCATTTACTTCGGGGTCGAGTCAGGCTCGTGACTCGGTTAACAAAAACAAGCGCTTCTCGAGAGGCAACCCGATGATCTATTTTCTACAATAAGTGTATGGGGGAGCCTTGTAGGTTGTTTGTATGTTGTGATGTTATGCAGGGATGTGTGCTTTCAAGATCCACTTTTGGTGTTTTTGACGAGACCCGTGATCCCGTGTTTCCCGTGTACCCGGTCCATTCGATAAGTTTTTGCTATTGTGATTTAATCCTGTATATAAATAAAACGAATAAATGTAATCACTTTAGTTGTCTCTTCCTTAGCTCGATTTTAAACAACGTACTCAATGTCCTAAGTGTAGGGGAGTTTTATCTCCCACATGCTTAAACATTGAGGACAATGTTTATATTAAGTGTAGGGGGATTTCTATCGAAATTTTAGTGGGCTTTTCCATGAATTTGACCTCATTTAACCGGAAAATAAAAAAAAATTTCAACGTTTTTCAAATTTTTGATCTATTTTGGCCTAGTAGTATTTTCATTTATTTTCTTTCCTTTTGTCATCGCATCGTATTTTCCATTTCAAGAATAAAGTCAAAAAAAAAATAAATAAATAAAATGGTTTTAACAAGTTTAGATATCTTTGATATATTAGGCCCGTCGTGAATATTTTGACTCAACCCGAGTTTACTTATCCAAGTTTACTCTAGCTAGTATCCTTAACCATATGGACCTTAATTGGTTTATTAGGCTAAGCATCCACGAGTCTCATTACTTGAGATTTTAAATTGTGGAGAATGAGAGATGATAGAGTTGATAATAAGTTTAAAGGTTAATTCTTCCTTATATGAGTTTTTGTGGCTCTTTCTCCCCGCTTGTATTTTTAATTGCTTAATAAATGAGGATTTTTGCGGTTTAGGTTCGATATTTTAGTTCTTAACCGATTCTTTTATTTCCCTTGTAATTAAAGCGAGAACACATTGAGGGTGCCAGCGTCATGGACTTCCGACTAAGGTGACTCATAACCACTAAGTAGGAGGTATTCAGACCATGGGATTGCAGAATTTGGCCTACTATATATATATCATAAATAAAGAAGAATAAGATTAAAACATGATCTCAAGGAGCCTTCGGGTGTGGGACATGTAGCACGAGCCTTGTCATTAGAGCCTTAGGGTGTATGACATTGTAAGTGTTTAATAAAAATTGCTTTATCATTATTTCAAGGAGCCTTAGGGTGTGGAGTGATGATGAATGTCAATTCCCTTGCTTATGGTTCAAGGAGCCTTAGGGTGTGGATCATAGATAAGGAGCATTTTTGCATCTTAAAGAGCCTAAGGGTATATGATGTAAATTTGCTAACTCCATTATAAAGTCAAAATGACTTTGGAGGAATAAATAATAAGTAGTACTATTGGCCAAATTTTGAATCCGGGAATTTATTCCCTAAATCGTGTTAAATTATCCTTGATGTGGGCTTTCTTTAGTGACAACGGTTTTTGAGGAAGAGGTTAGGTTTTGAGTGTCGGGTTTGCACCGTTTGGCCTTCATTTTTGGACTAATAATTATCAAATATGTCAAATGAGCCTACGGGTGAATGACAATCAATAAAATCTAGAGATACAATGTAGGAATTGGAGAAAGAGTTTTACACAATTATCTTATATAAGTGGTTTTAACTTGAGAACTTATGGTAAACAATGATCTCGTTTTTAAGCTTGGTATGGGGAACGTGAAACTTGAGGGTGATTAATATTCATGACACCAAAGCCCTAATTTAAGTCTAAGATTTCTTTACAAGTTTCTTCCATCAAATAATCTCCAAGTTAATAAATTGTTATAACTTTTGTTTCCTTTAAAGTTTTTATCTTTTCATCGTAGTCGTAAGAGCATATCTTAATAAAGGCCGAGATGGATTAATTATGAGAAAAATGTAACTTAATTCTTTAAAACTATGCATTGCATGGGGGACATTGCAATGGTCAAGTGTAGGGGATTTAATAAGTGTGTAAACAGTTATCCTTTTGCCACTAAAATCAAGGAAAAACAAGACCTAATCATGTGTTTAATATCATAAAAGTCGGAATTACGCGTGGTTTTGTGTTTTTGTGTGAAATAGATACAACAGATCAAAAGGAATGAAAACACGGGATTTCACGGTCAAATGTTGAAGAAAAGTCCAAGAAAGAGACGAAGACAAAGTCAAAAGACCAAAAGTGTGCCCAAGTTCACGAAAACCGGCGAAACCGACACGAGTTTGAAGAAAAAGATCGAGGAAGCCGAAATCGAGCTCGCTTTTAGCGGATTTAATATTTATGGAGTTAAACGGGCTTGTGGGACCCATATTTGGATTATTGGGCCCAAAAGCCCAATAAAGAGTTCAAGATAACTAATTTGGATTCAAAGCCCAAAACCAAATGGCCCAATATTATTTAGACGGAAGAAGTAAATGGGAAAGATTGGGCCAAGCCCATTTGCAAAAGAAAAGGGACGGAGTGATTATCATATTAGGCCAAGCCCAAACACAAAACAAATGGGACGGTTTAAAAAAATCTTAAGTGAATTCACTTGATGTAAGCCTGGTCAACACCAACTCACCCACACGTTTTTAAAACGTTTATTTTCACCCACCTCACGTATTACTTTTCGATAAAAACAATGAAACCCTTTCCACTCCTTTTCTCCCATAATACACGCACCATTTTTTTTACACAACCACCACAAACCCTAATTTACCAATACACAAAAATTACAGAAAAGAAATTGGGGCTTTTACCCAATTCGTGTGATTCACACGAATCTCAATTAAATCCCCAAGTTTATCGGGGAAGAACACTACAAGGTGGTCCTCATCTCAAAAGTCATATGTGGCCTTTTCCCCTATCTTGATTGGCTCTCACACCTCACCACTACCAAACCCACCAATAGAATCCTCCCACATCAGCAAAGAAGAAGCACAAGAAGCACAAATCGCTTCCAAGCTGGCGATCTATGTGAGAGAAAATCAATCTCATCCGTTTGATCAAAAGAGAAGAGAAAGAGAAAAGATCGAAAAGAATGAGTTTCAGCATCAACACCACACCCTCGGGTTCCCTATATAAACCCTCAGTTTTTCTGTAATGGAGAATCCCTTCTTGTATTCCATTTTCTTTATTTTTATTGTTTTTTTATTAATTAGGAGTAGGATTAATTTAGTTTTAATTTTATTTTTATGCAAATTAGATGATATGATAAATTGTATTTTCAGTTTTCCAAGTATTGTAATGATTTTTAGTTATTAATAAAATTGTTATTTCAGTTTAATTGAATCTCGTTTTGCATCTCTTTAAAGTCTCTTGTTATTTAAATATTCAATCTGTTTTTTTATCATTATTAGTATTATCAGTTTTTTATTATAATCATCAAAAAGTAAAAAATGAAGGAATGTAAAGAACTTCCCCACTGGAAGTTTTGATAAAAACTTGTTCAAGTTTCGAATCTGGTTCGAGAGCCTTTGATGGTGGTTCGAGTTGGTTTTGATGTTTAACGGTGGTGGTCTCGATTCTGGTAGATAAGACGGCTCAGCGCCGCTCTTCGTCGCAAAGGTTTCGTCACAAGGTTCTCAATCCCTTTTATTTTACAAGTGTTATTTTTAGTTTGCCTGATTTGATTTAAATTGGTTTTACTGTTTTTAATCTGTTTGAATGAATCGATTGCTAGATCCGTTTGGTTTGTTTAGTTGAGTTCTGATCTGTTTAAGTTTGGTTTGTTTCTGCTTTTTCATAGGAGTATGATTGGATTGGTTTAGTTGTTATAATTTTTATCTGCTTATTCTTTATCTGTTTTCGAATTTGTTTTTATCAGCTTATTACTTCCTGATTTGATTATGCTTATTCTTTGTTTTGTTTGCCTTTGGTTTTGTGTATTTGCTTATTTTTAGTATAAGACCTTTTTAGCTTATTGATTTCAGTCTTATTATGTTTTGTGTACTTTGGCTTTTTAAGTCTTAAGTCTTTAGTTGCTTAATCTTTAGTTTTAGTATTATTTGCTTATTGTATTTAGCTTATTTGATTTCGTTTATATTATAACTGCTTATTGCTTTTGTTTTACAGCTGTTTATGCTTAGTTTTGTCTAGGTTTTAATTTGCTATTTGATTTTATTTGGTTTTGCTTTTTCAGATTTAACTATATTCGCTTATTTGATTTCTTTTGTTTTACTGATTTGTTGATACAACAGACTCAATTGGTCTGTATGTTTGGTCTGAGTAATCTTAATTCCAAAAATAATTTTATTGCAAAAAGGTCACCCAGGGATTCGAACCCCTGACCTCGCGCTTAACAGTCTAACAACCTTACCATTTGCTCTAGACTATCTTTTGAGTTTAAATAAGCAACATTTAGTTAATACAGGTTAAATTGTACTGGCAATTTAGTTTATTTAGTTTAAATACACGTTTTTAGTTTTATTAAATTTATTTAAAAAGTTTTATATCAATTTCGTTTTATTAAGTTTTTTAAAAAAATAAAAAGATAAAAATATATTTTAATTTCTTTAATTAATTGTTGTCACATATATTTGTGATGATTAAGCAAGAAAGAAAGAAAGGTAGATAAAAGATGGAAGGTTTATAGAGAGAGAAAGTAGTGAGAGAAAATAGAGAGAAAATGGTTGGAGAAACTAGGTGATATTAGATTGGGAGAAAAATGAAATGACCAACACCCTTCCTAACATGCTAGGAAGGGTTTATATAGCCTTTGCTTACATGTAGCTTAATGGGCTATATGATCATGGGCCGGGCTTTCCTTTTGGGCTTTGGTTACTTATGAATGAACCTTAGCTTAAAGTTAAGCCCGTTATACACGACTAATCTAGTACCTATTACAACGTTCTAATATGTGATACATAATAAACATATGACCGAGCATTCTTGTTTGACTCAATATTTTGAGGCTAACATTAATTGTTTTTAAAATTTAGTTTTAAAATTTAGTTTTTAAGTAATATATTTAAGTTTCAAAATAGTTTTATTTAAATTAGATTAAATTAGATTTTTAAATTAGTTTAAAATAGTTTTCAAAATTGTTTAAATAGTTTCAATAGTTAATTAAATTAGCTTTTTAATCAAGTAGTTTTTAATTAATTTTAAATACCAAAAAGTTTTAGTCACCAAAAACAAGTACTCCACGTTAATTTGAGATCAATTCGAGTGAGTCGAGGAAAAACGAACATTAATTGCTTAATTGGACTAAAAATCCTTACATTAATGGGTGTTTGGATTTGGTTTTTACAAATATTGGGTGACATATTGTGAGTCTTAACTGGTCCTTACATGCTCTTCATGGTTGATTATGATAGTTCTAGGTGTTTGTTTGTTTAGTGTAGTATAGAAAATCAAAGTCACAAACTTTGCTTAAAATTTGTCAATTGGAATAGCAACAAGTTTTAGGTTGAGCCTTGGGTTCATAACTTGATTTATTTTGCAGTCTGTTGCATTTAGGGATTAGACTTAAGTTAGGAGTTTATGATTATGGTTAAAACAGCTTTGTGTGGCCACTAGAACTCACTAAATCCCACTGCGATGCCATTTGCACCAGCAAAAAGCCTCATTTTCTGTCAATTATAACAGTAGATCTGCTAGGGTGTTCATTTATGATTTTTGGCTTTGGGAATCTTGGTATATGTTAGTTAAACTGATAACTTAAGATTGCATGAAGTTTTTTAGTCTTTGGTCAGTTTATTGTTAAGGTTTTGAAGCTGTAAAGTCCACTAAGCTACCATTTACATCATCAAAATTGCATACTCCACTTTCTGTTCATATCAGTAAGTGTTAAGGGATTTTATCTGTGATTTTTGGTTTGAAATTTGGTACAAGATTAGTTCTTAAGGTAAAGTAGGTGTGCAACATCTTGTATTGTAGGTGTGACCAAGGTTGTCAAGATCGCGAGTTTACATGTAAGATCGTACGATCTTACGATCCTACCTAATAGAATCGTGTAAGATCAGTGTAGGATCGCATCAGAGGTAGGATCGTAAGATCGGTGTAGGATCACACGTAAGATCGTAAGATCGCGTGTCGATACGAGTTTACCAAATTACCAAGTTACTAACTTACTCACTTACGTACTTACTAAACCATTACTTTTTTAGGCCCAAAAATAAATAAATACGAGTCAGCCGATCTCAGTAACAAGTATTGAGGTTTAATTTCTTTATTTTTTAATCAGTAAACATAACTATCTGCTTTCTCTAAATCCAAATTACATTAAACAAATTAAGGTTCTTCTCATTTTCTTGTTGCGTAAAGCATAAAGTTTCTTACATGTAATTGTTTTTTACCCTTTTTATAGTTTTAACTACTAACCTTTAAGTATTAATTTAGATTCATAGTGATATTAGCGATGTAATTTGTTTTGAGACGTATATACGCGTGTTATGTAATCATGAATGTGATGACTCAGGCTTGACTTTTTTGTGTTTTACTTTTATTTTTGTATTTTAAATTTGAACTTTGACATTGTCAAGCGGATATTATATAAATTTATCTTTAATGATGAGGAGAAATAAGTAAAAGTTTAACTCGTTTATATAAAATGATGAATTGGTAGGATCTTACGATCTCGATCCGATCTTACGATCTCGATCTTGCAAAGACAAAAACGATCTCAGGTGGGATCGCAATCTTGACAACCTTGGGTGTGACAATATTTTGGGGGGTTAAAAAAGATGTGTAAGCCCACTGTTAGCTATCAGACACCACCAGACCTAGTTCTTGATTTTTTGTGTTGAATTTGTTGACTTGTGACCTGTTTTTGTGTTTGTGTGATTGATTTTGACTCCCTACAATCAACTGATTGTAGGGGTGCCTTTGTGAGCCCAGCAACATCCTTACACCCTATAACGGGCTCATCCAAAATCCCCCTTTTTTCACTGTTTAAAGCATAAACAAAGTCACTTGTTCTTATTCTTAGTTAAGATTTGGTTACTGAAGTCTCTTGATTTAAAGTTTGTGAGTCAATCTGTGATAACAACAAGTGAAAAAGGAAGTGATAAGTTGTGTGCTTAAGTGTGGGAATTAAAAAAAAGTTTAAAAAATTTGGGATTCGAACCCGTGACCTCCCCACACACCAACGACATAACACACACACACACACACTCTCTTAACCATTCACGCCCTATGGGCTATAACGTTCTATTGTTTGTTTGTTTGTTACTTAAACACAAACCATTTTAGCTTTTCATAATATAAGCCATAGGTTAAACAACTTATAACAACTTATTTACTAGTCCAAATTAGCTTAATAGATTTTTCATGTCATCAGCATAGTGTTAGGGACTTTTAGAGTTAATTTTAGATTTTTCCCACCATTTATTTATTTTCTAGCAATTATTTAATATGGTTTTAAATTTTAGCCTTTTAGAAATAGATTTAAGTTATAATTTAAAAAAAAAAATACTTTTATGTCTTATAATAATATATAGGAGGTTTACAAACCATAAAAACCCAAATTGGACTTTTTAATATTTTATTTAATTTTTAAGGTTTTTATTAATATTTAAAAATTAATATAAAATTAATTAAAAGGTTCAAAAAAAATTTCTTGGTTTTTAGATCTTATTTATATTATTTAAGATTTTTTGGTAAATTTTATTAATTTTTAGGTCAATTTAATTTTTGTCACGTTTTTTGGTTTTACGTTTTTAATTCAAAAATTGTTTTTAGGGTTTAAAATGAGTTTTAATTAGTTTAAATTTTTGCTAAAATAGTTTTAGCTTAATTAGAATATTTTTTAGGTTTACAAGTTTTAAAGTCTTAGTTTGGGCTTTTTGTTAATTTATTTAATTTATAGGGCTTTAATTAGCATTTAAAAATTAAATATTAATTAATTTAAAATTTTACAAGAAGTTTTGTTTATTTGTAGACCTTAGACATATTTTTAAGTATTTATTGTATTTTTTTGGGAATTTTTAGGTAAAGTTTTTATTTTGTCGATTTTGTCGATTTTATGTTTTATACGTCGTAGCTTAATTTTTAGTGTAATCCGCCATTCCATTTAGATCTTTTTCACTCCATTAATATTAATCCAAAACATAACAAGTTTAACACACTCAATTATCCTCCTTGGTGAACGAACTCACACATTGAGTCATAAATATTTGATTTTCCTAAATCATTTTACTTAATACTTACCACATATACGTCTTTTTCCTAAAAGCGTATTTTTACTACTATCAAAAGCCTCTTATTTCGCAACGGTGTGGGGGCGTAAAAGGTTGTTTCTTGTGGCCAACTCTGAATCTAACACATAGCTTTTTGTTTGTTAAGTTATATCAACAATATCTACCAACCTTCACTTGAAGAAGCATAAGCAACTTTGGATGTTGGTCGATCACAAATAATGGATGGGTCACGATTGGACACTGTTACGGGATATGTCCATTACCACATCGATTACTTTCGCCATATACTATTTTAGGAGTACATACATATTGAATTGGCGATTGCCACTAAGATTGTAGTTGTTGTTACCACAAAAGTTACATGTTTTATGATTGTCATGATTGTTGTTGTAAGATCGTTGGCGACTATAAGAGGCTTGTGAACATAATGGTTTTGTTGGTAAGCATTAAAACCAATCGATGATGCAATCAAGCAAAGTTGATAGATTACTCGTTGTTAAGTGTGAGGTGAAGTTATTGGGGTGAGTTATTATTGTTTTCTTAACTTGAGTTAATGATTGTGATATACTAGTGTTGTAATGCATTGAGTAGAGTTAACTGGCGCTGACTTTTGATTCTCTTATTTACTTTATGTTTCTATTGTTGTAAGAATTGTTAAAGTACAAACAAAAATACCAAATCCTCACAATTTGATGTAGGTATGAAAATGAAATGAAAAACAAAAAACAAAAAACTTCGACGGCTTATGGCGTCATGTAAAGGGAGTATCGAAAGTGATTCCAACAGGGTATTTTCATATTTTTAATGCAAAACTATGACAATCGACGGCAATTAATTTTAGACGATGCAAAAGTTGATATGTGTGAAAACAGATATGTAAGTGGACTTAAAATTAATAAAATATCATCAAATGTGCTTATATATGCCTTGTTTTGTGTGTGTGCATGCACGAATATCAAGAAATTACAAGTAATGCATCAGACTCCACCAATAAGAATCCTAGAAGCAGAATTAGGGAATTATATGAGTCTGCTAGAAAGTCTTGGAAATGGTGGTTTGCTAATCAATGTCCTCCAGGATATAAATGGATGCCTAAAGTTAGGACAGAAAATGTGAAAACGAGTGTTAGTATGCCTTTAAATGTTGCTAAGGACACTAATGATTCTACAATCACAACTATTGTGGTATCCAATTTAGCAAATGCTCCATTGTGTTCTAACTCTTCTGCAGGTAATACAAATAATTCTCTTCATACTGGACTCCGGATGCACGAAGCACATGACGGGGAATCTCAAGCTTCTAATTAACTTCGTGGAGAAGTTCCTGGGTACGGTCCGATTCAGAAGTGATCAATTTGCACCGATCCTAGGATATGGAGATTTGGTTCAGGGAAATATCACGATAAAAAGGGTATACTAGGTCGAAGGGCTCAATCACAATCTTTTCTCGGTTGGTCAATTATGTGATGCAGATTTGGAAGTTGCTTTTAGAAAGAAGACATGTTTTGTTCGTGATTATGATGGGAATAACTTACTTACCGTTACACAGGGTACTGATCTTTACACAATTTCACTACAAGACACAACTTCATCAAATCCAATTTGCTTCATGGCTAAAGCTTCAACGACTCAGGCATGGTTATGGCATCAACGTCTATCTCATCTCAACTTTGATACCATCAACTTGCTTTCCAAGAAAGATATTGTGAGAGGCCTTCTAAGCTTGAAATTCATCAAAGATCATCTTTGTTCTTCTTGTGAGCTTTGTAAAGCTAAACGAAGTAGCTTTAAGACAAAGACTACACCAAGCTCTAAAGGACGGTTAGATCTTCTTCATATAGATTTGTGTGGTCCCATGCGTGTTCAAAGTATCAATGGGAAGAAATATGTTATGATAATTGTCGATGATTACTCAAGGTACACATGGACTCACTTCTTGAGGTCCAAGGATGAAACACCCGAAGTTCTCATCAACTTCCTTAAACTGATACAACCTGGTCTTCAAGCTCAAGTAAAAGTGGTTCGTACGAGGCACATAATTTTTGAATTCAACTTTGAGAAAATATTTTGAAGCTGAAGGAATTGAACATGAAACATCTATTGCCCGAACACCCGAACAATACGGCGTTGCTGAAAGACGAAACCGTACTTTAGTTGAGGCTGCTCGAACATTATTATCTGCTTCAAAACTTCCACTATACTTTTGGGCCGAAGCCGTGTCAACCGCATGCTACACACAAAATCGATCCTTAATTATCCCAAGACACGAAAAGACACCATATCACATAATCCATGGTCGAAAACCTTCACTCAAACACCTTCATGTTTTTGGATGTACTTGTTACATAATTCAAGATGGTGAAAATTCGGATAAGATGAAAGAGAAAGGTGATGCATGTATTCTAGTGGGATATGCAACTCAGTCTAAGGGATATAGAGTTTACAACAAGAGAACAAAACTGATAGTCGAGACTATTCATATCAGATTTGATGAATTACAAGAGATGGCACTTGAAAAAAAAGTTTAAGTCCCGATCCACAACGAAAAACGACTTCCGTTTACAACCGCACGGAACTCGGAACTCAAGACCACAGCAATGAACCGTCAAGTTCAACGCTGGTTCAAGGAAATGTTCCAAGAGCAGACATGACAGTCAACACGACACTTGAAGAGTTGGAAATTTTATATGGACCAATGTATGATGAATATTTCACGGGGGAGAAACAAGTTGTATTGAAGTCTTCCGCTGTCACTCATGATAAGAATGATGATACCATCATCGTCAACAAAAGGATACAACTTCATCTACTTCAACACGGGTTGTTGCAGATTTACCTCCTCGTAATATCACATCAACAACTGCTCCTACAACATCCACAACTACTGTCATTGCTCCAGAGAACACAAATCAAGCAGACAATGCATTATCTAACGAAGACGAATTTATCAACCCATTCGGTACACCGGTACACGAAACTGGAGAGTCTTCTACTCACCATGTTGATCCGTAAAATATGCATACGTTCTACCAACGACATCCTTCAACACATCATTGGACCCGAGATCGTCCTTTGGTTCAAGTAATTAGAAACCCTTCACAGCCCGTTCGTACAAGAGGACAACTTAACACCGATGGCGATGTTTGTATGTTCGCACTCACCGTGAGTACAGCTGAACCAACAAATATCAAAGAAGCCTTGGCTGACATGCTTGGATTGAATCAATGCAAGATGAACTTCTCCAATTTGAAAGACTAAAAGTCTGGGTACGATGTAATTCCATTAAATCTTCGATGGGTCTGGAAAAACAAGATGGATGGAGAAAACACGATTATCAAGAACAAAGCTAGGCTCATGGCTAAAGGGTATGGTCAGAAAGAGGGTATTGATTTTGAAGAATCATTTGCACCAGTAGCTCATTTGGAAGCGGTCAGGATTTTCCTAGCTTATGCTACACTTAAGGGATTCATTGTTTATCAAATGGACGTAAAGACGGTGTTTCTTAACAGTCCTTTGAAGGTAGAAGTCTATGTCACGCAGCCGGAAGGATTCGTCAATCCTTATTATCCTGACAAGGTGTATCGTCTCCACAAAGCACTTTATGGACTCAAGCAAGCTCCAAGGGCGTGGTACGACGAGCTCTCGAAATTTCTGGTATCCAAAGGTTTCTCAAAAGGTTCTATTGATCTAACTTTGTTCACTTATAAATATGGGAATGACATTTTGCTTGTGCAGATTTATGTTGATGACATTATTTTCGGGTCTACAAACCCAAAACTTTCAAAATAGTTTGAAAAAGTAATGCACAACAAATTTGAAAAATCAATGATGGGCGAACTAAAATTCTTTCTAGGAATTCAAGTTCACCAATCCCCAAGTGGTATCTTTATCAACCAAGCTAAGTATTGTCAAGAGATAATCAAAAAGCATGGCATGACTTCATGTGACCCCGTTGGGACACCATTATCAACTACATCACTAGATGCTGATTTGGAGGGAGTTGCCATAGATCAAACGAGATATCGTTCCATGATCGGCTCCCTCATGTACTTAACAGCAAGCAGACCAGATATATCACATGCTACGTGTTATTGTGCACGATATCAAGCACAACCCATTGAAAAGCACCTCAAGGAGGTTAAAAGGATCTTCGATACCTCAAGAATACCATTCATCTAGGACTCTGGTATCCGAGGGAAAGCGGTTTCTTTCTAACGGCCTATTCAGATTCTAATCATGCAGGGTGTCTTGATACACGTAAAAGTACTTCTGGTGGTGCACAATTTCTAGGTCAAGATAAGCTTGTGGGATGGTCTTCCAAGAAGTAGGATTGCACGTCACTATCATCAGCTGAAGCGGAGTATGTGTCTCTGTCTGCGTGTTGTGCTCAAGTTCTTTAGATGAGAACACAACTCACGGATTATGGCTTCCACTTTGATAAAGTACCTATGTACGGTGACTCAAAGTCCACCATAGCTATCTCCTACAATCCGGTATAGCATTCCCGCACGAAGCACATTGATGTCAGATATCACTTCATTAAGAACAAGTTGAAAGGGGTATCGTTGAACTTTACTTTGTTGGAACTGATTACCAATTAGCTGACTTGTTTACAAAAGCTCTTTCGAAAGAGAGGTTTGCGTATCTAGTTAGGCAAATGGGTATGAGATGTTTGACTCCAGCAGAACTGAAGATTCTAGCAAAGAAGCTTGCTTGACTCATCTATCAAACATCTACTTGTAAATATCTTTGAAAAATCAAAATACAAAAATATAAAACAAATAAAAGCAAAACACAAAATTAAAAATCTTTCAAAATCCAAAAAGATTCTTCTCGACATGTCTTTCAGTATCGATAATATGGACGTACCTAGAACTGTCGCTCAATAACGACACGGGTGTGCACATAAAGCTCGAATGAAAGTTGTAAATATTTTTCAAAACATGTCATTTCTACTTTTAATAAAGGAAAATGTCTATTTTGGACAATATTTCCAACAACGGGTTGAGCAATCTATCTTGGTTTGAGCTTGTCACAAAACATTCAACGGTTTGAGCTCAACACAATGGCTTGTAATCACTTTCAGATTGCAACCCGGATCTATGTTCACGGGGGAGTGTACGCTTTAGCGCCCTTGAAACTAGGATTTTGTTTGTCAATTAAGTTCGTTTACCTCGATTCGACTCGAATTTGATTGCCAATTAACGTTAGACTTAATTTTGTTTTTGGTGAAAAGTATTTTTGAAATTTTAAAACTAAAAAACTATTTAATAATAGAGCTATTTAATCTAATAAAATCTATTTTGAAACTAATTTAAAGAAAATCTAATTTTAATAAAATTGTAAACTAATGAAAACCTTAATTTTATAAAACTTTAAATAAAACAAAACATTTTATAAAAAACCAATTTGACGGAAACTAATTTTTAAAGCTAAATAAATTAAAACTATTTTAAATAAAAGTAATTTTAAAACTAATTTAAAGATTGTAAAAGTAAATAAAAATAAAAATAATTCTTTTTTGTCTTCTTATATTTTTATAAAACTGAGTTAAAAGGAATTTAAAAATAAAATAAAAACTAACAAAGTTTAATAAAGATCTAAAAAAACTAATTAATTAAAACCGCCAAATAAAGAGTTAACTATATTAATTAATGCGAAGGAAATCAAACACAAAAAGATGTCTAGACTACTGGTAAGGACGTTGGTCTTGTGTGCGAGGGGTCGAGAGTTCGAATCCCACCCCGGACCAAATATTAGCTATTTTATATTTTTTTTTTAGATATTGTGGAAGTTTCAAACACAGTTGAATCTGTGTAATATCAGCAAATGGATAAACCCAAATAAGCTATAGCAGTTATATAAGCAAATGAACAGTACAAACCAATTAAGTAATGCAGTTATAAGACTAAACAAATAAGCCTCTAAAACATTAACCAAATAAGCAAATAATCAAATGAAAACATAAATACTACTGAAACTAAGACAAATAAGCTACTCAAATCAAATAAAGCAAAACTGAATAAGCATATTTAACCAGTAAATCAAAATAAGCATAAGCATAAGCAATAATCAGTTTTGAAACTAAAAACCCAAATAATCAGATTCGAACAAACCAAAATAAGCTAGATGATATAACTGGACTTAAGCAATTTATAAAACCAAATAAACAGATATCAGTTCTAAAAGATATAAACTAAAAAGGCAAATAAGTAGTTTAAAAAAAACAAATAAGCTAGAACATTAAAAGCTAAAACTGAAAAAGCAAATCCAAAACTATATCTTATTAATCTGACTAAATCTTAAACTACAAAAACCAAATAAACTAAAAAGCAGATAACATCAAAATACAAGCAGATAAAAAAAATTAAACTAGAACTTATAAAAATTAAAAGAGATTAGAAGGAACCTAGTGACGAATCCTTTGAGCCGTAGACGAGGCGCTGAGCCGTCTAGTCGAATCGAACACCTCCGTCTTTCACCCAAACATCATCATCACTTATCTCTCGGATCAAACAATCGAACCGAACAAATAAAGCTTCTTCGAACCAAATAGCCAAACGAACCGAACTATTCTAACATTAACTATTTGATCTTCCCCGTGGGGGAAAAATCTTTCTCACTTTCCTTTATATTTTTTTTATTTCTATATATATATATATATATATATATATATATATATATATATATATATATATATATATATATATATATATATATATATATATATATATATATATATATATATATATATATATATATATATATATATATTTTATATTTATAAACTCACGAACAGTAAATAAACATTCAAAGATTGATAATTATATTAATCACAAACAACTCGAATTACTCAAACAGTAATATAAAAATTGGATTAAAGCAGATTATAAAATTAAACTTGTAAATAACCAAACAGTGATGACTATGAATCGAAAATTAAAGGAGACAAGAATAATTAAAATTTAACTTTTCATTAATTAAAATTAAAAATTACATTTGCTGGACATTTAAAGAAATACAAATTTAAATCTAAACTAATGACTGAAAATTAAAAATAAAAAAAGTGCTCCTCAATTACATGTGAAAGGGGGTTTTTATAGGAGAAAACCTCAAACCTTCTTCTTAGCTTCATCAATAAGCAAATCATCCAGGCCCTTCAATCCTTCATTCTTCTTTCTCTCTCTTCTCTTGATCAAACGGCTGAAAATGATCCATGACACGGATTGCCATAATGGTGTGATATGATTGGATGGATTGGTATTGACAGGGTGTCATAACCAATCAAAATAAAGCACTAGGCCACGTAGGATCAAGAGAGAGGACCACAGAAAGTGCTTGATGTGATTTTCTTGGGGATTTATTTGTGGATTCGTGTGAATTAATCATATATGTAAAAACCCCCAATTTTTACTAAGTATTTTTGGTGTATTTGGATTAGGGTTTGTGGGTAAAAAGGGTAAAGATGGGAGGCTGTGTAAAAACAGGAGAGGAAGAAAGAGAGATGGGAACATTGTTATTAACGTAAAATATGGGAAAGGGTAAAAATAAGTTTATTTATTTGAGGTTGAAACGTGTATGTATACACGTGGGTGAGGGAAGAGTAAAAGGGTTTATTAATTGTGTGTGGGTAAGGTTCGGATGTGGCTAGGGTGCACTGGGATGGAGTTTGACCGGATAAGCAAAACAAAGTGAAACTTTTCACTTGGTAATTTCACCCGAATTGTTTTAAAGACTAGATGGGCTTTGGCCCAAACTTCACATGTTGTATTCTTTTTGCAAAATGGACATTTGCCAAATTAATCCGTCCCATTATATCATAAATGGGCTTGGGCCCAATCCGTTTATTTGATAAAAGATAATGGTAATTGGGCTTTTAGGCCCAATACCCAAATATGGGACCCACAAGCTCGAATATCTTCAAAAAAAATTAAATCCACTTAAAACGAACTCGATTTCGGCTTTCTCGTTTATTTTCCTCAAACTCGTGTCGGTTTAGCCGGTTTTTGTGAACTTGGGCACACTTTTGGTCTTTTGACATTGCCTTCGTCTCTATTTGGATTTTTCTTCATCATTTGGCCATGAAATCCCGTGTTTTCTCTTCTTTTGATCATTTGTACCTATTTTAACACAATAACACAAAACCACGCGTAATTCCGACTTTTACGATATAAAACACATGATTAGGTCTTGTTTTTCCTTGATTTTAGTGGCAAAAGGATAAATATTTACACACTTATTAAATCCCCTACACTTTACCATTGCAATGACCCCATGCAATGCATTATTTAAAGCGTAAAGTTAAATTTTTCTCATTATTAATCCATCTCGGCCTTTATTAAGATACACTAATACTATGACGAAAAGATAAAAACTTTAAAGGAAACAAAAGTTATAACAATTTATTAACTTGGAAATTATTCATTGGAAGAAACTCGTAAAGAAATCTAAGACTTGAATTAGGGCTTTGGTGTCATGAATATTAATCACCCTCAAGTTTCACGTTCCCCATACCAAGCTTAAAAACGAGATCATTGTTTACCATAAGTTAACATAACAAACACTTACTCATGTGGTTTAATTAATCACTTAGACCCCCTTATTCCTACGGTGTATCTCTTGTATTTTATTTTTGTCTTGAATGATCACGAGGATGCATTTTTGACTTATTTCGATAATTTATTAAGGCCGAAAATAAAGTGGGACGATTTAATCAATAGTTAGCTAAAGGACAAAATCTTTTAAAACTGCTTCTCGAAACCTCATAAAGTTCATATCTTGGCATAACTCGTTTCACGATTTGAGACCTTTCTCGGACCGATATTTGACTTGTACTTCAAACTTCAAATCTTGAGAGACGATCTCGAAATTATGGTCTTCTCTTCATTTTGGTATACATCTTCATTAGGAGTGAAAGATGCTTCAAACGTTGACCACGACTTCTTCATTTATCCTCTTCTTTATTTAGGATTTCGATATACAACGATCCGCCTCCTTTTCGGACTTGGATCTATTTATCCTCATACCTTGTTAGGGTCTTTTTGGATAGACTTCTCCATGATCTTTAGGGGAGTAATTGCTTCTCGTCGTGTGTCTTGATCCATCATATTGATTTGGATTAATGATCTTCACAATCTCTTAGGATCTTTAGCAAAAAAAAAATGAATCCTCATGCCTTGTGAGGGCCTTTTTGGATAAGCCAATCTTCGCGTCCCGCTTCAATAAGTTATGCCTTGGCTATGAACTCTAATTAATCCCGAGCAACTTTTAAACGATATTGTGCTAGAAGTACAACCTTATTTATTGCAAATATATTTATTAACAAGCGATGGGAGAAAAAGCTCATAACTAACTCACATAAGTTAATGAAAGAATACGAAACTTATAATTAACTCTATCATCTCTCGTTCTCCACAATTTAAAATCTCAAGGAATGAGACTCGTGGATGCTTAGCCTAATAAACCAATTAAGGTCCATATGGTTAAGGATACTAGCTAGAATAAACTTGGATAAGTAAACTCGGGTTGAGTCAAAATATGCACGACGGGCCTAATATATCAAAGATATCTAAACTTGTTAAAACCACTTTATTTATTTATTTTTTTTAACTTTATTCTTGAAATGGAGATTATAAATAAGATGTGATGACAAAAGAAAGAAAATAAAAGAAAATACTACAAGGCCAAAATAGATCAAAAATTTGAAAAACGTTGAAAATTTTTTAAAATTTTCCGGTTAAATGGGGTCAAATTCATGGAAAATTCCACTAAAATTTCGATAGAAATCCCCCCTACACTTAATATAAACATTGTTCTCAATGTTTAAGCATGTGGGAGAATAAACTCCCCTACACTTAGGACATTGAGTACGTTGTTTAAAATCGAGCTAAGGAAGGGACAACTAAAGTGATTAAATTTATTCGTTTTATTTATATACAAGATTAAATCACAATAGCAAAAACTTATCGAAGGAACCGGGTACACGGGAAACACGGGAACACTGGTCTCGTCAAAAGTACCAAAAGTGGATCATTAAGCACATGTCCCTGCACACTCACAACACACAAAACAAACAACCTACACGGCTCCCCTACACTGATTGGTGAAAATGGGTGAAAAAGGGTGGAAAAGGTAAAAATCTAACCTAGTTAAACGATGCTTGATTTTTCATCACGAGTCTCTAGCTCGACTCGATTTCCCGAATATCATCATTCAAATGGGAAAATCATGGAAAACCAAGATTTCCAAGGGAGGAAAATCTCTCCATGATAGAGGTGAAACAAAGACATACAAGGCATACCCCATGAAAAATCCACCCGGGTCAAACACATAATTTCCATCACAAAAGGAAATAAACCCCGAGGTGGTACGCAAGTCAATGAAAAGTGGGGTATCCTTAGGCAACGATCTCTTCAAAGGAAGGATAAGGTGATTTGGAGATGATAGCACAAAAGTCTCTATGCCGGGATCAAATACCGATTCCTTAACGGGAAAATAGCAAGAGGTAGTTACATTTAAGCTCAAAATATCATCAAAATCCATAGTGGGAAAGTCATCCTCCTCCAAACTCGATGTGAAAACATAAGTATCATCGGAGTCATAGGAAAACTCTTCATCATGAGGAAAATAGGTATTTAGAAAGATATCTAAATCCTCCTCAAATGGAATAACCTCTAAATTAGGTATGATCTCTAAGAGTGGAGGATCCTCCTCAATAGTCATGACTTCTAAAATTGGAGTATAGAAGTCAAAGGGAGTCTCAATGGAAGAATCACTCATCGAGATATGAGGTGCATTAAGATCATGGGGTGGGTCATCAAAGTTGATGAGATCACTTAAAGAAGTGTCATCATCGTAGGTATCAAAGATTGGTGAATCATAAACGGGTGGGTCGAAAGTGGGTGGGTCAAAAGACGAGTCGTCTAAGCCGAAGATAGTGTGATCACTTTATGAAGTGTCATCACTATCGGTGTCATAAATAGGAGTATCAAAAATTTTAGGCCCTAAGGGATGGGATGAGTTTATCACAAAATCATTTTCATTAGATTTTTCAATTCCAAAAGGATTAATAAAAATCTCGTTATCATTATAATTAAGAACATCAATCATATTGACCGACTCTTTTTCATTTGATTTAGTTGTGATTTTTCCCATTTTAAAAACTTGTTGTTCATCCCGAACCCTAAGAATTAACTCCCCTTCGGCTACGTCAACTAAGGCTCTTCCGGATCGTAAGAATGGTCTACCAAGTATTAAAGGAATACGAGGATCCATCTCATAGTCGACGACGACAAAGTCCACGGGAAAAGTAAATGTACCAACTCGAACAAAAACATCTTCGGCAATACCAACGGGGTATGCGAGAGTTCGATTAGCTAATTCGAGAGTCATATGAGTCGGTACAAGGTCGGGTAATGACAATTGTTTCCAAACCGAAAGTGGCATAAGATTGATGTTAGCGCCGAGATCCGCTAAAGCCATACAATCATCGATTTGAGGAAACGAGCAAGGTAACACGAATCGTCTGGGATCTCCTAGCTTTTCGGGAAGCTCTTTGAGAAGAACCGCGGAACAATTCTCATTTAAACGAGTGTTCACGAGCTCAACCATTTTTTCTTTCTTATTAAGCAAATCTTTAAACATTTTCACAAATTTTGGCATTTGTGCAAGTGCTTCAATAAGGCTAACGTTAACATTGACGTTGGAAATCATCTTCAAAAAGTTAGAGACATGAACGTCATCTTTGGTGAGCACTTTATCCTTGCCTAACCTAGATGGATAAGGAATATTAGGCTTAGACTTAGAAGGTTGAGAAGGAGAAGGACTCGCTTCTTGAACAACCGTAGGAATAGGCTCTTTAGGCAATGGAGGACTAGAACTAGGAGTGGTAGTGGGAGGAATCACCGGAGGGGGAGTAGGATTACTCATTATGACCTCCGGGCCTTGACTCTCCTTTATTGGCAAAGAGATGAAAGGTCCCACTAAAGTGGCTCCACTTCGAGTATTGATAGCACTCACATTAGCACGAGGGTTAATCTCGGTATTGGATGGTAAGGCTCCTTGGGGTCTAAGGGCTTGCAACATAGTCAAAAATTTCTTATCGGTCGATTCTTGCATCTCTTTCATCATTCGCTCATGGTCGGTCAATTTTTGTAGAACCAAGTCCATTTGAGAATTATGCATGTTCATTTGATTAAACCCTTAATTAGGAAGACCTTGATTAGAAAAACCTTGGTTTTGATATTGAGGTTGAAAACCATTGTTATTATAAAAACCTTGGTTATTATTTTGAAACCCTTGATTTTGACCATTAAAATTCCCTTGATTAGCATTCCCTTGAAAATTACCCATTTGAGGACCTTGGTTCCTATTTTGGTTTTGGGTATTTTGGGCGGGTGGGGTTGGTCTTTGAGGTGCTACAAAACACGGGGGAGCCAAATAATTAGTACTATTGTAAGACAAATGGTTAACATCAACATTAGGTTTAAATGGAACCCTCTCATTAGCATTAAAAGCACAAATTTGTTGTTGTTGATTATTGTAAACCTTGTCACAATTGAAATATGAATGTGGTCCACCACAAGTCTCACACGTTTCAATATTATCTTTCACGGCATGCACATGTGTAGTGAGGGCGTCGATTTTTAGTGCAAGGTGTTTCACAATTGAAGTAAGCTCCTTAATTTGATTATTCACCTCATTATTACTAGTACTAGCACTTGCCATAGTAGCCCTAACACTCTTGGTTTGCACTTTTGCCTTGTTCTCAATAATGGCCCAAGCCTCGTTCATGGTTTTCACAAGAATATTGCCCCCCGCGGCACTATTAAGTGAGTCTTGGTCATTTAGAGTCAAACCATTGTAAAACGTATTAATTTGATGCACTTTAGTGAAACCGTGTTGTGGACATTTTCTCAAAAGTTCTTTAAATCGATCCCAAGACTCACTAAAAGTTTCCCCATATTGTTGTTCAAAGGTGATGATCTCATTTCTTAAAGAAGTGGTCCGTGATGGTGGGAAAAAGTAATTAATGAACTTGGTCTCTAAATCGATCCATGTTGTAATACTTTGGGGTGGTTCCTTATCAAGCCAAATCCGGGCTTGTCCCTCGAGGGAAAAAGGAAAAAGTTGTAGGCGAACGGCCTCTTGTGGCACCCCATTGTATTTGACGGTATTTGCTAATTGGATGAATCGTTTGATATGAGCGTGTGGGTCATCATTAGTACGGCCTAAAAATGGTGTAGCGGAAACCATTTGAATAAAATCCGGTTTAAGTTCAAAATGATTAGCTCCAATGGTCGGCACCACAATCGCGTCATCGTTTCCTTCAACGTGAGATTGAAGAATCTCAATCATTGGTCGATTATCCATTGCCATCGTTATGTCGAAAGCTCGATTCTCGGGATCGTCTTGAATGACGGTCTTTTTGTTTTTCTTCTTCTTCTTCTTTTTGGAAGAATTGGAAGAGTTTGGTACACCAATCGGTATGTATGTATGCGCGCGAGTGCGCATACAATTAAAACTTGGAATGAGGTAGGTGACCTCGGTCGACTTTGAGAGGAAAAGGATTTTCCCTCTCGAGATGCAATAGTAAAAAGCTACAAAAATATATACTTAAATACTTATTGAGTCGGCAAACCAATAATCGGTCGTCCCTCTCAATATACGCACAAGCAAGCGGGGAAACGAGGTGGCACAAAGCACTTAAAAACCTTTTTCCTTAGACGGCCTTTTATAGCGCGTCGCCTTATACCCACCTTATAGTTTGTATAAATCGAGTTCAAACGGCTTACTATTATTTATCTATTTTGCCTTTTTATTACGTTATGGATGCGAATACAATAGTTAGGTGATGAAATCCCAACTAAGGCTTATCTGAAAAGTAGGTAAGTTATTGTGCTACGTAATATACTATAGTAAAAGAAAAATCTTTTTGTATTTTTTAGAAAAATATATATTCATGATTGTGGTAAAATACGACTCTTGTTTAGGAAAACAAAAGAACGTATATGAGCGGTAAGTATTAACGAGTGATTTAGGAAAACCACAAGTAATGACCCTTAATCAAATAAAAAGAGAGAAAAAGTTCGTTTCCCAAGGAGGTATATGTGTGTGAATTAACTTGTAATTATTTGAGATTAATATTGAGAAGAATGGGGATGAGAGGATGAAAAGACGGATACGCTAAAATTAAACTACGACGTAAAAGACGTAAACGTAAAGCCGTGAAAAACTATCAAAATTAAAAATTTAACTAAAACCAAAAACAAAATAAATAAAAGATTTAAAAGAAGTCAATAATAATATAAATAAAGACAAAAATCCAACAAAGATATTTTAAAACCTTTTATTAATTAAATATTTAATTTTAAATGCTAATTAAAGCCCTAAAATTAAATACAACTAATGAAAATGTCTAAAATATGATTTTATTGAACTAATACTTAACTTATATTATTAGAAGACTAAAAAGTATTTTTCTAAAAATTAAAGCCTATTAAAACTATTTTTAAAACTCTAAAAATGATTAAAAATGATTAAAACCTAATTAAACTTAAAATAATTATAAAAATAAATCTAAAAGCTATAAAAATATTCTAAAAATGGAAAAGGTCCTAATTAATGCTAAAGAATCTAGGAAAAATGAAAAAGAAATAAAAATAAAACTTTGAAATTTAATTAATAAAATAATATTAAAATATTATTAAAAATAAAAAGTTTTCAAATAAATTCTAAAAAATTATCAAAAATCCTAAATATTCTAACTAAGAGAAAAACACAAATTAGAGCTCCTAAAACCTTTTTAATAATTTTATAAAAATGTTTAAAGTTTATAAAAAACCTTAAAATAATATAAAATTAAAAATAAGCCAATTTAAAAACCTAATAAGCTGTAAACCTCAAAATATTATTTTAAAGCCTAAAAATTATTTTTCCTAAAAATTAAAAATCTTTTTTCTATTTTTTATTGATTTTATAAAAAACGTATAATAAATAAATTCTAGAAAATAATCTAATAAAAGGAAAAATATAAAAATTAGCTAGAAAAGTCACAAATCTAATAAGGGTCCTAGGAAAAATGAAAATAAGCAAAAACGCTTAACAAATAAGCTGGAAAAATGGTAAATAAGCTACGGCTTTTAAATAAGCAAAGAAATGAAAAACGTGATAAATAACTTTTGAAATCAAACCTAAACGTAAAAAGGTATCCAGATTAGCGGTAGAGCTCCTAACCCTCCTATGAGAGGTCTGGGGTTCGAGTCCTACTACGGGTATTCTTTTTGCTTTTATTTTCTTTTTTATTATTTTTTTTTTCAAACCAATTAGTGACCTCTAAACAAGCTTAGAACACAATCCACTTCTCTTTTTAGTCAAGGATCAACAAGTTATGATCCAAATTGTGGCCAGTTACCTTTAAGTTTCTGATGAACAATGCTAGTGCACACTTGTGCACTTTTTGAGCCAAGAGGGGCTTGGCAAATGCTTATTTGATGAATGATATTGGAACAAGGGGGCACCCTTGTGCTTATTTAAGCACAAGGAGTCAATCAACAAGCAAAAATAAGCACCTTGCACACCAATGCTCAAACAAATCACTCTCACAAAGCAATACAAGTTGCTGATACAATTGTGCAGGTCTGGGGCTGTTTAAGCTTATTACATGCACACTAGTAAGTTTCAAGGCCTAAGATTATGCACTCACAAGCTCAAACTAACACACAAATGATTCCAATAACTCAATACCCCTAACACTAACAAGCAATCAAGATCAAGCAACAAAATCTCACAAAATTCAAGCAGATTAGTGTTATGCAGGTTTTGGCTACTCTTTTCCTTTTTTTTTACCACACAAATTGCTTCCAATTTGTTCCAAACTTACTACAAACTAATACCCTAACTAACTCAACCTATTAACAACCTTCTAACACCTTTTATAATCACTAATCAAGTTTTATGCCCTGCTAAACCAAGGATCCAAACACCCTTTTATATTTGATTATGCAATTTTTAACAGACCAAAACCTCCTAAAACTTATTCAAACTGGTTCATAAATCATCTAACATGCATATAGAGACATAAGAACACAAATCCAATAAGCTTTAACAACAATCAACACTTAAACCATGCAGCATCACATAAAACAGCTTTTTCTGAAAATTTCCAAAGGTAAAAGGATTTTACCTCAAGGGCTTACATCCAAGCCCTTGGTGGATGAAAATCCACTTCCTACCAACCCGGGTTGGTGCAGATCCTTTAACAGCAACAGGTCTTTCACCTGTTTAAGACAAATCAAAGAAAAGAAAACAAGGATAATATGCAATATACTATTTCTGATTTCTTTCTTTCTTTCTTAAATTCTTTCCAAAACCTTCCAAACCTTTAAAACACGTTTTCTAAACACTAAATTACCAAACTAATGAACCTCTTAAACACCAAATCCTTAAACAGATTCTTACCAAGAATCTCAAATTTCAGAAAATCTTTGAATAATTTTTGAAAATTGAGATTACTTCACCAAATGACAAAATGGAACTCAGAATCAAGCTTATACACATCACACAACTTTTTATAAACCTAAAAAGGAATTATACTTGTTTTAAAACAAAAACCAAACTTTTATTTCATAAAAAAGGAATTACATGTGCAAAGCTTTAAAACTGGAACAAAAGGGTCATCACAGGTTGATGCCTCTATTTATACTAGTCTAATGAACATTCTAGGCTCTTAAAATCAAAACCCTAATCAGTAGAAATTCTCCAAAATGCCCTTAGACGTGTTTGAGTGGTGAGCTGTCCAAACTTGATCTTGGACGTTCCTTTTGGCTTTGTGAGTAAGCAATAAACATCAGCTGTTGATTTGGGACACGTCACAGTACTTGGGGATCAAGGTGTGATGTGATTGGTTGAATGGGGAATTGGGGGTGGGGTCTATAGTGAGTGGGTTGAGGTTTTTAGGTGTGGGAAAGGTTTTAGTGGGTGTGAATCAAGTGTGTGCAAGATGAATTGATTTTTACCCAACTTTAAGTTGAGGTAATTTCTGGGGGTGAAAAAGATGTACAGTAAGTCCCTTTGATCCGAAATTAGGGGAAAAAAAGGTGTTAGGCGCCAGTTTTTGTTTAAATGTTTCATCTTGAACACTTTTGGTCCTTGTGTTTTGGGAAATCTGGCATACAATGTTTTTCAGCCCTAAATCCGTTTCTCCTTTGTTAAAAACTTCCACCAATTGTCACTTTTGGCACCAAACTTTGGAATAAAGTTATCAAGGAGTATTTTTGACATTTTTGAATATTTCAAGGGCTTATCTTGGGCAATCTTGATCTTCAAAGGTCTTCTTTGTGTCTTTAACTTCATGAGGGACCATAATTGACAAATTGATTTTGTTGAGGGACCAATCTTGTCATTTCTTCAAAGTTGAAGGACCTTTTTGCAATTTTGACAAACTTAAGGGACCAAACTTGTAATTATTAATATACAAGGGTTTTAAGTGTCATTTCTTCATTCTTGGAGGATCAATCTTGTTTTGTCTTCAAGTCTTCAAGGGTATTTGATGAAAATTCCATGATTAGGGCCCGGTTCATTGTGCGTCTTCGTTTCTCGTGTTCGTTTTTCCTTGTATCTTGTGATCTTTTGTCTTTTTCACGATATCCATACCTAAAATACACATGAACACAAAAGCAAGCATATATATGGTATTTTATGACATTTTTATGCATTTAAAGCCCGAAAAGAACGATGAGATCATGTATAAATGCCATCTCATCACTCCCCCATACTAAGCCATTGCCGTGCCCTCACGCAATGCTAGAATAAAGTATCAAAGCATCACCAAAGTTCAATTTTATTAACCTTTATTGAAGAGTAAAAGACTTGCAACATACTATGATGACGTGTAAAGACATAATGTATGATTTTCATCACTAAAAAGTGACTTTTAGGGTCAAAGAATAGAAACAAGTTAATGTCCCTTAGAGTAAACTTCGTCATCCTTGATTGTCATACATTCCATGCTAAGTGCAAAAACAAGATCATTGTTGGTACAAGTCACAATGCTAACACTACTCATACGTCCAAATTGTGTAGTACTTTTTCTCCCCGCAATCCTAGTTATTATAAAAGGAAATGGGTTACTAGCATTTTTTATCTATTTGTCATGGATCACAAGTGATTCATATTGACTTATTTGAGTAGTTATTAGTCCGAAAGCAAAGTAGCACGATTTGATCAATAGTTAGCCGAAGGACAAAATCTTTTAAAACGGCTTCTCGTGTATCTCCTTAAGTTCATATCTTGGCATAACTCGTTTCACGATTTGAGACCTTTCTCGGACCGATATTTGGCATGTACTTCATACTTCAAATCTTGGGAAGACGTTCTTGAAATAATGGTCTTCTCTTCATATATTGGAATTTCTTCACTTGACGTTTTTGAGAGATTCTTCATATAGGACCACGACTTCATCATTTTTCTTCAATCTTTACTTTGGATTTTGATATACAACGATCCGCCTCCTTTTCGGACTTGGATATATTTATCCTCATACCTTGTTAGGGTCTTTTTGGATAGACTTTCTCCATTCTTTAGGGGAGTAATTGCTTCTCGTCGTGTGTCTCGATCCTTCATATTGATTTTGGAATAATGATACTTCACATCATCTTTGGATCTTTAGCAAAAATAGAGCTCCTCATGCCTTGTTAGGGCCTTTTTGGATAATCACCAATCTTCGCGTCCCGCTTCAATAAGTTATGCCTTGGCTATGAACTCTATTCAACCCCGAGCAACTTTTAAACGATCTTGCGCTAGAGGCTAAGTAACCTTTCAAATCGTACGACCTTACTTATTGCAATTATGATTTATTCCTAATGCATTGATCTTATGGGAAGAAAAAGCCACAATTAAAAACATATGAGTTTTTGAAAGAACACTTTCATGTTCTACGTTTAGCATGATCACTTGTCTAACTCTATCATTTCTCGTTCTTCACTATATAAAGACCTCTAATTAAAGAGACTCGTGAATACTTAGCCATGCAAGTCAAAATTAAGCCAAATTTGGATTAGCTTTCATTAAGACTATATCAAATCAAAGTTTTGGGTTTTCAAGCCACCTATAGGATCTTGCACTTTCTTGGACTTTTTCAAGTTTAGAGAATGCATTTTATAGTTCCCTTGATAAGTGACTTTCTAGAATCAATTATAGGAACTTGCGAAAAGTTCTTGTTCAACCCGAATGAATTAAGACTTTCGCGTTTTAAAGCTCCTTATATAAAAGTCTAGCAAAACTTGAATTGAGCGGGTTAAGGAATGTAAATGGCTCCAAATGCCCATCAAGTCAAAAATTAACTCTTATTCTACCCATCGGAAAATATACATTCGTGTCTTAAAAACACTTATGAAAACTAAGAAAAATTTTAAAATTTGGCCATTTTTAGCCTTATTAGCAAAACAAAACATTGAAAGTTGGAAAACGTGAGGGCGTAGCAAAGCAAGTATCTATTCACCCCCCCATACTAAAAGTAAACATTGTCCTCAATGTTTCGAGTCTAAAGGTGGAGCACCCCCATACTAGAGACGAAGAATCGAATGCTTAGGATCTAGCATGGAAAGGGTGATCAACAATATATCTAAAGCCGTTTATTAATTATGCTAAAAGATAATTGTTAGAACAATAAAGGATATGTCATGGAATCGTGAAAAACTTCTTCAAACGAACGATGGAGGCTCACGAACACGAGAGTCTTTAGTCGTAGATGATGATGATCTAAATAACACAATCACAAACAACCACGAGACAACGAGTTGGAAGGGTACAAGTCCCCTTATTAGTGAATATAAAAGATAAGCATGGGATCTCCCCCACGAGGCACCTCGTTTTTGATTACCGAGTCATGAGCTCGACTCGATCCCTTCAAAATGTGAACATTTAGGGAAAATCATGGTGTGGTCAATTTTTGATGGGGCTTACATGATAAACAAGGCCCAAAAAGCAACCGGTATAAAGGACTAAGTCCTTAAATGATGCAAAATACCGGGGTCGAAAATGGCGTTCTCGTTTCCATGGGAAAAACAAATTAACGCCACTTCAACATGTGTCATAAACTCAAAGAGTTTGAAGAAAAGAGATGAGAAGTAGAAGGGTGAGACAATTGGTAAGACAAACGCTTGAGCTACTCGAGGTAGACTCGCACCAAGCAAATAGAAAGATTTTCCATTTATTGCATCGGTGGAAGACCGAGATTTCCCTTTACATGAAATTCCGGGATCGAATATCTCGTCCTCGGTGGACAAGGATGAGGGAACATAGGGGGCTTCCCCCATACTAGAACCACACAAAACATCGTCAAAAGGAGTAGACGAGCTTGTAGCACTCAAAGCACGCGGTGATGACGGAGTTAGATTTGTAGAAAAATCAATTAAATCACTTTTAAGATCATTTCCTTTGTTATCTTTTGAACTCTCTTTATGAAAACCCTTTTTGATTATGTTGAAAATATTCGGTGTTTCTAAGACGATGTTAGTCACACTAAAAATTCTCACATTTTGAAACCGTTTTGGTTTTGGTGGTGGCAAGTTCTCAAAACGCTTATCGACGAAGAAAACCTCCCCATTGGGGTCTACATATTCATCATCCGAAAGATCTTCCGTAGAAACCGGCAACTTATCAACACTTTTCAAGAATGAATGTTCGAGATGAGGCGAAGGATTTTTCGATTCAAGTATTGATGGTTTCTTCTTTGTAGGCTTAGCACTCATAACCTCCACCGGCGGAGGAAATGGTAAATTGTTTTTGGAGACATTCCCTAAAACTCTTGGTGAAAATTCTTTGCAAACGACATTGGTCGAGTCACCATGGTTTAAAGTTGCAATAGAATATACATGAGAAAGATTGGAGTTTTGTGTTGCATTGATGACAAGTTCTTCTTCATTGAAACGAAGGGTGATTTTTCGAGCATGAACATCGATAAGTGCTCTTGATGTATCCAAAAATGAACGACCCAAAATGAGAGGAACTTTTCGATCGATGGGAATGTCTACAACGATAAAGTCAACGGGATAGTAAAACTTTCCAACTTTAACGAAAACGTCCTCGGCTACTCCACATGCCATGATCGTAGAATGATCGGCCATCTCGATGGACATGTTCGAAGGAGTAAGAGCCGGAAGCGAAAGCGATTTGAAAATCTCGAGAGGCATTAAATTAATACTAGCGCCAAGATCGGCCAAGGCGTAGCATTCCTCCATATCTTGAATAGCACACGGAATCAAAAATTTACCGGGATCACCGACTTTTTGTGGTATGCGGCTAAGAAAAACCGATGAACAACTAGACGATTGTTGTAACTTCTCTTTGTTGTTTAGCATACTTTTGAAGTTTGCGGCGAATCGAGGCATCATGATAAGAGCGTCGGCAAAACTTATGTTAAAATGCAAATCACGGAACATTTTCATAAATAGCTCAAATTGATAATTGTTCCTTTCTTGTGCTTTTTCTTTGTTACGTCTCGAAGGGTAAGGTAAAGGTGGTGTGGGTTGGTCATTAGGCAACGGCCTTGGAAACTCGGGTTCCACAATTGGTATTGGTTCAACCGTAGGTGTGGTTTGAGTGGTACTTCGTGGGATTGTAAATTACTCCTTTTCGACCATCACCTCGGGTTCTTTCTCGATTTCCTTCTCCTTAGAAGTACTTGTACGAGAGATTGGTTCCTTGAAAGTTTTGCCACTTCGTGTAGCAACAACCTTCAATTCTCCCCTCGGGTTGTTAATGGTATCACTAGGAAGACCACCCGAAGAAGAGGGCTTACACATGATTGCTTCAAACATCTTAGCCATTCGGTCCTCAAATTTTGATTGCCTAGCATCCGCTTTTAATAACTCTTGCTTAATCTCATGTTGTCCTAATTCCATCTTTTGTTGGTTTTGTTGAAGACGTTGGACATTTCCTTCCATTTTGTTTGCATGAGTTTTAAGTTCATTAGCAAGTTCATTTTTAAGCTCATTTTTCAACTCGGATCTTAAGCTAATCATCTCACGTTGCATATTATCAAATTTAGCATCATTTGCTTTTGCATAATCTAAAAATTCTCCTTGCAAATTTTTCGTGTGAGCATTTTGAAAACCTTGTGTAGTGTTTTGAAAATCACGGTTTTGATTTTGATTAGTGATTTGTCCATTCCCACTTTGATAATTCCCTTTGTTGTAATTGCGTGTGTTGCCTTGGTAATTACCTTGGTTGTTGTTTCGATAATTGTTAACATTTTGGTTTGGTGGAGCTTGATTTGGACGAGAACCTTGGCCGTTTTGGTTGTAAGTTCCCGTTGCTACATAAGCACTCGAAGTGTTACCATCCGCGGTAATGCACTCGGAAAGATCATGAGCTCCCCCACAAGATAAACAACTCTTAGCAACCGCTTTAACCGAAGCGGAACTGGAAGCTTCTTGAGCCTTCCAATGGGACATTAGATTAGCAAATCTATCAAAAAACCGATTTTCCTCATTAGCTTCATCATGTAAGGCGTTAATGCTACGAGACGATTGTGACGAAGATGACGAACCCATATTGGCAACACTCGGTGTGTTACGAGGGCTATAAACCTTAGATCGATTTTCAATGATTTGTAAAGCCTCATTTGTCGTCTTGCACAAAAAATTACCACCCGCGGCGGCATTCAAATAATCTCGTTCATGATCATTAAGCCCATTATAAAAGGTATCAATTTGATGTAATTCCGAAAAATCATGGTGAGGACATTCATGTAACATCTCTTTAAATCGTTCCCATGCCATTGAAAAACTTTCATTATTTCGTTGCACAAATCGTGAAATCTCATTTTTTAAGTGTGTTGTTTTAGATGGTGGAAAAAACTTGTTCACAAACTTAGAAACGAGATCGGCCCATGTCAAAATCGAATTTGGCGGTTCTTTCTCGAGCCAAATTTTTGCGGGTCCATCCAACGAGTATGGAAACAACATCATCTTAATGGCGTCATGTGGAACATCCTTGAATTTGCTAGTGGCGGTGAGACGGTTGAAATTCCTAATGTGGTAATGCGGGTTGTCTTTCTCGTGACCTCTAAACTTATTTGCTTGCAACATCGACATTAAACCCGTCTTAATCTCGAAATTTTCCGCAAGGATGGCGGGAATAACAATAGCCTCTCCAAAACCCTCGGTGGGTGCTTGTAGCAACTCCATCATAGTACGATTAGCCATGACGACTTCTTGTTCTACAATAGGTTCAACAATTGGAGGTTCTTCAACAATCAACGATCCTTGATTTGCTTGCTTTTGAAGACGTTTACGAGCTCGTTTTGCTTGATTACGAGTGATCATAAACTTCACAAAGAATGGGAGGTGAGCAAAGAAGATTCTTTTTGGTTGTTTTGTGAATTTTCAATTTTTTTGTGTTTTTGATGATATTTAATTTTTTTGGTTTTTGGTGTATCTTCGTAGACAACAATCTACAAAATCTCTCCTCGAATCAAACTCTTGATTAAAGAAGCCTCAAAGGAATGAAAACGATCACGTGGAGTGAACGCCTTCGAATGACTTTAGAACTTTGGTGAAAACCAAATTGTTCACGAGGGTTTAATCACAAAGAAACCAAGCAAATATAGTATACGTATTAATACTTTGGGCGGCAAAACCCTCGATTAGCCTTCAATCTCAAAATACTCACAAGCAAGCGGGGAAACGAGGCGGCGAGAAGCACTTAAGAGCCTTTTTCCTTAGGGTATATTTTATAATACCCGCCTTATACCCACCTTATAGTTTGTATTTTTCAAAATCGAGCTTCACGAAAGTATTTATCTATTTTTGCCTTTTCTTTTTGTTTGAGATTCGAATACAATAATTAGGAGATCAAATCCCAATTAAGGTTGTGTTTTCACACTTTTGGAGATATTGTATATTGATTGTGATACTTAATACAATATATTAATATTTATACAAGAAAAACCAAGAAAACCGATAATACGTGTTAAGGGAGTTCCACTTAACACAAATACTTATTATGGATAATATCAAAAACAAAAAGCTTCCAAATTAAAGCACAACACACCTCCCCGGCAGCGGCGCCAAAATGATTGTGGTAAAATACGACTCTTGTTTAGGAAAACAAAAGAACGTATATGAGCGGTAAGTATTAACGAGTGATTTAGGAAAACCATAAGTAATGACCTGTTGGAAATACGTTTTACGTATTTATGAAGGATCGGTCGCTCCAACTATAATTATGTAACGGGCTCGTGATCTATTTACTTATTGTATAGTCCATATAGCCCACATGTAGGGTGGGCTATATATAACCCCTCCTAGCATGTTAGGAGGGGGTTGTTGATTCCATTTTCCACTTAATCATATTTTCCATTTTACTTTCTCTCTCTAATTCTCTCACTTCTCTCCTTTCTCTCTCTAATCCTTCATCTTTTTCCTTCATTTCTTCATTAATTATCAATCAATCAACCACATAAATCCACCAAATCCATGATATAGAATAGGCCATTAATTTCGTAGACCTTCAATTGGTATCAAGAGCCATGGTTAGTTTGGTTTATTCTTCTTTTATTTCGTTTTGATTTTGGTGGGTTTTGATTTAATCATGCTTAAATTTTAAAAAGTTTGTATTTTTTTTTTATAAAAAGTTTGTGTTTTTATGTGTTAAATCATATCAAATCTTCAAATTTATTTACTTTTTAGATAAAAAAAATCACAAATTTTTATATAAAAATAAAATTTTTCTTATATAAAACCTTAAAAAGTTTGTGTTTATAAAAAAGTTGGTGTTTTTTTATAAAAGTTTTTGTTTTTCTCTTTTTAATTTTGTGTTTTTATAAAAAGTTTGTATTTTTTTTATTGTTTTTTATCATAAAGTTTGTATTTTTTTTATTGTGTTTTTTATTAACAAATTTTGTATTTTTTTATTAAATCCTTTCTATTTCGTTTGCTTTTTTGTTTGAATATCTTAAATTCAACTTTTAATTTTGTTTTTTTTTTTTTATTTTTTAATCCATTATATATCAGTTTTTTTTTTTATATAATTTTCCTTATTATATCTGGGTTTCAAGTCGATTGGGTCTCAGTTTTTTGTCCAGTTTGTCCAGTTGTCCTACAGTCCTTCATTATCCAAGTTTTTCATAATCAAGGTTTTTGGTCTGTAAGTCTCAGTCTGTCAGTAGTTTTTGTCCTGTTCCGGGTGAACTGAATATTTCTGAATAGAAAAGTTCCGAATCAAAGCGAAAACTTCCGAACCAAACTCTTCCGAACCAAACTGTTCCGAATGAACAACATCCGAATGAACAACTTCCGAATCAATTTTTAAGAAAAAACTTCCGAATCAATTGTTTTGAAAAAACTTCCGAATCAATCTTTAAAAACACTTCCGATTCGGAACTCTTCCGAATGAATGAAAAGTTCCGAATGAAGCCCATTCAAACATAACGGAACATTTGTTTTTTGACTCGACTCCAATTTTAAAACACTCACAGACCCTCACCCACGACTCGACAACTCTCGGACTCTTCTAACAGTTCTCGAAAGACTCAGACTCTCTCTCGATTCACACTCTTGACTCAAAACCAAATCACATCAAACGACCCTCGTCTCACTCAACACCACTCGAACTCATCAGACTCACTCTCAATTTCTATACCTGACTCTTCACCCTCGACTCAAAACCCACAATACTTTCGACTCCCTCAAAACCATCGACGCACACACAACTCACCAGACTCGAACTCTCACACTCGGACTCTCACACTCGGACTCTACATCAATCCAAACATCTCGAAACATTCTCGACACACAGACCCTCTTCCCTTTGTCACTTTCACTCAACACACAAGACAAAAAACCTTGACTCGACAAATCTGACCACAAACAAACACCCTAGTCTCATAACCCGACTCTCTCCCTAGCAACCCAAACAACAAACCATCGACACTCTCACTCGTCACAACCCCAAACAGACTCAGACACAACCCCTTTCATCTCTCGTATCAACCACCCACCCTACCCCCGACTCTCACCCCGACTCGACCCTCCCACACCCATCCCAAACCGTCTCACACCCTCTCCCGACTCACACCCTCTCTTACCCAACAACCAATACTCTCGACCCATCCCCAAACTCCCTCACCTTATTCCCTCGACTGACAATCTCACCGACACCAACAACCCCTACCCAACCTCACCTTTATTTAAAAACTGACCAAGAACTCCACACACTCATCCTGAAACTCACAAGAAAGACACAACAGTAGGAAGAGAGACTCAGACAACAAATCAATAACATAAAAAACCTACCCGAGACCTCATTATAGAGATCTAGAAGCAGAATTAATCTTGGTTTTTCACTTCATCTAGGCTTCACATCTTTTCTGAGTTCCTATATTAAAGGAGTATTGTGGAAGCAATCACACTTGGTTCGTTTGATGTGTATATCAATATAATCAAGTCTAAAAAGGTTGATTGGTTTGGAGGTGCGTTTTTGTCTGAGAGAAAACAGAATGATGTTGGGACGGAGATATCTATAATCACAGGTTGTTGTGATGCTTTAGTTTAAAGAAAAGAGTGCAAAGGAAGGTTAGATAATAGAGAGGCGTAAGTTTTTTTTCTGGAGGAGAGAGAGAGATTTAGTGAGTTTGAGATTGGTTTGAGTTTTAAATACAGAAAAGGGGGACGGAGAAAACAAGAAACAGTAAAGTTGGCCACGTGTGACGGAGGATACAAAGTGGGCAACTTGATTTTTTTTTGGGACACGTATTGAGATTCACATTTTAATATATCCGATTTTTTTTTTTTTTTTTTGGCAATTTTGATTTTAATAAAATATTGTCCCCTTCAAATATTATATCCAATCTTTTATTTCTTTTACTTTCATTTTTATTTTTTTTAATTTTAAAGTTAATCTTTTTCTAATTAAGTTAATATTGGGATTTTTGTCAAGTAATATTTGTCACTTTTGATTTTTAGTTTAGTAAATCTCGTTTACTAATTTTTTGACAAATCGTGTTGAGGCGGGGATTCCCTTTAAGTTAACGTCGAAAAATATTTATCGGGTTAATCATTATTCTGGCCGGATTTGAAGTCAAAACTGACGAGTGAAAGTGACGGGATTTATACTTAGCAAATACGGATTTTTGAACGGGTTTAATTCATAATCGTTTGAGCCGACAACATCTTTTGAGTCAAATCGAATTTCCTTGATTTTCAATGGACTCGTTAAATTCGACACTTAAAAAGGGAGACTTGCATCGAATGCACGACAAAGCTAAAGAAAGTGGTATAAATTCATTTCAAATGCTTCAATATCATCTAGTCACTCTTTCACGCCTTCAAGGAGGGAGCGAATTTTTGACAATCTTTGGACAAGATCGTCATATACTCTTCGACTCAATTTTTACCACTTTGACCCAACTCGCCGAGCAACTCAACAATGAACACTTTAATCACTCTGCATCGGCACTTGCTTATAAGGCTCTTGTGACACAACTCACGCCTTTCCTCCAATTTAATATCATCAAGTCTGAAAGTTCGATGCTTTGCCAATCATTTCTTCGAGCAACGCATACCGAGCTTCGAGTTTTTCGTGATACAATATTGAAACTCATGACTTCGGTCTCGTCTTTGATTTATGAAAGATCTCGACTTCAGCAAACGTATGATAATGGAGTACAAGAATCAATGCCGCAGATGCAAGAGGAAAATGGTCATACGGTTGAAAACTTGGAGCCTATCAATGCCAAGAGCACGGAATCAGGAGGACAACATGATACCAGTGGCACGTCAGGCAATGTTCACGAGATTTCTCTTGATGACACCTTACCCATTTATGACGCAGAGCCTGCAAACATGGTACAATGTAATGTGGTTTATGATGTATATGCTGATGACATGCCGCATATTGAGCATTCTGAACCTAATTATGACAAACATGGGATGGACAAGAGTGATAGAAATACCACTTATGATTCATCCGATGTGAGTCATAATGGGGGAGAAAGTGTTCAAAATGCTATAGTTCATCATGATAAATGCTTTATAACTGCCTCGTTAACTGATTCTGATTCTAAGATTAAAGAGCTCGAAACGATCGTAGCTCGGCAATCTAAAGACCTTGAGGATGCCAAACTTGAATTTTCTAAGAAAACGGACAAATTTGAAACATATTTTGAAAAACTTGAAAAGTCAAACGTTGTTCTTGAAAGAAAATTGGATCAAACTGTTCTAGATTCTAAAGCTGAAAAGGATAATCTTTTGAAACAAATTCAACTGCTTGAATCTAAGTTGGCATCCCAAGATAGAGTGCTCAAAGAGAATGAGACTTTAAAGGCCCAAGTACAGGAAAAGGTCTTTGCTATAGCTGCGTTGAAAAACGAGTTAAGGAAAAGTAAAGGACCTAGTGTGGACACTAAGCTTGAAAAACCGTCAATCTTGGGGAAACCGCCTACAAATCAGTTCGTCAGACAACCGATTGTCAGACAACCTACTGCATTTAAATCCGAGCGACCACAATCCTCGAGACCGCGGTTTGCCTCCCAAGTTGATTTGGTTCATCTTATTAGACCAGTCACTCCAGCAACTAGGCCCAATGTGATCACTCCAGCTTTAGCAAGACCAAATCATATGATTGCCTCTAGTTTCCCTAAAAATACCAAGGCCACGTCTAGAACTAGTTCAAATGACGTTTGCCATGAATCTGATCTTAGGGAAGCTAAGCAAAAGACACATGTAAGAGATAGGATTTTCAAACCTAGTCAGATGCCTTCTAGTTTACCCAACACTGCTAACCGTAGCATGTCCAATCATAGGAGCATCAATCAATCATCTAGGGATTCTAGATCTTACTCGGACATTAAATATGCTACCTGTAAAACATGTAGAAAATGTGTCTTTACGGCAAATCATGATGCTTGTATCAAAAAATTGCTTAATGAGGTGAACTCCCGTGCTAGACTTAAATCCCAGTGGGTAGCTAAAATCAAACCTTTTGGTAAGATGTGGCGCCCCACTGGTAGAACTTTCACTCTTGTAGGAAACGAGTGCCCTTTAACTAGGATAGCCTCTGATTCTACGAAGACTACTAGGGAGGAAATTGCAAAGGATGATACATCACTTAAGCCTGAACTTAAGATTTTCTATAAAAGGAAACGTTTGCCAACTAAGACAAGTGAATCATCCCCTCAGGCCACCTCTGACACTAGAAAAGCCAACTGTGATCCCCCACGTGCTTCAAAAATAGATATCTCTAACCCATGCAAAAGTATACAAACTCCTAATGAGAATGCAGGTACCAAAGTTGATGTTCCAAAAGAACGAAGCGGTCTAATCATTGTGTACCGTTCAACTAAGGACACTCTTAGAGTTTGGTTGCTGAAGAAGCAGATATCAGAGAAACAAATGTCCCAGGGGATTCATGGTTAAGCTGCAATACAAGGACTTATAGTCACATCACAGACTATAACTCGCTCATCAAAGAAAGGAAAGTTTATCGCCGATGATAAACTTATCCTAAAAACGAGAAATTCATTTTTCTCGGGCATGAGCTTATATCAAAAACATTCGAAGTTTTTAAGCTCATGCACTATGGCTCCTCGTTAAATGACAGACGACGACCCGGACTTCAGAGACAGGGAAGTTTATCCACGCAACGATAACTTACCCTCTTAACAAGAAATTAAGTTTTCTTGGACACGAGCTTACCCTAAAACCATTCAAAGGTTTTAAGCTCGTGTATATGGTTTATCATTAAATATCAGATGGTAACCCGTTCCTCAAATAAAGGAAAGTTTATCGCCGATGATAAACTTATCCTTACAACGAGAAATTAAATTTTCTCGGACACGAGTTTACATTAAAACCATTCAAAGGTTTTAAGTTCGTGTAAATGACTTACAGTTAAATGTCAGACTGTAACTCGAACTTCAAATAAAGGAAAGTTTATCATTAATGATAAACTTATCCTCATAACGAGAAATTCAATTTTCTCGGTCATGAGCTTGTATTAAAACATTCGAAGTTTTAAGCTCAGAAAGGAAAGTGTATCTTTTAAATAAGAGAACTTTTCCTCGTAACGAGAAATTAACCTTTCTCGGTCATGAGCTTTCCGTTAAAACAATCAAAGTTTTCAAGCTCATGAACACGACTTCTAAGTAAATGTCAGCTTAGGACTCGTTCTTCAGATAAAAGGAAAGTTTATCGCCGATGATAAACTTATCCTTAACAACGAGAAGTTTACAACTTCTCGGACTTGAGCTTTCCTAAGATATTCCAAATCTTAAGCTCAAGTAATTGTTTTTCAAAACTTTGAACACAATTTTTCGAGAATTTCTCAAAAGGTTTTTCTAAATCTTTCAAAATTGTGTGTTCAAAAATGTTTTGATAAAAGAGCATGTCTTCTGGAATCGATAATATTTACGAACCTAGAAATGTCATTCAATAATGACACGGGGTTGTAAATAAAGTTCGAGCAGAAGTTTAAAAGTTTTAAAACATGCTCCATATGGTTTGCTATTATTTCAGATAGCAACCCGCTTTTCATAATCAAGTCAAGCATTTCACCGGAAAGCTTTGACTCAACAACGGGAATTAATTTTCTCGGGAACGTGACGAGGTGACCAACATTCGTGAACAAGAACCATGTGCTTCTTTCATATGCTGTTCTCCATTATTCAGGTCCAACCTCGTACATTGCTAATCTTGTGAATACATTATCATATATTGATCTTTGCACGTGTTAAATACCTTACACTTGTGTTTAAAAGGTATTTAAATTATGTTTCAAGTACACCCTCATTAATTTGAGGGGGAGCTTGTTAAAATCATGAAGATAATTGGATTTGCATTTTTCTTCCCAAATTTTCTTAAAATGCTATTAAATCAATTGATATTAAAAACATCGATTGGGTTAATATTTTTAATATGGGGGAGAAAATGTGATTTAATATGGGATATGATCAATCATAAATGGTTTGACTTAACGTGTTAGCTCATCCCGACATGTGCGAAATGTTTTCGAATATCGTAGCATATGTTAAGGGGGAGCAAAATGGATTTGCACTTCAAAATGGATTTCATGGTGACATACACTTACCCAAAACATCTCTATTCACGACGGTGAAGATTGTGGTGACATAAGGATGGTAGGATAGGATAAAGTCCAATGATTTCTCTAGAACCGGAGGAATCTTCCCAAGGACATTCCATAGCTAGAAATAGTAGTCCTTAGGAAAGATGGAGAAAGATTGTGAACGTAGCTGAATGCCGACCAAGTACTTAAGTTAGCACTGGAACAATCACAACAAGGTGCTAGTGATGACGTATTGGTAAGCATTGAAGGGGTTGAAGAATGAAAAAGAATTGTAAAGATAAAGGGTGTAAAGAAAGAAGCCCTCCTTACAACTTTAGGCAGAAACCGGGTCAATACATATGCTATTGAGGTCATTTTTGCTAATGATTCTCGATATTGAAGAAAGACGTCATGGACCCAGTGATGCAATGCACAACCCTTCCCAGCTAACTCAAATATCTCTCAAAAGGTATTTGTTTTAATCACACGGAGATCAACACATTATCTATTGATTTATTCACTCCGAATAAATTGGTATTGAAAAGGTGGCACTCCTCTCCAGCCTCCGATCACTAAAAATCCAAAATGCACGATCGAGTCTAGAGCCATTTGAGATCATCAAATATCTCATTAGGACACACTTTCATTATTCCTTGCTTTTTCACACACTGTGAAAAGTAAGAAAGATCTTAAGAGTCCTACGCAATATCTTCATGATCTTGCCTGAACATCCAAGTAATACGAAAGTATTTACAATGAAGATGGAAATCCTTCTTGAGCGAATATCAAAAAGCTCATGGTAGGTGACTTGTGCGATTCTTTATGAATCAAACTTGTGATAACTGGAAAGCAACAGTGGTTTAACTCTTAATTGAACTTAAACTCGTTCCAGGCCTCTTCGCATTATCATATGATCTTGCCAGAACACTCAGAGTGACTCTTTATTGATCACAGTGACGAGTGGAAATCCTTCTAGTGTTAACATCAAACAGCACTTGGTAGGTAACTTGCAAGATTCTATATGAATCAAGCTAGTGACAACTGGAAAGCAACGATGGTGCGGTTCTTAATTGAACTTCACTTGTTCCAGGAACATGAATTGACGGCTTCAAATCATGCGGATAATATTATCCAAATGATCAACTCTTTACGTTCGCAGTCAGCTTTGGACGGTCGAGTAAAGAGAACGGGTTTACCCGCGAAATCTTGTCAAGGAGGTTCTTTATTGAAACTACCTGCCACAAGTACGATATTTAATATCGTCCAACGGTCTTCACCGACCGGAGGTAAATTGCTACCGAATTAGAATGAAATGTTCAAGGCCATTTCATCCGTGTATATTGTTTTGTTGCTAACTGTCTTATGCAGCGTAACAAGAAGGTGGCATTGCGGTGTACAATCCAGAAGAAGTCGTCACCACATGCTTATACTACATACAAATAGTACTTCAACAAATTCAAGAAAGCCTGAAGGTCAAGTCTTCCGCTGTATCAAATTCTGAAGCTTTCAAGAATTTAAAAGTATAAGTATGTGGAACATGAAGTCACAAAGAGGCAAATATCACAAGTGAAGAATGCACAAGGTCAAGGCAAGGAAACATGCTCAAGACTAAAGTCAAAGATCACATCAAGCATATTCACAAGAACAAGATCGAAGACTCAAGCATAGATGCTAGGTTTAAGATTTTGTAAAAAGATGTGACCTCCCTTAGGGGGAGATTGTTGGAAATACGTTTTCCCTATAAAGTCTCGGTCACATCTTAGTTAGCATAGATCACGAGTTATAGACTATTTAGAACTTTGTAACTTGGAGCGACCTCCCTTAGGGGGAGATTGTTGGAAATACGTTTTACGTATTTATGAAGGATCGGTCGCTCCAACTATAATTATGTAACGGGCTCGTGATCTATTTACTTATTGTATAGTCCATATAGCCCACATGTAGGGTGGGCTATATATAACCCCTCCTAGCATGTTAGGAGGGGGTTGTTGATTCCATTTTCCACTTAATCATATTTTCCATTTTACTTTCTCTCTCTAATTCTCTCACTTCTCTCCTTTCTCTCTCTAATCCTTCATCTTTTTCCTTCATTTCTTCATTAATTATCAATCAATCAACCACATAAATCCACCAAATCCATGATATAGAATAGGCCATTAATTTCGTAGACCTTCAATTGGTATCAAGATCCGGAACTTCTTGACTCGGAAGTTCTTGGTTCGGAAGTTTTGCTTGATCCGGAACTTCTTGACTCGGAAGTTCTTGGTTCGGAAGTTTTGCTTGATCCGGAACTTCTTGACTCGGAAGTTTCTTGATCCGGAACTTCTTGGTTCGGAAGTTTCTGATTCGGAACTTCTTGACTCGGAACTCCTTGATCCGGAACTCCTTGATCCGGAACTTCTTGATCCGGAACTTCTGCTGAATGAACAGAAACCTCCTCCGATGAACAGTCGAACAGTAAAAAGTAAGATTAAGCCCAGATTTTGACCAAATAACCCAAAAAGTTTTGTGCTTTCGACTAAAATAAGTAACAACTAATACTTATCCACTAATCCCAATCACAAAAACACCAAAAACACCAAGAATCAAGATGATTTTTCTTAAAGAACACTAATACAATCAAAAACTAAAAAACCACACAAATCACCACCTTAAATCACCCCATAGCTCTTGATACCAAATGTAGGTCTACGAAATTAATGGCCTATTCTATATCATGGATTTGGTGGATTTATGTGGTTGATTGATTGATAATTAATGAAGAAATGAAGGAAAAAGATGAAGGATTAGAGAGAGAAAGGAGAGAAGTGAGAGAATTAGAGAGAGAAAGTAAAATGGAAAATATGATTAAGTGGAAAATGGAATCAACAACCCCCTCCTAACATGCTAGGAGGGGTTATATATAGCCCACCCTACATGTGGGCTATATGGACTATACAATAAGTAAATAGATCACGAGCCCGTTACATAATTATAGTTGGAGCGACCGATCCTTCATAAATACGTAAAACGTATTTCCAACAATCTCCCCCTAAGGGAGGTCACTCCAAGTTACAAAGTTCTAAATAGTCTATAACTCGTGATCTATGCTAACTAAGATGTGACCGAGACTTTATAGGGAAAACGTATTTCCAACATGACCCTTAATCAAATAAAAAGAGAGAAAAAGTTCGTTTCCCAAGGAGGTATATGTGTGTGAATTAACTTGTAATTATTTGAGATTAATATTGAGAAGAATGGGGATGAGAGGATGAAAAGACGGATACGCTAAAATTAAACTACGACGTAAAAGACGTAAACGTAAAGCCGTGAAAAACTATCAAAATTAAAAATTTAACTAAAACCAAAAACAAAATAAATAAAAGATTTAAAAGAAGTCAATAATAATATAAATAAAGACAAAAATCCAACAAAGATATTTTAAAACCTTTTATTAATTAAATATTTAATTTTAAATGCTAATTAAAGCCCTAAAATTAAATACAACTAATGAAAATGTCTAAAATATGATTTTATTGAACTAATACTTAACTTATATTATTAGAAGACTAAAAAGTATTTTTCTAAAAATTAAAGCCTATTAAAACTATTTTTAAAACTCTAAAAATGATTAAAAATGATTAAAACCTAATTAAACTTAAAATAATTATAAAAATAAATCTAAAAGCTATAAAAATATTCTAAAAATGGAAAAGGTCCTAATTAATGCTAAAGAATCTAGGAAAAATGAAAAAGAAATAAAAATAAAACTTTGAAATTTAATTAATAAAATAATATTAAAATATTCTTAAAAATAAAAAGTTTTCAAATAAATTCTAAAAAATTCTCAAAAATCCTAAATATTCTAACTAAGAGAAAAACACAAATTAGAGCTCCTAAAACCTTTTTAATAATTTTATAAAAATGTTTAAAGTTTATAAAAAACCTTAAAATAATATAAAATTAAAAATAAGCCAATTTAAAAACCTAATAAGCTGTAAACCTCAAAATATTATTTTAAAGCCTAAAAATTATTTTTCCTAAAAATTAAAAATCTTTTTTCTATTTTTTATTGATTTTATAAAAAACGTATAATAAATAAATTCTAGAAAATAATCTAATAAAAGGAAAAATATAAAAATTAGCTAGAAAAGTCACAAATCTAATAAGGGTCCTAGGAAAAATGAAAATAAGCAAAAACGCTTAACAAATAAGCTGGAAAAATGGTAAATAAGCTACGGCTTTTAAATAAGCAAAGAAATGAAAAACGTGATAAATAACTTTTGAAATCAAACCTAAACGTAAAAAGGTATCCAGATTAGCGGTAGAGCTCCTAACCCTCCTACGAGAGGTCTGGGGTTCGAGTCCTGCTACGGGTATTCTTTTTGCTTTTATTTTCTTTTTTTATTATTTTTTTTTTCAAACCAATTAGTGACCTCTAAACAAGCTTAGAACACAATCCACTTCTCTTTTTAGTCAAGGATCAACAAGTTATGATCCAAATTGTGGCCAGTTACCTTTAAGTTTCTGATGAACAATGCTAGTGCACACTTGTGCACTTTTTGAGCCAAGAGGGGCTTGGCAAATGCTTATTTGATGAATGATATTGGAACAAGGGGGCACCCTTGTGCTTATTTAAGCACAAGGAGTCAATCAACAAGCAAAAATAAGCACCTTGCACACCAATGCTCAAACAAATCACTCTCACAAAGCAATACAAGTTGCTGATACAATTGTGCAGGTCTGGGGCTGTTTAAGCTTATTACATGCACACTAGTAAGTTTCAAGGCCTAAGATTATGCACTCACAAGCTCAAACTAACACACAAATGATTCCAATAACTCAATACCCCTAACACTAACAAGCAATCAAGATCAAGCAACAAAATCTCACAAAATTCAAGCAGATTAGTGTTATGCAGGTTTTGGCTACTCTTTTCCTTTTTTTTACCACACAAATTGCTTCCAATTTGTTCCAAACTTACTACAAACTAATACCCTAACTAACTCAACCTATTAACAACCTTCTAACACCTTTTATAATCACTAATCAAGTTTTATGCCCTGCTAAACCAAGGATCCAAACACCCTTTTATATTTGATTATGCAATTTTTAACAGACCAAAACCTCCTAAAACTTATTCAAACTGGTTCATAAATCATCTAACATGCATATAGAGACATAAGAACACAAATCCAATAAGCTTTAACAACAATCAACACTTAAACCATGCAGCATCACATAAAACAGCTTTTTCTGAAAATTTCCAAAGGTAAAAGGATTTTACCTCAAGGGCTTACATCCAAGCCCTTGGTGGATGAAAATCCACTTCCTACCAACCCGGGTTGGTGCAGATCCTTTAACAGCAACAGGTCTTTCACCTGTTTAAGACAAATCAAAGAAAAGAAAACAAGGATAATATGCAATATACTATTTCTGATTTCTTTCTTTCTTTCTTAAATTCTTTCCAAAACCTTCCAAACCTTTAAAACACGTTTTCTAAACACTAAATTACCAAACTAATGAACCTCTTAAACACCAAATCCTTAAACAGATTCTTACCAAGAATCTCAAATTTCAGAAAATCTTTGAATAATTTTTGAAAATTGAGATTACTTCACCAAATGACAAAATGGAACTCAGAATCAAGCTTATACACATCACACAACTTTTTATAAACCTAAAAAGGAATTATACTTGTTTTAAAACAAAAACCAAACTTTTATTTCATAAAAAAGGAAATACATGTGCAAAGCTTTAAAACTGGAACAAAAGGGTCATCACAGGTTGATGCCTCTATTTATACTAGTCTAATGAACATTCTAGGCTCTTAAAATCAAAACCCTAATCAGTAGAAATTCTCCAAAATGCCCTTAGACGTGTTTGAGTGGTGAGCTGTCCAAACTTGATCTTGGACGTTCCTTTTGGCTTTGTGAGTAAGCAATAAACATCAGCTGTTGATTTGGGACACGTCACAGTACTTGGGGATCAAGGTGTGATGTGATTGGTTGAATGGGGAATTGGGGGTGGGGTCTATAGTGAGTGGGTTGAGGTTTTTAGGTGTGGGAAAGGTTTTAGTGGGTGTGAATCAAGTGTGTGCAAGATGAATTGATTTTTACCCAACTTTAAGTTGAGGTAATTTCTGGGGGTGAAAAAGATGTACAGTAAGTCCCTTTGATCCGAAATTGGGGGAAAAAAAGGTGTTAGGCGCCAGTTTTTGTTTAAATGTTTCATCTTGAACACTTTTGGTCCTTGTGTTTTGGGAAATCTGGCATACAATGTTTTTCAGCCCTAAATCCGTTTCTCCTTTGTTAAAAACTTCCACCAATTGTCACTTTTGGCACCAAACTTTGGAATAAAGTTATCAAGGAGTATTTTTGACATTTTTGAATATTTCAAGGGCTTATCTTGGGAAATCTTGATCTTCAAAGGTCTTCTTTGTGTCTTTAACTTCATGAGGGACCATAATTGACAAATTGATTTTGTTGAGGGACCAATCTTGTCATTTCTTCAAAGTTGAAGGACCTTTTTGCAATTTTGACAAACTTAAGGGACCAAACTTGTAATTATTAATATACAAGGGTTTTAAGTGTCCTTTCTTCATTCTTGGAGGATCAATCTTGTTTTGTCTTCAAGTCTTCAAGGGTATTTGATGAAAATTCCATGATTAGGGCCCGGTTCATTGTGCGTCTTCGTTTCTCGTGTTCGTTTTTCCTTGTATCTTGTGATCTTTTGTCTTTTTCACGATATCCATACCTAAAATACACATGAACACAAAAGCAAGCATATATATGGTATTTTATGACATTTTTATGCATTTAAAGCCCGAAAAGAACGATGAGATCATGTATAAATGCCATCTCATCAATTCACAAGAAAAATCGAAAGAAATCGAACTAAGAAAATTAACACTAATACGTAATATTTTTGGTGTAATACTTTTAGGAAAAAGTATTACTTTTGTATTTTTTTAATTTTTTTGGTGCAATTCTTAGGAAAGAAATTGCTTTTGTGATTTTTTAATTTTTTTGTATTTTTAAGTTTTTGATTTTTTTTTTTGGATTTTTGATTTTTGTTGCAAGAAAATTAACGTTCAAAGCGAAAGGATCCCAAAATACAAACGTCTTCACGAAAAATCGTCAATCGTACGAGTGAAGCGGCAGCGGCGCCATTTGAAACTAGGATTTTGTTTGTCAATTAAGTTCGTTTACCTCGATTCGACACAAATTTGATTGCCAATTAACGTTAGACTTAATTTTGTTTTTGGTGAAAAGTATTTTTGAAATTTTAAAACTAATTTAAAAACTATTTAATAATAGAGCTATTTAATCTAATAAAATCTATTTTGAAACTAATTTAAAGAAAATCTAATTTTAATAAAAATGTAAACTAATGAAAAACTTAATTTTATAAAACTTTAAATAAAAAAAACTAAATTTTATAAAAAACCAATTTGACGAAAACTAATTTTTAAAGCTAAATAAAATAAAACTATTTTAAATAAAAGTAATTTTAAAACTAATTTAAAGATTGTAAAAGTAAATAAAAATAAAAATAATTTTTTTTTGTCTTCTTATATTTTTATAAAACTGAGTTAAAAGGAATTTAAAAATAAAATAAAAACTAACAAAGTTTAATAAAGATCTAAACAAACTAATTAATTAAAACTGCCAAATAAAGAGTTAACTATATTAATTAATGCGAAGGAAATCAAACACAAAAAGATGTCTAGACTACTGGTAAGGACGTTGGTCTTGTGTGCAAGGGGTCGAGGGTTCGAATCCCACCCCAGACCAAATATTAGCTATTTTATATCTTTTTTAGATATTGTGGAAGTTTCAAACACAGATCAGTTGAATCTGTGTAATATCAGCAAATGGATAAACCCAAATAAGCTATAGCAGTTATATAAGCAAATGAACAGTACAAACCAATTAAGTAATGCAGTTATAAGACTAAACAAATAAGCCTCTAAAACATTAACCAAATAAGCAAATAATCAAATTAAAACATAAATACTACTGAAACTAAGACAAATAAGCTACTCAAATCAAATAAAGCAAAACTGAATAAGCATATTTAACCAGTAAATCAAAATAAGCATAAGCATAAGCAATAATCAGTTTTGAAACTAAAAACCCAAATAATCATATTCGAACAAACCAAAATAAGCTAGATGATATAACTGGACTTAAGCAATTTATAAAACCAAATAAGCAGATATCAGTTCTAAAAGATATAAACTAAAAAGGCAAATAAGTAGTTTAAAAAAAACAAATAAGCTAGAACATTAAAAGCTAAAACTGAAAAAGCAAATCCAAAACTATATCTTATTAATCTGACTAAATCTCAAACTACAAAAAATCAAATAAACTAAAAAGCAGATAACATCAAAATACAAGCAGATAAAAAAAAATTAAACTAGAACTTATAAAAGTTAAAAGAGATTAGAAGGAACCTAGTGACGAATCCTTTGAGCCGTAGACGAGGCGCTGAGCCGTCTAGTCGAATCGAACACCTCCGTCTTTCACCCAAACATCATCATCACTTATCTCTCGGATCAAACAATCGAACCGAACAAATAAAGCTTCTTCGAACCAAATATCCAAACGAACCGAACTATTCTAAATTAACTATTTGATCTTCCCAGTGGGGGAAAAATCTTTCTCACTTTCCTTTATATATTTTTTTATTTCTATATATATATATATATATATATATATATATATATATATATATATATATATATATATATATATATATATATATATATATATATATATATATATATATATATATATATATATATATATATATATATATATATATATATATATATATATATATATATATATATATATATATATATATATATATATATATATATATATATATATATATATATATATATATATATATATATATATATATATATTATATTTATAAACTCGCGAACAGTAAATAAACATTCAAAGATTGATAATTATATTAATCACAAACAACTCGAATTACTCAAACAGTAATATAAAAATTGGATTAAAGCAGATTATAAAATTAAACTTGTAAATAACCAAACAATGATGACTATTAATCGAAAATTAAAGGAGACAAGAATAATTAAAATTTGACTTTTCATTAATTAAAATTAAAAATTACATTTGCTGGAAATTTAAAGAAATACAAATTTAAATCTAAACTAATGACTGAAAATTAAAAATAAGAAAAGTGCTCCTCAATTACATGTGAAAGGGGGTTTTTATAGGAGAAACCCTCAAACCTTCTTCTTAGCTTCATCAATAATCAAATCATACGCCCTTCAATCCTTCATTCTTCTTTCTCTCTCTTCTCTTCACTTGATCAAACGGCTGAAAATGATCCATGACACGGATTGCCAACATGGTGTGATATGATTGGATGGATTGGTATTGACAGGGTGTCATAACCAATCAAAATAAAGCACTAGGCCACGTAGGATCAAGAGAGAGGACCACAGGAAGTGCTTGATGCGATTTTCTTGGGGATTTATTTGTGGATTCGTGTGAATTAATCATATATGTAAAAACCCCCAATTTTTACTAAGTATTTTTGGTGTATTTGGATTAGGGTTTGTGGGTAAAAAGGGTAAAGATGGGAGGCTGTGTAAAAACAGGAGAGGAAGAAAGAGAGATGGGAACATTGTTATTAACGTAAAATATGGGAAAGGGTAAAAATAAGTTTATTTATTTGAGGTTGAAACGTGTATGGATTTTTATGTGAACTTGGGCACACTTTTGGTCTTTTGACATTGTCTTCGTCTCTATTTGGATTTTTCTTCAACATTTGGCCATGAAATCCCGTGTTTTCTCTTCTTTTGATCATTTGTACCTATTTTAACACAAGAACACAAAACCACGCGTAATTCCGACTTTTACGATATAAAACACATGATTAGGTCTTGTTTTTCCTTGATTTTAGTGGCAAAAGGATAAGTGTTTACACACTTATTAGCCCTTATCCTCAACAAAAGAAGAGAAATCTTCTTACACTTGAGTGGATTTTTCAAGACATTCAAAGTCTATGAACTTAAGTTCATGCTTTAGATAAACTTTTTCGCCAAAAAGAATTAGAGTTTTTCAAAAAGCGTTGCACACAATTTTTTCAAGAATTTCTCAATGATTATTAAAAATCTTTCAAAAATTATGTGTTCAACAACTCCTATCCTCAAAAAGTGAAATGTGGATCACATACTCACAATGACAATTCAATTGGATCAATTTTTGAGGGGGAGCGTTCCATTTCATGCTAAGTTTGACACATTTTTCTCCCGAAAGTTTTCAAGACTATTTTTCAGAATATATTTTAATCAAATTTGGTATCTCTAATATCAAACGATTTCATATATTAGAGATAGGGGGAGAAAATGTGATTAAAATGTGATCTAAAGACTCAAGCACTCATGGTTACGATCAAATACCCACAACATCTTTAATCCACGACGTTATTTGTGTCAAAAGGGTGGTTAGGTTTAAGTCCTATGATCCAACCAGAACCCGGAGGGATCTTCCCAGGGACGATCCAATAGATTATTAGAAGTCCTTAGGAAAGATGGAGTAGAAAGTGAACGTAGCTGAATGCAGAATAAGTACTAAAGCTAGCACTGGAACAATCACAACAAGGTGTTAGTAATGCTGTCTTGGTAAGCATTGAAGGGGTTGAAGAATGAAAAAGAAATGTAAGGATAAAGGGTATAAAGAAATTAGCCCTCCATACAACTTAGGCAGAAACCGGGTCAACACATCATGAAGACAAAGCATCATGGACCCAGTGATGTAATGCACAACCCCTCCCCAGCTGACTGAGACTTCTCTCAAAAGAAGTTTGTTTTATTGTCACGGAGATCAACATGAATTCTATTGACTTTCTCACTCCGAGATAGTTGATATTGAATAGGTGGCATCTGCTCCAGCCTCTGACCACTAAAAGTGCACAAACTGAGTCTAGAGCCAAGAGATCGATCAAATCTTGTTAAGACACACGAATGACGATCAAGAGAGCCCTACACTATATCCTTGCGATATTGCTAGAACACTCAGAGTGATACTACTTAGTATTCACAATGATGAGTGGAAATCCTTCCAGTGTTAACATCTAACAGCACTACGGTAGGTCATGTGTAAGATTCTTTTAGAATTGAACATGTGTAAACTGAAAAGCAACAATGGTTTGATTCTAAATTGATTCAAAATCGTTTTAGGTTTCTACGCAATATCTTTATGGTCTTTCCAGAACATTCAGAGTGATATTCGTTAATATTCACAATGACGAATGGAAATCCTTCTAGCGTCAACATCAAACAGCGCTACGGTAGGTAACTTGCGAGATTCTTATGAATCAAGCTTGTGTCAACTGGAAAGCAACAATGGTAAGATTCTTAATGAATCAAACTTGTTCCAGGAATCTGAATTGACGACTTTAATCAAGCGGATATTTATCAAATTGATTTACTCTTTATGTTCGCAGTCTTGCTTTGAGATGATCGAGTAAAGAGAACGGCTAGTATAGCCGTGAAACCCTGTCAAGGAGGTTCTTAATTGAATCTACCTAATCACAGATACGATATTTAATATCGTTAACGGTCTTCACCGACCGAAGGTAAAACGCTACTGATTTAGGACGAATGTCAAAGCCATTCAATCCGTGTCTAAGTTTTATCTCGAAAAGGTGGCATTACGGTGTACTCCGCAAAGTCGAAGATACAAAACCACATTCTCATACCCAAAGACATTCAACAATCAAGAAAGATAAAGACTTCTGCAACTCTGATGATCATAATCTTCCTTAACAACTAAAGTAGAGGAATGGCCTCTATTCAAAGGAGATTGTTAGCAAGCTTTCAAGATAGTGCAAAGTATGAGCATGTGGATAAAGACACAAGATCGCAAGATGGCAAAGACGAGTCAAGAATGATTTGAAGATCTCAAGATAAAAGACAAAGTTGAAAGACAATGACAAAGGCTCAAAGATCACAGCATGAAGGAACAAGACTACTATTACACGTTCAAGACTCATTTATGACGAAATTCGTAATCTCCATTGATCTCAAATTATCAAAGAGGAATGACCTCACATTGGGGGAGATTGTTAGCCTCAAAATATTGAGTCAAACAATAATGTTCGGTCATAGGTTTATATTGTAACAATTAGTAGAACGTTGTAATAGTTAGTTAAAATAGTCGTGACTTTACGGGCTTGATGGCTAGCTTAAAAGGCCTTTTTCAAGGTACTAAGCATTTATTCAAGCCCGTCCCAATAAAACTATAGCCCATTAAGCCACATGTAGGCAAAGGCTATAAATACCCTTCCTAACATGTTAGGAAGAGTGTTGGTTGTCTCATTTTCTAATCTAATCTCACAAAAGTTTCACACACACACTTCTCTCTACTTTCTCTCACTACTTTTTCTCTCTAGAAACCTTCCATCTTTTATCTACCTTTCTTTCTTCTCTATTCGTGTAGAATCACAAATATAAGGGACAACAGACAAGAACAACTTTAACACTGACAGGAATGTTTCCAACGCTGTTAGACCAGGTAATAACAAGTACTTGCAGCCAAAGGGAAAGGGGTCTAAGGCTTCATCTAGTTTGACATGGAGACCCAAACATGACCAAAACCCTAATTCTGATGGGATTTCTATGACATGAACAGATTTCATTATATTTCAAAGGTCGTAACTAAACCAATTAGGGTTAACTGGGTGTTCAATCCTCAAAGGGATGAACAAGGGATTGTTATAAGGACTAAATTTGTTCTTGTTGAACAACCAAATGAATTAAAGTCTGCTCAGGCTTGGGTTCCCAAAGAAAACTAATTTGTTTTCTTTATGTGCAGGGTATTCAAAAGAAGGTAAATGATTATGGATATTGGGATAGTGGATGCTCTAGGCACATGACGGGGAAGGAAGATTATTTGACTAACTTTACCCTCATTAAAGATGGTGACAAAGTGTACTTTGGAGGAGGATATGGAACAATTTCTGGCAAAGGCACTCTTATCACTAATAATTTGCGTTTTGAAAACGCATTTCTGGTAAAAGAACTTGATTATAATCTGTTTAGTGTATCACAAGTGTGTGATAACAAAAATAAGGTTCTTTTCACTGATACTGAATGCTTGGTGTTAAACAAAGACTTTAAGATACCTGATGAGAAGTTTATTGATTATATAACACCTAGGCATAAGGACATTTATAATGTAAATCTTAATGAAATTAGGATGAATAATAATTTGTCATGTCTATATGCTAAGGCTTCAGTTGATGAAAGTAATCTTTGGCACAGAAGGTTAGGGCACATAAACTTTAAGAACATAAACAGACTTGTAAGACATGGTTTAGTTGATGGTTTGCCTGAAAAGGCTTTCCACAATGATCATTCTTGTGTTGCATGCCTTAAAGGCAAACAACACGAAGTCTCCTTTAAGTCTAAACTTGTGCACTCTAGTTCTAAACCACTTCACTTGCTACATATGGACTTATTTGGCCCAACTAATATAGAAAGTTTAAATGGTAAATCCTTTTGTTTTGTCATAACTGATGATTTTTCTAGATTTACTTGGACTTTCTTTTTGGCCTTAAAAAGTGAAACTACCATAGTCTTGATTAACTTTATTACCCAAATTGAAAAGAAAACAGGGAATGAGGTAAAAATACTTAGAAGTGATAATGGTGGTGAGTTTAGAAACAAATTATTAGATGACTTCTGTGTCAATAAAGGGATTACTAGGCAGTTTAGCATAGCTAGAACCCCACAACAGAATAGGGTGGCTGAAAGGAAGAATAGAACACTCATAAAAGCAGCTAGGACAATGTTGGTTGATGCTCATTTTCCCATTGCTTTTTGGGCTGAGGTTATGAATACAGTCTGTTATGTTTAGAATAGGGCATTGATCAACAAAATCCATAATAAGACACCTTATGAGCTATTTTGGAATAGGAAACCTAATATTGGTTTTCTTAAACCCTTTGGATGTCATGTAGTGATTTTGGATACTAGTGATGCCTTAGGGAAGTTTAGTGCTAAAGGTGATGAAGGCTATTTTATGGGCTATTCAGTGTAGAGTAAAGGATATAGAGTTTACATTAAGAAAGAAAAACGTATACTTGAAAAGGTACATGTTAAGTTTTTAGAAAGTAAACCTAGTGATCCTGAGAGTGGACCAAATTGGTTCTTTGATTTAGAACCTTTGTCTAGAACCTTGAATTATATGCTTGTTACTAATCCAGACATTGTGAAAGAGAATTCAAATGTTGTGGAAGAACCTATTGTTGCAATTTCAGGTAAACAGGTTGACAAGGAAGTAGGATCACATGCAGTCAAATCAGCTCCTATACTTGAGTATGTTACCATTCCTATATGGACAGATGGATTTGCTGCTGCTGCTGCTGGAAAGGAAAAAGATGGTCCACAAGAAGAGACAATTGATGAAAACATGCATGAATCTTCAAGCGTTGATAAAGGTGATTCCGACGCTGACAGGCCAAATTCAGGCGTTGATAGCTCGAACGCTGACAGGACAAATTTAGGCGTTGATAACCCTTTTGACCATTTATTCTCTTCCAATACTTTTGAACAAGGTGAACCTTCCATAGTTCATGAAGAGGTTCATTCTGGTGATGATAGAGGAGAATATGAAGATGATATTGGCAACATGGAGACTGAAATGGAAGACAACACACTTATTGAAGGAGGAACACTTATATCTACTATCATAAATCATCCTCCTTCTCTAATCATTGGTGATGTGTTGTCTCCTGATCAAACAAGAAGGTCTCATCAGAATCAAGGAGGTTTAATTGCCAATATCCACAAGAAGGTTGATATCCCTCTTGTACAGGCATGTTTGTTTTCTTGTTTTCTGTCACAACAGGAACCTAAGAAGATTTTTGATGCTCTCAAAGAACCAAGTTGGGTGGAAGCAATGCAGGATGAGCTTCACCAATTTTCTATTCAAGATGTTTGGAAGTTAGTGGATTGTCCTAGATATGTAAGACCTATATGGACAAGATGGGTTCTTAGAAACAAGAAGGATGAAAGAGGGATTGCGATCAGAAACAAGGCACGTTTAGTTGCTCAAGGCTATACACAAGAGGAAGGGATAGACTATGAAGAGGTTTTTGCACCTGTTGCAAGGATTGAAGCAATAAGGATTTTCCTAGCCTATGCTTCTTGCATGGGCTTCACATTTTATCAAATGGATGTGAAGAGTGCTTTTCTTTATGGCACAATTGCAGAGGAGGTTTATGTAATGCATCCTCCTGGTTTTGAAGATTCAGAACATCCAAACAAAGTGTATAGGGTGAAGAAAGCAATGTATGGACTTCATCAAGCCCCAAGAGCATGGTATGGAACATTGTCTACTTATCTGGTGGAAAATAGTTTTAAGAGGGGCACCATAGATCAGACATTATTTACCAAGAAGATTGGTAAGGACTTTCTACTTGTTTAGGTCTATGTGGATGATATCATATTTGGCTCTTCAAGTCCAAAGATGAGTGAAGACTTTTCCAAGCTCATGATAGACAAATTCAAGATGAGTGCAATGGGGAGAGATGAACTTCTTTCTAGGTTTACAAGTTCAACAGAAAGAAGATGGTATCTTTATCTCTCAAGACAAGTATGTAGCATAAATCTTGAAGAAGTTTGGCTTTTCTCCACATGAAAAATGGGCTAGCACACCCATGGATAGGGAACACCCTTGGGGAAAGACTGGAGATGGAAAAGAGGTGGATATGAGGCATTATAGGTCAATGATTGGATCATTGATGTATCTTACAGCTTCTAGACCTGACATCATGTTTGTTGTGTGTGCATGTGCACGCCATCAGGTGACTCCCAAAGAATGTCATCTTCATGCTGTCAAAAGGATCTTTAGATACCTTAGGTGCTATCCCACCTTGGGATTATGGTATCCAAAGGATTCTCCATTGGAGCTTATTGGTTATTCAGATAGTGATTATGGAGGTGACAAGTTTGATAGAAAATCCACAACTGGTGGATGCCAATTTCTTGGGAGTAGATTGATATCTTTGCAATACAAGAAACAAACAGTGGTGGCCAATTCTACAACTGAAGCAGAATATGTAGCTGCAGCTGCTTGTTATGGACAAGTCTTATGGATTCAGAACCAACTGTTGGATTATGGGTATAATTTTATGCATACTAAGATTTTTGTAGACAATAACAGTACCTTATGCATTATTAAGAATCCGGTACATCATTCTAAAACAAAACACATAGAAATTAGACATCATTTTATAAGAGATTGTTTTGAAAAAGGTTTAATACAACCAGATAGGGTTGACACATAAGAAAATGTAGCTGATTTGTTAACTAAACCTTTTGATGCTGGGAGGTTTCAATACTTGGTAACAAGTATTGGAATAATCAATCTTACCTAAAATATGTTTTTGGATCTTATTGTAAAAGTATGTACATGATATACACTGTTATTGGTCGTTGTACAAAATTAGGTTTTCCACTTTATTTATCTAACACTGGCAAAGGTTATTTTAACGATGATAAGTGTTAAAATGGACGCTGACAGCAATATGTTAGTTATGTGGTTTTTGATCTAATTATACAGGCATTATGAGCATTGTACAAATGGATACAGAGTTTCTTATGGATCTTTGGAGCTTACTTGGAGTGTGTTCAAGTTTATGGATGATGGTTGGAATGTTTACATTCCTATCTTGACATAAATTTTTTGTGCATATTTTATTTTTGGCAACTTGTATATCATAGTTTAAAGGGAGTTTTAGGAAACCTTTAGGATTTTAGGGTATTCTTATAATACTCTTATCACAATTCTAGATTGTGTCCACTAGTGAGTACGAGTTAGTTTTCTAAATCGTAAGGCACTGTAGCATGCAAAGTTGATATACTTTGCACGCTGCCAAGACTTTTTGACCTAGAATTGGATTTGGTCAGTTGGGAGACTTGGGTATGTTTTTATCGGGCTTACCTGGGAAGTTACAAGGGATTTATATGAGATAACTTCATTGTTAAGAACTTTGGTTAGCAAGGGACACTTGAGGGCAATTATGTCTATCTAGCTTAAGCAAGTGTGCATGATTGGATAGTGCTTGCCACCCTATAGTGATTTTCAGTCTATAAGTTATCTTCACTAGGATAATTACTTTGTTAAGGTCCTCTTTCTTTTTAATTCTTTTTATTTTTGGACGCTGACATTTTTCTTTCCAAACGCTGTTAAGACCAATTTTAACGCTGACATGGCAATTTCCAACGTTGACAAGAATATAGCCGTTGGGTGCTGATAAGTTATTTTTGACCGTTGACAAACATTGGGTCCTACCCAGTTGTTATTTTTGACGAAAATATGAGCCGTAATTTTAGGAGTTGGTAACTTTTATTAATGTTTGAGATAAGTTATATATTTTCAAGATTTTCATAATTACTTTTTGAATATAACTGCCTCACGTTTTGAACAATCACATATTTTTACCTCTCCTATATATTTGGATCATTTCTTTTAAACAAGGTAACTGCTTATTCTTGTCTAACTAAAATTTCCTAAACCTTCATCTTCTATAACTTTTATCACAGCTTTCTTACATCAATGGCGCCTAAGTTTAAACCTACAGATTTGGAATTGGGGTTCAGGAGTCAACACAACATGATAGCTTATTTGCAAGCTGATAATACTCTGTTTCCCCAATATACTCAGATGTTTGAGTATATGAATGCATCCCCATTAAGGTATGCACTTTCACATACTCCTCTTATCCCTGTCACACACATTAAACAGTTTTGGAACACTGTTAGTTCCTCAACAATTAATGAAGTGACTACATTGACTGCTATTGTCCATGGGGTTCCATGGGTGGTTACTGAAGCTTTGGTTCGCCAAGCTTTGCATCTTAATGATGTAGATGGTGTAACCACCCTACCCATTGCAGAGCTAGAGCAAGGACTCCAAGCCTTGGGTTATCCTTTGCTTGAAGAAGGACATTTAACAAATATTCAAAACAGGAATTTCCCCCGGCTTGGAAGTACTTAATACATGTCATTCTTTAATGTTTGAGTCCCAAATGTACTGCACATAATGAAATCAACCGATCTATTGGGAGTGCCATTGTGTGTATTGCAACTGGGCAAAAGTATAACTTTTCAAAAATGATTTTTGATGGCATGTGTCATAATAAGGGTAACAAGATAACTCTTGCTTACCTAAGTTTTTTGCAAATGGTTTTTGATTTACAAGAATACTGCAATAGGGATCACAATGATTTTTATACGATCCTTGTTCAAAAGAAAGCATTTTTTGGGAAGATGAACTCTGAACCTTATAGAGACCTACCACTCACCCAAGCCATGCTTGCTGTTATTGAAGCAGCACACCCTCACCTACAACCAGACCCATTACCTAAACAACCACCATCACCCCAACAAATGGAAGTTGACCAAGAACAATTCAACGCTGATACTTCAAATCCAAACGATGACACCCTTTTACCACAAAACCAAACACCCCTTAACCTTCAAACAGACTCTCAATCCACACCATCTTCTACACCACCAAAATATAGGTTAATAAAATGCCAAAGGACTACTGGAGTGTTCTCCTCTAGTGGTCCTAGCCATGTAGCAGATAGAACCACCACCACAAGTATGGTTGGTGACATGGGTGGGGCTGGGACTATTGGTTCTAACTTAGATGCAGGCCAAGACAGTCCTAACATCATTAAGACCCCATCCATGCCCCATGAATCTACTTTGGGAGGTCAAATTCCCATTCTAGAGGAGGGCAGATTGGAACCTTACACTAATTTGGAATTGACGGTGGTTTGCATTAGCTTGCAAAAGCAAAATGTAGACCTTGTACAGATTGTCAAGTCATAAGGCCTTGAACTCAAGCAATTGAGGGAGAGGATAGTTATTTTGGAGAGTGCTACCACTAGGCGTAGAAAGGAGGATTATTCCAAAGGGGAGGATGAACAGGTCCATATGAGTGACAAAGGCTCACAAGAAGGTACTTCTTTTGGTGATTCTTTGGGTATAGTTGAGGCTCTTATAGATTTGAAGAGGCAACCATGTTTTGATGCTTCATTAGTTACTCCTACAAAGTTGTCTTTTACTGAGTTGATGAAGCAGTTCACAGAGTCAGCCGTTGACAAGAGTAAATTAGGCGTTGACACTCATAGTTTGGACGCTGAGAGACTTGCAGATGTAGTTGGTGTATCCCAGTCATCAGCTATCATTAAGGATGTGTCTACACAGGTACCATCAACTTCTTTACCTTCTATTGATGTATTGGATAAAGGTAAAGGGATTATGGTAGAAGCAGAAGTTCCCAAGGATGCATCCCAAGTGCATTTTGATTCTATTTTGGCTGCACAACTTGAGGAAAAGGAGAAGATGAAGAAGACTGCTATTGAGTCACAATTTGTGGCTAGTTCTGAAAGTAATAAGGAAGGCAGTGATGATGAGAGTACTGATTCAAGTGTGATGATCATTGAAGATCCAGAGAGGCTTGAATATGGAGATGAGTTGGCTAAGGAAAGGCTTGAGGAGTTGAAAATGCAGGTAGATTATGAAATGCCTGAAGTAGCAAGAATGTACTTTGCATGGGAGAATAAGGTTATGGAGAACCCAGACATGACAATTTTAGATCAAATTTGGGGTTTGGAGATTCTGTTAAGAGTTCAAAGAGATTGCAAGATAATTTTGAAGTATAAGGCTAGCAGGGTTCTTTCACAGACTAAGAAGGATAGAAGGGAGCTTTATTATATACTTCTCAGATGTCATCAAGGGGGTTGGACTTTCAAGAAATTGCAGGATTTATCCTTTAATGAATTGGAGTTTCGTGCCTATCTTATATGGGCACGTTTTCAAGAGGAGAATACTATCAGACTCCTTTCTGATGAAAGAAAGGAAGAACTTGAAGAAGAGATACAGATCTAAAAGGATTCAATTGCACCAAAGCCAGTGAAGAAGGGACTTCCTATTGAGTTCCCAGCTTTGGAGAGAGTGAATCCTAGTGAAGCAGTTATTAGAAGGAGTATTAAGCTCTCACCTTTGGAAGCTTCACATATTGCAGAGGTATTACCTTTTGATTCCATAAACCCTATAGTTCACTATGAAGAAGATGCAAATGGATTATGGATGATTGGCAGATATGGAAAGAAGGTACATACTTTTACTTCTCTCATCTCTTTGTTTGCAAGCATGGATAGAGAAGACTTGGTAGATCTTTGGGTATTGATGAAGGCCAAGTATGAGGCTGAAGCACCTACTTCAGTCAATGGAATACAGATTTGGTCCACATTCAAGAGAATGTGTGAGCCAAATGATGCAGATCCAATATGGTTGGATTTGGATGATATCAGTGGACTTCAATGGTGTCTACATTCAGCAGCTGATGTTTACCATTTGAGTACTACAAAGTTTTCAGAATATCTTCTTGTGGATGCTGAATATCCCATGTCCAAGGAAGTTTTGAAGAAAATGGTGTCAACACAGCTGGAAATGGATTATACAAGTGATGTTGGCAAAGATTTAATTAGGTTTATTTATTTCCTAATTAACAAGTGATTTGTATTTGTAAGAATCCTCCTTGTACTTAGTTTTATTCGGAAACATAATTACTAGAGTAGATATCAAGTTTAGGGGAGTATTGTTGGGAATAAAACGAGCCAAGACACTTTGACGCTGACAATAGTTATTTGTACGTTGATGAGAAGAAATCAAGCGCTGACAGATCAAGCGTTGACAAGAAGTATCCAAGCCTTGATGAAAAGAAGTCCAAGCACTAATAGAATACTTCGTCTACACGTTTTGCACTTCTAGTAAAGATATGTTCGACATTGTATTTTCTATGTTTATCTTTACCTAATATAGTTGATACGTAGACTCTTGTACAAGGTTCCTTAATCTATAAAAGGAGACCTCTAGGTTTTAGTTTAATATACGTTTTACACTTTCATTGTACACAAGTTTGATCATTAATCAAATGAAAATTTTGGTTTATTCTGTTTTGTGTATTCTTGTTCTAAGTGTTAAATTCCGCATATCACTTAGATTGATTTATAACACAAAGTTTCTCTAAGTGTTAATCTTGATTCAATCTCGTTAACACAAAGCTAATCGATCTAAGTTTGGGATCAACAGATATTCATGAAGATTTAAAGATTATCATATCAGAAGAAGATCTGCATAGAATGTTCAGATACATTCAGTTGGTATACAAGTACGAGATTACCAAGTTCAATCCAAGTTTGAAGTGAAGTTTGAAGACATGTACCGTTAGTACAAGAAGACAACTAGTTATCATTCTTGTTTAGGGGAGGATTGTTGGGAGTTATTGTAAAGTACCAAGTACCGTTAGTATAAGTACAAGTATTGTTAGTGTTAGCAAGTACCGTTAGTGTTAACGCGGTATATGTCAAGTACCGTTAGAGTTAATGTAAGTACTGCTAATTGGATTAGGATGAATATATCTTTAGTAAAGATATGTCATAGTTATAGCTAGAGTATATCTTATGTGATATACTTAATAGTTTAGAATATTGATAATATATCGTGTGTGATATACTTATCATAATAGAATATTCTACGATTCCTTACACTATAAAAGGAACATAGGTACGATGAGTTTCTAGTACCCATTGCAAATGTCGATTAATAGAAGATCGAATAGTTAGAGTAATCATTTTCTTCTTTGCTTTATAAGTTAGATTCCGCATAACTTGTTTAGTTGAGTAAGAGTTCTCAAGTGCTCTAGTTTGATTACAAGCGATTGTACAAATCCTTAACAGGATATAGATCTATTCAATGGGATCAACAATGACCATATATAACTGATATTGATTAATATCAAGAATTTGTGGGTGTTTAAAGTTTGGAGGTAATTCTTGTAGGGTTAACTTCCTGCTTGATTCAATTTATCTTAGCATAGGTTCTCAATTTTACCCAAAAATATATTATTACAAGTTGTCATAATTCTGAATTTTTGTTTTTTGTTATACTGTGCTGTTGAGCTAATTGCAGGAACATGGAAGCTTGTACTCATGCCAGTACATCAACTATAACACTCCAAGGTGTGGAAGTGCACCTTGGAGGTGAGTGACCCATTCTCCATTAATTTTTTTATAGAATCAATGTTATTGTGTTTGTGAGTTTTTTTTATTAAGGTTCTAATTTTCTAAGTAAAATATGTCTTTTCTTTAAGTTTGGATTATGATTCTTGTTATTCATGTGTTTCTGTTATGATTTAGACGTAAATTTTTGTTAGCTTTCTTTTTGCTGAAATAAATGGGTAATAAGTGTGTAAACACTTATCCTTTTGCCACTAAAATCAAGGAAAAACAAGACCTAATCATGTGTTTAAAATCATAAAAGTCGAAATTACGCGTGGTTTTGTGTTTTTGTGTGAAATAGGTACAAAAGATCAAAAGGAAAGAAAACACGGGATTTCACGGTCAAATGTTGAAGAAAAGTCCAAGAAAGAGACGAAGACAAAGTCAAAAGACCAAAAGTGTGCCCAAGTTCACGAAAACCAGCGAAACCGACACGAGTTTGAAGAAAAAGATCGAGGAAGCCGAAATCGAGCTCGCTTTTAGCGGATTTAATATTTATGGAGTTAAACGGGCTTGTGGGACCCACATTTGGATTATTGGGCCCAAAAGCCCAATAAAGAGCTCAAGATAACTAATTTGGATTCAAAGCCCAAAACCAAATGGCCCAATATTATTTAGACGGAAGAAGTAAATGGGAAAGATTGGGCCAAGCCCATTTGCAAAAGAAAAGGGACGGAGTGATTATCATATTAGGGCAAGCCCAAACACAAAACAAATGGGACGGTTTAAAAAAATCTTAAGTGAATTCACTTGATGTAAGCCTGGTCAACACCAACTCACCACACGTTTTTAAAACGTTTATTTTCACCCACCTCACATATTACTTTTCGATAAAAACAATGAAACCCTTTCCACTCCTTCTCTCCCATAATACACACACCATTTTTTTTACATAGCCACCACAAACCCTAATTTACCAATACACAAAAATTATACTAAAGAAATTGAGGCTTTTACCCAATTCGTGTGATTCACACGAATCTCAATTAAATCCCCAAGTTTATCGGGGAAGAACACTACAAGGTGGTCCTCATCTCAAAAGTCATACGTGGCCTTTTCCCCTATCTTGATTGGCTCTCACACCTCACCACTACCAAACCCACCAATAGAATCCTCCCACATCAGCAACGAAGAAGCACAAGAAGCACAAATCGCTTCCATGCTGGCGATCTATGTGAGAGAAAAAATCAATCTCATCCGTTTGATCAAAAGAGAAGAGAAAGAGAAAAAATCGAAAGGCCAAGAATGAGTTTCAGCATCAACACCACACCCTCGGGTTCCCTATATAAACCCTTAGTTTTTCTATAATGGAGAATCCCTTCTTGTATTCCTTTTTCTTTATTTTTACTATTTCTTTTATTAATTAGGAGTAGGATTAATTTAGTTTTAATTTTATTTTTATGCAAATTAGATGATAGGATAAATTGTATTTTCACTTTTCCAAGTATTGTAATGATTTTTAGTTATTAATAAAATTGTTATTTCAGTTTAATTAAATCTCGTTTTGCATCTCTTTAAAGTCTCTTGCTATTTAAATATTCAATCTGTTTTTTTATCATTATTAGTATTATCAGTTTTTTTTATATAATCATCAAAAAGTAAAAAATGAAGGAATGTAAAGAACTTCCCCACTGGAAGTTTTGATAAAAACTTGTTCAAGTTTCGAATCTGGTTCGAGAGCCTTCGATGGTGGTTCGAGTTGGTTTTGATGTTTAACGGTGGTGGTCTCGATTCTGGTAGATAAGACGGCTCAAGGCCGCTCTTCGTCGCAAAGGTTTCGTCACAAGGTTCTCAATCCCTTTTATTTTACAAGTGTTATTTTTAGTTTGCCTGATTTGATTTAAATTGGTTTTACTGTTTTTAATCTGTTTGAATGAATCGATTGCTAGATCCGTTTGGTTTGTTTAGTTGAGTTCTGATCTGTTTAAGTTTGGTTTGTCTCTGCTTTTTCATAGGAGTATGATTGGATTGGTTTAGTTGTTATAATTTTTATCTGCTTATTCTTTATCTGTTTTCGAATTTGTTTTTATCAGCTTATTACTTCCTGATTTGATTCTGCTTATTCTTTGTTTTGTCTGCCTTTGGTTTTGTGTATTTGCTTATTTTTAGTATAAGACCTTTTTAGCTTATTGATTTCAGTCTTATTATGTTTTGTGTACTTTTGCTTTTTAAGTCTTAAGTCTTTAGTTGCTTAATCTTTAGTTTTAGTATTATTTGCTTATTGTATTTAGCTTATTTGATTTCGTTTATATTATAACTACTTATTGCTTTTGTTTTACAGCTGTTTATGCTTAGTTTTGTCTAGGTTTTTATTTGCTATTTGATTTTATTTGGTTTTGATTTTTCAGATTTAACTATATTCGCTTATTTGATTTCTTTTGTTTTACTGATTTATTGATACAACAGACTCAATTGGTCTGTATGTTTGGTCTGAGTAATCTTAATTCCAAAAATAATTTTATTGCAAAAAGGTCACCCAGGGATTCGAACCCCTGACCTCGCGCTTAACAGTCCAACAACCTTACCATTTGCTCTAGACTATCTTTTGAGTTTAAATAAGCAACATTTAGTTAATATAGGTTAAATTGTACTGGGAGTTTAGTTTATTTAGTTTAAATACACGTTTTTAGTTTTATTAAATTTATTTAAAAAGTTTTATATCAATTTCGTTTTATTAAGTTTTTTTAAAAAAAATAAAAAGATAAAAATACATTTTAATTTCTTTAATTAATTGTTTTTAAAATTTAGTTTTAAAATTTAGTTTTCAAGTAATATATTTAAGTTTCAAAATAGTTTTATTTAAATTAGATTAAATTAGATTTTTAAATTAGTTTAAAATAGTTTTCAAAATTATTTAAATAGTTTCAATAGTTAATTAAATTAGCTTTTTAATCATGTAGTTTTTAATTAGTTTTAAATACCAAAAAGTTTTAGTCACCAAAAACAAGTACTCCACGTTAATTTGAGATCAATTCGAGTGAGTCGAGGAAAAACGAACATTAATTGCTTAATTAGACTAAAAATCCTTACATTAAAATGGCGTCGCTGCCGCTTCGCTCATTACGATTGACGATTTGGATTTTGGGATCCGTTCGATTTTGAACGTTATTTTTCTTGTTAAAAAATCTAAAACATAAAAAATAAAAAAGATAAAAATATAAAAAAAATTAAAAAAAATCATCAAACACAAATTCTTTCCTAAGATTTGCACCAAAAAAATTAAAAAATCAAAAGTAATACTTTTCCTAAAGTATTACACCAAAAATACTCCTCTTTATCCTCTATTGTGTTTAATTCTTTTGTCTACGCCTCTTATTTTTAATTCTTCATGGATTCATATTGCGTAAGATGTGGGAGACCATGGAATGGTTATCAAACATGTCAATGGTGTACATGTGAGCGATGCGGCTATCATCTCGACAATACACAACTTAGATTTTGTCCACTTTGTAATTCAGCCAATTCGTACTTCACCTCTCCTATATATGAGGATCCATATCCGCAAAATGCACCGTGTTTTTCTCCATACCCGTGTTGCAACTATTGTGGGGGCCCTCATGATACTTCTTATTGTCAACCGATGAATTATGAGCCACATCCGTGCTATAATTCCGGTTTTCAAAATTTTGAACCCCCACAATACTCCGTCGTTCATCAACCTTCTTTTGAGGATCAACTCACTAGTTGGGATGGAATTCTAGAAAGCTTAAAAAAACTTAAAGTTAGCTTGCATGACGAAAGACACCAAGAGCAAGTATCTAATCTTAGTGCTTTTACTCCTCCTCTTGTGCGTTCTTACTATTATGATGATGATGACGATGAGAATTCTATTTCTTGGAATGATCTTTGTGCTCAATGTCCTAGTGCAATTGTAATTCCTTCTCTCGATATCCCAAATGCATCTGAGTATTGTGATACATTGAGTGAGATTAGTGATTTTGGTCTCGACAAATTCTTTGATGAAGTTTGTGATGTGCCGACTTTTGCGGAGCTTACGAATGAGGTCGCTCTTACGGATGACATTTCTCCATGTTATGAGGATTTCACGTTTGAAATTTCTCCTTTTCACCCATTTCCACCAGGAGATGCGGGCGATGACGATTTATTCTCTCCGACTTATGAGAAGTTCACCGATGAACTTGCTCTTTTAGATGAGGTGGAAGACGTTATTCCTCGCGACAAATTATTGAAAGTTCATCTTCTTATTTCTCAAATTGAAGCGTTGAATTCTACTCCTATCAATGAATCTTTACCTCCGTGTTTAACTCCCGTTGAGAATAATGACCCATATATGGAAGAAATTGACAATCTCTCAATACCTCCGGGTATTGATGATGATGACACGAAGGAGGATATTCTCTTTGATAATTTTATTAATGAAGATGTTGTCCCAAGTCCCTCTCCCGAGCACCTTTCATCCACTCCTTTAGACACCATTACGGAGGATGAGTGCTTTGACCCGGGAGGTGACATTGACCATTCTATGATTGATATCTTTACGGTTTTGCCGAATAGTTACCATCCATTGTCTTTGGGGGATGGCAATTTGTCTCCTTTACCCACCCCACCTCCCGTGGATTACGACCTCACATACTTTTCGTATGTTGAGAGGACTTTTCTACCTTTCATGACTTATCCTCCTGCCTCTCATTTATTATGTTCCTCCGGGACCGAGGATAAGATTTTTCATCCCGGTATTACATTAGAGGTTTCCCCATGGACCATTTACTTCGGGGTCGAGTCAGGCTCGTGACTCGGTTAACAAAAACAAGCGCTTCTCGGGAGGCAACCCGATGATCTATTTTCTACAATAAGTGTATGGGGGAGCCTTGTAGGTTGTTTGTATGTTGTGATGTTATGCAGGGATGTGTGCTTTCAAGATCCACTTTTGGTGTTTTTGACGAGACCCGTGATCCCGTGTTTCCCGTGTACCCGGTCCATTCGATAAGTTTTTGCTATTGTGATTCAATCCCGTATATAAATAAAACGAATAAATGTAATCACTTTAGTTGTCTCTTCCTTAGCTCGATTTTAAACAACGTACTCAATGTCCTAAGTGTAGGGGAGTTTTATCTCCCACATGCTTAAACATTGAGGACAATGTTTATATTAAGTGTAGGGGGATTTCTATCGAAATTTTAGTGGGCTTTTCCATGAATTTGACCTCATTTAACCGGAAAATAAAAAAAATTTCAACGTTTTTCAAATTTTTGATCTATTTTGGCCTAGTAGTATTTTCATTTATTTTCTTTCCTTTTGTCATCGCATCGTATTTTCCATTTCAAGAATAAAGTCAAAAAAATAAATAAATAAATAAAATGGTTTTAACAAGTTTAGATATCTTTGATATATTAGGCCCGTCGTGAATATTTTGACTCAACCTGAGTTTACTTATCCAAGTTTACTCTAGCTAGTATCCTTAACCATATGGACCTTAATTGGTTTATTAGGCTAAGCATCCACGAGTCTCATTACTTGAGATTTTAAATTGTGGAGAATGAGAGATGATAGAGTTGAAAATAAGTTTAAAGGTTAATTCTTCCTTATATGAGTTTTTGTGGCTCTTTCTCCCCGCTTGTATTTTTAATTGCTTAATAAATGAGGATTTTTGCGGTTTAGGTTCGATATTTTAGTTCTTAACCGATTCTTTTATTTCCCTTGTAATTAAAGCGAGAACACATTGAGGGTGCCAGCGTCATGGACTTCCGACTAAGGTGACTCATAACCACTAAGTAGGAGGTATTCAGACCATGGGATTGCAGAATTTGGCCTACTATATATATCATAAATAAAGAAGAATAAGATTAAAACATGATCTCAAGGAGCCTTCGGGTGTGGGACATGTAGCACGAGCCTTGTCATTAGAGCCTTAGGGTGTATCTTGGTTTAAAAATGCACGCATCATTGCGCAAATTGCACGCATTAATGCGTTGCATTCAAAATTTCGCATTAGGGTGCCTAATGCATTGCTATCCCAGATTGCGTTCGCATTAAGCCGCAATTTACCGCATTTGTGTGATGCTAGCAATGGTAGCAATTGTCGCAATCTAGTACTTAGGTCATTTTTATCAAATTTTTACCATATAAAAGAGACCTACATATTTTAATGGACCGTTAAAGATAAGACTTGTTAAAAGAAAACACAATAATGAAAATATAGTATCTTGCATTTTGTTAAGTGTTTTTTGTCAAGCTTTACTTTCGACTTATTTGTATTATAAAGGATTATAGGCCTAATTAAAATATTATAGTAACTTATTTTATAACATTATTTTACTTACTTCATACTTGAGAAACTATATTATTTTTAAATAAATTATTTACTGTATTTTATACTAAACGCATCGCGTCCAAATTGCGCTCGCAATCGCATCACGCATTACGCAACGTCTTTTGGGACCATTAGCGCAATGGATCGCAAAACGCATTTTTAAACCAAGGGGTGTATGACATGGTAAGTGTTTAATAAAAATTGCTTTATCATTATTTCAAGGAGCCTTAGGGTGTGGAGTGATGATGAATGTCAATTCCCTTGCTTATGGTTCAAGGAGCCTTAGGGTGTGGATCATAGATAAGGAGCATTTTTGCATCTTAAAGAGCCTAAGGGTATATGATGTAAATTTGCTAACTCCATTATAAAGTCAAAATGACTTTGAAGGAATAAATAATAAGTAGTACTATTGGCCAAATTTTAAATCCGGGAATTTATTCCCTAAATCGTGTTAAATTATCCTTGATGTGGGCTTTCTTTAGTGACAACGGTTTTTGAGGATGAGGTTAGGTTTTGAGTGTCGGGTTTGCACCGTTTGGCCTTCATTTTTGGACTAATAATTATCAAATATGTCAAATGAGCCTACGGGTGAATGACAATCAATAAAATCTAGAGATACAATGTAGGAATTGGAGAAAGAGTTTTACACAATTATCTTATATAAGTGGTTTTAACTTGAGAACTTATGGTAAACAATGATCTCGTTTTTAAGCTTGGTATGGGGAACGTGAAACTTGAGGGTGATTAATATTCATGACACCAAAGCCCTAATTTAAGTCTAAGATTTCTTTACAAGTTTCTTCCATCAAATAATCTCCAAGTTAATAAATTGTTATAACTTTTGTTTCCTTTAAAGTTTTTATCTTTTCATCGTAGTCGTAATAGCATATCTTAATAAAGGCCGAGATGGATTAATTATGAGAAAAATGTAACTTAATTCTTTAAAACTATGCATTGCATGGGGACATTGCAATGGTCAAGTGTAGGGGATTTAATAAGTGTGTAAACAGTTATCCTTTTGCCACTAAAATCAAGGAAAAACAAGACCTAATCATGTGTTTAATATCATAAAAGTCGGAATTACGCGTGGTTTTGTGTTTTTGTGTAAAATAGATACAACAGATCAAAAGGAATGAAAACATGGGATTTCACGGTCAAATGTTGAAGAAAAGTCCAAGAAAGAGACGAAGACAAAGTCAAAAGACCAAAAGTGTGCCCAAGTTCACGAAAACCGGCGAAACCGACACGAGTTTGAAGAAAAAGATCGAGGAAGCCGAAATCGAGCTCGCTTTTAGCGGATTTAATATTTATGGAGTTAAACGGGCTTGTGGGACCCACATTTGGATTATTGGGCCCAAAAGCCCAATAAAGAGTTCAAGATAACTAATTTGGATTCAAAGCCTAAAACCAAATGGCCCAATATTATTTAGACGGAAGAAGTAAATGGGAAAGATTGGGCCAAGCCCATTTGCAAAAGAAAAGGGACGGAGTGATTATCATATTAGGCCAAGCCCAAACACAAAACAAATGGGACGGTTTAAAAAAATCTTAAGTGAATTCACTTGATGTAAGCCTGGTCAACACCAACTCACCCACACGTTTTTAAAACGTTTATTTTCACCCACCTCACGTATTACTTTTCGATAAAAACAATGAAACCCTTTCCACTCCTTCTCTCCCATAATACACGCACCATTTTTTTTACACAGCCACCACAAACCCTAATTTACCAATACACAAAAATTACACAAAAGAAATTGGGGCTTTTACCCAATTTGTGTGATTCACACGAATCTCAATTAAATCCCCAAGTTTATCGGGGAAGAACACTACAAGGTGGTCCTCATCTCAAAAGTCATACGTGGCCTTTTCCCCTATCTTGATTGGCTCTCACACCTCACCACTACCAAACCCACCAATAGAATCCTCCCACATCAGCAAAGAAGAAGCACAAGAAGCACAAATCGCTTCCAAGCTGGTGATCTATGTGAGAGAAAATCAATCTCATCCGTTTGATCAAAAGAGAAGAGAAAGAGAAAAGATCGAAAGGCCAAGAATGAGTTTCAGCATCACCACCACACCCTCGGGTTCCCTATATAAACCCTCAGTTTTTCTGTAATGGAGAATCCCTTCTTGTATTCCATTTTCTTTATTTTTATTGTTTTTTTATTAATTAGGAGTAGGATTAATTTAGTTTTAATTTTATTTTTATGCAAATTAGATGATATGATAAATTGTATTTTCAGTTTTCCAAGTATTGTAATGATTTTTAGTTATTAATAAAATTGTTATTTCAGTTTAATTGAATCTCGTTTTGCATCTCTTTAAAGTCTCTTGCTATTTAAATATTCAATCTGTTTTTTTATCATTATTAGTATTATCAGTTTTTTATTATAATCATCAAAAAGTAAAAAATGAAGGAATGTAAAGAACTTCCCCACTGGAAGTTTTGATAAAAACTTGTTCAAGTTTCGAATCTGGTTCGAGAGCCTTTGATGGTGGTTCGAGTTGGTTTTGATGTTTAACGGTGGTGGTCTCGATTCTGGTAGATAAGACGGCTCAGCGCCGCTCTTCGTCGCAAAGGTTTCGTCACAAGGTTCTCAATCCCTTTTATTTTACAAGTGTTATTTTTAGTTTGCCTGATTTGATTTAAATTGGTTTTACTGTTTTTAATCTGTTTGAATGAATCGATTGCTAGATCCGTTTGGTTTGTTTAGTTGAGTTCTGATCTGTTTAAGTTTGGTTTGTTTCTGCTTTTTCATAGGAGTATGATTGGATTGGTTTAGTTGTTATAATTTTATCTGCTTATTCTTTATCTGTTTTCGAATTTGTTTTTATCAGCTTATTACTTCCTGATTTGATTATGCTTATTCTTTGTTTTGTTTGCCTTTGGTTTTGTGTATTTGCTTATTTTTAGTATAAGACCTTTTTAGCTTATTGATTTCAGTCTTATTATGTTTTATGTACTTTTGATTTTTAAGTCTTAAGTCTTTAGTTGCTTAATCTTTAGTTTTAGTATTATTTGCTTATTGTATTTAGCTTATTTGATTTTGTTTATATTATAACTGCTTATTGCTTTTGTTTTACAGCTGTTTATGCTTAGTTTTGTCTAGGTTTTTATTTGCTATTTGATTTTATTTGGTTTTGCTTTTTCAGATTTAACTATATTCGCTTATTTGATTTCTTTTGTTTTACTGATTTGTTGATACAACAGACTCAATTGGTCTGTATGTTTGGTCTGAGTAATCTTAATTCCAAAAATAATTTTATTGCAAAAAGGTCACCCAGGGATTCGAACCCCTGACCTCGCGCTTAACAGTCTAACAACCTTACCATTTGCTCTAGACTATCTTTTGAGTTTAAATAAGCAACATTTAGTTAATATAGGTTAAATTGTACTGGCAGTTTAGTTTATTTAGTTTAAATACACGTTTTTAGTTTTATTAAATTTATTTAAAAAGTTTTATATCAATTTCGTTTTATTAAGTTTTTTAAAAAAAATAAAAAGATAAAAATATATTTTAATTTCTTTAATTAATTGTTGTCCCATATATTTGTGATGATTAAGCAAGAAAGAAAGAAAGGTAGATAAAAGATGGAAGGTTTCTAGAGAGAGAAAGTAGTGAGAGAAAATAGAGAGAAAATAGTTGGAGAAACTAGGTGATATTAGATTGGGAGAAAATGAAATGACCAACACCCTTCCTAACATGCTAGGAAGGGTTTATATAGCCTTTGCTTACATGTAGCTTAATGGGCTATATGATCATGGGCCGGGCTTTCCTTTTGGGCTTTGGTTACTTATGAATGAACCTTAGCTTAAAGTTAAGCCCGTTATACACGACTAATCTACTACCTATTACAACGTTCTAATATATGATACATAATAAACATATGACCGAACATTCTTGTTTGACTCAATATTTTGAGGCTAACATTAATTGTTTTTAAAATTTAGTTTTAAAATTTAGTTTTTAAGTAATATATTTAAGTTTCAAAATAGTTTTATTTAAATTAGATTAAATTAGATTTTTAAAATAGTTTTCAAAATTGTTTAAATAGTTTCAATAGTTAATTAAATTAGCTTTTTAATCAAGTAGTTTTTAATTAATTTTAAATACCAAAAAGTTTTAGTCACCAAAAACAAGTACTCCACGTTAATTTGAGATTAATTCGAGTGAGTCGAGGAAAAACGAACATTAATTGCTTAATTGGACTAAAAATCCTTACATTAATGGGTGTTTGGATTTGGTTTTTACAAATATTGGGTGACATATTGTGAGTCTTAACTGGTCCTTACATGCTCTTCATGGTTGATTATGATAGTTCTAGGTGTTTGTTTGTTTAGTGTAGTATAGAAAATCAAAGTCACAAACTTTGCTTAAAATTTGTCAATTGGAATAGCAACAAGTTTTAGGTTGAGCCTTGGGTTCATAACTTGATTTGTTTTGCAGTCTGTTGCATTTAGGGATTAGACTTAAGTTAGGAGTTTATGATTATGGTTAAAACAGCTTTGTGTGGCCACTAGAACTCACTAAAGCCCACTGCGATGCCATTTGCACCAGCAAAAAGCCTCATTTTCTGTCAATTATAACAGTAGATCTGCTAGGGTGTTCGTTTATGATTTTTGGCTTTGGGAATCTTGGTATATGTTAGTTAAACTGATAACTTAAGATTGCATGAAGTTTTTTAGTCTTTGGTCAGTTTCTTGTTAAGGTTTTGAAGCTGTAAAGTCTACTAAGCTACCATTTACATCATCAAAATTGCATACTCCACTTTCTGTTCATATCAGTAAGTGTTAAGGGATTTTATCTGTGATTTTTGGTTTGAAATTTGGTACAAGATTAGTTCTTAAGGTAAAGTAGGTGTGCAACATCTTGTATTGTAGGTGTGACCAAGGTTGTCAAGATCGCGAGTTTACATGTAAGATCGTACGATCTTACGATCCTACCTAATAGAATCGTGTAAGATCAGTGTAGGATCGCATCAGAGGTAGGATCGTAAGATCGGTGTAGGATCGCACATAAGATCGTAAGATCGCGTGTCGATACGAGTTTACCAAATTACCAAGTTACTAACTTACTCACTTACGTACTTACTAAACCATTACTTTTTTAGGCCCAAAAATAAATAAATACGAGTCAGCCGATCTCAGTAACAAGTATTGAGGTTTAATTTCTTTATTTTTTAATCAGTAAACATAATTATCTGCTTTCTCTAAATCCAAATTACATTAAACAAATTAAGGTTCTTCTCATTTTCTTGTTGCGTAAAGCATAAAGTTTCTTACAGGTAATTGTTTTTTACCCTTTTTATAGTTTTAACTACTAACCTTTAAGTATTAATTTAGATTCATAGTGATATTAGCGATATAATTTGTTTTGAGACGTATATACGCGTGTTATGTAATCATGAATGTGATGACTCAGGCTTGACTTTTTTGTGTTTTACTTTTATTTTTGTATTTTAAATTTGAACTTTGACATTGTCAAGCGGATATTATATAAATTTATCTTTAATGATGAGGAGAAATAAGTAAAAGTTTAACTCGTTTATATAAAATGATGAATTGGTAGGATCTTACGATCTCGATCTGATCTTACGATCTCGATCTTGCAAAGACAAAAACGATCTCAGGTGGGATCGCAATCTTGACAACCTTGGGTGTGACAATATTTTGGGGGGTTAAAAAAGATGTGTAAGCCCACTGTTAGCTATCAGACACCACCAGACCTAGTTCTTGATTTTTTGTGTTGAATTTGTTGACTTGTGACCTGTTTTTGTGTTTGTGTGATTGATTTTGACTCCCTACAATCAACTGATTGTAGGGGTGCCTTTGTGAGCCCAGCAACATCCTTACACCCTATAACGGGCTCATCCAAAATCCCCCTTTTTTCACTGTTTAAAGCATAAACAAAGTCACTTGTTCTTATTCTTAGTTAAGATTTGGTTACTGAAGTCTCTTGATTTGAAGTTTGTGAGTCAATCTGTGATAACAACAAGTGAAAAAGGAAGTGATAAGTTGTGTGTTTAAGTGTGGGAATTAAAAAAAAAGTTTAAAAAATTTGGGATTCGAACCCGTGACCTCCCCACACACCAACGACATAACACACACACACACACACTCTTAACCATTCAGGCCCTATGGGCTATAACGTTCTATTGTTTGTTTGTTTGTTACTTAAACACAAACCATTTTAGCTTTTCATAATATAAGCCATAGGTTAAACAACTTATAACAACTTATTTACTAGTCCAAATTAGCTTAATAGATTTTTCATGTCACCAACATAGTGTTAGGGACTTTTAGAGTTAATTTTAGATTTTTCCCACCATTTATTTATTTTCTAGCAATTATTTAATACTGTTTTAAATTTTAGCCTTTTAAAAATAGATTTAAGTTATAATTTTAAAAAAAAATACTTTTATGTCTTATAATAATATATAGGAGGTTTACAAACCATAAAAACCCAAATTGGACTTTTTAATATTTTATTTAATTTTTAAGGTTTTTATTAATATTTAAAAATTAATATAAAATTAATTAAAAGGTTCAAAAAATATTTCTTGGTTTTTAGATCTTATTTATATTATTTAAGATTTTTTGGTAAATTTTATTAATTTTTAGGTCAATTTAATTTTTGTCACGTTTTTTGGTTTTACGTTTTTAATTCAAAAATTATTTTTAGGGTTTAAAATTAGTTTTAATTAGTTTAAATTTTTGCTAAAATAGTTTTTAGCTTAATTAGAATATTTTTTAGGTTTACAAGTTTTAAAGTCTTAGTTTGGGCTTTTTGTTAATTTATTTAATTTATAGGGCTTTAATTAGCATTTAAAAATTAAATATTAATTAATTTAAAATTTTACAAGAAGTTTTGTTTATTTGTAGACCTTAGACATATTTTTAAGTATTTATTGTATTTTTTTGGGAATTTTTAGGTAAAGTTTTTATTTTGTCGATTTTGTCGATTTTATGTTTTATACGTCGTAGCTTAATTTTTAGTGTAATCCGCCATTCCATTTAGATCTTTTTCACTCCATTAATATTAATCCAAAACATAACAAGTTTAACACACTCAATTATCCTCCTTGGTGAACGAACTCACACATTGAGTCATAAATATTTGATTTTCCTAAATCATTTTACTTAATACTTACCACATATACGTCTTTTTCCTAAAAACGTATTTTTACTACTATCAAAAGCCTCTTATTTCGCAACGGTGTGGGGGCGTAAAAGGTTGTTTCTTGTGGCCAACTCTGAATCTAACACATAGCTTTTTGTTTGTTAAGTTATATCAACAATATCTACCAACCTTCACTTGAAGAAGCATAAGCAACTTTGGATGTTGGTCGATCACAAATAATGGATGGGTCACGATTGGACACTGTTACGGGATATGTCCATTACCACATCGATTACTTTCGCCATATACTATTTTAGGAGTACATACATATTGAATTGGCGATTGCCACTACGATTGTAGTTGTTGTTACCACAAAAGTTACATGTTTTATGATTCTCATGATTGTTGTTGTAAGATCGTTGGCGACTATAAGAGGCTTGTGAACATAATGGTTTTGTTGGTAAGCATTAAAACCAATCGATGATGCAATCAAGCAAAGTTGATAGATTACTCGTTGTTAAGTGTGAGGTGAAGTTATTGGGGTGAGTTATTATTGTTTTCTTAACTTGAGTTAATGATTGTGATATACTAGTGTTGTAATGCATTGAGCAGAGTTAACTGGCGCTGACTTTTGATTCTCTTATTTACTTTATGTTTCTATTGTTGTAAGAATTGTTAAAGTACAAACAAAAATACCAAATCCTCACAATTTGATGTAGGTATGAAAATGAAATGAAAAACAAAAAACAAAAAACTTCGACGGCTTATGGCGTCATGTAAAGGGAGTATCGAAAGTGATTCCAACAGGGTATTTTCATATTTTTAATGCAAAACTATGAAAATCGACGGCAATTAATTTCAGACGATGCAAAAGTTGATATGTGTGAAAACAGATATGTAAGTGGACTTAAAATTAATAAAATATCATCAAATATGCTTATATATGCCTTGTTTTGTGTATGTGCATGCACGAATATCAAGAAATTACAAGAAATGGCAAAACGAACACGAGAAGCAAAAAAGTATAATAGATCAAAGTCGAGAAGCTACTTAACAGAGTTTATAAACCTTAGATGCATAAAATACCCAAACTACCCGTCACTATTCATAAAATTCCAAAATTACCCTTCATATATTCCAACTTACCTAAAATTCCCTCAAAGTTACAACAAAGCCACCTTTGATCCCTTAAAATTACACTACTAGTCTCTAAAACCTAAATGGTTGTTAAAAATATACTTAACAAGTATTAAGTTTAACTTAAAAATTTGTTAAGTTATTCACTAGCACGTTACCAACCCAAAAGCTCAAACATAATCCCTAAGCTCATACCCATTTTCCTTTTGGTCAAATGGTCAGAGGGTAACAAACTCCCAAAACAATAAAAATGCGTGTGAACACTTTAACTATATATAAGTGATTATCACCCGTATTTTAGAAGAATCCCATGTGTCATTACCTCATGGGAATGACACGTTTCCAATCCAAGCCAACAAGCATAGATGACATCAATCTAAGGGCTTATAATCAAGCGTGGAGCCAAAGCAAAGGTCTACGACTAAGAGAGAGCCCATATGAGAGAGAAGAAAGCATAAACGCTCCCTTCGAGTCTATATAAAAAGTTCTCCAACACAAATTTTAGGTCGTGTAATTTTTAGCTAATTGTAGCTTATTTTTAGCTCATTTACTTTTCAAAAATATTTTTATTTTCTTTTCAGTATTGTAATCACCTTCGAAATCAATAAAATTTACATTTACTATCCATTACTTTTATTTGTTCAAAATTTTATAGGTTGTTAATAAGCTATAGTTAAGCTGAATTCTCACCTCAAATACTCTCTCTTTACTTAAATAAGCTTTTATAAGCTTATTTGAGCCTTGGTTACTATTTTGGAAGCTAAATTTAAAAAGTTAAAATTTGGGTTAAAGTTTGAGCTTATAGAAAATAAGCTGGTAATAAGCTTATTTGGGGTCATAATGGTTGATTACGCTATTGTAAACCTAGAGGTTGTAGGTTAGAGTTAGGTCTTCATCAACATCATAGAACCTTTTTTAAGTTTCTTTTTCTACTTTATAGCTTATTATTATTCAGCTTATTGCCTCCTACTTATCATCTGCTTATTTGAGCTTTTCTTTGCTTATATTTACTTTATTCTGTTATTTATGCTTATTATCTTTCTTTGTACTCAGATTTCATCTTTTGTCTAAATATCTAAAAAAATCCAAAAAATAGATAGCATAATCATAGATCTAGTGAAATCAGTTCTTAATAGGGTTTAGATCTGCTTATGAGGAGTAAAAGTAGCTTAATATCATTTATGTTGCATAACTTGTGGATTAGATCTTAAAATCAAAAGGTAAAAAGTTTAAATCAGTCGTTAAACTAGTTTTTGGATTAAGTTGTTTTTGGAGTTTAAGGTGAGGTCATTGCTAAATTTTAGTTCATATAGCTTATTATAGGTTAAAATAAGCTTAGTTGATAGTTAGTTAAGTTTAAAAAAACAAAAAATAAACACAAAAATAGTAGTTAAATGCTTTTTGTCTTTTTGCTTTAATTTCTTAAATCTGATAGTGTAATCTAGTTATAGGTTTGATTTTTGCTTCTAATGGTGTTAGATCTATTGTCATTTTTCAAATAGGTTTGTGGTTTGAAAAACGTTTTAGGCTAAAACTATCACTCAAATTGGTCAAATTGGCCAAGGTGTTCATAAACCTTCACATATAATTAGAGGATTCAATACTAAGTTTAAAGACTTAAATTTTGGAATACAGTTAGATTAGAGGTTGATTTAGTGTTGTTCTCAATAAAATTAGGATTTAGAGCTTATTAGAAAAAGTTGTGCTTTTTTGAAATTGGTTGAAAAAGTGTAAGTCCAAAATTGTTCATCATTGCCATTGTTTTGATTTTGTTACTTGATTTTGTGTTATTCTTGCTTTATGTGTGTTGTTATTGGTATATAAGACGTTGTTATAGCTTAATATTAAGCATAAAAAACAAGAAAAAGGAAATTAAGGAAGTCAAGGGGACCCCTTAGGGATTGAATCCCTAACCTCAACCTAATTTCAACCTTAACACACTCCACACAAACCATTCGCACCCTTGGGATTTTCTCAACATATGTTGCAAAGCACATTTAGTCACTATTGTACAATAAGCTCGATTTTGGTTTTCGATTATTTTTGAGCTTATCCAACGAGCTTATTTCAAGTTTCCTTAAACTAAAATGCTTAATTTTTCATTTTACATTTTTTGAAACAATTTGAACGTTTTTGGTTAAGTACTTTGAGAAAACGACTATTTTGTCTTATTAGAGTTTGTACAAGTGCTTATTACAGTTTATTGAGTGCTTATTTTTGTTCCAAATTGCTTCTAAATATTTTGTCAAATGATTTTAGCTATATTTTCAAATTTGAGTTTTTGTCATAGCTCATAGCTTATATTGGAAATTTTTAAAGTGCTTATTAGCTTATTTGAGCTTATTAAGTTCATTCTGGTCAAAAGTGTCTTTGTTAAATTTTTTGACATTTTCATTTTAAGCATTTATGTGTAAAAAGTTTCACAATAAGCTTAATTTTAGCTTATTGGGCTTATTAAGCCCATTAAGAGGGCTTTCTAAATCAACTTATTGTGCTTATTTTCAAGCCTAACTTCTTTAGAAAAAATTGTTTAGAATTAGATTTTGTGAATTTCTATATTTTTAGATTTTATTTTTCTTACTAGGCCGAAAAGCCCAATAAACTTTTTGGGCTTTTAAATTCGATTTTGGGCTCTTCAGGCCTATTTAAGGGTTTTAATTAGTTGTATAAGTCTAAATTAGTTTTAATAAAATAAAAAATGTTTTAATTTTGAACGTTTATAACTTTTAGTTTTTTCTCGATTTGCATGATTTCGTAATTTTTGTTTTCGTAACCGTAATCGTTTTCATTTTCAAGTAGATTTTTGGAACAACGACATTTAACGAAAATTCGATCATTTGTCCAAGTTTGTAACGATACTCTCAATTCATAGTTTCTTCAACGAAACAACGACCTGCGAATCACTCACGTGAAGTTGTTAGGAGTCATGAAACCTAAATTTTAACTATAATAATAGATGGGAAAATTACGATATTAAAAAAAAAATCAAACGCCCCTCACATCCCGTATGTTGACGGTTACCTAACGGTTAAAAAAAACAGACTGAGCATGACTAAACCGTCACAACGGTTCTTAACCACCATGCATAACCGTCACATTCCCATACTGAGCATGACTAAACTGTCACAACGGTTCTTAACCACCATGCATAACCGTCACATTCCCATGCAACAGACACATCGGTTAATAATTGATTCCATACCTTAACCTATATATACGTACCTGAAATCACATTCATTTTTATTGAAAACACAGTCCTATCAAACGAAGCAAAATTAAATCAAAGAAGAAGGATAACATGGAGAATTCCAATGATTACGGTTGGGGATTGGGCTCGGTAGTTGCGATGATCTTGGTGGTCTTTGCGATGTTGTTTCTGCCTCTTGGAATGGGAACGTTGGCACCACCGTCGTTCTTGAAGACTCTCAGATCTGTGATATCTATTGGTTTGTCGCTAGCTATTCTGTGTCAAGATTGTGGCGGTTGTGTCATGGTGGGGGTTACAGATGTTTGGTTTAGATGATGATTGTACTTGATGTTTTTAGGGTTTTGATGCCTTTTTTTTCGTAACAAACATCAATTGAGTAAGGTAATCTTTATAAATGTACGTTTGTGCTTTATAAAAAATACATGCTTTTCTTTTGCCTTTTTATGAGGCTGTGGGTTTTGATGGATTGTGGGCTTCGCCTATTTTTGTTTACTTTTTTAAGTTGAAAGTGGGATTTGATGGGATTTGTTATTGGTAGATTTTCTGATGCCTTTGTGATTGTTCTTGAAGTTCTTTGCTTCCCCTTTCTATAAGATCTCATTTTTCATCTCAGATCTATGTTTTTGTCCACGCTTGATTGAAGCTATGACCCTCCGCTTCTTGGCGACACACTTTTTCCAAGTTTGCAGCCATGATGGAAATCCTATTTCTCTATTAACAAGCTACTTGAACCTCATTAATATATTTGTATGGCGGGGCGACCTTTTAAGGTTGCAGCCATGGCGGGTATGTGCTTTGTTTCATAAATGTAGCCATATCCGAGTTACAAACTCGGTTACCGCAGACATGATTGTGTATGCTGTGCATATGTGTGTGGATATAATATATGCAGTTGATGGATTTGCTTTGCCTTTTTATGAGATTGTGGAAATTGATGACATAGTGTGCTTTGCCTGTTTTTGCCTGCTCTTATGAGCTCAAAGCGGGATTTGATGGGATTGTATTCTTGGGTTAAAGTGACCAAATGTGTTTAAAGATGAGGTTACCCATATGGTGAGGCGACCTTTTGAGGTTGCCGCCATGACGGATACATCGAGTCGTGCGTCGGCAGGACAAAACTATAATTTATATAGCTACTTGGCTTGATTTGTCTTATGAGATTGTGGGATTTGATTGATCTGTTGGTTGACCTTATTAAGTAGCCTCACACCATATCAATAAGTGATTTCTCAATTCATTATGTTTTAGCATTGTTTGTAAGGAAAATGGCAACAAGCTGACACGTTTTAGTTAGCTCTAATAACAAATTAAGTGTGTAAATGCACTTATGAATCGTCTGGTAGGCTGCTAACAATTCTGAAGCTTCAAGTAATTTTAACATTCTTTATTCAGTTCTTTTCTACTTATTGGATCTATTTTTAGCTGCTCTCAATTATTGATTGTATATCTGTTGTCTTTCTAACATAATATTCCTTTTCACACTACAATTTTGAAGGTTTCGTCATTACCGGAAACAAATGGATGTATGGGTGAACCACGTCATTACCGGAAACAACAGGAAAATAACGATGATGGGTCTTCAATGTCATAAAAATGAATTCCCGTAAGCCAAGACCCCTTGGTGGTAGTCCGAAGTTTCAATATATCATCTGATATGAAAATTGCGAACTGTTGGCATTTGTTACACAATTGGTACTAATAAGTTGTAGTTCTTTTATTGTTGTTTTTGCTACAAGTGCAATGGTTGAATAAGTTGCTGAGTCAATTGAATTAGTTGTACGACTTTCGTTACCGGAGTTCGTTAAGCCGCCCCATAGCGAAGCGCGGGTTGACGAACCTTGTTGTGATCATATATGAAACGTCAAAAGGTATTGTATTAGTTGGAATTGTATATAGAATAAATAATGATGCATATATATATATATACTAGTAGTTACATAGTTTAAGAATAAATAAATAAAATATATTTTGGATTAATTTATTTATTTCATACTTTTGAATTATTTTGTTTATTTTACATTTTAGTGGTTCGTTTATTTTCACACCAAAAATGTTTATCAAAAAACTAGAGACATATACATTTCTTAATCGATATATGTAATGCATTTATATTAAAGAGACCAGTGATGCATCATCTACTAACAAGGTTTTAAGGATATTTTTATTTTTCTTTTTACACATATATGTTTTTTACAGTTTTCTTTTTTATAGTTATTGTTTTAATATCATTTTTAATTTTTATTTATCTTTGATATTATTTTATTATTACTATTTGTCCTTATAGTACATACCTTGTTATCCACCTATTTTTATTTTCTAAATCAAAACACTTAACTTTCTACACGCGAATGTATTTGCCCACACACGTACAAATACTCACAAACACGTAGAACACACATAATCCGACCACTATTAAATTTCATTTTATGTTCTTCAAAAACCTCATCCAAACAAAACTCAAAAAACTTATCTCAAGATGGTTTGGCGTATTTAATGAGGTTTGAGGTGTTTGGATAAGGTTTAGGGGCAAGCCTGTGTTTGTGTGTGAGATGTGTTGGTATGTTTAGGGGTATTTAATAAGGTTTTGGATGTTTGGATAAGGTTTGGGGCAAGCAGGTGTTTGTGTGTGGGATGCGGCGATATGTTTAGATTAGGAAGAAAATTATTAGAAGATATATAATAATAATAATAATAATAATAATAATAACATAAGTAAAAAAACACAAAACTAAAAAATAAATATAAAATTAAAAGTTTTAAAAAGAAAAATATTTAACATAGTAATAATAAAATACATCTATGAACAAAGAAAAAGACAGAACACCACTTGTTAGGCTAGATGAAGTTGTACCAACTCACTCATCTCCACGTCAGCGTCAACTCAACTTTCTCTCTCTACTCTCTATACACACTTTTCAACCTTACAGGTGGTGATTAACTCACCGTCACGTCATACCTTATGTTTTTCTTCTTAATTACCTTAATTCGTAAATAAAAACGTAAATGTAAACACTTTTATTCGAAAATTAAAACATGTGTTTAAAATGTAATACATTAAAATACTGGAATTCAAATACACTACGAAAGAAAATACGCTAGTACATAGATAAAAAACAAATACGTAATACATTTAGTTTGTTCCCGTAACCGTTTCTGGTATGTCCCCATAATAAAACTCCGACTGGAATAGCTCATAATCAACTTGTTCGGTCCTAACTTTTTCCTCTCACTCCTTTTTAGCCCTAGTTTTTTCCTTCAAAGTTTCTCTCAATACCTGTTGATTTATGTATAGTTGGTGTAAATGTATGTCAGTAAGATAACCATTTGTGTCGCTTACCATTGGATAGGACGAAAAGGAGAAATATATTAGTGTGTATGTTGTTGTGATGACGAACCACCTATATGAGTTTGTGACGAAATTTCTTCGTTCTTGTCGGGAGCGATGTTATCCATCCATTCAATTTTAGTTTGAATTTCACGTTCCATTTTCCGTCTTTCTAAACAAGGCCCTCTGCATCTCGAAATCATTTTCAGATTCTTGTTATAGAAAAAGTGTCAATCAAAACACGCTTCTACAGTGAAATATCATGACAATTCTCATCTACTTTACGCAGTTTATTTTTAGCATCACCTGCATAATCGAATTCAAAGGCTAACGCTGTAAGCGTGAGCTGATAACGTTTTTGTTCACCGATTTGTTTCTTAACCATAGTATTGATTTCATCACCGATGTGTGTAACGGAACACGCCATCAATTTGAAGTTTTGAAGAAAATGAGTAAATACTGATTTTGAAATTGTAAGTAAAAATATTGAAAGTAAAAAGGTGTTTTTTTAATGCAACGGTAAATTAAATATATGGGTCTCATTATATGTAATTCACGTAAGACGAAGAACTCACCTATGTGGTTGATACTTGTGCGTGACTTTAAACGTTGGAGTGAAAATCACGCGTCTTAGGCCAACCTTAAAACCTACTACATAACGAAATAAAATGTACATCGTCCGTAGAAATATATATAATGTCTATCATTTATCAACGAAGGATGTATATCTTTTAACTTTTTTGACAAAAACGTGAATATTTACAAGAGGAATTTCCTAAAATAGCCCTTTTGTATTATGATGTCTCTAAAATGTCAGCTATATCTCAATGTCCCTAAAATGGCCCAAGGCAACCGAGGCATCCATGGCATCTCCAATCAGAAGGCGTCACGTGGATTTTTCCACTTAGAGAATACGGTCACATGATTTATTTAGAAATAGAGGCAACATATGAATATACACGAGGCAACCATTAAAAAAAACTTTTATACCTGTATTTATTAAAATCAAAGGCATCCAAAAAAAATTCCATCCCTATTCTTTACACATCTTTTTATAACCCACTGGAAAAACACACACTTAATAACCCTTATTTTCCAGAAAAACCCATTAACCGAGCGACCAATTAACAATATTCAATCGTTGATTAATCACTATTGCAAATCGAGACATACAGTTACTCCGAAGGATATCCAATGATATCGTATACAATGTGTTAATTTTCGTATTAATACGGTAAATTGATTTATAGTCACGTTTTTAATAGTTTTTTCTGGATCTGTTCTTCCATTAAACACACAGCTCTGTAATTGAGCTTTCAATGAAAGAGACAGACACAAAGGTTCAAGAAAAAAGAAACGGTTGAAGACGAAGCACCGATTGAGGTAATTTATCTATATATTTTTTTATAATTTTTCTATATTTTTTTAAAGTTTTTGTTGGTTTGTTAGTTGCTAATCAGTTTTAGGGACAAAAGAGTACTAGTAATGATAATTTAATGGTTTTTTGTTCTTCTTGTTGCTCTTGTTATTGTTGTTATTTGTGGTGTTTGAGATTAGTACCATCTTTGTGTTTGTCTTGATGTGTAGTGGGTACTAAAAATTTAACAGAAACGAAAACAGCCTTCACTACCATCAGCATATATTTCACTTTCTACCGATCCACCATTTAAAAACGCGAATTGCAGTAATACCCACCTCTAGATACAAATGATCAGTAATGGGCAATGGGAATCAAATATAAAAACATAAAACAAGAAGAAAAGATGCTAATTGTGTTCTTTGTTTTCATTCATTCTTGTAAAATGAAAGATGACTGATTTTAGCACCAATAGGATCACTCAAGCATGATTGAAAGCTAGCATTATGTTATGATCCCACATCGGCCAAGTATGGCATTGGTTGATGGTTTATAATGTCTTGGTGTTCCCTCCTCAAACAAGCTAGCTTTTTGAGTGAGTTCAACACTTGGGACTTATGAACCGATTACGAGCCTAGTATGACATAGGTTCGTATCACATTATAGTTTTTAGCACCATAAGAACGTAGTCATCATGGTCATTTGGGAGCATGTATCAGAACATCGAATGCAACTTAACAAATTCAGTGTAGTATGAAATAAACTATATGTTCCTATTAAAGGAATTCCACAACAAGTTTATAACAAGTTGCTATTTCATACAATTTTAGCCTCTAATTACATAGCACCAGATGTATAATTTCTAAGTTCCTATATTAATTTCCATGAAAAGATGGGTGGATATGTAATCCCTGTGTTTTGTTTTCAGATGTGTTTTAGGCTCTATAAAAGCATTTCAGCTCACAAAATGATGGCTTTTGGACCATAAGTCTCATTTTTCTTGTACTATCAGTATTCATGTTATATAATGGCCAGCCAGAATCTTCTAAAGGTCAGTTTGGCTCGCATAATGTTTTTGCACATTGAGAATGATGACGTATAGTCCTCGAGCTGGGTCTTGGGGACCCATTGGTATTATCCGCATTCAGTCCAATACATTTGGGCTGGATATGTGTTATCCAGTTTGTCAGGCTCTAGGTAACATGGGCCGCACGTATCAGAGCGCGGCCCACCTCTCTGTCGTACGCGGTAAGGGTTAGACAGAATCCCAATCTAACTGAGATTGGGATTTACTTTGAAGTAAGGGGATATTCACTATCCTTAATTAGAAGATATCAAATAACCTAATTATGATACTCATCTCTTACTTGGGGCCCAAGGTTCGGTAGAGCCCAATAAGGATTCTACCGCCTATATAAGGAACCCCACGGGTTCCACAAAGGTATCACATTCTCTATTCTCTCAACCTACAACATATTATCTAACCCTAAACCGATTACTTACTCTCACGCTGGAGTCTAATCGTGGGATACGTTCCTACGGTAAGATTAACGCGTGTTGTTTTAGTGTGCAGGATCTCAACAAGATATTCACTTGGTGCAAGAGCCGTTGCCCAGCCTACCCGAATTAAGTCTAATTCGGGCCAAGAAAGGATCATCCAAATTTTGTATCAACAAGTTGGCGCCATCTATGGGACCCATACACTAAACTCATTCTCAATCTCAATCTCTCCCAATGACGAAGGGACACTTTCAGGGAAACCTAAGGAACACAAATCCCGGGAATCGGAAATCCGCAAGTGATGGGGTAATCACCTGCGCGCAGCCTTAGGGTGGCCAAGCAGGAGGGACAAATAATCGAAACATGTTTCAGTCTCTTGGTGGGGTAGGCACGTTCGATAATACCCCACCACCAACCATCACTTTGGATAACCCCGATCCGGGAGCTGCGCCAAAGGCCCCTACCAAGGAGCCGCAAAAGCCACTAGTGGTCGAGGTAGAATTGGAATTTGGTTCACTCGACGACGAGGACCTTGAGCGCGTACTCACGCAAAATTTCGACAGAATCATGCCAAGCATCTCGGCAAGGTTAAATCTGGGACGGAATCTCTAGTCCAGACTTAACTTTGGAAGCTCCGCGCACGGTACTCCCCCTCAAGCTCGGAAGAGGGGAAGGAAGATGCGAGCTCATGAACAGCCTTCATTCGAGGAAACCCCTTGACCAAGGAATGTGTTCGAGCGCATAGGGGATCGCATCATGTAAGAATTGCAAGAAACCCAGGAAGACGAGGATAGATCCGACGGCTCCACTGGACGCCCGGTGTTGGAAACTCCCATGGACAATCACCGCGCAAGTGTGTGGCGTAGGATAAACTCTGGTGGGAGGGAAGCTCCTTCTCACAAAAGCACCCATCATAGAGGTGGGGCACCGCCCCCACCTAACGACCCTTCGGGGTCTGATTCGGATGACCATCCCCCTAGGCGTCGCAGACCTAGGTATTCCCCCGCCACCATCAGACGATGAAGGACGCTACGGTGATCCCTACTATCGTGATGAAGAGGAGGAAGATCTCTCCCTTCCGTGTTGCGACGACAGGGAGGACGCCTTCACTCTTCGCATACAAAACTACTCCGAGGAAAAGAAGCGCCGTATGTTGGCGTGCGTTAAAACCTATGATGGATCTTGTGATCCGGACGATCACCTAAAAGTGTTTGATACACAAGCTAAAATTGAACGATGGTCGATGCCTATATGGTGCCAGATGTTCAATTCAACCTTGTTTGGCAATGCCCGCGACTGGTTTGAAAAGCTCCCTCACCGGAGCATCGATAGCTTCGGTGAACTACGCACCACGCTCAAAAACAATTACACTCAACAGAAGAAGTACAATAGGGATCCGGTCTCCTTGGCAACCGTCAAGCAGAGGCCCGGAGAATCTACATAAGACTTCACAGAGCGTTTCAATGACGAGTGTACGCGTACTAAAGCGTGTCCAGAAGTTCTCAAAATTTCTGATTACATGCACGCCATAACTGACAAGGAGCCTTAATGATAATTGCCTAGAAAAGTTTGACGAACTCATGGAAAGAGTTCGGAATTTTGTGGAGGGAGAGACCGCGGTTGCTGCGGCTTACCCTACAACAGGGAACCACGGCTAGCGATCAAACGATCAGCCTAGAAGGTAATCAGGTGGCCAAATAAACTCCGGCAATACGAGGAGTGTGGATTACAAGAACCAGGAAAAAGTAGGACGGTCGGATGACAAATTTACCCCTCTAAAGATGACTTATCGGGATATTTTGCTAACCGAAGGAGCAAACTTTCCAATACCTCCTCCGATGACAACTCCAGTTGATCGCCATCAAGGCAATCGCTTCTACGAGTTCCATAATGACAAGGGCCACAACACGGAGGAGTGCATCTAGCTCAAGAAGCATATAGAGTCGCTGATTAAATCAGGAAAGCTCAAACACCTGGTCATGGATTAGAAGATGGGAAGGATAACAAAAATTATGACAAAAAGGATTCCCAAAAGGAGAACCCTACAACTATATATATGATTCAATCATGGCAGTGCCACACTAAGCAGAAAGTTAGTCAAAAAATTTCACGCGACAAGGAATTCTTGCTCCCGCCTATTATGGCGAGAAACGTGGCTGATGCGCCTTTCACGATCGAGGTAAGCATTGGAACCCATAACGTTTGTCGTATGTATGTGGACGGAGGATCATCGGCGGAAGTACTCTACAAGCATTGCTTCGTACATCTACGGCCAGAGATCAAAAGCCAGCTGGTGCTGGCCACGTCGCCACTCATTGGCTTCAGTGGAGACACTATCTGGCCAATAGGACAACTACATCTACTGGTAACCATTGGAGATAAGGAGCATTCCACCACGGCGTGGATGAACTTTATGGTGATACGTTCACATTCTCCGTACAATGGTATTATTAGAAGACCAGGTATCCTAGCCATACGGGCAGTCCCGTCCACGGCACACGACATGATTAAGTTTCCAGTTGAAGGGGGAATCATTACTATTTACAACTCAATCGTGTCGGCATCCGAGTGCCACGCTGTGACAAAACCAATCCAGCCAACTCCAACAAAGGAGGGATCACCACCTCCCAATTGGAAGGTGGTAATCCACCCCGACTACCCAGAACAAGAGGTAGCTATCGGGGGAACGCTCTCTGAAAAAGGGAAGAAGGCCATGTGCTCTCTTCTAAAGGAAAACCTTGATATATTCGCATGGGAGCCAAAGCACATGACGGGCGTACCGCGTTCGATAGCAGAACATAAAATTCAGATCCGCCCTGGATATCCACCTGTTAAACAAAAGAAGCGCGGCCAAGCGCCAAAACGCAGCCATGTAATACTGGACGAGGTAGGAAAGCTGGTGGACGCAGGAATTATGCGCGAGGTCTACTACCATGAGTGGCTCTCTAATCCGGTCATGGTCAAGATGCATTACGGAAGCTGGCGCATGTGTGTGTGGACTTTACGGACTTAAACAAAGCGCGTCCACAAGATTATTATCCGTTACCTGAGATTGATTGAAAGGTGTAATCCTTATGTGGGTACTCTTTTAAATGTTTCTTGGACGAATATAAAGGATACCATCAGATCCAGATGGCGAAGGAAGACGAGGAGAAAACGACGTTCCACACCAGTCAGGGCGTGTATTGTTACAGTAAAATGCTGTTCGGACTCAAGAACGCGGGCGCCACATATCAACGACTTGTTGATAAAGCCTTCGACTCGCAGATAGGCCGTAACCTTGAAGTCTATGTTGACGACTTGGTTATCAAAAGCCATACGGAGGACGAACTCCTCCGCGATGTCCAAGAGACATTCGACACATTGAGAAAAATCAACACGAAGCTGAATCCCAAAAAATGCACGTTTGGAGAAACCGAAGGAATGTTCCTTGGGTACATGATTAATCTAAACGGCATCAAGCCTTGTCCGAAGAAGACGGACGCCATGATACAACTTCCATCCCCTCGGACACTCAAAGAGGTGTAGTCACTTAATGGAAAGCTGTCCGGTCTCAATAGGTTCCTCTCAAAGTCAGAAGAAAAATCACTTCCTTTGTCTAAAACACTCAAGAAGTGCTTGAAGAAAGGAGACTTTCGCTGGAAAAGAGAGGCGGAGGAAGCATTCGGGCAGCTCAAGCGACACCTCACGGCTCTCCCCATATTGGTCGCCCCGAGACCCAAGGAGGAACTAATCATGTACTTATCTGCTACATATGGGGCAATAAGTGCAGTTCTTATGACTGATTGGGATTCGGTCCAGACTCCAGTCTATTTCATAAGCAGAGCGCTACAAGGTCCGGAGCTGAATTACTCACCAATGGAGAAATTGGTCTTATCACTGGTATATGTCGCAAAGAGGTTACGCCGGTACTTCCAGGCGCACGTGGCAGTCACGGACCAACCAATAAAACAGGTGATCTCCAAACCAGACGTAGCAGGAAGACTATAGAAGTGGAGCGTCCTGCTGGGGGAACACAACATCTCCTATAGACCGAGGACAGCCATCAAGGGCCAAATTTTGGTAGATTTCATAATTGAGAAGCCCGAGGAGGATGAGCCAATGGTGCAAAAGGAAGATATCCCACCGAAACCACGGGTTCTGTTCACAGATGGATCTTCTTGCACAGACGGATCGGGGGCTGGTATCATACTCATAAATCCGGAAGGAATGGAATTTACCTAGGCCTTGTGCTTTGAGTTCACAGCCACGAATAATGAGGCGGAATATGAAGCATTGATTGCGGGTTTAAAAATCGCCGCTAGGATGGGAGTCCGCAACCTTGAAGCCTACGTGGACTCACGGCTTTGTCGCGAATCATATCCTAGGTGGGTACGAAGCTAAGGAGGAAAACATGATCCAATATCTGGAGAAAGTCAAGTCACTCATCACCAGTTTTGGTAAGTTCTATATAAAGCAGGTGCCACGAGGCGAGAACAAGAAGGCAGACGCTCTTAGCAAGATCGCGTCTACAAGTTTTGCCCATCTATCCAAACAGGTGTTGGTTGAAATACATAAGGAGAAATCCATTACAGGAGGGAGATAGTGATCATAGTTGATGAAGAGGGGCCTACATGGATGACCCCGATCATAAACTATCTAACTAATGAGACCCTTCCTGAGGACGAAACGGAGGCGCGGCGCTTCAAAAGGAAGTCACAGCATTTTGAACTCCGAGATGGCGTCCTATATAAGCGTTCCTTCCTATAGCCGTGGTTGCGATGCGTCGGGCCATGCCAAGCTAGCTATGTGATTAGTGAAATACATGAAGGGTCGTGCGGCATGCACGCAGGCCCTAGATCAGTCGTAGCACGAGCTCTACACACAGGATACTACTAGCCAACTATGCATCAGGACACACGAGACATGATTCTTAAATGCAGCGATTGCCAAGTACACAGGCCAGTACCGCGACATCCACAACAAGAACTGACACCCATCACATCCCCGTGGCCATTCTACAAGTGGGGAATTGACATCGCAGGCCCTTTTCCTGTTGTTGCAGGGGGCGTTAAGTTCTTGATCGTAGCTATGGACTACTTCACTCGCTGGATAGAAGCTAAGGCAGTCAAAACGATCACGGGCAAACAGGTAAAAAGTTTGTTTGGGAAAACATTGTATGTCGTTTTGGTTTGCCAGGAGAGATCATTTCTGATAACGGAAAACAGTTTGCGGACAATCCGTTCAAAGTTTGGTGTGTGGCGTTGAACATCGGACGGCGCTTCGCATCAGTTAAACACCCACAGACTAATGGTCTGGTGGAGCGGGCGAATAGAAGCCTAGGTGAAGGAATCAAGGCGCGCTTAGATGAAAGAAGCGCCAAATGGGTGGACGAACTGCCACATGTCCTATGGGCACATAGGACAATGATCAAAATAGCCAATGGGGACACTCCATTTGCGCTAGCCTATGGAACTGAGGTTGTTATCCCAGCCGAAATTAGGATGCCAACAATCTGCACGGCGAAAGTTAAGGTCGTCACAAACGATGAGTAACTCCGGGTCAATCTAGACTTGTTAGAGGAGAAAAGGGAGATAGCAGCCATCAATGAGGCCAAATCTAAGGCACGTATGAAAGCTTATTACGACTCCAAAGTCAAGGGTGTTTCCTTTCGACCGGGGGATTTTGTCTATCGTGCTACAGAGGCAAGTCGCGCGGAGAACAGGGGAAAACTTGGTCCAAAGTGGGAAGGGCCGTATGAGGTCATAGAAGCTTTGGGGCTAGGCGCGTACAAGTTGCGTGACATGGAGGGTCGTGACTTGGATCGTACATGGAGTATTTGCAACCTTAAAAGATGCTATCTCTGAAAGGCTACGGCCTCCGCATGGACACTACGCTATAGTCAGCTTCAATAAAAATCCATGTATTTTTTGTTTTCATGTTTTCTAGGTTCTATTTGTCTTAGGATTTTAATTGTCAATAAAATCGTAACCGTTCTAATAAAATGTCGTGGTGCCTAGCTAGCTCCACGGTCTGTTCTTGTGCAAATTATTGTCTTATGTTCTTAGAATTATTTGTTATTTTCTAGTATCTTATTACTTGTTCATATGCATTCATTCAACCGTACATGTACTGTTCGCTCCCAGGCGGAGTAAGAGGATTAAGTGAACCTAATAATTCAACTTGTCGCATAAGAGGGATGCAACCCTAGTGACGCGGATCATGTATCCTTACTAGACATCTTATTTACAAGACGTTGTAATAAGTTCCCACATGCCGTACTTACATATTACCGGACATGGTAAAGACACACAGTGCACGTCTAGTAAATTATAGACTTAGTTTTATTCTTAGTCAGCCATGACACGTCATGCAAACAGATACATGATATCTACGAATAAAAACAAGTTTCAAACAAACCAAAATTACCGTGATCGCCACGGACACATACATATAAGATTCTAAGTGTTCAAATAAAAGTTACACAACAGTGTCGTGGACATCCACGGACGAATATTCATTACAAATAAAAGTGGTCAAAAGCTACAGCTACTGAAGCACGCCCTACATAGGGGAGAGGAACTTGCCTATCTCGTTCTTTTCTTCGGCTAGCTAAGAAGAAAATGCTTCACCATGGACTTCTTTCTTGTTGCGGGCCCAAACCGCGTTCATCTCCAGCGTCTCACCCAAAGTTTGTTCACTAATAACGTTCCTTATGACGTCCTCATAAATAGGTAGGGTGAGCTGGCTGGGGGCAGACACGAGATGGGCCCAGGAGTCTTCCTCGCCTTGTAAGCATGCGTCCAGACGCAGTTTTTCCATGATTTCCTCATTGGACACGTCCTTTACGGCCTCCATCGCGGCCAAGAAAGGGTACTCCAAGTCCCTCATGGCAGCCATGGATGCATTCATCTTATCCGCTGTCCCTGGGTTAAAGTAAGCATGCCTGGTGAAGTTATCTTTTCTGCTTATTATCTCGGCGGCCATAATCATACCTTCGTGTCGGCCACGATCAATGTCGTCCGACACGAGATCGGCAAACTGCTGCACAAATTGGGGAGCCTCCATCACTTTCATAACAGCCAGACGTGCCCCATGACCCACCATCCACCTACGACCAGCAATGGCCATAAGTAGTTGGGGTACAGCACCTCGTCATGATCCGTGACAATGGCGTCCAATTCAGCGTCCTTGTGGGCAGACGTCTCAAGCATTCTTCTTTCCAGTGCTTCCCTCTCCTCAACAAATTCATCCCTCAAAGTCTCCTCGCCCTTGACCAACATCCATACCTCCTCTAACTCCTTCGAGAGGATGGATGCTTGGTCAGCTGAGGTCTTCGCCAACGCTTTGGCTGTGGCCACCTGTAGATGTTATGCTAAGGTTAGAACAAAGCATGCATAATATGGACGCGGGCATAAAATCATATATTTTACAGATAAGTACCTTAGTTTTTGAAGCCTCGAGTTGGGCTTCGAGCTCGGCAACACGCTTGTGATGAGCAGTAGCGTGCGCGACCTGTTCTTTCACGGTCGCCTCAGCTACATCAAGTTGGGATTGAAGGGTCACAATTAAGGATTCATTCTTCTCGATCATCTTCTCCCTACAGCCATTCTTTCTCTTTAGGGACTCGACATGCTCAAGGGCGGCCTCGAACCTCACCCGCATTGATGTGACCATGGCTATCTGATGTACAAGGGCCCTATTATATCCGTCCACTAAGTCATGATGACTTAGTTCATTAATATCCCTAACAAGGCCGGGAGGAATACAATGGTCGAAGTAGTCTTGGCACTCTCCAGCGTCCCTCATCCTATCCGTAGTGGATGTGTTCCACTCGGGGTTAAAACGTGGGGAGGGGCCGACACATGAACTTCTTGCGAAGCCGATGGGGAACCTTCCTCAAAGGTCGGATCAAATCTGGGTGTCGAGGCTTGACGGACAGGTTCTTTCCCCTTCCTCGTCTCTGTGACTGGCACGACACCAGCTTAGTTATCCCTACGAAAACATCGTAATTAACATAAGCATTGTTACAAGGCACACACCGTTCTCGTATGTAAACAAAAATACAAAACAAACATATGAGGAAGACTTACAAGTTTGTCTTCTCCAGCTCTGATGTGGAAGGAGGAACCTACGTGACCAGCTCAACAACTTGGGGTTGCATGTTTTGGGCCATGTGGGCATCCTTCGCCGTCCCCAAGGCATGGTTGGTACTCTCACCAGATTGGTGGAGGGGATGGTCTTTACGCAGCCTCTTGGCCGGAGCATTGTGTTCCCACACTTCGACCTCGGTTGTCTTTCTTACCCTCTTGATCTTTCTTCTGGCGCGCCTAAGGATGGGCTCTTCTTCTTCTTCTTCTTCTTCAGACTCTTTTTGAGCTTCCTCCTCATCATCCTCGCCCATCATTAGGTCTAAACTGGAGGTGGTTTTCTCAATGTTATCACCCTGATCATCGTCGTGAGCATGGGTGGTAGTATTAGGCCGTGAGGAGGGGCCATCACCGGTATCCAACAGCATCGCGTCCCCGTCCTCATTATCAAAGTCTATGGGGGACTTCATAAGGGTCGTCTCTTCCTCGTCATAATGAGGATCGGGCAAGGCTGCCAAGGCGACAATCACGTCCCTGGTCTTTTCGAGCAAAGGAAGCTCGTTTTCTCGTCTTGGGCGCATTCCCTCCAGAATGGTCTTAGGATCTCCCTGATGTAAAACTCCAAATAGGTTCATCTCTGCAAAACAAGCGGTATGTTAGTTACGGACTACACACTTACATGTCTTTAAAGAGGAATATGCTACACCTACCCTGGCCTCGGCTTATCCAGAATGCGGGGTATCTATTCGACGGACCGTAATAATTACAGCTAATGCCTAAGAGACAAAGGAATGATTCGGGTAAACCTCTGTGAAAGCCTGTTCTATTTCTATCTATTTCTTGAACATGCTGGGCATTGTATGTACTGGCATGAGGAAGGAAGCCGTGGCGTATTTTGTTTATATATATAAAATCGGTACTACAGCGTCAATGAAAAAGTAGTGGTCGTACCAGTTTTTTAGTAAGTCCATGACTTTGTTATGGCTCACAGGACTGTTTGGAGATCGCTTCTTAAAGGAAAGCCAACCAATCACCAGGTTTGGGAGATAAAACACCCTAAAAAACTCTACGGTTGGGGGATGTTTCGGGCACGGCATAAAATTTTGAATTGGCTTATCTTACACACGCCTATGACGTGTAATTGGGTGATATGTACATCATAGTACCCTAATAAATCTATAAGAAACCTAGTGAAAGGGATGCGGTAGTTAGCCGGATAAAAAAGGCGAGTGTACAGACCTATCTTCCCCTGGGGAGCGTCAGTAATAAGCTCCCCGACACCGGGAAAAGAGGGGTAAAGGCTGTTAGGAATGTAATAATAAGAGCAAAACTCTCCCAGTTTTACTTCCGTCATCACATTCAGCACGGATCTAATAGTGGGATTGTTCCTAGCCATAATTAATTGAGAAATGAAGAAAGGCGCGATGTTCTAACCTGCGTGTGGGAAGATCCATGCGAGAGGGAGTGGTGATTGGGAGGAAAGCGTTAATGGCGGAAAAAGCAAAGACAACTGTGTGTCACACACAGCCGCGTGGGCAGCCTATTTATAGGGTTGCCTCGATAGTGGTGGTCCATTAGATTAGCGCCACGTGTCCTCCACTAACCTAAATCGTGTGGCTAGGGAGATGAGTGGCAAGTGAAGAGTCAGGCGGGACCCACGAGTCATTTCTGACTCAGAAGTTACGTCGCTCGATGTACTGACTGTTGCACTTTGTCAGTCAACTTGTCGGTTGAACAGTGCAATGTGTCAGGATATGCGGTCATACATATGGCCATATTAAATGTTTCATTTATTTTGTCTCGGTCAACACGTGCAGCTGGGATACCATTTATTGAAACATAGGAATATATTTTGTTAAGGCAAGTGATGCCTAAAAACATTATTAGTGTTAACTAATCTTTCTTAGTTTTGATCACAACAAACTATACAACACATTTAGTGTAAAACACAAAACGAATTATTTAACTAACACTATCATCAAGGTAATAATCATATCACTAACTTTTCTTAATCATACTTAGTGATCATCAAAGTGATTATCCTTAAAACTCACTTTTGTTAATATGACAAAAGATTTTTTAATAAACTTTCTTTTCAAGAACATGTTTTATTAAAATGGAAAATGTAAATTTAAAAATGGCATATTCCATATGCCATAAGAATATCCTTTGAAGGTTTAAAAAACCTCAGATATTCCTACCCCACTAAAAGAAAAAATCGGAGCATAGTCTACTGGGCGGTTCTTTAAATAGCTAGGCGGTTCTCTAGTGATAAGGAACCGCCGAGCTAGATAAGGAACCGCACCCAGGTAGCCGTTGCACTTTGTCTTCTATAAATAGTGGATCAAATCTCATTTTCCAACAACCCTTTTTGGACGTTTTTCTCAGCCCCCTTTCTCTTTTCTATAGCATAATCATTAGTAAATGATTACTTAATGTGTTAAGTATGTTTACATATGATTATCCCCTTGATCCCCTCCTTTACCTTGTCCAAAGAGAAGATCACTCACTCACTAGTGTTGTGATAAAGATGAATCCATGAATTAGTCATGTTCATCATGTTAGCCTTTTTGTTTTATGTTAATCCGTTGTATTTATGAATACTTGGACTAGTTGTGTTTATCCAAGCTATTTGTGAATACTAGGATTTGTTGTGTACATCCATTGCATATGTGTTTGCTTGGATTTATGTTGTGTAGATCCAAGCTACATGTGTGTACTTGGATATGTCTAGTTGAGTTGTAATAGATTGTGTAGTAGTTCTCACTAAACTATAAAGTGATGTGGTTGTGTCTTGTGAGTTCTCACTAAACTTAAAAGTGATTAGTAGTTGTGTTGTGTGAAGTTCTCACTTAGCTTTAAAGTGAAGAGTCGTGAAGATTGGTTTTAGCTTTGGATTAGAACTCGACATATAGCCTTGTGTCGTAAAATGGTGAAGTAGGCAACGTCGTGAAGATTGGTTCTACCTTGAGATTAGAACTCGACATCTAGCCTTGTGTCGTTAAATTGTGAAGTAGGCAACATTGTGTAGATTGGTCCTAGCTAATGATTAGGTCTCGAAATTTAGCTTAGTGTCGAAAAATAATGTAAGCGACAATGTGAGGTTTTCTCCGCCAAGAAGGGAGCTTGTGGATATAGTGGAAATCTCGAGTAGGTGTACTCGAGGAGTGGAGTAGAAACGAGGATAGAGCCTCGTTGTCGAACCACTATAAATCTTGGTGTCTTCTCATTAGGTTGTTTATTTCCTTACTATTTACTTATTTCATTATCATTCCACTTACCTATTACCATTGCTAATGCATTTGAATTGAAACTAATCATTATGCAACTTAGCTTTAAGTAAAAGATAGTTTTGATACAAACCTAATTGAAAGTAATTTTAATTAGGTGACTAATCGAAGAGAAACTATTCAACCCCCCCCCCCCCCCCCCCCCTTCTAGTTTCTACAATTGGTATCAGAGCGATGGTCACTCAAGATCTTTGAAGTATATTGTACTTTAAAACTTGGATCGATCCATTGTCTCCTCAAATTAGAAGGTCAAGTTGTACTAAAGTTTCTCTTTGGTCAAAACTATTTTTTCTTGGAAAATAGGTCTTTTAATTGGTAATATTGCATCCCTCTTAGATTAGTAGCTTTTATGCATTTTAGATCTACTCTTGAAATGTATCTACTAGTTTGCATCTTGCTTTGTGTAGGTACTCATGAAAATCAATCATTTAATTGGTTGTGGATTGAGTTACTTGCACTTGTAGAAGACTCATCTTTATTGATCTTCAATATCTTTGAATGATGATATCAAGATGATTGGGAATGATACTAGTCCTTGAAGACTTAGTACTCATCATAGTCATTGTTAGGCTTTGCATTGATTCCTTGATGGATTGGAATGCTCTTTGTGGCCAAGGTACGCTTTCGTTCTTCCACACGCCTTTTGATCATTCTTTTGATCATTACTTGACTATGTGCTTATTCTTGGCATCCTTGCCTTGACATTTGTTTGTGGTTTGTGATTCTTTTCTTTTATCCTCTCAAACCTTCATTGTCTGGATACTTGACTCACTATGGTGATGTAGAGTGAGCTAGTAGTAGCTTAAAGTATCAAGCATGATATCCATGGTTTGCACCCATACGGTTAGTAGGCCCTTTGTGGGAGAGAAAGTGAATTAATACCTTGCTCATATTTTGATTTAGACTAAGACTTTTATTGAAAGTGATCTTAGTCTATGCATCAATATTTGCTTTGTGTTCATTCATTACCAAATCCGTTTAACACTTCGCCGGAAAGGCACGTCTTAGACCACTATATATGACACAAGCTCTTCGTCTCTACGATTTGAAGATTGTCATTAATCCCTTGAGCATTGGTCTTAGTCTTGATTCACTTCCCTTGACTTATCTCCACTTTGCTTTTTCGCTACGAGTAGTCGTTTGTCCGTTTTGGTTCTTTTCGATCTTGATTCAACTCTTAATCCTTCATTAAGGCATATTGCTTAGTGTTATGATGATCCAATGATATTATAAAAGGTTTAAGACATATTTTTAAGTATTTTAGAAAACTTGGTTTTCAAAAATTTGGCGTATTTCATTGATAAAAACCTGCCTCTGTAGGCGGTTCTTTATCTCTGGCGGTTCAAACCCGTGGTTCTCTATCGATAAGGAACCGCGGGCAGTAAAACTTGTCAGAGTGCCAGTTTTATTAATTCAATCTTTTTCAAACAAAACCCTCTCTCTCCCAAAAACACACAGCCGTCAGGTTCCCCTTTTTCCACCATTGTTGAAGCTTCAAAAACCTTCAATCACTCAAACTAATTGATTCCAAGTTGTGGGTTTCACTCATCCTTCATCAAACATCAATTATTGTAAGTATTTTCTTTCAATTTCATCTATTTTGTTCTAGGGTTCATCTTTTCATAATTGGGGATTTTTAAAATTGAATCTGAATTAGAACCTTAATAGGAATATGGGTTGACATGGTTATTTTACTATGATTCCTTAGGTTCATATTCATTGAGATTTCACTAAAAGTTACTTGTAGAACAAATCCGAATTTTAGCTAAATGATTTTGGTTAAAAGATGGAATTGAGATGAACCCATGAACAAATAGGTAATTGCATTGTTAATGTTTACCTAAAAACCTTGTTTTGAAAAACCAATGTTCTAGTCCATTGTTGATCCAACATAGTTCATATGTTCTTGATTAATAATGGAATAGATACATTGTGAACATGAGAATGATATGGATTCAATCCTTTGTTTGTCAAGAAATTGATATAACACATTCTCATATTTTGGTTTTTGATTTTATTTTTCATATGAGTGATTGGAAATATATTCTCTTGTTTTTATTTAGATACTAATCATGCCTTCACAATACCAAAAGGATCATCAACTCACTAAACAATATATGCCTAACCTTTCCGACTTTTCTCACTCAACATATCTCGCCCATACTTATTCCTCCATTCAATCCCGTTGTTTTCATGAGGGTAGAGTTGTCCAAAAGGATATTAAGGATTATGTCTACATCAAATCTATGTTTGAAAACATTGGGTTTGATTGTTTGTTGCACATTAAGGAAGACATCTATCCCTGATTCCTATTGGAGTTCTTTAGCACATATTCCATCATTGAAAACAATGATGGAATATTTGTTAGGTTCATCTTGAATGGTCAACTCATACAATACTCTCTCGAAGTCTTCGGTCAAATTCTTGATGTCCCATTTGTAGGCACTTGTCGCTTCACGGATAAATGGAAGCTTATTGCTCTCCTTGAATCCAACAATTGTCCTCCAAATGATCATTCGGAAATTGATCTTGACTACATTGTTGACATTGTCTCCAAAAAGCGTAATCGACCCGTTGTAAGAAGCCTTCATACTAAGGTACGTTCGGTGAAACGTCATGAGGTTCTCTTAAGCGACCTTAATGATAATATGGTCCAATGGACCAATATCCTTAGGGAAAATGTGTTTTGTCTTGGTGGAAACCGGGTTCATGTTCCGACGTGTTTAGTGCATATGTTATTTTGTATCTTCACCAACACCAATTACATTTTTGCATATTTTATCGCTCAATGGATCAATTATGCTATTCACAAGCCTAAAACAAACCTCCCTTACGCAATGCTTCTCACTCGCCTTTTTAAAAGGGCTGGCCGTGATTTTCCCAATCTTGATCTTTCTCATTTTCAACCGGTCAAACGGGTTATGCTACCTATTCAAGAGGTATATGAGAAAAAGACAAGATGTGATCGTAGACCTAGAAATCCGACCAACAAGAGTCCAATGATGAGGATATTGACATGCCAACAAGTGATGGTGATGGCATTGGCACAAGTGCTACCATTGGCTCTTCGAGTACTTCTAACCACTCCACAAACTTATTCGTGGACGGTTTAAATGACATTGTTTCCCCTCCTCATCATTCCACTAGTGAAGTTCTGGATAATCTTAATATGGAGGAACTTTACTGTCAAAGTCTTCGAACCCGAGGTGAGTTACATAATCATCGAGTTGAGTCAAGGAAGGGATTCAAGTACTTGGGAAACATGATCAAGGGATTGGGCAAGAAAATAAGATGAAGACTTTGAATTGGTTTAAAGTATACATGTTGCTAAACATGTAATGTGATGTTAAACATTTGCTTCTTTTTACTTTATTTTGGTTGTGTATTAACTAATAATACTTGTTTGGATTACTTATTATTTTAATCCTAATGTTGTCTATGCCATCGTGTTTACGATTTGCATAGCTTTGTGCATCCTATGTGTTAGTTAGCTTCCTAGATTCTGGTCAGTAGTTAACTTTGGCTTGTTAAACCTATGGTAAAAATCTGGGCTAACCAAAGTTTGAGGAAGTGTGAATTTTGAACTCCTCTGGTCGCGGTTCCATATCGACCAGCGGTTCCTTATCGATAAGGAACCGCCATCCTAGATAGGGAACCACCGGCTACTGTGTTCGACAGAATCTTTGCTTTACACTATTTTCCTTAATCTGTGTAAACCTTGCTTGATTCTTTGCAAAAACCTGCACATTTCCTAAACTAGGTTACCTAAATTCATTATTCACATAAAATGTTTTTAACCCATTACTAGTTTGGATCATCCCCTCACCCTTTTAAACCCACCTTGTTAGCCATGTTCTTCACACATCAAACCATTCATCCTTAACCCTTAAACCACTCATTACAACCATGGTTTCTACAAGAATCTCAAACTCATCCAAAACCTCCACTTCAAAGAAAAACCTTAAGATTAAGATTAAGTTGCCCAAACTTAACTCTTCACCCTTTCACACACCCAAGAATGAGATTGTTCCAATTCTCATATCTTCATCACCCTCACCACCTCTTGCTCCATGCAAGACTACCTCAACCCATGGTACCAACCATTCTCATGGTTCTACCTACTCTTCGTTCCAATCTAGAATGAATGAGCTATCCTCACCCTTCACTCCAAGTACTCTCTTGGATGTGACTACCCAACCTTAACCCATCCAAAGCATTCCCATTATGAATGACTTTGTTGATACCTTGGTGACTTCACCTTTTACCCCTCCAAACTCACCCACATCAACCATTTCACCCTTGGAGAACATACCTCCACACTCACCTACATCCCCCTTGGAGAACATACCTCCTCCACCTCCACCTCCCTCAAACACTCCAAACTTGGGTGATCCTCGCTTTTATGAGTATTTCATGCACAATGGCACTAATTGCCCTTGTTGCCTCAACAACTACTATCTCATTGATATCCTTAAATTGGAGATGATTGGGGATCACATAAAGTTGCAAAGCTTTTTGTTGAATCTCTTTGCCAATCATCCTCCTAGGAGATAAATGATGATTTTCTTTAATAAGTGTTTTCAAGAAAAACCAAGCCAAGGAAGACTACTCATCAAGAACTAGTTTTAAGCTAACTTTGTTTTAGTTAGTTGTTTTTCATTTCCTTATTGTATTTCCTTCCCTCCATGAGTGTTTCATGAGGATGATTTATGGATTTAGCTTTATGTGTTTCTATCTTTATGTGCACATTCATCAACTTTAATTTTAAATTAAAATTGAACCTAAATCTATGACAACCTCTAAAACTTGACTAAATTTGGTTCAAAATGTTATCTAAATATTCTGTCACCCTTTGTCAAGACATTCTTTGTGAATGTGTTGCTTTTATGCAACCCTAGCATAATTTAGTGCTAATGGAGGTAAAATTCCAAGATTTGCAATTTTTTGAAAAAGTCTTAGTTTTTCTCAAAACCCTGGAAAATCATGGTTTCACGTCCACTGTACGCGGCTCATTAAGTCGCGCGGTCCCTTAAGTGCTAAGGAACCGCCGATCCCTATAAGGAACCGTGGACTGATAACCAATTTTTGGCTCGTTTTTGGTCTTTCTTCATCACCCTATCCGCTGTCAAGATTCCATGTTTACTCAATTTGGCTAAGCATTCCTTGACACTTCACATTTTACTTTCAAATCTTCGCCTTGTCTATTTTGTTCTTATACCCCCACCTTGAGATTTCATTCTCACACCTCAACAATGCCTAACTCCTCCTTTCATAACCTTGACATTTCATTGTCACAAACCTCCTCACCCAAAGCCTCCTCATCCAAGCTTTCCAAGAAACCGAAGATCTCGGTTCGACCTATTTGGATCAACAAAAATGAACCCTCTTCTTCCAAACCACCCAAAAACCCCCCACCTTCTCTCCAATCAAGTATTGGAATGAGACCTACTCCATTAACCCCATCACCGGAGAAATACACAGCCGCCAGGTTCCCCTTTTTCCACCATTGTTGAAGCTTCAAAAACCTTCAATCACTCAAACTAATTGATTCCAAGTTGTGGGTTTCACTCATCCTTCATCAAACATCAATTATTGTAAGTGTTTTCTTTCAATTTCATCTATTTTGTTCTAGGGTTCACCTTTTCATAATTGGGGATTTTTTAAATTGAAATTGAATTAGAACCTTAATAGGAATATGGGTTGACATGGTTATTTTACTATGATTCCTTAGGTTCATATTCATTGAGATTTCACTAAAACCCACTTGTAGAACAAATCCAAATTTTAGCTAAATGATTTTGGTTAAAAGATGGAATTGAGATGAACCCATGAACAAATAGGTAATTGCATTGTTAATGTTTACCTAAAAACCTTGTTTTGAAAAACCAATGTTCTAGTCCATTGTTGATCCAACATAGTTCATATGTTCTTGGTTAATAATGGAATAGATACATTGTGAACATGAGAATGATATGGATTCAGTCCTTTGTTTGTCAAGAAATTGATATGACACATTCTCATATTTTGATTTTTGATTTTATTTTTCATATGAGTGATTGGAAATATATTATCTTGTGTTTATTTAGGTACTAATAATGCCTTCACAATACCAAAAGGATCATCAACTTACTAAACAATATATGCCTAAACTTTCCGACTTTCCTCACTCAACACATCTCGCCCATACTTATTCCTCCCTTCAATCCCGTTGTTTTCATGAGGGTAGAGTTGTCCAAAAGGATATTAAGGATTATGTCTACATCAAATCTATGTTTGAAAACATTGGGTTTGATTGTTTGTTGCACATTAAGGAAGACATCTATCCCCGATTCCTATTGGAGTTCTTTAGCACATATTCCATCATTGAAAACAATGATGGAATATTTGTTAGGTTCATCTTGAATGGTCAACTCATACAATACTCTCTCGAAGTCTTCGGTCAAATTCTTGATGTCCCATTTGTAGGCACTTGTCGCTTCACGGATAAATGGAAGTTTCGTGCTCTCCTTGAATCCAACAATTGTCCTCTAAATGATCATTCGGAAATTGATCTTGACTACATTGTTGACACTGTCTCCAAAAAGCGTAATCGACCCGTTGTAAGAAGCCTTCATACTAAGGTACGTTCGGTGAAACGTCATGAGGTTCTCTTAAGTGACCTTAATGATAATATGGTCTAATGGACCAATATCCTTAGGGAAAATGTGTTTTGTCTTGGTGGAAACCGGGATCATGTTCCGACGTGTTTAGTGCATATGTTATTTTGTATCTTTTCCAACACCAATTACAATTTGGCATATTTTATCGCTCAACGGATCAATTATTCTATTCACAAGCCTAAAACAAACCTCTCTTACGCAATGCTTCTCACTCGCCTTTTTAAAAGGGTTGGCCGTAATTTTCCCAATCTTGATCTTTCTCATTTTCAACCGGTCAAACGGGTTATGCTACCTATTCAAGAGGTATATGAGAAGAAGACAAGATGTGATCGTAGACCTAGAAAATCCGACCAACAAGACTCCAATGATGAGGACATTGACATGCCAACAAGTGATGGTGATGGCATTGGCACAAGTGCTCCCATTGGCTCTTCGAGTACTTCTCACCACTCCACAAACTCATTCGTGGACGGTTTAGATGACATTGTTTCCCCTCCTCATCATTCCACTAGTGAAGTTCCGGATAATCTCAATATGGAGGAACTTTACCGTCAAAGTCTTCGAACCCGAGGTGAGTTACATAATCATCGAGTTGAGTCAAGGAAGGGATTCAAGTACTTGGGAAACATGATCAAGGGATTGGGCAAGAAAAGAAGATGAAGACTTTGAATTGTTTCAAAGTATACATGTTGCTAAACATGATGTGATGTTAAACATTTGCTTCTTTTTACTTTATTTTGGTTGTGTATTAACTAATACTACTTGTTTGGATTACTTATTATTTTAATCCTAATGTTGTCTATGCCATCGTGTTTACGATTTGCATAGCTTTGTGCATCCTATGTGTTTGTTAGCTTCCTAGATTCTGGTCAGTAGTTAACTTTGGCTTGTTAATCCTTTGGTAAAAATCTGGGCTAACCAAAGTTTGAGGAAGTGCGATTTTTGAAAACCTCTGGTCGCGGTTCCATATCGACCAGCGGTTCCTTATCGATAAGGAACCGCCCATCCTAGATAAGGAACCACCGGCTACTGTGTTCGACAGAATCTTTGCTTTACACTATTTTCCTTAATCTATGTAAACCTTGCTTGATTCTTTGCAAAAACCTGCACATTTCCTAAACTAGGTTACCTAAATTCATTATTCACATAAAATGTTTTTAACCCATTACTAGTTTGGATCATCCCCTCACCCTTTTAAACCCACCTTGTTAGCCATGTTCTTCACACATCAAACCATTCATCCTTAACCCTTAAACCACTCATTACAACCATGGTTTCTACAAGAATCTCAAACTCATCCAAAACCTCCACTTAAAGAAAAACCTTAAGATTAAGATTAAGTTGCCCAAACTTAACTCTTCACTCTTTCACACACCCAAGAATGAGATTGTTCCAATTCTCATCTCTTCATCACCCTCACCACCTCTTGCTCCATGCAAGACTACCTCAACCCATGGTACCAACCATTCTCATGGTTCTACCTCCTCTTCGTTCCAATCTAGAATGAATGAGCTATCCTCACCCTTCACTCCAAGTACTCTCTTGGATGTGACTACCCAACCTCAACCCATCCAAAGCATTCCTATTGTGAATGACTTTGTTGATACCTTGGTGACTTCACCTTTTGCCCCTCCAAACTCACCCACATCAACCATTTCACCCTTGGAGAACATACCTCCACACTCACCTACATCCCCCTTGGAGAACATACCTCCTCCACCTCCACCTCCCTCAAACACTCCAAACTTGGGTGATCCTCGCTTTTATGAGTATTTCATGCACAATGGCACTAATTGCCCTTGTTGCCTCAACAACTACTATCTCATTGATATCCTTAAATTGGAGATGATTGGGGATCACATAAAAATGCAAAGCTTTTTGTTGAATCTCTTTGCCAATCATCCTCCTAGGAGATAAATGATGATTTTCTTTAATAAGTGTTTTCAAGAAAAACCAAGCCAAGGAAGACTACTCATCAAGAACTAGTTTTAAGCTAACTTTGTTTTAGTTAGTTGTTTTTCATTTCCTTATTGTATTTCCTTCCCTCCATGAGTCTTTCATGAGGATGATTTATGGATTTAGCTTTATGTGTTTCTATCTTTATGTGCACATTAATCAACTTTAATTTTTAATTAAAATTGAACCTAAATCTATCACAACTTCTAAAACCTGACTAAACTTGGTTCAAAATGTTATCTAAATATTTATTCACCCTTTGTCAAGACATTCTTTGTGAATGTGTTGCTTTTATGCAACCCTAGCATAACTTAGTGCTAATAAAGGTAAAATTCCAAGATTTGCAATTTTTTGAAAAAGTCTTAGTTTTTCTAAAAACCCTGGAAAATCATGGTTTCACGTCCACTGTACGCGGCTCATTAAGTCGCGCGGTCCCTTAAGTGCTAAGGAACCGCCGGTCCCTATAAGGAACCGCGGACTGATAACCAATTTTTGGCTCGTTTTTGGTCTTTCTTCATCACCCTATCCGCTGTCAAGATTCCATGTTTACTCAATTTGGCTAAACATTCCTTGACACTTCACATTTTACTTTCAAATATTTGCCTTGTCTACTTTCTTCTTATACCCCCACCTTGAGATTTCATTCTCACACCTCAACAATGCCTAACTCCTCCTTTCATAACCTTGACATTTCATTGTCACAAACCTCCTCACCCAAAGCTTCCTCATCCAAGCTTTCCAAGAAACCGAAGATCTCGGTTCGACCTATTTAGATCAAGAAAAATGAACCCTCTTCTTCCAAACCACCCAAGAACCCCCACCTTCTCTCCAATCAAGTATTGGAATGAGACCTACTCCATTAACCCCATCACCGGAGAAAAGGAAAATGTTTACCCACCACCAAAACATTTCGATACCCCTCAACTTAATGACCTTTCAACCTTCCCAAACCTCACAAGGCGTTGTGAAAACATTTCTTACCCACTCTCCTCACCACCATAAAACCCTAGGTTTGATGGCCTTCCCCCATCAACCGAATTTTTTTTGCATCATGGATCCTCGTGTGCTTGTTGTCGATTTCAACAAATTGAACTTGCTCATGTGTATGAGAAGTTAAATTTTCTTGAATTCCTCCTCACTCGACCTCCTCTCAAAGTTTTTGTTCACGTGGACAAAACTTCGAATGATGCCTCGTCGTCTTATTTTTCCAACTAAAGGACTAAGTACTCTTGGAGTCAATAATACTTTAGTTGTTTTGGAGTCAATAACATTTTAAGTAATCTTGTAAAATTATCACTATTACAATAGCTTATGCTTTGTGGTTTATTTTCCATATTTTTTGCTTTAGATACTCATATTGTGTGTATGATTATCTACCTTGTTTGTTTCTTTCATATTTTTGTAATATGAAACCTTTGTGTTGTTTTTGTTTTCTTTCTTTGATCATTCTCTCTTTTTCTTTTGAATTGATCGTGGTTAATCTTTACAATTGATTATGGGTGATTCCATCAATTCTAAACTTTAACCCCTTGACAAATTTATCATTTTCATTGGTTGGATGCTTATTTTCTACCTCCATTCCACCAATTGAACTTTGATTTTGTCATTTACCTCTTTGGACATACTTAGCAATACTTGCTTCTAATTTGAGATTTATTCTCCTTCTCCCTCTCAAGTTACTTAGTAGGTAGTGATCATATATACATTGGTGTTTCTTTTCTTTCTACTAACCTTTGTGTAGCATGTCACCTTAGCTCATACACTTGGTGCCCCAAGCAAGGGGGAGCAACCACCAAGGGGGAGCTACTAGCAAAGTCCGGTTTTCTTCAAAGACTTGTGCTAACCTTTTTGCTACGATAAAAGGGGAGAAATGATAGTGATAAACTCGTTAATAATTCGATATTTTGTGTTTCTACGTAAATGAGTTTATAGTTTGTCGTAATCAAAAAGGGGGAGATTGTTAATGTAAGTGATGCCTAAAAACATTATTAGTGTTAACTAATCTTTCTTAGTTTTGATCACAACAAACTATACAACACATTTAGTGTCAAACACAAAACGAATTATTTAACTAACACTATCATCAAGGTAATAATCATATCACTAACTTTTCTTAATCATACTTTGTGATCATCAAAGTGATTATCCTTAAAACTCACTTTTCTTAATATGACAAAATATTTTTTAATAAACTTTCTTTTTAAGAAAATGTTTTATTAAAATGGAAAATGTAAATTTGAAAATGGCATATTCCATATGCCATAAGAATATCCTTTGAAGGTTTAAAAAACTTCAGATATTCCTACCCCACTAAAAGACAAAATCAGAGCGTAGTCTACTAGGCGGTTCTTTATATAGCTAGGCGGTTCTCTAGCGATAAGGAACCGCCAGGCTAGATAAGGAACCGCGCCCAGCTAGTCGTTGCACTTTGTCTCCTATAAATAGTGGATCAAATCTCATTTTGCAACAACCCTTTTTGGACGTTTTTCTCAGCCCCCTTTATTTTTCTTTAGCATAATCATTAGTAAATGATCATTTAATGTGTTAAGTATGTTTACATATGATTATCCCCTTGATCCCCTCCTTTACCTTGTCCAAAGAGAAGATCACTCACTCACTAGTGTTGTGATAAAGATGAATCCATGAATTAGTCATGTTCATCATGTTAGCCTTTTTGTTTTATGTTAATCCATTGTATTTATGAATACTTGGACTAGTTGTGTTTATCCAAGCTATTTGTGAATACTTGGATTTGTTGTGTACATCCATTGCATATGTGTTTGCTTGGATTTATGTTGTGTAGATCCAAGCTACATGTGTGAACTTGGATATGTCTAGTTGAGTTGTAATAGATTTTGTAGTAGTTCTCACTAAACTATAAAGTGATGTGGTTGTGTCTTGTGAGTTCTCACTAAACTTGAAAGTGATTAGTAGTTGTGTTGTGTGAAGTTCTCACTTAGCTTCAAAGTGAAGAGTAGTGAAGATTGGTTCTAGCTTTGGATTAGAACTCGACATCTAGCCTTGTGTCGTAAAATGGTGAAGTAGGCAACGTCGTGAAGATTGGTTCTACCTTGAGATTAGAACTCGACATCTAGCCTTGTGTCGTTAAATTGTGAAGTAGGAAACGTTGTTTAGATTCGTCCCAGCTAAAGATTAGGTCTCGACATTTAGCTTAGTGTTGGAAAATAATGTAAGCGACGATGTAAGGTTTTATCCGCCAAGAAGGGAGCTTGTGGATATAGTGGAAATCTCGAGTAGGTGTACTCGAGGAGTGGAGTAGAAACGAGGATAGAGCCTCGTTGTCGAACCACTATAAATCTTGGTGTCTTCTCATTAGTTGTCTATTTCCTTACTCTTTACTTATTTCATTATCATTACACTTACCTATTACCATTGCTAATGCATTTGAATTGAACCTAATCATTATGCAACTTAGCTTCAAGTAAAAGATAGTTTTGATACAAACCTAATTGAAAGTAATTTTAATTAGATGACTAATCGAAGAGAAACTATTCAACCCCACCCCCTTTCTACACATTTATTTTGTCTCGGTTGTCACGTACGGTCAGGATACAGTTTTCAATTCAACATTTCAAATGTTCTTTTCTTAGTACGTCTAAGAGGCATTTATTAGTCTAGATATTACGCCTACGGCTGTAACAACTAGACTGGGGGGACATGATGACGTATAGTCCCCGAGCCGGGTCTTGGGCCCGGCCCATTGGTATTATCCGCATTCAGTCCAATACATTTGGGCTGGATATGTGTTATCCACTTTGTTAGACTCCGGGTAACATGGGCCGCGCGTGTCAGACTGCGGCCCACCTCTCTGCCATACGCGGTAAGGGTTAGACAGAATCCCAATCTAACTGAGATTGGGATTTACTTTAAAGTAAGGGGATATTCACTATCCTTAATTAGAAGATATCACATAACCTAATTATGATACTCATCTCTTACTTGGGGCCAAAGGTTCGGTAGAGCCCAATAAGGATTCTACCGCCTATATAAGGAACCCCAAGGGTTCCACAAAGGTATCACATTCTCTATACTCTCAACCTAAAACCGATTATCTAACCCTAAACCGATTACTTACTCTCACGCTGGAGTCTAATCGTGGGATACGTTTCCATGGTAAGCTTAACGCGTGTTGTTTTAGTGTGTAGGATCTCAACAAGATATTCACTTGGTGTAAGAGCCGGAGCCCAGCCTACCCGAATTAAGTCTAATTCGGGCCAAGCAAGAATCATCCAACTTTTGTATCAACAGAGAAAGTATTTGGTAATTAGATATCCTGCAATACTATTTAATTATGTATCATGGGACAACGTCAAGTATCTTGCAATTTCATAAGCTACATATGAAAATTAACTTTCAGCAAAACAGGATGTATTTGATCATACCAGTTTTGAGAGATCGAGGCCAGAGAGATTTACTCCTCTTAACCTGACTTTATCAGATTGTACACATTTGATAATATCAGTCCTGATAAGGTAGCCAAAACCAGTTTTTATTTATGATTGTATTAGTTGATTTTGTTTTAGTCATTTTTCATTAATTTAGGATCTTCCTTCGGAGGAAATGGGTGTTGGCACTCGTGAAATGGGCTTTATTTATGGTCAATATAGACGTCTAGCTGGACATTCTTGGCTACACCTCACCATGGGCTTTCTTTATGGAATTGGTGCTAATTGGGTAACATAGTGTTCTCATCCTTTGCCACTAGAGACAGTAGTGAGGTTGTTAGTGGATAATGGGAACCAGAAAGTAAAGCTTTTTTATGCTGATTATGGTGCATTTAGAGCTTTGAGCAAGTCTAATATTGAAGATATGGTTGGTATACCTAATGATATGTTGGCTACAATGGCTGGTAGTATGAAGTCTATTGAGAAATAGGTTTCAAAGAATATTTCAGATCATTTGGCTAATAGTGTCAATAGTTATTACTATTTCATTACTTTGCAGTTTTAGTTGATCTTGACCCTGTTGTTTCATTTCGAAATGGCCACCACCTTGTAATTCCCGTCTATTATCTTACCGAAGCCATACCCAACTAGATATGGTTTCTCCCTAACAAAACACGAGTTGATGGAATATGTATAACGAGTACAGGGGTTGTACAGTGACAATCCTGTTGCGTTCACCATGCATATCAATCCGTCGCACGACCCGACAACTCTATTGAAGTTGTCACTAATAAAAGGATGACCTTGCCCCGTGAATACTAATGTAGGATTATTTATGGAGTTATCGGTCAGTGACCGAGTACGAACCCCTTCAAAACTCCTAAATATTAACCGTGCACACAAGAACCGCGTTGAGTTGTAAAACGACGAGCAACCAATTATTGTTACTAAGGTCAACGATAACGCCTTGGCTCACTCACTGCAAGTGTATAACCAAGAAATGAAAACATTTGAAACCAAGAGATGTAAACATTTGAACTAAGGTTTAAACAATCGTGGTGATACATAGAAACTAAAACATTACAAAACATTATAAACATAAAATACCAATACAAAAGCAAATATCCATAAAACACAGTGCAAAACGTAATAACATAGAAACTGCTAAGCAAATATACACCAAAACTAACCGTAGTGGGTTGGTGTTTCTTAAACATAAAACCTAATCATAATAAAAGTAGTAAACATATGTTACTACCGTTTAACACTTCGCCGGAAAGGCACGTCTTAAACCACTATATATGACACAAGCTCTTCGTCTCTACGATTTGAAGATTGTCATTAATCCCTTGAGCATTGGTCTTAGTCTTGATTCACTTCCCTTGACTTCTCTCCACTTTGCTTTTTCGCTACGAGTAGTCGTTTGTCCGTTTCGGTTCTTTTCGATCTTGATTCAACTCTTAATCCTTCACTAAGGCATATTGCTTAGTGTTATGATGATCCAATGATATTCTAAAAGGTTTAAGATATATTTTTAAGTATTTTAGAAAACTTGGTTTTCAAAAATTTTGCGTATTTCATTGATAAAAACCAGCCTCTGTAGGCAGTTCTTTACCTCTGGCGGTTCAAACCCGCGGTTCTCTATCGATAAGGAACCGCGGGCAGTAAAACTTGTCAGAGCGTCAGTTTTATTAATTTAATCTTTTTCAAACAAAACCCTCTCTCTCCTAAAAACACACAGCCGTCAGGTTCCCATTTTTCCACCATTGTTGAAGCTTCAAAAACCTTCAATCACTCAAACTAATTGATTCCAAGTTGTGGGTTTCACTCATCCTTTATCAAACATCAATTATTGTAACTATTTTCTTTCAGTTTCATCTATTTTGTTCTAGGGTTCATCTTTTCACAATTGGGGATTTTTAAAATTGAAATTGAATTTGAACCTTAATAGGAATATGGGTTGACATGGTTATTTTACTATGATTCCTTAGGTTAATATTCATTGACATTTCACTAAAACCCACTTGTAGAACAAATCTGAATTTTAGCTAAATGATTTTGGTTAAAAGATGGAATTGAGATGAACCCATGAACAAATAGGTAAATGCATTGTTAATGTTTACCTAAAAACCTTGTTTTGAAAAACCAATGTTCTAGTCCATTGTTGATCCAACATAGTTCATATGTTCTTGGTTAATAATGGAATAGATACATTGTGAACATGAGAATGATATGGATTCAATCCTTTGTTTGTCAAGAAATTGATATAACACATTCTCATATTTTGATTTTTGATTTTATTTTTCATATGAGTGATTGGAAATATATTCTCTTGTGTTTATTTAGGTACTAATCATGCCTTCACATTACCAAAAGGATCATCAACTCACTAAACAATATATGCCTAACCTTTCCGACTTCTCTCACTCAACACATCTCGCCCATACTTATTCCTCCCTTCAATCCTGTTGTTTTCATGAGGGTAGAGTTGTCCAAAAGGATATTAAGGATTATGTCAACATCAAATCTATGTTTGAAAACATTGGGTTTGATTGTTTGTTGCACATTAAGGAATACATCTATCCCCGATTCCTATTGGAGTTCTTTAGCACATATTCCATCATTGAAAACAATGATGGAATATTTGTTAGGTTCATCTTGAATGGTCAACTCATACAATACTCTCTCGAAGTCTTCGGTCAAATTCTTGATGTCTCATTTGTAGGCACTTGTCGCTTCACGGATAAATGGAAGCTTAGTGCTCTCCTTGAATCCTACAATTTTCCTCCAAATGATCATTCGGAAATTGATCTTGACTACATTGTTGACATTGTCTCCAAAAAGCGGAATCGACCCGTTGTAAGAAGCCTTCATACTAAGGTACGTTAGGTGAAACGTCATGAGGTTCTCTTAAGCGACCTTAATGATAATATGGTCCAATGGACCAATATCCTTAGGGAAAATGTGTTTTGTCTTGGTGGAAACCGGGATCATGTTACAGCGTGTTTAGTGCATATAATATTTTATATCTTTACCAACACCAATTACAATTTGGAATATTTTATCGCTCAACGGATCAATTATGCTATTCACAAGCCTAAAACAAACCTCCCTTACGCAATGCTTCTCACTCGCCTTTTTAAAAGGGTTGGCCGTGATTTTCCCAATATTGATCTTTCTCATTTTCAACCGGTCAAACGGGTTATGCTACCTATTCAAGAGGTATATGAGAAAAAGACAAGATGTGATCGTAGACCTAGAAAATCCGATCAACAAGAGTCCAATGATGAGGACATTGACATGCCAACAAGTGATGGTGATGGCATTGGCACAAGTGCTCCCATTGGCTCTTCGAGTACTTCTCACCACTCCACAAACTCATTCGTGGACGGTTTAGATGACATTGTTTCCCCTCCTCATCATTCCACTAGTGAAGTTCCGGATAATCTCAATATGGAGGAACTTTACCGTCAAAGTCTTCGAACCCGAGGTGAGTCACATAATCATCGAGTTGAGTCAAGGAAGGGATTCAAGTACTTGGTAAACATGATCAAGGGATTGGGCAAGAAAAGAATATGAAGACTTTGAATTGTTTCAAAGTATACATGTTGCTAAACATGTAATGTGATGTTAAACATTTGCTTCTTTTTACTTTATTTTGGTTGTGTATTAACTAATACTACTTGTTTGGATTACTTATTATTTTAATCCTAATGTTTTCTATGCCATCGTGTTTACGATTTACATAGCTTTGTGCATCCTATGTGTTTGTTAGCTTCCTAGATTCTGGTCAGTAGTTAACTTTGGTTTGTTAATCCTTTGGTAAAAATCTGGGCTAACCAAAGTTTGAGGAAGTGCGATTTTTGAACACCTCTGGTCGCGGTTCCATATCGACCAGCGGTTCCTTATCGATAAGGAACTGCCCATCCTAGATAAGGAACCACCGGCTACTGTGTTCGGCAGAATCTTTGCTTTACACTATTTTCCTTAATCTGTGTAAAGCTTACTTGATTCTTTGCAAAAACCTGCACATTTCCTAAACTAGGTTACCTAAATTCATTATTCACATAAAAAATTTTTAACGCATTACTAGTTTAGATCATCCCCTCACCCTTTTAAACCCACCTTGTAAGCCATGTTCTTCATACATCAAACCATTCATCCTTAACCCTTAAACCACTCATTACAACCATGGTTTCTACAAGAATCTCAAACTCATCCAAAACCTCCACTTCAAAGAAAAACCTTAAGATTAAGATTAAGTTGCCCAAACTTAACTCTTCACCCTTTCACACACCCAAGAATGAGATTGTTCCAATTCTCATCTCTTCATCACCCTCACCACCTCTTGCTCCATGCAAGACTACCTCAACCCATGGTACCAACCATTCTCATGGTTCTACCTCCTCTTCGTTCCAATCTAGAATGAATGAGCTATCCTCACCCTTCACTCCAAGTACTCTCTTGGATGTGACTACCCAACCTCAACCCATCCAAAGCATTCCCATTGTGAATGACTTTGTTAATACCTTGGTGACTTCACCTTTTACCCCTCCAAACTCACCCACATCACCCATTTCACCCTTGGAGAACATACCTCTACACTCACTTACATCACCCTTGGAGAACATACCTCCTCCACCTCCACATCCCTCAAACACTCCAAACTTGGGTGATCCTCGCTTTTATGAGTATTTCATGCACAATGGCACTAATTGCCCTTGTTGCCTCAACAACTACTATCTCATTGATATCCTTAAATTGGAGATGATTGGGGATCACATAAAGTTGCAAAGCTTTTTGTTGAATCTCTTTGCCAATCATCCTCCTAGGAGATAAATGATGATTTTCTTTAATAAGTGTTTTCAAGAAAAACCAAGCCAAGGAAGACTACTCATCAAGAACTAGTTTTAAGCTAACTTTGTTTTAGTTAGTTGTTTTTCATTTCCTTATTGTATTTCCTTCCCTCCATGAGATTTTCATGAGGATGATTTATGGATTTAGCTTTATGTGTTTCTATCTTTATGTGCACATTAATCAACTTTAATTTTAAATTAAAATTGAACATAAATCTATCACAACCTCTAAAACTTGACTAAAAATGGTTCAAAATGTTATCTAAATATTTTGTCACCCTTTGTCAAGACATTCTTTGTGAATGTGTTGCTTTTATGCAACCCTAGCATAATTTAGTGCTAATAGAGGTAAAATTCCAAGATTTGCAATTTTTTGAAAAAGTCTTAGTTTTTCTCAAAACCCTGGAAAATCATGGTTTCACGTCCACTGTACGCGGCTCATTAAGTCGCGCGGTCCCTTAAGTGCTAAGGAACCGCCGGTCCCTATAAGGAACCGCGGACTGATAACCAATTTTTGGCTCGTTTTTGGTCTTTCTTCATCACCCTATCCGCTGTCAAGATTCCATGTTTACTCAATTTGGCTAAACATTCCTTGACACTTCACAATTTACTTTCAAATCTTTGCCTTGTCTACTTTCTTATTATACCCCCACCTTGAGATTTCATTCTCACACCTCAACAATGCCTAACTCCTCCTTTCATAACCTTGACATTTCATTGTCACAAACCTCCTCACCCAAAGCTTCCTCATCCAAGCTTTCCAAGAAACCGAAGACTCGGTTCGACCTATTTGGATCAAGAAAAATGAACCCTCTTCTTCCAAACCAGCCAAGAACCCCCACCTTCTCTCCAATCAAGTATTGGAATGAGACCTACTCCATTAACCCCATCACCGGAGAAAAGGAAAATGTTTCCCCACCACCAAAACATTTCGACACCCCTCAACTTAATGACATTTCAACCTTCCCAAACCTCATAAGGCATTGTGAAAACATTTCTTACCCACTCTCCTCACCACCACAAAACCCTAGGTTTGATGGCCTTCCCCCATCAACCGAATTTTTTTTGCATCATGGATCCTCGTGTGCTTGTTGTCGATTTCAACAAATTGAACTTGCTCATGTGTATGAGAAGTTAAATTTTCTTAAATTCCTCATCACTCGACCTCCTCTCAAAGTTTTTGTTTACGTGGACAAAACTTCGAATGATGCCTCGTCGTCTTATTTTTCCAACTAAAGGACTAAGTACTCTTGGAGTCAATAATACTTTAGTTGTTTTGGAGTCAATAACATTTTAAGTAATCTTAGAAAATTATCACTATTAGAATAGCTTATGCTTTGTGGTTTATTTTCCATATTTTTTGCTTTAGATACTCATATTGTGTGTAACTGTGTATGACTATCTACCTTGTTTGTTTCTTTCATATTTTTGTAATATGAAACCTCTGTGTTGTTTTTGTTTTCTTTATTTGATCATTCTCTCTTTTTCTTTTGAGTTGATCGTGGTTAATCTTTACAATTGATTATGGGTGATTCCATCAATTCTAAACTTTAACCCCTTGACAAATTTATCATCTTCATTGGTTGGATGTTTATTTTCTACCTCCATTCCACCAATTGAACTTTGATTTTGTCATTTACCTCTTTGGACATACTTAGCAATACTTGCTTCTAATTTGAGATTTCTTCTCCTTCTCCCTCTCAAGTTACTTAGTAGGTAGTGATCATATATACATTGGTGCTTCTTTTCTTTCTACTAACCTTTGTGTAGCATGTCACCTTAGCTCATATACTTGGTGCCCCAAGCAAGGGGGAGCAACCACCAAGGGGGAGCTACTAGCAAAGTCCGGTTTTCTTCAAAGACTTGTGCTAACCTTTTTGCTACGACAAAGGGGGAGAAATGATAGTGATAAACTCGTTAATAATTCGATATTTTATGTTTCTACATAAATGAGTTTATAGTTTATCGTAATCAAAAAGGGGGAGATTGTTGATACAAGTGATGCCTAAAAACATTATTAGTGTTAACTAATCTTTCTTAGTTTTGATCACAACAAACTATACAACACATTTAGTGTAAAACACAAAATGAATTATTTAACTAACACTATCATCAAGGTAATAATCATATCACTAACTTTTCTTAATCATACTTAGTGATCATCAAAGTGATTATCCTTAAAACTCACTTTTGTTAATATGACAAAAGATTTTTTAATAAACTTTCTTTTTAAGAAAATGTTTTATTAAAATGGAAAATGTAAATTTGAAAATGGCATATTCCATATGCCATAAGAATATCATTTGAAGGTTTAAAAAACCTCAGATATTCCTACCCCACTAAAAGACAAAATCGGAGCGTAGTCTACTGGGCGGTTCTTTAAATAGCTAGGCGGTTCTCTAGCGATAAGGAACCGCCGGGCTAGATAAGGAACCGCGCCCAGCTAGCCGTTGCACTTTGTCTCCTATAAATAGTGGATCAAATCTCATTTTCCAACAACCCTTTTTGGACGTTTTTCTCAGCCCCCTTTCTTTTTCTATAGCATAATCATTAGTAAATGATCACTTAATGTGTTAAGTATGTTTACATATGATTATCCCCTTGATCCCCTCCTTTACCTTGTCCAAAGAGAAGATCACTCACTCACTAGTTTTGTGATAAAGATGAATCCATGAATTAGTCATGTTCATCATGTTAGCCTTTTTGTTTTATGTTAATCCATTGTATTTATGAATACTTAGACTTTGTGTTTATCCAAGCTATTTGTGAATACTTGGATTTGTTGTGTACATCCATTGCATATGTGTTTGCTTGGATTTATGTTGTGTAGATCCAAGCTACATGTGTGTACTTGGATATGTCTAGTTGAGTTGTAATAGATTGTGTAGTAGTTCTCACTAAACTATAAAGTGATGTGGTTGTGTCTTGTGAGTTCTCACTAAACTTGAAAGTGATTAGTAGTTGTGTTGTGTGAAGTTCTCACTAAGCTTCAAAGTGAAGAGTCGTGAAGATTGGTTCTAGCTTTGGATTAGAACTCGACATCTAGCCTTGTGTCGTAAAATGGTGAAGTAGGCAACGTCGTGAAGATTGGTTCTACCTTGAGATTAGAACTCGACATCTAGCCTTGTGTCGTTAAATTGTGAAGTAGGCAACGTTGTGTAGATTGGTCCTAGCTAAAGATTAGGTCTCGACATTTAGCTTAGTGTCGGAAAATAATGTAAGCGACGATGTAAGGTTTTATCCGCCAAGAAGGGAGCTTGTGGATATAGTAGAAATCTCGAGTAGGTGTACTCGAGGAGTGGAGTAGAAACGAGGATAGAGCCTCGTTGTCGAACCACTATAAAACTTGGTGTCTTCTCATTAGGTTGTCTCTTTCCTTACTCTTTACTTATTTCATTATCATTACACTTACCTATTACCATTGCTAATGTATTTGAATTGAACCTAATCATTATGCAACTTAGCTTCAAGTAAAAGATAGTTTTGATACAAACCTAATTGAAAGTAATTTTAATTAGATGACTAATCGAAGAGAAACTATTCAACCCCACCCCTTCTAGTTTCTACACATTTATTTTGTCTCGGTTGTCACGTCCGGCCAGGATACAGTTTTCAGTTCAACATTTCAAATGTTCTTTTCTTAGTACGTCTAATAGGCATTTATTAGTCTAGATATTACGCCTACGGCTGTAACAACTTGACTGGGGGACATGATGACGTATAGTCCCCGAGCCGGGTCTTGGGCCCGGCCCATTGGTATTATCCGCATTCAGTCCAATACATTTGGGCTGGATATGTGTTATCCAGTTTGTTAGGCTCTGGGTAACATGGGCCACGCGTGTCAGACCGCAGCCCACCTCTCTACCATACGCGGTAAGGGTTAGACAGAATCCCAATCTAACTGAGATTAGGATTTACTTTAAAGTAAGGGGATATTCACTATCCTTAATTAGAAGATATCAAATAACCTAATTATGATACTCATCTCTTACTTGGGGCCGAAGGTTCGGTATAGCCCAATAAGGATTCTACCTCCTATATAAGGAACCCCCAAGGGTTCCACAAAGGTATCACATTCTCTATACTCTCAACCTACAACCGATTATCTAACCCTAAACCTATTACTTACTCTCACGCTGGAGTCTAATCATGGGATACGTTTCCACGGTAAGCTTAACGCGTGTTGTTTTAGTGTGTAGGATCTCAACAAGATATTCACTTGGTGTAAGAGCCGGAGCCCAGCCTACCCGAATTAAGTCTAATTCGGGCCAAGCAAGGATCATCTAACTTTTTTATCAATAGAGAAAGTATTTGGTAATTAGATATCCTGCAATACTATTTAATTATGTATTATGGGACAACGTCAAGTATCTTGCAATTTCATAAGCTACATATGAAAATTAACTTTCAGCAAAACATGATGTATTTGATCATACCAGTTTTGAAAGATCGAGGCCAGAGAGATTTACTTCTCTTAACCCGACTTTATCAAATTGTACACATTTGATAATATCAGTCCTGATAAGGTAGCCAAAACCAGTTTTTATTTATGATTGTATTAGTTGATTTTGTTTTAGTCATTTTTCATTAATTTAGGATCTTCCTTCGGAGGAAATGGGTGTTGGCACTCGTGAAATGGGCTTTCTTTATGGTCAATATAGACGTCTAGCTGGACATTCTTGGCTACAACTCACCATGGGCTTTCTTTATGGAATTGGTGCAATTGGGGAACACAGTGTTCTCATCCTTTGCCACTAGAGACAGTAGTGAGGTTGTTAGTGGATAATGGGATCCAGAAAGTAAAGCTTTTTGATAATGATTATGGTGCATTAAGAGCTTTGAGCAAGTCTAATATTGAAGTTATGGTTGGTATACCTAATGATATGTTGGCTACAATGGCTGGTAGTATGAAGTCTGTTGAGAAATGGGTTTCAAAGAATATTTCAGATCATTTGGCTAATAGTGTCAATAGTTAGTACTATTTCATTACTTTGCAGTTTTAGTTAATCTTGACCCTGTTGTTTCGTTTCGAAATGGCCACCACCTTGTAATTCCCGTCTATTATCTTACCGAAGCCATACCCAACTAGATCTGGTTTCTCCCTAACAAAACACGAGTCGATGGAATATGTATAACGAGTACAAGGGTTGTACAGTGACAACCCTATTGTGTTCACCATGCATATCAATCCGTCGCACGACCCGACAACTCTATTGAAGTTGTCACTAATAAAAGGATGACCTTGCCCCGTGAATACTGATGTAGGGTTATTTATGGAGTTATCGGTCAATGACCGAGTACGAACCCCTTCAAAACTCCTAAATATTAACCGTGCACACAAGAACCGCGTTGAGTTGTAAAACGACGAGCAACCTATTATCGTTACTAAGGTCAACGATAACGCCTTGGCTCACTCACTGCAAGTGTATAACCAAGAAATGAAAACATTTGAAACCAAGAGATGCAAACATTTGAACTAATGTTTCAACAATCATGGTGATACATAGAAACTAAAATATTACAAAACATTATAAACATAAAATACCAATACAAAAGCAAATATCCATAAAACACAGTGCAAAACGTAATAACATAGAAACTGCTAAGCAAATATACACCAAAACTAACCGTAGTAGGTTAGTGTTTCTTAAACATAAAATCTAATCATAATAAAAGTAGTAAACATATGTTACTACCGGTTAAAGACTAAATCAAGAATAAACAACCTTTGGTGAACTAATGTTTCAGCAATCGTGGTGATACATAGAAACTAAAACATTACAAAACGTTATAAACATAAAATACCAATACAAAAGCAAATATCCATAAAACACAGAGCAAAACGTAATAACATAGAAACTGCTAAGCAAATATACACCAAAATTAACCGTAGTGGGTTAGTGTTTCTTAAACATAAAACCTAATCATAATAAAAGTAGTAAACATATGTTACTACCGGTTAAAGACCAAATCAAGAATAAACAATCTTTGGTGCACTCCTAAGGCTGTAACGTCTGCCTATGAGTAATGGTGTGACCAACGTCTCAACATAGGCACATGTTTCTAGGGCGAACTCCTCTATAATCTGATAAGTCATGTCTATAGTGTTATACAAAATAACATGACCACCAAAATGAATTAGAATTCGGTCGTCTTATGTTATAAATATTGGGCACGAGTAATGTGTCCAACCTTGATGGAAAACAATTCTAGGATCAAGTTCGTGGTCAGGGTAGCGAATATAATACAATATGTTCCAAGTTTGATTAACGGGAGTGATTGTTAATATCCACACATCACAACTACGATCGTTTACCAAGTTTTCGAGCATGCATAGGCCTTGTGTTAGTACACCCAAGTCAAATGATTTTATTCCTCTTCGAAAATTAGGAACAACAACCTCGTGAAATGTTTCCATTCGCAGATCAATTGAAACAATGGAACGTGTGGAGTCGCCCATCCCTACCTAAATCAAATCCTCCCAATACAAGCGTCCTTCAAAATACACACCGTTTCCAAAAATACGCCCTTGATGTGGAATAACTCCCACGGTTTTCCCATTGTCGTTAGCCAATGAGAAAATCTTAACCTTGTACTCCTTACAAATTGCTACCAACTTATAATCTCCGTCAACAATTCTCCTAAATCCACACTTAGCTCGATATGGATGATCCATTTCACGACTCATGTCAATCGTTAAGTTTGTACGAGTTGCTGGGTTGTAAAATGACACCCCACCATGCAAGCTCACGCAAATTAGTCCATTGCAAGACCCCAATACACGAATGAAGTTGGGGTTACGATACGGATTACCATCGCCCAAGAACACTACATACGGGTTACTTAACACCTCATCATTTAGGAGCCGAGTGTATATATCATAATCGTTATGAAATACAAATCGTTTGCACCTTGCTTCCTCGGATTGGCGACGAATGAATAAGGGGTGGGTAATGACATTGTACCATGCTTTGCAAACAGTTTTGTAAACCAACAATGTGGAAACAGGTAATTGTAGGAAAATGATCATCAACAAATCAAATGTTAGATCTTCAAATGTAGCAGCCATCATTTTCTTTGGAGCAATTATGGTTTTGTTATATAGACGAAATTGTTTGTGTAAAAGACTATGAAACTTTGAACGTGAATTTAAGTTAAGACTTGGGTGAGAGTGTGTTAGTGAGATAACCGTTTTAGAAAATTGTGGAGAAAATTACCACGTACAAAAAAAACTTTACACTTTCACAAAACGTTTAGTGTTAGTGGGCCTTTTAATGAAAAACGGTTAGTATTAGCGTTCTAAATTACTGAAATAAATTTTTTGTGTGATTTTTAACATAGAAATAAAAAAATTTATTTTAACAAAAGTGAGATGGAGAAGATCCATGTAATTAATGCAATACGTATCATCAAGCAAATTGATTAGTTGGTAAATTACATTAATTGAGAAGCTTCATGATTACAACCAAAATAAAGGAGGCATAAGAAATAGAAGAGGACGGGGACGTCGAAATGGCCATCAAATAAACATTATCCCAACTTCAACAGACCAAAAATAGAAGTTTAGCTGAAATCCAATAAATAAACATAATCACAGCCGAATAAGATCCGTCTTAAAATAACGCAAAGTTTACATAAGTACAAAAACCACATAACCATAAAACACGATTACAAAACACGTACTAGTAAACATTTAAACTTCCTAGAAAATAAAAAACAAAACTAACCGTAGTAGGTTAGTGTTTCTTGAAAATAAAACCTAATCGTAATATTAGCAGTAAACATATGTTACTATCGGTTAAAGACTAAATCAAGAATAAACAACCCTAGGTGCATTCCTAAGGGTGTAACGTCTGCCCGTGAGTAATGGTGTGACAAATGTCTCTACATAGGGACATGTGCCTCGGGCGATCTCTTCTATAATCTCGTAACTCCTGTTTATAGAGTTATACAAAATAACATGCACACCAAAATGAAGGAGAATTCGGTCGTCTTCTGTTATAAATAATGGGCAAGAGTACTTTGTCCAACCTTGAACGAAATCAATTCTACGATCAAGACGGTGGTCGGGGTAGCGAATACAATACAACCTGTTCCATTGTTGATTATCAGGAGTGATAGTCAACAACCACACATCACAACGATGATTGTTTACAAAGTTAGAGAGCTTGCATAGACCTTGTGGTAGTACACCCAAGGCAAATAACTTAATTCCTCTTAGAAAATTAGGAACAGCAACCTCGTGGAATGTTTCCATTCGTAGATCGATTGAAACAATGGAACATGTGAAGTCGCCCATCCCTACCCAAATCGAACCCTTCCAATACAAGCGTCCTTCAAAATACACACCGTCCCCAAAAATAGACCCTTGATGTGGAATAACTCCCACGGTTTTCCAATTGTCGTTACCCAATGAGAAAATCTTAACCTTGTACTCATTACAAATTGCCATCAACTTATAATCTCTATCAACAACTCTCCCAAAACCATATTGAATTCCATGTGGATGATCCATTTCACGACTCAAGCCAATCGTTAAATTAAAACGAGTTGTTGGGTTATAAAATGACACCCCATCCCTCAAGCTCACGCAAATTAGTCCATTGCAAGACCCCGATACACGAAAGAAGTTGGTGTTGTCCCCATATTAATTCACTTCATCATGGTTGATTAATTGAAAAAAAAGAAGAAAGATAGATGATTTCTAGAGAGAGAAAGTAGAGAGAAGATGGAGAAACTATGTGAATATTAGATTAAGAAATGAAACCACCTACATCTCCTAACATGCTAGGAGAGGTATATATAGTCGGGCTTACATGTAGCCTTAATGGACTATATTTGTTTAATGGGTCGGGCTTGAATAAAATGCTTAGTACCTTAAAATAGACCTTTTAAGCTAGCCATCAAGCCCGTAATGTCACGACTATTTTAACTAACTATTACAACTTTCTAATAAATATTACAATAAAAAAAACCTATGACCGAACATTCTTGTTTGACTCAATATTTTGAGGCTAACAGTTGGGGTTACGATACGAATGACCATCGCCCAAGAACACTACAGTCGGGTTACTTAACACCTCATCATATAGGAGCCGAGTGTATATAGCATAATCGTTATGAAATACAAATCATCTGCACCTTGCTTCCTCGGATTGGCGACGAATGAATAAGGGGTGGGTAATGACATTGTACCATGCTTTGCAAACAGTTTTGGAAACCAACAATGTGGAAACAGGTAATTGGAGGAAAATGATTATCAACAAATCAAAGGTTATATCTTCAAATGTAGCAGCCATCATTTTGTTTGGAGAAATTATAGTTTTGTTATATAGACGAAATTGTTTGTGTAAAAGACTATGAGACTTTGAACGTGAGTTTATGTTAAAACTATGGGTGAGATTGTGTTAGTGGGAAAAATGTTTTAGGATATCATGGAGAATGGAGAAAGTTACCACGTACACAAAAACTGTTCACTTTCACAAAACGCTTAGTGTTAGTGGGTGTAATAATGAAAAACAGTTATTGTTAGTGGGCATATTCAAATTAATACAATCGTGATGGAGTAGATCGATGTATATCATGCAGAACGTGTCATCATGCAACTTCATTAGTTGCTAAATTACATTAACGTAGAATATTCTTGAACAAATCCACCATAATCCTTACATGCAAGTTCACTATAGGTTTAACAGATTAACATAAAAAAATTATAGTACGAATAATGGAATCCACTACAATTATATATAAATGCACCAACATCTTTTCGTTTACCCTTTTTTATGTAAGAACCTTTTACCTGACTCATATAGTATGCGTTTTCATGGGTATCGTTTATGTAAGCATAGTTATACAAAGTTCATAATTATAAGCATTTGTTAAAAGTCACTTTTCAAAAAAGAAAATAGAATCCACTACAATATGTATACATGCACCAAGATCTTTTCGTTTACCCTTTCTTATGTAAGAACCGTCTACTTTACCCTTGGTTAGTGCGTTTTCATAGGTATCAATAAAGTCATTACGGTCTTTTACGAACAACCCTTTTATTTTATGTAGAATGGTCGAAGTTTTTACTTCCCATTTGTAAATTTGGACTCTTCTTTCGGATTCAAATACTTCGAGTCATGACTTTGAATACACTCACTTTTAGTTTGTGTTTCAGTATCGGAATATAATCCACACATGGATCAATCCAGATTCTCAATGCATGATATGAACCACACAAGCATGAATCTAGATACTCAAACTGGAAAAGAGTATTCGATACTGAAACAGAAACTGAAAAGGAGATCATTCAAAGTGATGACTCAAACTATTTTATTTCCCATGAAGCGCCAATAGTGAGAACTGGGAAGGGAAAACATCGACCAATCAACATAAAAGAAAAGGGTTGTTCTTTAAAGACAGTTGTTGACTTTATTTGACACCTATGAAAACGCACACACCAAGGGTAAAGTAAACGGTTCTTACATAAGAAAGGGTAAACGAAAAAGATATTGGTGCACATATACACACCAAGATACAAAACAGTACTTAATGGACATTACCTCAACAGGCGCTGTAGCATACTCTGGCGCAAAAACGTCTGAACATAAATCTTGAAGATCTTGCGTAGATATATCCTCGTTTTTGTCATCATAAGTATGGAAAGGAGCAGGAACGGACCCGTCAGTGTAAAAATGGGTAGTGAGAGCATGAACAGCACCATTCTCGGGATCCTGATACATTTGTCAATTAGGAGGCATATAAATTCTGTATAAATCAAATGACAGGCGAATTATATATATATTGGCAACTGTGAATGTTCCAATGATGAACATACGGGATCCAAATAAAGAAATCGTTGTGAAAATCTCGGATTGATGTGAAAGCAGTGGTAGAAGGAATATGAAACCAATGAAGGACATGAGTTTCATAGAATGTTTGCGACCAATCTTGTCTACTATAAATGCTACAAAACTAGATCGGGAAGCTCTGAAAAAAGACGTAAAAAGAAATGAGTCACTCATGTTGTTTATTTATATTTTTGCACGAAATCTTTTATAAGAATGTGTTTGAAAGTAATAACATATCATCGATATTACAAGAATATGACAAGCTCATGGATTCAAGTAAATAAGTATTTGTACCATGGGGCATGGGGCATGTTATGGGTTTTGACTTTCGAGGTCTTGATTAAAAATGGCAATTTGGTCTTTCAGGTAACCGAGACTACATACATTTGGAATATTATACATGCCAAACTGGTAATGAATACATCTCTGTAGGTAGAATCTTCAGAGCCAACAACCAACATTGATATTGATGAACTACATTGGCTTTGGCCATTGCTCAATTCTGATGTGAGCAGTATGATCCCGTAGTACGAAAATGCATATCTGAAAAATACGATCCATAGCAAGAAGGTGGTTTTGATCAAATTTGATGAGAATAACATCCATACGGTTGGAAAACTTGCTTTAAAAGAAATAGATTTGTTTCTTCTCATAGAGAGCAAATGGTTATCCTCTGATGTATAAAGTTCTTCATCCGAAAATGCGATTTGATCAGAAAGAAGGATCCCAGAAGGAAGTTGTACTTTGTTGACCGCTGCTGCTCGTTTCAATATATCATAAGCTTGATTTGTTTTACCTTTCAAACAAAGATATCTTCGGGACTCGGGTACAAGACGATAAAACATGAGTAGCCAAAGTAGGAATAGAATATATTGCAAGCAACCACCTCCACCCGAAGCGAGGAATGACAATCTGAACAAGGAATGAGAAAGACTTAAGTTTATTAACTTAATCGTATTTCTTTAACAACATACATGAAGATAGGCAAATTACAATATACCCAAGCGAGAGAAGCTTCAAGTATTGTTCCTATTGTCCAAAAAATTGAGAAGATAACCATCCAAGTACCTCTGCTTAGAGCAGGAACAAACTCCAAAAACCAAGAATTATAAGTAGGCCCGCCACCAAGACCGATGCCTCCTAGGAAACGAAGAATGATCAATGAAATATAGTTTGGAGAGAAAGCACTTAGAGCTGATGCTCTGCTAGTCACAATAGCGATACTCAGAAGACCTTTTCTAGTGAAGGAAAATGTAGGTAACCAGTATCACATACTTAGGTTTTTGTAATAGTTCATGACACTAAAGCAATACTCTCAAAGAGCCGTTTGCAAATATTTAATTATATGTAATTGTTTTGGCACAGTTAGAGTTGACATATAGGAGCACAAAATATAGTCGAGCTAATAAGAAAATACTATAGCCAGACACATTCATGTAGAGTTAAATGCACCAATTACTAAGCCTCATGTACATCACAAAGATCATTCACAAAGGTTAATTAAGAAAACTTACCTAACGGGCACTGCTAGGAGACTCTTTACACACCGCCTTTACCAAGCTCAACAAGTATTTCATCAGCATAAGGCTTTAACCGAGCCCAACTCGACGCTGACATAGAAAATACAACCAAAGTAAGTGATAAAGAAACTAACATAGGTGTCAGATTGATTTGTATCTACCAGGTTGCATAGTTGAGCCCTTATTATTAAATGGATTACTGAACGGAAAACAAACATAAAGAAACAACATCAAACTTTCTAAACGGAAAACAAACATAAATCAGTGTAAATCGTATCTACTTGTTTAAGCGGCTTATCAGCTTATAGGGATTTTGAACTATATGTTTCAAGACCATTATTCCAGCTTATTTTGATACTTATGATATTAAGTTAAATCGTAGTTTATATGAATAGTACGTAAAGCAGTTTTAAACACAGTATACACAACAAGCGCTAAAAATTCTTATTAAGAATTTGTGTGATACCAATCGGTCTTAGTTGAATGACAATTTGTGTGAAAGTAAACATAATAATCGGAGAAACCCATAATAATTTCTAATCATAACATATACAAGAAACCCAAAACGCAAAAACATCAAACAATCAATACCCATTAAGTTAAGTGATGGGAGAAACCCAACAACTCCATGAATAATGAAATAGATGCAACCCACATTGCCGAATTAACAGATTTTCCAGCAAATTCATAACCCCTCTGTAAATCAAATGATACAAAAATATAAGGACTTAATTAAGATCAATTAGTAGTACCTTATTAATAGATAAATGAACTCGAGTTTGGAAGCAATGGGATGGAGATTGTGACCACATATAATGTGAGATGAGATTAAAAAATAAGTTTGGGGAAATAAAAGTCAGATGGTGGAAGGATGGAGACGGTGGAAGGATGGAGATGGCGGCTGATATGAGGGATGGTGGGAGGGCGAATGAGGATTAGGGTTGTGATAAAGCAGTGGATAAAAACGTGGTTGCCTCAGAATAAGTATAAAAATTTAGGTTGCACAGTATTTCGACTGAAAATATGTATAAACTTTTTTTTACACGGTCGCCTCGTGTGTTATTTGAAAGTTGCCTCGAAAAATTATACGGAACATGCTAAGACATACGGTTGAGTGGAAATCCACGTGTCGGCCTACTATTAGAGTTGCCTTGATTGCTTCGGTCGCCTCGGTTGCTTGCGACATTTTGGACAATCTGACTATTGTTGGCCATTTTTTATGAAAATACCTCTATTTACAAGGTATTTGTTTAGTTCGCAAAAAAATTTGTTTAGTTCGCAAAATTTTTTAGTATCATCATATGCTTAACTCCACTGTTGTCTCAGCATTTTAGCATCTTGCAAAGCTGCAATACCCATGTTGTGTTGATATAATTTTATAATGCAATAAATACAAGTTGGGGATGATTGGAATGGTAAAACATACTCTCGAGAAGTTAGAGGTGAAGAGTTCCATTCAAAACATTAGTCTCATTTTTTTTATTTATTTTTTATTTTTTTAAATTATTTTTTTTTCAAATTCTCGACTTTTACTATAGATCCTCTACATTTGCCTCTTTATTCAAGTATATTTCTTTTACATCCACCTAGTATTGAGGTAACAAAACAAGTGAGTCGAGCGGGTAAAATGAGCAACAAGCTAAAATAGGAAAAAAAAAACATATAAAAACGTAAAAAAAAAAAAAAAAAATGATATTTGTTTAAAAGTCAGGAACAAAAATTAAATATAAAAAATCCGTCGAATAACCAAATTAATGTTATACAAACACCCATTATAATGTATCTAATCTTTACATGTGCTCATTAAACTCATAACACGTAGAACTATATGTAATTTTTATAGTCTTTTAAAAAATGAGTAAAAACTGATTTAGAATTGACCGTAATTATCTATACAAATAATGTTTATTCAAACAAGTGACTTAAACGTTTTTTTTATAACCGTGATTTTCGACTCATTGGCCGACTAATCTACGGGATGAGCTCATGGTCATACAGACTTAAACCAGGTAAAGCCTTCTCTTTTCAGGAGGTTGGCGTGACCATTTCAAGGTTGTTTGCACCTAGTGGGAATTGAACTTGAGACCTCACACACTTTGGAGTGATAATCACAAATCTTTTTGCCACTAGGCCACCCTTGAGTGGTTAAATGACTTAAACTTGAATAGGCCTATTAGAGGTGTTTATTGGTTGGGTTTGATTTACGAAAAGTAAAAATTGAATCGAATTGAATTCAAACTAGAACCGAATCGAAAATAGAATTTGTATGTGGGTCATAATCGAATTGAATCAAACTGAACCAAACTAGAATTTTTATTTTCGGGTTGAATATGGGTTTGATAATCGGACCCGAAAACCGAAGTTATACAAATATATATATTTTTATATATATTTATACATATAAAATAATTATTAGAATTTAATTTTAATATAAAAGTTTAATTTTTATATTTGAAATATTTTTTTCTAAATATTTAAATAATTATGTATTTTTTAAAAAAATTCGAATAACTCGGGTCAACCCGAGAATCAAACCGAATTCAAATTCGGTTTTCAGTTCGATTGAAATCTAATTCGATTCGATTTAGTTTTTGAGTCGATCTAAAAAAATTTAGCCAAATAACTCAAATCAAATGAACCGTATAACTCGAGAATCGAACCGAAAGACGCCCTATCGCCTATACAAGTGCTACCCGGCTTATGTGTAATAAATGATACTAATAGCTTAAGTTGTGTAACATTCCATAAAACACGCAAAAAGGAAGTGCAAAACTTGTACTTTACAACATATCAAATTTCCTAAAAAAACATACAAAGAACTAGAGTGTTCTTTCTTCTTCATAACAAAATGCACTCATCGGAGACATTAAAATATCCTTTGAAAAGAAGTTTTGAAACAATGGTGAATGATACTTCTTCTAATAACAAACAACTCAGTCCAATGTAAGTGTTTCCAGTTTATGAAATTTTTAGTATTAAAAAACGTTGTGCATGATGATATTGAAAGTATGTTTTAACTAATGTGAGTTTGTTGTTTTGCTTAGTTTGGAAGCTGTCATGACTACAAAAACTAAGTGGATACCAAGAGAGTAAGTATTAACTATTAACAAAAGAGAAAAAAAAAATGTAGATCATCTTTTTAAAGGTAGACTCAATCAAACAATTATCCTAATCTATTCTTTTTATCTAACAAAAAGAATTATATTTTAAAAAAATTAAATATCTCACAAATTGTTAATCGTTACGCAAAACGAATCATATTATCGTGACGAGAAATAAATCATCTTTCTAACGAAGGCACGAGGCACATGTATATACTTTAGACGAACTTTTTTTTCTTTTGTCAATTTCATATATCACTCTACTTTTCAAACCAATTTCATATATACTCAAACATGCTTAAAAATCATTGTAGATTATGCATTCAATACTTGCACTTTGGATATATATGAAATTGATTTGAAAAGTAGGGTGATATATGAAGTTAATCATTTTTTTTGTAAAAATCATATATGATAAGCATATATGATTTTGGAAGATCATATATGATGAGTGATACGAATCATATATGATTTTCTAAGAAAAAAAAGTTTTTCGAAATTATATACACGTCCCCTCGATAGAATGATGATTTATTTCTCGTTGTAATGGTGTATTTTTTTTGTTACTTGACGATTTATCGATTTATCGTTTGTGAGATATTTAATTTTTAAGAAAAATGTGAAAAGTTGATTTGAATGAATGTGATTTGTTGATGTGGTATATGTTAAAAAAAAGGTTTAAATTGATCTCAATTTTACAACAAAATACCTATTTAAAAAAAAAAAATCTGAAATAACCGTAATTTATTAGTGGTAAAGTCTTTTACTCTCTTAAAAGGTTAACACTGTGTTCTTGAGTTTATATTTGAGGGGAAATGAAAGGAAAAGGAAAATTTTGTGTGTTCTTAAGTTTTTTTTAAGAAAGGAAAATGAACTAGAAAAGAAGATGAGATGAAGTTTTGCTTATAAAACTTTCCTCCCACTTTTGGGAGGAAAAGGAGAGGAAACATTGTTATAAATTGTATAAAGATTAAGATACCTTTTTTATACCATTTGGTTATAAACACTAAAGGGTATACTTGTAATTTATCAAGTTATTTTCCTTTTCATTTCATTTAACATGATTTACTATTACTTTCTTTTTCTTTTACTCTATCTCAAGAACATATCAACCAACACTTCCTTTCCCTTTCCTTTCCCTTTCACTTTCCAATTCTTTTCCTTTTCCTTTACTTAAAAACTCGAGAACACAGTGTAAGGGTTCAAACCTCACCTAGGTGTCTGAGCTATCCAAAAAGGTAGCGTCCTAGGATTAGTCGGCTCGCAATGTCGAGTCGGAAACCCTGGTATACCCAAAAAATAATCCAAAAAATAATCCGAAATACCCCAATGTTGCACCCATTTTCCCAAAATGCACCAGACAAATGAAAATTTCTCAAAATGCCCTATGCAACTTATGTGACTAATGTGACTTTTCCAAAAATAGAAAAAAAAAATTTAAAATTTTTCCCAAAATTTTGCCATTTTTGGAAAAGTCGCATAAGTTGCATAAGATATTTTGGAAACTTCTCATTTGGTTGGTGCATTTTGGGAAAGTGGATGCAACCTTGGGGCATTTCAAGAATTTTCCCTAAATAGTTCATTTATTATGAAAAAAAACAGTGAAGTATCTTACAATTTGATTTTAACATAATTTTTTTGTGTAATTTCTGTATATAGGTATCAGTTGGATGTGTTTAAGGTGGCTATGAAGCGAAATACTATAGCACATCTTGACACAGGTGCTGGAAAGACAATGATAGCCGTTATGATCATTAAAGAAGTTGCACTTAAGCTTAAAAAGCAACCATCTCAAAAGAAACTGATTATTTTCTTGGCCCCAACTCGTAACCTCGTTCAACAGGTCTCTATGTTTTCACAGTGAAAATTATGGAAATAACTGTATTTACTTGTGTATTATCATAAAGAGCCGTACTTTCAGTTTTTGTCACTTTTGGCGTGTGAGGCGCCATAATTTTGCGCTCCATTATCACACTTTTGATTTTGTCAATAGTTGGAGCGGTAGACATGAATATATGGCATTCTAAACCTCACTTTGCGCGCAAACCTTACCAAAATTTAAAACATTAAGTTATGGTGCTTTCATAAAATGAGGTAGATGGTTACAATAAATGAGGTAGATGTTTTTTTCAGAAAGGCAAATGAGGTAGATGGGTTACAGTAAATGATACATGGAAATGGTAATGGATACAGTAAATGTTAAATAAGGTAGATGGAAAACTAACCAAATAAAATTTGGGAAAAGAGAAATGGAGTGCAAGTTCCATCATTTGCGCGCTACAAATTGGAGCTCCGTTATTTATTTTTTCTGAATGGGACACAGTGTTGCTATATGACTGGTTTGAAGTTTTGGGACGCTAAAAGTAGGAGTGCAGCGCGCCAATTGTGACATAGTTGTAATGTGTTATATTTTGGGTAGAAATTGGTAAAAGGGGTCGGGTATAAGTCTGTACTGGTATTCCTTTTAGTAAACTAGCACAAAGTTTCGTCCAACAATGATAGCATGTAGGGGTGTGATTCGGGTTGACCCGGTCGGGTTCGGGTCAACTCGGGTCAGGTCAACTCAGGTTGAGGCAGGGGTGGCAATTCATGTCGGGTTCGGGTTAGCGGGTTCGGGTTGTCAGGTTAGCGGGTCAGAAAATCCCAACCCAAACCTAACCTATTTAAATAATCGGGTCAGTTATGTCAACCCTAACCCGTTTACACATAACCCGAACCTAACCTATTTAACCTATATATATATTTGGGTCGACTTTAAGTATGTTGCATAGGTTGAATAGATTAAACGGATTTATATATTGATCCATTTAAACAAGGTTTATATATAAAAGTAGGCACATTAGACGTGTTAAACATGTTAAATGTGTTTATGTTCGGTATGTTGAACCTAGTAAACACGTATGGTAAAATATTAATCATTTTTAATATAAGGAAAAAACTCTTAAAAGAGTTGTCGGGTCGACCTGCTTAATTTTTGTCCAACCCAAACCTAACCTGTTTAATAAATGGGTCAGAGAGGCTGACCCAAGCTTGACCTAAGATTCAATATATTCAACCCGAACCTATTAATTTTCGTGTCGGGTTTCGTGTCGGGTCTGAAATTGCCACCCCTAGTTGAGGCTAAAAAATTCATACCCGAACCCGAGCCTAATTAGAACTCGAGTCACTCGGGTTCGGGTCAATTCGGGTTCGGGTCAACCCGGGTATAAGTAAAAGTCTAGAAAGTGGCTTATTTTAATATATTTACAATGTAAAAAGTTTTAGTCGAGTCGGGTTGGTCGGGTTCAGGTCAAGTCAGGTCGGGTCAATTCGGGTCAAGGCTAAAAAATATAAACCCGAATCTGACCTATTTAAAACTCGGGTCAATTCGGGTCAACCCGAATAAGTTTTTGGACCCGAGTGACCCGACCCGAATAGACTTATTCGGGTTCCGGTCGGGTTCGGATCGACTTTTTCGACACCCCTAATAGTATGTATGCTGAAACATTATCAGTTAACAATTTTAGCTTTGTAAAGTACTATGTTTGACTGCAAAAGTCAAATCTATGTCTCTTGTATTGGACAGAGTAAGTTTTAAGTTAATCAAAGCGAAATAAGCTTTTATCATTATTTTTAACGATGTTCATTTATTTAACGATATGTAGTTAAGATGTATGATTATAATGTTACCAAATCTGCATTGCAGCAATTCAATGTTATTAGGGAAAACACAGACCTTGTGGTAGATTTTTACCATGGGAATAATGTGGGCGATAGTAAAAGTATCAATGGGAAGAAGGTTGATGAATGGGATGCTGCGGCTTGGGAACATGTGACAGATACAAATCAGGTGAGTTTTTTTATAAGGCGGTGCTTGGGATTGCTTACTAAAATTGCTAATCCAGTTATCACGATACAATAAATAAGCAGTTTGAATTATCTGGTTGAGAGTTTTTTTCCATAATGCTTATATATTTATTTGAAAAAGACGCATAAGCAGTTTTAGTAAGTAACTCCAGACACACCCTACAGTTTGTCTTTTATATTATTTTACGACTACTTTTTTCTTACATTATTATTTTACAAAGGTACTGGTCATGACACCTCAGATTTTGTTGGATACTTTGAGGAAGGCATTCATTAACTTTGAAATGATACGTTTATTGATTATGGATGAATGTCACCGTGCAAGTGGTGGTCACCCGTATGTCAACATAATGAAGGTAATCATCTATATCAATATGTTGGATGCACGTCCTTGTAAATGAAAGAAGGATGTTTCTAAGATTGTTTTTTTTCTCTGAAGGAATTTTATCTAAAAGCCATTAACAAGCCGAAGATTTTTGGCATGACTGCATCCCCTGTAACAAAAAAAGGTCTGTTTTTGGTTCCTTTTTAGGTTATTCTGCAAACATTATTAAAAGTTATGCTAATTAGCTAATGTATAATGTTGCGTCAGGTGTCCGTTCGGCTGAAGACTGTGAAGATCAAATTACAACACTCGAAAGTGTCTTGGATTCTGTGGTATAATATGTTGTCATTTAACAAGCTTTTGATATAACATTTTATTCGAATGTTATTTTGGAATACGTAATTTCTGAGTTGTGCAGGTTTATACATTAAGGAACAGGACAGAACTCGAGAATGTAATTCCATCTGCTTCACATAGATATTGTTTCTATGACGCACCCAAATTTATCCATGTGGAAGTCAAAGGCGAACTAAAATCCTTACGACTAAAGGTATGCATATTTTCCGCAACAGAAAACAGCATGATTAGTAAGTTAGTAACTATTGATGCTAAGCTTTTCTTATTGTTTACCGTCACAGTTTGAACCTCAACTGCAAACTAAGTTCAAAGGTGTTGACAAAAAGCTAAGAAAGAGGTTGTGTAACGATCATGCTAAGATTGTTTATTGCATTGATGAACTAGGCCTTTTGTGTGCTTATGAGGTATGTTTAGAATGCATTCATATATAGTAAACTTATTTGTGGTATTGGTCGTACTTAGATATGATTTATTGTTTTTCAGGCCACTAAACTTTGCATAGAGAACGCACCAAAAGCCGTAGAAGGATCTGATTCGTTTCAACAAAGCTTATCAAAATATATACATTTTCTCGAGGAAACATTATCCATTATTGAAAAATCTTTGCCAAATGGTAGTATGATTATCAGTACCTTTTACTTGTTTTCATTATCGCGCATATGTTACTAGTTGTTACTAATTTGAACTTTTTTTTATTTGATTAGGCCATAAAAATATGTTAGATTCAGGATGTGATTATAAAACGATGGTAGCAGCTGGCTATATCTCACCCAAAGTTTATGAACTGCTTCAACTTTTTCAGTCACTCGGGTACCTAATGTTTCTTTTTACATTATAACTGTAACTCTTAGTATGTTTCTAGAAATCTATATCAGCAAATAGTTAGAAAGAATGATCATGAGGATAGTTTTTCATGAAACGATATCGTTTCTATCAAATGTATGAGGAGTTAAGAGGGTGTTTGGTATAGCTAGTTGAACCTACTTATTTTCATATTGCAGTTTGGTACAAAAGATAGACATTCATTGCGTGTTTATGAACTTTTTATCCGAACCACTTATCAGCTTATCTGTTTTCAGGGAAGCTACGCAAGTATTATCCATCATTTTCGTAGAAAGAATTATAACAGCTAAAGTATTGGACATGATTGTGAAAAGATTCGCAGACTTGTCTCATTTAGAAGCTTCATATTTGACTGGAAATGGAATGTCGCCTAACCATCAAAAAGAGACTCTTGAATCTTTTCGCTCCGGAAAGGTACATAAATTCCCATATTCAAAACAAAAAGTAATAATACACATTGTTCTTCGACTTTTAACCAAGTGAACGAACATACACCTTAATTAGGTGAATCTACTATTTGCTACGGATGTTGTTGAGGAAGGTATTGATGTACCAAAATGTTCAATCGTAATCCGTTTTGATATGCCAAAAACGGTTCGCAGCATAGTCCAATCACGGGGACGAGCTCGTAAAAGTGACTCCGAGTTTATCATTATGCTTGAGAGGTAGCATAAACTTAGTAACTTTTATCTATAAAAAATTTATAAGTCATAAAACAGGTAGATCTTATATATAAGTTTTATGATCATCAGGGGGAATGAAAAACAGATAAAACATGTTTGTGACATTGTTAAAAGTGAGCATTCCATGATGGATAGGGCTAAAAACCGAGACCCTAACACAAGTATCGTCAAACCCTCTAACATGAAAGAAACAGAAACGTATTACGTTGAGTCAACAGGAGCTTCCATCACTGCAGATTCTAGCATTAGTCTCATTCATGGATATTGTGCTAAACTCCCTCATGACAAGTATGACTCTTTTCATTTTGTTATTAACTGTCATTTCATTAGTCATTTGATTTCTGATATAAATTACTTGCTCATACTTCATAGGGTCTACACATCAAAACCAGATTTTAAATGTCTACAAGTGGAAGGTTTGTATGTATGTGAGATGACGCTACCGCCGAAGGCTGAGTTTAGAACGATTACTGGTCCACCTTGTAAGACATCCCATCTTGCGAAACAGATTGTATGTTTGGAGGCGTGTAAGAAGTTGCACCAAATGGGAGCGTTAACTGATCATCTACTTGTTAACAATGAACACTCTTCCCCTTCAGGTAATTAACAGTCAAAACAAAATAATACAAACCTTTTTCAATTTATCGTATTCATCATAATGCTTTTTTACATAATTTCTACGTGTGCAGTCCTAAAGTCAATCAATTTTACTAAAGGAGGACCAAGAGCTTCACTTTACGAGCTGTGCCAGAAAATGCATTGGCCGATGCCTAACTTTACATCATCACTAGTTGAATGTGGCAACACTGTTGACAAAAGAGCATCGGTTAATACATTTGAGTGTCACATCAGCTTGACTATTCCTAGTTATGGTGTTATGGAACTCAAGGGAGATCCACAAGCTGATAAGAAGACCTCTTATGACTCAGCTGCACTATTCATGCTCCATGAGCTTCAGCGAGTGGGAAAGATCAAAATCCGTTTGATACCGTCTTGAGGGATCATTAAGAACAACAGTTAAGTGTTCTTAATGTCTTAGGAATCATTAATCTACTCAAACTAATACGTAGTATAAGTGTAAGATATATTAAGAACAACAGTTAAGGTTGTCTAATACTAAATTAATATATCACATATTTTTGTAATGAAAGTTTCAAAGGCTTTGCTATGCGAGTTGCAATGAACATGAGGTTATGGGTTCAAATTTCGTTAGAGACACGCATTTGTCGATTCACGTTCACAGAAGTTTTTCGTAGCATAGTAACCATATGGACGGACAATTTGCTTAAATTTTCAGTTTTTGAAATTATAAGTTTTATTTAATATTTGAGCCGTCATTATACAAGCGGCTTGCCAGTGGACGTTAACAAGGCATGGTGTGGAATTAAATTCTAAAAATCAATCTGGTGGGATTCGAAATGGGAGCATTCAGGTTGTATGTTACAAAAGTCGTCCTTATGAACGTGAATGGACAAAATTGCCCCACATGCCAAGCACGTGGGACTAGTTGATGCATTTTGGTCAAATCATTTTAACACCCTTGTTCGTATCTTTGACACCTTTTGTCGTCTTATACCCGCCCGGGGTTTAGCTGTGTTCCCCCAAAAACACCATATTCCAAACTTCAGGTTTCTCTTTCTATGTCCGTCTTTCACCATCAGTAAGCCTACAAACCCTAATTAAAAGGTATGAACTCAGATCTTAAATACATTCTATTATTCATGCTTATATTGGGCTTATTTATGCTTCTGATGAGATTTTTCTACTAAAGAAAAATAGACTTTTTTTTAGGATTATTGGTCAAAAAAGTGTAATTATTGTCAGTTTACTTACGATTAATTTGGGTTAATTCTGCTTCTACCGATTTTAATTTGATAGGTAACTAAAAATCGAATTTTGATTAACATAATACATCGTTTCGACTTTTTTGGTTTGAGGTTTGAAAGTTTTGGTCTTGAATCTTGTAAGGTATAAATTCAACCTTTGATCTTAAATGCATTCTTCGATCGTGCTTCTTGTTTATAAGCGAAAAAGCTGTAGCATAATAAGTGATAAACAGAATGATATGTTAATAAGCCTTATTTTTATGGCAAATATTAGATTTTATATATTTATGCATATCATACTAAGCTATATAATCTTGTATTCTAACATTGAAAAATTGTTGTGAATATGTTAGATGGAGCAGAAGCCTAGTTCATATGATTCAGTAGGTGATCAGTTACTTCGCTTACCTGCACAATATCCATGGTTGGTTTCTCAGAACATAGGAGCCGAAGAAGATGGTTCTACAGACCAGACTTTCTGTACTTTACATGACCCGTTGCTTAAACATCAGTGTCAAATCCCTGAGTTGACCGGGAAACGTATTCGAGGGTATTATCATGGTTGGGTTATTCTTTCTGACAATCCAAAAAGTGTAATGTGGTCTCTTTGGAACCCGGTCACTTCTAAGATGATTAATTTCCCCCCTTTGATTTTAGAAGACGGAGATTCAGAGTCTATCAAAGAATGCTGTTTGTCAGCCCCTCCTGATGATCCAAATTCAGTTCTCCTGTTAACAATAGCAGAAAAACCTAGCATTGTTTTTTTTCGTCTAGTAAGTAAAAGAAAGAAGCTACTAAGATGGATCGAAATGTCATACGCTAGTCAGCTCAAGAGAATAACTGGTGAAGATGGTTTTTTCATATATAGCCTAGCTTGTTGCGATGGTAAAGTATATGCTCTCAATAAGTATCGTTATTTTGCCATTTTTTTCATACAACTTGAAATCGTGGTTAAGAAAAAAGAAGTTTTGATAAATTTATTGCTGTTAGGGACAGAGCCTTTTCCAATCTATAATTGTTGTCCTGAATTTACTACTTTTCTAAAAGGATCTGGTACAGAACTGTTTTGCATTATAGTAGCGTTTCTAAACGGAAAACCTGGAGGAGTGTATTTTTTTAAATTGGATATGACTAGTCTCAAGTCAGAAGAAAGGGAGAGATATAGAGGCTTGGACATGACTGGTAAGGACTGGGAAGAAGAGGACGAATCTGCAATCATAAACCTCGGGAACGAGAGTAATAACATGTGGGAAGAATTGGTAGACCTTAAAGACTCTGTATTTTTTGTGGATCTTTCTCTTGAACACTCGTATTACAAACCTGCAATTGCCTCGGAGTTGGGGGGTTATATTCACATTCGTGGCAAAATGGGCAAAATATTGTATTCATACCATGTCAAAGATAACGCCATCTCCCTATCTTCTATGCCTTCACTAGTGCTACCAACAAGCAATGTGTCACTATGGGAATGCAGGTACGTTTAGAATCATACCTGCAAAAATGTACGTATGTTTATTTATTGTGTCAAGAATGTATGTTTAGAATCATGTTTTGTGTAGGTTAGAAGATGATCGTGGAGAAGCTAAGTTTGCAGTTGATTCTAAACAAAAAGATGATGTGATAGTGACAAAATCAGTAGTTGCGGATGGTGAAGTTGAGTACGAGGAATCACACATGCTCAATCTTCCGTTAGATATCTTGGAGACGATTATGGAGCATTGTGTTGGTGTGGAATACATGAACTTCCGTGCTACGTGCAAACGTTTTCATCTAGCAGCACCTTTGAAAAATTGGACGGATGAATCAGCGCTAGAGAGATTGCATTCTTATTCACTTATTTCACCATGGCTAATGGTGCTAGACAATAAGCAAGGCATTATCACTTTTACTGATCCAATTTTGGGTGATAACTACTCTATAAAAAATCGACATATATTATCGGTTGGTTATCAAGTAGATTGTTGTTCCAGGTTTGGTTGGGTACTGTTTTTAAGCCCTGAATTTGATTGCATGGTATTCTTTAACCCCTTCACTGGTGATATTCGCAAGCTTCCAGATTCAAACTATCATTTTTATAGTACGTGTTTCTCAGCACCACCTACTTCTTCTGATTGTATGGTTGTTGGATTTTCAGCAAGTGATGAACGGGTTATTTTGATCCACTATGTAGCTCAAGAACCATCTTGGCGTACACTCCGTGTTGATATTGATCCATGGTCTATTCGTTTTCCAACATTTTTTGGACAAGATCTTTATGCTTTGGCTGACGAGGATAAGCTTATTTGTTTTAAAGATTTGGGTGAAGAAAATTGCTCAATGTCATTCGTTGAAGCTAATGCCCCAGTAAGTTGTTGCAGCAGCTCTCCAACACAATGTTATTTAATGAAACGTGATCGAGATCTTCTAAAAGTCGCTGTGGGTATTTATGGAGAAGTTATTGAGGTATTCAAGCTAAATGAATCTCAACAAGAATGGGAAAAAACAGATAGTTTAGGAAAGCACATGATTTATATCTGTGGTAGCGAGTGTGTTTGCATTGAGGCCAAAACGCCAGAAATGCAGAACAAGATCTACTTTCCAATATTGCATTCCAATAGCAAGAAGATGGTATTCTATTCACTCGAAACATGCAGGTATCACACATTTAATGGCGCAAACATCCAACAATTGAAGGATTTTTATGGAACTACATATCATCTTTCCCCACATTGGTGGATTAAACCAAGTTGGTCCTAGCTTGCTCTCCATATAGATTGGTATCATTGTCATGTTTTCTACTGTTTTTTCGGCATGTTAAACTTGTTACATCTTTTAATTCATTCTCATTGTTCAGCCTATGCTCATGGAACTTTTCTATTCTACAGCCATGTTTATGTGTTGCAGTGTTAGGTTTTATTCTTCATGTAATAAGTGTGTCGTTCTATAAGTACTTTTGTAATCTTTTCAACGTTCAGTATCAGTTTGGATGGATCACCCCGAATTTTGATGTTTCTGTGTGTCGTTTTATAAGTACCTTTGTAATCCTTTCAAGATTTTTGATGTTTGGATGGATCACCTGGAATTTCGCCCTTTGGTTAGTTCGACGATCAAGACGAGACAATAATAATTCGTTCCAACTTATTTCACTTTCTAGTTGTTTTTTCTCTCCCCCTCTTCTCCCCACCCCCACACACACACACACACAATGTTGGGAATACGGACTCGTCAAAATAACAGTCAGCAAATCGAGCCGTAAAAAGGTCCCCCGTTGATGGTTCCAAATACTTAATTATGGATGGCGAATCATACCCAATTGTAATGGGGAGGAAGTATGGTAACTTGTTGGCCTAATGCGAACTACTGTTGTTGCGTATAATATGGCACGACCCTAAGCAGAGACGGGTAGTTTTGCTTTCATTATCATTGGCCTTGCAATCATCTAAATCCATTTAATAAATGATTCACTGAGCCCGTTTTGTGCATGCACGTCATCTACTGGATGCTCAATACTTATACCAATGGACATAAAGAATCGTTGAATGTTTGAGATGTAAATTCGCGCATTGTCCAAACGGATTTTCTTTATTGGATAATCCAAAAAATGTGCTCGAAGTCTTATTAATTGTACAAGTCATGCATATACTGGACTGTGACTTGATAGTTAGCACACATGTGATCATCTAGTTGATGTTATCGATCAAAATCAGTAAATACCTAAATGGTCTACAAGGTGACTGTATGAGCCCACATATATCCCCTTGTATTTTTTTCTAGTATTTTTTCTAGAATTAAGGAACTCATTTCCAACTTCAGCGAGTGATGGACGTGTAATCAACTTTCCTTGAGAGCATACAACACATGTACATGTAATATCCGTAGCTTGAAAAATCTTATTATTCCTTAAAGGATGCCCTCAAAAATTATTTTATAATTTTTTGCATAATTGTTGACCCGGGATGACCCAACCGGTCACGCCAAACAATAAACTTATCTCGGTCTATAAACTTCTCTTTTATGACTACATTTGCTTCATCTACAGTTATCTTAGTATAGTACAAACCGAAACAAAATGTGGGTAACTTCTTTAAGACATGCTTTTTACCCATCATCATATTTGTAACGTGAAGGTACTCTCTTTGGCCTTCACCTGTTGTCTAAATATGGTATTTATTTCTGCGGATATCTTTAAAACTCAACAAGTTCCTTTAAAACATGGGGAAATACTGCATTATAAATTCTAAATCATGTTCCTCCCGGTAATAATATATATGCTATTCATGATCCTTTGATCAATTTGCACTACCAAATATAGTGGATCTTTGTATTTAGTTGAGAGAAAATATTTTCTCTTTTTAAAAATTGTGTGTGTAGTTGCATTATCCACTAAACAAACACATATTCCTGTCATCATTAGAAGTAGCTATTTGATCCATGTTCTTCACAAGAAAAAAGACACAATGTATATGTTATGGATATATAAATATTTATAAAGACACTCAAGGAGTAGAAGGGAAAAAAGTCTTTAGTAAAGCAAACATTTTATTAACAATCACAAGGACAAACTTTTTAAGGAATTAAGAAACAAACTTAATAACAAAGACTTTTATTTTTGGTATGAATATATCCTTTCTACAAAATTAAACATAAAATATTCTTGAAATAAAACTAGAAACATAAAAACAAATAGACTTTGCATTTGTTTGCTCAGTCATTTGATGATAAAGAAGTCAGTAACATCCAAACAGGTTCGATTAACATGGTTTTCATGATCGGTGAGGCTATCAACATTTTCTTTATCATAGAAAAAATTCGCCTCCACCCGTTTCTTTTTGTTCTTTTGGGATTGTTGATAAAACTTTCACTTGATGCTTGGTCATGCGGCATGCACGTGCCCAATGGTTTACACTTTCACAACGATAACAGTATTTGTTGTGGCAATTCTTGCTTTTTAAACTTTCTCATTTACCTTGCAACTTATTGTGACCACTTGTGTTTTTAAATTGACATCACGATAATTTCCTCGACCAAACCACGTAATGTCCACGACTACTTCCACGATCAAAATCACAACCGCGGCCGATTATTAAACGTTGTCACATTCGCCTTAGGAAATGGGGTGGTTCCAGTTGGACGCCTCTCGTGGGTTTTCATTAGGAATTCATTGTTTTGCTCCGCCACAAGTAAACAAAAGATTAAGTCACAATATTTTTTGAATCTCTCTCGTGGTTTTTCGTTAGGAACTCATTGTTTTGCTCCGTCACAAGTAAACAAAAAATTAAGTCATAATATTTTTTGAACCTCTTCCGTGGAATTATTGTTGCATTAGATACATGAAAACTGGAACATGTCTTTTCCAACATTTCTTCATAAGTGATCTTCTCCAATGTTTTGAAACTTGGTTTTTAAATCGACCCGATTAAATCACCAGATCCGAGTCAACTTGGTTTTCTAATTTTTTTTTCTTCATATTTATAATAATTAACAAAAATTATATATAAAAACTATAAAAACTTTCGTATATTGAAGATATAAGTTGTTTACCAACGAATATTATATGTAAAAATATAATTCCGTCGCAAATACGTAAAATTTACATTTTTTTTTAAAAGACCCGAAAAAATCAAACCCGACCAGGTCTCGAGAACCGAGTTGACCTGGTCACCCCAAACCTGGCCGGATTTTAAAAATGTGAAACTCAAGTTATATTTTCGGTCAAAATCGGATCAGCCGATTAACCCAAACGAATTGACCTAAATCTGAAAACATTGATCTTCTCTTCACATAAGGTTAATTGAGAAGTGATTCGAAATATGACTGAGTCATATTCACTGACCGACTTAAAGTCTTGTGACCTCAAATGAACCCACTTATAATAGGCTCTTGGCAAGATCACCGTTTATTGATGAACATACCTATCTTCTAAATTGTTCCAAAGTATGAGTCGGTGAAGCTTCACCGTGAGGTATTTAATTTTTAAAGCCTCAAGGTCATAGCGCAAGAAAATCCTTTAATGATATATAAAATAAAATTTATATAATTATAAGACATATAAGACGAATGCCTTAGGTAATCATTTATACTTAAATAACATTTAGAGTCCGTCATATAAATCGTACTTGTGGTTTGTCGAGCTTAACGAAAATTGTCCCTGCAAACCTAATTTAATAGATCCTCTCTTTATCGTTTTGACCCATAACGAGTTTAGTCACTTCGTCTAATAATTGTTAGTTTTCTCGTTAAATGGTGTGACGTGACAATAAAATGAGGGGCCTTATTGTCCTTTTACGACCTGATAAACCATAGGGACCGTCGCATAAATCGTCTGGTTTGTCGGGTTTAACGAAAATGGTCCCTGCAAACTTTCTAACGAATTCTCTCTCCATGATTTTGACCCGTAACGAGTTTAGTCCCTCCGTCTAACAATTGCAAGTTTCTTCAATGGTGTGACGTGGCAATAAAATGAGGGGCCTTATTTTCTTTTTACGACCTGGTAAATCACATGGACTATTTTTGTTACTCTCTTACTTTTTTAAAAAAATTAAAACTTTTATTATTATGTTTTTTCTAAAATACTGCGCTTTTTTACGCGTATTCATCGTTAAATTTTAAACTTATAGAATTCTGATTTTTTAAGCTTTTTTTCTATTATGTGTCTTTTTGAAGTTATTTTATAAAAAACTATGCGCTTTATTACGCCTATTCATGCGTTTTTTAAAACTTTTTAAATAAAATTTCGAATCCTTTTAATAATATTAAACGTGAAATCTTGAAATATTTTATGAGTTTTTTAAAAAAATTGTATTCTTTTAATTTTTTTTGAAGTTTTAATGCGTTTTTAATAAAAAAAAACATTAAATTTTTTATTTTTTTAAAAAAGTAAAAAAAAAACATATGAAAACTTCAAAATTTTATAGAAACACTCATACAAAAGATTTGACGGTGGATAATGTAAAAAAGCGCATAAAATATATTTTAAAAAGTAACATGATAGTACATTATTTTTTAAAAACGCGTAAAAAATATTTAAAACACGCTTAAAGAAACTTTAAAAATTTATTAAGAAAACTCAAAATTTAACGATGAATAGATGTAAAACAATGCTTAACTTTTCTAAAAAAATAAGATAATTTTTTTAGTTATAAGAGAGTAACTAAAATAGTCCATGTGGCTTACCAGGTCGTAAAAGGACCCTAATGACCATCATTTTATCGTCACGTCACAGCATTTAACGAAGTAACTAACAATTATCAAACGAAGGGACTAAACCTGCTACAAGTCAAAACTATTGGTCAAACTTATAAGAAGAGGATCCGTTAAATTAAGTTTGCAGAGACTATTTTCGTTAGATTCGACAAACCACAATGACGATTTATGTCAGACTTTGGATATACATGTTGAATAATACATATATTTAATAAGTAAGGCTACAAAATTTTTAAAAAAATGTAAGGCTATTGAAAGTCGGTAAATATATTTATTGTGTAACGTTTACAAAATTTGAAAAGCAACATTATTATTATCTTAAGAGTTAATTACATCATTCGTTCCTGTGATTTGGGGCAAATCTCTGATTGAATCCTTATCTTTTTTTTTTTTGCTTGTCTGATCCCTAATTTCAAACTCGTGCACATCGTTGATCCCTATTGCAAAATTGAGTTATCTCCTTTCGTTAAGTCTGGCGTGGCCAAGGGTACTTTCGTCCATTCATTTTACCCACCCACTTTTACATTGTAATTAATATTTAAACCTGTTTTTTTATTTTCACTCAACTCTTTAAATTATTTGCCCACCAATTTTATTTCCCCTCTTTTAACACGAAAATAAACACACAGTTACGCACACTACGAATCAAAACCCCAATAAAAAATGGTTTATTGTCATTGTGAAAAACATTCAGTGGTTCGAACTTCTGGGGCGTCTAGAAACCTAGGTCGTCGTTTGGTTGTCCAGATATGATAAAGTATATTAGAACCCTAATTTATTTGTTTAGGGTTTTATTTAATTAGGTTATTAATTGATTAATTGTGATTGTGTAGCACATGAATTGCAGGTTTATTGATTGGGTGGATCTCCCAATGTGCCAACGTGCTACTATAATTATACCTGGATTGCTAAGGAATGTCAACAACCTACAAGACAATCTTGCTCAAGTTCAAGATGACAATGCTAAGTTGACGAAGTATTTGATAGGGGCATGGATCATAATACTCGCATTTGGTTTCCTGAAGTTCATGTATTAGTGTAGGGGTTTATGTTTTGGTTGATGGAAGACTTTTATTAAGTAGACTATGTAAAATCATCCAATCAATTTTGTGTTTGGAAAAGTATTGAAAATGAATGGATTTGGTTGATTATACTATATTTGTTATCACTTTATGTCTATACCGGTGACTTATCTTAACATGTTATACATAAGACTTGTTCCAAAAAGACACATGAGTAACAGATCCAAAAACTAACATTCCATTATAGCCATAAAACAATGTAGCTTTCAATTAAGGTACACCAAAACATAGTCTAGTTAAAACAGAATACATCAAAAGACAAAGTTTGCATACTGCAACAATAAAAGACACAAAGGTTTCATACTAAAAAACATGATAAAACATAATTCAAATAACATCTTTTCTTCATTCAATTTGCAACATATTTGAACTTTGAATCTCTTGATCTGGTTTGCACACCAACTGATGCATTGTTTGCTTTCTTTGCTGGTTGACTGCTTGCAATTGGTGCTTCAGTTCTTGCTCTTTTGTTGCTTGCATTGCTTGTTGTAGTTTTGGCAGGTGCTTCCTTCCTTGGACCAGTACAAAATCTTTTATTATGACCCTTTCCCTTGCACAAAACACATGTAACAGTTTTGGATCTTCTTGAAAGCTTCCCACCACTCACCATTGGGATGTCTTCACTAACAAATCTCTTTCTGTTCTTTGGTGGCCTAACTGGTTGGGGATGATGTTTTGGGGGAAGGATAGTTGTAGGAATTGCACTTTTAGGCCACATAATTTTGCCTCTGATTGGGTTAATGTGATGGATGTAGACCTGTATCCATGTATCTAACCTATAACAAGGATGAGCCCAAGTTTCTATCAACCCAACTTCCATGTTGTTTGCTGCCATTATCCAATTACTAGCAACAACATGTTTACATGAAAGTCCTGTAATCTCCCATTTCCTACAAGTGCAGGTTCTTTGTTATGGACATCTACTACACAAACCTCACCATAAGGCCCAGTAACCCCATACAAATGTCCTCCATTGTAATCTGGTGTACACTGGCTTGCATCAGCTTTAATCACATTGAGCAACTTAGTAGTAGTAGGTGTTAATGGTCCATAACTCTTCTCTATAACTTGCTTAACAATCACTATTCTCTTCATCAAGTATTCCCTAGCATACTCAAGTGTACTAATGATGGGCCTATCCTTACCATCTACCAACTGGCCATTAAACACCTCACAAATGTTGTTTAACAATATATCTATTTTGGCCCTCTTGTTTAACAAGTATGACTTAGTATCCTATATAATATGGATTAAAAATTTAGAATGTATATTCATGTAAAGTTTAAATAACCAGAGAAGTGTGATCTATCCCAGTAAGTAGGTGGTATTTTGGCTAGCCGTTCATAGCATTCTTTGTTGAACTTTTTGAGATCTTTCATACACTTTTCAAAATACGGAGTGGTCAATGCACTTTCAGCCTTCCATAATAATTCTTTGTAAGCTGCTCCTCTCCATTTCTGTTTCATATTCTGATGAATATGTCTCAAACAAGACATGTGTTCTGTAGCTGGAAAGAGTTCTTGTATAGCTGGTATTATACCTTGTTACAAACATAATAAAAAAGTATAAGAAATTTATATTTGTTTTAGCAATTTGATGATATGATAAAATGATTACCTTTTGTATGTCACTCATGAAGGTGAAGTTTGAGTTGTCTTGCAAGTCTAAGTCTTCCATCAAGTGCTCTAAAAACCAAGTCCATGACTCCCTTGACTCAGTCTCAACAATACCATAAGCCAATGGATAAATCCCATTGTTTGGGTCTAGACCAACTGCCGTTAACAATTGTCCAGGGAATGGCCCTCTCATGAAGGTGCTATCAAATCCCAAAAAATGCTTCATACATGCTTTGAATCTATCCTTTGCTGCTCCCAAACAAATGTAGATACTTTTGAACACCCTAGTCGGCTTCATATGATCTGCTTCACTTTCAACCCCAATCCTCACAGTTATGTTAGGGTTTCTTTGTTGCAACTCCATCACATAATCCCTCAACTGCTTGTATTGTAAAGTGAAATCACCCCTAACATGGTCAACTGCCTTAGCTTTACCCCTAAAAGCTTTCATCCTAGAAACTTCTAATTGAAACTTCTTTTGTAATTGTTCTTGAACAACCTTAATTGGTATTTCAGGATTGGTTTCAATCTGGTCAAGAAAGTATTGAGATAGAAAATTAGTAGTACAATACTTTATCTTCCTTGATTTAAGGCATATGTGTGTCATCATAAGTTTTGACCATCCAACTCTCTGAGTCTTGTAGTTTAGGAACTTGAAGAACCCAAGGACATTGATTATGAGATAAGTTTTTGGCACTAGGTTTCCCACCTACCTTTTTTGTTATTGACTTTGATAGTGGGCTTTGAATACCTTTAAAAATGGCTATTTTACTCTTAGTCCATGTAGGAGTTTGACTAGACTCACTCACTTGACTAGGCCCCACTTAACTTTGCCCGACTTTACTTAGCCCAAACTCATCTGCTGTTGTAAAAACATGCATTGTACCTCTACACTTAGCTCCAATTCTAACCGTATCATTCTTTTTAAAATAAATATATCTTCTAGTCTTAATAGAGTGTGCATGAATTAGTTTCTTGACTACACCAAAATTAGGAAACTCTTTCCCAACATAGAGATGGACCTTTGGAAAACACCCATATTTTATCATATTATGTTTCCTAAGATGCTTTATTTTCCTAGCTCTAATCCTATCAATCCCATCCTCATCTGAGGTACTCTCAAACTCTTCAACATCTATAACATCTACCCCGATATCAAACTCAACATCTACATTAAACTCTGGCGGATTATCATTGCCTATTCTTTTATCATTAGCTTTATCAAATTTATTCATGTCTACTTCTACATCAACCAATTCATTATCTTCATCCACCATTTGATCACTCTCATCACTCTCACTACTATGCCCTTCACTGTCTTTATTTTTTTCTTCATAATCCAAGTTACCATCATCTTGGTAAACTTATACAACAATACCTTTACCCTTACCTACATACTCATCCCCATTATTTGTATTATCAGGTATGTCACTGTCTAAACCCAAGAATAGGTCAAAGTCATCACCCATAAAAGGGTCCTCGGCTGTGTAAATGTAATTAGCAAATTTAGATTGTGTGTTTGATAAAGGTTCATCAACCACCTTACTACTCTCACCAGCCTCAAACCTAACACTACTACCACCAGCTTCAAACCTAGCACTACTACCACCAGCTTCAAACCTAGCACTACTACCACCAGCTTTGTAAAACCCGCTTAAAATACATGAATTCATTAAATACACGAAAACACGGATTAATTAAAACTTTACATTTAATTAATACACGACACGTATCACAAATATTTAATGTATAACTCCAAGTATTACGTATATTATTATTTACTATTTACAAGTATTTAAGTATACTAATAAAACACGACAAAAATTTACACGAGTTACAAACACGAACGCATGTCATGAACTTTCAAATGAAACATTATACCAAAGGGGTTGTTTGGCCGGTCTTGGAGACAAGGAAGCAAGGGGGCCCAAGCCCAGCCCATAAACAAATTACATGTAACAAAAGTATCTCAGGAAACTCATTTTTCACTTTCATAAAGAAAAGGACAAAACCCTAGTTGTTCCTTGTGGTTGTCGTCGGCCAAAGATCAAGAAAAGGGAGCATCAAAGCCTTTTGATTTTAGTTCGGGTTTGGATCAAGTATGTTCATCAATCTTTAATCATTACACGCATTTGGTATCCTTAAAACCCTAATCTTCTCTTTTATTTTCTCCTTAATCACGAATTAATAAATTAATTAAGAGTACATGATTGATTAATGATTAAAAACTTGTATTAATCTAGATTTAAAGAGGGTTTTGGTTCGGGTGTCACGGAAACTGAGAGTCTAGGACTCTCGGTGTGGGGTTTCTTAAGCCAGTTGCACCCTATAAAGGGGCGGTGGTTGTTTGCTTCTGTCGGTTGAAACACCAGACCACCCAACAGGAGGTGTTTGGTTAAAATAGTGGCAACCGAGATCCCTAAGATCTCGGTGGGTCTTGGTTGGACAGCATGGGGAACCGACTCACAGTCGGTGGGATGATATTGATAAACAGGGGAAAGGTTGCACCGGCAGTAGGTTGCCTATGTTTTCGGTGGGAAATGTCTTTGGCCAAGGGAAGGGACAAGCAAGCAGTGGCTAAAAGACATTGTAGGTAGCAATGAAGCCACAACCAGGGGCTGTGGCAGTTTGGGGGTGGTTGTTTGTTCGTGCGACCGAGACGAGGGGTCTCTATAGGCTTGGTTTTGGGGCTCGGGTACACATGAAAAACACAAGGGCATGTTTGGCTAGTATATTTTGCTAATGCACATTGATGTTAAATTAATTATTATATTAATTAAATTAAATCATGTTTTATTTAATTAATTAAATCAAGGACTTATGGTTAATTATTTGGTATATAGTTATTCGTGAAATTTACATGGCACCATTTAATTAAATTAACTTAGTTTATATTAATTATGTTATATAATTTAACATGGTCTACTTATAATAATTATTTTAAATAATTATTCATGATATGTTATATGACATGTTGGTTTAATTAAATAAACTATACCTTATAATAATTATACATATAATTATTCATGATAAATTACATGTTACATTTATTTAATAAATAACTTAGCATAAGTATTTATTTACATGTTAACCATGATTTGATTAAATTAATGTCATACTTTAATTTGATTATACAATACCAAGTTATAGTAAAGTATTATTAATATAAGTCAAGTTATATTATTAATTAATAATTATTAATAAATCATGTTTTATAATATTAATTAATAATTATCATGTTAAACTAAAGTATTTATTAATTAATAAACTTTAATATATTATAACATTAATTAATCATGACTTATGAATAAAACTATTAAGCTTTAGCTTATCACATGCTTATTAAAAAAGCTTTTGATTAATTATGGAAACATACTAATTATGGAAATATGTTATTTATGGAAACATGCTATTTATGGAAACATGATATTTATAGAAACATACTAATTATGAAAACATGCTATTTATAGAAACATACTATTTATGGAAACTTTCTATTTTTGGAAACTTACTAATTGTGGAAACCTTTTATTTTGGGAAACTTACTATATATGAAAACTTGCTATTTTTGGAAAGTTGCTAAATATAGAAACCTGCTATTTTTAGAAAGTTACTATATATAAAAACTTGCTATATTTAGAAAGTTTACTCATTATGAAACATCAAGTATATTAACACAGGAAACATGAAATACATTAATCAAGAACACATGAAAACACTAAAAAATACATGATAACACATAAAACAGTAAAACAAGTCAAGAACATGTAAAACAAGTCAAGAACATGTAAAACAAATCAAGAACATGTAAAACAAGTCAAGAACAAGTAATACAAGACAAGAATCAGTAAAGTAACTAATACTCAGCAAGTTATACATGAACACACGACTTATTCACGTCTTTTATTATGTAGCACTCGTGAAGTCAGAGTAGATTCCTTCCGCCTTTCATCTTCTTCATTACTGGACATAAGGTACGGATATTCCGTCCTTCAGTAAGGACATTCCTTTTCTATGCATGATTAGAATTCCCCGTCTGCAACATCTGTTTTCCCCAGTAGTGTACATGTTATAAGCTTTTCAGTAATTACCATGCCATGATATAAATTCCCTAAGCTATATACACGCATGCCATATTTCACCTAGTTATGGAGGTACCGTAACCATAACACTTCAGGCACCGATGTTATGACTCTTCCGCGGTGAGAGTGATTGCTCGCGGCGTCCCTTTTCACGTTTTGGCCAATATTATTGTTAAAAGTATTTAAAGTGATGGTCATATAATATACCGTTGCAAAGCTCGTGGAAAATGCTACTCAATGGTGTCGAGAGTTCTTAGTTTATGTTATATATGTAACGGGAATTAGTCCCAAACACACAAATGAGGAAGGACTTCAATACATTACACTTTTAGTATAAAAGGCCCCTAGCACCTCATTTGTGTGTGTGTGTTTTCTGTTTTATTAGTTGGTTGATGCCCGTCTTGCACTCCTAGTTTTACATTTATAAACAAGACTTATTAATTCCTTAACTATGCATACAAGCAAGTATACTCGTTCTATTGTAGCAAAGTTGGGTAAGTCAAGATCGTCCCATGGGATTTGTGTATATTCAAAACATTTGGGTGGTGTAGGTAATAGGGTTGTCACTACCGATATTACCGCTAGAATTAACTTAGTAAAGGAAATTATAATTAAAAGTAATACTTGTGTGAATTCCATTTCATCCGTAGAATAGTTAATTTGTGTGCGTTTAGCAACTATGAATCACAAATCTAAAGTACATGAATTCTATTCCATGGTATTTTTCATAGAATCCATATTAAAAAATTGGTGTAGACAAACCTTTTCGACCTATGATTATCTATGCCAATTCATTTTAATCCCCATTTGTTAGAAAATACAAAGAGATCATTTTGGTTTGAATGGGTTCTTTTGACCTATACCCAAGATAATTCTTTTGACAAATTCCTTTATCCAAATCGTCAAGGTGAGTGTCAATCACCAAGAAACCAAATTGACTCATGCACAAATCTTTTGGAACATAGTTTACCGGAAATCCGTTCGACCTATAAATCCAATAAAAAGCTATATTTGATTTGATTATCAAAACATGTTTCAAGAAATTATCAACCATAAAAACCCAATTATATTCTCTCGATCATAAAACCAAACTCTCCTTTAGAATTCATGTTCATCACACAAGTATATCACACTACTTGGAATTCAAACACATTGCAACACAATTCATAACTTTCTCAAACATTCAACAAGACTTAAATTATAATGAGAATCAATTCAAGTACAAGAGTTTACCAATAGTTCTTCAAAACACAAGGAAATAACAAAATAGAATTTAGAGCAATTCTAAAGCCTCCAATCAACAAATGAACCTCCAACCGAATCTCTTCTTCACAAAATTCGTCCTTTCTATGAGGATTAACAGGGTTTATTGTCTTTCGGGTTATGTAGGAATGGTGATTCTAACCTTTGTCAAGGGTTAGAATGATCCTTGGATTTAGCACACTGAAAACAATGACCCTAAGGTCTAATTTATACACCATTTTTGCTTGAGGAGAAGGTAAAAACTGTTGGTAATGATTATGGAGGGGAAATGAGAAGCCTCCCATTGATGGTGGAGGTTTATGAGAGTTTTAATGTAACTTGTGCTAAAAATATGACTAACAAGTTGCTGGTAGCTTCTCTCTGTGCTGGTGTCTTCTTTCATGCTGGTGGCTTCTTGGCATGCTGGTGGCTTCTTGGCCATCTTCCACCTTTTTGTCTTTTAGTCCTTCTTCTTTATTTCTTCCTCCTTCTTGTCTCTAAACTTCCAAGACTCCTTCATCCCCAATTATTCTTCATACGAGAGCTTACGTTCTCATGCCTCGTTTATTCTTTTACCTCCAATCCGTGCTTTTTATTCCTTTATTCACGTTTCTTCATTCTTGCCTCCTACAAGATACAATAACCGAACTTTGCACAATATTAGCAATAAAAGTCCGTTTATTACCACAAAATCTATATGAATAGTGAAGATAACGCTTATTAATAGATGTTGGATTTGAGCGTTATCATTGGTAGAGAGAGAAACTCTCCTTAGTTTCTCTCACTAGGATTACACATACTTCCTCCTTGTTCTTCTTTCTTCTTCATCAATCTAATCTTTCTTCTTCTTGTTATAATTCTTTGTTCTTCATCTTTATTTCTTGTTCTATTATTCGTGTTCATCATCACAAACCCACATCACATCTAGATCTAGTCACGTCACATATAAGTCTAGGTTTTTCGTGTTTGCATTTCGTGTGTAAAGGTTCTACAAGTGGTATCATTCACCAAGGGATTCGTGGATAGCTCTTTGGTGTTGTTTTAGTTTCTTGATTTTCGTGAGTTTTAGATCAAAAATCCCAAGATCCAAATTTTTTTTCGTGTTTTTGTTGTTCCAAGTGATCTACATATCACCTACATAGTTGTGGTAGGTATTTGGGTGCTTTGGATCGATTAAAATCACGAATTTTTCTAAGTAAAATCTCATTTTTCTTCATACTTTACGAAACAGTGATTTTTATTGCAAAATTTGGCCTTAAAATTCCATCGCAATGCTTGAGGGTTTTATTATTGCGAAATCTCTTCTTTCGCAATACATAAGGGTTTCTGTATTGCGAAAAGTGTGAAGGTCTACGATTTCTAAGGATTTGGTAAAAGATGGATTAGATCTATGGATTTGGTGGAAGAGATGGGGAAGAAGGAAATTAGGTGTAGAGAGAGAAAGGAGAGGGAAGAAAAGTAGAGAGAGAAAGTGATTAGATTAAATGAATAGATGTAAATGAATGAACTAACCAACCCCCTCCTAACATGCTAGGAGGGGTATATATATATAGCCCACCCTACATGTGGGCTATATGGACTATACATTATAAAGTGGACCACGAGCCCATTACATAATTATCGTTGGAGCGACCGATCCTTCATAAATACGTAAAACGTATTTCCAACAATCTCCCCCTAAGGGAGGTCGCTCCAAGTTACAAAGTTCTAAATATTCTATGGCTCGTGATCTATGCTAATAATGATGTGACCGAGACTTTCTTTGGGAAAACACATTTCCAACAATCTCCCCCTAAGGGAGGTCACACCATTTTACAAAATCTTAAACCTAGCATCTATGCTTGAGTCTTCGATCTTGTTCTTGTGAATATGCTTGAAGTGATCTTTGACTTTAGTTCTTGAGCATGTTTCCTTGCCTTGACCTTGTGCATTCATCACTTGTGAAATTTGCCTCTTTGTGACTTCATGTTCCACATACTTATACCTTTAAATTCTTGAAAGCTTCAGAGTTTGATACAGCGGAAGACTTGACCTTCAGACTTTCTTGAATTTGTTGAAGTACTAAGTGTATGTAGTATAAGCATGTGGTGACGACTTCTTCTGGATTATACACCGCAATGCCACCTTCTTGTTACGCTGCATAATACAGTTAGCAACAAACCATATACACGGATGAAATGGCCTTGAACATTTCATTCTAATTCGGTAGCATTTTACCTCCGGTCGGTGAAGACCGTTGGACGATATTAAATATCGTACTTGTGGCAGGTAGTTTCAATAAAGAACCTCCTTGACAAGATTTCACGGGTAAACCCGTTCTCTTTACTCGACCGTCCAAAGCTGACTGCGAACGTAAAGAGTGAATCATTTGGATAATCTTATCCGCATGATTTGAAGCCGTCAATTCATGTTCCTGGAACAAGTGAAGTTCAATTAAGAACCGCACCATCGTTGCTTTCCAGTTGTCACTAGCTTGATTCATATAGAATCTTGCAAGTTACCTACCAAGTGCTGTTTGATGTTAACACTAGAAGGATTTCCATTCGTCACTGTAAATACTTAATAGTATTACTCTGAATGTTCTGGCAAGATCACTAAGATATTGCGTAGAGGCCTGGAACGTGTTTAAATTCATTTAAGAATTAAACCACTGTTGCTTTCCAGTTATCACAAGTTTGATTCATAAAGAATCGCACAAGTCACCTACCATGAGCTTTTTGATATTCGCTCAAGAAGGATTTCCATCTTCATTGTAAATACTTTCGTATTACTCGGATGTTCAGGCAAGATCATGAAGATTTTGCGTAGGACTCTTAAGATCTTTCTTACTTTTCACAGTGTGTGAAGAAGCAAGTAAATATGAAAGTGTGTCCTAATGAGATATTTGATGATCTCAAATGGCTCTAGACTCGATCGTGCATTTTGTATTTTTAGTGATCGGAGGCTGGAGAGGAGTGCCACCTTTTCAATACCAATTTATTCGGAGTGAATAAATCAATAGATAATGTGTTGTCTCCGTGTGATTAAAACAAATATCTTTTGAGAGATATCTGAGTTAGCTGGGATGGGTTGTGCCTTGCATCACTGGGTCCATGATGTCTTTCTTCAATATCAAGAATCATTAAAAATGATCTCAATAGCATATGAATTGACTCGGTTTCTGCCTAAGGTTGTAAGGAGGGCTTCTTTCTTTACACCCTTTATCTTTACAATTCTTTTTCATTCTTCAACCCCTTCAATGCTTACCAATACGTCATAACTAGCACCTTGTTGTGATTGTTCCAGTGCTAACTTAAGTACTTGGTCGGCATTCAGCTACGTTCACAATCTTTCTCCATCTTTCCTAAGGACTACTATTTCTAGCTATGGAATGTCCTTGGGAAGATTCCTCCGGTTCTAGAGAAATCATTGGACTTTAACCTATCCTACCATCCTTATGTCACCACAATCTTCACTGTCGTGAACTAGAGATGTTTTGGGTAAGTGTATGTCACCATGAAATCCATTTTGAAGTGCAAATCCATTTTGCTCCCCCTTAACATATGCTACGATATTCGAAAACATTTCGCACATGTCGGGATGAGCTAACACGTTAAGTCAAACCATTTATGATTGATCATATCCCATATTAAATCACATTTTCTCCCCCATATTAAAAATATTAACCCAATCGATGTTTTTAATATCAATTGATTTAATAGCATTTTAAGAAAATTTGGGAAGAAAAATGCAAATCCAATTATCTTCATGATTTTAACAAGCTCCCCCTCAAATTAATGAGGGTGTACTTGAAACGTAAATTAAATACCTTTTAAACACAAGTGTAAGGTATTTATCACGTGCAAGGATCATATATGATAATGTATTCACAAGATTAGCAATGTACGAGGTTGGACCTGAATAATAGAGAACAGCATATGAAAGAAGCACATGGTTCTTGTTCACGAATGTTGGTCACCTCGTCACGTCCCCGAGAAAATTAATTCCCGTTGTTGAGTCAAAGCTTTCCGGTGAAATGCTTGACTTGATTATGAAAAGCGGGTTGCTATCTGAAATAATAGCAAACCATTTTGAGCATGTTTTAAAAATTTGAACTTCTGCTCGAACTTTATTTACAACCCCGTGTCATTATTGAATGACATTTCTAGGTTCGTAAATATTATCGATTCCAGAAGACATGCTCTTTTTATCAAAACATTTTTGAACACACAATTTTGAAAGATTTAGAAAAACCTTTTGAGAAATTCTCGAAAAATTGTGTTCAAAGTTTTGAAAAACAATTACTTGAGCTTAAGATGTTGAATATCTTAAAAGCGAGCTCAAGTCCGAGAAGTTGTGAACTTCCCGTTGTTAAGGATAAGTTTATCATCGGCGATAAACTTTCCTTTTATCTGAAGAACGAGTCCTAAGCTGACATTTACTTAGAAGTCGTTTTCATGAGCTTGAAAACTTTGACTGTTTTAACGGAAAGCTCATGACCGAGAAAGGTTAATTTCTCGTTATAAGGAAAAGTTCTCTTATTTAAAAGATACACTTTCCTTTCTGAGCTTAAAACTTCGAATGTTTTAAGACAAGCTCATGACCGAGAAAATTGAATTTCTCGTTATGAGGATAAGTTTATCATTAATGATAAACTTTCCTTTATTTGAAGTTCGAGTTACAGTCTGACATTTAACTGTAAGTCATAGTGCATGAGCTCAAAAACTTGGAATGTTTTCGATATAAGCTCATGCCCGAGAAAAATTAATTTCTCGTTGTAAGGATAAGTTTATCATCGGTGATAAACTTTCCTGCCTTTGAAAAACGGGTTATAGACTGTTATTTATCTATAAGCCTTAATGCATGAGCTTAAAAACTTGGAATGTTTTTTATATAAGCTCATGCCCGAGAAAAATGAATTTCTCGTTGTTAGGATAAGTTTACCATCGGCGATAAACTTTCCTTTCTTTGAAGATCGAGTTATAGTCTGTGATATGACTATAAGTCCTTGTATAACTTAACCATGAATCCCCTGAGACAGTTGTTTCTCTGATATCTGCTTCTTCAGCAACCAAACTCTAAGAGTGTCCTTAGTTGAACGGTATACAACGATTGGACCGCTTCGTTCTTTTGGAAAATCAACTTTGGTACCTGCATTCTCATTAGGAGTTTGTATACTTTTGCATGGGTTAGAGATATCTATTTTTGAAGCACGTGGGGGTTCACAGTTGGCTTTACTTGTGTCAGAGGTGGCCTGAGGGGATGATTCACTTGTCTTAGTTGGCAAACGTTTCCTTTTATAGAAAATCTTAAGTTCAGGCTGAAGTGATGTATCATCCTTTGCAATTTCCTCCCTAGTAGTCTTCGTAGAATCAGAGACTATCCTAGTTAAAGGGCACTCGTTTCCTACAAGAGTAAAAGTTCTACCAGTGGGGCGCCAAACTTTACCAAAGGGTTTGATTTTAGCTATCCACTGGGACTTAATTCTAGCACGGGAGTTCACCTCATCAAGTAATTTCTTGACACAAGCATCATGATTTGCCGTAAAGACACATTTTCTACATGTTTTACAAGTAGCATATTTAATGTCTGAATAATTCCTAGATGATTGATCGATGCTCCTAGAAGAGGGCATGCTACGGTTAGCAGTGTTGGGTAATCTAACAGGCATCTGACTAGGTTGGACATTGCTATCTCGTACATGTGTCTTTTGAATAGCTTCCCTTTGACCAGATTTATGGCAAACGTCATTTGAACTAGTTCTAGACGTGGTCTTGGTATTTTTAGGGAAACTAGAGGCAATCATATGATTTGGTCTTGCTAAAGCGGGAGTGATCACATTGGGCCTAGTAGCTGGAGTGACTGGTCTAATAAGATGAACCAAATCAACTTGGGAGGCAAACCGCGGTCTCGAGGATTGTGGTCGCTCGGATCTAAATGCAGTAGGTTGTCTGACAATCGGTTGTCTGACGAACTGATTTGTAGGCGGTTTCCCCAAGATTGATGGTTTTTCAAGCTTAGTGTCCACACTAGGTCCTCTATTTTTCCTTAACTCGTTTTTCAACGCAGCTATAGCAAATACCTTTTCCTGAACTTGGGCTTTTAACGTCTCATTCTCTTTGAGCAAGTTATCTTGGGATGCCAACTTAGATTCAAGCAGTTGAATTTGTTCAAAAGATTATCCTTTTCAGCTTTAGAATCTAAAACAGTTTGATCCAATTTTCTTTCAAGAACAACGTTTGATTTTTCAAGTTTTTCAAAGTATGTTTCATATTTGTCCGTTTTCTTAGAAAATTCAAGTTTGGCATCCTCAAGATCTTTTGATTGCCGAGCTACGATCGTTTCGAGCTCTTTAATCTTGGAATCAGAAGTAGTCAATGAAGGAGTTATAGGATAATTATCATGATGTTTAGCATTCTGAACAATCTCTCCCCCATTATGACTTACATCGGATGAATCAGAAGTGGTATTGCTATCACTCTTTTCCATCCCATGTTTGTCATAATTAGGTTCAGAGTGCTCAATATGCGGCATAACATCAGCATATACATCATAAACAACATTACATTGTACCATGTTTGCAGGCGCGTCGTCATAAACGGGTAAGGTGTCATCAAGAGAAATCTCGTGAACATTCCCTGACGTGCCACTGGCATCATGTTGTCTTCCTGATTCTGTGCTCGTGCCATCGTTAGGCTCCAAGTTGTCAACCGTATGACCATTATCCTCTTGCATCTGCGTCATTGATTCTTGCACTCCATTAACATACACTTGCTGAAGTTGAGATCTTTCATAAATCGAAGACGAGACCGAGGTCATGAGTTTCAATATTGTATCACGAAAAACTCGAAGCTCGGTACGTGTATCTCGAAGAAATGATTGGCAAAGCATCAAACTTTCAGACTTGATGAGATTAAATTGGAGGAAAGGCGTGAGTTGTGTCACAAGAGCCTTATAAGCAAGTGCTGATGCAGAGTGATTAGAGTTGTCATGGTTGAGTTGCTCTGCTAGTTCGGTCAAAGTGGTGAAAATTGAGTCGATGAATATATGACGATCTTGTCCAAAGATTGTCACAAATTCACTCCCTCCTTGAATCCTCGAAAGAGTGACAAGATGGGACTGGAGCATTTGAAATGAATTTATACCACTTTCTCTAGCTTTGTCTTGCATTCGATGCAAGTCTCCCTCTTTAAGTGTCGAATTGAACGAATACATGGAAATTTAATGAAAAATAAAGGAAGGATTACTTATCGATGAAAAATCCGATTTCACTTACAAATACCCGATCAGAAAGTCGTTGGCAAAATAAACATAGTCACTTTATCACGTTGTAACGTCACTTTTGTCACAATACTTTTATTTAATCGAAATAAAAATAAAAACAATTTAAATAAAAAATATATAAAAATAAAAGTTAATATCCAAAAAAAAAAAAATTTCAAAATAAAAATAAATAAAAAAAAAACAAAAAAAAAAATACAAAATAATAAAAGAAATAACGCAACTTAAAAAAACTTTCTAAAATATAAAAATAGAAAAAACTGATTTATTTTTGAAAATATATAAAAAAATCGGATATATTTTTGTAAAATGAATTTGAAAATTGCATTAACTAAAAAAAATTACTTAATTTAAAAATTAAATTAATAAAAAACTCGTGTCTTGTTTTGTCCGCCTACAACACGTGGCCCAAAAACCTTCTCTTGTATCCTCCGCCATAGAAATAATGCAAACCACTCAATTACTTTGTTTAATCCGCCCACTTTAATCTTGACCTAAATCCTCTCTCTTCCTCACACAGATAACCAAAAAAAACGCAGCCTCAATCAAAACTCCTCAATCTTCTTTATCCAATGTTTTGTCCGCCCCCTAACTAATCTGATTCTCACAAAAATCTGATCTTTATCAACAATCCCAATCTCAAACAATTATCATCTATGGCTACAAGATTCTTTTAATTAAGAGTCTCGGGTAGGTACTCTAATTGTATGTCAGTTTTGATTTGTTGAGTCTTTCTCTTCATCTGTTGAGTCATTCTATTGCATGTTGGTTTTGAGTCAAATCGAAACAAAGAAGAGATATGAACCTATATGTTCTTAATCTTTCTTTATGTTCGAAAATTAATGAGATGGTGTAACCATACATCAATCTGTGATGATGTAATTTTAACTTACAAGATCTAAAAGATCTTCTAAAGTTGGAAGAATCTGAGATTCTTTGAATTGGTGTTGGTGTTGGTTTTTGAATTAGGTTGAGTCGCGTGATGATCTGTGGGTTTTTGGTCGAAGTTTGGTTTTGAGTCGAGAGTCTTGGGGTTGGCGAGGGTACTTGGGTTTTGATGGGATACGAGAGATGAGAGGGTTAGGAAGGGTGTGATAGTCGAGAGATGAGAGGGTGAGAGGGTGTTTGTTACGGGTGTTATCGTGACGAGGGTGAGGGTGAGGGTGTAACGAGAATCGAGTGGGTGTCGGTGAGGGAGTGTAGGTGTGGGGGTCCTGTTGGTTTGATTTGAGATGGTGGGGAGGTGTCGAGGGTGGGTAAACGTGAGTTGAGTCTTGATTGTCGAGCTAGTGGTCGAGAGTCAGACGAGATTGTAAGGGGGTGTGGGTTTTGAGGGACGAGTCGAGTTTTATTTGTCGAGTCTTCGAGTCTTGATATTGAGGGAGTGGGGGTTTGTTGAGAGTTGAGAGTTCTTCGAGTGACGAGAGGTGTCGAGAGGTGTCGAGAGGTGTCGAGAGGTGTAGTTTTTGTCTATGCGGAAAAGTCCTATTCGGAACTTTTTCCTATTCGGAACTTTTTCCTATTCGGAACTTTTTCCTATTCGGAACTTTTTCCTATTCGGAACTTTTTCCTATTCGGAACTTTTTTCCTATTCGGAATGTTGTGTCAATTCGGAAAGTTTTGTCTATTCGGAAAGGTTTGTCTATTCGGAAAGTGTTGACTATTCGGAAAGTTTTCTTATTCTGAAAAATGAAATCGCTCGATCTCAAAACTGGATGGAAAAAGACAGATCTTTTGATAGTTTTTGGACTGATTGGACAATTTTTGGACAAGTTTGGACAGTAGACAGATTTGACAGATTGACTATTGGACTGAGTTTGGACAGATATGAAAAAAAATGAAAATATGGACGGATTTGGACTGATAACTGATCTAAAAAAATTTTGATTAAAAAAAATAACTGAGTAAAAAATGATTGATTTAAAAAAAAAATTATTAAAAAAATGATAAAAATTGATTAAAACTGATAAAAAAATGATAAAAAATGATTAAATAATGTGATTAAAGAACTTGATAAAAACTGATTAGATAGATTTTCAAGAAAGAAAAAGAACGAGATGATTATATAAAAAATAAAACGAAAAGATTATTAAAAATTAGAAAAGAAAGGGTTTTTACCACCAAATCAAAAGATAAAAAAATAAGCAAATCCTAAGATTCAACCATGGCTCTGATACCAATTGAAGGTCTACGATTTCTAAGGATTTGGTAAAAGATGGATTAGATCTATGGATTTGGTGGAAGAGATGGGGAAGAAGGAGATTAGGTGTAGAGAGAGAAAGGAGAGGGAAGAAAAGTAGAGAGGGAAAGTGATTAGATTAAATGAATAGATGTAAATGAATGAACTAACCAACCCCCTCCTAACATGCTAGGAGGGGTATATATATATAGCCCACCCTACATGTGGGCTATATGGACTATACATTATAAAGTGGACCACGAGCCCATTACATAATTATCGTTGGAGCGACCGATCCTTCATAAATACGTAAAACGTATTTCCAACAATCTCCCCCTAAGGGAGGTCGCTCCAAGTTACAAAGTTCTAAATATTCTATGGCTCGTGATCTATGCTAATAATGATGTGACCGAGACTTTCTTTGGGAAAACACATTTCCAACAAAGTGTCATATGGTTATTGCGAAGACTTGGTTTTTTGTACATTGCGAAGACTTGGTTTTTAAACATTGTGAAGACTTGTTTTTTTTAACATTGCAAAGTCTTGGTTTTTTTGAACATTTCAAAGACTTGGTTCTTTTGAACATTGCGAAGTTTGGGATCTATTATTTATTGCGAAGATTGGTTTTTCTGGTATTGCGAAGAGTTGAGTATATTGCGAAGAGTTGAGATTATTGCGAAGAGTTGAATCATTGCAAAGAGTTGAGTTATTGCGAAGAGTTGAGTCTTTTTCCAACATTGCGAATACTTCAATTTCTTTTTTTATTGCGAAATTTGTAGTCAATCATTGCGAAATCTTCAATATTACAAAATTGTGCACTTGTACCATTTTTTTCTGAAATCGTGAATTTTTCGTTCCATGTATTTTTAGACTTAGCCACTATCTAGACTAGTTTTATTGCATAGTTTACCAAAAAAAAGAGTTAAAATTTTTACATCTTCTTAGATCAATTTTTTTCTATACTAGTTTTTGGTTATTTCTAACACGATTTCAAAATTCGGCAATTCGAAAAATTTTCGGTTTATTTTATATCGGACTGAGGTATTTTTTGTTGGACTGGAAAATTTCGGCAAAAAATTGTTTTTTTGAGAATTCGAAACGAGCTTACTACGAATTGAGATCCTGGTTTACACATGACTTCTTCAATGACGTATCAACAAGACATTCATGCTGCGGGTACTGCGAACCGTGATCGCACTGCCAAAAAGAAGAGGGATGCTACATATCTCCAGACTTTGCTTCTTATAGCACAAAAGGAAGAAGCAGGAATTCCACTTCTAGCTAAAGAGTTTGATCTCACGGCTTATGCAGCAGAATATGACGAGGAAGAGGAGGTTCCTGCCAACTCTATCTTGATGGCTAATTCGCAGCAAGTATCAACATCGGGAATTCAGGCTGACAGAGCTCCTGTGTATGATTCAGACGGTTCCTCTGAGGTACACCCACGTTTCAATGATAATGAGTTATATAGTATGTCTAACCAGGAGGAAGAGTATATTGAGTCACTTGGGCCCTACACTAAGACACACGGGGTTCCAACGAATAATAGTAATATTATTTGTTGGAAATACGTTTTTACGTATTTAGGAAGATTCGGTCACTCCGACAATATGTTAAGTAGTAGCTCGTAGTCTAGATATCTTTATTAAACAAACAAAGCCAAGCCTAGCCTACAACATGTGTAGGCCGGCCCAATATTGTAAGCCCAATCCCATCACAAGGCTTGGGTATATAAACCCTCTCCTTTGATGGAGAGGGTGGTGATTTCATTTTAATTTACACATAGTTCTTAAACTTTCTCTCTCTAGAAGTGTGAAATCATCTATCTTTCTCTCTAAAACATAAGCAAGATTTACATATCCTACAAATGGTATCAAGAGCCATGGGATGATTGTATTGTTTATGTGTTTGTGTTCTTGATTCATACGCCTATTTTGATCCATTTTACACGAACCAATTTTTTTTTTGTGTTTTTTATGGTTTTTTCTTGATACAAATCTTCTACATAGTTGTGGTAAAGATTTGGTATAGTTACTTTGGCTAAAAACAAAAAAATTTTGGGTGTTTTGACCATTTTTTGGCTTAAAATCTCGAATTGGTTGAGTTTTGTCCGAGAAAAGTGGGATATATTCCGATCAGGGTCATCGGAAAAGGGTTTAAGGAATCTAATACTTATTCCGATCTGTGTCATCGGAAAAGGGTTTAGGGATTCCGATTGCATTCCGATTTGAGTATTCCGATTTGGGTATTCCGATTTGGTACATTCCGATAAGGTACATTCCGATTTGGTACATTCCGATTTGGTACATTCCGATTCGGTACATTCCGATTTGGTACATTCCGATAAGGGAAATTCCGATTTGGTACATTCCGATTTGGTACATTCCGACAAGGGTATTCCGATTAGGACATTCCGACAAGGGTATTCCGATTAGTGACATTCCGACACGGGTATTCCGATTAGGACATTCCGACAAGGGTATTCCGATTAGGACATTCCGACAAGGGTATTCCGATTAGGGACATTCCGATCAAGGGTATTCCGATAGGCTTATTCCGACAGCTTTCTGATCCTTTATTCCGATCAACATTCCGACAACCCAAAAATCATTCCTTAAAAATTCCGATCAACATCGTGTGTAATTTTGACTTGGAATTTTTGGTTTATTGAGAACATATTTTAGGGGATTTTAACATTGTTTCTCGACTTCAACTCACAATAACAAACACGTTTACTTTCTCTCATTGTGCGATCAATATTTGTAAATCTTTACTTATCAAAATGGAGTACACATCTCTTACGGATAAGTCCATCCTCTCGGGTACGGATAATCGTCCACCAATGTTGGAGAAGTCTATGTACGAGGATTGGACTTCCCGAATGGAACTTTACATGTTGAACAAAGAGAATGGACATCGGTGCTCAATGGACCATTAGATTATGGTACAGTGACGGAAGGTACGACTACTCGTCCTCGCACAACGGGTGAATTGACTAGAGATATGAAGATTCAAGACAAATGTGATAAGTATGCTACAAACATTATTCTCCAAGCCCTTCCTCCAGATGTCTACAAACTCGTCAGCAAACATAAAGTTGCCAAAGAGTTATGGGATAGAATTCGTGTTCTAATGCAAGGCACCTCGTTAACTAAACAAGAACGAGAGTGTAAGCTTTATGATACTTTTGATAAGTTTGCCTATATGCCAGGGGAGACTCTCAATGACTACTATCTGAGATTTACCCTATTGTTGAATGAGCTAAATATCTATGGCATGGCAATTCCTACGTTTCAATTGAACACCAAGTATTTGAACACTCTTCCTTCAGAAAGGAAAAAGTACGCGACGGATGTTAAATTGGATAAGGACTTGCATAACACCAATGTGGATCAACTTCAAGCTTTTCTTCAACAACACGAATGCCATGTGATCGAGGCTAGGTTGTCTAAACCTCATGTTCATGATCCACTTGCCATGTATGCTTCTCAACAAAACATGGCTTATACTTATCAACAACCATCATACTTGAAGAAGCCACCACCACACACCTATCAGCAACCACATCAACCATCTTATAAACCACCAATGATGCCACAGCAAGCATTTCAACAAAGTGTTCATCAACAATATTTTCCACAGCAACCACCATATCAGACATCACCATCACAAGCCAATACTTCTCCAATGGGTTATACTCCTCAGCAAGGATACTTTCCAATTGAAGCACAACCAGCACAAGCCTTCTACTCTAATGAACTTCCACCAATCCAAGCACCGGTCTTTACTCCAAATGATACGCCAACTGATGCTTTAAACCATCTCACTGCCTACTTGTCCAAACTTGTTGCAACTAGAGGATTTCCACCAACAAACAATCAGCTCCGCACCTCTTCAAATCCTTGACAACAAGCTACTGTTCAAGATGGTCAAGTAACAGTGCAACCTATTCAGGGAAGGCAAAATTCATATGGACCTCCTACAAAGACTGTGAATGCTCAAGCAGTGAATTCTCAAGCTAATGGAAATGGAAGCCCCATTGGTCCTCAAAAGGTTGTGACTTTCTACAATTGCCGAGGACAAGGTCATATGGCTAGGCAATGCACTCGGCCGAAAAGGAGAAGGGATGAAGCGTGGTTTCGTGAGAAAATGTATTTGGTTGATGCTCAGTCTAAGGGAAATATTTTGGATTCAGAGGAGTTAGCATTTCTTGCAGACCCAGGGGCAGCAGATATTGAAGGCATTGCAGTCGTTTCCACTTTTAATGCAGCTTATCAAGCAGATGATCTTGACGCATATGATTCGAATTGTGATGACATTCACTCTGCCCAAGTTGCTCTCGTTGCTAATCTCTCTCACTACGGTTCTGATGTCGTTAGTGAGGTACCTACCACAACCAATCTTGGTAATGATGATAACCCACATCAAGTTGGGCATGAAAATGACAACCTCGAACAACATTCGGTAACTAGTAACTCTAATGATGTGGTACCCAATCCTACACATTTGAGTGAACCTCAACCAAATGCTACGACGGGTAGGAATCTTATGCTCAACATGATTTGGTCATGGTGCCTAAACATATTATTGATAAAATGCATATGGCTCTCAGACAATCCGTAGATACGAATTCCACCCTAACTGCTGAGCTTGCGTTGCATAAAGAAAAGGTCAAAACTTTTGAAATGGTCCCTCAAGCAGAGAAAATAACATGTTTTGAATTTGACCAATTTCGTTTTGAAAAGATTGAACACTTGAAAGAAATAGAATCATTAAAAGCTAATCTTTCCAATGAATTAAAAGCAAAAGAGTCGGTTGTCAATGATTTTTAGAAACTTAAAATAGATTTCGAAACTCTCGAGTTTAAAAAGTTTGAATCAGATATTAATGCTACCAAACTTCTTAAATTCAAGGAACAACAGCTTTTAAACAATACGCTTCCACAGAAAAGGTTCATCTTTTAACTAAATTATTTAAAGAACTCGAACTTAAGCGTCTTCAAAATTTACCACCTAATCCCGGTTATGCAAAACAAGCTCAAGAATATATTCCCGGTCTTTATGATATGACCATAATTGGCAAATCGAAAGAAGCACCTTATGTTCGTAGTTCTAAGGAGACACAGTCACTTATGGAAGAAACTCATTCTAAAATGTTTTCAAAATTCCATACGATTGATTATGATAAGCATAATAAAGATCAACTTTCTAAAAAGACACGTATTCGCTTACAAAAGGAATTAGCTGAACTAACAGTTCTTGTGCCCCCAAGTTTGTCAAATGAAAACCCTCCTAGTACGTCTCCTACACTCGTCAAAACGGATTTAACGAAGTTACTTCCACCGGTAAGTAAGGCGTCCGTTAATTTAAAAGCGGTACACCAATACTTAGTCGATTTTGACAAGTTCATTTTGGAACGTACAACGGCCACGACCATAACGGAAGGTGAATGGAACTTTGAGCACACTAGAGCTGCTATCTGAGACGAAATTGTTCTGTTTGTAAAGAATGTTAAAGCTTGTCTTAGTAATCTTGATCAAGATTTGCGTTTGGAAATAGAAGAAGTTAAACGTGTTTTCAATGAAATGGATGATGCTTATGAAAACAGTTTACTTGAAATTGAACGGGTTTCTCGCCAAAATGATCAGCTTCTGAAGCAAGTGATGTCTCATGATATAGTTTCCGTCTGTGTGAATAAAAGTGTTGATAATGATTCTATTGTGCATAATGTTGAATCTGTGGATAATGTGGTAGATAGTACTTGTCACGAATCTGACGCTGAATTTTTAAAGCTTCAAGATTCATATTCTTCGCTTTCAAAACGTTTTGATGAGATTCAAACACATTGTATTTCGCTTGAATGCAAGCAACAATTTATTCAAGAAATCTTTGAAACGTTATTCGAAGGTGTTAATATCGATGATGCAAACTTTGAAAAGAATTTTCGATTGAATACACAATCAAAACAGCATCAGCCAAGTGACAAAGTTGCTAAATCTTTGCCGATAGACATGAAATCTAAGCATCTTAACTGTGTGAACATACTTGAGGCCGCTGAGAATTTTAAACTTGATCTAGATAATCGAGTTTCCAAGATTTTGTCCAAAGTTGATAACTTAAAACAGAAAGATACACGACTCTTCGATTCAGTAAAGTCCGCATGTGTTAATACCACTGCAAAGAATCAACATTGATTGAACAATTGATTCGGAAGTCGGTGGAAATATCTGATTTAAGGGAATAAATTTGTGATAAGAATATGGCCTTGGCTGAGTTAAAGGAAACACTTCGCACTCTAAAAGGTAAGAATGTTGTGGATAACGCAACCACTGTCTCAGCATCGTCCTCTAGTGCAATCAAAAGGAACCTTATTGCCGTCACACCATTTAATAAGGTCCCTAGGACTAAACCATCTCAAACTTTGGTCACTAAGAATAAGGCGGAATCGAAACCAGCTTCTAATATTCCCGTGTTGCCTTCTACAAGAGTAAGCACCACTACTGAGGCTCAAAGATATAAGCTTAAAAGAAACAAGAAGAATGATAGGATCTTGCCTCCATCTATTAGTCCAGTGAAGAAGAAAGTAGAAGCCCATCCTAGGAATGTTATTTCTGTTTTGAATAAAAAGAATCATGTAGCTAAACCTAAAGGCTCTGCGGTTGTGCAGCGTTCTAAGCCTACTGTGAATTCTAATTTGAAATGTTGGAATTGCAATGAATGTATGTTTTCTATTCGTCATGATTCTTGCCTTATTGACCATGTGAATGAGATGAATGCCCAGAAAAATGGATTCGAATGGAAACCGACTGGGAAAGTGTTAACCTAAGTTGGTTGGATGTGGCGCCCCACTGGTAGAACTTTCACTATAGTAGGAAATGCGTGCCCTTTAACTAGGATCACTCCCACTACAGCGAAGAAAGTGTGCCCTTTAACTAGGAGTACCACGGCTACCAAAACACAAGCGTGTCCTTTAACTAGGAACACCAACACTACCGTAGGAACCAAGTGCCTATTAAATAGGTCTACTCCCACTGTAGTGCCCGCGAATAATCCAAAACCTAACAAAGTTGGAACAATAAAACCTGTTAGTGCTAAAACTCACATTAGAAAATGCAGGAAATCTAAGGGTCTCACAAATGTTAGCAATTCTGATAATTTTACATCTGTATCTGCTAACACTCCGGAACCAATAGTTTCCAATGCATTGTCTACTGTTGTTATTGAAAACAAGTGGTCCAAATTGTTCTCTGGTATTTGGACTCTGGTTGCTCCAAGCATATGACCGGAGATCGCTCTCAGCTCAGAAATTTCGTTAGCAAGTTTCTTGGTACAGTTCAATTTGGGAATGATCATATTGCAAAGATAATGGGTTACGGTGAATATCATATTGGGAATGTTATAATTTCTATGTGGAAGGTCTCGGTCACAACTTATTTTCTGTGGGACAATTTTGTGATGCAAACCTAGAAGTTGCTTTTCGAGAGCATACCTGCTTCATTTGTAATTTGGAAGGGGTTGATTTAGTGAAAGGTACATGATGGCCGCTTCTCCCGTATGTCTTCTCTCCAAAGCATCGAAGACTAAGTCATGGTTATGGCATCGACGGTTAACTCATCTTAACTTTGACGCTATTAATCATTTGGCGAAAAACAAACTTGTTCGTGGTCTTCCTAAACTTTCATTTCACAAGGATCATTTGTGTTCCGCGTGTACAATGGGGAAAAGCACTAAGAAATCATACAAACCCAAGACGGAAGACACCAACCAAGAGAAACTTTATTTATTCCATATGGATCTTTGTGGGCCAATGCGTGTTGAAAGTCTTAGTGGCAAAAAGTACATCCTCGTAATTGTCGATGATTACTCTCGGTTTACATGGGTGAAATTTCTTACAACAAAAAATGAGGCACCTAAATTCATCATCGGATTTCTCAAGATGATTCAAGTGCGTCTCAACACTACTATCCGACGCATTCATACAGATAATGGAACCGAATTTGTAAATCAAATCTTACGTGATTATTATGAAGAAGTTGGCATATCTCATGAAACATCCGTTGCACGCACTCCACAACAAAACGGTGTCGTTGAAAGGCGAAATCGCACACTTATGGAAGTTGCTCGAACGATGTTAATTTACGCAAAGGCTCCATTATTTTTATGGGCAGGAGCAGTATCCACAGCAGTGTACACCCAAAACCGGTCGCTAATTCGTAAACGCCATGGTAAAACACCTTATGAGCTTCTCCATGGAAAAGTACCAGATTTATCATATCTTCATGTATTTGGTTCTCTTTGCTATCCAAATAATGATGGTGACAATTTGGGAAAACTTCAACCTAAGGCTGATATTGGTATTTTTATTGGTTACGCACCCGCAAAGAAGGCATACCGAATCTACAACCGTAAGTCTCGTAAGATCCTCAAAACTATGAATGTCGATTTTGATGAGCTGACAGCAATGGCTTCTGAGCAAAGCAGCTCTGAACCCGCACTTCATGAAATGGGACCTAGTAACATTAGTTTTGGTCTTGTCCCAAACAACCCTACTTCATCATCATTTACACTACCTTATAGGACTGAATGAGATACGTTGTTTCAACCGTTCTTTGATGAATTCTTTACTCCTCCAAGTATTGTTGCTCCAGAACCTGAGGTAATAGCTTCGGTAACCGAAGTTGTCGCTCCAGCAACCGTTGCACAATCAGATACGTCTACACCTACCACTGGTCAAGACATACCTTCAACGAGTAATTCACAACCAACTAACGAATCAACTACTCATGTCATACCTATTGATGATGAAGAGGATGATGATGATCACGATTTGGAATTAGCTCAAATGCGTGAACTTCCATTCTTTGGTGTACCTATTCCCAACTCTAATCAAGCTGGGTCGTCCACCTCAGAAGAAGCTCCTACTACAGTTTACTCCAATCCACGGATTCGTGAACATGACAACAAGTGGACAAAGGATCATCCTATGGATTCTATTATTGGTGACCCTAATCGGCCGGTATCCACACGAAGTCAGTTACAAGAAAATGCAATGTTTTGTCATTTTGATGCTTTTCTCACTGAAGTTGAACCTAAGACATGGCGAAAAGCTTTTACTCAATCCTGTTGGATAGAAGCTATGCAAGAAGAACTTAATGAATTTATACGTCTTGAAGTATGGGAACTTGTCCCATGCCCGGATCAAGTGCAGTTACTCACTCTGAATGGGTATACAAGGTGAAACTCGATGAGTTAGGCGGAATATTGAAGAACAAAGCTCAACTAGTAGCTCGTGGATACAATCAATTATTGGGCATCGACTTTATGGAATCCTTTGCACCTGTTGCCCGTTTGGAACCTATTAGACTATTCCTCACTTATGCAGCCCACATGAATATGATCGTCTATCAGATGGATGTGAAGACGACATTTCTTAATGGTGAAATCAAGGAAGAAGTCTATGTTCAACAGCCGGATGGTTTTGTGAATCCTAAACATCCTAATCATGTGTAAAAGCTTAAGAAGGCTCTCTATGGGTTGAAGCAAGCTCCACGCGCATGGTATGATCTATTGTCACAATTCCTCATTACGCAAGGCTTCGCTAACGGCAAGGTGGATCCCACGCTGTTCATTCAGAAACGAGGTAAAGATATAATTATGGTACAAATATATGTTGCTGATATTATATTTGCAGCCTCGACCCAAACCTTATCCGACGAGTTTGGGAAACTCATGTCTTCCAAGTTTAAGATGTCAATGATGGGCAAGGTATCGTTCTTCTTAGGTCTTCAGATATCTCAGAGTACCAGAGGCATCTTTATCAATCAATCCAAGTATGACCTTGAATCTCTTAAGAAATATAAGATGGAATCTTGTGACCCCGTGGATACTCCAATGGTGGAACGAACTAAGCTTGATGCAGATCCACACGGAGTTGCCATTGATCTGACACTTTATCGTGGAATGATCGGTACCCTTCTGTATATCACAGCTAGTCGACCCGATTTTCAGTTTGCTATATGTATGTGTGCTCGGTATCAAACTAGGCCTACTGAGTTACACTTAGCTACTGTTAAACGGATCTTTCGGTATCTTAAAGAAACCATTAATCGGGGACTTTGGTATTTGAAGGACTCCTCGATTGCACTAATGGCATATGCAGATGCGGATCACGCGGGTTGTCAAGATACAAGGCGTAGCACGAGTGGAACTTTGCAACTACTAGGAGATCGACTAATCAGTTGGGCATCGAAAAGGCTGAAAAGCGCTGCAATTTCAAGTACGGAAGCAGAATACATAGCTATGTCCGGTTGCTGTGCTCAAATTCTTAGGATGAGATCGTAATTAACCGACCATGGTCTAGGTTTCAACAAAATTCCGATGTATTGTGACAACAAGAGTGCAATTGCCTTATGCTGCAACAACGTTCAATTCTCCCGGTCGAAGCATATTGACATTTGCTACCACTTCATCAAGGAGCAAGTGGAAAATGGAGTAATCGAGCTTTACTTTGTCCGATCTGAGTATCAATTGGCGGATATTTTCACGAAGGCTTTAGATCGTGCTCGAATGGAATTTTTGGCCGACAAGCTAGGAATGAGAACCTTCTCGCCTGAGACTCTTAAGGAACTGGCAGATGAAGCGAAAGAATAGCGATAGTATACTATTCTCCGTATCCTTGGTGATCATCTGTATATATTGTTTATATTTTTATCCACAAAAGCAAAACAGAAAAATATAAAACCATATAAAAAACCATAAAAATTGAAAAATTCATAAAAATCCAAAAATATTTTTACTTTATTTTTCAAAGGCATGTCTTTTGGTACGATAATATTTACGGTCTTAGAAATGTTGATTAATATCGACACGACACCATAAATAGAGTTCATACAAAAGTTGTATATATTTCATAAAACATGCCCTCATGGCTTGTAGTTATTTCAGACTGCAACCCGGTTTTCACATTAAAGTCAAGTATTTCTTATGAAAACTTTGGCTTTCAACGGGAATTAATTTTCTCGGGCAAGGTTTACTTTAAAACCTTGTAAGGGATCAAGTTTACTCTATAACTTGGTCTAACACAAATATATGTACGCTTCAGTGCATTTATTTGTTAAAACAAGAGAAGTCTTGTTTTTATGAAGTTATCATCTCTACAACCATAGCTATCTACAATTGGTATCTACATACTCGACGATGCGACTACTCAACCGACGACTACAACTCTTTCAATACAACACGGGTCAACAATTGAGTGGGAGCAATTGTCAAGCATTCAGAATCTTCGATGCTGAAAGTGCCAAGCTCACTAATTGGTGTCAAGACAACCATACCAATCGTACACATGGTGTCAAGAGATGACTTCAGACATGACGAGGAGACCAACATATGCTGACAAGAATCATTTGATCTTATCATATGATGTTCTCATCAATCAGGTCCAACCTTATCAATTTTTTCTAATATGGTGAATATGTGATCATGTTACAAATCGGTATCATATCTCATACATTTGGTATCATGAAGATAAAACGGACTTGCATTTTTCTTCCTAAAACCTTTGTTAAAACTTCATTAAATCAATTGATATTAAAAACATCAATTGGGTTAATATTTTTAATATGGGGGAGAAAATGTGATTTAATATGGGAAATTATCAAAAATGGTTTGACTTAACGTGATGGCTCATTCCGACATGTGCGAAATGTTTTCGAATATCGTGGCATATGTTAAGGGGGAGCAAAACGGATTTGCACATCAAAAATGGATTTCATGGTGATTTATACTTACCCACAACCCATTTATTTCATGACGATGAAGATTGTGGTGACATAAGGATGGTAGGATAGGTTAAGTCCAATGATTCTTCTTAAACCGGAGGAATCTTCCAAAGGACATTCCATAGCTAGAAATAGTAGTCATTAGGAAAAATGGAGAAAAGATTGTGAATGTAGCTGAATGCCGACCAAGTACTTAAGTTAGCACTGGAACAATCACAACAAGGTGCTAGTTATGACGTATTGGTAAGCATTGAAGGGGTTGAAGAATGAAAAAGAATTGTAAAGATAAAGGGTGTAAAGAAAGAAGCCCTCCTTACAACTTTAGGCAGAAACCGGGTCAACACATATGCTATTGAGATCATTTTAATGATGCTCGATATTGAAGATAGACATCATGGACCCAGTGATGCAATGCACAACCCATTCTAGCTAACTCAGATATCTCTCAAAAGGTATTTGTTTTAATCACACGGAGACAACAAATTATCTATTGATTTATTCACTCCGAATAAATTGGTATTGAAATGGTGGCACTCCTCTCCAGCCTCCGATCACTAAAGTCCAAATGCACGATCGAGTCTAGAGCCATTTGAGATCATCAAATATCTCATTAGGACACACTTTCATAATTCCTTGCTTCTTCACACACTGTGAAAAGTAAGAAAGATATTAAGAGTCCTACGCAAAATCTTCATGATCTTGCCTGAACATCCGAGTAATACGAAACTATTTACAATGAAGATGGAAATCCTTCTTGAGCGAATATCAAAAAGCTCATGGTAGGTGACTTGTGCGATTCTTTATGAATCAAACTTGTGATAACTGGAAAGCAACAATGGTTTAATTCTTAGCTGAACTTAAACACGTTCCAGGTCTCTACGCAATATCTAACTGATCTTGCCAGAACACTCAGAGTTATACCTTAGTGTTCACAGTGATGAGTGGAAATCCTTCTAGTGTTAACCTTAAACAACACTTGGTAGGTAACTTGCAAGATTCAATATGAATCAAGCTCGTGACAACTGGAAAGCAACGATGGTGCGATTCTTTAATGAATCAAACTTGTTCCAGGAATCAGAATTGACGACTTCAATCATGCGGATAATTTTATCCAAATGATTCACTCTTTACGTTCGCAGTCAGCTTTGGACGGTCGAGTAAAGAGAACGGGTTTACCCGTGAAATCTTGTCAAGGAGATTTTTAATTAAATCTACCTGCCACAAGTACGATATTTTATATCGTCCAACGGTCTTCACCGACCGGAGCTAAAATGCTACCGAATTAGAATGAAATGTTCAAAGCCATTTCGTTTGTGTCTACTTATGTTGCGGCATTTGAAGACGGTGGCGTTGCGGAATCCGAGAAGAAGTCGTCCCCGCATGCTTATACTTTATGCACTTAATATTTCATCTAATTCTAGAAAGCCTAAAAGTCAAGTCTTCCGTTGTATCGAACTCTGAAACTTTCAAGAATTACGAAGGTATAAGTATGTGGGACATGGTGTCACGAAGAGGCGAAGATCACAAGTGAAGGATGCACGAGATCAAGGCAAGAGATTAATATTCAAGTTTGATATCTAATATCACATCAGCATGTTCACCAGAAAAGAAAGACGAAGACTACGAGCTCAAGACAAGCATACTATGCTATGTTTATTTTATTATTGTAACTAGGGTAACACCCTTGTTTGGAGTGACCTCCCTTAGGGGGAGATTGTTGGAAATACGTTTTTACGTATTTAGGAAGATTCGGTCACTCCGACAATCTGTTAAGTAGTAGCTCGTAGTCTAGATATCTTTATTAAACAAACAAAGCCAAGCCTAGCCTACAACATGTGTAGGCCGGCCCAATATTGTAAGCCCAAGCCCATCACAAGGCTTGGGTATATAAACCCTCTCCTTTGATGGAGAGGGTGGTGATTTCATTTTAATTTACACATAGTTCTTAAACTTTCTCTCTCTAGAAGTGTGAAATCATATATCTTTCTCTCTCTAAAACATAAGCAAGATTTACATATCCTACATTATTTCTAAAGTACCCAGTGTGGACCTTAGTGGAGATCAAGTAGCCAAACCTACAACCCTTCCTGATGAGACACATGCGTATTATAAATCATTATTTGATAAGATTGCCAAGGATGTTGATCATGTGAATGTGGTTAATAATAAGTTTAGAGAAACCAATGCCAAATTGACCACTGAGCTTGCGAGATATAAGGAACGGGAGAAAAGTTTTGAAATTCATCATGCTAAAATCAAAGAACTTGAACAAGCTCATGCTACATCGGTTTATCAAGAAAAATTCACCACTAAGAAATTAAATGCCTTACATTTATAAGCGAGTTGAATGATGAAATCACATCTCTTAATAAACAGCTTTTAAATGAACAATCTATTATTTTTGATCTAAAAGAAGAAAGAAAAAAAAGCTGAAACATGATTTCAAAATTCGGGAAGATGGGCTTCTTGAGGATTTTTCCAACGCTCAGGATAGGATCAGGGAATTAGAAAACCTTTTGGTAAAACGTGGCCAATCTATGAAGACGATAAACATGCCCGCACCAAAAGTGAATGAGATTAATTACACCCGTTACAAATTGGCTTTAGGTTGTACTCTTCCTCCCAATCCCAAATATCTTAAGCATGCTCAAACCACCCAATAAAGTTTATATAATGGTAATGTGTTACTTGATAAGCATGATCCTCCTAGTGTGCATGATTCTGAGGAAACTACTGAACTTGCTGTAGAGACTCGTTTAAGAATGAAAAATCTTAATAAAGAAGTCACACCCGTTTATTATCCGAAAGTTAATCTTCCAACAATTTTTGTTCAACTGAATTGCTTTTGATACTAAGTGAAGAATTGTCGGATGACCCTCCTAAACCGAGTGTTGCATGAAGGTATCTAAACGAGCTCAAAGATAATTTTGTAATTCTTAACCGTGTTGTTCATTCCAAAATTACTGGAGGAAACTTTACTTCACCCGTTCAGACTAAAGTTCAAAAAATTCTTCACAACAATATAAATCCGCTTATTAATCAAGTTGATGCTAGGATGAGCAATCTTGAAAACGATTTTCTAAAAGAACTAGCCAACTTTGTTGAAGACTTTAAATCTTTGGCGAAGGAGGCTGATGAATCTCTTGATAGAATTAAAGTTTTGGAAAGCGATCTTGCACGTCGCTCGAATGCAAGTGATAGTGGTGGTTGTTTTGATAGTAACCCTGTTGCGGTTAATATCTCTGTGTCGGATAATGAAACCCTCCAAAATGAGCTTGATCGTACGAAAGGGAAAATGGAGTCTTATGTCATCAAAAAGGACAACGAATTCACCGATCTATGGAATAAATATGTCAAAAAATGTGATGAATGCGAATATGACAAAATTTCGTACGATAAAGCTTACAGTGAAATGCAACTAACAATCGAACGGTTGCAAGCTCAGTTAGGAGGTGAATGTCGTGATAGTGAGCCTTCAACAAATGGTAATAAAAAAGAGTTCACGATTCTTCAACACCGATATGATTTTCTTCAGAAACATTGTCATTCTCTTGAACTTGCTTTGCAAAACAAGGTTGGAAAACTCCCAAATGATGGTGATTTGCAAGTAAAACTATCTAAATCATTTCGAGAATTGAATGAGAAGGGAATGGAAATTTCTGATTTGAAAGCTCAGTTGCAAGACAAAGACATCGCGATAGCTGAGTTTAAGAAACTTGTTGGAAATATGGGTGGAAAGACGATGGAACCTAAGGTTGTAAAATCAGTTGTTAGACAAGCCAATGCGTACAAAGTGCCACAGCCACTTGTCTTAGGAAAACCGCCTTCTCATGTATCTAGGTTACCTCCTAATACCCGATGTGCAACCAAGTGTTCCAAAACCAGCCATATCACCCTATGTTCCTCCATTCAGAAACCCACTTTTGCAAAACACAACTCTGTGAATGCACCTTGCACTAGTCCTAAGAGTACTCCCAAGCGTGTGACTCTTACGCCCACAAAGGAATCTAAAGGTTCAAATGACGTTGTTCAAACCAAAAACCTAGGGGATGGTAAGCCACAAGGGAACATTCAGAAAGAAAACCCCGTGTATTCAAAACCTAGTAAACCAACAACCGCTAGAGTTTAACACACTCCTAATGGTAATCAACCAAAACCTAGGATCCCTCACCAACAACCTAGGAATTGGCAACCACCAATGAGTAGTCGTGTTTCGAATACAGTGACTGAATGGCCAGCAAAACTTAGGTACACAAGGACTTTTGAGAGTCCATAATTCCCTGTATGGCCCACATGTAATAAGGGCATTCACAATGGAAACCATGCTCATTGCATTCTGCAATACCTATATGAGGTAAACGCTCGTGCCTTCGCACAGAGAAAGAATGCAGAATCCCATAAGACAACAAGGAGATTCACACCAGACACAAAGAAACGTAATGACAAGAAATCTTCAAGGCGGATCAATGCATGAATTAGTTTCTCTCCAAATAAGTCTTCCGTTGTGCACGAGAACACTAGTCCTAGATCTAGTCTTCAGTGGAAACCAACGGGTAGGATCTTCAAGGAAGTTGGTCTTAAGTGGATTCACATCGGGAAGAGTGATGAAACCTGCTCTAGCTCTAATGCGAGTGTTCAGAATGTAGAAAATGAATTTGTTACTCATAACACTAGTATTTGTGCAAACTCTTCTTCTGTCATTGAAAGTACTTCAGCGGATTCTGAACCCACTTCTTCATCATAGGTTTCCAACTCTGTACATTCGATATCACCTTCTTCTGCTGTACAAAAGTCTATTTTTGATTATTTCTAAAAAACTTGAAAAATTCAAAAAAATAATAAAATGTAAATATCCATAGAAAAATAAAATACAAAATTAAAAAATCTTTAAAAATACCAAAAATATTCTTCTCAACATGTCTTTCTGTTTTGATAATATGGACGTGCCTAGAAATGTCGCTCAATAACGACACGGGTGTGTACATAAAGGTTGAATGAGAGTTCAAATGTTTTCAAAACATGTCTTTTCTATTTTCTTCAAATGACTTATAATTACTTCAGATTGTGACTCGTGTCTCAAAGAAAGGAAAGTTTATCACGGATGACAGCTTATCCTTAACAACGAGAAAATAAAATTTTCTCGGTCATGAACTTTCGATAAAAACATGTTTTTAAGTTCATGTAAATGGCTCACAGTCATTTTTCAGACTGTGACCCGGACTTCAAACAAAAGAAAGTTTATCACCGATGATAACTTTTCCTCAACAACGAGAAATTAATTTTTCTCGGTCATGAGCTTTTATAAAAATATTCAAAATTTTGAAAGCTCATGAACAATGGCTTATAGTCACATGTCAGACTATAACTCGGCCTCCAAAGAAAGGAAAGTCTACGACTTATCCTCAACAACGGAAAATTAATTTTTCTAGGTCATGGGCTTACATTCAAACATTCAAAGTTTTATCATGAACACAAGGAAAATGTTCATTTATGTACATTTTTCCTCAACAACGGGAAATTCAGGTTTCTAGATTTTGAGCACAATTTTTGAAGATATTTTCAAATGTTTTATTCAAATTCTTTCAAAATTGTGTGCTCATATACTCCCCTATTTTAATTAGAATCTTTGTTCGAGGGGGAGTATAAAATTCTCATAACAAATAGTTCCTAATTTTCATGCTACATTATTCTCTCTATGTTTTATCACTAGTTTTCAAAAATTTCAATCACTTGCAATTTTTTAGGGGGAGAATAGTGATTAAAATGTGATCAAAATGTTTCATTTTTTGGATAAGATCTTTGATAAAAGTGCTTTCTCTTCCTAATATATGCAAAACCCTTTCCTTTTATGATGCAAATATGTAGGGGGAGCGTTTTGGTGTTATAGAAAACTTTCAAGGTGTAAACATTGATTTCATTAACACCTTGACTGTTTTTCAATTGGTTTTTCTAGTTACGATATCTATACCCTTCAACACATTTATTCACGACGGTATTGGTGTCAAAAGGTAGTTAGGTATTCGTCCTATGATCCAACTAGAACCGGAGGGATCTTCCCAGGGACAATCCATTTAGAACTTAGAAGTCCTTAGGAAAGATGGAGTAGTTGAGTATACGGGAAAATGCCGACTAATGGCTTAAGCAAGCACTGGAACAATCACAACTAGGTGCTAGTTATGACGTCATGGTAAGCATTGAAGGGGTTGAAGAATGAAAAAGAAATGTAAGGATAAAGGGAGTAAAGAAAGTAGCCTCCATACAACTTAGGCAGAAACCGGGTCAATACATCGATTACCAGAATCACTTTGATGATTTCTGATATTGAAGACAAAGCATCATAGACCCCTGATGCAATGCACAACCCTTTCCAGCCTACTCAAGCTTCTCTCAAAAGAAGTTTGTTTTATTTTCACGGAGTTCAACTCATTTCTATCAATTCTCTCACTCTGAGATAGTAGATATTGAAAAGGTGGCCGTCTGCTCCAGCCTTTGATCACCAAATAAACATGCACTTATAGAGTCTAGAGCCGACGAGATTAATCAAAAATCTCATTAGGACACTTATTCCATATATCAATTGTTGTTCATCTTTAGAACACAAGCGATTATTTACAGAGTCCCACACTCTATCCTTGTGATATTGCCAGGACACTCAGAGTGATACTCTTTAGTATTCACAGTGATGAATGGAAATTCTTCTAGTGTTAACATCAAACAACACTGCGGTAGGTCATATGTAAGATTCACTTGAATTGAGCATATGTTAACTGGAAAGCAACAGTGGTTTGATTCTTTCTTGATTCAAACTCGTTCCAGGTCTCGATGCAATATCTTTATGATCTTGTCAGAACATTCAAAGTAATACTCATTAGTATTTACATGACGAATGGAAATCCTTGCAGTGTCATCATCAAACAGCACTGTGATAGGTAACTTGTGAGATTCTATATGAATCAAACTTGTGTCAACTGGAAAGCAACAATGGTTTGATTCTTAATTAATTCAAATTTGTTCCATGAAATGAATTGACGACTTAATCAGCAGAATGGAACTGCATGATTCACTCTTTACTATGAATTATCTTTCGAGATATTCAAATATTGAGAACGGCTACCATTTCCAGAAACCCTGTCAAGGAAGTTCTTTGAACTTACCTAATCATAGGTACAATATTCGTACTGTATAATAGGACACCGGAGGAATGCAAACGGTGGTGTAACCTCAAGAGTCGTGATTCAGGACCACATACTCAAGTAAATGAAGAAAGCTCAAGAACATCTAAAGACAAAGAATTCCGCTACTCTGATCATCAAGGGAGATTGTTTACAAGCCTTTAAGACAAGGCAAAGTATGAGTATGTGGGGAAAGACATAAGAACACAAGTTGGCAAAGTTTAAAGATAAAGTCAAGGCAAAGATCAAAGATCCAAGATCACAACTCATGAAAGGAACTATGAAGGAACTCTCAAGACAATGAGCTTCAAAGTCTGCACCCACAAAGAAGTGAAGTCACATATTTCTTGACCACCACTTAGGGGGAGATTGTTAGCCGTATTTAAAGTGATGGTCAAAGAAGTGAAGTCACATATTATATGACCGCCCCTTAGGGGGAGATTGTTAGAAGTATTTAAAGTGATGGTCATATAATATACGGTTGCAAAGCTCGTGAAAAATGCTACTCAACGGTGTCGAGAGTTCTTAGTTTATGCTATGTATGTAATGGGAATTAGTCCCGAACACACAAATGGGGAAGACCTTCTATACATTACACTTGTATTATAAAAGGCCCCTAGCACCTCATTTGTGTGTGTGTGTGTTTTCCATTTTATTAGTTTGGTAGATAGAGAAACTCTCCTTAGTTTCTCTCACTAGGATTACACATACTTCCTCCTTGTTCTTCTTTCTTCTTCATCAATCTAATCTTTCTTCTTCTTGTTTTAATCCTTTGTTCTTCATCTTTATTTCTTGTTCTATTATTCGTGTTCATCATCACAAACCCACGTCACATCTAGATCTAGTCACGTCACATATAGATTTAGGTTTTTCGTGTTTGGATTTCGTGTGTAAAGGTCCTACAATTAATATTATCATGTGGGGCGAATGGGTGCATCCTAGTACATGTTTATCAGATTTACACGGTAACTGTGGTGCGTGCTCCACATCCATTACATGTGTAGATTTGAATCTGCAATATAACTCAAACTATACAGTGGTGGGTAAAGGGAAATAACAAGCAAAGGGTACTTTTATTCATATATAACATGGCTCTATTTATAGCCTTTACATGGACACAAAACATGTAAAACTAATCTTGCTACAAACCAGGGCACAGCCTACTGACCAACTCATCATGTACTCCATGAAATTCGATCAAACAATTTTACCAATTCAAATCAACTTAAACCATGCCATGCAACGTGAATACTTTACAAACTATTAATCCAACAATCACCCCTTAATCGTTTGTCCGCGTCATTCACAAACCGCAACACGAAATCACTTTCATCTTGAACCATCTCGACCTATCCCAGACCACTCGACTTTCATCGCGGTCATGTCTAAAGTCTTATCGGTTCAACCCGAATCAAATTCATCACACTTGTAACATGTCACATGGCATCCCGTTGGAGACGTTCATTATCATCTTGACTTTTCTCGGACTCACGACTTCTTCCCGGTCACGTCCAAGGCCATCTCGATATGAACTCCAACACCATAATGTCATACCGTGTTCTTTTCCACATCTCATCCTTTTTACGATCACCCTTGTTTAAGAGGCATCTCCACCGTCAAAGAAAAACAAGGCGACACTGCCTTCAACTGTTTTCTTTTACCCTTCTAAACGAGCCAAATCCAAAGCCACTTGCTTTGACGGATCTTTCCCGCCCGTTTCTCACGCAACAACGTCGGACTCCTCTTATCACGAACAATGGAATCAAAGATTACAAAATCTGTGATAAAAACATCACAACTCCCCTTTCTTTATCATGACTAACAACCCATGGGACACACCGACGTTCGCCCTTCACCCCCGACGTCTGAATTGGTCCTTCACCCGGTATAACGACTGACACGAACAATCTACCCGTTCGCCATTATCTTCTGTATAACAGTCTGATAAAGAAAAAACCCCGCAACCCCTAACTTTTTCTCTCAACATTGTTCCGTGAGCACTTTTCCACCGTCAAGAAGACAAAGACACACCCACCTTTACCGTCTTCATGTGCAAAACGACATGAGTCCAAAAGCTACCTGCTTTTTCAATCCCGACTCGTCCCGTCCGTTATTCCGTAACCTCGGTTAGTATCTCGCCATGAACAAACATAATAACAGATAATAAGCCACAACAACGACCCTTTTTCCCATCAAGAAGAACCCGCTTCATTGTTACGTCTGCCCCGTAGCAAAGAGCTACCCCGTTCTTGAAACCGACTCTCAAACCAGCGTTGATCAAACTCAGCTCTTGATACCAAATGTAGATTTGAATCTGCAATATAACTCAAACTATACAGTGGATAAAGGGTAATACCAAGCAAAGGGTACTTTTATTCATAGATAACATGGCTCTATTTATTGCCTTTACATGGATACAAAACATGTAAAACTAATCTTGCTACGAACTAGGGCACAACCTACTGACCAACTCATCATGTACTCCATGAAATTCGGTCAAACACTTTTACCAATTCAAACTAACTTAAACCATGCCATGCAACATGAATACTTTACAAACTATTAATCCAACAACATGGAGTTGATCCCTCCATTCAGACTATTTTAACTAGAGGCAACCCCTCTAATTGCATGACGAGGGCACCCCTCTATGTATTTATGCACGTTGATATCTTACATGACCTATATGGGCTTTTGGCATTTAAAACTTGTTTTCATGATAAACCAGTTATAAAACATGACTCCAGGTTTTCCAGGACTTACATTATTCCGTTGCACTTTCATGCTTTACTTATGTTTCAGTTATTCATATCATGTCATTATATCCGTTCACTGAGGCTCAACCGTATTTTCTTTCCATGTCCCATACGGTAGGTACCCAAGGTCAGACTTGATCATTTAAATGATGTGAATAGGATGGGAGCTACCTTATACTTCTTTTCCTTTTGCACTTCATTTACTTTATGCATGTTTTGTGCTTATGTTTGGGAATCGATGTTTGATTCCGGTTTTCCTTTTTGGTCATGTAGTTTTTAGGACATATTATCTTGCAAGCTTTGATGACACGCCATAATTATCATGTAATGGTCCACTTGTCAAAGTGGGGTGTTACAATTATGGTATCAGAGCCCAAGGTTTCGACCTGTAGGCTCTGAAACTTGACCTGTGACTAGTGGGTAGTCACCAGGATTTTCCTAAAACGACGTTTATTTCATTCCACGTCATGATATTTTTGAGTATTGGTGATCCTTACTCACGATGTTTTCATTGAAGTTTTGACTAGTATGGATTGAACCCCGGCCATCCATATTTAGTCCCATGTTGCTAACTTCTATACATGACATTTCTTTAAATTTTGACAAGTATGGATTGAACCATAATTGTCCATACCTAGTCACATGTCCTTTATTCGAATTTTGTGGATTGAACCATAGTTGTCCACACCAGTTAATGTTAAACCTCAGTTGATATTTTTTATGTTCTTTATGACAATCATGCTTTCATACTCTCATGTTGATATCGTTTTCATGCTGATTATGTTCATGCCTCTTTATATTGGTTATGTTTTCATCATGTTGATTTTGTTTTCACGATTTGACGTTGATGAATTTTATTTAATCCTATTTTCATGATATTTTTTGGTTGGTGTTCATTAATCATGCTTTCATGCTAGTCATTAGTCGATTTTTAATTATGATTTCGTGTTTCTCTATGGAATCAGAATTATGTCTACGTTGAGATAACAAGGCTATCATGTTGCTCGTTTCAGTTTGGTTTACTAACCGTTAATCAATCAGTTACCTTACTTTGATCATGTCAGATGGTCGACACCTGTATCGATCATCTCATGTGTATCCGTGTGTACTTCATGTACTGTATTTCATGTGTACTTCATGTACCGTATTCCAGGTGTACACCATGTTTTATTCCATGCGTACTACATGTACCATAATTCCATGTGTACTCTACGCACCGTATTCCAAGTGTATCCCACTCACCGTACTCCATGTGTATTGCTAACCATTTGGAGATTCTACAAGATGCTGGTGCTGCTCACAATTTGGAGATTTCATAAGGTGCTGATGTTGCTCATGATTTGGAGACTCTACAAGATGTTGATGGCGCTCACATATTTGGAGATCCTACAAGACGAAGACAAGGCGTTAGATCGAAACGACCGGACGAGAAATATACTTCACCCACCAGACACTACCATTATGTTCCATGTCTTTACTGTCTAAATTAAATGTCACACGTCACGCAGCTGTTCTTTCAGGCATAAGGGTGGGAACCGGCCACTCAGCAGAATACTTACATGAATCACGGTCATGATAATGATCGTCATGAAACTGACAGATAAGGCGATAGTGACCGATGCCATGACAGCAACCATTCTGGCAATAACAACAGAAACTCCAATAGAGGATGTGACTAAAAGTATAAAGGTCAGCAGTCCAATCGATCCGCCAATTCTGGTATTATGACCAAAATTTTCAACTTTATTCGTTTTCACATCTGAAGACACATGTCAATACATCGGTCAAGACACATGTCCCACGTATATATTCAGAAGACACACGTCAAGCCACCGATCAAGACACATGTCATACTAATATGTTCTCAAGGCACGAGTCAAAACACATAACTCACGCATAACTTCTTAACTAGGCATTAGTAATTCAGGGTACCCTCCAAGGGGTGTACCCATCCTGTTATGCTATGTATGAATCAGGCCACTAAAATTTCAGTACCATCTCTGGCGTATTGTTCATGTTTGGACACGCAGTGTTCGTTCTAAGTGACACGGGCGAAAGACAATCAGTGAGATCTGCCATGTTTACTTCATGTATTGACATGACACTTTCATTCCTAAATCACATACTACATATATCCATGTCCATAAAAGACGCCGTTTTATCACCCATGTATATAAAGACTTTCATTTCAGTTTAACGACAAGATCCTTTTTGCTAACGCATTTTTCCTTGGACATATGCGAGTTCAATATAATTCTGATTATGGACTGATTAGCAGCACGTCACGCCATGATTGATTGCCATTCATATCAGATCATATTCAGCGATATTCAGGCTCTTGAATTCATTCATCATGATTTTCTACCAGGAAAATTTGTACAAAATATTTTCTGCTTTACAAACACGTGCTTTATCATTCCGTGGCTACGAAGATCTCCTAACTACCATTTATGACGCGATTCTAAAGTTCCCTAAACCCATGATCCCGATTATTCTAAATTTTCTGGATGTATTCCAGAAGAACTTCCGGGTATATCTCCTATCCATGAGGTAGAGTTTAGCATCGAGCTTGTTTCAGGAGCAAAACCTGTATCTAAATCTCCTTACCACACGGCCCATTGAGTCAAAAGAGTTGAAGGATTTGCTGCAAGAGTTGCTGGAACAAAACTTTATTCGCCGAGTGTATCACCATGGGGTGCACCGGTTCTATTTATCAAGGAAGAAGGACGGTAGCATGAGATTATGTAACGACTATCGTAAATTGAACAAGATCTCCATTCTTCATCATTATACCTTTCACGTCTTGATAACATGTTTAATCAACTACTGGTGCTAAGCACTTTTCCAAGATCGAGTTACGATCAAGCTACCATCAGTTACGAGTGAAAGAGCAGGACATTTTCAAGACTGCTTTTCGCACATGTTATGGTCAATATGAATTAGTGGCCATGCCTTTTGGTCTCATGATTGCCCTAGTTGTAATTATGGACTTGATACATCGAATTTTCATGAATTCTTGGACAAGTTCGTTGTTACGTTCATTGATAACATTATGATCTTCTCTAAGCCTAGAGAAAAGCACGAAGACCAACTTCTCATTATGTTACAAATTCTACGACATAAGAAATTTCACACTAAACTTTTCAAGTACGAATTTTGGTCGATTACTTGACACTCTGAATCGCGTTTTTTTTCACGGTTAGTTTGTCATGACTAAGCTTACGCGTAAAGGTGAGAATCCTACACTAAGTTATGTGTTCCAGAGGATCCTACGCTAAGATAGGTCTAATTTACCGAGGCTCATAGTTTTTCAAAGTATATGCACCCATGTCCTACAAGGATGTATCATGATCTCCAACCACATTTTGGTGGAGCGGTGAAACAAGATACAGTTACGTTCATATCTGAATGCCTAACCTATCAGCAGGTTATGATAGAACGCCGACATGCTAGTAGATTATTTCAACCATTGGAATTTCCAATTTAAAATGGACAAGATCTTCATGGATTTTATTACCATACTACTATAGACTCAGAGGAGGCATGATGCGATCGGAGTTATTGCCGATCGTTGACAAGTCTGCACATTTCCTCCTTATCCGTAAGAATTATTCAGTCAACCAGTTGATAGAGATATTTCAACATGAGATCGTACGATTTCACGGTGTTCCATCAACAACCTTATCAAACAGAAATTTACGTTCACGTTCACGTTTACGTTTACGCTCACACTTAAGTCATACGATCGCGTTCAAGACTTTATTCGTGTTCATGTCATCGTTTCATTTCACGACTTGCTTTTCACATTCACGTCCATGACATTGTTCACGTTCATGATCTTATTTCTCTCATGATTTACGCTTCACGTTCGCGTTCACAATCTTGTTCGCGTTTATGTTCTCGGTTAATCTCACGATTCGCATTTCACGTCCTATTATGGGGAGGGTTGTAGGAACTTGGGAGACCAGACTCGAGTTTAGCACAACTTTTCATCCTCAGGCATACATTTCACGTCAGATTTTGCGTCTCATCTCGTATTATTAGGAGATACCTCCTCCGGTATCGCAAGTTCATGATATGTTTCACGTATCAAATTTACACGGTAACTGTGGTGTGTGCTCTACATGCGTTACATGGAGCTGATCCCTCCACTCAGACTATTATAATTAGAGGCAACCCTTCTAATTACATGACGAGGTCACCCCTCTATGTATTCATGCACGTTGATACCTTACACGACCTATATGGGCTTTTGGCATTTATAACACGTTTTCATGATAAAACATAAGGCTGTTCAGATATAAACCAGTTATAAAACATGACTCCAGGTTTTCTGGAACTTACATTATTCCGATGTACTTTCATGCTTACTTATGTTTCAGTTATTCATCTCATGTCATTATATCCGTTCACTGAGCGTATTGCTCAGCCGTATTTTCTTTCCATGTCCCATACCGCAGGTAACCAAGGTCACACTTGAGCATTTAAAGGACATGCATAGGATGGGAGCTACCTTATACTTCTTTTCCTTTTGCATTTCATTTACTTTATGCATGTTTTAGGCTTATGTTGGGGAACCGATGTTTGATTTCGGTTTTCCTTTTTGGTCATGTATGTTTTAGGACATATTATCTTGCATGCTTTGATAATACGCCATATTATTATGTAACGGTCCACTTGTCAAAGTGGTATGTTACAAGCTTTAAACCTAGCACTAGTATCACCCAACTCTTTCACAAAAGTGTCATTCCAGTATAATAACAGCTTACTTGCACTAGAGCCTGACACTAGTTTCCTAGGCTTCTGGTTTGTTACCTTTGCAAGCTTAGGTGTGACACCATCTGGTATCTCAACTATCACACACCTTTTGGTTGGGGTGTTGTATGCAGCTTGAATGTAAGTGAAGACTGTGGTTTTTTCGTGTTCTATGTAAACCTCAATCATCTTGTAACCAATTCTAACATACTCAGACATCTTCCTAACATCATCATCATTTCCTAATGCATATAAACCATTATCTAGTGTCATGTTAGGCTTAAGAAAGCTGTAGTACATTAAGGTTTTCTCACTAAAACCTATTTTCTTAACCACGTCATTCAATTCCAAGACTGAGAACTCATCAATGTCAATGCAGTCAAAGAAAGTGAAATCACCATTAACATATGACCTACCAAGCGATTCAGTGAAAAAACCAGCATAGTGAACTTTCAAAGAAAACAGAGCTTCTAGATTTTCTACAAAAACAAATAAAAAATAAAAAATTAACAATTAGGGTTTAATAAGGATTCTAAAAATTAGGGGTTTTCAGCTATCAACGATTTATTGTATAATCGTTATAAAAAACAAGATTATTAAAAGAATTGATAAAACATCTTACCGTATGCATGATAAAGATCAACATCTTCTTGTGATTCTCTCATTGACCACATTGCAATGGAAGCAACCATTGCGTTGATTGATTATGATTCGTAAAATATAATAGAGGTTTGTTAACTATGTGTGGGTAAAATGAAGAAGAATAAGTTGGGGGGAAAAGAGCCTAATAAATGAGGATGGAGAATGAAACGACGGGGGTGAGTTTTTCTGTAAAGGGTGTGTGGGTAAAATGAATGGACGAAAGTACCCTTGGCCACGCCAGGCTTAACAAAAAGAGATAACCCAATTTTGCAATAGGGATCAACGATGTGCACGAGTTTGAAACTAGGGAACAACAAAAAAAAAGATAGGAACTCAGTTAGGGATTTGCCCCAAACCACAGGACGAATGGTATCTTTTTTATAGTATTAAAAGGGAGATAAAGACCATTTGAATGTTACGATTTACGATTCAAACTTGCAATTGAGACATGCAAAATTTTGACGAGTTATCAAAAAATATATTATATATCCCGAGTGGACACGTAAACTAGCATCACAAAACAAAATAATTAAAATATATCATATTAAACAAAAGTAAACCCTAGAATCGTAATTAAAATATATAAAGTAATCTTTAAGCCTCCAATCAACTACAAGTTTCGAATTACTAATCGATAAAGTATTCCAACACCTTCTTCTCGCACTTGAACACTATTTCTTGAAAGGGGTAGAAGTTTGTGGTCTTTGAGGTTATATAATTGAAGGGAAATTTGTCCTCGAGGGTGGAGGAAGAATTAGAAATGGTTAAGAGGAGATTGGTGAGAAAAAGTGTATAAAAGACCACTTCTAAGGTGGGTAATGTTCCAGAAAATACAAGATATAAGCACATAGAAGCTTCCTACATGTTCCTATGCCTTCTTAGGTGCATTAAAAGTTTCCTTGGAAAAGTTGAAAAAGTGTTGCCTATGGCTGCTCAGGACTGATGGTGGTTGCTAAGGACAGAGGAGCCGTCGGCTGCTAATCTTCGCATGTGGTTGCTGAAGAGAAAGGAGTCGGCAGCTGCTATGGGCCGCCGTTGGCTTCTCATCCACTTTCGGACAAAATGATAAAAACCAGAGTTTTAGACCTTTCTCTTGCGCACGTGTGAGTGCTTGAACCAAGTTAATCGTATTTCGTATGCTCAAGTTATGGCCAAAACGGCGAAGGTGTATCGGGAACACAAAGCTTCCAACATCTTTGGTTTAACTTCTTTTCTTTCTCGTTTTTCGTCTTTAACATCTTGTTTTGAGTATCATGAGTAATGACTTTATGATCCTAATCTTTTCAAATAATCTCTATAAGACTTGTACTTATTGGGATTGTTTCATATATGCATAAATCTTCGTTTATTGATCGTTTTCACTTCTTTTCTTCACTTTCTTTAATCTTGCCTAAATAATAACATGAAATACAACTTTCCACATATATTAGCTAAAAATTTCGTTAATTTAACCAAATATCATGCATAATATACGGTTCCAAGAAAAAACCGTAACAAAAAAATAATTTTTTGATACGGTTACAAACCGCACCAAAAACTGTTTTGTTTTTTGATACGCTATTATTTGATGCGGTTCAAAAACCATACCAAAAGGCCTTAAAAACCGTACCTAAAAGTCAATTTTCTGTAGTATTGAAACAACAAAAGTCTTGGCATTTTAAACAAGTTTTGCAAAACGCCAAAGAATATCTATATCTATACTACTTTATAAAGTAATTGAGACCTTCTTAAAATAGCAAGACTGAAAATTCAGACTTTTTTTCCTACTAAATAAAACAAGTTGTTGATATATTCATCAATATTATATACTATAACCCTTTCTAAAAACTTTTTGTAACAAACTTTTGTAACAACCTACTTAAATAACATTTTTTCTTTTAAATTAAATTTATTATTTATTTATTTATTTATTATTTTTATAATCTTATTTCATCATATTTTCTAAAATTTTATACTCTTTAATTAAATATCCATTTTGATATATTTTTATTAACTACTATTTTTTTTTAAATTTGGAGGTTTTTTTCGATTTTTTACAACGTTAACAATACAAACTTAATGGATAAGAGATTAATATTTGTTAGCCTAAAAAATGATTATGAGTACTAATTGCCGCATTGCGTGAGTCCATGCTAGTATACTATAATATATAGATAAGTTTTGAAAATAGTGTAGATTTTTATAGTACATACACTATAACAAATTAGTTGACTTTTCAACATTTATTATGACACTTGTTCACATTTTAAAATGTATGAATTTGAAAAGTTCACTTTTTATTAGTGTTCTTGGTACGAACAAATTAAGTGTAACAAATAACTTCACACTTTCAAATGTGAAATTTTTTGATACTTCACACTTTTATATGTAAACTTTTTAATGCTTTACACTTTTATACTTTTATCTGTGAATTTTTTAATATTTTTCATTTTTTAATACTATGTTAATATTTTACAAATAAAATTTATACTTTTTAAAATGAAAAAAAAAAGTATGAATAAATCTTAAATTTGTTGCAGTGATACGAGCCAATAGATTATATACATCCTCAGCTATTTAGTTATCACTTCAAATCTACATTATTTTCTTTCGGGCAATATTCTCCTTCTTTTTCTTTAATACATGTTGAACCAGAGAGTTTGAGTCGCGCGGGTCAACAAATTTTGTTTAACTTTATATGAAAACGTGGCTTACAATGGATCGGTCTATGACACTAGTTGGACCGGAATTTAGAACTTTGGTTATTCATTAATCAGGTCATTGTCAACTACACGTAATGTCGACAGAGCCATTTGGAACTAATCATTGGGAATCTTTATTTAAAAAGCTTTGTTCAAAATTTTAATAAAATCCATTTTATACACACCGTGACCCCACCGATCCTTTACATACATATCTCGATCAATTTTTATTTATTAGTCTTTGCGTCTTGTATTTGTAGTTTATCGACAAAGAAATGCCTAGTTTAATAGAATAAATATATTTTTAGATTTTACTTTTTTTTACTTTTTATCTAATAATAATTTTATTTTTAACTAATTAATATACAACTTGTTTATTGTTTGTAATAATACTTTCAAATGCGGGTCACATATTAAACTTAATCTACATTATTTCCTGTTTCTGAAAATAAAATATCTATTTGAGACGCTCGAAAATAATATATTAGACTATAATTTCGAGACGGATGAAGTAATACATATAAAGAATACAAAGTTAACAGTTAAAGTTTGGAGTTTTTAGAGGACACCGATTTGCATATTTAAGCTTTCTGTTTTACAATCTAAAAACCCAAGGAACCCGATTGATAGAGATCGTCGTGGTGTTCGTGATCGGTTGACGGCTGCTTGCTTCGCTGAAAACATAGTGTACAACATTAAAAACACCCCATAAGTGATTTCAAATGAACCAAAACTGAAAATTTACTGATAAATTCCATCGTTTTTCATAAAAGGATATTGCGCGTGAAAAGTTGACATTTCCCATTTGTCAATTAGCAAATTGGTGATAAAACTTCTTGCGACTCTCTCATGGCTTATTTTGGTGCAATGGAGTATCTTGCGTGCCATCGAGGTATCAAGTCTTTCGACCTGAGTACGAATCATCTCACGAAGAGGATACCAACCCCATGCTAGCTATCCAATTTCTCATTAAAAGGGTTCAAATCATTGCGTTGAGATTCGAACCCGGCTATTAATTCTAAGAAAATCCCCACATAAGGAATTGCAAAAGTCGAGCTCTGACCCCCCACACATAAAAACTACTCCATAATCAAATGCATTCTTCCAACTGACATGGATTCCATTTGCCTCTCATCGCTTGTTGTAATGAGGTTATGGAGTTACATGCGGATTGATCGTAGGCCGATGCCTGATTTCACATCATGCTCAATTCTACAAAGACCCATTTGTGCCTAACGATGTGACCTATAAATAAAACATTATTTTACTGACTCAATATAAATGAAACGTTATCTTACTTGTGTCTTGTTGTACGTGTTACTTTAATACATTTTCATAGGTTTAATTACATCATCTAAAGAAAAAAGTTTATGAGCTGACAAAAAAGTAGTGCCAATTTGAGAATTAGAAACTATTAAAATCATGGTTGTTAAGATTCTGATCTTGATTTTAGGATGATCTTAATCTTAAAATCTTACGATTTTACGATATTTCAAAGCAAAAATAATCTATATCTTACATAAGATCTTTGCATGCTTAAGATCATATGATCCCGATTTTAACTATATGATATTATGATCTATTACGATCTAATATTACTTTTTTTCGAACGATAAATTAGAAACTACAAATTTACATGTTCTATTTATATAACACACCATTACTTTTAAATACTCCATATATACTCACAAATAAACAAAAAATATTAAAGAAAAAAGGGCCCATTATTATATAACTCACATTACTAAGTCGTTCATCATTCGCTTTTTTCGAGACACGACTCATCACGCGTGAGTTTTTTAGCCTCCGAAATAGGAATCCACACATGGGTTTTGAACTCACAAGGTGAGTTGTGTATTATCCTGTTTAGCCTTACAATATGTCTTAGAAAACAGCCTATATGATATAATGGTGATCGTTAGTATAATTTAGTTGAACGTTAGGCTAAAGGGAATAAGGAAACACAACTCATTGTCTACGTGGACGCCTCATCAACTTTCCCTCTTCTCACTTAACTCATTCGAACTTATTCTTCAATCTAAGGTGGTGTTTGTTTTTTCTGAAAATGTCTTAACAACCTCTTGATAAGGCCAACCTCTTAATCGGTTAGACATTTTTTTCGTTCAGATCATTTGTTTTTTTCTTTCATGCAGGCGCTGTCAGATGTCAAACGTCTTAATGGTTTAGACTTGAGAGAGTGTCTAAATGCCTCTTGTTAAGATTTAATATAAAAAAAAATCCATTCTCTATACTATATTATTTTCGAGCCTCCAACTAATCTTTGTTTTCTTCTCCATATTACGTTTGATCAGTTTTTTTTTTTACAAATCCCATGTTATAAGTTTGGTTATAAATACTTGTATATATTTTTGTTGATGGTTTATTTGTTTTAATCACAGCAATGTTATACATTCGTAGATATTTTACCATCTCTGTTGGCCATTGTCGTATTTTGTATTCATATGTAATTACGAGATGTTCATTATACATAGTCTGTCGGTATGTTTGACATTCTTAGGAGTTGGAGTAGATCGTTGAAGCGGGTTGCTCGAGCTGAATGCTGGAGCATGTAGCTTGAGCTTATTTTTCATGCTACTATAACTAACATGCCATTTATGAGCTTATTTTTTTAACAAGCTCCTTCAAGCTCTGTCAACCAAACGAGACTTATTTTTAATAGTATATTATTTTTACAAAATAATAAGCTCATGTTACGATAAACTCTGATAAACTTACGCGCTAAACATAGTCTGTGTCAATTGTTCATTTGGTTACGTAATACTAAAAGCTTTTAATCTATTTTTTGAACTTAATCTTATGACTCACATGTTTTCTTTATTATTTGATTGTGTTTATATTTTGTAAAATTGAAACTACATTTATAACATTCAGACAGTTTTTAAATAAAAAACAAACAGTCTTGTTATATTCAGATTCAAACATTTACGCTTCAGATTCAGACTCAGATTCAGACTCAGATTCAGATGTGCGGTTAAGATTCAAATTCAGAGCCTCTTAATAAAAAACACCACCTAAGTAACCTAAGTAACGACAAAAAAACTCACCTTTTGTTAAAATATCCACTTTTTATAAAATAAAATAAATAAATAAAATAATTACCCACTTTTATTAACTCACCATTAATGAGTCAGTTACCATCTCTCCTTTAGTTACGCGTGAGAATACTCTAATTCCGTTTAGCCATACATTTTGGATGCTATTATCATCTTTAATGTTGAAGTTATGCCAGTAAAAGTAAAAGTAAAAATTTTCAAAATGCATTTGATTTCAAATTTGTAATGGATGAACAAATGTTTTTCACTATGTTTAGAAATACCAAACAAAGTTATAATGTAAATAACCTTTTTTATGGAGTGATGTTTTTGCATACCTTTGACCAAAAGTGTGATGTATTGTAGGTGAATAGAACAAATATAAGATTGAAAATTTAACATTATCCATATAAATTGTGGCAATGTCCAAACCCTCAAAGTAAAGATATGTTTGGCATATAATTCGGAATCACGAACGGTATATATTTGATTAGAATGATGTATTTGATTGAAGATACTAATTCTATTACTTTACTTTTGTTTGGTATAAAATTATGGATATGACTATCACATTAATTAGGATCAATTAAAGTATTCAAATTTATTATTTTTTGAAACATGAATTCCCATATGCCGAGTGATTATACGCGTGTACAAACAATGTGCACATGGTTTTGCAGTTTTGCTTGATGCTATATATGGTTCTTTTCACTAAAATGGCATTGTCCTTGAAAAAGTTTTTATGATAAAAAGGCTATAAATTTTGATATTGTACAAAACATTAGTATTGCTTTAAATGATATTTTTATTTATGATAGTCCTCATTCTTAGCAATATTCTCATTTCTAAGTTAGTTTTATATTAGTACGCATTCAAATATAAGATTGAAAATTTAACAATATCCATATAAATTGTGGCAATGTCCAAACCCTCGAAGTAAAGATACGTTTGGTATATAATTCGAAATCACCATATAATTCGAAATCACCAATGCTATAAATTTGATTAGAATAATGTATTTGATTGAAGATACTAATTCTATTCCTTTTTTTTTGTTTTGTATAAAATTATGGATATAACTATCACATTAATAAGGATCAATTAAAGTATTCAAATTTATTACTTTTTGAAACATGAATTCCCATATACAGAGTGAATTATACGCGTGTACAAACAATGTGCACATGGTTTTGCAGTTTTGCTTGATGTTATATATGGTTCTTTTCACTAAAATGGCATCGTCCTTGAAAAAGTTTTCATGATAAAAAGGCTCTAAATTTAGATATTGAACAAAACATTAGTTTTGCTTTGAATGATATTTTTATTTATGATAGTCCTCATTCTTAGCAATATTCTCATTTCTAAGTTAGTTTTATATTGGTACACATACATATTTTGTCATAGTTAAGAAACAATGTTTTTCATTTTTCGTTAAGTGATTTGAAAAGTAGTTTTATAGACGTTATGAAATCAAATTTAGGTTTTCTTACAACAAGCAGAACGTGGTATCGAATTCTTCGACCAAAATTTAGGTTTTATTCTTGACGTGACTTGCATATGGACATTGTTATGTGGAAAAAATTTATGACAGTTGTACCAAATGATTTTGTTCTTGGATTCTGTCACTTTGTTTAGTTGAGCTAAGTGCAGTATCGTAATCAATGATGCTTTTAAAACTCTCGTTAAAACTTGTGTTTTACCAGTCTTATTTAACAATGTTTATTGTCTATATTTATCCTATACTTAATGTTTGTTGTCTATATTTATCCTATACTTAAGAAATACTAGCTCAAATAGTGTTCTTTATTTCAAATGAAAGACATTTCACAAGCGTTGATCATTTAAATACATTAAGCTTAATTGTTTAAATCCCACCATCACTATAACCAATCTTCATCATCTCCGTCACCGTCCCCGTTTCCATCTCCATCACCATCACCGTCTCTTTGTTTAGTTGGGCTACACAGAAATAAAAATACTTAGTCAAAACATAACAAAACAATATTTAATTTGAGGTGAATTTTTTAGCAGCGGTGGCTCAAGAGTAAGGCAAGTAAAGCTATAGCTTTAGACCCTAAAATTATTAAGGCCCTGAAATTTGTAAGACATTGTATATATATAACGTTAGTCACATGTTATGATTATTCAAGGCCCCTATTAATCGGCAAGTGCTAAATAATCAAAGTTTTGGGATTTTTAGTTTCGACGTTTCATTTTTAATCCTACGAATTGTACACAGTTAAACCTAAATATATTAAGTATATAAATTGAAACCCAGTGGCGCTTTACTTCTTAATTCCGGATATCCGAAATTTCTTTATGTATGTTTAAATTTTCGGATAACATGTATATATATCCGAATACCCAAAATTGAAACATGTAACATTTATGCGACACAAAAGAATTTTAATTAGTTACCCGAAATTTTGGATAAAAGTTTTATATATCCGAACACCGAAAAATAAGTATTTCTGTAAAACATCTATGTGATACAAAATTTTGGGACTAGTTTAATTATAAAACAGAAGGGGAATTTATACAAAAGAAAACACATTACTCCAAAAACATCCTTCCAGATTCCGTGAACTTCAAGAAACCTCCTAGGTCCGCCAGTGTGTTGGGATATAAACGGTATAGATTTATTTTTGAAACTAAAGTTTTTAAAGAAAATATATGAGAAATGCTACATCGATAATCAATTAAAATATTTAATCGAATTATAGTTATTAACTATTTCCGTAATACTTATGTTTTATATAGAATAATGTCAACAAGTTCAAAAATAGTTACTTTAGCATATTTAAGAGTCAAGTTAATAAAAGTTATCAGTGGTCGAGAGTGTCACCAAGACATAATACATATTGGCTGATTTACTAATTGAAAATAAGATATTATATTAATTTCATAACTTGAAAAGGTAATTTTTAATTATGTAAACGATTTTCGACAAATCACTTTTATAAAAAACCTTTAATTAAAGCATCGCTTTAGGCCTCCGAGAAGGTTAAGCCGCCCCTGTTTTTGAGTAAAGGTTACTTACATTGTGTTACATCTTCTCATGGTAAACAACCATGAAATAAGTTAAGCAAACATAAGAGCATTTTGAACATTCATAAACCCCACCATCACCGTTACCATCTTCATCTCCGTCTCCGTCACCATCTTCATCACCATCTCTGACACCATCCACGTCCCCATCGCCTTCTGCGTCACCATCTCCGTGGCCCTCGCCATCTTCTTTTCCTTCTTCTTCTGCAACTTCCTCTTCTGATTTATCTTCTTCCTCTACTTCATCTTCTTCGTTTTCAGCTTCTTCACCATGATCAGCCGGCACTGGCGGTGGGGGATACACAAAAACAAAATATTTATTCAAAACATAACTAAACAATACTTAATTTGATGTGAATTTTTTAGTAACGTGTTACTTACAAGGTGGTTATTCTGCTGATGGCTACGAGTCTGCCAAAAAGAATTAAAAGTCACTGGGTAGTGCGCACTGCCACTCTCCGTTGTCTAGTCGAAAACCCATGTTCCTTGTGGTGTGAGTGTGTGAGTAAAAAAGATTATATCAAAGTGTGTGTGAAAACAGAACAAAAAGTATCAACAAACGGAGGTTTTATATAGCCCCATTTAGGCCAAGCTTTGCTCTTACACCCTTTAAGTTATGTTTACTGTATTTAAACATGTGTTATTTAGTTGTAAATTACTGCTAGTAGTAATAAATTGCTACCTACATGTAGGGGTGTCATTTGGGTTATCCATTTGGATTTAAGCCTTATCAGATCGGGTTTTATGGTATTTTTAAAAAGAAAAAAAAACTTACTCGCAACCCGAACCTATAAAGAATCGGGTTATCGGATTTAAGTCTATCTTGTTATCGAGTTATCGAAAAAATGACATTCATTAATTATTAACTTACAATTAACTTATTGAAAAACTTACCTTCATTATCAAACAAAATAAATTCATTGCCGTTATGATTACTGAAATTTTAGGGGTGTTTGAGATCGCGTTTCAGATTTTACTTGCTTATTTCAGTTTGATATTGAAAATAAGTTGAAAAGAGTGTTTGGGTAAAAAAGAACAAAACAAGATTTAGTTGGGAAAATGTCATTGGAAGTGAAAAAGAAACACGACTAGGCAAAAAGATTGACAAAGGTATAAAAGAGATAGAACTAAAGGATTTGTTTTAACAATGCCTCTAAAGCGGAAAATAAAACAAATTATTTCTGCTTTAGCGGGTTTTCAGTATGTTTTTTATGAGACTGGTATATATTGATGAACACTAACATGATAGATGCTATCACAATTTGTAAAAACAACCTAGCTAATATTTGGTTACGAAAACAAATTAAAAGAGATATACTATCTAGATACAACATGTAACATAATAAGAAACGTATGTGCACCATTAACTTTCTAGCATTATACATTTTGATTTAATGTGATCTCGTGCCATTACCTTTGTACCTGTGTTTATGTAAAGTCCTTGTAGCATTGAACAAGTAGCTGTATAAAATAAGTTATACCAAAAAACTTTCTAGCATTATGTGCACCGTTAACTTTCTTGCATTATCCAATTTTTTAAATAAACGAAATACATAATAGGAAAGGTATGTGCATAATTAACTCCCTAGCATTATACGTTTTGATTTCATGTGATCTCGTACCTATAGCATTGAAAAAGCTAGTAGCAACATAGAATAAGTTACACCAAAATAGGGTGATCCAATTTCCTATGCAAACGAAATACATAGTACATAATAAGAAAGGCCATGTGCACCAATAACTTTCTGGTTTTATAGGTTCTGATTTCATGTTATGAGCTTATACCATGCATTAACTTTTTTATATCAACCTTTAAGACCAAGATGATGGCGATGAAACTCATCTATGTCACACATACACACAAAACTACATCAAACAGTTGCACAAATAAAATAATAAGTTATGTAGTCTTGATAACAAAACCTTCTCCAAATCTGGTTCCTCTAGTTATAGAAGGGTTGGAGGCCTTAACGCGCTGTGTTTCATCTGTGTTTCTTTACCATTACCATGAGTCTTATGTTTCCTCTTAACCTAAAATGTTTTAAGAATAATCGAAGGTGACAACATATTTTGCGACTCAAGATGTTCCTTTTACTTATGGTGTGTGTGTGTTAAGACTCAAGATGTTCCTTTTATTTTGCGACTCAAGATGTTCCTATCACTATTTGTAAAATCAACCTTGCTAGTATTTGGTTACGAAAACAAATTATATGAGATATAATATCTACAAGCAACATGTAACGTAATAGGAAAAGTATGTGCACCATTAAATTTCTAGCATTATACATTTTGATTTCATATGATCTCGTACCATTACCTTTGTACCTGTGTTTGTGTAAAATCCTTGTAGCATTGAACAAGTAGCTGTATAAAATAAGTTAACCAACAAACTTTCTAGCATTATGTGCACCCAGGGGCAGACCTAGAGCAGTACATTATCAGGTGCACATAATTTATTTACGAGTATCGAGGGTGTTGATTATGGGTAATCATGAGGTGGTTTCAAACAGTTTTTTATAGAACTAACAGTTCGGGAATAAGTTTTTTAAAACCAAATTTGGGAACCAAAAGTTTTGCTTTTTTTCAGGTTCTTGGTTTTTTGCTACTATGTTTTCTGTTTTTTCATTGAATGTCATATCTTCTACAAGTTTGAAATCTTTTTCACAAAAAATTATCGCTTGAATTTAGATATATATTATAAGAGTAATCTCATGAATGTTTGTGGGCTAAAATGTAAACATGAAATGGGAAATTTTTGAGATAATTTTAGTTGTTAGTTTAAATCATTTAAGGCACTTGTCACTAACAAGATGTATCATGAATTTGGATACCCGAAACCTGCGATGACCAATAACTGAACTTTATTAGTTGAAAAGTTCGTTTTCTCGGGTTCTAATCGAATTGATCTCCGGTTAAATGTGTGACTCAGTCGTTTTTGGTTAAGAAAAAGGAAGTTTGGATATCTATTTCTACTTAAAGGTAAGAGCGGAACGTAATAGAAATAAGCTAAAAACAAATAACTAATAATAAAGGAGCAAAACAAATAATAAAACGTAAATTAAAGAAAAACAATTAATAAAAATAAAACTAAAAGAAGAAATTAACTTGAGACTGAAAAATAAATTTAACCTAATGAAAAAGGAGAAAATAAAACTAACAGGGTACTTTAAAACTAAACGAGGTAAATGCTAAAGCGGACACTAAATAAAAGATAAAACTTAAACTTTTGGAAACAATACTAATACTAAAAATTGATGAAAAATTTAACTAAAAATACGTGACTTTCTAAATAAAAATCGGAACAACTTTCAGATAAAACTAAACTATTACGGAACAATACTAACTAATAAGCAAGCAGGCAAGCTAGTAGCTCAAGCTCCTAGGCTACTAGCTCAAAATTGGCGCCAAAGTTAGCAGGCTACCAAGCATGCATGTAAAATTCTATTTGATATTCGGAATACTTAATTTGGCTTATACGGAATGTTTACTTTTCGTTATACGGAATATTTATTTTCATGTCTTATTCGGAATGAGTATTTGTAAGCTTATCTGGGAAAATAAAACTCAAGCTAGCAAGCTGGCACCTCAATATTATTTCTTATACGGAATGTGACTACTACAGCTTATCTGGGTTTTGTAATTTGGGCTCCTTATCCGGAATGAGCTTTCTTCTTTCTTTATCCGGAATCTTTTTGTAACAACTATCCGGAATATGTAAAAATATGTTATCCGGAATTTAAGGGTTTATGAAAAACCCGGATAACAATAAAATGCAAATAAGCTAAGAACCAAAATTAAGCTAAAAACTAATAAGCACCTAACCAAAACTTTAACCAAATTAATTTTAAGAAAAACCAAATAAACCAAAATTTAAAAACGTTTAAAAACACTAAATAATAAAATATTTAAAATCAACTTTTTATAAAATAACTTTTTTTAAAAACACTTAATTAAAATTAAGAAAAGCACACAATAAGCTATAAAATCAATAAGCTAACACAATCAAACACATAAAAACATAACAAACATTCAAATAAGCATGACAATAAGCAAATAAGCATAAAGATTAAGCCAAACAAGAAAGGTAGAATGAGAGATTAATTAAAAACTTGATTAAAAATAAGATTCAACAACACAAATTTAAACTTACTTGAAATTAAAGGGCAAGAATTTAAAATGACAATTAAGTAAATGACAATAAGAAAGTGCAAGTAATTAAATGGAAGAACTATGCGTCAAATAGCCAACACCTCCTAATGTGTCATTAGGAGGGTATTTATAGGGAGATTAGGGAGGTTAGCATGTGTTGATTCTTTCTTCTTCTCCTCCTCGTCTTTTCTCTTCTAAATTCTTCGACTTTTTCGACTTTTTCTCGGGATAAATTGAACTTGTCTTATAATTTCTTCATTTATTAGACTTGAGTTCTTCGCTTCATTAAACTTCCGTCTTTAGAGTTTTTCTTCGATAAATCTTCAGAATAGGCATTGGACTTCCGTTCTTTTTGCACTCTTGATCTTTTGACTTCGTCTTTTGTCGTTTTCTTCGATAAAAGCCCGTGAAAGACCGTCTTTTCTTCCCTTTTCACACTTTGATCCTAAATCACAACAAAAACACAAACCACGCATAATTCCGACATTTACGACATAAAATACACGTTTTGGCTTGGTTATTATTGTAATTAAGCGGTAAAAGGATAAGTGTTTTCACACTTATTAAATTCCCTACACTTGACTATTGCAATGTCCTCATGTAATGCATTAATTACAAAGCAAGTTTTACATTTTCCATCATAATCAATCCACATTGGCCTTTATTAAATAGATAGAAAATTACAAAATATTTAAAGGACGAAAAACAAGTAACAAGATCAAAGACTTACCTTAGGGTTTTGGAATGTCATGAATGTTTATCACCCTCAAGTTTCACGTTCCCCATACCAAGCTTAAAAACGAGATCATTGTTATTATAAGTTATCAAACTAACACAAACTCATGTGGCTCAATTATTCACTTAGACCCCCTTATTCCTAGGTGTATCTCTTATATTTTGTTGTTGTCTTGAATGATCACGAGGATGCATTGTTGACTTATTTCGATAGTTATTTAGGTTGAAAATAAAGTAGGACGATTTAATCAATAGTTAGGTAGAGGGCAAAATCTTTTAAAACTGCTTCTCGGGACCTCATAAAGTTCATATATTGGCATAACCCGCTTCACGATTTGAGACCTTTCTCGGACCGATGTTTGGCATTGACTTCATACTTCAAATCTTGAGAGACGTTCATGAAATAATGGTCTTCTCTTCATAATAAGAATTTCTTCACTTGAACTTTTTGAGAGATTCTTCATATTTGGACCACGACTTCTTCATTTTTCTCCAATATTTATTTGGGATTTTGATATACAACGATCCGCCTCCTTTTAGGACTTGGATCTATTTATCCGCATACCTTGTTAGGGCCTTTTTGGATAGACTTATCCATGATCTTTAGGGGAGTATTTGCTTTTCGTCGTGTGTCTTGATCCTTCATATTGATTTTTGATAAATGATTCTTCACATCACTTGGGATCTTTAGCAACAAAATGTAGCCATCATGCCTTGTTAGGGCCTTTTCGGACTCACCAATCTTCACATCCCGGTTAAATAAGTTATGCCTTGGCTATGAACTCTAATTAATACCGAGCAACTTTTAAACGATCTTGGGCTAGAAGCTAAGTAACTTTTCAAATCGTACGACCTTATTTATGAGAATTAAATTTATTAACAAGCGATGGGATAAAAAGCTCATAATCAACTCACATAAATCATGAAGGATACCAAACTTATTATCAACTCTATCATCTCTCGTTCTCCACAATTTAAAATCTCAAGGAATGAGACTCGTGGATGCTTAGCCTATTAAATCAAAGTTTTGGGTTTTCAAGTCATCTATAGGATCTTGCAACTTCTTAGACTTTTTCAAGTTTAGAATTCGCATTTTAAAGTTCCCTTGATAAACGACTTTCTAGGATAAATTATAGGAACTTGCGAAAAGTTCTTGTTCTTAACCCGTAAGAGTTAAGACTTTCGCGTTTTAAAATTCCCTATATAAAAGCCTAGCAAAACTTGACTTAAACACGTTAAGGATACTAGCTAGAGTAAACTTAGATAAGTAAACTCGGGTTGAGTCAAAAGATTCACAACGTTTAAAAATTAAAACCACTTTATTAAAATTTATTATAACTATAACAAAGGAAAAACTACAAGGCCAAAATAGATCAAAAATTTTGAAAAATGTCGGAAAAATCAATTTTTCGGTTAAATGAGGACAAATACAAGGAAAAGCCCACTTAACTTCGATAGAAGTCTCCCCTACACTTATCATAAACATTGTCCTTAATGTTTAAGCATGTGGAAGTAAACTCCCCTACACTTAGGACATTGTGCATGTTGTTTAAATCTTGCTAAGGAAGAGACAACTAAAGTGATTCCTATTTTAATATTAAAGAATATAAAATAGTGAATCAAAAGAGTTTAGGATAGAACCGGGAAGACGGGTACACGGAATCACGGGTCGTCAAAAGTCATCAAGAATGGATCTTTGAAAGCTCGAATCCCTAGAAATGATAAGAAAGAAAGCAACTAACAATACTAAGGTCTCCCCCTACACTTATTATAAAAACAAAAAAAAAGGGATAGATACTCGGGTTGCCTCCTGAGAAGCGCTTGTTTTTGTTAACCAAGTCGTGAGCCTGACTCGACCTTGATTACAATGGTAAGAAGCTTGAAGAACATCCACCGGGATCAAATACATGGTTTTCGTCCATCAAATAGCACAAGCTTAAGGCAAACAAGGCAAGCCAAAGAAGAGTAGGAAAGGTTCCTTTAAGCATTTGTTGAGCACGGTGGTAGAGAGTGTGATGAAGTGCAAGCATATCTCCATTGTTTCCAAAAATATTTCGTTTTATTTCATCATATGGATACTGAGATGGCTTATAAATTGTAATACCAGGATCGAACACCTTTTCCTTTAGGGGAAAATAACACTCAGGCTCAGTAAACTTTGAAGAAGATCCGATCATAGATCTTACAATCTCATCCTCAGAAGGTGGATAAAGAGGTGTCAAGACATAGGTACTACGGATATCGGTGTCTTCCGGCTTCTTCTCCTTTGAAACGGGTTTCTTCATATCCGAAGGAGGATAAAGGCCAAAATCAAAGTCCAAAGGAGGAGAATCATTCTCATTGGGGAAGTAGGTATTGACAAAAGTAGCAAAGTCTTCCTCAAATGAGTATTCATCCAAAGTAGGATCAAGCATTGTTGGTGGAGGATCTTCATCAAAAGTAGGAACAAGGTCATCATGTGAAGAATCACTCGAAAGAGTATCAACATCATCAAAATCATCATATGTTGGCATGTCTATATACTCTGAAGTAAAATCATCAGAATCATCCATATCAGAACTAGAATCATCATCATAGTCATCATAAATTGGTGGAGACTCATGAATTGGTGGGGCATCCAAATTGGAGAGAGAATCATCCACATCATCTTGGAAAAGTGGATTATCATAGCAAGAATTGAAAAGAGGATTGTTGTAGACGACAAAATCATCAAGCTTTGTACTTTCACAAGTAGTTGTATCAAGCTCGTCTTGAACCACATTAATCATATTCGTCGATTCTCTTCCATGGGATTTGTTTGTGATCTTCCCCATTTTAAAAACTTGAGCATCATTCCCGACCCTTAAGATTAGCTCACCTTCGGGAACATCGACTAAGGCTTTTCCGGTTCTTAAGAATGGTCGTCCAAGTATTAATGGAATAAGAGGGTCCATTTCATAATCAACAACAAAATCGACCGGAAAAGTGAAGGTGAAACTTTAACAAACATATCTTCCGCAATACCAACGGGGTAAGCGAGAGTTCGATTTGCTAGCTCAAGAGTCATCTTTGTTGGTGTAAGATCGGCTAATGATAACTTTTCCAAACACTTAAAGGTATCAAATTAATACTTGCCCCGAGATCGGCTAAGGCAGTAAATTCTTCGGTTTGGTTAAAAGTACATGGGAGCACAAAACGATCGGGATCTCCAAGTTTCTCTAGAAGTTCTTTAAGAAGGACTGCAGAACAGTTTTCATTCAATCGAGTATTAACAAACTCGTCCATCTTTTCCTTCTTATTAAGCAATTCCTTAAACATCTTAACGAATGTTGGCATTTGGGCAAGAGCTTCAACAAGGCTAATGGTGATGGTCACTCCTAAAATATTCTTCAAAAAGTTTGACACTTGAATGTCATCCTTGGTGAGCAATTTGGACTTGTCTAGGCGAGAAGGATAAGGGATGTTGGGTTTAGGTGGTGTAGGTGTATAAGGTGAAGGTTGAGATATTGAAGGTTTAAAGGTGGAAGGTGGGGTTGGTGAAGGGTGTTTCTTGGGTACTTCTTCATTAAGAAGTGGAGAAGGTAATGGAGAACTAATACTAGGCATGGGAGTAGGAGGGATAAATGGTGGTGGAGGAGGTGTAGATGGAGTAACTGGAGGAGGGGTAGATGGTCCTAGTAAGGTAGCTCCACTGCGTGTAGTAATAGCACTCACATTCACTCTTGGGTTGGTGACGATATTTGAAGGAAGAGAGCCCGAAGTAGAGGGTTGAGTACTTGGGAGGAAACTAACCAGCATATTCTTCAAATCATTTGTTTGATTGCTAAATGAGGTTTTCATATCATGTCGAAGCTCGGTTCTAATATCATTCCCTTGATTAGTGATATCTCCTTTCAAGTTGATGATTTGGCTTTGAAGATTCTTAACTAGCTCTCCTTGGGTCCTCATAAAAGTTTCAACATCTTGATTAATGGGTGGTGCTTGTTGAGCGGGTGGGTGATAAGGATTAGAAGCTCGTGGTGGGTTAGGATTGCTTCTATTGTAGTTGTTGGGGTTGTGGTTTTGAGGAGAAAAACCGGGTGAAAGAAAGTTATTAGAATGGTAACTTAGCAAGTTACGATCACCTTGAGGTCGGGCTTGATAGCTTTCCGTTGAATAGTTACCATAAGCCGCATACACGTTTTCTGGATTGTCATGAGTAGAAGGACAATCAGTGTATGAATGAGAACCGCCGCAGATCTCACAAGAAAGTGCTACAACTTTAACTTGTTGTTGTTGATTTGTAACCAAGAGTTGGATACTTTTGTTCATTTCGGCCATCATGCGGGTGAATTCGGTCATCTCGTGTGTGATAAAGTAGAAGAAACATTGAATCTCAGGTTACTCCTTGAAGATGCGGATGAATCCCAATTTTTGTGATGAGTAGTCATGTTCTCGATAAGCTCTCTACACTCCTCGGGTCTTCTTTTCATAAATGTACCACCGGCGGCTGCATTAATCGTATCACGATCACGAAAAGTTAAACTATTGTAGAAAGTATCAATTAAGGTGACGGGGAGCATGTTGTGGCTTAGACATCGATCGATCAAAACATTATATCGTTCCCAAGCATCAAAAAGTGATTCATCATGTTCTTGTGTAAATCCACCGATTTGATTCTGAAGGCTCGTGACCATGGATGGTGGAAAGTAACGCGACAAAAAGCGTTGAGTCATCTCGTCCCAAGTATGAATTATATTCTTCGGAAGACGATCAAACCATTTTTCGGCATGGTGGGATAAGGTGTGTGGAAATATGTGAAGGTGAAGAAAATCTATGGTAACACCGGGAAACTTCATGCTTTCAGTTATGGTAATGAATTTGTCGAGGTGTTTGTTGGCATCATCGTCCGGTAATCCGCGAAATGGACAAGTATTTTGGACTTGTTGGATCATGTGATGCTTCAACGAAAACTCTGGAGCCGTGATTTGCATCGGCGCAATCGGTCCTCCGCGTCCATTCATCGTAGGTTGACACAGCTCCTCCATCGTTCGAAGGTCTGGTTGAGGGCCATTGTTGTTATTATTCATGTTGGGGTGAGGTGGATTATTATTGTTGTGCACACCAGCCATATCTAAATCTTCACGAGTCTCGGGCTCTGAATAAGATGAAGATCTAGTACGCATACATCTGCAAAAGAAAAAGATACCAAAGAAATAGAGAATATATATGTACTTGTAAAAAAAAAAATTTGGTGCAAAACTTTGAAAAAAAAAAGTTTTTTATAAGTTTTTTAATGTTTTTGTATTTTTGAAATTTTTTTAATTTTTATGATTTTTGAAAATTTTTGACACAATAAATAATGTTCACGAGTGAACGGATCCAAAATTCAACGCGTCTCTCACAGAAAACCGTTAATCTTCACGAAAAGAGCCGGCAGCGGCGCCATTTTAATAACTGAATTTTATTTGTTGAAAAGTTCGTTTTCTTGGTGTCTAATCGAATTGATCTCCGGTTAAATGTGTGACTAAATCGTTTTTGGTTAAGAAAAAGGAAGTTTGGATATCTATTTCTACTTAAAAGGTAAGAGCGGAACGTAATAAAAATAAGCTAAAAACAAATAACTAATAATAAAGGAGCAAAACAAATAATAAAACGTAAATTAAAGCAAAACAATTAATAAAAATAAAACTAAAAGAAGAAATTAACTTTCGACTGAAAAATAAAATTAACCTAATGAAAAAGGAGAAAATAAAACTAAGAGGGTACTTTAAAACTAAACGAGGTAAAAGCTAAAGCGGACACTAAATAAAAGATAAAACTTAAACTTTTGGAAAAAATACTAATACTAAAAATTGATAAAAAAAATTCAACTAAAATAACGTGACTTTCAGAATAAAAATCGGAACAACTTTCAGATAAAACTAAACTATTACGGAACAATACTAACTAATAAGCAAGCAGGCAAGATAGTAGCTCAAGCTCCCAGGCTACTAGCTCAAAATTGGCACCAAAGTTAGCAGGCTACCAAGCATGCATGTAAAATTTTATTTGATATCCGGAATACTTAATTTGGCTTATACGGAATGTTTACTTTTCGTTATACGGAATATTTACTTTCATGTCTTATTCGGAATGAGTATTTGTAAGCTTATCCGGGAAAATAAAACTCAAGCTAGCAAGCTGGCACCTCAATATTATTTCTTATACGGAATGTGACTACTACAGCTTATCCGGGTTTTGTGATTTGGGCTCCTTATCCGGAATGAGTTTTTTCATTCTTTATCCGGAATCTTTTTGTAACAACTATCCGGAATATGTAAAAATAAGTTATCCGGAATTTAAGGGTTTATGAAAAACTCGGATAACAATAAAATGCAAATAAGCTAAGAACCAAAATTAAGCTAAAAACTAATAAGCACCTAACCAAAACCTTAACCAAATTAATTTTAAGAAAAACTAAATAAACCAAAATTTAAAAACTTTTAAAAACACTAAATAATAAAAATATTTAAAATCAACTTTTTATAAAATAACTTTTTTTAAAAACACTTAATTAAAATTAAGAAAATCACACAATAAGCTATAAAATCAATAAGCTAACACAATAAAACACATAAAACATAACAAACAATCAAATAAGCATGACAATAAGCAAATAAGTATAAAGATTAAGCAAAACAAGAAATGTAGAATGAGGGATTAATTAAAAACTTGATTAAAAATAAGATTCAACAACACAAAATTAAACTTACTTGAAATTAAAGGGCATAATTTAAAATGACAATTAAGTAAATGACAATAAGAAAGTGCAAGTAATTAAATGGAAGAACTATGCGTCAAATAGCCAACACCTCCTAATGTGTCATTAGGAGGGTATTTATAGGGAGATTAGGGAGGTTAGCATGTGTTGATTCTTTCTTCTTCTTCTCGTCTTTCCGTCTTCTAAATTCTTCGACTTTTTCGACTTTGTCTCGGGATAAATTGAACTCGTCTTATAATTTCTTCATTTATTAGACTTGAGTTCTTCGACTTCATTAAACTTCCGTCTTTAGACTTTTTCTTCGATAAATCTTCAGAATAGGCCTTGCACTTCCGTTCTTTTTGCACTCTTGATCTTTTGACTTCGTCTTTTGTCTTTTTCTTCGATAAAAGCCCGCGAAAGACCGTGTTTTCTTCCCTTTCACATTTTGATCCTAAATCACAACAAAAACACAAACCACGCATAATTCTTACATTTACGACATAAAATACACGTTTTGGCATGGTTATTATTATAATTAAGCGGTAAAAGGATAATTGTTTTCACACTTATTAATGACAGATATACGAAATTCCGAATAAATTTTTGTATCTACGAGTACCCAAAATTTCGGACTAAGTATTTACGACATACAAAAATTAGGACCGGGTTCATTTGGAAAAAATCTTAGTTAAATTTATGTTATACCCATTATTTTATCTAAGTTTTTACATTTTAGATATCCAAAACTTATATTAGGAGACAAACATCCACCGGGTTCCCGTGAACCATCGGGAACACCCTTAGGTCCACCCCGGTGTGCACCATTAACTTTCTAGCATTATCCAATTTTCTAAGTAAACGAAGTACAAAATACATAATAGGAAAGGTATATGCACCATCAACTTTCTAGCATTATGCGTTTTGATTTCATGTGATCTCGTACCTATAACATTGAACAAGCTAGTAGCATCATGGAATAAGTTACATTAAAATATGGTAATCCAATTTCCTATGCAAATGAAATACATAGTACATAATAAGAAAGGTCATGTGCACCAATAAATTTATGGAATTATAGGTTCTGATTTCATGTCATGAGCTTGTACCATGCATTAACTTTTTTATATCAACCTTTAAGACCAAGATGATGGCGACAAAACTCATCAACGTCACATATACACACAAAACTACATCAAAAACTTGCACAAAAGAAAATAAGTTATGTAGTCTTGATAACAAAACCTTCTCTAAATCTGGTTCCTCTAGTTATGGAAGGGTTGGAGGACTTAACGCGTTGTGTTTCATCTGTATTTCTTTACCATTACCATGAGTCTTATGTTTCCCCTTAACCCAAAATGTTTTAAGAATAATCGAAGGTGAAAACATATTTTGCGACTCAAGATGTTCCTTGTACTTATGGTCTGTGTGTGTGTTAAGTCTCAATTGCATGTGAGTATTAAAAATATGGAATAAGTAAACCAAAATACGATGATCCATGTTCTATCCAAACCAGATGTAGAATCCTTAAAAGGAAAGTTCATCGTTAATCTACATGTGCATCAACTTTTTGTGTTTTTCATGCTTCAATTATTTGAGTTCATTACACTAAGTTTTTTACTCAAAAAAAATATACTCCCTTTGTTGTATCATTATAATCTGACACCGTCACCGTCTCCATCTCCGTCGCCGTCACCGTCACCATCTCTAACACCATCTCCGTCGCCATCACCGTCTGCGTCACCATCTCCATGGCCCTCGCCATATTCATTTACTTCTTCTTCCGCTGCTTCCTCTTCTGCTTCATTTTCTTCTTCTTCTTCATCTGCTTCATCTTCTTCGTTTTCAACTTCTTCACCATGATCAGTCAGAACTGGTGGTGGGGGTTACACAGAAACAAAATATTTATTCAAAACATAACTAAACAATAATTAATTTGATGTGAATTTTTGAGTAACGTGTTACTTGCAGGGTGGTTATTCTGCTGATGGCTACGAGTCTGCCAAAAAGAATTAAAAGTCATTAGGCAGTGTTCGCACTGCCACTCTCCGTTGTTTAGTCGGAAAACCATGTTCCTTGTGGTGTGAGTGTATGAGTAAAAAAGATTATATCAAAGTGTGTGTGAAAACAGAACAAAAAGTATCAACAAAGGGAGGCTTTATATAGCCTCATCTAGGTCAAGCTTTGCTCTTACACCCTTTAAGTTATTTTTAAGGTATTTAAACTTGTGTTATTTAGTTGTAAATTACTACTTGTAGTAATAAATTGGTACCTACATGTAGGGGTGTCATTTGGGCTATCAGATCAGATTTAAGCCTTATCAAATCGGGTTTTATCGGATTTTTGAAAAGAAAAAAAAACTTACTCGCAACCCGAACCTATAAAGAATTGGGTTATCAGATTCGGGTCTATCATGTTATCGAGTTATCGAAAAAATGGCATTTATTACTTATTAACTTACAAGTAACTTATTGAAAAAATGACATTCATTATCAAACAAAATAAATTCATTGCCGTTATGATTACTGGAATTTTAGGGGTGTTTGAGATTGCGTTTCAGATTTTACTTGCTTATTTAAGTTTGAAATTGAAAATAAGTTGAAAGAGTGTTTGGGTAAAAAAGAACAAAACAAGATTTAGTCGGGCAAATGTCATCGGAAGCAGAAAAAAAACACGACTAGGCAAAAAGATTGACAAAGGTATAAACGAGAGAGCTCTAAAGGAATTATTTTAACAATGCCTCTAAAGCGGTAAATAAAACAAATAATTTCAGCTTGTGCTCAATAGCGGCTTTTTAGTATGTTTTGTTTGAGATCGGTATATAATGATGAACATTAACATGATAGATGCTATCACAGTTCGTAAAAACAACCTAGCTAATACTACCTCCGTCCCAATATTATTGTCCACTATTCTATTTTGGGTTGTCCCAAAATTATTGTCCACTTCCAAAACTTCCAAAATTAGATTTATAATTTTGTTTGAGTTTACCATATTAGCCTCACTTGAGGTTATTATTACAAACAATAAAGAAGTATAAAATTAATTGGTTAAGGATAAAACCGTCATTCTGCAAAAAGTAAGAGAGAAAGGTGAAAAAGTGATGTTTTTCTAAAACTGTGTGTTTTTTGTCTGTGGACAATAATTTTGGGACGGAGGTAGTATTTGGTTACGAAAACAAATTAAAAGAGATATACTATCTAGAAACAGCATGTAACATAATAGGAAAGATATGTGCACTATTAACTTTCTAGCATTATATATTTTGATTTCATGTGATCTCGTACCATTACCTTTGTACCTGTGTGTGTGTGTGTAAAGTCCTTGTAGCATTGAAGAAATAGCTGTATAAAATAAGTTATACCAACAAACTTTCTAACATTATGTGCACCCAGGGGCACACTCAGAGCAGTACGTTATCAGGTGCACATAATTTTTTACGAGTATCGAGGGTGTTGAATATTGTTAATCATGAGGCCGTTTCAAACAGTTTTTGTATAGAACCAAAAGTTCGGCAATAAGTTTATTAAAACCAAATTTGGAACCAAAAGTTTTGCTTTTTTCTGGTTCTTGGTTTTTTGCTATTATGTTTTCTGTTTTTTATTGAATGTCATATCTTCTACTAGTTTGAAATCATTTTCACAAAAAATTATCGCGTGAATTTAGACATATATTGTCATAGTAATCTCATGAATATTTGTGGGCTAAAATGTAAACATAAAATGGGAAATTTTTGAGATAATTTTAGTTGTTAGTTTAAATTATTTATGGCACCTGTTAGTAACAAGATATATCATGAATTAGGATACCCGAAACTTGCGATGACAGATATCCGAAATTTTGAATAAATTTTTTTATCTACGAGTACCCAAATTTTCGGACTAAGAAGTATTTACGTAATACAAAAGTTAGGACCGGGTTCATTTGGAAAAATCTTAGTTAAATTTATGTTATACCCATTATTTTAGCTAACTTTTTATATTTTAGATATCTAAAACTTATATTAGGAGATAAACATCAACCGGGTTCCCGTGAACCCTCGGGAACACCCTTAGGTCCACCCCTGTGTGCACCATTAACTTTCTAGCATTATCCAATTTTCTAAGTAAACGAAATACAAAATACATAACAGGAAAGGTATGTGCACCATCAACTTTCTAGCATTATACGTTTTGATTTCTTATGATCTCGTACCTATAGCATTGAACAAGCTAGTAGCAGCATGGAATAAGTTACACCAAAATACGGTGATCCAATTCCGTATGCAAACGAAATACATAGTACATAATAAGAAAGGTCATGTGCACCAATAACTTTCTGGAATTATAGGTTCTGATTCCATGTCATGAGCTTCTACCATGCATTAACTTTTTTATATCAACCTTTAAGACCAAGATGATGTGATGAAACTCATCAATGTTACATATACACACAAAACTACATCAAACATTTGCACAAATAAAAAAAAATAAGTTATGTAGTCTTGATAACAAAACCTTCTCCAAATCTGGTTCCTCTAGTTATAGAAGGGTTGGAGGACTTAACGCTTTGTGTTTCATCTATGTTTCTTTACCATTACCATGAGTCTTATGTCTCCCCTTAACCCAAAATGTTTTATGAATAATTGAAGGTGACAAGATATTTTGCGACTCAAGATGTTCCTTGTACTTATGGTGTGTGTGGGTGTGTTAAGTGTACAATGATCCATGTTCTATCCAAACCAGATGTAGAATCCTTAAAAGGAAAGTTCATAATCAATCTACATGTGCATCAACTTTTGGTGTTTTTCATGCTTCAATTATTTGAGTTCATTACACTAAGTTTTTTGTTCAAAAAGTACTCCCTTTGTCGTATGATTTTAATCCGTCACCGTCTCCGTTGCCGTCACTGTCACCGTCACCGTCACCGTCACCGTCACTGTCACCATCTTCGTCACCATCTCTGACACCATCTCCATCGCCAACGCTGTCTGCATAACCATCTCCATGACCCTCGCCATATTCATTTACTTCTTCTTCCGCAGCTTCCTCTTCTGCTTCATCTTCTTCTTCTTCTTCTGCTTTATCTTCTTCGTTTTCAACTTCTTCACCATTATCACTTGGAACTGGCGATGGAGGCTATATAGAAACAAAAATTTTATTCAAAACATAACTAAACAATAATTAATTTGATGTGAATTTCTGAGTAATGTGTTACATACAGGGTGGTTATTCTGCTGATGGCTACGAGTCTACCAAAAAGAATTAAAAGTCATTGGGCAGTGTGCGCACTGCCACTCTCTGTTGTCTAGTTAAAAAACCATGTTCCTTGTGGTGTGAGTGTGTGTGAGTAAAAATGATTATATCAAAGTGTGTGTGAAAACAGAACAAAAAGTATCAACAAATGGAGGCTTTATATAGCCCCATCTAGGTCAAGCTTTGCTCTTACACCGTTTAAGTTATGTTTAAGGTATTTAAACTTGTGTTATTTAGTTGTAAATTACTTCTGGTAGTAATAAATTGCTACCTACATGTAGGGGTGTCATTTGGGTTATCGGATCGGATTTAATCCTTATCAAATCGGGTTTTATCGGATTTTTGAAAAGAAAAAAAAATTACTCGCAACCTGAACCTATAAATCGGGTTATCGGATTCGGGTCTATCATGTTATCGAAGTATCTAAAAAATGACATTCATTAATTATTAACTTACAAGTAATTTATTGAAACAATGACATTCATTATCAAACAAAATAAATTCATTGCCGTTATGATTACTGGAATTTTAGGGGTGTTTAAGATTGCGTTTCAGATTTACTTGCTTATTTCAATTTGAAATTGAAAATAAGTTGAAAAGAGTGTTTGGGTAAAAAGAACAAAACAAGATTTAGTCGGGCAAATGTCATCGGAAGCAAAAAATAGAAACACGACTAGGCAAAAATATTGAAAAAGGTATAAACGAGAGAACTAAAGGATTTGTTTTAACAATGCTTCTAAAGCGGTAAATAAAACAAATTATTTCGGCTTTTGCTCAATAGCGGTTTTTTGGTATGTTTTGTTTAAGATCGGTATATAATGATGAACATTAACATGATAGATGCTACCACAATTTGTAAAAACAACCTAGCTAATATTTGGTTACGAAAACAAATTAAAAGAGATATACTATCTAGAAACAACATGTAACGTAAAGGTATGTGCACCATTAACTTTCTAGCATTATATATTTTGATTTCATGTGATCTCGTATCATTACCTTTGTACCTGTGTGTGTGTGTAAAGTCCTTGTAGCATTGAACAAGTAGCTGTATAAAATAAGCTATACCAACAAACTTTCTAGCATTATGAGCACCATTAACTTTCTAGAATTATCCAATTTTTAAGTAAATGAAATACCAAATACATAATAGGAAAGGTATGTGCACCATTAACTTTCTAGCATTATACCTTTTGATTTCATGTGATCTCGTGCCTATAGCATTGAACAAGCTAGTAGCAGCATGTAAAAAACTACATCAAAATAGGGTGATCTAATTTCTATGCAAACGAAATACATAGTACATAATAAAAATGGTCATGTGCGCCAATAACCTTTTGGCATTATAGGTTCTGATTTCATGTCATGAGCTTGTACCATGCATTAACTTTTTCATTTCAACCTTTAATACCAAGATGATGGCGATGAAACCCATCAACGTCACATATACAGAAAAAACTACATCAAACACTTGCACAAATAAAAAAAATAAGTTATGTAGTCTTGATAACAAAACCTTTTCAAATATGGTTCCTCTAGTTATGGAAGGGTAAGGGTTGGAGGTTGTTTCATCTGTGATTCTTTACCATTACCATGAGTCTTCTGTTTCCCCTTAACCCAAAATGTTTTAAGAATAATCGAAGGTAACAACATATTTTGTGACTCAAGATGTTCCTCGTACTTTTGGTGTTTTTCATGTTTCAATTATTTGAGTACATTACACAAAGTTTTTGTTCAAAAATATACTCCCATTGTCGTATGATTATAATCCATTAACAAAAAACACAGTTTAATAAGAACTATTACTTCTATTTTTCTTTTTTTTTTATCTTTTACGTAATGAAAATTTTATACTTAACTAATTAATATACAATTCTTTACAAGTTGTAGTAATATCTTCAAGTAGGAGTAATATACTAAATTAATCTAAGTTTTTCCTTTATTTTTGTAAGTAAACATTAATTTTGAGACAGATGAAAAAGAAAATATGGAATATAATTATATGACGGAAGGAATATAATTTATTTGAAAGACAATCTTTACACTATAAATATATAACTACTTGTCTCACAAATGTTATCTACTATGATGTTCATATGAAAAAGGAAATGTTTTAACAGTATATGTTGATGACAAGCTAACCATGTGAAACTTTTGAACATAGATCTAAACCATTCATGTGTGTTTGCAATTTGTACGCCATGTTAATAGAGAAAGTCAAAATGTCAATAAGGCTTCATGTTTGGACTTTGGAACAAAGAGTGCGACATGATACGCCGCACATTCATTTTCAAGACTTTAAGTCATAAAATCATTTCTCACTTGTCTCGAAAGACCACTTACATCTTAAAACAAACAAACTAAAGCTCTCAATATCGTGATCTTACCTCAGATCATTTTGTGTTTGCAAGATCGAGATCATAAAATCGTATCGAGGTCGTAACATCCTATCACATTGTCATATTTTGTAAACAAGTGATGTATGGGGTGAAACTATTTTACATTTATATCCAACTTCAAATATAAATTCATATAATATACTCTTAAAAATGTCACACTTTAAATGAAACACTAAAGTAAAATTAGAAAAAACCCGTCAAGTTTCCTACAATAACGGTTTAGCGAAATTAGATTACATAACATATGAGTCTTAAATATCTCAAAACATACGAGTCATAATACCATAAGATTTATCATTTCGTGCATAAACGGATAACCATCATTGATCAATCTACTATATGAAGTTGTGCATCAACTTCATTTTTATCATGTAAATTATAATACGGTTCTTTAAATTCATCATCCCGACCTAGAATGACAATAGTGTATGTATATACTTGATATGAAAACCGTGGAGTACAGTATACCTTTTTTCTCTCTTATTAGGCCTAATGGGCTATTAATAATTAAGTAACGAAACTAATCTTGTAACCTCGGATCGACATGTGATCTTATGATCCTACACACGATATTACGATCCCACATGTGATCCTACACAGACGTGATCTTATATCGATCCTACATGATTTATATTGTGAACACGTAAGATCGTCCAATCTTACGTGCAAGATCGTGATCTTCAATACCTTGAAACAAATGCCCCCTAACTCTCTTTAGAAAAATGTGTGACCTTATATTCTAGTTTGAATATAAATAACATGTCTATAGAAGCCTAAAACGTCACTTGACATTCTTGCCAATAAATGTAAATTATCACATTGGCTTTTGAATGTTCTAACGTGACTCTAAAGCACTAAATGAAACATATTCTTTTGGCTTGTGCTCAATATCGTTATTTCGAAATGTTTTGTTTGAGATCAGTATATAATAATGAACATTAACATGATATATGCTATCACAATTTGTAAAAACAACGTTGCTAAAGTATTTAGTTACGAGAACAAAAGAGATACAATATATATCTAGAAACAACATGTATTATAGCGTCTCAAATTTGGTCTAACGTTAGGCTAAAGGGAATAAGGAAACACAACTCATCGTTTAGGTCGACGCCTCATCAGCTTTCTCTCTTCTCACTTAGCTCATTCGAACATATCCTTCAATCTTAGTAAGGACAAAAAAACTCACCATTTGTTAAAATATCCAGCTTTTACAAAATATAAAAAATAAAGAAAATAATTACCCATTTTTATTAGATCACCATTAATGGGTCAGTTACCATTATCTCCTTTAGTTACTCGTGAGAGTACTCTAATTCTGTTTAGCCATACAGTTTGGATGCTATTATCATCTATAATGTTGAAGTTATGTCAGTAAAAGTAAAAGTAAAATTTGTCAAAAAGCATTTGATTTCAAATTTGTATTGAATGAACAAATGTTTTTCACTATGTTTATAAATACCAACAAAGTTATAATGTATATATCCTTTTTTTTATGGAGTGTTGTTTTTGTAGACATTTGACCAAAAGTGTCATGTATTGTAAGTAAAAGAACACATATAAGATTGAAATTTTAACATTATCCATATAAATTGTGGCAATTCTCAATCCCTCAAAGTAAAGATACGTTTGGTACATAATTCGGAATCACCAACGGTATAAATTTGATTAGAATGATGTATTTGATTGAAGATACTAATTCTGTTACTTTACTTTAGTTTGGTATAAAATTATGGATATCACTATCACATTAATTAGTATCAATTAAAGTATTCAAATTTATTACTTTTTGAAACATGAATTCTCTTATACCGAGTGAATTATACGCGTGTAGAAACAATGTGCACATGGCTTTGCAGTTTTGCTTGATGCTATATATGGTTATTTTCACTAAAATGGCATCGTCCTTGAAAAAGTTTTCATAATAAAAAGGCCCCAAATTTGGATATTGAACTGTGATAACCCGTACCCGAGGTCATTATTTAATACTATTTTACGAATAATTTTGAATTTTTTATGAGCTTGAATGATATGACGGTTGGTGATTTAATTTAAAACTGATATTGGAAATCTTATTTTTACCTTTTTACTAATTGCGAGTGATGACGTATAGTCCCTAGTCAGGCTGGATAGTTCGACTCACGGGTACTACCCGCATCCATCAGGAATGGATTGGGTACTTATGCGATGTGCGCGCGCAGCCCAGGAGGTCCGGTAAGCCGTTGTCGCACATGAGGCTGATTACTTAGCCAGGTCTTTGTCGCAGCGCGACAGGATAAGACAGAATATAACCTATATGATAGTTATATTCGCCTAAGGAAAAGGGATAGACACTTACCTTAGTTAGATAATGAAGATCAAGCTATTTTGAGTGATTATCTCTTCCTTAGGCCGCAAGAACAGGGAGCCCAGCCTGGACTCTCTCGAGTATAAAAGGAACCTCACTGTTCCACAAAGGTACGATTCACACAATACCCTAAACACTTACATACTCAAACCGATTACTTACTCTCACGCTGGAGTCTAATCGTGGATCACAAACCCACGGTAAGCCTAACAGTGTCTGTTTAGTGCGCATGGTCCTTAAATAAGTTTCACTTGGTGCAAGAGCCGGAGTCCACAAGACCCCAAATTAAGACTAATTCGGGTCAAGCCCGGTCCATCCAACTTTTGTATCAACAAGTTGGCGCCATCCGTGGGACCCTATACTAAGCTCTATCTAAATGACGGAAAGTGGCACAAAGGAGGGCCGTCAAGGCTCCTCAACGGTGGATGGTCGTATCACATCTGCGAATGCTACTCCTGGAACTACCAGTGAGGCAAACACCCGGGATGTAAACAACCCACCAGTCATAAGAACATGCGGACTGTTCTCAATCCCCCTACCCGCTGTAGGAGAAGGAGGAACAAAGTGAGAGTCAACTCAATCTCCTCCTAATAAAAAAAAAAGAAGAATGCTTCAAGAAGATAACGAGGAAATCGTTGCCACGGAAGCACGCGTAATGGAGGAGTTCGTAGCCAGTAACCTACAAACCATCATCCCTTTGGTTGCTAAACACGAAATGAAAATAAAAGAAGCGAAGCGCGCGAAACGCGCTGTATCTTCCGAAAGCAACCTATCAAGATCGGATGACAACCTCCCAGGAGAATACGTGCGCGAAAACTACTCCTCGGATGACCAAAGTTTCTCGCAACCATGGAGAAGAGCCAGAAAGAACGCTTTTACAAGGCGCTTACAGTACTACATAGATACAAGAAAGCGTCTCATGCCATCAAACGTGAAAACTTATGATGGCACTACAGATCCAAGAGACCATTTAAAAGTCTTCGAATCCCAAGCAGGTATTGAGAAATGGCCAGAACCTGTATGATGTAACATGTTCAACTCCACGCTCGTAGGTAACATGCGGATATGGTTTGACAGACTTCCGCCTCGAACAATCAACGGATATGAAGTGTTGCGGAAAGCATTCAAAAGAAACTATGTGCAACAGAAAAGACATGATAGGAGCGCGGTGTCACTCGCCAGAGTCAAGCAAAATCAGGGCGAATACCTGGAGGACTTCCTGGAACGTTTCAAGAGCGAGTGCCTCCAGATAAAAGAGTGCCCAGAGATGTTGAAGGTATCTTGCTTCATGGCGGGTATACGAAACAATGATCTGATAAAAAAACTGAAAGAAAAAACTCCTAAAACCTTCGATGGAGTACTGAGGCGAGTAAGATCATTCATACAATGGGAATCAACTGCTTCAGAAGTGATACGAAACAGTTATGGACGCAGGTCGGTCAATGCGCCCAACGAATGGCTCGGCAAGCAGGACAGACCTAGAGGTCTTGATTACCTAGGAAGGAGAAGAGAGGGGCGAGCTAATAACTCCAGATTCACCCCCTCAAGATAACCCCAAGAGAAATCCTCGTACAGAAGGTGCGAATTTTCCAAAGCCAACACCAATGACCACCCCGGTCGAAAAGTGCACCGGTAATAGGTATTGCGAATACCATGATGAGAGGGGGCATGCTACGAACGAGTGTATTCAGCTGCAAAAACATATCGAATATATGGTAAAAGAAGGCAAGCTAAAGCACCTCGTTAAGGAAACCGCAAAAAAACGAAGGATGAAAAATCGCTAGCACAACTATTTACATGGTGGAATCATGGCAGTGAAGGACAAAGCAAAAGGTGAGCCAAAAATTCTCAAAAGGAAAAGACATCTCCTTCCCATCGCTTAACGCGAGGAATATTACAGAAGGCCCGCTAGTCATAGAAGTAAGCGTTGGTGAGCACAACATACATCGGATGTATGTGGATGGAGGTTCATCAGCAGAAATAATGTACGGGCACTGCTTTCTAAAGCTTAGCGCAGAAATAAAGAGCCAAATGATGCCTACGACTTCCCCGCTCATTGGATTTAGCGGAGAAGCGCTATGGCCCCTGAGCCAACTAAAGTTAGTAGTAAGAGTGGGAAATGATGAGCACTCGACGAAAGTCCCAATGAATTTCTTGATCATACGGTCGCCATCACAATATAACGGGATCACACGGTGACCAGCTATACTAGCAATGCTAGCGGTACCTTCTACGGCTTACGGCATGATGAAATTCCCAGTGGATGGAGGGGTCGTAACGATCTTCAACACGGCAGTAACACCCCCAGAATGCAACGCGATCACAGAACCGCCTAGGATCACGATGGAACCAAAGGTGAACTCACCACCAAACTTAAAGGTAGCAGTGCATCCGTAGTATCCGGATCAAGAGATAACGATCGAAGGGACATTATCTGACAAAGGAAATACAGACATGTGTCGCCTTTTGAAGGATAACCTAGACGTTCTTCGCATGGGAAACCAAAGATATGACAGGGGTACCAAGGTCGATAGCCGAACACAAGCTTCAAATCCGCGAAGGATACCCTCCGGTTAGGCAAAAGAAAAGAGGACAGGCCGTAGAGCGCAAAAAAGTAATACTGGACGAGGTAAAAAAGCTGGTAGACGCAGGAATCATGAGGGAAGTTTACTATCACAACTGGCTCGCTAACCCGGTAATGGTAAAGAAACATGATGGCAGCTGGCGCATGTGCATTGATTTCACATACCTCAATAAAGCTTGCCCTCAAGATTGCTATCCACTCCCAGAAAAAGATTAGAAGGTGGAATTGTTGTGCGGGTACCCCTTTAAATGATTCCTAGACGCATACAAGGGATACCATAAGATACAAATGGTAGAAGAAGATGAGGAAAAGACAACATTCCATACCAGCCAGGGCGTGTACTGTTACACAAAAATGCCGTTTGGACTAAAGAACGCAGGGCCACGTATCAACGACTGGTTGATAAGGCATTTGAAGGCCAAATAGGGCGAAATTTGGAGGTGTATGTCGATGATTTGGTAATAAAAAGTCATACGGAGAGCGAGCTTATTCGGGATATAGAGGAAACAATCTCTACACTCAGAAGGATAAACATGAAGTTAAATACAAAGAAGTGCACTTTTGGGGCGATAGAAGGCATGTTCCTAGGATACATGATTGACCCCAATGGAACCAAACCCTGTCCGGAAAAAACAGACGCGGTCATTCAACTCCAGAGCCCAAAAACGAAAAAGGAAGTGCAGTTGCTAAATGGGAAGCTTGCAGGACTGAACAGGTTCCTGTCCAAATCAGCAGAGAAGTCGCTCCCCTTGTTTAAAACGCTTAAAAAGTGCATCAAGAAAGGGGACTTTAATTGGACGAAGGAAGCAGAAAAGGCCTTCGAGGAATCAAAAGCGCATTTAGCTTTGCTCCCTATGTTAGTCGCGCCACGACCTAAAGAAGAGTTGATAATATATTTGTCCGCAACGCATGGAGCGATCAGCGCGGTGCTGATGACGGACAGGGAAAATGTGCAAACACCAGTGTACTTCATAAGTAGAGCGTTACAGAGCTCGGAGCTAAATTATACCCCAATGGAGAAATTGGTGCTCGCGCTAGTGTTTGAAGCGAAGAGGTTGCGCAGATATTTCCAAGCGCACCCAATAGTGGTGATAATGGATCAACCCATAAAGCAGGTGATCTCAAAACCAGAGGTCGCAGGCAGATTCCAAAAGTGGAGTGTTCTACTAGGGGAACACAATATTACCTACAGACCGCGCAATGCCGTGAAGGGACCAATTCTGGCAGATTTTATCATTGAAAACCAGAAGAAGGCGCTCGGGGGCTAGATCAAAAGGAAGAAGACCAAGCCCGGTGGATCTTGTTCAAAGATGGATCCTCTTGCACTGATGGATCAGGCGCGAGACTCATACTCACCAATCCAGAAGGAATGGAGTCAACATACGCATTACGTTTTGAATTCATAGCCACAAATAATGAGGCAGAGTATGAGGCGCTGATAGCAGGGCTAAGAATTGCAGCAAGAATGGGCGTGCGCAATCTCGAAGCGAATGTAGATTCTCGACTGGTAGCAAACCATATACTTGGAGATTATGAAGCAAAAGAAGATAATATGGTGCAGTACTTACAAAAAGCCAAAGCACTGATTGAGGGGTTCAATAGGTTCCAGATACGCCAAGTACCCAGGGGGAGAATAAGAAAGCAGTCGCACTTAGCAAGATAGCGTCCACCAGTTTTGCACACTTGTCAAAGCAGGTCCTAGTGGAGATCCTCAAGGATACATCAATAAAAGAGTAAGAGGTAACCGTGATAGTGGAGGAAGAAGGTCCTACATGGATAACACCAATTGTGGACTATTTAGCCAATGATTCCCTCCCGGATGACGAAGTCGAGGCACGATGAATACGGAGACGATCAAGGCAATTTGAAGTCAGAGACGGAATTCTCTACAAACGATCATTTCTTAGGCCATGGCTAAGATGCGTAGGGCCATGCCAAGCGCAGTACCTCATAAGCAAAATATACGAGGGGTCGTGCGGCATGCACGCAAGACCGAGGTCCGTGGTAGCAACAGCGTTGCGCATCGGATATTACTGGCCAACTATGCACACAGACGCGCGCACGCTCATCAACAAATGCAACGACTGCCAGGTGCACAGGCTGATACCGCGGCAGCCCCAGGAGGAAATGACGCCTATCACTTCCCCATGGCCATTTTTTAAGTGGGGAATAGATATAGCGGGACCTTTTCCCGTCGCGACAGGTGGTATTAAGTTACTCATAGTCGTGATGGATTACTTCACGAGATGGATTGAGGCAAAGGCAGTTGCAACAATCACGGGGAACCAGGTAAAAAGGTTCGTATGGGATAATATAGTATGTCGTTTCGGACTACCGGGTAAAATAGTTTCTGATAATGGAAAGAAATTCGCGGAAACCCCGTTTAAGTATTGGTGTGCGAAAAATGGAATACACCAGCGGTTTGCATTGGTGGCCCATCTGCAAACGAATGGACTGGTGGAGAGAGCAAACAGGAGTCTAGGGGAGGGTATAAAAGCGCGATTGGGGGAGCATAACAATAAGTGGGTCGATGAGTTATCACATGTCCTATGGGCACTTCGTACGACGATCAGAACAACCACGGGGGATACCCCTTTCGCCTTAACATATGGTACGGAGGCAGTCATTCCAGCGGAAGTTGGATTGCTAACACTTCGAACAACAGAGGTGGATATGGTCACAAATGACGAGGAATTACGATTAAACCTAGAAATAATCGAGGAGCGAAGAGAGTTGGCGGCAATACACGAAGCTAAGTCAAAGGCAAAAATGAAAGGTTACTATGATGCGAGGGTACGAAAAACCTCCTTCAGGCCGGGTGACTTTGTGTATCGTTCAAACGCAGCTAGTCGTACCAGGAATACAGGAAAACTTGGACCAAAATGGAAGGGACCCTACATAGTGACAGATGCACTTGGAAATGGCGTGTACCGGCTACGCGATATGGATGGTCGCGACCTACAAAGACCTTGGAACATATGCCATCTAAAGCAGTGCTACCTCTAATGGCGAACTCCTGAAGTGAATGTATTATTTTTCCTTTTATTTTATGTATTTAAAATCTTGCAAGTATTAATAGAACAGTCGTGGTCCCTAGCTAGTTCTATGGCGCATTCTGGAAAAATTCTTTATGTCATCCATACTTTTTTCTTATTATATATTGCCTACTGGCGCACACGTGCATAACGTTTCCAGGAGAAATAGGAGGAATGAGCCTACCCTACTAATTAGACTCGTCGAGTAAGTGGGATGCAACCCCTTCGACCATGGATCGTGTGTCCTTGTTAGGCCCCTTGCTATTAATGACGTCATAACAAGTTATGCAGCCAGTAAACTCTGAGACTGTTAAGACACACTTGTGCGCACCTAAAAATTTGTCAGCCTCACCTGACCGTCCTTATGGTAGTAGCGGTACACCGCACGTAATGAGCTTCTCAAACCCATATGGACCATTTATAAGTTTACATTAGCTTATTATGCGAAATTGCGCTATAAACATTAAACATACTTTTCATAACAAAAAAGTATAGTGTTTATTACAAAGGCAAACATTCATGGATAAAAAATACAAAATATTTACAAACCCCTAAGGCGATTGGAGAGCAAATGGGTCTCGGAGGAGGATCTCTTCAGTTTTAGAAAAGGTGGACAGTAAGCAGTAGTACGGTGATCCTTCAGACTTTTTTCCATCCGGTCCATAGGCGTGAATCCCTCTCCAGCAGTGGTAATGGCAACACAGGGATAAAAGGAGCAAGATGGGCCGCACCAACAGAAGGTGCCGCTTCTATGTTCAGCAGGGCTTTCTTGGCAGCAGCGCGGCTCTCCTGAGTTGTAAGCACCTCAGAGAGTGGAACTTCCTTCTCAATCTTGAAGGGATCAAGAGCGTCCCAGGGATAGGCAAAAATTGGTATGGTCACTTGCTCCAACGATGGTTTTAAGTGAAAGTCCGGTAGCACTTCTGTGCCCTCTGCCTTGTGGCGCGCTAAGGTGAGGCCTTCCATTACAACATCAAAGGGAACTTCATGATCCTTGTCCTCCAGGCCACAAGAGGGAAGTGGACATACGCTCATTTCTTTCAAGACTGTGGTAAGCTTGGCATCGGCCTTTGGATCATAAAAAGACACCTCCGATAGTTCTTTATTCAGTAAGTTCTCCTTGTGCGCTGTTACCAAACCTCTTGAAGTAAACAATAATTTTGAGACAACTAAAAAAGAAAAAACATGGAATATAATTATATGACGGAAGGAATTTATAATTTACTTGAAAGACAATCATTACACTATAAATCTATAACTACTTGTCTCACAAATGTTATCTACTATGATGTTCATATGAAAAAAGAAATATTTTAACAGTATATATTGATGGTAAGCTAACCATGTGAAACTTTTGAACATAGATCTAAATCATTCTGATGTGTTTGCTGATGTAGCAATTTGTACGCCATGTTGATAGAGAAAGTCGAAATGTCAATAAGGCTTCATGTTGGGACTTCAGAACAAAGAGTACGACATGATACGCCGGACATTCATTTGCTGGACTTTAAGTCATAAAATCCTTTCCTACTTGTCTCAAAAGACCACTTATATTGTAAAACAAACAAACCTACGCTGTCAAGAACGTGATCTTACCTAGGATCGTTTTTGTGTTTGCAAGATCGAGATCGTAAAATCGTATCGAGATCGTAAAATCCTATCAGGTTATCATATTTTGTAAACAAGTGATGTATGAGGTGAAACTGATTTACATTTATACCCAACTTCAAATATAAATTCATATAATATACTTTTAAAATGTCAAACTAAATGAAAAACTAAAGTAAAATTAGAAAAAAAATGTCAAGTTTCCTACAATAACGGTTTAGCGAAATAAGATTACATAACATATGAGTCTTAAATATCTCAAAACATACGAGTCATAATACCAAAATATTTATCATTTCGTACATAAACGGATAACCATCATTGATCAATCTACTATATGAAGTTGTGCATCAACTACATTTTTATCATGTAAATTAAAATACGGTTCTTTAAATTCATCATCTCGACCTCGAGTGACAATAGTGTATGTATATACTTGATATGAAACAACATGGAGTATAGTATACTTTTTTTCTCTCTTTATTAGGCCTAATGGGCTATTAATAATTAAGTAACGAACCTGATTTTGTCAACTCGGATCGACACGCGATCTTAGGATCTTACACACGATATTACGATCCCACATGCGATCTTACATAGATGTGATCCTATATCGATCCTACATGATTTATATTGTTAACACGTAAGATCTTCCAATCTTACGTGCAATATCGCGATCTTATCAACTTCGAAACAAACGCCCCTACCTCTCTTTAGAAAAGTGTGTGACCTTATATTCTAGTTTTAATATAAATAACATGTTTATAGAAGCCTAAAGCGTCACTGACATTCTTGCCAATAACTGTAAATTATCACATTGTCTTTTGAATGTTCTAACGTGACTCTAAAGCACTAAATAAAACATATTCTTTTGGATTGAGCTCAATATCGTTATTTCGCTATGTTTTATTTGAGATCGGTATATAATGATGAACATTAACATGATAGATGCTATCACAATTTGTAAAAACAACGTAGCTAAAGTATTTAGTTAGGAGAACAAAAGAGATACAATATATATATCTAGAAACAACATGTATCGTAGTGTCTCAAATTTAGTTGAACGTTAGGCTAAAGGGAATAAGGAAACACAACTCATCGTTTACGTCGACGCCTCATCAGCTTTCTCTCTTCTCACTTAACTCATTCGAACTTATCCGTCAATCTTTGTAAGGAAAAAAAAAACTCACCATTTGCTAAAATATCAACTTTTTATAAAATATAAAAAATAAATAAAATAATAACCCACTTTTATTAACTCATGAGTCAGTTACCATTCTCTTCTTTAGTTACTCGTAAGAATACTCTAATTCCGTTTAGCCATATAGTTTGGATGCTATTATCATCTTTAATGTTGAAGTTATGTCACTAAAAGTAAAAGTAAAAATTTTCAAAATGCATTTGATTTCAAATTTGTAATGGATGAACAAATGTGTTTCACTCTGTTTATAAATAACAAACAAAGTTATAATGTATATAACCTTTTTTATGGAGTGATGTTTTTGCAGACTTTTGACCAAAAGTGTGATGTATTGTAGGTGAACAGAACATATATAAGATTGAAAATTTAATATTCTCCATATAAATTGTGGCAATGTCCAAACCCTCAAAGCAAAGATGTTTGGTATATAATTCGGAATCACCAACGGTATAATTTGATTAGAATGATGTATTTGATTGAAGATACTAATTCTATTACTTTACTTTTGTTTGGTATAAAATTATAGATATGACTATCACATTAATTAGGATCAATTAAAGTATAAATTTATTATTTTTAAACAAGAATTCCCATATACCGAGTGAATTATACGAGTGTACAAACAATATGCACATGACTTTGTAGTTTTGCTTGATGCTATATATGGTTCTTTTCACTAAAATGGCATCATTTTTGAAAAAGTTTTCATAATAAAAAGGCCCTAAATTTGGATATTGAACAAAACATTAGTTTTGCTTTAAATAATATTTTTATTTATGATAGTCCTTATTCTTAGCAATATTCTCATTTCTAAGTTAGTTTTATATTGGTACGCATACATATTTTGTCACAGTTAAGAAAAACAATGTTTTTCATTTTTGGTTAAGTCATTTGAAAAATAATTTTATACACGTTATGCAATCGAATTTAGGTTTTCTTACCTCAATGAGAACGTGGTATCTCTATTTCTTCGAACAAAATTTAGGTTTTATTCTTGCCGTGACTTGCATTTGTGGATGATGTAAAGCCCACCATTCTTGATAATGATCTATCCAATGTTGTAAAACAAGGCTTAGGCGGGGCCTAGGCGCTAGGCGGTCATACTCCGCCTAGGCGGCGCCTAGGAGCTAGGCAGTCAAAAAGTCAAGAAAGTTAATAAAAAGTCAATATTTTTTTACAAAAAATTAAAGGTGCCCATATTTATTTTAACGTAACATCTTAAAATAAGAGATAAACGAAAGATTATAAACATAAAGTACTGGGTTTTTCGTATGAAAGTTGAACCAATTGAATTATATGTTCACGCTTGAAGTTTTTAAGCACTTAAATTGTTATGTTTTATTTGTCTATTTTGCAAGAACTTCAAATTATTTGGAATTAGAATTATTTTTTATGTTATACATATTATTTATAATATTTATATGCATAAAATTCAATCCGCCAAGATGAATTCCTCCTCGAAGGTCGTCGACTGCCTCACTAGCGCCTAACGATTTCTGCAACCTTGGATTTATCAACGTTTGAAAGTATGTTCATAGGATCAAAGCATGCAGCTCGAGCCATCATGATACCCGCTCGTAGTGGTAACATCATAACATTGGGAAGTGTGTGTGGAAGCATTGGAGGGATCATTTTCACACCCTTATTATTCAAGTTCGAAACATGCGATTGTTGTACTCACTAAGAACACTTCGGCCAAGCTAGGCCAATATGGGATTCGGGTTAAATGCTTATTGTTGAAGCAAATTTCTCCAGCTAGACTGCTACTAGCAAATTCACTTCGGTCACAATGATGGTGTGCAAGTCTCTTGGTCTCGAACCTAGAAACACAAGGTAGCACACGTTAGCCTCGTCCCAGGTTTGACCCCGAGACCAAGACCCGGTGTTAGAGTAAGTAACTGTCACGAAGCTGGTATCCGATGTGGAATACCAGAAGATATAGTTGTATTAATGGTGAGTACTTAATACAGAGTGTGTTTTGTGTGTGTTAAATGTGGAGGTATTTATACTACTTTGTAGTGTATACCTGGATGTGTGGTCACATCAGTAGAATAGGCACCAAGTCCTAGGTTACGCAAATCCCTGTAATCGATGGATTTGTTAACCCCAAGAGCGGCGGCGCTTCTCTTTACCCGTTGGGTAGACGAAGGTCCACTGGATAATGTTGTAGGTTGCTTTTACTTTTCCTTGGCCCTAGGCTTGGTCATTAAATGCTTCACTGTCAGTATATCGACCCTATTAAATGCTGGTAGGTTTCGGTACCGTTGCGGGGAAGTGTATGTGTCCGAAGGCATTGGCCGGAGACATACGCGAACATGTCCCCCCCAGTATCGTAGCGTTAGGGACAGCTAGCGGTATGATACTTTAAATGTGCTTCGCCCGAACAGTAACGGGTTTAATAAATGCGAGTCGCCCTTCTGACTTCGCATTAATTGGTTTTGTCGTCTGGGTTCCTGCATTGTCGGCCACCAAGAACTTTGGTTTTCGTTTCATCGTCCAGGATCTGCTTCCACGTGTCCCACTTTCTTTTCAACGGTGCAGATCGATTAGGGGAAATTGTGCCACGTCTCTTCAATGTTCCCTTTCTCCATATAAATAGTTGCCTCTTCTCATTTTTATCATACTTTCCTCTCTTCTGTTTCCGCCATTGTTGTTCTTCCTTCAAGATTTACCTTTTCAGCAGGTGTGCACTTCTTCTTATTCCCTCTTTTTGCTTCACATTTTTGTTATGTCTAGTGATGACTCCGAAGGCGAGACCTCCTTTCGTGATCCTAAGTGCGATATGCACATTAGGGTTTCTACCATGTCTGGTGATGACCTCAAGAAAGTTTGTAGGAAATATCTTATCCCGGACGAGCTTCGTCCTCGCTTGCCTGACCCTCTTCTTACCATGAATAACCTTCCGAACCGCTTTATTGGCATCTATGAGGATTATCTGAAACATGGAGGAATTCGTATTCCTTTTTCTACCTTCTTCCTATCCGTGATCCGTCATTTCCTCGTACATATTTCTCAACTGGTTCCTATGAGCGTCAACCGTGTTATTATGTTCGAGATTCGTTGTCGAAGTTTGAATATAGCCTGTACAGTGAATTTGTTTCGTGTTTTCTATAGACTAAGTAAGCAAGGACATTGGTTTTCATTTGAAAGTCGATGGCCTCAACGGTATGGTAAGTGTTTGACGGAAACTACCTCGAGTCTAAAGCTTTGGAAGCACAAATGGTTTCTCATTGACCGAAGGGCAATTCCTCACGCTATGCCTTGGAGAGATAGAGATACGGATGTTCGTGATGACTTCCCTACCACCTTTAATGCAAAACATGCACAGTTGCTTGCCGATAATCCTATTTTGCTTCGCTCTCCTCACAGACATTTGTTGTTCCTGGCTGGTTTATGGTTTTCTTACGAGAACCCTCCTTTCCATCGGATCGTAGTTGATCTTGATAAAAAGGGTATTTTGCATATATATTTTCCTTTACTTACCGCGGGCTCTTGTTGCTCGCTCTAACCACTATCTCCTTTTTATGCAGAGCTTACCATGGATGAGTTCATCAAGTTACCATCATTTGATAATGCCAAAGTGGGAAGGGACGAGAATGCAACTATGGCTACACCCACGCCGAGGGTTACGCAACCGCTACCGCTGAACACTCCTATTCCCAATTTGACTCCTCAGCAAGAAGCCGTTACTAAACCAGATCCGAAGATCTTAGCAGCCCGACTGCGTAACGAGGGGAAAAATACGGTGATAGTCACGAAGAAAAGACATGCTGGTGGTGAACCTTCCGGGCGTTGATCGAAGAAGAAGGCTGGTAAAGCGCAGGTCTCGTCCGACACTGAAGATACTGAAGTTCATTCAAGTCCACCTCTTAATCATTCTCATCCTTCGGGGTCCGATGGTGATCATAGTAAAACCAGTGGTAAGGAGACAAAGACCCCCCTCACATCAACTTGAGTGACCATTCATCTCCTTCTCATGATGATGTTCATGACGATGATGCTACAGGTGTGTTTTGGTTTCTCATGGCTCGGTTTGTCCCTAAATGTTGTATGTATATGTTTTTTATGTTGTTGTATACTCCCTTTGTCCATGAGACGTGCAGGGTCCTTCTCGCCGGTTTGTGGCCCCATGGTGTTTGAACGAGGATGTACGCATTGATTCCCATTACTCTTCCCGAGAGTTGTTGTTTCACCTGCCTGCCCCTACGGAACAAACTGCATTATCCTCCCTTTCGAATTATGACGTTTTGAGTCACGCCTATCAAACCCTTGGTCAAAGCACATTCACTGTGTCCGAATTGATGAAGAGGTATGAGGCTCTTAGCCGGGAACACTCCCGTTTGTCCGCAGCTCAGTAGGGACCCCAAGGGCATTTTGCCTCCGGAAAGACAATGCTTGATCAAATGGCCCTAGCACACAAGAAGCTTGAGGAAACTACAATGGCTGTCTTGCCCGGGAGCAGGAACACCTTGGTATTATCGAGAGGCTGGAGAAAGAGGTCGAGGACTCTGGAGCCATGATTGTTGCAAAGGATTGGAAGATTGCGGAACTGGAGCATCTCTTAGGTGCAAGTGCTCAAGATCACATTAAAGATTCCAACAGGATTAAAGAGCTCAAGTCCGGCAACAAACACTTGACTTCTCTTCTGATAACCTGAACATAGAGATGGCTAAATCTTGGAAGGAGGACTTCATGGCCTTATTTTCAGCAGAATATCCCTTCGTAGCCAAGGTATCAGCGGCCAACAAGCTTTCCGTCATTGATATCATGCAACTAGCTCCAGCAGAGAAACCCACTACTCTTGTGTCGGAGAATCCTCCTGTGACCGGAACTTCTGATACTACCAAGCTCTCGGCAAATAGCCCTAGTGGTGATGACCAACAGACAACGGTGAATGATGGGGGGTGCTCCATGAATTGAAGGCCCGGAATGTCGGTGCACTTTGTAATCTGTCATCTTTAAAACAATAGCTGTTTGTAATAAATTCTTATTGTAAAACCCGCATGCTTTTACCATGAATAGTACCCTTAAGATCGTACGTACTAGATTAAAACTTTCCTTTTATAGTATGATTACGTTCATGTGTTAGGATTTTACGTATTACGTACGTGTTAGAACACGATAAGTATTTATTACGCACGAACACGCAATAATTATTTAACAATAATTAATCACGAACATGTGATCATGAAATCATGAACGTAATTAAATCACGAACTAATACTAATTACGTATATATATTTATTACGAGCGTGAACAAATATATTAGGTCACGTTAAATATTTAACGAGAACACATAAAACGCGAACACAAATAAACACGAACGAACACTTAAATATCGAGACACGGAAAACGGTACGGGTACCCCATGTGGGGCCCCTTAACCGCGGCTACATCAAGGAGATGGGCCAAGCCCATCTCAAAATTTACTAAGAAGGGGTTAAGGTAACTTTTACTACTCATTTTCACTTTACAGGAAACCAAAACAAAAACCTAAAAAGATTTTTCTCCTTCTCCTTCTTGTCCTCTTGTGGCCGCCACATATAACACACCAAAGGGGGGTGTTCATTTGATTTTGATCTTGGTTTTTGTACGTGTGTTCGTGTGTGTTCATCCTCCTTAGATCCACGCATTCGGTATATTCTTTTAATCCTTTTTCTTTTTGATATGATCTAATAAAATTAATTAAGAACATGATGTTTTTAAAAACCTAATCAAAAACATAAATCAAACATGTAAATGGTTTTTGGGTAAATCAAAAAGGATGTTTTTAGGGGTGTTTGTTTGGCCGGCGCCTAAACCGAACCCCAAGGGGGTCTCGGTTTGGCTATTTAGACCACCACCGAGACCATTTGGTCCCGGTTTGGTGGTGTGGGTCCCACGGCAGCAGCAAACCAAAGGGAACCTCGAAGTGGTTCGGGGTATGGTGTCGATTTCAGGTCCGGTTCATGGTTTCTAGTCAAGATCCGGTTCATGGTTTATGTTAACATAATGTTTTTATAATCATAGGTTAAAATTAAATTAATAAATATGACATGATTAATTTAATAAAACATGACTTAGGTTATAATTTAATTATTAGAATCATGGAATTATTAACCTAAGTATTTATATTTTCTAGACTTTATAATTAATTAATTATTAAAAACCATAGTTATAATTAATTAATTAACATGACTTAGGTTATATTATTAATAAGTAATAATACATGTTTTAACCTAAGTATTTAACTTTATTTAATTAAAAACATGATATATTTAATTAAATACTTTTAACCTATAGTTTATTTAAATTACATGTAATAATTAATAAACTATACATTATATCATTATGACTTAGAACAATAATCAGAAAACACTTAAGCTTATATACTTAGCTTATTTAACCAGCTTATATCTAATTATGGAAACTTTCTATTTTTAGAAACTTATTTAATTAAGGCAGCTAATCTATTTATGGAAACTTTCTATTTTTAGAAACTTATTTAATTAAGGCAGCTGATCTATTTATGGAAACTTTCTATTTTTAGAAACTTATTTATTTTAAGCAGTAATTCTATTTTTTGAAACTTTCTATTTTTAGAAACTTTCTATTTTTGGAAACTTTCTATTTTTGGAAACTTTCTATTTTTGGTAACTTTCTATTTTTGGAAACTTTCTATTTTAGGAAACCTGCTATTTTTAGAAAGTTACTTATTATTACACAGTAAGTATAATACTACATGAAATACTAGAAATACTTAATTAGAATAGACAGAATATAAGATAAACATAGTTTAAGGCTTAAAACAGTAAAACATGATATGAACGTCTAAATAAGCTAAGACATGATATAAAACCAGTTACGTATTTAGTAATCAGATACTTATTCACGTATGTATTTATGTAGCATTAGTGATACCGAAGTAGGATTATCCTCAGTTCGTCTTCTTCGTTCACTGGACATAAGGTACGGATTCCCGTCCTTTCAGTATGGACATTCTTTCCTTATTAGGATTCCCCGTATGCAGCCAAATGTTTTCCCGTAGTATAAGTTTATATGTTTGACTTGCTTATGTTTAATTTAGAATACCTATAGCCATATACATGCATGACCAGTTTCACCTAGTTATGGAGGTACCATAACCATAACATTAGAGGCACTGATGTTATGACTTCACCATGGCGGAGTGATTGCTCGTGGCGTCCCTTCAGCTTTTGGCCATATTATTATATTTATCATGTGGGGCGTATGGGTGCATCCTAGTTACATGTTTTCAGCAGATTACTCAGTGTGAATGTGGTGTGTGCCTTGCATCCTTCACAAGGAGTTGATTCCTCCTATCCAAAACGAGTATATTAAATTAGAGGCAGCCCCTCTAATTTGCATGATGAGGTCACCCCTCCGAGTATTCATGCACGGTGGATTTTAATGACCTATATTGGCTGATGGTAGAACATGCTAAACAGTTTTTATAAGATAAACATAAGGCTTTTCAAACTATAAAACCAGTTTTACAAGACTTAACCAGGTTATTCGGGACTTAGTTTCTTCCGCAGTTATATGTTATATGCTTATCCTATTCATGCTTTATTGTACATCCGTGCACTGAGCGTATTGCTCAGCCGTTTTCCTTTTCTATGTTCCCAAAACGGCAGGTACTCAGGGACGCTCGTAGACTTTAAGAGTACGTGCATATGGACTGGACGCTTTCTAGCCTTTCCTTACTTTATGCATTATCTTTACTTTGATACACTTGCTATGGACATTGTTTAGTCCTTTCCTTACAGTACTTATGTTGTGTGTGATGAGCTTTACTTTTGGACTACCGATGTTTGATTCCGGTATTTTCCTTTTATGGTCATGTAATGTTTAGACATTTTTCCTTGTATGCTTTGATGACACGCCATAATTACGCGTGACATTCCATTATCAAAATGAGGTGTTACAATTATGGTATCAGAGCCAAGGCTTCGACCTGTAGGCTCTCAAAATATGACATGTGATTAGTGGGTAGTCACTATGGTCTTCCTAGAACTGACAGTCGTTTTCATGCATTCATCATTTTTATGCATACATATATATGTCATTTTCGCAGGTTTATGACTAAGTAATGGTTGGTATAGGACTAGCCCTATTTAGTCGCATGTGTTTTATCGAAACTTTTAAATTTGGGACCGACCCATAGGCGTCCCCTCGCCATGTCTTTTATTTTGGGTGAACTGACCATAGGCGTTCACTCTCAAGCATACAAAGGTTTTCATAAAATTGCATCATGCATTCATACACAAAATTTTCTTGCATAAAATTTTTCTCTTGAAATTTTGGTATAAATTTTTTTCATGGATATATATTTTATGTTTTGATCTGTTTAATCATATGTTTTATGTTATACTGTCAGATGGTTCTCACACGCGAACAGGAACGACTCAATGCTGCAATCCAAGCTGCAATGCAAGCTTTGCTTCCTCAACTGAGGAACGACATCAGGGCTGAGGTTCAAGCTGCCAACAATCAGCAGCATAATCAGGCACCTCCTCCTCCTCCTCCAGTGACATTAGCAGTATGACTGGAGAGATTCAACAAGCTCCGTCCTCGAGCTTTTGAGAAGACAGATAGCCCTAGTGATGCTGAAAGCTGGTTGGCTCACATCGAGAAGATTTTCAATGCTATGGGTTGTGACCCCGCGTACAAGGCGAGGTTGGCATGCTATCGGTTCGAAGGCGATGTATAAATTGGTGGTTAGCGTTGATGCAGTCTGAGGGAGGTAACGAGTGGGTTGCTGGTTTGACTTGGGCTCAGTTCAAGGACAGGGTGATGGAGCATTTCTTTCCCAAGGCTGAGCAAGACAAGCTCAAGAGGGAGTACCATGGGATCCGACAAAGAGATGGGGAGAATAGCAACGAGTTTATGCAGCGCTTTCTTCGCTTAGCTGGGTTCCTTGGTGCAGCAGCAAGTACTCCTGAAGAGCAGGCACACCACTTTAGGTGGGCTCTTCGAACATCGGTCGCAAACAATCTGGTGTGTGCTACGTTCAACACTATAGCACAAGTGGCCGATGCAACACGTAAGCTGGAGATGCTGCAGGAGAGAGATGAGTTCGAGGAAGCTGAGAGACCTGACAAGAGGCAGAAAACTGGGGACCGGTCTCAGCCGGCTACTCAGCAGCAGCCTCATCAGCCCAAGGGAAATGGTCAGACTAACGACCGTTTCTGCTACGGATAGGCGTGGCAGTAATGATAATTACCGTCACAATGTTGGACACTCCAACAGCAGCAGGTCCTAATACTTACGCATTTTCTTATGATTTCATGTATAACTCATATTCTAACACTTTAGCAAAACTTCTACCAGGAACCATGTAAATGGTAGGGACCAGAACCAGAGAGGTTCACAACCTAGCCGTCCAGCTATCACTGGTATTCAATCTTACGATTATCCGCATTGTCCTTTGTACCCTATTATCATGTCTTATGTAAAATGTTTTATCAGGTTCCCAGCCAGCCAGAGCACCTGCTGGAGGATATACTCATCCTCTTTGCTCTACTTGCCACCGTAGGCACCCAGGGCCATGTCGTCGTAACACGGACGCATGCTTCAAGTGTGGTCTTCCTGGCCATATCATGAAGGATTGTCGTAAGGGCGAGATGGAGGGTACATCGGGACATGCTGATTCCAAGCCGCCTCCTACCACCGGGCGTGTCTACACGACATCTTGAGACCAGGCCAACAAGTCTACAGGTACCATCACTGGAATCTTGTATATGTATAGTCAAGTTGCGTGTGTTCTTTTCGACACGGGTGCTACTAACTCGGTCATTTCTACTGCTTATGCTAAGAACATTAGGATGCTACCCATGCCACTAGAGAATAGGTTTACTATTTCCACACCTTTGAGGGACTCTTTATTAATCACCCATGTATACAAGAGTCTTCCCCTAGAATTTGACGATAAGGTTCGACCTGTTGACGCACTTCCGCTGGACATGAATGACTTCGACATGATTTTTGGGCATGGATTGGCTAGCCAAGCATCATGCTACCATAGACTGCCATTCATATCGAGTTATCTTCGGTGATGTTAATGCACCAGAGTACATTCATAACGGGTTCGTACCCGGACGGTGTGTACAAATCATATCTACCCTACAAGCGCGTGCACTACTGTCACATGGTTGCGAGGGTTATCTAGCTACGGTTCACGACATGGATGCTGAAACTCCATCAATTCAGGATCAACCAATAGTGTCAGAATTCCAAGATGTATTCCCAGAAGAACTTTCGGGCATACCACCTGCACAAGAAGTGGAATTCAATATCGAGCTTATTCCAGGAGCTGAACCAATCTCCAAGGCTCCTTATTGTATGGCTCCCATAGAGCTGAAGGAGCTTAAGGATCAACTGCAAGAACTTCTTGAACGAGGTTTCATTCGACCGAGCGCATCTCCATGGGGCGCACCGGTTCTATTTGTTAAGAAGAAGGACGGCAGTATGCGTCTTTGCATAGACTATCGCGAGCTCAACAAGATTACTATCTGGAATAGGTATCCACTGCCGCGTATAGAAGATCTGTTTGACCAACTCCAAGGGGACAAACACTTCTCCAAGATTGATCTTAGGTCAGGCTACCATCAGCTACGGGTCAAGGAGCAGGACATCGCCAAGACTGCTTTTCGTACCCGCTATGGCCACTACGAGTTTGTAGTTATGCCATTCGGCCTGACAAATGCCCCAGCAGTGTTCATGGATTTGATGAACAGAATCTTCCATGAATTTCTGGAGAAGTTCGTCATTTTCTTCATCGATGACATCCTAATTTTCTCAAAGTCCAAGGAGGAACACGAAGACCATCTTCGTACAGTACTACAGATTCTTCGCCAGAAGCAGCTGTATGCTAAATTCTCCAAGTGTGAGTTCTGGTTAGACAAGGTGGCATTCTTAGGTCACATTGTATCAGCAGAAGGAATCACTATGGATGCAGCGAAGGTTGAGGCCATTACTAAGTGGCCGAGGCCGACATCAGCGACGGAAGTCCGCAGTTTCTTAGGCTTAGCTGGCTATTACCGTAGGCTCGTGGAGAACTTTTCCCGCTTAGCACTACCATTGACCAAACTGATGCGGAAAGGGGAGAAATTCGTCTGGACTAAAGAACGAGAGAGGAGCTTTGAAGACCTGAAGCAGAAGCTAGTATCTGCACCTATTCTTACTCTCCCATCTGGTACGAGTGGATTTCAAATCTACAGTGATGCATCGGGGAAGGGACTTGGCTGTGTTCTCATACAACATGGGAAAGTGATCGCGTATGCTTCACGGCAGCCTAAGCCTTATGAAGAAAATTACCCCACGCATGACTTGGAACTTGCTGCAGTCGTGTTTGCATTGAAGATATGGAGGCACTACTTATATGGAGAATCATGTGATATTTTCACGGACCAAAAGAGCTTGAAGTATATCTTCGCTCAACGTGAATTGAACATGAGGCAGAGGAGATGGTTAGAGCTGTTGAAGGATTATGACATTAATCTACAGTATCATCCCGGGAAAGCAAATGTAGTAGCAGATGCTCTTAGCAGGAAGTCCGGAATGATCAATAGTATTATAATTGAGGAGAAAATCATAAGAGACTTGGAGCGACTAGACATCGAGATCATGGTACATGGACAACACGGTTACTAGGCTAATCTTAGAGTAGAACCCGAGTTACTCTCTAAGATCAAGGAAGCTCAGAAATATGATGGAGAAATCTGGGCGATAGTACAGAATTTGGAGAAACAGACGGAATTCAGAGTAGATGCAGATGGTATCGTATGGCAGGGCATGAGACTTTGTGTTCCTGATGACCAAGAACTTCGGGAAGCCTTGTTAGATGAAGCTCATAGCTCCCCATTCTCTATACATCCTGGTTCGACTAAGATGTACCATGACATCAAGCAATACTTTTGGTGGAGTGGTATGAAACAGGATGTGGCCACTTACGTCTCCAAATGTCTTACCTGCCAGCAGGTTAAGATCGAGCATCAGCGATCTGGCGGTCTCATTCAACCGTTAGATATTCCAGAGTGGAAGTGGGACAAAATCACCATGGATTTTGTTACTGGTCTTCCGCCTACCAAGAGGAAGCACGATGCAATTTGGGTTATCGTAGATTGACTCACCAAATCAGCTCATTTCTTACCGATCCGCAAGGAAGATCCGGTAAGTAAACTCGCCGATACGTATAGAAGAGAGATCATGAGACTCCACAGTGCTCCATCCAGCATCGTCTCAGACAGAGATCCTCGTTTCACTTCGCGATTTTGGAAGAGTCTGCAGAAAGCTTGGGGTACACAACTTAAGCTTAGCACGGCTTTTCATCCTCAAACGGACGGACAGTCAGAGCGAACGATTCAGACATTGGAAGATATGTTAAGGTTATGTGAGTTGGAATGGACGGGTGATTGGGACGATTACATCTGTTTGGTGGAGTTTGCATACAACAACAGTTGGCACGCAAGTATCAAGTGTGCTCCTTTCGAGATGTTGTATGGCAGAAAGTGTCGCGCCCCAATCTGCTGGGATCAGGTTGTCGAGCGAACACTTGAAGGACCAGAAATCATAGAGATGACCAATGAAAAGATCGCAGTAGCTAAGCAGAAACTTCAGGAGGCACGGTCACGTCAGAAGAGTTACGCCGATAAGCATCGTAGGGACATACACTTTAACGTAGGAGATCACGTCTTCCTTAAGGTTTCGCCAGCATGTGGTGTTAGACGCTTCGGGATTAAAGGGAAGCTCAGTCCTTGTTTCATCAGACCGTTTGATATCATTGAACGAGTCGGTGAAGTATCTTACCGGTTAGCGTTACCTCCGCAGCTTTCGCATGTACACAATGTGTTTCATGTGCCCTTACTCAGAGGGTACCAGTATCATCCCCTTCACATGGTTCAGTATCCACTGGAACAGATACGTGAAGATCTCACTTTCATAGAAGAACCCGAACGAGTTCTTGACAGACAAGAACGAGTCATGAGAAGGAAGACGATTCCATTCGTCAAAATCCTTTGGAGGGATCATACCGAGCGGGAAGCCACTTGGGAAACAGAGGAGTCTATCCGGGCTTCTTACCCTCATTTCATATTTTGAATTCGGGTATGTTCTTCTTTTTCAGTTTACTTTATCTATAATTTGGGGACGAATTATTCTTTTTAGGGGGGAAGAGTTGTAAAACCCGCATGCTTTTACCATGAATAGTACCCTTAAGATCGTACGTACTAGATTAAACTTTCCTTTTACAGTATGATTACGTTCATTTGTTAGGATTTTATGTATTACGTGCGTGTTAGAACACGATAAGTATTTATTACGCACGAACACGCAATAATTATTTAACAATAATTAATCACGAACATGAGATCATGAAATCATGAACGTAATTAAATCACGAACTAATATTAATTACGTATATATATTTATTACGAGCGTGAATAAATATATTAGGTCACGGTAAATATTTAACGAGAACACATAAAACGCGAACACAAATAAACACGAACGAACACTTAAATATCGAGACACGGAAAACGGTACGGGTACCCCATATGGGCCCCCTTAACCGCGGCTACATCAAGGAGATGGGCCAAGCCCATCTCAAAATTTACTAAGAAGGGGTTAAGGTAACTTTTACTACTCATTTTCACTTTACAGGAACCAAAACAAAAACCTAAAAAGATTTTTCTCCTTCTCCTTCTTGTCCTCTTGTGGCCACCGCATATAACACACCAAAGGGGGGGTGTTCATTTGATTTTGATCTTGGTTTTTGTACGTGTGTTCGTGTGTGTTCATCCTCGTCAAATCCACGCATTCGGTATATTCTTTTAATCCTTTTTCTTTTTGATTTGATCTAATAAAATTAATTAAGAACATGATGTTTTTAAAAACCTAATTAAAAACATAAATCAAACATGTAAATGGTTTTTGGGTAAATAAAAAAGGATGTTTTTAGGGGTGTTTGTTTGGCAGGCGCCTAAACCGAACCCCAAGGGGGTCTCGGTTTGGCTATTTAGACCACCACCGAGACCATTTGGTCCCGGTTTGGTGGTGTGGGTCCCACGGCAGCAGCAAACCAAAGGGAACCCTGAAGTGGTTTGGGGTATGGTGTCGATTTCAGGTCCGGTTCATGGTTTCTAGTCAAGATCCGGTTCATGGTTTATGTTAACATAATGTTTTTATAATCATAGGTTAAAATTAAATTAATAAATATGACATGATTAATTTAATAAAACATGACTTAGGTTATAATTTAATTATTAGAATAATGGAATTATTAACCTAAGTATTTATATTTTTTAGACCTTATAATTAATTAATTATAAAAAACCATAGTTATAATTAATTAATTAACATGACTTAGGTTATATTATTAATAAGTAATAATATATGTTTTAACCTGAGTATTTAACTTTATTTAATTAAAAACATGATATATTTAATTAAATACTTTTAACCTATAGTTTATTTAAATTACATGTAATAATTAATAAACTATACATTATATCATTATGACTTAGAACAATAATCAGAAAACACTTAAGCTTACATACTTAGCTTATTTAACCAGCTTATATCTAATTATGGAAACTTTTTATTTTTAGAAACTTATTTAATTAAAGCATCTAATCTATTTATGGAAACTTTCTGTTTTTAGAAACTTATTTAATTAAGGCAGCTGATCTATTTATGGAAACTTTCTATTTTCAGAAACTTATCTATTTTAAGCAGTAATTCTATTTTTGGAAACTTTCTGTTTTTGGAAACTTTCTATTTTTGGAAACTTTCTATTTTTTGGTAACTTTCTATTTTTGGAAACTTTCTATTTTAGGAAACCTGCTATTTTTAGAAAGTTACTTATTATTATATTTAGTCCTCATCACGGCAGAGTGATTGCTCATGGCGTCCCTTCAGCTTTTGGCCATATTATTATATTTATCATGTGGGGCGTATGGGTGCATCCTAGTTACATGTTTTCAGCAGATTACTCAGTGTGAATGTGGTGTGTGCCTTGCATCCTTCACAAGGAGCTGATCCCTCCTCCCCAAAACCAGTATATTAAATTCGAGGCAGCCCCTCTAATTTGCATGATGAGGTCACCCCTCCAAGTATTCATGCACGATGGATTTTCATGACCTATATTGGCTGATGGTAGAACATGCTAAACAGTTTTTATAAGATAAACATAAGGCTTTTCAAACTATAAAACCAGTTTTACCAAGACTTAACCAGGTTATTCGGGACTTAGTTTCTTCCGCGGTTATATGTTATATGCTTATCCTATTCATGATTTATTGTACATCTGTGCACTGAGCGTATTGCTCAGCCGTTTTCCTTTTCTATGTTCCCAAAACGGCAGGTACTCAGGGACGCTCGTAGAATTTAAGAGTACGTGCATATGGACTGGAAGCTTTCTAGCCTTTCTTTACTTTATGCATTATCTTTACTTTGATACACTTGCTATGTACATTGTTTAGTCCTTTCCTTACAGTACTTATGTTGTGTGTGATGAGCTTTACTTTTGGACTACCGATGTTTGATTCCGGTATTTTCCTTTTATGGTCATGTAATGTTTAGACATTTTTCCTTGTATGCTTTGATGACACGCCATAATTACGCGTGACATTCCATTATCAAAATGGGGTGTTACACTTATTATTTCTGGTTTTTCGAAGAAGTTCCATCCCGTACTTCATGTATGACAGCTTTATCCTTATCGTTAATGGTTATCTTTCTTCCTTACATTGTCTTTTTCTTTGCTATGATTATTATGCTTGTTAGTTACCGGAGCGTATTTATAGAGTATGCCCAGATATTTGTGTACTTACACATGTGTATCATATGTATGTGAGAGACATCGGCACCGGACCGCTTTTGGTTTGTCTCTGAATTGCTATATAAGCGCATCCAACACTTGTACGTCTACATATGTGGTTTTTTTTGGGAGACATCGGTACCGGACCGCTTTTAATTTGTCTCCGGATTGCCCCTTGGGCGCATCCAAATATGTGTATTGACACTTATGCCTTTTTAGGCTTATATGGAAGACATCGACACCGAGCCGCTTTTGATTTGTCTTCGGATTGCCCTTTGGGCGCATCCAACACTTTAAAGCGTATTTACATACCATTCGGTTAGCTAGGCCGAGGTCTATAACTACTACAATTAAATATGCTTAACGGAAGAGTTTTCCTTCACTAAAATATAACAAAGGAGTTGATACAACAAGGTTCTCATTAAATAAAACATTTCTGCAAATTGGTAGCGTGCCAAGTGCGCGGTATCTCCTTTTCGTCCATGGTTTCCAATTTGTACGAACCGGTTTGGTAGGCTTACACAACCCTGTAAGGTCCTTCCCAGTTGGGACCCAGCTTTCCGATCTTCTCCTGTCGGCTGGCTATGTTGCGGCGGTAGACAAAGTCTCCGACCTTGAAGGAACAAGTTCTAACACGCTTGTTATAGTACTGCTCGACCTTCTTTTTGTATTTAGCTTCTTGTATGGCCGTAGTCTCCCTCCTTTCTTGGAGCAGGTCCAAGTTTAACCTTAGCTCTTCTTCATTTGTGCTTTCATCAAAAAGTAAGGTTCTTGCGGAAGGAATACCTATTTCCGCCAGGATCACGGCTTCACTCCCATAGGTGAGGCTGAAAGGAGTTTCTCCATGGTTGGTTTTGAGCATAGTCCGGTGGGCCCATAACACATGAGGCAATTCGTCTACCCATCCGGTCAGCCTTCTCCCCAATCTTGCCTTTAAACCATGCATGAGCGACTTGTTGGCCCTTTCGACCAGACCATTGGCCTGTGGATGTGCTACCACGGTAGTCATTTTCTTAACATGCCATTTGTCACACCAATTCCCAAAGGATCCATCTATTAACTGCTTGCCATTATCCGTCACTATCACCCCCGGTAATCCGAACCTGCACACAATGTTTTCCCAGGAGAACTTCTTGACCTCCTTCCCGGTTATCTTGGCCACCGGCTTGGCTTCAATCCATTTGGTAAAGTAATCAATGGCTACTATCACGAACTTGATGTTGCCAGAATTTCCACTGATTGGTCCTAATATATCCATCCCCCATTGGTAAAAGGGCCACGGTGATGTTATCGAAGTCAAATTGGTCTTGGGAAGCCTTGGTATGGGACCATATATTTTGCATGAGTCGCACTTAGAGATCTCGTCCCACGCGTCCTGGTGCATTGTGGGCCAAAAATAGCCTTGACGCATTATCTTTGCAACCACTGATCTTGCTCCAGTGTGCATTCCGCAAGCTCCCTCATGAACCTCTCGGATGATATAATTTGCTTGCAATGGTCCGACGCACCTTAGCATTAGAGATAGGTATGATTTTTTGAACAACACCCCATTTTCCATGGTATATTGGGGTATTTTCATCCTTAGGTTTCTGGCCTTTTCTGGATCTTGCGGCCATATACCTTATTCCAAGCACCTTTTGATAGGCGACATCCAACATACTTCCTCCTCTTCCACTATATCATTGACCTCCTGTACATCAATGGACCTTGCGTCCAAAGCTTCCACCAATACTTCCTTGGTTAGGTGGTTGAACGCAACCGAATCAAGTTTGCTTAGGACATCGGCCTTTTGGTTTTTATTCCGGAGGATGTGCTCAATGTTGAACTTTGTGAAGGTGAGAAGGCGTTCTTTGACCTTGGCCAGATACTTAGACATTCTATCATCGCTTGCTTAGAACTCTCCTTTGATTTGACAAGCTACTAGCTTGGAGTCCACTTTGGCTTGTAATTCCTTTACCCCCATCTTCTCGGCCACCCGAAGTCCAGCCAGGAGAGCTTCATATTCAGCCTCATTATTTGAACAGTTGAAATTAAACCTTAAAGCGTATGTGAATTCTACTCCTTCCGGATTGATTAGAACCAGACCGGCGCCAGCTCCTTTACTGTTGGCTGCTCCATCTGTGAACAGAACCCACTGAGCTTCCGGCTCCTCCTCCTCAGAGATCCCATAAATCGTTGCGGCCTCTTGTTGATCTAGGGGAGCCTCATTCAGGAAGTCCGCTAACACTTGACCTTTGATAGAATTCCGAGAGACATAGAATATTTCATATGTTCCCATTTCCAATGCATACTTTGCCAGCCTTCCTGAAGCTTCAAACTTGCTTAATATTTGTTTCAAAGGCTAGTCAGTTATGACATGGATGTCATGAGCTTCGAAATGTCTCCTCAACCTTCGGGATAAGTGCAACAATCCAAGGACCAACTTTTCTAGCGGAGCGTATCTTTTCTCGGCGTCATGTAGCGTCTTGCTCACATACCTCACTGGCATTTGCATCCCGTTTCGTTCCGCCAGAAGTACACCGCTAATTGCGTCCTTTGACGCGGCCAGATATACATACAAGACCTCTCCTTTGACGGGGGATGTTAATAACGGAAGATCTAATATTGCCTTTGATAGGTGTGAAAACACCCATCCTTTTACCACTTATTTCTTGCTAAAACAAGACCAAAACGCGTATTTAATATCATTTGTTTGGAATTATGCGTGGTTTTTGTGTTTATTGTGTTTTCAGAGCCAACCGGATGGATATTGGAGAAAACATGGGATTGCATGGGTTTTATCAAAGAAAAAGACTCAAGACAAAGTCTATTGTCCAAGAGATGCAAATGATTTGAAGTCAATGGGCCTATTTGAAGATTTATCGAAGAAAAGGACCAAAGATGGAAGATTTACATATGTCGAAGGAAATCAAGTCTATTAAACGAAGAAATTAAAAGACGAGTTGAATTTAATCGTCGACAAATCCCGAATCAGAATCGAAAACGTCGACTTTTCTGAAAAGACGAGAAGACAAGAAGAAAGAGAGAAATCCCACTTCACCAACCAACCACTAGCCTATAAATAGAAAACCCCCTCACACTTTTTGAGCTAGTTTTCATTTCCAGTCTTTCTTTTCTTTCGTAGGAAGCCAACACCATTAAGGTGTTGGTGATTTTTCATTCTTGTTGAATCTTTGATTTTGTAAGTGTTTAATCTTTCCTTTTGTTTACTTTACATTAATCTATCAATATAATCCTTCCATTAATCTTGTTCATCTTCATCTTTTTGATTTAAAGCTTAAAGTTCTTATTTGGTTGATTTTGATCTTCAAAATTGGGTTTTGTGTTTTTATTGTTGGGATTTGATGTTTATGGTTGATAAATGATTAGTGTTTACTTTGGTTTAAATCTTTTGGTTAAATTTGGCTTATTTTGATTGAAATCGTATTTCCCTGTTTTTCTGTTTAACTGTTCTTCATTCCCAGTATTCCGAATCAAAGTAAACATTCCGCATCAGCATTTTTATTCCGTATCAAATTCGTTCATCCAGAATATTTTATATTCCGGATCAAAGCCTTTCATCCGGAATAATCAATTATTCCGGATCAACCCTCTTATTCCGAATCAAGCTCATTTCCATTTTATTCCGCATCAAGTTCATCCATCCGGAATATCCATTATTCCGGATCAACTCCTTTCATTCGGAATATCCATTATTCCGCATCAACTCTTTATTCCGCATCAACAGTTTATTCCGCATGAGCTATTATTCCGCATGAACAGTTTATTACCGCATGAGCTATTATTCCGCATGAACAGTTTATTCCGCATGAGCTATTATTCCGCATGAACAATTTATTCCGCATGAGTAAGATATTCCGCATGAAGGATTTTTGTCTGATATATTCCGAATAAAGGGTACATTCCGAATCAAGCATTTTTCAGGGTATTTACAGTTACTGTTTTATTTTAATTTTAATTCAAGTTTTATTTTTATTAATTAATTGCTTCTAGTTTACTTTTATTTACTTCACGCATTTACCTTTTTAGTAGAATAGAAAACCAAACCCCCTATTTGTCACCAAGAACAACGATTCCACTTTGAGCTGTGATCAATTCGAGAAGATTTCAAGACTAATCTGAACCCCATGCAAAACCTCTAGTATCAAATGGCGCCGCTGCCGGCTCTTCTCGTAAAGATTAACAGTTTTTTGTGAGAACTTGGATTTTGGGATCCGTTCACCGTGAACGTTACTTTTTCATAAAAAATTTAAAAAACCCTAAAAAATATAAAATTTTCAAAACTCCTAAAAATTAAAAAACATAAAAAACAAAAAATATTTCTTGTTTGCTTTGTTAGTTCTTTTGCAGGTGTATGCGCACTCGATCAACGTCTTATCAAGAGCCCGAGACTCTCGATAACTTAGACATGGCCGGTGTTCACAACAACAACAATAATCCACCTCAAAACAACAATAATAACAACAACAATGAACCTCTACCGGACAATCGCCCGATGATTGAACTTTTGCAAGCACATGTGGAGGGCAACAACGATCCAATTGTCATACCCGCGATTGCAGCCAACAACTTTGAGCTCAAATCCGGCTTTATTCAGATGGACTCAGCTCAACCATTCTTGGGGCGTACCATTGATGATCCTCATGACCACATCAAAAGGTTCCTGCAACTCACGAATACGGTCAAATTCAATGGTGTTCCACAAGAGGTAATCCGTTTACAACTTTTTCATTTTTCTTTAGAGGGACAAGCCCGTCATTGGCTTGCAAAGGAACCGCCACAAAGTATTCTTACGTGGACGGATTTGGAGACCAAATTCATAAAATACTTTTTCCCACCCTCTCGTACTACCGCTTTGCGGAATGAAATTATTAATTTTAAACAAAAAGTACGATGAGTCTTTTTGTGAATCTTGGGACCGTTTTAAAAACCTTTTAAGAAAGTGCCCACAACATGGTTTTACCAAAGTGCACCAAATTAATACTTTTTATAATGGTTTAAGCATGAATGACCAAGATTCACTAAATAGTGCCCCGGGGGGTAATATTTTGGTTAAGACCTCTAATGCCGCTTGGGATATTATCAAAAATAAGTATCGTGTGCAAACCAAGAGTGTGCGGACCAATGCCGCTAGTGCTAGTGCTAGTGACAACGACAAGAGACTTGACAAAATTACGTCGCTCCTTGAATCGCTTGCTACCCAAACCGCTAGCAACACCAACAGCATCAATGCTAAAAACGCTCAAGTGAATGTTGTAAGTCAACCATGTGAAATATGTGGGGGTCCTCACTCTTACACCACTTGTACCACCACCCAAGACTATCCTTCTGAGAATGTTAATGCAGCATACAGTACCTATCCCCCGGCCGCTTATCAAGCTCGTCCTCAAGGAGACCGCAACTTGCTTAGCTATCGCTCAAACAACTTTCTTTCCCCGCCCGGTTTTCCTCCTAACAAACCAAACCAACAACAAAACCTCAATCGCCCTCCTTAACAACGACCTCGTGCACCATACCAACCACCTCAAAGACAACCATATCCACCTCAAAGAAACAACCAAGTTTACCAACAACCTGCTTATCAACCACCCGCCTACAATGCTCCTCCCAACCAACCCACCGCATTACACCAAGATATTGGAACCTACATGAGGACTAATGATGTGATCGTGGACAATATCCAGCGGGAAGTCCTCAACTTGAAAGCAGACATGGTGAAACAAGGGAACGATCTTCGAGCTGATATGCGAAACACTTTGGCAAGTTAAACGAATGACTTAAGGAACATGATGGCTGGTTTCTTCCAAGGTAATCAATCCTCTTCTTCAGGTACTCTTCCGAGTAACACCGTTGCAAATCCAAGAGGGGAGATGAAAGCAATCACCACTCGCAGTGGCAAAGGTACCAAGGAACCCGAGCTTCCTATACCTCCACCGGTGATTGTGACTAAGGAAAACGCGTCCCCTATTCCTATTCCTCAATCTTCTACTTCCCCAATTCCTCCACCTCTTACTTCTACCCCTCCTCCACCCAAGGATGTGAGTGATCCTACTATTCCAAAACCTTCCTCTTCTTCCGATATACCTTATCCCTCAAGGTTGAGGAAAGAGAAGCTCAAAAGCAAGGACGATATTCAAGTTTCGAACTTTCTCAAAATGTTTAAACAATTGAATTTTAACATCTCCTTCGCTGAGGCTCTCGCTCACATGCCTAAATACGCGAAAATGTTCAAAGATCTTCTTAGTGACAAGGAAAAGCTTCTTGATATTGCTAATACCCAACTTAACGAGAATTGCTCTGCAGTGCTCTTAAGGAAATTGCCAACCAAGCTTGGTGATCCGGGTCGCTTCTTAATCCCTTGCAACTTCCCGGGAGTAGATAATTTCATGGCCCTAGCCGATCTAGGTGCCAGTATTAACTTAATGCCATTAAGTGTTTGGAAGCAATTATCTCTCCCTGAGCTAGTCCCCACCAAAATGACTTTGGAATTAGCTAACCGTACGGTTGCTTATCCAGTGGGGATAGCCGAAGACGTTTTTGTAGGAGTCGACAAATTCACTTTTCCCGCCGATTTCGTCGTCGTCGACTACGATATGGACCCTCGTGTGCCATTAATCGTTGGGCGTCCATTCTTGAGGACCGGTCGCATTCTCATCGATGTTGAAGCGGGCGAGCTTATCATGAGAGTGGGTGAAGATAAAATCGTCTTCAACATGGGAAAGCTTTCTAAACAACCTTATTCATACGAGAGTGTTAATTGTATCGACGTTCTTGATGAGGCTTGTGAAGAACACTTTAAAGATGCTTGTAAAAGTATTCCTACCTCTCCTCCCAATGTTGAGACCGTTTCCTCTATCGATTCATCACTCACTCTATTTGGAGAAAGTGATTTCCTTTGGAAAGATTTTGAAGCAACCATGGGAGATGTGAACATAGAAAATGACGATTCTCCCACCGATTGGGATGAAGACATTCGTCTCTTGAGAAACTTCTCAAAGAGGACCATATTTCTCCACCATCTCCTAAGGCTATTGATGAACCAAATTCGACTACGCCTACCAACGAAAATCCTCCGGATTTAGAGCTTAAGGAGTTGCCGTCCCATCTCGAGTATGTGTTCCTTGAAGAAGAGAAGAATTCGCCCGTCATTATCGCGAAGGACTTGAAAAAAGAAGAGAAATCTCGCCTCATCGGCGTGCTTAAAGATCATAAGAAGGCAATTGCTTGGAAAATTTCCGATATCCGCGGAATTGATCCAAACTTTTATACTCACAAGATTCTCATGGAAGATGACTTTAAATCCGCAATCCAGAGCCAAAGAAGGGTGAATCCTCGCATTCATGACGTCATCAAACAAGAGGTTATCAAACTTCTAGATGCCGGCTTGATTTACCCTATTTCGGATTCGCCATGGGTAAGTCCCGTCCATTGTGTGCCCAAGAAGGGCGGAATAACCGTTGTTCCCAATGAACACAACGAGTTGATTCCTACTCGTCTCGTTACTGGGTGGAGAGTTTGTATCGACTATCGCAAACTCAATGATGCCACGAGAAAAGATCACTTTCCTCTTCCTTTCATGGATCAAATGCTCGAGCGTCTAGCTGGTAATGACTATTACTGCTTCTTACACGGTTTCTCCGGGTATTTTCAAATTCCCATCAATCCCAAAGACCAAGAGAAGACCACATTCACTTGTCCCTACGGAACATTTGCTTACAAACGCATGCCTTTCGGTTTATGCAATGCTCCTGGGACGTTCCAAAGGTGTATGATGGCTATCTTCCATGACATGGTTGAAGAAACTATGGAAGTTTTCATGGATGATTTCTCGGTTTATGGCGATTCTTTCTCTGCTTGCCTTGCCAATTTAGAACGGATGCTTAAGCGGTGTGAAGACACTCGCCTTGTTCTTAATTGGGAAAAATGCCATTTCATGGTAAAAGAGGGCATCGTGCTAGGACACAAAATCTCCAAAGCCGGTCTTGAAGTGGACCGTGCTAAAGTCGATGTTATTGCTAAATTGCCTCCACCTTCAACCATGAAGGGTGTGAGAAGTTTCCTTGGTCATGCGGGCTTCTACCGTCGATTCATCAAAGATTTTTCTAAAATCGCTCGCCCGATGACCCACCTCTTGGAAAAAGATACTCCTTTTATCTTTTCCAACGAGTGTATTGAAGCCTTCAACCTGCTTAAGGATAAGCTAACTAAGGCACCGGTCTTGGTTACCCCTAATTGGGAGCTTCCCTTTGAGTTGATGTGCGATGCTAGTGATTTTGCTATTGGAGCGGTTTTGGGCCAAAGAGTGAATAAACACTTCCAACCGATCCATTACGCTAGCAAGACAATGACAGGGGCTCAATTGCATTACACGACAACCGAGAAAGAGCTTTTAGCTGTTGTCTATGCTTTTGAAAAGTTTCGCCCCTATCTTTTCCTTTCTACCACCATCGTGTATACCGATCATTCCGCGTTGAAGTACTTGTTGACTAAACAAGATTCTAAACCAAGACTTCTTCGATGGGCTTTGCTACTTCAAGAATTTAAAATCGAAATTCGTGATAAGAAGGGAGCTGAAAACCTAGCCGCGGATCATCTCAGCACACTTGAGGATCCTTATCAAGGGGATCATCCGAACAAAGAGATCAATGACTCTTTTCCCTTGGAGACCTTAATGTCTATCAACTCGAATTCTGATGAAACCCCGTGGTTTGCGGACATTGCAAACTACTTAGCGGGTGGAATTCTCGTTGACGGGTTAACATCCTTGTTAATGCAATAAATGCCTAAAAACGTTACTTGCATTTTTCGGTCTCGCCTTGTTTTGATTACGGCAATATGTAAAAACAAGCATTTACGAAAACAACGAAAAACGAATTCTTGAGTTCAAGTATTTTTCATTTTACCCATTTTCACTTAAGGTATGGATAAACAAGTACTAACCTTAATCAAGTGATCAAGTGATTTAATCTTTTCTTAAAACTCACTTTTTATTAAGTGTGACAAGGTTTTATTAAACTTTCTTTTTAAGAAAATGTTTTATTAAATTAATTATTTGAAATTTGAAAATGGCATATTCTTATTTGGTTAAGAATATCCTTTCAGGATATTTTTTATATCCAGATAAGACCTCCACCACTAAAGGACAAAAAGGAGCGGAGTTTAGTCCGGCGGTACCTTAGCACCTAGGCGGTACCTTATCGATAAGGTACCGCGGGCTAAGATAAGGTACCGCGGGCAGAACTAGCCGTTGGCTCCTTTGTCCTATAAATAGTGGACCATTCTCAGCTTTTCATCTCACCTCTTTTTCACATTTATTTCTAGATTCAAAACCCTTCTTTAATCACTCAAATCTTTGATCATTTGTTTGATTATTACTTGTTTAAGAAGTGAATCTTTTTCTTCCATCCCTTCCTCTCCAAGTGCAAAGAGAAGAACACTATCCTTGTGAAGTGTTGAGTCCACCACCAAAGATCCATTGAAGATGTAATTTTATACATTTGTAGTTGTGTCATAGTTGTGAAGATCCAAGTAGTTGTGTCTATTTGGAAGTTGTGTGTGTACTAAGTATAGTTGTGTAGATTGGTCCTAGCTACGATTAGGGCTCGACTTTTAGCTTAGAGTCGGAAATTGGTTAAGCGACGTGTACGGTTTTCTCCACCATAAGGAGCTTGTTGTGTAGTGAACTCTCGAGTAAGGAGTACTCGAGGAGTGGAGTAGGAACGAGGAGTGAGCTTCGTTGCCGAACCACTATAAATCCTTGGTGTTCGGTTTGATCTTTCTTTACCCTTAACTCTTTACATTCTTTATTCTTTATGCATATACATGTGTTAGTATTAGATTAGTTACACTATCATTCTTTATTCTTTGTGGATATATTTTTGTTAGTATTAGTTTAGTTACACTATCATTGTTCATATTGTGCATAAGAAGATTTCACATATTTCCTCAAGCCTAAGTTTTTGAAAAAGGATTTTTGGAAACCACATTTTAACAAGTAAATATAAGAAACTATTCAACCCCTTCTTCTAGTTTCTACAATTGGTATCAGAGCGGGTTGCTCAAGAATTTTTAAAGTATATTGTATTTTAAAACTTGAATCGATCTATGGATTCCAACAAATACCTAGAAGGGCAATCTATGCAAAGACCACCACTTTTTGAAACTGATAGTTTTATTTATTGGAAAAATAGATTTGAAACTTATGTGAAATCAAAAGATTTAGATCTTTGGCATGTTATTACCAATGGTGATTTTTTACCCTTTCAATTTAATGAAGTTTCTAAAACAAAAGAATTGGTCACTTATGACAAAGCTAATGACGATACTAAAAAGAAACTTTCAAAAAATAATGAGGCTAAAATGGTGATTTATAATGCTTTGCCTAAGAAAGAGTATGAAAGAATTTTTATGTGTGAAACCACTAAAGATATTTGGAACACTCTTTTAGTAACCCACCAAGGTAATAGCCAAGTCAAAGAAAGCAAAATCGATCTTCTTGTCCAACAATATGAACAATTTGTCATCTTAGAAGATGAAACTATTGATAGTGCATTTGCTAGGTTTAACACCATTATTACTAGTCTAAAAGCACTTGATGAAGGTTTTTCTAGCAAGAAAAATGTTAGGAAGTTTCTAAGGGCCTTACATCCAAAGTGGAGAGCAAAAGTCACCGCGATTGAAGAGTCGAAAGACCTCTCAACTTTATCACTCGATGAACTCATAAGAAACTTGAAGGTTCATGAGATGATAATTTTGAAGGACTCGGAATTAGTGAAAACCAAGAGTGAAAGGAAATCTCTTGCACTTAAAGCCAAGAAGGCACAAAGTGACCATGATAGTTCGTCGGAAAGCGATGACGAGGAGTATGCATTGGCGGTGAGAGATTTCAAGAAGTTCTTCAAGAGACGAGGTCAACACGTTAGGCAACCCAACTATGACAAGAAACCATTGTCAAAGAATCGGTTTGTCAAGAACGAAAAAGGTGATAGGAATTGCTTTAGATGTGGTGATCCAAATCACTTCATTGGTGATTGTCCAAAGCCCGCTCGTGATAAGAACCACACGGCGTTCGTTAGTGGCGCTTGGAGCGATAGCGGTGAAGATAATGATGACAACCCCAAAGAGGAGAAATGTCTAATGGCTCACACTTCTAAAGAGGTACATTCCGAAACCGAATATTATAGCAATGATAGTTCCACTTGCGATGATATTGAATTTGAAGGCAAATATGATAGTTTACACAAACTTAGTCTTAAATTCATAGAAAAGAATAAAACCTTAAAAACAACCAAAACTAAGCTTGAAAATGAGATCAATGAACTTAGGGAGAAATTGGCTAAACTTGAGAAAAATAAAGAGGTTGATTTAAGTTGCTTAAGTTGTGAGAAACTTAGATTAGAGAATGAAGATCTCAAGAGCACCTCCATTAAATTGGAAAAGTTCATGAAAGGAACTAGTGCTCTTGATGATATGTTAAACAAACAAGTTCATTCTAAGGAAAGACTTGGTCTAGGTTTTAACTCAAATGAAGCCTCAACTAGTGAACCAAAACAAGTCAGGTTTTCACAAAAAACGCCCACTGTACGTGGTTCCAAATTGTATGGCGCGGTTCCTTATCACTATGGAACCGCCGCCATGGATAAGGTACCGCGGGCAGAGGGTGATGTTGGTGAAAATCCTGAACTTTCTGAAAAGTCTAAGTTAGATGAAAAACTAAAGCATCTTACTGTTAATAAGGTAAAATTACCCATACTTGACGACAATGCTATTGGTAAGTTCTACAAGCCATTAAGTAAACCTCTCATGGGAAATAGAAGTTTATCTAGACTATCCTCTACTCCACCTAGAGTACGGAATGAGTCTAAGCCTAGAAGTAGAATGACAACGCCTAGAAGAGATAATCAAAACAATTCACGATCTAGAAGTAAAACTCCAACACCTAGAAGGAATAATAATAACTCTAAACCTAGATCAAATACACCTAGGAGAAATAATGAACAACAAAATGGTTACATGAATTACTACCCTCCTCCATTTTGTTCTCCATGGGGAACCCCTTCTTCATTCATGCATCCCAACCAAATGCAAGGGATGTTTGGAACTAACAATTTTGGACCCATGAGATATTGGGGACCAAATTTTTGATCTTGTATGTTGTTACCTAGATATGCTTGGGAATTGATTTGGAACCCGATGAGTGGATTAAGGATAGTGGATGTTCTAAACACATGACGGGTAATCGAAGTGTGTTCTCGCATTACAAAGCATATGATGGAGGTAACGTCACATTCGCTTGTAGTCTACGTGGTAATATCATTGGCAAAGGTACGGTTTCTCTTGACTCCATGACCATTGAAAATGTTGAGCACGTAGATAACTTAGGGTTCAACCTTTTAAGTATAGGCCAAATTTGTGATAATAAGTGTAAGGTCATCTTTTCGGAACATGACAGTGAAATCGTAAAAGATGGAAAGGTCATTGGAAAAGGTATTAGAAAGCATGGGCTTTATGTTATGAAGGTCAATAAGAAGTCAAAAGACAACATATGTCTTGCGACTATAGATGATAGTTCTACTCTTTGGCATAGGAGATTAGGTCACGCTAATATGCGTTTAATTCAATCTTTAGTCTCTAAGGAGTTGGTAAGACACCTCCCCAATATTAAGTTTGATAGTCACTTTTGTGATGCTTGCAAAGTTGGAAAGCAAGTTCACTCAAGTCACAAAGCCAAGAATTTGGTTTCGACCTCTCGGTGCTTAGAGCTCCTACATATGGATCTTTTTGGACCTTCCGCCATACGGAGTTATGGAGGTAACCTTTATACCCTAGTTATAGTTGATGATTATTCTATATTCACTTGGACTATATTTTTGGCATCTAAGAATGAAGCTTTCGATCACTTCGAAATCTTTAGTCGAAGAATTCAAAATCAACTAGGATGTTCAATTGTTTCTATTAGGATGGATCATGGTAGGGAATTTGATAATGAAGTGCAATTTGGTGCCTTTTGTAAAGCTCATGGTATTACCCATAACTTCTTGGCTCCTCGCACTCCACAATCAAATGGGGTAGTTGAAAGGAAGAATAGGACTCTCCAAGAGATGAGTAGGACGATGTTAAACGAGCAATCTTTGCCTCAAAAGTTTTGGTGCAATGCCGTGGACACATCGACTTATATTCTCAACCGAATTCTTATTCGACCTTTCTTAGGAAAGACCCCCTATGAGATTCTTAAAGGTAAAAACCCTCATTGGAATATTTAGGGTGTTTGGAAGCAAGTGCTTTATCCTCAACACCAAAGACTACCTTACCAAGTTTGACACAAAGTCTTACGAAGGTATCCTTTTAGGTTATTCCCAAACTAGTAAAGCCTACATAGTCCTAAATAGAACCTAGGGGTTATTGAAGAATCACTCAACGTAACCTTTGATGAAACCCCTCCTTCACCCAAGACAACACCATTGGTTGATGATGACTTGGATGAATTAGAAGTAGTTAAAGCCAAAGAGGTTAGAAAAATAGGAGTTGAAGACCTTAGTGTTGAAAAGGAAGTAAACATTAAGGAGTCTAGGGATCATACTCTCTATAATGTCATTGGTGACTTAAATCAAAGGACCCTAAGATCTCAAGTTCAAAACCAAAGCAACTTTTTTTGTTTCGTCTCCTTGATTGAACCAAAGAATGTTAAAGAAGCTTTGTCGGACGAGAGTTGGGTCATTACGATGCAAGAAGAATTGAACCAATTCGTTGCCAATGATGTTTGGGAACTTGTTCCTCCACCTAGAAGTTCTACCATTATAGGAAACAAATGGGTATATAGAAATAAGCTAGATGAGAATGGTGTTGTGTCTCGTAACAAGGCTAGACTTATAGCTCAAGGCTATAATCAACAAGAAGGGATCGATTATGACGAGACATATGCACCGGTAGCTAGATTAGAATCAATTAGAATCCTTTTAGCCTACGCTTGTGCCTTAGATTTTAAGCTTCAACAAATGGATGTAAAGAGTGCATTTCTTAACGGTTTGATCAATGAGGAGGTATATGTGGCTCAACCTCCCGGCTTCATTGATTTTGAGAAACCGGACCATGTTTACAAGCTTAAGAAAGCACTTTATGGACTCAAACAAGCACCCAAAGCTTGGTATGATAGACTTAAAGCGTTTCTTGTTAAACATGAGTATACCATGGGGATGGTAGACAATACACTCTTTACAAAGAAGAAAGGTCCTCACCTCATAATCGTACAAATATATGTTGATGACATTATATTTGGCTCAACTTGTCAAGAATTGTGTGATGACTTTGCCAAAATCATGCATGATGAGTTTGAAATGAGTATGATGGGAGAACTTAACTTCTTTTTAGGACTCCAAATTAAACAAATGGACGATGGTATTTTCTTTAGTCAATCTAAGTACGCTAAATAAATGCTAAAGAAATTTGGGTTAGAAGAATCTAGACCAATGAAGACCCCTATGGCCTCGGATACTAAACTCACCGTAGATGATGATTGTGAGTCGGTAGACAACACCAAATATAGAGGTATGATTGCTAGTTTGTTATACCTAACGGCAAGTCGACCGGATATCATGTTTAGTGTTTGCCTTTGTGCTCGCTTCCAAGAGGCTCCCAAAACCTCTCACCTTGAAGCGGTTAAGCGTATCTTCCGATACATTAAAGGCACTATACATTTAGAATTATGGTATCCTAAAGGGACCGGCGTAGAAACCATTGTCTACGCGGACTCGGATCATGCGGGAGACTATGTGGACCGGAAAAGCACTAGTGGAGTTTGTACCTTCATGGGTTGTTGTTTAACTTCTTAGTTCTCCAAGAAACAAACCGCTCTTGCGATATCCACCACGGAAGCCGAGTATGTGAGTGCCGGAAAAGCATGCCAACAAGCTCTATGGATGCAGCAAGCGCTTGTTGATTACGGGATTTATCTTGATGATGTTCCCATCATGTGCGATAATAAAGGCGCTATAGACCTTAGCAAGAATCCCGTGCAACATTCGCGAACCAAACACATAGAAATTAGACACCATTTCCTTAGGAATAATGTTCAAAAGGGGAACATTTCTATTGAAAAGGTGCCCTCCGAGGACAACTTAGCCGATATCTTCACTAAGCCACTTAAGAGGGAACCTTTTAATTACTTGCGTCTAGGTCTAGGATTAATGGAACATCTTCCTTGATTTCCTTCTTTTTATAGTTTATCACTTTGAGTCTTTGAGTCTTTTAAACTCCTTTTGAAAAATCTTCTCCTATCCTTTTCAAAATTCTCAAAGTCTCTTTCGAAAATGGTTGAGAAATTCGTTTGACATTGTTAATTCAATCTAAAAATGATTTTTCATAAATTCTCGCTATTAATCTAGAGCTTACATAATTCATATGTATGATTCTCTCAAACATAGCAAGAACAAGATAGAATCATGGAGGATCATTGTGTCATGACTTAAGGTCTTGTCTTACACACCTCCTACATCGATTTTTTAATCCATGTATTTTGGTCAAATCTCTATTTTGTAAGTTTGCATATGTTTTCTTTGTCTATCTTTGCTTTTAAGCATATCCATATGATAAGTTAGACTAGAAAAATAAGATTTGCTGAAAAATCTTCCTCCAAACACCAAACCCTGCCTCTGCAGGCGGTTCCATATGTGAACCGCGGTACCTTATTGATAAGGTACCGCCACCCTAGATAAGGAACCGCCTATAGTGCCTTCCTTTTTCGAGTTTTTGTCTGAAACTCCGGATTTGCTCCAACATTTTTGAGAATCTTTGTTTCAAACCCTTTGACCACCCCAAAAATACCCTAACCCTTCCCTATTTAAACCATAAGCATTTTGCATTACTTCACATCCAAAATGTCTTATTCTCCCAATGAAATCCTTGAATCTCCTCCATTTTCTCCAATTGCTTTCAATCCAAACCCACCCAAGAACACTCTTAATCACATGTCTCCTACCAAGAATGTTGATTGTGGAACATCTTTTCTTCCACCACCACCCTTTAGTGTTCTTCCTCCTTCTCATGATAATGTCATGCATCATGGAACATATTTTCAATGTTGTCAATATCAACACCTTGCTATGGCACACATCTATGAGGAGTTGAGCTACATCAAGAGTCTCTTAATCAAGCCTTCTCTTCACTTTAATTATGAGATCTCCAACAAGCCACCACCACCACCCTCCGCTATTACCTTGTCTTTCATATAAGCATTGGTTGCTTATCCACAAGACACAAAATTCAAGCAAATCTTAGAATTATAGAATAACTAGGATAAGATTTATGCTTTTGGCTTGTTCCTTTTTCCATACTTCTTTGTATGATGTCCTTTTAGTAACCTATCTTGGATCTTTGTCTTTGTGTTTTCTTCTCTTTTATTTTTTTTATGTGACCTATTGCTATATATTGTTGGTTGTTTCTTTTGTTCAACTAACCCTTCTATGTAGGTTGTCACCATATCTCGATTCCTCGGTGCCCTAAGCTAGGGGGAGTAAGCACCAAGGGGGAGTCTTTGCGAAGTCCGTTTCTTCAAACACCGACTTGTGCAACCTTTTTTCTTCGACAAAGGGGGAGAAATGAATAAACTCGTCTTCGAAAATCTTGTTTTTGTGTGATTGAATTTATGTATTGTCGGAATCAAAAAGGGGGAGATTGTTAATGCAATAAATGCCTAAAAACGTTACTTGCATTTTTCGGTCTCACCTTGTTTTGATTACGACAATATGTAAAAACAAGCATTTACTAAAACAACGAAAAACGAATTCTTGAGTTCAAGTATTTTTCATTTTACCCATTTTCACTTAAGGTATGGATAAACAAGTACTAACCTTAATCAAGTGATCAAGTGATTTAATCTTTTCTTAAAACTCACTTTTTATTAAGTGTGACAAGTTTTTATTAAACTTTCTTTTTAAGAAAATGTTTTATTAAATTAATTATTTGAAATTTGAAAATGGCATATTCTTATTTGGTTAAGAATATCCTTTCAGGATATTTTTTATATCCAGATAATACCTCCACCACTAAAGGACAAAAAGGAGCGGAGTCTAGTCCGGCGGTACCTTAGCACCTAGGCGGTACCTTATCGATAAGGTACCGCGGGCTAAGATAAGGTACCGCGGGCAGAACTAGCCGTTGGCTCCTTTGTCCTATAAATAGTGGACCATTCTCAGCTTTTCATCTCACCTCTTTTGCACATTTATTTCCAGATTCAAACCCCTTCTTTAATCACTCAAATCTTTGATCATTTGTTTGATTATTACTTGTTTAAGAAGTGAATCTTGTTCTTCCATTCCTTCCTCTCCAAGTGCAAGAGAAGAACACTATCCTTGTGAAGTGTTGAGTCCACCACCAAAGATCCATTGAAGATCTAATTTTATACATTTGTAGTTGTGTCATAGTTGTGAAGATCCAAGTAGTTGTGTCTATTTGGAAGTTGTGTATGTACTAAGTATAGTTGTGTAGATTGGTCCTAGCTACGATTAGGGCTCGACTTTTAGCTTAGAGTCGGAAATTGGTTAAGCGACGTGTACGGTTTTCTCCACCATAAGGAGCTTGTTGTGTAGTGAACTCTCGAGTAAGGAGTACTCGAGGAGTGGAGTAGGAACGAGGAGTGAGCTTCGTTGCCGAACCACTATAAATCCTTGGTGTTCAGTTTGATATTTCTTTACCCTTAACTCTTTACATTCTTTATTCTTTATGCATATACATGTGTTAGTATTAGATTAGTTACACTATCATTCTTTATTCTTTGTGGATATATTTTTGTTAGTATTAGTTTAGTTACACTATCATTGTTCATATTGTGCATAAGAAGATTTCACATATTTCCTCAAGCCTAAGTTTTTGAAAAAGGATTTTTGGAAACCACATTTTAACAAGTAAATATAAGAAACTATTCAACCCCCCCCCCCCCCCCCCTTCTAGTTTCTACAATCCCAACAAAAGAAAAAGTTCTTCAAAGACATTAAGACTTACTTTTGGGATGACCCGTATCTATTCAAACAATGTGCTGATTTGATTATTCGCTGATGTAAAACCCACATTCTTATAATATGGAAATTTAAATAAAGTATGATATTTGAACATTTTATATGAATTTGAGAGTTTTATGTAAGTTTAATAGTAGAGATTTTATTTACTTAATATAATTTAAAGCATAGTTTAATTCTTTCATAAGTATTAAATAAATAAGACTTAGATTATGAAACCTTTTTATCAAATTATCTTATAACCTATACTTTAAATAAAGACAAAGTATAAATGGACATTCTTAAACTAATGTGAATAAATATTTTAAAACTTAGGTTATCTTTGTTTAAAAAAGTACACACTTTGTTAAATGTACACTTGTTGTAAGACTTGTTAAAATGGGAAAAAGGTAACTTTTTGGTATGTTATAATGGCATTAAAATTGAGATGAAACTCCTTCCCCATTTTTGACTAAGACACACGAAATTTTGTAGGTTTTAGGAATGATTTTGATGATTTTTAATGTGTTTTAATGCAAAGATGTAACATATGTTTCAAGGATTGAAAAACCTAGTTAATGTTATTCCTTAATTCAAGCTTATAACTAAAATAGAATTTTGCTATATAAAGTCACCCCATGGCAGGCCTAAACACACAACAAACACTTTTCACCTTGCCTAAACTCTACCAAAATCTCCTCTCATCTCCATTGTTAAGAAAACCTTAAAACCTTAAGGTTGTTCTTGATCTTTCTCCTCTCTAAACCTCCTTTCTTGTTACTAAACATCCATTATTATTATTTTATGTGTATAGTGATTACTATATCATTATACACATCTCATGTAAGTCCTTATAATCCTTATGTCACCTTTATGGCTTTCTTATATTTTGATTTAATGCATAAACATGATTTCTAGGGTTTTGAAACCCTATAAATGTGTTTTGGTGATTCAATACCTTAAAAACGCTTTTGTATGTTAGATCTTGTTTTAGACCAGCCTAAATATGTTCTAATATAGTTTTATAAAGTTTTTATAAAGATCTAGCTAACCTATGGTGGTCTAGATCATTAAACTGGCTCATACGTAATAATAACTAAGGGCTGTCCGGATTTTGGGTGATCTTGTAAGGGCTGTAAAACGGGTTTTATAACATCTTTTTAAGAGTTCCAAAATCCTAAAACCATATACAATGAATCTAATTTTCATAACAGGTCTTAAAACGTTTTGAAGTGGTTTGGAACTATGGTTACCGTGTTGATCTTTGAAAACAGTCCTTAAAAATCAGAATATGAGTCATCTTGTAAGAGTCATATCTTGAGCCTCGGGATAGCTTTTTGAGTGAATCCGGGGTCTAAAACTATCTAATTTGAATGTATTTTTTAAATATGGACTTTAATCAGTGAGTATGGTTTTGGAAAATGGTTTTACAGTCGGATCTTCTAAAACAGTCCCTAAATGACGGGTTTTGGGAAAGTGTATAATTAGAGTTTTGAATCACCGAATCATGAAACCTTGTAATCTTTTGTGCTAGAACAGTATGTAAGACATATTTTTATGTATCTTTTAGCCTTGGTGACACCGGAATAGGACTTGTTGCTTTGTATATGATTACGTGACTTGTTTGTGCTTTTAAGGTACGGATATTCGGTTCTTTATTAAAGAACACTCTTTTACTCTTTCTTACACAACTCCATTTGATAAAACCCTATGCCATTGCTATGTTCCCACATCCTTGGTTTCTGTTTTGATATGATCCTTAAATTCTTTGCCTTGTTATGATTCCGTTATTGTTATGCCTTTATATGTTCCTCATTTGAATACTTATATTTTTCCTGGTTGTTATGCCTTTGAAATGAACCCTTAATCCCGAGCCATATTTTGTATCTAGTCATGGGGGTACCATGACCATGTCATATGATGCACCGGTGACATGACACTAACTGGGGCGGTGTGATTAGATCCCCGGCGTTCTCTTTTGGTGCACATAATTATTATATTATTGTGAGTATGGGTGCTAGTCATGAGCTAGTGCACGTGCTATTGACATTTGTTTTGCAGGGAGCGTATGGATGCATCCTAGGTATTTGTTTGATATGATATGATGTGATTTAATGTGATAGGTTTGTGTGTGCAATACACGCTATCACTTTGGTACATAGGAGTCGCAATCCTGGTACACATATATGATTATTTGGTTGATTTGGATATGTGATTTGTTATGTGTGCTCGTGGGCTATTCTTGTCTTTCATTAACCCTTTTTATTCATCCACTTAATCATCCTTATGTTCATACCTTGTGATATCTTCATTATTGTTATCTCTTTTGCCTTAAACCATATTTGTTGTATCCGTTCGCTGGGCGTTTTGCTCAGCCGTTTCTTTTTCCATGCGACAGGTATTAAGCGGGAGACGGGGCATTGAGAGAGTTTGGACTTACCTAGATTCACCCAAGTTTTTAATAAATCTTAAGACATTTTATGATTTGATACTTTGCATTTTGGACCCCGTTGTTTTGGGTATTTCTGTTTATTAAGATATTACTTTAAGTATTTTGGATTTAATAAAAGTTTCATTTTAGCCCTTTTAAAATTTGATGTATCTGATGTGACACCATATTAGTAGCACTTTGACTCTTTTCGGAGCGGGGTGTTACAATAAGACTTAGATTATGAAACCTTTTTATCAAATTATCTTATAACCTATACTTTAAATAAAGACAAAGTATAAATGGACATTCTTAAACTAATGTGAATAAATATTTTAAAACTTAGGTTATCTTTGTTTAAAAAAGTACACACTTTGTTAAATGTACACTTGTTGTAAGACTTGTTAAAATGGGAAAAAGGTAACTTTTTGGTATGTTATAATGGCATTAAAATTGAGATGAAACTCCTTCCCCATTTTTGAATAAGACACACGAAATTTTGTAGGTTTTAGGAATGATTTTGATGATTTTTAATGTGTTTTAATGCAAAGATGTAACATATGTTTCAAGGATTGAAAAACCTAGTTAATGTTATTCCTTAATTCAAGCTTTTAACTAAAATAGAATTTTGCTATATAAAGTCACCCCATGGCAGGCCTAAACACACAACAAACACTTTTAACCTTGCCTAAACTCTACCAAAATCTCCTCTCATCTCCATTGTTAAGAAAACCTTAAAACCTTAAGGTTGTTCTTGATCTTTCTCCTCTCTAAACCTCCTTTCTTGTTACTAAACATCCATTATTATTATTTTATGTGTATAGTGATTACTATATCATTATACACATCTCATGTAAGTCCTTATAATCCTTATGTCACCTTTATGGCTTTCTTATATTTTGATTTAATGCATAAACATGATTTCTAGGGTTTTGAAACCCTATAAATGTGTTTTGGTGATTCAATACCTTAAAAACGCTTTTGTATGTTAGATCTTGTTTTAGACCAGCCTAAATATGTTCTAATATAGTTTTATAAAGTTTTTATAAAGATCTAGCTAACCTATGGTGGTCTAGATCATTAAACCGGCTCATACGTAATAATAACTAAGGGCTGTCCGGATTTTGGGTGATCTTGTAAGGGCTGTAAAACGGGTTTTATAACATCTTTTTAAGAGTTTCAAAATCCTAAAACCATATACAATGAATCTAGTTTTCATAACAGGTCTTAAAACGTTTTGAAGTGGTTTGGAACTATGGTTACCGTGTCGATCTTTGAAAACAGTCCTTAAAAATCAGAATATGAGTCATCTTGTAAGAGTCATATCTTGATCCTCGGGATAGCTTTTTGAGTGAATCCGGGGTCTAAAACTATCTAATTCGAATGTATTTTTCAAATATGGACTTTAATCAGTGAGTATGGTTTTGGAAAATGGTTTTACAGTCGGATCTTCTAAAACAGTCCCTAAATGACGGGTTTTGGGAAAGTGTATAATTAGAGTTTTGAATCACCGAATCATGAAACCTTGTAATCTTTTGTGCTAGAACAGTATGTAAGACATATTTTTATGTATCTTTTAGCCTTGGTGACACGGGAATAGGACTTGTTGCTTTGTATATGATTACGTGACTTGTTTGTGCTTTTAAGGTACGGATATTCGGTTCTTTATTAAAGAACACTCTTTTACTCTTTCTTACACAACTCCATTTGATAAATCCCTATGCCATTGCTATGTTCCCACATCCTTGGTTTCTGTTTTGATATGATCCTTAAATTCTTTGCCTTGTTATGATTCCGTTATTGTTATGCCTTTATATGTTCCCCATTTGAATACTTATATTTTTCCTAGTTGTTATGCCTTTGAAATGAACCCTTAAGCCCGAGCCATATTTTGTATCTAGTCATGGGGGTACCATGACCATGTCATATGATGCACCGGTGACATGACACTAACTGGGGCGGTGTGATTAGATCCCCGACGTTCCCTTTTGGTGCACATAATTATTATATTATTGTGAGTGCGGGTGCTAGTCATGAGCTAGTGCACGTGCTATTGACATTTGTTTTGCAGGGAGCGTATGGATGCATCCTAGGTATTTGTTTGATATGATATGATGTGATTTAATGTGATAGGTTTGTGTGTGCAATACACGCTATCACTTTGGTACATAGGAGTCGCAATCCTAGTACACATATATGATTATTTGGTTGATTTGGATATGTGATTTGTTATGTGTGCTCGTGGGCTATTCTTGTCTTTCATTAACCCTTTTTATTCATCCACTTAATCATCCTTATGTTCATACCTTGTGATATCTTCATTATTGTTATTTCTTTTGCCTTAAACCATATTTGTTGTATCCGTTCGCTGGGCGTTTTGCTCAGCCGTTTCTTTTTCCATGCGACAGGTATTAAGCGGGAGACGGGGCATTGAGAGAGTTTGGACTTACCTAGATTCACCCAAGTTTTTAATAAATCTTAAGACATTTTATGATTTGATACTTTGCATTTTGGACCCCGTTGTTTTGGGGATTTCTGTTTATTAAGATATTACTTTAAGTATTTTGGATTTAATAAAAGTTTCATTTTAGCCCTTTTAAAATTTGATGTATCTGATGTGACACCATATTAGTAGCACTTTGACTCTTTTCGGAGCGGGGTGTTACAGCCGATGTGTTGATGGACCGGCAGCTTTCGACATTCTCGAAGCTTGCCACAAAGGACCCACCGGTGGTCACTTTGGTCCCAACTACACCGCCAAAAAAGTGTTTGACTCGGGATTTTATTGGCCCACCATTTATCGTGATGCTCACGAGATGGTTAAACATTGTGATGCTTGCCAAAAACAAGGCAAGATCACACATAAAGATGAGATGCCTCAAAATTTCATACAAGAATGTGAAATCTTTGATGTATGAGGTATCGACTTTATGGGGCCATTCCCTTCATCTAAAGGAAACAAATACATCCTTGTAGCCATTGACTACGTTTCTAAGTGGGTTGAAGCCAAAGCTTTACCCACTAATGACGCAATGGTGGTTTGTAACTTTTTGAAATCGCTGTTCACTAGATTCGGTGTGCCTCGTGCCATTATTAGTGATCGCGGGACTCATTTTTGCAATGATCAATTTGCAAGAGTCATGGCTAAGTATGGTGTAAATCATCGTCTTTCCACCGCATACCACCCACAAACTAATGGCCAGGCTGAAATCTCTAACTGAGGATTAAAGCGAATTCTTGAAAGAACCGTAGGAGAGCATCGTGCCTCATGGGCCGATAAACTTGATGATGCTCTGTGGGCTTTTCGTACCGCATACAAGACTCCGATTGGTTGTACACCATATCATCTCGTGTACGGGAAAGCGTGCCACCTCCCCATTGAGTTGGAGCACAAGGCTTACTGGGCCTTGAAGTGGGCTAATTTCGATATCAACAAAGCCGGTGACCTACACAAAATCCAACTCAATGAGCTCACTAAACTCCGGAATGAGGCTTATGAAAATTCTTTGATCTATAAGGAAAAGACTAAGCTCATTCACGACTCTAAGATTAAAAACCGAGAGTTTCAAGTTGGAGACAAAGTTTTACTCTTTAACTCTCGGTTGAAAATCTTTTCGGGCAAGCTGAAATCTCGTTGGTCCGGCCCATTCACCATTGCCCAAATTTTTCCATATGGTACTCTCGAGCTCGCTCAACCTAATGGACCTATTTTTAAGGTGAATGGCCAACGAGTGAAGTTGTACTTTGGTGAGGACATCTCTCATGAGATGATTCCATCCCTCACCACGTTTCCCATGAACTAATTTTGGGTCGAGTCAGGCTCGTGACTCGGTTATCAAAAACAAGCGCTCCTCGGGAGGCAACCCGAGTATCTATCCTTTTCCGTTTTGACCTCCTAAGTGTAGGGGGACCTCTATAGGTTGTTTGTGTTTGTGTGGTGATGTGATTACAGGGATTAATTCACTCTTGGAATCTTTGACGAACCGTGCTCCCGTGTTATCCGAAATCCGGTTCTATCTCTCAACTATCGTGATTCAATTTTCTTCATACTCACATTTGAATTTGATCACTTTAGTCGTCTCTTCCTTAGCTTGATTTAACCAACGTGCACAATGTCATAAGTGTAGGGGAGACTTTTCCCACATGCTTAAACATTGAGGACAATGTTTATCTTAAGTGTAGGGGGGACTTCTATCGAAGTTTTAAGTGGACTTTTCCATTATAATGCCTTCATTTAACTGGAAAATCTTCTTTTTCAACATTTTTCAAATTTTTTATTAACTTTGGCCATTTAGTCGTAATTTTTAAATTTTTATCGTTGCTTTCATATGTATATATCCCGCAATAAAGTCAAAAATATTAATAAAGTGGTGTAGCTAGTTTTGAAATCTTTGACATATTAGGCCCGTTGCGATTATTTTGACTCAACCCGAATAGACTTATCCAAGTTTATTCTAGCTAGTATCCTTAACCATGTAGATCTTCATTGGTTTATTAGGCTAAGCATCCACGAGTCTCATTACTTAAGATTTTAAATTGTGGAGAACGAGAAATGATAGAGTCAATTATAAGTCGGTATTCTTGCACAAGCACACTTGGTGTGATTATTTGCCTATTCTCCCATCACTTGCTAATAATTTATCTGCAATAAGTAAGGTCGTACGATTTGAAAAGTTACTTAGCTTCTAGCCCAAGATCGTTTAAAAGTTGCTCGGTAATGATAAGAGTTCATAGCCAAGGCATAACTTATGAAGTGGGGTGCGAAGATTGGCGAGTCCGAAAAGGCCCTAACAAGGCATTAGGATTCAATCTTATTGCTAAAGATCCAAGGTGATGTGAAAAGCATTATTCCCAAAATCAATATGAAGGATCAAGACTCACGACGAAAAGCAATCAACTCCCATAAAGATCATGGAGAAGTCTATCCAAAAAGACCCTAACAAGGTATGAGGATAAATAGATCCAAGTTCGAAAAGGAGGTGGATCGTTGTATCTCAAAATCCCAATTAGCGATTGAAGAAATAATGATGAAGTCGTGGTCAACAAAGTTGGAGTACCCCTCAAAAGTCTCCAAGTGAAGAAACTCTATTAATGAAGAGAAGACCATTATCTCAAGAACGTCTCTCAAGATATGAAGTATGAAGTACATGCCAAATATCGGCCCGAGAAAGGTCTCAAATCGTGAAGCGAGTTATGCCAAGATATGAACTTTTTGATATCCCGAGAAGCAGTTTTAAGAGATTTTGTCCTTTAGCTAACTATTAATCAAATCGTCCTACTTTGCTTTCAGCCTAAATAAACTATCGCAATAAGTCCAAAAATGCATCTTCATGATCATTCTAAGACAAAAATAAAATATAAGAGATACACCTAGGAATAAGGGAGTCTAAGCATATAATTAGGCCATGTGTGTAAGTGTTTGATTTGCTAACTTATAATAACAATGATCTCGTTTTTAAGCTTAGTTTGGGGAACGTGAAACTTGAAGGTGATAAATCTTCGCAGCACCGAAGCCCTAATGTAAGTCCTTGATCTCTTTGCAAGTTAATTCCATATAGCTATTTTCAAGTGAAAATGGTTTTCTATCCTTTTGTTTCCTTTAAAGTTTCAATTTCTCTTAGTACTTTAATTTTTGTTTAGTAGTATTTTAATAAGGCCAAGGTTGATTGATTATGAGAAAAGTATAAATTTGCTTTGTCACTAAGCATTGCATGAGGGCATGGCAATGGTTAAGTGTAGGGGATTTGATAGGTGTGAAAACACCCATCCTTTTACCACTTATTTCTTGCTAAAACAAGACCAAAACGCGTATTTAATATCATTTGTTTGGAATTATTTGTGGTTTTTGTGTTTATTGTGTTTTCAGAGCCAACCGGATGGATATTGGAGAAAACATGGGATTGCACGGGTTTTATCGAAGAAAAAGACTCAAGACGAAGTCTATTGTCCAAGAGATGCAAATGATTTGAAGTCAATGGGCCTATTTGAAGATTTATCGAAGAAAAGGACCAAAGATGGAAGATTTACATATGTCGAAGGAACTCAAGTCTATTAAACGAAGAAATTAAAAGACGAGTTGAATTTAATCGTCGACAAATCCCGAATCAGAATCGAAAACGTCGACTTTTCTGAAAAGACGAGAAGACAAGAAGAAAGAGAGAAAGCCCACTTCACCAACCAATCACTAGCCTATAAATAGAAAACCCCCTCACACTTTTTGAGCTAGTTTTCATTTCCAGTCTTTCTTTTCTTTCGTAGGAAGCCAACACCATTAAGGTGTTGGTGATTTTTCATTCTTGTTGAATCTTTGATTTTGTAAGTGTTTAATCTTTCCTTTTGTTTACTTTACATTAATCTATCAATATAATCCTTCCATTAGTCTTGTTCATCTTCATCTTTTTGATTTAAAGATTAAAGTTCTTATTTGGTTGATTTTGATCTTCAAAAGTTATTGGGTTTTGTGTTTTTATTGTTGGGATTTGATGTTTATGGTTGATAAATGATTAGTGTTTAGTTTGGTTTAAATCTTTTGGTTAAATTTGGCTTATTTTGATTGAAATCGTATTTCCCTGTTTTTATGTTTAACTGTTCTTCATTCCCAGTATTCCGAATCAAAGTAAACATTCCGCATCAGCATTTTTATTCCGTATCAAATTCGTTCATCCGGAATATTTTATATTCCGGATCAAAGCCTTTCATCCGGAATAATCAATTATTCCGGATCGACCCTCTTATTCCGAATCAAGCTCATTTCCATTTTATTCCGCATCAAGTTCATCAATCCGGAATATCCATTATTCCGGATCAACTCCTTTCATTCGGAATATCCATTATTCCGCATCAACTCTTTATTCCACATCAACAGTTTATTCCGCATGAGCTATTATTCCGCATAAACAGTTTATTACCGCATGAGCTATTATTCCGCATGAACAGTTTATTCCGCATGAGCTATTATTCCGCGTGAACAGTTTATTCCGCATGAGTAAGATATTCCGCATGAAGGATTTTTGTCTGATATATTCCGAATAAAGGGTACATTCCGAATCAAGGATTTTTCAGGGTATTTACAGTTACTGTTTTATTTTAATTTTAATTCAAGTTTTATTTTTATTAATTAATTGCTTCTAGTTTACTTTTATTTACTTCACGCATTTACCTTTTTAGTAGAATAGAAAACCAAACCCCCTATTTGTCACCAAGAACAACTATTCCACTTTGAGCTGTGATCAATTCGAGAAGATTCCAAGACTAATCTGAACCCCATGCAAAACCTCTAGTATCAGCCTTTTTTAGCTGTTGGAAGGCTTCTTCTGCCTTGTCCGTCCACCGAAATTCCTCTTTATTTTCTTTGGTAATATTCTTCAATGTTTCAAATAATGGCATTGACCTTTCGGCCGACCGGGATAAGAAACGATTGAGTGCTGCTAGCTTACCGCTCAAAGACTGCATTTCTTTCAAAGTTTTCGGGGACCTCATCTCTGTGATTGCTTTTTTCTTCTTGGGGTTTGCTCTTATGCCTTCTGATGTTACCATGTATCCTAAGAATTTTCCTTCCTCGACCCCGAACGAACATTTTTTTGGGTTTAATTTCATGTTAATTCTTTTCAGATTGTCGAAAGTTTCTTGGATGTCTGCGAGCATGTCTTCCTCGATTTTACTTTTGATCATCAAATCATCCACGTATGCTTCCAAGTTTGTGCCAATTTGCGAACGGAACACTGAGTCCACCAACCTTTGATAGGTGGCCCCGGTATAAAATGTTGTCTTTTCCTCATCTGCTTCGTCCATTAGCACTTGGTGATATCCCTTATAGGCATCTAGGAAACACTTGAACTTATATCCCATGACCGCTCCTATCTTCACGTCTATGTTCGGTAGGGGATAATAATCCTTCGGACAGGCGGAATTAAGGTTCTTGAAATCTATGCACATTCGCCAATCACCATCCGGCTTCTTTACTATATGTTGGGTACCTCACCGGTCGTATGATACCGGCCTTCATCAATTTTGTCACATCTCTTTTGAATGCTTGACTTTTTTTTCTCCCAGCGTCCTTCTTTTTTGTGCAATCGGAGCAGCCTCTATGTTGACATTCAGCGAGTGCTTGATAATCCTCCTTGGTACTCCCGTCATATCCGAAGGTTCCCATGCGAATACATCAGCGTTGTTTCTTAGCAAGTCTATGAGCTGCAACCGACACTTCTTGGTAAACAACTTTCCGATGGTGACTAATTGCTCCGGGTATCCGGGGTTAACACAGATTTGTTCCGTCATATCTCCCGCTACCCTTGCTTGCTAATTGCGCTTTTCATGAGCAATCCATTTGTCTAACTCTTTTCCCACAGCCGTTGCTTTCATTTTTCCTATTTTATGTCCGTCCTCTATGACCCTGCATTCGTAGATTGCTCGTGATTTAGTTCTCATTGTTGCAATTCCGTTAGGAGTGGGGAACTTCATGGCTGAGTGGACGGTAGAGGGTACGGATCTTAATTCCCTGATTCCGGTTCTTCCAAGTATGATATTATATGGAGATGGTACCCTGATCACCGTGAAGCTCATCACTGTTTGTCTTGTTAGGTCATGTGATCCGAAGGTTACTTCCAAATCAATTTTGTCGTGAGGTGTTGTTTCTTCTCCTGAGAAACTTAAAACCTTTGCATGCTCGGGTGTCAACCTCCTTCGGATCGAGGAATCTAAATTTAGAAAGCAGTGTTCGAACATGACTTGCATTGTGGCTCCTTCATCCACAAATACCCTTTTCACCCAATATCCTTCCACCTCAACCTCAAATATCAAAGGATCGTCAGATGCCTCGGCATCGGAGACCGGAGGGAATGTTATGGGAGTATTCATCCAATCAACCTCTATCTTACATACCTCTTTCCTCTTCATCCCGCTACACCTGCCTTCTATCATGTTTATTGTCTTTCCTTTGAAATCTCCATTTCCTCTTCCCTGATTTCCTTTGTTTACCCTTCCTCGCAAGTCTCTTACGAGATGGTTTAGCTTACCAGACTCTAAGGCTGCTTCCAACTGTTTTCTCAACTGATGACAATCGTTGGTGAGATGACCCTTTTCTTGATGATAATCACAGTACTTATCCATGTTTTCAGGTCAGACTATTCCCTTGGTCGGCAATGGTAGGGGAAGGCACAATTGCAATTCAGTGGCTAGGATTTCTTTAGGGAACTTGGTCAGAGATTCCAAACCGGGACGTTGGTATGGGAACCTCCTTCCTTGATTTTGGTTTACTAGAGGTACATATGGGGAGAACGAGGGCTTAGATCGGTAATCATTTCTTTGGCGACCTCTATTGCGTCCACGCGCACCGGAAGGGGCATATCTTTCTTCCCTGTTGTATTTTACATTTCCATCACCCATTTCCCCTGTCGGCAATTCCGTATTCCGGAAGGCATCCTCGGATTTTATGAAATCATCTATCCTTTGCATCATTTCCGTCACCATCATAGGGGTGTCATCTGTGAAACGTCGAACCAGCTCCGGGCATTTAGCCCCGTTCACAAAGGCTGATATCTTCATCACTTCCAGAACCCCCTGAATATAGCTTGCCTCATCCGTCCAGCGTTCTTTGAATACTGCCAAGGTTTCGTGTGCTTTGCGGGTGATGGTGGTGATTTCCATTGGTGTTTTGAGGCTTTTCCTTCTCAGAGAAAACCTTTCCAAGAATTGGTCCTTTAAATCATCCCAGTTATATATGCTACCTCTCGGAAACCTTTCGAACCATCCTCCGGTGGCTCCATCCAAAGTTTGCTGAAAGAATCTACACCACACTGGCATCGGCCATTCTCCAGAATTAGCTGCACCGGCAAACCGGGTGATATGATCATTGGGATCAGTTGCTCCTGAGTATAGCTTGAGGGTTGCGGGTAGTATATGCTTCGTTGAGGAGAATTTTATAATTCTTTTGGTGAAAGGAGAAGCCCTCACATCCTTGAAGGCTTTTGCAAGTCGTCTACCGGTAGGTTGTCTTCCTTCTGGACCCTTCGTCCTTCATTTTGGTTCCTTGGTGTGTCTTGTGGGTCGTCCTCGAAGACCAATCTTGTAGGTGAGATTGGCCTTTTGGATACAGCGTTATGACGTTCTACCAGATTTTGCAACACGCTCATACTTTCCAAGATTTTTTCTCGTTGGTTTATAGGTGTTTCAGTTTCTTTTTCGACCGTCATAGGATCGCGGTCGGGGGATGTCGGGGGTGGTGACCCTCCCGAGACTCCTGCCATCTATAGATGTTTGTGGAGATTCGAGTTTAGGGTCCCACGGATGGCGCCAATTGTTGAAGCAAATTTCTCCGGCTAGCTAGGCTGCTACTAGCAAATTCACTTCGGTCACAATGATGGTGTGCAAGTCTCTTGGTCTCAAACCTAGAAACACAAGGTAGCACACGTTAGCCTCGTCCCAGGTTTGACCCCGAGACCAAGCTCCGGTGTAAGAGTAAGTAACTGTCACGAAGCTGGTATCCGGTGTGGAATACCAGAAGATATAGTTGTATTAATGGTGAGTACTTAATACAGAGTGTGTTGTATGTGTGTTAAATGTGGAGGTATTTATACTACTTTGTAGTGCATACATGGATGTGTGGTCACATCAGTAGAATAGGCACCAAGTCCTAGGTTACGCAAATCCCTGTAATCGATGGATTTGTTTCCCACGGGCGGCGGCGCTTCTCTTTACCCGTTGGGTAGACGAAGGTCCCTTGGATAATGTTGTGGGTTGCTTTTACTTTTCCTTGGCCCTAGGCTTGGTCATTAAATGCTTCACTATCAATATATCAACCCTATTAAATGTTGGTAGGTTTCGGTACCGTTGCGGGAAAGTGTATGTGTCCGGAGGCATTGGCCGGAGACATACGCGAACACTTATCACCTCATTTTATCCCAGCTCCTTCTACGAAGAAGTTTACAAACGTTCATCCTTATAAATAAACAAAAGTTTACTCGAACCTCAAAGGGGTTAGTCTCGATGCAGATGATGTCGTACAAGCTGCACTCTTTCTAGCTAGCGACGAGTAATAAACCCAGCTTTTGGCTTATTCAATTCGTACGAGCATCCCCTATCGAGTAGTCAGAATTGAACTGTTTAAACTTGCCCCATTTGGTGTTAGTTAAAAGATTTCAGTTACTCATTTTCTTGTGTTAATTGCAATGTTTTTTTTTCTTTTTCTTTTTTTTGTGAATTTAAATAAATTAAAGTACCTCGTTTAAGGACAAATAAAATACAATATCTCTCTGTGGATTGTCCTCGTTAATAGCTAAATTTAACATGAATAATCAGAAGTTCCACCCCAAGTCAGAGAAGTGACAGTACATAATAAGAGAAAATTGGTACTCCGTAATAAAAATGAAAATCTAGGTAACATGTCATTTGTCTTGCATGGAATTTTTTTTACACATGTTCAGTTCAGATAATCTTTTTGCATCTTCATATACTACTGTTTAACTTCAACCTGATTATACAGAATTGTAAGGATATCAGTAGATGAATCGTTGATTCTATGCACAGAATCCTAATTTCGGATTTTCCTAAAGACAAAAAAGCTTAACACCTAAAAATTTATAATCTAATTCTAACGAGTAACGAACGCACACTCCCTTTTCTGAATTTACCGATTATCAACTTGTATTGTAGGCTACGAGTTTTCAAGATTAGGGTGATTGTGATTGTTATGAACAAAAACTCTATAACTTTCATCATTTACTTTCAATTTTGTGAGTTAGACATGAATTATGCACACCTCAGCTTTGGCGCGCAACTGGTCTTGTTAGTTTTTGATAGTTTGTTGGGCTTTTATTTTGGTAGGGCCGGTCTTGTGTGTTTATTCATTTCTTTATTAGGCTTTTTTTTATTGATTGCAAGCAAGTCTTCTAGGTTCTAGCAATGCAATCGAATTTAACCCACTTAAGTAACCTTGATGACATCTCAATAACTTGGAAATAAGGTAGATTTAATATAGGCAGGACCGTCTCATGAATTTCTGAAAGCTTGTGCTAAAATAACGAAAGAAATTTTGATAAAATGTCGCTTTTAGTTCGATGACACTAGTATATACATACCAAGTAACGCTCGTAAACATGAATATGTAATACATATACTCCGTATAAAGCTAACGTATTAAATGACAATTCAAACTTGTTCACATTTCTTACGTCTAATTTGAAATGTGTGATACTAGATTTTTAATCCTTCGTAATGTGTAACACCCCAATTTCTATGGTAATGATTTATTATTATTTTATAAGCTCTCTAGTTATTCCATCATTCCAATATGCTCTTTAGACTAAAAGATCTCTTATACAATAAGTTTGAAGCAAATAGGACTTTTCATGTAATTGTTTTATTATCAGGGACTAACCTTGCCTAATAATGAAACTTAAGTGATATGCCAGTGTGATAAGTATCTATTGTCCCTGGAACATATCAGATGCTTCTGCTTTCCTCTTTCTACACCATGACACACCCACACTCATCATTTAGTTAGACTAGGGTTTTGATTTCCAAGTTGATTTGAAGCAAGATATTAGTGTATTAAAGCTTAGGAGCTATTATATAGTGTTTCCATCATCCAACTTGAGGTAAAAATCATATCTTGATATTGAATTCATGGTTTATGATTACCCTTAGTGGGTAATGCTTATAGATGATGACTTTATGCTAATTGAGGGGTGCTTGTAGAATTTTACATGATTATGAGAAGTGTTGAATTATAAGAAATCATCAAGAATACTTGTAACATGGTATACGAACTTGATCATGTGATGGGTACCTTGTTAAAAGTACCATAACATAATCAATGGTGTTAATTATCAAAAAGTATGTTTGTGTGGTTACATAAGCCACGAACCAAACACCCCCTCATGGCATAAGTCCTTTATTAGCTTATTCATGAAAACATGTTCCTAACAAGCTCCATGTAATTTGTATGTTCTTAGGTTATAAAGGTTAGCCAAGGACGTTTACGGGAGGTCGTGTTAGAATTCAAGCTTTTGGGTGAGTAATGTATATATGAAGAGAAGCGGGACTTTAGGAGCCCGTTAGATATACCACATACCTTTTGGTGCTTATGTTTATGTTTATCTAATTGCATTATATGTGTTATGAATAGTAATGGTTCAAGTGCTATAAATTTGCTTATGAAATTTAAGGACGGGTCAAAACAGCCCCGATTGACCCGTATGACCAAAACAGCCTTATTTGACTCTCATGGTAGAAACAACCCCTATTGGCCCGTGTGGTCAAAACAGCCTCTATTGATTCTTGTGGTCAAAACAGCCCCTATTGGCCTGTGTGGTCAAAACATCCCCTATTGGCCCGTGTGGTCAGTACAGCCCCTAATGGTTCATGTGGTCAAAACAGCCCATATTGGCCCGTGTGTTCAAAACAGCCCGAAACGACCCTTGTAGTCTTAGAATTATGTTACTATTTTAAATGTAGTAATGTTGATCATTTAACGTCCTTAGTGGGCGACATGGTTAAAATGGCCATACTTATGTTCCCAAAACGGAACAAGGCATCCTTAGTGGATGACTTGCATAGTTGTATGCATCGTGACCCAAAATACTAGACGTCCTATGTGGGCGACGCGCGTCATTATGTGATCGCTCGTTCCAAATGGAACTTAGTGGAACGGGATTGGACATCGTGTGTGGATGATGATATATTTACATGCTCGTAATCATGTAAGAGAAGAGTTAGATGTCCTTAGTGGACGAATAGCTCAAATGACAATTATTCAGAAAAGCCTTGACGAGGCAACATCTAGCTTTATCGTTATGTTGAAAGTTCGTATTGTTATATATGATATCTCGCTAGGCTTATGCTTACGTTGCTTTGTTCATGTTTTGTTTTTATAGGTCAAGCTAGTGACGTTGTAATCAAGGGTAAGAAGGTCGAAATATAGCTTTTGGTGAAGCTCGTGGGTAACGAGCTACTTCCCTACCCTCTCTTTTACCAAGAAACGCCCTAGGATGTTATGTTTGTATGTATATTAATGCAAACTCAGTTTAGTGTGGAATTAACTTGTTATGTTATTTTGTTAAAACTTAAAGGGGTGTTTGGCATAGTGTCATTCTTGCCCATTATGACCCGTTTTGTTTATGAATGGGTCTAAATCGACTAGCATATAACATGTACGACTTTTATGTGTTAATATATGTTGTATTTATGGGTTAAATCAGATTGTTGCTAAAGTTAGCGTTTTTGGCTACAAACGGGTCAACATAAGATAATTCATATAAAATATTTTTCTGCACATTTTCAGCAGCAATATAGTACTGTAGCATACTGTAATAGTGCTGTAGCAGTAGCAAAAAAAATCAGACTGGGCGTTTCAAGTTGGTATCAGAGCTGTGGTTTAAGGGATTTAGGTATCCACCGTTGGTGGGTGTTTAGACTTAAACCTAGGCTCTGGGCGACCTATAAAGTTTTACACGTTTCCGTATATGTATTAAGCATCCATTTCAATACAGTACATGCTATTTCAACACTATGGTTATTTGTTATGAATTAAGTATGAGATAATATCAGTGAGGACTTGAGTATGTGATGAAATTATTGCGACGTTTGGCCAACGTAGTAATAATCGCATCACATAATGGGGGTTTACCGCTATTGTGTCGTACTTAAGAACTGAGCTCGTGTTGTGGCATTAGTCGTAGGCATATTGAAGGCTATATAAAATAAAGCTTATCCTGTACTATGTTTAACTTTCAGCGTGTGGATATGGCTGAAAGAAATCCAGAAGGGTCCGAATGGCCGGACCAAGTAGATATCCCCGAGCATGACGAGCGGGAAGAAACTCCCGAACAACAGAATTAGATGAGCATGAAAATGTTCACATTCCTGCAGCCATGGCTAAAGAGATCAAGGAGATGATATCTCAATAAGTAGCTAAGGCGCAGGCAACAACTTTGTCACATCTCAGGGAAAGTCTTAGTGATATCACTACCCATATTATTCAGGAAGAACTACTAACAAGATTCGGAGGACTAGTAAAGGAGGTAACATACAAAGACTTTGCGGCGTGTGACCCGCCGACTTACTCAGGAGAAAGCAATCCTTTTTTATGTCATCGATGGATTCAGGATGTTGAGGGAGCGTTTGATACTAGCAAATTACCCGAAGAATCTTGGGTTAAATTTTCAGCTAACCTCCTTCGCGGTCGAGCAAAAGAATGGTGGAATTTTACTCTTGCTGCTAAGGGACCTAATGTTGCCCGAAATTTGTCATGGAATGAATTTAAGGAATTATTCCTTCAGAAATTTTCCCCGCAGGCAGAACTTAAAAATATTCGCAGGGAATTCCTAAATACTCATCAAACAACGCAACAATCAGTACATGACTTTTCCATGACTTTCCTTGATAGGGCACGTTTTCTACCTGAATACGTTAATGATCAGAAATTGCTCATGAATCACTATATTGACATGCTTAAGAAGGAGGTTCGTGAGTTTATTTCAGCAAAGGATTGGAGGAACATGGATGATCTTATGAATGCAGCTTTAGAACGAGAAGAAGAAACTAAGAAACGTGAGAGGTCGCCTAATACAAGGTATTTGCTACCAAAGTATGAAATTTTGAAGTCCCAAGTCTTTTCGAATTGAAAACCGGTCTTAAGTGCGACTCAATCGTCTTTTGGTGAATCAAAGGTTTGGTTGATTTTGTTTGTTTTAAACTACTAGTAAGTAAATAAAGTGTCGTTGAGTAAAATGGAAGTTAAAAGATTAATTTGAATAACGAGTAAAAATAAATGCATAGAAACTTAAAGGTGATAATGGAAAAGTACTAACTCACTAAATAAAACTAACACTTGGAAAATTATCAGAAAATAAAAAGTACTATAAGAAAGTGATATCGAAAGGAAACAAAACAAGCCAAAAGGCCCTCGATCGGAATGTTTTCCGATCGGTTGATCGGACTGTGATAAATGCAATAATCGGAATGTGTACAAAGGGGGTCAATCGGAATAACAATGCAAAGGGCCAATCGGAATACGTGGGAAACCACACAATCGGAATAATCAATCTTGATTCAATCGGAATAACGACGAAACAGCCAATCGGAATATCCAAATGCACAACGAGGCCTTGATCGGAATGTTTGTGGGGTGCCAATCGGAAAGCCAAAGCCCTCTTCCGATTGGACTCAATCGGAAAGTGAAGGTGGGGTGCCGTCGGAATAATGGGCCAATCGGAAAGGGGAGTAACAACCCTTCCTAAAATAAAGGGAATCAGTTAGGAGGGGATACCCGGTCGGAAAAACCAATCGGAAAGGGGCTTTATCACCCTTTCCGAAAATTGTGGAAATTGGTTAAGCTAGGTAATAAGCTAACTTTAATAAGCTAATACCAAAACCAACCCGAATCTATGACAAATCCGAATCAAAAAGCACTTTGATCAACTTATTCAACTCGAAATTAATCAACTTTTTAGATCAAACCATAAAAACATAAACTTTTTAATAAAACTTTTAAATAAGAAAAATAAGATAATCATAAAAATAAGCCAATAAGCACAAAAGTCTTAAAGCTTAATCAAATGAAATCTTATAAGATGATCAAAAGATTAACTTTTTAGCATGAAATCAATTAGAACAACACGGATCACATGATAATCACACCAAAATCAATCTTAAATCAAAGAAAAGTAGAATGAGATTAAGAAATAAAAGCTTAAAATGGAACTTTGATTAATGAAATAAGCAATACAAAGATGTTTAATCTTGAAAGATTAAAAGAAAAAGATGAACTAGTGAGAGACAGTTTAAGACTTTCTCTCTCTAAAAACTAGAGAAAACTAAAAAGTGAAAAATTAAATAAAAATCTAACCACCCTCCTAATGACTATTAGGAGGGTATTTATAGGGAAGGAGGAAGGAGTGCATGTGTTGCATCTTCTTTCTTGCTTTCTTCACGTTTTCTCGACTCGACTTTAATTCTTCGTCTTTGTCGTCTCGGGATTTGAACTTGTCGTTTAATTTTCTTCTTCTATTAGACTTGAGTTCTTCGACTTTGTTAAACTTCCGTCTTTTGACTTTTTCTTCGATAAATCTTCAGAATAGGCCTTGGACTTTCGTTCTTTTTGCACTCTTGATCTTTTGACTTTGTCTTTTCCCGTTTTCTTCGATAAAAGCCCGTGAAAGCCCGTGTTTTCTCCCTTTTTCATATTTTGGTCCTAAAACACAATAAAAACACAAACCACGCATAATTCCGACTTTTATGACATAAACACACGTTTTGGTCTTGTTATTATTGGAAATAAGTGGTAAAAGGATAAGTGTTTTCACACTTATTAAATCCCCTACACTTGACCATTGCAATGCCCTCATGCAATGCATTAATTTTAAAGCACGGTTTACATTTTTCATCATAAATAACCCACCTTGGCCTTTATTAGATACTAAACATAAAAGATAGAAATAAGTAAAGAAATTAAAAACTTACATTGGGTTTTGGCGGCCGTGAACGTTTATCATCCTCAAGTTTCACGTTCCCCATACCAAGCTTAAAAACGAGATCATTGTTATTATAAGTTAGCAAACTATCACGAACTCATGTGGGCCAATTATTCACTTAGACTCCCTTATTCCTAGGTGTATCTCTTATATTTTATTTTTGTCTTGACTGATCACGAGGATGCATTGTTTGACTTATTTCGATAGTTATTTAGTCCGAAAATAAGGTGAACGATTTAATCAATAGTTAGCTAAAGGACCAAATCTTTTAAAACTGCTTCTCGGGATATCAGAAAGTTCATATCTTGGCATAACTTGGTTCGCGATTTGAGACCTTTCTCGGGCCGATATTTGGCAGCGACTTCATACTTCGAATCTTCGAGAGACGTTCTTGAAATTATGGTCTTCTCTTCATAATAGTATTTTCTTCACTTGAAGTTTTTGAGAGATTCTTCATCTTTGGACCACGACTTCTTCATTTTTCTCCAATCTTTATTTTGGACTTTGATATACAACGATCCGCCTCCTTTTAGGACTTGGATCTATTTATCCTCATACCTTGTTAGGGTCTTTTCGGATAGACTTCTCCATGACTTTTGGGGAGTTCTTGCTTTTCGTCGTGTGTCTCGATCCTTCATATTGATTTTTGATAAATGATTCTTCACATCACTTTTGGATCTTTAGCAACAAAATATAGCCCTCATGCCTTGTTAGGGCCTTTTCGGACTCGCCAATCTTCGCGCCCCGCTTCATAAGTTATGCCTTGGCTATGAACTCTCGTCATTACCGAGCAACTTTTAAACGATCTGGGGCTAAAAGCTAAGTAACCTTTTAAATCGTACAACCTTATTTATTAGCAGATTAATTTATTAACAAGCGGAGGGAGAATAGGCTCATAATTAACTCACATAAATTCACGAAAGAATACCGAACTTATAATTGACTCTATCATCTCTCGTTCTCCACAGTTTAAAATCTCAAGGAATAAGACTCGTGGATGCTTAGCCTATTAAATCAAAGTTTTGGGTTTTCGAGTCGCCTATAGGATCTTGCAAATTCTTAGACTTTTTCAAGTTTAGAAATCGCATTTTAAAGTTCCCTTGATAAACGACTCTCTAGGATCAATTATAGGAACTTGCGAAAAGTTCTTGTTCTTAACCCGAGAGAGTTAAGACTTTCGCATTTTATAGCTCCCTATATAAAAGCCTAGCAAAACTTGACTTAAACACGTTAAGGATACTAGCTAGAGTAAACTTAGGTAAGTAAACTCGGGTTGAGTCAAAATGTTCACGACTAAGAAAAATCTAAAGCCACTTTATTAAAAATTTATTCTAGCAAAGGAAACATAACAAGGGAAAATACAACTATACAACGAGGCCAAAATAGATTAAAAATTTTGAACAATGTCGAAAAATCAAATTTTCCGGTTAAAATGAGGGCAAATTCATGGAAAAGACCACTTACTTCGATAGAAGTCCCCCCTACACTTGAGATAAACATTGTCCTCAATGTTTAAGCATGTGGGAGTAACCTCCCCTACACTTATGACATTGTGCACTTTGTTTAAATCTTGCTAAGGAAAGGACAACTAAAGTGAATTCAATGTGAACATAGAGAATATGAAATATTGAATCACAAGAGTTTAAGATAGAACCGGGAAGATGGAAAACACGGTATCACGGTTCGTCAAAAGTCATCAAGATGCTCTCTGAAGCTTAAATCCCTGCAAAGCACAAGAAACAAGACAACAAACATATGCGGGGCTCCCCCTACACTTATTATGAAAGCAGTAAAGGATAGAACACGGGTTGCCTCCCGAGAAGCGCTTGTTTTTGTTCACCGAGTCATGAGCCTGACTCGACCCAATTTTAGTGCATGGGGAACGTGGTGAGGGATGGAATCATCTCTTTAGAGATGTCCTCACCAAAGTACAGCTTCAAACGCTGGCCATTCACCTTGAAATTTGGCCCATTCGGCTGAGAAAGCTCAATGGTCCCATACGGAAAGACTTTGGCGACGGTGAATGGACCAGTCCAGCGGCTCTTCAACTTGCCAGAGAAGATCTTCAACCGAGAGTTAAAGAGTAAAACTTGATCACCAACGTGGAACTCTCGGTTCTTGATTTTAGCATCGTGGATAATCTTCGTCTTCTCCTTGTAGATCAGCGAGTTCTCATAAGCTTCATTCCTCAGTTCATTTAGCTCGTTGAGTTGAACCTTGCGATGATCACCGGCTTTGATGATGTCGAAGTTAGCCCACTTCAAGGCCCAGTGCGCCTTGTGTTCCAGCTCGATGGGTAGGTGGCAGGCTTTCCCGTACACAAGACGATAGGGTGTACAACCAATCGGGGTCTTGTAGGCAGTACGGAAAGCCCACAGAGCATCATCTAACTTATCGGCCCACGCGGCACGATGCTCTCCCACAGTTCGCTCCAAAATTCTCTTCAAGCCACGATTGGAAATTTCGGCTTGCCCATTGGTTTGGGGATGATAGGCGGTGGAAAGACGGTGATTGACACCATACTTTGCCATGACTCGTGCAAATTGATCGTTGCAAAAATGAGTCCCGCGGTCACTGATGATAGCACGAGGAACGCCAAATCGAGCGAAAAGCTGCTTCAAAAAGTTCACAACCACCCTCGCATCATTCGTAGGAAGAGCCTTAGCTTCAACCCATTTAGAGACGTAGTCGACGGCGACGAGGATGTACTTGTTCCCTTTGGATGATGGAAATGGCCCCATAAAGTCGATGCCCCATACGTCAAAGATTTCACATTCCTGTATGAAATTTTGAGGCATCTCATCCTTATGTGTGATCTTGCCTTGACGTTGGCAAGCATCACAATGCTTAACCATTTCGTGAGCGTCACGATAAATGGTGGGCCAGTAGAATCCAGAATCAAACACTTTCTTAGCAGTGTAGTTGGGACCAAAGTGACCACCGGTGGGTCCTTTGTGGCAAGCTTGGAGGATGTCAAAAGCTGCCGGTCCGTCAACACATCGACGAATAATCAGATCAGCACACTGTTTGAATAGATAAGGGTCATCCCAAAAGTAAGTCTTAACATCGTTCAAGAACTTCTTCTTTTGTTGGGATGTTAACCCTTGGATGAGAATACCGCCCGCTAAGTAGTTTGCAATGTCCGCAAACCACGGGGTGCCATCAAGGTTGAGATTTATAGACATTAGAGTCTCCAGGGGGAAAGAGTCATTGATCTCTTTGTTTGGATGATCCCCCTGATATGGATCCTCAAGTCTGCTCAGATGATCCGCGGCCAGGTTTTCGGCTCCCTTCTTGTCACGAATTTCAATGTTGAATTCTTGAAGGAGCAAAACCCAGCGAAGAAGTCTTGGCTTAGAATCGTTCTTAGTCATCAAGTACTTCAACGCGGAATGATCTGTGTATACGATGGTGGTGGATAAAACAAGATAGGGGCGAAATTTCTCAAAAGCATAGACAACAGCTAAAAGCTCTTTTTCGGTTGTCGTATAATGCAATTGAGCCCCTGTCATTGTTTTGCTAGCGTAGTGGATTGGTTGGAAGTGTTTATTCACTCTTTGGCCCAAAACCGCACCAATAGCAAAGTCGCTAGCATCGCACATCAATTCAAAAGGCAGCTCCCAATTTGGGGTAACCAAGACCGGTGCCTTAGTTAGCTTATCCTTGAGAAGATTGAAGGCTTCGAGACACTCTTTAGAAAAGATAAAGGGAGTATCTTTTTCCAAGAGGTGGGTCATCGGGCGAGCGATTTTAGAGAAATCCTGAATGAATCTACGATAGAAGCCCGCATGACCCAGAAAGCTTCTCACACCCTTCACGGTGGAAGGTGGAGGTAATTTGGCTATGACATCTACTTTAGCACGGTCGACTTCAAGACCGGCTTTAGAGATTTTGTGTCCTAGCACAATGCCTTCTTTTACCATAAAATGGCACTTTTCCCAATTCAGAACAAGGCGAGTGTCTTCGCACCGCTTAAGCATACGTTCCAAATTGGCAAGGCAAGAAGAGAAGGAATCCCCGAAGACCGAGAAATCATCCATGAAGACTTCCATGGTTTGCTCAACCATATCATGGAAGATAGCCAACATGCACCTTTGGAAAGTCCCGGGGGCATTGCATAAGCCAAAAGGCATTCTTTTATAAGCAAATGTGCCGTAGGGACAAGTGAATGTTGTCTTCTCTTGATCTTGGGGATCGATGGATATTTGAAAATAACCCGAGAAACCATCCAGAAAGCAGTAATATTCATTACCCGCTAAACGTTCAAGCATTTGGTCCATAAAAGGTAGAGGGAAATAATCCTTTCTCGTGGCATCATTGAGTTTGCGGTAGTCTATACAAACTCTCCACCCAGTAACGAGACGGGTAGGAATTAACTCGTTGTTTGCATTGGGCACAACGGTGATTCCGCCTTTCTTAGGCACACAATGGACTGGACTAACCCATGGTGAATCCGAAATAGGGTAAATCATACCCGCATCAAGAAGTTTGATAACCTCTTTTTTGATGACTTCATGTATTTTAGGATTCACCCTTCGTTGACTTTGAATTGTGGGTTTAAAGTCGTCCTCCATGAGAATTTTATGTGTGCAAAAGTGAGGATCAATTCCACGGATGTCGGAGATTTTCCAAGCGATAGCTCGTTTATGCTTCTTCAACACAGCGACAAGGCGTTCTTTTTCGTCTTCTTTCAGATCCTTTGCGATGATGACCGGTAGCTTCTCGTCGTCTTCCAGAAAAGCGTACTCAAGATGAGGCGGTAAGTCCTTAAGCTCGAGAGTAGGGGAATCCTCAGTAGATGGTGAAACTAACGATGGATCATCATTAGTCACCTCTTTAGGAGCAGGAGGAGAGAACGGGTCCTCATTGAGAAGTCTCTCAATAGTACTAATGTCTTCATCCCAATTGGTGGACAAATTATCATACTTAATATCGAGAGGACCCAAGCTAGCTTCGAAATCATCCAAGTCACTTTCTCCGAAAGGAGTCAATGCTGGAGCAATTGAGGCAACGGTCTCAACATTAGGTAGAGAGGAAAGAGTACTTTTGCAAGCATCATGAAAATGTTCTTCACAAGCCTCATCGAGAACATCAATAGCATTAACACTCTCATACGAATAAGGTTGCTGAGAAATCTTACCCATGTTGAAGACAATTTTATCGTCACCAACTCTCATGATTATTTCGCCTGCGGCAACATCAATGAGAGTGCGACCGGTCCTCAGAAATGGACGTCCGACGATTAATGGAACACGGGGATCCATCTCGTAGTCAACGACGACAAAATCCGCCGGGAAGGTGAATTTATCAACGCCAACAAAGACATCTTCGGTTATCCCCACTGGATAAGCAACCGTACGGTTGGCTAATTCCAAAGTCATTTTGGTGGGGACTAGCTCGGGGAGAGATAATTGCTTCCAAACACTTAAAGGCATTAAGTTTATACTGGCACCTAGATCGGCTAGGGCCATGCAATTCTCTACTCCCGGGAAATTGCAAGGAATCAAGAAGCGACCCGGATCACCTAGTTTGGTGGGCAATTGCCTTAAGAGCACTGCGGAGCAATTCTCATTAAGGTGGGTCTGAGCAATGTCAAGAAGCTTTTCTTTATCACTTAAAAGATCTTTAAACATCTTAGCGTATTTGGGCATGTGAGCGAGAGCCTCGGCAAAGGAGATGTTAAAATTCAATTGTTTAAACATTTTTAGAAAGTTTGAAACCTGAATATCATCCTTGCTCTTTTGCTTCTCTTTCCTCAACCTTGAAGGATAAGGTATATTGGATGAAGAAGAAGACTTTAAGGGAATAGGATCACTCACAACCACGGGTGGTGGGGAAATGGGGATAGAAGGTGAAGGAGGTGGGGAAAGTTGCTCTTTTTCCTTGTTCACAATCACGGGTGGAGGTGTAGGAAGCTCGGGTTCCATATAAACTTTTCCACTACGAGTGGTGATTGCTTTCATCTCCCCCCTTGGATTCGCAACGGTATTACTCGGAAGAGTACCCGAAGAAGAGGGTTGATTACTTTGGATGAGCGAACCAATCATATCACGAAGGTGAAGAGCTTGATTGTTAAAAGAGTTTTGCATGTTGGCATTAATATCATTGCTGTGTTTGGCCATGTCATTCCTTAGCTCGGCACGAATATCGCTCCCTTGTTTCACCATGTCATTCTTCAAGTTAACAAATTGACTCTGAAGATTCGTCACCATCTCACGATTAGTCTTCATGAACGTCTCGACGTCTTGGTTTACGGCCATCGGTTGATTGAGAGGTGGAGCTTGAGAATTTCCTTGAGTTGGGTATGGGTTTCTTTGGGATTGATATTGATTTTGAGCACGAGGTTGGGATTGGTTGTTTCGGTTAAAGCTTTGTTGTTGGTTTTGGTTTGCAGGTGGGAAACCGGGAGGAGCAAGATAATTGTTGGAACGATAACTTAGCAAGCCACGGTCTCCTTGAGGGCGAGCTTGATAGCCTCCCGTGGGATAAGTGTCGTAAGCTGCGTTAACGTCTTCGGAATAATTGCCGTGAGTAGAAGGACACTCATTGTAGGAATGAGGACCACCACATGTGTCACAAGAAATAACAACGGCTTTAGCTTGTTGAGTTTGGTTAGAAGTCAAAATTTGGAGACTTTTGTTAATATCAAGAATAGCACGTTCCAAAATAGACGAGTTGGTGGTGGAAGAAGTAGATGAAACATTGACTCTCTGATTAGATCTTGAGGATGCGGAAGAATCCCAATTCTTGTGGTGAGTAGTCATGTTTTCAATCAACTCTCGACACTCCTCTGGTCTCCTTTTCATAAAAGTACCACCGGCGGCGGCATTGATCGTGTCACGATCACGAAAAGTGAGACCATTGTAAAAGGTGTCAATGAGAGTGACGGGGAGCATATTGTGATTAGGACAGCGGTCGATCAAATCATTGTAGCGTTCCCAAGCATCGAAAAGCTATTCATCATTCTCTTGCATAAATCCACTGATTTGGTTACGAAGGCTAGTGACCATGGATGGGGGAAAGTAGCGTGATAAAAAGCGTTGAGTCATGTCGTTCCACGTATGAATAGAATTCTTAGGAAGACGGTCAAACCATTTTTCGGCATGGTGGGAAAGCGAGTGTGGAAAAAGTTGAAGGCGAAGGTCATCCATAGAAACACCGGGGCACTTCATGCTTTGGGTAATGGTAATGAATTTGTCGAGGTGTTTGTTGGCATCATCATCCGGAATTCCACGAAATGGGTTCGTTTGCACTTGTTGTATCATGTGATGCTTCAACGAAAACTCCTGAGCCGTGACGTGCATTGGCGCAATCGGGCCTCCGCGTCCGTTCATGGTGGGTTGGCACAATTCCTCCATGGTTCGTAAATCAGGTTGAAGGAAATTGTTGTTGTTGTTGTTGTTATTCAAATTGTTTTGAGGTGGGTGATTATTGTTGTTGTTAACACCAGCCATATCTAAATCTTCACGATTCTCGGGCTCAGAATAGTTCGTAGATCTAGTACGCATGCACCTGCAGAAGAAAAATATACACAAAGAATATCTATATAATATTTTTGGTTTTTATAGGTTTTTTAATGTTTTTGTATTTTTGAAGAGTTTTATATTTTTTAGGATTTTTGAAAATTTTTGAAGCGAGGAAAATAACGTTCAAAGAACGGATCCCAAAATTCAATGCGTCTCTCACTAGAAACCGTTTATCTTAACGAAAAGAGCCGGCAGCGGCGCCATTTAATACAAGGTATTTGCTACCAAAGTATGAAATTTTGAAGTCCCAAGTCTTTTCGAATTGAAAACCGGTCTTAAGTGCGACTCAATCGTCTTTTGGTGAATCAAAGGTTTGGTTGATTTTGTTTGTTTTAAACTACTAGTAAGTAAATAAAGTGTCGTTGAGTAAAATGGAAGTTAAAAGATTAATTTGAATAACGAGTAAAAATAAATGCATAGAAACTTAAAGGTGATAATGGAAAAGTATTAACTCACTAAATAAAACTAACACTTGGAAAATTATCAGAAAATAAAAAGTACTATAAGAAAGTGATATCGAAAGGAAACAAAACAAGCCAAAAGGCCCCCGATCGGAATGTTTTCCGATCGGTTGATCGGACTGTGATAAATGCAATAATCGGAATGTGTACAAAGGGGGTCAATCGGAATAACAATGCAAAGGGCCAATCGGAATACGTGGGAAACCACACAATCGGAATAATCAATCTTGATTCAATCGGAATAACGACGAAACAGCCAATCGGAATATCCAAATGCACAACGAGGCCTTGATCGGAATGTTTGTGGGGTGCCAATCGGAAAGCCAAAGCCCTCTTCCGATTGGACTCAATCGGAAAGTGAAGGTGGGGTGCCGTCTGAATAATGGGCCAATCGGAAAGGGGAGTAACAACCCTTCCTAAAATAAAGGGAATCAGTTAGGAGGGGATACCCGGTCGGAAAAACCAATCGGAAAGGGGCTTTATCACCCTTTCCGAAAATTGTGGAAATTGGTTAAGCTAGGTAATAAGCTAACTTTAATAAGCTAATACCAAAACCAACCCGAATCTATGACAAATCCGAATCAAAAAGCACTTTGATCAACTTATTCAACTCGAAATTAATCAACTTTTTAGATCAAACCATAAAAACATAAACTTTTTAATAAAACTTTTTAATACGAAAAATAAGATAATCATAAAAATAAGCCAATAAGCACAAAAGTCTTAAAGCTTAATCAAATGAAATCTTATAAGATGATCAAAAGATTAACTTTTTAGCATGAAATCAATTAGAACAACACGGATCACATGATAATCACACCAAAATCAATCTTAAATCAAAGAAAAGTAGAATGAGATTAAGAAATAAAAGCTTAAAATGGAACTTTGATTAATGAAATAAGCAATACAAAGATGTTTAATCTTGAAAGATTAAAAGAAAAAGATGAACTAGTGAGAGAAAGTTTAAGACTTTCTCTCTCTAAAAACTAGAGAAAACTAAAAAGTGAAAAATTAAATAAAAATCTAACCACCCTCTCAATGACTATTAGGAGGGTATTTATAGGGAATGAGGAAGGAGTGCATGTGTTGCATCTTCTTTCTTGCTTTCTTCACGTTTTCTCGACTCGACTTTAATTCTTCGTCTTTGTCGTCTCGGGATTTGAACTTGTCGTTTAATTTTCTTCTTCTATTAGACTTGAGTTCTTCGACTTTGTTAAACTTTCGTCTTTTGACTTTTTCTTCGATAAATCTTCAGAATAGGCCTTGGACTTCCGTTCTTTTTGCACTCTTGATCTTTTGACTTTGTCTTTTCCCGTTTTCTTCGATAAAAGCCCGTGAAAGCCCGTGTTTTCTCCCTTTTTCATATTTTGGTCCTAAAACACAATAAAAACACAAACCACGCATAATTCCGACTTTTATGACATAAATCACACGTTTTGGTCTTGTTATTATTGGAAATAAGTGGTAAAAGGATAAGTGTTTTCACACTTATTATCGCCGCCTAAAATGAAGGTTGAACAAGGTGGTTCCTTTAGTAAGAAACTTAAGTCAAATGAGAGTTATTCCAGGTTTGGGGGAAGAGGATACCCACAGTGTTCTAATTGTGGGAGGTTTCATCCCGGCGAGTGTCGTGCGGGTAGCAAAACATGTTACAGTTGTGGTGGGCATGGTCACATGAGCAAAGATTGTCCGAAACCCTTGCAGATTTGCAAGAAATGTTATCAGCCAAATCATACAACTGAATCATGTTCTAATGTTAGACCTCCTCCTCCCCGACATCAAGAGCCTAGAAGCAACATAGATAGACGTGGGGCACCATCAACATCTAAACCATCGGGAGCCCCTAGTCTTGCTGGAGTCCAAAGACCACAAAGGCCTCCAGGTCGTGTTTATCAGATGACAGCTGAAGAAGCCAAAGAGGCACATGACGTTGTGATAGGTACATTCTTTGTAAATTTATTACCTGCTCGTGTGCTATTTGATTCTGGCGCGGACAGATCCTTTGTGTCAGAATTGTTTAGTCGGAAATTTAATGTTCCGATCAGCCAACTTAAACCCCCGTTAGATGTAGAGATAGCAAATAGTAAGATTATACGTGTGACTAATGTTTTTCAAAACTGCGACGTAGAAATTGACAACGAAAAGTTTTCGATCGATCTAATTCCTATGCCTATGGGAGAGATTGATGTAGTTATTGGTATGGATTGGCTTGGAAAGTATGAAGCCGTTATATCATGCCAAAATAAGCTAATCCGAGTCAGAACCCCAAGTGGGGGAGAAACGTTCATCTATGGTGAGCGTAAGAAAGCTTCTCTGGCTATTTGTACCTATGCTAGAACCAAGAGACACTTGGCGCATGGCTGTCAAGCCTACCTAGCTCATGTTATCGACTCTCAGAAATCTACCCCATGTCTTGATAGTATCCCAGTAGTTCGGGAATTTCCCGATGTCTTTCCAAAGGAACTCCCAGGTATACCCCCTAACAGACAGGTAGAGTTCCATATTGATCTCATTCAGGGGAGTACTCCTATTGCTAAAACTCCCTACAGACTTGCTCCATCTGAGATGCAAGAACTTATGAAACAGTTACAAGAACTGTTGAATAAGGGCTTTATTCGCCCTAGTAGTTCCCCGTGGGGTGCTCCAGTTCTTTTTGTTAAAAAGAAAGACGGCAGTATGCGAATGTGCATTGACTACAGGGAACTAAATAAAGTCACTATCAAAAATCGATATCCCTTGCCTAGAATCGATGATTTATTCGATCAGCTCTAAGGCGCGAGTTTCTTTTCTAAGATAGATTTAAGGTCAGGGTATCATCAGTTAAAGATCCGGGAGAATGATATCTCGAAATCAGCTTTTCGTATCAGATATGGGCATTATGAATTTACTGTTATGCCATTTGGCTTGACAAATGCCCTGACAGTTTTTATGGACCTCATGAATCGATTTTGTCGTCCGATGTTGGACCAGTCAGTCATTGTGTTTATTGATGATATCCTAATCTATTCTAAGACAGCCAACGATCATGCGATTCACTTGCGCCAGGTACTTAGTATGCTCAGACGAGAAAAGCTTTACGCTAAATTCTCGAAATGTGAATTTTGGCTCCAAGAGGTTCAATTTCTTGGACACGTCATTAATAGTGAGGGCATTAAAGTTGATCCAGCGAAAATTCATGCCATCATGAATTGGGAACAACCTAAAAATCCCATTAAAATAAGATCTTTTCTTGGACTTGCGGGTTATTACCGTCGTTTTATCCAAGACTTCTCAAAGATTGCATCCTCTCTTACTAAACTCACTCGTAAGAATGCTAAGTTTGAGTGGAACGAGGATCAAGAGATAGCCTTTCAAATACTAAAGCAGAGCCTGAGTCAAGCACCGGTCTTAGTGTTACCTGAAGGTAATGATGATATGGATGTGTATTGTGATGCATCCTCAAATGGCCTCGGTTGTGTTCTTATGCAGAGAGATCGAGTCATAGCCTATGCCTCGAGACAACTTAATAAACATGAGGAAGATTATCCTACTCATGATTTAGAACTCGCAGCAGTAGTTTTTGCCCTAAAACTATGGCGACATTATCGCTATGGAGTAAAGATCAAGATCTTCACAGATCATAAGAGTCTTAAGTATTTCTTCGATCAGGGTGACCTTAATATGAGACAACGACGTTGGTTAGACCTAGTCAAGGACTATGATTGTGAAATCCTTTATCATCCAGGTAAAGCCAACGTAGTAGCAGACGCCTTGAGCCGTAAGACTAGACATGATTCTTTATTGGTTAAATCACTTCAGATGGTAATTACCCCAGACTTCTATGATCATATCAAGACAATTCAAAATGAAGCATGGGAAAATGGTGATGTAAACTCAGAACGTCTCGTGGGTCAAGTACACAACTTAGTTGTAGACTCACGAGGACTCAAAACACGTTTTGGTAGGATTTGGATACCGAGTAATAAAGAACTCAAAAAGTTGTTGCTCGATGAAGCTCATAAGTCGAAATATTCCATTCACCCAGGTGCCACCAAGATGTATTATAATCTTAAACCAGATTATTGGTGGCCAGGTATGAAAAGAGACATAGTAAAGTATGTCGAACAATGTCTTACTTGTCTCCAAGTTAAGACAGAACATCAACAACCTTATGGTGAATTGCAGCCTCTCGTGGTTCCTGAGTGGAACTGGGAAAAGATCACCATGGATTTCATCACGAAATTGCCTAAGACACAACGCCACTGTGATGCCATTTGGGTAATTGTCGATCGTTTAAGTAAGAGTGCAATTTTTCTTCCAATCAAGGAATCAATGTCCTCATAATCCCTCGCGGAGTTGTACCTTCGCGAAGTAGTGGCTAGACATGGAGTGCGAGTCTCTATAGTATCCGACAGAGATAACAGGTTTACTTCTAGATTCTGGCGGAAATTTCAAGAGGATTTGGGTACACGTGTTAACTTTAGCACAACCTATCATCCACAGATAGATGGTCTGAGTGACGTACCATTCAGACATTGGAAGACATGCTTCGGGCTTGTGCTATAGATTTCGGCGACAGTTGGATAAATACCTGCCATTAGCAGAATTCTCCTATAATAATAGTTATCACTCCAGTATTAAGATGCCTCCATACGAGATGTTGTATGGAAGAAAGTGTCGAACTCCTATATGCTGGGGTGAGATTAGACAAAGGGAAATAGCCAGTTCTGAAGTTGTCCAACAAACGAACGAAAAGATCGATCAAATCAAAGAAAGACTTAAGATGGAAAAGACCGACAAAAGTCCTATGCGGACAAACGAAGGCGACCAATAGAATTTCAGGTTGGGGATCGTGTTATGCTTAAAGTCTTTCCTTGGAAAGGTGTTATTCGTTTCAGAAAGCGTGGAAAGCTAGGACCACGTTATATTGGTCCATTTAGAATAACAAACAGAGTAGGAAAAGTAGCATACAGACTTGAGCTACCAGAAGAGTTAAACGGTATTCATAATACTTTCCACGTGTCCCAGCAACGGAAATGTTTAGTAGATGAGGCATAGTATGTTCCTCTAGCAGATATCGTAGTTAACGAAAAGCTGGGCTTTGTTGAAGAGCCTGTAGAGATTCTTGACACAATGATTAAGAAACTCAGAAGGAAGGATATCCTCCTTTTTAAGGTCAGGTGGAAGCACAGAAAGGGGTTAGATTATACGTGGAAGCCCGAAGAAGAGCTCATTAAATACTACCCTGCTTTACATCAAGAATGGTTTGTGAGGACACAAACCGAATAAGTGGGGGAGAGTTGTAACACCCCAATTGCTACGGTAATGATTTATTATTATTTTATAAGCTCCCTAGTTATTCCATCATTCCAATATGCTCTTTAGACTAAAAGATCTCTTATACAATAAGTTTGAAGCAAATAGGACTTTTCATGTAATTGTTTTATTAACAGGGACTAACCTTGCCTAATAATGAAACTTAAGTGATATGCCAGTGTGATAAGTATCTATTATCCCTGGAACATATCAGATGTTTCCGCTTTCCTCTTTCTACACCATGACACACCCACACTCATCATTTAGTTAGACTAGGGTTTTGATTTCCAAGTTGATTTGAAGCAAGATATTAGTGTATTAAAGCTTAGGAGCTATTATATAGTGTTTCCATCATCCAACTTGAGGTAAAAATCATATCTTGATATTGAATTCATGGTTTATGATTACCCTTAGTGGGTAATGCTTAAAGATGATGACTTTAAGCTAATTGAGGGGTGCTTGTAGAATTTTACATGATTATGAGAAGTGTTGAATTATAAGAAATCATCAAGAATACTTGTAACATGGTATAAGAACTTGATCATATGATGGGTACCTTGTTAAAAGTACCATAACATAATCAATGGTGTTAATTATCAAAAAGTGTGTTTGTGTGGTTACATAAGCCACGAACCAAACACCCCCTCATGGCTTAAGTCCTTCATTAGCTTATTCATGAAAACATGTTCCTAACAAGCTCCATGTAATTTGTATGTTCTTAGGTTATAAAGGTTAGCCAAGGACGTTTACGGGAAGTCGTGTTAGAATTCAAGCTTTTGGGTGAGTAATGTATATATGAATAGAAGCGGGACTTTAGGAGCCCGTTAGATGTACCACATACCTTTTGGTGCTTATGTTTATGTTTATCTAATTGCATTATATGTGTTATGAATAGTAATGGTTCAAATTCTATAAGTTTGCTTATGAAATTTAAGGACGGGTCAAAACAGCCCCGATTGACCCGTATGACCAAAACAGCCTTATTTGACTCTCATGGTCAAAACAGCCCCTATTGGCCCGTGTGGTCAAAACAGCCTCTATTGATTCTTGTGGTCAAAACAGCCCCTATTGGCCTGTGTGGTCAAAACAGCCCCTATTGGCCCGTGTGGTCAATACAGCCCCTAATGGTTCATGTGGTCAAAACAACCCATATTGGCCCGTGTGTTCAAAACAGCCCGAAACGACCCTTGTAGTCTTAGAATTGTGTTACTATTTTAAATGTAGTAATGTTGATCATTTAACGTCCTTAGTGGGCGACATGGTTAAAATGGTCATACTTATGTTCCCAAAACGGAACAAGGCATCCTTAGTGAATGACTTGCATAGTTGTATGCATCGTGACCCAAAATTGGGATCTAGACGTCCTATGTGGGCGACACGCGTCATTATGTGATCGCTCGTTCCAAATGGAACTTAGTGGAACGGGATTGGACATCCTGTGTGGATGATGATATATTTACATGCTCGTAATCATGTAAGAGAAGAGTTAGATGTCCTTAGTGGACGAATAGCTCAAATGACAATTATTCAGAAAAGCCTTGACGAGACAACATCTAGCTTTATCGTTATGTTGAAAGTTCGTATTGTTATATATGCTATCTCGCTAGGCTTATGCTTACGTTGCTTTGTTCATGTTTTGTTTTTATAGGTCAAGCTAGTGACGTTGTAATCAAGGGTAAGAAGGTCGAAATATAGCTTTTGGTGAAGCTCGTGGGTAACGAGCTACTTCCCTACCCTCTCTTTTACCAAGAAACGCCCTAGGATGTTATGTTTGTATGTATATTAATGCAAACTCAGTTTAGTGTGGAATTAACTAGTTATGTTATTTTGTTAAAACTTAAAGGGGTGTTTGGCATAGTGTCATTCTTGCCCATTATGACCCGTTTTGTTTATGTATGGGTCTAAATCGACTAGCATATAACATGTATGACTTTTATGTGTTAATATATGTTGTATTTATGGGTTAAATCAGATTGTTGCTAAAGTTAGCGTTTTTGGCTACAAACGGGTCAAAATAAGATAATCCATATAAAATATTTTTCTGCACATTTTCAGCATCAATATATTAGTGTAGCATACTGTAATAGTGCTGTAGCAGCAGCAAAAAAAAATAATAAAAAAAAAGTAAAAAAAAATTAGACTGTGCGTTTCATAATGTTTCAAGAAAAAGGGCCGAAAATTTCAGTCTGATGAATTTGTTTGCAATTTCTAGAAACAACAATAACTAGTTTGCCAAAAATGTAAAATACTACTACTATTATTAGGGGTGTTCACGGATCGGTTCGGTTCGGTTAATTAGACAATTTTAACTATCCATCGCGATTCGGGTAGTTAATTTTATTACCCGAAATCGAACCGTACAAGGCGGTTAAGCGGACATGCGGTTACCCAAAATGAACGGTTACCTGCGGTTCGGGTTACGGTTAACCATTTATAAGTTTCATCGAGTTTAAGTTTATAAATAATAACATTGTTTAGAACATATAATGCCATTTTCGTATAATTCAATGACACTAAATAGATAAAAATCATATAAAAGTTATTTCATTACAAAAATGGATTCGGATATTAATAAATAACATATTAACAAAGAGTATTATTCGATGTTTATAAATTACGATCATATTAACTATTTTTTCATATAAATGTTTAACATTAAGAGTAAAAAGGTAATTGTACAATAAAAATAAAGGTCAAAGCTATAAAATAAACACGAACTCTTCATTTTGTTCCATTATGACAAACATACTATTTTATGTACTAATCTGACCAACGAAATTTTAATTATGTGTTAATATCACCAATGCTACCGGTGCATTTACCACGTCATTATTTTATATCCACGTGTACTCCACATGTGTAATTTCTGCAACTATGAATTCACTAGTTATGAGATGAAGCGACTAATTTACCTTATCTCCGACTTTTTTTATTTATCTTCTCACTATTTCAGTGATCCATTAATTTTAGTTTTAGATTAATAATGGCCACCATATGCAATATCCAAGTCTGACTTTGTTGGTCAAATCATTTATACTCAAGTCTTCAAAAGTCAAAACATTAAACCATGCTTCACGATCTCTTAAATCACTCAGTATACACCATTAAGGGTATTTGGTCATTTCATTCATATTCATCTTCTACAGCTAAACTCCATGAATTCCGGGTAAAAACCCAGTTTTCCGGCCAACTATTTTTTCATCAAGATTCTTTAACAATCATCAATTTGTAATCCTTCTCAATGAAAACCCAAAAACAAAAAGAAGATAAGAATGAAAGTTAACGACTCAGAGAGAAACCCACAAAACCACATGCTAATTCAATTAAAGAAAGAAACCCACAAAGTTAACGAAAACATGTAGATCCGAACAAATGAAGATCTTGAAGATCCGAACAAATAAAGAAACCATCTAACTTTTTGAAGATCGGGTAGGTTTCTTGTTCAAGATCTTGAGTGTTGGCGGCGGCGGCGGCGGTGATGGTGAAGTGTTGAAGATGAAGACGTGTGGACTATGTGGGATTATGAGTCGATGGATCAGGTCCTAAGGTACTGGGTTTAGATCATATTGGTAACCAATGTCTAATTTTGAAACCTTAATGTTCATCACACTAATGTTGTTAAATTGTTAAGGTCATTGTTGATATGGAAAATAAAATGCTCAGATCACTTAGTTAAAGAAAGTGGATTGTTTTAATAAAAATTAATATAAATAATAAGTGGAATAACTACGTGGCGGTACAGCGAGGCAGATTAAAAAAAATTTTTACGTGAAAATGACCGGTACAACATGTCGGTAACAAGTTAGAAAAGGTGAGGAAATTGGTAATATCATGTTAGTTTTAACAAGTTCGATGGGTAAATGAGTACATAAAATAGTATGTTTGTCATAATGGAACAAAATGAAGAGTTCGTGGCTATTTCATAGCTTTTACCCTAAAAATAATGTACTAATATAATTAATACATGTGTTATTATTTGAATATTTACATAAAAAATTTCATGCATAATATGCTAGGTTCGATTCGGTTAACCGCGGATATCTAAAAATGAAAACCGAAACCGACCCGTGATAAACGGTTTTTTTTTTTTTGTTTTTTTCGTTTACGGTTTCGGGTTTTTTCGGTTTCGGATTGAACGGTTCGGCTCGCTACGCCAGTTTCTCGGTTTTTTTAACACCCCTGCTACGTATAAACAAGAAGGATAAAAAATATACATAACCAAATGTCTCTCGTCTTCTTCCTCGCATTATCTCATTCCCTCCGGTTTTACCTATTTTCCTAGATCACGTGAAATTGATTAAAACTCATTTATTTTCGATAAGAATCATACTAGAATGTATATCATCAATTTCAAGCTATTACTATATTAAAACAGCCTCAAATTACAAATTTTTGGGGCCCTCTAAAAAACGTAAGCTCTATGCGGTTGAGCACTCTGCACATGCTAATGTCCGTCATTTACATCAGGTATTGTCAACTTCATCCATCAAAGGGACGCTATTATAGCAATGGGTACTGTTATAAAGCTGATGGTGAATATAGGTTTGATAAAAACATCCCCCTTTTAAGAGGGTCAAACTATAAAACGGCATGCATAAATCGGTTATTTATTGTAAATGAAAAACGAATGACATCTATTCCTGTTCATGTTATCTAGGAAGAACAATGCTTTTAAGTTTTAACTAACATGTATTGTCAAAAATTGAGCCCAGGATTGATCCTGGGATCGTTTCCATTTCATGTATTGTCAAATGACTCAAATCTGTATTTTACTTGTTCCGTCAGGAATTGAGCCTTGACAAGTCCAAACATAACCATGAACCTTACGGAAATTACCATCAACATATTTGGATTTCTTTTAATTTTATTTCTTTCCATGTAATCCCTCTATCTTTAAAATTTCACTTGAAAACATGTAGTATTGAATAACACAAACAAGAACTCGGTTGCTAAAATATTCTTAAAACTTGTCATCAATTATTGCAATTTCATACACGACTTCTAATTATTATCTTTTGCGAGAAAACAAACATTTTACGTATTCAACCAATTTCAATGAGATAATCAAAACAATAATATTAAAATACTCGCTAATTTTTTAATTTTTTTTGTAAGATCATGTCATGCAGCTCCTCGAGTATGCCTTTGAATAAGTCATGAAAAACAAGACCACTGTCTCTATTTAATGATATCAAATTGGGCCTGTTTAGTAAAGACCCTGGCCCCAATATGTATAGTGGCCATAAGGCCCATAATGCATAATGGCCATAATGAATATGTTGGCCAACACTAACTTTTTTCTTTTTCATTTTCTTTTTTATAATCTTTTACTTAGAATAGTAAAACCTCAAGTAGGATATTTGCCTTTCAAATCTTTCCTTTTTCAGTAATATTTATTTGAATTAGATTTTTCTAAATATTCGTTTTGTTAAAAAAAATATTAACTAATTCCTTAATTAGCAAAAAAGTGCGTGTAGATTCGGTTTTTTTTAAATTTGGGCTAAAAACTTTCATGTGTCAAATATTAAATAATCAAAATTTATGGGAAGGTGGAGTAATATGAAAGGTCTAATTTGAAAGAACAAACACAATATCCAAAACCTAAATCAAAGTTCAGAGTAGTTCTTAACCCTAAATCAATGAAGAATCAAAGTCGACAATAGCCACCTCCGATCCTGAAGAAAACTCCAACTCGAAAGACCAAAACAAGAATAAATCACTGAAGAGTCAAGGTCGAAATCATCATTCTTGGATTTGCTTAGAGGTACTATAATTGAATTAATCTATGTAAAATTAATCTATATGACTTCGTTAACCACCGAACCAAACAAGTATAAATTTATACCAATTTTGTATATGATTAATAGCAGGAAGTTTGATGACTATTGTAGACTTACGATAACTAGGCGAATACCCGCGCATAGCAACGGAAATACTTAGCGAAAGATAATCCAGAGTTGAGTCAGGATCTGTGTGAAGAAATCATGTGAAGCCAACTGGATGCATTGATATAATTGTCCCAACATCAGGTTCTAGCATGCATGGCTACATGGAACGAAAACCTTAATATTTGGAAACTGAAGGATTCGGGATGGAGTGAAAGTTTATTGAAAAGCCCTTATTATGTGACATAGAGTTTGGAGTGAACAGAAACCGCAACGCGAACTGCAAAACCGTAAAAACTACATCGCAAAAACCGTACTAGGACAAAAACCGGTGAGTCTAGAAACTTTGGAGAACTGTTGCTAGTAAGGCTCGTGATATACGGCCGGTTTTGGATCATTTTAATCACTAAGGAGACGTTTGATCCGACTAAAACGCGAAGAATGGGAACGCAATGCAGAAAACAGAGAATGAGAATGACTTTCGAATAAAAAATAGACTCCACTGTTTCGCAACAATATAGAATAGAGAGAGTGTCAAAATTGGTTAAATAATTTATTCATATGTTTGGTACAATAGATAGTGAAAACAAGATTGGTCCACCCGCGCTTCGCTGCAGGGTGGATGTTTTTTGGTTTCGTGGGGTATACACGGTCGCTGCAGCGTTCAAGTTGTCAGGATGCCATCCTGAGCCTAAAAAAACACGGCAACTGTTTTCTCTCATTCGAATTATGCGCTAAACGGGTGCTGCAAAAAGAAAAACGATCTCATTACGGGGTCTTCTTTAAAGTTGTTTGTGTCCTAGAGGTTTTGTTGTTTATACATTAGCCATTTGACATATGAACACTTTTAGATAGCAATACGTCATGAAACAAAAGGAAAAAAAACATTTGATTATGAGACACACATATTTTCCAAAAAATCCCATCCTTTCAACAATTGTTTATGTCGTGTAAATTTTTAATTGGTTCTATTGTGTGAAAACTCTTGTTCAAATTCCAATGTTTTTAAAAATTCTCCTCCATCTCTCCCTTGGTCTTGGATATCAAAAGCGCAAAGACAATAATTTCACGCACACAAACATGTAGAGAGTGAAGGTTCCTGCCAACAATAAATGTAGCCAACATTAATATCATCCCGTAACCATTTGTTCACATACATCTATTCAGATGACTGCAAAAAGAACACACAAAAGCTCGACATTTCGGCTTGTCTGAGCAACATGTTGGTGCCGTATTCCTACTGTCCTAACGTACTGCCTAACTTTTATATTGATAAATAGGGATATAAATATGTAAGCAGAGTAGAAGGTACTTACTTTAATGCGAAAGTATCAAACTTTATTCAGTTCAAAGAACTTCAATTCTATTCAAAGACCTTCAGAGACCTGAAACCACGTGACGACAAGATTTAACAATTATGCATAATCCCAAACATGATGCAAATATATAATCCATTTTTATATGTAATAAAAAATAGTCCAAATATGTCCGTAATTAGTAAAAAAATATCTAGTTCAATCACTGGCCTACCGTAAAACATCTTTGGGATTTCTAATTTTAAAATGCTTATTCTACTAACATTCTTATAAATAAGCATGACCCCTAAAATAATAGGCTTACTTGCTCTATAATGTTTGTTTTTGTGTAAAGCAAGCTGTAATCTGTACATTTTTACAAATAAAACATGACACCTATGTGAAAGTTTACATGGTGCAAGTGCATCAGGTATATTAGAGCTACAAAAAGTGACAGGCCGTGAACACGTAATCACTATCTAAAACAAACTACAAAACATTCTTTGATCAATATGTGAGGCCAAAAACTTAAGATATTAGCATGTCTTTTGGCACCGATGGAAGGCGTTTGGCTTTGGTAATTTTAAGCATATTTTAATAGGGGCATACTTGAAATTCTGATTTCACTTAGTACACTGATATATGAGAGTGGTTATATGCTTTTACGTTTAATTTTTTAGCAGATAATGGCTTTTAAGTGCTTAAATAAGATAGCTTATTTGTGTAGTTAAAGCTCAACTAAGCACTAAAGAACGTGATTATGTTCAATCAGATAAGCACTTCAAAACAAAAACCGCCCATAAATAGGCAATCTGAGGTGCTAATCACAAACAGTTATTTTTTCACTTTAGTTGAACATATAAGCATAATCAATTTTCTTTAGCAAAACCATTTCTCTACACATAGATACCTGATGTGATTTCCGGTTATTATGTCCATGTCTTTGGACCTTAGTGGCCAAGGCACTTAGCTTAACAGGTGCCTCTGCATTAGAGTTTTTATTCAACAATTGTCAAATATCAGGAACATCAATAGAAAATTGGTGAAGCATGTGTGTACACTGATGTTCGTGGGTTCTAAATCAAAACAATATTAGTACGTACGGAATGACACTCACCTTGAACTTTAACATCGATCAGTTTCATATGCTAATGTTTGAAGGGGTGTTTGGATACTCTTATTTTCCTATTTTCGTCACAATCCCCCATAACGATCATTTATATCCTTCAGATTCTGTTTCATTAAGAAACTAAAAAAGTGAAGTTTCTCGGTTTCATTTATGGCGCATTTTTTATACGCGAAGAGCTTATTGTGTATGCAAACCTGAATTAAGTTGTTCTTCACAGCGGTCCTTTCACCAACATTTATAGCGCCCTTTTGTTTTTTGGACTTGACATTCTCTTTGCAAATCTTCACTCGCAAATTGATGTAGCCATCCAATCCAACCTGAAGCCTGATACAAAAAAGGTTAATATGATTATTAAAAAGATGAATTCAATTTCATCATCTCAAATAAGCAGATCCCTGGCCACTAAGAGCACAACCCTTAGACCCTAAATTAAGCAGATAAGCATTCGTTTCCAGTATAATGAAAATAGATGATATAAAATAGGCACTAAATGTGACAATCCGTCAATTTAAGATTGATATTTTATTCTCAATATTTATTTGAAAATATTATTCTATGAACTAACTTATTTTTGGGAAGAAATTTGGATTTACGTCTTGGAGTAGCATCGACTACGTCTAAACCGGAGAATTCAACGTTACGTGCTTACGTTTACATACACCGTCTTTGGTGACAGTCCGACATTTCAGAAAATAAATTTATTCGCGAATATTATTTTGGAGTTTTAAATTTGTGTTGGTTCATAAACTCACAAATTTACGAGAAGAGATTAGGACTTACGATTTTATTTTAACGTCCTTTACGACTAAACCGGAAACCCTAGGATTACGTATTTACGTTTTCGAACTCCGTTTTTTATGAGACAATTTTTATTAGATTCGTTTTGTGACGATGATTCATAATTTATAAAAACGTTTTTCGTAAAACGACCCGAGGGCACGTAAATCGAGGAAAATAGAATCGAGGAGTACCCGTAAATAAATGGGGATGAGACAAGTGGGACACTTGCCCCACCCCCACTCAAAACCGGTTACAACACAACACCTCAACACTTGATGTGTCAAGGTGTTAGCTCATTACTTACATGTGTAAGCTAAAGCTTACAATGTAAGCCACTTCCATCAAAACCACTAGCAACAAACTACTTCCTCATTTCCCATCCATGCAAAACACATACTCTCTCTCTCTAAGCCATTTTGGCCGTCCCTCATCACTCACAAACACCCATCATTGATCAAATTTAACCACAAAATCCTATGTTGTTCATACACATGTTGAAGCCCTCTTGAAACTCTCTTGAATGGTGGTGATTATAACATCCAAGGAGGAGTTTCCATAGATTCTTGGGGCTGATTTTCCACAAGGAGTTTATGAAGATTGGTGGTCTTGAAGATGGTCTTGGTGCATTACAAGTTTCTCCATCAAAATCCATGTTTTGATCAACCTACATCATCATGGTGGTATAAAGATTGTTCTCCTCAACTTATTGTTATTTTTGATTATGTAAACTTGTATTTCTTTTACTTATGTATATGTATATGATGATTAATGATGATTAAAAATATTGTGTGGGGATTAGGTGTTGATAAACATGCTTAAAAAGATGAAAGACTATATGAAACAAGGCTAAAATCTTGTTTAAATTTGTTGGCTGTATAAAACAGTAAATAATCAAATGGTGAACTGATAAAAATGGCATAGATTAATGAATAAACAGTAAGCTATGGGTCTTGTACACATGTGAGAGTTGGCCATGCAATGGAATCATTGTAATGAGTGAAATATGATCAAAACAAGTTTAAGGTACAAATCTGAGTTCACTGTTTTGGACGATTTTTAGAAAATACTTAGAGGATGATTCAACAGTAGCTATAGAAGAGTTAAATGTAGCAAATATCATGTAGTTTATGTGATAAAAATTTGAGCTTCTATCTCCATATAGAACTCTAGATATGGCAGTTTTGGTGAATATGAAAATAAAAATCAGATTTTGAGAATTAATGTTTATTATTATTATATAAGCACTCAAAATTATATTGTATAAAATGTAAAATAAAAACCCACTAACTTATGGATTTTATTTATATGAATATGTAAAAGGTTAAATAAGTGTATAAATTATAAAAATGGTAGTGGAATAATACTTATAAGTTATAAAACTATAAAACATGATTTTTACGACTTTTTCGGCTATTACCGTAAAATTAACGTTTTTGTTAAATAAAACTTAGACGGTTGGACCCGTCTAATGTAAACTTTTATAAAACTCCTATACTGATATATAAACATATATAACAAGTAAAAACCGATAAAACCCGAACTATATAATATACGGACATTAACGGACTAAATTAACGTTATTGGACTAATAAAACAACAAAAAGGGACTAAAACACTTATAAACTTATTTATTGGACTTAACCCACTTAGGCCCAACTTGTAAAGTGTAGATACCAATAATATAAGTATAACAAGGATTAATACAAGTTAAAGAACTTATAATAAGTTTATTGGACTTAAAACACGTAAATAGGTAAAACTAGTAAACTAGTAAGAAGATACCAATACGTAAACACTAAAATGAGTAAACGAGAATATATAAACCCACTTGATCATCATATATATATAATCATCATATGTATACATAATTGTTATTTTTATAAAATCATTGGACAAAAGTCTAAGACGAGTATTATTTGTCTAGGTTTCTGTGATTGAAGCACGTACCGTACGTCCGAATTGCCGATAACCCGCCTTCCCACATCAACGTGAGTTTATAGCCTCGCACTCTTTTAAATGTTTTTATAAATATTTTATAAACCCGCGAGGGAGATAACATGTTAGTTTTTATAAAATAGGACACCATTTGTCCCGATTGTTTGCTTATTGATTTGGACCCGAATGATTGAATGACCCGATTGTATGACCCGATAAATGATTAAAGGACCCGCTAGATGAAATTAAATGGATTATTAAAGTTAGGTTATGTCACTAAAAGTCCCATTAGCATGAATTGTGAACTACCGGGATTTGGTAGACGCTTGTGCATATAATAGTACTATTTGGGGACGATAACCCCAGTTCGCGCCTTGACGGTTGATCCCCGTCGTGCCACATTGATTGGTAAAGCAAATTTATGTATGAGAAGATTTCCATAGCGTCACCTTTGTGACCACACGCTACTTTAGATGGGCAAATTGAGTATCGGGTTAGCTACCCGTTGTTGGTTTAGTAAGGTAACAATGTCATGCGGCTTATAATAATCCAAACTAACGAAATACTACTAGACGCTCCGAATTACGATGTATTGCCTGACTAGCAATACAGGGTCATACTATTGATATTATGTTCGTGTTTTGGTTTTCATAACCACATTCATATAACCGTTTTTATTTGACTTTATACAACATCATAAAACGTATTGTATGATGTTTTACGACATTGGCTCGTATAATGATTTCTAAGGCAAATGCCTATATTATGATTTTGATAAAGATTTGTATAAAATGATTTTGGCTATTTTATGGCCTATAAAATGATTTGTACGAAATGATTTTTGGTAATAATTTTATACCAAAGTTATATTAATGTAATTTATTAAACTCTATGAATTCACTCGACGTTATCGCTGACCTTTTCTTTTAACATGTTTTATCTCAGGTACTTGAAGGTAATTCTCGGGAAGACGACAAGAATTCATGGCCCGCACTTAAACAATATTTTCCATTCAAATACTTTGTAAAACTTTGTATGAAATAATATGACTTGGGACCGATGTAACTTTGATATTTATGAATGGAAATGTTTTATTATTAAACGACGCGATTTTTATGCGTTGTCTATGATGTGAGTAATGTGCTATCCCGTAACACCAACTAGTCTTCCGCTGTATTGAGTTGTATAAATTTGGGGGTGTTACAGTTTTGGCATTAGAGCTCTCGTTATAGAGAACGAAAGATTTTTAAAACTAAGGTTTTGAATAAAACATTTCAAAATCTTTTAACTATAAACATTTTTCTAAAAATGTCTAAAAATCTTTTGACTATAACGGTGCCGAAGAATTCCCGAGTTACCGACAAGGCCAGACTGAGAAGTGTTATTTTAATATATATATAACTTAGATTATATATATATGATGTAATTTTATTACATGATTGTTTGATGTTTATTTTGATTTTTATACGAGGTATTTATACGACGTAGATTGTCACAAGGAACCCTAAATCCCCTAGTAAATTAGTTGAAGCTATTCTCGTAGGAATTCTAGCTATCCTGGATCTAAACCAAGTTGTGGATATTTATAATCCCAATAAATGGTTGATATTCGTAGAAATGTAGATATTAGTTGATTGCGATATTGAAAAAGAATTGTCGAGATTAAATTTGATATCGATGTCATGACGATCTTTTCTTATAGAGTGGAGTTTTACAAAACGTTACCACCTAGAAAGATGTCATCTAATTCGTTGTCATCCAATTCTTAAAATTGAAATCGAAAGGGTGAATCTTGCACTTGAGGCTGTCATTGGAACCATTACCCAAAAGCCTCATGCCACTAATACCTTTCCGAGAAGTCTAGTTGAATGATCGAGTCATTTCATACTAGCGACTTATTTGATAATTGTTGTTGTAAGAGATATAGGATTGGAAATTAAGTGTTGCTTAGATCGAGCCTTTATTGCCCTATTAAGGTCTAAGAATAAGGTTGAAAGTATTGGAATATGAGGTAGGATATCGAATTGAGTATAAGTTGATTGAAACTTGAATAAAGTAAAATTTAACCCATATGGAATATGAGATTGTTAATAGAAGTCGTTAAGTTTTGTGATTGAATTATAAGGTTTTAATTGATTGTTGGTTCGTGTTAAGGTTTGTTCCTAGGACATTGTCCACTAACGAGGATGCCCAGTGTCCAAGAAACTAATTGAAGAAATCTTCTTCTGAATTGAGACCCATGGATCTTCTGGGACATGTGGAACACCTAATGACTCTTGTAGATTAGTATTCATTATGGTATCTTTTAAAAATAATCTCTAACTTAACTGAGACATCAGTTGGTAGGATGAGATCTTGGAATTGTATGACATAGTGACACATAATGTGTTACGGTACAATTTGACTTGTTTGTGATTAATGAAAAGACTACATTTGATTGCTAAATTCTACATGTATCGATGTTATCTATCTTTTATTGCTTCATCCTAATGTTCGCATTAGTGATGCAATCATTGAACAAGTACTCATCTCAACTTGAGTTACGTTGTGGATTATTCTTTTTGAGTGCCATCGAGATCATGAACCTCATGATTATTTGGCTAAGCTCATTTCCTATTATATTGTAGTTAGTTCTTGGTGAACAACTTTTCCTCACTCTTTTGCAGATCACTAATTGTTTTTATAAGATAAAACAGTATCCCTTGATAAAGATTGAATTTTCATCACTGAAAGGATTATTTAAAGTGAGATTTATAAGTAATTGTTATCGAAATGAAGTTGTTTATAAAACACCTTGGAAAACTTAATTGTTTTCATAACAAAGAAAATCTTTGTAAATTTATTCTTGATTCTTATTTAAGAATTAAGCATGAAAATGTTTTTATTATAAACATGATGATAAGATTTTGATTAACTGAGTATTGCATCGTTAATCTTGAAATTGTATATAGTTGCGCGCCTACATACAATTTGGAATGGACCATGCAAGGCTGATTAGTAGTCACCATAAAACTAATGAATAAACACTAATTTTTCTTTGAAGATTGTGAAAGATTAAAATTTATGAGATCTGCAAGAAGTGAAAAATAGGGGCATAGTGTTAGGGACACCTACATATGTGCCTGTAGCATCTATTCTTCTGAGTCGAATTTACTCATCTGTGGAAATTGTCTTATTTGACAATTGACAATTCTTCCTTGTCCAGTTCTCCCATAGTGAGATTCTTAGGAAAAGTATTTGATTACCGAGTGTTGATACCCGACTGGATGTATTGACGTTCTCACCATTTCTTATGATTTGATTTCATTTGAATGACCTGGGTAACGATCCGAGGAGCTTTTGAATGCGTACTCAAATTATGAAAACATGTGATATATTCATATTCGTTGACCTTACTCTTTTAATAGTAGTTGTGTCTCCTGATATCCTTGAACTTGTGAAGGATTATGAGTTATTATTAGTCTTTTGAGAAGTTCACATCTTATCGACGGCAATAAAACTGAAAAGTTGATAGTACCAGTAGAATGAATTGATTGATTATGACATGACAACATTGTCTTAATTGATGGGAACTCGAGTAGAATTCCCCTAAATGATAAGATGTTGATTATCAAAAGTGATCTAAATAATTCTTGATGGATGATTTGAAATTATACCATGAATGGTTGTGAATTAGTCATATATATTATAATCTAGAAAGAACCTAATATTAATTTATTAAAAGATGTTTCTGTTACCTGAAACTTTAGGAAGTATTTGTTGATGAATTACCTAGACTTTCGCCATTAAGGCAAGTAGAATTTGGTATTTGATTATATTCTCGGTGCTGCACATGTGTCTTGTGCACTGTACGTCAGCACCATCTGAATTAAAGGAATTACCGTACAACTGAGAGAGTTGTCAGAGAAAGATTTTATTCTACCGAGCTCGTAATCTTGAAGAGCTATGGTGTTATCATTCCTTATATTTATAGATTACTGTGAACTGAGTAAATTGACAATCGAAAACGATATCCATAACTCGAAATGGAAGATTTGTTCGATCATTTACAAGGTTTTTGATCCTCAGCATGGTTATCATCAACTTCGCATCTGCGAAAAGGATTATCTATTCCGATCACTACATCCGGTACTTGTAATGAACATTATGAGTTTCACGTGGTGACGTTTGGATTGACTAATATACATGTAGCATTCATAAATTTGGTGAATCACGTGTGTAGGCTGTAATTTGATAATATCATGCTCGTGATCATTAAGGACTATTTGTTTGTTACTAAGAATAAGAATGAGTTAATAATTATTTGTAGAATGCCCTGAGTCGGCCGAGTAATGAAAACCTATACCTTAAATATTTAACATATGATTTAAGACTTAATCCTTTATATTAATTGAAAGTGTGATTAATAGATAATGGAATATATTGACTCTTTAAAAAAAAATAAAAAAAATTAGGGCCATTTTAAGGCTTTGGGTTTTACCAAAAAGAAAATGGAAATATGTTTTGACAAATGTTCTAACAAATGATTTTAAAGGGATTATTCCCTTATACACAAAACATTTAACTAAACTTCTGTTTAGGGGTAAATGTTTATGTATACCTCAAGACAACCTAAGAAGGATTAAGGAAACCGTTAAACCATGACTTAAAATCTGAAACGATAATCTTTACTTTTCAACTAAGAAAACTTTGACCAAAATATAAACAAAGATTCTTCGAACATTTACGAATCCTATTAATTATTTTCGATAAATCAACAAAAATCGTGTTAATTAAATTTAAAATTTATTTTGAACATTTTATATAATTGATCGAACTAAGATATTAAATTTTTTTTTTTACGTTTACGTTTCATAAAAATCAAATAATTATTGTTAATTTACATGTAATAATTATCGACGCTTTAGACGTCGGATTGAGTAAAACAGATAAAGATAATAGTAAAGACGAAACTAAAACTTAGAAAATATAAAGAAAGAATTTTGAATAAATACGGTTATGATATTTATTTCATCAGGAAAGTGAACGTAATTACTGACACATTATGTATAAAAGATAAAGAACCAATTAGGACATGTTCCTTGATAATGAAGGTGCAAAATAAATTGTCGAACGATATAAAAATAAACGATGTTTGTAAAAAGGATAATATAGATAATAAATAGAGTTCGCGTCTAATGTGAACCATTAGAATTGAGAAGCCGATGGCGTTAAATGTTTTAAAGACCACTTGTGATTGTCAATATAGAGGATTGTGAGATATAGTTATGTTGGAATTTGTAAGTATAAGTATTCTATTTATGTCATTGATGACTAAAAGTATCTGTGTCTGAAGAAGTTGTACTAATGGCAAATTATGAAGGCAGACATCGCCTCATACATTAGTAAACGTCTAGCTATTGCAAAGGTTATCATCTGAATTTGATTCGATTTGGGTCATCGTCGACAGACTGACCAAATCTGCTAATATCATTCCCGTTAATGATAAATGCAAAAGAGTTATGTAAACATAGTGTGCCTGTATCGAACATCTATATCAATATCCTCGCTTCGCATCGAATTTCTAGAGATTTGCTCAGAAATCATTGAGAACGAACCTTGATGAGAGTACTATGTACCACCCCAATCGAAGGGACGAGGTAAAGTAACGATACAAAGTAATACAAGTGTTGTTTTATGTTTGAATGATTGACCTTTGGTAATAAACCGTATAATCGTTTTCCTTTAGAGATATTATCATTAATAACTATCGTATTAGGATCGAGATCGAATCTTGTTAAGATTTAGAAATTAAAGCATCTGTAAGCAAGAGTTGAGATGAAGACACCCGACATACACCCATTGTGAGTTGGACATATCTTTAGGTTTAAGGTTTCCTATGATGGCGAACCTAACCTTACAAAATACCCGACCCGCGAGATCTGAAATGATTATTGAAATTAGGATTTGATTATTGACTGGCGATAGTGGGCAGGAAGTTATGTGGATATGAAATGTAGATCTTGAAGTGCCAGATGGGTAGCGAAGTTATGCCAAAATTTTTAACTTTGGAAAAATGAATTCATGATCTGACAAATCATGGGATACAAGTCCCCGTTGTATGGGTCCATTGAGATGATGTAAAAGATTTGGTTTGAAAGGCATATAAGCTGGATCTACCCAAGGACTTCAAGAGATGCGTGAATTATGTTTCGTATATCAAACTTGATGGAATATCTATCAAGTGAAAATCTGAATTCTTCTTAATAAAGCTTAAGATCGGCGAAAAGTTGCATTTATCAAAAACCCGTGAACATCATGGATAGAGAAAGTAAGTTAACATTTAGCCTGATCTTATTCCCGTAGTTATGTTTAATGAAACTCGCGTATTGTAATGAATTACACTTGTGAGAAAAGAGCGAATGTGGACGAAATACCCACATGGCTTCAACTCAATAAGAAGCGAGTAGTAAGATGATCTTTGAGGACAAAGATCCTGTTTAGGGGTAAATGCTGTGACAATCCGTCAATTTATGATTGATATTTTATTCTCAATATTTATTTGAAAATATTATTCTATGAACTCACTTATTTTTGGGAAGAAATTTGGATTTACGTCTTGGAGTAGCATCGACTACGTCTAAACCGGAGAATTCAACGTTACGTGCTTACGTTTACATACACCGTCTTTGGTGACAGTCCGACATTTCAGAAAATAAATTTATTCGCGAATATTATTTTGGAGTTTTAAATTTGTGTTGGTTCATAAACTCACAAATTTACGAGAAGAGATTAGGACTTACGATTTTATTTTAACGTCCTTTACGACTAAACCGTAAACCCTAGGATTACGTATTTACGTTTTCGAACTCCGTTTTTGATGAGACAATTTTTATTAGATTCGTTTTGTGACGATGATTCATAATTTATAAAAACGTTTTTCGTAAAATGACCCGAGGGCACGTAAATCGAGGAAACTAGAATCTAGGAGTACCCGTAAATAAATGGGGATGAGACAAGTGGGACACTTGCCCCACCCCCACTCAAAATCGGTTACAACACAACACCTCAACACTTGATGTGTCAAGGTGTTAGCTCATTACTTACATGTGTAAGCTAAAGCTTACAATGTAAGCCACTTCCATCAAAACCACTAGCAACAAACTACTTCCTCATTTCCCATCCATGCAAAACATATACTCTCTCTCTCTAAGCCATTTTGGCCGTCCCTCATCACTCACAAACACCCATCATTGATCAAATTTAACCACAAAATCCTATGTTGTTCATACACATGTTGAAGCCCTCTTGAAGCTCTCTTGAATGGTGGTGATTATAACATCCAAGGAGGAGTTTCCATAGATTCTTGGGGCTGATTTTCCACAAGGAGTTTATGAAGATTGGTGGTCTTGAAGATGGTCTTGGTGCATTACAAGTTTCTCCATCAAAATCCATGTTTTGATCAACCTACATCATCATGGTGGTATAAAGATTGTTCTCCTCAACTTCTTGTTATTTTTTATTATGTAAACTTGTATTTCTTTTACTTATGTATATGTATATGATGATTAATGATGATTAAAAATATTGTGTGGGGATTTGGTGTTGATAAACATGCTTAAAAAGATGAAAGACTATAAGAAACAAGGCTAAAATCTTGTTTAAATTTGTTGGCTGTATAAAACAGTAAATAATCAAATGGTGAACTGATAAAAATGGCATAGATTAATGAATAAACAGTAAGCTATGGGTCTTGTACACATGTGAGAGTTGGCCATGCAATGGAATCATTGTAATGAGTGAGATACGATCAAAACAAGTTTAAGGTACAAATCTGAGTTCACTGTTTTGGACGATTTTTAGAAAATACTTAGAGGATGACTCAACAGTAGCTATAGAAGAGTTAAATGTAGCACATATCATGTAGTTTATGTGATAAAATTTGAGCTTCTATCTCCATATAGAACTCTAGATATGGCAGTTTTGGTGAATATGAAAATAAAAATCAGATTTTGAGAATTAATGTTTATTATTATTATATAAGCACTCAAAATTATATTGTATAAAATGTAAAATAAAAACCCACTAACTTATGGATTTTATTTATATGAATATGTAAAAGGTTAAATAAGTGTATAAATTATAAAAATGATAGTGGAATAATACTTATAAGTTATAAAACTATAAAACATGATTTTTACGACTTTTTCGGCTATTACCGTAAAATTAACGTTTTTGTTAAATAAAACTTAGACGGTTGGACCCGTCTAATATAAACTTTTATAAAACTCCTATACTGATATATAAACATATATAACAAGTAAAAACCGATAAAACCCGAACTATATAACATACGGACATTAACGGACTAAATTAACGTTATTGGACTAATAAAACAACAAAAAGGGACTAAAACACTTATAAACTTATTTATTGGATTTAACCCACTTAGGCCCAACTTGTAAAGTGTAGATACTGATAATATAAGTATAACAAGGATTAATACAAGTTAAAGAACTTATAATAAGTTTATTGGACTTAAAACACGTAAATAGGTAAAACTAGTAAACTAGTAAGAAGATACCAATACGTAAACACTAAAATGAGTAAACGAGAATATATAAACCCACTTGATCATCATATATATATATATATAATCATCGTATGTACACATAATTGTTATTTTTATAAAATCATTGGACAAAAGTCTAAGACGAGTATTATTTGTCTAGGTTTCTGTGATTGAAGCACGTACCGTACGTCCGAATTGCCGATAACCCGCCTTCCCACATCAACGTGAGTTCATAGCCTCGCACTCTTTTAAATGTTTTTATAAATGTTTTATAAACCCGCGAGGGAGATAACATGTTAGTTTTTATAAAATAGGACACCATTTGTCCCGATTGTTTGCTTATTGTTTTGGACCCGAATGATTGAATGACCCGATTGTATGACCCGATAAATGATTAAAGGACCCGCTAGATGAAATTAAATGGATTATTAAAGTTAGGTTATGTCACTAAAAGTCCTATTAGCATGAATTGTGAACTACCGGGATTTGGTAGACGCTTGTGCATATAATAGTACTATTTGGGGACGATCACCCCAGTTCGCGCCTTGACGGTTGATCCCCGTCGTGCCACATTGATTGGTAAAGCGAATTTATGTATGAGAAGATTTCCATAGCGTGACCTTTGTGACGACACGCTACTTTAGATGGGCAAATTGAGTATCGGGTTAGCTACCCGTTGTTGGTTTAGTAAGGTAACAATGTCATGCGGCTTATAATAATCCAAACTAACGAAATACTACTAGACGCTCCGAATTACGATGTATTGCCTGACTAGCAATACAGGGTCATACTATTGATATTATGTTCGTGTTTTGGTTTTCATAACCACATTCATATAACGGTTTTTATTTGACTTTATACAACGTCATAAAACGTATTGTATGATGTTTTACGACATTGGCTCGTATAATGATTTCTAAGGCAAATGCCTACATTATGATTTTGATAAAGATTTGTATAAAATGATTTTGGCTATTTTATGGCCTATAAAATGATTTGTACGAAATGATTTTTGGTAATAATTTTATACCAAAGTTATATTGATGTAATTTATTAAACTCTATGAATTCACTCGGCGTTATCGCTCACCTTTTCTTTTAACATGTTTTATCTCAGGTACTTGAAGGTAATTCTCGGGAAGATGACAAGAATTCATGGCCCGCACTTAAACAATATTTTCCATTCAAATACTTTGTAAAACTTTGTATGAAATAATATGACTTGGGACCGATGTAACTTTGATATTTATGAATGGAAATGTTTTATTATTAAACGACGCGATTTTTATGCGTTGTCTATGATGTGAGTAATGTGCTATCCTGTAACACCAACTAGTCTTCCGCTGTATTGAGTTGTATTAATTTGGGGGTGTTACACTAAATACACAATCTAGCATAAGTAATCTTTCAATAAGCGTTAAAGGCAGTTTCGTATGCTGGCATACTAATTAAACCTGTTACTTTTCATTTCCAAAAGTGACAGTAAAAAGATCTAACCAACCAAAATGCACACCCTAGTGTTGTATGGGACAAAGCCACCTCTCCATGACCGTTAAATTTGTATACCTCAAAGTCTCTAGTTTTAGATTCTCTTTCAGGAACTGCAAAAACATGTACCTTTGTCTCTAAATTTCTGAGCAGACATTGCGGACTTTTCGGTGGAATTCGTATTTGAAGATTGGAGATGTCTTCAAAAGAAGATAAAATACTAATATTTATGTTTGCAAACCCAAGCTTAAACATATTTAAAATCTACCACAAACCCAATCCTTTCAACACTTTCATCAAACACATGCAACCTTTAAAGGCTTAATGGAAGGCGCACAGTATATGTTTGGGCTCAGATTTGAATACACTCATAAGTTTGAGATATCCAAAAAGTTTCATAAAACACAAGAGCCCCTGATGGTTGCAAACCGGATTGTTTACCGTGCCAAATCACGGGCGTGTACGCCTTTAATTGAAACTGCTCAGATAATATATTGAAAATAGTCAACTAAATTGCTTAAATAAATAACCCAAAACAACCAATGCTTCAAACCTCTATTCGGTGTCCAGATGCGAAGTCCAATTCATGGAGCATTGAGGTTGTAATTCATCATGTGGAAAACAACAACCTGCAATTGTGTGGGTAGATATTGATTCAACAGATGGTCCATAACCACCACATCAATAAAAATCACATAAACCAACCACCAGTACTACCAACCAATATCACCACTTGAAACTACCTTGAAACCACCAAAACCATCAAGAGATCAGGCGGATTCGGCAGATGCAATGGTGATAAAATTATGGTGGCGACGGAATAAGGTTTATGTGAATTAGGGTTATGGGAGAATAAAGTTTGTGGGTGAGGAATGTAGTGTTAATGTGTTTTGATTTTTGAGTCGTGTTGAAGAAGAATGCTTTAAATATGGCAATAAGATTTGTATTGATCCTGCGTTGATAAATTCCCTGGTTTCTTTTTCTAGATGTGTGAGATTGTAATTAGGAAATGTTGAGAAAAACTACTATTAATAGCAACGAAGAGTTTTGCAAAATTTTATATACAACCATTATAAGTAGTAGAGATTATATAGTACTTGAACAACAACATAATTAATTCACATTATTTGTTATTAGATAACAATCTAATATTATGTATGATACCTTAATTGTGGTCTCTAAACTTGATATAAAGTTTAAAACTTTAGAAAAAAAGTTATTAATTGTGTTGAAATTTGGTGTTAGACTATTTTTTGATGTTTGCAAATTAACCGATATAATCGTATGTATTGCAATGTGATAGCACAAATAATGGATCAGACACGTTATAATCATGATGGTTACTTTCTATAATTCGTATATATATTTTCAATATGCTTATATATGCATTTTTTAATGTATCATCTTTTTTCTTATGGTATCACCCCCACCCTCATTAGCTTAGTAATAATGTCATAGAAGTTGTATAGTTCTATAACATAATTCCTAAAATTGTGTTAATGTTCACCTACTTTAAACTGACATATACGATAGGTTAGTAATTTTAAATTATTATTATGGATAGTATAATGTTTGGTAGTGGGAGTTTGAGATGGAAAGGATGTTTGAAGAATTAATAGTAGACCCAATGGCATATCAAAAGCGAATACTTGAATAAGTCAGGACGAACAAAATGAAATAGATAACGAGTCCACTGGTTAGGTCGGGTTGCAATATAGCTGTAAAAAGAAGCAATTCGTGAGTGAACTGAACCAATATATAGTTATCCGTTATCACACATTTTTCAGCTTACTTTTGATTCAAATTTAATTAATTCACCTTATCACTGCTGCAACTTACTATTTTTGTCAAAAAAGGAATTGGAGGGTTTTCAGAAAGGAATCAAGAATATGATGTATAGCTAAAGATCATCATTAATAACGTTAAGCTCAAGATAATGAGCTAAAACACTAGCAAGTTTGCAAATGTTCTCAAAGTGATTGCAATTTGGAATATACAGTGGCAAATTCTAGAGTGAAGATCTATTTCATATAGTCAATTGTAGCTTCCCAAGAATGAATGGAACAGAAAAAATAACCTCATCTAAATTAAGCTGGTGAGTTTACTTCGTTAGACGAAAAAAATATTACTAAGAATGATTTTGAGATTTAAGCATGATTCTACTGTTGGGATTTAATACCTAGTTAACCATGTAACTACGAGTGCGCAGCGGAATGGATCTAGTTTGAGCAATTATGATTAACACGTAATTAATAATAAACAATAAAGTAAACGCGAAAACTAACCTTCGTCCAAAAGCAATGAAACTAAAACGAGTGATAAAATATACCACCTCTATGGTTGCTCACACAAACACGTCAAATGAACACGTCCGGATTGCTAGCCGAACTCCACGTATGCCCAAACACCAAGTGTCGAAAAACCCGATCCGAACCAAAAAAACAAAACAGCCTAAAACTGCTTTGTTGTCCGAGATATAGCTTTACCCGAGAACTTTTCCCTTTGCTGTAAGATATCGGACAACACTGTCCGATCTGCACAGAAGCTTTTGTCCGAGAACGATCAGAAAGAGCCCGGAATAGCTTCTGTGATCTGTCACGCCTTTGACAGATTATCCCACGGTTTGTAAACCTTTAGTAGTATCAAATAACAACTACTAAACAACTTGGATTGATTAAATGCAAGTGATTTGAGATGGAGTGATCAATTTAAGATTATAAACCCTAATTGAGTTTAAACCCAAATTGATTAAGAGTATGTTAATGGCAGAGCTTTTCTTTGGTTTTGCTTTGTGAAATTCGTGTGTTATGAGCTGGGTAGAAGGGTGTTTATATACCCATCAAATCCCACTCATGATAAGTCAAAAACTCTTCAAGTTTAAGCCTTATCCCACACAAACACCAATGTTTATCATGACTCTTCTTTACTCCTTATCTCAAATGAATCTGGACACTCAAGTAATCATTCTAGATCTTTCCTCAGCCTACTAAAACGAATTTAGGACAGCCATAAAAGTTCTTACATGATTAGTCCAGTAGTTTACAATTTCTAAGCATATCGTGAAGTAAAACGCACTCTAAGTGTTTAACGTGTGTGCCCCCAATAGGCTCACACACCTCTAGCCACATTTGGCTAATCCAACGAGCATGAACTAACAGCTCCCACTTGGTCATTGGAGTAGACAACACAAATGTCAACGACGGAAACGTCTAGCGACGCTCACACTCGTTATTTAACTAGAGGTGTCTGAGATATAGTTTCATAGAACATTCTCAGTAGCATGGTCATTTATGTCTTGCTTTTCATCATCCTTTGTTATAGATACCGTTAAACCATGGATATGGATCCTAACTCATTCCATATAGTTTAACCATTTAGATTCTCGTTATTGAATTCAATTCAGATATACCAAATGTAACCAAGATTCATCTTGCATTACCATTTGGGTTCGGCCAAACAATTATCTGATTAATTCTAGAGAGGCGCCATGGTATCATTCTGCACATACTAAGTGGAGTAACAAATCCTTTATTGACTACAAGTGTTGTGGATGCTGCTTCACATCACTCTGAAAAATAGCTTTTATAACTACCTTATTCAGGACAGCGTTTTGCATATAATTACGAAAGTGATATCCTCACATGTAGAACTTGTTTGCATCTCAAGTCTAAGGATGACTTAACAGACCATTTTCAACATCTTACTCATGACATGGATCCAAAAGTAAATGTTTGAAGTTGGGGAATCCAGTATGCATCCCTTATGAACACATATGAGTTTGGCTTAGAACAATTCTCATTCTCACAGAATATATCCAACACTCACATTTGCCTTATGTAAACAATATTCCCATATTGCTAACCGACAATGGATATTTAGAATGATTAAATCATTCATGGATTAAACATGCAAATATAGAATAACAAATTTTATATGAATGAAATAACAAATACCTCGTATCTTTATTTATCAGAAAATAAAACTGTCTTACAATTCCAAATTATCCAAATACTAATTAACATACAGATTTACATGAGACTACTAGCTGGTATCAAACCAATACCCCGAGTCAATTTAGAATGCTTAGGGAATGCTAACGCCTTCGTAAATGGATCAACTAGATTGTCATCTGTATGAACTTTTGCTATCTTAACATCACCCATCTCAATGGTTTCTCGAAGATAGTGAACTTTTGCGCGAAAATGTCTAGCACCCTTGGTGACTCCGCTTTCATTAGCTATAGTAATGGCTCCAGTATTGTCACAATACATATCAATGGGATCTTCAATTGTGGGCATAATACCAAGCCCAGAAATGAACTTACGAATCCAAACAGCCTCTTTAGCTGCATCAAAAGCAGCTATATACTCAGCTTCTGTAGATGAAGTTGCAAAAATACTTTGCTTTGTGCTCTTCCAGTCAACAGCACCTCCATTTAGAACGAAAACATATCCAGTCTGAGATTTTAGGTCATCAGCATCTGTCAGATATCCAGCATCAGTGTAGCAAGAAACCCTGAGCTCTCGTTTTTCATCACCACCATAAACCAGAAACATATCCTTAGTATTCCGTAAATACTTAAGAATATTTTTAACAACAGTCCAGTGAAGTTCACCAGTACTCTGTTGAAATCGGCTTGTTATGTTCTGAGCGAACGCAACATCAGGACGAGTACATCTCACAGCATACATAATTGATCCTATAGCCGAGGCATAAGGAACATTCTGCATGCGTTGCTTTTCAGCTGGTGAAACAACACATTGTGACTTACTCAATTTAGGGCTTTCATGCATTGGGATAGTTCCACGCTTGGAATTCTCCATATGAAATCTTTTCAAGATTTTCTCAATGTAAGCACTTTGACATAAACCAATTAACCGTCTAGATCTATCTCGGTAGATCTTGATTCCAAGAATATATGCAGCTTCTCCTAAATCTTTCATAGCAAAACATTTTCCAAGGTAGGATTTTACCCCTTTCAACATTGGAATATTGTTCCCCATGAGCAATATGTCATCAACATATAGAAATAGGAAACTAACATTACTCCCACTGGCTTTGTGATATACACATGGCTCATCTTGATTCTGAGTGAAACCGAATTTCTTAATCTCATCATCAAAACGCTTATTCCATTGCCTAGATGCTTGCTTAAGTCCATAAATAGAACGCTTGAGCTTGCATACTCGGTTAGGATATTTAGGATCGAAAAAACCCTCAGGTTGCACCATATATACTTCTTCGGAAAGATGTCCATTGAGGAAAGCGGTTTTGACATCCATTTGCCAAATCTCATAGTCATAGAACGCGGCTATGGCTATAAGAATCCTTATAGCTCTAATGTCTGCTACAGGAGAAAAGGTCTCTTCATAATCAACCCCGTAGGTTTGAGTGAAGCCCTTTGCTACAAGACGAGCTTTAAAGGTGTGTACTTTGCCATCCATGTCAGTCTTTTTCTTGAATAGCCACTTGCTACCAACGGTTCTACCGTTAGGAGGAAGATCAACTAATACCCAGACATCATTATCTTTCATGGACTGCATCTCCACATTCATCGCATTAAGCCATTTTTCGAATTCAGGATCCAATAATGCAGCTTTATAGTTAGCGGGTTCTCCAAGATCCCCTAACTCATGCTCCTCAGCATCGACGTATAAACACATTCGATCTGGTGCACGGCGTGTCCTAGAGGACTTACGAATGGGATTGATATCACTTTGAGGTTCTTCAATTTCTTGATCATCCTCATCATGATCTAAGCCAGTGTCATCAGAAGGATTTGTATCTTCATCTTGAATAATTTCAAGATCTTCTATACTCCCACTTGCTTCTTGATCTAAGAGATTACTCTCAAAGAACTCAGCATTCCGAGCAACAATAACTTTGTTCTCAGGTGGGTAGTAGAAGGAATATCCCATCGTCTCCTTTGGGTATCCTACAAAGATACACTTAATAGATCTGGGTTCCAGTTTGTCAGGTTTGGTCATCGTATCACGTTTAACCAAAGCTTCACAACCCCAGACTCTTAAGTAAGACAACTTAGGGGCTTGCCCATGCCATACTTCGTATGGTGTCTTTTCAACCTTCTTAGTTGGAACCATGTTGAGTATGCGTGCAGCAGACTCAAGGGCATAATCCCAAAAGGACTTTGGAAGAGTAGTTTGACTCATCATGGATCGAACCATGTCTAGCAGTGTTCGATTCCTCCTCTCAGACACCCCATTATGTTGAGGTGTGTAGGGAGGAGTTCGATGGGCAATAATCCCATGCTCCTTAAGATGATCCAAAAACTCTTGACTCATATATTCACCTCCATGATCAGATCGTAGTGATTTTATGGTCTTACCGAGTTGATTTTCTACTTCCTTTTGAAACACTTTAAATGTCTCAAACACTTCATGTTTATGCTTTAACAGGTAAACATAACCATACCGACTAAAGTCGTCAGTAAAAGTGACAAAGTAGTTAGCTCCTTGCCTTGACATGATTCTAAATGGGCCACAAACATCAGTATGTATTAGTCCAAGTAGATCTTTAGCCCTTTCCACTTGATGTGAATAGGGTTTTCTTGCCATCTTCCCAGACATACAAGAGACACACTTTTCAAATGACTTAATGTCAGTTGAGGTGAGAAGTCCATCATGTTGCAACTTCTCCATGCGTTTCTTGCTTATGTGTCCAAGACGACAATGCCACAAGAGAGTAGAGTCCAAAGTTAATTTGGCTCTTTTATTTCTAACAGCAAACATAGAACTATCATTTGTTTTAGAACAAGATATATCAATTTCATAAATGCCATCCCCTCGGGGAGTAGCAGTAAAATAAACAACGTTATTCCTAGAAACTGAAATTGCATTATTCGAATCAAAACAGTTTACAAAACCATCTTTAAACAAACCAGAAACTGAAATAATCCCTCTAGTGATAGAGGGAGCATAGTGACAATTGTTCAAAACAATAACTAATCCACTAGGGAGACATAAATGATAATTTCCAATAGCTTCAACTCCTGCACGTTGACCATTGCCCATGTACAGATTCAAAGCTCCTGGATTCAGCTTCTTACTTCCCCTTAGACCCTGAGTATTATTACAAATGTGAGTACCACAACCAGTGTCATATACCCACGAATTACTCAGAAGGGAATATAGTTCTATCGTGAAAATACCTGAAGTGTTGGCTTCTTGAGACAACCTCTTCTTTTTCTGCAACTCGGCTAAGTGCTCGGGACAGTTCCGTTTCCAATGACCTATCTGACCACATTTGTGACAGGGGTCGTCCTTAGCAGGATTATCCTTTTTGGGTGGTGGAGGATTTCTGTTCTTGGGAGCATAAGATGGTTTGTGCTCGGGAGCATAAGCCAGCTTATTCTTTCCATTACCATAATTCCCCTTCGCAGCCTTAGGCGGTTTTCTACCTTGGTTTTTCTGGACCTTGCCAGCACGCACATTATGAAGTGCAGGTGAAACAACCTTCTTGGGAAGTGTTTGCTCATGTTGTTTAAGCATGGCATGCAGTTCATTCACCGAATTCACAGTCTTCCCCATGCCATGCATGTGGAAGTTTTAAACAAAACTGTCATACTCCTTGGAAAGGCCTATCAAGATCAGGCTTATTCCATAGCTGACAGTCACGGGGTGACCAAGACGCTCCAAGTTCTCAATGTAGCCCTTCATCTTAAGAACATATGAGCCTACATTTTGACCATCCTCAAGCTTGCACGCGTGAAATTCACGCGCAGTTTGAAGAAGTTCCTGTTCTGCTTGCTGAGAAAACATGGTTTTCAGCTCCTGCAACATGTCATATGCTCCGAGATGGGTTAGATTTCGTTGGATCTCTAAGTCCATAGTCATGAGCATAAGGGCAGCAATGTCCTTTGACCCTTTGACCCAAGCAGCATGAGCTGCAAGAGCATCGGGAGGGACTTGGTGACCACGAGTTGCAACAGGTGCAGCAGGAATTGGATGTTCCAAGTATTTTTCCTTGTCTTCAGCTGATAGGATAATGCGCAACTGGCGGTACCAATCAATGAAGTTAGGCCCAGTGAGTTTGTGTTTCTCGAAGAAACTCCTGAGTACCGAATTGTTTCCGACATTGGTAGTCATCTACAATTAAAAAGTTCAAACAATTAGTATTTTCGATAATTACATTCTTAATAGAATTAACTACCCAATTAATTACTAATTAAGACTAAGATCCATCTTGTACTCCCACTCTTACAAAAGGACTGTCCAATATGTAAACAAGTGGGGCAAGAGGTAAGCGACGAGCGTTAATTGCATAACATGCAACTCTTAGACTTTATGAGACCGTTCAAGACACTAGTAAAACGGTAGTAGTGTCATGAGCATGTTTAGTCTCATCTTATGCCTCGGGTCCAGGGTCTGACCGTGCATACTCGAGTTAAGTTAACCAAGCAAGAACATGCAAATATCACACAGGGTCTGCCGTCGTGAAAAATTTGCCATGGGTTTGACAAGGCCCTTAGGACTGTCCAGAGAAGCCAAATCAAATGCACGTGTTCTTAGTTGGCTGGCATACACTTAAATTTCACATAGGGTATAACACATAAATGTGGTAAAACATGTGTACAAAGAAGCATGTAAACAACTTTGTAGCACGATTTTTAAAAACTTTTAGTAATGACACTGTAGTGATCTACGATGGTTCACGGTAGCTCCAATCGAACTCGCAAGCAAGCGCAGGACCAGACCAACGCAAGGCAATAGTCGGATATCCTTTAGGTGTGACTGTGCGCACCGGCTTATACCCGCCTTATAGTTTGTTCTAGTGGGTGAGCCGTACATCCCATGATTCCATAGCGTCCAGTTTTTATTTTCATGAAAGCGTGTTTCAATAGTGTTTAGGTCCTTTTATTTTATAAAACACTTTTCCACGTAACACATAACCGGTCACAATGAACATGTATTTAGGCGTGTAAAATATTGACCAATTTCAATGTCATGTTTCTCTATAAGTATTTATCCATATTGCATGTAATTTAGGTGTTTTGAAAAACATGTAACAATAATGCAATTAGGAAAACAAATACAACAAACATAAGACATTAAGTAAACACATAAATCCGAGACCCCGAAGAGTCTTCCCCAAACGAAGAACCATAAGACTCTCATTAGGTTTTCATCAAGTGCCTAAATCGCCCCATGCATCACATTACGTGATTGTAGTGAGTCTTATAGCCGGATAACACATAAAATAATCATGGCAAAACAATTAACTATTAATTTTTTTAATTATTTTATGTATTCTAATTAACCATTTAATTTTAATTATATGTTTCTAATTAACAATTAATTTTAATAATTACCATCTTGTTATTTTTTTATAATTAATGACAAGTACACAATTTAATTGTCAAATAAAAATAAAACAAATAACTAAATTAGGTTTCATGCATGCGGTTTCGCGTGTTTATTTAAAACGTGTAACCCATAACCACCAAACGAGCATGACTCGTGATGCCACTGTTGGGATTTAATACCTAGTTAACCATGTAACTACGAGTGCGCAGCGGAATGGATCTAGTTTGAGCAATTATGATTAACACGTAATTAATAATAAACAATAAAGTAAACGCGAAAACTAACCTTCGTCCAAAAGCAATGAAACTAAAACGAGTGATAAAATATACCACCTCTATGGTTGCTCACACAAACACGTCAAATGAACACGTCCGGATTGCTAGCCGAACTCCACGTATGCCCAAACACCAAGTGTCGAAAAACCCGATCCGAACCAAAAAAACAAAACAGCCTAAAACTGCTTTGTTGTCCGAGATATAACTTTACCCGAGAACTTTTCCCTTTGCTGTAAGATATCGGACAACACTGTCCGATCTGCACAGAAGCTTTTGTCCGAGAACGATCAGAAAGAGCCCGGAATAGCTTCTGTGATCTGTCACGCCTTTGACAGATTATCCCACGGTTTGTAAACCTTTAGTAGTATCAAATAACAACTACTAAACAACTTGGATTGATTAAATGCAAGTGATTTGAGATGGAGTGATCAATTTAAGATTATAAACCCTAATTGAGTTTAAACCCAAATTGATTAAGAGTATGTTAATGGCAGAGCTTTTCTTTGGTTTTGCTTTGTGAAATTCGTGTGTTATGAGCTGGGTAGAAGGGTGTTTATATACCCATCAAATCCCACTCATGATAAGTCAAAAACTCTTCAAGTTTAAGCCTTATCCCACACAAACACCAATGTTTATCATGACTCTTCTTTACTCCTTATCTCAAATGAATCTGGACACTCAAGTAATCATTCTAGATCTTTCCTCAGCCTACTAAAACGAATTTAGGACAGCCATAAAAGTTCTTACATGATTAGTCCAGTAGTTTACAATTTCTAAGCATATCGTGAAGTAAAACGCACTCTAAGTGTTTAACGTGTGTGCCCCCAATAGGCTCACACACCTCTAGCCACATTTGGCTAATCCAACGAGCATGAACTAACATCTACGAACTATTTATCAACTCAACATTTCACCTCCCTCATAACTTGCTCTGGCGGGATTGTGTATGTACGTATGTTGTTGTTGTTTCCTTTGAGTATTCATCTGAGGTGACTGTTTTGTTTTCTACTCCACTAAGATGATTGATTAAGTAACAGTAATTTATAGCCGAGGATGGTTGATGTTGGTTGCACTAGAAAAACATAAAAAAATAGTTTGAATAAAAAAATCAGATGAAAATTTGCAATAGATTCCTAAAAAAGTCATGCGACTTTGAAGGTTCAACATGAAAATTTGCATAACTGTATTGCCCTTCCTTGATTTCTATTGAACATTGATAGGAAGTCTGACATGATAAAATTTTACTTAGGGTTGTTAGGGTTTGCAGTATTTTTCACCTGGTGATTGATGTTATCTACCTATCCAGCTCATCCAAGTAGTGTAAGTCAATCTACTAATTTTCATGATTTTGTTGAATTTGTAGCGTTAGTTATGCTTAATCGCATTATAGGTGTGTACGTTAGAATGTGGTTATAGTTGTGCTTAGATGACAAGGATGTAATGTATATATTTACAATACTACAGAAATAAAGTGGGTTAAAGATGTTAATGCGGATCAAAGTCATCTAACATATATTATAATAGGAACCGAATCCTAATTTCCTTTAAATTCCTTTCTTTAAACGTAGTAAAAATGGCAATCTATTTATACTCATATTTGATACGTTTGCAAGGATTAATAAAACAAGAGAAACAAGTGTCAAATGGTATGCATTGCCAGGCACGTTTTGACTCGTGCACATCTTGACCCAAATGTAATTTTACTAAACTGTTCCGACTTTCATATTGATATATGTTCACCATTAGTATCACCTTCTGTATGTACTCTAAGGGGATTTTAATAAAGATATGTCTACAAAAGTTCCATATGTTGGATCTAAATGCGTGTAAGTTTTTATGTTTAACTTCTGCCGCTAATATCTCTGATTGATATCCTTGCTGATCGATGACATCCTTTCGTTATAGATCCCAGGTGTATTCAGACTCTAATTGGGATTCTCATCCGACCATTATGTACCCTAAGGGGATTTTAGTAAAGATATGTCTACAAAGGTTCCATATGTTGGATCTAAAAGCATGTAAGTTTTTATGTTTAACTTCTCCCACTAATATCCCTGATTGATATCCTTGCTGATGCCAACCTTTTTTTGTTATAGATCCCAGGTATAATCTGACTCTAACTGGGATTCTCATCCAACCGTGATTCTAGAACCCCTTTCGGCATTAACTCGTCATATTCTGTTATGTTTAGTCATTATATTCGCCTAAGTCGTGTTTAGGGAGAGTGTCGAATAGCCTAGTTTCCTAATAGCTAAGAATAAAGGTCGGTTGGCAATGTCTAAGCCCAACCCGACCCGTAGGACTTGTAATAGTCGGTTCCCCTCATCTCTATAAAAGGAGGTGAGTGGGGAACAAACCAATTACGTCATTCTTTCTAAACTAATCGGAGAAGTCGATTAGGGATATTACCTTGTGTTTTCTTTTCTGTTGATTCGTCAATCGAGTATTCCGCATCTAGTAATCAGGGTTGTAGGGATTAAACCCAACAAGTGGTATCAGAGCTTTGGTTCGCGAGTACTGGTTGCTAGGATCGATCAAAGAAAGTAGTTGGTGTTTCTGGTTCGAGAACATCAAGGACGAAGCAGCAGCGATAGACATTAAAAGGGTTTTGTGGTGGTTGTTTTTTTGTGGCTGGAGTTATCAAGAAGAAGAAGAACAGTAGGTTCTTTATTTCTTATCAAAAGTCAACCAACCATATACACGTATATAATTTATTTTGGGCCAAAGGTTTAAGTTTTGGGACAAAACTAATTTATATTGGACACTTTTAAAGTATTAAAGATTGGGCAAGTTTTAAATTGGCTTGTTATTTTATTTTTGTAAAAAACAAAAGGTTATTAAATATTTTGAAACGGTTTGACACAAGGGGACTTCGTAATTCGTGATTGTGAGCTTTAACGTATCACAAGGTTTAGCGAGTTATCGGAGGGATTTTGTCGGTTTGTGATTGTGAGGTTTTCACAAGGTTTAGCAAATCAACAAAAGGATAAAGAATGACGGGAGCCAAGTTTGAGATCGAGAAATTCGATAGAACTGGTGATTTCGGGTTATGGAGAATCAAGATGCGTGCTTTATTAATCCAGAACGGATGTGAAGCAGCTCTGGAGGTTTTACCCGCGAATATGGAAGCTGAAGAGAAATCTAAGCTTGATAAGAAAGCTCATAGTGCCATGATTTTGTGTTTAGGTAACAAGGTCCTGAGAGAGGTTACCGGGGAGACGACTGCAGCGGGGGTTTGGTCAAAGCTCGAGTCTTTGTACATGACAAAGTCGTTGGCTAACAAGTTGTACCTGAAGAAGAAGTTGTATACATTCTACATGCCGACTGGACGAAAGATTTCTGAGCATATAGATGAGTTCAACAAAATCGTTCTTGATTTAGCAAATATTGAGGTAAAATTCGAGGATGAAGATCTTGCTTTATTGTTACTCACTTCTTTACCAGCTTCATACGAACACTTTGTGGATACCTTGCTTTATGGACGAGAAGATTTGACTTTGGAGGACGTGATGGCCACACTAAATTCAAAGGAAATCAAAGAAAGGTTCAAGGCGAAGGGGGGTGATGGTGAAGGGTTATATGTGAGGGGAAGAACTGATCGCAAGAATTCACATCAGTCAAAGGGTAAGTCAAGATAGAAGTCTCTAGGTGGAAGACTCAAATGCTTTATTTGCCAATCTGAGGAGCACTTGAGAAGAGACTGTCCGAAGAATAATCGCAAGAAGTCAAAAAGTTACGTCAAGAAAGATGACCAACCAAGCTCCAGTGGTATTCTGAGGTGATGATGGTGATGAGTCCAGAAAGACTGCAAGACTGGATCATTGATTCTGGAGGTTCATATCACATGTCACCCGGGTTAGATGTATTTTTTGATTTTCTGAAATGCGATGGGGGCAGCGTACTGTTGGGAGACAACAGGGAGTGCAAGATCAGGGGTATTGGCAAGGTAAAGGTACAACTAAAAGATGGGTCAAGTTTTGTGTTACACAATGTCAGGTATATTCCTGAATTGAAAAGAAACTTGATATCGCTGGGAAATCTTGAAAAAGATGGATATACCGTAAAATTGCAGTCGGGCAAAATCAAGGTGATTAATGGTTATAGGGTTATTATATCTGGAACCCGAAGGGAGAACCGTGTGTACTCTTTGGATGGCCATGTATTGGCCGGTGAGCTTAATGCTAGTGTTGAAGAAAAAGACAGTCTTGTGCAGGTTTGGCATAAAAGACTGGGACATATCAGTGAGGCGGGACTACACGTGCTGGAAAAGCAGGGTTTGTTTGGCAAGAAGAGTCTAGGTAAGCTTGATTTTTGTGAGAATTGTGTTCTAGGAAAGTCACATCGAGTCCTTTTCGGTGTAGGAAGGCACACTACTCAGGGAGTGATAGACTATGTTCATTCAGACTTATGAGGTCCCTCTCAAGTGGAATCACTGGGAGGTAAGAGGTATTTCTTATCTATTGTCGATGATTATTCCAGAAGGGTATGGCTTTATGTTCTCAAGTTCAAACACGAAGCATTTGATAAGTTCAAAGAGTGGAAGCAGTTGGTAGAAAATCAGACTGGGAGGACGGTTAAGAAGCTTAGGACGGATAATGGTCTTGAGTTCTTTAACTGGGAGTTTAATCAGCTATGCACTGAGAGTGGCATTGTTAGACATTTGACAGTTTTCGGGATGCCAAAACAGAATGGGTTAGCAGAACGGATGAACAGAACTCTCATGGACAAGGTACGCTGTTTATTAATACAGTCTGGATTGTCCAAGACCTTCTGGGCGGAAGCGACATGTATGGCCGCATATCTTATAAATAGGTCACCATCGACAGCGATTGAGAAGAAGACACCTATGGAGATGTGGTCGGAACATCCTAGTGATTATGGGATGTTGAGGGTTTTCGGCTGTGTCGCGTATTCATACGTTAAACAAGGTAAGCTCGAGCCGAGAGCGGTAAAATGCGTTCTTTTGGGGTATCCTGAAGGTGTGAAGGGGTACAGACTATATAGGCTTGATAATGAATCACCTAAAATAGTCACAAGCAGGAACGTAGTCTTCAATGAAAGTGTCATGTACAAAGACACGTTGAAGGATTCTGGTGTAGGTAAAGATAAGTCTGTTGAGGGATTACAGGCTGAGGTGGAACTGCAGAGGTTAAATAATCATACACCTGAGGAAGACCAGACATGTCAGGAAGATCAAACAGGCCAGGAAGATCAGACAGATCAGGAAGACCAGACGGATCAAGAAGATGGCTATGATGAAGGTGAAGGGGTTCAAGAAATTGATCATCCACCGGATCTCACAGATTATCAATTGGTTCGGGATAGAGAGCCAAGGACAAGAACGAAACCGGAGAGGTTTTAGGATGAGAGTAATATGGTTGCTTACGCGTTTGCTGCAGCAGAGGAAGAAGATACTCATGAACCATTGACATACCAGGAAGCAGTTTCTTGTGAAGACAATTCTAAGTGGAAATCTGCTATGAAAGAAGAGATGGATTCTCTGAGGAAGAACAAGACCTGGGTGTTAGTAGATCATCCAGCTGGGCAAAAGCTGGTGAGCTGCAAATGGCTGTTCAAAATAAAGGAAGGGATTGAAGGTGTTCAAAAGCCTAGGTACAAGGCAAGGTTGGTGGCTCGTGGATTTACACAAAGGGCAGGTATTGATTACAATGAAGTATTTTCGTCGGTATTTCGTCACACATCTATTCGGGTTATACTTGCATTGACTGCGTGTAAAGATTATGAGCTGGAGCAGCTTGATGTAAAGACGGTGTTTTTACATGGAAATCTTGAAGAAGTGATCTACATGAGGCAGCCACCGGGATTTGAACAAGGTAGCAAGGTATGTTTGTTAAAGAAATCTCTTTATGGTTTGAAGCAGTCACCTAGGCAATGGTACAAGAGGTTCGATGAGTATATGCTGAGCAATGGGTTTAAGCGTAGCAGTTACGACAACTGCTATATTACAAGAGTTATGCACCAGGGGAGTATATCTATCTACTGTTATATGTAGACGATATGTTGATTGCTTGTAAAAGCAAGGCTGAGATCGCGGCTACCAAGTCTTTGCTTAAAAGGGAGTTCGACATGAAAGAGATCGGGGAAGCAAAGAAGATTCTTGGTATGGAGATCTTCAGGGATCGGAGTCGCAAGATTCTGAGGGTGTCACAATCCGGGTACGTTTCTAAAGTTTTAAACAGGTTTAGAATGGACAATGGGGAGTCGGTTCAGACACCATTGGATGGGCACTTCAACCTGTCGTTGAAGGATTGTCCGGTTAGGGATTGTGATGTGGAAAGAATGAGTAGGGTGCCATATGTAAATGCGGTTAGGAGCTTAGTGTACTTGATGATGTACACAAGGCCAGACATAGCGTATGCAGTAAGTGTAGTAGCAGATATTTGGCGAATCCGGATAAATTCCATTGGAAAGCAGTGAAGTGGATTATGAAATATTTGCAAGGCACTGTAAAAGTGGGTTTGATGTATGGGACAAATTGTGGCAACCATGTAGACGTAACAGGTTTTGTTGATTCAAACTACGCTAAGGATCCAGATAAAGGTAGGTCTCTCACTGGTTACGCATTTTTAGTACAAGGATGTGTTGTAAGCTAGAAGGCAACGCTACAACACGTGGTGGCTCTTTCAACTACAGAGGCAGAGTATATGGCCCTTACAAAGGCTGTGAAGGAAGCTATTTGGCTAAGGGGACTCTTCGAAGAGTTGGGCGTGAAGCTCAACACTGTTGCAATTAATTGTGATAATCAGGGCGCGATTCACTTATCGCGGAATCATGTTTTCATGAAAGGACTAAGCACATCAATGTGCATTATCACTTTATCAGAGAAGTCTTGGAAGCAAAGACGGTTGAAGTTCTAAAGGTGGGTACTGAACACAATGCTGCAGATGCCTTAACGAAGGTGGTACCTGGACGCAAGTTACAACACTGCTTGGAGTTGCTGAGTGTTGGGATAGGCTAATATATGCCTAAGGTGGAAATTTTTATGTTTAGTCATTATATTCGCCTAAGTCGTGTCTAGGGAGAGTGTTGAATATCCTAGTTTCCTAATAGCTAAGAATAAAGGTCGGTTAGCAATGTCTAAACCCAACCCGACCCGTAGGACTTGTAATAGTCGGTTCCCCCTCATCTCTATAAAAGGAGGTGAGGGGGAACAAACCAATTACGTCATTCTTTCTAAACTAATCGGAGAAGTCGATTAGGGATATTACCTTGTGTTTTCTTTTCTGCTGATTCGTCTGTGTGTGTTCTTCGATCGAGTATTCCACATCTAGTAATCAGGGTTGTAGGGATTAAACCCAACATATTCATTTTGTTCTAAAGCTTTAACATCTTTTTTGTGATTTGGCGACATTAGATAAGATAATTAATGGATCTATGTTATATTGAACTTCACTTTCCGCACTCCCATTTGTGTAATCAGTTCCTGTTGAATCAGTGATTGATTCTTATGAATCGTAACTTCATCATTCAAAGACCAAAGTCCATGCCAGAATTGTCAACTTCCTATGAGTCTGCCTGAGTGGGTCCTCATACTTCCTCAACTACATTTGATTATGTTAAACTGCAAGTTTCAGGAAGAGGTCCATACCACTATGAGTTATTAAGTGCATATGTGTAACCTTTAACAATGAGTATGCAGATTGCAGTGGATTGGCTTAATGTATATCCTAAAGAAAATGGAGAAGTTGGTGACTTTTCGCGATCAAAGATACAAGAATACACAGATTATATCACAAAGAATGGCGAGTTCGCAACCTATATGATTTAGTATCCACCTGTGTCCAAATGACCCATTTGTATGCCAATGGGCAGTAATTTGTTTGTCTTATATTTAATAAGTTATGCAAGCATCAAGAATTTCCCAAATACATTTAACAAGCTTGATCCTCTACATGGCCATGCAAGCAATCTTAGTAAGCATCATTTGAATTCTTAATTCTAATACAGTGGTTGATCGTTTATCATTGTTTTTAAGGATGCAGTGATTTGATTTTATGTTATGCATCTCTTAAATTGCAGAAAAAGGTCGTTGTCATGAGGCGGGGTTGGGAAGTAAAGGTCATTGTCATGAGGCGGTGTTAAATTTTTTGCATCAACTTTTTGTTGTACTATTAAGCGAAGAAACTGAAGCAACGAGTTTGTTATCCTCGAGTCTTCACTATATTAAAGTAGAACAACCACACATTTTATCATCCTATGATTACTCTTATCCACCGATCTAAGCTTCCTAGGAATTTTTAGCGCCTTGAAGCGATTAAAACAACTTATAAATGAGGCTCCACCTGATATAAATCGAGAATAATTACGCGTCTTCTTGGATATCTTTTGCCAAAACTACCATTTCTGAAATCAAGGTCACCTCCAAACGAATCTACATAATGACGTGGAAGCTGACATTCACCATAAGCCGAAGGCCCAGGTAGGGATGGTTAGGTTCAAGAGTGTTAAAAAACGGAAAAGGACGGCCCATTGCGGGTATTGCAGCCTATGTAAAGAGAGTTCCATCGCAGGTACTTACCTTAACTTTTGATCATTTAGTACATATATTTATGAACTTGTCAAACATAGCAAGGTGGATCACTTGGTTAACATCCGTGCCTCTTAGAGTAGGGGTATGACTATCTACGTCTCAACCTCCCTCATACACTAACTTAGACGGTATTGGGACCCATAACCCGTGGAAGACGGTATTGGGTGTTAATTTAATTTACTTTATTTATGAACGTGTCGATTTGGTTGTATGGTTGAAAGCATAGTCACAAGAAACGCTGGGTCAGCCGCGATCTACGTTTCAGATCGCTCGTACCCAAACGCGGTACGATCGCGTTTCGAATCGCTCGGATTCGCTACCGGGGTCGCCAATTTAAGCGTATCAGAGCGTACCGGTCAACGCCGGTCAACAGTTTGATTTTCGTAGTGTTTAAAATTTTAGATCTAAAAAAAGTGTTATGGTTTGAGGAAGAAGATGAAGTGAGGAGAGAGAAAGAGGATATAATAAAGTGATGTATTAAATATCTGACAAAATTTCACGTGAAAGTGAAGAGAGAATATTACACTACTTTATTCTTTTGTCTTTTTGGAACATTAAAGTAAAATTACTGCATGCAATTTAATTAATTATGATATAACAAGGTTAAAATATTTAATTTTTTTATATTTTATCATTTAAAATATAATACCCCTTAGCAAATTGGGTACATCGTATCGGATTATACGATACATCGAACCCAAGCGTACCAACGCGTACCGCATACCGAATTTTAAAGACCCCGCGTACCGCGTTCTCGTTTCCCGTACCCGTACCGAAGCGTACCGCGTTTCTTGTGACTATGGTTGAAAGTCACTAAACATTTGAACATGTTACCCTTAGGGGGTGTTTGGATGTGCGGTTAGGAGGAGATTATCTCCAAATCTCAGTTCCAAAATGGAGATAAGTTAAAAAAAAGTGTTTGGGTAATAAATGGAGATAAGTGATTATTTGCGTTTTGAAGCTCTAAAATAAAGTTTTGAAAAAGTTAGTGGGGAGCTACTTATTTCATTTTCAAAATGGAGTTTTGGAAAAATAAGCTTTCAAAATGGAGTTTATTATCAAATAATCAAATTTGCCAAACACTTAAAAAAGTGATTATTTGATTATTGCGATTTCAAACTGGAATATCAAATCCAAACACTATTTTTTAAAATGGAGTTTTCAAAATGATAGATTTTTTAAAATGGAGTTTTCAAAATGAATAATTTGTTTTCAATAAGCACATCCAAACACCCACCTAGTACTTTGGACTCGCTAATAGCTTATACATCTTGAATTTAATAAGTTCTGGAATGAGTATATACCCAGGTAAAGATCATCGAAGTCGAGCATGCCGATGCAAATGTGATGGCTTTATCACTACATCAAGGGCATCAAATTGTGCTTGATCAAGTGGGTGGCTTTGCATACGGTGGTGTTGTGAAGGAAGTTGGCGTTGAAACTTCCGCTTATGCATAGTATACTATATATGTACCTTTTCCTTTTGCCATAGTTTGAAGGGTTTTTAGAGAAAATGTATAGCAAAACTTGATAGTGGTTTCTTATTTCTAATGTAACATTTATTAGTCATATTAGTGTGCAGTTTTTGGTTGTTTGCGATGAGTGGTACTAGACGTTGATTTTATATAATTTTTGCCTTTCATTTGAACTAATTTTGTATTTAAATTTGCGCAAAACACGGAGATTTACGATTTTTATAGTTTCTCGCATATTACAAACATTACGCGATAAACAAATAGATTCAACCTTAGTGAAACGCACTGGTTGTGAATGATTCATCTATGTATATAGTCCAAGGAAATGAAAATACGCTTACAAGTTCAGTGTCGTGCTTGACAACAACAATTCGCAAATATAGTCCTCTTAATAATAGCTATGATTGCAGTAATATTTGTACCTTCTAATGTCATCTAAGACAATGCCTTATTTTTATAAAAGCCAAAGAGAGTGCTCATAAGTAACAAAGTGGGAAAACAGGCTTTAGGGGCGGCCGTTTTAAAGTTCCTAAGTGCAAACATTCTTCAAAAATGGTGTTTTTATGGTTTGTGCAACACCCAAAAAAATTTGTGCTACCTTAGTTTACTTAAAGTGTAAATATAGTTAGCCTAATTTTTTTTTTGCAACACTCCAATGAAAATCTCGAATTCGCCCCTGACAGGCTCGACTATATATATGTTGCACCTCCGATGGCATAATGACAATTTGATTCATGAATTTTAAGTACGACAATTGTTTTATTATACGAAACCCAAAAGTTAAACGCGATTTCTCTTAGCAATATTAATATCTATCATGTAGGGTTCAAACGTGATGACTTGCACCGGATAAGCATTTGTTATTATAACCCAAAGTTATAACGAAAATAATACAAAAACGAAAAACACAAACTTATCAGCCAAACGTCAAACTAGAGTGTAACTTTTGGGAGGTATTTTTAAATTCGAGTCTTATTAAGGACTTTTAGAGGCACGAAATAAAATAGAAGCATGAATGAAGTGTATCCCATAAAAGATAAGGTTCGAGACTTTCATAATAATAATAATTAGAATGCTAAATAAGAACGAAACTCTAAACTGTTTTTTAATCAATAGTAATACATATAATTTTTAAAAATATATAAATATCGATAAGTTTTAGAGAAAAACTCGTGCGTGCACGGATGTTATAAGTAGTAAAAGAGAATATGACATAAACTTGAAAAAGCTGAGAATTTAAAGATTTGTTTTATAAATTTGTCCCTCTGCTTAATTTCAACGAGTATATATATAGGGGAAAGTGAATATGAGGTTGTAAGCAGGGGCGTAGCTATATGGGTGAGAAGGTGGGCCATGGCCACCCACAAAGCCTCAAGATTATACATATGTATTACGATTACTATTGACTAGTATAGAAAATTTTTCTAAAGTGTCGTATATATTGAGTATTGACTATCTCCTTATCATATATACGTATTATTTCATGAAAGAATCCGTATAACAATTGATTAATGACTTCATATTAACTCTCAAGTTCACTTTTAGATTGTTTAACCGATGTGAAAATGTTTCTTCGTGTGCAACTAGAGGGCGAAACGAACAAATTTACTAGAATGTTTTAATATAGTTATTTGTTTCGCTACATGGTAGTCTCGTAAAAAAAATTCGGCCTAACCCAAAACATATTCTTGGCTACGCCCCTGGTTGTAAGGCATCTAATCTGACATGCCAACTAGCCTAAAATTACGTAATTTTGATTAAAAGCACATCTTAAATCGTAAAACTTGATATTAAAACCTCCTCAATCAAGTTCTTTCACTTGATTGATCTTCGTCTTTGTTCATCCAAGTTATATTTCGCATGACTAACTTTATTTTATTGAATTGTTAATGACGATAATTTTTTATTCAGTGATACATTAATTGTTAATTTGTGATTCCGTAAAAACTCGTAATATCAGAAAGCTTATACAAAAAGGAGTAGGCCCCAATTATTATCATCGCAATGGCTCTTTGGTATAATATGAGCACTAAAATTTTTGCCATATGTCAAAACCTTGTATATTGGAGTATATTTTTTTTTGGCTATTTTGTCAACCATATAGCTGATTCTCACAATTATTGAATAACGAAAGAAGTTTAACAAATTGTTGTTTGTTAATGGGTGATATTATTGTATGTCAGCCTGTCAGGTATGCATTGGACATGTTAATAGAATCTGCAAAAGGCAGTAGTCGAAAGTGTTGATTGAATGAAAACAAGTTAACAGTTTTGTGCATTACCGAATCAAAAATTAACGTCACTAACAATTGAATGAAATAAAGTTAGTCATGTGAAATATACCTTGGATGAACAGAAGATGAAGATCAATTAAGTGAAAGAACTTGATAGAGGAGGTTTTAATATTAGGTTTTATGATATTTTTTTTAACGGCGACTTAGGACAGTTATTAAGTTAGTTATTCGATTTCACAGTACTTACCCAGAAGGTAGTTCCTGTCAGCTTCGAATAATAACTAGTGATCCGATTTCACAGTACTTACCCAGAAGGTAGTCCCTGCCAGCCTCGAATCGACGCATCTATGGGACAGAACCCCATAGATTCCCACCTTGAAGGAAAACCCCCACGGAGAAACTCGAACTTTAGACCTCTCGCATGTGATAACAACCTCCAAAGGACACTTTTAGTGGCCAACTGAGCTAAGCCAGTTGGTTATATTAAGTTTTATGATTTAGGATGTGTTTTTAATCAAAACTATTTAGTTTTAAGTTAGTTGACATGTAAGGTTAGATGACTTAGAGCCTCATATTCACTTTTCTTAAGTACATACCCATATGCATGTCGATCGGACTTCAAATCCAAAACCAATTCTGTGCGTAAAATAACATAATACATCGTTTCGACTTTTTTGGTTTGAGGTTTGAAAGTTCTGGTCTTGAATCTTGTAAGGAATGAATTCAATCATTGATCTTAAATGTATTCGTCAATCATGCTTCTTGTTTTTAAGCAGAAAAACTGTGATAAACTGTGCCATAATAAGTGATTTTCTTGTTTTCAATCATGTTTCTTCGATCTTTTTGGTTAATATTACCGGTGATATTTTATTATATTGTTGATACTAGTTATAAAACCGTGCGCACACGGTTTTTTTTTTTATCTAAATGTTTTTGTTATTGAATTTAGTTTGTCTATTAATATCCGTTTTTGTTGACTTGAACTGAATTTAGTTTAAAACCCCCTGTAATACATGGGTAGAAGTTTTTTTTGAAAGTTTACTTTTAATGATTATACGACCAATCACTCATCCAGACTTGCAAAGTAACGATGTAGAATCTCCACACATTGATGAAGAATTTTGAGGACTTCCAACTCATAAATAGAGACTGGATGCCTTTAGACTTGAATGAAGAATGAAAAATTTTCACCTTCTACTCTACACTATCTTTTCTTATTGATCTCAAAAGAATAATACAGCTCCAAACAACATCTCTTATCATCATCTTCCAACTGCATAATCAAACCAAAACTTAATTGACTATATGGGCCAGTCACAAACAATGTTTTAAAACCTGGTTTTTTTATCGACCCGGTTGAATCACCGGTTCACCGGGTCACCGGTTCCGTTAAGAAGAAGAAAATAGCTATCGCACAACTCTATAACGTTTAATATCTAAACACGATGACATAGACCCAGTACCAAACATATATAATTCAATAAAAAGAAACAATTCTCAAACTTCAAAACTTAGAAAAAACATTCAGAAGAAATCATTCGACATGTCAAGAGATCCATATTTATATCATGATCTTCACATAAGGCATTAAAGAACATCAATGCTACCATTTTCATTTTACTACAATAGAAAAAAAGTGTGAATATATTGCTCACGATCGAACAATCAAAAGAATGGTTTTAGAAGATAGACTGATAATATGTAGAAGATACCTTGCTACCTGGTATTGAATAGTAACATTTATTAAATTGATAATATGTAGAAGATAGACTTACCTCATACAGATTAGTTAGGTGAGGAAATGAAAAGGCTGTCAATATAAATGCTTTAAAGGGCCGTTTGGTTAAAGATTTAAAAATTCTGGAATTCTAATATCTAGTAAAATAGAATTCTCAAGAATTTAAAATTCTAGAATTTAAAATACCTAATCCTGTTTGGTTGATAAAAATTTGTAATAGTTTTAACGAATAAATCTTTTTTAGACAAATTTTTTTATTTAAAAGAGTAAAAATAAAATGTTCACTTTTTATATAAATTTTATAAAAAAATTTATAGAATGTTTTTATAAAATTTATATAAATTGTAAAAAACATTCTATAAATTTTATAAAAAGAGTTATAAAATTTTTATATAAATCTTATAAAAATTTTATAAAAAGATCATTAAATTTTATAAAAAAATTTATATAAATTTTATAAAAAAAATCCATTAAATTTTATAAAAAGTTTATATAACCTTTTATAAAAAATTTATAAAAAATTTATATAAGTTTTATAAAAATATTTATATAAATCTTATAAAAATTTCTTAAGAATTAAAAATCGAATTTTAACTTTTTAAATATATTTTATAAAAAAATTTTTAAAAAATTTATAATTTTTTTTATAAATTTTATAAAAAATTTATTTAAAGTTTATAAAAAATTTATAAAAAGTTTATATAAAGTTTATATAAAGCTTATAAAATTTTTATATAAATTTTATAAAAAATTAAATAAACTTTATAAAAACTTATATAAATTTTAAAAAAAAGTTATAATTTTATAAAAAATTTCAATAATTTTTTTATAGAATTTTTATAAATTTTTAGTATAAATTTTATTTTTGCTATTTAAAAGAGTAAAAACCGAAAAATTAATTTTTATATAAATTTTTTAAATTTTATAGTTTTTTATATAAACATAAAAACCCGAACAAAAATTATTAGAAAAAAAGTTTATAAGATAAAATTTTCAAGTAAATTAAAATTCCTCACTTTTTGGAGTAATTTCAATATCCTTTATTTTGGGAATTCGGGGAATTTAAAATTCCTTCCTTAGTCATACCAAACACAATATTTGGAGGAAATTAAAATGTCAAAATTTTGAATATCCCCCTATATCCTCCAATATGCCCCAACCAAACGGCACCTAAGGTGCCGTTTGGTTCGGGAATATTAAAGGATATTGGGGGATATTCAAAATTTTTTATATTTTAATATCCCCAAGTATTGTGTTTGGTATAACCAAAGAAGGAATTTAAAATTCCTTGAATTCCCAAAATGAGGGATATTAGAATTCCTCCAAAAAGTGAGGAATTTTAATTTACTTGAAAAAAAAATTTCATAAACTTTTTTTCTTGTCGTTATTATTTCGGTTTTTATGTTTAAATAAAAAATTATAAAATTTTAAAAATTTATATAAATTTAAGTAAATATTTATATAGAATTTTTTTATGAAATATATATATAATTTTTATAAATTTTATTGAAATTTCTTAAAAAATTTAAATACTTTTTTTTATGAAATTAATGAATTTTTTATAAAATATATATAACTTTTTTTATAAAATTAAATGATTTTTTTTAAAAATCTTAATGAATTTTTTTTTATAAAACTTATATAAAATTTATATAAATTTTTTATAAGATTTTTATAAAATTTATATAAATTTTTTTTAAAATTTTTATTAAATTTTTATAAAACTTAATGAATTCTTTTATAATATTTATATAATTTTTTTTATAAAATTTATGATTTTTTTTATAATATATAAACTTTTTATAAGGTTTATATATATATTTTTATAAAATTTATATAAACTTTTTATAAACTTTGTATAAGAATTTAAAAAATTTATATAATGCTTTTATTAAATTTATATAAATTCCTATAATATTTATATATATATTTTTATAAATTTTAAATAAAATTATTATATATTTTTTATAAATTTTATATAATTTTTATAAAATTTATATAAAATGTGAAAATTCGAATTTTAATCTTTAAAATAGAAAATATATATAAAGAAATATTTATTCGATAACTGGTTCAACCTAAAATCAAGATTACAAAAAATTATAAATTCCGCTAACCAAACAGGCTTAGGTATTTTAAATTATAGAATTTTAAATTCTGAGGAATTTTAATATACTAGAATTTAGAATTTCAGAATTTTAATATCTTGAACCAAACGGTTCCTAAATGTTTTAGAAGAAAGTGTATTTGGAGATTGGTGGGAATGGCGTTAGTTACTAAGGAAAAAAAGGAATGACGTTAGTTACTAAGGAAAAGAAAATAGTTCTTATAAATAGGAAATTAATAGAAGTCTTTGACCCAGCCGGGTTTTTAAACCGGTTTAACCCGGGTCAACAAAAACCCGCCGGTTTAATTTGATTTAAAAATAAGTAAAAAATCGTTTATATCCGAACCGGTCCTTCAACCGGTTCCCGGTTCGACCGGTTCAACCGGCCGGGTTGAACCGGGTTTTAAAACATTGGTCACAAATAAAGAAGGACGACAAAATGGAGAACATGACTTACCATAAAGAAGGACAAAATGGAGAACATGACTTACCCTCAGCTTGGCTCTATATATTCCTCTGACAATAATGCCTCTCGAGGTGGTCTCCTCCTCTAAGGTTTCAACGTAGACAGCTTTTGGGGAGTAAACGTTACCAAGATACTTTTGATTGGACTCACTATCACCAACATCCAGTGACAACAAACAGACAACAAATAAATCAGCAAACAAAAAAGATTTATACTTCTTACACATGATTTAATTTTTGAGGTCACACATAATATTTTTTTGGCTTAAAAGTCGATATCAGCTCTATAATGGTTCATATAAATAGTCTACCAACATTTAAAACTATACATGAGGTACTAAAACGTAAACTGCAGAAAGTCTTATGTTTGTAACCAGATTCCTGTTTTTTCCCGTGGAAAGTAGTACTATTAACCTAAATTTTAAGTGCAGTCAGGATTCTGTATTCCTTTGTTTATTTTGCAACAGGTAAAATGCAATAGTGTCCAAATACAGAAGAAAGGATCTCACTTGGTCATGTGATCGCTGCAACAGATTCAACCGGTGCATGCACCATACTTTTCTGAACCTTAGTTACACCAGTTGTAAAAATATGATGATATAGCAAATTACTAACAAAATCATACTACAACAATGTTGATAAGAAATTGTAGAAATAATTAAATATTTAGTTTTATTTAACCTATTATAAAAGATCAGCTAGGAATGCATTTTCTAGTAGATCACTGGTGCAAAGCCACTCAAATCGTTACTTTTCATTACCCCGATTCCACATTTTTACAAACATGGATCTCTCTCAAGAGTCTCTGTGCAACAAATTATCAAAATCACAACTCAATCTAATTAATCTTTTAGCAATAGTTACAGAATATGAGATTTTGGAAATTTCATTTTGTTTATTTATGCAACATATTTATAGATCACCTCTCCTCTATTGCCACCAAGCTAATCGCCATTGTTACTAACGGACCCCTCTGTTTGCATTTCCAGGCTCTCTTTTTTTTGTATTTTTCCTATGGTTCATGTAAGAAAATAGTAATAAACATAACAAACCTTGTCAAAATATCTAATCATTATAAAATGTAATATATCACTATTAAGTATTAAGTAAATATTCTTTATGAAAAAGAGACACCTAATAAAAAAAAGGACACCTAATCAAACCTAAAGTGTGACATGATTAAGGTCTTCTTTCTATGTTTAAGACCTCACATCGAAACTTACACATGAAGTACACTATCCTGTATTCCTTATCTCAATAATGATGTTTTGTATAAACTTGTATTGAACTACATGTAGAGTAAAACAACAATTTTTGTAGGAAGCGTAAAAAACATGTATAATGGTTTAGGAGGAAATGCATCGCGTTCACTTAAAATGGCGGTCCCTGAACATAATCCATCCCCAATCTTGATAAGCTAAGAGTCATCCTGCTTAGGGTAGCTGCTACATCACCTTCCACTTTCTGATCAATGACCAGACCTTTCAATTCCAAGATTAAATATTAATGTAGTATATTATAAGATATATCCTAAATATATATATAAGAGATGTACAAACAAAGGTACGTAATTTGTGACAATGTCAGTCACGTCTTGAAGACTTCTGAGACAGGGAACTTGACGGTTCTACACAAACTTCATGATTCTGCCTGAGACACCAACTGGCTGCAATCTGCTAGAGTAATCTGAAAATCAATATATACGCTTTGTCATTGTAATGAAGTAACACAATTATTTGGCATCATAAAAGTTTAACCTGCCACATGAGAGCCAACAACGGTTAAGCTAAAACAACCGTTCAAGTGAATCTTGTCCATATCTAAGTGAAACGCTTATTGTTTTAATATTGCTGGAAAATTATTTTGAAACATAATCATTGTCAGCTTCAAAAGTTGTCCCCCCCACCCTCACAATTTGAATATGTCAAAATCATAGTCAAAAGTTTTTGGTTTACTAATTGAAATCAAGTTACTTGATTTGTGTGTGTGATGCTATAATATCCCAAATATACTCAAATCCATAGATACTTGGTAGTGCTTGTGCAAATAATAATATGGTTTCAGCCATGACCAAAAACTTGTGCGGACAAAAATGAGTTTATGTGTTCGTTAAGACGGGGCTTTATTCTCATAAACAAAAAATAATTTTCGCAAGCAATTAGTGCGCCAAAATCCGAATTCATAATTTCACTTTATATTAAACTAAACATTAGCAATTATGCTATATTGAGTAGAAGTCCCACCTGGAACAATTCGAGAAATTATAGCAACTCCACTAAAAGAGCTTGTTAGCATCCGGTGAACCAAGAATAACTCCATTGCCACTTTGAGGGACAATCACCTACTTAGGCATGACATCTTAACATAGTTCAGTGTGCATTTTCTAGTAGTTGGGTTAATCTCGACAGATATAATTTCCTTTGATTTTCATCGTAGTGTCATATAATTACTTCAAGTCAACACTACCACTTACTCCAAATATAAACTACATCAGTCCTCTTAGTTGTGATTCTAAATTCTACATAGTGGATGAAAGGGCCCATTCCTTTAGCCTAACTCTCAGTAATTAAGAGCTTTATCAACTTCTGCCGCTTTTGAATAAATGATAGAAAACCTCAGTATAGCAATACATGAGGTCTCTCAAACATGAGCATAAACAGTTATTGCCAAATCGGTAGCAAAGCATAAACGACTTAACCAGTTATTTCAATAGATAACATTAGTTAGAAACGCCCCAATTATATATAAAGCAGAATAATATTAAGACATACCAATAGCCGCTGCAACTTATGCCACTGGCTAACAATATTTGTAAGATCGGGACTTAGTGTAGTTACATATCTGGGAAGTGAGTTGAGAACACACACAGTAAAAAGCTAAACGACGTCCCGAAACCTTGACAACCCTTGAAGATTCTTGCAAGCTGAAAAAGCATCTGGTAGACTTGAATATACATCCGATCAGATGTCAGCAACGTAGGAACCAGTACCAACCACAACCAATTGTGCCCATGGGCGTACCTACATGAGAGCCGAGTGTGGCACGGGATACAAACGATTTTAGGTCACGAAGGGTAAATTTATTATAAAAAAGGTTTTTTCTTTATACGTGCAACACCCATTTCTAAATAACGTGAGGCAACTTTAGTGTTTATAATCAATAAAAAAATTTGTGCAACACCTTATAATAAATCCTGGGTCCGCCATTGATTGTGCCGCCGACACCTTCTCAAAGCGTACTATGCGGTTGAGTCAAAGAGCCTATAGATCGGGTGAGCGAGCACCAGATGTTCATGGGCACACAATTCTATTGAATTAAAGTTTAAAAGCGAATTGAGAAGTTAGATTCGACAATCTGATCATACCTTGTGATTTCCACCATCATAACATAACCAACCCTAAAAATGTTATTGATCCTTATTAATAACCTGTACAATACTGTTGATAGTCTTCATCAATTGTTAGTTTTTTGTTTTTCTTTTCTGGTTCGTGATTTTGATTAGAACAGTAGGTTGAATCGGTTGGAATTATACATTACCCCGCTTTTCTTAAACTATGGAAAAATTGCATTGAGACCCATGTGTATTTTTCAGCTTTAATCACAAAAACGTTTTTTTTAGATTAAAAGACAAATTTGGAAATAATTAGCTTTAATATTTTTTCAATATTTAAATTTTCAATTCTAAATCTAATAAACATTAATAAAAAACAAAGATTTGAAAGACAAATTCTCACTTGAAGTTTTGTTATACTAAGTAATAGATTTTATTATTTTTATCATTATTGAAATATGGCCATTAATAAAAATCACCTCGAAAAATTTACAATTTTAGTTTTATCGTCGTTTTCATAAAAATAGAAACACTAATAGATAAAAGATGAATCTACATATTGTATAGCCAAGATAATTTTGGAATAGATAAAAGTTGATTTACGACATTTTTTTTTTTAGCAAAGATGATTTAAGACTGGAAGCATAAATACGTACATACCAAAGATAATTATGGAACAAATAAAAGATAATTCAAAAAATAGAAACATAAATCTACATCCCAAATAATTATGGAAAAGATAAAAATAATTTGAGAACTAAATATACTTAAGTACATACCCTATATATGCATGTCGAACTTCAAATCCAAAACCAATTCTGTGCCTATGAAATAACATAATACATAGTTTCGACTTTTAGGGTTTCCAGGTTTGAAAGTTTTGATCTTGAATCTTGTAAGGTATGAATTCAACCTTTGTATTCTTCAATCGTGCTTCTTGTTTTTAAACGAAAAAGCTAGTGCTTCAATCGCGCTTCTTCAATCGTGCTTCTTGTTTTTATGAGCTAGCTTAGGTTATTGCTTTCTTTTATGCACTGATTTTATATATTTATGCATATCATAATACTAAGCTATATAATCTTGTATTCTATATATTAACATTGAAAAATTGTTGTGTATATGTTAGATGGAGCAGAAGCCTAGTTCATATGATTCAGTAGGTCAAATCCCATGGTTGGTTTCTCAGAACCTAGGAGCCGAAGAAGATGGTTCTACTACAGACCAGATTTTCTGTACTTTACATGACCCGTTGCTTAAATGTCAGTGTCAAATCCCTGAGTTGACCGGGAAACGTATTCGAGGGTATTATCATGGTTGGGTTATTCTTTCTGACAATCCAAAAAGTGTAATGTGGTCTCTTTGGAACCCGGGCACTTCTAAGATGATTGATTTCCCCCCTTTGATTTTAAAAGACGGAGATTTAGAGTCTATCAAAGAATGCTGTTTGTCAGCCCCTCCCGATGATCCAAATTCAGTTCTCCTGCTAACAAGAGCAGAAAAACCTAGCATTGTTTTTTTCCGTCTAGTAAGTAAAAGAAAGAAACTACAAAGATGGATCGAAATGTCATACAATAGCCAGCTCAAGAGAATAACCGGTGAAGATGGGTTATTCATATATAGCCTAGCTTGTTGCGATGGTAAAGTATATGCTCTCAATAAGCATTGTTATTTTGGCATTTTTTGTCATACAACTTGAAATTGTGGTTAAGAAAAAAGAAGTTTTGATAAATTTATTGCTGTTAGGGACAGAGCCTTTTCCAATCTATAATTGTTGTCCTGAATTTACTACTTTTCTAAAAGGATCTGGTACAGAATTGTTTTGCATCATAGTAGCGTTTATTAAGGGAAAATCTGGAGGAGTGTATTTTTTTAAATTGGACATGATTAGTCTTAAGTCAGAAGTAAGGGAGAGATATAGAGGCTTAGACATGACTGATATGGACTGGGAAGAAGAGGACGAATCTACAATCATAAACCTCGTGAAAGAGAGTAATAGCATGGGAAGAGTTGGTAGACCTTAGAGACGCTGTATTTTTTTTGGATCTTTCTCTTGAACACTCGTATTACAAATTGCAATTGCCTCGGAGTTGGGGGGTAATATTCACATTCGTGGCAAAAATGGCAAAATATTGTATTCATACCATGTCAAAGATAACACCATCTCCGTTTCTTCTATGCCTTCACTGCCAACAAGCAATGTGTCACTATGGGAATGCAGGTACGTCTAGAATCATACCTGCAAAAATGTACGTATGTTTATTTATTATGTCAAGAATGTATGTTTAGAATCATATTTTGTGTAGGTTAGAAGAAGATCGTGGAGAAGCTAAGTTTGCAGTTGATTCTAAACAAAAAGATGACGAGATAGTGACAAAATCAGTAGTTACGGATGGTAAAGTTGAGTACGAGGAATCACACCTGCTCAATCTTCCGTTAGATATCTTGGAGACTATTATGAAGCATTGTGTTGGTCTGGAATACATGAACTTCCGTGCTACATGCAAACGTTTTCATCTAGCAGCACCTTTGAAAAATTGGACGGATGAATCAGCGCTAGAGAGATTGCAGGCTTATTCACTTGTTTCACCATGGCTAATGGTGCTAGACAATAAGCAAGGCATCATCAATTTTACTGATCCAATTTTTGGTGATAACTACTCTATAAAAAATCGACATATATTATCGGTTGGTTATCAAGCAGATTGTTGTTCCAGGTTTGGTTGGGTACTATTTTTAAGCCCTGAATTTAATTGTATGGTATTCTTTAACCCCTTCACCGGTGATATTCGAAAGCTTCCAGATACAGATTATTATTTTTATAGTGCGTGTTTTACAGCACCACACACTTCCCCTGATTGTATGGTTGTTGGATTTTCAACAAGTCATGAACGGGTTATTTTGATCCACTATGTAGCTCAGGAACCATCTTGGCGTACACTCTGTGTTGATGTTGATCCATGGTCTATTCGTTTTCCAACATTTTTTTGGACAAGATCTTTATGCTTTGGGCAAAGAGGGTGAACTTATTCTTTTTAAAGATTTAGGTGAAGAAAATTGAATGTCGTTTGTCGAAGCTAATGCCCCGGTAAGTTGTTGCAGCAGCTCTCCAGCACAATGTTATTTAATTACACGTGATTTTGATCTTCTAGAAGTCATTATGAGTATTTATGGAGAAGTTATTGAGTTATTCAAGCTAAATGAGTCTAAACAAGAATGGAAAAACATATAGTTTAGGAAAGCACACGATTTATATTTGTGGTAGCCAGTGTGTTTGCATTGAGGCCAAAACGCCAGAAATGGAGAACAAGATCTACTTTCCTATACTACATTCCAATAGCAGAAAGATGGCATTCTATTCACTCGAAACATGCCAGTATCACACATTCAATGGCGCAAACATCGAACAACACTTCAAGGATTTTTTTGGAACTACATATCATCTTTCCCCACATTGGTGGATTGAACCAAGTTGGTCCTAGCTATCTTTATGTAGTATTCATATGATTGCTATGTTTTCTACTGTTTTTTCGGCATGTTAGACGTGTTGCATCTTTTAATTTTTTTAATAGCCATGTTCATGTGTTGGGTTTTATTGTTCATGTCATAAGCATGTCGTTTTATAAGTACCTATGTAATCTTTACAACGTTAAGTAACAGTTTGGAAACCTTATACTCTGGATCATCAGGCTTCTTTGACTAACGAATGTCAACAGTTTGTTCAATGATTCTGTTCAGAAAGGTGAACAAGAGTAATCTTGTGTAATCTTTACAACATTAAGAATCCAGATTTCCAGACTCATGAGCAAGTGGAAGATCTGCTCACGAAGTCCCTTCCGCCAAGCATGACTACCTCACGTTGCACATGGAATTCATGCTAAATGAGTCAACACAAGAATGGGAAAAAATAGATAGTTTAGGAAAGCACACGATTTATATTTGTGGTAGCGAGTGTGTTTGCATTGAGGCCAAAACGCCAGAAATGGAGAACAAGATCTGCTTTCCTAAACTGCATTCCAATAGCAGGAAGATGGTATTCTATTCACTCGAAACATGCAGGTATCACACATTCAATGGCGCAAACATCGAACAACACTTGAAGGATTTTTATGGAACTACATATCATCTTTCCCCACATTGGTGGATTGAACCAAGTTGGTCCTAGCTAGCTCTATATAGTATTCCTATCATTGTTATGTTTTCTACTGTTTTTTCGGCATGTTAGACGTGTTGCATCTTTTAATTTTTCTACAGCCATGTTCGTGTGTTGGGTTTTATTGTTCATGTCATAAGCGTGTCGTTTCATAAGTACCTTTGTAATCTTTTCAACATTTAGTACTATCAGTTTGGAAACCTTATACCCTGGATCAGGCTTCTTTGACTAACGAATGTCAACAGTTTGCTCAATGATTCTGTTCAGAAAGGTGAACAAGAGTAATATTGTGTGACAATAAACCAGCGGTCCAGATTTCCACACTCATGAGCAAGTGGAAGATCTGCTCACGAAGTCCCTTCCGTTAAGCATGACTACCAACAAACCTACCTTTAGTTTCTCTGATAAGCGTTGGCTTCTCAACACCGTGTTTCATGGACTAGCACCTTTGAAGTCATGAAGGTTTATAAAGCTCATAACTATTATACAAAACCCTAAATAAGATAATCGAATTAGGGTTACATACGTTTTATCCTAGCGAAGATCCACAAGATCACCAACGAATCAACAATTAGGGTTTATAACGAACACCACCAAGATATAGTTTAAAGTAAGACTATATTACGTTCTTGTACACACGAATACAACGAGCTAACCGTGATTCTAGCACGTGTAAACCGAGCTTCTACGCTTGTGGAATATCTACCCAACAACCCTAAAGAGGGGCTAGGACTAGATAATTAGCTAAATCGAAAACCAAAGAAAACCCTAGAGGGTGTTTGTTTTGCGATCGTAGAGAGGAGAAGAGAGGGAGGGAAAAAAAATTATGAAGGTCATGGGGTGTTTATATATGCTTAGCAAATCTTATTCTACAATAAACCAATTAGGAAAGCAAAAACTTTCCCTTTGCCCCCTTTGTTAGCCGACGGTCGACACCCCCTTGGGGTGTCTTTCAGAACCTTCTGTTTCTTCTTTTCTCTTCTATTTAATTACATAATGATCGTTATATTTAACTCTTAATTATTTAACGACTGTTAAGTTAAGCTTCGGTTTAATTTAATAAATATAATAAATATATTTAATAAATAAATTAACCTTTTACGTAATGTGTGCAATCCCGTAATCGCGAGTTCGATCCTATCACACGACTATTAATTTTATGTCCATAAACTTTCAACTCCCACTTGGACAAAATTCGAATATCGTGATTACATTGACTAGCGTCTAGTTACACTAGCAATGTCCCTAGTACAACTCGATTAAGGTCTCCTGGACAAAAACCTTTAATGATTCATCATTATTATTATCCTTTCATTTCAAATACAACGTTAATAGGATATGGATCTCAATCATTCCTTACATTAACTATTCTGTTTCTCGTTTATGGATATAGCAAGATTACCAAAACAAATTTGGGTGCGGCCACACAAACATCTTACTACTCCCCCGAGGGCCCCAGCTGTATTATACTTCAAAAAAATTTGAAGGAAACAAATCTCATTTTGACTACAAGCAAAACTTATGAACTTTGCAACACTTCTAAAAATAACCCTTATAGCTACCAGTTACCTTTAGCGCTAAGTTACCTTACAGAAATGCACTACATTCAATGTAGTTTTCTGGTATCTCAGGCCTAAGGATAACTATTTATGATTTACTTAATGACAAAGATCCATAAAGTAAAATCATATTGTTGGGATAAGTCCAATATCTGATTCATCAAATATCATGCAAAATTGACCAATATACTTTCAAGTATACTTTGTCACTATTTTGAATTGTCTTAGTTCAATAATATTCCCATATTATTAATCGACAACGGACATTTAGAACACAACAATTATTCACTGATTAAAACATGTAAAATAAGATACAAAATCAAATAACAGAAAATAAACAAAACTCAATCTTTATTTCATCAATTCAATAATGTCTTAACATCCTTTATCCAAATACTAATCACAGATTTATTGCATGAATTCGCTAGCTAGTTGCAGCCCAATAGCCTTGGCATGCTTAACTACATTTGGTCTAGGCAAAGCCTTAGTAAAAGGATCAGCTATGTTATCGTCTTTGTGAACTTTTATCAAATTTATTTTTCGAGCTTCAACTTGTTCTCGAACATAGTGATATCTACGTTTAAAGTGTCTGGCGCCTTTCATGACTCTAGGATGATTGGCGAATATAATTGCAGCAGAATTGTCACAATATATATCAATTGGCTCTTTAATTGAAGGCATCACTCTAAGATCTCCAATAAACTTCCTAATCCAAACAGCTTCCATTGTAGCTTCTGAAGCGGCCATGTACTCAGATTGAGTCGCATGCATAGCAATGGTTATTTGCTTCTTGCTCTTCCAGTCAACCGCTCCTCCATTGATAACAAACACGTAACCCGTTTGAGACTTCGTATCGTCTTTATCAAATTGCCAGGACGCATAACAGAATCCTGTAACATTCAGTTATGTGTCTGGTTTACCCCCAAATACCAAAAACATATCTTTCGTACTCCTCAAGTACTTTAGAATATGCTTAACAGCAGTCCAGTGGAGCTTCCCTGGATTCTGTTGGTATCTACTGACCAAGTTCTGAGCAAAGGCCACATCAGGCCTTGTGCATCTTACAACATACATAATAGATCCTATAGTCGAAGCATAAGACACCTTCCGCATGTAAGCCACCTCTTCGGGTGTTGATGCATCTAACTCATGACTTAATTCCTGCTTAACCTCCATAGGTTGAAAACCTTTCTTAGAGTTATGCATGTTATACTTCTTCAACATCTTATCAATATAAGCATCTTGACTAAGACCAATTAACCGTCTACTCCTATCTCGATAGATTTTAATTCCCAAAATATATGCAGCATCTCCCAAATCTTTCATATAAAAACATTTACCAAGATAATCCTTAACTTCCTTAAGTCTTGGAATGTTACTTCCCGTGATCAATATGTCATCGACATATAAAATTAGGACCACTACATTACTCCCACTAGCTTTGCAATATACACAGGGCTCATCACAATTTTGAATAAATCCGAACTTTTTGATTTTTTCATAAAATCGTTTATTCCATTGACGTGATGCTTGCTTCAAACCATAAATAGATCTTTGAAGTTTGCACACGCGTTTTGGATATTTAGGATCAACGTACCCTTCCGGTTGTTGCATATAGATGTCTTCATCTAAGCGACCGTTCAAGAAGGCACTTTTAACATCCATTTGCCATATCTCATAGTCATAGTATGCGGCTATAGCTATGAGAATCCTAATAGCTCGTAAGTCTGCTACAGGAGAAAATGTATCCTCGTAGTCTACACCAAAAGTTTGAGTAAAACCTTTAGCTACTAAACGTGCTTTGTAGGATTGTACGTCACCATCCATGTCGGTTTTCTTCTTGAAAATCCACCTGTTTTTCACCACTTCAGCATTTTTAGGCGCGTCAACAAGAATCCAAACATCATTGATTTCCATGGATTTCATTTCCTCATTCATCGCAACTATCCATTTAGACTTTTCTGGATCAAGCATTGTGGATCGATAGTTAGCAGGTTCACCAAGATCCCCTACTTCCTCCTAATTATCCTCTATGTTAAGACATAGTTTGCTTGGCGCACGTACGGTTATTTTAGACCTATGTGGAGAAATTAATTCCAGTGGAACTCCCAGACTTTCTGGTTCTACAGGAATTTATTCGCTAGTATTTTTTAGAAGGCAATGTATCTTCTTGAATTTCTTCAAGATCATAATTTCTCCCACTGAATTCTTGATTTACAGGATCATTTCAAGGAAGTCTCCATACCTAGCATTGTTCTCAGGCAGATAATAAAAGTAGTAACACATAGTTTCCTTAAGGTAACCTACAAAGATACATTTCACAGAGCGTTGTTGGAGTTTATCTCTAGAGTCACGTTTCATATACGCCTCACGACCCCAAATATTTAAATAAGACAAATATGGCGTTTTGCCATGCCATAGTTCATATGGTGTCTTATCAACATTCTTTGTGGGAACCATATTCAGAATGTGAACATCAGATTCTAGTGCATAGTCCCAAAAGGATAATGGTAAAGTTTTAAGATTAAACATAGATCGCACCATATCCAATAATGTACGATTTTTCCTTTCGGATACACCATTTTGTTGTGGAGTATATGGAGAAGTAAGTTTCTGAACAATTCCGTTCTCACTTAGATAATCTTTAAACTCTTGACTTAAATATTCACCACCTCTATCGGAACGAAGAGCTTTAATCTTCTTTCCTAGTTGTAACTCTACTTCCGCTTTAAACATTTGAATGCTTCAAATACCTCATGTTTATGCTTAAGTAAATAAACATAACCATAACGTCTATAATCATCCATAAACGTTAAGAAGTAGCTAGCACCTTTCCTTGACACATGTCTAAGTGGTCCACACACATCCGTATGTATCAAACCAAGTAGTTCATTAGCCCTTTCAATATTGCTATTAAAATGTTTCCTGGTCATCTTTCTAGAGATACAAGACTCACATTTATCAAATGATTCATCATTGATATTTTCCAAAAGACCATCATGTTGAAGCTTTTATATGCGTGTCTTCCCAATATGGGCAAGTCTACAATGCCAAATATAAGAAAAGTTCTTGTCTAACTTCCTCTTCTTATTAATGCTAAAAATAGAATTATTATTACTTTTGGAATTATTATCATGCATGTTAATTTTAAACACACCATTCATAGAAATTGCATTAAAGTAGAATAAACCATCTTTGAAAACAGAAATTCCATTATTATCAATAGTGTGAATAAATCCAAGATCTAACAAACAAGAAAAGGAAATAACACCCCCTAACAATTGAAGGTGCATAATGACAATTGTTCAAAATCAATACTAAACCCAAAGGTAAAACTAAATTAAACGTTCCTATAGCTTCAATAGTTGCTTGTGCTCCATTGCCCACTTGCAGATATTGTTCCCCACAGGATAGCTTCCTTTCTAACTCAAAATCCCTGTAGCGTATTACAAATGTTAATACCGTATCCCGTATCATATACCCAGGAGTTTGATTTGTATGTAAGATTAAATAACTCTATCATAATATGTTACCTAAAGGTGCTGCAGCGCCTAGCTCAGCCTTCTTCTTATTTTCTCGCAACTCGTCGAGGTAAAGAGGGCAATTCCTCTTCCAGTGACCACTTGTTTTGTAATGGTGACAAGTCTCATCCTTTTGAGATTGATTCTTCTTGACAAATTTATACTTAGGTTTTGAAGGAGTCGCAACTTGTTTTCCCTTATCAACCTTGCTTTTGCCTTTCTGCTTTTTGTTCACTTGCGGTTTTGGCTTATTCACTCTACCCTTTTGTACATAAAGTACCTGAGGAGTAGAAGTAGATGTACTTGCCTTGTCTTTTAAACCCTTTTCATAGTCATTGAGCATTACGTGCAAATCATTAATTGTCTTCCCCGTGCAATGCATATTGAAGTTTCTAACAAAATCATTGAAGTCCTTGTTAAGGGACCTATTGATTAGGTTAATCACCATATCATTGTCATAGGGTTTCCCAAGTTCGATGAGCGGTTCCATGTAACCCTTCATCTATTGATAGTGTGCACTTACGGATTTCCCAGGGGCTTGCTTACAACTATGCAAAGCATCTACTAAGTCGTAGATCTCCACAGCCTGAGGCTTCTCAAACATTGCCTTGAGCTCTGCAAGCATTTGGTTTGGAGCAAATAGTTCAAACTTTCTCTGTAAGAAAGGTGCCATTTTGTCGAGCATTAAGCAAGCCACATCATTGTGCTTCTTAACCTCTGCCTCATGATTCAGTCTTTCAACTGGTGTAGCATTAGGGCCAAGGGGCGCAGGAAACGTGTTGGGTCAGTATTTACTGACCATGAAGCAACTCTAGGATTTGAATATAAAATCCCCCTAAGTGTTTTATGCTCAGCAGTAAGGTCAGTCTGCTGAAGGATGACCAGAGGAACAAAGTTCCTACTGAAGACTTGATACCTGAAGAAAGTTCAACACTCCCCTTCCAGTGAATCCTTAGAAGACAAAGGAGTCTTCACTTCAAATACTAGGCGGTCTAGTTGCTGAAGAACAAGCACTGAAGAAGGGCTTTCAGTTCAGTTTGGTTTGATAATACCAAACTGAATGATGTCGATCTCCTCTAGGATACTGAAGACTCTTCAGTATTCTGATGGTTTGCATTAGGCGGGAAAAGATTACTTTAAGTCAAAGTAGGTTATTGTAAACTTAGATATAAGTACAACCTTTATCTTTTCCTAGAATTTAATATGTACTTTGTACTGTTTATCCAGCATGGGCAGTCAACCACCCACTAGATAAACCTTAACATTAAAACATGCAAAAATGCAAACCCTAGTTTTACACTGCCTATAAAAGGAGTGTACATTGAGACGAGAAAGGTAACCAATACAAGAGATTAAACTCTAGAAAACCTTTCTCTCTCGATACCAACTAAACCATATAGCCAAGATGCATATGAACATTTAGATTGGAGCTTAGACTTTAACTTTGGTCAGATGTTTAAGTAGAGGAGATCAAAACCCATTGTCATTCAACCACTTTGTTATTCCGCAAACAAAGTGGGTTATAGATTCTTTATTTGATTCTAATAAAAGTCTATACGTTGAAAAGTATATTGGCATTGTTGTTTTAATCTTACATAGTTCTTATCTATTGTTAAAACAACTCACTTGAGTCGAAGTAAAGAGTTATTACTTAAGTTAATAAGTAATAACGAATTACAAGGGACCAACAAGTGGTATCAGAGCAGTTTGATTAGTTAAACTCTTATTTTATTAAATTGCTCATTTAAAAGTTTTCAAATCAAGATCCAAAAATGGCTCAAGTTATACCACAAACCCTAGAATATAGGGGTGGCCAACTCAATGCTGCTCTTGTACTAGAGGTAGCCAATTTTACAAATTGGAAGAAGAGGTTTCTTGTCCACATGGTTGGAATTGAACCTCAATTCCTTGGAATCATTGAAAATGGTCCTTTTGTTCCCATGGGGACAATAGAAAACCTGAAGCACAATGGACCGCTGATGAGAGAAAAGCTGCTAACCTAGATCAGCGTCTAAAAAGTCTCATCATGTTTGTGCTCCCAGATGACCAAATGAATTCTGTTGTAAATTGCAAAACAGCCAAAGCTACATGGGAGGACATTATTCTTTACCATGAGGGACCCTCTTATGTAAAAGAAACCAGAATCATGGATTTAAAGCTTCAATACAACACCTTCAAGCACAAAGAAGGGGAAACCCTCACACAGACATTCACCAGATACAAAGCACTGATGAATGAACTTGTGAATGATGGTGTTGAGCTTTCAAAACTTGAAATCAACACAGTGTTTGTTAATGCATTGCCAAAGAAGTGGCTTAGTTTCTGTCAAAGCTTGAGAAATGCTAATCACATTAAAGATTATGATCTAGCCTCTCTTTTTGGGAAACTTAAATATGAAGAAACCTAGTTGATAGGATTTATGAAGGTTCAAACAAGAGTAAAGCATTAACCATTGCTACACCCTTGTCCACAGCCTTCTTTAGTGAGACTATCATTCAAGACTACCAAGATAGTCCTGATGATGAGGAAGATACTAGATCTAGTGAGGAATATCTAAATGACCTCAAAGAGGAATTTCATGAAAGAGCTCTTCTGGCCAAGTCTAGAAGGTTCTTTAAGAAAGGAGGCAAGTTCTCCAGCTTCACAAAAGCTTCAGTTGACACTGAATGCTACAAATGTGGTAAGACTGGTCACTATGCTAGGGATTGTTATTCAAAAACATCTCTCCCTTCATACTCCTCACCAGCTCAAACAAGACCATATGGTCAATCATCATTTCAACCAAAACAAATTGCTTCTACTTCATTTCAGCCAAACAGGGTTGAACTCAGACCAACAAAAGACTTTGAGGCCAAATACAAATAAATAAAGGCGAGATTGGCCTTAATGAGTTCTGAAAGCTCCTCTTCCAAGACTTCCAAGCAAGACAAAAACAAAGGGCTTGTTGCTGAAGCCTATGAATGGGATGAAGAAGACGTCTCTTCAGATGATAATGAAATGGTTAATGTGAAAGTGCTGATGGCACTTGCTAATGATGAAGGGGCTAACTCAAATGTTGTGACCAGAGAAAGTGCTAAAAATGGTGAATGGGTCAACATCACAATAAAAAAGGTACAAACTCTTCTTGATTTAGAAGATAAAGATGACATTAAATTTGTCTTTGATTACTTGTGCATTGATTTCAAATTTGTTGAAGAGCAAAGAAACAATTTGCTTGATAAATTTCATAAACTTGTTCAAGAATTTGATGATTTTGAAAGTAAGCAAATAGAGCTAAAAGAAGCCAAACTCAACATTCATACCTTTCAACAGTTGAACAAAGAAATTTTGGAAGAAAATAAATCCCTAAGAGTTGAACTAAAAGAAGAAAAAGACATTGTTAAATCTTGGCTTAGGAACTATGATAGGGTAAATCAATGCATAAGTGAACAAATACCTGCTCAAAAGAGAAAAATGCTTGGTGCTGAAGGATCCTCCAGCACCAAATCTATTGTCTTTGTCAAAGCCTCAAATGAGGATGGTAGCTCGATCCCTGACATTGAAAGGTCAGGTGAAGAGAATTTACCAATTCATGACACTGGACTAATTCCTCTTTCTGAGTTTCAAGCAAGTGTTGACACCTCAGCACTAGTTGAGTCCTTAATTACTGAGTATGACTCAGATGATGATATAGAGAATGAAGTAAGTATCCCACTTCCTCCTTTGGAGAAGCTGGCTGGTGCTGAACCCTCTACTGGACCTAAATCAATCCAGTCTATCATCAAGTCACACACCACACAAAAGGTAGTTCTTCTAAATATGTCAAAATTGACACTTCAAAGAACTCTTCAGCTCCTGCTGAAGGTTCACACATGGGAACTACCTCTTCAGTTTCAACAAATAAACTGAAGAATGCTAGATCTGAGGAAGATGAGAGAATGTCTCTTGTCATGCAAGAGATCAATGATCTCAAATTGCAACTCAGGCAGCAACAAACACCTACACTACTCCAAGATGAACCTTCAGATTCTCCTCATCTCAAGTACAAGACATAATTTAAAAAGGCCTGTGATTTATGTGGTCTAAACAGCCATCTCACTGAAACTTGCCTTATAGTGATTTATTGTACTAAATGTGAGAGAACTGATCATCGCACATGTGAACACACTCAGTATATGCTGGCCGTAACAAGTGCTGATGCTCACAAGACTGAAGCATCTCATGTCAGGCAAAATATGCCTTTCCCACCATGTATTCATTGTGGTAGGTGCAATCATCACCTAGATGACTGTAACTATTACCCTGTTTGTAATATTTGTGGAAGTTATGACCATGACACACATGGACATAACCGTATCATCTCACTCATAGGGGGTATTGAACCAAGAAATCCAAAACCTTTTACTAAATGTTGTGAAACTTGTGGAAGCGAGTTTCACACTACATCTGATCACAATCATATAGAATGGTTCCAAAGAGGTGAAGCCTTCCAGGCTAAGAAAGCAAAAGCTGTTCAGACCTCTTTCTCTGAGCAATCACATATACCCTCTACTAGAGGACCCTTCAGATCTAAAACTCCTTCTAGATCTAAAACCCCCACCCAACAAAGGTGGGTTTCAAAACAAAACTGACCATTTCCTTTACTTGTGCAGTGTGATCTTAGGAAGCCTATTTGGTACCTAAATAGTGGTTTCTCAAGGCATATGACTGGCACCAAAAGTTATCTGCACAAGTACAAGGAGGAACAAGGTCCTAAAGTTGTTTTTGGTGATAACTCATCAGCTATTGAAGGATTTGGTTCAGTAAACTGCAATTGTATAGTTTTCTCAAGGGTAACATATGTCAATGGATTGAAGCATAACCTCATCAGTTCCTGTCAACTTTGTGATGCAAAGTATCTTGTGCTGTTTGATGACAAAAAAGGTACAATCTTCAACTCCAATCATGAAATTGTGATGATTGCTCCAAGAGTTAAAGATGTTTATGTCATGAACATGAACTCTACTCAAGAGACGTGCTTCTTTGCCAAAGCCTCCGATATTACCAATTGGCTTTGGCATAAGAGGCTCTCACATCTCAATTTCAAAACAATAAATCTGCTGGCAAAACAAAATCTTGTTATTGGTCTTCCTTCACTTGTCTATTCCAAGGACAAACCATGCTCAGCATGTGAAAAAGGGAAGCAGCATAGGGCCAATTTCAAAACAAAGAAATCTTTCTTAATCACAGAATATCTTCATTTGCTTCACATGGACTTATTTGGCCCAGTATCACCTAGGGCCATTTGTCATGAAAAATATACACTTGTCATTGTTGATGAGTATTCTAGGTACACCTGGGTATATTTTCTGACAAAGAAAAGCCATGCACCAGATACCATTATGTCGTTCATCAAAAGAGTTGAAAATCAAAATGACACTCATGTCAAACAACTCAGAACTGACAATGGCACTGAATTCCGAAATCACTCACTAATCAAATTCTGTGATGACAAAGGAATTTCTCAAAATTTCCCATCTCCTTACACACCAGAACAAAATGGTTTGGCTGAAAGAAGGAACAGAACTTTGATTGAAGCAGCTAGGACAATGCTTGCTGGGTCTGCTCTCTCTAAGCATTTTTGGACTGATGTTGTAGCCACAACTTGCTACACTCAAAATAGATCCATCATTGTGAAGAGACACATGAAGACTCCCTATGAAGTCTTCAGGGGAAGAATTCCAAACATTTCATTCTTACATGTGTTTGGGTATCCAGTATTTATTCACAATCACAAGGATCACCTTGGAAAGTTTGATGAAAAATATGATGATGGTTACTTTCTTGGGTACTCCCTAGTATCTAAAGCATACAGAGTCTTCAACACAAGAAGACAATGTATTGAAGAAACCTATCACATCAAATTCAATGAAAGTTCCGAAGCTCTCACTTTTACAAATCCATCAGATGATGAACTTCATATTCATGAATCTCAAAATTATCCATCTGAGAAATTTCAACATTATGAGCCTTCTCAAAAATATCAAACAAATTTAGTCCCTCATATTGATCCATTTGAAGATATGACAAGTCCTACAAAAGGAAAGCCTTCAGTATCACATACTAATGGCTGTCAATCAAATAATGATCAGTCTGAAAACAATCAGTTTGCTGACACACATGATCAAAATGATCAATCATATGCAGCTGCTGATGAACAATCTGAGCCCCTTGCTCAAAACTCTCCTACCATCTCTAGGGAATTAGGTCTTGGATATGTTGCTTCTGATCAAGAAGGAAGCCCTCCATTGATTGAACCCTTGTCCACTGAATATCCTTCAATAGACACTAGAGACTCTCCAAGTCTAAGTCCATGTCATGGACTTCCAAGCTCTAGGTCTAATCATGATACCAGTACCTATTCTCCAGCTCCACAAAAATCTTGGACTCAAAATAGTCACATACAGCTGGTGAACATAATAGGTAATCCTGGTGAAGGTAGATTCACTAGATCTATGGCAAAGAAACTGAGTGATGCTTCATCTAGAGAATGTCTCTATGCAAATTTTCTCTCAGAAATTGAACCTACAAAGGTTTCTGAAGCACTCACGCATCCTGGATGGGTGGATGCCATGCAAGAGGAACTCAATTAATTTGAAAGAAACAAAGTCTGGAAATTGGTTCCTCTTCCATATGGTAAATCAACCACTGGCACCAAATGGGTTTACAAGCTCAAAAGAGATGAAACCAATGCGTTGACCAAAAATAAAGCTAGGCTGGTGGCCCAAAGATTCAATCAGGAGCATGGTGTTGATTTTGATCAAACCTTTGCTCCACTTACACGTATGGAAGCCATACGTATCTTCCTTGCCTGTGCCATATACATGAACTTTATCATCTACCAAATGGATGTCAAAAGTGCATTCCTAAATGGTGACCTGAAAGAAGAAGTTTATATTACTCAGCCTCTTGGCTTTGAGAGTAGTAAATACCCAAATCATGTCTACAAGCTTTACAAAGCTTTGTATGGACTGAAGCAAGCTCCAAGAGCATGGTATGAAACTCTCTCAACATTTCTCATTGAACATAAATTTGTCAGAGGAAAAATAGATAGCACATTATTTATCTATAAATCTAAAACAGACACCATTCTTGTACAAATTTATGTGGATGACATAATCTTTGGTTCTACCAGCTTGAAACTTTGTAAACAATTTGCCAAGCTTATGACCAACAAGTTAGAGATGAGTATGATGGGAGAACTCACATACTTCCTTGGTCTTTAGATTAAACAATCCGACCAAGGCATCTCCATCAATCAAGAAAAATATGTCAAGGATCTACTGAAGAAGTATGATATCAATTGTGCTTCAGTAAAAACTCCAATGGTACCCCCTAACAACTTAGGACCTGATCTCACTGGACAATCAGTCAATGAGACTCAGTATAGAGGTATGATTGGATCACTCATGTACTTTACTGCAAGCAGAATTGACATTCAATTCTCTACATGCCTTTGTGCAAGATACCAAGCAGATCCAAAAGAATCACACCTTAGTGCTGTAAAGAGAATCTTCAGATACCTAAAAGGTACACCAAGTCTAGGTCTTTGGTACCCCAAATCCTCAGGTTTTGACCTAAAAGGGTATTCAGATTTTGACTATGCTGGATGCAATTTGGACAGAAAAAGCACTGCTGGTGCCTGCCAATTTCTAGGTGGCAATCTTGTGTGTTGGAGTGCTAAAAAGCAACAAACTGGGTGCCATGTCTTCAGCAGAAGCTGAATATATGGCAGCTTCTGGATGTTGTGCCAATGTTCTTTGGATGAAAAGCCAACTGGCTGATTATGACATAGAATATGAAAAGGTTCCAATCTTTAGTGATAACACTAGTGCTATTGCAATTTCCAATAATTCAGTCCTCCACTCAAGAACAAAACACATTGATATCAGATATCACTTTATCAGAGATCACATTCTGAAAGGGGACATTGAATTATATTTCATCCCCACTCAATACTAATTGGCTGATATCTTCACCAAACCACTTGATGAACCAACTTTTAAAAAATTGATAATGGAGCTTGGTATGCTGAACATTGATGATACAAAATCTGAACCTTCAACATTAACTGAAGAAGCCTAAAGGTTCAACAAGTCTTTAAAGTTTTTGATCTTTTATAAGTAGCAGTGTCTGAGTAAAGGAGTTTGCAATGTCATGTATCTATATCACAAATGTGAGTGTGTATATGATGTTTTGGCGCCTTATCTGATTCACTGAAGCTGAACAAATGATCACGAGTCATCAAATGGTTTCCTTAGCAAATGCTGAATTTTTTTTATACAACTGAGCAGCTAGGCCTGAGTAGAGGAGCGTGCAACGTCATATGTCTTGTTCACTTATGTGATCATGTATATGGGGTTTTGTCGCCTCATTTGACGCACTGAAGCTCACAAGTATTACCATCAGCTTCAGCATATCTGAGCAACAAATGATTTCCTCAACAAATGCAGAACAAATTTTTAAATACAACTGAGCAGCTACGCCTGAGTAGAGGAGCGTGCAACGTCATATGTCTTGTTCACTTATGTGAACATGTATATGGGGTTTTGTCGCCTCATTTGACGCACTGAAGCTCACAAGTATTGCCATCAGCTTCAGCAGGTCTGAGCAACAACATTTAATACAAATTAATCATGTGTTTCAAAAGAGTAAATGGCATTAATTTTTCTTATGAATAAAACAAACATTCTTTCAAAAGGTGTCATTTTTTACTTAAGGAAATGTCAAACGTCTCCATCCACAGTCAACAACTCCCTGACACATAGGGGCGTTTCACTGTTCAAAGCAATAGAAAACCATACCTTTTTGCAAAATATTAATGAGAAAGTTTGTGCCAAATGTTCAAAAGTAACCCTAAAAGATTTATAACTTTAAATGGTTATAATAACTTTTTACAATTCAGTTCAAGTTTTTATATAATCCCTAACAATTGGATCACATTCCACGCTCACAAATCTTTCATAAAAAACACACAAACTTTCTCTCTTTCAAAACACACACAGAATCAGCAATGGCTGAATCATCTTCTACTCCAAAGACTGCAAAGATCACTCTCAACCCATCATCTCATGTAAACTACCCCATTGATGATATCTTTTTCAAACCCAACAACATCACCTTACTCAAACCCGAATCCTATAAGTTTGTTCTTGGGGATCAAGTTTTAACTTATCTATCCGAAAGTGTTTTAAGGTAAGCCTTATTTGAGGATCCTGGAATGATGTTTCAAAATGTGCTAAAAGAATTTTGGTTCACAGCAGAGGCTTCTAACAACAAGAAGTCCATTGAGTTTGATTCTACCACGGTTGGGATTCATGGCAGATTTAGGTTAAAGGTATTTAGAAAAGTTTTGGGTTTAGATTATTTGGAAAACCCTACTGACTATGAAACTATACCTGATGATTTAATGGTTGTCAAATATTTCTTTAAAGAGATTGGGTATACTGAGGAGATTACTGAAAAGGGGGTTTAAAAAGGAGTTGTTTACCACCAAGGTGGAAATTGTTAATGTCCATTCTTATTGAATGTTTGGGGGGGAAAACTGGAGGCCTTGACCAGATCAACCAAAAAGATGCTATTATTTTATACTGTCTGGCCAAGGGTATTAAAGCTGATTTTGGAAGGCTTATTTTTGAAGATCTCCATGGAAAACTAGAGAAAAATACTAGAGAGAAAAATGTTGTTTGCACCAGATTTCTATCTCTCCTTTTTGTTGACCATCTTGGAAATGACTTTTCAAAAATCAATGGAGAGAAACTAAATTTTAAGGCTTTTGATCTCACACGCTGGAACATTCCAGTCAGCTCCATTGATCCTCCTCTTACACAACCCATGTTGGACATTTGCTCAACAGATGGTCCAGCAGTGTATAAAGATCCCAAAGACACTTCTCCAACTAGAGAAGGGGGTCTAAAAGACAAAAGTCTGGAGCATCATCTGGACCTCGTCAGAAGCAAACGTTAATTAATACCAAGAAGGTTAGACGTGTCTCCAGAAAGAGGAAAACCCTCACACAATCTTCCTCAAAGAAGATTGGTGATGATTCCCAAGGCCAAGCTTCGAAGAAACTAAAGTCCTCAGCCAAGGACCAGAACCCAAGCCAGCCGCCACCTCCAGTCTCTGCTGGAGGTGACATGCATAAAGAGGCCATGCAGGAAACCCCTCCCTCAACCTCTTTAGGAGGGAAGGGTGAAGATAGAGTGCACCCTCAGCTCAATAGTGTGGAGTCAGCATTGGTAAGTCCTATCATTCTGAATACAAGTCATAATACATTACCAATTTCTATCACTTGTCACTCTGAGTCTGCATCAGGGAATGATGTGTCAGCAAATCCAACAGCTGATGCTGAACCTGGCCTATCTGTTCCTAATGATGTAGCTCCCCCACAAAAGGGTTCTACTGAAGGAACCAAAAACATTTTCACTGATCTAATCTTCTCAGGGACTCTTTCTCAGGATCCATCAGGTCAAACCGAGCCTGGTGGTGAAGGGATTGAAACTGATCCACAATCTAAAGATGGTGCTCAGAAGTTTACCAAGGAAGTGAATCTCACAATTGGCGCCAAGGTGGGACACTTACCTAGGTTTGTGAAGAGACACATGTAGCCACAGCTTGCTACAATCAAAATAGATCCATCATTGTGAAGAGACACATGAAGACTCCCTATGAAGTCTTCAGGGGAAGAATTCCAAACATTTCATTCTTACATATGTTTGGGTGTCCGATATTCATTCACAATCACAAGGATCACATTGGAAATTTTGATGAAAAATCTGATGATGGTTACTTTCTTGGGTACTCCCTAGTATTTAAAGCATAAGAGTCTTCAACACAAGAAGACAATGTATTGAAGAAACCTATCACATCAAATTCAATGAAAGTTCTGAAGCTCTCACTTTTACAAATCCATCAGATGATGAACTTAATATTCATGAATCTCAAAATTATCCATCTGATGAATTTCAACATTATGAGCCTTCTCCAAAATATCAAAAAAATTTAGTCCCTCATATTGGTCCATTTGAAAATATGACAAGTCCTACAAAAGGAAATCCTTCAGTATCACATACTGATGGCTGTCAATCAAATAATGATCAGTCTGAAAACAATCAGTTTGTTGACGTACATGATCAAAATGATAAATCATATGCAGCTGCTGATGAACAATCTGAGCCCCTTGCTCAAAACTCTCCTACCATCTCTAGGGAATTAGGTCTTGGATATGTTGCTTCTGATCAAGAAGGAAGCCCTCCATTGATTGAACCCTTGTCCACTGAATATCCTTCAGTATACACTAGAGACTCTCCAAGTCTAACTCTATGTCATGGACTTCCAAGATCTAGCTCAAATCATGATACCAGTACCTATTCTCTAGCTCCACAAAAATATTGGACTCAAAATAGTCACATACAGCTGGTGAACATAATATGTAATCCTGGTGAAGGTAGAGTCACTAGATCTATGGCAAAGAAACTGAGTGCTTCTTCATCTGGAGAATGTCTATGCATATTTTCTCTCAGAAATTGAACCTACAAAGGTTTCTGAAGAACTCACGCATCCTGGATGGGTGGATGGCATGCAAGAGGAACTCAATCAATTTAAAAGAAACAAAGTCTGGAAATTGGTTCCTCTTCCATATGGTAAATCAAGCACTGGCAGCAAATGGGTTTACAAGCTCAAAAGAGATGAAACCAATGCGGTGACCAAAAATAAAGCTAGGCTGGTGGCCCAAGGATTCAATCAGGAGCCTGGTGTTGATTTTGATCAAACCTTTGCTCCAGTTGCACGTATGGAAGCCATATGTATCTTCCTTGCTTATGCCACATACATGAACTTCATCATCTACCAAATGGATGTCAAAAGTGCATTACTAAATGGTGACCTGAAAGAAGAAGTTTATGTTACTCAGCCTCCTAGCTTTGAGAGTAGTAAATACCCAAATCATGTCTACAAGATTTACAAAGCTTTGTATAGACTGAAGCAAGCTCCAAGAGCATGGTATGAAACTCTCTCAACATTTCTCATTGAACATAATTTTGTCAGAGGAAACATAGATAGCACCTTGTTTATCTATAAATCTAAAACTGACACCATTCTGGTATAAATTTATGTGGATGACATAATCTTTGGTTCTAAAAGCTTGAAACTTTTTAAACAATTTGCCAAGCTTATGACCAGCAAGTTCGAGATGAGTATGATGGGAGAACTCACATACTTCCTTGGTCTTCAGATTTAACAATCTGACCAAGGAATCTCCATCAATCAAGAAAAATATGTCAAGGATCTACTGAAGAAGTATGATATCAATTGTGCTTCGGTAAAAACTCCAATGGTACCCCCTAACAACTTAGGACCTGATCTCACTGGACAATCAGTCAATGAGACTCAGTATAGAGGTATGATTGGACCACTCATGTACTTAACTGCAAGCAGACCTGACATTCAATTCTCTACATGCCTTTGTACAAGATACCAAGCAGATCCAAAGGAATCACACCTTACTGCTGTAAAGAGAATCTTCAGATACCTAAAAGGTACACCAAGTCTAGGTCTTTGGTACCCCAAATCCTCAGGTTTTGACCTAAAAGGGTATTCAGATTCTGACTATGTTGGATGCAATTTGGACAGAAAAAGCACTTCTGGTGCCTGCCAATTGCTAGGTGGAAAACTTGTGTGTTGGAGTGCTAAAAAGCAACAAACTGTTGCCATGTCTTCAACAGAAGCTGAATATGTGGCAGCTGCTGGATGTTGTGCCAATGTTCTTTGGATGAAAAGCCAACTGGCTGATTATGACATAGAATATGAAAAGGTTCCAATCTTTTGTGATAACACTAGTGCTATTGCAATTTCCAATAATCCAGTCCTCCACTCAAGAACAAAACACATTGATATCAGATATCACTTTATCAGAGATGACATTGTGAAAGGGGACATTGAATTACATTTCATCGCCACTCAATACCAATTGGCTGATATCTTCACCAAACCACTGGATGAACCAACTTTCAAAAGATTCATAATGGAGCTTGGTATGTTGAACATTGATGATACAAAATCTGAACCTTCATCATTCACTGAAGAAGCCTGAAGGTTCAGCAAGTCTTTAAAGTTTTTGATCTTTTATAAGTAGCAGTGTCTGAGTAAAGGAGTGTGCAATGTCATGTATCTATATCACAAATGTGATTGTGTATATGATGTTTTGGCGCCTTATCTGATTCACTGAAGCTGAACAAATGATCACGGGTCATCAAATGGTTCCCTTAGCAAATGCTGAAATTATTTTATACAACTGAGCAGCTAGGCCTGAGTAGAGGAGCGTGCAACGTCATATGTCTTGTTCACTTATGTGAGCATGTATATGGGGTTTTGTCTCCTCATATGACGCACTGAAGCTCACAGGTATTACCATCAGCTTCAGCATATCCGAGCAACAAATGATTTCCTCAACAAATGTTGAACAAATTTTTAAATACAACTGAGCAGCTAGGCCTGAGTAGAGGAGCGTGCAACGTCATATGTCTTGTTCACTTATGTGAACATGTATATGGGGTTTTGTCGCCTCATCTGACGCACTAAAGCTCACAAGTATTGCCATCAGCTTCAGCAGGTTTGAGCAACAACATTTAATACAAATCAATCATGTGTTTCAAAAGAGTAAATGGCATTAAATTTTCTTTCGAATAAAACAAATATTTTTTCAAAAGGTGTCATTTGTTAATTAAGGAAACGTCAAACGTCTCCATCCACAGTCAACAACTCCCTGACATATAGGGGCGTTTCACTGTTCAAAGCAACAGAAAACCATACCTTTTTTGTAGAACATTAATGAGAAAGTTTGTGCCACATGTTCAAAAGTAACCCTAAAAGATTTATAACTTTAAATGGTTATAATAACTTTTTACAATTCAGTTCAAGTTTTTATATAATCCCTAACAATTGGATCACATTCCACGCTCACAAATCTTTCATCAAAAACACACAAACTTTCTCTCTTTCAAAACACACACAAAATCATCAATGGATGAATCATCTTCTACTCCAAAGACTGCAAAGATCACTCTCAACCCATCATCTCATGTCAACTACCCCATTGATGATATCTTTTTCAAACCCAACAACATCACCTTACACAAACCCGAATCCTGTAAGTCTGTTCCTAGGGATCAAGTTTTAACTTATCTATCCAAAAGTGTTTTAAGGTATGCCTTATTTGAGGATCCTGGAATGATGTTTCAAAATGTGCTAAAAGAATTTTGGTTTACAGCAGATGCTTCTAACAACAAGAAGTCCATTGAGTTTGATTCTACCACGGTTAGTATTCATGGCAGATTTGGGTTAAAGGTATTTAGAAAAGTTTTAGGTTTAGATTATTTGGAAAACCCTAGTGACTATGAATCTATACCTGATGATTTTATGGTTGTCAAAAATTTCATTGAAGAGATTGGGTATACTGAGGAGATTACTGAAAAAGGGGGTTTAAAAAGGAGTTGTTTTCCACCAAGGTGGAAATTGTTAATGTCCATTCTTATTGAATGTTTGGGGGGAAAAACTGGAGGCCTTGACCCGATCAACCAAAAGATGCTATTAATTTATACTGTCTGGCCAAGGGTATTAAAGCTGATTTCGGAAGGCTTATTTTTGAAGATCTCCATGGAAAACTGGAGAAAAAGACTAAAGAGAAAAATGTTGTTTACACCAGATTTCTATCTCTCCTTTTTGCTGACCATCATGGAAATGACTTTTCAAAAATCAATGGAGAGCAACTAAATTTTAAGGCCTTTGATCTCACACGCTGGAACATTTCAGTCAGCTCCATTGATCCTCCTCTTACACAACCCATGCTGTACATTTGCTCAGCAGATGGTCCAGCAGTGTATAAAGCTCCCAAAGATACTTCTCCAACTGGAGAAGGGGATCTAAAAGACAAAAAGTCTGGAGCATCATCTGGACCTCGTCAGAAGCAAACGTCAATTAATACCAAGAAGGTTAGACGTGTGTCCAGAAAGAGGAAAACCCTTACACAATCTTCCTCAAAGAAGATTGATGATGATTCCCAAGGCTAAGCTTCGAAGAAACTAAAGTCCTCGGCCAAGGACCAGAACCCAAGCCAACCGCCACCTTCAGTCTCTGCTGGAGGTGACATGCATAAAGAGGCCCTGCATACAACCCCTCCCTCAACCTCTTTAGGAGGGAAGGGTGAAGATAGAGCGCACCTTCAGCTCAATAGTGTGGAGTCAGCATTGGTAAGTCCTATCATTTTGAATACAAGTCATAATTCATTACCAATTTCTATCACTTGTCACTCTGAGTCTACATCAGGGAATGATGTGTCAGCAAATCCAACAGCTGATGCTGACCCTGGCCTATCTGTTCCTAATGATGTAGCTCCCCCACAACAGGGTTCTACTGAAGGAACCAAAAACATTTTCACTGGTCTAAACTTCTCAGGGACTCTTTCTCAGGATCCATCAGGTCAAACCAACCGTGGTGATGAAGGGCTTGAAACTGATCCACAATCTAAAGATGGTGCTCAGAAGTTTACCAAGGAAGTGAATCTCACCATTGGCGCCAAGGTGGGACACTTATCTACGTTTGTGGTCAGCATGTCAGGTGATGATTTGGAAAAAGAACTAGGGTTCAGTGAAAGAATTCCAGTCAATCTGGATGACAGTGAAGAAGAACATGCTGATGCAACACAAAAGCCACCCTCTCCCAGAACTACACAGGTTAAAGAATTAACAAATCAAGTGTTGATTCTTAAATCATAGGTGGCTACACTGAAGGAAGAAAAGGTGCTTGCTGACACTCAAATCTCGACTCTCAGAGCAAGCCCAAGTCCTCCTTCTGCTGAACAGATCAAGGATGTATTCCTTACTGCTTTAAAGCCCTTAGTCCATAATATGGCCACCACCACTTCCTTGAAGCAAGAGATGTCCTCACTTCTGGACTCCTTCAAAAGGGCTTCCATGGAGTTTCCACCAGAATTCACATACATGCCTGGCCAAATTAATAACTTGTGTGATTCTGTGTCTAAGATCAAAGACAGAGTAGCGTTGCTGGAGAAACAAAAGCTGACCATCTCTGATGAAGTCCAGCAGAAGCTACAAGCCCTTGAAACTGCTCCAGCCATACTGACCAAGGTTTAGCCACTATTGATCACCTTTGTGGCCTCTTCCCTAGTGGTGGGTCAGCAGAATCTGCTGGGCAGTCTTCTGCTGAGGGGGAGAAAAACACCATCCAGGCACTCTTTCATAAACATGCCCAAAAGAAGGCTTAGAAACAACATGTTGTCTATGAGTCTCCTATCACTAAAAAGAGCCCAACAAAGGGTAAGGGGGAGTCATCAGTCAAGAATGATCATATGGATGGGCTGACCACAAGTGGGGATACAACTGATAGTGGTCCACCTCCTTCAATACCAAAAAACAAAGGTGATTTCACTTTTAATGATCGACTGATCAAAGCTGGGGTGGTCACTTAGGAAGAACTTGACAAGCTGCACAAGCTTCATCAAGAAGAGAAACTAAGAAATCTGAAGCTAAGCCTGTATGAACAAATAGGGAATGCTGAAGTTGAAAGTCTAATAACTAAGATTTTCCCAGTTAAAATTTATCGTTCTAGTGTTCTCTTTTCGAATTGAAAAACTTGATGTTTAATGTGTGACTCAGTCGATCTTGGTGGAACAAAGTTGTGTCGTTGTAGTATTAAAAATAAAAGGGTGCAAAACAATTAAAGTAAAAGTGCAATTAAAGTAAATCTAAGTCTAATTAAAATAAAGTGCAAGTATTAAAAAGCAAGACTAAACTTAAAGGGCAATAAAGTAAATAACGCAAACTTAAATCTAACTAAGGCAAACTTAAAACGCAACTAAAACTAAATCTTAAACTAGGGCAAATAAACTTAAAGTGCGATTAAGGAAAAAGGCGGGAAAAATAAAAAGGCAGAAAACTAAAAACTGAAATTCCCTATCCGGAATAAATCCCCTATTCGGAATATTAGGCCTATTCAGAATATGTCACCTATTCGGAATAATTACCCTATTCGGAAAGTTGGTCTATTCGGAATGTTGTTCTTATGCGGAAAGTCCTTGCTATTCGGAATAAAGTCCCTACTCGGAATAATAGGCCTATTCGGAATATTGTCACCTATTCGGAATATCCTCCTATGCGGAATATTAGCACTATTCGGAATATCAAGTCTATTCGGAATAATACTCCCTATTCGGAATATTGTCACCCTATTCGGAATGTGAGCCTTACTCGGAATAAATTGCTATTCGGAAGTCCTATTCGGAATATCCAGACCCTATGCGGAAAACCAAGGCTATTCGGAATATTCACCTTATGCGGAATATCAAATATTCCGCATGGACAAGCTTAGCAAAAACCTCTATACGGAATAAAGAGTATTTCGCATAGAACACTCAGAGAACCCTTTACTCGGAATAAATGAAAATCAGTAACTGGACAGAAATAATAGCGAAGAACACGGACAAAGAATGAAGCACGAATTTAGATAAAACAAAGCTAAAATAAACGCAAGATCAAATCAAACACGTGAATGAACAACTTATAATCATAAACAATCAATCCAAACAACAAATCAAACAATAAAGATCAAGATAATCAAAACCCACTTTAATCAAATCAACAAAAATAAAGAACTTGAACATAAACAAATCAACACAAGGATTAAGAAAGGAAGAATGAGATTAACAAGATAAAGATAAAGCTTGACAAGAATTAAAAAGAAAAACTTACTTGAATTAAATGGTAATTAAGGTGCAAGACAAGGTAATTAAATGACAAGTATTTAAATGTGCATAAAATAAAGGTGGAAGAGCTAATTTGTCAAGTTAGCCAACAAGAGGAAAATGAAAATGATCTAGTCTATATATAGGGGAGATTAAGGCTTGCTTAGGAAGCTTCCTTAATTGCATGCTTAGTCCCTCCTTCTTTAATCTTCTTTTAATTGCACCATTAGTCCTTTTCTTCTAATCTTTCTTTTAAATTTGGATTCTAATGACTTGTGGCTCGGGATTTCTTTTGAATTCGTCTTTAATTTCTTCAATAAAATAGACTTGAATTCTTCGGCTTTTGATAAACTTCCGCCTTTTGACTTTTTCTTCGATAAATCTTCAGAATTGGTCTTGGACTTCCGTTCTTGTTCCACTTTTGACTTCTCGACTTCGTCTTTCATCTTTTTCTTCAATAAAAGGCGTGAATGCCCGTGAATTCTCGTGTTTTCTCCACTTTACACAATTTCGTCCTAAATCACAACAAAAACACAAACCACGCATAATTCCGACATAAAAGACATAAAATACACGTTTTGGTCCGGTTATTATTGTAATTAAGTGGTAGAAAAGATGGGTGTTTACACACCTATCAAATCCCCTACACTTGACCATTGCAATGTCCTCATGCAATGCATTAGTTACAAAGCATGTTTACACTTTTCATCATAATCAATCCACGTTGGCCTTTATTAAAGAGATAGAAAATTATAAAAATGCAAAGCAAAGAAATTAAAAGCATACCTTGGGTTTTGAAAATGTCATGAATAATCATCATCCTCAACTTTTCACTTTCTCCAAACCAAGCTTAAAAACGAGATCATTGTTATTATAAGTTAGTAAACTAACACGAACTCATGTGGGCCAATTATTCACTTAGACTCCCTTATTCCTATGGGTATCTCTTATATTTTATTATTTGTCTTGAATGATCACGAAGATGCATTGTTTGACTTATTTAGATAATTATTAAGTCTGAAAATAAAGTGCACGATTTAATCAATAGTTAGCTAAAGGACCAAATCTTTTAAAACTGCTTCTCGGGATATCAAAAAGTTCATATCTTGGCATAACTTGGTTCGCGATTTGAGACCTTTCTCGGGCCGATATTTGGCAGCGACTTCATACTTCAAATCTTTGAGAGACGTTCATGAAATAATGGTCTTCTCTTCATAATTGGAATTTCTTCACTTGGAATTTTTGAGAGATTCTTCATATATGGACCACGACTTCTTCATTTTTCTCCAATCTTTATTTTGGATTTTGATATACAACGATCCGCCTCCTTTATTGACTTGGATCTATTTATCCTCATACCTTGTTAGGGTCTTTTCGGATACACTTCTCCATGACTTTTTGGGAGTTTTTGCTTTTCGTCGTGTGTCTCGATCCTTCATATTGATTTTCGATAAATGATTCTTCACATCACTTTTGGATCTTTAGCAACAAAACAGAGCCCTCATGCCTTGTTAGGGCCTTTTCGGACTCGCCAATCTTCGCGCCCCGCTTCATAAGTTATGCCTTGGCTATGAACTCTCGTCATTACCGAGCAACTTTTAAACGATCTGGGGCTAGAAGCTAAGTAACTTTTCAAATCGTACAACCTTATTTATTAGCAGATAAATTTATTAGCAAGCGATGGGAGAATAGGCTTATAATTAACTCACATAAATTCACGAAAGAATACCGACTTATAATTGGCTCTATCATCTCTCGTTCTCCACAGTTTAAAATCTCAAGTAATGAGACTCGTGGATACTTAGCCTATTAAATCAAAGTTTTGGGTTTTCGAGTCGCCTATAGGATCTTGCAAATTCTTAGACTCTTTCAAGTTTAGAAATCGCATCTTAAAGTTCCCTTGATAAACGACTCTCTAGGATCAATTATAGGAACTTGCGAAAAGTTCTTGCTCTTAACCCGTGAGAGTTAAGACTTTCGCGTTTTATAGCTCCCTATATAAAAGCCTAGCAAAACTTGACTTAAACATGTTAAGGATACTCGCTAGAGTAAGTTAGATAAATAACTCGGGTTGAGTCAAAAGATTCACAACGTTTGAAAATTAAAAACCACTTATTAAACATTTATTCTAGCAAAGAAAGAAAATAACTATACAAAGGGAAAACTAATAGGCCAAAATAGATCAAAAATTTTGAAAAATGTCGAAAAATTGATTTTCCGGTTAAAATGAGGACAAAAACAAGGAAAAGACCACTTAACTTCGATAGAAGTCCCCCCTACACTTAAGATAAACATTGTCCTCAATGTTTAAGCATGTGGGAGTAAACTCCCCTACACTTAGGACATTGTGCACGTTGTTTAAATCTCGCTAAGGAAAAGACAACTAAAGAGATTCCTATTTTAATATTGAGAAAATATAAAATAGTGAATCGAAAAGAGTTTAGGATAGAACCGGGATAAAGTAGAACACGGAATCACGGGTCGTCAAGAATCATCAAGAGTGTATCATTGAAGCTCGAATCCCTGATTAAGAAGTGAGGAGAGGAAATAGCAATCCCAAGGGTCCCCCCTACACTTATGGTAAAGAAAGCGGAAAGATAGATGCACGGGTTGCCTCCCAAAAAGCGCTTGGTTTTTGTTTACCGAGTCGTGAGCCTGACTCGACCTTGATCATCAACGGAAGTAGCATGAAACAAATCCACCAGGATCAAAGACAAAGTTTTCATCCATCAATAAGCAAGAGCTTAAGGCGAACAAGGCAAGCCAAAAGAGAAGTGGCAGGGTTCCCTTAAGCAGTGATGGAGCATGGTGGGAGCAAGGATGAAGTGGTGCAAGCATGTCTTCAATGGTTCCAAAGATTTTACCTTTTATTTCATCAGGTGGATACTGAGATGGCTTAAAGACTTCAATACCAGGATCGAACACCTTTTCCTTCAGGGGAAAATAACACTCCGGCTCAGCCGAGTGTGAAGAAGATCCGCAAAGAAGCACAACCTCGTCCTCAGAAGGGGGACAAAGAGGTGTTAAATCATACGTGCAACGGATTTCGGTGTCAACCGGTTTCTTCTCCTTAGACAAAATTTTCTTCAAATCCAAAGTAGGATCAAGACGATAATCTTCAAAGTCAAAAGGAGGAGCATCACTCTCATGAGGGAAGTATGTGTTGAGAAATTCAGAGAAATCTTCCTCAAATGAATAATCGTCCAGAGTAGGATCGAGTGATGGTGGAGCATCTTCATCATGTGAAGAATCGCTCGAAAGAGTATCGGCCTCATCAAAATCATCGAATGTGGGCAGCTCGGGATACTCAGAAGTACAATCAAAATCATCCGAATCTGAGCTAGAATCATCATCATCATAAGCATCAAAGACCGGTGGTGAATCATAAATGGGAGAAGCGTCAAAAGTAGGGGGAGAATCATCCACATTATCTTCAAAGAGTGGATTATCAGTAGAAGACTCGAATAGAGGATTGTCGTAGACGGTAAAGTCATCGAGCACATTTATCATATTCACTGATTCTCGGCCTCCAAAAGATTTGCCTGTAAGCTTCCCCATTTTAAAAACTTTAGAATCATCCCCGACTCGTAAGATTAACTCACCTTCGGCCACATCTATTAAAGCACGTCCGGTTCTCAAGAATGGCCGACCAAGTATTAAAGGAATACGAGGGTCCATTTCATAATCTACTACGACAAAGTCAACCGGAAAAGTAAATGTGCCAACTTTAAGAAACACATCTTCGGCTATACCAACGGGGTAAGCGAGAGTGCGGTTTGCAAGTTCGAGAGTCATCTTTGTTGGAATGAGGTCGGGCAATGATAGTGTTTTCCAAACACTGAGTGGCATCAAATTAATACTAGCCCCGAGATCAGCAAGGGCAGTAAATTCTTCAGTTTTGTTGAACACGCAAGGCAACACAAAACGACCGGGATCTCCAAGCTTTTCCGGAAGTTCTCTAAGAAGAACTGCAGAGCAGTTTTCATTTAAGCGTGTGTTGGCGAGTTCAATCAGCTTCTCCTTCTTGCTAAGCAAGTCCTTGAATGCTTTGACAAATTTCGGCATGTGGCAGAGTGCTTCAACAAGGCTAATGTTGATGGTCATTTTAGATAGCATATCCACATATTACAGTCATTCTTGGTTAGCTCGTTGGTCTTGCCTATGCGAGAAGGGTATGGGATTCTGGGTTGATAAGGATTGAGTGGAGGTGTAGTTGGTGAAGGTTGTGATGTTGAAGGGTCCTTCCGAGATACATCGTCATGACGAGGTGGAGACGGTAATGGTGTACTATCACTAAGTGTAAGAGGAGTAGGGATACATGGTGGTGGAGGAGGTGTAGATGATGGTGGTGAATCAGGTGGATTGACAATGGTGATTCCACTACGCGTAGTTATAGCACTCACATTAGCTCGCGGATTAGTGACGGTGTTTGAAGGTAGAGAACCCGGAGAAGAAGAAGGTTGAGCTTCAGGCAAGAAACTAGCCAACAGATTCTTCAATTCAGTTGTTTGAGTGATGAAAGAGGATTGAAGATTATCACGAACCTCGGTTCTGATGTCATTACCTTGCTTTAAGATATCTCCTTTCAAATTAATTATTTGGCTCTGTAGATTCTTGATTTGCTCACCTTGAGTTCTCATGATTGTGTCAACATCGGGATTAATGGGTGGGTGTTGTTGGGTGGGTGGTTGATAAGGGTTAGAAGCACGAGGTGGGATTTGGTTGCTTCTATTGTAGTTGTTGGCGGGATTTTGGTTTTGAGGAGAAAAACCGGGGGAAAGGTAATCGTTGGAACGGTAGCTCAGCAGATTTCTATCCCCTTGTTGTCTAGCTTGGTAATTTTCCGGTGGATAATTACCGTAAGCTGCATACACATTTTCCGGATTTCCTTGTGTCGAAGGACAATTGGTGTATGAGTGAGGACCGCCACATGTGTCACAAGGATTAGCAACCGCTTTAACTTGTTGTTGTTGTTGGTTTGAAGCGAGAAGCGTAATACTTTTGCTCATTTCAGCCATCATGCGGGTGAGTTCGGTCATCTCAGGGTTTGCTGAGGTAGAAGAAACATTTACTCTCGTGTTGTTTCTAGAAGAAGCAGAGGAATCCCAGTTCTTATGATGAGTAGTCATGTTTTCAATTAACTCTCTACACTCCTCGGGTCTCCTTTTCATGAATGTGCCACCGGCGACTGCATTGATCGTATCACGATCTCGAAAAGTCAATCCGTTGTAGAAAGTATCGATCAAGGTGACCGGAGGCATATTGTGGTTTGGACAACGGTCGATCAAGACATTATATCTCTCCCATGCATCAAAAAGAGATTCATCGGGATCTTGCATGAAACCGCTGATCTTATTGCGAAGGCTTGTGACCATGGATGGTGGAAAGTAGCGCGAAAGAAAGTGTTGAGTCATGTCATCCCAAGTGTGAATAGAATTCTTCGGGAGACGATCAAACCATTTCTCGGCATGATGCGATAAAGTATGTGGGAAGAGTTGTAGGCGAAGAACATCCATTGTGGCCCCAGGCAACTTCATGCTTTGGGTGATTGTAATGAACTTGTCGAGGTGTTTGTTGGCATCATCATCAGGAAATCCTCTAAATGGGTTTGTTTGTACTTGCTGAATCATGTGGTGCTTCAACGAAAACTCAGGAGCGTTGATTTGCATCGGCGCAATCGGTCCTCCTCGTCCAAACATTGTTGGTTGACAAAGTTCCTCCATTGTCCGAAGATCGGGCTGTGGAAGAGCATTGTTGTTGTTATTATTATTATTGAGGTGCGGTGGCATGTTGTTGTTGTTGACACCTGCCATATCTAAATCTTCTTGAGGCTCGGGCTCTTGATAATTAGAAGATCTAGTACGCATACACCTGAAAATGCAAAAGAAAAAGAAACCAAGCGCAAAAACAATATATATACACAATAAAGATAAAATCTTTTTGGATTTTTGATATTTTTAATTTTTATGGTTTTTATGAATTTTTTATGCAAGAAAAATAACGTTCACAAGTGAACGGATCCCAAAAAGCAACGTGTCTCTCACAAAAAACTGTTGATCTTGACGAAAAGAGCCGGCAGCGGCGCCATTTGATAACTAAGATTTTCCCAGTTAAAATTTATCGTTCTAGTGTTCTCTTTTCGAATTGAAAAACTTGATGTTTAATGTGTGACTCAGTCGATCTTGGTGGAACAAAGTTGTGTCGTTGTAGTATTAAAAATAAAAGGGTGCAAAACAATTAAAGTAAAAGTGCAATTAAAGTAAATCTAAGTCTAATTAAAATAAAGTGCAAGTATTAAAAAGCAAGACTAAACTTAAAGGGCAATAAAGTAAATAACGCAAACTTAAATCTAACTAAGGCAAACTTAAAACGCAACTAAAACTAAATCTTAAACTAGGGCAAATAAACTTAAAGTGCGATTAAGGAAAAAGGCGGGAAAAATAAAAAGGCAGAAAACTAAAAACTGAAATTCCCTATCCGGAATAAATCCCCTATTCGGAATATTAGGCCTATTCAGAATATGTCACCTATTCGGAATAATTACCCTATTCGGAAAGTTGGTCTATTCGGAATGTTGTTCTTATGCGGAAAGTCCTTGCTATTCGGAATAAAGTCCCTACTCGGAATAATAGGCCTATTCGGAATATTGTCACCTATTCGGAATATCCTCCTATGCGGAATATTAGCACTATTCGGAATATCAAGTCTATTCGGAATAATACTCCCTATTCGGAATATTGTCACCCTATTCGGAATGTGAGCCTTACTCGGAATAAATTGCTATTCGGAAGTCCTATTCGGAATATCCAGACCCTATGCGGAAAACCAAGGCTATTCGGAATATTCACCTTATGCGGAATATCAAATATTCCGCATGGACAAGCTTAGCAAAAACCTCTATACGGAATAAAGAGTATTCCGCATAGAACACTCAGAGAACCCTTTACTCGGAATAAATGAAAATCAGTAACTGGACAGAAATAATAGCGAAGAACACGGACAAAGAATGAAGCACGAATTTAGATAAAACAAAGCTAAAATAAACGCAAGATCAAATCAAACACGTGAATGAACAACTTATAATCATAAACAATCAATCCAAACAACAAATCAAACAATAAAGATCAAGATAATCAAAACCCACTTTAATCAAATCAACAAAAATAAAGAACTTGAACATAAACAAATCAACACAAGGATTAAGAAAGGAAGAATGAGATTAACAAGATAAAGATAAAGCTTGACAAGAATTAAAAAGAAAAACTTACTTGAATTAAATGGTAATTAAGGTGCAAGACAAGGTAATTAAATGACAAGTATTTAAATGTGCATAAAATAAAGGTGGAAGAGCTAATTTGTCAAGTTAGCCAACAAGAGGAAAATGAAAATGATCTAGTCTATATATAGGGGAGATTAAGGCTTGCTTAGGAAGCTTCCTTAATTGCATGCTTAGTCCCTCCTTCTTTAATCTTCTTTTAATTGCACCATTAGTCCTTTTCTTCTAATCTTTCTTTTAAATTTGGATTCTAATGACTTGTGGCTCGGGATTTCTTTTGAATTCGTCTTTAATTTCTTCAATAAAATAGACTTGAATTCTTCGGCTTTTGATAAACTTCCGCCTTTTGACTTTTTCTTCGATAAATCTTCAGAATTGGTCTTGGACTTTCGTTCTTGTTCCACTTTTGACTTCTCGACTTCGTCTTTCATCTTTTTCTTCAATAAAAGCCGTGAATGCCCGTGAATTCTCGTGTTTTCTCCACTTTACACAATTTCGTCCTAAATCACAACAAAAACACAAACCACGCATAATTCCGACATAAAAGACATAAAATACACGTTTTGGTCCGGTTATTATTGTAATTAAGTGGTAGAAAAGATGTGTGTTTACACACCTATCAAAGTCTTTTCAAGAAGAAAGTTTTATATGAAACTTTTTTTATAACGAGGCTAAACAGAAGGAATATCTCACCAATCACCAATGTTGATATGCTGACAAGCAAAGGATATATTAATCTCAAGATTTATAGGGGTGATGGAACTAATGAGATCATCAATGACTTCCAAGGAAAAGAACTTTCGTACACTGAGTGGTCTCAAATGAGTGAGAAGATTGAGGAAAGGAAATCCAAGAGATGGGATGAAGTCCGCTCCAGAATTGAGCACGTTATAAGTAATCATAAAAGACTGGGTGTGATTCTGAACATCGACACTCAGGTTTCTCTGGAGGATCAAGATCCTATGCTGGAGCTGAACAAAAGGGCAAATCTGGTACAGCCAGGAGTAGGTGACATTTTTGTCACTACTAAGAAATACAAAAACTTTGTTCAGTTTCATAATCATTTTCCTGGCCATGTACTAGACGAACCAGAACTAGGAATGATTATGTTCAATCATCAAGAGCGTCAAGACTTTGTAGGTATAAGTGATCTTGATGAAATGAACAATGAACTTCTTTCATTTGTTCAAAGGATTTTTTACTCCCAGCATCAAGGTCCAGGACGTATTGATGCTGCAAAAACCTTCAGCATGTGCTTACTTGCTATATTGGACCACAAAAACTCTAATCTATTAACTCAGACTTCCATAATTGAAGGACTTAGGCCTAAGGAAGATTAAATAATCATTTGTACTAGTTTTTGTTGTAAGTTGTAATATTTTGAAAAAATGATTATCTGATGTTTATAAGTTATTAATTGATCAGTGAATGTAAGAAGAAGTTGTTATGCTCACTTACTACTGACATTAGACTTAGGCTATTTGTATATCCAAATAGGGGGAGATTGTTGGGTCAGTATTTACTGACCATGAAGCAACTCTAGGATTTGAATATAAAATCCCCCTAAGTGTTTTACGCTCAGCAGTAAGGTTAGTCTGCTGAAGGATGACCAGAGGAACAAAGTTCCTACTGAAGACTTTATAGCTGAAGAAAGTTCAGCACTGCCCTTCTAGTGAATCCTTAGAAGACAAAGGAGTCTTCACTTCAAATACTAGGCGATCTAGTTGCTCAAGAACAAACACTGAAGAAGGGCTTTCAGTTCAGTTTGGTTTGACAATACCAAACTGAATGATGTCGATCTCCTCTAGGATACTGAAGACTCTTCAGTATTATGATGGTTTGCATTAGGCGGGAAAAGATTACTTTAAGTCAAAGTAGGTTGCTTGTAGACTTAGATATAAGTGAAACCTTTATCTTTTCCTAGAATTAATTAATATGTACTTTGTACTGTTTATCCAGCATGGGCAGTCAACCACCCACTGGATAAACCTTAACACTGAAACATGCAAAAATGCAAACCCTAGTTTTACACTGCCTATAAAAGGAGTGTACATTGAGACGAGAAAGGTAACCAATACAAGAACTTAAACTCTGGAAAACCTTTCTCTCTCGATACCAACTAAACCATATAGCCAAGATGCATATGAACGTTTAGATTGGAGCTTAGACTTTAACTTTGGTTAAATGTTTAAGTAGAGGAGATCAAAACCCATTGTCATTCAACCACTTTGTTATTCCGCAAACAAAGTGGGTTATAGATTCTTTATTTGATTCTAATAGAAGTCTATACGTTGAAAAGTATATTGGTATTGTTGTTTTAATCTTACATAGTTCTTATTTATTGTTAAAAAACTCACTTGAGTCGAAGTAAAGAGTTATTACTTAAGTTAATAAGTAATAACGAATTACAAAGGACCAACAAAACGCCCTGGTCAAGTAATTAGAAGTACCCGCCACTCTCAAGACATTTCTCAGTGAGCAGTACCAATAATTGAAGTTTGGGCCAGTAAGTTCCTGACGTTCAAGGTATGTCTTGAAGGAAGAACTCAAACTGTTACTGTCGGGTTGAGCCATTGCTACAGAAATTAGTTCAAAATATTAGTATTTTCGATAATAGCATTCAAGAAAATAAAATTACCCCGGTAATAAAAAACCATAGTATTTTCCTTGAATCTAGAATCCATATTGACATAAACTCATCACATCAGTTGATCTGCTAGTGACAAATGTATTCAACACGGTAACTTGTCGAACAATAAGTAAAAATCAAATTTGCAATTTCTAGATATTTTAGGGATGTACATCGCCAAAAGTCATTTTGCATTGTAAACATGTTTCATCCCTACATTACGCCTTAAGTTTCCAGATCTCACTCAATAACTCAATTAAGTCGACTAATCTAAAGAACGTAAACATTCATGCGAATTCTCATTCTATGAACGTTTTCTTTCCATCACAACATCGTCCAGAATCTCATATGACGACAATTGTAACTTCAAGTGTTCGTCAATTAGATGGAATAAAACTTAAATTTAGGGTATAGATTTTTGGTGTCAAAATCATGTATAGAGAAGCATGCATACATCTCCATAGCATAAGTTTAATAAAAAATTTAGTAAACCTTTTTGGTGAGTCTAAAAAATTTCTCCATAAATCGCAAGTTGAGGTATTGGTTAAACCAATTAAAGATTTTTACCCACAACTATTCACACATTACGTTCCCAGAACTTGGCTAAAGCACAAAGCAATAACCTTATTCATTGTGTTTCGTATGTGAATTTGCGGCAAATCAACCTTAAGATATAATGCAAATAATAATCGTAAGTAATTTCAATTTGACGCACAAGAGAGCCAGGAATTCGGTCAGCGACTAATGGCATAACACCTCCTTCCTTAACCGGGTACATGACCAGCGGTGTGTTATACCCACTTTATAGTTTGTCAAAAGGAGTATGCCGTTAAATTATCATTGAAAATTATCAATCAACATAATTCTATGTAATTTAAATCTCAAAACAATTCGTTAATTTGATATGATTTAGTCCATATTATTTTTCTTGGAAAAAATTACCCTTGTTTACAACATACAATTAATAAAGCGCATGAAAACAAGTAGGTACAAAAAAAACTAAATCAACTAGCCACATACATAACAATTTATTCAAAGAACATCAAATCTAGGGTTTTATAAACATATAAAGTCTTTCCTAATTTTAAAAACTTTGAATCAAATAAAGCAAATAGCATATAAAATCATATGATCTGTGAAAAAACATGCATGTTCATCACAGATCTCCCACATAATCTTAACAATTAAAATACTAAGGATCGTAACATACATGACATAACAATTAATTCATGCAAACATCTAAAGATTATACCATGTAATTTTAGGGTTTACAAAAAAAATTATAAAAAAATCCGGCTAGGCCGATTTTAAAAAACAAAAAAAACCCTAATTTTTGTTAAAACCTAAAAAACAACATGTAATTTTAACTAAAATCATCATTAGTTAAAAAAACTTTAGATCTCGATAATTATAACATGTTAAAATGGCTCTCGACGCCACTGAAGGTTTATAAAGCTCATAACTATTATACAAAACCCTAAACAAGATCAAAGCACACATAATCGGAACCGATTTAACAAGATTATAATAATAACACAATTATAATTAATCGAATTAGGATTACATACCTTTATCCTAGCGAAGATCCACGAGATCACCAACGAATCCACAATTAGGGTTTATAACGAACACCACCAAGATATAGTCTAAAGTAAGACTATATTACATTCTTGTACACACGTAATACAACGACCTAACCGTGATTCTAGCACGTGTAAACCGAGCTTCTACGCTTGTGTAATATCTACCCAACAACCCTAGAGATGGGCTAGGACTAGATAATTTGCTACTTCGAAAACCAAAGAAAATCCTACAAGGTGTTTGTTTTGTGATCGTAGAGAGAAGAAGAGAGGCAGGGACAAAAAATTATGAACGCCGTGGGGTGTTTATATAGGTTTAGCAAATCTTATTCTCCAAGTAATAAACCAATTAGGAAAGCAAAAACTTTCCCTTTTCCCCCTTTGTTAGCCGACGGTCGACACCCTCTTAGGGTGTCTTTCGGAACCTTCCGTTTCTTCTTTTCTCTTCTGTTTAATTCCATAATGATCGTTATACTTAACTCTTAATTATTTAACGACCGTTAAGTTAAACTTCGGTTTAATTTAATAAATATAATAAATATATTTAATAAATAAATTAACCCTTTACGTAATGTGTGCAATCTCGTAATCCCGAGTTCGATCCTATCACACGACTATTAATTTTATGTCCATAAACTTTCATACCATACTTGTAATATAATCATATATGTATACTGAGATGAGTCATTGAGCTATAGTTAAGCTCTAATTCTCTCTGTCCCTCGATTAGTAGCCCACAACCCGATAAGAAGACTTCTCAAAACTCTTTTGAACTATTCATCCTCTACGAGCTTGAGCATCTCGGAAGATCAAAATTGGTGAAAGGTCAACAGTTTAGTCAAACTAAAATATAGCTATTGATCTATAAAGAATCACTACAACAAGTGTATAACACTAGTTTATTGATATAACAAATGAAACAATTATAACTCACACACCTCACTCAACTTTCAGGAAATGACTACCAAGTTAACATTAATCAATTATGTCCCCTCTTCTATCAAAATTTTACTTCTTATAGGACCTCTATAATGTATGAGCTAAACAAAATCAATATCTTGCCGCAACAACGGTCACTGGGGCCATACAGATGATGGGTTACCTGCTGCTTTGTATCCTGGGTGGACCCGAATGACGCCTTGGTCTAGCTGGCGGTCCAGGAAATGAAAGCCGTTTCTTTGGCCCAAACTCCTTTTCTGCACTGCTATTTTCAATAGGACCCAACAAGCTTTGACCCTTTGATTTAGCCTTTGCTGATTTTGTTTGCATCATGTAACTAGGAACCGATGTAGAGCTATCCATGCTCTCGTCATCTCTTACTGAAGAGCTTGCAATGCTATGCCTTCTATTCATCTCAGATTGGACACTAAAAATGCTTTTTAAGTTATCATCCATGCCTTGTCTCTTATGGCATGTCATATGAATTGTTAGAAGTTCAAGTGTTTACTTGAGGTTAATGTGACACTCAGTCACATTTCATTGTACTTAAAAATTTTCTTGGTATAATATATTTTACCGGAGAAATTGCCCCTTTACTCAAAAAAGGTATAAATTCAATCTTTGATCTTAAATGTATTCTTCAATCATGCTTCTTGTTTTTAAGGAAAAAAACTATGATAAATTATGCCATAAGATATATCTTCTAATAAACCAAAATAATTTACAAGCCTTTTAAGCTTGAAAAATTAAAAAACATTCCTTAAATAGCCCTTATGTACACACTATAAAAACAGATGTCATTTTACACATTTATTTACTTATTTCTTCATACTTTAACTGTGTACAATTTTACAATCCACACTTTCCCTTACTGTGGGGATATTCGGTGTAACAAAATTATTGTCAGTTGTCATGCTAATTTTTGTATAAAAACGAGGAATCTACATATGAAAAAGTGTGGAAAAGATTCCAAAAGTACACACTTAGAAGTGTGAAAAAAAGAAGGTAAGTACACACTTGAAAGTGTAAAAATAAAAGGGAAGTCCACACTTCCAAGTGTGAAAAAAAGAAATGAAATCCACACTTAGAAGTGTGAAAACGATAAGGGAAGGTCACACTTAGAAGAGTGATAAAAAGAAAGGAAGTCCACAGTTTCCCGTGTGAAAAAAATAAAGAAAGAAAGTCCACATTTAAATGTATAAAGAAAAAAAGGAAATAATTTTTTAAAAAAGATGGATGAATTAGAAAAGTTAATACTTCAAAGTGTGACAAATTATATAATGCCAAGGAAAAATACAAATAAAAATTCAAATTTGATGAATTCCAGATTTCATGAATTCTAGATTTGATGCATTACAAATTTCAATTTTGATGAATTCGACATAAAACATTCCAGATTTGATGCATTACAAACTTCAAATTTAATGAATTCCATAAGACATAAAACATTCCAGATTTGATGCATTACAAACTTTAAATTTGATGAATTCCATAAGACATAAAACATTCCAGATTCTGACACATGGAGTCACACTTTGTTAATCCGACTCGTATCCAATGCATCCTCCAAGATAACACTAATGAGTTAATCTGACGCGTATCCAAAACGGTAGTAAACTCAAGATAACACACACATACACTACACGTCTGTTCACTTTAAACTTGCAACTAACTTTAAACTAAAGTGAACTTGACCCTGATTTCAGTATATCCGGTGAACAAGAACCAACATGATTAAGAATAAAGGAGTTGCATCACAAACCTATGTGTTTGATGTGCGATTAGCAAACAATTGTGGAAGCTCGGATTTAATTTCACCAAAAAACCTGGTCATGTTATCTTTCATCGTCTTCATTTGCCTACTTTGTTTCTCAATTTGTCTACTTTGATCTGCAACTTTGTTCAATAAAAATCGATATTCACTTGATGCACCTTGACGTCTGATTCTTCTCAAATCGAAACCAAATTTGGTTACTTGTGACTTGGTTACTCCAACACCGTAGCCAAAAGGTCTTCCATGCTTCTTAGGCCTAAGTTCTTTCATAATTTCTCTTGCTATTTCCAACCTTTTCTCAGGATCAACTGGTTGTGAATCTGAATTTCCAACCTCAAATAACTTGTTTGCAAAATCTGCTTTCGCTTTGCTCTAGAAAAGTAAACAAGCATTCAAATTCATCCTAGTTTTCGTTTATATCTATTTGTAACACAAATAAAAGTAGTAAAATTATTTACATACCGCTAACACTCTCGACCTATCATCAACGTATGCCCCTAGCTTTGTAACATGTTGCATTTCAAATGTTTCGATATCATCCGGTTCTCGTTTGTATTTCACTTTCTGTAGATTAAACATATAACCATTAAAGTAGACCATTATAAATAGAAAAAATGATTTTAATTTAACCCTAAAGAAGGCTTACAAACGCATCCTTTTTCCAGGCAACGCTCATCGCACTAGTAGTTTGAATATGGACCCGCTTTCCTCTTGCTTTCTTCCCATGTACTGAGAGTTGCTGTGATTCGTTTAGTTGAAAACATATGTTAGGAAATTGATCAAGGAAAGTAGCACATATATGATTTTGCAATATGGCTAGATGATAGGTGTGAAAACACCCATCCTTTTACCACTTATTTCTTGCTAAAACGAGACCAAAACGCGTATTTAATGTCATTTGTTTGGAATTATGCGTGGTTTGTGTGTTTGTTGTGTTTTCAGAGCCAACCGGATAAGATATTGAAGAAAACATGGGATTGCACGAGTTTTATCGAAGAAAAAGACGAAAAGACAAAGTCTATAGTCCAAAAGATGCAAAAGATTTGAAGTCAATAGGCCTATTTGAAGATTTATCGAAGAAAAGGACCAAAGATGGAAGATTTACATATGTCGAAGAACTCAAGTCTATTAAATGAAGAAATTAAAAGACGAGTTGAATTTATTCGTCGATAAATCCCGAATCGAAATCGAAAACGTCAACTTTTCTGAAAAGACGAGAAGACAAAAAGAAAGGGAGAAAGCCCACTCACCAAACCAAGCGAAGCCCTATAAATAGAGACTCCCTTCACATTTCAACACTAGTTTTTCTTTCTGTTATTTCTTTCCTAGTTCGTAGAAAACCAACTCCCTTAAGGAGATTGGTGGTTTTTATTTTCTTTGATTCCTCCACAATCTTGTAAGTTTAATCTTTCCATTTTGTTTGTTTGAATCTTAATCCTTAATACAAGTTTCTATTTCATCTTGTTTTTCCTTTTCTTGTTGATTCAAAGTTCTAAGGTTTTTATTTTATTGTTTTTGATCTTCAAAAGTAAGTGGGTTTTGAGTTTTTGTTGTTTTAGATTGATGATTATCATTAGTAAATGATTAGTGGTTAAATTGGTTTAAGTTTTGGTTAAAAACTTGGTGGATTTTGGTTAAATTTGTGATTAAGTTGTTCCCCTGTTCTTCGTTCTCCTTACTGTTTCAAATCCCCAGATTCCGAATGAACTAATCATTCCGAATCAAGGATTTGAACATATTATTCCGAAGTAAAGGTTTCTGTTTAAAATGTTCCGAATGAGTAAATTATTCTGGATCAGTGATTTGTTCCGAATAAGCCAATGTTCCGAATGAGCATTTTTATTCCGAGTCAACAGAAATGTTCCGAATGAAGCCTCTTGTCTATTATTCCGAATAAAGCCATTATTCCGCATGAGCATATTGTTCCGAATCAGCAAAATTATTCCGAATCAAATCTATTCCGAACGAAGTGATTTCTTGATTTATTCCGAGTGAAGCATAATGTTCCGAGTCAAGTAATATATTCCGAATAAACAATTTATTCCGGGTCAGTTGTTATTCCGAATCAGAGTCCTTTTGATTGTTCCGAATGAAGCAATATTCCGAGTGAAGCTAATATATTCCGGATCGACACATTTATTCCGAACCAAGCACATTCCGAATGAAAGAAGTTTGGTTGAACATTCCGAATGAAGCAATTTCAAGATATTCCGGATGAAGGTTTTTGTCTAAGATATTCCGAATAAAGGTTATATTTCGGATCAAGCATTACATTCCGAATCAGCTGTTTTTCTCAGTTGAGGTATTTTACTGTTTTAAGTTTTAAGTTTAATCCATGCTTTATTATTATTAATTGCTTATCGCATTTACCTTTTAAGTAGATATAGATCAAAAGCTCCCCCTTTTTAGTTACCAAGAACAATAATTCCACTTTGAACCATGATCGATTCGAGAAGATACCGAGAACGAAACAACGACATATATAATTGGGTACGAGCAACACAAAGAAAGATCTTGCAAAAGCTACATTTTTAATTACCTAAAATAATAGTTATTAAAATGGCGCCGCTGCCGGCTCTTTTCGTAAGGATCAACGGTTTCTTGTGAGAAAAATTGGATTTTGGGATCTGTTCTTTCGGGAACGTTATTTTCAAGCACAAAAATTTTCAAAAACCCATAAAATTATAAAATTTTCAAAAACACAAAAAAATTAAAAAACCTATAAAAACCAAAAATCTTTTCTATTGCATTTTCTTTTTAGTGTATGCGTACTCGATCAACGTCTTATTCCGAGCCCGAGACCCTCGAAGATTTAGACATGGCCGGTGTACACAACAACAACAATAATAATCCACCTCACCCCAACATGAATAATCCACCCCTACCCGATCTACGAACCATGGAGGAGCTATGCCAACCTACGATGAACGGACGTGGAGGCCCTATTGCACCGATGCAAACCACGGCTCAGGAGTTTTCGTTGAAGCATCACATGATCCAACAAGTGCAAACTAATTCATTTCGCGGAATTCCGGATGATGATGCCAACAAACACCTCGACAAATTCATTACCATCACCCAAATCATGAAGTCACCCGGTGTTTCTATGGATGAACTTCGCCTTCAACTATTTCCCCACTCGCTTTCTCACCATGCCGAAAAATGGTTTGACCGTCTCCCAAAGAATTCTATTCATACTTGGGACGACATGACTCAACGCTTTTTGTCGCGCTACTTCCCACCATCCATGGTCACGAGCCTTCGTAACCAAATTAGTGGATTCATGCAAGACAATGATGAATTTCTCTTTGATGCTTGGGAACGATACAATGATTTGATCGACCGTTGTCCAAATCACAACATGCTCCCCGTCACTATCATTGATACTTTCTACAATGGTCTCACTTTTCGTGATCGTGACACGATCAACGCCGCCACCGGTGGTACTTTTATGAAAAGGAGACCGGAGGAGTGTAGAGAGTTGATTGAAAACATGAATACTCACCACAAGAATTGGGATTCATCCGCATCCTCAAGATCTAATCCGAGAGTCAATGTTTCATCTACTTCTTCCACCACCGACATGTCCGCCATGGAACGAGCCATTATCGAAATGAGCAACAATATGCAAATTTTGGCTAATAACCATACTCACCAAGCTAAAGCCGTTGCTATTTCTTGTGACACATGTGGTGGTCCTCATTCCTACAATGATTGTCCTTCTACTCAAGGCAATTTTTGTGAAAACGTTAACGCGGCATACGGTACTTATCCCACGGGAGGCTATCAAGCTCGTCCTCAAGGAGACCGTAGCTTGCTAAGTTATCGTTCAAACAACTATCTTGCACCACCCGGTTTTACTCCTCCAAACCAAAACCAACAACAAAGCTATAACCGACATAACCAATCCCGACCTCGTGCTAACAATCAATATCAATCCCAAAGAAACCTATACCCACCTCAAGGAAATTCTCAAGCTTACCAAGCTCCACCTCTCAATCAACCGATGGCATTGAATCAAGACGTCGAGACGTTCATGAGGACTAATAGAGAGATGGTGACGAATCTTCAGAGTTAATTCATCAACTTGAAGGGAGAAATGGCGAAACAAGGGAGTGATATTCGAGCCGAGCTAAGGAATGACATGGCGAAACAAAGCAATGATATTCGTGCAGACATGAGAGACTCTTTCAGCACTCAAGCGGATAACATACGTGATATGATCGGTTCGCTCTTCTAAGGTAATCAACCCTCTTCTTCGGGTACTCTTCAGAGTAACACCGTTGCTAACCCAAGAGGGGAGATGAAAGCAATCACCACTCGTAGTGGAAAAGGTTATACGGAACCCGAGCTTCCTACACCTCTACCCGTGATTGTGAACAAGGAAAAAGAGCAACTTTCCTCACCTCCTTCGCCCTCTACCCCCATTCCCCCACCACCCGCGGTTGTGAGTGATCCTACTCCCCTAAAGCCTTCCTCTTCATCCGATATACCTTATCCTTCAAGGTTGAGGAAAGAGAAGCAAAAGAGCAAGGATGATATTCAAGTTTCAAACTTTCTCAAAATGTTTAAACAATTGAATTTTAACATCTCCTTTGCCGAGGCTCTCGCTCACATGCCTAAATATGCGAAGATGTTTAAAGATCTTCTTAGTGACAAGGAGAAGCTTCTTGACATTGCTCAGACCCAACTTAATGAGAATTGCTCCGCGGTTCTCTTAAGGAAATTGCCCACCAAACTTGGTGATCCGGGTCGCTTCTTGATTCCTTGCAACTTCCCGGGAGTATAGAATTGCATAGCCCTAGCCGATCTAGGTGCCAGTATATACTTAATGCCTTTAAGTGTTTGGAAGCAATTATCTCTCCCCGAGCTAGTCCCCACCAAAATGACTTTGGAATTAGCTAACCGTACGGTTGCTTATCCAGTGGGGATAGCCGAAGACGTCTTCGTTGGCGTTGACAAATTCACCTTCCCGACGGATTTTGTTGTCGTTGACTACGAGATGGATCCTCGTGTTCCATTAATCGTTGGACGTCCCTTCTTGAGGACCGGTCGCACTCTCATTGATGTAGCCGCGGGCGAAATAATCATGAGAGTTGGTGACGATCAAATTGTCTTCAACATGGGTAAGATTTCTAAACAACCTTATTCATATAGAGTGTTAATGCTATTGACGTTCTCGATGAGGCTTGTGAAGAACACTTTCATGATGCTTGAAAAAGTAATCTCTCTTCTCTACCCAATGTTGAGACCGTTGCCTCAATCGCCCCGTCATTGACTCCTTTTGGAGAAAGTAACTTTCTTTTGGATGAATTTGAAGCTAGCTTGGGTCCACTTGATCTTAAGTATGATGATTCTCCCACCGATTGGGAAGAAGACATTCGTACAATTGAGAAACTTCTCAATGAAGACCCGTTTTCTCCTCCTTCTCCTAAAGAGGTGACTAATGATGATCCATCGTTAGTTACACCATCTATTGAGGATCCTCCCACTCTTGAGCTTAAGGATTTACCTCCCCATCTCGAGTATGTTTTCTTAGAAGGCATTGATCAACTCCCCGTTATCATTGCTAAGGACTTAAAAGCCGATGAGAAAACTCGTCTCAATGAAGTTCTCAAGACACATAAAAGAGCTATCGCTTGGAAAATCTCCGATATTCGCGGAATTGATCCTTACTTTTGCACACATAAAATTTTCATGGAGGACGACTTTAAGCCCACAATTCAAAGCCAACGAAGGGTGAATCCTAAAATCCATGACATTATCAAAAAAGAGGTTATCAAACTTCTTGATGCGGGCATGATTTACCCTATTTCGGATTCACCATGGGTTAGTCCAGTCCATTGTGTGCCTAAGAAAGGCGAAATCACCGTTGTGCCCAATGCAAACAACGAGTTGATTCCTACACGTCTCGTTACTGGGTGGAGAGTTTGTATAGACTATCGCAAACTCAATGATGCCACAAGAAAGGATCATTTCCCTCTTCCTTTTATGGACCAAATGCTTGAACGTTTAGCGGGTAATGAATATTACTGCTTTCTAGATGGTTTATCGGGTTATTTCCAAATACCCATCGATCCTCAAGATCAAGAGAAGACAACATTCACTTGTCCCTATGGCACATTTGCTTACAAAAGAATGCCTTTTGGCTTATGCAATGCCCCCGGGACTTTCCAAAGGTGTATGTTGGCTATCTTCCATGACATGGTTGAGCAAACCATGGAAGTCTTCATGGATGATTTCTCGGTCTTTGGGAATTCCTTCTCTTCTTGCCTTGCCAATTTAGAACGTATGCTTAAGCGGTGCGAAGACACTCGCCTTGTTCTCAATTAGGGAAAATGCCATTTTATGGTAAAAGAAGGCATTGTGCTAGGACACAAAATCTCAAAAGCCGGTCTTGAAGTGGACCGTGCTAAAGTGGATGTCATAGCCAGATTACCTCCACCTTCAACCGTGAAGGGTGTGAGAAGTTTTCTTGGTCATGCGGGCTTCTACCGTCAATTTATCAAAGATTTTTCTAAAATCGCTCGCCCGATGACCCACCTCTTGGAAAAAGATACCCCTTTTATCTTTTCCAAAGAGTGTATTGAAGCCTTCAACCTTCTTAAGGATAAGCTAACTAAGGCACCGGTCTTAGTTACCCCTAATTGGGAGCTCCCCTTTGAGTTGATGTGCGATGCTAGCGACTTTGCTATTGGAGCGGTTTTGGGCCAAAGAGTGAATAAATACTTCCAACCAATCCATTATGCTAGCAAGACAATGACGGGGGCTCAATTGCATTATACGACAACCAAAAAAGAGCTTTTAGCTGTTGTCTATGCTTTTGAAAAATTTCGCCCCTATCTTGTTTTATCCACCACCATCATATACACGAACCATTCCGCGTTGAAGTACTTCATGACTAAGCAAGACTCTAAGCCAAGACTTCTTCGCTGGGTTTTACTCCTTCAAGAATTCAACATTGAAATTCGTGACAAGAAGGGAGCCGAAAACCTAGCCGCGGATCATCTAAGTAGACTTGAGGATCCATATCAAGGGGATCATTCGAACAAAGAGATCAATGACTCTTTTCCCCTTGAGACCTTACTGTCTATTTGTGCCAATCTTGATGACACCCCGTGGTTTGCCGACATTGTAAACTACTTAGCGGGTGGCGTTCTCATCAAAGGTTTAACATCCCAACAAAAGAAAAAGTTCTTGAATGATGTTAAGACTTACTTTTTGGATGACCCTTTTCTCTTCAAACAATGCGTTGATTTGATTATTCGCCGATGTGTTGACGGACGGGCAGCTTTAGACATTCTCGAGGCTTGCCACAAAGGACCCACCGGTGGTCACTTTGGTCCCAACTACTCCGCCAAAAAAGTGTTTGAGTCGGGATTCTATTGGCCCACCATTTATCATGACGCTCACGCAATGGTTAAAAACTGTGATGATTGCCAAAGACAAGGCAAGATCACATATAAAGATGAGATGCCTCAAAATTTCATACAAGAATGTGAAATCTTTGATGTATGGGGCATCGACTTTATGGGGCCATTCCCTTCTTCTAAAGGAAACAAATACATCCTTGTCGCCGTTGACTACGTTTCTAAATGCGTTGAAGCCAAAGCTTTACCCACTAACGAAGCGAGGGTGGTTTGTAATTTCTTGAAGCAATTGTTTGCTCGATTCGGTGTTCCTCGTGCTATAATCAGTGATCGCGAGACTCATTTTTGCAATGATCAATTTGTAAGAGTCATGGCTAAGTATGGTGTCAATCACCGTCTTTCCACCGCTTATCATCCTCAAACCAACGGTCAAGCCGAGATATCCAACCGTGGATTGAAGCGAATTTTGGAACGTACTATGGGAGAGCATCTTGCCTCGTGGGCCGATAAACTTGATGATGCTCTGTGGGCTTTCCGTACCGCCTATAAGACACCGATTGGTTGTACACCTTACCGTCTTGTGTACGGGAAAGCATGCCACCTCCCTATCGAGCTGGAACATAAGGCATACTAGGCCTTGAAGTGGGCTAACTTCGACATCAACAAAGCCGGTGATCTTCGCAAGATTCAACTCAACGAGCTACATGAATTGAGGAATGAAACTTACGAGAACTCATTGATCTACAAGGAGAAGACCAAGATTATCCACGATGCTAGAATTAAGAACCGAGAGTTCCACGTTGTTGATCAAGTCTTACTTTTTAACTCTCGGTGGAAGATCTTCTTGGGCAAGTTGAAGAGCCGCTGGTCTGGTCCATTCACCATCGCCAATGTCTTTCCCTATGGCACCATTGAGCTTTCTCAGCCAAATGGGCCCAATTTTAAGGTGAATGGCCAGCGTTTGAAGTTGTACTTTGGTGAGGACATCTCTCATGAGATGATTCCATCCCTCACCACGTTTCCCATGAATTAGTTCGAGACCGAGTCAGGCTCGTGACTCGGTTAACAAAAACAAGCGCTCCTCGGGAGGCAACCCGGGTATCTATCCCCCCTTTTCTGTTTTTCATCCTAAGTGTAGGGGAAGCTATATAGGTTGCTTGTGTTTATATGGTGATGTGATTACAGGGATAAGTGCACTCTTGGAATCTTTGAAGAACCGTGCTCCCATGTTCTCCGCAATTCCGGTTCTATCTCTCAACTATCGTGATTCATATTTCTTCATACTCACATTTGAAATTGATCACTTTAGTTGTCTCCTCCTTAACCTAATTTAACCAACGTGCACAATGTCATAAGTGTAGGGGATACTTTTCCCACATGCTTAAACATTGAGGACAATGTTTATATTAAGTGTAGGGGAGACTTCTATCGAAGTTTTAAGTGGACTTTTCCATTAAAGTGCCTTCATTTAACCGGAAATTCGATTTTTCGACATTTTTCAATTTTTTTAATCTATTTTGGCCTAGTTGTATAGTTGTATTTTGCTTTGTTATGGTCATTTCCTTCCTTGCTAAAATAAAGTTTAATAAAGTGGTTTTAAATTTTTCAAAGTCGTGAATATTTTGACTCAACCCGAGTTTACTTATCTAAGTTTACTCTAGCTAGTATCCTTAACGTGTTTAAGTCAAGTTTTGCTAGGCTTTTATATAAGGAGCTTTAAAACGCGAAAGTCTTAAATCTCACGGGTTAAGAACAAGAACTTTTCGCAAGTTCCTATAATTGATCCTAGAGAGTCGTTTATCAAGGGAACTTTAAAACGCAAATTCTAAACTTGAAAGAGTCTAAGAAGATGCAAGATCCTATAGGCGACTCGAAAACCCAAAACTTTGATTTAATTGGCTAAGCATCCACGAGTCTCATTCCTTGAGATTTTAAATTGTGGAGAACGGGAGATGATAGAGTCAATTATAAGTTTGGTATTCTTTCGTGAATTTATGTGAGTTGATTATAAGCCTATTCTCCCATCGCTTGCTAATAAATTTATCTGCAATAAATAAGGTTGTACGATTTGAAAAGTTACTTAGCTTCTAGCCCAAGATCGTTTAAAATTTTCTCGGTATTAATTAGAGTTCATAGCCAAGGCATAACTTATTGAAGCGGGATGCGAAGATTGGCGAGTCCGAAAAGGTCTTAACAAGACATGAGGGCTACATTTTGTTGCTAAAGATCCAAAAGTGATGTGAATAATCATTTATCGAAAATCAATATGAAGGATCGAGACACACGACGAAAAGCAAGAACTCCCCAAAAAATCATGGAGAAATCAATCCGAAAAGACCCTAGCAAGGTATGAGGATAAATTGATCCAATTCCTAAAAGGAGGCGGATCGTTGTATATCAAAGTCCAAAATAAAGATTGGAGAAAAATGAAAGAAGTCGTGGTCTAAAGATGAAGAATCTCTCAAAACTTCAAGTGAAGAAATTCCTATTATGAAGAGAAGACCATAAAATCAAGAACGTCTCTCAAAGATTCGAAGTATGAAGTCGCTGCCAAATATCGGTCCGAGAAAGGTCTCAAATCGTGAAGCGAGTTATGCCAAGATATGAACTTTATGAGGTCCCGAGAAGCAGTTTTAAAAGATTTTGTCCTTTAGCTAACTATTGATAAATCGTCCCACTTTGTTTTCTGCCTAAATAACTATCGAAATAAGTCAAACAATGCATCCTCGTGATCATTCAAGACAAAAATAAAATATAAGAGATACACCTAGGAATAAGGGAGTCTAAGTGAATAATTGGGCCACATGAGTTCGTGTTAGTTTGCTAACTTATAATAACAATGATCTCGTTTTTAAGCTTGGTATGGGGAATGTGAAACTTGAGAATGATGAACATTCATGACAATCTAAAACCCCAATGTAAGTCTTTAAATACTTTACTTGTTTTGTTCTTTTGGTTTCCTTAGTGTTTAGAATTTAATAAAGGCCAAGGTGGGTTATTTATAATGAGAAATGTAAACCGTGCTTTAAAATTATAGCATTGCATGAGGGCATGGCAATGGTTAAGTGTAGGGGATTTGATAGGTGTGAAAACACCCATCCTTTTACCACTTATTTCTTGCTAAAACGAGACCAAAACGCGTATTTAATGTCATTTGTTTGGAATTATGCGTGGTTTGTGTGTTTGTTGTGTTTTTCCGAGCCATCCGGATAAAATATTGAAGAAAACATGGGATTGCACGGGTTTTATCGAAGAAAAAGACGAAAAGACGAAATCTATAGTCCAAGAGATGCAAAAGATTTGAAGTCAATAGGCCTATTTGAAGATTTATCGAAGAAAAGGACCAAAGATGGAAGATTTACATATGTCGAAGAACTCAAGTCTATTAAATGAAGAAATTAAAAGACGAGTTGAATTTATTCGTCGACAAATCCCGAATCGAAATCGAAAACGTCAACTTTTCTGAAAAGACGAGAAGAAAAAAAGAAAGGGAGAAAGCCCACTCACCAAACCAAGCCAAGCCCTATAAATAGAGACTCCCTTCACATTTCAACACTAGTTTTTCTTTCTGTTATTTCTTTCCTAGTTCGTAGGAAACCAACTCCCTTAAGGAGATTGGTGGTTTTTATTTTCTTTGATTCCTCCACAATCTTGTAAGTTTAATCTTTCCATTTTGTTTGTTTGAATCTTAATCCTTAATACAAGTTTCTATTTCATCTTGTTTTTCCTTTTCTTGTTGATTCAAAGTTCTAAGGTTTTTATTTTATTGGTTTTGATCTTCAAAAGTAAGTGGGTTTTGAGTTTTTGTTGTTTTGGATTGATGATTATCATTAGTAAATGATTAGTGGTTAAATTGGTTTAAGTTTTGGTTAAAAACTTGGTGGATTTTGGTTAAATTTGTGATTAAGTTGTTCCCCTGTTCTTCGTTCTCCTTACTGTTTCAAATCCCCATATTCCGAATGAACTAATCATTCCGAATCAAGGATTTGAACATATTATTCCGAACCAAAGGTTTCTGTTTAAAATGTTCCGAATGAGTAAATTATTCTGGATCAGTGATTTTTTCCGAATAAGCCAATGTTTCGAATGAGCATTTTTATTCCGAGTCAACAGAAATGTTCCGAATGAAGCCTCTTGTCTATTATTCCGAATAAAGCCATTATTCCGCATGAGCATATTGTTCCGAATCAGCAAAATTATTCCGAATCAAATCTATTCCGAACGAAGTGATTTCTTCATTTATTCCGAGTGAAGCATAATGTTCCGAGTCAAGTAATATATTCCGAATAAACAATTTATTCCGGGTCAGTTGTTATTCCGAATCAGTGTCCTTTTGATTGTTCCGAATGAAGCAATATTCCGAGTGAAGCTAATATATTCCGGATCGACACATTTATTCTGAAACAAGCACATTCCGAATGAAGGAAGTTTGGTTGAACATTCCGAATGAAGCAATTTCAAGATATTCCGGATGAAGGTTTTTGTCTAAGATATTCCGAATAAAGGTTATATTCCGGATCAAGCATTACATTCCGAATCAGCTGTTTTTCTCAGTTGAGGTATTTTAATGTTTTAAGTTTTAAGTTTAATCCAGGCTTTATTATTATTAATTGCTTTTCGCATTTACCTTTTAAGTAGATATAGATCAAAAGATCCCCCTTTTTAGTTACCAAGAACAACAATTCCACTTTGAACCGTGATCGATTCGAGAAGATACCGAGAACGAAACAATGACATATATAATTGGGTACGAGCAACACAAAGAAATGTCTTGCAAAAGCTACATTTTTAATTAACTAAAATAACAGTTATTACTAGACTATTTTCTTCTGCATGTACTCGGATCTGAATCTATTATCATTTGAGCAGAGCTCAATCACACTAAAACCAACCAATCACGATGGTTAGAGGAATTATTCTGGTTAAGGATTTGGACTAGTCTAATCCTATCTCAGACAAAAACCTGCAGCCTAATACCCTGCTTAATGTATACCCTATAACAAAAAAACAGATGCGTACTATATTGTATAACAAAGTAGTCAAATTATGTAGCAAGTACAAGCACAATCACTAATTAAACACTATTGTAATACATTTTCATAGAAGATGAATAGTTCATATATATTTTATGCTTAATAGACGTTTGATACCAACCAATCAATCAGGATGGTCAACTAATCTTTGGAAAGAACCTAGCAGAGACCCAAGGATTGTTCTTTATGGAAAAATTTTTCAAGTTAATGTGGCCCAACTTTGTTACAACTAGTGTAAGAGTTACCATTTCTTACCCAAACCTGTTACCCGACCTATCCATATGAACCTGATATAAATAAATCTGTAGCATACCTTTGTTTTAGGTTCTCTAATATGACGCTTATAAGCTTCCCACTGGTGATCAACAAAGTACTCCGGTGTTGCTACTAAGTCGAGTGCTTCCAAAATCTGGTCATCCGTATATTGTAGCTCGTCATCAAAGTTATTAGCTTCATGTAGTCTTTTAGCAGCTAATGCCAACAAACTTCTTCTGATCCTATGTTTTAAGTTCCTAAACTTCTCGCCTAAATGAGAAAATACGACATCATCCACATCTTTACTTCGAGGGAAGTCAAATCTTTGCTGCAAAAATCAATAAAGACAAAAAGAAACAAGTTATTATAGTCATAACAAAAAAGAATGCTCGACGGAACAAAAAAGAGATCATGAAAGTTATTACCCGTAATTCTATTATAAGCTTGACACCGCAAAGATTTTTGCATACTCTCCAGTCCTTCGCATCGAGGGGGCATAACTGTCCTATGATGACATAACTGTCCTATGATGTCGGGTATAAGGCCCAGACATCTTCATATATCTAACAGGCTACTATTTGTATTGTTCTTGGGCCAGTTTACTTAACCTATTACAAAGATAAATGAATTAGTCTAACATGTTTTTGTGCATAAATAAAACAAAAAGAAATAATGCAGGATGGGCCATTTTAAGTTGAGTTTTAGACTTCAAGTATAGAACAACTTGAGTTGAGGGCAGCAGTTTCTACAGAAAATGTGTAGCAACATTGCTTCTGCCAAGATGCTAATTAGCAGAAAAAATAGTGTTTTTTAGTGTCGTAAAAAGATACACATACATATCAGCTTGACAATCCAGAAAACTATAATCACAGAAAAAATACCTTAACCTCTTCGCACAAATCTGCAAACTCGTTCAACAGAAGAAGACAATGATGTACACTACTCCTACTATCAATAAAAGGTAAAGTCTTGTTCCTTTCTTTACCTGCAACAAACAAATAGAACTGTAAGCTTAAAACACTACTCCTACTAAAATTGGAACGCACATAGAACTTAAAGCTAAAAAAGTATCATGTACACTAGAATTCATAAGTAGACATTATTAGAAGGCACTTGAAAAAAGCTAAACAACATTTTAACATAACAGCAAGACAAATGGAATATTGATCGGTAAAATAGGAAGTCACTTTCTATATTGTTAACAAGTTCTATGAATAGCATTACATAACACATAAGGAAAACAGTAAACATAAATTTGGTGTTATTCAGAATCTTCTATTTCGATGTCCTCCCTATGCCAATTTGGTGCCTCATTAACATCATAAAGAGTTGGAAGATTATAAGGCATGAATTGGGTATAAGACTCATCATTATCTCTAGTTCCTTTGTTCCCCATGTTAAATGTATCTCTCGGCAACGCTATGATTACATGCGACCATCCAGAACCTTTCAAATCATCTATGTAGAAAACTTGTTTCACTCGAGATGAGATTATAAAAGGATCATCTTGCAATTTTTTGCCCGTGTGTATTAAAGGCCTAGAAATGTTTACAAGAGGAAATCCATATTTATCTTTCTTTAGCCCTCTCGAAGGTCGAATGTCGGCCCAATCACAACGGAAAAGAACAACTTTGTATCCACCGAAATATTCTAGCTCGATAATGCCGGAAAGTTTCCCATAGTAACTTCCTCCTTCAACTTCCACCATGACTCCTGAATTTTGTGTCTTTTTGAATTCTTCACGTCTTCTAGTAAGAAATCTATAACCATTCGTGATGATGCCATTATATTGTTTAGCAATAGTTCTAGGGCCACTAGCAAGGGACACAACTTCTTCATCAAACTTAATCCTTTCTAATAATGGAGCCTATAGTTTTTAATACACTTGTTAGTTTATGCTGACCGAAAATGTCAGAACTAATATAATGGCTACAAATTTTGTGACCTGCTCTTGAAGCCACTGCGGAAAAACTTCGACCATCAATTTCTCTTTTATCTTTGGGTTCATGGGTTTATCCTTATAAGCTGCTTGTTGAGCCAAAAAATGACTAAAAAAAAATATACCATAACTTTATATACCTTATTTACCATGTAATGTGTTGATCCTAATACATACGACTATCAGTTATAAACGATCATTTCAAGTGTTTAGCAAGTATTTCTGGGCTTAACTCAGTATGAAGTAGACAAGTACTGAGATGGAATTTCAAAGTTAGTGTAAGTGTGCAACACAAACTGCATGAAAAGCTTCGGGATTAATGAAACAAGATGACCGATAATCAACGAGAAGTAAATACCATCGTACATAATATAAACTTTATTTATGTATTTATTATTTTAGTCTTATAAAAAGAACGATTATATTTATTAATAAAATTTATTTTTGTTCTCCCGCCATGTCCTTTTCATATTCCCGCCCCTTCCTCCAAAAATTTTGATTTCAATCTCCTATATTTATTTTGAATTCCATTTTATTCGTAAATCAGTTGAAAATTGCATCTCAACCACCCTTCTCTTTTTATTTAAAGAGATTAAAAGATCTAGTTCTACCAGTTCTCGTCAATTCATTGCAATAGAAAAAGGTAACAATCCCACCATTGATCGTCGTTTTTTTGCCTATCACTTTCTCTCGTTATTTTCTTTCATCCAGGCATATATAGAATTATTTAATACTCGTGTATACAATGCTACTTTGCTATTTTACTTCTCAGCACACACAACTTGTCATAGAAATTTACCAATCTTTTTTACCATTATATATTTGATCTTACTTTGACATTTAGGAGGTATATGTTTATGCAGTCACAGTGATTCGATCTCGTGATGGACTATTTATGGAACAAATCAGAGTGTTATCGATTATAGTAGTAGTTTAAACAATAAACAGGTGTCTTTGGTTCAGGAATTTATTTTCAAGTTCGTGTTTTTTTATATATTTTCTGATTTGATCCGAGCCTAATTTGACCCGAGCCTATTTTGACCCATTACATCTGATCCGAATTATAGTTTGCCCTTTTTGGCCCATGCCTATTTTGAATTTGTGATCTGTGTCTGTTTTGATTTGTTTCCCGTGGTTGCCCGTTTTATAACCTCTGATAACTTCTACGGTATATTGTTTCGAACTATACACTTTACTGAAACAAGATATAAAATAACATGTTTCTTGGGTTTTTTTTTTCAGGTTAAGCACTTTAGCCGCATCCAAACCAATTGGTAAATATGTCAATAACCACTGATATATGAGGTGGATGTACTTGTATAGGATATTTTGATCAATGCAATTTCTATATACAAGGTTTGTGTTTTTGTACCTTATTCAATATCCCAATCATGACAAGTTTTAGATCGTTAAACTGACATACTTGCTGATAGATAATTTACTTTACTAAGAGATCATGATATCATATTGATATTTATAGTTATAGAACAGTGAACATTAGACAGTATACACTTGAGCCAAAATTATACTTTGTTGAATCATTTGAAATTTTTTTTAGTGATTAATGTCCTTAACAATTGGGATACGTTTGAAAATGTCAAGAAAGCCGGTCACTTTTGCATAAAGTTGATTCTTAAGCACGGTAGATTCGTGTGGTATGTCATCACTCTCACGGTGATGCATTTCAATCTATTACTTATAGTTTTATGGTTGTTTGATCATATTTGTAACTAACTTTATATGTATAACTTTGTAGGGTATGATGAACGTTACTAGTTTGTAAGTAATCGCATGAAGAGAGATCGCATCATGCTTGAGCAAAGTGTACCCAAGGTTGTTTGCTTGATAGATCACTAGTGAATGTACATTGAAATGTAACAGAAGAGTTTATGGACTACATACTCTATTGATGTAAACTCCAAAGTCTCGGAACAGTAGCTACATTTTTTTTTGAAATAGGTAATTAGATATACTACTTTATATACTGGACTAGAATGTAATAATAATCGAATGCATTTTCTATTTATTATTTATATTATTTCGCAATATTTTTATACATTTCTCAACTGTTATAGTGATTAATAAGTGTGTAAACACTTATCCTTACTAAAATCAATGAAAAACAAGACCTAATCATGTGTTTAATATCGTAAAAGTCAGAATTACGCGTGGTTTTGTGTTTTTGTGTGAAATAGGTACAAAAGATCAAAAGGAAAGAAAACACGGGATTTCACGGTCAATTGTTGAAGAAAAGTCAAAGAAAGAGACAAAGTCAAAGTCAAAGAACCAAAAGTGTACCGAAGATCACGAAAATCGGCGAAAACGACATGAGATTGAAAAAAAATCGAGGAAGCCGAAAATCAAGCTCGATTTTGTTCGCGGATTTAAGTTTATGAAGGATTTTGGTCAAGTGGGTCCCATATTAGTTTAACGGGCTTAATTATTGGGCTAATGGAGGAAGTTTATAAATTATTTTGGACAAAGCCCAATTCCTTATAATACTTAAACGGATGGAGTATTCTGGCCCAAGATTAAATCAAAAGCCCATTACCATAACATGTAACGGTGGTATCTACTTTACCAATCCACCCAAGCCCGTTAGGTCTAAATTAACTAAACGGTGATAGTAATATTTATAGTGAAAAAACATTCACTTCTTGGTCAAACATAAACTCACACCACATACACATTTACGTTACACCCAATGTTCCTTTCTCTTTCACCCTCTCCCAAAACAAAACCAGATACCTTTTTTTTACTGTTTACCAAACCCTAATTAATAAACAAAAATTGGGGCTTCTTGATTGTTAGGCGCGTGATATACACGTTTACTTAATTAAATCCCCCTTTTTTTTCTGAGCATGAAGATGGAGGAGAAAACAATGATGTGGCCCTTTTCTATCATGTGATTGGCTTTGACAGCTCAATCCCAAAACTCCACCAATAATAAGAAGCCACATCAGCATCGAAGAAACACACGAAACACACATCGAAGACAGGCTGGCGATCCATGTGATGGAGAATGATTATCCACCGTTTGATCAAGATAAAAGAAAGAGAGAGACGAATCAAGGGCTGAGATGTTCTCCGTGCTCTCCAAGCATCACCTCAACAAGGCTAGGGTTTGCCTATAAATACCCCATCTATTTTTTGTATTTTGCATTCCTTTTCTCTCTTTAAATTTATAATATCAATTTAGTTTTTAGTTTATTGTCATTTTAATTTTCAAAAGTATTGTAATAATTTTATGATTTAATAAAAGATTTATTTTTCAGTTTTAATCTCTCTGAATCTCGTATTGTTTTACTGTTTATTTATTTGCAATATCTAAAGTCTTCAATCGATTATTATAAGTGTTGTTCATTCATATAAGCTCGGTTAATAGCTTGTGTGAATGATAAAGAGTAAGATTAGGGATAATTATTTATTCCACTGAATAAATATAAAAAAAGCTGTTAGGTTCGTTGATGTTTGGTTCGAGAAGGGTTTCTGGTTCGTTGGGTGAGTTGTATCTGGTTCGAGTAATGGCGTATGGTTGTGTTGATTCAGTTCAATAAGTACGCTCAGCGCGATACTTCGTCACAACGGTTTTCTTCAAAAAGGTTCAACTCCTTTTATTTTATTTGTTTATGTTTCTTTAGATTAATCTGTTTATAAATCTGCTTGTTTTATTTTAGTTTTAGTGAATATGTTTTAATAGTTTGTTAGATGTAACTTTGGATAAGTCTGATTTTCTATGCTAAGTTTGGGTTAATCATTTGTGTTATCTGCTTTTTAATCTTGTCTTGGATTTTGCTTTGCTGAGTTTTTTATAGTTTGGTTTATAGATTTGACTGTTATTTGAATGCAGGCCCTTAGTTTAGTTTAAGCTGTTTTGATTGTGTATTCTGTTATAGTCTGCTGAATCTGTGAGGTAGATCTGAGTTATAAATTTGTTATGTTTGATTTTTCAGCCTTTATCTGTCTCATGCTTTACTAATTAGACATATTGCTTTGCTGATTTTGTTGTTATTATTTTGCTAAGCAAAAGCCATCAGGTTCAACTTTCAACTTTCAAAGCTACACCACAAAAGTCATTCATGTGACTTGTTTAATTTAGCTGTCGAAAAAATAAAATCAAAAAAAAAGTTATACTCAAAGGGACTCGAACCCTTGACCTCTAGGATAGCAGCCAAACGCTTTAACTACTTGTTCTAGCTTTCTATTTTGGTTTTAATATAGTCATAATAATTAATATAGGCTCTTAATTTGTTGCTGTCAGTTTTAATTTCATTTTAATACATAGTTTTTCCTTTTATAAATCTACTTAATAGTATTCTAAAAAATAGTTTTTAAATGAATTAGTTTTATTTTAAATAAATTAGTTTTCAGTAATATACATTTTAAATAAGTTTTTAAATAAAAAATAGTTTTAAATAGACTTTTTTTTTAAATTGTTTAATTAAAATTTAAATAGTTTAAAAGTATTTTCTTTTTAAGTAGTATAATAGTAATTTCTTTTTAAATAGTTTAAGTTTTGTTTAAGTTTTAAATAGTTAAGTTTTAGTTAATTTTTAAATTAGTTTATAATTTTTAAATATTTTTTTTAAAAAAAATTTGTTTAATTAGAATTTTTAATAGTGAAAAAGTATTTTTAATTAAATATTTACTTTTTAATTAGATTAATTAGTTTATAGTTTTATTTAAATACTAAACAAAGTTTTATTAACCAAGAACAATTAATCTCTACGTTTAAATTGGATATCAATTCGAGTCGAGTCGAGGAACGATAAATAAAGATAAAAAGAATTGAAAAATTCAGATATTAAATTGGTGCCGCTGCCGCTTCGCTCATTACGATTGACGATTTTTCGTTAGAAGTTTTGGATTTTGGGATCCGTTCAATTTTGAACGTTACTTTTCTTGTTAAAAAAATCAGAAACATAAAAAAATGCAAAACTTAAAAATACAAAAAAAATAAAAATCATCAAAAGCATACTCTTTCCTAAGATTTGCAGCAAAAAAATTAAAAAATCCAAAAGTAATACTTTTCCTAAAGTATTACACCAAGAATATTACGTATTATTGTTATTTTTTTTCTTATTTCGATTTCTTTCGCTTTTATTGGGAATATATATTTTTCTAAAAAAATAAAAAAAAGATTTTTCTTTTACTATATTGTATTACGTAGAACAATCACTTTACCTACTTCCAAATAAGACCTTAGTTGGGATTTCATCACCTAGCTATTGTATTCGAATCCAAAACGAAAAAAAAGCAAAATAGATAAATACTAGTAAAAAGTTTGAACTCGATTTATACAAACTATAAGGTGGGTATAAGGCGACGCGCTATAAAAGGCCGTCTAAGGAAAAAGGTTTTTAAGTGCTTTGTGCCACCTCGTTTCCCCGCTTGCTTGTGCGTATATTGAGAGGGACGACCGATTATTGGTTTGCCAACTCAAGTAGTATTACATATATATTTTTGTAGCTTTTTAATATTGAACCTCGAGAGGGATAATCCCTTTCCTCTCAAAGTCGACTGAGGTCTGCTACCTCATTCCTCGTTTTGAGTTGTATGCGCACTCGCGCGCGTGCACACATACCGAGTGGTGTACCAAATACTTTTAATTCTTCCAAAAAGAACAAGAAGCACAAAAAGACCGTCAATCAAGCCGATCCCGAGAATCGAGCTTTGAACAACACGATGGCAACGGATAATCGACCAATGATTGAGATTCTACAATCTCACGTTGAAGGAAATGATGACGCGATTATGGTTCCGGATATTGGAGCGAATAATTTTGAACTAAAAACGGGTTTTATTCAAATGGTTTCCGCTACACCATTTTTAGGCCGTACTAATGATGACCCACACGCTCATATAAAACGTTTCATACAATTGGCAAACACCGTCAAATACAATGGGGTGCCACAAGAGGCCATTTGTTTACTCCTCTTTCCTTTTTCCCTCGAGGGACAAGCCCGGATTTGGCTTGATAAGGAACCACCCCAAAGTATCACCACATGGGTTGATTTAGAGACCAAGTTCATTAACTACTTTTTCCCACCATCACGGACCACCGCTTTAAGGAATGACATCATTACCTTTGAACAAAAATATGGGGAAACGTTTAGTGAGTCTTGGGACCGTTTTAAGGAGCTTTTACGAAAATGTCCACAACATGGTTTTACAAAAGTGCATCAAACCAATATGATTTACAATGGTTTAACTCTTAATGACCAAGACTCACTTAATAGTGCCGCGGAGGGTAATATTCTTGTGAAATCCATGAACGAGGCTTGGGTAATAATTGAAAACAAGGAAAAAGTTCAAACCAAATGTGTAAGGGCTACTATGGCAAGTGCTAGTACTAGTGAGGCCGACAAGATAATTGACAAGCTTACTTCAATCATGACCGGCCTTGCTTTACATGTTAAGAACAATGTGCAAGTAAATGCCTTAAAAGAGACTTGTGAAACGTGTGAGACTTGTGGTGGACCACATTCGTACTATAATTGTGACAAGGTTTATGACCCATATCAACAAGAAGTGTATGCTTATAACACTAATGAGAGGGTGCATTTTAAACCGAATGTCGATGTGAACAACTAATCTTATAAATCGACTAACTATTTGGCTCCCCGGGTTTTGTAGCTCAACAAAGACCACCCCCACCCGCTCAAAATAGGAACCAAGGTCCTCAACGGGGTAATTTTCAAGGGAATTCAAAAATAAGGGGTTTTAATCAAAATCAAGGGAATTTTCAAGGGCAAAACCAAGGGTTTAATAATCAAAATCAAGGATTTAATAACCAAGGTTTTCAAAATCAAGGTTTTAATCAAGGTTTTCAAAATTCTAATCCAAACCAAGGTTTTCCTAATCAAGGGTTTAACAATCAAGGGTATAATCAAATGAACATGCATAATCCTCAAATGGACTTGGTTCTACAAAAATTAACCGAACATGAGCGAACCATGAAAGCAATGCAAGAATCTAATAGACAAATGCAAGAATCGACCGATAAGAAATTTATGCAAATGCTTCAAACCCTTCATCCACAAGGTGCCCTCCCTTCGAACACTGAGACCAATCCTAGGGCTAATGTGAATGCTATAACCACAAGAAGTGGGAAAACCATTGAGGGACCTTCCATCTCTTCGCCCATAAAGGAGAGACAAGGCCCGAAGGTCATCATGAGTAATCCTACTCCCCCTTTGGTGATCACTCCCTCACCCACTTATTGTGACATTCCTCCATTAAGTGACCCTATCCCTTCAATTCCCACATCAATTCCTTCACCTTCCATCCCCACCCCACCACCAAAGGATGTGACTGAACAATCCACTCCAAAGCCTTCATCTCAACACAAGGAAAAACTTCTCGACATAGCTCAAACCCAACTTAATGAGAATTGCTCCGTGGTTCTCTTAAGAAAATTACCGGTTAAGCTCAGCGATCCCGGTCGATTCCTTATTCCTTGCAATTTGTGTTGAAAATTGTATGGCTTTGGCGGACTTAGGAGCGAGTATCAATCTTATGCCATTGTCCGTATGGAAGCAATTATCTCTACCCGAGCTAGTCCCCACTCGTATGACTTTGGAATTAGCTAACCGTACAGTTTCTTATCCGGTGGGGATAGCCGAGGATGTTTTCGTTTGAGTCGACAAATTCACTTTTCCCGTCGATTTCGTTGTAGTCGACTATGAGATGGATCCCCGTGTTCCATTAATTATGGGAAGATCCTTCTTAAGGACCGGGCGTACATTGATTGATGTAGCCGCGGGTGAACTAATTATGAGGGTAGGGGATGACAAAATTGTCTTTAACATGGGTAAACTTTCCAAACTTCCCAATGAGCCCGAATCCGTGAATTTCATCGATGTGCTCGACGAAGCTTGTGAAGAACATTTTATCGAGGCTTGTAAGAGCGGGATTTCTCATTTACCTCATGTTGAGACCGTAGCTTCTATTGCTCCTTCGTTAAATCCATTTGGAGAAAGTGATTTTCTCTTACAAGAATTTGAAGCAAGTTTAGGGGACGTGGATCTTAAATATGACGATTCTCCCACCGATTGGGAAGAAGATATTCGTACCATTGAGAGACTTCTCAATGAGGACCATATTTCTCCACCTACTCCTAAGGAATTTACAAACGATGATCCAAATTTGACTAAGCCTTCCATCGACAATCCACCGGATTTAGAGCTTAAGGATTTACCGTCTCATTTAGAATACGTTTTCTTAGAAGAGGATGATAAGTTACCCGTCATAATTGCTAAGGACTTAAAAGAGAATGAAAAATCTCGACTTATCGATGTGCTTAAGAATCATAAGAAAGCAATTGCTTGGAAAATCTCCGACATCCGCGGAATTGATCCTAACTTTTGCACTCATAAAATTCTCATGGAAGATGACTTTAAACCCGCAATCCAAAGTCAACGAAGGGTAAATCCAAAAATCCATAAAGTCATTAAGAAAGAAGTTATCAAACTTGTAGATGCCAGCATGATTTACCCTATTTCGGATTTGCCATGGGTTAGTCCCGTCCATTGTGTGCCTAAGAAAGGCGGAATAACCGTTGTTCCCAATGAAAACAACGAGTTAATTCCTACTCGACTCGTAACGGGTTGGCGAGTTTGCATAGACTATCGTAAGCTCAATAATGCCACTCATAAGGATGATTTTCCTCTCCCTTTCATGGATCAAATGCTCGAGCGTTTAGCGGGTAATGACTACTATTGCTTCTTAGATGGTTTTTCAGGATATTTTCAAATCCCTATCGATCCAAATGACCAAGAGAAAACCACATTCACTTGTCCTTATGGAACATTTGCTTACAAAAGAATGCCTTTCGGCTTATGCAATTCTCCCGGGACTTTCCAAAGGTGTATGATTGCAATATTTCATGACATGGTTGAAGAAACTATGGAAGTTTTTATGGACGATTTCTCGGTCTATGGCGATTCTTTCTCTTCTTGCCTTGCCAATTTAGAACGTATGCTTAAACGGTGTGAAGACACTCGTCTCGTTCTTAATTGTGAAAAATGCCATTTCATGGTAAAAGAAGGCATCGTCCTCGGTCAAAAAATTTCTAAAGCCGGTATCAAAGTCGACCGTGCTAAAGTTGACGTCATTGCTAAGTTGCCTCCACCTACCACCGTCAAAGGAGTTAGAAGTTTTCTAGGTCATGCGGGATTTTATCGACGTTTCATCCAAGATTTCTCTAAAATAGCTCATCCAATGACTCATCTCTTAGAGAAAGATGCACCTTTCATCTTTTCTCAAGATTGTCTCGACTCTTTCGAACTTCTTAAAGGTAAATTAACTAAGGCACCGGTCTTAGTCTCTCCAAATTGGGAGTTACCTTTCGAGCTCATGTGTGATGCTAGTGATTTCGCGGTAGGAGCGGTTTTAGGTCAACGGGTTAACAAACACTTCCAACGAATCCATTATGCTAGTAAGACAATGACGGGGGCTCAATTGCATTATACCACTACCGAAAAAGAGCTTTTAGCTGTAGTGTATGCTTTTGCTAAATTCCGCCCCTATCTTGTGCTTTCCACCACCATCGTTTACACCGACCATTCCACCTTGAAATACTTGTTGACCAAGCAAGATGCTAAACCGAGACTCCTTCGTTGGGTTTTGCTCCTACAAGAATTTAAAATTGAAATTCGTGATAAAAAGGGAGCGGAAAACCTAGCCGCGGATCATCTTAGTAGACTTGAGGATCCTTATCAAGGGGAACTTCCAAATCAAGAGATCAATGAATCTTTTCCCCTTGAGACCTTAATGTCTATTAATTCCAATCTTGATTATACCCCATGGTTTGCGGACATTGCAAACAATTTGGCGGGTGGTGTTCTTATCGAAGGGTTATCGTCCTAACAAAAGAAAAAATTATTTAACGATGTTAAGCACTATTATTGGGACGACCCTTATCTTTTCAAGCAATGTGCGGAATTAATCATTCGTAGATGTGTTGATGGGCCGGCGGCTTTACAAATCCTTAAAGCTTGCCACAAAGGATCCACCGGTAGTCACTTTGGTCCTAACTACACCGCTAAGAAAGTTTTCGACTCCGGATTCTATTGGCCCACCATCTATCATGACGCTAATGAGATGGTTAAGCATTGTGATGCTTGCCAACAACAAGGCAAGATCACACATAAAGACGAGATGCCTCAAAATTTCATTCAAGAGTGTGAAATCTTTGACGTATGGGGCATCGACTTTATGGGGCCATTTACATCATCCAAAGGGAACAAATACATCCTCGTAGCCGTTGACTACGTTTCCAAATGAGTAGAAGCAAAGGCTTTACCTACTAACGATGCGAGGGTTTTTGTGAACTTTTTGAAGCAACTATTTGCTAGATTCGGCGTTCCTCGTGCTATCATTAGTGATCGCGATACTCATTTTTGCGATGATCAATTCGCACGAGTAAAGGCGAAGTATGGTGTCAATCACCGACTTTCCACCGCGTATCATCCCTTCTTGGTCCGATAAACTAGATGATGTCTTGTGGGCTTTCCGTACCGCTTATAAAACACCTATAGGTTGTACTCCGTGTCGCCTCATGTACGGAAAGGCGTGCCACCTCCCCATTGAGTTGGAACATAAGGCTTATTGGGCTTTGAAATGGGCTAATTTTGATATCAATAAGGCCGGTGATCATAGGAAAATCCAACTCAATGAACTCAATGAACTTAGGAATGAGGCTTATGAAAATTCTTTGATATATAAAGAGAAAACTAAGCTCATTCATGATTCTAAGATTAAGAACCGAGAGTTCAAAATTGGTGATCAAGTTTTACTCTTTAACTCTCAGATGAAAATCTTTTCGAGAAAATTTAAATCGCGTTGGTCCGGTCCATTCACCATTGCACAAATTTTCCCATATGGTACTATTGAGCTAGCTCAACCAAATGGACCCAATTTCAAAGTGAATGGCCAACGGGTTAAGTTGTACTTTAGAGAGGACATCTCTCATGAGATGATTCCATTCCTCTCCACGTTTCCCTTGAATTAAATTCGGGAAATCGAGTCGAGCTAGAGACTCGTGAAGAAAAAATCAAGCATCGTTTAACTAGGTTAGATTTTTACCTTTTCCACCCTTTCCACCCTTTTCACCTTCACCCATTTCCACCAATAAGTGTAGGGGGAGCCAAGTAGGTTGTTTGTGTTGTGATGTTGTGTAGGTATTTGTGCTATCAAGATCCACTTTTGGTGCCTTTTGAGAAAAACCGTGATCCCGTGTTCCCGTGTACCCGGTTTCTTCGATTCCTTTTTGCTATTGTGATTCAATTTTGTATATAAATAAGATGAATAAATGTAATCACTTTAGTTGTCTCTTCCTTAGCTCGATTTAAACAACAGACTCAATGTCCTAAGTGTAGGGGAGTTTATACTCCCACATGCTTAAACATTGAGGGCAATGTTTATATTAAGTGTAGGGGGACTTCTATCGAATTTTAGTGGAATTTTCCATTAATTTGACCTCACGTAACCGGGAAATTAAAAATTTTCAACGTTTTTCAAATTTTTGATCTATTTTGGCCTAGTAGTATTTCCATTTATTTTCTTTTATTTTCTTTCCTTTTTTCATCGCATCGTATGAATAAATTCCCTTTCAAGAATAAAGTCAAAAAATAAATAAATAAATAAAATGGTTTTAATTTTTCAAAGTCATGAATCTTTTGACTCAACCCGAGTTTACTTACCCAAGTTTACTCTAGCTAGTATCCTTAACATGTTTAAGTCAAGTTTTTCTAGGCTTTTATATAGGGAACTTTAAAACGCGAAAGTCTTAACTCTTACGGGTTAAGAACAAGAACTTTTCGCAAGTTCCTATAATTGATCCTAGAAAGTCGTTTATCAAGGGAACTTTAAAATGCGAAATCTAAACTTGAAAAAGTCTAAGAAGACGCAAGATCCTATAGATGACTTGAAAACCCAAAATTTTGATTTAATTGGCTAAGCATCCACGAGTCTCATTCCTTGAGATTTTAAATTGTGGAGAACGAGAGATGATAGAGTCAATTATAAGTTTGGTATTCTTTCATGAAATTTGATTATAAGCTTTTTCTCCCATCGCTTGTTAATAAATATATTTGCAATAAATAAGGTCGTACGATTTGAAAAGTTACTTAGCTTCTAGCACAAGATCGTTTAAAAGTTTCTCGGTATTAATTAGAGTTCATAGCCAAGGCATAACTTATTGAAGCGGGATGCGAAGATTGGCGAATCCGAAAAGGCCCTAACAAGGCATGAGGGCTACATTTTGTTGCTAAAGATCATGGAGAAGTCTATCCAAAAAGACCCTAGCAAGGTATGAGGATAAATAGATCCAAGTCCTAAAAGGAGGCGGATCGTTGTATATCAAAATCCAAAATAAAGATTGGAGAAAAATGAAGAAGTCGTGGTCCAAGTATGAAGAATCTCTCAAAAAATTCAAGTGAAGAAATTCCTATTATGGAGAGAAGACCATAATTTTAAGAACGTCTCTCAAGATTCGAAGTATGAAGTAGCTGCCAAATATCGGTCCGAGAAAGGTCTCAAATCGTGAAGCGAGTTATGCCAAGATATGAACTTTAAGAGGTCCCGAGAAGCAGTTTTAAAAGATTTTGTCCTTTAGCTAACTATTGATTAAATCGTCCCACTTTATTTTCAGCCTAAATAAACTATCGAAATAAGTCAAACAATGCATCCTCGTGATCATTTAAGACAATCATAAAATATAAGAGATACGCCAGGAATAAGGGAGTCTAAGTGAATAATTGGGCCACATGAGTTTGTGTTAGTTTGCTAACTTATAATAACAATGATCTCGTTTATAAGCTTGGTATGTGGAACGTGAAACTTGAGGGTGATAAATATTCATGACAACCAAAACCCCAATGTAAGTCTTAGATTTCTTTACTTATTCCTCCTTTAAATTTTTTGCAAATTTCTATCTTTTTAGTGTCTAGTATTTAATAAAGGCCAAGATGGGTTAATTATGAGGAAAATGTAACTTTATGCTTTAAAATTATGTATTGCATGGGGTCATTGCAATGGTCAAGTGTAGGGGATTTAATAAGTGCGTAAACACTTATCCTTTTACCACTAAAATCAATGAAAAATAAGACCTAATCATGTGTTTAATATCGTAAAAGTCGGAATTACGCGTGGTTTTGTGTTTTTGTGTGAAATAGGTACAAAAGATCAAAAGGAAAGAAAACACGGGATTTCACGGTCAATTGTTGAAGAAAAGTCAAAGAAAGAGACAAAGTCAAAGAACCAAAAGTGTACCGAAGATCACGAAAACCGGCGAAAACGACATGAGATTGAAGAAAAATCAAAGAAACCGAAAATCAAGCTCGATTTTGTTCGCGGATTTAAGTTTATGAAGGATTTTGGTCAAGTGGGTCCTACGTTAGTTTAACGGGCTTAATTATTGGACTAATGGAGGAAGTTTATAATTTATTTTGGACAAAGCCCAATTCCTTATAACACTTAAACGGATAGAGTATTTTGGCCCAAGATTAAATCAAAAGCCCATTACCATTAACATGTAACGGTGGTATCTACTTTAATAATCCACCCAAGCCAATTAGGTCTAAAATAACTAACCGGTGATAGTAATATTTATAGTGAAAAAATATTCACTTCTTGGTCAAACATAAACTCACACAACACACACATTTTCGTTACACCCAATGTTCCTTTCTCTTTCACCCTCACCCAAAATAAAACCAGATACCTTTTTTTTACTATTTACCAAACCCTAATTAATAAACAAAAATTGGGGTTTCTTGATTGTTAGGCGCGTGATATACACGTTTACTTAAATAAATCCCCCTTTTTCTGAGCATGAAGATGGAGGAGAAAACAATGACGTGGCCCTTTTTTATCATGTGATTGGCTTTGACAGCTCAATCCCACAACTCCTCCAATAATAAGAAGCCACATCAACATCGAAGAAACACAAGAAACATACATCGAAGACAGGCTGGCGATCCATGTAATGGAGAATGATTATCCAGCGTTTGATCAAGACAAAAGAAAGAGAGGGACGAATCAAGGGCTGAGATGTACTCCGTGCTCTCCAAGCATCACCTCAACAAGGCTAGGGTTTGCCAATAAATACCCCATCTATTTTTGTATTTTGCATTCCTTTTCTCTCTTTAATTTTATAATATCAATTTAGTTTTTAGTTTATTGTAATTTTAATTTTCAAAAGTATTGTAATAATTTTATGATTTAATAAAAAATTTATTTTTCAGTTTTAATCTCTCTGAATCTCGTGTTGTTTTACTGTTTATTTATTTGCAATATCTAAAGTCTTCAATCGATTATTATAAGTGTTGTTCATTCATATTAGCTAGGTTAATAGCTTGTGTGAATGATAAAGAGTAAGATTAGGGATAATTATTTATTCCACTGAATAAATATAAAAAAAAGCTGTTAGGTTTGTTGATGTTTGGTTCGAGAAGGGTTTCTGGTTCGTTTGGTGAGTTGTATCTGGTTCGAGTAATGGCGTATGGTTGTGTTGATTCGGTTCAATAAGTACGCTCAGCGCGATACTTCGTCCCAACGGTTTTCTTCAAAAAGGTTCAACTCCTTTTATTTTATTTGTTTATGTTTCTTTAGATTAATATGTTTATGAATCTGCTTGTTTTATTTTAGTTTTAATGAATCTGTTTTAATAGTTTGTTAGATGTAAGTTTGGATAAGTCTGATTTTCTATGCTAAGTTTGGGTTAATCATTTGTGTTATCTGCTTTACATGTTTTAATCTTGTCTTAGAAAAAAAGTGTGTATAATTGTCAATTTTTTTGTAGTGACATGAAGGATATAATAATATAGTTATGAGTGAAATAGTCCCTACATTAAAACTCCCCCAACCATGAATAGTATTTTAAGGAAAACAAAAAATGAGTATATTCGATAACATAAGAAATCCATTATTATACGGAGTATATAAAGTCATGGTTCTGAAATCTAATTCCATCTCTACACATGTGGACATATGTCATCTTTTATATAAGTACTAAAGTACGCGTATTGGGTTCGAAAAAAGACTATTAATTAATTTACTGTGCATGTAGTTTCCGAATTTTGCCTCATGTAAATCCTACTCGTTTGAGAGCTCGTTGCCTAAATGAACAAAAGGTTACGAATTGTAAATGTATTTACGCAACAAAAAATGATTTGTATGCCTAAATATAAACCTACTAATATGATTGGTTGAATTCAAATTTTGATTGGTTATTATTAGGAAAGAGAATAAGTGGTTGACACTTGGCAAAATGTGTATGGTGTAGGTCTATTTGTAGGTCTACTATGTAGGCCTAAGTATCATAACTCCATTGGTTATTTTTTTAATTATGTGCCTAAATCACTCATTGGTTATTTTTTATGTGGTAAAAGACCAAACGCCTTCTTAAAGTTAGTTATGACAAGTAGTAGTTTTGAAATAGGCTACATAATTTGAGCAAGTTCCATTATATATCTGCACAAAACAAATGTCTGCATCATCCAATAAATCCCTCTTAAACTCAAGTAAGATGCTTGGATCGCAAATAGGACCAGAAAGGAACCATACGCAAAAGAAATATTCTCTTAATCAGGGTAAACTGTTTCAGGGTCAAGCCTAATTTCTATATCAAGTTGAACTTGGTCTGAAGCTAAATTCATACCACGTTAACAACCGCATATTCGGCACATTCAACCATACAACATTAACGAACACAAACATCTGATAGATATCATAAGATTGTAAAATTCAAATGGCTAAAGGCATGAGCATAAATGGACACAAACATTAGGAAGCATAAAAAGTGGTATCACAAACCATAATATTCAAACATGATCAAACAATTATACTCAGACAGCGACACTTACAAATTACAAAAAAGCTAAGATACAGTATAGAACCTTAGCGGATGGCCATGGCTTTGACTCCCAATATACTTACAAATGTTTATCAGTGTTGATTGCTTTTAACCTGCATAATCAAGAAATGAAATTATCAGTTTTATGAATTGATTGAGTTTAATCAAAATCAAATATGTTATAAACTGAATCGAAACAAAAAAACAACACATAAAAAATAAGCGATTTGCAAATAAAAACAGAATATTAATAGGGATTTAGAGGGTGTTTGGGATCACGTTTTGAAGCAGATATCTGCTTATCCCAGTTTGAAAACGGAAAAATTTTAAAAATAGTGTTTGGATATTTGAAGTAAAAAAGTGATTATCTCCGTTTTGGAAGGGGAAAATAACGTTTTGGAAAAGTGAGAGGTGGGTACCAGTTGCAAAACGTATTTCTATTTGTGGGGTCAATTTATCAAAACAACTCACTAATTACTATTATGCCCCTTTCATTTGATTATTACATGGCATGACTTTTTTATGAGATACCCATTTTTGTCATATTACATGTTTAATTTTAGAATAATTTGTTTTGTCAAACAAAAATATAATATGATCACACACAAACACTATGTTACAAAATCACATTTTATAACCGCTGATTATTTGATTATTCGTTTTCAAAACAAATAATCTATTTTTAATAAGTAACCCCAAACACCCCTTAAAAGAAAGCAGATAGAGAAATATTGAGAAGAAAATGAAAGAAACCAATTAATGATGTTTGAATGTTATAAAACTAATTATTGACTTTACATAATTAAGAAAGAATAATATTAATGTGACAAAAATACTCAAACGCTTTTTTGCACAAAATCTTTTAATGTTACAAAAGTATGCGCAATTAGAAAAATATTAACAAAAATAACGTTTGTTAACAAAAATAAATCATCTCACATAAACTTTTCAAAATTCAAAAAATTCATTAAAATTGTTTATTTGTAATGAGTTTTCAAAAATAAACTAATTTTATTCTCGAAATTTAAATAACTTTTTAAATAACTTTCATTCGTCTTTTATATAATAAATGTTTAAATTACTTATTTATTAACAAATTAATTTAACCTTTTTACATTTAAAATATAGATTGTTAGTCTTTTATATAATAAATATTTAAATTATTTATTTATTAACAAACTAATTTAATATTGTCATTGTCATCCCATTGCCAAATTGCCCATTAAACTGCATTAATCCAAACACCCTATCCGAGGTTACAAATTAAAAAGAAAATACTCTTGCAATTCTTTTATACTACTTTGAGAAGATTATAAAAAAGAAGATCGCAAAAAATTTACATGTCTCAAAAGTTATAATATACAAACCTTCAATAAGTTTCCCATTCCTTATAGTTTGTGCATGTCAATGTGTGGCCTGCAATTAGAATCATTTCCAAAAATTAAAAACTAACAAACCAAGAAAATTAATACAAAAGATCAAAATGATAATGGTTACTGTGAATGTTTCGTTAGATTAATAATTTAAAACAATTGATTAATTGGGTTTATACATACCATGGAATATAAATGAACTTGGCTTTTGTTTCTTTGAAATTTCCCGCATAGTGTTGCAGCTAAAGCAAAGAAAAAAGTGTCACTTAATCATCAAACAATAACGTTCATGTTTAGTAGCAATTTCAAAACTCTCTTACCGCGTGATTTCCAAAATAAAGGTGCCACGTAATATAATACTAAAAATAAAAAAGTTCAAATGCAAAAAACATAAATTAGGCAGAAGAATGAAGAATGCTTGCAAGTGAATATCAATTCATACAAATGAATTGGCCCTCAATCATTAAAGCAGCTTCTCCAACTTTTTCTATTAGGATTTTACATCACAAAAACATGAATCAACAACAATATAAACCAAATGAATTCAAAACGATTAAGACTTACCAAAATTATTAGGTGGAAGTCAAGATCATCCATGGAGATTTTGAAACTGGTTGAATCAATTTTGTGAATTTTTGAATCACGATTTAGATTTGGCATTGTTTCAGGTGGTTAAGGTTGATTTAAACGGCTGAATCAAAAATATCGACACAAATTTTGAATGATTTATTGGATGGTTAATGACATTAAATTTTGATTGATAACTGAGCAAGAAGCGTGTAAAAAAAGTTTTGAATCTGAATTTTAGAGATAAGCGAATGGTATTAACAGTGGCGGATGCAGGAAATTCTACTGTGGAGGGTAATTTTTTTTTATATAATAGCAAGACGAGAAACTTAAAATTCGAATAAAAAATCGAATATTTTAACTTAAAAATGGGAGATTTTTTGGTTTTAGAATGTTAAATATTGGATTTTAATATGTAAATGGGGGGCAATTTGAATTTCGAGTGGGGGGCACTTTAAAAAAACGCTCAAAATTAACGAAAAATACACTATAATTTCGCATTTTTGGTCTAGCTATGGGGGCGCCGCCACCCCGTACCTAAAGGGTGTGTCCGCCCCTGGGTATTAATGGTTAACGAAAACATGGTAACGTTTTTACTCTGATTTTAATGAGACGCGACATCACAGTAAAAATAGTGGTTTATTATGGAAATATTTTTATGACAATTTTGTTACTCCAATAAAGTTTAGTTATAACTTTACAAAAATAACAAAAAATTAAGACGCGTGCTTATGTTTTTTTAAAAAAGTTTATACTGGGTTTGTAGTAGTAGAATTATTTATGGAATTGTTTTATTATGTATTTAATCTTCTTGCTTAAATTTTTTTTACATAAGGGTTAATTTTGAAATTGTTTTAATGTTTCAAGTTTTAGTTAATTATATAATACTTTCTCTAATTATATAGTTTGTATTTTAATTTAAATCAATATATTAATTTAGTTTAATATATCTTATGACTTTTCATAATTATCAAAATTGAAAATTAAGTTTAGTTCAAAAATGCATATTTGATGTATATGTAATATTATTTTCAATGTAGTTAAAAATTTTTTTCGGCTGGTACTGTTTTTACAATAACTTTAATTAACTTATTTATGTAACATTTAAATATTTAAAATTATAAAACGTTAGTTTTTTAATCTATTATTAAAATAGCCATGTTTTGTAAAAAGAGTAATAATATTTATAAAAAAACTTGGTTTAATTTTTTTTACTATCCGTCATTAACTCTTTTAATTTATAAATAATATATTTATACTTTCTGTTTACAAATTGATTTTTTATTCTTGATTAAAATGTTTCTAACAAAGTTTCATTGATGCATGGTTGTGCTAAAATTCTTAATTATATATGGCAACTAATTAAAAATTCTCAATTATATATGGCAACTAATTCTGTATGAAAATAGCTTTCAGGAAAAACGTTTGATTTATTTTAAGGGTTTTGCTAACCAATGCCCACTGGGCAGAGGTTAATGAGCAATAAATTAACACAAAATTTTCAAGTATACATTTAAATGCATTAAATAAACTCATAAATTGCTATATATAAACATCATTTTCACTAGAATTAATGTGTATTTAATACATTTTAATGTATATTTAGAAAATTTGTATTCATTTATTACCCCTAACCTCTGCCCAGTGGGCACTGGTTAGCAAAACCCTTATTTTAAAACATTGATGCAAAAATGGAATTTAATTAAGGAAACGTTTTTATGAAAATTTTAATATTAAAGCTTAAAATGGTTGTACAATTGAGTTAATTGTAGAAATGTTTTTAATATTGCAAGCTTAAAGAGCTTGTAAATTATTTTGGTTTATTAGTTAATATAGAATAAAATATAAAATATAGATATAGATATAGAATACACTCCTCTCTTAAATAACTCTTCTTCAATCTTCTTCTATTGGCTCCCTTTAAAATCATATAAATATTTAGTTTCAATACTCGAATCGGTTGGTTTTTAGTGTTTCAATTCAATATATTTGATTTTGATTTGATTAATTAAAATTCAAAAATGTTCTAATTTTCTTTGGTGATTTTGCAAGTTCAAAGCAATCTCCATCTAAACATTGATAAATACATTGTGAGTTAAAGCCATGACCACCTGGTAAGATTTTTCTCTATAATTTATTGATTATATTTGTATTATCTTGGTTTATATTATTTATACAAACTATATCCTCAACAGTTAAAAAAAATTCTTATGTTGGTCAATTGTTTTTGATATTTTGTAGACACAATATGTTTGGGAGAGATTTTTGCCATTAATAATATCCTACCAGAATTCAGATCCTGCCAATTCTTCCGGGGTGCTCTCAGTATCTTTGATTCATGCATTAACATCATCTTTTAACATTTCGAACGATGCATGTGGTTATTTTGCTGGACAAACTTCAAAACTGGTAATTACCGAGATTTTGACTATACTATTATGGGCATCGATCTAAAACCCATACTAAGATTTTAACTATACTATTATGATGTTATGTAACAAAATTTCATGTTGATATGTAGATTGCCATGTAAAGAAATTATTTAAAGATATGTGGTTCCCACAAGTGTGTACTAAACGTGGAGGAAAATTGTGGGTATACATTTGTGAAATATTTAGGTTAATATTAAGAATATCGATGTTTATGAAATTGTATATTGCTACTTTTTGAAATTGATAGATGATATATTTTTATCATTGTCTGTAAAACCCGCATATAAATACTATAAACAGTACACTACGTAAACATACGAACCAATTAAAACTTTCTATTTATGTCATGTACACGTGTCACGAACATTAAATTCAAAAACTACGTACGTGTTAGTGCACGATAATTATTAAGTACGTGATAATACACGATAATTATTAAGTATGATAATTATAATCACGAACATATGATTACGAACATTTATGAACATGATAATTATTACGTATAATAATTATAACACGACTATTAGAACAAGATATATGTACGTAGTATATATAACACGAACATTAAACACGATCTAGAACGAATTATAAACACGAACATAAACGAATATTATTTTGACATAAAAATTGTATTGTTTTAGCCTTGTGGGCCATGTTAGCCACGGACAAGGAGCAAGGAGGGGGCCCAACCCATTTTTAATTTTGACTAAAGGAAAGTAAAAATGTGACATCCGTCAAATTTGCATCTTAAATTATTCATATAGTAGGAGTACTTTATTTGTTTACCGACGAGTTGTCGACGTGAATGTGTTATTTATTTTGCTTTGCGGACAAAGCCCTTTTTAGGGAGAGCATATGTAACATCTCGAGTTTTTCGCGTCTATTAAGTTTGAATGCAATACACGAAATTGGTAGACGTATTATGTTTGCCGTATGTTTATTTGAAGCACTTACTAAATCCCGTGAAGTCTCGCATAATTGTCTTTGTTTTGGATCGTGTGTCGAGCTGTTATAGAGTCGTGTTTATTCAGTTTTCGCGTCTAAACTTAAATACCCGTCGAACCCGAGCCGAGTAGCATACTTGGTGCATCATGTACAAACCTTCAAGTTATAAACTTTATTCACCTTTATTTCAAAAACTTGCTTCACAAGTGTGTATTTTCAGTTACAACATAAACCCTATAATTTATTCATCCACTAAGCACTACAAGACAGCACAAATGCCAAGTTTACCCAAATTGGGTATATCACAAGCTTACCAAATTCAGCTTGAGTCTAACCCTAGACTAATAATACATGATTAAATACAATCCAAAGTTTACCCAATGTCCAAACATAACACACAAAGTTTTCACAGTCCAATATTACAATTACAAATTCTGGACAAGTTTTTTTAAATACAAATTCCTGGGTAAAGTGAAGAAAGAGTCAAGCCGATCCATCTCATCCACACCTGCAAACCGAAAGAGTCAAGCCGATCCATCTCATCCACACCTGCAAACCGAAACTTAAGCATCCCTTTGTGAGTCTTTTAAATCATCTCTTATTTTCTGAATAAAATCTTAGTTGTGCTCGTCTTTGACAAACCTGCGAAAAATCAAACGAATGTGTTAGTCTTTGTCACGGTCTTATTTTAATTAAAAACTGAAAAGATTAAACCATAGTATTATTACTTGAGCATGACCATGACCCATATTTTTCTATCAACCAAACCGAGACCCCAACCGAGACCCAAACCGAGACCAAACCGAGAACCAAACCAAAACAATCAATGTTCTTGTCTTTCTGCCGAAACCATCATCATTCAAGGTTACCATAATCCAAATGTCTTAACCATTTTTATTTTACAGAAACATCATAAAAACCCCCAATTATGTCGCGGGTATAAACCCCCTTTTCAAATCGAAACCCTAAAAACTGAAAACCTTTTTAAACACGAAATTAATACTTTCTATATTCCAAAAACGCCACTTAATCATGATTAATCAACCGAATGTAAAAACCCCCAATTTTATATAAACCCTAATTTGATTTTTATTAATTAAAACTCTAGTTAAACCTAATCCAAACACGAATCTAATAATTAATTGGACTGGAAACAAGATATGCAAAAACCCCCAATTTGACCGAAACCCTAATTTTTATAAAACCGATTATATGTTGAAATTAACATGATTTTATACAAGAAAACATTAATTAATTGTATTTAAACCCGAGATTTAGAGAAACCCCCAAATATTTCGAAACCCTAATTAATTTTTTTCAAATCCGAGAGCCATGTGGTTCTCAGCAAGCTTATACAAGTGATTTAAACCCAAAACCTTTTATAAACGAAAAGCATTTAAACAATTTTATTAAAAGGAAAGAGGATAAACAACTTATCTTTGTTTTGGAGACGAATCACCTTAACCATGAGGAAGAACACCATCAAGAACCCAATCGGTTTGATGTGGGGATGAAACCCCACATCTCACGCGATTTATTCATCACAAACCATCCCCAAATGATTGCTATACCAAACTGAAAACATGATTAGCCATGGAGGGGAGATGATCCGATCCAGATTAGAAAAAGAGAGAGAGTGGGGCCGTGGGTGTATTTCGAGAGAAGAGAGAGAGAGAGTAAACTCTCTGTTTTTGAGTTATGTGTGTGAAACACACGTATTTACCCTTCCGTTCCTTGTTTATATCGCCAATGGGCCGGGCCGGGTCATATAACCCTTGGGCCGGATTGTGGGTGGGGATAATGGGCTCATTTTGGGCCAGTGTTATGTTTTGAGTTTATTTAAAGCCCAAAAACGAATTTGGTAACTTAAGGGTATAATTTAACCCGTAAACCTCGACCGTTTAATAACCGACTTTTATGTGTCGTATTTTCCGAAACGAAAGGTATTGTCAAGCACAACTAGGGTGTCGTGTCTTTTTATTAGTATAACTTTTCATATCGTAACCCGATCCTTATAATCAAATAGGCCGCGGCTAGCGTAACCGTACACTCGAGCTACTTTTACCTTCGTCCTTTTTGCTGAATTACGAGGTGAGTTTATAGCCCCATGCTTAACTATTTTTACTGCTTTTTGGGGTGAGACATTGCTTGATTTTAACGTATGAACACAAGTGCATTTACTGATTTATATATTAGTCTAAGTCCCACTAAAAACCCAGTTGCTTTGGCCCGTGAATCGTGAACCGTTAATTACTTTGTGTAAGCGCGAATGTTATGGATAGATCTATCGGGATTGACGTCCCTGTCTGTCTTGTCCAACAAGGGGACAAGCGGGCACAGTTTCATTTGAGTCTGAGATAGGATGTCGTGGGTTTAGGCATCTAGTTGGGCTACATTTATATGATTATACTGCCGGTGTTGTTAACGGTTCGGTGTCACGAGCTTAGACTGTAATAAATACTTTTGGGATGACTCTGTATTTGTTATATTGTCATCACTTTTGGGAAAATCTTGTGGTTCATTAAACATTTCAAATTAACTAAACCTATGAACTCACCAACTTTATATTGACACTTTAGCAATGTTTTTCTCAGGTATTAAGAAGGAAGATGCTAAGTGAGGTCTCATGCATTGCCGTCATTTCTTTGAAACCAAGATCATTTGTACTATTTGAGAAAACTATGTTTTGTAACTGTATCCAGTTTTATGCTTCCGCACTTGGTTAAAACTATTTATTTTACTAATTACAAGTGATCTATTTTCCGAACGTCTCATTTAGAGGTCGTTCTTTGTGACTGTGTGTGTATGATAATCATGACGTCACCACTCCCTTGTCGCCATTATACTCTGATATTTTAGGAGTGTGACAGATTGGTATCAGAGCCATGGTTATAGAGAACTAGGTTGCATTTAGTAACTCTAGACTATAACTGCTATATGTTTAATCGATTATCATACGGATTGTAAGTATTAAGTATATGTAGATACATGAATATAGATAAGTAATAAATGGGATACATGTGATTTAACAATTACGAGGTATATTTACATGGGTTACATGTGCAACAACAAAATCTGAATTATGTGATATGGGATACATGTGGATTCAACAATGATTGCTATGTTATGTTAATGTCCTTTTTACGGACTAATTTTATAAGATATTTACACACATTTATTTTGTTTATGATTACAGCGATGTCTTCTTCTGATGATTCCACGTCTACAGGAGCGTACTACAACCGTAGTTCACAGTCGACTATCAGTTCATCAGTAGGACTACCTAGAGGATCACCATCAGGATATCCGTGGTACCGGATGGTTTCAGATGATGATACAGAGAGAGAGACTGAGGAGGTTCGTCGTTCACCGATCCGTATCCCTGATGCACCAGCTGACGACGTACTCAGCCTAGAAGGCGGAGGAGAGGATGACTTAGACGCTGATGTGGTGCAGTCACCAGGTCAGACATCAGTTACTAGGGATGAGACGGTAGAGGAGACAGAGGATGATGAGATGGAGTTCACAGATGGGGAAGGAGAGCCTATGGAGGTCACTGACACTGAGGACCCTCCTACTGCATATGCTGCTACTCCTGAGGTTTCCCTAGCTCACATCTCCTCATCTTCATCTGAAGACGAAGGAGAGAGGACTGATATTCCTGCTCCAGCACCTGGTACTCTACCTTTCTACTATGTGAGACGACGTCTTCGGGGGAGAGCTGCTCGACCACCACTTTCACCTTACCGACCCCTCATACCTTTCACTGCCACTGACAGGCATGCAGCCCGCACACCTGCCAGTCCTGTCCCAGAGATACCACTACTACCACCACCAGAGACTGTACCTACTGTGTACCAGGAGATGCTTACTGATGCTGGCATCTCTACTGGGCCGAGAGCTACGACTCCTCTTCCTAGGAGAGCTACATCTACAGTGGTGATGCTTGGGGCAGCAGATGGATGTGTGACGACACGATTAAACAGGTTGGAGGATGCTGTAGAGGCTTTGGGTGAAGAGTATAATGAAGTGCAGGATAAGTTGGAGGCACTGGCAAAGAAGAGTCCAGTTAGGGATGAGACAGTGTTGACGGTATGTGTGACCCGTCTACGAGGACAGCTTCATACTGTTCTTGATCAGATGGAATCCATGCCGAATGCTCGTCTTGAGAAGATCGAGAGCCTGATGACCCGTTGGGGAGTAGAGCCATTGGTTGAGACAGGCGGACTAGAGGCACCAGTGGTGGACCCTGTTGCAGACTTGGATAAGAGGTTTAAAGCCGCTTGTTATGATACCGATGTTAGACTTAGAGATTCTCAGGCTCGTGAGATCGTGGTTGAGAGAAGGTTAGCAGAGTTGGAGAGAGAGCTTCATCAGCGCCGTGAGGGCACTAGTTAGATTTATCTTGTACCATCGACTTATCCTTGTATGACCACTAAGCCTTGAAGTTTATCTTAGCTAGTTGGCATTTTATTTCCTTTTATTATATTATGTATGACAAACTATGATGTACTACCAAACGATTCTATGAATGATATTATGGGTTACAAAAATTGTGAGATCATTATATATTGTGTATTATACCCTGGAGCATTTCATAATTGTATTGTGCGTGCCATGCATGTTATGTCTGGCAAAAACTCATTGTCCTATTACCTTTTTCGATTATGGCGTCAGTTAGAAGATCCGAAACGCAGAATCCACCAGCCGCTACCGGTGGAATTGACACCGTCATGCTAAGTCAAATGATAGCCGAACGAGTGGCCGAGGCACTCGCAACAGCCGAAGCAAATCGTACAGCTAGCACACAGGAGGAGACCAACCAAGGAGCTACTAATGCTATTGCACGGACTTGTACCTACAAGGAATTTCGTGCAGTTACGCAAGTAAGTTTCCGCCGTACTGAAGGAGCAGTAGGATTAACCAGATGGTTTGAGAAGCTAGAATCCCAATTTGGGATTAGCAATGTTGCTGAAGCTGATAAGGTGAAGTTTGCGCCAAGCACGTTAGTGGATGGTGCTTTGACTTGGTGGAACGTTTATGCTCGTGCAGTGACCATCGACGTTGCCCAAGCGACGCCCTGGAGTGAATTTAAAGCTATGTTTGTGAGGAAATACTGCCCACGAAATGAAGTCAAGCAGATGGAGGTTGAGCTGTGGAACCTAAAGGTCAAGGGTACTGCTCTTACTGCTTACAATCAGCGCTTTCAAGAGCTGATCTTGTTATGTCCTGAAATGGTGCCCAACGACGACCGATTGTTGGAGCGATACATTGAAGGACTACCTTTGAGCATCAAAGGGAATGTGACTTCATCCAAGCCAACTGATTTGCACGAGGCAATCGACATGGCTCAGAGTCTGATGTACCAAGTGGTACAAGAGTTGGGAGAAAATACTGGGGATAAAAGGAAGTGGTCTAGCAACCACTACAACAACAATACCAACAACAGCAACAACACAAACAACTACAACCAGAACAAGCGACAAGAAGTAGCAAGGGTGTTTACTGCTGGAAAAGGTAATACTGGAAACTACGCTGGAAGACTTCCTTTCTGCGGAAAATGTGGCCGACAACACGAAGGAGCATGTCCCCCTACGTGCTACAATTGTGGGAAGGCCGGACATAAGGCAAAGGAATGTCGAGCACCACCTCGTCCTACTAACCAAAGAGGACCTGGAACGCAAGGTGGCCAAGGAGCAAATGTTACTTGCTTTGGATGTGGAGAGAAAGGTCACTACAAGAACAAGTGTCCAAGCAGTGGGAACCAAGGTCGTGGTAACCAGATTCGAGGCAATCAAAATCACAACCAAGGGAACCAGAGGCAGAATCAAGGGAACCGAGGAGGGAATAACCGAGCCACAACTAGTACTCCTGGAGGATTCACGGCACCTAGCAAAGTGTATCATCTCTGTGCTGAAGCTGCAGTGCAAGACAACAATGTTGTGACTGGTACGTTTCTAGTCAATAACAACTATGCTTCAGTACTATTTGATTCTGGTGCGGATAGGAGTTTTGTGTCGTCTATATTTAGTGAACGCCTAAATGTTACCCCTACTGTGTTAGACGTTAAGTATAATGTAGAATTAGCCGATGGGAAGTCAGTAACCACCGACGTTATTCTGAAAGGATGTAGTGTAAGGTTACAAGGTCGTTCGTTCAGTATCGACCTACTCCCTATAGAATTGGGAAGTTTTGACGTCATCATTGGAATGGATTGGATGTCGAAGCATCACGCGGAAATTATTTGTCATGAGAAGTGCGTCCGTGTTCCTTATGGAAATGATGTACTAATCATACAAGTCGAAAGAAGTGGAGTGAAGAATGGATCAAGACTGGAAGTCATCTCATGTATTAGGACCCAAAGATACATTGAGAAGGGATGCCCAGTATTCTTGGTTCAAGTAACACAAAAGGAAGGAGAAGAAGATCACGAGAAGAAGGTGGAAGATGTACCGATCGTTAGAGACTTTCCGGACGTATTCCCAGAGGACTTACCAGGATTGTTACCAGCACGGCAAGTGGAGTTTCACATCGAGCTTACACCAGGAGCCGCGCCTGTTGCTAGAGCCCCATATCGTCTAGCACCGGCCGAGATGACAGAGTTAGCTGAACAGATAAAGGAACTTTCTGACAAATGTTTCATTAGACCAAGTTCCTCACCTTGGGGAGCGCCGGTCTTATTTGTCAAAAAGAAAGATGGATCCTTTAGAATGTGTATCGATTACCGAGAATTGAATAAGCTGACGATAAAGAACCGTTACCCATTACCAAGAATTGACGATCTTTTCGACCAATTGCAAGGATCTAGCATATACTCGAAGATCGATTTAAGGTCAGGATATCATCAACTAAGGGTTAGAGAGGAAGACGTTCATAAGACGGCTTTTAGAACCCGGTACGGACACTACGAGTTCCAAGTTATGCCTTTCGGTTTGACAAACGCGCCTGCGGTATTCATGGATCTCATGAACCGAGTTTGCAAACCATACTTGGACAAGTTTGTGATTGTATTTATCGATGATATTCTCATCTATTCTCGTAATGAAGAAGAACACAAGGAACATTTGAAGACCATACTAGAGCTGCTAAGGAAGGAGAAGTTATATGCAAAGTTTTCCAAATGTGAGTTTTGGATAAACACAGTGCAATTCCTTGGGCATGTAATCGACAGCAGTGGTATTCACGTTGATCCTGCTAAGATCGAGGCCGTGAAGGATTGGGCGACTCCAACAACACCCACGGAGATCCGCCAATTTTTAGGTCTTGCTGGTTACTATAGGAGATTCATTGAAGGTTTCTCCAAGATAGCTAAACCAATGACGGAATTGACTCAAAAGGACAAGAAGTTTGAGTGGAAAGAGGATCAAGATTTGGCATTCCAGACATTGAAGCAGATGTTGTGTGAAGCACCTATACTAGCCCTACCCGAGGGTAATGAAGACTTTGTGGTGTATTGTGATGCATCCATAAAAGGGTTAGGTGCGGTACTGATGCAAAGGACTAAGGTCATAGCTTACGCATCAAGACAACTAAAAGTGCACGAGAAGAACTACACAACTCATGACCTAGAGTTGGGAGCAGTGGTGTTTGCCTTGAAGATTTGGAGACACTACCTTTATGGTACTAAGTATGTTGTATTCACTGATCATAAGAGTCTACAGCATATTTTGAATCAAAAGGAACTCAACATGAGACAACGACGTTGGCTAGAGTTGCTCAGTGATTACGATTGCGAGATCCGTTATCACCCGGGCAAGGCAAATGTCGTGGCCGACGCTTTGAGTCGAAAGGAGAGAGTTCTTAGGGTGAAGGCTTTGGTGATGACCATTGACTTAGACCTTCCATCCTTAATTCTCAAGGCTCAGAAAGAGGCAGTCGAGGAAGAAATTCTCAAGACTGAAGATGTTAAAGGCATGATAAAGAAGTTAGAAACACGCTCGGATGGAACGTTATGCCTTGATAATAGGAGTTGGTTACCGTGCCATGGTGACCTACGATCTTTGATTATGCATGAGTCGCATAAGTCAAAATACTCCATACATCCGGGATCTGACAAAATGTATCATGATCTGAAGATGTTGTATTGGTGGCCGAACATGAAGGCGGATATTGCTACATACGTTAGCAAGTGCTTGACTTGTGCCAAGGTCAAGGCCGAACATATGAAACCATCAGGATTATTGGTCCAACCCGAACTGCCAGAATGGAAGTGGGAAAGGATCATTATGGATTTCATTACCAAGCTACCAAAAACCTCAGCCGGATTCGACACGATTTGGGTAATCGTCGACCGACTCACCAAATCGGCTCATTTCCTACCCATCAAGGAGACTGATGGAATGGATAAGTTAGCAAGAACATACTTGGAGGAAGTAGTCACGAAGCACGGTGTGCCTGTGTCTATAATCTCCGACCGAGACAGCCGATTTACTTCACAGTTTTGGAAGTCACTGCAGAAGGCATTGGGAACGCAGTTGGATATGAGCACTGCGTACCATCCCCAAACCGACGGTCAAAGTGAAAGGACCATTCAAACCTTAGAAGATATGCTGAGAGCTTGTGTGATTGACTTCGGAAATAGATGGGATAGACACCTACCTCTGGTGGAGTTCTCATACAACAATAGTTATCACACCAGCATTAAGGCAGCGCCGTTCGAAGCATTGTATGGTAGGAAGTGTCGTTCACCCGTGTGTTGGGCAGAGGTCGGTGAAGCACAACTCACTGGACCCGAGATCATACACGAGACTACTGAGAAGATCTTTAAGATTAAGAGCCGTATGCAAGCCGCAAGAGATCGACAAAAGAGTTATGCTGACATGAGACGCAAACCCCTTGAGTTTGAGGTTGGTGATAGAGTCATGTTGAAGGTCTCACCTTGGAAGGGTGTGATTCGCTTTGGAAAGCGTGGAAAGTTAAATCCTCGTTACATTGGACCCTTCAAGATTATAGAGAGGATTGGTACCGTAGCCTATCGTTTGGAATTACCCCAAGAACTTAGCCGAGTGCATAATGTGTTCCACATTTGCAATTTGAAGAAATGTTTAGCCGACGAGACACTCGTTATTCCTTTGGAAGAGATCCAACTCGACGACAAAATCAACTTTGTAGAAGAACCAGTAGAAGTTATGGACCGTCAAGTCAAACAGCTCAAGCAAAGCCGTATACCTATTATAAAGATCCGTTGGAATGCGCGTAGAGGTCCAGAATACACGTGGGAACGTGAAGATCAATTCAAGAGCAAGTATCCTCATCTTTTCGCTAACCATCCTACTACAACAACGTCTTGATTTCGTGACGAAATCTCTAAAACATGGGAATACTGTGACATCCGTCAAATTTGCATCTTAAATTATTCATATAGTAGGAGTACTTTATTTGTTTACCGACGAGTTGTCGACGTGAATGTGTTATTTATTTTGCTTTGCGGACAAAGCCCTTTTTAGGGAGAGCATATGTAACATCTCGAGTTTTTCGCGTCTATTAAGTTTGAATGCAATACACGAAATTGGTAGACGTATTATGTTTGCCGTATGTTTATTTGAAGCACTTACTAAATCCCATGAAGTCTCGCATAATTGTCTTTGTTTTGGATCGTGTGTCGAGCTGTTATAGAGTCGTGTTTATTCAGTTTTCGCGTCTAAACTTAAATACCCGTCGAACCCGAGCCGAGTAGCATACTTGGTGCATCATGTACAAACCTTCAAGTTATAAACTTTATTCACCTTTATTTCAAAAACTTGCTTAACAAGTGTGTATTTTCAGTTACAACATAAACCCTATAACTTATTCATCCACTAAGCACTACAAGACAGCACACATGCCAAGTTTACCCAAATTGGGTATATCACAAGCTTACCAAATTCAGCTTGAGTCTAACCCTAGACTAATAATACATGATTAAATACAATCCAAAGTTTACCCAATGTCCAAACATAACACACAAAGTTTTCACAGTCCAATATTACAATTACAAATTCTGGACAAGTTTTTTTAAATACAAATTCCTGGGTAAAGTGAAGAAAGAGTCAAGCCGATCCATCTCGTCCACACCTGCAAACCGAAAGAGTCAAGCCGATCCATCTCGTCCACACCTGCAAACCGAAACTTAAGCATCCCTTTGTGAGTCTTTTAAATCATCTCTTATTTTCTGAATAAAATCTTAGTTGTGCTCGTCTTTGACAAACCTGCGAAAAATCAAACGAATGTGTTAGTCTTTGTCACGGTCTTATTTTAATTAAAAACTGAAAAGATTAAACCATAGTATTATTACTTGAGCATGACCATGACCCATATTTTTCTATCAACCAAACCGAGACCCCGACCAAGACCAAACCGAGACTCAACCCGAGACCCCAACCAAGACCAAATCGAGAACCAAACCGAGACCCAAACCAAACCAAACCGAGACCCCAACCGAGACCCAAACCGAGACCAAACCGAGAACCAAACCAAGACAATCAATGTTCTTGTCTTTCTGCCGAAACCATAATCATTCAAGGTTACCATAATCCAAATGTCTTAGCCATTTTTATTTTACAGAAACATCATAAAAACCCCCAATTATGTCGCGGGTATAAAACCCCCTTTTCAAATCGAAACCCTAAAAACTGAAAACCTTTTTAAACACGAAATTAATACTTTCTATATTCCAAAAACGCCACTTAATCATGATTAATCAACCGAATGTAAAAACCCCCAATTTTATATAAACCCTAATTTGATTTTTATTAATTAAAACTCTAATTAAACCTAATCCAAACACGAATCTAATAATTAATTGGACTGGAAACAAGATATGCAAAAACCCCCAATTTGACCGAAACCCTAACATTTATAAAACCGATTATATGTTGAAATTAACATGATTTTATACAAGAAAACATTAATTAATTGTATTTAAACCCGAGATTTAGAGAAACCCCCAAATATTTCGAAACCCTAATTTATTTATTTTCAAATCCGAGAGCCATGTGGTTCTCAGCAAGCTTATACAAGTGATTTAAACCCAAAACCTTTTATAAACGAAAAGCATTTAAACAATTTTATTAAAAGGAAAGAGGATAAACAACTTATCTTTGTTTTGGAGACGAATCACCTTAACCATGAGGAAGAACACCATCAAGAACCCAATCGGTTTGATGTGGGGATGAAACCCCACATCTCACGCGATTTATTCATCACAAACCATCCCCAAATGATTGCTATACCAAACTGAAAACATGATTAGCCATGGAGGGGAGATGATCCGATCCAGATTAGAAAAAGAGAGAGAGTGGGGCGGTGGGTGTATTTCGAGAGAAGAGAGAGAGAGTAAACTCTCTGTTTTTGAGTTATGTGTGTCAAACACACGTATTTACCCTTCCGTTCCTTGTTTATATCGCCAATGGGCCGGGCCGGGTCATATAACCCTTGGGCCGGATTGTGGGTGGGGATAATGGGCTCATTTTGGGCCAGTGTTATGTTTTGAGTTTATTTAAAGCCCAAAAACGAATTTGGTAACTTAAGGGTATAATTTAACCCGTAAACCTCGACCGTTTAATAACCGACTTTTATGTGTCGTATTTTCCGAAAACGAAAGGTATTGTCAAGCACAACTAGGGTGTCGTGTCTTTTTATTAGTATAACTTTTCATGTCGTAACCCGATCCTTATAATCAAATAGGTCGCGGCTAGCGTAACCGTACACTCGAGCTACTTTTACCTTCGTCCTTTTTGCTGAATTACGAGGTGAGTTTATAGCCCCATGCTTAACTATTTTTACTGCTTTTTGGGGTGAGACATTGCTTGATTTTAACGTATGAACACAAGTGCATTTACTGATTTATATATTAGTCTAAGTCCCACTAAAAACCCAGTTGCTTTGGCCCGTGAATCGTGAACCGTTAATTACTTTGTGTAAGCGCGAATGTTATGGATAGATCTATCGGGATTGACGTCCATGTCTGTCTTGTCCAACAAGGGGACAAGCGGGCACAGTTTCATTTGAGTCTGAGATAGGATGTCGTGGGTTTAGGCATCTAGTTGGGATACATTTATATGATTATACTGCCGGTGTTGTTAACGCTTCGGTGTCACGAGCTTAGACTGTAATAAATACTTTTGGGATGACTCTGTATTTGTTATATTGTCATCACTTTTGGGAAAATCTTGTGGTTCATTAAACATTTCAAATTAACTAAACCTATGAACTCACCAACTTTATGTTGACACTTTAGCAATGTTTTTCTCAGGTATTAAGAAGGAAGATGCTAAGTGAGGTCTCATGCATTGCCGTCATTTCTTTGAAACCAAGATCATTTGTACTATTTGAGAAAACTATGTTTTGTAACTGTATCCAGTTTTATGCTTCCGCACTTGGTTAAAACTATTTATTTTACTAATTACAAGTGATCTATTTTCCGAACGTCTCATTTAGAGGTCGTTCTTTGTGACTGTGTGTGTATGATAATCATGACGTCACCACTCCCTTGTCGCCATTATACTCTGATATTTTGGGAGTGTGACAAAAAATACAAAAATTTTCATAATACAAGGTTTTTAAGAAAAAACTAAAAACCCTAGCCTCTCTTTCTCTCCCTTTTGTCGCCGGCTACACAAGAACACCAAGGGTGTTGGGTTGATTTTGATCTTTGATTTTGGGATAAGTGTGTTCGTGTGCATAAGCGTTTTCCATTCACGTATTCAGTAACTCAAAACCTTAATCTTTTATCATTCTTTCTTTTTAATTATGTTCATGTAATTCAATAGTAATAACATAATTAAAAACATGATATAAGAATTCAAGAATCAAGGAAAGGGTTGGTTTTGGTGGGGTTTTGGTTCGGCCGACACACAACCGAGAGCCGCCAAGCTCCCGGCTTGGTTTATGCACCACCAGCCGAGACCCCATGGTCTCGGTGTGGTCTTGGTTTCTCGGTCGTAGGGACAAGGGAACCCCTACGTGAGTTGGGGTGATGTTTGGTTTTGGTTTAGTGCCAACCGAGACCCTACAAGGTCTCGGTGTGGGTCTCGGCGCAACAGCAAGCACCACCGGCTTAAGCCGGTGGCTGTTTTGGTTCGAGCAAGAGGAAACCGCGAGCAAGCAGGGGGAACCACCGGCTAAAGCCGGTGGTGATTTTGGTTAGGGCAGTGGCAACCGGCTAGGCCGGGTTAGCCACTGTCGGGGCTGTTTGGTTCGGCTTATTTGTACGACTTATATTAAAACATGGAAACGGGCACGGGATTAATTACAGGATTAATTTTTACAAGGATAATTAAATTAATCAACATGCTATAATAATTAATTTAATTTAATCATGGACTTATATTTATTTTATAAATACTACATGTTTTAGCCTAAGTATTTTGTCATTTATTTTAGACTATAGTATTAATTAATTATTAAACATTGACTTATAATTAATTAATAAAACATGACTTAGGTTATAATTATTAAATATAAGAATTCATGATTAACCTAAGTATTTTATTTAGACTAATTTAATTAAATCATGCTTTATTTAATTACACTAGTACAAAAATGGGTTTCGGTCACACATACCGAACTTCGTGTAGTCACAAATAATTTTTTTGTGACTGAATTCGCCAGTCATAAATAAACAGTCGCACTTGAAGTCAGTTTGTATGACCATTTCGTATTTTGTTTGTCACGCCTATGAATATTTACGTGACTAGGGCTAACAACTGCTTTTTGGGTGAGTCGTTAGTTTTGAGAGTGTTACCGAACCAAAGTCTGGTTCAAGTGGTAGTCACATTATACGTATACATGTGTGACAAATATTTGTCATACACACATCGAATGTGACCAAAAATCATATATGGTCACATGAACTTAATTTACAAGTGACAAATTGATAAACAAGGTTGTCACACACATTATTTTAATGTGACAAGTATATTATGTTAAATGTTAACCACACACGAAATTCGTATGTGTGGCAAGTGGAAAGTATGTATAGAAACATTTGCCACTATATTTATTTAAATGTGACATATATTTTACAATTACTTGAAGACTATGATCAAATATAATACATGATCACACTCAATCATCAAACATTTATGTGACTATAAATTTGGCAATAGTAACAAAATATAAGTAATGTGTAACTAAATTATATTTACAGTGACATTATAATGGGATTATATGTGACCAACACACTGAAAACGTCACACAGTAAAATATTCATGTGACAAATGTTTAGAACCAAATGTAATCTCAATTTTCACTAATCTTGATATGAGTCACATTTTTAAGTGTTTGTATGACTAAAGTCACTACACATAGTCACAACAAGTAATTTTCTATGTGACTAACTAAGCCCATAAAATAATAGTTTGTCTCAACAAGTATTTTTTTATGTGACTAACTAAGCCCATAAAAAAATGAGTGTGTGTCGAAGCTTCCTTGGTACTCCTTGCATGCATTGAGTTCAGACTATTTGCCATTATGGTTTGCAACTCTTCATTTTCCCGATAAAAAACTGTGGTTGTTATGGGTTGTATAAAAACCATGTCTATGGTTACATAATCTATAACATCAACAACTACCGATCATCTTCCCAAATCAAAAACACCTTTTTTCTTTCAATTAACAGATCGATCCATGGCAGATTCTCAAGGAAGTACTTCTGATGCAAATGTCACCCCTGTGTTGGATGAGATTATGCAACTCGCTGGATGAGAACTTGGCTAAAGCACAAAGCAATAACCTTATTCATTGTGTTTCGTATGTGAATTTGCGGCAAATCAACCTTAAGATATAATGCAAATAATAATCGTAAGTAATTTCAATTTGACGCACAAGAGAGCCAGGAATTCGGTCAGCGACTAATGGCATAACACCTCCTTCCTTAACCGGGTACATGACCAGCGGTGTGTTATACCCACTTTATAGTTTGTCAAAAGGAGTATGCCGTTAAATTATCATTGAAAATTATCAATCAACATAATTCTATGTAATTTAAATCTCAAAACAATTCGTTAATTTGATATGATTTAGTCCATATTATTTTTCTTGGAAAAAATTACCCTTGTTTACAACATACAATTAATAAAGCGCATGAAAACAAGTAGGTACAAAAAAAACTAAATCAACTAGCCACATACATAACAATTTATTCAAAGAACATCAAATCTAGGGTTTTATAAACATATAAAGTCTTTCTTAATTTTAAAAACTTTGAATCAAATAAAGCAAATAGCATATAAAATCATATGATCTGTGAAAAAACATGCATGTTCATCACAGATCTCCCACATAATCTTAACAATTAAAATACTAAGGATCGTAACATACATGACATAACAATTAATTCATGCAAACATCTAAAGATTATACCATGTAATTTTAGGGTTTACAAAAAAAATTATAAAAAAATCCGGCTAGGCCGATTTTAAAAAACAAAAAAAACCCTAATTTTTGTTAAAACCTAAAAAACAACATGTAATTTTAACTAAAATCATCATTAGTTAAAAAAACTTTAGATCTCGATAATTATAACATGTTAAAATGGCTCTCGACGCCACTGAAGGTTTATAAAGCTCATAACTATTATACAAAACCCTAAACAAGATCAAAGCACACATAGTCGGAACCGATTTAACAAGATTATAATAATAACACAATTATAATTAATCGAATTAGGATTACATACCTTTATCCTAGCGAAGATCCACGAGATCACCAACGAATCCACAATTAGGGTTTATAACGAACACCACCAAGATATAGTCTAAAGTAAGACTATATTACATTCTTGTACACACGTAATACAACGACCTAACCGTGATTCTAGCACGTGTAAACCGAGCTTCTACGCTTGTGTAATATCTACCCAACAACCCTAGAGATGGGCTAGGACTAGATAATTTGCTACTTCGAAAACCAAAGAAAATCCTACAAGGTGTTTGTTTTGTGATCGTAGAGAGAAGAAGAGAGGCAGGGACAAAAAATTATGAACGCCGTGGGGTGTTTATATAGGTTTAGCAAATCTTATTCTCCAAGTAATAAACCAATTAGGAAAGCAAAAACTTTCCCTTTTCCCCCTTTGTTAGCCGACGGTCGACACCCTCTTAGGGTGTCTTTCGGAACCTTCCGTTTCTTCTTTTCTCTTCTGTTTAATTCCATAATGATCGTTATACTTAACTCTTAATTATTTAACGACCGTTAAGTTAAACTTCGGTTTAATTTAATAAATATAATAAATATATTTAATAAATAAATTAACCCTTTACGTAATGTGTGCAATCTCGTAATCCCGAGTTCGATCCTATCACACGACTATTAATTTTATGTCCATAAACTTTCATACCATACTTGTAATATAATCATATATGTATACTGAGATGAGTCATTGAGCTATAGTTAAGCTCTAATTCTCTCTGTCCCTCGATTAGTAGCCCACAACCCGATAAGAAGACTTCTCAAAACTCTTTTGAACTATTCATCCTCTACGAGCTTGAGCATCTCGGAAGATCAAAATTGGTGAAAGGTCAACAGTTTAGTCAAACTAAAATATAGCTATTGATCTATAAAGAATCACTACAACAAGTGTATAACACTAGTTTATTGATATAACAAATGAAACAATTATAACTCACACACCTCACTCAACTTTCAGGAAATGACTACCAAGTTAACATTAATCAATTATGTCCCCTCTTCTATCAAAATTTTACTTCTTATAGGACCTCTATAATGTATGAGCTAAACAAAATCAATATCTTGCCGCAACAACGGTCACTGGGGCCATACAGATGATGGGTTACCTGCTGCTTTGTATCCTGGGTGGACCCGAATGACGCCTTGGTCTAGCTGGCGGTCCAGGAAATGAAAGCCGTTTCTTTGGCCCAAACTCCTTTTCTGCACTGCTATTTTCAATAGGACCCAACAAGCTTTGACCCTTTGATTTAGCCTTTGCTGATTTTGTTTGCATCATGTAACTAGGAACCGATGTAGAGCTATCCATGCTCTCGTCATCTCTTACTGAAGAGCTTGCAATGCTATGCCTTCTATTCATCTCAGATTGGACACTAAAAATGCTTTTTAAGTTATCATCCATGCCTTGTCTCTTATGGCATGTCATATGAATAGTTAGAAGTTCAAGTGTTTACTTGAGGTTAATGTGACACTCAGTCACATTTCATTGTACTTAAAAATTTTCTTGGTATAATATATTTTACCGGAGAAATTGCCCCTTTACTCAAAAAAGGTATAAATTCAATCTTTGATCTTAAATGTATTCTTCAATCATGCTTCTTGTTTTTAAGGAAAAAAACTATGATAAATTATGCCATAAGATATATCTTCTAATAAACCAAAATAATTTACAAGCCTTTTAAGCTTGAAAAATTAAAAAACATTCCTTAAATAGCCCTTATGTACACACTATAAAAACAGATGTCATTTTACACATTTATTTACTTATTTCTTCATACTTTAACTGTGTACAATTTTACAATCCACACTTTCCCTTACTGTGGGGATATTCGGTGTAACAAAATTATTGTCAGTTGTCATGCTAATTTCTGTATAAAAACGAGGAATCTACATATGAAAAAGTGTGGAAAAGATTCCAAAAGTACACACTTAGAAGTGTGAAAAAAAGAAGGTAAGTACACACTTGAAAGTGTAAAAATAAAAGGGAAGTCCACACTTCCAAGTGTGAAAAAAAGAAATGAAATCCACACTTAGAAGTGTGAAAACGATAAGGGAAGGTCACACTTAGAAGAGTGATAAAAAGAAAGGAAGTCCACAGTTTCCCGTGTGAAAAAAATAAAGAAAGAAAGTCCATATTTAAATGTATAAAGAAAAAAAGGAAATAATTTTTTAAAAAAGATGGATGAATTAGAAAAGTTAATACTTCAAAGTGTGACAAATTATATAATGCCAAGGAAAAATACAAATAAAAATTCAAATTTGATGAATTCCAGATTTCATGAATTCTAGATTTGATGCATTACAAATTTCAATTTTGATGAATTCGACATAAAACATTCCAGATTTGATGCATTACAAACTTCAAATTTAATGAATTCCATAAGACATAAAACATTCCAGATTTGATGCATTACAAACTTTAAATTTGATGAATTCCATAAGACATAAAACATTCCAGATTCTGACACATGGAGTCACACTTTGTTAATCCGACTCGTATCCAATGCATCCTCCAAGATAACACTAATGAGTTAATCTGACGCGTATCCAAAACGGTAGTAAACTCAAGATAACACACACATACACTACACGTCTGTTCACTTTAAACTTGCAACTAACTTTAAACTAAAGTGAACTTGACCCTGATTTCAGTATATCCGGTGAACAAGAACCAACATGATTAAGAATAAAGGAGTTGCATCACAAACCTATGTGTTTGATGTGCGATTAGCAAACAATTGTGGAAGCTCGGATTTAATTTCACCAAAAAACCTGGTCATGTTATCTTTCATCGTCTTCATTTGCCTACTTTGTTTCTCAATTTGTCTACTTTGATCTGCAACTTTGTTCAACAAAAATCGATATTCACTTGATGCACCTTGACGTCTGATTCTTCTCAAATCGAAACCAAATTTGGTTACTTGTGACTTGGTTACTCCAACACCGTAGCCAAAAGGTCTTCCATGCTTCTTAGGCCTAAGTTCTTTCATAATTTCTCTTGCTATTTCCAACCTTTTCTCAGGATCAACTGGTTGTGAATCTGAATTTCCAACCTCAAATAACTTGTTTGCAAAATCTGCTTTCGCTTTGCTCTAGAAAAGTAAACAAGCATTCAAATTCATCCTAGTTTTCGTTTATATCTATTTGTAACACAAATAAAAGTAGTAAAATTATTTACATACCGCTAACACTCTCGACCTATCATCAACGTATGCCCCTAGCTTTGTAACATGTTGCATTTCAAATGTTTCGATATCATCCGGTTCTCGTTTGTATTTCACTTTCTGTAGATTAAACATATAACCATTAAAGTAGACCATTATAAATAGAAAAAATGATTTTAATTTAACCCTAAAGAAGGCTTACAAACGCATCCTTTTTCCAGGCAACGCTCATCGCACTAGTAGTTTGAATATGGACCCGCTTTCCTCTTGCTTTCTTCCCATGTACTGAGAGTTGCTGTGATTCGTTTAGTTGAAAACATATGTTAGGAAATTGATCAAGGAAAGTAGCACATATATGATTTTGCAATATGGCTAGATGATAGGTGTGAAAACACCCATCCTTTTACCACTTATTTCTTGCTAAAACGAGACCAAAACGCGTATTTAATGTCATTTGTTTGGAATTATGCGTGGTTTGTGTGTTTGTTGTGTTTTCAGAGCCAACCGGATAAGATATTGAAGAAAACATGGGATTGCACGAGTTTTATCGAAGAAAAAGACGAAAAGACAAAGTCTATAGTCCAAAAGATGCAAAAGATTTGAAGTCAATAGGCCTATTTGAAGATTTATCGAAGAAAAGGACCAAAGATGGAAGATTTACATATGTCGAAGAACTCAAGTCTATTAAATGAAGAAATTAAAAGACGAGTTGAATTTATTCGTCGATAAATCCCGAATCGAAATCGAAAACGTCAACTTTTCTGAAAAGACGAGAAGACAAAAAGAAAGGGAGAAAGCCCACTCACCAAACCAAGCGAAGCCCTATAAATAGAGACTCCCTTCACATTTCAACACTAGTTTTTCTTTCTGTTATTTCTTTCCTAGTTCGTAGAAAACCAACTCCCTTAAGGAGATTGGTGGTTTTTATTTTCTTTGATTCCTCCACAATCTTGTAAGTTTAATCTTTCCATTTTGTTTGTTTGAATCTTAATCCTTAATACAAGTTTCTATTTCATCTTGTTTTTCCTTTTCTTGTTGATTCAAAGTTCTAAGGTTTTTATTTTATTGGTTTTGATCTTCAAAAGTAAGTGGGTTTTGAGTTTTTGTTGTTTTAGATTGATGATTATCATTAGTAAATGATTAGTGGTTAAATTGGTTTAAGTTTTGGTTAAAAACTTGGTGGATTTTGGTTAAATTTGTGATTAAGTTGTTCCCCTGTTCTTCGTTCTCCTTACTGTTTCAAATCCCCAGATTCCGAATGAACTAATCATTCCGAATCAAGGATTTGAACATATTATTCCGAAGTAAAGGTTTCTGTTTAAAATGTTCCGAATGAGTAAATTATTCTGGATCAGTGATTTGTTCCGAATAAGCCAATGTTCCGAATGAGCATTTTTATTCCGAGTCAACAGAAATGTTCCGAATGAAGCCTCTTGTCTATTATTCCGAATAAAGCCATTATTCCGCATGAGCATATTGTTCCGAATCAGCAAAATTATTCCGAATCAAATCTATTCCGAACGAAGTGATTTCTTGATTTATTCCGAGTGAAGCATAATGTTCCGAGTCAAGTAATATATTCCGAATAAACAATTTATTCCGGGTCAGTTGTTATTCCGAATCAGAGTCCTTTTGATTGTTCCGAATGAAGCAATATTCCGAGTGAAGCTAATATATTCCGGATCGACACATTTATTCCGAACCAAGCACATTCCGAATGAAAGAAGTTTGGTTGAACATTCCGAATGAAGCAATTTCAAGATATTCCGGATGAAGGTTTTTGTCTAAGATATTCCGAATAAAGGTTATATTTCGGATCAAGCATTACATTCCGAATCAGCTGTTTTTCTCAGTTGAGGTATTTTACTGTTTTAAGTTTTAAGTTTAATCCATGCTTTATTATTATTAATTGCTTATCGCATTTACCTTTTAAGTAGATATAGATCAAAAGCTCCCCCTTTTTAGTTACCAAGAACAATAATTCCACTTTGAACCATGATCGATTCGAGAAGATACCGAGAACGAAACAACGACATATATAATTGGGTACGAGCAACACAAAGAAAGATCTTGCAAAAGCTACATTTTTAATTACCTAAAATAACAGTTATTAAAATGGCGCCGCTGCCGGCTCTTTTCGTAAGGATCAACGGTTTCTTGTGAGAAAAATTGGATTTTGGGATCTGTTCTTTCGGGAACGTTATTTTCAAGCACAAAAATTTTCAAAAACCCATAAAATTATAAAATTTTCAAAAACACAAAAAAATTAAAAAACCTATAAAAACCAAAAATCTTTTCTATTGCATTTTCTTTTTAGTGTATGCGTACTCGATCAACGTCTTATTCCGAGCCCGAGACCCTCGAAGATTTAGACATGGCCGGTGTACACAACAACAACAATAATAATCCACCTCACCCCAACATGAATAATCCACCCCTACCCGATCTACGAACCATGGAGGAGCTATGCCAACCTACGATGAACGGACGTGGAGGCCCTATTGCACCGATGCAAACCACGGCTCAGGAGTTTTCGTTGAAGCATCACATGATCCAACAAGTGCAAACTAATTCATTTCGCGGAATTCCGGATGATGATGCCAACAAACACCTCGACAAATTCATTACCATCACCCAAATCATGAAGTCACCCGGTGTTTCTATGGATGAACTTCGCCTTCAACTATTTCCCCACTCGCTTTCTCACCATGCCGAAAAATGGTTTGACCGTCTCCCAAAGAATTCTATTCATACTTGGGACGACATGACTCAACGCTTTTTGTCGCGCTACTTCCCACCATCCATGGTCACGAGCCTTCGTAACCAAATTAGTGGATTCATGCAAGACAATGATGAATTTCTCTTTGATGCTTGGGAACGATACAATGATTTGATCGACCGTTGTCCAAATCACAACATGCTCCCCGTCACTATCATTGGTACTTTCTACAATGGTCTCACTTTTCGTGATCGTGACACGATCAACGCCGCCACCGGTGGTACTTTTATGAAAAGGAGACCGGAGGAGTGTAGAGAGTTGATTGAAAACATGAATACTCACCACAAGAATTGGGATTCATCCGCATCCTCAAGATCTAATCCGAGAGTCAATGTTTCATCTACTTCTTCCACCACCGACATGTCCGCCATGGAACGAGCCATTATCGAAATGAGCAACAATATGCAAATTTTGGCTAATAACCATACTCACCAAGCTAAAGCCGTTGCTATTTCTTGTGACACATGTGGTGGTCCTCATTCCTACAATGATTGTCCTTCTACTCAAGGCAATTTTTGTGAAAACGTTAACGCGGCATACGGTACTTATCCCACGGGAGGCTATCAAGCTCGTCCTCAAGGAGACCGTAGCTTGCTAAGTTATCGTTCAAACAACTATCTTGCACCACCCGGTTTTACTCCTCCAAACCAAAACCAACAACAAAGCTATAACCGACATAACCAATCCCGACCTCGTGCTAACAATCAATATCAATCCCAAAGAAACCTATACCCACCTCAAGGAAATTCTCAAGCTTACCAAGCTCCACCTCTCAATCAACCGATGGCATTGAATCAAGACGTCGAGACGTTCATGAGGACTAATAGAGAGATGGTGACGAATCTTCAGAGTTAATTCATCAACTTGAAGGGAGAAATGGCGAAACAAGGGAGTGATATTCGAGCCGAGCTAAGGAATGACATGGCGAAACAAAGCAATGATATTCGTGCAGACATGAGAGACTCTTTCAGCACTCAAGCGGATAACATACGTGATATGATCGGTTCGCTCTTCTAAGGTAATCAACCCTCTTCTTCGGGTACTCTTCAGAGTAACACCGTTGCTAACCCAAGAGGGGAGATGAAAGCAATCACCACTCGTAGTGGAAAAGGTTATACGGAACCCGAGCTTCCTACACCTCTACCCGTGATTGTGAACAAGGAAAAAGAGCAACTTTCCTCACCTCCTTCGCCCTCTACCCCCATTCCCCCACCACCCGCGGTTGTGAGTGATCCTACTCCCCTAAAGCCTTCCTCTTCATCCGATATACCTTATCCTTCAAGGTTGAGGAAAGAGAAGCAAAAGAGCAAGGATGATATTCAAGTTTCAAACTTTCTCAAAATGTTTAAACAATTGAATTTTAACATCTCCTTTGCCGAGGCTCTCGCTCACATGCCTAAATATGCGAAGATGTTTAAAGATCTTCTTAGTGACAAGGAGAAGCTTCTTGACATTGCTCAGACCCAACTTAATGAGAATTGCTCCGCGGTTCTCTTAAGGAAATTGCCCACCAAACTTGGTGATCCGGGTCGCTTCTTGATTCCTTGCAACTTCCCGGGAGTATAGAATTGCATAGCCCTAGCCGATCTAGGTGCCAGTATATACTTAATGCCTTTAAGTGTTTGGAAGCAATTATCTCTCCCCGAGCTAGTCCCCACCAAAATGACTTTGGAATTAGCTAACCGTACGGTTGCTTATCCAGTGGGGATAGCCGAAGACGTCTTCGTTGGCGTTGACAAATTCACCTTCCCGACGGATTTTGTTGTCGTTGACTACGAGATGGATCCTCGTGTTCCATTAATCGTTGGACGTCCCTTCTTGAGGACCGGTCGCACTCTCATTGATGTAGCCGCGGGCGAAATAATCATGAGAGTTGGTGACGATCAAATTGTCTTCAACATGGGTAAGATTTCTAAACAACCTTATTCATATAGAGTGTTAATGCTATTGACGTTCTCGATGAGGCTTGTGAAGAACACTTTCATGATGCTTGAAAAAGTAATCTCTCTTCTCTACCCAATGTTGAGACCGTTGCCTCAATCGCCCCGTCATTGACTCCTTTTGGAGAAAGTAACTTTCTTTTGGATGAATTTGAAGCTAGCTTGGGTCCACTTGATCTTAAGTATGATGATTCTCCCACCGATTGGGAAGAAGACATTCGTACAATTGAGAAACTTCTCAATGAAGACCCGTTTTCTCCTCCTTCTCCTAAAGAGGTGACTAATGATGATCCATCGTTAGTTACACCATCTATTGAGGATCCTCCCACTCTTGAGCTTAAGGATTTACCTCCCCATCTCGAGTATGTTTTCTTAGAAGGCATTGATCAACTCCCCGTTATCATTGCTAAGGACTTAAAAGCCGATGAGAAAACTCGTCTCAATGAAGTTCTCAAGACACATAAAAGAGCTATCGCTTGGAAAATCTCCGATATTCGCGGAATTGATCCTCACTTTTGCACACATAAAATTTTCATGGAGGACGACTTTAAGCCCACAATTCAAAGCCAACGAAGGGTGAATCCTAAAATCCATGACATTATCAAAAAAGAGGTTATCAAACTTCTTGATGCGGGCATGATTTACCCTATTTCGGATTCACCATGGGTTAGTCCAGTCCATTGTGTGCCTAAGAAAGGCGAAATCACCGTTGTGCCCAATGCAAACAACGAGTTGATTCCTACACGTCTCGTTACTGGGTGGAGAGTTTGTATAGACTATCGCAAACTCAATGATGCCACAAGAAAGGATCATTTCCCTCTTCCTTTTATGGACCAAATGCTTGAACGTTTAGCGGGTAATGAATATTACTGCTTTCTAGATGGTTTATCGGGTTATTTCCAAATACCCATCGATCCTCAAGATCAAGAGAAGACAACATTCACTTGTCCCTATGGCACATTTGCTTACAAAAGAATGCCTTTTGGCTTATGCAATGCCCCCGGGACTTTCCAAAGGTGTATGTTGGCTATCTTCCATGACATGGTTGAGCAAACCATGGAAGTCTTCATGGATGATTTCTCGGTCTTTGGGAATTCCTTCTCTTCTTGCCTTGCCAATTTAGAACGTATGCTTAAGCGGTGCGAAGACACTCGCCTTGTTCTCAATTAGGGAAAATGCCATTTTATGGTAAAAGAAGGCATTGTGCTAGGACACAAAATCTCAAAAGCCGGTCTTGAAGTGGACCGTGCTAAAGTGGATGTCATAGCCAGATTACCTCCACCTTCAACCGTGAAGGGTGTGAGAAGTTTTCTTGGTCATGCGGGCTTCTACCGTCAATTTATCAAAGATTTTTCTAAAATCGCTCGCCCGATGACCCACCTCTTGGAAAAAGATACCCCTTTTATCTTTTCCAAAGAGTGTATTGAAGCCTTCAACCTTCTTAAGGATAAGCTAACTAAGGCACCGGTCTTAGTTACCCCTAATTGGGAGCTCCCCTTTGAGTTGATGTGCGATGCTAGCGACTTTGCTATTAGAGCGGTTTTGGGCCAAAGAGTGAATAAATACTTCCAACCAATCCATTATGCTAGCAAGACAATGACGGGGGCTCAATTGCATTATACGACAACCGAAAAAGAGCTTTTAGCTGTTGTCTATGCTTTTGAAAAATTTCGCCCCTATCTTGTTTTATCCACCACCATCATATACACGAACCATTCCGCGTTGAAGTACTTCATGACTAAGCAAGACTCTAAGCCAAGACTTCTTCGCTGGGTTTTACTCCTTCAAGAATTCAACATTGAAATTCGTGACAAGAAGGGAGCCGAAAACCTAGCCGCGGATCATCTAAGTAGACTTGAGGATCCATATCAAGGGGATCATTCGAACAAAGAGATCAATGACTCTTTTCCCCTTGAGACCTTACTGTCTATTTGTGCCAATCTTGGTGACACCCCGTGGTTTGCCGACATTGTAAACTACTTAGCGGGTGGCGTTCTCATCAAAGGTTTAACATCCCAACAAAAGAAAAAGTTCTTGAATGATGTTAAGACTTACTTTTTGGATGACCCTTTTCTCTTCAAACAATGCGTTGATTTGATTATTCGCCGATGTGTTGACGGACGGGCAGCTTTAGACATTCTCGAGGCTTGCCACAAAGGACCCACCGGTGGTCACTTTGGTCCCAACTACTCCGCCAAAAAAGTGTTTGAGTCGGGATTCTATTGGCCCACCATTTATCATGACGCTCACGCAATGGTTAAAAACTGTGATGATTGCCAAAGACAAGGCAAGATCACACATAAAGATGAGATGCCTCAAAATTTCATACAAGAATGTGAAATCTTTGATGTATGGGGCATCGACTTTATGGGGCCATTCCCTTCTTCTAAAGGAAACAAATACATCCTTGTCGCCGTTGACTACGTTTCTAAATGCGTTGAAGCCAAAGCTTTACCCACTAACGAAGCGAGGGTGGTTTGTAATTTCTTGAAGCAATTGTTTGCTCGATTCGGTGTTCCTCGTGCTATAATCAGTGATCGCGAGACTCATTTTTGCAATGATCAATTTGTAAGAGTCATGGCTAAGTATGGTGTCAATCACCGTCTTTCCACCGCTTATCATCCTCAAACCAACGGTCAAGCCGAGATATCCAACCGTGGATTGAAGCGAATTTTGGAACGTACTATGGGAGAGCATCTTGCCTCGTGGGCCGATAAACTTGATGATGCTCTGTGGGCTTTCCGTACCGCCTATAAGACACCGATTGGTTGTACACCTTACCGTCTTGTGTACGGGAAAGCATGCCACCTCCCTATCGAGCTGGAACATAAGGCATACTAGGCCTTGAAGTGGGCTAACTTCGACATCAACAAAGCCGGTGATCTTCGCAAGATTCAACTCAACGAGCTACATGAATTGAGGAATGAAACTTACGAGAACTCATTGATCTACAAGGAGAATACCAAGATTATCCACGATGCTAGAATTAAGAACCGAGAGTTCCACGTTGTTGATCAAGTCTTACTTTTTAACTCTCGGTGGAAGATCTTCTTGGGCAAGTTGAAGAGCCGCTGGTCTGGTCCATTCACCATCGCCAATGTCTTTCCCTATGGCACCATTGAGCTTTCTCAGCCAAATGGGCCCAATTTTAAGGTGAATGGCCAGCGTTTGAAGTTGTACTTTGGTGAGGACATCTCTCATGAGATGATTCCATCCCTCACCACGTTTCCCATGAATTAGTTCGAGACCGAGTCAGGCTCGTGACTCGGTTAACAAAAACAAGCGCTCCTCGGGAGGCAACCCGGGTATCTATCCCCCCTTTTCTGTTTTTCATCCTAAGTGTAGGGGAAGCTATATAGGTTGCTTGTGTTTATATGGTGATGTGATTACAGGGATAAGTGCACTCTTGGAATCTTTGAAGAACCGTGCTCCCATGTTCTCCGCAATTCCGGTTCTATCTCTCAACTATCGTGATTCATATTTCTTCATACTCACATTTGAAATTGATCACTTTAGTTGTCTCCTCCTTAACCTAATTTAACCAACGTGCACAATGTCATAAGTGTAGGGGATACTTTTCCCACATGCTTAAACATTGAGGACAATGTTTATATTAAGTGTAGGGGAGACTTCTATCGAAGTTTTAAGTGGACTTTTCCATTAAAGTGCCTTCATTTAACCGGAAATTCGATTTTTCGACATTTTTCAATTTTTTTAATCTATTTTGGCCTAGTTGTATAGTTGTATTTTGCTTTGTTATGGTCATTTCCTTCCTTGCTAAAATAAAGTTTAATAAAGTGGTTTTAAATTTTTCAAAGTCGTGAATATTTTGACTCAACCCGAGTTTACTTATCTAAGTTTACTCTAGCTAGTATCCTTAACGTGTTTAAGTCAAGTTTTGCTAGGCTTTTATATAAGGAGCTTTAAAACGCGAAAGTCTTAAATCTCACGGGTTAAGAACAAGAACTTTTCGCAAGTTCCTATAATTGATCCTAGAGAGTCGTTTATCAAGGGAACTTTAAAACGCAAATTCTAAACTTGAAAGAGTCTAAGAAGATGCAAGATCCTATAGGCGACTCGAAAACCCAAAACTTTGATTTAATTGGCTAAGCATCCACGAGTCTCATTCCTTGAGATTTTAAATTGTGGAGAACGGGAGATGATAGAGTCAATTATAAGTTTGGTATTCTTTCGTGAATTTATGTGAGTTGATTATAAGCCTATTCTCCCATCGCTTGCTAATAAATTTATCTGCAATAAATAAGGTTGTACGATTTGAAAAGTTACTTAGCTTCTAGCCCAAGATCGTTTAAAATTTTCTCGGTATTAATTAGAGTTCATAGCCAAGGCATAACTTATTGAAGCGGGATGCGAAGATTGGCGAGTCCGAAAAGGTCTTAACAAGACATGAGGGCTACATTTTGTTGCTAAAGATCCAAAAGTGATGTGAATAATCATTTATCGAAAATCAATATGAAGGATCGAGACACACGACGAAAAGCAAGAACTCCCCAAAAAATCATGGAGAAATCAATCCGAAAAGACCCTAGCAAGGTATGAGGATAAATTGATCCAATTCCTAAAAGGAGGCGGATCGTTGTATATCAAAGTCCAAAATAAAGATTGGAGAAAAATGAAAGAAGTCGTGGTCTAAAGATGAAGAATCTCTCAAAACTTCAAGTGAAGAAATTCCTATTATGAAGAGAAGACCATAAAATCAAGAACGTCTCTCAAAGATTCGAAGTATGAAGTCGCTGCCAAATATCGGTCCGAGAAAGGTCTCAAATCATGAAGCGAGTTATGCCAAGATATGAACTTTATGAGGTCCCGAGAAGCAGTTTTAAAAGATTTTGTCCTTTAGCTAACTATTGATAAATCGTCCCACTTTGTTTTCTGCCTAAATAACTATCGAAATAAGTCAAACAATGCATCCTCGTGATCATTCAAGACAAAAATAAAATATAAGAGATACACCTAGGAATAAGGGAGTCTAAGTGAATAATTGGGCCACATGAGTTCGTGTTAGTTTGCTAACTTATAATAACAATGATCTCGTTTTTAAGCTTGGTATGGGGAATGTGAAACTTGAGAATGATGAACATTCATGACAATCTAAAACCCCAATGTAAGTCTTTAAATACTTTACTTGTTTTGTTCTTTTGGTTTCCTTAGTGTTTAGAATTTAATAAAGGCCAAGGTGGGTTATTTATGATGAGAAATGTAAACCGTGCTTTAAAATTATAGCATTGCATGAGGGCATGGCAATGGTTAAGTGTAGGGGATTTGATAGGTGTGAAAACACCCATCCTTTTACCACTTATTTCTTGCTAAAACGAGACCAAAACGCGTATTTAATGTCATTTGTTTGGAATTATGCGTGGTTTGTGTGTTTGTTGTGTTTTTCCGAGCCATCCGGATAAAATATTGAAGAAAACATGGGATTACACGGGTTTTATCGAAGAAAAAGACGAAAAGACGAAATCTATAGTCCAAGAGATGCAAAAGATTTGAAGTCAATAGGCCTATTTGAAGATTTATCGAAGAAAAGGACCAAAGATGGAAGATTTACATATGTCGAAGAACTCAAGTCTATTAAATGAAGAAATTAAAAGACGAGTTGAATTTATTCGTCGACAAATCCCGAATCGAAATCGAAAACGTCAACTTTTCTGAAAAGACGAGAAGACAAAAAGAAAGGGAGAAAGCCCACTCACCAAACCAAGCCAAGCCCTATAAATAGAGACTCCCTTCACATTTCAACACTAGTTTTTCTTTCTGTTATTTCTTTCCTAGTTCGTAGGAAACCAACTCCCTTAAGGAGATTGGTGGTTTTTATTTTCTTTGATTCCTCCACAATCTTGTAAGTTTAATCTTTCCATTTTGTTTGTTTGAATCTTAATCCTTAATACAAGTTTCTATTTCATCTTGTTTTTCCTTTTCTTGTTGATTCAAAGTTCTAAGGTTTTTATTTTATTGGTTTTGATCTTCAAAAGTAAGTGGGTTTTGAGTTTTTGTTGTTTTGGATTGATGATTATCATTAGTAAATGATTAGTGGTTAAATTGGTTTAAGTTTTGGTTAAAAACTTGGTGGATTTTGGTTAAATTTGTGATTAAGTTGTTCCCCTGTTCTTCGTTCTCCTTACTGTTTCAAATCCCCATATTCCGAATGAACTAATCATTCCGAATCAAGGATTTGAACATATTATTCCGAACCAAAGGTTTCTGTTTAAAATGTTCCGAATGAGTAAATTATTCTGGATCAGTGATTTTTTCCGAATAAGCCAATGTTTCGAATGAGCATTTTTATTCCGAGTCAACAGAAATGTTCCGAATGAAGCCTCTTGTCTATTATTCCGAATAAAGCCATTATTCCGCATGAGCATATTGTTCCGAATCAGCAAAATTATTCCGAATCAAATCTATTCCGAACGAAGTGATTTCTTCATTTATTCCGAGTGAAGCATAATGTTCCGAGTCAAGTAATATATTCCGAATAAACAATTTATTCCGGGTCAGTTGTTATTCCGAATCAGTGTCCTTTTGATTGTTCCGAATGAAGCAATATTCCGAGTGAAGCTAATATATTCCGGATCGACACATTTATTCTGAAACAAGCACATTCCGAATGAAGGAAGTTTGGTTGAACATTCCGAATGAAGCAATTTCAAGATATTCCGGATGAAGGTTTTTGTCTAAGATATTCCGAATAAAGGTTATATTCCGGATCAAGCATTACATTCCGAATCAGCTGTTTTTCTCAGTTGAGGTATTTTAATGTTTTAAGTTTTAAGTTTAATCCAGGCTTTATTATTATTAATTGCTTTTCGCATTTACCTTTTAAGTAGATATAGATCAAAAGATCCCCCTTTTTAGTTACCAAGAACAACAATTCCACTTTGAACCGTGATCGATTCGAGAAGATACCGAGAACGAAACAATGACATATATAATTGGGTACGAGCAACACAAAGAAATGTCTTGCAAAAGCTACATTTTTAATTAACTAAAATAACAGTTATTACTAGACTATTTTCTTCTGCATGTACTCGGATCTGAATCTATTATCATTTGAGCAGAGCTCAATCACACTAAAACCAACCAATCACGATGGTTAGAGGAATTATTCTGGTTAAGGATTTGGACTAGTCTAATCCTATCTCAGACAAAAACCTGCAGCCTAATACCCTGCTTAATGTATACCCTATAACAAAAAAACAGATGCGTACTATATTGTATAACAAAGTAGTCAAATTATGTAGCAAGTACAAGCACAATCACTAATTAAACACTATTGTAATACATTTTCATAGAAGATGAATAGTTCATATATATTTTATGCTTAATAGACGTTTGATACCAACCAATCAATCAGGATGGTCAACTAATCTTTGGAAAGAACCTAGCAGAGACCCAAGGATTGTTCTTTATGGAAAAAATTTTCAAGTTAATGTGGCCCAACTTTGTTACAACTAGTGTAAGAGTTACCATTTCTTACCCAAACCTGTTACCCGACCTATCCATATGAACCTGATATAAATAAATCTGTAGCATACCTTTGTTTTAGGTTCTCTAATATGACGCTTATAAGCTTCCCACTGGTGATCAACAAAGTACTCCGGTGTTGCTACTAAGTCGAGTGCTTCCAAAATCTGGTCATCCGTATATTGTAGCTCGTCATCAAAGTTATTAGCTTCATGTAGTCTTTTAGCAGCTAATGCCAACAAACTTCTTCTGATCCTATGTTTTAAGTTCCTAAACTTCTCGCCTAAATGAGAAAATACGACATCATCCACATCTTTACTTCGAGGGAAGTCAAATCTTTGCTGCAAAAATCAATAAAGACAAAAAGAAACAAGTTATTATAGTCATAACAAAAAAGAATGCTCGACGGAACAAAAAAGAGATCATGAAAGTTATTACCCGTAATTCTATTATAAGCTTGACACCGCAAAGATTTTTGCATACTCTCCAGTCCTTCGCATCGAGGGGGCATAACTGTCCTATGATGACATAACTGTCCTATGATGTCGGGTATAAGGCCCAGACATCTTCATATATCTAACAGGCTACTATTTGTATTGTTCTTGGGCCAGTTTACTTAACCTATTACAAAGATAAATGAATTAGTCTAACATGTTTTTGTGCATAAATAAAACAAAAAGAAATAATGCAGGATGGGCCATTTTAAGTTGAGTTTTAGACTTCAAGTATAGAACAACTTGAGTTGAGGGCAGCAGTTTCTACAGAAAATGTGTAGCAACATTGCTTCTGCCAAGATGCTAATTAGCAGAAAAAATAGTGTTTTTTAGTGTCGTAAAAAGATACACATACATATCAGCTTGACAATCCAGAAAACTATAATCACAGAAAAAATACCTTAACCTCTTCGCACAAATCTGCAAACTCGTTCAACAGAAGAAGACAATGATGTACACTACTCCTACTATCAATAAAAGGTAAAGTCTTGTTCCTTTCTTTACCTGCAACAAACAAATAGAACTGTAAGCTTAAAACACTACTCCTACTAAAATTGGAACGCACATAGAACTTAAAGCTAAAAAAGTATCATGTACACTAGAATTCATAAGTAGACATTATTAGAAGGCACTTGAAAAAAGCTAAACAACATTTTAACATAACAGCAAGACAAATGGAATATTGATCGGTAAAATAGGAAGTCACTTTCTATATTGTTAACAAGTTCTATGAATAGCATTACATAACACATAAGGAAAACAGTAAACATAAATTTGGTGTTATTCAGAATCTTCTATTTCGATGTCCTCCCTATGCCAATTTGGTGCCTCATTAACATCATAAAGAGTTGGAAGATTATAAGGCATGAATTGGGTATAAGACTCATCATTATCTCTAGTTCCTTTGTTCCCCATGTTAAATGTATCTCTCGGCAACGCTATGATTACATGCGACCATCCAGAACCTTTCAAATCATCTATGTAGAAAACTTGTTTCACTCGAGATGAGATTATAAAAGGATCATCTTGCAATTTTTTGCCCGTGTGTATTAAAGGCCTAGAAATGTTTACAAGAGGAAATCCATATTTATCTTTCTTTAGCCCTCTCGAAGGTCGAATGTCGGCCCAATCACAACGGAAAAGAACAACTTTGTATCCACCGAAATATTCTAGCTCGATAATGCCGGAAAGTTTCCCATAGTAACTTCCTCCTTCAACTTCCACCATGACTCCTGAATTTTGTGTCTTTTTGAATTCTTCACGTCTTCTAGTAAGAAATCTATAACCATTCGTGATGATGCCATTATATTGTTTAGCAATAGTTCTAGGGCCACTAGCAAGGGACACAACTTCTTCATCAAACTTAATCCTTTCTAATAATGGAGCCTATAGTTTTTAATACACTTGTTAGTTTATGCTGACCGAAAATGTCAGAACTAATATAATGGCTACAAATTTTGTGACCTGCTCTTGAAGCCACTGCGGAAAAACTTCGACCATCAATTTCTCTTTTATCTTTGGGTTCATGGGTTTATCCTTATAAGCTGCTTGTTGAGCCAAAAAATGACTAAAAAAAAATATACCATAACTTTATATACCTTATTTACCATGTAATGTGTTGATCCTAATACATACGACTATCAGTTATAAACGATCATTTCAAGTGTTTAGCAAGTATTTCTGGGCTTAACTCAGTATGAAGTAGACAAGTACTGAGATGGAATTTCAAAGTTAGTGTAAGTGTGCAACACAAACTGCATGAAAAGCTTCGGGATTAATGAAACAAGATGACCGATAATCAACGAGAAGTAAATACCATCGTACATAATATAAACTTTATTTATGTATTTATTATTTTAGTCTTATAAAAAGAACGATTATATTTATTAATAAAATTTATTTTTGTTCTCCCGCCATGTCCTTTTCATATTCCCGCCCCTTCCTCCAAAAATTTTGATTTCAATCTCCTATATTTATTTTGAATTCCATTTTATTCGTAAATCAGTTGAAAATTGCATCTCAACCACCCTTCTCTTTTTATTTAAAGAGATTAAAAGATCTAGTTCTACCAGTTCTCGTCAATTCATTGCAATAGAAAAAGGTAACAATCCCACCATTGATCGTCGTTTTTTTGCCTATCACTTTCTCTCGTTATTTTCTTTCATCCAGGCATATATAGAATTATTTAATACTCGTGTATACAATGCTACTTTGCTATTTTACTTCTCAGCACACACAACTTGTCATAGAAATTTACCAATCTTTTTTACCATTATATATTTGATCTTACTTTGACATTTAGGAGGTATATGTTTATGCAGTCACAGTGATTCGATCTCGTGATGGACTATTTATGGAACAAATCAGAGTGTTATCGATTATAGTAGTAGTTTAAACAATAAACAGGTGTCTTTGGTTCAGGAATTTATTTTCAAGTTCGTGTTTTTTTATATATTTTCTGATTTGATCCGAGCCTAATTTGACCCGAGCCTATTTTGACCCATTACATCTGATCCGAATTATAGTTTGCCCTTTTTGGCCCATGCCTATTTTGAATTTGTGATCTGTGTCTGTTTTGATTTGTTTCCCGTGGTTGCCCGTTTTATAACCTCTGATAACTTCTACGGTATATTGTTTCGAACTATACACTTTACTGAAACAAGATATAAAATAACATGTTTCTTGGGTTTTTTTTTTCAGGTTAAGCACTTTAGCCGCATCCAAACCAATTGGTAAATATGTCAATAACCACTGATATATGAGGTGGATGTACTTGTATAGGATATTTTGATCAATGCAATTTCTATATACAAGGTTTGTGTTTTTGTACCTTATTCAATATCCCAATCATGACAAGTTTTAGATCGTTAAACTGACATACTTGCTGATAGATAATTTACTTTACTAAGAGATCATGATATCATATTGATATTTATAGTTATAGAACAGTGAACATTAGACAGTATACACTTGAGCCAAAATTATACTTTGTTGAATCATTTGAAATTTTTTTTAGTGATTAATGTCCTTAACAATTGGGATACGTTTGAAAATGTCAAGAAAGCCGGTCACTTTTGCATAAAGTTGATTCTTAAGCACGGTAGATTCGTGTGGTATGTCATCACTCTCACGGTGATGCATTTCAATCTATTACTTATAGTTTTATGGTTGTTTGATCATATTTGTAACTAACTTTATATGTATAACTTTGTAGGGTATGATGAACGTTACTAGTTTGTAAGTAATCGCATGAAGAGAGATCGCATCATGCTTGAGCAAAGTGTACCCAAGGTTGTTTGCTTGATAGATCACTAGTGAATGTACATTGAAATGTAACAGAAGAGTTTATGGACTACATACTCTATTGATGTAAACTCCAAAGTCTCGGAACAGTAGCTACATTTTTTTTTGAAATAGGTAATTAGATATACTACTTTATATACTGGACTAGAATGTAATAATAATCGAATGCATTTTCTATTTATTATTTATATTATTTCGCAATATTTTTATACATTTCTCAACTGTTATAGTGATTAATAAGTGTGTAAACACTTATCCTTACTAAAATCAATGAAAAACAAGACCTAATCATGTGTTTAATATCGTAAAAGTCAGAATTACGCGTGGTTTTGTGTTTTTGTGTGAAATAGGTACAAAAGATCAAAAGGAAAGAAAACACGGGATTTCACGGTCAATTGTTGAAGAAAAGTCAAAGAAAGAGACAAAGTCAAAGTCAAAGAACCAAAAGTGTACCGAAGATCACGAAAATCGGCGAAAACGACATGAGATTGAAAAAAAATCGAGGAAGCCGAAAATCAAGCTCGATTTTGTTCGCGGATTTAAGTTTATGAAGGATTTTGGTCAAGTGGGTCCCATATTAGTTTAACGGGCTTAATTATTGGGCTAATGGAGGAAGTTTATAAATTATTTTGGACAAAGCCCAATTCCTTATAATACTTAAACGGATGGAGTATTCTGGCCCAAGATTAAATCAAAAGCCCATTACCATAACATGTAACGGTGGTATCTACTTTACCAATCCACCCAAGCCCGTTAGGTCTAAATTAACTAAACGGTGATAGTAATATTTATAGTGAAAAAACATTCACTTCTTGGTCAAACATAAACTCACACCACATACACATTTACGTTACACCCAATGTTCCTTTCTCTTTCACCCTCTCCCAAAACAAAACCAGATACCTTTTTTTTACTGTTTACCAAACCCTAATTAATAAACAAAAATTGGGGCTTCTTGATTGTTAGGCGCGTGATATACACGTTTACTTAATTAAATCCCCCTTTTTTTCTGAGCATGAAGATGGAGGAGAAAACAATGATGTGGCCCTTTTCTATCATGTGATTGGCTTTGACAGCTCAATCCCAAAACTCCACCAATAATAAGAAGCCACATCAGCATCGAAGAAACACACGAAACACACATCGAAGACAGGCTGGCGATCCATGTGATGGAGAATGATTATCCACCGTTTGATCAAGATAAAAGAAAGAGAGAGACGAATCAAGGGCTGAGATGTTCTCCGTGCTCTCCAAGCATCACCTCAACAAGGCTAGGGTTTGCCTATAAATACCCCATCTATTTTTTGTATTTTGCATTCCTTTTCTCTCTTTAAATTTATAATATCAATTTAGTTTTTAGTTTATTGTCATTTTAATTTTCAAAAGTATTGTAATAATTTTATGATTTAATAAAAGATTTATTTTTCAGTTTTAATCTCTCTGAATCTCGTATTGTTTTACTGTTTATTTATTTGCAATATCTAAAGTCTTCAATCGATTATTATAAGTGTTGTTCATTCATATAAGCTCGGTTAATAGCTTGTGTGAATGATAAAGAGTAAGATTAGGGATAATTATTTATTCCACTGAATAAATATAAAAAAAGCTGTTAGGTTCGTTGATGTTTGGTTCGAGAAGGGTTTCTGGTTCGTTGGGTGAGTTGTATCTGGTTCGAGTAATGGCGTATGGTTGTGTTGATTCAGTTCAATAAGTACGCTCAGCGCGATACTTCGTCACAACGGTTTTCTTCAAAAAGGTTCAACTCCTTTTATTTTATTTGTTTATGTTTCTTTAGATTAATCTGTTTATAAATCTGCTTGTTTTATTTTAGTTTTAGTGAATATGTTTTAATAGTTTGTTAGATGTAACTTTGGATAAGTCTGATTTTCTATGCTAAGTTTGGGTTAATCATTTGTGTTATCTGCTTTTTAATCTTGTCTTGGATTTTGCTTTGCTGAGTTTTTTATAGTTTGGTTTATAGATTTGACTGTTATTTGAATGCAGGCCCTTAGTTTAGTTTAAGCTGTTTTGATTGTGTATTCTGTTATAGTCTGCTGAATCTGTGAGGTAGATCTGAGTTATAAATTTGTTATGTTTGATTTTTCAGCCTTTATCTGTCTCATGCTTTACTAATTAGACATATTGCTTTGCTGATTTTGTTGTTATTATTTTGCTAAGCAAAAGCCATCAGGTTCAACTTTCAACTTTCAAAGCTACACCACAAAAGTCATTCATGTGACTTGTTTAATTTAGCTGTCGAAAAAATAAAATCAAAAAAAAAGTTATACTCAAAGGGACTCGAACCCTTGACCTCTAGGATAGCAGCCAAACGCTTTAACCACTTGTTCTAGCTTTCTATTTTGGTTTTAATATAGTCATAATAATTAATATAGGCTCTTAATTTGTTGCTGTCAGTTTTAATTTCATTTTAATACATAGTTTTTCCTTTTATAAATCTACTTAATAGTATTCTAAAAAATAGTTTTTAAATGAATTAGTTTTATTTTAAATAAATTAGTTTTCAGTAATATACATTTTAAATAAGTTTTTAAATAAAAAATAGTTTTAAATAGACTTTTTTTTTAAATTGTTTAATTAAAATTTAAATAGTTTAAAAGTATTTTCTTTTTAAGTAGTATAATAGTAATTTCTTTTTAAATAGTTTAAGTTTTGTTTAAGTTTTAAATAGTTAAGTTTTAGTTAATTTTTAAATTAGTTTATAATTTTTAAATATTTTTTAAAAAAAAAATTTGTTTAATTAGAATTTTTAATAGTGAAAAAGTATTTTTAATTAAATATTTACTTTTTAATTAGATTAATTAGTTTATAGTTTTATTTAAATACTAAACAAAGTTTTATTAACCAAGAACAATTAATCTCTACGTTTAAATTGGATATCAATTCGAGTCGAGTCGAGGAACGATAAATAAAGATAAAAAGAATTGAAAAATTCAGATATTAAATTGGTGCCGCTGCCGCTTCGCTCATTACGATTGACGATTTTTCGTTAGAAGTTTTGGATTTTGGGATCCGTTCAATTTTGAACGTTACTTTTCTTGTTAAAAAAATCAGAAACATAAAAAAATGCAAAACTTAAAAATACAAAAAAAATAAAAATCATCAAAAGCATACTCTTTCCTAAGATTTGCAGCAAAAAAATTAAAAAATCCAAAAGTAATACTTTTCCTAAAGTATTACACCAAGAATATTACGTATTATTGTTATTTTTTTTCTTATTTCGATTTCTTTCGCTTTTATTGGGAATATATATTTTTCTAAAAAAATAAAAAAAAGATTTTTCTTTTACTATATTGTATTACGTAGAACAATCACTTTACCTACTTCCAAATAAGACCTTAGTTGGGATTTCATCACCTAGCTATTGTATTCGAATCCAAAACGAAAAAAAAGCAAAATAGATAAATACTAGTAAAAAGTTTGAACTCGATTTATACAAACTATAAGGTGGGTATAAGGCGACGCGCTATAAAAGGCCGTCTAAGGAAAAAGGTTTTTAAGTGCTTTGTGCCACCTCGTGTCCCCGCTTGCTTGTGCGTATATTGAGAGGGACGACCGATTATTGGTTTGCCAACTCAAGTAGTATTACATATATATTTTTGTAGCTTTTTAATATTGAACCTCGAGAGGGATAATCCCTTTCCTCTCAAAGTCGACTGAGGTCTGCTACCTCATTCCTCGTTTTGAGTTGTATGCGCACTCGCGCGCGTGCACACATACCGAGTGGTGTACCAAATACTTTTAATTCTTCCAAAAAGAACAAGAAGCACAAAAAGACCGTCAATCAAGCCGATCCCGAGAATCGAGCTTTGAACAACACGATGGCAACGGATAATCGACCAATGATTGAGATTCTACAATCTCACGTTGAAGGAAATGATGACGCGATTATGGTTCCGGATATTGGAGCGAATAATTTTGAACTAAAAACGGGTTTTATTCAAATGGTTTCCGCTACACCATTTTTAGGCCGTACTAATGATGACCCACACGCTCATATAAAACGTTTCATACAATTGGCAAACACCGTCAAATACAATGGGGTGCCACAAGAGGCCATTTGTTTACTCCTCTTTCCTTTTTCCCTCGAGGGACAAGCCCGGATTTGGCTTGATAAGGAACCACCCCAAAGTATCACCACATGGGTTGATTTAGAGACCAAGTTCATTAACTACTTTTTCCCACCATCACGGACCACCGCTTTAAGGAATGACATCATTACCTTTGAACAAAAATATGGGGAAACGTTTAGTGAGTCTTGGGACCGTTTTAAGGAGCTTTTACGAAAATGTCCACAACATGGTTTTACAAAAGTGCATCAAACCAATATGATTTACAATGGTTTAACTCTTAATGACCAAGACTCACTTAATAGTGCCGCGGAGGGTAATATTCTTGTGAAATCCATGAACGAGGCTTGGGTAATAATTGAAAACAAGGAAAAAGTTCAAACCAAATGTGTAAGGGCTACTATGGCAAGTGCTAGTACTAGTGAGGCCGACAAGATAATTGACAAGCTTACTTCAATCATGACCGGCCTTGCTTTACATGTTAAGAACAATGTGCAAGTAAATGCCTTAAAAGAGACTTGTGAAACGTGTGAGACTTGTGGTGGACCACATTCGTACTATAATTGTGACAAGGTTTATGACCCATATCAACAAGAAGTGTATGCTTATAACACTAATGAGAGGGTGCATTTTAAACCGAATGTCGATGTGAACAACTAATCTTATAAATCGACTAACTATTTGGCTCCCCGGGTTTTGTAGCTCAACAAAGACCACCCCCACCCGCTCAAAATAGGAACCAAGGTCCTCAACGGGGTAATTTTCAAGGGAATTCAAAAATAAGGGGTTTTAATCAAAATCAAGGGAATTTTCAAGGGCAAAACCAAGGGTTTAATAATCAAAATCAAGGATTTAATAACCAAGGTTTTCAAAATCAAGGTTTTAATCAAGGTTTTCAAAATTCTAATCCAAACCAAGGTTTTCCTAATCAAGGGTTTAACAATCAAGGGTATAATCAAATGAACATGCATAATCCTCAAATGGACTTGGTTCTACAAAAATTAACCGAACATGAGCGAACCATGAAAGCAATGCAAGAATCTAATAGACAAATGCAAGAATCGACCGATAAGAAATTTATGCAAATGCTTCAAACCCTTCATCCACAAGGTGCCCTCCCTTCGAACACTGAGACCAATCCTAGGGCTAATGTGAATGCTATAACCACAAGAAGTGGGAAAACCATTGAGGGACCTTCCATCTCTTCGACCATAAAGGAGAGACAAGGCCCGAAGGTCATCATGAGTAATCCTACTCCCCCTTTGGTGATCACTCCCTCACCCACTTATTGTGACATTCCTCCATTAAGTGACCCTATACCTTCAATTCCCACATCAATTCCTTCACCTTCCATCCCCACCCCACCACCAAAGGATGTGACTGAACAATCCACTCCAAAGCCTTCATCTCAACACAAGGAAAAACTTCTCGACATAGCTCAAACCCAACTTAATGAGAATTGCTCCGTGGTTCTCTTAAGAAAATTACCGGTTAAGCTCAGCGATCCCGGTCGATTCCTTATTCCTTGCAATTTGTGTTGAAAATTGTATGGCTTTGGCGGACTTAGGAGCGAGTATCAATCTTATGCCATTGTCCGTATGGAAGCAATTATCTCTACCCGAGCTAGTCCCCACTCGTATGACTTTGGAATTAGCTAACCGTACAGTTTCTTATCCGGTGGGGATAGCCGAGGATGTTTTCGTTTGAGTCGACAAATTCACTTTTCCCGTCGATTTCGTTGTAGTCGACTATGAGATGGATCCCCGTGTTCCATTAATTATGGGAAGATCCTTCTTAAGGACCGGGCGTACATTGATTGATGTAGCCGCGGGTGAACTAATTATGAGGGTAGGGGATGACAAAATTGTCTTTAACATGGGTAAACTTTCCAAACTTCCCAATGAGCCCGAATCCGTGAATTTCATCGATGTGCTCGACGAAGCTTGTGAAGAACATTTTATCGAGGCTTGTAAGAGCGGGATTTCTCATTTACCTCATGTTGAGACCGTAGCTTCTATTGCTCCTTCGTTAAATCCATTTGGAGAAAGTGATTTTCTCTTACAAGAATTTGAAGCAAGTTTAGGGGACGTGGATCTTAAATATGACGATTCTCCCACCGATTGGGAAGAAGATATTCGTACCATTGAGAGACTTCTCAATGAGGACCATATTTCTCCACCTACTCCTAAGGAATTTACAAACGATGATCCAAATTTGACTAAGCCTTCCATCGACAATCCACCGGATTTAGAGCTTAAGGATTTACCGTCTCATTTAGAATACGTTTTCTTAGAAGAGGATGATAAGTTACCCGTCATAATTGCTAAGGACTTAAAAGAGAATGAAAAATCTCGACTTATCGATGTGCTTAAGAATCATAAGAAAGCAATTGCTTGGAAAATCTCCGACATCCGCGGAATTGATCCTAACTTTTGCACTCATAAAATTCTCATGGAAGATGACTTTAAACCCGCAATCCAAAGTCAACGAAGGGTAAATCCAAAAATCCATAAAGTCATTAAGAAAGAAGTTATCAAACTTGTAGATGCCAGCATGATTTACCCTATTTCGGATTTGCCATGGGTTAGTCCCGTCCATTGTGTGCCTAAGAAAGGCGGAATAACCGTTGTTCCCAATGAAAACAACGAGTTAATTCCTACTCGACTCGTAACGGGTTGGCGAGTTTGCATAGACTATCGTAAGCTCAATAATGCCACTCATAAGGATGATTTTCCTCTCCCTTTCATGGATCAAATGCTCGAGCGTTTAGCGGGTAATGACTACTATTGCTTCTTAGATGGTTTTTCAGGATATTTTCAAATCCCTATCGATCCAAATGACCAAGAGAAAACCACATTCACTTGTCCTTATGGAACATTTGCTTACAAAAGAATGCCTTTCGGCTTATGCAATTCTCCCGGGACTTTCCAAAGGTGTATGATTGCAATATTTCATGACATGGTTGAAGAAACTATGGAAGTTTTTATGGACGATTTCTCGGTCTATGGCGATTCTTTCTCTTCTTGCCTTGCCAATTTAGAACGTATGCTTAAACGGTGTGAAGACACTCGTCTCGTTCTTAATTGTGAAAAATGCCATTTCATGGTAAAAGAAGGCATCGTCCTCGGTCAAAAAATTTCTAAAGCCGGTATCAAAGTCGACCGTGCTAAAGTTGACGTCATTGCTAAGTTGCCTCCACCTACCACCGTCAAAGGAGTTAGAAGTTTTCTAGGTCATGCGGGATTTTATCGACGTTTCATCCAAGATTTCTCTAAAATAGCTCATCCAATGACTCATCTCTTAGAGAAAGATGCACCTTTCATCTTTTCTCAAGATTGTCTCGACTCTTTCGAACTTCTTAAAGGTAAATTAACTAAGGCACCGGTCTTAGTCTCTCCAAATTGGGAGTTACCTTTCGAGCTCATGTGTGATGCTAGTGATTTCGCGGTAGGAGCGGTTTTAGGTCAACGGGTTAACAAACACTTCCAACGAATCCATTATGCTAGTAAGACAATGACGGGGGCTCAATTGCATTATACCACTACCGAAAAAGAGCTTTTAGCTGTAGTGTATGCTTTTGCTAAATTCCGCCCCTATCTTGTGCTTTCCACCACCATCGTTTACACCGACCATTCCACCTTGAAATACTTGTTGACCAAGCAAGATGCTAAACCGAGACTCCTTCGTTGGGTTTTGCTCCTACAAGAATTTAAAATTGAAATTCGTGATAAAAAGGGAGCGGAAAACCTAGCCGCGGATCATCTTAGTAGACTTGAGGATCCTTATCAAGGGGAACTTCCAAATCAAGAGATCAATGAATCTTTTCCCCTTGAGACCTTAATGTCTATTAATTCCAATCTTGATTATACCCCATGGTTTGCGGACATTGCAAACAATTTGGCGGGTGGTGTTCTTATCGAAGGGTTATCGTCCTAACAAAAGAAAAAATTATTTAACGATGTTAAGCACTATTATTGGGACGACCCTTATCTTTTCAAGCAATGTGCGGAATTAATCATTCGTAGATGTGTTGATGGGCCGGCGGCTTTACAAATCCTTAAAGCTTGCCACAAAGGATCCACCGGTAGTCACTTTGGTCCTAACTACACCGCTAAGAAAGTTTTCGACTCCGGATTCTATTGGCCCACCATCTATCATGACGCTAATGAGATGGTTAAGCATTGTGATGCTTGCCAACAACAAGGCAAGATCACACATAAAGACGAGATGCCTCAAAATTTCATTCAAGAGTGTGAAATCTTTGACGTATGGGGCATCGACTTTATGGGGCCATTTACATCATCCAAAGGGAACAAATACATCCTCGTAGCCGTTGACTACGTTTCCAAATGAGTAGAAGCAAAGGCTTTACCTACTAACGATGCGAGGGTTTTTGTGAACTTTTTGAAGCAACTATTTGCTAGATTCGGCGTTCCTCGTGCTATCATTAGTGATCGCGATACTCATTTTTGCGATGATCAATTCGCACGAGTAAAGGCGAAGTATGGTGTCAATCACCGACTTTCCACCGCGTATCATCCCTTCTTGGTCCGATAAACTAGATGATGCCTTGTGGGCTTTCCGTACCGCTTATAAAACACCTATAGGTTGTACTCCGTGTCGCCTCATGTACGGAAAGGCGTGCCACCTCCCCATTGAGTTGGAACATAAGGCTTATTGGGCTTTGAAATGGGCTAATTTTGATATCAATAAGGCCGGTGATCATAGGAAAATCCAACTCAATGAACTCAATGAACTTAGGAATGAGGCTTATGAAAATTCTTTGATATATAAAGAGAAAACTAAGCTCATTCATGATTCTAAGATTAAGAACCGAGAGTTCAAAATTGGTGATCAAGTTTTACTCTTTAACTCTCAGATGAAAATCTTTTCGAGAAAATTTAAATCGCGTTGGTCCGGTCCATTCACCATTGCACAAATTTTCCCATATGGTACTATTGAGCTAGCTCAACCAAATGGACCCAATTTCAAAGTGAATGGCCAACGGGTTAAGTTGTACTTTAGAGAGGACATCTCTCATGAGATGATTCCATTCCTCTCCACGTTTCCCTTGAATTAAATTCGGGAAATCGAGTCGAGCTAGAGACTCGTGAAGAAAAAATCAAGCATCGTTTAACTAGGTTAGATTTTTACCTTTTCCACCCTTTCCACCCTTTTCACCTTCACCCATTTCCACCAATAAGTGTAGGGGGAGCCAAGTAGGTTGTTTGTGTTGTGATGTTGTGTAGGTATTTGTGCTATCAAGATCCACTTTTGGTGCCTTTTGAGAAAAACCGTGATCCCGTGTTCCCGTGTACCCGGTTTCTTCGATTCCTTTTTGCTATTGTGATTCAATTTTGTATATAAATAAGATGAATAAATGTAATCACTTTAGTTGTCTCTTCCTTAGCTCGATTTAAACAACAGACTCAATGTCCTAAGTGTAGGGGAGTTTATACTCCCACATGCTTAAACATTGAGGGCAATGTTTATATTAAGTGTAGGGGGACTTCTATCGAATTTTAGTGGAATTTTCCATTAATTTGACCTCACGTAACCGGGAAATTAAAAATTTTCAACGTTTTTCAAATTTTTGATCTATTTTGGCCTAGTAGTATTTCCATTTATTTTCTTTTATTTTCTTTCCTTTTTTCATCGCATCGTATGAATAAATTCCCTTTCAAGAATAAAGTCAAAAAATAAATAAATAAATAAAATGGTTTTAATTTTTCAAAGTCATGAATCTTTTGACTCAACCCGAGTTTACTTACCCAAGTTTACTCTAGCTAGTATCCTTAACATGTTTAAGTCAAGTTTTTCTAGGCTTTTATATAGGGAACTTTAAAACGCGAAAGTCTTAACTCTTACGGGTTAAGAACAAGAACTTTTCGCAAGTTCCTATAATTGATCCTAGAAAGTCGTTTATCAAGGGAACTTTAAAATGCGAAATCTAAACTTGAAAAAGTCTAAGAAGACGCAAGATCCTATAGATGACTTGAAAACCCAAAATTTTGATTTAATTGGCTAAGCATCCACGAGTCTCATTCCTTGAGATTTTAAATTGTGGAGAACGAGAGATGATAGAGTCAATTATAAGTTTGGTATTCTTTCATGAAATTTGATTATAAGCTTTTTCTCCCATCGCTTGTTAATAAATATATTTGCAATAAATAAGGTCGTACGATTTGAAAAGTTACTTAGCTTCTAGCACAAGATCGTTTAAAAGTTTCTCGGTATTAATTAGAGTTCATAGCCAAGGCATAACTTATTGAAGCGGGATGCGAAGATTGGCGAATCCGAAAAGGCCCTAACAAGGCATGAGGGCTACATTTTGTTGCTAAAGATCATGGAGAAGTCTATCCAAAAAGACCCTAGCAAGGTATGAGGATAAATAGATCCAAGTCCTAAAAGGAGGCGGATCGTTGTATATCAAAATCCAAAATAAAGATTGGAGAAAAATGAAGAAGTCGTGGTCCAAGTATGAAGAATCTCTCAAAAAATTCAAGTGAAGAAATTCCTATTATGGAGAGAAGACCATAATTTTAAGAACGTCTCTCAAGATTCGAAGTATGAAGTAGCTGCCAAATATCGGTCCGAGAAAGGTCTCAAATCGTGAAGCGAGTTATGCCAAGATATGAACTTTAAGAGGTCCCGAGAAGCAGTTTTAAAAGATTTTGTCCTTTAGCTAACTATTGATTAAATCGTCCCACTTTATTTTCAGCCTAAATAAACTATCGAAATAAGTCAAACAATGCATCCTCGTGATCATTTAAGACAATCATAAAATATAAGAGATACGCCAGGAATAAGGGAGTCTAAGTGAATAATTGGGCCACATGAGTTTGTGTTAGTTTGCTAACTTATAATAACAATGATCTCGTTTATAAGCTTGGTATGTGGAACGTGAAACTTGAGGGTGATAAATATTCATGACAACCAAAACCCCAATGTAAGTCTTAGATTTCTTTACTTATTCCTCCTTTAAATTTTTTGCAAATTTCTATCTTTTTAGTGTCTAGTATTTAATAAAGGCCAAGATGGGTTAATTATGAGGAAAATGTAACTTTATGCTTTAAAATTATGTATTGCATGGGGTCATTGCAATGGTCAAGTGTAGGGGATTTAATAAGTGCGTAAACACTTATCCTTTTACCACTAAAATCAATGAAAAATAAGACCTAATCATGTGTTTAATATCGTAAAAGTCGGAATTACGCGTGGTTTTGTGTTTTTGTGTGAAATAGGTACAAAAGATCAAAAGGAAAGAAAACACGGGATTTCACGGTCAATTGTTGAAGAAAAGTCAAAGAAAGAGACAAAGTCAAAGAACCAAAAGTGTACCGAAGATCACGAAAACCGGCGAAAACGACATGAGATTGAAGAAAAATCAAGGAAACCGAAAATCAAGCTCGATTTTGTTCGCGGATTTAAGTTTATGAAGGATTTTGGTCAAGTGGGTCCTACGTTAGTTTAACGGGCTTAATTATTGGACTAATGGAGGAAGTTTATAATTTATTTTGGACAAAGCCCAATTCCTTATAACACTTAAACGGATAGAGTATTTTGGCCCAAGATTAAATCAAAAGCCCATTACCATTAACATGTAACGGTGGTATCTACTTTAATAATCCACCCAAGCCAATTAGGTCTAAAATAACTAACCGGTGATAGTAATATTTATAGTGAAAAAATATTCACTTCTTGGTCAAACATAAACTCACACAACACACACATTTTCGTTACACCCAATGTTCCTTTCTCTTTCACCCTCACCCAAAATAAAACCAGATACCTTTTTTTTACTATTTACCAAACCCTAATTAATAAACAAAAATTGGGGTTTCTTGATTGTTAGGCGCGTGATATACACGTTTACTTAAATAAATCCCCCTTTTTCTGAGCATGAAGATGGAGGAGAAAACAATGACGTGGCCCTTTTTTATCATGTGATTGGCTTTGACAGCTCAATCCCACAACTCCTCCAATAATAAGAAGCCACATCAACATCGAAGAAACACAAGAAACATACATCGAAGACAGGCTGGCGATCCATGTAATGGAGAATGATTATCCAGCGTTTGATCAAGACAAAAGAAAGAGAGGGACGAATCAAGGGCTGAGATGTACTCCGTGCTCTCCAAGCATCACCTCAACAAGGCTAGGGTTTGCCAATAAATACCCCATCTATTTTTGTATTTTGCATTCCTTTTCTCTCTTTAATTTTATAATATCAATTTAGTTTTTAGTTTATTGTAATTTTAATTTTCAAAAGTATTGTAATAATTTTATGATTTAATAAAAAATTTATTTTTCAGTTTTAATCTCTCTGAATCTCGTGTTGTTTTACTGTTTATTTATTTGCAATATCTAAAGTCTTCAATCGATTATTATAAGTGTTGTTCATTCATATTAGCTAGGTTAATAGCTTGTGTGAATGATAAAGAGTAAGATTAGGGATAATTATTTATTCCACTGAATAAATATAAAAAAAAGCTGTTAGGTTTGTTGATGTTTGGTTCGAGAAGGGTTTCTGGTTCGTTTGGTGAGTTGTATCTGGTTCGAGTAATGGCGTATGGTTGTGTTGATTCGGTTCAATAAGTACGCTCAGCGCGATACTTCGTCCCAACGGTTTTCTTCAAAAAGGTTCAACTCCTTTTATTTTATTTGTTTATGTTTCTTTAGATTAATATGTTTATGAATCTGCTTGTTTTATTTTAGTTTTAATGAATCTGTTTTAATAGTTTGTTAGATGTAAGTTTGGATAAGTCTGATTTTCTATGCTAAGTTTGGGTTAATCATTTGTGTTATCTGCTTTACATGTTTTAATCTTGTCTTAGAAAAAAAGTGTGTATAATTGTCAATTTTTTTGTAGTGACATGAAGGATATAATAATATAGTTATGAGTGAAATAGTCCCTACATTAAAACTCCCCCAACCATGAATAGTATTTTAAGGAAAACAAAAAATGAGTATATTCGATAACATAAGAAATCCATTATTATACGGAGTATATAAAGTCATGGTTCTGAAATCTAATTCCATCTCTACACATGTGGACATATGTCATCTTTTATATAAGTACTAAAGTACGCGTATTGGGTTCGAAAAAAGACTATTAATTAATTTACTGTGCATGTAGTTTCCGAATTTTGCCTCATGTAAATCCTACTCGTTTGAGAGCTCGTTGCCTAAATGAACAAAAGGTTACGAATTGTAAATGTATTTACGCAACAAAAAATGATTTGTATGCCTAAATATAAACCTACTAATATGATTGGTTGAATTCAAATTTTGATTGGTTATTATTAGGAAAGAGAATAAGTGGTTGACACTTGGCAAAATGTGTATGGTGTAGGTCTATTTGTAGGTCTACTATGCAATGTTTTAAAACCCGGGTCTTGAATTGACCCGGTCGAGTCGCCGGGTCCGGGTCAACCCGGGTCGACACGGGTCAACCCGAGTTAACCCGGTTTTCTAAAAAAAATATTTTTTTTTTTATATTTAATTAACAAAATTATACTTATAAAAACCATAAAAACTTACGTATATTAAAAATATAAATTGTTTACCAACCAATATAATATGTAAAAATAAAATTTCGTCGCAAATACGTAAAATTTATTTATTTTTTTCAAAAAAAAACCCGAAAAATTTCGAAACCCGGCCGGGTCTTGAGAACCGGGTTGACCCGGGTCACCCCAAACCCGCCGGGTCAAGCCGGGTTTCAAAAATATAAAACCCGGGTCAATATGACCCGTTTTTTCGACCGGAACCGGTTCAACCGGTTGACCCGGCCGGATCGACCCGGGTCTAAAAACATTGCTACTATGTAGGCCTAAGTATCATAACTCCATTGGTTATTTTTTTAATTATGTGCCTAAATCACTCATTGGTTATTTTTTATGTGGTAAAAGACCAAACGCCTTCTTAAAGTTAGTTATGACAAGTAGTAGTTTTGAAATAGGCTACATAATTTGAGCAAGTTCCATTATATATCTGCACAAAACAAATGTCTGCATCATCCAATAAATCCCTCTTAAACTCAAGTAAGATGCTTGGATCGCAAATAGGACCAGAAAGGAACCATACGCAAAAGAAATATTCTCTTAATCAGGGTAAACTGTTTCAGGGTCAAGCCTAATTTCTATATCAAGTTGAACTTGGTCTGAAGCTAAATTCATACCACGTTAACAACCGCATATTCGGCACATTCAACCATACAACATTAACGAACACAAACATCTGATAGATATCATAAGATTGTAAAATTCAAATGGCTAAAGGCATGAGCATAAATGGACACAAACATTAGGAAGCATAAAAAGTGGTATCACAAACCATAATATTCAAACATGATCAAACAATTATACTCAGACAGCGACACTTACAAATTACAAAAAAGCTAAGATACAGTATAGAACCTTAGCGGATGGCCATGGCTTTGACTCCCAATATACTTACAAATGTTTATCAGTGTTGATTGCTTTTAACCTGCATAATCAAGAAATGAAATTATCAGTTTTATGAATTGATTGAGTTTAATCAAAATCAAATATGTTATAAACTGAATCGAAACAAAAAAACAACACATAAAAAATAAGCGATTTGCAAATAAAAACAGAATATTAATAGGGATTTAGAGGGTGTTTGGGATCACGTTTTGAAGCAGATATCTGCTTATCCCAGTTTGAAAACGGAAAAATTTTAAAAATAGTGTTTGGATATTTGAAGTAAAAAAGTGATTATCTCCGTTTTGGAAGGGGAAAATAACGTTTTGGAAAAGTGAGAGGTGGGTACCAGTTGCAAAACGTATTTCTATTTGTGGGGTCAATTTATCAAAACAACTCACTAATTACTATTATGCCCCTTTCATTTGATTATTACATGGCATGACTTTTTTATGAGATACCCATTTTTGTCATATTACATGTTTAATTTTAGAATAATTTGTTTTGTCAAACAAAAATATAATATGATCACACACAAACACTATGTTACAAAATCACATTTTATAACCGCTGATTATTTGATTATTCGTTTTCAAAACAAATAATCTATTTTTAATAAGTAACCCCAAACACCCCTTAAAAGAAAGCAGATAGAGAAATATTGAGAAGAAAATGAAAGAAACCAATTAATGATGTTTGAATGTTATAAAACTAATTATTGACTTTACATAATTAAGAAAGAATAATATTAATGTGACAAAAATACTCAAACGCTTTTTTGCACAAAATCTTTTAATGTTACAAAAGTATGCGCAATTAGAAAAATATTAACAAAAATAACGTTTGTTAACAAAAATAAATCATCTCACATAAACTTTTCAAAATTCAAAAAATTCATTAAAATTGTTTATTTGTAATGAGTTTTCAAAAATAAACTAATTTTATTCTCGAAATTTAAATAACATTTTAAATAACTTTCATTCGTCTTTTATATAATAAATGTTTAAATTACTTATTTATTAACAAATTAATTTAACCTTTTTACATTTAAAATATAGATTGTTAGTCTTTTATATAATAAATATTTAAATTATTTATTTATTAACAAACTAATTTAATATTGTCATTGTCATCCCATTGCCAAATTGCCCATTAAACTGCATTAATCCAAACACCCTATCCGAGGTTACAAATTAAAAAGAAAATACTCTTGCAATTCTTTTATACTACTTTGAGAAGATTATAAAAAAGAAGATCGCAAAAAATTTACATGTCTCAAAAGTTATAATATACAAACCTTCAATAAGTTTCCCATTCCTTATAGTTTGTGCATGTCAATGTGTGGCCTGCAATTAGAATCATTTCCAAAAATTAAAAACTAACAAACCAAGAAAATTAATACAAAAGATCAAAATGATAATGGTTACTGTGAATGTTTCGTTAGATTAATAATTTAAAACAATTGATTAATTGGGTTTATACATACCATGGAATATAAATGAACTTGGCTTTTGTTTCTTTGAAATTTCCCGCATAGTGTTGCAGCTAAAGCAAAGAAAAAAGTGTCACTTAATCATCAAACAATAACGTTCATGTTTAGTAGCAATTTCAAAACTCTCTTACCGCGTGATTTCCAAAATAAAGGTGCCACGTAATATAATACTAAAAATAAAAAAGTTCAAATGCAAAAAACATAAATTAGGCAGAAGAATGAAGAATGCTTGCAAGTGAATATCAATTCATACAAATGAATTGGCCCTCAATCATTAAAGCAGCTTCTCCAACTTTTTCTATTAGGATTTTACATCACAAAAACATGAATCAACAACAATATAAACCAAATGAATTCAAAACGATTAAGACTTACCAAAATTATTAGGTGGAAGTCAAGATCATCCATGGAGATTTTGAAACTGGTTGAATCAATTTTGTGAATTTTTGAATCACGATTTAGATTTGGCATTGTTTCAGGTGGTTAAGGTTGATTTAAACGGCTGAATCAAAAATATCGACACAAATTTTGAATGATTTATTGGATGGTTAATGACATTAAATTTTGATTGATAACTGAGCAAGAAGCGTGTAAAAAAAGTTTTGAATCTGAATTTTAGAGATAAGCGAATGGTATTAACAGTGGCGGATGCAGGAAATTCTACTGTGGAGGGTAATTTTTTTTTATATAATAGCAAGACGAGAAACTTAAAATTCGAATAAAAAATCGAATATTTTAACTTAAAAATGGGAGATTTTTTGGTTTTAGAATGTTAAATATTGGATTTTAATATGTAAATGGGGGGCAATTTGAATTTCGAGTGGGGGGCACTTTAAAAAAACGCTCAAAATTAACGAAAAATACACTATAATTTCGCATTTTTGGTCTAGCTATGGGGGCGCCGCCACCCCGTACCTAAAGGGTGTGTCCGCCCCTGGGTATTAATGGTTAACGAAAACATGGTAACGTTTTTACTCTGATTTTAATGAGACGCGACATCACAGTAAAAATAGTGGTTTATTATGGAAATATTTTTATGACAATTTTGTTACTCCAATAAAGTTTAGTTATAACTTTACAAAAATAACAAAAAATTAAGACGCGTGCTTATGTTTTTTTAAAAAAGTTTATACTGGGTTTGTAGTAGTAGAATTATTTATGGAATTGTTTTATTATGTATTTAATCTTCTTGCTTAAATTTTTTTTACATAAGGGTTAATTTTGAAATTGTTTTAATGTTTCAAGTTTTAGTTAATTATATAATACTTTCTCTAATTATATAGTTTGTATTTTAATTTAAATCAATATATTAATTTAGTTTAATATATCTTATGACTTTTCATAATTATCAAAATTGAAAATTAAGTTTAGTTCAAAAATGCATATTTGATGTATATGTAATATTATTTTCAATGTAGTTAAAAAATTTTTTCGGCTGGTACTGTTTTTACAATAACTTTAATTAACTTATTTATGTAACATTTAAATATTTAAAATTATAAAACGTTAGTTTTTTAATCTATTATTAAAATAGCCATGTTTTGTAAAAAGAGTAATAATATTTATAAAAAAACTTGGTTTAATTTTTTTTACTATCCGTCATTAACTCTTTTAATTTATAAATAATATATTTATACTTTCTGTTTACAAATTGATTTTTTATTCTTGATTAAAATGTTTCTAACAAAGTTTCATTGATGCATGGTTGTGCTAAAATTCTTAATTATATATGGCAACTAATTAAAAATTCTCAATTATATATGGCAACTAATTCTGTATGAAAATAGCTTTCAGGAAAAACGTTTGATTTATTTTAAGGGTTTTGCTAACCAATGCCCACTGGGCAGAGGTTAATGAGCAATAAATTAACACAAAATTTTCAAGTATACATTTAAATGCATTAAATAAACTCATAAATTGCTATATATAAACATCATTTTCACTAGAATTAATGTGTATTTAATACATTTTAATGTATATTTAGAAAATTTGTATTCATTTATTACCCCTAACCTCTGCCCAGTGGGCACTGGTTAGCAAAACCCTTATTTTAAAACATTGATGCAAAAATGGAATTTAATTAAGGAAACGTTTTTATGAAAATTTTAATATTAAAGCTTAAAATGGTTGTACAATTGAGTTAATTGTAGAAATGTTTTTAATATTGCAAGCTTAAAGAGCTTGTAAATTATTTTGGTTTATTAGTTAATATAGAATAAAATATAAAATATAGATATAGATATAGAATACACTCCTCTCTTAAATAACTCTTCTTCAATCTTCTTCTATTGGCTCCCTTTAAAATCATATAAATATTTAGTTTCAATACTCGAATCGGTTGGTTTTTAGTGTTTCAATTCAATATATTTGATTTTGATTTGATTAATTAAAATTCAAAAATGTTCTAATTTTCTTTGGTGATTTTGCAAGTTCAAAGCAATCTCCATCTAAACATTGATAAATACATTGTGAGTTAAAGCCATGACCACCTGGTAAGATTTTTCTCTATAATTTATTGATTATATTTGTATTATCTTGGTTTATATTATTTATACAAACTATATCCTCAACAGTTAAAAAAAATTCTTATGTTGGTCAATTGTTTTTGATATTTTGTAGACACAATATGTTTGGGAGAGATTTTTGCCATTAATAATATCCTACCAGAATTCAGATCCTGCCAATTCTTCCGGGGTGCTCTCAGTATCTTTGATTCATGCATTAACATCATCTTTTAACATTTCGAACGATGCATGTGGTTATTTTGCTGGACAAACTTCAAAACTGGTAATTACCGAGATTTTGACTATACTATTATGGGCATCGATCTAAAACCCATACTAAGATTTTAACTATACTATTATGATGTTATGTAACAAAATTTCATGTTGATATGTAGATTGCCATGTAAAGAAATTATTTAAAGATATGTGGTTCCCACAAGTGTGTACTAAACGTGGAGGAAAATTGTGGGTATACATTTGTGAAATATTTAGGTTAATATTAAGAATATCGATGTTTATGAAATTGTATATTGCTACTTTTTGAAATTGATAGATGATATATTTTTATCATTGTCTGTAAAACCCGCATATAAATACTATAAACAGTACACTACGTAAACATACGAACCAATTAAAACTTTCTATTTATGTCATGTACACGTGTCACGAACATTAAATTCAAAAACTACGTACGTGTTAGTGCACGATAATTATTAAGTACGTGATAATACACGATAATTATTAAGTATGATAATTATAATCACGAACATATGATTACGAACATTTATGAACATGATAATTATTACGTATAATAATTATAACACGACTATTAGAACAAGATATATGTACGTAGTATATATAACACGAACATTAAACACGATCTAGAACGAATTATAAACACGAACATAAACGAATATTATTTTGACATAAAAATTGTATTGTTTTAGCCTTGTGGGCCATGTTAGCCACGGACAAGGAGCAAGGAGGGGGCCCAACCCATTTTTAATTTTGACTAAAGGAAAGTAAAAATGTGACATCCGTCAAATTTGCATCTTAAATTATTCATATAGTAGGAGTACTTTATTTGTTTACCGACGAGTTGTCGACGTGAATGTGTTATTTATTTTGCTTTGCGGACAAAGCCCTTTTTAGGGAGAGCATATGTAACATCTCGAGTTTTTCGCGTCTATTAAGTTTGAATGCAATACACGAAATTGGTAGACGTATTATGTTTGCCGTATGTTTATTTGAAGCACTTACTAAATCCCGTGAAGTCTCGCATAATTGTCTTTGTTTTGGATCGTGTGTCGAGCTGTTATAGAGTCGTGTTTATTCAGTTTTCGCGTCTAAACTTAAATACCCGTCGAACCCGAGCCGAGTAGCATACTTGGTGCATCATGTACAAACCTTCAAGTTATAAACTTTATTCACCTTTATTTCAAAAACTTGCTTCACAAGTGTGTATTTTCAGTTACAACATAAACCCTATAATTTATTCATCCACTAAGCACTACAAGACAGCACAAATGCCAAGTTTACCCAAATTGGGTATATCACAAGCTTACCAAATTCAGCTTGAGTCTAACCCTAGACTAATAATACATGATTAAATACAATCCAAAGTTTACCCAATGTCCAAACATAACACACAAAGTTTTCACAGTCCAATATTACAATTACAAATTCTGGACAAGTTTTTTTAAATACAAATTCCTGGGTAAAGTGAAGAAAGAGTCAAGCCGATCCATCTCATCCACACCTGCAAACCGAAAGAGTCAAGCCGATCCATCTCATCCACACCTGCAAACCGAAACTTAAGCATCCCTTTGTGAGTCTTTTAAATCATCTCTTATTTTCTGAATAAAATCTTAGTTGTGCTCGTCTTTGACAAACCTGCGAAAAATCAAACGAATGTGTTAGTCTTTGTCACGGTCTTATTTTAATTAAAAACTGAAAAGATTAAACCATAGTATTATTACTTGAGCATGACCATGACCCATATTTTTCTATCAACCAAACCGAGACCCCAACCGAGACCCAAACCGAGACCAAACCGAGAACCAAACCAAAACAATCAATGTTCTTGTCTTTCTGCCGAAACCATCATCATTCAAGGTTACCATAATCCAAATGTCTTAACCATTTTTATTTTACAGAAACATCATAAAAACCCCCAATTATGTCGCGGGTATAAACCCCCTTTTCAAATCGAAACCCTAAAAACTGAAAACCTTTTTAAACACGAAATTAATACTTTCTATATTCCAAAAACGCCACTTAATCATGATTAATCAACCGAATGTAAAAACCCCCAATTTTATATAAACCCTAATTTGATTTTTATTAATTAAAACTCTAGTTAAACCTAATCCAAACACGAATCTAATAATTAATTGGACTGGAAACAAGATATGCAAAAACCCCCAATTTGACCGAAACCCTAATTTTTATAAAACCGATTATATGTTGAAATTAACATGATTTTATACAAGAAAACATTAATTAATTGTATTTAAACCCGAGATTTAGAGAAACCCCCAAATATTTCGAAACCCTAATTAATTTTTTTCAAATCCGAGAGCCATGTGGTTCTCAGCAAGCTTATACAAGTGATTTAAACCCAAAACCTTTTATAAACGAAAAGCATTTAAACAATTTTATTAAAAGGAAAGAGGATAAACAACTTATCTTTGTTTTGGAGACGAATCACCTTAACCATGAGGAAGAACACCATCAAGAACCCAATCGGTTTGATGTGGGGATGAAACCCCACATCTCACGCGATTTATTCATCACAAACCATCCCCAAATGATTGCTATACCAAACTGAAAACATGATTAGCCATGGAGGGGAGATGATCCGATCCAGATTAGAAAAAGAGAGAGAGTGGGGCGGTGGGTGTATTTCGAGAGAAGAGAGAGAGAGAGTAAACTCTCTGTTTTTGAGTTATGTGTGTGAAACACACGTATTTACCCTTCCGTTCCTTGTTTATATCGCCAATGGGCCGGGCCGGGTCATATAACCCTTGGGCCGGATTGTGGGTGGGGATAATGGGCTCATTTTGGGCCAGTGTTATGTTTTGAGTTTATTTAAAGCCCAAAAACGAATTTGGTAACTTAAGGGTATAATTTAACCCGTAAACCTCGACCGTTTAATAACCGACTTTTATGTGTCGTATTTTCCGAAAACGAAAGGTATTGTCAAGCACAACTAGGGTGTCGTGTCTTTTTATTAGTATAACTTTTCATATCGTAACCCGATCCTTATAATCAAATAGGCCGCGGCTAGCGTAACCGTACACTCGAGCTACTTTTACCTTCGTCCTTTTTGCTGAATTACGAGGTGAGTTTATAGCCCCATGCTTAACTATTTTTACTGCTTTTTGGGGTGAGACATTGCTTGATTTTAACGTATGAACACAAGTGCATTTAATGATTTATATATTAGTCTAAGTCCCACTAAAAACCCAGTTGCTTTGGCCCGTGAATCGTGAACCGTTAATTACTTTGTGTAAGCGCGAATGTTATGGATAGATCTATCGGGATTGACGTCCCTGTCTGTCTTGTCCAACAAGGGGACAAGCGGGCACAGTTTCATTTGAGTCTGAGATAGGATGTCGTGGGTTTAGGCATCTAGTTGGGCTACATTTATATGATTATACTGCCGGTGTTGTTAACGGTTCGGTGTCACGAGCTTAGACTGTAATAAATACTTTTGGGATGACTCTGTATTTGTTATATTGTCATCACTTTTGGGAAAATCTTGTGGTTCATTAAACATTTCAAATTAACTAAACCTATGAACTCACCAACTTTATGTTGACACTTTAGCAATGTTTTTCTCAGGTATTAAGAAGGAAGATGCTAAGTGAGGTCTCATGCATTGCCGTCATTTCTTTGAAACCAAGATCATTTGTACTATTTGAGAAAACTATGTTTTGTAACTGTATCCAGTTTTATGCTTCCGCACTTGGTTAAAACTATTTATTTTACTAATTACAAGTGATCTATTTTCCGAACGTCTCATTTAGAGGTCGTTCTTTGTGACTGTGTGTGTATGATAATCATGACGTCACCACTCCCTTGTCGCCATTATACTCTGATATTTTAGGAGTGTGACAGATTGGTATCAGAGCCATGGTTATAGAGAACTAGGTTGCATTTAGTAACTCTAGACTATAACTGCTATATGTTTAATCGATTATCATACGGATTGTAAGTATTAAGTATATGTAGATACATGAATATAGATAAGTAATAAATGGGATACATGTGATTTAACAATTACGAGGTATATTTACATGGGTTACATGTGCAACAACAAAATCTGAATTATGTGATATGGGATACATGTGGATTCAACAATGATTGCTATGTTATGTTAATGTCCTTTTTACGGACTAATTTTATAAGATATTTACACACATTTATTTTGTTTATGATTACAGCGATGTCTTCTTCTGATGATTCCACGTCTACAGGAGCGTACTACAACCGTAGTTCACAGTCGACTATCAGTTCATCAGTAGGACTACCTAGAGGATCACCATCAGGATATCCGTGGTACCGGATGGTTTCAGATGATGATACAGAGAGAGAGACTGAGGAGGTTCGTCGTTCACCGATCCGTATCCCTGATGCACCAGCTGACGACGTACTCAGCCTAGAAGGCGGAGGAGAGGATGACTTAGACGCTGATGTGGTGCAGTCACCAGGTCAGACATCAGTTACTAGGGATGAGACGGTAGAGGAGACAGAGGATGATGAGATGGAGTTCACAGATGGGGAAGGAGAGCCTATGGAGGTCACTGACACTGAGGACCCTCCTACTGCATATGCTGCTACTCCTGAGGTTTCCCTAGCTCACATCTCCTCATCTTCATCTGAAGACGAAGGAGAGAGGACTGATATTCCTGCTCCAGCACCTGGTACTCTACCTTTCTACTATGTGAGACGACGTCTTCGGGGGAGAGCTGCTCGACCACCACTTTCACCTTACCGACCCCTCATACCTTTCACTGCCACTGACAGGCATGCAGCCCGCACACCTGCCAGTCCTGTCCCAGAGATACCACTACTACCACCACCAGAGACTGTACCTACTGTGTACCAGGAGATGCTTACTGATGCTGGCATCTCTACTGGGCCGAGAGCTACGACTCCTCTTCCTAGGAGAGCTACATCTACAGTGGTGATGCTTGGGGCAGCAGATGGATGTGTGACGACACGATTAAACAGGTTGGAGGATGCTGTAGAGGCTTTGGGTGAAGAGTATAATGAAGTGCAGGATAAGTTGGAGGCACTGGCAAAGAAGAGTCCAGTTAGGGATGAGACAGTGTTGACGGTATGTGTGACCCGTCTACGAGGACAGCTTCATACTGTTCTTGATCAGATGGAATCCATGCCGAATGCTCGTCTTGAGAAGATCGAGAGCCTGATGACCCGTTGGGGAGTAGAGCCATTGGTTGAGACAGGCGGACTAGAGGCACCAGTGGTGGACCCTGTTGCAGACTTGGATAAGAGGTTTAAAGCCGCTTGTTATGATACCGATGTTAGACTTAGAGATTCTCAGGCTCGTGAGATCGTGGTTGAGAGAAGGTTAGCAGAGTTGGAGAGAGAGCTTCATCAGCGCCGTGAGGGCACTAGTTAGATTTATCTTGTACCATCGACTTATCCTTGTATGACCACTAAGCCTTGAAGTTTATCTTAGCTAGTTGGCATTTTATTTCCTTTTATTATATTATGTATGACAAACTATGATGTACTACCAAACGATTCTATGAATGATATTATGGGTTACAAAAATTGTGAGATCATTATATATTGTGTATTATACCCTGGAGCATTTCATAATTGTATTGTGCGTGCCATGCATGTTATGTCTGGCAAAAACTCATTGTCCTATTACCTTTTTCGATTATGGCGTCAGTTAGAAGATCCGAAACGCAGAATCCACCAGCCGCTACCGGTGGAATTGACACCGTCATGCTAAGTCAAATGATAGCCGAACGAGTGGCCGAGGCACTCGCAACAGCCGAAGCAAATCGTACAGCTAGCACACAGGAGGAGACCAACCAAGGAGCTACTAATGCTATTGCACGGACTTGTACCTACAAGGAATTTCGTGCAGTTACGCAAGTAAGTTTCCGCCGTACTGAAGGAGCAGTAGGATTAACCAGATGGTTTGAGAAGCTAGAATCCCAATTTGGGATTAGCAATGTTGCTGAAGCTGATAAGGTGAAGTTTGCGCCAAGCACGTTAGTGGATGGTGCTTTGACTTGGTGGAACGTTTATGCTCGTGCAGTGACCATCGACGTTGCCCAAGCGACGCCCTGGAGTGAATTTAAAGCTATGTTTGTGAGGAAATACTGCCCACGAAATGAAGTCAAGCAGATGGAGGTTGAGCTGTGGAACCTAAAGGTCAAGGGTACTGCTCTTACTGCTTACAATCAGCGCTTTCAAGAGCTGATCTTGTTATGTCCTGAAATGGTGCCCAACGACGACCGATTGTTGGAGCGATACATTGAAGGACTACCTTTGAGCATCAAAGGGAATGTGACTTCATCCAAGCCAACTGATTTGCACGAGGCAATCGACATGGCTCAGAGTCTGATGTACCAAGTGGTACAAGAGTTGGGAGAAAATACTGGGGATAAAAGGAAGTGGTCTAGCAACCACTACAACAACAATACCAACAACAGCAACAACACAAACAACTACAACCAGAACAAGCGACAAGAAGTAGCAAGGGTGTTTACTGCTGGAAAAGGTAATACTGGAAACTACGCTGGAAGACTTCCTTTCTGCGGAAAATGTGGCCGACAACACGAAGGAGCATGTCCCCCTACGTGCTACAATTGTGGGAAGGCCGGACATAAGGCAAAGGAATGTCGAGCACCACCTCGTCCTACTAACCAAAGAGGACCTGGAACGCAAGGTGGCCAAGGAGCAAATGTTACTTGCTTTGGATGTGGAGAGAAAGGTCACTACAAGAACAAGTGTCCAAGCAGTGGGAACCAAGGTCGTGGTAACCAGATTCGAGGCAATCAAAATCACAACCAAGGGAACCAGAGGCAGAATCAAGGGAACCGAGGAGGGAATAACCGAGCCACAACTAGTACTCCTGGAGGATTCACGGCACCTAGCAAAGTGTATCATCTCTGTGCTGAAGCTGCAGTGCAAGACAACAATGTTGTGACTGGTACGTTTCTAGTCAATAACAACTATGCTTCAGTACTATTTGATTCTGGTGCGGATAGGAGTTTTGTGTCGTCTATATTTAGTGAACGCCTAAATGTTACCCCTACTGTGTTAGACGTTAAGTATAATGTAGAATTAGCCGATGGGAAGTCAGTAACCACCGACGTTATTCTGAAAGGATGTAGTGTAAGGTTACAAGGTCGTTCGTTCAGTATCGACCTACTCCCTATAGAATTGGGAAGTTTTGACGTCATCATTGGAATGGATTGGATGTCGAAGCATCACGCGGAAATTATTTGTCATGAGAAGTGCGTCCGTGTTCCTTATGGAAACGATGTACTAATCATACAAGTCGAAAGAAGTGGAGTGAAGAATGGATCAAGACTGGAAGTCATCTCATGTATTAGGACCCAAAGATACATTGAGAAGGGATGCCCAGTATTCTTGGTTCAAGTAACACAAAAGGAAGGAGAAGAAGATCACGAGAAGAAGGTGGAAGATGTACCGATCGTTAGAGACTTTCCGGACGTATTCCCAGAGGACTTACCAGGATTGTTACCAGCACGGCAAGTGGAGTTTCACATCGAGCTTACACCAGGAGCCGCGCCTGTTGCTAGAGCCCCATATCGTCTAGCACCGGCCGAGATGACAGAGTTAGCTGAACAGATAAAGGAACTTTCTGACAAATGTTTCATTAGACCAAGTTCCTCACCTTGGGGAGCGCCGGTCTTATTTGTCAAAAAGAAAGATGGATCCTTTAGAATGTGTATCGATTACCGAGAATTGAATAAGCTGACGATAAAGAACCGTTACCCATTACCAAGAATTGACGATCTTTTCGACCAATTGCAAGGATCTAGCATATACTCGAAGATCGATTTAAGGTCAGGATATCATCAACTAAGGGTTAGAGAGGAAGACGTTCATAAGACGGCTTTTAGAACCCGGTACGGACACTACGAGTTCCAAGTTATGCCTTTCGGTTTGACAAACGCGCCTGCGGTATTCATGGATCTCATGAACCGAGTTTGCAAACCATACTTGGACAAGTTTGTGATTGTATTTATCGATGATATTCTCATCTATTCTCGTAATGAAGAAGAACACAAGGAACATTTGAAGACCATACTAGAGCTGCTAAGGAAGGAGAAGTTATATGCAAAGTTTTCCAAATGTGAGTTTTGGATAAACACAGTGCAATTCCTTGGGCATGTAATCGACAGCAGTGGTATTCACGTTGATCCTGCTAAGATCGAGGCCGTGAAGGATTGGGCGACTCCAACAACACCCACGGAGATCCGCCAATTTTTAGGTCTTGCTGGTTACTATAGGAGATTCATTGAAGGTTTCTCCAAGATAGCTAAACCAATGACGGAATTGACTCAAAAGGACAAGAAGTTTGAGTGGAAAGAGGATCAAGATTTGGCATTCCAGACATTGAAGCAGATGTTGTGTGAAGCACCTATACTAGCCCTACCCGAGGGTAATGAAGACTTTGTGGTGTATTGTGATGCATCCATAAAAGGGTTAGGTGCGGTACTGATGCAAAGGACTAAGGTCATAGCTTACGCATCAAGACAACTAAAAGTGCACGAGAAGAACTACACAACTCATGACCTAGAGTTGGGAGCAGTGGTGTTTGCCTTGAAGATTTGGAGACACTACCTTTATGGTACTAAGTATGTTGTATTCACTGATCATAAGAGTCTACAGCATATTTTGAATCAAAAGGAACTCAACATGAGACAACGACGTTGGCTAGAGTTGCTCAGTGATTACGATTGCGAGATCCGTTATCACCCGGGCAAGGCAAATGTCGTGGCCGACGCTTTGAGTCGAAAGGAGAGAGTTCTTAGGGTGAAGGCTTTGGTGATGACCATTGACTTAGACCTTCCATCCTTAATTCTCAAGGCTCAGAAAGAGGCAGTCGAGGAAGAAATTCTCAAGACTGAAGATGTTAAAGGCATGATAAAGAAGTTAGAAACACGCTCGGATGGAACGTTATGCCTTGATAATAGGAGTTGGTTACCGTGCCATGGTGACCTACGATCTTTGATTATGCATGAGTCGCATAAGTCAAAATACTCCATACATCCGGGATCTGACAAAATGTATCATGATCTGAAGATGTTGTATTGGTGGCCGAACATGAAGGCGGATATTGCTACATACGTTAGCAAGTGCTTGACTTGTGCCAAGGTCAAGGCCGAACATATGAAACCATCAGGATTATTGGTCCAACCCGAACTGCCAGAATGGAAGTGGGAAAGGATCATTATGGATTTCATTACCAAGCTACCAAAAACCTCAGCCGGATTCGACACGATTTGGGTAATCGTCGACCGACTCACCAAATCGGCTCATTTCCTACCCATCAAGGAGACTGATGGAATGGATAAGTTAGCAAGAACATACTTGGAGGAAGTAGTCACGAAGCACGGTGTGCCTGTGTCTATAATCTCCGACCGAGACAGCCGATTTACTTCACAATTTTGGAAGTCACTGCAGAAGGCATTGGGAACGCAGTTGGATATGAGCACTGCGTACCATCCCCAAACCGACGGTCAAAGTGAAAGGACCATTCAAACCTTAGAAGATATGCTGAGAGCTTGTGTGATTGACTTCGGAAATAGATGGGATAGACACCTACCTCTGGTGGAGTTCTCATACAACAATAGTTATCACACCAGCATTAAGGCAGCGCCGTTCGAAGCACTGTATGGTAGGAAGTGTCGTTCACCCGTGTGTTGGGCAGAGGTCGGTGAAGCACAACTCACTGGACCCGAGATCATACACGAGACTACTGAGAAGATCTTTAAGATTAAGAGCCGTATGTAAGCCGCAAGAGATCGACAAAAGAGTTATGCTGACATGAGACGCAAACCCCTTGAGTTTGAGGTTGGTGATAGAGTCATGTTGAAGGTCTCACCTTGGAAGGGTGTGATTCGCTTTGGAAAGCGTGGAAAGTTAAATCCTCGTTACATTGGACCCTTCAAGATTATAGAGAGGATTGGTACCGTAGCCTATCGTTTGGAATTACCCCAAGAACTTAGCCGAGTGCATAATGTGTTCCACATTTGCAATTTGAAGAAATGTTTAGCCGACGAGACACTCGTTATTCCTTTGGAAGAGATCCAACTCGACGACAAAATCAACTTTGTAGAAGAACCAGTAGAAGTTATGGACCGTCAAGTCAAACAGCTCAAGCAAAGCCGTATACCTATTATAAAGATCCGTTGGAATGCGCGTAGAGGTCCAGAATACACGTGGGAACGTGAAGATCAATTCAAGAGCAAGTATCCTCATCTTTTCGCTAACCATCCTACTACAACAACGTCTTGATTTCGTGACGAAATCTCTAAAACATGGGAATACTGTGACATCCGTCAAATTTGCATCTTAAATTATTCATATAGTAGGAGTACTTTATTTGTTTACCGACGAGTTGTCGACGTGAATGTGTTATTTATTTTGCTTTGCGGACAAAGCCCTTTTTAGGGAGAGCATATGTAACATCTCGAGTTTTTCGCGTCTATTAAGTTTGAATGCAATACACGAAATTGGTAGACGTATTATGTTTGCCGTATGTTTATTTGAAGCACTTACTAAATCCCATGAAGTCTCGCATAATTGTCTTTGTTTTGGATCGTGTGTCGAGCTGTTATAGAGTCGTGTTTATTCAGTTTTCGCGTCTAAACTTAAATACCCGTCGAACCCGAGCCGAGTAGCATACTTGGTGCATCATGTACAAACCTTCAAGTTATAAACTTTATTCACCTTTATTTCAAAAACTTGCTTAACAAGTGTGTATTTTCAGTTACAACATAAACCCTATAATTTATTCATCCACTAAGCACTACAAGACAGCACACATGCCAAGTTTACCCAAATTGGGTATATCACAAGCTTACCAAATTCAGCTTGAGTCTAACCCTAGACTAATAATACATGATTAAATACAATCCAAAGTTTACCCAATGTCCAAACATAACACACAAAGTTTTCACAGTCCAATATTACAATTACAAATTCTGGACAAGTTTTTTTAAATACAAATTCCTGGGTAAAGTGAAGAAAGAGTCAAGCCGATCCATCTCGTCCACACCTGCAAACCGAAAGAGTCAAGCCGATCCATCTCGTCCACACCTGCAAACCGAAACTTAAGCATCCCTTTGTGAGTCTTTTAAATCATCTCTTATTTTCTGAATAAAATCTTAGTTGTGCTCGTCTTTGACAAACCTGCGAAAAATCAAACGAATGTGTTAGTCTTTGTCACGGTCTTATTTTAATTAAAAACTGAAAAGATTAAACCATAGTATTATTACTTGAGCATGACCATGACCCATATTTTTCTATCAACCAAACCGAGACCCCGACCAAGACCAAACCGAGACTCAACCCGAGACCCCAACCAAGACCAAATCGAGAACCAAACCGAGACCCAAACCAAACCAAACCGAGACCCCAACCGAGACCCAAACCGAGACCAAACCGAGAACCAAACCAAGACAATCAATGTTCTTGTCTTTCTGCCGAAACCATAATCATTCAAGGTTACCATAATCCAAATGTCTTAACCATTTTTATTTTACAGAAACATCATAAAAACCCCCAATTATGTCGCGGGTATAAAACCCCCTTTTCAAATCGAAACCCTAAAAACTGAAAACCTTTTTAAACACGAAATTAATACTTTCTATATTCCAAAAACGCCACTTAATCATGATTAATCAACCGAATGTAAAAACCCCCAATTTTATATAAACCCTAATTTGATTTTTATTAATTAAAACTCTAATTAAACCTAATCCAAACACGAATCTAATAATTAATTGGACTGGAAACAAGATATGCAAAAACCCCCAATTTGACCGAAACCCTAACTTTTATAAAACCGACTATATGTTGAAATTAACATGATTTTATACAAGAAAACATTAATTAATTGTATTTAAACCCGAGATTTAGAGAAACCCCCAAATATTTCGAAACCCTAATTTATTTATTTTCAAATCCGAGAGCCATGTGGTTCTCAGCAAGCTTATACAAGTGATTTAAACCCAAAACCTTTTATAAACGAAAAGCATTTAAACAATTTTATTAAAAGGAAAGAGGATAAACAACTTATCTTTGTTTTGGAGACGAATCACCTTAACCATGAGGAAGAACACCATCAAGAACCCAATCGGTTTGATGTGGGGATGAAACCCCACATCTCACGCGATTTATTCATCACAAACCATCCCCAAATGATTGCTATACCAAACTGAAAACATGATTAGCCATGGAGGGGAGATGATCCGATCCAGATTAGAAAAAGAGAGAGAGTGGGGCGGTGGGTGTATTTCGAGAGAAGAGAGAGAGAGTAAACTCTCTGTTTTTGAGTTATGTGTGTCAAACACACGTATTTACCCTTCCGTTCCTTGTTTATATCGCCAATGGGCCGGGCCGGGTCATATAACCCTTGGGCCGGATTGTGGGTGGGGATAATGGGCTCATTTTGGGCCAGTGTTATGTTTTGAGTTTATTTAAAGCCCAAAAACGAATTTGGTAACTTAAGGGTATAATTTAACCCGTAAACCTCGACCGTTTAATAACCGACTTTTATGTGTCGTATTTTCCGAAAACGAAAGGTATTGTCAAGCACAACTAGGGTGTCGTGTCTTTTTATTAGTATAAATTTTCATATCGTAACCCGATCCTTATAATCAAATAGGTCGCGGCTAGCGTAACCGTACACTCGAGCTACTTTTACCTTCGTCCTTTTTGCTGAATTACGAGGTGAGTTTATAGCCCCATGCTTAACTATTTTTACTGCTTTTTGGGGTGAGACATTGCTTGATTTTAACGTATGAACACAAGTGCATTTACTGATTTATATATTAGTCTAAGTCCCACTAAAAACCCAGTTGCTTTGGCCCGTGAATCGTGAACCGTTAATTACTTTGTGTAAGCGCGAATGTTATGGATAGATCTATCGGGATTGACGTCCATGTCTGTCTTGTCCAACAAGGGGACAAGCGGGCACAGTTTCATTTGAGTCTGAGATAGGATGTCGTGGGTTTAGGCATCTAGTTGGGATACATTTATATGATTATACTGCCGGTGTTGTTAACGCTTCGGTGTCACGAGCTTAGACTGTAATAAATACTTTTGGGATGACTCTGTATTTGTTATATTGTCATCACTTTTGGGAAAATCTTGTGGTTCATTAAACATTTCAAATTAACTAAACCTATGAACTCACCAACTTTATGTTGACACTTTAGCAATGTTTTTCTCAGGTATTAAGAAGGAAGATGCTAAGTGAGGTCTCATGCATTGCCGTCATTTCTTTGAAACCAAGATCATTTGTACTATTTGAGAAAACTATGTTTTGTAACTGTATCCAGTTTTATGCTTCCGCACTTGGTTAAAACTATTTATTTTACTAATTACAAGTGATCTATTTTCCGAACGTCTCATTTAGAGGTCGTTCTTTGTGACTGTGTGTGTATGATAATCATGACGTCACCACTCCCTTGTCGCCATTATACTCTGATATTTTGGGAGTGTGACAAAAAATACAAAAATTTTCATAATACAAGGTTTTTAAGAAAAAACTAAAAACCCTAGCCTCTCTTTCTCTCCCTTTTGTCGCCGGCTACACAAGAACACCAAGGGTGTTGGGTTGATTTTGATCTTTGATTTTGGGATAAGTGTGTTCGTGTGCATAAGCGTTTTCCATTCACGTATTCAGTAACTCAAAACCTTAATCTTTTATCATTCTTTCTTTTTAATTATGTTCATGTAATTCAATAGTAATAACATAATTAAAAACATGATATAAGAATTCAAGAATCAAGGAAAGGGTTGGTTTTGGTGGGGTTTTGGTTCGGCCGACACACAACCGAGAGCCGCCAAGCTCCCGGCTTGGTTTATGCACCACCAGCCGAGACCCCATGGTCTCGGTGTGGTCTTGGTTTCTCGGTCGTAGGGACAAGGGAACCCCTACGTGAGTTGGGGTGATGTTTGGTTTTGGTTTAGTGCCAACCGAGACCCTACAAGGTCTCGGTGTGGGTCTCGGCGCAACAGCAAGCACCACCGGCTTAAGCCGGTGGCTGTTTTGGTTCGAGCAAGAGGAAACCGCGAGCAAGCAGGGGGAACCACCGGCTAAAGCCGGTGGTGATTTTGGTTAGGGCAGTGGCAACCGGCTAGGCCGGGTTAGCCACTGTCGGGGCTGTTTGGTTCGGCTTATTTGTACGACTTATATTAAAACATGGAAACGGGCACGGGATTAATTACAGGATTAATTTTTACAAGGATAATTAAATTAATCAACATGCTATAATAATTAATTTAATTTAATCATGGACTTATATTTATTTTATAAATACTACATGTTTTAGCCTAAGTATTTTGTCATTTATTTTAGACTATAGTATTAATTAATTATTAAACATTGACTTATAATTAATTAATAAAACATGACTTAGGTTATAATTATTAAATATAAGAATTCATGATTAACCTAAGTATTTTATTTAGACTAATTTAATTAAATCATGCTTTATTTAATTACACTAGTACAAAAATGGGTTTCGGTCACACATACCGAACTTCGTGTAGTCACAAATAATTTTTTTGTGACTGAATTCGCCAGTCATAAATAAACAGTCGCACTTGAAGTCAGTTTGTATGACCATTTCGTATTTTGTTTGTCACGCCTATGAATATTTACGTGACTAGGGCTAACAACTGCTTTTTGGGTGAGTCGTTAGTTTTGAGAGTGTTACCGAACCAAAGTCTGGTTCAAGTGGTAGTCACATTATACGTATACATGTGTGACAAATATTTGTCATACACACATCGAATGTGACCAAAAATCATATATGGTCACATGAACTTAATTTACAAGTGACAAATTGATAAACAAGGTTGTCACACACATTATTTTAATGTGACAAGTATATTATGTTAAATGTTAACCACACACGAAATTCGTATGTGTGGCAAGTGGAAAGTATGTATAGAAACATTTGCCACTATATTTATTTAAATGTGACATATATTTTACAATTACTTGAAGACTATGATCAAATATAATACATGATCACACTCAATCATCAAACATTTATGTGACTATAAATTTGGCAATAGTAACAAAATATAAGTAATGTGTAACTAAATTATATTTACAGTGACATTATAATGGGATTATATGTGACCAACACACTGAAAACGTCACACAGTAAAATATTCATGTGACAAATGTTTAGAACCAAATGTAATCTCAATTTTCACTAATCTTGATATGAGTCACATTTTTAAGTGTTTGTATGACTAAAGTCACTACACATAGTCACAACAAGTAATTTTCTATGTGACTAACTAAGCCCATAAAATAATAGTTTGTCTCAACAAGTATTTTTTTATGTGACTAACTAAGCCCATAAAAAAATGAGTGTGTGTCGAAGCTTCCTTGGTACTCCTTGCATGCATTGAGTTCAGACTATTTGCCATTATGGTTTGCAACTCTTCATTTTCCCGATAAAAAACTGTGGTTGTTATGGGTTGTATAAAAACCATGTCTATGGTTACATAATCTATAACATCAACAACTACCGATCATCTTCCCAAATCAAAAACACCTTTTTTCTTTCAATTAACAGATCGATCCATGGCAGATTCTCAAGGAAGTACTTCTGATGCAAATGTCACCCCTGTGTTGGATGAGATTATGCAACTCGCTGGTGGTGCACATATTTCGTATGCCATGAGGGTCTACTTGGAGCAACAAATTATTGAAGAGAAGGCTTTTACTAATGATATCCGGGATTTGATTGAACCAGTTAAGGTAAGCCTAAAAAGGGTTCGTACTGCACTTTCTGAAATGAAGACCAAGCATCCAGCTGCTAAATGGGAGGAGTCTATTGAAGCTTTTATGGATTCAAAGAAGAGGTTGGAGTTGAAGCTTTTTCATTTGAACAAGATTGTCCAGTAACAACTTGAAGGTTTTGATGAGTTGAAAGCTTGGTCCACTTTAATGGAAATAGTTCCACCACCAGAAGAAGTAAATGTTTGATGATTGTTGTGCATGGGCACATATGTTTGTGTTGTTTTTGACCCTCAATATGCAGTTTGGGTATGTTGTGTCTAATCTAGTTATTTTGGTTAAGTTAATGTACTGTGTATCCATGTTTTGTTTAAATGCATATGTAATATGGTGGTCTAATGGTAATGTAATGATATTTATGTTTAATTTGGTTGAATAGCCTGCTATTGTGTTTATCTTAATTGGTTATTACACCTTAAATTGATCTTTAACTTATAGTTATGCTTAATATCAGTACCTGTTGTAATTTTTGGGGGTTAAGATAGCAGAATGTGTTGTGTGTATGAAATTAAAGAAGGTACATGAACTGATTTAAGTATGAATTTGAGCACAAACTTGACAAGTATGACAAAATTTTGTATTATAGATTATTCAAACTTCTTGCAGACAAAAAATTATACTCTTGCTGACACAAATTTATACTCATTATGTCAATAGCTATATATACATAATGCACTTCAGTAATGAGTAGATTTTTGCAATACATGCTAATCACAAAATTTGTGAATAAAGACTTAAATTAAAACTAACTATAACCTATTGTAACTAAACCCTTGGTGTGCAGGCAATATGAGGTTTAAATCATGTTGTCAATAACCTTAAACATACAGTCCCAAACACCCCTTATGTTGAGCAGGATATCAAATTTACAAAGGAATAATGAACTTTAAGCAATATCAGGGCATGCAACCAACCTGAAATATAAAGGTGAGCAAGAAAAGACTTAAATAATCTAGATAATCAATAAAATAAGCATTCACAAGCCAAATCACTAGTTGAGTTGAAAGTTATACCTAGGCTGATGTACATCCACACCAGCCTTGCAAACTGATGCAATAGCTATATGTACATTGTGTAGTTCAGTAATTGCAACTCAAATCACCAGATTGAACACTATAGTCGAACACAAACTTCACAAGTACGACAGAATTCACTATGGCATATTATGAAAACTTATATGGACACTACAGACACAAATATAGAGTATAAAATACTATGTAGTATGTCACTAGATATATAAACAGATATGCAACTGAACTCACCAATTTGAACATTCTTTTTGAACACAAAGTTTCACTAGTATGACATAATTCAATATGACAGATTATGAAAACTTACATGTAATTAGCTATATCAGCAGGACACAATCGAAATCTAAATTTCATAAAAACATAATTAAAAGAACCACTGAATGTTAAAGAAAATTTATATTCAAATAAAAGAGATTACAAGTGTTTTTGTAGAAAAATGAAAGATTAAATGTGTGATATGCACACAAACATAAATCCTTAAACAAGTACTAGAACTCAGATAATCTTATCCTCTAAAAGAACAAGTTAAATACGATAAAAAGGCCTATTGTGCCAACTTGAGCATGACAGTCTTCACTTGGTTTTTCGTATGACAACTCCTTCGCCGTCGGCTCGATAGTAGTCACTGTGTGAATCATCACCTACATGTACACCTGGCAAAGTGTTATCAATGTTCTGGTGAATGACTGTACTAAATTCATCATCGACTTCGTCATATGTATCTTTGTAATTCTTGCTAGGTGTCCTGAAGACAATAGACATATTTTTTTGTACCTGGTCTTGGACATAAAACACTTGTCCTGCTTGTGAGCCAAATATGAACGGATCAGCCTTGTGGCCTAAGTTATTCAGGTCTACCAATGTATAACCAAGAAGCTTATCTATTTTGACCGTATGTTTCTTGAGATTAACCCAATCGCACTTGAAAAGAGGAATTTTCCTGAAATGGTAATCAAGTACCCATATCTCTTGTAAAACCCCATAATAAAATAGTTTTTTTTTGTTTCAACTTCTTTGGATATATGAGTATCTTCCACCTCAACACAAGCCCCACTGTTCTGGTGAACTTGCCATCATTTATTTTCGTACGAAATGTATACCCATTGATGTTATATGCATCGTATTTCACTACGGTGGCTCGTAGTCCAAATGATATCCACCTAACAGTATCTGATACGCTATCTTTTGATATTGCTAACTCTCTCAAAACCTGAATTTCAACAGTTAAAGAATAGTGTTCAGATAAGAAATGGTGTGTTGGTGGACCTCTACCTAGCTAATGACAACGCTTCTAATTGCTACTGAGAGTTGGAGATGGCCTCATTACGTTGTAAGTGCTTATTTATTATACTCTACTACTAGTATTGATTTTTGAGATGTTAAGTTAACTAATATTTAGCAACAAACAAACAATTATAAACATCATACAAGTAATTACCTCATCATGTAACCACTTAGCAAAAGTTTTATAATGCTCAGCCTCCAGCAATGCTATTCTTTTACCCGGGTTATTTTTTTTCAAATAATTCTTGTGTCGCCTGAAATGAAACAATGTATTTGATTAATTCTTTTGTTTTTAGAATATTTATGTCAATGAAATAGACATGTGTTAGTAATACTTACTCGATATAGGGTAAAAGTTCATCTGTATTTTGTAGTACATACAAATGAGCTTTTGCAAATAGTTCCCCATTCATTTCGAATGGTGTGCCGGCCGACAATGGCATTCCGTCCTCATTTTAATTGGTTACATCTTTATCAGGTGGCAAACCAACAGATTTCATTGTTTTATGATACTCGCTAAAAAACTCTATTGTTTCTTCTGCAATTGTCTCCTCAGCAATGTATCCCTCTGGTCTGTTTCTGTTTCTAACATGGTTTTTAATAACCTTCATACATCTTTCTGGAAGCATATGGGACCACACAATCTTACCTCTCTAGTTAGGTGCACAGTCAAGAGTAGGCACAGTGTCACAACTAGTTCTTGTTGCATCGCATCTAGTTCTTCCAATTTGATTTCTTTTCTACATATAGATTTAAAGAAAAAGCAAAACCTGATAATAGCATATCGTGTGGATGGATGCATGATTAAACGTATTGTAATTGGTAAAAACTCTTGCATCAGCATGTGATAGTCATGTGACTTAAGGCCAATGAGATTCCTTTCCTTTAGGTTGACCAAACTAGCAAAATTTGAACAATATCCTATGGTACTTTGAGGTTGGATAACGTTTCACAAAATTTGTCTTTTTCAGCATTAGTTAACGTGTAGCCTACTGGAGGTAGTGTTGTTTTGTCTTGTTCTAGCCTAGCAAAAAGCTCTAGTTTTATACCCAAAGCTGCCATATCCAATCGTGCCTTCAATCCATCTTTCGTCTTACCAGGAACATTTAGCAAAGTTCCAACAAAACTCTCCCCATAATATTTTTCTACATGCATAAATTCAATACAATGTGGAACAGGATTATGCCTCCAATACCTTAGCCTTCCATACCAAATGTTGAATTTCTCCCAATACGCTTCAGTAGGTTGGCTTGAACTACCCTCGTCTTCTGTTGCTTTTCTTTTGTTATTTTGAATTTTCCCACCTCTGCCTCTTGTATCTTCCTGGTTTCCCGATGCGTTATTGTTATTTTTCTTTACTTTTACCCACTTATTTTGAATATGTCGAACTTCATTGTATATTTCTTCCCCTGTCTTTGGTACTGGAGCAAGTGCAAGTTCTTGTTGTCCATTAAACGATTTCCTTTGCTTTCTAAATGGATGGGTGTATGGTAGATATCGTCTGTGACCAACATAACTTTACTTGTTTGAGGCCGAAAGTCTTACACAATGTGTATCTTTCCCACATACCATGCAACCATTGAATCCACTGTATGGGCAGCCACATAACATACCCAGTGCTGGGTAATCATTTATCGTCCATAACACAACGGAACGAAGCTTAAAGTTCTGTTTCGTTGACGAATCAAATGTATCAACACCATCTTCAAATAAGGTATACAGATCATCAACTAACGGTTCTAAGAAAACATCAATATCATTCCCCGGATATCCCGGTATAAGAGTCGAAAGCATGATAAACTTTCGTTTCATACACAACCATGGAGGAAGGTTGTATATGACACATAAAACTGGCCATACACTATGATGCCTATTACCTGAGTTGACGTCAACCCCATCAGCTGATATTCCCATCCGTATATTTCTTGGATCTTCTGCAATTTGGGGGAATTTTTCATCTATGGTATGCCATGCCTGTGAATCTACAGGGTGACGTAAAACACCATATGTTATCCTCCTTGTTGCGTGCCATCTCATGTTTTCTGCAATACTTGCTATCTTAAAGAATCATTTTAGTCTTGTTATAATTAGGAAGTACCACATCACTTTGGATGGAATGTTTTCGTAAACTTTATTTGTCTTATTGTCGACCTTCCATCTTGTTATCCCACATGTTGAGCAAGCAGTCAATTTTGAGTTAGTTTTCCAGTAAATCATGCAGTTGTTGATACATACATGTATCTTTTTGTATCCTGATACCATCAATCGCATCATTTTTTTGGACTGATAAGTTCTTTCAACTAGTTCATTACCAGCAGGTAGCATCTTTTTAATCAAACCAAGTAATTCAGTAAAGAACTTATCACAAGCTCCATACTTACCCTTCAAGTTGAGAAGTTGAACTATTGCAGACAAGTTTGTGAAGTCGAGACATCCTTCATAAAGTGGCTTCTCTGCGTCTACTACTAGTTGTTGAAGCTTGGCAATGTCATCCTCATCAAAATCATCTTTTGTAGCATTAACCATCTCTACTGTTGCTGGGCCATATGTTGGAATTTCTGAACCAGCATCCGTGTCGACATCCGTGTTGTCAACATACTCTATTGTATCATCAACTAATATTTGGGCATTTTATGATTGCTCGTCCTTTTCTCCAAGTTTTATCCAATTTATGTACTTTGGATTAAACCCATGTCTGAATAAATGGAATCCTACTGATTCCACTCTACCCTCTATGTGGTTTAAGCAGCTGTTACAGGGACATAGAATTATAAGTGGTCCATTATGAATTTCTGGGTGGCGGTTAATCTCCTCTTGCGCTTTTTTTGGCATATTCAATAAACGCTTCTACTCCGTCAAAATATTCTTTTTTAGTCCTATTACTTCCTATCCAAGACTTGTCCATCATAGTGTTAAGGGTAAATCATACCGTATATATCCTACAAATCACAAAACAAACCAATATATCATATCCAAGATAAAACATTCTTAAAGGTTTAAGGCCCATAGCATGAATCAATAACGCATAATATAAAACCCCAAAATCCAATCACATATATATTAATTATCTAAACAAATGCATATGAACACTACAGGCTGTAATACTAATAAAAACATTACCTGATTTATAAAGTAATGAAATTAAAACTAGTGTAGATGGCCGGACAGAATAGTTTTTGATGTTATTGATGGCTGGAGAATGAGGGATGGAAAAAAAAATGTGGGACGAGTTTAAAATTTTTAGGAGTTAATTTCAATGTTCACTAAATAACATTTTGGAGGCAAAGTTTCAATTTTTAACAAAATAAAATTTTGGAGGCATGTTTTAAATTTCCCTCAATAAAAGTTTGAAGTCAAAGGTGTTAAAATTTGACCCGAAAATGTTGGTTATTTATTATCTGATATGCATTTAGGGGTGTGTGTGTCGCAAGGGGTTGATGGCAGGACTAGAGTTAGAGCTTATATAAGTATACATTAAGTTTAAAATTTGTATTTTTTATGTTTTTTGTTACGTTAATGACTTTATTTATATGTTATAAATATGGTAATAGTCAGAATGCCAAGCTGTAAACAAACATAGATTAACTTGAAATTCATTTCGTTAGCAAAATTAATTGACCACTACATCATCTGTGGTCAATCATTGTTTCAAGTAATTACATCATATGATTGTTCCAAAAAAAAATTTACATCATCGGAAAATGCATAAAATAAGTCAATAATAGAAATGTAAAAAACATCAGGCCTTTGCCTTCCCCTTCACGTTGGAACCAGCCGGCCTCTTCCCTATTTTTTCGACAATCTGTTTCCAAGTTGTTTTGTTACCAAGACCAAGAACATCATTGTAAATAGGGGTAGGTCTTTTCATAATGTTTTTGGGAACATAGTTCACATCAGGACCTATTTTCTTTTGGGTGTTGGCTTTCACTTTTAGGGTGTCTTCATAGAACTCAAGTGAGTCAATGTTGTCTTCATCATCCTCATCTGTCTCATCATAATAGGAATCAACAAATGGACTACCTTCATCTTCATCCCAAGTCTCCCAGTATTGTGAATCAGCATAATACTCAGCTAAATCAACATTGCCATACGATTGCAGCACCTCCTTTGGAATATTCCCAGTCTTAAACCTTTCAGAAACAACAGCCGTAACAGCAGGCCTAGGCCTTTTAGCTGATCCAATGGGAGGAAGTGCATGCTGCTTTGAAGATCCTTCACACCTCTTTTCGAACCACCCAGCATCTCCACTAGGACAAAACACATATTCGCAACTAGAGTCACTTAACTCAATCACTTCAACCTTTTTTTGTCATTTTTTATATCTGAGATATAGATGTTAGGGATTGAAAGTGTAAAGGGATATGGATGAGTGGTGTTAGGAGTTGGAACCACTTTTCATAGACAACAAGGGGTTGTAGATTTTTATGGCACTTTGGTGATTTTTATGACTAACATATCATGCAAATAAACAGACCACGACCCTAAACTAAAAAATGGACTAACTGATAACAAAATATCATGGACTCAAACACAAAATCAAAGATTTTAGAACCTAATAACTGAAACATGAAGATTTTGGTGAATCTTGCATAAAGAAATTGGGACTTAAATACTTAAAACTAAAACTTGAAAACGCTTATAACCGCCAAAAAACAAGTGTTCATGGTCTAGTCTTGTGATTTGCTGTCACTCAAACCCCAAAAAAGCCTATCAATCCGAAACACCCATTTTATGATTTTTAAACAAATTTAACAGGGTGATTCTATGCAATTGGGATCCAAATAAAATCAAACCGCCATGAACATAACTAAGCAGTCAAAATATGCATAAAATAACATAAATCATCATAATCTATATAAATGGGTTTCAATTATGTCTATCCAATTAACGTCTATACCCTAATAATGTTATGGTTCTTTGATTCCAAAAAAAGGGAAAACAAATGTTGATTGTAGATAACATCATAAATAATAATACAAACATAACGTATAAAAGCACAAACATGTTCAACAAATTAGACAGTGGAATTAATGTTTTTTAGGGTTCTTGTTCTTACTAGCGAAGGGGAAAAGATAATTATGATTTCTGGTGGGTCGGTTGATCATTATAAGTGTTCTTTTCCCCCAAAATAAATATAACCGGTTACCCCATCTAGTCAATAAAAAAAAGTCCAACTTTATATTTTTGTTCAAATAGGAATATCGAACATAAAAGAGTCCACTGGGTACAATGGACCGTTATAAATATTTGTGAATTTATGACTTTTACCCTTTTATAAATATGTTATTTATAATTTATTAAACAAAAGTCGAGATGGGCTTATGTGTCATAACTCATAATCTTACATTTTATGGTTTATATCTATTACAAAATTAATATAGTGCATGAAATATATTTAAGGAATTATTAGTTTAAACGTGCCAATGCGGTGGAGTCGTATTATCAGGTAATCATATAACATAAACAAATATGTTAAAAGTGAAAGTATCAATATTAAGACAAAAAAGTCAACAAGAGACAATTATTATGAAAGACGAAGTATATAAAACTTGATAAAAATTATCTCAATGAAAATACATTAATTATGTTTTAAATAAGTAATCTATGAATAATATATGCAAACGTTTTATACCCCTTTGAAGAGGTTGGTGCTTAAACGGTTTTATGACTTATTTCACCAAGACCACGTCTGAACGTAACATAAACGATGAGTAATTTGTTATCTGGCTTATTTTTAAACCTAAACCTTAAACCATTTAACCCTAAACCATATAACCCTTAAACCATAAACCCTAATTAAACCGTAAATCATAATCCTAAATACCATAATCCCTAATCCTTAGACATTAAACCCTAAACATTAAACCTCAATAAACCCTAAACCTTAAACCCTAAACCCTAAACATTAAACCTTAAACCAATAAACCTTAAACCCAATCCCTAAACCTTAAACCAATGAACCCTAAACACTAAATCATAAACCGGTACCTATAAACCTTAAATCCTATTTAACCCTTAAACCACAAACCCTAGCTAGTTAAACCATAAATCATAAACCTTAAACCATAAACCAATAAACCTTAAACCCTAAGCCCTAAACCGTAAACCAATGCACCCTAAACACTATATCATACACCTTAAACCTATAAACCTTAAATCCTATTTAACCCTTAAACCACAACCCTATCTAATTAAACCATAAATCCTAAACCTTAAACCATAAGCCAATGAACCTTAAACCCTAAACTATAAGCCCTAAACCTTAAACCAATGCACCCTAAACACTAAATCATACACCTTAAACCATTTAACCTTAAATCCTATTTAACCCTTAAACCACAAACCCTAGCTAATTAAACCATAAACTAATGAACCTTAAACCTTAAACCCTAAACCTTAAACCAATGCACCCTAAACACTATATCATACACCTTACCATTTAACCTTAAATCCTATTTAACCCTTAAACCACAAACCCTAGCTAATTAAACCACAAATCCTAAACCTTAAACCATTAACCAATGAACCTTAAACCCTAAACCCTAAGCCCTAAACCTTAAACCAATGCACCCTAAACACTATATCATACACCTTAACCATTTAACCTTAAACTATAAACCTTAAATCATAATTAATCCTTAAACTACAAACCCTAGCTAATTAAATCATAAATCCTAGTTAAACCTTAAACCATAATCACTAGCTAATTAAACCATAAATCCTAAACCTTAAACCATAACCCTAAAGTCTAAACCATAGAACCTAAACCTAAAGTCTAAACCATACAACCTAAACCTAAAGTAGTAACCTATATAAACCTTAAATCATAAACTTTAAACAACATTAATTAACCCTAAATCATGAGCTTAAATTAAACTATAAACCCTAAACATAAACCACTTCATTAACCCTAAATCATAAACCCTAAACCATAAATCCTAAACCTTAACCCTCAAACCTATACCTTAAACCCTAAACCATAAACCCCAACCCTAAACCATAAACCTCAACTCATTACTAAACTATAATGTTGTCACCCTAGCCTTATTAAACCGACCATTCAAAATCGACCTTATTCATATTAAATTGCTTGAGATGATTATTCAAGGTGATTGATATAAAGCTCAACTAGATCACACATACTGCTTAAAAAACAAAAGATATTCAAGGTGATTATTATAACCTTATATATTTAAGTTATTTAACTATAAGTTTATGCTTAAATTAAAGTAATATTTTAATTTTATGTTTAAAATTATAACCTTTTTAAAGTTAGTTAATTTTGACAAAAATGTTTTTAATTAAAATACAACGTATATGTTTTTTTATTTACTTATTATTTACTTATTATAACTTTTAATAATTAAATGTTAATTATAATTTTATTATTAAGTAATTTTAATATTTACATTTTCAGTAAACACAAATAATATCCAGCAACCATCTTGTAACCGCCACCATCTTCAGAATCACACACAGGAAAAACAAACCCTAAATCTTCATCCAATACGCAATAAAAAAATAAAACCCTCATACATAATAGTCGCCAATCTACACAATCATTAACGACATGAAGCATCAGGAAAAATGTAATGCAGCAATTAGTATTGTTCAATTTAAATATTAGGGTTCATACGAATAATGTAAGTTTGTTATGGTATTAGGGTTTACACTAATTTTTAATGCTTGTATGTGGACCTATGTCATTTTTCATTAACGTGATTCGATTTATAGGACTAACCCTTCTTAATGTATGTCATTTTAATTAACGTGTTTATATGGTCTATGTTTCAATCTTGGTTATGGGTTTTGTTAATGTGTCTGGATATGGTCCCATGGTATATTATAGTTACAGGTTTTTTTGGTATGATATTGTTTTAGGTTTTTTGAAATCAGTTGGATATGGTCCCCTATACAAACATATGCCTAACCAAATCCAAATGTTGTTAGGGCATCCACAACCATGCTACACATACTGCCAAACACTCCCTTCGTCGACATATAACTAAAATTAATATGTACATGCTTACAGAAGTTATTCATATTGAATCAGACACTTCATCATCTACTTCTGAAAGTGTTAAATTTCGCCCACCCCTAGCAATAGAAGTCCTATTCGGAGTTTGACCACAAGTTCTTCAAGTACTCCATGTATTCGCCTTCCACTGTTTCAAACTCCTATTGTAGGCATACATAATGTAAGAAGGTTCGGTCAAGGAATTTTGCAGGGGGGAGCAACAGCAAAGACAAAAGGAAGGTTGGAAGGTTGGATGATGTCAGTTATCCCTGTGTAATATGAACAAATTTTTTGTGTTTTGTTGGTCTACTATTGCTGGGCACCTGTTGCATTTTCAACCTACAGGTCACAACAATTTAATAGATTTGTATGCATTACTATCATTATGAAACAATTATCAGTTATCTTTAATCAACAATACGAGTTTGTTAATTAGTTAATATAAGTATTTTAAGGCCATGTACAAATTAACTATATGTTATATCCATTTTCTTATAATATATGAGTTCAAGTTTTTATGCAGTGTAAACTAAAGGTTTTTGGTTGAATGTTAAAATGTGTTAAATAGTATATAATCTGTTCAAACTTTATTTTTACCAAGAAACTCAAAGGGAAAGTTTACCTGGTTTGAATGTTTAATTTGGAGGTAAATTTGAGTCCAAAATATTTGGTTGTTTAATTTTTGTATTTGGAGCAAAAATTTTCACGAAAATTTTGAATGTCCAGCTAAGTTAATGCATATGCAGTTACCATAATTTTCTAACTCCATATCCATCTCAAACCCCGATTTTTCTCCAAAATCACAAAATATACAAAACTCAGTTACTTTTTCATTAGTTTCATACCATTTCCACTTATTGTACACATCGATTTGTGGTCAATAATCATGAACACTGAAACAATGATCAAGATTATATTGTTAATGATGATGATTCTTTGGTTAATAATCATGATGTAAATCACGATAATCAAGGAGATTGTGAATCAGAGGATTATGGTGATCAATCAGATGAGGATGAAGACATCAGTAAGCAGAAGGTTGTTAATAGGAGGGATATAACTAGGTTATCCAAGTTTCAGATAAATATGAAAAACCAGGTGTCATGAAGATAAATGTAAACTTTGATGCACTGAATAGAATATCAGGGCCAAACAGATCATTGTTTATCAGTTTTTTAGGAGACACGGTTCGGGAGTTGATAGGATTGAAGATTCTATCGTGGAAAGATGTGAAGGAGGAAGCAAGAGAAAAACTTTGGACTAAAACCACGGTACACATACAAAATTGTTTACCCAACTATTAGTCTTATTCCTACATTTACTTTAACATGATGTTAATATGTGCAGCAATACTTTGAATTTGATGTGTCCTTCAAAAAGTTGGTTATGAATAAGCTAGGTGAACTGCTAAGAAATTTCAGAAGTAAATTGGCAGCAAAGCACATAGTTCCCAACCTAGATAAACCTGAAAAACTAAATGAAGTTCCAATTAGTTACAGAGCAATCGTCAGTGCCGAACAGTGGGTTGCTTTTGTAAACCACACGGCCACAGAAGAATTTAAGGTTGTTAATTTCTATTTCGTTTTACATTTATAGACACTGTATGTATGCATTCTTTGGTAACTCAGTATGACAAACACACTCTGTTACGTACTAGCAACTTCTCATCCAATAATCTATGTTGTTAGGTGAAATCAGCTGCAAATAAATTGGCGCGTTCCAAGTCTCTTTATCAGCATACAATGGGACGTGGTGGTTATGTATATATAAAAGAGCAAATGGTAAGGTTATAAGGTTACGTACTAACACTGTTGTCCATGTTGGTTTAACTTTTCATCTGTATGTATTTGATGTTTGGAAGATCATAAAACAACAAATTAAACCAGATCAAGAACCCCCATGGTGTATTGTGGTTTAATGGAAGGGTCAAAAAAGCAGGAAAAGAGACATATGATGAAACAATCAAAGTTGGCACTAAGATTGTAAGTGTTATTGCAAATTTTTGTATATTATGTTTATATTCGTATAATAAATTATTTACCATTTTTTGTGCATAGCTGGAAGCAGAGGACCAGATCAGAGATGGAACCTTGACGGTTGATAGTGGTACAGATTCATTATCACATGTATTAGGAAAGGAAAAAGGAGGGTATACAAGAGGAGTGGGAGGCAGAGTTACGTGCAGGAAGTTCTTTGATCTACCTAGAAGGAAACAAGGACTGATGTAAGGATTGCGATGCTTGAAATTGAACTTGATAAGGAGAGACAAGCGCGTAAAGATAAAGAGATTACAACCACTCAATTAACCACCCAGATGTCACAAACACAAGAAACTATTAAAAAATGTTGAAAGTTATGTCTGCACATGGGGTTACCATAGCCGAGTTAACGCCAAGTCAGCCAAATGTAAGACTAGTTTTCAAATTTTGTTTTGATGATTTTCAGTCTGTAATACTAATAACAATTAACATACTTATATATTGCAGGTATTACAACTAGAACATAATACATTAAATACAATACCTAGTGAAGAGCAAAGGACATCGATTAGTGGTGGTGGACTTCAGAAGGGTGTGTTAGTTCCAATGTCTAAGACAACTGCAACTTCGAACAAGGATTTGGACACTGCAACTGCAACTGCAACTACAAATGCGAACAATGTAAGTTATAAAAAAAACCATGTTTGGTTTCTAAATTGTACTATACATGACTTATTTACTGTGTTATGTATATATGCAGGGACCTGTTAGAACTAGGGGAGCAAAAAATAAGACTAGATCTGTAAAACCCGCATGCTTTTACCATGAATAATGCCTTTAAGATCGTACGTACAAGATTAGAACTTTCCTTTTATAGCGCGTTACGTTTCACGTATAAGAATTTTAAGTATTACGTACGTGTTAGAACACGATAAGTATTTATTACGTATGAACACACGATAATTATTCAAATAATAATTATAATCACGAGCATACGAACATGAAATCATGAACGTAAATTAATCACGAACTAATATTACATATGTATATATATATTTATTATAAACACGAATAAATATATTAAGTCACGATCGATAATTAATTAAAACACGTAAAACACGAACACGAGAACACACTTATTAATTAGACACGGAAAATGATTGGGTTACCCCATGTGGGCCCCATATACCACGAAATTAGGAAGGAAAAAGGGCTTAGCCCATCAATTTTTACTAAACAAGAAAAAGGAGAAATCTTGTGTCATTTTTACAAAACAAGAAAAATAACAAAACCCTAAAAAGTTTTCCTCCTCCTCCTCCTCCTTTGTTTTTTGGCCGCCACCTAAAAATACCATGGAGGGGTGTTCGGGTTGTTTTTCATCTTGGATTTTGGGCAAGCATTCGTGTGTGTTCATCCTTGATTGATCCACGCATTCGGTATAACCTTTTTAACTCTTTTCTTTTATGTTTTGATTTATGAATCACATAAAATCTTAATGTTTTTAAAAACTAATTAAAAACATTTATTAAAACATGTCATGATTTTGGGGTGAATCAAAACAAGGGTTTTTAGGGGTGTTTGTTCTAGCCGCCGCCTAAACCGAACCCCCAAGCGGTCTCGGCTTGGCTTATGAACCACCACCGAGACCTCATGGTCTCGGTATGGTGGTGTGGGTCCCACGGCAACAGCAAACAAGGGGTACCCCGACCTTGGTTCGGGGTATGGTGTTGATTACGGGTTCGGTTCATGGTTGTTAGTCACGATCCGGTTCATTGATTATGTTAAGGTTTATGATTTTAATAGTTATATGTTAGAAAACTAAATTAATAAAACATGACATAATTAATTTAATTAACATGACTTAGGTTATAAAATTTAATTATTAGATCATGAATTTTAATCTAAGTATATATTTTAATTAGACTTTATAATTAATTAATTATTAAAAACCATGACTATAATTAATTAATCAACATGACTTAGGTTATATTATTAGTAATTAATAATACACGTTTTAACCTAAGTATTTTAACTTATTTAATTAAAAACATGATATATTTAATTAAATACTTTTAACCTATAGTTTAATTAATTTACATGTAATGATTAATAAACTATACCTTATATCAATATGACTTAGAAAATAATCAGAAAACACTTAAGCTTATATACTTAGCTTATTTAACCAGCTTATATCTAATTATGGAAACTTTCTATTTTTAGAAACTTATTTAATTAAGGCAGCTAATCTATTTATGGTAACTTTCTATCTTTAGAAACTTATATATTCTAAGCATGAATTCTATTTTTGGAAACTTTCTATTTTTGGAAACTTTCTATTTTTGGAAACTTTCTATTTTTGGTAACTTTCTATTTTTGGAAACTTTCTATTTTAGAAGACCTGCTATTTTTAGAAAGTTACTTATTATTACACAGTAAGTATAATAATACATGAAATACAAGTAATACTTAATCAGAATAGACAGAATGTAAGATAAATATAGTATAAAGCTTCAAACAGTAAAACATGACATGAACGTATAAAATAAGCTAAGACATGACATAAAACCAGTTACGTATTTAGTAATCAGATACTTATACACGTATGTATTTATGTAGCATTAGTGATACCGAATTAGGACTCTCCTTAGTTCGTCTTCTTTGTTCACTGGACATAAGGTACGGATTCCTATCCTTTCAGTATGGACATTCTTTCCTTATTAGGATTCCCCGTATGCAGCCAAATGTTTTCCCGTAGTATAAGTTTATATGTTTGACTTGCTTATGATTAATTTAGAATACCTACAGCCATATACATGCATGACCAGTTTCACCTAGTTATGGAGGTACCATAACCATAACATTAGAGGCACTGATGTTATGACTTCACCACGGCGGAGTGATTGCTCGTGGCGTCCCTTCAGCTTTTGGTCATATTATTATATTTATCATGTGGGGCGTATGGGTGCATCCTAGTTACATGTTTTCATCAGATTACTCAGTGTGAATGTGGTGTGTGCCTTGCATCCTTCACAAGGAGCTGATCCCTCCTACCCAAACCAGTATATTAAATTAGAGGCAGCCCCTCTAATTTGCATGATGAGGTCACCCCTTCAAGTATTCATGCACGGTGGATTTGCATGACCTATATTGGCTAATGGTAAAATATGTTAAACAGTTTTCATAAGATAAACATAAGGCTTTTCAAACTATAAAACCAGTTTTATGAACATGTTCCAGGTTTTCCAGGACTTATACATTTCCGCTGCTATTAAGTCTTTATTATGTTTTAGTCATTTATACTATGTCTATATCCGTGCACTGAGCGTTTTGCTCAGCCGTTACTTTCCTTTCCATGTCCCAAAACGGCAGGTACCCTAGGAAAGACTCGAGCATTTGGAGGACGTGCATAGGATGGAGGCTGCTAGAGACTTCTTTTCCTTTTTGCCTTCATATACTTATGCTTGTTTAGTCTTTCATTCATTTCTTTTACTTTATTATGTTTTGGGGCTTATGTTTGGGAACTGATGTTTGATTCCGGTTATCCCTATGGTCATGTATGTTTTAGTACATATTACCTTGCATGCTTTGATGACACGCCATAATTACGCGTGATATTCCATTATCAAAATGGGGTGTTACAATTATGGTATCAGAGCCAAGGCTTCGACCTGTAGGCTCTAAAACTCGACCTGTGACTAGTGGGTAGTCACCAGGAGCTTCCTAAGCCAACATTTGTTATACCACGTACTGATGTTTTCAGCGCATTGTTTTTTTAACCATGATGTTTTCAGCACCTTGAGGTTTTAACCTTGATGTTTTCATCAATATTGTTTTACTAATAGGGACGGACAACCGTCATTCATATTTAGTTATGTGTCATTGTTTCATGCATAATGTTCCTCGAGAACTGTGGCTATGTGGACTGAACCCTAGTAGTTCATAATTAGTCACATAAAAAATTTTCTAATAAGTTTTGACAGATGAGTTTCATTATTTATGTTTCATGTATCATTGTTGCAGGGATTATGACTAAGTAATGGTTGGTACAGGACTGGCCCTATTTAGTCGTATGTGCTTTTATCGAAACTTTTAACTTTGGGACCAACCCATAGGCGTCCCCTCGCCATGTCTTTTGTTTTGGGACCGACCCATAGGCGTCCCCGCGCACATATAAAGGTTTTTATAAACTACATTACGCATTCATGCACTGTTTTTCATGCATAAAATTTTTCTCATGATTTATTGGCATAAATTTTTTCATGTCCCCTCATAAGTTACTATGTTTTTATGTCAAGTATGTTTTCATACTATCATGGTTAACTTTAGTTTCATGCTGATTATGTTATACACTCCTTCATGATAGATTGTTTCATGTATCTTCAGGATAATTCTGTCTTCATGTTGATTACGTCTTATGCCTCTTTTGTTGTTTATGCTTTCATGTAAGACACTGTTGGATTTCATTGAATCTTGCTTTCATGATAGTCATGGTTGGTTTTCATTGATCATGCTGTCAGGCAAATCATCGTTGAATTTTGTGTAACCACACTTTAACGTTTCTCGATATAACCAAAATGATGTCTATGCTAATACTGCCAGGTTATCATGACGATTTTCCTAACCATTTAACCGATATACTTTCCTTAAATCATGATAAATGATCGACCCCATACCGATCATTTCATGTGCATTCCACATGTACTCCACGTACCGTATTTCATGTGTATTACACGTACCTTAATCCATGTGTATTCCACTTGCAATACTTCACGAGTAGTCGCTAGTCGATTCTGAATCATCTCAGGCGTATTTTCAATTGCTCATATTCTACAAGATTGCTGATGCCGCTCATAACTTGGAGATGTTACTAAAGGTTGATGCTACTGACGTTCAGAGACGCTACGAGATGCGGATGCTGTTCACAACCTGGAGATCCTACAAGACGAAGACAAAGGCGTCAAAGCAAAGCAATTGGACGAGAAGATGCTTCACCATTAGACGATTTCCATCAATCATTTTCCCTAATTCTTAGTTACATGTCAGACGTCATTCGGCTGTCATTTCAGCCATATGAGTGCAAACCGGTACCAGCCGGCCACTCAGCTGAATAGTTACATGAATCACCGTCATGAGAATGACCGTCATGGAACTGACAGACAGGACGATATTAACCACTACAATGACAGAAACTATCCTAGAAATCGCAACGGAGGCTCCGGCCGCGGACGTGATCAGACACACAAAGGATCAGTAGTCCAACTGTGTTCCCTTTTATTATGATGATATAATACGAATTTATGAAAAAAAAAGAAAGGTAGATATGAGAAGAATTTAAGAGAGAGAAAGTAGTGAGAGAAAGTAGAGAGAAAATGGTTGGAGAAACTTGTGAAATATTAGATTAGAGAAAATGAAAATGACCAACACCCTTCCTAACATGCTAGGAAGGGTGTATATAGCCTTTGCTTACATGTAGCTTAATGGGATATATGATCATGGGCCGGGCTTTCCTTTTGGGCTTTGGTTACTTATTAATGAACCTTAGCTTAAAGTTAAGCCCGTAATAACACGACTAATATACTACCTATTACAACGTTCTAAAATACGATACATAATAAACATATGACCGAGCATTCTTGTTTGACTCAATATTTTGAGGCTAACAATCTCCCCCAATGAGAGGTCATAAACCTTGGTCATTTAGGAAATTTGTAAAGATTACTAATATCGCCATAAATGAGTCATGAATGTGTAATCTTAGTCTTGTTTCTTCATGCTGTGATCTTTGAGCCTTTGTCGTTGTCTTTCAACTTTATCTTTAAGCTTGAGATCTTCAAATCATCCTTGACTTGTCTTTGCCATCTTGCGATCTTGTGTCTTCATCCACATGCTCACACTATTAATTGTTGAATATGTCTTTAGGCATGAGTATGTGGTCTTGAATCTTTAACTTTGCTGAGTACACCGTAACGCCACCTTCTCGAGACAAAACATAGACACGGACTGAATGGCTTTGACATTCGTCCTAAATCGGTAGCGTTTTACCTCTGGTCGGTGAAGACCGTTATACGATATTAAATATCATACCTGTGATAGGTAGATTCAATTAAGAATCTCCTTGACAAGGTTTCGCGGTTGTACTAGTCGTTCTCTTTACTCGACCATCTCAAAGCAAGACTGAGAACATAAAGAGTGAATCAATTGGATAGATATCCGCTTGATTAAAGTCGTCAATTTAAATTCTTGGAACAAGTGTGATTCGTAAAGAATATTACCATTGTTGCTTTCCAGTTGACACAAGCTTGATTCATAAGAATCTCACAAGTCACCTACCGTAGCGCTGTTTGAGGTTGACGCTAGAAGGATTTCCATTCGTCACTGTGAATATTAATGAATATCAGTCTGAATGTTCTGGCAAGACCATAAAGATATTGCGTAGAAACCTGAAACGAGTTTGAATCAATTCGGAATCAAACCACTGTTGCTTTTCAGTTTTACACATGTTCAATTCATAAAGAATCTTACATATGACCTACCGCAGTGCTGTTTGATGTTAACACTGGAAGGATTTCCACTCGTCATTGTGAATACTAAGTAGTATCACTCTAAGTGTTCTAGCAATACCGCAAGGATATGGCGTAGGACTCTCTTGTTCTTCATCTGTGTGTCCTAACGAGATTTGATTGATCTCTTGGCTCTAGACTCGGTTTGTGTACTTTTAGTGGTCGGAGGCTGGAGCAGATGCCACCTATTCAATATCAACTATCTCGAAGTGAGAAAGTCAATAGAAGTCATGTTGTTCTCCGTGACAATAAAACAAACCTCTTTTGAGAGAAGCCTGAGTAGCTAGGAAAGGGTTGTGCACTTCATCACTGGGTCCATGATGAGATTGTCTTCATGATGTGTTGACCCGGTTTCTGCCTAAGTTGTATGGAGGGCTAATTTCTTTACACCCTTTATCCTTACATTTCTTTTTCATTCTTCAACCCCTTCAATGCTTACCAAGACATCATTACTAGAACCTTGTTGTGATTGTTCCAGTGCTAGCATCAGTACTTAGTCGGCATTCTGCTACGTTCACGTTCTACTCCATCTTTCCTAAGGACTTCTAATAATCTATTGGATTGTCCCTGGGAAGATCCCTCCGGTTCTGGTTGGATCATAGGACTTAAACCTAACCACCCTTTTGACACCAATAACATTGTGAATTAAAGATGTTGTGGGTATTTGATCGTAACCATGAAAACCACTTTAAATTCTAACAAAGTGTTTGAAAAACATTTAACACCTTGCTAGTTTTGTCGTTTTAGAAATGCTCCCCCTTCACATGTGCATCAATAATCGAAAGTGTTTCGCACATGTAGGTAAGAGTTAAGGTGCTTGAGTCTTATATTAGATCACATTTTAATCACATTTTCTCCCCCTTATCTCTAATATATAAAATCTTTTGATATTAGAGATACCAAATTTGATTAAAATATATTTTGAAAATAGTTTTGAAAATCTCTGGGAGAAAGATGTGTCAATCTTTGCATGAAGTTAAAATGCTCCCCCTCAAAAATTGATCCAATGGAATTGTCATTACGAGGATATGATCCAAATTTAAAATTTTGAGGATAGGAGTTGTTGAACACACAATTTTTGAAAGATTTTGAATATCATTGAAAAATTCTTGAAAAAACTGTGTTCAACACTTTTTGAAAAATCAATTCTTTTTGTCGAAAAGGTTTTTCTAAAGCATAAACTTGAGTTCATAGACTTTGAATGTCTTGACGAATCCACTCAAGTGTAAGAAGATTTAACTTCTTTTGCTAAGGGTAAGAGCACGAAAATCGTACACTCCCCCGTGAATATAGTTCCGGGTTGTAAGCTGAAAGTGATTACAAGCCATTGTGTTGAGCTCAAAACGTTGAATGTTTTGTGACTAGCTCAACCCGTGATAGACTGCTCTACCCGTTGTTTGGAAATATTGTCCAAAATAGACAATTTCCTTTATTAAAAGAAGAAATGACATGTTTTGAAAAATATTTACAACTTTCATTCAAGATTTATGTACACACCCGTGTCGTTATTGAGCGACATTTCTAGGCACGTCCATATTATCGATACTGAAAGACATGTCGAGAAGAATATTTTTGGATTTTGAAAGATTTTTAATTATGTGTTTTGCTTTTATGTGTTTTATATTTTTGTATTTTGCTTTTTCAAAGATATTTACAAGTTGATGTTTGATAGATAAATCAAGCAGGCACCTTTGCCAGAATCTCCAGGTCTGCTGGAGTCAAACATCTCATACCAATTTGCCTAACGAGGTACTCAAACCTATCTCTTGACAGAGATTTCGTAAACAAGTCGGCTAATTGGTAATCCGTTCCAACAAAGTATAATTCAACGATACCTCTTTCAACTTGTTCCTTAATGAAGTGATATCGGACATCAATGTGCTTCGTGCGGGAATGCTGTACCAGATTGAAGGAGATGGCTATAGCCGACTTTGAGTCATAGTACATAGGTACTTTATCAAAGTGAAAGCCATAATCCATGAGTTGTGTTCTCATCCAAAGAACTTGAGCACAACACGCAGATAGAGACACATACTCCTCTTCGGCTGATGAAAGTGACGTGAAATCCTGCTTCTTGGAAGACCATCCCATAAGCTTATCTTGACCTAGAAATTGTGCACCACCAGAAGTACTTTTTCGTGTATCAAGACACCCTGCATGATCAGAATCTAAATAGGCCGTTAGAAAGAAACCGGTTTCCCTCGGATACCAGAGTCCCAAATGAATGGTATTCTTGAGGTACCGAAAGATCCGTTTAACCTCCTTGAGGTGCTTTTCAGCGGGTCGTGCTTGATATCATGCACAATAACACGTAGCATGTGATATATCTGGTCGGCTTGCTGTTAAGTACATGAGGGAGTCGATCATGGAACGATATCTCGTTTGATCTATAGCAACTCCCTCCAAATCAGCATCTAGGGATGTGGTTGATAAAGGTGTCCCAATGGGGTCACATGAAGTCATACCATGCTTTTGATTATCTCTTGACAATACTTAGCTTGGTTTATAAAGATACCACTTGGGGATTGGTGAACTTGAATTCCTAGAAAGAATTTTAGTTCGCCCATCATAGACATTTCAAATTTGTTGTGCATTACTTTTTCAAACCATTTTGAAAGTTTTGGGTTTGTAGACCCGAAAATAATGTCATCAACATAAATTTGCACAAGAAAAATGTCATCCCCATATTTATAAGTGAACAAAGTTATATCAATGGAACCTTTTGAGAAACCTTTGGATACCAGAAATTTTGAGAGCTCGTCGTACCACGCCCTTGGAGCTTGCTAGATTCCATATAGTGCCTTGTGGAGACGATACACCTTGTCAGGAAAATGAGGATTGACGAATCCTTCCGGCTGCGTGACATAGACTTCTTCCTTCAAAGGACCGTTAAGAAACATCGTCTTTACGTCCATTCGATAGACAGTGATCCCTTATGTGCAGCATAAGCAAGGAAAATCCTGACCGCTTCCAAACGAGCAACTGGTGCAAATGATTCGTCAAAATCAATTCCCTCTTTTTGGCCATACCCCTTAGCCACTAGCCTAGCTTTGTTCTTGATGATCGTGTTTTCTTCATCCATCTTGTTTTTCTAGATCCAACGAAGATTTAGAGGAATCACATAGTATGGTCTGTCAACAAATTCCCAGACTTTAAGTCTTTCAAATTGTTGAAGTTCATCCACCATCGATTCAATCTAAGCATGATCAGCCATGGCTTCTTTGATGTTTTTCGGTTCAGCAGTACTCACGGTGAGTGCGAACATACAAACATCGCCATCGGTTGCTAGTTGTCGTCTTGTACAAACAGGCTGTGAAGGGTTTCCAATTACGTGAACCAAAGGATGATCTCGGGTCCAATGATGTGTTGAAGGATGTCGTTGATAAAACGTATGCATATTTGACGGATCAACATGGCGAGTAGAAGACTCTCCAGTTTCGTGTACCGGTGTACCGAATGGGTTGTGAAAATCGTCATCGTCAGATAATGCATTGTCTGCTTGATTTATGTTCTCTAGATCAATGACAGTAGTTGTGGATGTTGTAGGATCGATTGTTGAAGTGATATTCTGAGGAGGTAAATCTGCAGTAACCCGTGTTGAAGTAGATGAAGTTGTATCCTTTTGTTGACGATGATCGGTATCATCATTCTTATCATGAGTGACAGCGGAAGACTTTGATACAACTTGTTTCTCCCCCGTGAAATATTCATCAAACATTGGTCCATATAACATTTCCAACTCTTCAAGTGTCGTGTCCACTGTCATATCTGCTCTAGGAACATTTTCAGGAACCAGCTTTGAACTTGACGGTTCATTGCTGTGGTCTTGAGTTCCGAGTTCCGTGCGGTTGTGAACGGAAGTTGTTTTTCGTTGTGGATCGGGACTTAAACTGCTTTGTTCAAGTGCCTTTTCTTGTAATTCATCAAATCTGATATGAATAGTCTCGACTATCAATTTTGTTCTCTTGTTGTATACTCTGTATCCCTTAGACTGAGTTGCATATCCGACTAAAATGCATGCATCACCTTTCTCTTTCATATTGTCCAGGTTTTCACCATCTCATATAATGTAACACGTACATCCAAAAACATGAAGGTGTTTTAGTGAAGGTTTGCGATCATTAACTGTGTGATATGGTGTCTTTTCGTGCCTTGGGATAATTAAAGAGCGGTTTTGTGTGTAGCATGCGGTTGACACGGCTCCGGCCCAAAAATATAGTGGTAGTTTTGAAGCGGATAATAATGTTCGAGCAGCCTCAACTAAAGTACGGTTTCGTCTTTCAACAACGCCGTTTTGTTCGGGTGTTCGAGCAATAGATGTTTCATGTTCAATTCCCTCGGCTTCAAAATAGTTTCTCAGTTTTGAATTCAAAAATTATGTACCTCTGTCAGTACGAAACACTTTAACTTGAGCTTGAAGACCACGTTGTATCACTTTAAGGAAGTTGATGAGAACATCGGGTGATTCATCCTTGGACCTCAAAAAGTGAGTCCATGTGTACCTTTAGTAGTCATCGACAATTACCATAACGTATTTCTTCCCATTGATACTTTGAACACGCATGGGACCACACAAATCTATATGAAGAAGATCTAACCGTCCTTTAGTGCTTGGTGTAGTCTTTGTCTTGAAACTACTCCGTTTAGCTTTACAGAGCTCACAAGAAGAACAAAGATGATCTTTGATGAATTTCAAGTTAGGAAGGTCTCGCACAATATCTTTCTTGGAAAGCAAGTTGATGGTATCAAAGTTAAGATGAGATAAACGTTGATGCCATAACCAAGCTTGAGTCGTTGAAGCTTTAGCCATGAAACAGATTGGAGTTGAAGATGTGGAGTCTTGTAGTGAAATAGTGTAGAGATCAGTACCCCGTGTTCCGGTAAGTAAGTCATTCCCATCATAATCACGAACAAAACATGTCTTCTTTCTAAAAGCAACCTCCAAATCCGCATCACAGAATTGACCAACCGAGAAAAGATTGTGATTGAGCCCTTCGACGTAGTAAACCCTTTTGATAGTGATATTCCACTGAACCAAGTCTCCATATACTAGGATCGGTGCAAATTGATCATTTCCGAATCGGACCGTTCCCAGGAACTTCTCAACGAAGTTAATTAGAAGCTTGAGATTCCCCGTCATGTGCTTCATGCATCCGGAGTCCAGTATGAAGAGAATTATTTCGATCACCTGCAGAAGAATTAGAACACGATGAAGAATTTTCTAAATTGGATTCCATGTTAGTTGTGATTTCCGATTCATTAGTTTCCCTAGGTTCATCACTTAGAGTCACACTTACGCACGTAGTCACATTTTCTGTCCTAACCTTAGGCATCCATTTATATCCTGGAGGACATTGATTAGCAAACCACCATTTCCAAGGCTTGCTAGCAGACTCATATAATTCCCTAATTCTACTTCTAGGGTTCTTAGTGGTGGAGTCTGATGCAATACTTTTCTTAGGGGGGGTTGCACCAGAATGGTTCACTTTGCGTTTGGGTTTTCTAGCACTAATAGGCATCACAGTTTGCTTCTTAGTTCTAGTTTCTACGCCTTTGACATTATTCGAAACACACATAGCATGATTATCATTAGCACACTTTCCACATTTCACACAAACAAACTATAGAATCGTATTTTCTTAGGATTGTGCAAGTTATGATTTATCTATTGAGATGGATGGATATGGAAGGAGGAAGAAAATGAACTAGAGAGAGAAAGGAGAGGAGAAGGAGAGGTAGAGAGAGAAAGTAGTTTTATTAAAATGAAAAGTGTGAAAACACAAATGAGCAACCCCTCCTAACATGCTAGGAGGGGGTTATATAGCCCACCCTACATGTGGGCTATATGGGCTATATTGGATCACGAGCCTAATATCATTGGAGTGAGCGATCCTTTCCAAATACGTAAAAACGTATTTCTAACAATCTCCCCCAAAGGGAGGTCACTCCAAGTTACAAAGTCCTAAATAGTCTATAGCTCGTAATCTATGCTAACAATGATGTGACCGAGACTTTCTTTGGAAAAACGTATTTCCAACAATCTCCCCCTAAGGGAGGTCACACCATTTTACAAAATCTTAAACCTAGCATACTATGCTTGAGTCTTCGATCTTGTTCTTGTGAATATGCTTGATGTGATCTTTGACTTTAGTCTTGAGCATGTTTCCTTGCCTTGACCTTGTGCATTCATCACTTGTGAAATTTGCCTCCTCGCGACTTCATGTTCCACATACTTATACCTTTATAAATTCTTGAAAGCTTCAGAGTTTGATACAGCGAAAGACTTGACCTTCAGAATTTCTTGAATTAGTTGAAGTACTTAGTGTATGCAGTATAAGCATGTGGTGACGACTTCTTCTGGATTGTACACCGCAATGCCACATTCTTGTTACGCTGCATAAGACAGTTAGCAACAAACCATATACACGGATGAAATGGCCTTGAACATTTCATTCTAATTCGGTAGCATTTTACCTCCGGTCGGTGAAGACCGTTGGGCGATATTAAATATCTTACTTGTGGCAAGTAGTTTCAATAAAGAACCTCCTTGACAAGATTTCGCGGGTAAGCCCGTTCTCTTTACTCGACCGTCCAAAGCTGACTGCGAACGTAAAGAGTGAATCATTTGGAAAATATTATCGGCATGATTTGAAGCTGTCAATTCATGTTCCTGGAACAAGTGAAGTTCAATTAAGAACCGCACCATCGTTGCTTTCCAGTTGTCACGAGCTTGATTCATATAGAATCTTACAAGTTACCTACCAAGTGATGTTTGACGTTAACACTAGAAGGATTTCCATTCGTCACTGTAAATACTTAATAGTATTACTCTGAATGTTCTGGCAAGATCACTAAGATATTGCGTAGAGGCCTGGAACGTGTTTAATTTCATTTAAGAGTTTAAACCACTGTTGCTTTCCAGTTATCACAAGTTTGATTCATAAAGAATCGCACAAGCACCTACCATGAGCTTTTTGATGTTCGCTCAAGAAGGATTTCCATCTTCATTGTAAATACTTTCGTATTACTCGGATGATCAAGCAAGATCATGAAGATTTTGCGTAGGACTCTTAATATCTTTCTTACTTTTCACATTATGTGAACAAGCAAGGAATAATGAAAGTGTGTCCTAATGGATATTTGATGATCTCAAATGGATCTAGACTCGATCGTGCATTTTGGATTTTAGTGATCGGAGGCTGGAGAGGAGTGCCACCTTTTCAATACTAATTTATTCGGAGTGAATAAATCAATAGATAACGTGTTGATCTCCGTGTGATTAAAACAAATATCTTTTGAGACATATCTGAGTTAGCTGGGATGGGTTGTGCACGACATCACTGGGTCCATGATGTCTTGTCTTCAATATTAAGAATCATTAAAAATGATCTTAATAGCATATGAGTTGACCCGGTTTCTGCCTAAGTTGTAAGTAGGGCTTCTTTCTTTACACCCTTTATCTTTACAATTCTATTTCATTCTTCAACCCCTTCAATGCTTACCAATACGTCATAACTAGCACCTTGTTGTGATTGTTCCAGTGCTAACTTAAGTACTTGGTCGGCATTCAGCTACGTTCACAATCTTTCTCCATCTTTCCTAAGGACTTCTATTTCTAGCTATGGAATGTCATTGGGAAGATTCCTCCAGTTCTAGAGGAATCATTGGACTTTAACCTATCCTACCATCCTTATGTCACCACAATCTTCACCGTCGTGAATAGAGATGTTTTGGGTAAGTGTATGTCACCATGAAGTCCATTTTGAGGTGCAAATCCATTTTGCTCCCCCGTAACATATGCCACGATATCCGAAAACATTTCGCACATGTCGGGATGAGCTAGCACGTTAAGTCAAACCATTTGTGATTAATCATTTCCCATATTAAATCATATTTTCTCCCCCATATTAAAAATATTAACCCAATCGATGTTTTTAATATCAATTGATTTAATAGCATTTTAAGAGAATTTGGGAAGAAAAATGCAAAGCCAATTATCTTCATGAACTACACAAGCTCCCCCTCAAATTAATGAGGGTGTACTTGAAACGTAAATTAAATACCTTTTAAACACAAGTGTAAGGTATTTATCACGTGCAAAGATCATATATGATAATGTATTCACAAGATTAGCAATTTACGAGGTTGGACCTGAATGATGGAGAACATCATATGATAGAATCACATGGTTCTTGTTCACGAATGTTGGTCGCCTCGTCACGTCTGAAGTTATCTCTTGACTCCATGTGTATGATTGATATCGTTGTCTTGACACCAATATGTGAACTTGGCACTCTCGGTATCAAGGATTCTGAATGCTGGAAAATTGCTCCCCCTCAATTGTTGACCCGTGTTCTATTGAAAGAGCTGTAGTCACCGTTTGAGTAGTCGCATCGTCGAGTATGTAGATATCAATTGTAAGCTGCTACGGTTGGTTGAGATGATAACTTCATAAAAAACAAGATTTCTCTTGTTTTAACAAATAAATACACTGGCACGTACATATATCCGTGTTAGATTGTGTTATAAATTAAACACAATCCCTTACATGGCTGTAAAGTAAACCATGCCCGAGAAAATTAATTCCCGTTGTTGAGTCAAAGCTTTCCGGTGAAATGCTTGACTTGAGTATTAAAAACGGGTTACTATCTGAAATAAAAGCAAACCATTTTGAGCATGTTTTAAATCATTTGAACTTCTGCTCGAACTTTATTTACAACCCCGTGTCATTATTGAATGACATTTCTAGTATCGTAAATATTATTGATTCCAGAAGACATGCTCTTTTTAACAAAACATTTTTTGAACACACAATTTTGAAAGATTTAGAAAAACCTTTTGAGAAATTCTCGAAAAATTATGTTCATTATTTTGAAATACCAATTACTTGGGCTGAAGATGTTGAATATCTTATAAACCTAGCTCAAGTCCGAGAAGTTGTAAGCTTCCCGTTGTGAGGATAAGTTTATCATCGGCGATAAACTTTCCTATTAACTGAAGAGCGAGTCCTAAGTTGACATTTACTTAGAAGTCGTTTTTATGAGCTTGAAAACATTTGAATGTTTTAACGTAAAGCTCATGACCGAGAAAGGTGAATTTCTCGTTATGAGGAAAAGTTCTCTTATTTAAAAGATACATTTTCCTTGATGAGCTTAAAACCTGGAATGTTTTACTACAAGCCCATGACCGAGAAAAATTATTTTCCCGTTACGAGGATAAGTTATCATTAAAGATAAACTTTCCTAAAATTAAAGTCCGAGTTACAATCTGATATTTAACTATAAGTCATTGTGCATGAGCTTAAAAACTTCGAATGTTTTTATTATTAGCTCATGCCCGAGAAAAATTAATTTCTCGTTGTAAGGATAAGTTTATCATCGACGATAAACTTTCCTTTTAAATTAAGAACGAGTTCTAAGTTGACATTTACTTAGAAGTCGTTTTCATGAGATTGAAAACTTTTAAATGTTTTAACGTAAAGCTCATGATCTAGAAAGGTGAATTTCTCGTTAGGAGGAAAAGTTCTCTTATTTAAAAGATTCACTTTCCTTTCTGAGCTTAAAACTTGGAATGTTTTAATACAAGATCATGACCGAGAAAATTTAATTTCCCGTTCCGAGGATAAGCTATCTTTAAAGATAAGCTTTCCTTTAATTGTAGTCCGGGGCATAATATGAAATATAATTATACACCATTGTGCATGAGCTTAAAAACTTCGAATGTTTTTAATATAGCTCATGCCCGAGAAAAATTAATTTCTCGTTGTGAGGATAAGTTTATCATCGACGATAAACTTTCCTTTATTTGAAGAACGGGTCATCATCTGATATTTAATGATGAGCCTTATACACGAGCTTAAAACCTTTGAATGGTTTTAGGATAAGCTCGTGTCCAAGAAAACTTAATTTCTCGTTAAGAGGGTAAGTTATCGTTGCGTAGATAAACTTCCCTGTCTCTGAAGTCCGGGTCATCGTCTGTCATTTAACGAGGAGCCACTGTGCATGAGCTTAAAAACTTCGAATGTTTTTAATATAAGCTCATGCCCGAGAAAACTTAATTTCTCGTTGTTAGGATAAGTTTATCATCGGCGATAAACTTTCCTTTCTTTGGAGATCAAGTTATAGTCTGTGATGTGACTATAAGTCCTTTAACACGAGCTTAACCATGAATCCCTCGAGACACTTGTTTCTCTGATATCTTCTTCTTCAGCAACCAAACTCTAAGAGTGTCCTTAGTTGAACGATATACAACGATTGGACCGCTTCGTTCTTTTGGAACATCAACTTTGGTACCTGCATTCTCATTAGGAATTTGCATGCTTTGATATGGGTTAGCGATATCTATCTTAGAAGCAAATGGGGGTTCACAGTTGTCTTTTCTTATGCCAGAGGCGACCTGAGTGGATGATTCACTTGTCTTAGTTGGCAAACGTTTCCGTTTATAGAAAACCTTAAGTTCAGGCTTAAGTGACGTATCATCCTTTTCAATTTCTTCCCTAGCAGTCTTAGTAGAATCGGAGATTATCCTAGTTAAAGGGCACTCATTTCCTACAAGAGTGAAAGTTCTACCAGTGGGGCGCCACATTTTACCAACGGGTTTGATTTTAGCTACCCACTGGGATTTAAGTCTAGCACGGGAGTTCACCTCATTAAGTAATTTTTTGATACAGGAATCATGATTGGCTCTAAAGACACATTTCGTACATGTTTTACAAGTAGCATATTTAATGTCCGAGTAATTCCTAGATGATTGATCGATGCTCCTAGGAGATGACATGCTACAGTTAGCAGTGTTGGGTAATCTAGAAGGCATCTGACTAGGTTTGACATTGCTATCTCTTATATGTGTCTTTTGCTTAGCTTCCTTTAGACCAGATTTATGTAAAACGTCATTTGAACTAATTCTAGACGTGGTCTTGGTATTTTTAGAGAAACTAGAGGCAATCATGTGATTAGGTCTTGTTAAAGTTGTTTTAGTCACATTAGGCCTAGTTGGTGGGGTGACTGGTCTAGAAAAATGAACCAAATCAACTTGGGAGGCAAACCGCGGTCTCGAGGATTGTGATCGCTCGGATCTAAATACAGTCGGTTGTCGAATGAACTGATTTGTAGGCGGTTTCCCCAATATTGATGGTTTTTCAAGCTTAGTGTCCATACTAGTTCCTTTAGTTTTCCTCAATTCGTTTTTCAATGCAGCTATGGCAAAGACCTTCTCCTGAACTTGAGCTTTTAAAGTCTCATTCTCTTTGAGCAATCTATCTTGGGATGCCAACTTAGATTCTAGCAGTTGAATTTGTTTAAAAAGATTATCCGTTTCAGCTTTAGAATCTAAAACTTTTTGATCCAATTTTCTTTCAAGAACAACGTTTGAATTTTCAAGTTTTTCAAAATATGTTTCAAATTTGTCCGTTTTCTTAGAAAATTCTAATTTGGCATTCTCAAGATCTTTTGATTGTTGAGCTACAATCGTTTTGAGCTCTTTAATCTTGGAATCAGATTCAGTCAATGAAGCAGTTATAAGACAATTATCATGATGTTTATCATTTTGAACACTTTCTCCCCCATTATGACTCACATCGGATGAATCAGAGGTGGTATTTCTATCACTCTTTTCCATCCCATGTTTGTCATAATTAGGTTCAGAATGCTCAATATGCGGCATATCATTAGCATATACATCATAAACAATATTACATTGTACCATGTTCGCAGGCTCTTCGTCATAAACGGGTAAGGTGTCATCAAAAGAGATCTCGTGAACATTCCCTGACGTGCCATTGGTATCATGTTGTCCTCCTGATTCCGTGCTCTTGCCATCGTTAGGCGCCAAATTGTCAACCGTATGACCATTCACCTCTTGCATCTGCATCATATATTCTTGCACTCCATTATCATACGCTTGCTGAAGTCTGGATCTTTCAGAAATCGAAGACGAAACCGATGTCATAAATTTCAACAGTGTATCACGGAAGTCTTTAACCTCGTTTTGTGTGTATTGAAGAAATGACCGGCATATCCCTGAATTGTCAGACTTGATGATATTGAATTGGAGGAAAGGCGTGAGTTGCGTCACAAGAGCCTTATAAGCAAGTGCCGATGCAGAGTGATTAAAGTCTTCTTTTTGAAGTTGATCAGCAAGTTGGTGCAAGTTGAGGAATAGTGAATCGATGAATGTATAATGATTTTGACCAAAGAGTGTCACAAATTCGCTTCCTCCTTGAACCCATGCAATGGTCATAAGATGTGACTGAAGTAGTCGAACTGAAGTGATACCACTTTCTCTTGCTATGTCTTGCATTAGATGCAATTCACCCTCTTGAAACATCGAAGTCAACGATTCCATTGAAGTTCGATGAAAAATGATGTGGATGTGGTTGTTTTCGGAATTTACCAATTCGTGAAGAAACTTAGAAATGGAAATTCACAGAACAAAACCAACAAAAGATCCGCAAATAACTCTTAAAAATCCTCGTTTGGTGATATAACTCTTTTCTCGGCTCAATAATTTCTTGGTCGGCACACTTTGAAAATAAAACCCGTAAACTAATTAACCCAACCTTTGGTTAATGTAGTGATCGGCCCACAAGTTACTTAGAAACCAAATGGGTATAAGACTAAGCCCAACAAAATGAATTAACCCAGCACAAGAAAGAATTTATATTGCCAAAAAAAAAAATTGATACTCGGGCCCCAAAAAAAAGAATGTATTTTTTTTGTTCCAAAAGAATATGTTCCAAAATTAAACTTTGGTAAATAATAATTTTTTTTGAATATGGACGTGTGAGTGACTCAATTGAATATCAAAAATGGAATATGACTTTAGACCCAGTCAAACTGACTACACACGTGGCAGTTACCACACAAACGTGGCTTGATAAAAAGATAGAAAAGAAGTTTCTTGTATCCTCCGCCTGGTATTTTAAAGCCTCTCAAAACTAAATCTGATAATATCTCTCACAAAAAAAACTCTCTCACAAAAAAACTAATCCACCTTATCTGCCTGGTATTTTAAAGCCTCCAAAAACATATAAAACTCAATCTCACAGATCCTCACACCCCATCTAAGCTCATATCTTGCTAGTTAAATTAACCAAATCCATGGATATCAGATTCGATCTATGATGATCGATAGATAAAACACACTGAAACAAACAATCTTTTTGTTTCTAGCATCAAAAATGAAACGAGGCTTTCATATGCAAATGATGAATGAAATCCACGAAAATGACTTCAAGATCTTTAAAAAAGATCTCGGGTAGGTATTGATATGATGTCGTTTGTTTGAGTCTTGAAATGGTTTAGATCATTGATGGTTTGACGGAGATCTTACTGTTTGTGTTAAAGTCGAGTAGGGATTTTCGTGAGTCTTGGTTTGTGGGTCTGATGTGTGGGTTGTGTATGTGTGGTTGGTCGAGAGTTTGAGTGGTGTTGCGAGGGTCGAGTCCTGTTCGTTTGGGTTTGGTTTTGAGTTGTGGCAGTCGAGAGTTGTTTTTGAGATGAGACGAAGGTGAGAGTCCTGGTGTTGTCGAGTTTTTGTGTGGGTGAGAGTGTGTTTTGCTGTTCTAGTGTGAGTTGAGGCTGGATGTGTTTGTGAGTCGAGGGTGTAGTCGAGGGTGTAGTCTAGGAGTGAGTGTGTGTCGAGTCTAGTCAAACCGTCGAGTCTTTGCGAGTCTTTGTTGTCTAGGTGAAATGATGGTGGTCGAGAGCAGTGAGTTGAGAGTCACGTCGAGGGTGTGGTTTTTGGAGTCGAGGGTAAGTTAGATGTTGGGTCGAGTGTTGAGTCTGTGGATGACCGTTTCTTTTAAATCTGAATTGAATCGTGAGTCCTTATCCGGAATAATTTTTTTTGGGTAAAGGGGACAATTCCCCTGTAAAATATATTAATAACCCAAAAAGGCTTTGAAGTACAATGGAATGTGACTGAGTGTCACATTAACCTCAAGACAATGCTTGAACAACCACTTGATCGTATGACATGCCATATAATCAATACACAACTATTACATAACCAATAGCGCCAACAGGGAAAAACTACCGAATGGTGCATAAACAATAAAATCTAATCATTGGGAAACTATGTAAAAACAACTTCAGGAAGGTCCCAAAGCTGAGCAATGATCTCACCATCCTTGGACTTCTTTAGCTTGCATGAAAGCAACTTGAGACGAACAGACGACTTAATGCAATCAACAAGTTGATTATTCGAACGTTTGCCTTTCTTGTAGAGTCTCCAATTCCGCTCTTGCCAAACGTAATAAGCGGTAGCAACAACTACAAGCTTAGCAACAATACATTTAGACGTACGTCTTTTAGCCATAGGAAGAAGCGTTTGAATTATATCATAAATATTAGGCTTCGCAGCATCAAGACACGTAAAACCCTTAATATTATTCCAAATCCCTTGAGCATACGAACACTCAAAAAATAAATGTTCATGGGAATTAGGCACACTCTCGCATAGCGAACAAACCAGCCCAAGAGAAGTCGACCTATCCCAAGCTGGAATAAGGTCTTGAGTTCGAAGCCGCTTACGCACAATTAGCCACATGTTAAAAGCATGACGAGGAATACAAGCCGGAAACCATACCATATTATACCAACTGACCTTGATGTCACGATGTCGCATATCCATCCATACTTGAGAAACAGAAAATTTCTTACAAGCTCCATTAAGGCTGCGCCATTCTAAACAGTCTTGAGTATTATCACGAAGCACTGTATTATAATCAACAAGAAACGGGTACTTCACAAGCAGATTAGGAGGCCATGTCCATGTACCATGATTAACAACATCAGAAACCTTCGAGTGGAGGTTGAGACCAGCCCTATGAATGTCCCTTGGAGTAATTCGAGTAGCAATAGGATCCAAGTCACTCCACTTATCAAACCAAAGGGAAGTATGCTCACCTGAACCAATCTTGTTCCAAATAAACCTTCGAATAGTCGGACGTAAGTTAAGGATCTTCCTCCAACCACATGATATGTTACCCCGAATCGGGATATCCCAAAAATTACGCCCTTTTAGTTTGTATTCATGGATCCATTTCACCCACAACGACTCCTTCAACGTAAGAAGTTTCCAAATATGAGAAGTCATTAAGGCCGAATTAAAACAATCAATCCTTCTAATACCAAGTCCCCCCTCATCTTTAGGTAAACAAACGACTTCCCAGGCAACTTTAGACTTCAAATGACATGATTTCCCATGGTTCCAAAGAAAAGAACGCATAAGTTGTTCAATGTTAAGTAACACCTGGGAAGGGAGAATAAAAACCGACCCCCAATATATATGCATCGAACCAAGAACCGATTGAATAAGTTGTAACCGCCCCGCAATTGAAAGGGATTTATTTTTCCAATCCTGAATACGAAGGTGCACACGATCAACAAGCTCAATACAATCACGAATCTTAAGTCTAGATGAGACTAGCGGCACTCCAAGGTACTTAACCGGCAGCTTACCTTCAACAAAAGGAAAGATATGAAGAATGGAAAGCTTGATATGATTGAGAACATTGCAAAAAAACGCCGTGCTTTTAGGAATACTCGAAACCAAACCCGAAGCAATCTTGAACTCATCCAAACCTTCCTTAATGATGTTAGCCGACTCAACATCACCCATATGCAAACAAGAACAAATCATCTGCAAAACATAGATTGACAAGCTCCATTTTAGAGCAATATCTATGAAAAGTAAACATCTCCGTTTGTTGAATATGTCTATGAAGCATGAGCGTAAGAATCTCCATTACAAGCGTGAACAAGTAAGGAGATAACGGATCCCCTTGACGAAGACCCCGTTTACCTTTAAAATAGCCATGGAGAGCTCCATTCACACAAATAGAATAAGAAGTCGTAGAAACACACTCCATAATCCAAGTCATCATCTTGTTATGAAAGCCAAAACCATGGAGGATCCTACGTAAGAAATTCCAATCAACGGTATCGTATGCTTTTTGAATGTCCACTTTAAAAGCACATCTAGGAGTCCCCCGATCCAAATGATAATTATGCATGAGCTCTTGTGTAAGCAAAATGTTATCCGTAATACTCCTTCCCGGGACAAAAGTCGATTGATTAGGGCTTACAATTCTTTTCAAACTTGTTTTAATGCGATTAGCAATGATTTCGCTAATGCACTTAAACAAAACATTGCAACAGGAAATCGGTCTATAATCATTGATTCGAGTGGGGGCTTTAACTTTAGGAATAAGAGCAATGATGGTATGATTGACTTCCTTAAGTAAAGTTCCATTCGTAAAGAACTCACGAACAACATTATACACGTCAGTAGCAACAATACTCCATGATTTCTTAAAAAAAGCAGCCGTATACCCGTCTGGACCTGGAGATTTATCATCTCCCATAGAAAACATCGCCACTTTAACTTCTTGCATAGAGACATCACGTGTCATTTCAAGAGCTTCTTGATCACTTAGGCATGTAGTAAACAAATTATCAACATTGAAGGGACCAGAATCAGTAGCATAACCAAGAAACACTTGATAATGATCAATAAACGCGTTTGGAACAGAAAGATTTTCGAAAATTTTACCTTCCGAGTTCATGATCACATCAATTCTACTCCTGCTAGTACGGCTTTTTACAACTTTGTAATAATAAGCCGAATTGGAATCACCTTCACTTAACCACTGAATTTTCGCCTTTTGTCTAAGAAATCGCTCTTCAAGAAGAACAGCCTCATTAAACTCAGCAACACACAATGCTTCCGATTCTCGAAGAGAACCATTAAAAGGATCATTATCAAGAGAAGTTTGTGTAGCATCAAGCTCAGATCGTAACCTATTCACATTAGCATGCAAGTTGCCTTTTTCGTATAAAAGTTTACGAAGAGGTTTTTTCAAACATTTAAGTTTTTGAACCACTTTGTACATATGAAACCCATTGACTTGTAGCCTCCAGCCCACCTTAACCACATCCAAGAACTTATCATGTTGCGTTAAAACATTGAAAAACTTGAACGGCCTTGGTTTCATCTTGAACGTAGTTGGAATGCACAAAACAGCAGGAGCGTGATCTGAAACCCTATAGGGTTTAAAGATGGCATGAGCACCAACAAATTGATCATTGAATTCAACGTTAGCCATAATTCTGTCAAGCTTCTTTAAAAGGCCAGTAGCACCTTTAGGTTTTTGAGTCCATGTAAATTGCAACCCCGTTTGTTGAACATCCATAACTTCAAGCTCAGCTACACAATCACGGAACTCTCTCATAGATATATCAACCTTAGAACCACAAGCAGTAGAATCATCCAAAAACAACGAGGAGTTAAAGTCACCCATAATAGACCAAGGCTTGTTACGGACAAAAGCCTTGAATTCACAAAGACTCTTCCATAGAGAACGGCGTTGTGTATACTTGTTGTGAGCATATACAAAAGAGCAGAACATCTCTTTTTTCTCCATCTTAAGCCAAATACGAACATGGATAACTTGATCATCAAAATTAATGACATAGACATCAATATCGTTTCTGTTCCAGCCCATAATGATACGTGTTCCTTTAGTACACCACGCACCATTAGACGTCCAGTCCCAATGTTTAAAAACAAGAGAACAAAGATGTTGAAGTTTCGAATCTGCAACATGAGACTCCAAGATAATACACATAGATAAATTATTTTCAAAAATAATTTGGCGCACCTCATTTTGTTTAGGGGAGAAGTTAAGGCCCCGAATATTCCAAGAGGCTATATTAATCATTGGATACCTCGTTAACAGGAGTGCTTGCCCCCGGGATACTCGACTTGACATTACCTTCTTTATCTATATGAATCTCTTCATCTATAACATCAGTATCATCATCACTGACATTTAACAAATCGTTATGCTGTGAAGAAATGTTTTTAACAAGGTCTTCACTCTCATTATCATCCAAAGAACTAAAAGAATTCGCCATCTTAATATCAGCATCTTTCTTAGTATTGGCCAGATTTACCTTAGGAATACTTTGTGATGTATCTCCTTTCTCCACACGTCTATACTGAATTTGGGGTTGCGGTTTTGTCAACCTAACTCCAACAATTTTCTGCTGTTTATTTTTGCTCTTATTCTTCTTCCTTTTCACCTCCACAAACTCATCTCCAGCCACTTTTTCAACAGGAGCAGCCTTTGGAAGTTTAGGGCATTTATCCGAGTTGTGATCGAATATCAGACAAGTTGCACAGCGAGGAGGATTCCATTCATATTCCACGTCAATGGTGGCAAGAGTATGCCCCTTAGCACTATCTTTATCAACTGGAATTGCAATAACCAATGAGTCTAAAAGCTCTTTATCAGCCGACACCTCAATTAGAGCTCTAGCGTATGTACATTTACCCCACGAACTCAAGCACATAGTGCTTGTATAGGAATCTAACGTGATTGGCTTGCCAAGTTGTGTAGTGATTAAACTTAGACCAACCTCTGAGTATGCAACAATAGGAACATGGTGTAATTTGACCCAAACTGGTGCCTTTTTTACTTCAGCTTTCTTTAAATCCGTGTTAGGAGACCAAACATTTAGAATTAATGGAACCGTACATATCAACCAAGGTCCATCCTCCAACACTTTCTCCATACCCTCCTTGCTTTGCAATTGGAATAAGAAGAATTCATCATGTAACTGAACACGTTTCAAGCCGTATTTTGCCCAAGTATTTTTCACATAGTTTTCAACAAGTGGAAAGGCAAGACGCTTTCCAATAAAGAAACCATACAAATTATTCGTGAATCTAGTCTTGACTTCCTCAACAGCATTAAAAGGTATAGCAACAGCAGCTCCAGTAACAACTTCTTCATTCCTAAGCTCTTTAATTTTTACGACCTTGTTGTTATTTTTGGATTGAAGAACAGACGCGAACGAACTACTACCTCTGTCAATAGTACCATGCTTTGATCCATGAAGTGGGCCACCAAAAATCTCATCACTGCATGAGCGAACACCAGACTTTCGCATATTACTATTCGAATATGCAGCAAACCCTGAAGCAGCAGGATTAGGGTTTTGAGAAACCCTAACATTATCTGGTTGGTTCACATCAGATGAAGATTTAAACTCCCTAGTTTCAACATTCCCAAACACTCTTTCCACCTGAGCCTCGTAAGTCCCAGGTGTTAAGTTTTTAGTCTTATCCGGAATTATTTCCTAAAGCTTATCCGTGAAAACTTCATACGGCTTATCCGGAAACCAGATTCGAAAGTTTATCCAGAAATTTCGGTCTTATCCGCAATACTTTTTTCGAATGCTTATCCGGAATAATCTTCTGTGTTCTTAACCGGAATAAGGTTTTCTGAATGCCAGAACGAGACAAAAGAAATGATGACTTGAGTGTTGATGGAGAAAATATTGAGTTTGAAGGCTTAGAAACACGTAACACCAAATCAGACAAATTTATCTCGATAAACTGAGATGAGACAATAGTTGATCAACTGATGATTTAAATGATAGACACGGAAAAACAATAAACATAGATTTAAAAAACAACAACTTGACCAATAAAAATCAATAAAGATTAGAGACAGAGAAATAAAAATTTTGACCAATAAACATAGATTTAAAAAACTGATGATTTAAAAACTGATGATTTAAAAAACTTGATAAAAATTCGTAACACCAAAAAGGCTAGAAAAAAATTTAGAAAGAAAAGATTTTTTTTTCATCAAATCAATAGATAAAAACGCTTCAATCCGAAGAATCAACCAAGCTCTTGATACCAATTGTAGAATCGTATTTTCTTAGGATTGTGCAAGTTATGATTTATCTATTGAGATGGACGGATATGGAAGGATGAAGAAGATGAACTAGAGAGAGAAAGGAGAGGAGAAGGAGAGGTAGAGAGAGAAAGTAGTTTTATTAAAATGAAAAGTGTGAAAACACAAATGAGCAACCCCTCCTAACATGCTAGGAGGGGGTATATATAGCCCACCCTACATGTGGGCTATATGGGCTATATTGGATCACGAGCCTAATATCATTGGAGTGACCGATCCTTTCCAAATATGTAAAAATGTATTTCTAACAAAAACTTAACATTCAAAGCATTCAAAGTCGAATCATTCATATCATCATTACACGCGATTACAGACGTTTTATTCTTAGAAACATTGGAAATCCTAGGGTGGTCTTCTACTGTCTTCATCTTCCCTTGACTTTTTTTTTGCCAAACCTTTTCATTCATGCGAGTGCTCTTAAGCTGGGGTCGGCTAACATTATCAGTGGGGACGTCTATTAGTGTTTCTAGAAGTCTGAGGTGATTGACTTTCTTTGTTGTGTGTAGCTGTAGTGGCCAATCTATACATCCCTGGTTTAACCACATTTTTGTTCTTAATGCTTTGTCATCGAATATGTGTTTTGGGAGTATTTTGTGGTAACTTATCCTTCCCATCCGTCTTGGGGGCAAATGCAGGTTTTTCAAAAGCAGAATTAGAGAAAACAGATGGTTTTCCCAAGACAGAGGGTCTAGTCATTTCTTGCGCATTGGGTTGTCTTACAACAGGTTTCTTAACACTAGGTTCCACAATTTTCCCTCCCATTTTAGCAACGAGTTTCTGCAACTCTGCTATCGCTCTGTCCTTGTCTTGTAACTGAGCTTTCAACCCTTTAATTTCCAAATTCTGTTCATTCATTTCTCGAAACGTTTGGGAAAGTTTTTCTTGCAATTTATTATCATGTGGAAAACTACCAACGTCTTTTTGCAAAGCAAGTTCAAGAGAATGACAATGTTTTTGAAGGAAATCAAGTTTGTGTTGAAGTAACTCAAAAGCCTTTTTATCAACATTTTCTTTATTTTTCGAAAGCTCAAGTTCAAGACGCTCACATTCTTTGATTTTATCAAGATATTTTCATGCAACATCAGAATATTCATCGATATCAGCACAAGATTGAAGAGTAACTGTAAAACCCGTAAAAATAAGGTCATAATTTAATTCTATTTTCAATTATTTTGAAGTATTTTATAACGTTAAATATTATTATGTTTAACGGTTTAAGTTGAAACCGATATTAAATATTATATTTTAATATTTTGACGAGTAACGAGGACTCTAGTGATCGCGATACCGACGGATGCCAAAAATTTTATATTTTATTATCGATAGTTTCGATATTTAATACTTTCGACGATATCGTTTTAATTACGTATCGAGTCGTTATATTATTATTTTTCGTGTGCGTTTAAACTTTTTAGTATTTTTACGAAACCCGAGTCTCGTAAATATTTAAAAATTTGCAATTTACATTTTTACCCTTTTAAACTATTTTATTACATTTTGGACCAAAACTATCACAAATTGGCAAAAACTACCCTAACCTTACACTATATACATGTTTTTCCACCAACACAATTCATTTAAAAAAATTCATTTAAACAAAAATCACCATCTTTCTTCTTCCTTTTCCATTTTGGCCTACACCACCACCATCCATTCCATCAATTTTTTTTGATGATTAACTTTGATCCATCCAAAAACAAAACAAGTCCCATTCCTATTTTTGAAAGGTGATTCTAATGATACAATTTTTACTTACATGCATTGAGTTTTGAATTTTGATAAAAAAAAAACTAGGCTTGTTAGGTGGTGATTTTGATCATGCATGTGTTAGAGATGATGATCAAATGATGTTTATGTAATGTTTTTGTTAAAAAGTTGAATTTTAATTTTTGGGTTTTTGATTTTGATGATGATACAAGTGTTAGGATTGGTTTATGGTGATGTTAGGATGTTAGAATGATGATAAAAGTTGTTGGTTTTGATCAAAAACTTGATTTTGTAAGAGATTTTATAATCAATTTTAGGCAGTAGGTTTGAGGCCATTTTTGAGGGTCTTAAGTCTGAATATAGGATGATATGATGGGATTATGTTGTAGAGAATTTCGTTAGCTTCGATTTGATATAAAGTAGGCCTTCCAACTCCAAACGAGGTGGAAGTTACACTAGTTTGATTTTCGCATACCGGGAGACGAGTGTTGACACAATCCAAAAATTGTTGTCGATATTTGGATCGAATCTCGGGGACTATAAAATGAGTTTCAAAATGATTCAAGGGCTGTTCTCAGGCTCCAAGTTTAGCATTTTGAGTCTATTTTTAGAATCAAGTGGCGATTTTACAAACGGAGTTGTTTAGAATGGTCAAAATGGTTTCGTAAGTCAAGGTCGCTAAACTGTCTGGATTTTGTGATTCAAAGATGAGTCGGGCAGGGAACTTTAGAAGTAAAATCTTTTGATGGTCTCTTGAGAGGACTTTATACATATAGTAAGTAAGTTCTCTGAGTAGTATCGTAAAAATTTGATGTGTCTAAGTATAGGAAAACGGCTTGGACATTTGGTATGTTCCGGCAGAATTTTGTTAAAGGCATAGAACAATAAAATGAATATATAGGAGAGCGTAATAGTATCACTTGTATCGTTTTCTCTCGAGTTTGTCCTTATTTTATGAGTCGAGTTTTATATTCTTATGTATGGTTTATTTCTCGAGTCTATTATTAATGAACGCACCTCATTTGATAGGTTGCGGTTCTCGTGTTTGAAAGGCATCATCTATCGTCGGCGATCGTCTCATTACTACTATCGGCTAAGGTGAGTCTATAGCCTCGCTTTATACTAGTTATTAAATGATTTTAAACCCGCGAGGGGGAATACATGTTTTATAAACTTAGAACACAAGATTTTTATGGTATGCTCTGTCCCACTATGAATGGACCCGTGGTTGCCTTTAAATTGCATTAAGTGATTGCCTTTGTTAAAACCTCAATTATGGACCGTTAATTAACCTATGATGGGCTAGCCGCTAGTACAATTAATAGATCTATGGGGGAAGTCACCCCGGTTCAGTTTTTGTGGACTTGTCATAGAAGCTTAGGCCCGACCTCCACACTGTTTGGACATATTGTATTGAGAAGTCAGGTATACGGCAATGTACCATTAATCTAGAGGTAACCGACAATTAATAAATCTCCTGTCTTATCAGACCTCTAAAGGGAGTGTCTAAGGGCTCGGTTCCATGAGCTTATTGCAATTTATGATATATACAATTATCATTGTTGATGCAAATTATTATTTGATGCTTATAAGCATGCCACAAACTTATAATCTTTGCTTGTGTTCAAATTGATTACATAAGCCTATATATTCACTCGGCATTTTTGCTGATTGTTTTACTCACATGTATTTCAGGTAATCAAGAAGTGGAAGCTTGGAGGTCACGAGAATGAAGTTGTGCACTGCTATGTTGTTCAAACTCTTTGATTTATTTATCGTTCCATTTTTAAAACAAACTAATATGTTGTTTTAACTTATCTTTTGGTAACGATTACGTGGGACTACGCTACTCTGATGAATGTTTTGGGAACGATAAATCTAAAACGTCTCTTTTCGAGTCGTTCTTTATAAATAATGTGTTTTTGTATCATTGTTTAGCACCCAAAGATGTATTCCGCTGCGTGTAAATTTGGAATTTAGAATCAAGTGGCGATTTTACAAACAGAGTTGTTTAGAATGGTCAAAATGGTTTCGTAAGTCAAGGTCGCTAAACTGTCCGGATTTTGTGATTCAAAGATGAGTCGGGCAGGGAACTTTAGAAGTAAAATCTTTTGATGGGCTCTTGAGAGGACTTTATACATATAGTAAGTAAGTTCTCTGAGTAGTATCGTAAAAATTTGATGTGTCTAAGTATGGGAAAACGGCTTGGACATTTGGTATGTTCCGGCAGATTTTTGTTAAAGGCATAGAACAATAAAATGAATATATAGGAGAGCGTAATAGTATCACTTGTATCGTTTTCTCTCGAGTTTGTCCTTATTTTATGAGTCGAGTTTTATATTCTTATGTATGGTTTATTTCTCAAGTCTATTATTAATGAACGCACCTCATTTGATAGGTTGCGGTTCTCATGTTTGAAAGGCATCATCTATCGTCGGCGATCGTCTCATTACTACTATCGGCTAAGGTGAGTCTATAGCCTCGCTTTATACTAGTTATTAAATGATTTTAAACCCGCGAGGGGGAATACATGTTTTATAAACTTAGAACACAAGATTTTTATGGTATGCTCTGTCCCTCTATGAATGGACCCGTGGTTGCCTTTAAATTGCATTAAGTGATTGCCTTTGTTAAAACCTCAATTATGGACCGTTAATTAACCTATGATGGGTTAAACGCTAGTACAATTAATAGATCTATGGGGGAAGCCGCCCCGATTCAGTTTTTGTGGACTTGTCATAGAAGCTTAGGCCCGACCTCCACATTGTTTGGACATACTGTATTGAGAAGTCAGGTATACGGCAATGTACCAAAAATCTAGAGGTAACCGACAATTAATAAATCTCATGTCTTATCAGACCTCTGAAAGGAGTGTTTAAGGGCTTGGTTCCATGAGCTTATTGCAATTTATGCTATATACAATTATCATTGTTGATGCAAATTATTATTTGATGCTTATAAGCATGCCACAAACTTATAATCTTTGCTTGTGTTCAAATTGATTACATAAACCTATGGATTCACTCGGCATTTTTGCTAATTGTTTTACTCACATGTATTTCAGGTAATCAGGAAGTGGAAGCTTGGAGGTCACGAGAATGAAGTTGTGCACTGCTATGTTGTTCAAACTCTTTGATTTGTTTATCGTTCCATTTTTAAAACAAACTAATATGTTGTTTTAACTTATCTTTTGGTAACGATTACTTGGGACTACGCTACTCTGATAAATGTTTTAGGAACAATAAATTTGAAACGTCTCTTTTCGAGTCGTTCTTTATAAGTTATGTGTTGTTGTATCATTGTTTAGCACCCAAAGATGTATTCCGCTGCGTGTAAATTTGGGGGTGTTAAAGATTGGTACCAGAGCCATGAGTTATAGAGAACTAGGTCTTTATTTTAAAAACCTAAACTATAACTGTCAATTTTATTTTCAAAGAGTCATGTGCACCGGACTTCGCGTGACTTCAGGTTCAAGCTACTTCTGGGATTACCACTTTAGTATGCGTTATTACGTATACCTTATTGCCAAGTATTTATAAATAAATACTATGATCCACTTATGGATATATATTTATATCCAGGATCCCTTTATCAATATATATTTATGTCGTTAAAATTTTCGATAAAAGTTTATCATTTATTAATGATTAACTTAAATAAATACATTGAATTTTCAAGATCTTTCTGTATTTATTTTTGAAGTATTTAAATTGCCTTTATTGCAAAATTTTTATATTATGACCTTACATACCTTCATCTGCGCGCGTTACTTTCATTTTTTTAACACTTTGAGATATCTATAAATATCCAAATTGTTTTCCGGCTGTTTGTACTTGGACGTCTTGAAGCGTAATCTCTAGACCATTGTGTAGCTCAATGTGTCCTTGGAATAGACTAACCGCTATCGTGTGAGTCACACATTTTGAAATACTTCTTATAATCGTGTTGAATAATATCATGGTTTTTCATAATATTTTGTTGATTTTTATTATCGTTTTACACGACATGCGAAGATTTAATTCGTTGACATTTAAATGTATCGACTCCGAAGTGTATTGTTCGCTTATATCTTGGTAACGTCATTCACCGTTTTGCTTCCTAAATTTCGTGTTGAATACCTTGAAGCATCTTATGTCATTTATTATACTATATTTTATTTGATGCTCATTATGAGATTTATTTTTCATTGTTGTAAAATCCACAAGACATGTGTGTATATATATATATTTGAGCCGTTAAGAAGCGTCAAAAAATACACTTTATGCAGAAACTGTAGGGGCAGTATAAACAGGTCAAAACTTAAAAGTAAAACCTGCGTGTTTAAAATAAAATAGTCAAACCGGCACAGAACTTGCAGGGGTATTTTAGTCACTTTATATTGGGTTTCATGTCTCGGGTAAAACTAGAAAGTCGTCTGAAACGTCCTTTTGCATCAAAATGCTTTAGACTCCGAGTCTTGGAGATGTCGTTTATCGGGTCAATTAATCGGCTCATATTTAAAAGTTAAATCTGATAGAAAATTCAGAACATGAGTTTTAAATGTTTCTAAGCTGTTTTGATTTCATTTGAGATCGTAAAATTTTAACAAATATTATTTTACAACTAACGAATACTAGTTGCATGTGAAAATATTTAAAAATAGAAACAGTACAGGATTAGCAATTACCGGATTAATGGTGTAATTTAAAAACGAATGACATACTTTCTTAAAAGCATGTTGTGTCGAGTATCTTACAAAGAATACACATGTGGATTGTTTTATTCTTTTCATATATATATGACTCATTTGTCATTCGATGTTATTTTATTTTCGTTTTCTTCTAACCTTCCACTGATTTGAGTTGAGTTTTGAAGTTTTGCCTTCACATTCTTCGTTGACATTCTTATCGCGTATCTCATGACGTTTTCGTCTAAACCTTATAACCCTTTGAAAACTTAATAACTTGTAACCATTTCATTGGTTGTTTTATGAGCTACTATTTGCCACTTTTTGCAAACCTTTGGCTACTTTATACGTTGTCATAATGTTACCTTATAGATAAATCTGATATTGTTTTACGATTATTTTCACCAATTATTTTTACTTTGGTCTTATAAAATACTTTTCGTAAGATTAAAAGTTGCTTATTGAGTACCTCACAAATTACTTGTATCCTATAAATTTATAAACTATTTTTAAATTCCATTTTACAAATGGCATGGTTTATATAAAGATAAGAAACGTAATGCTTTTCGACGAAACGGAGCACTGCATTGCTAGCCCTAAATTATACATGGCCTGATCACCTATGTCTAATTTAGAAGGAGCCATGCTAGGCTGAATAGTAGTCACCTTAAAAATCTTGATGATAATCAACTTTTTACTTGTATTTATGATAAAGATAAATAAAATGAAATAAAATGAAAAGTAGTTTTAAAAACCTTTATATTTCATGCAAGTAGCGCAATTTCTATGCATCCGCATATGTTTTCTTACCTTTTCTTGAACGAATTACGCGCTTACGAATACGTTTTTACTCGATGATTGTTTTTCCACTTGTTACTTTATTTTGTCTTATAACTGATTTCTTTTGACTGCTCATCTAATTATTGACTGTTAATAAATGACCTAAAAGTATCGATATTTTATCCTTCCGTCTCGTCCAATCTTCTTTATGCGACTGGGTAGATCTTTGGAATGTCTCCGCACGTGAATAATGAATTATCACTAGAGCGATTTCCGTATATCCGGGATGACGTCCGTCACTCTCGTCTGTCTCGAAATCCACTCTTTAGAACCATGCTTTGACTTCTCTCCTTAAACACTAACATCGTTCATTTGATTTATTTTAATTACAAGTGATTATTAGGAATTTTCTTTGATTAAAATTTTTTTATGGATCTTATTTTTGATCGTGTAACGACCACCGCTAAATTAACGAGCTGATATTGGTGAACCACCGACCGCACTAACAAAATTGACAAATTGTTTAATCTATTATTTCTTATCATCTTACCATCAACGCCTTTATTTTATTATTCTCTTTAAGAATTCATACGACATTTGCTTCGTTCTCTTTTGTACCATTGATTTCGTATTAATTGTTGACTATTATTTCCATTCGTATTCGTTTGTTATCTTGTCACATTTCGAAATCCGAATGTAACCCATATTTATTTTGGAATGATAAACACCTTTATGTATTCCTACAAAGTATTATAAAATTTTTTATGGAACTTGTCTACATTTTCTAATGATTTTCAATTATCGAAATAACCATCACAAGTAAAAGGTCAAATTTATACACCATATTTTGTATAACTAAAACTAATGTTTAAAATAAAATTGTGTTCTACCTTTTGAACTAATTGACTTATCATACTTTACTTTTAATGTAATGAAATTGCCAGTTTAATTTATATTCCTAATAGTGATTTAATTTGGAAATTATATTCTCTAATTGTAACCATCAATATGAGTTTAATTAATAAATTTACGTCATTCTTTCAAAGTTTCTTAAGACGACCAAATAAATTTTGAAACAATTTTACTTCTATTTTAATATATCATCTTTATCAAGAATGTACCTAAATTGAATTTTAAGATAATGCAAGTCCGGGACGGATAATTGTGACAAACGTTATTTTAATGTTAATATTTATTTCATTCTTCGCTCTCATTTTCCTAGTATTGTGAATTATTATATTTTACGGTTACGTGATTCGAGATCCCTCGTCGATCGTGAACCTTAAATCATTTTCCCACATCTTGTCCGTCTATGCGTTTATTGAAATCATTTTTTTATCTCGTTCTGTTCCTCGTATTGAAGATCACTATTTTATTCTGAGTGTAAAATGAATCTCGGGAAGCAGTATATAAGAAGAAACGATAAGTGTCACCAGGATTTATGCGTGTACTTGTGGAATGATTGAGGACCGAATCTCTTAATGAATGGAGTTAATAAATTCATTGCAACCTCGAGGAGTATGTTGAAGCCGACACCGCAAGTGGAAAGACTCTTGAGATCAAGTAGTTATTATCAAGGGTTGGTTCATGGTTTTCTCGATGATTAACGGTGGAGATCTATACCCGATGTTTAGGTTCGACCTTTTATTTTATGTACTTATGTGGTATGTGATCTAGTCAAATGATCGTAAGTTGTGAGAACTTGAGACGGCATCATCTGATGACGTCCGATCATGTAGAACATATATTATGTAAAATCTTTTTGACTTTCAACGACGATGTTTATTGAGACTTTAATGCGCGTTGGCGAAAGTGAGATGGTGTCTTTGTATTATCTTTTGAGTTAGGACCCGCGTGTGAGCACCCTCCGATGACGAAAATGTTTTTCTTGTTAATTCTTTTTGATGTGTGTCCATGGCTATCCGGCCAGTGGCTATCCTTTAAATTGCAACATTCTTTTTAACTGGACTTACCCGAAAATCCTGTCACCTATTCTTGTCGTCGAATGAGCTTAGTGTGATTCATAAAATTTTTATGTGTCGAACTTGACGGGTGACTGGTGGATAAGGATTTATTTATTCCTTTTTGGTGAGACACCACTTGACGACAAGTGGCGTTTTGTAAAAGAACCAGTGGAGATCGTGGATCAAGATTCACGTAGGAACGTGAAGACTTCTTTATAAGGAATGCCCTCATCCTTCCGGGTAGTGAACAACTCGTGTATGAGGCGAGTTGAGCGTCGGGACGTCGCTCCCTTAAGGTGGTGAGGATGTAAAACCCGTAAAAATAAGGTCATAATTTAATTCTATTTTCAATTATTTTGAAGTATTTTATAACGTTAAATATTATTATGTTTAACGGTTTAAGTTGAAACCGATATTAAATATTATATTTTAATATTTTGACGAGCAACGAGGATTACTAGTGATCGCGATACCGACGGATGCCAAAAATTTTATATTTTATTATCGATAGTTTCGATATTTAATACTTTCGATGATATCGTTTCAATTACGTATCGAGTCGTTATATTATTATTTTTCGTGTGCGCTTAAACTTTTTAGTATTTTTACGAAACCTGAGTCTCGTAAATATTTCAAAATTTACAATTTATATTTTCTACCCTCTTAAACTATTTTATTACATTTTGGACCAAAACTATCACAAATTGGCAAAAACTACCCTAACCTTACACTATTTAAATGTTCTCCACTAACTCATTTTCATTATAAAGTTCATTTAAACAAAAAAATCCAATTTCTTCCTCTCTTCTCTTTGTTGGCCGTACACCCCATCAACACCAATCATCAAAATTTTTGATGATCAACTTTGATCCATCCAAAAACAAAACAAGTCCCATTCCTATTTTTGAAAGGTGATTCTAATGATACAATTTTTACTTACATGCATTGAGTTTTGAATTTTGATAAAAAAAAACTAGGCTTGTTAGGTGGTGATCTTGATCATGCATGTGTTAGAGATGATGATCAAATGATGTTTATGTAATGTTTTTGTTAAAAAGTTGAATTTTAATTTTTGAGTTTTTGATTTTGATGATGATACAAGTGTTAGGATTGGTTTATGGTCATATTAGGATGTTAGAATGATGATAAAAGTTGTTGGTTTTGATCAAAAACTTGATTTTGTAAGAGATTTTTATAATCAATTTTAGGCAGTAGGTTTGAGGCCATTTTCGAGGGTCTTAAGTCTGAATATAGGATGATATGATGGGATTATGTTGTAGAGAATTTCGTTAGCTTCGATTTGGTATAAAGTAGGCCTTCCAACTCCAAACGAGGTGGAAGTTACACTAGTTTGATTTTCGCATACCGGGAGACGAGTGTTGACACAATCCAAAAATTGTTGTCGATATTTGGATCGAATCTCGGGGACTATAAAATGAGTTTCAAAATGATTCAAGGGCTGTTCTCAGGCTCCAAGTTTAGAATTTTGAGTCTATTTTTAGAATCAAGTGGCGAATTTACAAACGGAGTTGTTTAGAATGGTCAAAATGGTTTCGTAAGTCAAGGTCGCTAAACTGTCCGGATTTTGTGATTCAAAGATGAGTCGGGCAGGGAACTTTAGAAGTAAAATCTTTTGATGGGCTCTTGAGAGGACTTTATACATATAGTAAGTAAGTTCTCTGAGTAGTATCGTAAAAATTTGATGTGTCTAAGTATGGGAAAACGGCTTGGACATTTGGTATGTTCCGGCAGATTTTTGTTAAAGGCATAGAACAATAAAATGAATATATAGGAGAGCGTAATAGTATCACTTGTATCGTTTTCTCTCGAGTTTGTCGTGATTTTATGAGTCGAGTTTTATATTCTTATGTATGGTTTATTTCTCGAGTCTATTATTAATGAACGCACCTCATTTGATAGGTTGCGGTTCTCGTGTTTGAAAGGCATCATCTATCGTCGACGATCGTCTCATTACTACTATCGGCTAAGGTGAGTCTATAGCCTCACTTTATACTAGTTATTAAATGATTTTAAACCCGCGAGGGGGAATACATGTTTTATAAACTTAGAACACAAGATTTTTATGGTATGCTCTGTCCCTCTATGAATGGACCCGTGGTTGCCTTTAAATTGCATTAAGTGATTGCCTTTGTTAAAAACTCAATTATGGACCGTTAATTAACCTATGATGGGTTAACCGCTAGTAAAATTAATAGATCTATGGGGGAAGCCGCCCCGGTTCAGTTTTTGTGGACTTGTCATAGAAGCTTAGGCCCGACCTCCACACTGTTTGGACATATTGTATTGAGAAGTCAGGTATACGGAAATGTACCAAAAATCTAGAGGTAACCGACAATTAATAAATCTCCTGTCTTATCAGACCTCTAAAAGGAGTGTTTAAGGGCTCAGTTCCATGAGCTTATTGCAATTTATGCTATATACAATTATCATTGTTGATGCAAATTATTATTTGATGCTTATAAGCATGCCACAAACTTATAATCTTTGCTTGTGTTCAAATTGATTACATAAACCTACGGATTCACTCGTCATTTTTGCTGATTGTTTTACTCACATGTATTTCAGGTAATCAGGAAGTGGAAGCTTGGAGGTCACGGGAATGAAGTTGTGCACTGCTATGTTGTTCAAACTCTTTGATTTGTTTATCGTTCCATTTTTAAAACAAACTAATATGTTGTTTTAACTTATCTTTTGGTAACGATTACTTGGGACTACGCTACTCTAATAAATGTTTTAGGAACGATAAATTTGAAATGTCTCTTTTCGAGTCGTTCTTTATAAATTATGTGTTGTTGTATCATAGTTTAGCACCCAAAGATGTATTCCGCTGCGTGTAAATTTGGGGGTGTTAAAGTAACACACAAAATATCTTTGGAGAGACATTCTTCTAAGAGTAGATCATATTCGTTTGAATATTCTGATTTGTCATTTTGAAGTTCATCAATTTCTTTTTCAAGAGACTCAACATATTTCAAATCATCAAACATTTCAGACCGAATCAAATTTTCAAACTCAAGAACATGTTCTTTTATTATCTTCGTATTTGGTATTAAAAGTTCTTTCACAAGCACAGTTATGTCGTGAGGAATCTCGGTTTTCTACTTATCCTTTTGACGTTTTTCCCAATCGCTTTCAACAATTGATTGAACATTATCAACGTGGTGTTTAAGAAAACTAAATGTTTTTCTACTTTTGCTTTTAGAATCAGCTAGAGGCAAATAGTTAATATATTTAAAAACATTAGTTTTCCTCTTAGCGGCAAAAGCCTTTTTCCATTGAATTCTTCTTTGTTTGCATTCTAAAAAGAATTCCTCACGAGACTTCTATTTTTGTGGAGTGAAAAGACCATAAAGACTATTTAGATAAGCATAGTTATATGGTTTCACAAAATCTTTATTGACTGGTGATCTACTCTCCTCATCCCAAAGGGACGTCTCTTCACTATCGATGTTAGCTACTGGGCAGTCATTATCAGTCCATTCGGACTCATCAAGATATAAGTGAGGGTTCGCAGCTTGAGCTTGTTCGAGGTACTTGGGGGTGGCAAAGCTAGGTTGACCCTTGAAAAATGACCGAGGTGCTATCATTCTTACGGTTTGAATAGAGTCATGTGTATTATAAACAACTTTTTTCAAAAAATCGACTTGTTCTTCGAGATCCTTTACTTTTTCAGTATCTTTGCTTTGTCTATTTTTGAAATCTTGTTTTATTGTTTCAACCTCTTGTTTCTTTTCGTCAAGAATTTTAACAGAATCGGTGGTGTTCATAGAAAGCCTCTATTCAAGTTCATTAACTTTTGTTGTGGCAAGGTATGTTTTTCGACGTTCATAACTTAATAAAACATTAAATTGACGTTTTTCTTTAGTTAACAAAGCAAGAGCTTCATTGTATTTATTTTCAAAATTGTCCTTTTAACGTTGATGACACGAATTTTGTACCCCTCAAGCTCGTTGGTCTTTTGAAGAAGCTCAGCCCTATAACTATCAATAGTATCACTAGATTTTATAAGAGCGGCTTTGCATTCTTCAAAGTTTTGAGTGAGCATTGCGTTTGCCTTTTTTAATTGCTTTTGACTCTTTCTATTTTCATTGACATCTTGTTGTAAACTAGCAATTAAATTAGCAAGCGCGACACGCTCCTCGTCATCATACTCATTTGCATGTTGATCATCCTCAAACTCATTATTGCACATGTCTGATGAATCGGGTGTGGTATTGCTATCAACCGTTTCCATCATACACGTGTCAGTAATTGTTGTTGGTAGATCACTATGCTCATGTGTATCACCAAACACATTATATTCATCATCATGTTGTACCTTATCAATTGGCTCAGTATCAAAGATAGGACCATTGTCATCTTCAGTGACGTTAAGGACCTCATGAATCTTTGCCATGTATGAATAATGTGCCTCGAGTTCTTGGTCGGAGAGTTCATCATCTGTGTCGTCAAGCACTACAAGAAACGAGGGTTTTTGGGACGACACTTTTTGGAACAGTCAAATAATCGTGCCAAATACACATATTTGGGACTAGTTTCCTAACCGTGCCAAACAAATAGGCATTTAGGACGACTATTAAAAAACCGTTCCAAATACGTATGCGTTTGGAACGATTTCAAATAATGGTACCAAATACTTGTGTATTTGGGACAACGTTTGTTAAAGGTGCCAAATACATACGTATTTGGGACGGATGGTACCACTAGTGCCAAATTTGTATATGTATTTGGAACGCTATCTAATGTTGGTCCTTAATACCAATGTATTTGGAATGATTCTTACCAATGGTGGCTTCTACGGTTGTTCATAAAATATGAGAAACCGACGAACCGATGTGAGTCGCTCAATACGAAATAAAAAACCCAAAACCAAAAAACCCTTATCACGATTCTGGTTCGGTTTTTATTTTTGTATATGTGCGGTCAATCGAACCAAACTATGCATAATTACATGGAGGTTTTAACTTAATTCGAATGACCAAACAAGTATTAGTGATACTAGTTATATTAGAGCACTACTTTTATTGAACTACCGCTCAATTCGAGTACCCGCATATCAGGTTACTAGCCTACCACGGTTCGGTTTTAGGTTATAAAATTAATTATCCGTCCCATGATGGATAGTTTAAGTTCTTTCAACTAACTAAAGCAAATTGCCCAATGAACACCCTAGTGGCAACTACACATATGTATTTGGAACACTATCTAATGCTAATACCAAATACACTACAAGAATTTTGTCCAGTACCCCATGAAAAATATCATAAATGCTTATTCGTGAGTATTTACTCATAACTTTCCCACATGTTACCCACGATTAAACACTACCATAAAATTGAGCAACAATGACGAATTTAGAAACATAAAGAAATCCGTCAACAACTACCCATAAAATTATCGACATTCATAGTTGCTGACGCATTACCAACAAACTTCTGACATATTTTACCATCTTTTGTTTAGTACACTACTTACAAACAATGTTTAAAAACCCGAACTGACTCAACTGGTTCAACCGATTTAACCAACATCCAGTCGAATGTGGTAGGGTTTGGGCTTCTTTTAAAACCGAATGAATCAACAGTTTTTCTTTGACGAGGGTTGAGCTAGGTAATGAATTTTGTTCTTTATTTGGTAACCCGAATTAACCAATGACTCGATCAAATTAATTAAAAAATCTGATTTTAAAACATTACTTATGCTAAGCTAACAATAAATGCATATATTCAAATAAATTAAATTTGAAACTTAGTAGGTTCTAGTAAAAAAACATAGTTAGTCTTGTATAAAGGTATTTTTTTATGTTTTCTCTAATTTTTTAAAAACCAAGTGACTAATCAATCTCGTCGAGTCACTTGTTTAATGGTTTAACTGATACCATCACGTGGTTAACTCAACTTTTTTACAGAAGTAAAATAAAAATTGCAACGATACAAAAGAGTACATGCAATATTTTATATATTAGGCCAAAAAGTATTGACTAAAAATATAACATAGAATTACGTCAAAAAATATATAATTAACACACTTTATTTATAAAAATATAGAGAAACACAAAAAACCGGCAGGATTTCAATAACTGGCTTGACCTGAGTTAATTTAACATATTTTTTCAATCAAAACCGATTCAAACTTCGAGTACAATTTTTATTTGCGTCCCGGCATAAGTTAGAATTTCTGTCTTTACATTTTCACTATTCCCGCTCAACTGTTTCGCTAAAAATAAATCGTCCCCGGTCTCCCCCCATTTGTTTTCTATCTTTCATTTTCAATCTACCTTATCCTTTTCAATTTTTCATCTCACCTTATCTCATATCCTTTTTTTAGATCTAAACCAAACCAAATCCGACGTTAATGGACTCGGTAGTCACCACAATCACAATCTCATATTAATATTTATCAATCTATTCGAACGAACTGATTGCAGATCTAGCCGCCATATCCGAAAGCTGCTCGAAAACATTCTACCGGCTTCAACTTGGAGTCACGAGTTTATGCTCATCGGACAGGTATATATATGTTATATGTATATAATCATTATAGCGATTTTTTTGAGAATTAACGAGACTTTGAATCTTAGTGTATCCAAATGTTGACATGTAGATGAATTGTTCCTCAATTTCTAGGATTTGTTATTTAATAAAATGAATTGCTGATTGTATTTGTTATGTAATAACTCCTACACGACACACCAGTGTCAAGAACACCAATGATAATGGTAAAATCCTTAAATTATCTAGAAATAAGATTTTTTTTTAATTATAAGCTCATATTCCTTCAAAAAAAGTAACGACAACCATCTTTGGTTCACCTTGACAACTATCTTTGGTTCGCCTCTACAAGCATCTTTGGTTCGCCTCTACAAGCATCTTTGGTTCACCTCTGACTTATTTTGAAGCAATTTGATATTTTATTTATTTGATAGTTTATGATGTGTAGTGAATTACTTGCGTAGTCTGGTGGTTATATAGTAGCTAAACGTAGTTGGCGGCAATGAAGAGCGTCACCAGAGAGGAGGTAAAAGTAGCCAATGAAAATGAAATATGACTTGTTTGTACGAGGTGTATGCATGTATTTTTATCGTCACTATTTATATTTGCATCCAACAGTTGCAAGATAATGTTGAGGAACACCAACATCAGCTAGGACTTTATGAAGTGCCTATAAGAAATAGAAGACTGAGTGTTCGCTTGTGAAACAATCCTAGGGACCCAAATGGTGTTGCCATTAGACTAAGAGTAGTGCAATCAATATTGTTTGCAGGTATTATCAATTATATGACAAAGGATGAATCGGTTAAACTTGGATTTGGATCTCGATACATGATTTTGGAACACAAGAAAGATAAATGAGAATGGTAAACTAGATTTTATTGTATCATTTATGAAAATAATTACGGGCTTCGTATAAAAGAAACATGTCAATAATTTATGTCTTGCCAATTTGCAGGTTGTTTTTCTTTCATGTGATTATGTTTATACATATTCTCTTCCAAGGTATTTTTCTAAATTCAGCTAGACTTGATTTTTAGTATCAATTTTTTTTCTATACTCGCCATTAAAATAGTGAGTGCTTGGAGTTGTATCAATGTTCTGTATGAGTAGAGGTTTGTTCTGTATGAGTAGAGGTTACTATTGTCTTTTGATATATGAATGCTAACTACATATACTTTTGGCTATGTACAGGCTATTTCAATATTCTCAGAGACTTAAACTAATCATTTCGTCATAAAGTTTGATATAAAAAACTTGGAGCACACTGATATTTCGTCATTAGACATTTAAATATGATATAAGGTATTTTTTAATAATTATTAGTTGCATTAGTAATGGAAAGTTTATTCAGACGCATTAACAAACTCATACTATTTATTATAGTTACACTAACTAGTTATTTTAAAAACTTCATCCATAGATGAGAGCTAACAAGGAGGACTTGTGTTGTGCTAATGTGTTTATTAAAAGGTGTACTGCGAAGTGCGAAGAAGAACAGTACCATACCAGATGAAGATGAAGACAAGTGATTGTAAGTATCTTAGTTACATATATATCATTGTCCAAAGTTATATTTTAGTTATCATTTAAAAAAGTAGTTACAGGACCCTATCAATAATCAGATAAAACAAAGTGATTGCAAAAATGCTTATAGAGACATTTGATACACACTTTTGCCAACTCGATATGCTCTTTAGATCAAATTTGATGTACATAAGTGTAGTAAGGTAAAAGAAGTAAGCTAGATTAAGAAAAGGAGTAATATGCCACAGGTTGTATTGTATGTGTATCTCACATACATCGGATCTACCCCAAAGGTCTATATTGGTTTACCTTCTTGTAAAATGTGATCCTAATCGTTTACAGGAGATACCACCAGGTCCTAATCTTTGTTGTTTTTTTGCAGGGTTTGTGATAAAGACATGATCTGACGAGCTTTATTATCTCTCCATTAGTAATAAATCGTCTTAGTGATTTATATCGAGTTTTAGTTATACCTTGTCCTTTTAAAGAATAAGGGTTAGAAGGATGTAGGACAAATTGTATTTTACTTAACGTTATTCAAGTGAATATGTTGACTTGATTTTATGGATCATAAATAAAAACCGAGTTCAATTTTAGCACTAATTTTTGTTACAAATACACGTTAGCAATGATTACGTGAACGGTGCTATATAGTTAGTTTACGGATGCAAATTTGTACCAAATGCTTATTATGACGAACGCAAAAATGTGTCAAATGTTATTTGGAAAAGGGATAAAAATGTGCCAAATAAGTTTGGCACAAAAAATAAAACCGTGCCAAACATCGGTGACGGTAGATAAAACCGTCACAAATAATTTTGGCACGCAAAATTAAAACTCTCCCAAATACCATTCGGAACCGAATACGAGTCGGTACCAAATACATGTTTGGCACGGGAAATAGAAGTGTGACAAATGCCCATTTTGGAACGAAAAATCATCAGCCGTGCCAAACACCTCACTCATGGCACCCCAAATTAAATCGTCCCATGAACCGTGACAAATAATATTTAGCACGGTTTCAACCCGACCCAAATGTATTTGGCACCCTCATATTTAGGACGGAACCAAAAGCGTGCCAAAGCCGTGCCAAATAGTAATTGGCACGGTTTTTTAAGTATTTGGTACGGTTTTCCCCCGTCCTAAATGCCCCTTTTTCTTGTAGTGAAGCATTTCTCCTTCCTCAGCTGATAACTTGATTCCAGCTTCCATTTTCTTGCACAACAGCATCTTTTCCTTATGATAACAATAATCTTTAACCCTCTTTGGCTGCCTGCATTCCTTAGCCAAATGCCCAAAACCTCTACAGTTAAAACACTAAATCCCACTTTGTTGCACAACTTGAGTACCAACAGTTTCCCTATTTCCAACAACAGTAGCCACCCTCTGATTATCATACTTAGGTTGTCGATCATACTTTGGAGGACTCTCAGCACGTCTTCGTGTGTCATACCTTGGAGGAATCTGTGCATGGGTGTTCCTCGGGTTTGAAGATGTTCGAAGGTTGTTGTTGGTGGTTTTGTAGATTTTCTTATATTGCTTCATAATGAAAGCCATTTGTTGCTTGAATTCCCTATCCTTTTGAGCTACTTCTTCATCATTTTCTTCTTTGGATGATTGCTCATGTGTGGGTGATGGTGTTCTTGCAACTTCTTTGCCTCGGGATCGTGTTAGAGCATGTGACTTGGAGACAATGGATGATCGTGGTGATGATGATTGAGTAGAGTAGGTCTTTTAAGTATGAGAGTGATAATCTGGGTAATGTTGAGTGGTAGACACCAAAGCAAGTGGATTGGAAATCTTTGCAACTCATTCAGCTCGAAGTTCATTTGCCTCATTTTGAAATTGTTTCAAGATGTCAAAGAGCTTGTGATATGAAACTTCGTCTAACTTTTGTTGTTGTTTCACCAAGGTGACAAACCGTGTCCACTCTGGTTGAAGTTGCTGTAGAAATTGGACATTGACTTGCATGGTGGAAACTTGCAAGTTATTTCGGGTCATATCATTCATCATCTTGTAGAATCGGGAGTAATAAGAATCAATTGATTCCCCATCCTTTGATGTAAACTTGCCAAAGTTCCAAAACATCTTAGTTTTCACATCTTGTTTGTTAAGTGATTCACCTTGTTGCAATCTTTCAATAGCCGTCCACATTTCTTGAGCAGTAGGGCATGCATCAATCGTAGAGTAAATATCATCTCCAATGCCACTGAGAATTAAGTAGATTGCTTCTTTCTCTGCATCAAACCACGCAGGGTTCTCTGGGGTGAGGCCGGTCCTCTTTTCATCACGTTCATATGCGGGTTGTGCGTCACTTGTGTCTGTGGCTGGTACTGCAGGAACTTGAATCCTTGAGAGTTTATAGGGTCCATCCAAAATACATTGCCTTAAAGCATCACCGTTAGGTTTTGTGTCAAGGTAACGTAGAAAATGGGATTGCCATTGATCATATCGACCCGACACAAGCATTAGTGGTCTTTCTTTGTTACCTGCCACCATTATGTTGTTGTTCGTCACACGATATTCGGCAGTAGAATCCATCTCAATATTCTCTGAAATGATGAATAGAATGTGGATCTTAAGTAGTTGTGTTGTGATTGTTTGGTTGTTGAAATTCCGAAAATTGCGATTTTTTTTCTCAGTCCGACACTTAATTCCTCAGTCCGACAAAACGGTAGACCTAAAAAAATTTTAATCACCAAATTTTGAAATTGAGCTAGAAATATCCTAAAACTAGTATGGAAAAAATTTGAATTTACTTGACGGAAAAATTTTAACTTTTTTTTTTATCTTCGTGTAAACGATATTCCGAAACTAGTCTAGATGGTGGCTAATTCTAAGAAATACTCAAACAAAATTTAGCTAAACATGTCATCGGAATGTGCCATCGGAATGCCCATCGGAATGTTGGCTGTCGGAATGTGGGCTGTCGGAATGTAGGCTGTCGGAATGTTGCTGGTATCGGAATGTTGGGTTCTATCGGAGTAACAATCTATCGGAATGTCCTTCTGTCTAAATCTTAGATCGCAATGTTGACCTGTCGGAATGCTTAGATCGGAATGTTCAGATCGGAATGTTCAGATCGGAATATGTTTAGATCGGAATATGTTCAGATCGGAATATGGATAAAACAAATTTGGCAGAGTAACGACTCAAAAGTCCCTTGAAACCGTCGGAATCCCAGATCGCAATGTACGATCGGAATGTCACGTCGGAATAAGGTATCAGAATCCTTAGATCGCAAAGTAGAACCTAGTGGTTATTGCGATCTGGCCTCACTCCCTTTGTACTTTCTGATGGTTCAACTAGCTAGAATTTCGGAAAGATGAAAACAATAAAGTTTTCAACTTTTGATCCAAAAGACTTATGTTCTAACCAAAACCAAGATACCCAAATCACAATGGCACGAATAAAGAAGTTATACGACGTGAAGAACACTAAAAAACATAAAAAAATCTTGAATTCGTGGAAGAAATAAGGATCAAATCAAATAAATCAAGTGAAAACACAACAACCAATCACAAAACTACCCCATGGCGATTGATACCAATTGTTGTCCCTTTTATTATGATAATATAATACGAATTTATGAAGAAAGAAATGTAGATATGAGAAGATTTTAGAGAGAGAAAGTAGTGAGAGAAAGTAGAGAGAAAATGGTTGGAGAAACTTGTGAAATATTATATTAGAGAAAATGAAAATGACCAACACCCTTCCTAACATGCTAGGAAAGGTTTATATAGCCTTTGCTTACATGTAGCTTAATGGGCTATATGATCATGGGCCGGGCTTTCCTTTTGGGCTTTGGTTACTTATTAATGAACCTTAGCTTAAAGTTAAGCCCGTAATAACACGACTAATATACTACCTATTACAACGTTCTAAAATACGATACATAATTGAGTATATGAAAGTCTATATCATGCATTTATACCCACACATCTTGAATTTCATGACCCATTTAAATGATAGGCTACTACAAGGATATCTAGACACTATCAGATATATATGTTGTTATGGAGTACGTAAAGCCCAGTGAGCTATTTAATTACATTGTGGATAAATGGCGGTTGCAGGATGATAAGGGTTGCAATATTTTTCAACATGTGATTATATTTTTACCATATATGTTAGTTGCCATTTACTTACTCCATACCTGAGCATAAGTAAGCAACAATATCTTTATTTGTTGCCATATGAACACGATAGTTCACATATATCTTAACTTGAGAACCTGTTGCTGGATTGCAAGTGCAACATATAAATTGCAGACTTTTGTCTCAGCAATATCATGTGTGATGGTCATTTCCTGAAAATATTATATCTGCTTCAAAGTTCTTAAGGTCATTTCCTGAAATCAAGTTGTGAAGTCCGAAATGTGTTGCTACAAAGGTATACATTGGTGATTACGATATTTAAAATTCATTATGATTTTCTCTTTAAAATAGACTAGCATGGTACCCGTGTAATGCAACGGTGGGTAATAAGTGACTATTTTTTAGCAATCGATTTAGCGTTAAAATGTAAAAAGGTTGAATTAAAATAAATAAAATCATTAAAAATGAAAAAAAACAAAAAAAATTGTAAATATATCAAAATGGATGTTAAATTAAAGAGAACAAAATTTCAAAAAAATATAGTGAAATTGGATTATTAAAAATCTAAATGAGTTAAAAGATATTTCAATTTAAAAATAAAAGTGCTTTTTTAATAAGTTGTTACAAAATTTTGTTACAAAAGAAATGGATGGTCAAAATTTAAAGTTAGGTTTGGATTAAAATAATCTAATGGTTAAATTATTAATATATTTATCTTAATTTTTGGTTTTGAGTTAGGTTTAGAGTTAGCATGTGTATATATGCACCCTTTATATATAGTATAGATAGATCGCCACCCTGTGTTCCTATTTAATGTGTGTGATTTCTGTGTTTCATAGGTTAGATATGGTGAAGTTGTTTACCCTACTAAAAAGGAACTTATACTAATAGAAAAAATACGTTCTAATGTAGTTATGTGATCTAACTCGGGTTAGCCGGGTTCGTGTCAAACGGGTTGGGTTCAAGTCGGTTTCGAGTTTCTCCCATTTACAAAACCACAAAATCTCTATTTGACAATTGAAACTATATACAAGATGCAACCTGCTGCACTTAGCTTCTCATATGATTGTTTTTTAAACCATAAAAAAGTTAAGAAAATACTACTTGTTGATGCTAAAATCCTCCGGTAGGGCCTACGGGACTTTATACCTTCCACGTAAGCTAAAAGGGGACACCACACCTACACACAAGAGGAAACACATGTTAACTCGCCCCGGGTGTTATCCCATAACCAAGATCCAGTGTGAGAATGAGTATAGAGTATTAATGGTGTTTAAGTCTAATGTCAGAGCATTCAATGTGTGTAATGATATAAATGAGGGCTATATATAAGGTACTGTTGATACCTTATGATGTGACAATTCATACCATTGTCTTGTTTCCCAAAATGGGTCTGTGTACTCCTTGGGTTCTGACACTGTTTCTTTCTCCTTTGAGCATACGCCAGTATCCTCGGTGGGGCCTAGGATCATGTGACGTCATTGGTGACATCATGGTACTGTTCATACCACGTGGATCAGTGTTCTGGTATTCTTTCCCGGTGTTTGTTCCGGCGAGTGACACGTGTCATGGTCTCCGGGCACTTTCCGAGACCACACACGAACATGTCCCCCCAGTATAATGTTATCCGCAGGGTGACGTTATACTTATCTGGGTTTTAATAGACTTTGGGGTGCCATGGGCTTGGGCCCAAGGTGGGTTGTCCTTTTGTAAGTGTAACTCCATGGCGAGCCACGTGGAACGCACTTACCAACCCAAAACGTCTTTGCGCTTGCCACGTGTGTTCCCCATTAATGCAACCCTCACACTTCTCGAGGACTCCTCTATATATACTTGTTTTTCACATTTCTCATATTCATTTTTCACTCACAAACTTTTACTGTGTGATTTTCTTGTGGCATCCCTCCTCCTTCTCTTTCAGGTAGGTTTTTCTTCTTCGGTTAATCTTTTGTTTCCGTCCCTCTTGCATCTCGCCATGTCCGACGACGAGTCAGATGGTGTCGCATCATGCTTCGGTTTAACGGATCCGAAGTGTGACATGCACATCCGGTATTCCGAGATGACTGATGAAGAATTAGATCTTACAGTTGATGAATATCGGATATCGAAGGAGTATCGGCCTCGACTACCGGATCCGAATATGACCATGGATTTACTGCGACGAGATAGGCACATAGGTATATACTTAGCTCTTTTGGAACATGGTGGGCTCCGGATCCTGTTTTCTTCTTTCTTCTTGGCCGTGATCAAACACTTCCGGGTGCATATTTCCTAATTGGTCCCCATCGGTGTGAACCGGGTCGTCATGTTCGAGATTCGGTGTAGGAGTTTGAACATAGATTGTACAGTTGATTTATTTCGGGTGTTCTATAAGTTAGGCAAGTAGGGACATTGGTTTTCTTTTGTTAGCAAGGTGCATAAAAAGTCGCTGAAGTTTTGTATAGAGACTACATCCAGCTTGAAGGAGTGGAAGAAGAAATTCTTCTTGATTGACCGCAGAGTAATTCCGGATGCTATGCCTTGGAGGGGCCGGGATACGTGTGTTTCGGATCCGTTTCCCCGTGAATATAACCAGGCCGATGCGGATTTGCTGGCCGAAACTTTAATTCCTTTGAGGCCACCGCACAAAGGCTTATTATATCTGTGTGTCTTGTTTAGACCCCTGTCTCGTTTTGAATGTCGGCATGCTCTTCGAGATGCAAGGGGATATGGTAATATTTTATTCTTTAAGTCCTCTTACGTTTTGCTAACCGGATTTCCTTAATTGTTCTCTCCTCTTCCCCTTTTTCTCGATTTTACAGAGCATACTATGGAACAGTTCCTACGCTTACCCCGATGGACCGGTGCTAAAGTAACTGTTGAAGAAGAGCTTTCAGAGAATCAGCGAACGGTTGACCGCACCGCACAACCTTTAAAATCCGGTGAGGCTATCCCAGCTTTTACAGCGGAACAGGAGGCAGTTCAACATGCGGATCCCCGGATCAAAGCTGCACGTCAGCGTCGAGAAGCTGTTGCTCTTGAGAAGAACCTTGCTGAGCAGACTCAAGATGTTCCGGTTGAGCCAACAGGAAAGAAAATGAAAGGTGAGGGGACCTCCACCAGGACGAAGAGAAAGCATACTTGCAAGACTGGACCATCCGGATTGGGATCTTCATCGAAACAGACCATTTCCACGGACCCGGTTAACGTTGCCAAGCCGTCAGACCGAGGGAACCCCTCCGGGGTGGCCCATAGTGTTTGTTATGGCATGCATCAAGAGCCTGATGGAGGAGACCAACAGTCGGAGCAGCCCCCCGTTTCTCCCAGGTACAATCGGGCAAGAAGCATGCGTCCGGTAGGTTTTTCTCTTCTCTTGCTCTATTTCTATACATATATCTTTCTTTTTTGTTGACTTTACTCCGATTCCCCTCTTTAGATGTAGACCCGGATGTGGTTGTTGAGGAGGAAGGAGGAGAGGACGATGACAACGATGAGAGCTTCGTGACATTTTTTCCGCCTTGGAGGCTCCAAAACAATGTTCTGATTGACAGTCACTTCACTGCCAAGGAGCTATTGGTGCACATAAGCACTCCGACAGAACATAGGGCTTTGGCTGCCCTTTCCGACCACGAGCTGATTCGTCAAGGGTACCATGCCTTGGCTCGCACGACCCTTAACCAGACCGAGATAATCCAACGGTTTGAGTTGCTCAATCATGACCACCGAGAGCTTATAAACTCTACTAACCGCAATGCTGCCGACTTCCAACAGGGCAAGATTTTATTGGAGAAAATTTCTGCTAAGCATAAGCAGTTGGAGGTTGAGCATGCCGGATGCTCATCCCGGGAAGCCGAACTAAAGGCTCGCGTTGAGGATCGCGAAGCCGCGACTCTACAGCGGGACCAAAAGAACCGGGACTTGGAGTGTTCTTTGGGACTTAAAGAGGACGAGGTTGCCCGTGCCACTAAACGGGCTTCGGATGCTGAAGCGGCCAATATTAAGCTTACTACCAACTTAGGGAAGGCTGCTTCGGATCGACGGAGACTTGTGAGGGACTTTTTTCCTCAGGTTGCTAAGTGCTTGCATGGTAGCGCGGAATACCGAAAGCATGTTGCCGAGGTTGCGGCCGTTTGTTATTCAGGTGGGTGGTACGATGGTATTAAGGTGAACCGAACAACGGAGTCCTTAGCTAAGACCTTATCTGAAGCAGAGTTCTTTGACGAGAAGGAGGCTAAAGCTTGGATTGCTAAGTGTGATGAGCTCTTTGCTCCGTCTTACCCATTCGTTGAGAAGGTAAGCCAATCCTTTAATTGTTCAATTGGTACTTTGCTGAGTTTAGCTCCGGATGTGTCGGAAGAGGTTGTGATTCACCCAGTTGTGCCTACTCATTCCTCAACCTATCAAGCTGACGGGAGAGTCGGACCTCAGTGATCCGCCGTTGCTCTGCCTTTTGGTTCGCCATATGTTAGGCCAGCTTGCTTCTTTTGCATCAGAGCATGTTTCGATTATCTGTTGTCAGGTGTTAAATGTTAACTTTATTTTCCCGGAGCGTGTTCTGGTTATGACTTGTTATGTAACAACTTAAACTCTATTTGTACTGGTTGCTTTTAATCGTATGACTGACTTGCTTTCTTCCGGAATATTTTGATGGTGCTTCTTTATGATATTGGTAATTTTTCCTTTATTTTTACACGATTTGAATGCATCCCTACATTCGGTAGGATGGGGAAAGCTCCCCATTCACACGCTTCGGCGAGCCGTAACTTGGCCTTTTTTGGCTGATCCGGTGGGCCGTGACCCAACCTTTGGCTGTCCCGGGTAAGGCTCTTGGCCTTTACAAGGAATAGGGCCACCGCTCGATGAGGCTCCTAACCTTTACGAGTGGTCTGACGCTTAGGTGGATGAGGCTCTTAACCTTTATAACCAATAGGGCCGCCGCTTGATGAGGCTCCTAACCTTTACGAGCGGTCTTACTCTTCGGTGGATGAGGCTCTTAACCTTTACCACGGTTGATGGGGCTCTTAACCTTTACAACCAATAGGGCCGCCACTCGATGAGGCTCCTAACCTTTACGAGCAGTCTTACGCTTCGGTGGATGAGGCTCTTAACCTTTACCACGGTTGATGAGGCTCTTAACCTTTACAACCAATAGGGCCGCTGCTCGATGAGGCTCCTAACCTTTACGAGTGGTCTTACGCTTCGGTGGATGAGGCTCTTAACCTTTACCACGGTTGATGAGGCTCTTAACCTTTACAACCAATAGGGCCGCCCGATGAGGCTCTCAACCTTTACGAGCGGGCCTCTTCTTTCGAGTTGATCAGACTCGTTAGGGGGATTGGGTGTTCGTTTCTACAATTGTTCCGTCATTGTTGTGCTTGTCAAATATCTGTTTCAAAAAATTTCCTTCCCTTTGCCGGGGGAGGATATATTATATCGTAAGTAATCATTTTTGGTTACATGAAACAATTTCTTAAATTCATAGCATGCCATTTCCTTGGGATTTCTTTTCCCTCCATAGTCTCTAACTTGTAGGAGCCATTCTGAAATGCTTTGGTGACCCGGTATGGGCCTTCCCAGTTTGGAGCTAGCTTGCCCGGCTTTATCGCTCGGCTTGATTCGTTCTTTCGGTAGACAAAGTCCCCGACTTTAAACGCCATGCGCCTGACCCTCTTGTTGTAGTATTGTTCCATTTTCTTCTTGTATTTGGCCTCTTTGATGGCTGTCATTTCCCTTCGTTCCTGGATGAGATCTAGGTTTAGTCGGATCTCTTCTTCGTTTATCCCTTCATTGAACATGAGAGTTCGAAAGGTCCTCATTCCTATCCCGGCAGGGATAACTGCTTCGCTTCTGTAGGTCAGGCTAAAGGGGGTCTCTCCATTTCTGGTTTTCATCATGGTTCGATGGGCCCACAAGACATTGGGTAGTTCGTCTACCCATCCGGTCATCTCCCTTCCCAAGCAGGCTTTCAGCCCGTACATGAGAGACTTGTTTGCTCTTTCGACGAGCCCGTTAGCTTGCGGGTGTGCTACGACGGTATTGATCTGCTTGATTTTCCACTTGACGCACCATCCCTTGAATGGATCATTCACCAGTTGAGTTCCATTTTCCGTGACAATGATGCCCGATACGCCGAACCTACATACTATGTTTTCCCACACGAACTTTTTCACATCCTTTCCCCGGACCTTCGCCAGTGGTTTGGCTTCGATCCACTTGGTGAAGTAGTCTATGGCCACTATGATGAATTTGACCTTGCCCGGTGCTTCAAGAAGCGGACCAAGGATGTCTAGGCCCCATTGGTAGAAAGGCCATGGAGACATGATTGCAGTCATGAGGGTTTTCAGAAGTTTAGGAACCGAGGCATGGATTTGACAAGAATCGCATTTCACTACCACCTCGTATGTGTCTTGATACATCGTTGGCCAGTAATACCCTTGTCTCATTATTTTCGCTACCACCGACCTATATTCGGGGTGCATCCCGCATCCTCCTTCATGAACCTCCCGGATGATGTAGTTTGCCTGAAGGGGGCCTACGCATCGCAACATGGGAGAGAGATATGATTTTTTAAATAACACCCCGCCTTCGATGACGAACTACGGTATTTTCATTCGGAGCTTTCTAGCTTTGTCCCGATTTGTGGGCCATACGCCCTCTTGTAAGCATTTGAGAATTGGGGTCATCCAATTGTCTTCTTCTTCCTCCATAACGTCGTTCACTTCTTCCTTTTCAATCGACCAGGATGCTAACACTTCCACTAAAACTTCTTTGGTAAGATGGTTGAAGGCGACCGACGCTAGCTTACTTAGAATATCCGCTTTCTGGTTCTTATTCCTCGGGATGTGCTGGATTGCGAACTTGTTGAATGTGGCAACACATTCCATTGCCCCCGCGAGGTATTTCTTCATCTGCTCATTACAGGCGACGAATTCACTGTTTATCTGGCACGCGACTAGCTTTGAGTCCACCTTTGTTTGAAGGGTTTGAGCTCCCATATTTTCGGTCAACCTTAATCCGACCAGTAAAGCTTCATATTCGGCTTCGTTATTCGAGGTTTCGAAATCCAGCCGGAGAGCATAAGTGTATTCCGTGTCGGAAGGGTCGATTAGCACCAGACCCGCCCCGGCTCCTTTTGAGCTTGCGGCCCCATACATGAATAGCGTCCATTCTGCTTCTTTGGGATCAGATACTTCCGTGGTACAAATTAGCTTCTCCCCTGATGGTGTTTCAGCCAGGAAATCTGCTTAGACTTGGCCTTTTATCGCATTCCGGGGCACGTAATTGATTGCATATGCTCCCAACTCAATTGCGTATTTGGCCATCTTTCTTGATGCTTCAGCCTTTGACAACACTTGTTTTATCGGCTGGTCAGTGATCACTTTGATTGGGTGAGCTTCGAAGTACCTCCTCGGTCTTCTTGACAAGTGTAACAGGCATAGGACTAGTTTTTCCAACGGAGCATATCTGTGCTCTGCGTCATGTAGCACTCGGCTAACATAGCGGATGGGAGCCTGCCCATGCTTTCTTTCCAGCCATGAGTACCCCGCTAATCGTGTCTTTGGCCATAGCCAAATACATATACAGTGTTTCCCCCTTGATGGGTGTGGTTAAGAGCGGCAGATCCGTGACTACCTTCTTCATCTCCTGGAAGGCGGTTTCGGCTTCGGGAGTCCATTTGTACTCATCCCGGTTTTCCTTGGTGATGTTTTTCAAAGTTTTGAAGAAGGGAAGGGAGCGTTCGGCGGATTTGGAAACGAACCAGTTTAACGCTGCTAGCTTGCCACTTAGCGACTATATCTCTTTCAGGGTTTTGGGAGACCTCATGTCCATTATGGCTTTCGCCTTTTTCGGGTTTTCCCTTATTCCCTCTGATGTTACCATGTAGCCCAGGAACTTCCCTTCCTCCACTCCAAAAGAACATTTCTTCGGGTTGAGTTTCATATTAATCCTTCTGAGGTTATTGAAGGTTTCGGTGATGTCCGCTAGGAGGCTTGTTTCCGAGATGCTTTTGATGATCATGTCATCTACATAGGCCTCCAAGTTTCGGCCTATCTGCCCTTTAAAGGTCGCATCCACTAGCCTTTGGTAAGTTTCCCCGAAGTTCTTGAGCCCGAAGGACATCTTGGTATAACAATACGTGCCTCGGTCGGTGTAGAAAGTTGTCTTTTCTTCGTCTTCTTCATCCATCTAGACCTGGTGATAGCCCTTGTAAGCATCCAGAAAACACTTGTACTTGTAGCCCATCACTGATTCTATCTTTAGGTCAATTTCCGGAAGAGGTTAGTAGTCCTTCGGGCATGCGGAATTGAGGTTTTTGAAAGGCAATGCACATTCTCCATGTTCCGTCTGACTTCTTGACCATCACCGGCTTGGATATCCACGTCGGGTATCTCACGGGACAGACTATACCAGCCTTGACCCATTCTTCTACTTCTTTGGTCACTACCCTGCTCTTTTCCTCCCCTAGGACCCGTCGCTTCTGGGCGACTGGGGTCATGGATGAGTTGACGTTCAGCGAGTGTTTGATCAATATCTTGGGTACCCCGGTCATATCAGCCGGAGTCCATGCAAACACGTCCTGGCTTCGTCTAAGCATATCGACTAAGCGTGCTCTTCCATCTTTCGAGAAGTTTGTGTCGATTATCACTAGTTGTTCCAGGTGTGCCGGATTTACTAGTATCTCTTCCGTGAGAGGACTAGATGCCTCGTCTTCTTGGGGCTTCACCCTATCGGTTTTGTGCCCTTCGACTCCTTCGTCTATTCGCCTTTGGTTAGTCTTCTGCTTATCTTCCATCATTCGACATTTGACTATCACCGAAGCTCTGGGGACCAATGTGGCAATTCCCTTTGGGGTGGGGAACTTGAACATGGCATGGGCGGTGGACGGGACATCCCTCAGAGCTCTTATCCCAGTTCTCCCCAGAATGACATTATAAGGTGACATAGCCCTGACTATGGTGAACTTCAGATTGACTATGCATATCAGCTTCTTCGATCCGAACGACACAGCCAGTTCCACCTTTCCCAATGGTGTTAGCTCTTCTCCTGAAAATCCGACTAAGATCGATTGTGTCGGCTCTAATCTTTTTTGGATTACGGGGCATAGTTGGCTGAAGCAATGTTCAAACATGATCTGAACTGATGCGTCGTTATCCACAAGGATCAGTCTTATTAGGTGTCCCTCGGCGTTGGCTTCGACTATCAATGGCTCGTCTGAGGCGTCATCCCCGCTTAACGGGGGAAAACTAATGGGTTCTAGCATCTATGCCCGTTCGTCCGAGGTGGGCTCTTTCCTTTTCTTTCCAGATTTGTAAGATCGCACCATATTGATGGTTTTCCTCCCACATTTGTAATCATCTTTAGCTTTGGGTGGATTTTCTCTGTATCCAGCCTTAGGCTCATGGTCAAGAATCAGATGATTGAGCTTTCCTGCTTCCAACGCTGCCTCTAACTGCCTCCTCAGCTGGAAGCAGTCATTAGTCAAGTGCCCCCTTTTGGCCATGGTAGTCACAATGCTTATTCAGGTTTTCCCTTCTGACCATTCCTTTGGTGGGCTCCGGACGAGGTAATCGGAGGTGGGTCTCGAAGGCTAGTATTTCCTTCGGAGTTCGGGACAATGAGTCTATAGCGGATATCGGGAGGGGCTTCTTTGCATCGTACGGACGGGGTGGTGGGTATTGCGGGTATGGTTGATACAACTCCTTCCCTTTATTGGACCTTCGGCCATAGCGGCTCTGCCCCTTGTATTCCCCCCCCTCCGTGCCTCTCTGATTTATTGAAAGGTTTGGTTCCTCTCTCTGTATATTCCCCTCTGGGAAGCTCGGTGGTCCAGAATGCTTCCTCCGACTTGACGTAGTCATCGACCCTCTTCATCATCTCATCGATGGTCTGGGGTGTTCTGTCTGCGAACCTCCAAGCCAACTCGGGGCATTTTCAATTGCTCACAAACGACGAGATGAACATTATGTCGGGAGCGCCTTCAATGTAGCTCGTCTCGTCTGTCCATCGCTCCTTGAAGTCCGGAAGGCTTTCATGAGCCTTTCTCACTATCTTGGTCACGTCGATAGCCTCCTTGGTGCACTTTCTCCTTAATGCAAACCTTCTTACAAACTGATCCCTCAAGTCCACCCAATTATCTATACTCCCATTGGGTAAATGATCAAACCACCCTCCGGTTGCATCGTCCAGCGTCTGCTGGAACATGCGGCACCATACTGGCATAGGCCAGTCTCCTTGTGTGGCCGCTCTGGAAAATCACGTGACGTGATTGTCCGGGTTAGTGCTTACGTCATACAACTTGAGATGAGGAGGTAAGATGTGCTTCGGAGACTAGTACTGGATGATTCGTCTTGTAAAGGGTGAACAAGATACTTCCTTGTATGGCTTCGACAAGTCTTCTTCCACCTCTTTCGTCGGATCCGAAATGGTTATGGGTTTGACCACGTTTCTTCTTGGTTCGGTTTCTTCGAATGATATATGGACTGGAGTGATATTGTGTCCGGTTAGTCGGGAGTTGTATTCCGTGATGAGGGCTTGGAGGTTGGTCAAATGAGCTTCGGTTTCGTCGGTATGTGGTTCACGGTTTTAATTGTTTCCACCGGAGCCCGAAGCTTCGGCAGGGGTTACAGGTGATTGTTGAGGACCCGCCATCAAATACTCAAGGTAGTTTGAAGTTTGGGTCTCACGGATGGCGCCAAAATGTGATTCTAAAATCCTCCGGTAGGGCCTACGGGACTTTATACCTTCCACGTAAGCTAAAAGCGGACATCGCACCTACACACAAGAGGAAACACACGTTAACTCGCCCCGGCTATCCCAGGACCAAGTTCCGGTGTGAGAATGAGTATAGAGTATTAATGGTGTTTAAGTCTAATTTCAGAGCATTTAATGTGTGTAATGATATAAATGAGGGCTATATATAGGGTACTGTTGATACCTTATGATGTGACAGTTCATACCTTGTCTTGTTTCCCAAAATGGGTCTGTGTACTCCTTGGATTCTGACACTGCATCTTTCTACTTTGAGCATACGCCAGTATCCTAGGTGGGGCCTAGGATCATGGCAGGCTTTCAGCTCGTGCATGAGAGACTTGTTTGCTCTTTCGACGAGCCCGTTGGCTTGCGGGTGTGCTACGGAGGTATTGATCTGCTTGATTTGCCACTTGACACACCGTCCCTTGAATGGATCATTCACCAGTTGAGTTCCATTGTCCGTGACAATGATGCCCGGCACGCCGAACCTACATACTATGTTTTCCCGGAAAGTGCCCGGAGACCATGACACGTGTCACTCGCCGGAACAAACACCGGGAAAGAATACCGGAACACTGATCCACGTGGTATGAATAGTACCATGATATCACATGATCCTAGGCCCCACCTAGGATACTGGCGTATGCTCAAAGGAGAAAGAAACAGTGTCAGAACCCAAGGAGTACACAGACCCATTTTGGGAAATAAGACAAGGTATGAACTGTCACATCATAAGGTATCAACAGTACCCTATATATAGCCCTCATTTATATCATTACACACATTAAATGCTCTGACATTAGACTTAAACACCATTAATACTCTATACTCATTCTCACACCGGAGCTTGGTCCTAGGATAACACCCGGGGCTAGTTAACGTGTGTTTCCTCTTGTGTGTAGGTGCGCTGCCCCCTTTTAGCTTACGTGGAAGGTATAAAGTCCCGTAGGCCCTACCGAAGGATTTTAGCATCAACACTACTGATAGAACTTGCATAGTTGCAACTTACATTGATCTATCATCCATAGAAGTAGCCTACTGAAACCATTCATGATGCATGTACCAAAATAACAAGGTAGACAACAACCAACGAGTTATCCTCACAAAATGAAATGAGTACTGAACTACTAAAACTTGGTATTGTACTTTTAGAATATGATATTACTAAACTTAAGTCTGAAAACACTACACCATAAATTGGCTATGGGGTGAAATCCAACCGTTTAAGGTGAGCCTTTTACGGTAAAAATACAAATTAACCAAAACTACATAAAATAGAAAATGGCCAACTCGGGTATAGCTGGGTTGACCCGACCTGAATATATCAAGTATTTTAAACGTGATACTTTACCCTATTTCATACTCGGGTTAGTCAGGTTGACCCGATGACCCGAGTTAGAATTTGAACCCGAGTAACCCGACTCGATTATACTCGGTTTGAGGTAATTAAGCTTACAAATAAACCCAATATACACATGTTATTTGATGGTGCTCCGTCTATTCTCAAAGTTACACACCGAATTGTATTAGTACTTATTAGTTCCCTCAAAATAATAATGGAATCCGTTTACGTTGGATGTTGTTTGTTATTTTATTTACAGAGAAAATTAATTTCTTAATGAAGAATTCGTAAAAGATCCACATGATTAACTTCTTAATGAAATATGTCTAAATTACCGTTCGAAATTTACTTTTAATTATTTTTTCATTCAATTATTAGTTGTTCACAAAATGGCCATTGCCTATTGACGTTATTCGCTCTTACATTCGACAAAGTTGAAGACCAAAATGCATGAAATTCTCATATTTATTACAAATTTAAACGCTTATCAAATAATTCATGATCTTTCTAATAAGGGCATCCACTATGTTAAACTTTTAAAAAGGTTTATAATTGAATTTTGTCATTAATTTTTAACCTTTTTGGTTTTATAAACCTATCCTCACTATGGTTAAATCTTTTAATATTTTATAAACCTATCACATAAACACATGCATTAAATTATGAAGAGGTTCAATATCTTAGACCTCTTCATAAAAACCAAGTTTAAAATGGATGCTTACTATGGTGAGCAAGTTTTTAGACCTCTTTAAGATTTTATAAACCTCTTTATAAACCAACATAGTGGATGCTCTAATTTTTTCATCAATTAACAGAACCCGTTTATATTGTTTTAATATTAAAATTTGTTTGTTACGTCTTAGAAAAATTATTCAAAAGTGGGTTTGTACCTCCCACATCCTGTTTTCACTCACAGACAACTCTATGTAGCGGTTTTAATAGTGAAAAGTAAGAAAGGATTGAAGGTTGTTGTTTGTGATCCAGATGGGAACATATCTAAAACGACTTTAAATATGGTTTACAAAGAAGTGTTACACGGTCTATAAACAAGCTTATCAGGGTGTGTAATATATTTTTTTAAAATGTTTTTTCAAATATTTTGCAATTAAATCTAAATTATTGTTCACACTTTCTTTTTAGTTACTTTTACCTTCAGATTTTTTTAACGGCAAATTTTTTACAATTCAAACAAACTATCTCTAATTCTATCGCACATGTCTTCACCGAGACTTGAACCCACAACCTTTAGGTTAGACGGTCACTCACATACTGATGGGACAAGAGGCCTTTGGTTATTCTCTTTTACGTTCAGATGAAGTGTTAACGGAATGTGCATTGGCTATTCACTTTATTTGCTTTACACGTACGCCACGGTTAATGACCAGAATGCATATAAGGCTATTTTTACGATGTTACAAAGTTAAACGCTTATCGAATATTTCATGTTCTTTATATTATTGTTTCATCTATTATCGGAACTCATTTATTTTTATTTTTATTAACGTCTGTTTGTTATTTCTTACTAAAATCACTCAGTAAACTATACCCGACATTAGACGGATCTTTAAGCTAGTAAGTGATAAACATAATTATTTTCTTGTTTTCAATCATGCTTCTTCAATCTTTTTGGTTAATATCACCTGTGATATTTCATTATATTATTGACATTTTATTATTTTTATCACTAGTGAAATACGTCCATTAATAAAAATCAGTTCGAAAAATTTACAATTTTAATTTTTTCGTCGTTTTCATAAAAATAGAAACACGAATAGATAAAAGATGAATCTACATATAGTACATACCCAAGATAATTTTGGAATCGAATTTTTTATTTTTAGCAAAGATGATTTAAGACTGGAAGCATAAATACGTACATACCAAAGATAATTATGGAACAAATAAAAGGATAAATCAAAAAATAGAAACATAAATATACATACCCAAGATAATTATGGAATAGATAAAAAATAATCTGAGAACTAAATATACTTAAGTACATACCCTATGCATGTCGAACTTCAAATCCAAAACCAATTCTGTGCCTATAAAATAACATACTCCGTAATACATAGTTTCGACTTTTTGGGTTTCGAGGTTTGAAAGTTTTTCGTCTTGAATCTTGTAAGGTATGAATTCAACCTTTGTATTCTTCAATCGTGCTTCTTGTTTTTATGAGCTAGCTAGGTTATTGCTTACTTTTATGCCCATGCAACTCTTAAAAATTACTGATTTTATATATTTATGCATATCATACTAAGCTATATATTAACATTGAAAAATTGTTGTGTATATGTTAGATGGAGCAGAAGCCTAGTTCATATGATTCAGCAGGTGATCGGTTACTTCGCTTACCTGCACAATATCCATGGTTGGTTTCTCAGAACCTAGGAGCCGAAGAAGATGGTTCTACTACAGACCAGATTTTCTGTACTTTACATGACCAGTTGCTTAAACATCAGTGTCAAATCCCTGAGTTGACCGGGAAACGTATTCGAGGGTATTATCATGGTTGGGTTATTCTTTCTGACAATCCAAAAAGTGTAATGTGGTCTCTTTGGAACCCGGTCACTTCTAAGATGATTGATTTCCCCCCTTTGATTTTAAAAGACGGAGATTCGGAGTCTATCAAAGAATGCTGTTTGTCAGCCCCTCCTGATGATCCAAATTCAGTTCTCCTGTTAACAAGAGCAGAAAAACCTAGCATTGTTTTTTTCCGTCTAGTAAGTAAAAGAAAGAAGCTACTAAGATGGATCGAAATGTCATACAATAGCCAGCTCAAGAGAATAACCGGTGAAGATGGGTTATTCATATATAGCCTAGCTTGTTGCGATGGTAAAGTATATGCTCTCAATACCTATGGTTATTTTGCCACTTTTTTCATACAACTTGAGATTGTGGTTAAGAAAAAAGAAGTTTTGATAAATTTATTGCTGTTAGGGACAGAGGGTTTTCCAGTCTATAACTGTTGTCCTCACTTGACTACTTTTCTAAAAGGATCTGGTACAGAATTGTTTTGCATTATAGTAGCGTTTCTTAAGGGAAAACCTGGAGGAGTGTATTTTTTTAAATTGGACACGACGAGTCTAAAGTCAGAAGAAATTAGGGAGAGATATAGAGGCTTGGACATGACTGATATGGACTGGGAAGAAGAGGACGAATCTACAATCATAAATCTCGGAAAAACGAGTAACATGTGGGAAGAATTGGTAGACCTTAAAGACGCTGTATTTTTTGTCGATCTTTCTCTTGAACACTCATATTACAAACCTGAAATTGCCTCGGAGTTGGGGAGTTATATTCACATTCGTGGCAAAATGGGCAAAATATTGTATACATACCATGTCAAAGATAACACCATCTCCCTATCTTCTATGCCTTCACTAGTGCTGCCAACAAGCAATGTGTCACTATGGGAATGCAGGTACGTTTAGAATCATACCTGCAAAAATGTACGTATGTTTATTTATTGTGTAATGAATGTATGTTTAGAATCATATTTTGTGTAGGTTAGAAGATGATGGTGGAGAAGCTAAGTTTGCAGTTGATTCTAAACAAAAAGATGATGAGATAGTGAGAAAATCAGTAGTTACGGATGGTAAAGTTGAGTACGAGGAATCACACCTGCTCAATCTTCCGTTAGATATCTTGGAGACGATTATGGAGCATTGTGTTGGTGTGGAATACATGAACTTCCGTGCTACATGCAAACGTTTTCATCTAGCAGCACCTTTGAAAAATTGGACGGATGAATCAGCGCTAGAGAGATTGCAGGCTTATTCACTTGTTTCACCATGGCTAATGGTGCTAGACAATAAGCAAGGCATTATCACTTTTACTGATCCAATTTTTGGTGATAACTACTCTATAAAAAATCGACATATATTATCTGTTGGTTATCAAGCAGATTGTTGTTCCAGGTTTGGTTGGGTACTATTTTTAAGTCCTGAATTTAATTGCATGGTATTCTTTAACCCCTTCACCGGTGATATTCGCAAGCTCCCAGATACAGATTATTATTTTTATAGTGCGTGTTTCACAGCACCACCCACTTCCCCTGATTGTATGGTTGTTGGATTTTCAACAAGTCATGAACGGGTTATTTTGATCCACTATGTAGCTCAGGAACCATCTTGGCGTACACTCTCTGTTGATGTTGATCCATGGTCTATTCGTTTTCCAACATTTTTTGGACAAGATCTTTATGCTTTGAGCAAAGAGGGTGAACTTATTCTTTTTAAAGATTTAGGTGAAGAAAATTGCTCAATGTCGTTTGCCGAAGCTAATGCCCCAGTAAGTTGTTGCAGCAGCTCTCCAGCACAATGTTATTTAATGACACGTGATTTTGATCTTCTAAAAGTCATTGTGAGTATTTATGGAGAAGTTATTGAGGTATTCAAGCTAAATGAGTCTAAACAAGAATGGGAAAAAACAGATAGTTTAGGAAAGCACATGATTTATATATGTGGTAGCGAGTGTGTTTGCATTGAGGCCAAAACGCCAGAAATGGAGAACAAGATCTACTTTCCTATACTGCATTCCAATAGCAGGAAGATGGCATTCTATTCACTCGAAACATGCAGGTATCACACATTCAACGGCGCAAACATCGAACAACACTTCAAGGATTTTTTTGGAACTACATATCATCTTTCCCCACATTGGTGGATTGAACCAAGTTGGTCCTAGCTACCTTTATGTAGTATTCGTATGATTGTTATGTTTTCTACTGTTTTTTCGGCATGTTAGACGTGTTGCATCTTTTAATTTTTCTACAGCCATGTTCATGTGTTGGGTTTTATTGTTCATGTCATAAGCGTTGTTAGTTCATGCTCGTTGGATGAGCCAAATGTGGCTAGAGGTGTGTGAGCCTATTGGGGGCACACACGTTAAACACTTAGAGTGCGTTTTCACTTCACGTTTAAAGAAAACCTTTGAATGATAAACCACAAGTAGTGAACGACTAAGACAACCTTCTTAGGCTGTCCTAATTCGTTTTGGCAGGCCTTGGAAGGATCTAGAAAGGTTCTAAAGTGTCTAGGTTCATTGAGATGATAAGAATGAAGTATTAGAGTTGTGATAAGAGTTGGAATAGTCTTGATAAGGCTTAAGTTGAGCATTATCAAGAGTAGGGTTTGAAGGCTATATAAACCATCAACCCTAACTCATTATGAACGTCCAACATAACACAAAACACAGCAATTAATCTCTGATCTCTTCCATTCTTATAATCAAATTGCTATAAACCTAATATTAGGGTTTATATCACTTGATCTCATCTCACCATCATATTCACTTGTTCTATTTGTTCTAAGGGGTTTAGTAACTTAGATTCAATCCTAAGTTAGCTAAAACAAAGCTTAGAACGAAGGTTTATAAAGGTGTTAAGGTACAACAGCTTGTAGAAGGTTTTTCTAGTTTCCTGAGCGTTCTCGGACAAAACCTTCTGTGCAGATCGGACAGTGTTGTCCGATATCTTACAGCAAAGGGAAAAGTTCTCGGATAAGCTTATATCTCGGACAACAAAGCAGTTTCAGGCTGTTTTGGTTTTGAGGTTTGGATCGGGTTTTTCGACACTTGGTGTTTGGGTATACGTGGAGTTCGGCTAGCAATCCGGACGTGTTCATTTGACGTGTTTGTGTGAGCAACCATAGAGGTGGTATATTTTATCACTCGTTTTAGTTTCATTGCTTTTGGACGAAGGTTAGTTTTCGCGTTTACTTTATTGTTTATTATTAATTACGTGTTAATCATAATTGCTCAAACTAGATCCATTCCGCTGCGCACTCGTAGTTACATGGTTAACTAGGTATTAAATCCCAACAGTGGCATCACGAGTCATGCTCGTTTGGTGGTTATGGGTTACACGTTTTAAATAAACACGCGAAACCGCATGCATGAAACCTAATTTAGTTATTTGTTTTATTTTTATTTGACAATTAAATTGTGTACTTGTCATTAATTATAAAAAATAACAAGATGGTAATTATTATAATTAATTGTTAATTAGAAACATATAATTAAAATTAAATGGTTAATTAGAATACATAAAATAATTAAAAAAAATTAATAGTTAATTGTTTTGCCATGATTATTTTATATGTTATCCGGCTATAAGACTCACTACAATCACGTAATGTGATGCATGGGGCGATTTAGGCACTTGATTAAAACCTAATGAGAGTCTTATGGTTCTTCGTTTGGGGAAGACTCTTCGGGGTCTCGGATTTATGTGTTTACTTAATGTCTTATGTTTGTTGTATTTGTTTTCCTAATTGCATTATTGTTACATGTTTTTCAAAACACCTAAATTACATGCAATATGGATAAATACTTATAGAGAAACATGACATTGAAATTGGTCAATATTTTACACGCCTAAATACATGTTCATTGTGACCGGTTATGTGTTACGTGGAAAAGTGTTTTATAAAATAAAAGGACCTAAACACTATTGAAACACGCTTTCATGAAAATAAAAACTGGACGCTATGGACTCATGGGATGTACGGCTCACCCACTAGAACAAACTATAAGGCGGGTATAAGCCGGTGCGCACAGTCACACCTAAAGGATATCCGACTATTGCCTTGCGCTGGTCTGGTCCTGCGCTTGCTTGCGAGTTCGATTGGAGCTACCGTGAACCATCGTAGATCACTACAGTGTCATTACTAAAAGTTTTTAAAAATCGTGCTACAAAGTTGTTTACATGCTTCTTTGTACACATGTTTTACCACATTTATGTGTTATACCCTATGTGAAATTTAAGTGTATGCCAGCCAACTAAGAACACGTGCATTTGATTTGGCTTCTCTGGACAGTCCTAAGGGCCTTGTCAAACCCATGGCAAATTTTTCACGACGGTCAGACCCTGTGTGATATTTGCATGTTCTTGCTTGGTTAACTTAACTCGAGTATGCACGGTCAGACCCTGGACCCGAGGCATAAGATGAGACTAAACATGCTCATGACACTACTACCGTTTTACTAGTGTCTTGAACGGTCTCATAAAGTCTAAGAGTTGCATGTTATGCAATTAACGCTCGTCGCTTACCTCTTGCCCCACTTGTTTACATATTGGACAGTCCTTTTGTAAGAGTGGGAGTACAAGATGGATCTTAGTCTTAATTAGTAATTAATTGGGTAGTTAATTCTATTAAGAATGTAATTATCGAAAATACTAATTGTTTGAACTTTTTAATTGTAGATGACTACCAATGTCGGAAATAATTCGGTACTCAGGAGTTTCTTCGAGAAACACAAACTCACTGGGCCTAACTTCATTGATTGGTACCGCCAGTTGCGCATTATCCTATCAGCTGAAGACAAGGAACAATACTTGGAACATCCAATTCCTGTTGCACTTGTTGCAACTCCTGGTCACCAAGTCCCTCCCGATGCTCTTGCAGCTCATGCTGCTTGGGTCAAAGGGTCAAAGGACATTGCTGCCCTTATGCTCATGACTATGGACTTAGAGATCCAACGAAATCTAACCCATCTCGGAGCATATGACATGTTGCAGGAGCTGAAAACCATGTTTTCTCAGCAAGCAGAACAGGAACTTCTTCAAACTGCGCGTGAATTTCACGCGTGCAAGCTTGAGGATGGTCAAAATGTAGGCTCATATGTTCTTAAGATGAAGGGCTACATTGAGAACTTGGAGCGTCTTGGTCACCCCGTGACTGTCAGCTATGGAATAAGCCTGATCTTGATAGGCCTTTCCAAGGAGTATGACAGTTTTGTTCAAAACTTCCACATGCATGGCATGGGGAAGACTGTGAATTCGGTGAATGAACTGCATGCCATGCTTAAACAACATGAGCAAACACTTCCCAAGAAGGTTGTTTCACCTGCACTTCATAATGTGCGTGCAGGCAAGGTCCAGAAAAACCAAGGTAGAAAACCGCCTAAGGCTGCGAGGGGGAATTATGGTAATGGAAAGAATAAGCTGGCTTATGCTCCCGAGCACAAACCATCTTATGCTCCCAAGAACAGAAATCCTCCACCACCCAAAAAGGATAATCCTGCTAAGGACGACCCCTGTCACAAATGTGGTCAGATAGGTCATTGGAAACGGAATTGTCCCGAGCACTTAGCCGAGTTGCAGAAAAAGAAGAGGTTGTCTCAAGAAGCCAACACTTCAGGTATTTTCACTATAGAACTATATTCCCTTCCGAGTAATTCGTGGGTATATGACACTGGTTGTGGTACTCACATTTGTAATAATACTCAGGGTCTAAGGGGAAGTAAGAAGCTGAATCCAGGAGCTTTGAATCTGTACATGGGCAATGGTCAACGTGCAGGAGTCGAAGCTATTGGAAATTATCATTTATGTCTCCCTAGTGGATTAGTTATTGTTTTGAACAATTGTCACTATGCTCCCTCTATCACTAGAGGGATTATTTCAGTTTCTTGTTTGTTTAAAGATGGTTTTGTAAACTGTTTTGATTCGAATAATGCAATTTCAGTTTCTAGGAATAACGTTGTTTATTTTACTGCTACTCCCCGAGGGGATGGCATTTATGAAATTGATATGTCTTGTTCTAAAACAAATGATAGTTCTATGTTTGCTGTTAGCAATAAAAGAGCCAAATTAACTTTGGACTCTACTCTCTTGTGGCATTGTCGTCTTGGACACATAAGCAAGAAACGCATGGAGAAGTTGCAACATGATGGACTTCTCACCTCAACTGACATTAAGTCATTTGAAAAGTGTGTCTCTTGTATGTCTGGGAAGATGGCAAGAAAACCCTATTCACATCAAGTGGAAAGGGCTAAAGATCTACTTGGACTAATACATACTGATGTTTGTGGCCCATTTAGAATCATGTCAAGGCAAGGAGCTAACTACTTTGTCACTTTTACTGACGACTTTAGTCGGTATGGTTATGTTTACCTGTTAAAGCATAAACATGAAGTGTTTGAGACATTTAAAGTGTTTCAAAAGGAAGTAGAAAATCAACTCGGTAAGACCATAAAATCACTACGATCTGATCGTGGAGGTGAATATATGAGTCAAGAGTTTTTGGATCATCTTAAGGAGCATGGGATTATTGCCCATCGAACTCCTCCCTACACACCTCAACATAATGGGGTGTCTGAGAGGAGGAATCGAACACTGCTAGACATGGTTCGATCCATGATGAGTCAAACTACTCTTCCAAAGTCCTTTTGGGATTATGCCCTTGAGTCTGCTGCACGCATACTCAACATGGTTCCAACTAAGAAGGTTGAAAAGACACCATACGAAGTATGGCATGGGCAAGCCCCTAAGTTGTCTTACTTAAGAGTCTGGGGTTGTGAAGCTTTGGTTAAACGTGATACGATGACCAAACCTGACAAACTGGAACCCAGATCTATTAAGTGTATCTTTGTAGGATACCCAAAGGAAACGATGGGATATTCCTTCTACTACCCACCTGAGACCAAAGTTATTGTTGCTCGGAATGCTGAGTTCTTTGAGAGTAATCTCTTAGATCAAGAAGCAAGTGGGAGTATAGAAGATCTTGAAATTATTCAAGATGAAGATACAAATCCTTCTGATGACACTGGCTTAGATCATGATGAGGATGATCAAGAAATTGAAGAACCTCAAAGTGATATCAATCCCATTCGTAAGTCCTCTAGGACACGCCGTGCACCAGATCGAATGTGTTTATACGTCGATGCTGAGGAGCATGAGTTAGGGGATCTTGGAGAACCCGCTAACTATAAAGCTGCATTATTGGATCCTGAATTCGAAAAATGGCTTAATGCGATGAATGTGGAGATGCAGTCCATGAAAGATAATGATGTCTGGGTATTAGTTGATCTTCCTCCTAACGGTAGAACCGTTGGTAGCAAGTGGCTATTCAAGAAAAAGACTGACATGGATGGCAAAGTACACACCTTTAAAGCTCGTCTTGTAGCAAAGGGCTTCACTCAAACCTACGGGGTTGATTATGAAGAGACCTTTTCTCCTATAGCAGACATTAGAGCTATAAGGATTCTTATAGCCATAGCCGCGTTCTATGACTATGAGATTTGGCAAATGGATGTCAAAACCGCTTTCCTCAATGGACATCTTTCCGAAGAAGTCTATATGGTGCAACCTGAGGGTTTTGTCGATCCTAAATATCCTAACCGAGTATGCAAGCTCAAGCGTTCCATTTATGGACTTAAGCAAGCATCTAGGCAATGGAATAAGCGTTTTGATGATGAGATTAAGAATTTCGGTTTCACTCAGAATCAAGATGAGCCATGTGTATATCACAAAGCCAGTGGGAGTAATGTTACTTTCCTAATTCTATATGTTGATGACATATTGCTTATGGGGAACAATATTCCAATGTTGAAAGGGGTAAAATCCTACCTTGGAAAATGTTTTGCTATGAAAGATTTAGGAGAAGCTGCATATATTCTTGGAATCAAGATCTACCGAGATAGATCTAGACGGTTAATTGGTTTATGTCAAAGTGCTTACATTGAGAAAATCTTGAAAAGATTTCATATGGAGAATTCCAAGCGTGGAACTATCCCAATGCATGAAAGCCCTAAATTGAGTAAGTCACAATGTGCTGTTTCACCAGCTGAAAAGCAACGCATGCAGAATGTTCCTTATGCCTCGGCTATAGGATCAATTATGTATGCTGTGAGATGTACTCGTCCTGATGTTGCGTTCGCTCAGAACATAACAAGCCGATTTCAACAGAGTACTGGTGAACTTCACTGGACTGCTGTTAAAAATATTCTTAAGTATTTACGGAATACTAAGGATATGTTTCTGGTTTATGGTGGTGACGAAAAACGAGAGCTCAGGGTTTCTTGCTACACTGATGCTGGATATCTGACAGATGCTGATGACCTAAAATCTCAGACTGGATATGTTTTCGTTCTAAATGGAGGTGCTGTTGACTGGAAGAGCACAAAGCAAAGTATTTTTGCAACTTCATCTACAGAAGCTGAGTATATAGCTGCTTTTGATGCAGCTAAAGAGGCTGTTTGGATTCGTAAGTTCATTTCTGGGCTTGGTATTATGCCCACAATTGAAGATCCCATTGATATGTATTGTGACAATACTGGAGCCATTACTATAGCTAATGAAAGCGGAGTCACCAAGGGTGCTAGACATTTCCGCGCAAAAGTTCACTATCTTCGAGAAACCATTGAGATGGGTGATGTTAAGATAGCAAAAGTTTATACAGATGACAATCTAGCTGATCCATTTACGAAGGCGTTAGCATTCCCTAAGCATTCTAAATTGACTCGGGGTATTGGTTTGATACCAGCTAGTAGTCTCATGTAAATCTGTATGTTAATTAGTATTTGGATAATTTAGAATTGTAAGACAGTTTTACTTTCTGGTAAATAAAGATACGAGGTATTTGTTATTTCATTCATATAAAATTTGTTATTCTATATTTGCATGTTTAATCCATGAATGATTTAATCATTCTAAATATCCATTGTCGGTTAGCAATATGGGAATATTGTTTACATAAGGCAAATGTGAGTGTTGGATATATTCTGTGAGAATGAGAATTGTTCTAAGCCAAACTCATATGTGTTCATAAGGGATGCATACTGGATTCCCCAACTTCAAACATTTACTTTTGGATCCATGTCATGAGTAAGATGTTGAAAATGGTCTGTTAAGTCATCCTTAGACTTGAGATGCAAACAAGTTCTGCATGTGTGGATATCACTTTCGTAATTATATGCAAAACGCTGTCCTGAATAAGGTAGTTATAAAAGCTATTTTTCAGAGTGATGTGAAGCAGCATCCACAACACTTGTAGTCAATAAAGGATTTGTTACTCCACTTAGTATGTGCAGAATGATACCATGGCGCCTCTCTAGAATTAATCAGATAATTGTTTGGCCGAACCCAAATGGTAATGCAAGATGAATCTTGGTTACATTTGGTATATCTGAATTGAATTCAATAACGAGAATCTAAATGGTTAAACTATATGGAATGAGTTAGGATCCATATCCATGGTTTAACGGTATCTATAATAAAGGATGATGAAAAGCAAGACATAAATGACCATGCTACTGAGAATGTTCTATGAAACTATATCTCAGACACCTCTAGTTAAATAACGAGTGTGAGCGTTGCTAGACGTTTCCGTCGTTGACATTTGTGCAATCAACTCCAACGACCAAGTGGGAGCTGTTAGTTCATGCTCGTTGGATGAGCCAAATGTGGCTAGAGGTGTGTGAGCCTATTGGGGGCACACACGTTAAACACTTAGAGTGCGTTTTCACTTCACGTTTAAAGAAAACCTTTGAATGATAAACCACAAGTAGTGAACGACTAAGACAACCTTCTTAGGCTGTCCTAATTCGTTTTGGCAGGCCTTGGAAGGATCTAGAAAGGTTCTAAAGTGTCTAGGTTCATTGAGATGATAAGAATGAAGTATTAGAGTTGTGATAAGAGTTGGAATAGTCTTGATAAGGCTTAAGTTGAGCATTATCAAGAGTAGGGTTTGAAGGCTATATAAACCATCAACCCTAACTCATTATGAACGTCCAACATAACACAAAACACAGAAATTAATCTCTGATCTCTTCCATTCTTATAATCAAATTGCTATAAACCTAATATTAGGGTTTATATCACTTGATCTCATCTCACCATCATATTCACTTGTTCTATTTGTTCTAAGGGGTTTAGTAACTTAGATTCAATCCTAAGTTAGCTAAAACAAAGCTTAGAACGAAGGTTTATAAAGGTGTTAAGGTACAACAGCTTGTAGAAGGTTTTTCTAGTTTCCTGAGCGTTCTCGGACAAAACCTTCTGTGCAGATCGGACAGTGTTGTCCGATATCTTACAGCAAAGGGAAATGTTCTCGGATAAGCTTATATCTCGGACAACAAAGCAGTTTCAGGCTGTTTTGGTTTTGAGGTTTGGATCGGGTTTTTCGACACTTGGTGTTTGGGTATACGTGGAGTTCGGCTAGCAATCCGGACGTGTTCATTTGACGTGTTTGTGTGAGCAACCATAGAGGTGGTATATTTTATCACTCGTTTTAGTTTCATTGCTTTTGGACGAAGGTTAGTTTTCGCGTTTACTTTATTGTTTATTATTAATTACGTGTTAATCATAATTGCTCAAACTAGATCCATTCCGCTGCGCACTCGTAGTTACATGGTTAACTAGGTATTAAATCCCAACAAGCGTGTCGTTTTATAAGTACCTATGTAATCTTTTCAACGTTAAGTAACAGTTTGGAAACCTTATACTCTGGATCAGGCTTCTTTGACTAACAAATGTCAACAGTTTGCTCAATGATTCTGTTCAGAAAGGTGAACAAGAGTAATCTTGTGTGATAATAAACCAGCGGTCAAAAGGACTAAGAATTCAGATTTCCACACTCATGAGCAAGTGGAAGATCTGCTCAGGAATTCCCTTCCGCCAAGAATGACTACCTCACGTTGCACATGGAATCTATCAGACGACAACCAACAAACCTACCTTTATTTTCTCTGATAAGCATTTGTTTCTCAACACCGTGTTTCCTAAAACTGGACTAGCACCTTTGAAGTCATACTATACTTGTAATATATATGTATATTGAGACGAGTCATTGAGCTTTAGTTAAGCTTCAATTCTCTATGTCCCTCGATTAGTAGCCCACAAGCTGATAAGAAGACTTCTCAAAACTCTTATACACTATTCATGCTCTACGAGCTCGAGTGTCTCGAAAGATCAAAATTGGTGAAAGGTCAACAGTTCAGTCAAACTAAGTATAGCTATTGATCTATAAAGAACCACTACAAGTGTATAACACTAGTTTATTGATATAACAAATCAAACAATTATAACTCACACACCTCACCTTTCAAGAAATGACTACCAAGTTAACATCAATCAATTATGTCCCTTCTTCTATGAAACTTTTACTTATTATAAGACCTCTATAATGTATGAACTAAACAACATCAATATCTTGCCGTAGGACCACTCATTGGGGCCGGACAGATGGTGGGTTACCTGCTGCTTTGTATCCTGGGTGGACCTGAATGGCGCCTTGGTTTAGCTGGCGGTCCAGGAAATGAAAGCCGTTTCTTTGGCCCAAACTCCTTTTCCGCGCTGCTGTTTTCAATAGGACCCAACAAACTCTGACCCTTAGATTTAGCCTTTGCCGACTTTGTTTGCATCATGTAACTAGGTACTGATGTAGAGCTATCCATGCTCTCGTCATCTCTTACCGAAGAGCTTGCAATGCTATGCCTTCTATTTATCTCAGATTGTACGCTAAAAATGCTTTTTGAGTCATCATCCAGGCCGTGTCTCTTATAGCTAGGTCCGCGCTTGAATTTCCGTGATGCTACAAGTGTGGAACTGAGTTGGCGACGAGTGTAAGACTTTGCAATTTCTGACCCAGTGATGTTGATACCATTTTTAACGGATGTATGATCTTTATCGCCTTGTGTGCCTAATGGTCGGCCGGCCATGTATCGCTCTAACCAACTCCAGCCCCATTGCGGATTTGTGGGATCCATGAAGAGCAGGTTTGTGTTTCTCGATGTTTTCTTCCATGGTTGCTGTTTTGAAAACCAATTTCAAAGAATTAGGATTCAAGACATCTTGAACATACAGCATCAACATAAACCTCTATGTGTTTAGGATGGTACTAATTGGAAAAAGATAATTAGTTACCTGATGAGAAAATGAATAAGCCATAGCTCGTTCTCGTCTCATAGTTGCTTCATACTTGCTCAATAGCTTTGCTTCAATTTGTTCCTTTGACTGCAAACTATCGTTCCATTCTTCGCCTATCTGTTATAGCATTAGTACACATACGTTAACACAACTATAAAGGTAAGTAAAACTGTCTTAGTTGCTTCATACTTGTCAAATGTATCTCAGTTAATAACAGAGATCATGTCATTATGTAAACCGAACCTGCAAACTCTCGAGTTCTTTTGCTTGCTTTTGTAAGAGTTGTCTTTGAAGAGCTTGATTCTCTTCCGACATCCTGATCCTTCGGGAATTGATCTGACACTGCACACGAGAGATATTTTGTATGCTTTTGAGTGCATTTGCTGTTTGTCGATTAGCAGCTGGCCCTTCAACTAGTGTTTTCAATCTTACAAGCCCTCTTAAAGCACGTAACGCCCTCCTTGCCTGAAAAACAGAAAGTAAAATCCATCACAAAGTTCATTTTTAATAGTATTTTCTTAATTTTCTTTCCATAAGATACCAACGTACTTTTTCATGTGTCTTATGTACTCATTGCTAAAAATGACACAAATGAGATACAAAGTCATCTTTTTAAGAAAAAGGATCAAAAAGATCATACCAAATACCCGCGAAAAACTGTTTGAATCTTGACAGCCGCTGTTTCCTCAACTGATTTCCCCGAATACGGGGTCAATTCAGTGACTTGAGTGGACTCAGCAGCAGCCTGAGTTGTTGTGGCAACCGGATAAACATGTTTCCTTTGCACATTTTCCACTTCAATCGGTTTCACTACCTCCTCGGGTGGTGGAAGTGGAGGAGACACACGAGACACACTGGGAGGTTGTGTAATGGGCAGTGATGGTTTTTCATCTGCAAGCCCTTTCTTCTTTGATTTCTGGAACCAAACAATGAAACTATCATGAATTGAATTATATTTAGTTTCGTAACACTGTTATAGAAACTATAACGTAGAAGTTACCTTTGAGTTAGGACTGAGAGCCTTTTTTATGGAAGATAACCAGCTTCCTTTCTTCCCCATTATTAATTATTGCATCAGTCCCAAAATAGCATCTCTAAATCATATCAGATTAAATTGTTAGCATATAAGTATACATTTCACAGAAAGATATGAAATTTGACTTTTGAAGTCAAGCTCATTACTTTCCAAACTCAGATTTTGATATGAGATTATGACATTAACACCAGTTTTTTCTTGTTTCTTGTGATAATTATAAAACTAATACACCTTCTAGTATTTTTCCTCAAAATTTCGATGACAACGTCGGCTATTTAGCCGAACGAAAACTGGCAATTTGACATCAAAAGTCAAACTGCATATGTTTATTATTCATATAGAAAACATGGAATTTCTTCTTATTTATAACGCATTGTCGTAAACACCAAGTCTGTAGCTTAATTCAAAGTGTATGCCACTCGGACCTCATCTGCACTTTTTGTTCCACACGTCTAACGTAGTGTCTGGCTTTGCGCTTTGCGCTTTGAACGTGATCTTAGTTTTCGCGCTTTCAAGTAAGAAATAGTCATTCTCTAGTGTTCTAGTACATAGATTTGCCGACCTTTGATCATACTTAGGAACGCGTCACTATCAAAAGCAACGCCAAATACCTCATAAATCATATCTTATACAACACAAATCACACAACATCAACATTAAGCCTCAAGTCTCGAATTCTAGCATAATTTTCACACATTTACAAAACCTAAAAAGATACTAAATATTTTTTAAGAAAATCAGCTAAATCAAGTAACCTTAATCCTAAATCATCACAAACTTAAAAAAAAAATCGTTAAAAAACTATAGTTCAAGAAACTACATCCACATTATATACACTTCAAGAAAACCACAAAGATCCAAGCTTTTAGCCCTAGAACAAGATTTAAGCCATACCCATATACAAATTCACACAAAAAAACACAATCAACATACAAAATGCAGCAAATTTCACACAAGAACAAGCTACTAACTTAACTTCAAAAAACCAAACAATAGAAAATAATTTAAAAACTTACATGTAAGTGGAGCTAAATGTAGATCTTTGAGACCATGTTCTGCATATAATGTAGCAGTGTTTTTAATGAAATCACAGATCTTGAACAGCAAATGGGAAGAATGTGAGCTGGTTGACCATTTGGTGCATGTGGGTCCATTTAATAACTCTATTTAATGTATTTTATCTTTTGGAAACTGAAAATAAAGTATCTAGGCTTTGTTTGCTAAAACCAATGTTAACTGATTTTGATTTTACTTCACTTCTATGTGAAGTTTCTTGTTGTACAGCTTTTTAGGCATATGGTCCAAAAGATGCTATGCTTAATTGTAAATGGACTTGTATTTTGAAATTTATAAGCATTTGTTTTGTTTAATGAACTAATATAATCATAAAATAACGGGTGTTAAGAATTCGAATTTAACGGATAGAATAGGGGTGTTCACGGAGCGATTCGGCTCGAATACCTTTAATTTCGTGAACCGATCTTGGCGGGGTGGGTATTTCAAATTGCAAACCGAAACCGAATCGTGGAGATGTAGTATTCGAATCAAACCGAACCGATTTTTGCCAGTTACCCACGAGTCTGTTAAGGTTAACACGTTTGACCAACTTGAATGCAAAGTTGTTTTCTTAACCTGTCTTTCTTATGAAGAATCAAAACCATAACACTTTTATAGCATAACACATAACATTATGTTACAAATTCAGTCAGAACCTATTTATTCAATAAAAAATTGTGTTGCAAATTCAGCATAGTAGAACACATTAACAAAACATATCTTATTGAATAACGGGATAATTATCAAAAGAGTCCTTCATTTTTGAACAATTCGTGACTGAGTTTAAAAAAATATTTTTTTTTATATGGTCCAGGGCAACAAAGAATATAGGGCAGCAACCGTTCAGATTTTGACAAGTGTCCAAAAAATAGGGTAATTCTGACAGATTGCCCCAAAAAATAAGACACGTGGCGCATTCTCCACCCAGTTGCCCTATTGCCCCAAACATTAGTCCTTTTCGGGAAAAAAAAATTTGTGTTTTTGAGGAACAGAATAATGGGTAACAGACCTTTTTGATAATTTCCCTTAAATAAATGGGTTTTGATTGAATTTGCAACATAATCTTCTTATTTGTTACAGTATGCTATAAAGTGTTATGGTTTTGGTTCTTAATAAGAAAGATGTTACACATGTTAAGAAAACAACTTTGCATTCAAGTTGGTCAAGCGTATTTACTTACAAGTTAACCGATCCGTGGATAACTGACAAAAGTCGATCCGGTTCGATTCAGATACTTCACCTCCACGATTCGGTTTCGGTTTGCAATTTGAGGTACCCGCCCCGCCAAGATCGGTTTAGGAAATTAAAAGTATTAGAGCCGAATCGTTCCGTGAACACCCTACTTTACACATTAATCTCTTTACACAAAAAATGTTACTGTATTTATCTTTTTACACAAAATCGTTTGTTTAATCTTCGGATCTACCTTTTTAGTGACGGGATTTTGTCTTTATTGGTCGGATCTAACCGATTTACTACTGGATCTAGAAGTTTATGGCCTTGTAAAGTTTGGATCTAGAAGTTTACGATGGTGTACGGTTTTGATCTAGAAGTTTATGGCGGTGCAAGGTTCGAATCTAGATGTTTATGGTGGTTAATTGGTTATAAAGAAGATATGAAGATGTAGGGGCGTTTGGTTTGAAGTCGGGTTTTACTTTGGGTGTAGGTTTATAAAGTGGATGATTTAGGTTTAGATTTGAGTTTGGGTTTTGAATATAATATTAATTATTATATAAATAAATATATATACTTAAATTATTATTATAAAATTAATGAAAATATATTTAATAATAAAAAAAGAAAAGAGGTAGAGAGAAAAGTGTAGTATGGCCCACAAAAGAAGGAGGTGTGTCAGAATAGGAGGGGTGGTAGCCAGGTTTTCAAAATTGCAAATATATTACTGTTTTGTGGGCCCTTTTGCTCCTAGTTTTACAACCAAACGATAGATTAAACTCCAAACCTGGATATTAACTCTCATCCCCTCTACCAAACGGCCCAGTAGAGTTGGCCAAGTGTGAAGACGATGAAAAATGATATATGATGTACTTGTTTTTTAATCTTTTAGATTACATCAAAAAATTAATTTGTTTTGTAAAAGATAATATTATTTTTATAAATAATGAACTAGTTTATGTGTCTAATTTCTGGTTTAATTTGATTCGGGTATCTATTAGGCTAAAAGAAAGAATTGCTACATTTCTTGTAACTGAGTACAAGTTTTAATGCTCGCGCACGGACGAGATTTAACAGTTACGTTGTTTATGGAACTGCAAGTTTTACATGATTTTATTAATTACGTGATAATATTAATTGATAATTTATATAATTGTTTGTTACACAAATGATTTGACTTTGTTTAACTGAAATGTTAGCTACCATTTTTTAGATATTATATGTTTAGTAATACACAACAACCTTGAAAAAATATATGTTATAATATGTAGAATCTCTCTATTTATTTTCATCTGACACCAATGTCTGGTCATGCATTCGTTTTGATATTTATATACATGTTAATAATAATTTACGTATATTGCATTGTTTGACTTTGTCAAATGTCAAAATAAAAATAAACAATAAGTTGTGTTTTTATTTGAATATTTCCAATCATGTGATTTGTTGATTTTTTAAGATAACATATATGTTATATTTTTAAAATATAAAGTTTATAGGGTATAAAGTTTAAGGGGGTATTTTTTTTATTTTATAAAATTACCAACAAATACGAAAAATTATAAATTTATACTTAAGTCCATCTAATTTATTTAAATTTCTGCCACTAAAGTTTTTTAATCACCTTTTTTTTAAGTTTTCATTTTCACAAATTTGACACGTATTTCTTTGTGTATTTGCATCAAATTTATCTACCAAAATTTTTTATTTTGACTAAATTTAATTTAATTTTGACATTTCTATCAATCACATCACTTAATTTTGCTTATGTATCAAAATTAAATCTTTTAATTAGTTCAGTTATCTTTTCTACAACCTCTATTTTCACTAAAATTCTTTAAAATTTTAATTCTTTTATTATATAAAAGATATATATCTTAACAAATATCTTAGTGTCTAATTTTTAAGATTGTTTTTTTTCTTTTTCACATTACATTCAATTATAACCATAAATATTTACCTAAAAGCTAAAACTAAAATTTGCGATATTAGATTTGTATTTCCGGTTTTTAACATCATCATTTATTTTCTCTATTTCTTTCTAGTCAATATTAAATCAATTGTTAAAGAAAATATGGGTTATACTAATAATCAATATGGGTAAATACCACCTTATTCCTCTTTTAATATTCTGTAGTTAATTTTTGTAGCCACATAACTGGTTCACACTCTTAGAGTGGGAGAACGATAGCTGATAGTGTGACGCTTTTGGCATCAGTCGGTCATTGGCGCACCGCTCTCCGCCTGGCTCTAAAGGGACTCGCGCTAAGCCTAACAGCCGACTGTTAGGTATTTTTTTTTAATTTGAAAAATCTAGCCGTTGGAATGTGTTAGTAGCCGTTTTTCTTGATTAAAAATACCCTTTTTCAAAATTTAACCCCCAAAAAATCTATAAATACTACCTCTTTTTACTGAATCTTATACACTCAATTCTTACATTTTTTATCTCACATTTCTGTACTACTTTTAATTTTTTCATCACATGAATCCTTACCAAAACACAACCAACGAATAAGAAAATTATTTTGGTAACACTCACGAATGTTATATGCGAGGCTTAACGGAGTATGAGACATTTGTGGCTATGTATAATCAAGAAGTCGGTGGATCGGGGACGGGAAATAGGAGGACATATATACCCGATGCATTTGACGAGTATTTGCAAATTGTCGAACGCACTGCTAGAGAATATTTGCTTAATTTTTACTAAGTGCATATATGAATTATATGTTGAAACGTATTGTGACAATCTTCAAATTTCACTTATGTGTTATGTGTTATGATTGTACAAATATGAAAATTTGACTAGAAATTTTTGCTTTTGTGAAGTATTTGGTAAGATGAATGTGTTCTCCTAACCTAAACTATCACTACAACATATTCCTATATGTTGTAAACACAATATATATATATATATATATATATATATATATATATATATATATATATATATATATATATATATATATATATATATATATATATATATATATATATATATATATATATATATATATATATATATATATATATATATATATATATATATATATATATATATATATATATATATATATATATATATATATATATATATATATAGAATTTAGATAAAATGGTGTAGGTGCTTAAAGTTGTTAAAATAAGAAGCAATAAAAAATGGCTAAATGTCACATTATTGATTAGTTTTTGTTCGTTTATGAGTTCTAGGTTCGTGTACGAGTATTCTTGGAACTTTTAGTTCGTGTACGAGTAGTCGGTTCACGATTTTTAATATTACTAGTTTCTCGTGTATCAGTTGTGTCTCATAGTTTAACAATTTATTGTCAACTATAATGTAATTTGTGATACTGTATCACTTAATTTTCAAATAAAATGATTATTGATGTTAATAACATTTTGTGAAGCAAAACTATGTATCATATGTATCAGTTGTAAATTTTAACGTATAAAAATTTTAGTGGTTTTATATCAAATTTTTATGTACAATATTTATTATTTTGTGTCTAATCTTAAATAAATCAAATGTTAATTGATAAAATCAATGGTTATAATAACTTTCTATTTTAACAACTTTAAGGTAATACACTACAATAACCCAACTCTATATATATATATATATATATATATATATATATATATATATATATATATATATATATATATATATATATATATATATATATATATATATATATATATATATATATATATATATATATATATATATATATATATATATATATATGTATCAAGTCTAAATTCTAAAAGTAATCTAATGGATAATAACATCTCAAATAAAATATAACTATGATGCCTTAAATTCCCTTAGAAACTCTAGAATCCCTGTAAATGAGTTGTAAACTCAAGAATGATGAACTATGAATGTACAATACATATGAATAAGTAATCAAGGATTTTAAATGAATTATAATCAATCATATAAAGGAAAGGTAACTGATCACAAAACACTAATATTCACTAATCTCAAGCTAATTACAAGTTAAAACCTAGTAACCTAGATTAGCACCTAAAACTCATTTCACATTGAATTGAAGACTAATCTTTTGCAACTATTTATAAAACTCAACTAAGTATCATATTAAGGTCATACATTTTTCTCAAACTAAGTTACAAATTAATAAAGCACAATGTACAAGTTTCAAAGCATAGGACCTTAAGCTTACTTAATCATTAATCATCCCTAGGACATGATCAACCTATACAAACCCTTAAACTAAGAATGTAGAATCCTTAGAAGTCATAAACATATCATATTAGACCTAGAATAAGTGTTCCAGATGATATAAACCCTAATCATCCAAGATGGAAAGTCATTAGGCTTAATGACCTAAAAACCCTTATATTAAGAAAACTACATGGAATCATCACCTAGTCATTTAGGACAAGTCTAAAAAACTCATAGCATTTAATTAAGGTTATAAAATTATGTTAAGAAAATGTACAAGTTCCCTAAAGCACAAGGTACAAGATTTCAATGTATGACTTGTAAATTAGGTCAAAATAGGTAATTTCACACTTAGGATATTTTTACTTGGAATAACATAGTAAAATCAATGTAAGGACTTCATGGACTCATCGAGAGGACAATTTAGGAAGTATAAAATGATTTTAAATCAGTATATAAGTCAAATGTATTGACTTTTACTAATACTTAACCATAAATCATTGGAAAGCTTAACCCGCCTAAGTTTTCTTCTCACTTTCACATCAAACCTTTGTTAAACTTTAAAACAAGGACCCAAACCTTCTAAATAAAATTTATATACCCTAATGAAACCCTAATAATTCACTAATAACATTCCTAAGTCCCTAATCACCAATATTACAAAGTTACAAACTTACAAGCCCTTAAACTAGAACCGGCTAGGTTTTCCCTCTAAAAAGTCATTCAAACGCCTTCTCTCCCTAATTCAAATTCAAAACCAGATATTTTACGATGTATAGAAGATATTTCCAACCTTGTACTTTTTATGGCTAAAATTCATTCCAACAAGTCTAACCTAGATATTTTAGTATATAGCTTCCATGAATCACCCCTTAGGCATCCTTAGTCGCCATACTACTGTTCTTACACGTTGCTAAGTTTACTTGGAGGCTAAGGGTTGAAAATAGTATAAATAGATACCTTATGCCTCATTTTGAAATCATCCCTCACTTTCACTTCTAAACGTCTATACATTCTGTTCTTACACCTCCATTAAATCCCTAAGAAGTCCCTAAGATCAGTAGCAGTCTTTGGAAGAATTTCTAGGAGTTCTTGATGATTTATGAAGAATATATAGTCCATATGACCCATAAGGAGCCATTTTGGACCCACCTATGTAATCACTTTGTTAGCTAAGCTTTGATCTTGTTATAATAATTTCTAATACTGGTTATACTGTATATAAGATGTTAGAAAGATGTTGATCCCAAACTCAGATCTTAAACCTTAGCTTGTTTAAGGGTTGTAGTAGAAAGAATGAATTCAAACTACTACTAGAGAAACTTTGCAATACACAAAGTAACTAAACAAGATGCGGAAAGTAATGTTTAGCACAAGAACAAATAACGAACCAAACGTTAAGCTTTAATATATTGATAATATACGAATACCCAAAGCATGAAATGAAATGACGGAAAGATATATGAAAACCAAAACCTAATGAGTCCTTTTATAGCATAAGGACCCACGTACAAGATAACTACTAAACATACTAGGAAGGTATTATGGAGTAGTAACAGAAACGCGTCAATATCTCTTCCAAGTTTATCCATGCAGCAGGGTCTTTGACTTCTAGCAGTGGGACCAGATCCCACTGTCTTCAATAATCAGTAGGGGAACTTTACTCTAGTAAGGGGATCTTAACCAAACAGCAAGGGGAACTCTGACTCATACATTTATTCCCAACAATCCTCCCCTAAACTTGTGCTTTCCCAAAAAGACAAGTTTCTGAATAAAGGCTAGTTGATGAGGATTCTTACAAATTCTTTGGCCAAACCTGACTGTGAATAAACCTAACAAGATCAAAGGGAACATGATTCTTGCTATCCACTATCAAGTCAGTCTGCACCATTTTATTCATAGTCTCTTGTGAGAGAGGATGGTAACGATTGTTGAGCAGATAGACGAATATTCCTTCCATAACCAACTCATAGACTCCTAAATTTGTGAACAGTTTCCAATACAACATCTTGGATCCATTATGTTCATCAAAAATAGGATCATTTAGATTTGTTTCATACATCCTATGCACGTTGTCCCAAATCAACCAATCCTTCTCAACACCTTCTATAGTATGAGGGTTTTTAGCAAACATTCCTTTTAGAATCCTCCACAGATCATCCAAGTCTTCTCTATCCAAAGTTTGAAACATATCACCTAGACTTTGGAATGTCTGAGTTGTATCATCATCCCTAGTAAGCTTCCACCAAGTCATCCCTTTGTACATGTATACATCATACTTTACAATGATGTACTTGGCTCTCATATTGTCAGGTACAAATTCATCAGATTCCTCCAAAACTAAGTGTTGCTCAATTTCTTCATTGGAGGGATTGCTGATCTTACCTAGTAATCACTCCAATCTTCTCAATACTCTTCATTCTTTTAGCTGCTCGTTGTTTATTGAGAGCATATCTTTCACCTGATAATGAAGATCCATCTGCTTGAGAAGTTGCACATGTTTGAGAAGTTTCCACTACTTGAGTAGTTTCACCTGCTTCTACTTATGCCTTTCTTTTCTTAGACTCCATGACCTTCTTCATCATCTCTTCTTGCTTCCTAATGTATTCAGCTTCCTCTGTTGTACCAATACCAAGGAAATTTTCCACACTATTCGCCCTCATCACGAGAATGGTAGCTTTCTCTATCTCATCAAAGGTCATTTTTCTGAAGTGTGCATCTGTAACACCCCACATTAATAAGTGGACCGTTACGCGTAATTATGGCGTGTCATCAAAGCATGCAAGGTAATATGTAGTAAAACATACATGACCATAGGGAAAAACCGGAATCAAACATCGGTTCCCAAACATAAGCGCAAAACATAAATCAAGTAAAGGAAATGAGAAATGACTAAACAAGCATAAGTATATGAAGGAAAAAAGGAGAAGAAGTCTAAGGCAGCTTCCATCCTATGCACTTCCTCCAAATGATCGAGTCTGTCCTTGGGTACCTGCCGTTTTGGGACATGGAAAGGAAAGTAACGGCTGAGCATAACGCTCAGTGCACGGATATACAAGCATAGGATGAATAATATAAGCATATAAGATATGTAGTAGCGGAAATGAATAAGTCCTGCAAAACCTGGTATAACTTAGTAAAACTGGTTTTATAGTTTGAAAAGCCTTATGTTTATCTTATGAAAACCGTATTACATGTTAACCAAGGAGCCAATATAGGTCATGAAGTATCAACGTGCATGAATACTTAGAGGGGTGACCTTATCATGCAATTAAAGGGGTTGCCTCTAATTAAATAAGTCTGGGTAGGAGGGATCAACTCCTTGTGAAGGATGCAAGGCACACACCACATTCACATGATAATACTGCTAAAACATGTAACCTAGGATGCACCCATACACCCCACATGATAATAATAATAATATGGCCAAAAGCTAAAAGGGACGCCACGAGCTATCACTCCGCCGTGGTGAATTCATAACACTGGTGCCTCTAGTGTTATGGTTATGGTACCTCTATAACTAGGTGGAACTGGTCATGCATGTATATGGCTTAGGCATTTAAAACTAAACATAAGCAGATCAAAACATATAAAACATATACTTAGGAAAACAGTTGGCTGCATGCGAGGAATCCTAATAAGGAAAGATTGTCCATACTGAAGGACGAAAATTCCATACCTTGTGTCCAGTGAACGGAAAAGAAGAACAGAATGGAAGCCTAATCCGATCTCACTCATGCTACATAAATAGGGGACATGTATAAGTATTCTGTTTACTGAGTACGTAGCTGATTATATCATGTCTTAGCTTGTTTTATATGTTTTAGTCTTCTCTTACTGATTTTAAAGTTATACTATGATTATCATGTGTTTCAACTATTCTGATTAAGTATTAACTGGTATTCTTGTATTACAATACTTGTTGTGTAATAATAAGTAACTTTCTAAAAATAGCAGGTTTCCTAAAATAGAATGTTTCCAAAAATAGAAAGTTTCCAAAATAGAAAGTTTTCAAAAATAGAAAGTTTCCCAAAATATATTAACTTCCAAAAAATAGACCAGTTTCTAAAAATAGAAAGTTTCCAAAAATAGTAAGTTTCCTGAAATAGAAAGTTTCCATGTTTAGAAATAAGCTTGATTAGTAAGCTAATAGTATAAGCTTACGTTTTACTATTTAAATGTCATAAGTCATGTAATTATTAGCATAGTTTATTAATAATTCATGTTAATAAATAAACTATAGGTTATACAATTTAATTAAATATAAGCATGATTTAAGTAAATTAAGGTGTATAAAATACTTAGGTTAAGCATGTATTAATATTTATTAATTATAACCTAAGTCATGATTATTAATTAATTAAATTCCATGTTTCAAATAATTAATTAATACTATAGTTTAGTTTAAATAATAAAAATACTTAGGTTACATCATGTATTATTTACTAAATAATAATAACCTAAGTCCATGTTTAATAGATTAATTACTAGCCATGATTTAATTAATTTAATTCCTTGTTAAAAATAATATACTTGTAAAAATATAAACTTGTAAAACTATTTAACTAGTAGAAAAACGTGACTTGTAAAAACGTTCTCGTGGCAAAATCTCGTGTTTTAACTATAAGCCAAAACATAACCGGACTGGACCCTTTGAATCGGACCGAACCAAACACCCCCTTAACAGTGGCTAACCGGAGCCGGTTAGCCACTGTTCTAGTAAAAACTCCACCGGCCTAAGCCGGTGGTTTCCCCCTGGTTGTCTCGGCCAGCCGCTGCCCATACAAAGTTCCCACCGGCAGTTAGTCGGTGGTTCCTCCTGCCGAGCCGTTGTTTCCCCTGCTTTCCAATCAAAACCCACCGAGAGTTATGGGACTCTCGGTTTGCCACTGTCTAACCAAACGCACCCCTGTTGGGGTTTCTGATTGCGACCGACCAACCATACAGCCCCCCAGCTGTTGGTAATTCCCACCGAGACCCTAAGTGGTCTCGGTTCCCGTGTATACCCGAACCAAAAATCATCTTTGGCTTGTTTAATTCATGTTTATCTATACCAAACCATCACGTTTTCTTATTGTTCTAACCGTTTCATAAACAATAATTAAACAAGAAAAGATTAAGGGTTCATAGAATACCTTATATATAATGATTTAGGATTAAGAGTATGAATCATGCTTGTAAATAAAACAAGGATCAAACACTTTTCCCTCTCCTTCCTCCTTAAGGCCGGCAGCCATACACATAGATTAGGGTTTCATCTTGTTTGTTAGTTTCTTGAAAAATGAAAGTGTAAGACTTGTTTTCCTTGTTGAATTAGTTTTGCTACATGGGTTGGGCTTAAAAGCCCATTTCTTCCTCTTTCTTTCTTACACGCCAGCCCACACACCTTGTGTGTGTTTATTTCGTTTTCATTATTGTTTCGTATGTTAACATATATCGTGCGTGCTCGTGTTTTAGAAGTCATATTTCTCTTAGCGTAGGATCCTCTAGAACACATTATATAGTGTAGGATTCTCTACTTTATGCGTAAGCTTAGTCGTGGTAAGACTAGCCATGAGAAACAATGTGATTCAGCGTGTCACTGTAATCAACCATAAATCATACTGGAAAATTTTCAGGGTGAAATTTCTTCTGTCGTAGAATTTGTAACATAGTGCAAATTTGGTCATCGCGCCCTTTTCTAGACCTAGAGAAGATTAGGTTGTCATTGATGGAAATAATGATGAATTTGTTTATGAGTTCGTGGAACTCAATTTATTAAGTCCATAATGCTGCTGGAGCATTTATAAGACTAAAACAAAATCATTAATTTAGCATGACCAAGTCGTGTGTAGTTAGCAGTCATGGAAATGTCCCACTCTTTCACTCGTCAATGCTGGCAGCATGATCATAAGTTGATATTGGAAAAGTGGTTAGCACCCTATAGTCGATCCAACCCTTTTTCAATACGTGGAGGGAAATAACGGTCATGAATGGTGATTTGTATAAGTCAACGGTAATCGACACATAATCTCGTGTTACCGTCCTTTCTCTTAATAAGCAGAACCGGTGCACACCGTGGTGATACACCTGTAGTATATCTAGGATATTTGAAACGTCCGGCTGATCATAAACGAGAAGGAACTTCAAAAGTGTGTCATACCTGATAGCTGGAAAATCTTCGCAGCCATGGAATAACAAACACGTGCTTGTAAAGCATACATAATTTGTACAAATTTTCCTGATGGAAAACCATGCTAAAAGTATTCAGGAGCCTGAAAATCGTTGTACATAATCTGATATGAATGACGACCAATAGTAGCATGGTGTGCTGTTCATAGTCCATAATCAGAATCATATTTAACTCGTATCTGTCCGAGGTAAGTGCGTTACTAAATTAGATCTTATTATTTGACTGAAGGGAAAAACCTTCGTACGCATGGGTGATACGAATGACGTCGTTTACGTTCATGGATGTATGAAATATGAACTCAAGAAATGAAGTGTCTTGAAAGAAACGGAATGGATCTCACTGAATGTGTTTTGCCTGTCTCATGCAACCGAATCCTGCGTGTCCAAGCGCGAATAATACGCCAGTAATGGTACTAAAATTCTTATGGCCTGATTAAAACATGGCACATCCTAATGGATATACCCCTTGGAGGGTACCCTGAATTTATTATGTATGTTCCAGAAATGGACGTGAGTCATGTATCTTGACTCGTGTCTCGGAAATATACGTATGACATGTGTCTTGACTGGTTCCTTGACATGTTTCTTTAGAAAATATGCGTGAGACATGTGTCTTGACTGATGTCTTGACATGTGTCTCGATGTGTGAAACGAATGAAACTGAACTCTTAGGTTATTATGCCAGAATTGGCGGATCGGTTGGACATGCTGACCCTTGTAATATCTAATCATGTCCACGACTGGTGTTCTATTGTGATTACAAGGATAGTTGTTGTCACAGTAATGGTTACTATCATCTTGTCTGTCAGTTCCATGACGGTCATTCTCATGATTGTGATTCATGTAATTATTCAGCTGAGTGGCCGGCTGGTACCGGGTCCCACTCATATGACTGAAAAGACAACTAAATGACGTGTGACATATATCTGAAAGGTAGGGACATGGTTTGTGATGAAGATCGTCTGATGGTGAAGCATCTTCTCGTCCAATTGCTTTGCTCTAACGCCTTTGTCTTCGTCTTTTAGGATCTCCAGGTTATGAACATCATCAGCATCTCGTAGCGTCTCCAACTAATCAGCAACATCAACATCTTGTACCATTTACAAGTTATGAGCGGCATTAACATCTCGTAGAATATCAACCAGTGGAATACGCTTGAGATGATTTAGAATCGACTAGCGAATACTCATGGATTATTGTAAGTGAAATACACATGGATTATGGTACGTATAATACACATGGAATACGGTACGTAGAGTACACATGGAATGCACATGAAATGATCGATATGGGTTGATCATCTGACATGATTTTACATGGAATAATTGGTTAAACGGTTTGAAGACCAAACTGGACTGATCATCATGATAGCCTAGCAATTTCAGCATAGACATCATTCCGGTTACATAGAGAAAACGCCCAGAAGGTTGGTGAAACGAAATTAAAAAATGATTAGTATGAAATCATGGTTAATGAAGACCAACCATGACTATCATAAAAGCATGATTTAATGGAATCCTTCAATGTCTAGGATGAGGGCATGATCAACATGATGACAACATAATCAACATAAGGGGACTTAAGACATACTCAGCATGAAGACGAAATCAACATGGAGAATCTTGGAAAGAAATTAACATGAAGGAGCATAAACATAATCAACATGAAAATTAAGTTAACCATGGTATTATGAAAACATAATCGACATAAAGATCATGAAAATTTAACATGTGGACATGAAATAAGTATGACCTTAATGAAATGAAATTTGAAAATCACTGGTGTGAACGACCATGGGTCGGTTCACAAAACAAAATTAGCATGATTAATCTGACTAGAACCTAATTTATATAAACATGAAAACAAAATTTTTATGCATATCAACATGAAAAATTTTTATGCAGAAAAACCGTGCATGAATGCATGAAAATGAAAATGACCTGGGTTTCGGTGAACGCCCGTGGTTTGGTTCACTAAACAAAATGACATGGTGAGGATGGACGCCTATCGGTCGGTTCATCAAAACAAAATGATAAGTGTGGACGCCTATGGGTTGGTCCACTAATCAAACAAAAGTTCGATAAAAGCACATACGACAAAATTGGGCCAGTCCTGTACCAACCATTAGTTAGTCAAAATTCCTGTAACAATGATACATGAATCATAAATAAGTAAAAAGCATCTGTCAAAACTTAACAGCAAAATTTATGTGACTAATTATGAACTACTGGGTGTCAGTCCACATAGCCATAGTTCACAAGGAACATCATGCATAACAATGACACATAACTAAATATGGATGACGGTTGTTCAATCCATATTAGTTAAAGCAATACTGATGAAAAAATCATGGTTAAAACAACAAGGTGCTGAAAACATCAATACATGAAATAACGAGCGTTGACTTAGGAAGCTTCTAGTGACTACCCACTAGTCACAGGTCGAGTTTTAGAGCCTACAGGTCAAAGCCTTGTCTCTGATACCATAATTGTAACAACCCACTTTGATAAGTGGACCGTTACGCGTAATTATGGCGTGTCATCAAAGCATGCAAGGTAATATGTAGTAAAACATACATGACCATAGGGAAAAACCGAAATCAAACATCGGTTCCCAAACATAAGCCCAAAACATAAATAAAGTAAAGGAAATGACAAAATGACTAAAAAAGCATAAGTATATGAAGGAAAAAAGGAGAAGAAGTCTAAAGCAGCTTCTATCCTATGCACTTCCTCTAAATGCTCGAGTCTGTCCTTGGGTACCTGCCGTTTTGGGACATGGAAAGGAAAGTAACGGCAGAGCATAACGCTCAGTGCACGGATATACAAGCATAGGATGAATAATATAAGCATATAAGACATGTAGCAGCAGAAATGAATAAGTCCTACAAAACCTGGTATAACTTAGTTAATCTGGTTTTATAGTTTGAAAAGCCTTATGTTTATCTTATGAAAACTATATTACATTTTAACCAAGAAGCCAATATAGGTCATGAAGTATCAACGTGCATGAATACTTAGAGGGGTGACCTCATCATGCAATTAGAGGGGTTGCCTATATTTAATTAAGTCTGGGTAGGAGGGATCAACTCCTTGTGAAGGATGCAAGGCACACACCACATTCACCTTATAATACTGCTAAAACATATAACCTAGGATGAACCCATACGCCCCATATGATAATAATAATAATATGGCCAAAAGCTGAAAGGGACGCCACGAGCTATCACTCCGCCATGGTGAAGTCATAACACTGGTGCCTCTAGTGTTATGGTTATGGTACCTCCATAACTAGGTGGAACTGGTCATGCATGTATATGGCTTGGGCATTTAAAACTAAACATAAGCAGATCAAAACATATAAAACATATACTTAGGAAAATAGTTGGCTGTATACCGGGAATCCTAATAAGGAAAGATTGTCCATACTAAAGGACGAAAAATCTGTACCTTGTGTCCAGTGAATGGAAAAGAAGAACAGAATGGAAGCCTACTCCGATCTCACCCATGCTACATAAATAGAGGATGTATAAGTATTTTGTTTACCGAGTACGTAGTTGATTATATCATGTCTTAGCTAGTTTTATATGTTTTAGTCTTGTCTTACTGATTTTAAAGTTATACTGTGATTATCATGTGTTTCAAGTATTCTGGTTAAGTATTAACTGGTATTATTATATTATAATACTTGTTGCGTAATAATAAGTAACTTTCTAAAAATAGCAGTTTTCCTAAAATAGGAAGTTTCCAAAAATAGAAAGTTTCCAAAAACAGAAAGTTTCCAAAATAGATTAACTTCCAAAAAATAGATCAGTTTCTAAAAATAGAAAGTTTCCAAAAATAGTAAGTTTCCTGAAATAGAAAGTTTCCATATATAGAAATAAGCTAATAGTACAAACTTACGTTTTATTGTTTAAATGTCAAAGTCATGTAATTATTAGTATAGTTTATTAATAATGCATGTTAATACATAAATTATAGGTTATACGATTTAACTAAATATAAGCATGATTTAATTAAATTAAGGTGTATAAAATACTTAGGTTAAGCATGTATTAATATTTATTAGTTATAACCTAAGTCATGATTATTAATTAATTATATTACATGTTTCAAATAATTAATTAATACTTTAGTTTAATTTAAATACTAAAAATACTTAGGTTAAAGCATGTCTTATTTAGTAAATAATAATAACCTAAGTCCATGTTTAAGAGATTAATTACTAGCCATGATTTAATTAATTTAATTCCTTGTTAAAAATAATATACTTGTAAAAATATAAACTTGTAAAACTAATTTAACTTGTAGAAAAACGTGACTTGTAAAAACGTTCCTGTGACAAAATCTCGTGTTTTAATTAGAAGCCATAACATAACCGGACCGGACCCCTTGAACCGGACCAAACCAAACATCCCCTTAACAGTGGTGTTGGAAATACGTTTTTAACGTTTATTAGAAGGATCGGTCACTCCAACAATATTATTAAACGTTAGTCAGTTCGTAGTTAAACTTTAGTTACTTTGTTATAACTAACCTAACCCATGGGCTTGTCATGGGTAGGAGGCCCAAGTCCACTAAGGACTTGGGTATATAAACCCTTTGCTTACAAGGAAAGGGTGTTGGTTGTTGTTTATTTTTCACATTAATACAAGTTTATTCTCTCATCTCTCTCTCTAGTTTCTCTCTCTAGAAACATCAACCCTCTTGATAAAATCAAAGATTATCATATTTCTACAATTGGTATCAAGAGCCATGGGGTGAAATAAAGTTTTTGTTGTGTTACTTTCTAGTTTTATACTCTTTTAGTCAAGATATATCCGGGTTTTCAATTTTTTTTTTGTGTTTTTCACCATAAATTTTTCTTACAAATTGCCTAAATAGTTGTGGTAGGGATTTGTGTTTCTTTATTTTGGTGATTTTCATAAAAAAATTGGTAGTTTTGGATTGATTAGTGGGTATATTAGAAGGTACGAATTTTTTAGCTTTTATTGTGTCTTATCCGGATAAATAGGGTTTATAAGTCGGCAACAGGTTTTCAAAGTTATTCAGGATAAGCTTTATAAGTTGTTTTTCGGATAAGTGGTTTGAGTTGTTTTCCGGATAAGCATATAAGTTGTTTTCCGGATAAGTGGTTAAGCTCTACATTCAGGATAACAAGTTCCGAAACAGCATTCCGGATAAGAGCTATAAGTTGTTTTCCGGATAAGCATTACAAGTTGTGTTCCGGATAAGTGGTTTACGTTGTATTCCGGATAAGTGGTCAGAAACGGCTTTCCGGATAATCATTATAAGTTGGATTCCGGATAAGCATTATAATCTACATTCCGGATAGGAGGCCGAAGTTGTTTTCCGGATAAGCCTTATAATCTACATTCCGGATAAGAGGACGAATTTGTATTCCAGATAAGAGGACGAATTTGTATTCTGGATAGTGATCAGAAACCGTTTTCTGGATAAGTATTCGAATTCGCATTCCAGATAAGTGATCAGAAACCGTTTTCAGGATAAGCATTAGAATTCGTATTCCGGATAATACCCAAAAATTGTTTTTCCGGATAAGTTATTATTGCTTTTTCCGGATAAGCATTATAATTGTGTTTTCCGGATAAGGGTTATAATTTATATTCCAGATAAGCTTCAGATTTCTACACCTACACAACAAATTTCACAACTTTATTTCATTGTTCGATCAAAAGATAATCTTTTTTTTTCAGGTGAATCCACATTCATTTATGCCGATGATGCCGTCGTTCACATCACTTACGGATATTTCCATCATCTCGGGTCCCGATAGCCGTCCACCGTTGCTTATCAAAGATCTATTTGAAGCATGGCAAGAGCGCATGATATCCTATATCATGGATCGCCCAAATGGACGTCTTATGGTCAAGTCCATTCAAGAAGGACCACTTGATTATGGAACCGTTACGATCGATAATGTGACAAGACCAAGAGACTTTGCTGAGCTAACACCTGCAGAACAAATCATTGCTGAGGCGGATGTACGCGCGACTAAGACTATCAGGTAAGCTCTTCCTCCAGATATTTTTCGGATGGTAAGTAACATTACGGTGGCAAAGGCATTATGGGAGCGGTTGGAGTGTTGCTACAAGGGACTTGATTGTCTAAGCAAGAACGAGAATGTCAATTGTATGATTTGTTTGATCGTTTCACATACATTCCAGGGGAGACTCTACATGACTATTATTGGCGATTCACCACACTCATGAATGACTTGAATGTCTATAATCTTTCCATTGCTCAGTTTCAGATCAACACTAAGTTTCTGAACACGCTACCTGCAGAGTGGAGCCAATATGTCACTGATGTTAAGTTGATACGTGATTTGCACAAATCAAATTTAGATCAATTGTACTCTTTCTTGCAGCAACAGGAAAGACATGTGATAATGAAACGTATGTCTCAAGGATACTCTCCTGAACCATTGGCGTTAATGGCAAGTTATCCAAGTTTGTCATATAACAATATATCTACTGCTATGGGACAACACGCTTACAGTCAGCCAGCTTATCGCACTCCAAGCTTTTCACAGTACTCAATTTTACCCCAACCACTTACATCTTATCCAAATCAATATCAGCATCAAGCATCACCATCACAAAGTGTAAAACCCGCATGCTTTTACCATGCATATTACCTTAGGTTCGTACGTACTAGTTAAAAAAAACTTTCCTAATATAGCATGATTATGATTACGTATTAGGAGTTTATGTATTACGTACATGTTAGAACACGATAAGTATTTTATTTGCACGATCACGTAATAATTATTTAGTAATAATTAATCACGAACATACGATCACGAATCACGAGAGTAATTAAAACACGAGATATTATTAATTACGTATATATATTTAATACGAGCGTAATTAAATATATAAGTGTAGGATATTTACGTAACGAGAACTTTTAAAACACGAACATAATTAAACGTAAACATGTACGAAATTACAAGACACGAAACGAGGTACGGGACCCCCACAAGGGAGTCCCTACCCGCGGCCAACGTAGGACAATGGGCCAAGCCCATTGTCAATTTTACTAAAAAGGAGGGTTAAGAGTTTTTACTACTTAGATTATTTTTACAGAAGAATTTCAAGAAAACCTAGAAACCCTTCCTCCTTCTTCCTTGTGTGCCGCCACCTACAAACCACCATAAGGGGGTGATTTTGATCTTGGATCTTGTTGATTTAGTAATTGTTCGTGTTTTTTCTTCACCCTTTTGATCCACGAATACGGTAAAACCTTTTTACTTGTTTCTTTTTAATTAATCTTTTATTAATTAAGAACACGTGATGCTTTTCATAAAAACATATTAATTAAACCTAGATCTAACATGTTATGGACATTAATTAATCAATGGGATCGATCTAAGGGGTGTTTTTTTTGGGCCGCAGGTAAAACCGACCCCAAGAGGGGTTCGGTTTGTTTTTAGCCGACCACCACCAAGACCTTTTTGGTCTTGGTTGGTGCGTGTGGGTCCCACGGCATCAAGGGGGTACCCCGATTTGGTTCGGGGTACGGTGTTTGTTCATATCCGGTGCATGTTTTTAGGCTTAGATCCGGATCATGATTATGTTAGTGTTTATGTTATAAACTTAGGTTAGTATTAAATTAATAAGATGTAATTAATTTAATCACATGACTTAGGTTAACTAATTATTTATAAACATGAATTATTTTAACCTAAGTATTTATTATTATTAGCTCTTATAATTAATTAATTATTTTTAAAACCATGGATATAATTAATTAATTAAACAAGACTTAGGTTATATTATTAATATTTAATAATACATATTTTAACCTAAGTATTTAATATATTTAATTAAAAACATGTCATACTTTAATTAAATATTATAACCTATAGTTTAATTAAATTACATGAAATAATTATTAAACTATATAATATATCATATGACTTAGAAAATAATCTTGAAAATACGTAGGCTTATTTACTTAGCTTATTTAACCAGCTTATTTCTAATTATGGAAACTTTCTATTTTTAGAAACTTAATTAAATAAGCAGCTATTTTATTTATGGAAACCAGCTATTTTTAGAAACTTAATTATTTAAGGCAGCTAATCTATTTATGGAAACTTATTTAATTAAGGCAGCTAATCTATTTATGGAAACTTTCTATTTTTAGAAACTTACCTATTTTAAGCAGTAAATCTATTTTTGGAAACTTTCTATTTTTGTAAACTTTCTATTTTTGGAAACTTTCTATTTTTGGAAACTTTCTATTTTTGGTAACTTTCTATTTTTGGAAACTTTCTATTTTTGGAAACTTTCTATTTTTGGAAACTTTCTATTTAAGGAAACCTGCTATTTTTGGAAAGTTACTTAATATTACACAGTAAGTATAATAACACATGAAATATCAGAAATACTTAATCAGATTGATCAGAATATAAGATTTAACACAGTTTAAGGCTTTAAACAGTGTAAATAGTAAGAACACATAAAATAAGCTAAGACATGATATAAAACCAGCTATGTATGTAGTAAGCAGATACTTATTTCATGTACGTATTTATGTAGCGTTAGTGATTCAGAAGTAGGATTCTCGCAGTTCATCGTTCTCGTTCACTGGACATAAGGTACGGATTCCCGTCCTTTCAGTATGGACATTCTTTCCTTATTAGGATTTCCCCGTATGCAGCCAACTGTTTTCCCGTAGTATAAGTATGAGTTTGATTGCTTATGTTTAAATATGATTACCTATAGCCATATACATGCATGACCAGTTTCACCTAGTTATGGAGGTACCATAACCATAACATTAGAGGCACTGATGTTATGACTTCACCACGGCGGAGTGATTGCTCGTGGCGTCCCTTCAGCTTTTGGCCATTTATTTATATTATCATGTGGGGCGTATGAGTGCATCCTAGTTACACGTTTTTATTCAGGATTACATGGTGAATGTGGTGTGTGCCTTGCATCCTTCACAAGGAGCTGATCCCACCTACCCATAAACCAGTATATTAAATTAGAGGCAGCCCCTCTAATTTGCATGATGAGGTCACCCCTCCAATTATTCATGCACGGTGGATATTCATGACCTATATTGGCTAATGGTAAAATATGACAAACAGTTTTTATAAGATAAACATAAGACTTTCAAACTATAAAACCAGTTTTATTAAGACTTAACCAGGTTACTCGGGACTTAGTTTCTTCCGTTGTTATTATGTTATATGCTTATCCTATTCATGCTTTATTGTACATCCGTGCACTGAGCGTATTGCTCAGCCGTTTTCCTTTTCTATGTTCCCAAAATGGCAGGTACTCAGGGACGCTCGTAGACATTAAGAGTATGTGCATATGGACTGGAAGCTGTCTAGCCTTCTTTACATTATGCATTTCCTTTCTTTATGATACTTATGCTTTGGACATTGTTTCGTCCTTTTCCTTTACTATACTATGTTTGTGTGTGATGAGCTTTACTTTTGGACTACCGATGTTTGATTCCGGTTTTTTCCTTTATATGGTCAAGTAATGTTTTAGACATTTTACCTTGTATGCTTTGATGACACGCCATAATTACTGTGATATTTCCATTTCCAAAATGGGGTGTTACAATTATGGTATCAGAGCCAAGGCTTCGACCTGTAGGCTCTCAAATATGACCTGTGATTAGTGGGTAGTCACTACGGTCTTCCTAGAACTGACAGTTGTTTTCATGCATTCATCATTTTAAGCATACATATATATGTCATTGTTACAGGGTTTTTGACTAAGTAATGGTTGGTACAGGACTGGCCCTATTTAGTCGCATGTGTTTTATCGAAACTTTTAGATTTGGGACCGACCCATAGGCGTCCCCTCGATATGTCTTTTGTTTTGAGTGAACTGACCAAAGGCGTTCACTCTCGAGCATCCAAAGTTTTCATAAAACTGCATCATGCGTTCATACAAAAATTTTCTTGCATAAAATTTTTCTCGTGAAATTTTTTTAGTATAAATTTTTTTTTTCATGTATATATGTTATATTTTACGTTTTGAACTGTTAATCATATGATTTATGTCATACTGTCAGATGGCAAACGCAAACGATATCTGGGAAATATTTGCAGCTGCTGATGCAGAGATGCAACATGCTCTTCTTCATAACGACGGTTATCCTCCTCCGCCTAACATCTTCCCCATGGAAGGAAGGAATCGGCTCATGAGGGAATACTATAGCATCAGACAGCGACCTGACGAAGACAGCAATGACTTCATGCAGCGTTTCCTTCGCTATACTGGTGTCCTGAGAGCAGCTGCGGGCACTACTGAAGAACAAGCAATACATTTTCGTTGGGCTCTAAATCCAAGGATTGCAAATAACTTGTCAGGTGCTCCGTTGGATACGGTATCACAAGTAGCAGATGCAGCACGTAGACTGGAGATGCTGCAGGAGAGGGATGAGTTCGGGGAAGCTGAAAGACCCGACAAGAGGTAAAACCTTCATATTCAAGCGGTGATCAATCCGTATATCTTCCATATGTCAATTATTCATCTTTTTAAATGTATCTTCCAGGCAGAAAACTGGGGACCGGTCTCAGCCGGCTACTCAGCAGCAGCCTCATCAGCCAGAGGGAAATGGTCAGACTAATGACCGATCTGCTACGGATAGGCGTGGCGGTAATGACAATTACCGTAACAACGCCGGGCAATCCAGCAACAGCAGGTCATAATACTTATGAAATTTCTTATGTTTTATGTTATAACTCATATTCTGACACTCTAGCAAAATTCTACCAGGAACCATGGAAATGGTAGGGACCAGAACCAGAGAGGTTCGCAGCCTAGCCGTCCAGCTATCACTGGTATTCAATCTTACGATTATCCGCTTCGTCCTTTGTACCCAATTATTATGTATCATGTAAAATGTTTTATCAGGTCCTCAGCCAGCCAGAGCACCTGCTGGAGGATACACTCATCCTCTTTGCTCTACTTGCCACCGTAGGCACCCAGGACCATGTCGCCGTAATACTGATGCGTGCTTCAAGTGTGGTCTTCCTGGCCATATTATGAAGGATTGCCGTAAGGGCGAGATGGAGGGTACATCGGGACATGCTGATACCAAGCCGCCTCCTACTGCCGGGCGTGTCTACACGACATCTCGAGACCAGGCCAACAAGTCTACAGGTACCATCACTGGAATCTTGTATATGTATGGTCGTGCTGCATGTGTTCTTTTCGATACGGGTGCTACTCACTCGGTTATTTCTACTGCTTATGCTAAGAACATTAGGATGCCTCCCTTGCCACTAGAAAATAGGCTTACTATTTCCACGCCTTTGAGGGACTCTGTGTTAATCACCCACGTATACAAGAGTCTTCCCCTAGAATTTGATGATAAGGTTCGACCTGTCGACGCACTTCCGCTGGACATGAATGACTTCGACATGATTTTGGGCATGGATTGGCTATCCAAGTATCATGCTACCATAGACTGCCATTCATATCGAGTTATCTTCGGTGATATCAATGCACCAGAGTACATTCATAATGGGTTCATACCCGGACGGTCTGTACAAATCATATCCACCCTGCAAGCGCGTGCACTCCTGTCACATGGTTGCGAGGGTTATCTAGCTACGGTTCACGACCTGGATGCTGAATCCCCATCGACTCAGGATCAACCAATAGTGTCGGAATTTCAAGACGTGTTTCTAGCAGAACTTCTGGGCATACCACCTGCACGAGAAGTGGAATTCAGTATCGAGCTGGTTCCAGGAGCTGAACCAATCTCCAAAGCTCCTTATCGCATGGCTCCCATAGAGCTGAAGGAGCTGAAGGATCAACTACAAGAACTTCTTGAACGAGGTTTCATTCGACCGAGCGCATCTCCATGGGGCGCACCGGTTTTGTTTGTTAAGAAGAAGGACGGCAGTATGCGTCTTTGCATAGACTATCGCGAGCTCAACAAGATTACTATTCGGAATAGATATCCACTGCCACGCATTGACGATCTGTTTGACCAACTCCAAGGGGCCAAACACTTCTCCAAGATCGATCTTAGGTCAGGCTATCACTAGTTACGAGTCAAGGAGCAGGATATTGCTAAGACTGCCTTTCGTACTCGTTATGGCCACTACGAGTTTGTAGTTATGCCATTTGGCCTGACAAATGCTCCAGCAGTGTTCATGGATCTGATGAACAGAATCTTCCATGAATTTCTGGACAAATTCGTCATTGTTTTCATCGATGACATCCTGATTTTCTCTAAGTCCAAGGAGGAACACGAAGACCATCTTCGTACAATACTACAGATTCTTCGCCAGAAGCAGCTGTATGCTAAATTCTCTAAGTGTGAGTTCTGTTTAGACAAGGTGGCATTCCTAGGTCACATTGTATCAGCAGAAGGAATCACTATGGATCCAGCGAAGGTTGAGGCCATCACTAAGTGGCCGAGGCCGACATCAGCAACGGAAGTCCGCAGTTTCTTAGGCTTAGCTGGCTATTACTGTAGGTTCGTGGAGAACTTTTCCCGCTTAGCACTACCATTGACCAAACTGATGCGGAAAGGGGAGAAATTCGTCTTGACTGAAGATCGAGAGAAGAGCTTTGAAGACCTGAAGCAGAAGCTAGTATCTGCACCTATTCTTACTCTACCATCTGGTACGGGTGGATTTAAAATCTACAGCGATGCATCGGGGAAGGGACTTGGCTGTGTTCTCATGCAACATGGGAAAGTGATCGCGTACGCTTCACGACAGCTTAAGCCTTATGAAGAGAATTACCCCACGCACGATTTGGAACTTGCTGCAGTCGTGTTTGCATTGAAGATATGGAGACACTACTTATATGGAGAATTATGTGACATTTTCACGGACCACAAGAGCTTAAAGTATATCTTCACTCAACGTGAATTGAACATGAGGCAGAGGAGATGGTTAGAGCTATTGAAGGATTATGACATTAATCTTCAGTATCATCCCGGAAAGGCAAATGTAGTAGCAGATGCCCTTAGCAGGAAGTCCGGAATGATTAACGACATTAGAATCGAAGAGGAAATCATAAGAGACTTGGAGCGACTAGACATCGAGATCATGGTACGTGGACAACATGGTTACTGGGCTAATCTTAGAGTAGAACCCGAGTTACTATCTAAGATCAAGGAAGCTTAGAAGGATGACGGAGAATTATGGGCGATAGTTCAGAATTTGGAGAAGCAGACAGAATTCAGAGTAGATGCAGATGGTATCGTATGGCAGGGCACTAGACTTTGTGTTCCTGATGACCAAGAACTCCGGGAAGCTTTGCTAGCAGAAGCTCATAGCTCCCCATTCTCGATACATCCTGGTTCAACTAAAATGTACCATGACATCAAGCAATACTTTTGGTGGAGTGGTATGAAGCAGGATGTGGCCACTTACGTCTCCAAATGTCTTACCTGCCAACAGGTTAAGATCGAGCATCAGCGATCTGGCGGTCTCCTTCAACCGTTAGACATTCCAGAGTGGAAGTGGGATAAAATCACCATGGATTTTGTTATCGGCCTTCCGCCTACCAAAAGGAAGCACGATGCAATTTGGGTTATCGTTGATCGACTTACCAAATCAGCTCATTTCTTACCGATCCACAAGGAAGATCCAGTAAGTAAACTCGCAGATACGTACAGACGAGAGATCATGAGACTACACGGTGCACCATCCAGCATCGTCTCAGACAGAGATCCTCGATTCACTTCGCGCTTTTGGAAAAGTCTGCAGAAAGCTTGGGGTACACAACTTAAGCTTAGCACGGCTTTTCATCCTCAAACGGACGGACAGTCGGAGCGAACCATTCAAACATTGGAGGATATGTTGAGATCATGTGCGTTGGAATGGACGGGTGATTGGGACGAATACATCTGTTTGGTGGAGTTTCCGTACAACAACAGCTGGCACGCGAGCATCAAGTGTGCTCCGTTTGAGATATTGTATGGCAGAAAGTGTCGCGCCCCAATCTGCTGGGATCAGGTTGGCGAGCAAACACTCGAAGGACCAGAAATCATAGAGATGACAAACGAGAAGATCGCAGTAGCTAGGCAGAAAATTCAGGAGGCACGGTCACGTCAAAAGAGTTACGCCGGCAAGCATCGTAGGGATTTACACTTTAACGTAGGAGACCACGTCTTCCTTAAGGTTTCGCTAGCACGTGGTGTTAGACGCTTCGGGATTAAACGGAAGCTCAGTCCTCGTTTCATCGGACCGTTTGATATCATTGAACGAGTCGGTGAAGTATCTTACCGATTGGCGTTACCTCCGCAGCTTTCGCATGTGCACAATGTGTTTCATGTGTCCTTACTCAGAGGGTACCAATATCATCCCCTTCACATGGTTCAGTATCCACTGGAACAGATTCGTGAAGATCTCACTTTTATAGAAGAACCCGAACGAGTTCTTAACAGGCAAGAACGAGTCATGAGAAAGAAGACGATTCCATTCGTCAAAATTCTATGGAGGGATCATACCGAGCGGGAAGCCACTTGGGAAACAGAGGAGTCTATCCGGACTTCTTACCCTCATTTCATATTCTGAATTCGGGTATGTTCTTCTTTTCCAGTTTACTTTATCTATAATTCGGGGACGAATTATTCTTTTTAGAGGGGAAGAGTTGTAAAACCCGCATGCTTTTACCATGCATATTACCTTAGGTTCGTACGTACTAGTTAAAAAAAACTTTCCTAATATAGCATGATTATGATTACGTATTAGGAGTTTATGTATTACATACGTGTTAGAACACGATAAGTATTTTATTTGCACGATCACGTAATAATTATTTAGTAATAATTAATCACGAACATACGATCACGAATCACGAGAGTAATTAAAACACGAGATATTATTAATTATGTATATATATTTAATACGAGCGTAATTAAATATATAAGTGTAAGATATTTACGTAACGAGAACTTTTAAAACACGAACATAATTAAACGTAAACGTGTACGAAATTACAAGACATGAAACGAGGTACGGGACCCCCACAAGGGAGTCCCTACCCGCGGCCAACATAGGACAATGGGCCAAGCCCATTGTCAATTTTACTAAAAAGGAGGGTTAAGAGTTTTTACTACTTAGATTATTTTTACAGAAGAATTTCAAGAAAACCTAGAAACCCTTCCTCCTTCTTCCTTGTGTGCCGCCACCTACAAACCACCATAAGGGGGTGATTTTGATCTTGGATCTTGTTGATTTAGTAATTGTTCGTGTTTGTTCTTCACCCTTTTGATCCACGAATATGGTAAAACCTTTTTACTTGTTTCTTTTTAATTAATCTTTTATTAATTAAGAACACGTGATGTTTTTCATAAAAACATATTAATTAAACCTAGATCTAACATGTTATGGACATTAATTAATCATTGGGATCGATCTAAGGGGTGTTTGTTTTGGGCCGCAGGTAAAACCGACCCCAAGAGGGGTTCGGTTTGTTTTTAGCCGACCACCACCAAGACCTTTTTGGTCTTGGTTGGTGCGTGTGGGTCCCACGGCATCAAGGGGGTACCCCGATTTGGTTCGGGGTACGGTGTTTGTTCATATTCGGTGCATGTTTTTAGGCTTAGATCCGGATCATGATTATGTTAGTGTTTATGTTATAAACTTAGGTTAGAATTAAATTAATAAGATGTAATTTATTTAATCACATGACTTAGGTTAACTAATTATTTATAAACATGAATTATTTTAACCTAAGTATTTATTATTATTAGCTCTTATAATTAATTAATTATTTTTAAAACCATGGATATAATTAATTAATTAAACAAGACTTAGGTTATATTATTAATATTTAATAATACATATTTTAACCTAAGTATTTAATATATTTAATTAAAAACATGTCATACTTTAATTAAATATTATAAGCTATAGTTTAATTAAATTACATGAAATAATTATTAAACTATATAATATATCATATGACTTAGAAAATAATAATGAAAATACGTAGGCTTATTTACTTAGCTTATTTAACCAGCTTATTTCTAATTATGGAAACTTTCTATTTTTAGAAACTTAATTAAATAAGGCAACTATTTTATTTATGGAAACCAGCTATTTTTAGAAACTTAATTATTTAAGGCAGCTAATCTATTTATGGAAACTTATTTAATTAAGGCAGCTAATCTATTTATGGAAACTTTCTATTTTTAGAAACTTATCTATTTTAAGCAGTAAATCTATTTTTGGAAACTTTCTATTTTTGGAAACTTTCTATTTTTGGAAACTTTCTATGTTTGGAAACTTTCTATTTTTGGTAACTTTCTATTTTGGAAACTTTCTATTTTTAGAAACTTTCTATTTTTGGAAACTTTCTATTTAAGGAAACCTGCTATTTTTGGAAAGTTACTTAATATTACACAGTAAGTATAATAACACATGAAATATCAGAAATACTTAATCAGATTGATCAGAATATAAGATTTAACACAGTTTAAGGCTTTAAACAGTGTAAATAGTAAGAGCACATAAAATAAGCTAAGACATGATATAAAACCAGCTATGTATGTAGTAAGCAGATACTTATTTCATGTACGTATTTATGTAGCGTTAGTGATTCAGAAGTAGGATTCTCGCAGTTCATCGTTCTCGTTCACTGGACATAAGGTACGGATTCCCGTCCTTTCAGTATGGACATTCTTTCCTTATTAGGATTTCCCCGTATGCAGCCAACTGTTTTCTCGTAGTATAAGTATGAGTTTGATTGCTTATGTTTAAATATGATTACCTATAGCCATATACATGCATGACCAGTTTCACCTAGTTATGGAGGTACCATAACCATAACATTAGAGGCACTGATGTTATGACTTCACCACGGCGGAGTGATTGCTCGTGGCGTCCCTTCAGCTTTTGGCCATTTATTTATATTATCCTGTGGGGTGTATGGGTGCATCCTAGTTACACGTTTTTATTCAGGATTACATGGTGAATGTGGTGTGTGCCTTGCATCCTTCACAAGGAGCTGATCCCTCCTACCCATAAACCAGTATATTAAATTAGAGGCAGCCCCTCTAATTTGCATGATGAGGTCACCCCTCCAATTATTCATGCACGGTGGATATTCATGACCTATATTGGCTAATGGTAAAATATGACAAACAGTTTTTATAAGATAAACATAAGACTTTCAAACTATAAAACCAGTTTTATTAAGACTTAACTAGGTTACTCGGGACTTAGTTTCTTCCGCTGTTATTATGTTATATGCTTATCCTATTCATGCTTTATTGTACATCCGTGAACTGAGCGTATTGCTCAGCCGTTTTCCTTTTCTATGTTCCCAAAACGGCAGGTACTCAGGGACGCTCGCAGACATTAAGAGTATGTGCATATGGACTGGAAGCTGTCTAGCCTTCTTTACATTATGCATTTCCTTTCTTTATGATACTTATGCTTTGGACATTGTTTCGTCCTTTTCCTTTACTATACTATGTTTGTGTGTGATGAGCTTTACTTTTGGACTACCGATGTTTGATTCCGGTATTTTCCTTTATATGGTCAAGTAATGTTTTAGACATTTTACCTTGTATGCTTTGATGACACGCCATAATTACTGTGATATTTCCATTTCCAAAATGGGGTGTTACACAAAGGGATCGACATCCATCACCTTATGGTCATCAAGGGTGTTCACCTTACCAATCTCCTCACATTCCAACAATCACTTATCCAAACCTTGCAGCGGGTCAGCCAAGCTACTCAAAACACGTCAGTGCTCCTTCACCTGTGTATGAAGTTCCTCCAGCATCAGTTTTATATTGTGATGATGAGGTGCCACCGTGCCAGTCCCTAAACTTAGAGAAGGAGATAATCTAGTTGAAGTGTTAGCCAAAATGTCTGCCTATCTCACTCAAACATTGCGTAAACAAGGGTATAGAAGACCATCTCCAACAAGCAATCAATTGAGGAACTCTTCTAACTCTCGTCAACAAGCTACCATTCAAGATGGCAGAGTCATGGTTCAACCAATTCAGGGGCGCCCGAGTTCTTCAATTCCTACTGTTCGTACTTATACCACTGCAGCTTCAAAGGGAAAGGCGACAGGCATATTGAAGATGATCACCTGCTACAACTGCAAGGGAGAAGGGCATATGGCTAAGGATTGTAAGCAACCAAAAAGGAAAAGAGATGGTACATGGTTTCAAGAGAAACTATATCTGGTTAATGCTCAAGCACAGGGTCGGGAATTAGATGAGGAGGATTTGGCATTTCTTGCGGATCCGGGAGTTGCGGAAAATGAGGGAACCACAGCAACCTACACTAAGAATGCAGCATATCAAGCATATGATCTTGATGCATATGACTCCGACTGTGATGACTTCAACACCGCCAAGGCAGCTCTAATGGCACAGATCTCACTCTATGGGTCTGACCGAATCTCTGAGGTACCAAGTTCTAACAATGATACTAGTATTGTACCTTATCAAGTTGGGCAAGGGTCTCAATATCAAGAAGAGCCTTCGGTGGTGAGTAACTCAAACGAGGAGACGAACAATGATAGCAATATTAATGCAAGTCCCCAGACTTAGAGTGAAATACAACCGACTTCTATTTCTCATAGGATGTCTCCTGCTCAACAAGATTTGGTTACGGTTTCAGCGTCTTTACTTGGCCAAATGAATACTGCGGTCCTTGAAACCCTAGATGCTAATAAGGAATTATCTGCCGAGCTTGCTTTGTATAAACAAAAGGTGCATACCTTGGAATTAATTCCCTCGTCCACTAGTTTGACCAACCCCGAATTTGATCATTTTCGACTAGCTCAAATAGGTCATTTAACAGAGATTGAAACGTTAAGGGCAAATCTTTCAAAAGAGATTAAAGAAAAACTGTTAGTCGTAACCAATTTTCAAAAACTTAAAACGGATTTCGAAATTCTCGAGTCTAAAAAGTTGAAGTGGAAATTAATGCGTCTAATCAAATTAATAAGATTGATAATTTGCTATTACGCCAATACTCTGCGTCACAATTAGTACATTTGTTCGAAGCTTCTTTTAAGGAATTCAACATTTCGCGTCAAAAAGACCTTAAGCCTAACCCGGGGTATGCAAAGCAAGCTTTTCGCCACAACCCACGACTTTATGATGCAACCAAGTTAGGTTTGGTCTTAGATCCAATTGTCTTTAAGGAACCTTCTGAGCCTATGTAACCTTATGAAGAGAGACGGTCTAAACTGCTTCCCACATTACCTGAGTTTGACTATTCTAAGATGAATGAAGAATATGCAAGAACGGACTTTAGAACACGCTTTAATATACATGGAGATTTGATCTCAAAACCCAATTACATGTCTAATAAAGAAATCCCTAGTACATTTCCTACACTTCTCAATTCGGCGGAACCTAAGGAGACTCCAAAGGTTCTTCCACCAGTAAGTACAGTTTTGATCTCCTTGGGAGTGATTAACAAACACTTTACTAATTTTGAAAAGGTCATTAAGGAATGTACAACTCGAATGGAAAGAACCGCTGGAGAATGGGCTTTCGAACACATGAAATCGGTGTTTGAGAGAGAAATCATTCCGTTTGTACGTAATCTTCAACAAAGCTATCTAGATCTAGGAGATAATCTTAATTTTGAAATGAAAGAAGTTCAAAAAGTTTTCCATGAAATGGATGATGTTTATGAGCAACATTTAGTTGAGAAAGAAAAGATTTTATCCGAATATGATAGTTTCTTAGAACAAGCGGTGTCTCTCGATGTGATGCAAATTGTGACTATTAATTATGCTAGTGAGATGACCTCTGCTGTGAATAATTGTGGTGTTGTGCCTGATCTCTCTTTGAATAGTGTTGAGACTGTAGATACCGTAGATAATCATTCTTGTCACGAATCTAACGCTGAATTTTTAAAGCTTCAAGATTCTTTTAATTCACTTTCAAAACGTTTTGAAAATATTCAACAACACTGTATTTCTCTTGAAATAGAGCAACAATCTGCAACTGAAAATCTTTCAAAAACAAACGATTATGAAAACAACGTTGAGACTAGTGACAAGATGATTCAGGTGGTTCAGGCATTAGAAGAAGAGATTATGAGACTTAAGGGAGAGTCATTAACTGTAGAACCGTTAAAACAAGAGCTAGAGGCTGCACAGATAAAAAATCATGCCTTAGAAACTAGACTTTCGTCTATTCTAGGGGAGATGGAACGTGCAAGGCAGGGATTTTCCAATCTTTATTCTTCAATAGAAGAACGCTTCGCTTTTAATGCAGCACAACAACAATCTCTTGTTGAACAACTGAACCAAAAGTGCGAGGAAATCTCTGACTTAAATATCCAGCTCATTGAAAAAAAACATCGTTTTGGCTGAGTTAAAGGAGACACTTCTACTCACCCGACAAGAAGTTGTTAATAACTCAGCTACAATCTCTGTACCGTCCTCTAGTGCTCCACCAACCAAGCCAGTGGTGATTTATAAGAACCCGTATCATAAGAATAACCCAGATACATACGATGTTTATATGCAAAATTCCATTAAGCATGTAGACCTTGTTAGGGACATCTTAGATGATCTTTATGAGTTAGATCCCTCAAGCAGTCACTATTACTTAGCTCATGCATACATTAAGAGAGTACAATATTGCTTAGCATCTTTGCAATACATTGGAAAACCGGGCTCTGCACCACTTAATAATCGACCCATTGCCATAACTCCACTCAATAAGACTCCAGGAGCTAAACCTAAATTAAACATAGGTACACCCAACAAGGCTAAATCAAAATCGGTCACTAATGTTCCTTTGCCTTCTACAGGAGTAAATGTATCTACTAAGGCTAGAGGATCTCAAGACATGAAAGACAGGATCAAGCCCTCCAATCGTAGAACATCAAAGAAGAAAGTAGAAGTTCACCCTAGGAATGTTATTTCAAATTTGAATAAAAAGAATCATGTAGCTAAGACAAAAAGCTCTGCGGTTGTGCAGCAGCCTAAGCAATCTGTGAATTCTAATTTGAAATGTTGGAATTGTAACGAATGTATGTTTTCTCAGCGTCATGATTTATGCCTTGTTGACCATGTTAATGAAATGTATGCCATTAGGAATAACCTTGAATGGAAACCAACGAGGAGGAAACTCACCCAAGTTGGATGGCAATGGAAACCCACTGGTAGGACCTTTACTGCTAATGGAACTAAGTGACCTTTAACTAGGATCACTTCTACTAAAGTTAGGTCTCAGCGTCCTTTAACTAGGAAGACTAGCACTCAAGTATGGAAACCGCGCCCTTTAATTAGGTCTGCCTCCACTACTGTGCCTACCAGTGCGGAAGTACCTCAGGTGATTAGACAACATGCACCTAAACCAACAATTAGGAAACAAGTTTGGAAACCTAAGAATCTTCAGGATATCAAATCTAAGATAATTTTATATGTACCTGCTAACTCTGAGGAACAATTAGATTCCGATACATCATCCTTGTCTGGTGATGTTTTTAGGTGGTCCAAATCATCCTCTGGTACTTGGACTCTGGGTGCTCCAAGCATATGACCGGAGATCGCTCGATGCTCAAAAATTTCGTCAGCAAGTTTCTAGGAACAGTTAAGTTTGGTAATGATCATATTGCTAAGATCATGGGGTATGGTGAATATCAGATTGGGATGTTACGATTTCAAGGGTATATTATGTGGAAGGACTCGGTCAAAATTTATTCTCTGTGGGACAATTTTGCGATTCAAACCTTGAAGTCGCTTTTCGACAACATACCTGTTTCATTCGTGATTTGGCAGGAAATGATTTGTTAAAAGGTTCTCGAGGGGATAATCTATATACATTGTCTATTCAAAACATGATGGCCGCCTCTCCCGTGTGTCTTCTCTCCAAAGCATCGAAGACTAAGTCATTGTTGATACAAAAGTTGGATGATCCTTGCTAGACCCGAATTAGACTTAATTCGGGTTGGCTGGGTTTCGGCTCCTACACCAAGTGAAATATCTGGTCGGGATCCTGCACACTAAAACAACACGCGTTAGGCTTACCGTTGGAATGTATCCCACGACTAGACTCTGGCGTGAGAGTAAGTAATCGGTTAGGGTTTAAGAATCGGATAGGAGTTGAGAGTGTGTAGAATGTAATACCTTTGTGGAACCCTTGGGGGTTCCTTATATAGGCGGTGAAACCCTAATGGGTTGTCACCGATGCTTCGGCCCCAAGCAAAGGGTAAGTGCCATAATTAGCTTGATTGTTATCTTCTAGTTATGGCCAGTGTATATCTTTTTCCTTGGGGTGAATCCTAATCATAATAAGTTTATGATTCTGTATAACCCTGCACCGGTCGTGCCGGGCCGTGGGCCGTACACATGTATGCGGCTACTGTTCATTCGAAGCCCATAAGCTTTAAATGATATCAATACAACCCATTGGTCAACAGGCCGAATGCGGGTAGTACCCGTGGGCCGGGTTCATGACCTGGCTGGGGACTATACGTCATCATGTCCCCCTAGTCTAGTTGTTACAGCCGTAGGCGGAATATCTAGACTATCAAGATACTCCCCAGACGCACCAAGAAAGAACGTATACGAAATACTGCATTTTGAAAATGATGTTTTGGCCGCACTTAGCAACCTTGTTAGTAGTTTTACTCCTATGGTACCTCAGCCGCCCACGTCGACCGAGACAAATTAAATGAAACATTGAATATCGTCTTACGTATGACCGCATATCCCGACACAATTGACTGTTCATCTGCCATTTTAACTGACAAAGTGCCAAAAGTCAGAACCTCGAGCGACGCAACCTTCTGAGTCAGAAATGACCCGTGGGTCCCACCTGACTTTTCACTTGCCCCTTGCTTCCCAACCACACGATCTTGGTTAGTGGAAGACACGTGTCAGCAATCTAACGAATCATGACAAACAAGGCAACCCTATAAATAGGTCGCCCCTACGACTGTGTGTAACACACAGTCTTATTCTTCATTTCTACCATTAACGCTTTCCTCTTTATCACCACCTTCGTTCGCACGGATCCTTATTTACAAAGGTTAGAATACACGCCCTCATCTTTCTTTAATTAATAATGACTCAAAGAAACAACCCTTCTATTGGATCCGTGCTGAACGCAATGACGGCTGAGAAATTAGAGCACTTTTGCTCTGATTTCTTCATTCCCAGCAACCTTCATCCCCCTCTCCCTGGTGCAGGGGACCTCATAACTAAGGCACCCTAGGGAAAGATTGGCCTATACACCCGTCTTTTTGACGCGGCCAACTACCACATTCCTTTTACCCGATTCCTCGTAGACCTCTTAGGTTATTATGACGTACATATCACCCAATTACACTGTATAGGCGCATGTAAGATTAGCCAGTTTGAAATCCTTTGCTGTGCAAGAAGCATCCCCCCTACCGTAGAGTTATTTAGACATTTTTACACCCCCAACTTAGTAAATGAGTGGACTTCTTTCAAAAAAGATCCCCAAACAGCCCCACAGCCCACAATAAAGCTATGGACTCGCTGAAAAATTGGTACGATCATTACATTTTTATAGATGCCATAGTGTGGCCGACCGATTTCGTTTTTAAGCATAGAATATCTCCTGACCCTCCGCCACAAGCTGGTAAATATAACTCCCATCATTCCAAAGAAATAGATAGGAATAGAATCGGGTTTCATAGGAATCTACCCGAATCGTTTCTTTGCCTACTAGGAATTAGTTGCAACTATTTTGGTCCATCCAACAGATATCATGTATTCTGGAGGAGTCGTAGTGAAGGTAGGTATAGTATCCGTATGTCAAAACATACATAAACCTGTTGTCCGTAACTAACATACTTTGTTTTCTTGACAAAAATGAACTTCTTTGGGATCCTACGTCAAGGTGATCCAAAACTTATACCAGAGGGAGCCCGCCCAAGACGTGAGAATGAGCTACCCCTTCTCGAGAACACCCGAAACGTGACAATCGCCCTAGTGGCTGTACCGGACCCCCAATCTGACGAGGAAGACACAACACTCCTGAGGACCCCAGTGGACTTTGACAACGAAGATGGTGACAATCCAATGTTGGAGGATGAAAACGGGCCCTCCTCTCCACCCAGGACTGCCACCCCTGCTCACGAGGAGAAGCAGGGTGATAACATAGAGAGGACCACCTCCAGCCTCCGCCAAATGCTGGGCGAGGACGATGAGGAAGTGCAACATGGAGAAGATGGGGAAGAAGAAGAAGCCCAGCCCGTCCCCAAGCGTACCCGTAGGAAGAAAAAGCGGGTAAGAAGATTTTACCAGGCCGTGATCGGGGAACACAATGCCCCCGCGAAGAGACTGCGCGAGGATCACCCCTTCTACCAATCTAGTGAGAGCACCAATCAAGCCTCAAGGGCGGTGCAAACTGCCCCTACGGAGCCGGACATGCCATTACAAGATGTCGAGCCAGTCGCTCAAGTACCCCCCCCCATGGCAGAACTAGGGAGACCCAACATGTAAGTCCATCGAATATGTTTGTTAGTATGTATTTTGTCCAAGTAAGAGTTACGTCCTTCCATAAACAATATTCAATGTGTATTCCCATTTTTGTCGCAGGGATGAACAAACTGGTGCCGCACCTGTCCATGAGGCAAGGAAGGAGAAGGAATATGTCGTGCATGCTGCAGCGACCAGATCTGGCCCAGCCTTCGAGGAAGGTTCCCCCACGGCCTCATAAGAGGTACCGGTATCCGGCCCCTACCCAATTTAACCCTGATTGGAAGATAACCACCGCTTCACGAATGAGACAAGCTGAGGAGTGCCGCGACTATCTGAACAGCGACATCCCTCCTGGCCTGGTAAACGATGTAAACACACTAAGTCATGTGGACTTGGTGGACGAATACAATGGTGCCTTGGTCCATCAGATGGCCATGGATACTTCCATGCGGGTGAGATTTGAAGCCGCCTTAGGGTATGTTGATTCTTTGAAGAGAAAAGTTGGCCGGAGGGAAAAATGATTAAAGATAATGAATCCGAGATAGCCACCCTCCGGTCTAAACTCTCCACTGTTGAGGCCACCATCAAGGAACAAGCCGCGTACGCCAATACCCATCAAGGAACAAGCCGCGTACGCCAATACCCATGATCAACGTGTAGCCGAGCTCGAAACTCGACTTGAGACTGCAATTGCTAAGGTATGTATCCGTACAGCATCCTATCGTTGCCACATTACTCTGTAATCTAATAACTTAAAGTATCACACACAGGCAACCGCGGTAGAAGCTTTAGCAAAGTCTTCCTCTGACCAAGTATCCATCCTTACAAAGGAGCTTGAAGACGCCCATGCATTGATCCAGGGTGAGGAGATACTGAAAAAACAGCTTGCCCATGAAAAGGCCGTTATGGAACAGCTGCCGGAGGCCTTCACCCAAAAAGATATACTGCTGAATGCCCTGACCGCCGAGCGTGATGAAGTATTGTACCCTCACCTTCTGGCAGCCATTGCCGACCGCATGTAGATGGTGGGCCATGGGACGCGCCTAGCTGTCACAAAAGTGTTGGAGGCTCCTCAATTCATGCAGCAGTTTGCAGATCTCGTGTCAGATGGCATTGACTACGGTCGTCATGAGGGAATGGTTATGGCCGCAGAGTTAACGAGTAAGGGGCAAGATTTTACAAAACATGCTTATTTTAAACCCAAAGCTACAGAAAAGACGACCGCATCCATGGCTGCTATGCGGGATCTTGATTACCCCTTCTTAGCTGAGCTTGAGGCTACAAAGGATGCGTCCAACGGGGAGATCATGGAGAAGCTAAGCCTTGGTGCCTTCTCGCAGGACGAGGGACACTCCCGGACTCACTTCACTCCCTCCCCCAGCCAACTCACTCTTCCCATTTATGAGGACGTCACTAGGACCGTAATTGGTGAGCAACCGCTAAGTGAAGTACTGGAGGTGAACGCGACTCGAGCTCTGGAACGGAAAGATCATGGTGAGATGTTGCCTCGAGTAGCTGAAGAGCAGCGGGAGATAGGTAAGTTTTCCCCCATGTAGGGCGTTTTCCAAATTTGGTGTAATTTTTGAACAGTATGGTCTGTAACCAAACATTCGTCCGTGGATGTCCACGGCATTTTATCTTTTGTAACATTATCATAACATTTAGAATAGTATTTATTAGTCCGTGGTAGTCACGACAATTTTGATAGTTGGAAACTTGCTTTTATTCCTTTAGATATCATGTACCTGCGTCGCGTGACGTGTCACGTCTTACCTAGAATAAAACCAAGTCTATATTTTACTAGACATGCGGCGTGCGTCTTTACCATGCAAAGCACTATGTAAGTGCGGCATTTGGAAACTTATTACAACGTCTTGTGAATAAGGCGTCTAGTAAGGATACATCATCCACGTCACTGGGGTTGCATCCCTCTTATGTGACAAGTTGAATTATTAGGTTCACTTAATCCTCTTACCCCGCCTGGAGGCGAACAATACATGTACGGTTCTGAATGAATGCATATGAATAAGAGATAGCACATGATAGAAATAACAACTAAATCTATACGACAATAATTTGCACATAAAATCTAAAATACATGACAACAATTTGCACAAGAACGAGCCGTGGAGCTAGCTAGGCACTACGACATTTTATTAGAACATTTACGATTTTTGTTTTGACAAGAATGACAAATCCTAAAAACAAATAGAACCTAGAAAGCATGAAAATAAAACAAAAGAGAATACATGGATCTTCATTGAAGCCAACTATATCGGAGTGTCCATGCGGAAGCCGTAGCCTTTCAAAGATAGCATCTTTTAAGATTGCAGATATTCCATGTGCGTTCCAGGTCACTGCCATCCATGTCACGTAACTTGTACGCGCCTCGTCCCAAGGCTTCCGTAACCTCATACGGCCCTTCCCACTTGGGCCCCAACTTTCCTGTATTCTCCGCTCGACTTGCCTCGTTGGCACGATAAACAAAATCTACCGGTCTAAAGGAAACACCTTTAACCTTGGCGTCATAATAAACCTTCATCCGTGATTTTGGACTTGGCCTCATTGATAGCCGCTATTTCTCTTTTTTCCTCCAACAAGTCCAGATTAATCCGGAGTTGCTCGTCGTTCGTAACGGCACTAACCTCCGCTGTGCGAATGGTCGGCATTCTAATTTCTGCTGGTAACAGCTTCAGTCCCGTAGGCTAGCGCAAATAGAGTATCCCCATTGGCTGTTTTAATCATAGTCTGATGTGCCCATAAAACGCGTGGCAACTCATCTACCTATTTGGCACTTCGTTCATCCAAGCGTGCCTTGATGCCTTCACCTAGGCTTCTATTTGCTCGTTCCACAAGACCATTTGTCTACGGGTGCTTAATAGATGTGAAGCGTCGCGTGATATTCAATGCTGCGCACCAGTCCTTGAACGGGTTATCCTCGAACTGATTCCCGTTGTCCGAGATGATTTCTCCTGGTAAGCCAAAACGGCACACGATGTTTTCCCAAACAAACTTTTTAACCTGCTGGCCCGTGATGGATTTAACCGCTTTAGCTTCTATCCATCGCGTAAAGTAGTCCATTGCGACGATCAAGAACTTAACTCCCCCTGCAGCCACGTGAAAAGGTCCTGCAATGTCAATCCCCCATTTATAGAATGTCCATGGGGATGTGATGGGTGTCGGTTCCTGCTGCGGATGTTGTGGTACTGGTCTGTGCACTTGGCAATCACTGCATTTACAAATCATGTCGCGTGCATCCTATGCATAATAGGCCAACAATATACTGTGCGTAGAGCTCGTGCCACTACAGATCGGGGACCTGCGTTCATACCGCATGACCCTTCATGTATCTCACTGATCACATAAGTAGCCTGGCGTGGCCTAACACACCGCAACCACGGCTGTAAGAAAGAGCGCTTGTAAAGAATACCTTCTCGAAGCTCAAATTGCTGCGACTTCCTTCTGATACGCCGTGCCGCCTTTTCCTCATCCGGAAGGGTTTCATCAGTTAAATAGTTGATGATCGGGGTCATCCATGTAGGTCCATCTTCCTCAATTATAGACGCGACTTCCCCCTCCGTTATAAACTTTTCTTTTAGTATTTCTACCAAGAATTTCTTGGATAAGTGAGTAAAACTTGTAGACGCAATCTTGCTAAGAGCATCCGCCTTCTTGTTTTCACCTCTTGGTACCTGTTTGATAGAAAAATTGCTGAAAGTAGTGATGAGTGACTTGACTTTTTCCAAGTATCGAACCATGTTGTCCTCCTTGGCTACGTAACCCCCTAGAATGTGGTTCGAGACAAGTCGTGAGTCCATGTAGGCCTCAAGGTTGCGGACTCCCATTCTAGCGTCGATTTTTAAACCCGCAATCAACGCTTCATATTCTGCCTCATTATTAGTGGTTGTGAATTCTAAATGCAGGGCGTAGGTAAACTCCATTCCTTCCGGATTCGTAAGGATGAGACCCGCTCCTGACCCGTCCGTGCACAAGGATCCGTCAGTGAACAAGACCCATGCTTCTGCTGGAGTTTCCTCTCATTGTATTACCTGTCCGTCCTCATCTGGCTTCTCAATTAAGAAATCTGCCAAGATTTGGCCTTTGACCGCTGTCTGTGGTCTATAGGAGATATTATGCTCTCCTAGAAGAATGCTCCACTTCTGTAGCCTAACGGCCACGTCTGGTTTGGAGATGATTTGCTTTATTGGTTGATCAGTAACAACCACAATTGGGTGCGCCTAAAAGTACCGGCGTAACCGTTTTGTGGCGAATACTAACGCTAAAACCAATTTTTCCATAGAGGAATAATTCAACTCCGGCCCTTGTAGTGTTCTACTTATGAAGTAGACCGGAGTCTGTACTGTGTCCCTATCCGTCATAAGTAATGTACTTATTGCTCCGTGTGTAGCCGACAGATACATGATGAGCTCTTCCTTAGGTCGGGGGGCCACTAGCATGGGAAGAGCTGCGAGGTGCTGTTTAAGCTGACTAAAAGCTTCCTCAGCTTCCTTTGTCCAACGGAAATCTCCCTTCTTGATGCACTTCTTGAGTGTTTTGAATAGGGGGAGTGACTTCTCCGCGGATTTTGACAAGAACATGTTTAGCCCGGCCAGCTTTCCATTTGATGATTGTACCTCTTTTCGCGTCTGAGGAGATGGTAACTGTATCACCACGTCTGTCTTTTCCGGGCAAGGTTTGATTCCGTTTGGATCGATCATGTATCCAAGGAACATCCCTTCAGTTGCCCCAAACGTGCATTTTTTTGGATTTAGTTTCATATTAATCTTCCTCAATGTGTCAAACGTCTCTTGGACGTCACGGAGAAGTGCCTCCTCCGTATGACTTTTGATGACTAGATCGTCAACGTAGACCTCAAGGTTGCGGCCTATCTGTGAGTCGAAGGCTTTATCAACAAGTCGCTGATATGTTTCCCCGACGTTCTATAGTCCGAATGGCATTTTTGTATAACAGTATACGTCCTGACTAGTATGAAACGCCGTCTTCTCCGCATCCTCTTCCGCCATCTGGATTTGGTGGTACCCTTTGTACGCGTCTAAAAAGCACTTAAAGGGATACCCACATAGGGATTCCACCTTCCAGTCAATCTCTGGTAACGGATAGCAGTCCTGCGGTCAGGCTTTGTTCAAGTCCATGAAGTCCACACACATGCGCCAGCTCCCATCATGCTTCTTCACCATGACCGGGTTGGATAACCACTCGTGGTAGTATACCTCACGCATAATTCCTGCGTCCACTAATTTCCGTACTTCATCCAGTATTACTTGGCTGCGTTCTGGTGCTTGACCACGCTTCTTTTGCTTAACAGGAGGATATCCCTGGCGGATTTGAAGTTTATGCTCTGCTATCGCCCGCGGCACACCCGTCATATGCTTGGGCTCCTATGCGAATACATCCATGTTTGCTTTCAGAAGGGAGCACATGGCCCTCTTGCCACTATCCGAGAGCGTTCCCCCTATGGACACCTCTTGTTCCGGATAATCGGGATGGATTGCCACCTTTGAGTTGGGGGTGGTGATCCTTCCTTGACGGGGATAGGTAGGACTGGTGTTGCCACGACGTGACATTCGGATGCTGGTATGATTGAATTATAGATGGTGACAATTCCTCCTTTCATATGGAATTTGATCATTCCGTGAGCTGTGGAAGGTACTGCACGTATAGCCAGGACGCCTGGTCTTCCTATAATCCCATTGTATGGAGAGTGCGAGCGTATCACCATAAAGTTCATCCACGACGTGGTGGAATGCTCTTCATTCCCAATGGTTACTAGCAGACGCAGCTGTCCCATTGGCCAGATGGTGTCTCCACTAAAGCCGATGAGCGGCGACGTGGCTGGTACTAATTGGCTTCTTATTTCTGGTCGTAGCTGTACGAAACAGTGTTCGTACAGTACTTCCGCCGATAACCCTCCATCCACATACATACGGCGAACATTGTATGTTCCAATGCTTACCTCAATCATGAGAGGTGCATCGGCCACGTCGCTTGCCGTAATGGGAGGGAATGAGATTTCTCTGTCGCGTGAAATTTTTTGACTAATTTTCTGCTTTATGCGGCGCTGCCAGGATTGGATCATGTATATAGTCGAAGGTTTGTTCTTTTGGGGGTCCTTCTTGTCGTGCTTCTTGTTATCCTTTCCATCCTTCCAATCCTTGACCAAATGTTTGAGTTTTCCTGACATAATTAGAGACTCAATGTGCTTTTTGAGCTGGATACATTCCTCTGTGTCGTGGCCCTTGTCGTTGTGGAATTCGCAAAAGCGATTTCCTTGACGGCGGTCCACCGGAGTCGTCATTGGGGGAGGTCTCAGGAAGTTGGCCCCTTCTGTCAGCAAGATCTCCCGGTAAGACATCTTTAGGGGGGTAAATTTGTCCTCCGACCTCCCTCCTTTGTTTTGGCTCTGTAGTCCGAGCTCCTTCCACTGCCTTGGTTGCTTTGACCACCCGACTGTCTCCTGGACTGGTCGTTCGATCGATAGTTGTGGATTCCCTTCAAAGGATAGGCCGCGGCTACCGCGGTTTCTCCTTCTATGAAGTTCCTGACCCTTTCCATAATGTCGTCATACTTCTCCGGTCGCTTGTCATTGAGGCGCCTAATTAATTCCTTGTACGTTATGGCATGCATGTAATCGGAAATTTTTAGGAGTTCCGACATCGTTTTTGTGCGCGTGCACTCATCATTGAAACGTGCCGTGAAATCCTCCGTGGATTGTCCAGGCCGTTGCTTGACGGTCGCCAATGAGACCGGATCCCTATTATACTTGTTTCGCTGAGTATAATTGTTTTTGAACGCCGTGCGCAGCTCCGTAAAGCTATCAATGCTTCGGGGAGGAAGTCCCTCAAACCAGTCACGGGCATTGCATATCAAGGTTGAATTGAACATTTGGCATCATATAGGCATGGGCCATCGTTCAAGTTTTGCCTGTGTGTCGAATATCTTTAGGTGATCATCCGGATCACCAGACCTATCATAAGTCTTGACGCACGCTGGCATGCGACGCTTCTTATCCTCGGAGTAATTCCGTATGCGGAGAGTAAAAGGATCTTCCCTAGGATCACACCATGGACGGGTGAGGCTAGGGTCACACCATGGGCGAGAGGGATCCCCCCCTTCCAGCTCGTGGTAGTAAGGGCTACCGTAGTACCCCTCATCGTCCGATGGTGGTGGAGGAGTACGCTTAGGTCGGCGCCGCTTGGGTGGATGATCATCCGAATCTTCCCCTGATGGACCGGGGGAAGGGGGCGGTGCCCCACCTCTTGGTAAAGGATCAGCTCTATGAGAAGAGCTAGGAGCCTTCTTCCCGGTATTCACCCTATCCCACACGTTTGTGCGGCGATTGTTCCTTGTTAATTCCAAGTATGGTCGTTCGGCTGAGTCATCCGATCTATCTCCTTCACGAGGTTGCAGTAGTTCCTGCATAACACGATCCCCTATGCGTTCGAACACATTCTGAGGTTGAAGGGTTTCCTCAAAGAGGTTTCATCCCTGGGGTCGTGCTCTCTTCTTTTGAGTCTAAGGAGAGGTGCCAGATACGGCCCTACCAAAGTTAAGCCTAGATTGGAGGTTCCTACCTAGGTTTAACCTGGACGCGATTCCTGGGACGATCCTCTCAAAGTTCTGCGTGAGAACTCGCTCGAGGTCTTCGTTCTCCAATGAATCAACTTCCAATTCCGCCTCGACCGTAGGTTGCCTTTGCGCTTCCTTGTTGGGAGCGTTAGGTGCAGTACCCAAATCGGGGTTGGTCAGGGAAAGAGTTAGGGGTGGAGTGTTGGTGATCGTGCCCGTCCCACCGGACTGGAATGGCGAGTTTCAGGCGTTCGATCCTCCTGCTTGCCCTCCTAGAGGGGGAACGAGAGGGATTAGAACGTCACTCCTAGGCCTTCGGTTTCTAGGGTTCGTGACCCTTTGGTTTTGTTGAGAATGTCCTTTCGTCATTAGTAGAGTATTATAGTGTAGGGTCCCACGGATGGCGCCAACTTGTTGATACAAAAGTTGGATGATCCTTGCTAGACCCGAATTAGACTTAATTCGGGTTGGCTGGGTTCCGGCTCCTGCACCAAGTGAAATATCTGGTTGGGATCCTGCACACTAAAACAACACGCGTTGGGCTTACCGTGGGAATGTATCCCACGATTAGACTCCAGCGTGAGAGTAAGTAATCGGTTAGGGTTTAAGAATCGGATGGGAGTTGAGAGTGTGTAGAATGTAATACCTTTGTGGAACCCTTGGGGGTTCCTTATATAGGCGGTGAAACCCTAATGGACTGTCACCAATGCTTTGGCCCCAAGCAAAGGATAAGTACCATAATTAGCTTGATTGTTATCTTCTAATTATGGCCAGTGTATATCCTTTTCCTTGGGGTGAATCCTAAGCATAATAAGTTTATGATTCTGTCTAACCTTGCACCGACCGTGCCGGGCCGTGGGCCGCAAACATGTATGCGGCTACTGTTCATTCGAAGCCCAAAAGCTTTAAATGATATCAATCCAACCCATTGGTCAACAGGCCGAATGCGGGTAGTACCCGTGGGCCGGGTTCATGACCTGGCTGGGGACTATATGTCATCAATCATGGTTATGGCATCGACGATGATCTCATCTTAATTTTGATGCTATTAACCACTTGGCTAAACACGAACTTGTTCGTGGTCTTCCCAAGCTCAAATTCAACAAGGATCATTTATGTCCCGCGTGTTCATTGGGGAAAAGTACCAACAAATCTTACAAACCTAAGGCAGAAGATACCAACCAGGAACCACTACATCTTATACATATGGATCTTTGTGGGCCAATGCGGTCTGCCAGTGTGAGTGGTAGAAAGTATATGCTAGTTATGGTGGATGATTATTCGAGGTTTACATGGGTAAAATTTCTGGCGTCTAAGGATCAAGTACCGGAATTTATTATCAAATTTTTAAAGATGATCCAAGTGCATCTTAATGCTACTGTTCGCCGCATTCGAACCGACAACGACACTGAGTTTGTTAATCAAACTCTACAAGCTTATTATGAAGAGGTTGGTATATCACATGAAACTTCAGTTGCTCGTACTCCCCAACAAAATGGGGTCGTGGAAAGACGAAACTGTACACTTATGGAAGCTGCGAGAACTATGCTTATCTACGCCAATGCTCCTTTATTCTTATGGGCTGAAGCAATGGCTACAACATGTTATACCCAAAATCGTTCCATCATTCGCAAGCGTCATGGAAAAATACCATATGAGCTTCTTCATGGACGTAAACCAGATATTTCGTTTCTTCATGTGTTTGGTGCCTTGTGTTATCCAAATACTAATAGTGAAAATTTGGGTAAACTTCAACCGAAGGCAGATATCGGTATTTTCATTGGCTATTCACCCACAAAGAAAGCTTACCGGATCTATAACCGTCGTTTTGGAAAGATAGTAGAAACTTTGGATGTTGATTTTGATGAGCTGACAACGATGGCTTCTAAGCAACGCAGCTCTAAACCCGCGCTTCATGAGATGGGAACCGGGATAATCAGTTCCGGATTAACTCCCAACAATCCTACTTCAACATCATTTACACCACCTACAAGGTCCGAGTGGGATGAATTATTTCAACCTATGTTTGATGAATTATTTGATCCCCCAAGTGATGCAGTTCCAGCACCTGCAATGATAGCTCTAATCCCTGAAGTCGTTGATGAAGATAATGGAGCTCAATCCAATACATCCACTGTCACCATTGAACCGAATGTACCATCGCCAAGTAATTCTCAAACTACACCTACATCCTCACCCCCACTCGTTCCTAATGATGATGAAGAGGATCCATATGATCACGATTTGGAAAATTCTCATCTATAAGAGCTTCCTTTCTTTGGGTCACACATACCCGAGAACCCTAACGATGCGTCTACATCAGAGGAAGCTCCTACAACTGTGTACTCCAGACCACCACGGATTGAAAACCAAAACATCAAATGGACAAAGGATCACCCAATCCGGAATATTATTGGTAATATCGATAGACTAGTATCTATACGCCATCAATTACAAGAGAGTGCATTATACTGCTACTTTGATGCATTTCTCTCCAAAGTTGAACCTAATTTATGGCAACAAGCCATGACATAATCACCATGGATTGAAGCCATGCAAGAGGAACTTAATGAATTTCAACGTCTTGAAGTTTGGGAATTAGTTCCTTTACCCAACAACGTCGATATTCTTACATTGTTGTGGGTTTATAAGGTTAAACTTGATGAGATGGGTGCAATGTTAAAGAACAAAGCAAGATTGGTTTCTCAAGGTTACAAACAAGCGTTGGGTATTGATTTTGAAGAATCCTTTGCTCCTGTTGCACGATTGGAGGCAATTAGACTCTTCCTTGCGTATGCTGCTCACATGAACATGATCGTATACCAGATGGATGTTAAGACAACATTTCTCAATGGAGAATTAAGGGAAGATGTCTATGTTAGTCAAGCGAATGGATTTGTCAACTCGGAGTATCCAAACCATGTGTACAAGCTGAAGAAGGCTCTTTATGGGTTGAAACAAGCTCCACGCGCGTGATACGATCTGCTATCGTCATATCTTGTCTCGAAAGGCTTCTCCAAAGGCAAAGTGGGCCCGACACTGTTCATTCTCAAGGAGGAGAACGACATGATACTGGTACAAATTTATGTTGATGATATAATATTTGCTGCCACTACTCAAAGACTGTCTGACCATTTTGAGAAAATAATGTCCACACGCTTTAAGATGTCGATGATGGGAAAAATTTCATTTTTCTTAGGGTTGCAAATTTCTCAAAATCCCAGAGGCATCTTTATTAATCAATCCAAATATGCTCTTGAATCTTTGAAAAAGTATAATTTTGAAAACTGTGACCCCGCGGATACTCCAATGTTGGAGAGATCCAAGTTGATGAAGATAGGGATGGGATTGCTGTCGATCCGAAACTTTATCGTGGAATGATCGGTACCCTTCTCAATCTGACTGCTAGCAGACCTGATTTGCAGTTTGCTATATGCATGTGTGCCCGGTATCAGGCTCGGCCTACCGAAAAGCACTTACATGTTGTAAAAAGGATCTTTCAGTACCTGAAAGAAACACTTAATCGTGGTCTTTGGTATCCGAAGGATTCCTCTATTGCATTAATATCATATGCAGATGCGGATTATGCTAGGTGTCAAGATACTAGGCGTAACACTTCTGGCAGTGTGAAACTTCTTGGAGATAGACTTATCAGTTGGGCATCAAAAAGGCAGAAAAGCGCTGCGATATCAAGTATTGAGGCTGAATACATTGCTATGTCCGGATGCTGTGCTCAAGTTCTTTGGATGAGATCACAGCTGACAGACTACGGTCTTGGATTCAACAAAATCCCGATGTACTGCGACAACAAAAGCGCCATTTCCCTTTGCTGCAACTACGTTCAACACTCCAGGGCGAAGCATATTAACATACGCTACCACTTTATCAAAGAGCAAGTGGAAAATGGAGTCATCGAGCTATACTTTGTCAACACTGAATATCAGCTGGCAGACTTATTCACAAAGGCCTTGGATCGAGGACGCATCGAGTTTTTGATCGAAAAACTGGGCATGAAATCATTCTCACCAGCGACTCTTCAGGAGTTGGCAAAAGAATCTACAGAATAGTGGTGGTAAACTATTCTAGCGTATCCTTTGATCATGATCTTGTATATTATCGTATATATATAAACCACTGATAGGTGTGTAAACACCCATCCTTTTACCACTTAACTACAATAATAACCAAGCCAAAACGTGTATTTTATGTCGTAAATGTCGGAATTATGCGTGGTTTGTGTTTTTGTTGTGATTTAGGACGAAAATATGAAAAAGGGGAGAAAACACGGGCATTCACGGGCTTTTATCGAAGAAAAAGACAAAAGACGAAGTTAAGAAATCAAGAGTGCAAAAAGAACGGAAGTCCAAGACCAATTCTGAAGATTTATCGAAGAAAAAGTCAAAAGACGGAAGTTTACTAAAAGCCGAAGAACTCAAGTCTAATTTATTGAAGAATTACAAGACAAGTTTAAAGAAATCCCGAGACAAAGTCGTTAAAGTCAAAGAATTAAGAAGACAAGGGCTTAATCATGCAATTAAAGAAAGAAGAAAGAGGGGAGGAAGCTTCCTAAGCACCTCCCTAATCCTCCTATAAATAGATCATTAGGATTTACATTTCATTTTGTTGGCTAGAGTGACACTAGTTCTTCCACCCTTTTAATTACTTGTTCTTTAAATTCATGTCAATTTAAATACATTGTCTTGCACCTTAAATTAATTTAATTTCAAGTAAGTTTCCTTTTAATTATTGTCAATCTTTACTTTTATTGTTTATGTCCTATCTTCCTTTCTTGTTAATCTTTAATCTTTATGTTTATTTTTTATGTTCATGTTATTGAGTTTTTATTAAATTGATTAAGTGGGTTTTGATTATTTTGATTATTATTGTTAGTGTTTTTGTTTGGTTTGATTAGGTATTTGTTATTAGATCATTTGTGATTAGTGTGATTTAATCTTGTGGTTGATTTTGATTAGTTTTGTCTAGATTCGTAGCTTTTTGTTTGTCCCGTGTTCTTCGCCACTGTTCGTTTCCCAGGTAATATTCCGGATCAAGGAGTTAAGCTTGTGGTTCCGAATCAAGTGTTTCAGCAATTTATTCCGAACCAAACTTAGATTCTGAATCAAAGGTCTTCATTCGGAACATTCCGAACGAAGGGTTTTGAGGATTTGTTCCGGATCAGCAGAATATTCCGAGTCAAAGGAAATCATTCCGAACGAAGGTTGTTTATTCGGAATATTAAATATTCCGGATCAAGTGACATTCCGAACGAAGGTGGTTACTTTTGAACATTCCGAATCAGGGTTGTTTATTCCGGATCAACATCACATTCCGGATCAAGGTGGTTCATTTGGAATATATTCCGAATCAAGGAAGTTCATTCGGAACATCAAATATTCCGAATCAAGGCAATATTCCGAATAAAGAGTTTATTCCGGATAAGTGACATATTCCGGATAAAGGATTTATTCCGGATGAGAGTTTTGGCTTAGTTATTCCGAACGAAGAAGAATTATTCCGAGTGAAGGTGACATTACGAACGAGTAATTATTCCAAGTGAGGTATTTTTAGTTTTAGTTTATTTTAATTTTTAAACTTTAATTTTCCCGCCTTTTTACTTAGTTGCACTTTAAATTTACTTGCCTTAGATTTATTTTAAGCCTTGCCTTAGTTTAAGTTTTAGTTGCGTTTTAAGTTTGCCTTAGATAGTTTTAAGTTTGCGTTATTTACTTTTAGTGCCTTTTAAATTCTCGTCTCGCTTTTAAATTCTTGTCATTTATTTTAAATTAGATTTAGATTTATTTTAATTGTTTTGTACCTTTTAATTTTACTACAACGACACAACTTTTGTTTCCACCAAAGAACGACTGAGTCGCATAGTTAACCAGTTATCAATTCGATTAGACCAACACAACGAACTTAAATAATCTTATACTAGGCAAAAGCCCAGTTATCAACCACAAAAAGAAAAATACAAAATATAAAACCTACAAAAACCATAAAAAATATAAAATCAAGAAAACCCAAAAATATTTTCTTTTTTAAATCGCGCATGTCTTTTAGTATGGTAATATTTACGGCCTTAGAAATGTCGATTAAAATTGACACGGCGCCATAAATAGAGTCCGTATAAAAGTTGTACATATTTTAAAACATGCCCATATGGCTTGTAGTTATTTCTGACTACAACCCGCTTTTCGCATTAAAGTCACGTATTTCTTTCGAAAATGTTGGCTCACAACGGGAATTAATTTTCTCGGGTATGGTTTACTTTAAAACCATACAAGGGATCAAGTTTACTTTACAACTTGGTCTAACACAAATTCGTGTACGTCTTAGTGCACTTATTTTGTTTAAATAAGAGAAATCTTATTGCCACCAAAATCGTTCTTTTAAAACAAGAAACGGAAAATGCTTTCATTGGTATTCGACTCCTTAAACAAAGACCACAACTCTTTAAATAGAAAACGGGTCAATGTTTAAGGGGAGAAAGTATCAGATGTTTTTGTCATCAAGATATCGTCTTCAGGAATATTTTTATCAGAAAAATAAATGGCTAAATGTTGTTCGTCATGTGTTTGACAAGTATGTGGTACTTAGATATGCTGTACACCGTTTCTCGTGCTTTTGATTGGACTTTAGAGATTAATGGTATTTAGGAAGATTCTTTAAGTGCGTTGATTGGCGTGTGTGCCCAATAGGTAAAAGCTTGGTTAAGTTTTTACGACCGTTAAGTCTACCCTTAATAAAACGTTAAACTAAATATGCGTTAACTAGTTGCACATTGAAAGAAAAAGAAGGGACAATATTGACAAATAGCTAAAACATGGTTTAGGTTAAACCAAATCCCGCCCCCTTTTTCGTTTCACTGTATCACATAACCAAAAACAATCCTTTGCCGCCATTGAATCTGATCAAATCATCACCACTCTCTTTGATTTCACGATCTAACAACAATTAAGGTAAACGTGTTTCTTCAATTCATTCGTTCTAATTAATTGATTACAAGATCAGGATAGGATTGATTGATTCGATTAGCTCGTATACATCATTTAATTAGATGCGTTTTAGAAGAAGACACAGCCTTACAATAATAGGGATAGCCATTGCTTGCCTCTTGTGTGAAAATTATTTTCCTAGGTGCGTTTTTAGTCGATCCCCAAGTATAGGAACAAATTATTCCGGATAAACCTACGAAAACGTTTTCCGGATAGGCCTTCAAAATCCTTTTCCCGGATAAGACTTCAAAATCCTTTTTCCAGATAAGACTTCACAATCCGTTTTCCGGATAAGACTTCACAATCCGTTTTCCGGATAAGACTTCACAAACCGTTTTCCGGATATGGCTTCAAAATCCGTTTTCCGGATAAGACTTCACAATCCGTTTTTTGGATAAGACTTTGAAATCCTTTTCCGGATAAGACTTCACAATTCGTTTTCCGGATAAGACTTCACAATTCTTTTTTCCGGATAAGACTTCAAAATTCTTTTTTTTCCGGATAAGACTTCATAATTCCATTTTCCGGATAACGACTTCAAAATTTGGATTCCGGATAAAAGTTAGAAATTTGGATTTCGGATAGAAGTTAGAAATTTGGATTCCGGATAAGAGTTAGAAATTTGGATTCCGGATAAGAGTTAGAAATCAGGAATGCGGATAAGGACCCAAAAACAATTTCCGGATAAGGTCTAGAAAAACAATTTCCGGATAAGGTCTAGGAAAATGTTTTCCGGATTAGGTCTAGGAAATTGTTTTCCGGATAAGGTCTAGGAAACTGTTTTCCGGATAAGGTCCAGGACATATGAATTCCGGATAAGCAGATATATGTTGAATTCTGGTTAAGGGTTTTGATATGCTTGCTTAGTAGTCTGATTTGTATGTGTTTCAACTCGATGATTACTTTGGGTAGTGCTTGCATGGTATTTTTCTATGTTTTCGGGAAAGTGACATATGATTCTTGTTAGGATTATACATTATGATATATTGCTATTGTGTATCAACAAGTATGTTTTGTCTTAGCAGCTATTATGTCTCGCACTCAAGAGCAACAAATTGCACTCGACAATGCACTCGTCTCAGAAGAAGACCGTCTTCCAATTCACCCCAACAATTACCGACTGAAACCAGATTTTATTCCAACACAGGCAGCATTCAGAATCGCAATCGAAATTCTCGATCTCTCTCCGATCAAAAATGCACTACGAATGTCAGCAAGTGTTCCCGAGATCTACATGCATGAGTTTTGGTCATCAATCAAAGCCATTACAAACACATCGTTTTGTTTCAACATCAACACAAAGAAAAAGGTATTTTCTCTTAAACAGTTTCGCGAATTCTTTGGGTTTCCTCCGGTAGAAAAAGAGACAACACATGACCCTGTTCCAGACACGAAAGAACTCATAGAGTTGCTTATGTCTCTGGGTTATGATGGAGACTTGCCATCCCTATGACTGTTTCACACCTCGAGGCTTGGACAACCATGGAAGGCAATTTTTACTATCATTATTTGATGTTTGACGGGAAAAGCCAGAGGTGCTGATTCCTTTCGACTATCTCAGGATCGGATATTTTATGGAATCTACAAGAACATGAATATCGATTATGCCACTCTCATATAGGAAGAACTTCATTATCAAGCTTTCAGAAACGCTAAGAAGAAATCCGAACACCTTCAGTTTCCACGATTTACAAAGCTCATCATCGATTACTTCATGCAAGCAGATGTAGCTATTGATAAACGTGAAGGTTTCTTTGTAAATTTAGAAGATGATGATTTCTTCTTGCTAGCAATGATACTAGAAGGATCTAAAATCAATTACTCAGATATTCCAGCTCCAGTTCCGAATCATATGCTGAGTGACAAAATTAAAAATAGTACTGCGTATAAGAAGCTTCTAAAAGAAAATAAAGACCACAAGAAGAAAGTAGAAGATGGTGAGTTCGATATACCAAAACCCAAAGGCAAACACAAAGAATCTGAATCTTCCGAAGCTGACACCCAAAACAAGACGAAGGCAAAAGGACAAGAACATTGCCTCTTTGGGAGAAAACGTCCAAGGGAAAGAAAACACTTCTCTCGGATGAAGACATGGATGAAGACTGATGACGTATAGTCCCCAGCCGGGTCATGAACCCAGCCCACGGGTACTACCCGTATCCGGCCCATCACAGATGGGTGGGAATAATGTCATTTAAGCTTATGGGCTTGGATGAACAGTAACCGCACACACGTGTGCGGTCCACGGCCCGACATGATCGGTGCAGGGTTAGACAGAATCATATTCTATCTCTGAATGTGATTTACTCTAAAGAAGGAGATATTCACTCACCATAATTAGAAGATAACAATCAATCTAATTCTGGTGCTTATCTCTTCCTTGGGGCCGAAGTATCAGTGACAGCCCATTAGGGTTTCACTGCCTATAAAAGGAACCCTCAAAGGTTCCACAAGGTATTACGTTCTATAATGTCAACTCACATAAAACTCTAACCGATTACTTACTCTCACGCCGGAGTCTAATCGTGGGAAACATTCCCACGGTAAGCCTAACGCGTGTTGTTTAGTGTGCAGGATCCCAACCAAACGATTCACTTGGTGCAGGAGCCGGAGCCCAGCCAACCCGAATTAAGCCCAATTCGGGTCTAGCAAGGATCACCCAACTTTTGCATCAACAAGTTGGCGCCATCCGTGGGACCCATTACACTAAGCTAGAACAAAACCTCATTCTGAATTTCCAATGACGAAGGGGCATCCGCAAGCCAATCCCAGGAACACGAATCCTGGAAATCAGAAGTCCCAAGGGGAAGGGATACTCATCCCCAATCAATCACCTAGCCGCCTTGCAGGCGGACCTGGTAACCGTGGTGGTTTTCAGCCCTTGGGGGTGACGAGCACGATCTCCATAACACCCCTACCTACTTCAACCCTGGATAACCCTGACCCAGGGAGTGCGCCCAATCCTCCTAACAAGGAGCTGCGCAGACCATCAGTGGAGGAGGAAGTAGAAGTCCAACCACTCAGCGAGGAGGATCTCACTCGAGTTCTCACACAGAACTTTGATAGGATCGTCCCGGGGATCGCATCAAGGTTGAATCTGGGGAGGAACCTCCAATCTAGACTCAACTTTGGTGACACCGGACCAATCACCTCTTCCTAAAATCAGAGGAAAAAGAAAGCCCGGCCTCAGGAGCAGAGCATCTTTGAGGAAACCCCTCAACCTAGGAATGTGTTTGAGCGCATAGGAGATCGCCTCATACAGGAACTAATGCAGTCTCGAGAAGGGGGAGATAAGTCTGACGGTTCACCCGAGCGACCAGATCGAGAGCTGGCCAGAGCCGCACACCGCACGAGCGTATGGGACAGGATGAACACAGGGAAGAAGGCTTCTGGTTCGTCCCAAAAAAGTGGTCCTCACCCAAAGGATGGGGCACCACCACCGTCTCCAGACCCATCAGGGGAGGACTCAAATGACCATCCGCCTAAGCGTCGCCGACCTAGGCGTACCCCTCCACCACCACCAAACAATGATGAGTATTATGGTGGCCCTTATTATCGAGATGCAGAAGCGAAGGATCTTTCCCGCCCATGGTGTGAACCATGGGATGACCCTAGGCTCACCCGGCCATGGGCGGATCCCAGGGAAGACCCATTCACCCTCCGCATACGGAACTACTCCGAGGATACCAAACGTCGTATGCCGGCGTGTGTCAAGACCTATGATGGAACTGGTGATCCGGATGATCACCTTAAAATATTTGATACGCAGGCTAAAATTGAGCGATGGCCCATGCCTATATGGTGCCAAATGTTCAATTCAACTCTGATCGGAAATGCCCGTGACTGGTTTGAGGGACTCCCTCCACGAAGCATTGATAGTTTCACGGAACTACGCATTGCGTTCAAGAATAATTATACTCAGAGGAAGAAGTATAATAGGGATCCGGTCTCACTGGCGACTGTCAAACAACGGCCGGGGGAGTCCACAGAAGCCTTCACCGAACGCTTCAATGATGAGTGCACACGCACAAAAACAATGCCGGAACTCCTGAAAATCTCTGACTACATGCACGCCATAACAGACAGGGAATTGATCAGGCGCCTCAATGACAAGCGTCCAGAGAGATATGATGACCTCATGGAAAGGGTCAGAAATTTCATAGAAGGAGAAACAGCTGTTGCTGCGGCTTACCCATCCAGAGGAAATGGGTACCGGTCAAACGACCAGTCTCGAAGACAGTCGGGCGGTCAAGGCAATCAGAACAATAGCAAGGGCTCAGACTATAAGAGCCAGAACAAAGGAGGACGGCCGGACGATAAGTTTACCCCCCTAAAGATGTCCTACCGGGAGATCTTGTTGACGGAAGGGGCAAACTTTCCAAGGCCTCCCCCAATGACAACTCCGCCGGACCGTCGGCAAGGAAATCGCTTCAGCGAGTTCCATAATGACAAGGGCCATGGTACGGAGGAGTGTATCCAGCTCAAGAAGCACATTGAGTCACTGATCAAATCAGGTAAACTCAAGCACTTAGTTAAGGATTGGAAGGATGGGAAAGACAACAAGAAGTATGATAAGAAGGATCCCCAAAAGGACAAACCTTTGACTATATACATGATCCAATCCAGACAGCGCCGCACGAGGCAGAAAGTTGGCCAAAAAGTTTCACGCGGCAGGGAAATCTCATTCCCTCCCATCACAGCAAGCGATGTGATTGATGTGCCTCTCACTATTGAGATAAGCATTGGAACACACAATGTTCATCGCATGTATGTGGATGGAGGGTCGTCAGCAGAGGCACTGTATGAACACTGTTTTGTGCAGTTATGCCCAGAAATAAGAAGCTAATTAGTACCGGCCACGGCGCCGCTCACTGGCTTTAGTGGAGACACTATCTGGCTGATAGGGAAACTACGTCTGCTTGTAACCATTGGGAATGAGGAACACTCTACTACGGCGTGGATGAACTTCATGGTGATACGCTCACATTCTCCGTACAATGGGATCATAGGCAGACCAGGTATTTTGGCTATACGGGCGGTACCCTCCACGACACACGGAATGATCAAATTCCCTGTGGAAGGAGGAATCGTCACCATTTACAACACAATCGTACCAGCATCCGAATGTCATACCGTGACAACACCGGCTCCGCCTGTTCCACCCAAGGATGGATCACCACCTCCCAATTGGAAGGTGGCAATTCATCCCGACTATCCGGAACAGGAGATATCCATAGGAGGGTCACTCTCGGATAACGGCAAAAGGGCCATGTGCTCTCTGTTAAGTGCAAACCTAGATATATTCGCATGGGAGCCAAAGCATATGACAGGCGTGCCACGGGCGATAGCAGAACATAAGCTCCAGATCCGCCAGGGGTACCAACCCGTCAAGCAAAAGAAGCGCGGCCAGGCGCCTGAGCGCAGTCAGGTAATATTGGAGGAAGTACAGAAACTAGTGGACGCAGGTATCATGCGCGAGGTATACTACCACGAGTGGTTATCCAATCCGGTCATGGTAAAAAACATGACGGAAGTTGGCGCATGTGTGTGGATTTTACAGATCTGAACAAAGCCTGTCCACATGATTGTTACCCGTTACCAGAAATCGACTGGAAGGTGGAATCCGTATGTGGATATCCCTTTAAATGCTTCTTAGACGCATATAAAGGATATCACCAGATCCAGATGGCGGAGGAAGATGTAGAAAAAACGGCGTTCCATACAAGCCAGGGCGTATATTGCTATACGAAAATGCCGTTTGGACTAAAGAACGCCGGTGCTACATACCAACGGCTTGTGGACAAAGCTTTTGAATCACAAATAGGCCTCAACTTGGAAGTCTATGTGGATGACTTGGTTATAAAAAGTCATACGGAGGATGCACTTCTCCGGGATATCCAAGAGACATTCGACACACTGAGGAGGATTAACATGAAGCTAAATCCAAAGAAATGTACGTTTGGGGCAACGGAGGGAATGTTCCTTGGATATTTGATTGATCCAAACGGCATCAAACCTTGCCCAGAGAAAACGAACGCAGTGATACAACTGCCATCCCCTCAGACATGGAAGGAGGTGCAATCCTTAAATGGAAAACTGGCCGGGCTGAATAGGTTCCTATCTAAATCCGCAGAGAAGTCATTACCCCTATTTAAGACACTCAAGAAGTGCATTAGGAAGGGAGACTTCCGGTGGACAAAGGAAGCCGAGGAAGCTTTTGTCCAACTCAAGCAGCACCTTGCATCTCTCCCTATGCTAGTAGCTCCCCGGCCAAAGGAGGAACTCATTATGTATCTCTCGGCCACTCATGGCGCAATAAGCGCGGTACTCATGACAGACAGAGATACAGTGCAAACCCCGGTCTACTTCATAAGTAGAACATTACAAGGGCCGGAGCTTAATACTCTTCTATGGAAAAATTGGTTTTGGCACTGGTATTTGCTACAAAGCGGCTGCGCCGATACTTTCAGGCGCACCCAATTATAGTCATCACGGACCAACCAATCAAGCAGGTCATTTCTAGACCGGATGTAGCAGGGAGGCTACAAAAATGGAGCATCTTATTGGGGGAGCATAATATATCTTATAGGCCAAGGACGGCTGTGAAAGGCCAGATCTTGGCAGATTTCTTGATTGAGAAGCCGGATGAGGAAGGGCCAATCGTTAAACAAGACGAGACTCCAACAGAACCATGGGTGCTATTTACGGATGGATCTTTATGTACGGATGGCTCCGGAGCTAGGCTCATCCTCACAAATCTGGAAGGAATGGAGTTCACGTACGCCCTCCGTTTTAAGTTCACGGCCACCAACAACGAAGCGGAATATGAAGCATTAATCGCGGGTTTAAAAATCGCCGCTAGAATGGGAGTCCGCAACCTTGAGGCATACGAGGACTCACGGCTTGTTGCGAACCATATTATAGGTGGATATGTGGCTACGGAGGACAACATGGTCAGATACTTGGAAAAAGTCAAGTCACTAATTGCGGCTTTCAGCAAATTTTCCATCAAGCAGGTGCCAAGAGGCGAGAACCAGAAGGCGGACGCTCTCAGCAAGATCGCATCCACAAGCTTCGCTCACTTGTCCAAACAAGTCTTGGTGGAAATAATCAAGGAGAAATCTATAACAGAAGGGGAGGTCGCTACTATAGTTTAGGAGGACGGACCTACATGGATGACCCCGATCATCAACTATTTGACTAGTGAGACCCTTCCGGACGAGGAAAAAGCAGCACGGCGCATCAGGAGGAAGTCGCAACACTTCAAACTTTGAGAAGGCATCCTTTATAAGCGCTCTTTCTTGCAGCCGTGGTTACGGTGTGTTGGACCACGGCAGGCCGCTTACGTAATCAGTGACATACATGAAGGGTTATGCGGCATGCACGCAGGTCCACGATCCGTGGTAGCTCGAGCCTTACGAACAGGATACTATTGGCCTACCATGCACAGAGACGTGCGCGACATGATTCACAAGTGTAGTGATTGCCAAGTGCATAGACCAGTTCCGCGACATCCGCAGCAGGAGCTTACACCTATTACATCCCCATGGCCATTCTATAAGTGGGGAATTGACATCGTAGGACCGTTCCCTGTAGCTGCGGGGGGAGTGAAGTTCTTGATTGTCGCAATGGATTACTTCACACGATGGATAGAGGCCAAGGCAGTCAAATCCATCACAGGCAAGCAAGTTAAAAAGTTTGTTTGGGAGCATATTGTGTGCCGTTTTGGCCTACCAGGAGAAATCATCTCGGACAACGATAAACAGTTCACGGACAATCCATTCAAGGACTAGTGTGCATCATTGAATATTAGGCGGCGCTTCGCATCTGTTAAGCATCCATAGACAAATGGCCTCGTGGAACGAGCAAATAGAAGCTTGGGAAATGGCATCAAGGCACGTCTGGATGAACGAAGTGCCAGATGGGTGGATGAGTTACCACATGTCTTATGGGCACATAGGACCATGATCAAAACCGCCAACAGAGATACTCCATTTGCATTAGCCTACGGCACTGAAGCTGTTATACCAGAAGAAATAGGAATGCCTACCATCCGTACGGCGGAGGTTAATGTCGTCACGAACGACGAACAGCTGCGAATCAACCTGGATCTGTTGGAAGAAAAAGGGAGATAGCAGCCATACTTGAGGCTAAGTCCAAGGCTAAAATGATGGCTTATTATGACGCCAAAGTAAAAGGTGTTTCTTTTTGACCGGGAGATTATGTCTATCGTGCCAACGAAGCAAGTCGAGCGGAGAATACAGGAAAGCTGGGCCCTAAGTGGGAAGGACCGTATGAAGTCACGGAGGCCTTGGGACTAGGCGCGTACAAGTTATGTGACATGGATGGCCGCGACCTAGAACGCACATGGAACATCTCCAATCTTAAAAGGTGCTATCTTTGAAAGCTACGGCTTCCGCATGGGTGCTTCGCTATATGTGGCTTAAATGAAGAACCATGGGCTTATCTGTTTTTCTTCTTATGTTTTGTTTAGGTTCCTTTTTTGTTTTTTAGGACTTATCATTCTTGTTCGAACAAAAAAATGTAAACGTTCTAATAAAATATCGTGGCGCCTAGCTAGCCCCACGGCTTGTTTCGTGTAAATCCTTTTTTAGATTTTGTCAGTCATATGAATTTTAGTTGTTATTATAATATGCCATGTTCTATTCGTATGCATTCATTCAAATTACTGTACATGTACTATACGCCTCCAGGCGGGGTAAGAGGATTAAGTGAACCTACTAATTCAACTTGCCGCGTAAGAGGGATGCAACCCCAGCCGCACGGATTATGTATCCTTACTAGACACCTTACTCACAAGACGTTGTGGTAAGTTTTGTATGACGTACTCACGCAGTGCTTCGTATAGTAAAGACGCACGTCGCATGTCTAGTAAATTATAGGCTTGTAGGTATTTTCCTTTTTTGTGTGTAAGACGTGACATGTCATGCAGTATTGGTATACAATATTCAACACAATAAAAATACACAAGTTTCCAAATAAATAACAAAAATGGCCGTGGTCATCACGGACTTACATACAAAATACACATGTCTTAGCCGTGTACATACACGGACGAATAGAAACTACAAATATTCAGTGGTTACAAACCAGAGTTGTTTGAAATGGATAATAAAGTAGGAGCACCCTACATGGGGGGGAGGAACTTACATATCTCCACTTGTTCCTCAACCAAGCATGACAACCATTCACTACGTTCCTTCCGCTTCCGGGCTTGAGCCGCATTCCTCTCCAGCACCTCACTTAAGGGTTCTTCATCGAGCACGATCCTGGTTACATCCTCATAGATAGGGAGCGTCAGGTGGCTGGGTGATGGAGTGAAGGAAGCGCGGGAATGACTCTCATCTTGGGAGAACGCACTGAGACTTAGCTTTTCCATGATTTCCATGTTCGATGCATCTTTTGTGGCCTCCAGCTCAGCCAAGAATGGATAATGCAGGTCTCGCATCGCGGCCATGGAAGCAGTCATCTTGTTAGCCGCTTCAGGGTTAAAGAAAGCATGTCTGGTAAAGTTCTCCCTTTTCTTGATCAGCTCCATGGCCTGGACCATTCCCTCATGACGGCCGTGGTCAATACCATCAGACACAAGGCTTGCAAACTGTTGCACAAATTCAGGGGCCTCTAGTACCTTGGTGACGGCCAAACGTGTTCCATGCCCTACCATCCACCTGCGGCCGGCAATGGCCGCTAGTAGTTGAGGGCATAGCACGTCATCGCGTTCGGCAGTGAGGGCATCGATCATCACATCTTTTTGGGCAAACGCCTCTTTCAGCTCCTTGGTGATAGCCCTCTCATCAGCAAGCTCCTCTTGTACCTTCTCCATGCTCTGGATTGTCATTTGCGCGTCTTCCAGTTTCTTGGTGAGCACGGATACCTGGCTGGAGGAAGACTTGGCAGACGCCTCCGCTGTGGTTACCTATATGAGATTAATTGTTAGATTATATTTCTTTTAGAATAAAGGGTGGTGCGGCGCGGATATGTACCTTGGTTTTCGCGGCATCTAGTTTTGACTCGAGATCGGCCACTTGTTGATCATACTCATTCGCACGTGACGATTGCTCTTTTATGGTCGCCTCGGCACTAGCAAGTTGGGACTGGAGGGCTGCAATTTGAGCTTCATTGTCCTCTATCATTCTCTCCCTCCGTCCAACCTTCCTCTTAAGAGACTCCACATGCCCAAGTGCGGCTTCAAACCTTACTCTCATCAAGGTGCCCATTACCATTTGATGCACCAAAGCACCGTTGTACTCATCTGCCAGGTCCGCATGGCTGAGTGCATTCACTTCTCGCACCAAGCCTGGTGGTATGCAGTTATTAAGGTACTCTCGGCATTCCTCGGCTTCCCTCATTCGTGATGCAGTGGTGATATTCCAAATAGGGTTGAACGACTGAGGAGGGCCGGATGTTGGGAGGTCTTGGGAGGCTGTGGGGGTACCTTCTTCAAAAATGGGGCCGGATTTCGTGGCGGCCGTATGAGGCATGGGGTTTCCCCCCACTTCTTTTTCTTTTCCCTTTTCCATTTGGGTATCAGGAGGAGGCGCGGCACCAGTTTGTTCATCCCTGAGAAACAAGCATTTGGATACATATTAAGTATTGCTTAAAGGGAATTTGTTGTTCTTAATTATCAGGATGGAGTCAGGATGGAGTCTTACATGTTATTTCTTGCTAATTCTGATGTGGTTGGGGGAATCTGAGTGACTGGATCGACATGTGCGGCCCGGATTGTCTCGGAAGCCTGGGTGGTGCTCCCAACAGATTGGTATAAGGGGTGGTCTTCTCGAAGCTTCTTGGGAGGGGCGTTGTGTTCGCCAATCTCGGCTGGAGCGGCTCTCCTTGCTCGTTTGTTCTTTTTGCGGGTACGCTTGGCGACGGGCTGAGATGTTGCTTCTTCGACCTCCTCCTCAACTTCTTTTTCCACTTCTTCTTCTTCCTCCTCATTGATTTGTTGTACCTCTTCATCATCATCGCCCAACATCCGGCGAAGGCTGGAGGTGGTTAAGTGAATATTGTCTCCCTACTCTTCCCCATGTGCATGAGTGGCGGTCTTAGGCGGTGAGGAGGGCCCGGCTCCTCCTTCAAGCATCCTGTTATCACCGTCCTCGTTGTCAAAGTCAACGGGCGTCCTCATTAAAGTTGTTTCTTCCTCGTCCGAGTGGGGATCCGGCACGGCTTCAAGAGCAACCGTTACGTTTCGGGTATGCTCAAGAAGGGGTAGTTCATTCTCACGGAGGGAACGGGAGCCCTCTGGTACGAGCTTCGGGTCGCCCTGGCGTAGAAGTCCAAAGAAGTTCATTTCTGCCCAACAAAAACAAAATATGTTAGCCATTACAAAGTAATTGAATAAGCTTTTTTGTGTACGGATGTTAGCCTACCTTCACCCTGCCTTCTCCAAAATACAGGATATCTGTTGGACGGGCCAAAATAGTTGCGGCTAATCCCTAGCAAACATAGAAATGACTCGGGAAGATTTCTATGGAACCCGGTCCTATTCAGATCTAATTCTTGGGAGTGTCGAGGGTTATATGTACTAGCGTGCGGCTGGGGGTCATGGGATATCCTATGTCTAAAGGCATAATCAGCCGGCCATACTATTGCGTCAATGAAAAAGTAGTGGTCATACCAGTTTTTCAGCAAATCCATTGGCTTATTATGAGACTGGGGACTGTTAGGGGATTGTTTCTTAAAGGATAACCAACCATTTACTAGGTTGGGAGTGTAAAAAAGCCGGAATAGTTCTACGGTTGGGGGGATTCTTTTAGCACGACAGAGGATCTCGAATTGACTAATCTTACAGGCGCCTATACAGTGGAGCTGACTAATATGTACATCATAATATCCTAATAGACCTATGAGGAAACGGGTGAATGGAATGCGGTAGTTGGCTGCGTCAAAAAGGCGAGTGTACATGCCAATCTTACCCTCCGGAGCCTCAGTTATGAGGTCTCCGGCGCCAGGAAGTGAGGGGTGTAGGTTGGTAGGGATGAAATAATTTGTACAAAAATGATCTAGTTGTTCCTGGGTCATTACATTAAGCACGGATCCAATGGTGGGGTTGTTTTTGTGCGCCATTACTAAATAAAAATCTAAGGGCGTGGTGTTCTAACCTGCGGAGGAAGGGATCCGTGCGTGGTTGATTAAAGCTAAGAAGAAAGCTTTAATGGCAGAAATGGAGATAAGAACTGTGTGTTTCACACAGCCGTAGGGGTGGCTTATTTATAGGGTTGCCTCGTGGGTCATGGCCTATTGGATGTGTGACACGTGTCTGCCACTATTCTTGATCGTGTTGTTAGGGGGCAAGTGGCAAGTAAAACGTCAGGCGGGACCCACGGGTCATTTCTGACTCAAACGTTTACACTGCTCGAGGCTCTGACTGTTTGCACTTTTGTCAGTCAACATGGCAGGTGAACAGTTATTAATGTCGGGATATGCGGCTCATACGTAAGACTTGATATTTAATGCTATATTTAATTTGTCTCGGTCGCCATGAGCGGCTGAGATAATAATGGAATAAATCCCTAATTCAGGTTGCCACGTGCGGCCGAAACAAATTCTTGGACAACTTATCATTCCCTATTTTTTCTTGGTACGTCCAGGGAGGATCTTGGTAGTCTAGAGGTTACGCCTATGGTTGTAACAACTAGACTGGGGGGACATGATGACGTATAGTCCCCAGCCGGGTCATGAACCCGGCCCACGGGTACTACCCGTATCTGGCCCATCACAGATGGGTGGGAATAATGTCATTTAAGCTTATGGGCTTGGATCAACAGTAACCACACACACGTGTGCGGTCCACGGCCCGACATGATCGGTGCAGGGTTAGACAGAATCATATTCTATCTCTGAATGTGATTTACTCCAAAGAAGGAGATATTCACTCACCATAATTAGAAGATAACAATCAATCTAATTCTGGTGCTTATCTCTTCCTTGGGGCCGAAGTATCAGTGACAGCCCATTAGGGTTTCACTGCCTATAAAAGGAACCCTCAAAGGTTCCACAAGGTATTACGTTCTATACTCTCAACTCACATAAAACTCTAACCGATTACTTACTCTCACGTCGGAGTCTAATCGTGGGAAACATTCCCACGGTAAGCCTAACGCGTGTTGTTTAGTGTGCAGGATCCTAACCAAACGATTCACTTGGTGCAGGAGCCGGAGCCTAGCCAACCCGAATTAAGCCCAATTCAGGTCTAGCAAGGATCACCCAACTTTTGCATCAACAAAGACCAAGAACAAGATACCCCGTTGACTGAGAAACAACAGTCCAAGAAATTGAAGAAGGTCTTAATTCAAAGTAGAAAAGAAACAGGAGGTAGTGGTTCGGGAAAGAAGAAAAGGAAGTCGCAATGTCTGACATAGCTGAATTTGGAGAACCAGATTCGTATGTGGACGAGCCAGTTCAGGATGACGAAGATGATCAACAACATGACCATCACGACAATCTTATCGATGATAATCCACCATAAACTACAGTGACCCACAACATTCATAAGGAAAAGGGTGCTACCCAATCCTCTTCTTTGTCGGATCCAGTTGGTAGGTACTTGAATCCTGGCCCTCTAGAAACAGAAGTTACTAACACTGATGCTTCCACAAACCCTAACATGGTAAATGTCCCTATCACTGTGGCCACAACATCAATATACAGCACCATTGTCACAACTCCTGTAACTCCTTCCCAATCAACTGCTCATCCAACATAATTGCTGGCATCTCCACCTGTCACCACATATTTCATGAGCAACATCGAACAACGCTTGAAGGCTCAAGAGGATAATACTATTCTAGTTACAACACAACTAGAATCTTCAAAGACAGACTATGCAAATGAACTCGCTAGCCTCCGTGAAGAAGTAGCAAGCAAGAAAGAACTTGAGAAAGAAATCGCTCGGCTTCGAGAAGAATTAGCAAGTCGTCAAGAATCGGAAGAGTCACTCAGAGCAAGCTTAGAAGCTAAAGTAGACATGAAGCAAGTTTCAATTAGAATTCTTCGTGAACTCAGAGACAAATACAAGGACGAAAAAGAAGAACTTGTTCAAACTAATGCTACACTCGTTGAATCGATCAACGAAAAGGTTCAAGAGTCTCTTAACACGGCACTTCCTGCTATGCGAGACGAGCTGACAACCATTGCTGCAAGCAAAATGATGATCAATTCTTCCGACACTCAGAAATCTGACTTTCTCATAGCTCAAAGGCTCACAGACTACGAGTTGAAGAAGCTGTTGCATGCTAAGATGATTCAAATCGGGTCCTACAACCGAATGCCATAACAAAAAGCACTTTACAAAGCGTTAAAGACGGCGATGGATCAAGACACTGAGATCTTTGCCAAACATGGCTCAGTCGTCCCATACAGTAGTCTTATTGTAGACCAATAAAATGAAGATGAATATGAACAACCCAATGAATCTTCCATGAATGAAGATGACGATGACGATGACGATGGCGATGATGATGACGATGACGATGAAGATGACGCTGACACTGACGATGACGATGACAAGGTCCATAACAATAAAGATGACGGTGATGAAGATGATGAGGAGGAACCAGTAAATGAAGACGAAGAGGAAAAGAACGAAGAAGCGGTAGAGGATGATGACATTAACAAAGACAAGTCAGATGGAGAAGGTGATCAAATGTCAGGAAAAGGTGATCAGCCTCAAAAGGATGATGTTACAAAAGACCAACCCAATGAAACTCAAGACTCCAACACACCTAAAAAGGGAAAACGCACCAAAACCGTCATGATGTTGATGCTAATATGATTGATTCATCCGGTTCCCTTCAATCTGCCCCAGCTATCACATCTACAACTCCAACACCACAACTACCCATCCACGAACTCGATCAACCAATACCAGAACCTTCTGAGTCTGCGCCAGTAACCGACATTCCAGCCACTCAGACATATCCAAAATCTCGGACAGTTCGAGTAATATTCCCGAATCGAGCTCCAGAATCTGCACAAGTTCAGGATATTCCAGAATCGAGTGAACCGGCGTAGGTAGATACAATCACTGTAGATGAGAATGCTCCTGAGCAACCTTGGATCACAGAAGCCGCTAACATTCGTCCTCTAACCCAAGAAGATGAATTAGACTTCCCCCAACTCCTTAGAAACCCCGTTGACTTCTCAGCTTATCTAGTATACACTTATGGAGATGAAAACATAACCCCAGCTATGATAACTAGAGCTTTTCATGATCCTACCATCATCGCTAATTCAAGAATCAACAGCATGGAGGTTGAATACAACGCGAATGAGCTTATGAAAGCAATGAAAACACCACTGCCAAGAGGTCTTCACAACCCTATGAATGCTCGTCCTCCAATACCAGCAAATGATGGTCAAATCATATGAGAGTTCTTTGTTTGTCGCGACCTTGAGTATTTGGTTAAAGGGGCAAACAAATATGCCACTTCCTTAACTTTGGTTAAAGCTGTGACCTGGGGGTCAATACCATGGATTGAGGAAAAGGTTGATCGTATCTGGATAAAAGAACTCATACCAGAATATGATCACTATGCTGAATTGGGTGCCTCCCATTGGAACGAAACTATCTGATCCGCTTACAACTATGCATGTAGGCACAATTCAGGCCCTCAAGTAAAATCTGACTTTTGAATCAAAGCCATTTTAGGAGTGCAAACTAAACCCAAGGTCGGCTACAATCACATAATCGAGATCAAACTCAAAAGAGAAGACGACAAAAAATACTCTATAATGGAGGGAGATTTTCCGCTTCTTCGTCTTGAAGACATTGAAGACATGCTGTTGTTGATGACTCAAGATACGCTCAAACACTTGGAACCTGACGAATACATAGCCCTGAATTCAGCTCTTAGAATGTACACACGAAGGGTTGTAATAAAAAAGAGAGTTGAAGACTTGCAACTTGGTGTAGAAAGTTATCAGAGGAAACTGAATCTCACCGCTCCATACACGGATGTTCCTACCATTCATCGCGACAAAAGTCCCTACACGAGTACCTTAAAACCGGTTCCAGGCACTTTCTACTTAAATGGATCCGGTGAGAGGAAATTCATGAGAATCGCCGAACTTCACAAGTTTAGTGATGTAACTCTTGAACATGTACGGGACACATTGATTCAGCTCAACAAAACCAGAAGGCATCCAAAGGTTACCGTCAAGTGGCACGATGGATACATCATAAGTTATAAGTACATGATCACCAAGATCAATGAAAAGCTGAGGGAAAGACGGCTAATGAGGAGTATAGAAGGATTCGTTGGTGGTAGACCATATGAAGTGCACCACAAGCTACTGAAACGATCCATCTAATGGGTCGTACCATCTCAGGTCAACTCTATATTGTCTTACTTGTGAATATGTAAATATTGTGAATATTTTGCTTTTGTGGCTTGATGTAGTGTGAAGGTATGATAATTTTTCTAGAATTTCTCACGAGATTCTAAATCTTTGAAAATATATCATACTCAAGCACTACAACTAACCCTCATTAATTTGAGGGGGAGCATTAATATGTTCTATGGCCATCAATCGATTTCATTTTGTTATCCAAAGACCGGTTAATCCATTAATATCCAAAATATTGGTGGTTAACATTTTGGATAAGGGGAGAAAATGGGATTAAGGAGACTTAATGATATTTGGCTAAAGATGAAAGATACTTAAAAGATAAACCAACTTAATATGTGTAAGGCACATGTTAAGGGGGAGCGTTTTTGATGAACAAAACACTTAAGGCACAAAAACTTTAATTATAATATCACAAGTGCCTTAAGTGTTTTTTCAAGGATTTTTCATGGTGACAATACTTACCCATAACCCAATTAATTCACGACGGATGTGGTGACAAAAGGGTGGTAGGATTAGGTATTAGTCCAATGATTCATCAGAACCGATGGAATCTTCCCAAGGACAATTCCATAGATAGAATTAGAAGTCCTAGAAAAGTTGGAGATGATTGTGAGCGTAGCAGAGTACCGACTAATTACTGATGCTAGCACTAGAACAATCACAACAAGGTGCTAGTAATGATGTATTGGTAAGTACTGAAGGGGTTGAAGAATGAAAAAGAAATGTAAAGATAAAGGGTGTAAAGAAAGAAGCTCTCCTTGCAACTTAGGACAAAAACCGTGTCAACACATCTATTATTGGGATCATTTTAAATGATTCTCTATATTGAAGACAAGATATCATGGACCCAGTGATGTCATGCACAAGCCCTCCCAGCTAACTCAAATATCTCTCAAAAGATGTTTGTTTTAATCACACGGAGTTCAACACGCTATCTATTGGTTTATTCACTCCGAATAGACTAATATTGAATAGGTGGCAATCCTCTCCAGCCATCACTCACTAAATCAAAACGCACTATTGAGTCTAGAGCCACGAGATCATCAAAAGTCTCATTAGGAAACTTTCCATTTATTCCTTGCTTCTTCACACTCTGTGAAAAGCAAGAGATCTTTATGAGTCCTACACAGTATTCTTGTAATACTGCCAGAACATACGAGTGATACGTAAGTATTACACTGAAGATGGAAATCCTGCTTGAGCCAACATCAAACAAGCTCATGGTAGGTGACACGTGTGGTTCTTTAAGAACCAATCTTGTGAAAACTGGAAAGAAACAGTGGTTTAATTCTTAATTGAACTTAAACTCGTTCCAGGCCTCTGCGCATTATCGTATGATCTTGCCAGAACACTCAGAGTGACACTCTTTAGTGTTCACAGTGACGAGTGGAAATCCTTCTAGTGTTAACATCAAACAGCACTTGGTAGGTGACGTGCAAGATTCTATATGAATCAAGCTCTTGACAACTGGAAAGCAACGATGGTGCAATCTTAACTGAAATTCACTTGTTCCAGGTTCATGAATTGACGGCTTCAATCACAAGGGTAATTTATCCAAGTGATTCACTCTTTATGTTCGCAATCAGGCTTAGTGATCGTCGAATAAAGAGAACGGGTCTACCCGCGAAATCCTGTCAGGAAGTTACTTAATTGAAACTATCCGTCACATGTACGATATCTAATATCGTCCAACGGTCTTCATCGACCGGAGGTAAGATGCTACCGATTAAGAACGAAATGTTCTAAGCCATTTCGTTCGTGTCTTATTATGTTGCTGCATTTGAAGACGGTGGCGTTGCGGTGAACCAGATGAAGTCGTCCTCACATGCTTATTCCTTCTGCTTCACATATTTCAGCAAATTCAAGAAAGCCTGACCTAAATGTCTTCCGCTGTATCAACTCTTAAACTTTCAAGAATTCAACAAAGGATAGGTATGTGGGACATGAAGTCACGAAGAGGCAAACATCACAAGAAGGCAAAGACTGCACGTGGAAGGCCAAAGAACATGCTCGCAGCCAAAGCCCAATGACTATCAACACATATTCACAAGCACAAAAAGAAAAGAATAAAAGAGAAAAGACTACGAACTCAAGAACGAAGACTTAGTATAGTATGGTAGGTCTAGGACTTTGTAATTTGGAGTGACCTCCCTTAGGGGGAGATTGTTGGAAATACGTTTTAACGTATATTAGAAGGATCGGTCACTCCAAAAATATTATTAAACGTTAGTCAGTTCGTAGTTAAACTTTAGTTACTTTGTTATAAATAACCTAACCCATGAGCTTGTCATGGGTAGGAGGCCCAAGTCTACTAAGGACATGGGTATATAAACCCTTTCCTTCCAAGGAAAGGGTGTTGGTTGTTGTTTATTTTTCACATTAATACAAATTTATTCTCTCATCTCTCTCTCTAGTTTCTCTCTCTAGAAACATCAACCCTCTTGATAAAATCAAAGATTATCATATTTCTACAAGTGGCTAACCGGCTCAGCCGGTTTCCACTATTCTAGTAAAAAATCCACCGCCCTAAGCCGGTGGTTTCCCCCCTGGTTGTCTCGGCTAGCCGCTGCCCATACAAAGTTCCCACCGGCAGTTAGCCAGTGGTTCCCCCTGCCGAGCCGCGGTTCCCCCTGCTTTCCAATCAAAACCCACCGAGAGTCATGGGACTCTCGGTTTGCCACTGTCTAACCAAACGCGCCCCTGTTGGGGTTTCTGATTGCGACCGACCAACCAAATAGCCCCCCGGCTGTTGGTAATTCCCACCGAGACCCTAAGTGGTCTCGGTTCCCGTGTATACCCGAACCAAAACTCATCTTGGGCTTGTTTAATTCATGTTTATCTATACCAAACCATCACGTGTTCTTATTGGTCTAACCGTTTCATAAATAACAATTAAATAAGAAAAGATTAAGGGTTTATGGAATACCTTATATATAATGATTTAGGATTAAGAGTAAGAATCATGCTCGTAAATAAAACAAGGATCAAACACTTTTCCCTCTCCTTCCTCCTTAAGGCGGTCGGCCATACACATAGATTAGGGTTTCATCTTGTTTGTTAGTTTCTTGTAAAATGAAAGTGTAAGACTTGTTTTCCTCGTTGAATTAGTTTTGCTACATGGGTTGGGCTTAAAAGCCCATTTCTTCCTCTTTCTTTCTTACACGTCAGCCCACACACCTTATGTGTGTTTATTTCGTTTTTGTTATTGTTTCTTGTGTTAACGTATATCGTGCGTGCTCGTGTTTTAGAAGTCGTGTCATATTTCTTGGAGTGTTAAAAATATCATATGTAATTATTAATCGCGTGTAAACGACATACTTAATATTTGTAATTAATGTTCGTGATTATAATTATTGTTAATAATTATCGTGTAAAATCACGTACTTAATACTTATCGTGTAATAACACGTACGTAGTTTCTGTAATTTAATATTCGTGACACGTGTTCATGTTATAAAAGGAAAGTTTTAAATGGTACATATATTTATGTAGTGTACTGTTGTAACACCCCCAAATTACCACGCAGCGGAATACCACTTTGGGGCGCTACTCATAGCACATCACGTACAATCATAGAAAACGACCTCAAATGAGACGTTAAAATATTATACAATTTTGTCTAAAAAGTTTCCCATCCCAATATATAAATCAGAGTAGCGTTTAGTCCCAAAAATTGTTACCAACAAATTACATTCATTAAAGAATTTTAAAAGTCATTTATTCAATTTAAAGGATGGAAACTAATTATCAAGTTTAGACAAGTAAGCACCAACTTCCTTCTCATATGCTCCACTGCTATCCATCTTGATTACCTGAAATACATGTGTAAAATCATCTACACAAAGGTTGAGCAAGTCTATAGGTTTTATAAATCATTTTGAACACAAGCAAAGATAATAAGTTTGTGACATACTTGAAGGCAACAAGCATCTAATAATTTGCATCAACAATAATAATTGTATATAGCATAAATTGCAATAAGCTCATGGAACCAAGCTCTTAGACACTCCTTTTAGAGGTCTGATAAGACAGGATATTTATTAATTGTCAATTACCTCCAGATTATTGGTACATTACCGTATACCTGACTTCTCAATACAATATGTTCAAACAGTGTGGAGGTCGGGCCTAAGCTTCTGTGACAAGTCCACACAAACTGAACCGGGGCGGCTTCCCCCATAGATCTTCTAATTGTACTAGTGTTTAACCCATCATAGGTTAATTAACGGTCCACAATTGAGGTTTTAATAATGGCAATCACTTAATGCAATTTAAAGGCAACCACGGGTCCATTCATAGAGAGACAAGCACACCATAAAAGACTTGTGTTCTAAGTTTATAAAAACATGTATTCCCCCTCGCGGGTTTAAAAACCATTTATAAGATAGTATAAAATCGAGGCTATAGACTTACCTTATACAATCGTCACAATAGATAATAGAGAACGAACGTCAATCAAGAATAAATGTCAATGGTTGATACATGATCACACGAGACCTAAAGATAACGAGGCACGTCTTAGACTCGAGATGATAAATAAATCGTACATATACGTAATAAGTATATTTTAATAAGTTCTTGGACATTGCATAAGTTTTATGATTCTTTATAAAACTTTTAGATGAAAACTTGGTCATTTTAGTGTAATATCCAATTTGACATTTTAGCCCATCTTAAGCCCAATAGTGGTCCATTACATGATTATATAACTTAGGTCAATTTTAAATTCAGTATTTCATGTTGATCCCAAACTTAGATCGATTAGCTTTGTGTATACGAGATTAGATCAAGTAATACACATAGAGAGACCTTTGTATATGCTTTATGAATCTAAGTGTTATGCGGAATTTAACACTTAAACAAGAACACACAATGATATAAACAAACTTTCACTTTGATTATCAATATCAAACTTGCTTACAATGAAAGATGTTTACGAATGAAAACTTATATAAAACTTATATCAAACATTAACCTAAAGGTCTTCTTTTATAGACATAAGAAGCCTTGTACAATAATCTACGTATCAGCTATTCTAGGTAAAGATAAATATAGAAAATACATTGTCGTTTCTATCCTTACTAGAAGTATTCTAGAATATAATAAACGTGTAGAATATATCTTCCATCAGTGCTTGTCTTCAATGTGTCAACGCTTGACTTGCTTGACTTTAACTTGTCAACGCTTGAGCTGTCAGCGCTTGTTTTGTTCTTGTCAACGCTTGTTTTGTTCTTGTCAGCGTTCAAGTGATCTGGCCTTAATTTATTCCCAACAATCCTCCCATAAACTTGATATCCATTCTTATGATCAAGTTTCTGAATAAGCATTAAGGACTAGGAGGATTCTTACAAACCTTCTCATATTGGTAATGAATAAATCTGATCAAATCTTTTGCTACGTCACTTGAATAATCTATTTCCAGCTGAGTGTCCTTCATCTTTTCCAAAATAGCCTTGGACATGAAATACTGAGCATCCACAAGTAAATACTCAGCAAACTTTGTAGAGCTCAAATGGTATACACCATCAGCTGAATATAACCTCCATTGAAGACCACTGAGGTCATCTTCAAGATCCTTCCAAATTGCAGGATCCTCATCTTTTGGTCCACACATTCTTTTGAATGTGGTCCAAATTTTTATTTAATTAGCTGAAGTTGGTGCTTCAGCCTCATACTTGGTCTCCAACAACCTCCAAAGGTCCACCAAGTCTTCTCTATCACAACTTGCAAACAAAGATATGAGAGTGGTAAAAGTGTGTACCTCCTTGCCAAATCTGCCAATCTTCCAGAACCCACATTCATCTTCTTCATAGCTCACATTTGGGTTCCTGGAATCTAATGGTAACACTTGCACCATATCTGAAGCTTCTAATGGGGAGAGCTTGAGGCTCTTTCTTATAACTGCTTCACTTGGATATAGTGGATCCATATCTTTTGGAAACTCAAATGAAATTCCCTTCTTCACTGGCCTGGGAACCATCATAGCTTTCTTGATTTCCATTTCTTCTGCAAGTTCCTCCTTTCTTTCATCTGAAAGAAGTCTGAGAGTGTTTGCTTCTTGCACTCTCACCCAAATGGGATAAGCCCTGTTTTCCAACTCATCAAATGTCAAAGCCTTCAACTTCTGATATGTCCATCCAACTCCATGACATCTGAGCAACATAAAGTAGAGCTCCCTTCTATCCCTTTTCAACTCTAAGAGAATATTGCTTGCCTTATGTTTCAAAATTACTTGGCAATCCTTCTGAACTCTAAGAAGAAGCTCCAAACCCCATATTTGATCTGAATTAGTCAAGTCTGGATTATCCATGCATCTTTCTTCCCAAGAATTGTACATTTGAACCACCTCTGGCATGTCAAAGTCAACCTGCAATTTCAACTCTCTCAGCTTCTCTTTGGCCAACTCATCTCCATACTCAAGCCTTTCAGGTTCTATAATCATTACACTTGAGTCTGAGCTAGCTCCATCACTTCCTTCTTCAGAAGTCACAACAAATGGTGACTTTTCCTTTTCATCCTGTTCCATGATTTGTGCAGCCAATCTTCTATCAAATTCAACTTGAGCTGCATCCTTTGGAACAATCTCCTCTACCATTATACCCTTACCCTTATCTGATGGTGCAATGGTTGGTAAGGTAGATGGTAATACATGAGTAGAAACCTCCTTGATGATAGATGATGACTGGGATACATCACCTTCATGTGCAGGTTTGTCAACGCCCAAATTTGTCCTATCAGCGCCCAAAATACTTCTATCAGCGTCCAAATTTTCCTTGTCAACGCTCAAATATCTTCCCTCAGCGCCTTGTGTAACCTCTCTCAACATAGCTGTAAATGATAAATTTAAGTTGGTAGGAGAGACTAAGGACGTATCAAAACCTGTTTGTTTCTTCAAAGTTGTAAGGGCTTCAGCAACATCCATTGATTGACCATCATGACTGCCCTTATCACTCAGATTTATTGGATCTTCCTCCCCTTTGGAAGATTCCTCCATACCCCTCCTAACACGATCACTTTCCAAAACAACAATCCTCTCCCTTAATTGCTTGAGTTCAAGGCCTTGTGAGCTGACTACTTGTACTAAGTCTGCATTTTGCTTTTGCAAGCTTATGCAGACTGCCGTCAATTCCAAAAGAGTCATTGGTTCCACTCTGCCCTCTTCTAAAATGGGAATTGGACCTCCCAAGTCAGATTCATTGGGCATGGATGAGGACTTAATTATGGTGGGACTGCCTTGGCCAACATCTAAGCCAGAACCAATAGTCCCAGCCTCATCCAGGTCACCAGCCACACTTGTGGTGGTGGTTCTCTCTGCTACATGGCTAGGACCACCAGAGGAGAACACTCCAGTAGTCCTTTGGCGTTTCATCAACCTATATTCAGGGGGTATGGAAGATGGTGTGGAAGAATGGGTGGATGTGGGTTGGTTAAGGGGTGTTTGGGATTGTGAAGGTTGTGTGTCAGCGTTAGAAATAGGCACATCAACGCCAACATTGAGTGTGTCAGCGTTGAAGGATTCTGAGTCAATTTGCATTTGTTCAGGTGAAGGTAAAGGTTCAGGAATTGGTTCAAGTTGTGGTTGAGGGTTAATTTGAGGTTGGGGGTCTGGTTGGGGTTGTGCTGCTGCAATAACAGCAAGCATGGCTTGGGTTAAAGGTAGGTCTCTATTGGGTGGTGAGTTCATCTTCATAAAAATAGCTTTCTTTTGCTCAGGGATCTTATAAAAATCATTGTGATCCCTTGAGCAATAACCTTGAACATCAAAAACCATTTGCAGAAAACAGGGATAAGCTAAAGTCATTTTTGTCCCCTTGTTTTTACACATCCCCTCAAAAATCATTTTAGAATAGTTAAATTTTTGCCCTGTTGCAATGCACACAATAGCACTGGCAATGGATCTATTGATCTCATTATGTGCAGTACATTTGGGACTCAAACATTGAAGGAGGACATGTATGAGGTACTTCCAGGCTGGGGGAAATTCCTGCTTATGATACTTATTTAGAGTACCTTCATCAGGAAAAGGATATCTCAAAGCCCTAAGCCCTTGTTCTATTTCATTTATGGGAAGGGTGGCTATACCATCAGCATCATCAAGATGCAAGGCTTGGCGTACCAAGGCCTCAGTAACCACCCAAGGTCTCCCATGAACAATAGAAGTCAATGTGGTCACTCCATTAACTGTTGAGGAACTGACAGTGTTCCAAATCTGCTTAATGTGTGTGACTGGAATGAGTGGTGCATGAGAAAGAGCATACCTTAATGGGGATGCGTTTAAATACGCCACCATTTGTGTGTATTGAGGAAACAGAGTATCATCAGCGATAAGATATGCAATCATGTTGTGTTGAGATCTGAACCCCAATTCCAATTCTGTTGGTTTAAACTTTTGTGCCATAGATGAAAGCTGTTAATTTTAAGTAAAGAAGATGAAGTTGATAAGAGAAAATTGTTAGACAAGAATTATAGATACCCTGTTTAAAATAGGAGCCAAATTTATAGGAGAGAAAGAATGCATGTGATTGGCCCAAAAATAGGCAAAGATTTTCAAAAATCAATCATGAAAATATTGAAAAAGTTATAAGTTATCTCATGTAACAACTCCTAAAATTACGGCTTGAAAATATGTCAAAAAGTAACAACTGGGAAGGTCCCATTGAGTGTCAACGGTAAAAAATAACCTATCAACGCCCAACGGCTATAATCTTGTCAACGTTTGCCTATAGCCATGTCAGCGTCCAATTTGGTCACAACAACGCTTGGAAAATTCTTGTCAGCTCCAAAAATAAAAATATTTTAAAAAGTGAAAAATGACCTTAACAAGTAATTTATCCTAGAAAAGATAACCAAAAGCTGATAATTATTATAGGGCGGTAAGCACTGTCCAGTTATGCACACTTGCATAAGCAAGATAGACATAACAGTCCTCTAGTGTCCCTTGCTAACCAAAACTCTTAACAACCAAGTTACCTTATAAAATCCTTGTTACTCCCAGGTAAATCCCATATCAAAATCATTCGCAAGTCTCCCAACAGACCACAGCCAATTCTAGGCCAAAAATGTCTTGGCAGCATGCACAGTATATCAACTTTGCATGATACAGTGCCTCATGATTTAGTAAAACTAACTCATACTCACCTGTGGACACAATCTAGAATTGTGATAAGAGTATCATATGGATACCCAAACATCCTAAAGGTTCCTAAAACCTCCCCTTAAACTATGATACAAAAAGTTTGCTAAAATCATGCATGAACATAAAAAATTTATGTCAAGATAGGAATGAAACATTCCAACCATCATCCATAAATAAAAACTTGTCCAAATGCTTCTCCATTGATCCATAAGCAACTCTGTATCCAATGGTATACTGCTAACACCATCTGCACATTTAGATTGAAAACCACAAAACTAACATTGTTGCTGACAACGCCCCGATAACACATGACAGCGTTGAGGAAAGCTTTGTCAACGTTAGACAATTATATTGCTGACAACGTTACAAAAACACTTATCAGTGTTCAAGCAACCTTTGTCAGTGTTAGAAAAATATAGTGGAAAATCTAAATCATCAATAAGACCAACAATAATAATGCATCATCCTGTACATACTTTTAAAAAAGACTCCAAAACACATATTATGTGAGATTGACCATTCCAATACTTGTTACCAAGTATTGAAATCTCCCAGCATCAAAAGGTTTAGTTAATAAATCTGACACATTTTCCTCAGTGTCAACCCTATCTGGTTGTATTAAACCTTTCTCAAAGCAATCTCTTATAAAATGGTGTCTAATTTCTATGTGTTTAGTTTTAGAATGATGTACAGGATTCTTAATGATTCATAAAGTACTATTATTGTCAACAAATATCTTAGTATGCATGAAATTATACCCATAGTCCAACAGCTGGTTCTGAATCCACAACACTTGGCCACAACATGCAGCTGCAGCCACATACTCTGCTTCAGTTGTAGAATTAGCCACCACTGTTTGTTTCTTGCATTGCTAAGATATTAACCTGCTCCCAAGAAACTGACATCCACCAGTTGTAGATTTCCTATCAAACTTATCACCTCCATAATCACTGTCTGAATATGCAATCAGCTCCAATGGTGAATCCTTTGGGTACCACAAACCAATACTAGGATAGCATCTTAGATACCTAAAGATCCTCTTCACAGCATAAAGGTGACATTCTTTGGGAGTCACTTGATGGCGTGCACAAGCACACACATCAAACATGATGTCAGGTCTGGAGGCAGTAAGATACATCAAGGATCCAATCATGGATCTATAGTGCCTGACATCAACATCTTTCCCATCTCCAATCTTTCCCCAAGGGTGTTCTCTATCCATAGGAGTAGTAGCCCTCTTTTCATGTGGAGAAAAGCCAAACTTCTTCAAGATTTCAGCCACATACTTGTCCTGGGAGATGAAGATACCATCTTCTTTCTGCTGAACTTGTAAACCAAGAAAGAAGTTCATCTCCCCCATAGCACTCATCTTGAATTTGTCTGTCATAAGCTTGGAGAAATCCTCACTCATCTTTGGATCAGTAGACCCAAAAATGATATCATCAACATAGACCTGCACAAGCAACACATCCTTGCCTTTCTTCTTTGTAAACAGTGTCTGATCTATGGTTCCCCTCTTGAATCCATTGTCCACCAAATAGGTAGACAGAGTACCATACCATGCTCTAGGGGCTTGATGAAGGCCATACATAGCCTTTTTGACTCTATACACTTTATCTGGATTCTCTGGATCCTCAAAACCAGGAGGTTGCATTACATATACTTCCTCAACAATGGTGCCATAGAGAAAGGCACTCTTGACATCCATTTGATAGACTGTGAAGCCCATACAGGAGGCATAGGCTAGAAAAATCCTAATAGCTTCAATCCTTGCAACTGGTGCAAAGACCTCCTCATAGTCTATCCCCTCCTCTTGTGTATAACCTTGAGCCACTAACCTTGCCTTGTTTCTGACCACAATGCCTCTTTCATCTCTTTTGTTCCTTAGAACCCATCTTGTCCCTATAGGTCTGACATATCTAGGACAATCAACCAGCTCCCAAACATCCTGAATTGCAAATTGGTGAAGCTCATCCTGCATTGCTTCCACCCAACTTGGTTCTTTGAGAGCATCAAATATTTTCTTGGGTTCTTCTTGTGACAGAAAACATGCAAACAAACATGCTTGCACAAGAGGGGTATCAACCTTCTTGTGTATATTGGCAATAAACCCACCAAGACCTTGATAAGATCTTCTAGTCTGAACTGGAGTCATAATATCACCAATTATCTGGGATGGGGGGTGATTCTTCATTGTGGAAGTGAGAAGTCCTCCTTCAAAAAGTCTGGTGTCCTCAACCTCACGCTCCATGTTGCCAATATCTTCTTCATCAGACTCTCTTTGATCAATGTGAACCTCTTCATGTGTATTGGAAGGTCCACCTTGTTCAAAACTGGAAGAGAAAAGATGCCCATAAGTGTTGTCAACGTCTGAATCTTGGTTGTCAGCGTCTGGGCTAACAGCGCTTGAAATGTTGTTGTCAACGTCTGAGCCATCAACGTCTGAATTGGTCTTGTCAGCGCTAGATTTGTCTTTGTCAGCGCCTGAAGGACCATGCATGTTTGTATCTGGTGGTATTTGGAAACCACCATTATCTTGTCCAACAGCAGCAGCAGCAGCAAAAGCATCTGTCCAAATGGGAATTGTAACAAATTCTTGAATAGGAGATGTCTTTTCTGCTTGTGATCCAACCTTTTCATGAACCTGTGTACCTGAAACATCAACAACTTGTTCCTCCACAACATTTGAAGTTACCTTCAGAATGTCTGGATTAGTGACAGGCATATAATTTAAAGTTCTAGATAAGGGTTCCAAGTCAAACAACCAATTTGGACCACTTTCAGGATCACTAGATTTATTCTCTAAAAACCTAACATGTACTCTTTCAACTATACGTTTGTCCTCTTTAAGATAAACCCTATAGCCCTTGCTCTGGACTGAATACCCCATGAAGTAACCCTCATCACCTTTTGCACTAAATTTCCCTAAGGCATCACTAGTATCCAAAACTACTACATGACAACCAAAAGGTCTGAGAAAACCAATATTAGGTTTTTTTCCCCAAAGTAACTCATAAGGTGTTTTGTTCTGAATTTTGTTAACCAATGCTCTATTTTGCACATAGCATGCTGTATTAACAGCCTCAGCCCAAAAGGCTATTGGAAAGTGAGCATCAGCCAACATTGTTCTGGCTGCTTCAATTAGGGTTCTATTTTTCCTCTCAGCAACCCCATTTTGTTGTGGGGTTCTAGCAATGCTAAATTGCCTAGTAATTCCTCTCCTGGCACAGAAATCATCTAGCTTCTTATTCCTAAATTCTCCACCATTATCACTCCTAAGCATTTTAACCTCATTGCCAGACCTCTTCTCAATCTGAGTGATAAAATCAATAAGAACATCAGCTGTGTCACTCTTCATAGCTAGAAAGAATGTCCAAGTAAACCTAGAAAAGTCATTTGTGATAACAAAGCAAAATGACTTACCATTCAAACTTTATATATTGGTTGGACCAAATAGGTCCATATGAAGCATATGAAGAAGTCTAGAACTAGTATGCACCTGTTTGGACTTGAATGAGACCTTGTGCTGCTTGCCTTTAAGACATGCAACACAAGACTGGTCATTGTGGAAGGCCTTTTCAGGCAAACCATCAACTAAACCAAGCCTCATAAGTCTATTTATATTTTTAAAATTTATGTGCCCTAGTCTCCTGTGCCACAAATTACTCTCATCTACTGAGGCCTTAGCATAAAAACAAGACATATTGGTATTCATTTTAATCCCATTTAACGTCACATTATATATGTCCTTATGCCTAGGTGTTCTATACTCAATATATTTCTCATCAGGGAGCTTAAAATCCTTGCTTAACACCAAACACTCAGTATCAGTAAAAAGAACTTTATTTTTGTTATCACAAACCTGTGATACACTAAACAAGTTGTAATCAAGTTCTTTTACCAGGAAGACGTTCTCAAAACGTAGATTATTGGTGAGAAGGGTTCCTTTGCCTGTGATAGTTCCATATCCACCTCCAAAGTATACCTTATCACCATCTTTAATAGGAGTGAAATTCGTCAGATAGTCTTCCTTCCCTGTCATGTGCCTTGAGCATCCACTATCCCAATATCCATAATCATTGATCTGTCTTTGAATGCCCTGCACATAAAGAAAACAAATTAGTTTTCTTTGGGAACCCAAGTCTCAAAAGACTTGGATTCATCTGGTTGTTCAATAAGAACAGACTTAGTTCTCACAACAACCCCATTCTCATCCTTTTTAGGATGAAATACCCAGTTAACCCCAATAGGTTTTGTAATGACCTTTGAAATGTAATTAATCTATTGCAAGTCATTGAAATCCCATTATCATTAGGGTTTTGATCTTTCTTGGGTCTCCATGTTAAGCTTGAAGAAGCTTTAGACCCCTTACCTTGTGGCTGCAAATATTTAGGTCTGGTCACATTTCTGTCAGCGTTAGAACTTGTCCTATCAACGCTAAAATTAACCTTGTCAGCGTTGAACCTAGGGTTTGCTACAGAAACCCATTGCCTATTTGACCAGGTGTTTGTCTTTTGAAATGGTCTTTGTCCATGAGTGTTAGACCCTCTAGTAAAGAATGGGGCAGGTCTAATCACTTGTGGACTTTGTTGCACACAAGGTTTGGGTCTGACAACGTTTGACTTTCTAACAACGTTGACTTTGTTCCTGACAACGCTGAAATTGTTCCTGTCAGCGCTGTATTTGGGAGCGTTGACACACTTGTAAGCCAAATGTGAAAAGCTACCACAAGTGTAACAGGCTTTCTTAGACATAACCTTAGGTCTAGAAGAGAAGAAACCTGTTCTAGAATTGCTAACTTGGCTCTTGGGTGACCTATTATTCCTATACATCTCTGCATATTTAATGGTAGGTCTTCTAACAGTGTTTGAGCCTAGGTCAACAGCTTTACCAGTGATTGGGTTAATAACCTTAATGGGTGGTGACTCATTGGGACTTTCACATAGCAAGCCACCTTTGACAAATAAAGTAGGGTTAGCCTTCTTCCACTCATTCAGGCCAGTCAGTTTTTGTTGATACTCTTCAACTAGAGTGACAATTCTTGGTGGAGGAATGAATTCCTCCTCTTGGAGCTCTGGCAAACCAGTCCAAGATAAGTCCCTTTGTTGGACACCATAGAAGTCACCAGCTGGTGGTGGAACCAAAGAGTAATCATTCATGCCAATCCCAGTCATGTCCTTAGGATCCCTTTGTTTGGCTACACAGTCTCCTAGGGTTTGGGTGGCTCTATCAAATCTTTGAATTTTGAGGCCAACATTATCTTTATTCTTAATGGCCTCATCTAACTTAGCCTGTAATTCACCATTAACCCTTTCCATAATGTTTCTAATATCCATGCTACCCTCTAACTCATGTTTTAAGATATTGATCATATCTTTTAAGTCAAATTCCATTTTCTTGTATTCAGAAACGGTTTTCTCAGTTTCAGTAAGAGCTAGTTGGTAATTAGACAATTTACATCTTTCAGTACTCATATCATCTTTTAGTTTTAACACCTCTTTGTTAAGTCTTTAAGTATTTAACCTACAACCTTTTCTACAAAAAGCATCATCATATACCTCATTATCAGATGAAGAGGAGGAGTGTGCCATGAGAGCATATTCAACATGCTCTTCTTCTTCAATATCAGCAACCAAAGCTTTATCCTCTTCAACATTCTTAGCCAGATAGCTCCAATCCCATCCTGTACCATCAATTCCTTGAACTGCAACCATAGCTTTGGAATCCTGAGCTTTAACAACCTGACTTGAGGGTTTACCATCATCAGATCTTCTAGGAGATCTGCATTCCCTCATGAAGTGCCCCATACGATGACAGTTGTAGCATTTAACTTTGGATTTATCAAATCCAGCTGTGTCTTTAGCATTGAAGGTCATCTTCTTTTTAAACCTTCTGTTCCACCTATTTGCTCTTATACTAGCAAGAGCCATGTTCCACTTGATGTCCATCTCTTCCAAGTGCTCATCACTTATCTGCTCAAGGTCCTCATATGTAATCATTGAACCATTGGGCAACTAAGCAATGTAAGCACAAACAGTATCCAAATCCAAACCAGCAGGTGTAACTCTTGGGGAGTCATTCTTGAATGTGTCAGCGTCTGAATAGGAGACGTTGACAGGACTTGTTCCAGCGCTGACATATGATGATCCAGTAACTGGATGCATATAAGAGTCCTTCTGATTGAATTGACCTTCACTATGAGAGAAGAAGGCCATGTTGCTGGTGGTAGATTTGCTTCCATGCTCTAAAAGAGTTTCATCTTCCAACAGTCTTAGTTTGTTGTAGATGTCATCAAACGAGGAGCTCTTGTAAGTATTGTTGGCAAGAATAGATCTTGCCTCAATCTTCCATGCCTCACCAAGACTTTTAAGAAAGGTAGCATTGATGTCAACATCACCAACTTGTGTCCCCATGAAGGACAACTTGCTTGTAATGTCAAGCAATCTGCTTCTCACACTACTCAGTTTCTCATTGGGTTGAGCTTTGAAGACAGCATAATCATGCAGAAGTTGCTTTTTCTTTTCCTCCTTAGTGTCTGCATTGCCACCATATGCAACTTCAAGAGCTTCCCAAAGATCCTTAGCAGATTCATAGCCTCTATATTTATGCTGGTTTTCTTGTCCCAAAGAGACTTTCAGAATATTTAGGGCTTTCATGTCAACCCTTTTCTTTGCTATGTCATCAGCAGACACAGCTCTACCATCTCCAGGTTTTTCTTTCTTATCCTCTTCAGAACATCCAGCAACAGCTGATCTTTGAGTAATGGCATCAAGAATCTTTTGAGCCTTATTGAATGTGTTTCCATATTCAATAATCTCCCAGAGTGTGTAGTCATAGATCCCCAGATATTGTTCAAAGTTGAACTTCCATAAGTCAAAGTTAGTTGCATCAAGCATGGGAATCTTGATGTTTGGTAAGGCTGAGGAGGAGGAGGTTATTGCTTCAGACATGATGTTATTAGGGTTTCTGAGAAAATTAGGGTTTTGGTGATTTTAGGGTTCTGGTGTTCTTTAAGATCAAAAGTTCCTCAACAAGCTCTGATACCACTTGTTGATCCCAAACTTAGATCGATTAGCTTTGTGTATACGAGATTAGATCAAGTAATACACGTAGAGAAACCTTTGTATATTCTTTATGAATCTAAGTGTTATGCGGAATTTAACACTTAAACAAGAACACACAATGATATAAACAAACTTTCACTTTGATTATCAATATCAAACTTGCTTACAATGAAAGATGTTTACGAATGAAAACTTATATAAAACTTATATCAAACATTAACCTAAAGGTCTTCTTTTAAAGACATAAGAAGCCTTGTATAATAATCTACGTATCAGCTATTCTAGGTAAAGATAAATATAGAAAATACATTGTCGTTTCTATCCTTACTAGAAGTATTCTAGAATATAATAAACGTGTAGAATATATCTTCCATCAGTGCTTGTCTTCAATGTGTCAACGCTTGACTTGCTTGACTTTAACTTGTCAACGCTTGAGTTGTCAGCGCTTGTTTTGTTCTTGTCAACGCTTGTTTTGTTCTTGTCAGCGCTCAAGTGATCTGGCCTTAATTTATTCCCAACATTTCACTCTAAATTGGTTATAAATCTCAGGTCCAATAATGGCCCAATAGCCATTACAAGTGTAAGTTGGGCTTTTATGGCCCAAGTCCACTTTATATAGTTCTTGGGTTCTAAAACGCATCATAAACACGTACACTTAATATTTTATGTTGGTCGGGTCTCGGGTTCCATATTTATCAGTATATAACTAGGTCTAAGAATACTCGACGAGTGGGTCCTACCACGTCGGTTTATATAAAAATTAGCACGTTTTACGTTAATGAGTTATAATCCGTTTATAATAATTTTCCCGACATGTCCCGCTAATTTGTTCATATCTCTTGAACCGTAAATCATCTAAGTGTGTTCTTTTTAACAAAATTATTATTAACTCATGTACTTTATTGATTATATATCTAATTATCCCCAATTTATACTTTTCATAGCTAATTAACCCATTTTATCACATAGAAGAGTGGGCTGTTTTTGGGCAGCCAAACTCGATTTCACCATTTTGGTCGCCATTTCCAAACCGTAAGGAATTGGTAAATAATCCAATTAATTATAGTTCTTCATGATTTTATCTACAACTTTTACTTTTACATATTAGTAGGTCAGTATACAAATTCTACGAGAAAACAGTCCATCAAAACAGTAAGTTCAGATTTGACTAGTTTTCACCATTTTGGTCATATCTTGCTTTCTATAATTCGTCACGGGACGATCCACCCGGGGAATTAATCACAAAACAATTATCTATCTTAATATATAAGTTTTCGGTATCGCAAACCTACAATATTTCGACATGCAATCTGTTTTTGTTACGGTTCAAAAGTCGTTATAAATCAAATCGTTACTAGAGCTTGTTTACCTTCATTTTAGTGTCAAAAACTCATATACAATGTCCAAATACTCATTAATTAATTTCGTATATATATATATATATATATATATATATATATATATATATATATATATATATATATATATATATATATATATATATATATATATATATATATATATATATATATATATATATATATATATATATATATATATATATATATATATATATATATATATATATATATATATATATATATATATATATATATATATATATATATATATATAAGATCAAGAAAATAAAAGGAATAATAACTAAGAACGAGATGTAGATCTTACAATGCTTATCAAGGTAGTGGTACTAGTGAGTGATGCATGCAAGCAACCATCCAAGATCTTGTCAACACTTGATGTGACCACCATGCATGGATATATCCAGACTAGATCTACAAGTTTTACTTGGTGCATGTATAGATCCGGGCTAGATCTACATGTTTTACTTGATGCATGTATAGATCCGGGCTAGATCTACATGTTTTACTTGATGCATGTATAGATCCGGGCTAGATCTACATGTTTTACTTGGTGCATGTATAGATCTGGGCTAGATCTACATATTTTACTTGGTGCATGTATAGATCCGGGCTAGATCTATATGTTTTACTTGATGCATGTATAGATCCGGGCTAGATCTACATGTTTTTGTGGTTTTTATGGTATACCCACTAGGAAGATGGCAATTTAGACACCCACACACCACCACAAAGTGGCGGCGGCGGCAACCCACCACAACAATGGTGGTTCAAGGTTTTTGGAAGAGAGTGGGTAAGGGGTGGAAGTCATTGATGAAAGCTTGAGAGCTTTTTGTGAGATGTGTGTGTGTTTTGTGTAGTGAGAAATGAAAGAAATAAAGGTGTTTTCCTATTTATACTAAAAAGTATAAAACCAAGGTAGCAAGTGGTTAATAGTTTAGGGTATATTTTGTAAATGTTTTGTTTACTTTTGTATAATAAGCGTTCGAGGCTCGTTTGGACGACTTAACGGACGATTCAAGTCACGAGACTTGCACCATTGTTTTTAAAATCACTTTTCCAATAAAAATAAGTCCTTACTTCGTCGCGTTTCGAAAACATTTGCTATTATTTATTTAAGTGCTCGTTTAATTAATTTAGCTATTTCGGTTAGATTTCACCGTAAAAATAAAGCATAAACTCTAATACTCATGTTATTAACAACGTTTTAGAATATAATGAAAAATAATATTTCTTCATATTTTCAAAGTTTTATTTTTGAAACGTTTCAACTATTATTTTTGTTATTTTTGCTCATTCCGATTCTAAAACGTCGAAAAATACTACAAGTAATTAGATAATAAATTTTTAATTTAATTTAAATTCCTCAGTTCATAAGCTAAAAGAAAATATTCAAAATAAATTTGAATTTAGCTAACACGATCTTCGTTAAATTATCGAAAATAAATAACAAGTTTCATAAATGTTCGAAAAATCTTAATTTAAACGTTGGTCAAAATTTTCGGGTTGTTATATCATCCACTCCTTTAGGAAGCGACGTCCTGGCGCTTAATTCGGATATAACAGTCTTTAGTCTAATAGTGAAGAGTGAAAAATAGACAAGTCATCGTCTAGGTTCCAAAGAAAGTCAAAAGATATAGATGGTACACGTTCTCCATGACCGGACGTCACTGACAATGCCGTCTCAAGTTCTCACAACTTACGATCATTCGACTAGATCAGATGCCACATAAGTATCAAAAAGCAAAAGTCAAACATAAACATCAAATACAGATTTCCGCCGTCGATCATCAAGACACATTAGAAATGGTCCATCAAAACGAATCACAACTCGAGAGAAATACAACGGGTGATTCGTACATAGATTCTAATCGACAATCATCATAATGACGATAGCACTAAACCATTCTTATCAACGAAATAGGGTTCGAAGAAAGATGAACGCATACCAAACACTCACAAATCGAGCCAGACATACTTGGGCCCACTCATTTATAACTCCTTGTCTACATCAAAAGGCGTCCCTTTCCATGTATACAAGAATTTATAAATTTACGGTTTTAGAACTTATAACTTTCTTGTTCAAATGAAAAGGCGTCCCAATCCATTTCAACAAAACGATTATAAGTCATCCTACTCAAGTATCACAACCTCTCAACACGATATCATATCAAAATACCATAGTAAATACAAGGTGTTAATAAACTTATATCATGATTCCCATATTCAAACGTCCCATTCCATTTGAATAAGGAAAACACGACAATCTAAGGTCAAGTGGTTTAAAATTTTCTTATTCAAATGTCCTAATCCATTTAAATAAGACAACCTTAAACAACTCTTAGTTGGACAAGTTAAAATCTATATATCTAAATGTCCCATTCCATTTAGATACACAGTATTAAGTCACTCAACCGAATGACTACTATGAGCATATCATTGTTGTACCTAAACTATATATATTTGATTAGGATATATATATCTTAAATCCAACATTGGCATCCTCCTTTTCGCCAATAAAACGTGGTCATATAAAATTAAATCACACGTCGCATTACGTAGGAGATATCGCCTTGGATAAATGATTCTTCAAAATCATATGTAGTAACAAAAATACGAACATCGCATTTATCAATTTCGTTTCGAAAGGAGATGTCCAAAAATGGCACATCACGATACGATGATAACAATCGAACTTAAACAAGTCGATATGCGATAGGTTACGAAACCATATTTACATATGCAAATATCAAACAGGTTTCACACTCGTATTCAGATAATACATAATCACCAAGATTGATGATTGGCAGTGAAACCAAATCCGATATAAATCGTATTATAAATGTACGACAATCGTTCAAGGAACATTGCTTCGCGTGCAATGCCTTTAAATATCATAGTATATTCATATATATACATACTACTATTCTTACATACACATAGGTTCACATAATCACAATCAATCATAAGTAATTCAAGAATAGCCTTACCGGAGCCATGCGGAGTAGTTGCGTGCTTAAAACCTTTTAAAACATACCAAAAGTTATAGATTAGGTTTTTAAAAATCGACCTAGTTCTCTATAACTTGTGGCTCTAATACCAATCTGTAACACCCCCAAATTACCATGCAGCGGAATACCACTTTGGGACGCTACTCATAGCACATCACACACAATCATAGAAAACGACCTCAAATGAGACGTTAAAATATTATACAATTTTGTCTAAAAAGTTTCCCATCCCAATATATAAATCAGAGTAGCGTTTAGTCCCAAAAATCGTTACCAACAAATTACATTCATTAAAGACTTTTAAAAGTCATTTATTCAATTTAAAGGATGGAAACCAATTATAAAGTTTAGACAAGTAAGCACCAACTTCCTCCTCATATGCTCCGCTGCTATCCATCTTGATTACCTGAAATACATGTGTAAAATCATCAACACAAAGGTTGAGCAAGTTTATAGGTTTTACAAATCATTTTGAACACAAGAAAAGATTATAAGTTTGTTGCATACTTGAAGGCAACAAGCATCTAATAATTTGCATCAACAATAATAATTGTATATAGCATAAATTGCAATAAGCTCATGGAATCGAGCCCTTAGACACTCCTTTTAGAGGTCTGATAAGACAGGAGATTTATTAATTGTCAATTACCTCCAGATTATTGGTACATTGCCGTATACCTGGCTTCTCAATACAATATGTTCAAACAGTGTGGAGGTCGGGCCTAAGCTTCTGTGACAAGTCCACACAAACTGAACCGGGGCGACTACCCCCATAGATCTATTAATTGTACTAGCGGTTAACCCATCATAGGTTAATTAACGGTCCACAATTGAGGTTTTAATAATGGCAATCAATTAATGCAATTTAAAGGCAACCACGGGTCCATTCATAGAGGGACAAGCACACCATAAAAGACTAGTGTTCTAACTTTATAAAAACATGTATTCCCCCTCGAGGGTTTAAAAACCATTTATAAGATAGTATAAATCGAGGCTATAGACTTACCTTATACAATCGTCACAATAGATAATAGAGAACGAACGTCAATCAAGAATAAATGTCAATGGTTGATACATGATCACACGAGACCTAAAGATAACGAGGCACGTCTTAGACTCGAGACGATAAATAAATCGTACATATACGTAATAAGTATATTTTAATAAGTTCTTGGACATTGCATAAGTTTTATGATTCTTTATAAAACTTTTAGATGAAAACTTGATCATTTTAGTGTAATATCCAATTTGACATTTTTAGCCCATCTTAAGCCCAATAGTGGTCCATTACATGATTATATAACTTAGGTCCATTTTAAATTTAGTATTTCACTCTAAATTGGTTATAAATCTCAGGTCCAATAATGGCCCAATAGCCATTACAAGTGTAAGTTAGGCTTTTATGGCCCAAGTCCACTTTATATAGTTCTTGGGTTCTAAAACGCATCATAAACACGTACACTTAATATTTTATGTTGGTCGGGTCTCGGGTTCCATATTTATCAATATATAACTAAGTCTAAAATCCTCGACAAGTGGGTCCTACCACGTCGGTTTATATAAAAATTAGCACGTTTTACGTTAATGAGTTATAATCCGTTTATTAAAATTTTCCCGACATGTCCCGTTAATTTGTTCATATCTCTTGAACCGTAAATCATCTAAGTGTGTTCTTTTTACCAAAATTATTATTAGCTCATGTAATTTACTGATTATATGTCTAATTATCCCCAATTTATACTTTTCATAACTAATTAACCAATTTTATCACATAGACGAGTGGGCTGTTTTTGGGCAGCCAAACTCGATTTCACCATTTTGGTCGCCATTTCCAAACCGTAAGGAATTGGTAAATCATCCAATTAATTCTAGTTCTTCATGATTTTATCTACAACTTTTAGTTTTACATATTCGTAGGTCAGTATACAAATTTTACGAGAAAACAGTCCATCAAAACAGTAAGTTCAGATTTGACTAGTTTTCACCATTTTGGTCATATCTTGCTTTCTATAATTCGTCACGGGACGAGCCACCCGGGGAACTAATCACAAAACAATTATATATCTTAATATATAAGTTTTCAGTATCCCAAACCTACAGATTCGACATGCAATCTGTTTTTGTTTCAGTTCAAAAGTCGTTATAAATCAAATCAATTCTTACTAGAGCTTGTTTAGCTTCATTTTAGTGTCAAAAACTCATATACAATGTCTAAATACTCATTAATTAATTTCGTATATATATATATATATATATATATATATATATATATATATATATATATATATATATATATATATATAAGATCATGAAAATAAAAGGAATAATAATTAAGAACGAGATGTAGATCTTACAATGCTTATCAAAGTAGTGGTACTAGTGAGTGAGCATGCAAGCAACCATCCAAGATCTTGTCAACACTTGATGTGACCATCATGCATGGATAGATCCGGACTAGATCTACTAGTTTTACTTGGTGCATGAATAGATCCGGGCTAGATCTACATGTTTTACTTGATGCATGTATAGATCCGGGCTAGATCTACATGTTTTTGGGGTTTTTATGGTATACCCACTAGGAAGATGGCAATTTCGTCACCCACACACCACCACAAAGTGGCGGCGGCGGCAACCCACCACAACAATGGTGGTTCGAGGTTTTTGGAAGAGAGTGGGTAAGGGGTGGAAGCCATTGATGAAAGCTTGAGAGCTTTTTGTGAGATGTGTGTGTGTTTTGTGTAGTGAGAATTGAAAGAAATGAGGGTGTTTTCCTATTTATACTAAAAAGTATAAAACCGAGGTAGCAAGTGGTTAATAGTTTAGGGTATATTTTGTAAATGTTTTGTTTACTTTTGTATACTAAGCGTTCGAGGCTCGTTTGGACGACTTAACGGACGATTCAAGTCACGAGACTTGCGCCATCGGTTTTAAAATTGTTTTCCAATAAAAATAAGTCCTTACTTCGTCGCGTTTCGAAAACATTTGCTATTATTTATTTAAATGCTCGTTTAATTAATTTAGCTATTTTGGTTAGATTTCACCGTAAAAATAAAGCATAAACTCTAATACTCATGTTAGTAACAACGTTTTAGAATATAATGAAAAATACTATTTCTTCATATTTTCAAAGTTTTATTTTTGAAACGTTTCAACTATTATTTTTGTAATTTTTGCTCATTCCGACTCTAAAACGTCGAAAAATACTACAAGTAATTAGATAATAAAATTTTAATTTAATTTAAATTCCTCAGTTCATAAACTAAAAGAAAATATTCAAAATAAATTTGAATTTAGCTAACACGATCTTCCTTAAATTATCGAAAATAAATAACAAGTTTCATAAATGTTCGGAAAATCTTAATTTAAATGTTGGTCAAAATTTTCGGGTTGTTATAACTGTTCATGGTAAAAGTATGCGGGTTTTACAACATCAATATACTTTTTGAATCTTCTAAGTATGACCTTGTAATGCTCCAATCTTCCCTTTTCAGACTTCAGATATTTTTCCTTTTGAAGCTGCATTACTCTCTTCTCCAAGTAGTCCTTTCGAAAATTAAAGATTAAGAGTGTCAATTCATACCTTTCCTCCAAAGGAGCATTTACCAGTTCTTTCTCCCATTGCCCCAAGAATTCTGTAACATTTGATACCCTTTCATCCAACTCCTTATGCATGATTTCAATCTGTTCGAGCTTCTCTCTTGGCTGCATAAGTACCTTCTCCTGTTTTGAGAGATCCAATTTACAGACATCTAGATGTGCCTCTTGCTTCCTCTTCTTTATTCTCTCCTGTTCCATCTGTAGCTCTTCTTCCCATATTCTGTTAGCTACCATCTCATCATATTCGGTGAGAGCCCTCCACTGTTCTGGTGTTAGATGCTTATATTTCTTCTTGGGATGCTCAACCAGTTTCCCCTTCCCTTTGTCTTTTGGATCAACTGCTGGTGATGCTTTGGCTGCAGTTTTTCCAATTTGTATCCCTTTCTGTGCTGGGTGCCTCTTCCTTCTAGCAAACTTTTGAGAGATGGTTGTTCTTGTAGGTGTAATAGTAGTAGCAGGGGAAAATACAATAGCAATGGGAATACTTACAACAGTGGGATTAATGTAAGCATGAGAAACCTATTGTAATGCTTTTACCATGAACAACACACTTAATAAACGTACGTACATGTTAAAACTTTCCTTTTATAACATGAACACGTGTCACGAGTATTAATTACATAAATTACGTACGTGTTATTACATGATAAGTATTAAATACGTGATAGTACACGATAATTATCAACAATAATAATTATAGTCACGAACATAAAATCATGAACATAAAATCACGAACATGTAATTATGTACTTACGAGTTATAATACGATAAGCATCGTTAGGTACAAGTATTTAACTATAACACGAATAATTAATATTAAAATAATACGTAAACACGAACATACAAACACGTATAATATTTGACACGGGAAAAACTCCGGGTTTCCCTTTGTGGGCCCCATATGCCGTGGACACCAAGAGACAAAAAGGGCCAAGCCCATGTTAATTTTACTAAACAAACAAAAGAGGAACACATTTTTCATTCACAGAGTTTTATAAAAGTTTAAAAAACCCTAGCTCTTGTTTCTCCTTTGGCCGCCGGCAAGAACACCACCACAATGGGTGTTTGATTGAGTTTTGGTTAATTAAATTCAAGCATCGTGTTCGTGTTATTGTTCTCCAATCGTTACACGCATTCGATAATCCGTAAAACCTTTTCTTTTTATTCTTTTTATTTAATTATGAACATATAATCATGGGTTTATAAAAACAAGAATTAAAAACATGTTAAACAAATCATTGGGGTAAATTAAAAGGTATTTGTGGGTTGGTTTAGTTCGGACGACACCCAACCGAGAGACCCATGGCTCTCGACTTGCTTTGGTTCGCACCACCAACCGAGAATTCGAGTCTCGGTGTGGTTGGTCTCGGTCGGTAGCAGGGAACAAGGGACCCCAACTTGAGTCGTGGTACCGTTTGGTTTGTTTGGGGGTCTCGACAGCAACAAGAAACACCACCGGCTCAAGCCGGTGGTTGTTTTGGTCAAGCAGGGGGAACCGCAGGCGCATCAGGGGGAACCGCAGGCGCATCAGGGGGAACCACCGGCACATAGCCGGTGGGAACTCGCTGTGGTCAGCGGCTAGCGGAGAGGGAACCACCGGCTTAAACCGGTGACAGTTTTACAAAAACAGTGGCAACCGGCCGAGCCAGTTAGCCACTGTTAAGGGTGTGTTTGGTTGGTCCGATTCACGGGTTTTTAGTCCGGTTCACAATATGTCTAAATTAAATTCACGGGTCCGGTTCATGACTAGTTTTCACAAGCTTAATTATATTTTACAAGTTATTATTATTTTTTACAAGTATATTACTTTACAAGAAATTAAATAAATTAAAACATGACTTATAATTAATTTAATTAACCATGGAATTAGGCTATTTATTACTTATGAAATAATGCATGTTTTAGCCTAAGTATTTTATTTATTTAATTTAGACTATAGTATTAATTAATTATTTAAACATGGACTATAATTAATTAATAATCATGACTTAGGTTATAATTAATATAAGTATTAATACATGCTTAACCTAAGTATTTTATACACCTTAATTTAATTAAATCATGCTTATATTTAATTAAATCGTATAACCTATAGTTTATTTAATTAACATGCATTATTAATAAACTGTACTAATAATTACATGGCTTATGATATTTAACCAGTAAAACTTAAGCTTATACTATTAGCTTATAATCCAACTTATTTCTAAATATGGAAACTTTCTATTTCATGAAACTTACTATTTTTAGAAACTTTCTATTCTTAGAAACTGATCTATTTTTAGAAGTTAATCTATTTTTAGGAACTTTCTATTTTTTGAAACTTTCTATTTTTGTAAACTTTCTATTTTAGGAAACCTGCTATTTTTAGAAAGTTACTTATTATTATACAACAAGTATAATAATACATGAATACAAGTTAATACTTAATCAGAATACGTATAATACATGATAAATTTAGTATAACATTAAATCAGTAAAACAAGACTAAAACATATAAAACAAGCTAAGACATACTATAATTAGTTACGTACTCAGTAAACGGAATACTTATACATGTCCCCTATTTATGTAGCATTAGTAAGATCGTAGTAGGCTTTCGTGATGCTCTTCTTTTCCGTTCAATGGACAAAAGGTACGGATTCTCCGTCCTTTAGTATGGACAGTCTTTCGTTATTAGCATTCCTCGTATGCAGCCAAATATTTTCCCAATTATATATTTTATATGTTTTGATTTTCTTATGTTTATTTTTAAATGCATAATCCATATACATGCATGACCAGTTCCACCTAGTTATGGAGGTACCATAACCATAACACAAGAGGCACCAGTGTTATGACTTCACCACGGCGGAGTGATAGCTCGTGGCGTCCCTTTCAGCTTTTGGCCATATTATTATTATTATCATGTGGGGCGTATGGGTGCATCCTAGGTTACATGTTTTAGCTGTATTATCAGGTAAATGCGGTGTGTGCCTTGCATCCTTCACAAGGAGTTGATCCCTTCTACCCATACTTAATTAATTAGAGGCAAACCCTCTAATTGCATGATGAGGTCACCCCTCTAAGTATTCATGCACGTTGATACTTCATGACCTATATGGGCTTTTGGTTAACATGTAATACAGTTTTTCATAAGATAAACATAAGGCTTTTCAAACTATAAAACCAGTTTTACTAAGTTATACCAGGTTTTCCAGGACTTATTCATTTCTGCTGTTGTATGTCTTATATGCTTATATTTTTCATTCTATGCTTGTATATCCATTTACTGAGCGTTATGCACAGCCATTTTCCTTTCATGTTCCCAAACGGCAGGTAATCAGGGACGCTCATATACTTTGAGGGTACGTGCATATAGATGGAAGCTATCCGACCTTCATTAATTTATGCATTTTCATACTTTATATTCAGTACTTTGTTTCATTTATTTGGACATTGTTTAGTCCTTTTCCATTTAAGTACTATTATTCATGTATGATGAGCTTATACTTAGACTGCCGATGTTTGATTCCGGCATTTGTCTTTATGGTCAATAAATGTTTTTAAGACATTTACCTTGCATGCTTTGATGACACGCCATAATTACGCGTGACCTGTAATTTACCAAAAATGGGGTGTTAAAATTATGGTATCAGAGCAAGGCTTTGACCGGTAGGCTCTAAAAACATGACCTATGATTAGTGGGTAATCACCATGGTCTTCCTAGAACAGACAGTTTGTTTCATGTATTCATTCATTTATATCACATGTCACCTGTTACAGGAATTTTGACTAAGTAATGGTTGGTACAAGATTGGCCGTATTTAGTCGCATGTGCTTTTATTGAAACTTTTAACTTTGGGATCGACCTATAGGCGTCCCCTCGCCATGTCTTTTGTTTTGGGTGAACTGACCATAGGCGTTTAACCTCGCACATATAAAAGTTTTATAAACTGCATCATGCATTCATGCATAGTTTTCACGCATAAATTTGTTTGCATGATTATTGCATAAATTTTTTTTCATGATTATATATATTATGTTCTAACAATAGTTAATCATCGCATTTGTTTTATACTGTCAGATGGTGAACACACGGAATGCTCGAGTGATGGTTGCAGCTGCCAATGCAGCTTTGCAAGCCATCCCTCCCCAAAACAACAACCATCTTCCTCCACCACAGTTCTTCCCTAAGGCCGAGCAGGATAGGCTGACGAGGGACTACTACGCGATTAGGCAGAGAGTAGAGGAGAACAACAACGAATTTATGCAGCACTTTCGTTGTCTGGCTTTTCATCTTGGCACAGCAGCCGGTACTGCTGAAGAGCAAGCATACCATTTTCGTTGGGCTCTTCGTACATCGATCACCAATAACTCGATGTGTGCTACCTGCAACACGGTAACACAAGTAGCAAATGCAGCACACAAGTTGGAGATGATGCAAGAGAGGCAGAGAGACCCGACAAGAGGTATATCTCGTCATTTAGAGGTGATCATTTCAATTCATTCTATTTTATCTAAATGTTTATCTCTCTATATACAATTTCATCTTTCAGGTAGAAGACTGGGGACCGGTCCCAACTGGCCACTCAGCCACAACAGAGTCAGCAAAAGGGTAACGGTCAGAACTATGACCATTCTGCTTCGGATAAGGGTACCGGTAACGACAATTACCGTAGCAATGCCAACAACCCCAACAACAGCAGGTCCCTAAACTTACTCACTTCTTAGGTTATATGTTCATTTACCATAACTCTGACACTTCAGCATCTTCTACCAGGAATCATGGCAACGGGAGGGAGCAGGACCGTAGAGGGTCCCAGCCTCACTGTACAGCTATTACTGGTATTATGTCTTACAATTTTCCGCACTGTCCTGATTGTATCCATAAACCATGTCTCATGTATACTTTTCTTAACAGGCTCCCAGCCAGCAAGGGCACCTGTTGGAGGGTATACTCACCCTCTCTGCACCACGTACAACCGTAGGAACCCATGGCCATGTCACCGCGACAGCGATGCTTGCTTCAAGTGTGGTCAGTCAGGCCATCGCATGAAGGACCGCCGCAAGGTTGATATAGAGGTCACATCTGGACATGCCGACTCCAAGCCACCTCCTACTACTAGGCGGGTGTACACGAACTTGCATGATCAGGCTGCTAAGTCTACAGGTACCATCACTGGGATCTATATATGTATGGTCGAGCTGCATATGTTTTATTTGACACAAGTGCTACTCATTCGGTCATTTCTACAGCTTTTGCCAAGAATGTTAGGATATCCCTGATGACATTAGGAAATGTCCTAAAAATTTCCACGCCCTTACGAGACTCTGTACGCATCACACATGGGTACAAGAGTCTTCCCCTAGAGTTTTACGACAAGATTCGTCCAGTTGACGCACTTCCTTTGGACATGTGCGATTTTGACATGATATTGGGCATGGACTGGCTATCCGAACATCATGCCACCATCGAATGCCATTCATATCGGGTCATCTTCGGTGATGTAAATGCACCAGCGTAAATTCACAACGGGTTCATACCCGGAAGGTCTGTACAAATAATTTCGACCTTGCAAGCACGTGCATTACTTTCACATGGTTGCGAGGGATATCTTGCTACTGTTCATGACATGGATGCTGAATCTACATCAATCCAGAATAAGCTGATTGTGTCAGAATTTACAGACGTGTTTCTAGAAGAACTTTCGGGCATACCACCTATTCGTGAAGTATAGTTTAATATCGAGCTCATCCCAGGAGCTGAGCCGATTTCAAAGGCTCCTTATCACATGGCTCCCAGCGAGCTGAAGGAGTTGAAGGACCAATTACAGGAACTTCTGGAACGTGGTTTCATTCGACCTAGTGCATCTCTATGGGTTGCACCGGTCTTATTCGCAAAGAAGAAGGACGACAGTATGCGTCTTTGCATGGATTATCACGAGCTCAACAAGATCACCATCAGGAATCGATATCCTTTACCACGCATTGACGATCTATTTGACCAACTCCAGGGGCTAAACATTTCTCCAAGATTGATCTGAGGTCGGGCTATCATCATTTACGGGTTAAAGAGCAGAACATCGCCAAGACTGCTTTCCGTACACGTTATGAAGACTACGAATTTGTAGTCTGTCATTTGGCCTTACCAATGCTCCAGCTGTTTTCATGGATTTGATGAACCGTATCTTCCATGAATTCCTGGACAAGTTCGTCATCGTATTCATTGACGACATTCTTATTTTCTCCAAGTTAAAAGAAGAGCACGAAGACCATCTCCGTACAGTATTACAGATACTTCGTCAGAAGCAGCTGTATGCTAAATTCTCCAAATGTGAATTCTGGCTGAGTAGTGTGGCCTTTCTGGGTCACATTGTATCTGAAGAAGGAATAACCATGGATCCAGCGAAGGTTGAGGCTATTACCAAGTGGGCAAGACTGACATCCGTGACTGAAGTTCGCAGCTTTCTAGGCTTAGCTGGTTACTACCATAGGTTCGTAGAGAACTTTTCCCGTTTAGCACTACCATTGACCAAACTGATGCGGAAAGGGGAGAAATTCGTCTGGACTAAAGAAAGAGAGAATAGCTTTGAAGACCTGAAGCAGAAACTAGTATCTGCACCTATTCTTACTCTCCCATCTAGTACGGGTGGATTTCAAATCTACTGTGACGCTTCAGGGAAGGGAATTGGTTGTGTTCTCATGCAACATGGGAAAGTGAGTGCTTACGCATCACGGCAGCTCAAGCCTTATGAGGCGAACTACCCTACACATAACTTGGAACTTGCAGTAGTCGTGTTTGCACTGAAGATATGAAGGCATTACTTGTATGGCAAATCATGTGATATCTTCACAGATCACAAGAGCCTCAAATGCATCTTCACTTAGCGTGAGCTGAATATGAGATAGAGGAGATGGTTAGAGCTGTTGAAGGATTATGACATTAGTCTGCAGTATCATCCCGACAAGGCGAATGTAGTGGCAGATGCTCTTAGTAGAAAGTCGGGTACGATCAATGGCATTAAGTTAAAGGAAGAAGTGATACGAGACTTGGAACGACTAGATATTGAGATCATGGTATGTGGACATCACGGGTACTGGGCTAATCTTAGAGTGGAACCTGACTTACTCTCTAGGATTAAAGAAGCTCAGAAGGATGATGGTGAAATCTGGGCGATAATTCATAACTAGGAGAAGCAGACAGAGTTTCGATTAGACGAAGACGGTATCTTATGGCAGGGCACGAGACTTTGTGTTCCTGATGATCTCGCACTCAGGGAAGCGTTGTTAGCTGAAGCTCATAGCTCCCCATTCTCCATTCATCATGGTTCAACCAAGATGTACCACGACATCAAGCAGTACTTCTGGTGGAGTGGTATGAAACAGGATGTTGCCACTTACGTTTCCAAATGTCTTACCTGCCAGCAGGTTAAGATCGAGCATCAGCGATCTAGCGGTCTACTACAACCGTTAGACATTCTAGAGTGGAAGTGGGACAAGATCACTATGGATTTTATTACCAGTCTTCCGCAGACCAAGAGGAAACATGATGCAATTTGGGTCATCGTTGATCGAGTTACCAATTTAGCACACTTCTTACCGATACACAAGGATGATCCAGTTAGAAAATTGGCTGACACCTATAGGAGGGAGATCATGAGACTTCATGGTGCTCCATCCAGCATCGTCTCAGATAGAGATCCTCAACTTACTTCGTGATTTTGGAAGAGTCTGCAGAAAGCTTGGGGTACAAAACTTAAGCTTAGCACGGATTTTCATCCACAAATAGACGGGCAGTCGGAGCGAACCATTCAGACATTGAAAGACATGATCCGTGCATGTGCACTAGAATGGACGAGATATTGGGATGATTATATATCTGTCTGGTACAGTTTTCATACAACAACAGTTGGCATGCTAGTATCAAGTGTGCAATGTTTGAGATGTTGTATGGCAGGAAGTGTCGCACCCTAATCTGATGTGATCAGGTTGGCGAGCGAACACTTGAGGGTCTGGAGATGATCGAGTTGACTAACGAGAAGGTCGCTGTAGCTAAAGCAAAATTGCAAGAAGCTCGTGCACGACAGAAGTGTTATGCCGATAAGCATCATAGGGATTTACATTTCAAGGTTGGAGATCATGTATTTCTTAAGGTGTCACCGGCGCATGGTGTTAGACGTTTTGGAATCAAGGGAAAGCTCAGTCCTTGATTCATTGGACCGTTTGACATCATCGAGCGAATTGGTGAAGTATCATATCGTTTAGCATTACCTCCGCAGGTTTCTCACGTTCATGACGTTTTCCATGTATCCCCACTCAGGGGATACAATTATCATCCACTTCACATGGTTCAATATCCACTAGATCAAATTCGTGAAGATCTTACCTTCATAGAGGAACCCGAGCGAGTTCTTGACAGACAAGAACGAATCATGAGGAAGAAGACGATTCCATTCGTCAAAATGCTTTGGAGGGATCACACCGAGCGGGAAGCCACTTGGGATACGGAGGAGTCTATCCGGACTTCTTACCCTCATTTCAAGTTTTGAATTCGGGTATGTTCCTCTTTCAGTTTACTTTATCTATAATTCGGGGACTAATTATTCTTTTTAGGGGGGAAGAGTTGTAAAACCCGCATGCTTTTACCATGAACAATAAACTTAATAAACATACGTACATGTTAAAACTGTCCTTTTATAGCATGAACACGTGTCACGAATATTAATTACAGAAATTACGTACGTGTTATTACACGATAAGTATTAAACACGTGATAGTACACGATAATTATCAACAATAATAATTATAGTCACGAACATAAAATCATGAACATAAAATCACGAACATGTAATTATGTACTTACGAGTTATAATACGATAAGCATCGTTGCGTACCAGTATTTAACTATAAAACGAATAATTAATATTAACATAACACGTAAACACGAACATACGAACACGTATAATATTTGACACGAGAAAAACTCCGGGTTTACCTTTGTGGGACCCATATGTCGCGGACACCAAGAGACAAAAAGGGCCAAGACCATGTTAATTTTACTAAACAAACGAAAGAGGAAAAACATTTTTCATTCATAGAGTTTTATAAAATTTTACAAAACCCTAGCTTTTGTTTCTCCTTTGGACGCCGACAAGAACACCACCACAAGGGGTGTTTGATTGAGTTTTGGTTAATTAAATTCAAGCATCGTGTTCATGTTATTTGTAGAAACTAGAAGGAGGGGGGGGGGGGGGGGGGTTGAATAGTTTCTAGTCGGTTTATCTTCTAATTAAAATTCCTTTCAATTAGGTGAGTGCTAAAACTATCTTTTCTTTAAAACCTAGTTGCATAATGATTAGGTCCAATTCTAATGCATTAACAATGTGTAATAAGTATAATGGAAATGAATGAAAGTAATGAGTAAGGAAAGAAACAACCTAGTAGTAAGACACCAAGATTTATAGTGGTTCGGCAACGAAGCACATCCTCGTGCCTACTCCACTCCTCGAGTACACCTTACTCGAGATTTCCACTATATCCACAAGCTCCCTTCTTGGCGGAGAAAACCTTACAACGTCGCTTACATTATTTTCCGACACTTAAATGCCGAGACCTAATCATAGCTAGGACCAATCTACACAACGTCGCCCACTTCACCATTTTACGACACAAGGCTAGATGTCGAGTTCTAATCGAAAGCTAGAACCAATCTTCACAACGTTTCCTACTTCACCATTTTACGACACAAGGCTAGATGTCGAGTTCTAATCGAAAGCTAGAACCAATCTTCACGACTCTTCACTTTGAAGCTAAGTGAGAACTTCACACAACACAAATACTAATCACTTTAAAGTTTAGTGTGAACTCACAAGACACACCACATCACTTTAGAGTTTTGTGAGAACTCACAAGACACAACCACATCACTTTAGAGTTTAGTGAGAACTACCTAGACACAACCACATCACTTTAGAGTTTAGTGAGAACTCACAAGACACAACCACATCACTTTAGAGTTTAGTGATAACTACCAAGACACAATCAATTACAACTCAACTAAACATATCCAAGTACACACATGTAACTTGGATCTACACATTAAATCCAAGCACATACATGTGCAAAGGATTTACACAGCTCTAATCCAAGTATTCATACACCTAGATTGGATGAACACAACTAGTCCAAGTATTCACAAATTCATTGGATCTACACAAGACACATATAAATAAATGATGAACATGATAAGATCTTTAGGAGAAAATGATCTTCATCAAGGCTTCATCTTTCATCACAAAACAAGTGTGTGAGTGATCTTCTCTTTGGACAAGGTAAAGAAAGGAGATCAAAAGGATAATCATAAGTAAACATACTTAACATATTAAGTGATCATTTGCAAAATGATTAGGATTAGAAACAAGAAAGACGACTGAAAAGATGTCCAAAAGGGTTGATGAAAGTGCAGATTTAATTCACTATTTATAGGAGATAAGTTCCCAACGGCTACCTGGGCGCGGTTCCTTATCTGCCCAGGCAGTTCCTTATCGCTATGGAACCGCATAGGCACTTAAGGAACCGCGTAGTGTTGACTCCGCTCCTTTTTGTCTTTTAGTGAATTTGAAATATCTAAGGCTATTTAAACCTTCAAAGGATACTCTTATGGCATTTGGAATATGACATATTCAAGTTTATATTTTCATTTTAATAAAACATTTTCTAAAAAATAAAGTTTATTAAAAATCTTTTGTCACATTAGACAAAAGTGACTTTTAAGGCTAATCACTTTTATGATCACTAAGCATGATTAAGATATGTTAGTGTAATGATTATTACCTTGATAATAATATTTGTTAGATAATTCATTTTGTGATTATATTTGACAACAAATGTCTTTGTAATTTGTCGTGATGAAAACTAAGAAAGATTAATTAGTGCTAACAATGTTTTTAGGCAATTGCTTTGCATTAACAATCTCCCCCTTTTTGATTACGGCAAACTATAAAATCATTTACGTAGTTTATCACTATTATTTCTACCCCTTTGAGCAAAAAGGGTAGCACAAGTCTTTGAAGGAGAAAAGAACCGGACTTTGCTAGTAGCTCCCCCTTGGTGCTTACTCCCCCTTGCTTGGGGCACCAAAAGAGTGAGCTAAAGTGACATGATACAAAAAGGTTAAAAGAAAAAGAAGAAACACCAATGTATATATGTGCACTACCTACTAACTAACTTGAGAGGGAGAAGGAAAAGAAATCTCAAATTAGAAACAAGTATTTGCTAAGTGTGTCCAAAGAGTGTGAGTTGACAACATCATAGGTCAATTGGTGGAATAAAAAGAAAAAGAACATCCAAGCCAATAAAAATGATATAAAATGTCAAGGGGTTAAAATTTAGAATTTATGGGATCACCCATAATAAATTGTAATTTTTAACCATGATCAACTTTTAAACAAATGTGTGAGAAAGAACTATTGGGATAGATAACACACATAACATTCACATTACACAAATATGAAATAACACATAAGAAAATATTCATACACACAATATGAATATTTGAAACAATAAAATATGAAAATAAACCACAAAGCATAAGTTACACTAAAAGTGATAATCTTCCAAGATGCTTAAGTTTAATTGACTCAAACGACTAAAGTACAACATGTGCTTTAGTCGGAAAAGAAAGATGACGATGCATCATTCGAAGTTTTGTCCACAGGAACAAAAACATTGAGAGGAGGTCGAGTGAGTAGGAATTCAAGAAAATTTATCTTGTCATAAATATGAGCAAGTTAAATTTGTTGAAAACGACAACAAGCACACGAGGAACCATGATGCAAGACAAAGTCATTAGATGGGGGAGGTCCATCAAAATGAGAGTTTGGAGAAGAAGGGTATGAAATGTTTTCACAATGCCTAGTGAGATTGGGGAAAGAAGATAGGTCATTGAGTTGAGGAGAGTTGAAAGGTTTAGGTGGTGGTGGAAGAATTTCCTTTTCTCTGGTAATTGGATTTATAGAGTAACTCTCATTGCAATATTTAATCGGATAGAAAGAAGAATTCTTGGAAGGTTTTGGAGAGGAGGAATCATGAAGAGACTTGTCCTTCTTGATCTAACTGGGTCGAACCGAGATTTTCGGTTTCTTTGAAAGCTTAGAAGAGGAAGCTTTAGGTTGAGAAGTTTGTGACAAAGATATGTTAAGGTTAGGAATGGAAGAGTTGGGCATTATGAGGGATGAAGAAAAGAACTCCCAAATGAGAAGAACTTAAAGAAAATAGACAAGGCAAAGATTTGAAATGAAACCAAAGGTTTTAGAAAATGTTTAGCCAAATAGGGTAAACAAGGAATCTTAACCAAGACATTTGTCAAAGGAAAAAGACCAAATAGAAGCCATAAACGACTTTCCTGTACGCGGTTCCCTAAAGGAGCCCGCGGTTCCATATCAATATGGAACCGCCTGGGGGATAAGGAGCCGCGTCCAGGGGACATGAAAACTTGATTTTCAAAAGTTTTGGAGAAAGATAAGACTTTTTCAAAATTTTGCAAATCTTGCATTTTTACCTCTTTTAGCATTAGATAATGCTAGGGTTGCGCAAAAGCAACACATTCACAAAGAATTTCTTGATAAAGGGTGACAAAATATTTAGATAACATTTTGATCCAATTTTAAGTCAAGTTTTTAGAGGTTGTGATAGATTTAGGTTCAATTTTAAACAAACTAAAGTTGATTAATGTGACCACTTAGGTTGAAACACATACCCCATTCATCAAATTCAAACAAAGCACACAAGGAAATGAAAATACAAGAAATGAAAAGATAATAAACTAAAACATAGATAGGTTAATATAGATCTTGAATGCATAGTCTTCTTTGGCTTGACTTTCCTTTAAAAACATTAGATTTTTAAAGCCATCATTCATCTCCTAAGGGGAGGAGGCATGGAGAACAAGGTAACCACGAAATCATGCAACCTTCTATGAAGACCAATCATCTCCAATCTTAGGTTTTGAATGATGTACTTGTTATAAAGACAACATGGGCAATTTGCACCATGGGCTTCTAGAAAACTAAAAAAGTAAGGATCACCCATGAAATGTGGAATAGGGATTCCCAAAATGGGAGCATTTATGTTTGAGTGAGGAAGAGGTGGTGGAGGCATAGGTCCTAAAGGTGATATGGGAGAATTTGGTGGAGTAAAGGAAGAGGTCACCAAAGGCTCAAGGACAAAGGAATGATTTGTATTGGTTGAGGTTGATGTTAATGCAATAATGACTAAAAACGTTACTTGCATTTTTCGGTCTCGCTTAGTTTTGATTACGACAATATGTAAAAACAAGCATTTACGAAAACAACGAAAAACGAATTCTTGAGTTCAAGTATTTTTCATTTTACCCATTTTCACTTAAGGTATGGATAGCCAAGTACTAACCTTAATCAAGTGATCAAGTGATTTAATCTTTTCTTAAAACTCACTTTTTATTAAATGTGACAAGTTTTTATTAAACTTTATTTTTAAGAAAATGTTTTATTAAAATAATTATTTGAAATTTGAAAATGGCATATTCTTATTCTGTTAAGAATATCCTTTCAGGATATTTTTATACCCAGATAAGACCTCCACCACTAAAGGACAAAAAGGAGCTGAGTCTAGTCCGGCGGTACCTTAGCGTCTAGGCGGTACCTTATCGATAAGGTACCGCGGGCTGTGATAAGGTACCGCGGGCTGAACTAGCCGTTGGCTCCTTTGTCCTTTAAATAGTTGGGCATTCTCAGCTTTTCACCTCACCTCTTTTGCACATTCATTTTCCAGATTCAAACCCCTTCTTTAATCACTCAAATCTTTGATCATTTGTTTGATTATTACTTGTTTAAGAAGTGAATCTTGTTCTTCCATCTCTTCCTCTCCAAGTGCAAAGAGAAGAACACTATCCTAGTGAAGTGTTGAGTCCACCACCAAAGATCCATTGAAGATCAATTTTTATATACTTGTAGTTGTGTCATAGTTGTGAAGATCCAAGTAGTTGTGTCTATTTGGAAGTTGTGTATGTACTAAGTATAGTTGTGTAGATTGGTCCTAGCTACGATTAGGGCTCGACTTTTAGCTTAGAGTCGGAAATTGGTTAAGCGACGTGTACGGTTTTCTCCACCATAAGGAGCTTGTTGTGTAGTGAACTCTCGAGTAAGGAGTACTGGAGGAGTGGAGTAGGAACGAGGAGTGAGCTTCGTTGCCGAACCACTATAAATCCTCGGTGTTCGGTTTGATCTTTCTTTACCCTTAACTCCTTACATTCCTTATTACTTTTTGCATATACATGTGTTAATATTAGATTAGCTACATTATTATTCTTTATTCTTTGTGGATATATTTTTGTTAGTATTATTTTAGCTACACTATCATTGTTCATATTTGTGCATAAGAAGATTTCACATATTTCCTCAAGCCAAAGTTTTTTGAAAAAGGATTTTTGGAAACAATATTTTAACAAGTAAATTTTAAGAAACTATTCAACCCCCCCTTCTAGTTTCTACAATTGGTATCAGAGCGGGTTGCTCAAGAATTTTTAAAGTATATTGTATTTTAAAACTTGAATCGATCTATGGATTCCAACAAGTACCTAGAAGGGCAATCTATGCAAAGACCACCACTTTTTGAAACCGATAGTTTTATTTATTGGAAAAATAGATTTGAAACTTATGTGAAATCAAAAGATTTAGATCTTTAGTATGTTATTACCAATGGTGATTTTTTACCCTTTCAATTTAATGAAGTTTCTAAAACAAAATAATTAGTCACTTTTGACAAAGCTAATGATGATACTAAAAAGAAACTTTCAAAAAATAATGAGGCTAAAATGGTGATTTATAATGCTTTGCCTAAGAAAGAGTATGAAAGAATTTTTATGTGTGAAACCGCTAAAGATATTTGGAACACTCTTTTAGTAACCCACCAAGGTAATAGCCAAGTCAAAGAAAGTAAAATCGATCTTCTTGTCCAACAATATGAACAATTTGTCATCTTAGAAGATGAAACTATTGATAGTGCATTTGCTAGGTTTAACACCATTATTACTAGTCTAAAAGCACTTGATGAAGGTTTTTCTAGCAAGAACAATGTTAGGAAGTTTCTAAGGGCCTTACATCCAAAGTGGAGAGCAAAAGTCACGGCTACTGAAGAGTCGAAAGATCTCTCAACTTTATCACTCGATGAACTCATAGGAAACTTGAAGGTTCATGAGATGATAATTTTGAAGGACTCGGAATTAGTAAAAACCAAGAGTGAAAGGAAATCTCTTGCACTTAAAGCCAAGAAGGCACAAAGTGACCATGATAGTTCCTCGGAAAGTGATGACGAGGAGTATGCATTGGCGGTGAGAGATTTCAAGAAGTTCTTCAAGAGACGAGGTCAACACGTTAGGCAACCAAACTATGACAAGAAACCATTGTCAAAGAATCGGTTTGTCAAGAACGAAAAAGGTGATAGGAGTTGCTTTAGATGTGGTGATCCAAATCACTTCATTGGTGATTGTCCAAAGCCCGCTCGTGATAAGAACCACACGGCATTCGTTAGTGGCGCTTGGAGCGATAGCGGTGAAGATGATGATGACAACCCCAAAGAGGAGAAATGTCTTATGGCTCACACTTCTAAAGAGGTACATTCCGAAACCGAATATTATAGCAATGATAGTTCCACTTTAGATGATATTGAATTTGAAGGCAAATATGATAGCTTACACAAACTTAGTCTTAAATTCATAGAAAAGAATAAAACCTTAAAATCAACCAAAAAGAAGCTTGAAAATGAGATCAATGAACTTAGGGAGAAATTGGCTAAACTTGAGAAAAACAAAGAGGTTGATTTAGGTTGCTTAAGTTGTGAGAAACTTAGATTAGAGAATGATGATCTCAAGAGCACCTCCATTAAATTGGAAAAGTTCATGAAAGGTACTAGTGCTCTTGATGATATGTTAAACAAACAAGTTCATTCTAAGGAAAAACTTGGTCTAGGTTTTAACTCAAATGAATCCTCAACTAGTGAACCAAAACATGTCAGGTTTTCACAGAAAACACCCTCTGTACGTGGTTCCACATCTTATGGCGCGGTTCCTTATCACTATGGAACCGAGTCCATAGATAAGGTACCGCGGCCAGAAGTTGAGTTTTGTGAAAATTCTGAACTTTCTGAAAAATCTAAGTTAAATGAAAAACCAAAGCATCTTACTGTTAATAAGGTTCAATTACCCATACTTGACGACAATGCTATTAGTAAGTTCTATAAGCCGTTAAGTAAACCTCTCATGGGAAATAGAAGTTTATCTAGACTATCTTCTACTCCACCTAGAGTACGGAATGAGTCTAAGCCTAGAAGTAGAACGACAACGCCTACAAGAGATAATCAAAACAACTCACGACCTAGAAGTAAAACTCCAACACCTAGAAGGAATAATAATAACTCTAAACCTAGATCAAACACACCTAGGAGAAGTAATGAACAACAAAATGGTTACATGAATTACTACCCTCCTCCATTTTGTTCTCCATGGGGAATCCCCACCTCATTCATGCATCCCAACCAAATGCAAGGGATGTTTGGAACTAACAATTTTGGACCCATGAGATATTGGGGACCAAATGTTTGATCTTGTGTGTTGTTACCTAGATATGCTTGGGAATTGATTTGGAGCCCGATGAGTGGATTAAGGACAGTGGATGTTCTAAACACATGACGGGTAATCTAAGTTTGTTCTCGCATTACAAAGCATATGATGGAGGTAACGTCACATTCGCTAGTAGTCTACGTGGTAATATCATTGGCAAAGGTACGGTTTCTCTTGACTACATGACCATTGAAAGTGTTGAGCACGTAGATAACTTAGGTTTTAACCTTTTAAGTATAGGTCAAATTTGTGATAATAAGTGTAAGGTCATCTTTTCGGAATATGACAGTGAAATCGTAAAAGATGGAAAAGTCATTGGAAAAGGTGTTAGAAAGCATGGGCTTTATGTCATGAAGGTTAATAAGAAGTCAAAAGACAACATATGTCTTGCGACTATAGATGATAGTTCTACTCTTTGGCATAGGAGATTAGGTCACGCTAATATGCATTTAATTCAATCTTTAGTCTCTAAGGAGTTGGTAAGACACCTCCCCAAGATTAAGTTTGATAGTCACTTTTGTGATGCTTGCAAAGTTGGAAAGCAAGTTCACTCAAGTTACAAAGCCAAGAATTTGGTTTCGACCTCTCGGTGCTTAGAGCTCCTACATATGGATCTCTTTGGACCTTCCGCCATACGGAGTTATGGAGGTAACCTTTATACCTTAGTTATAGTTGACGACTATTCTAGATTCACTTGGACTAGATTTTTGGCATCTAAGAATGAAGCTTTCGATCACTTCGAAATCTTCAGTCGGAGAATTCAGAATCAACTAGGATGTTCAATTGTTTCTATTAGGACGGATCATGGTAGGGAATTTGATAATGAAGTGCAATTTGGTGCCTTTTGTGAAGCTCATGGTATTACCCATAACTTCTCGGCTCCTCGCACTCCACAATCAAATGGGGTAGTTGAAAGGAAGAATAGGACTCTCCAAGAGATGAGTAGGACGATGTTAAACGAGCAATCGTTGCCTTAAAAGTTTTGGTGCAATGCCGTAGATACATCGACTTATATTCTCAACCGAATTCTTATTCGACCTTTCCTAGGAAAGACCCCCTATGAGATTCTTAAAGGTAAGAAACCCCCATTAGAATACTTTAGGGTGTTTGGAAGCAAGTGCTTTATCCTCAACACCAAAGACTACCTTACCAAGTTTGACCCAAAGTCTTACGAAGGTATCCTTTTAGGTTATTCCCAAACTAGTAAGGCCTACATAGTCCTAAATAGAACCTCAGGGGTTATTGAAGAATCACTCAACGTAACCTTTGATGAAACCCCTCCTTCACCCAAGACACCACCATTGGTTGATGATGACTTGGATGAATTAGAAGTAGTTAAAGCCAAAGAGACTAGAAAAATAGGAGTTGAAGACCTTAGTGTTGAAAAGGAAGTAAACATTAAGGAGTCTAGGGATCATACTCTCAATAATGTCATTGGTGACTTAAATCAAAGGACCCTAAGATCTCAAGTCCAAAACCAAAGCAACTTCTTTTGTTTTGTCTCCTTGATTGAACCTAAGAATGTTAAAGAAGCCTTGACGGATGAGAGCTGGGTCATTACGATGCAAGAAGAATTGAATCAATTCGTTGCCAATGATGTTTGGGAACTTGTTCCTCCACCTAGAAGTTCTACCATTATAGGAACCAAATGGGTATTTAGGAATAAGCTAGATGAGAATGGTGTTGTGTCTCGTAACAAGGCTAGACTTGTAGCTCAAGGCTATAATCAACAAGAAGGGATTGATTATGACGAGACATATGCACCGGTAGCTAGATTAGAATCAATTAGAATCCTTTTAGCCTACGCTTGTGCCTTAGATATTAAGCTTCAACAAATGGATGTAAAGAGTGCATTTCTTAACGGTTTGATCAATGAGGAGGTATATGTGGCTCAACCTCCCGACTTCATTGATTTTGAGAAACCGGACCATGTTTACAAGCTTAAGAAAGCACTTTATGGACTCAAACAAGCACCCAAAGCTTGGTATGATAGACTTAAAGCGTTTCTTGTTAAACATGAGTATACCATGGGTATGGTAGACAATACACTCTTTACAAAGAAGAAAGGTCCTCACCTCATAATCGTACAAATATATGTTGATGACATTATATTTGGCTCAACTTGTCAAGAATTGTGTGATGACTTTGCCAAAATCATGCATGATGAGTTTGAAATGAGTATGATGGGAGAACTTGACTTCTTTTTAGGACTCCAAATTAAACAAATGGTCGATGGTATCTTCTTTAGTCAATCTAAGTACGCTAAAGAAATGCTAAAGAAATTTGGATTAGAAGAATCTAGACCAATGAAGACCCCTATGGCCTCGGATACTAAACTCACCGTAGATGATGATTGTGAGTCGGTAGACAACACCAAATATAGAGGTATGATTGGTAGTTTGTTGTACTGATAGTTGTAAAATTACCCCTTTAGGAAAAGGATGGTAAATGGGGCAAGTATTAAGTGTCGGTTTAGGAAAACCAAGCACTAATGACCATTTAAGTTCGTTCTCAAGGAGGCTAGTGTGTTATGTGTGTAATGATATGGATTAATTTGTGATTATATTTGAGAAAGAAAAATAGAAAAGGGATTAGAAGAGAATGACGGTTATGAAGACGGATTAAACTAAGTCTAAAAAGGCGTACATGTAAAACGATAAAAAGTACCAAAATTAAAAATTTAACCTAAAAATTTCTAAAAATTACCAAAAAATCCCTAATAATATTTTAAGAGTTTACAAAAAATCAAAACTTGCAAAAACCTTTTAATTAATTAGATAATGACTTTTTAATGCTAATTAAAGCCCTAAAAATCAAAATTAATTATTAAAAAGCCCTAAACAAGATTTTAAAGTTTGTAAACCTCAAAAATACTCTAATTAAGCTAAAAACTATTTTTCAAAATTTTAAAAACAATTAAAAACTCCTAAAATCAATTAAATCTTAAATTAATTATAGAAATTAATTAAAAGACCTAAAAAATATTTGAAAAGTTGTAAAAATCCTAATTAAGTGTTTAAAACCTAGGAAAAATATAAAAAACTAGAAAATCAGACTTTTAATTTTTAATAATAAAATAATATTAAAATAATATTAAAAATCCAAAAATTATAAAAAATTCTAAAAACTTGCAAACTAGCTTAATTTAACCTAAATAACTCAGAAATGAAAGTGAAATTACCTAAATACCCCTATTGGGCCTAGAAAATGGGCTAAACCCAAAACAGTCCACTTAATGGGCTAAAAGAGGCCCAAAAATCTAGAGTCCACCAAATAAGCCCAAAAAGCACAGGTTGACTCAAAATTTGATTTTAAACAACTTTTTCCAAAGGCCCAAAAGCTGAAAATGTGAAATAAGCTAACTTATAATAAGCAGCTTATTCTTAATGGGCTTTTAAGCCCATTAAGCCATAAGCTGATGCCATAAGCTAAAATTTAACACACAAGCTTCTTTTGACCTAACAAAGACTTCTGCAAAAAGAAATTTCAAATAAGCCCACTTGATAAGCCAGAAACAGTTCACAAACTTATTCACAAAACGACAAAATAGTCGTTTTTATGATCTAGACCACCTCAGAAGCTGATTCAAGTTGCAAAATGTTTCTTATGACAAAACTAAGCTTAATAATCAAATACCTACTCAATAAGCACACTCAATAAGCTGGAAAGTCAAATAAGCACTTATGTTAAAAGTCAAATGAGTTGGTTTTCTAGTAAAAAGTCAAAGTTAAAGTCCAATAAGCTCTAGTTTACTTAAATGGGTCAAATAATGAAGACCTATTACAAAAAATAAGTTGTTGCAAGTCAGAATAAGCTAGATTAGCTTATTGATAAGCTGATGACAAAATTGCACTAGCAGGGGCTAGTTTTGGATCTTGAGCAGTGGAAACTTTTTCCACTGCTTGACTATTTTGACTTTTTGTCTTTAGTGACTTTTTCTTGGATTCAGATTTCACAAAGGCACCCAAATGATCTTTGGATCAAAAGGAGTTAATCACAATCAAAATAACACAATCACTAACACCCAATTGATACAGTTTAATCAATTAATCATCAGACATGATACAGACATGAACAATAAGCGGTTGAGCATAAATAAGCAGTTTTAGCAATAATCAGCCAGCCAAATTCAACCAAATGCACACACAAACTATTATAAACTCCAATAAGCAAGTCTAAACAGGTTTCATGCACTGGTTCAAAGAATTAAGCAAGATTCAAGCAATGAAGGTTACTGATGAACACTAACACATGCAGTTTTTACTTTTGCTGATACAAGCCAATTTCAACACTTCAAATCTTTCAAACAGGTTATATTGATGGTGTTTTAACAGATTTTATCCCTAAACATGCATAAACTCTAGGTTTTCCCAAAATTTTAGGTCAAAAATCAGTCAACTCAACAAGATATAGCAATCTGTTTGATTCAAGGTTTCAAACTCAGAAACTTGCAACAAAACACTCTCAAACAAAGGTATAGCAGATACAAAGCATAAACAACACAAACTAACAACACAATAACAAGATGCAAGCACAAACCAGTAGACCCAAACACCCCTTTATCTTTTCCAAATCACAATTTTCAAAGGCAAAGTGTGATTTTAGGCCAACCAAGCATCAATTAACACTAAAACAAGTATAATAAACAGATTCAAGCAAGAACAAGTCACAAAATTCACAAGAACACAAGTTTCATACAAATATCACCAAAAATCACAATTTAAGCAGATTTTGAGATTAAGTATGCAAACCTCATGGATGTACATCCACACCCACGAATTTTGAGCTTATGTGCTAGCAAGAACAAGCACAAGCTTTCACAATAAGCCTGCTAAGATTGAACAAGGTTAAAGCAAAATATCATAAAAATCAGAAACTTTGGAAAACTTGATTGATGCAAACTTGTTACCCCACACTTGATTATCCCCAAGTTATAAGCCTCACCACACCTTAACCAACTCAGTTAGGATGCTATGATCAGCCCTATAGCCCAAGAATTCCAAGATTGGAACAAGACTTAGCAAAATATCAAGAAAATGAGAAAATGTGCAAACTTTTGCACACTCCTCTTTTGAAAACAGGTTTTGAACTTCAAGAACTAACAAGCATATAACAATAGAAAGCAGTAATAAAGATTGGCCAATGACTTTTCTTCAAGATTTCAAACTCAATTTCATTAACTTTGAAAATGGGATTTACAGAAACTTGAACAAGGAAAAATCAAAAGCAAAGTCTAAATGTTGGAACCCTAAGCCTTTATATAGGCATACAATGAGCTACTAGAAAGCATAAAAACGGTTCCCTAATGTTGCTGAAGTCCCCAAAATGCACTTTTGAAGTTTGAATGCCTTGGCTTCATGTGACAAATTCTTGGACGTTTGTGGAGTAGATAGCTGTTGAAAAGTTGATCAATGGTCTCAAATAAGCTTAAGTTTGAAGCTTTGTTGTGGGACGTTGGATCCTCTTACTGTTTTGTCTTCTTCTCCAAGAGGTGGGACAAGGTTGTTTCATGTGACTAAGAGAGTGAGGTGGCAGTTCTTTTGAGAGTTGGGATGTGATTAGGGTCACCTTAATCACTAATCTGCACAATTTTGGGGTTTAATTTTGGCTAAATCAAAAATCCCTAATTGTGTTCTTGGTAAATAGTTTCTTGTTTGATCCAGATTAAGAAGTGATTAACTTTTAAAAAGTTGTTAAGCCGCCATAGATTTAAAATTAATAACCAGGTGAGTGGAGTGTGACATGGAGGAAGGGAGTGTTGTGATTGGTGGAGGTGGTGAGTGGGGTGAGGTGGCACAAGCTGGTTGGTTAAGGTAAGTTTCATGTCTGGCCCCTTTTAGTCCCTTGATTCCTTTCTTCTTGTCTTTTCAGTTGAAAACTCTATCAACGCCCATTTATGCCTTGACAACTTTTGCACACTTTGCATTTTTGGCCCAAAACTTTTACAAAGTGAATTCAGGGGTATTTCTTGCCATTTTTGAATTCTTCAAGGGCTGATTTGGTATTGTCTTCAATGATAATGGTCTATATTTTCAAAATTGACATTTTGGAGGACTGAAATTGCCAAGTCTTGATGATTGAGGGACCATTTTTGCCAAATGTTGAAAGTTGAGGGTCCTTTGTGTAATTTTGGAATTTTCAAAGGACCAAACTTGTCATTTCTTGTACTTTGAAGGACTTCATGATGTGTTTGACTTTGTGGATGATATTGATTGACAATTTAGCTTTGTTGAGGGGCTAAACTTGCCAATTCTTCAAAGTGGAGGGCCCTTTTTGTAATTTTGACAAACTTTAGGGACCAAACTTGTAATTATGAGGATACAAGGGTATAAAGTGTCAATTCTTCATAATTGGAGGACCCTTCTTCATAATTCTTCAAATCTTCAAGGGTTGATCTTGGGAAAGTCTTCATTAGGGCTTGGTTCATTGTGCGGCTTTGTTTCCCGTGTTCGTTTTTGCATGATTCTTGTGATCTTTTGTCATTTTCTCAATATCCGTACCTAAAATACACAAGTAGCAAACACAAACATATATATGGGTATTTTGATGATATTTAATGCATTTTAAGCCCTATTTGGAAGATGAGACTATGTATAAAAGCAGTCTCATCACTCCCCCATACTAAACCATTGTCGTGCCCTCACGCAATGCCTAGAATAAAGTATCAAAGCATCTCCAAAATTCACTTTATTGAACGATAAACTAGCTATACTACTACTATTGCTACTACTACTTGCGTTTTAGACATAATGTATGATTTTCATCGCAAAATGGGACGTTTAGGTTCATAGAATAAGAACACGTGAATGCTTCGTTAGAAATAATTTCGTCGTCCTCGATTTTCACCCCAATTCCATGCCAAGCGTGCAACGAGATCATTGTCATTATAAGTTAGTAATGCTAACACTACTCATATGCCCTAATCACGTACTTATCCTCCCATTATTCCTAAGTTGTATCTCTTATATTTTATTTTGTCTTGAATGTTTCACGAGGATACATTGTTTGACTTATGCGATAATAGAGATTTAGGTCTAAAAATAGAGTCCTAACGGTGTAACTAAGACCATCAAATCAGTAACCCCTCCTAATAGACAACGGTGTTAAAAAATTAAGTTGACAAGAAGAATCGATAAACACGGTTTTATAACGGTTTTGAACATGAGACTTATTACCAAGACTTTTATACGCCCCCTAACGGAAGGGCCTTATTATCTTTGGTTTACCTCCATCTTTTATTCAACTTCGCCATGAAGCTTTTATCATGACTTCGGTCTTGCCTTGCCTTTTATTATCCGCCTCATCGGTGCTTTTATTAGCCAAAGACGTATATCCTCACAAAAAGGCGAATTTTGGATCTTTAAAGCTTCGAAGATTAAGGCTTGATTCACTTTCAATTTTGCATAGATTTTTCGGCCTTGTGGGGCTTCAAATTGTTTGCTAGATTTAGGTGAGCACTTGAAATCTTATTATTGGGTGAAGCTTTCGATTATTGGGGTGCCAATACTTCAAAACCGTGACGCTGGCGATACCTTAATGTGTTCCCAATTTAATCACACGGAAGCTACTAGAAAAGACTAGAAACCCAACAATCCTAACTAAACCGCTAAGTCAATATTTATTAAGCAAAAAAAAATATTTACATGCGAAGGGAGAATAAGCAAACAACGAGAACACATGAGTTTTTGAAAGAATACGAGTACTCTACGTTTAGCATAGTAACTTATAATTAACCCTATCATTTCTCGTCCTCATTTAAGAGACTTAGCCTAATGTGTAGTTAAGGAATCGAAGCTAAGTGCTCAACACGCACGGTCGAGTCAAAAATTACTCTTATTCTCGCCATCGGAAAACCTACATTCGTGTCTTCAAACACTTATAAAACATGAGAAAAATTTAAAATTTGGCCATTTTTAGCCTTATTTTGCAACAAAATGATAAACAAAAAGATAAACTATGGAAAGCGTGAAGGTTTGGCAAGGCAAGTATCTATTCACCCCCCATACTAAAGTTAAACATTGTCCTCATTGTTTCGAGTCTAGGGGTGCAAACACCCCATACTAGAGACGTAGTCAAATGCCTAATCTAGTATGGAAAGGCTGTAACCAATAAATTAATAGCTGTTTATGAAGTGTGCTAATAACCTAAGGTTAGAACAATCAAGGATATATCATGGATATTGAGAAATGTCTCCAAAGCAAACGATCGAGTGCTACCATAAAACGAACACGAGAGGCTCCAATCATGAAGATCATGATCTAAAAACCACAATTCACAAACAACCACAGAACAAAGGTTGGAAGGGCACAAATCCCCACACGTAAGCTACATTAGAAAGCGATAATATGTACATAGGATAAGCATGGGATTCCCCCACGAGGCACCTCGTTTTTTATTACCGAGTCACGAGCTCGACTCGATCCCCTCAATACTAATTATCATTGGGGAAGGTGACTTGGTCGAGGTAGTTCAAGGATGGAACTTCCCCGCTAAAGTAGTGCTTCAACCTATGTCCATTCACCTTGAAGTTAGGACCATCATCTTGAGCTAGCTCGATGGTCCCATACGGAAACACTTGAGTCACGGTGAATGGACCGGACAAACGGGATTTCAATTTACCAGAAAAGATTTTCAATCTTGAATTAAAAAGCAAAACTTGATCCCCAATGTTAAAAACCCGGTTTTTAATTTTAGAATCATGCAACTTTTTAGTTTTCTCTTTATAAATCAATGAATTTTCATAAGCAATGTCTCTTAATTCATCCAATTCATTTAATTGCATTTTCCGGTGTTTTCCCGCGGTCTCCATATCATCATTACAATGCTTTAGGGCCCAATAAGCCTTGTGTTCTAATTCGATAGGCAAATGACAATTCTTTCCATACACAAGCTTATAGGGAGTGCACCCAATGGGCGTCTTATGAGCGGTCCTAAAGGCCCATAAAGCATCGTCCAACTTATCTGACCAAGTTTGTCGGTTTTCTCCCACGGATCTCTCCAAGATCATCTTCAAAGCTCGGTTTGAAACCTCTACTTGCCCACTCGTTTGTGGGTGATAAGCCGTAGAAAGCCGATGTGTAACCCCATATTTCCTTAGAACCCTTTCAAATTGGTCGTTACAAAAATGGGTTCCACGATCGCTTATGATAGCACGAGGGGTTCCAAACCGAGAAAACAATTGCTTCAAAAACTTGACTACCACACGAGCATCATTGGTGGGCAAGGCCTTGGCCTCCACCCACTTAGAAAGGTAGTCAACCGCAACGAGAATGTACTTATTACCACGAGATGATGGGAACGGCCCCATAAAGTCTATACCCCAAACGTCAAAGATCTCACACACTTGGATGATATTTTGTGGCATTTCATCTTTTTGTGAGGCTTTTCCTTGTCGTTGGCATGCATCACACGACTTCACAAGATCTTGTGCATCTCGATAAATAGTAGGCCAAAAGAAGCCGGCATCAAACACCTTCTTAGCCGTGAGATTAGCACCGTGGTGACCACCCGTGGGTCCCTCATGACAAGCTCTAAGGATGTTAGAAGCTTCGGTGCCAAATACACAACATCGGATGATTTGATCCGCACAAGTTCGAAACAAGTAAGGGTCGTTCCAAAAGTAGAACTTGACGTCACGAAATAATTTTCGTTTTTCTTGAATCGTCATACCCTTAATGATGAAGTTACCCGCATGGTAATTTGCAAAGTCCGCAAACCATGGGGTAGAAGAATCAAGCTTAGAATTCACTACACCAAGTGTCTCGAGCGGAAATGTTTCGGTGATTTCCTTGGGCTCGTAAACACTTTGGTGAGGATCTTCCAAACGAGAGAGATGATCGGCCGCTAGATTCTCGGCTCCTTTTTTGTCAATGATTTTTTGATCAATTTCTTGAAGGAGGAGAATCCAACGAAGTAATCTAGGCTTAGCATCTTGCTTTGCCATGAGATACTTGATAGCCGAATGGTCCGTATACACTATGCATTTTGTCAAGACGAGGTAAGGTCGGAACTTCTCAAATGCATACACCACGGCAAGGAACTCCTTTTCCGTTGTAGTGTATTTAAGTTGAGCCTCGGTCATCGTCTTGCTAGCATAGTGAATAGGCAAGAAGTGCTTATCATGACGTTTCCCCAAAACGGCCCCAATAGCATAATCACTAGCATCACACATAAGCTCAAAGGGGAGGTTCCAATTGGGAGCAACAAGAATGGGAGCTTCGGTAAGTTTCCTCTTAAGGATCTCAAAGGCTCGTACACAATCTTCGTCAAAGACAAAACGTGCCTCTTTTTCTAGAAGATGTGTAATGGGTCGAGAGATTTTTGAAAAATCCTTGATGAATCGACGATAAAAGCCCGCGTGGCCTAGGAAACTCCTAACTCCCTTGACGGTTTTGGGATGAGGTAATTTGGCGATGACGTCTACCTTAGCTTGATCTACCTCAATCCCCGCTTTCGAGACCTTGTGCCCTAAGACGATTCCACTCTTAACCATAAAATGACACTTTTCCCAATTGAGCACAAGGTTGGTTTCCTCACAACGTTTTAACATTCTCTCAAGGTTCGACAAACACGAAGTGAAAGAATCACCAAACACAGAAAAGTAATCCATGAAGACTTCCATCGTCTTCTCGATCATGTCATGAAAAATAGCCATCATGCACCTTTGAAAGGTTCCCGGTGCATTACAAAGTCCGAATGGCATTCTACGATAGGCAAACGTTCCATATGGACACGTAAACGTAGTTTTTTCTTAATCACGAGGATCGATGGGAATTTGGAAGTAACCGGAAAAACCATCCAAAAAGCAATAGAAATAGTTTCCCGCAAGACGCTCCAACATTTGGTCCATGAAGGGCAAGGGAAAATGGTCTTTTCGAGTGGCTTCATTCAACTTTCGATAGTCAATGCACACTCTCCATCCGGTCACGAGTCTAGTGGGAATCAACTCGTTGGCATCGTTTGGCACAACGGTCATCCCTCCCTTTTTAGGGACACAATGAATAGGACTCACCCAAGGGCTGTCAGAAATAGGGTAAATCATTCCCGCGTCAAGGAGTTTAAGGACCTCCTTTTTGATGATGTCGTGAATTTTGGGGTTCACCCTCCTTTGGCTTTGGATTGTGGGCTTGAAATCCTCCTCCATTAAGATTTTGTGGGTACAAAACTTGGGATCGATTCCCTTAATGTCGGATAACTTCCACGCAATCGCCCCTTTGTGATCCTTTAGAACATCGACAAGTGCGGTTTTTTCATCATTCGAAAGATCCTTCGCAATAATAACCGGCAACTTGTCGTCCTCCTCCAAATAGACATTTTCGAGGTGAGGAGGTAAATATTTCAACTCAAGGATAGGTGGTTCCTCAAGTGAAGATTTGGGCTCGATACTCATAACCTCCTCAGGTGGAGGAAATGGGAAATCGTTAAGAAAATCCTTGATAATCGAGAAGTCCTCATCGTTTTCGAGGTCTTCGTCACAAGTACATGGAACATTGCATTCTTCCAACGTAAAACCACCACCTTCAAAAGGAGTGAAGGTTGGTGTCGAATTATCAAGAATTGGATCTAACATAGTGGGATTGCCACTAGTTTCTTCATCACCAAAACCTAGAACTTCTTGTGAAAATTCCTCGCAAACCACGTCAATCATATCAACGAGGTTTATGGTTGCAACGGAATAAACATGAGAAATTTGAGAGTTTTGAGTTGCGTTTATAACAAGTTCCTCGTCGTTGAAACGTAAGGTGATCTTTCTAGCATGAACATCAATCAAAGCCATCGACGTATCTAAAAACGAACGACCTAAAATGAGAGGAACTTGAGGATCCGTGGGGATATCAACAACGATAAAGTCTACGAGATAGTAGAACTTTCCCACTTTCACAAAAACGTCTTCCGCCAAACCACATGCGGGAATCGTGGAATGGTCGGCCAACTCGATAGACATTAGTGAAGGAGTAAGATTAGGAAGATTGAGCGACTTGAAGATTGCAAGTGGCATCAAGTTAATGCTAGCACCAAGATCGGCCAAGGCGAAGCATTCTTCCATATCTTGGATTGCACAAGGGATCAAAAATTTACCGGGATCACCGACTTTTTGAGCTATGCGATTAAGATAAACCGACGAACAACTAGACAGTTGGTGCAATTTCTCCTTGTTGTTCAACATACTTTTAAAGTTAGCGGCAAATCGAGGCATCATGACCAAAGCATCGGCGAAACTCACATTAAGGTGCAAATCACGAAACATTTTCATAAAAAGCTCAAATTGGTAATTGTCGCGCTCTTGACGTTTCTCCCTCCTACGTCTTGATGGATAGGGCAAATGTGGTGTGGGTTGAGGCATAGTAGGCATACCTTTGGAATCTCGGGTTCCAATGATGGTAATGGGTCAACCGTAGGTGTGGCATGAGCGGTACTTCGTGGGATTGGGACATGCTCCTTTTGGACCACCACCTCGGGTTCTTCCTCAATTGCTTCCTCCGTAGGAGCAATTGGTTGAGGAGTCGGTTCCTTAAGTGTCTTACCACTACGTGTGGTAATCACTTTCATCTCACCCTTAGGGTTGGATATGGTGTTGCTAGGAAGACCACTTGACGACGGTTTACACATTATTGCCTCAAACATAGACGAGATTTTATCTTCAAAATTAGATTGCCTCAATACGGCTTCGGTTTGCCTTTTCTCGGCCTTAATCATCTCTTGTTTAATCTCATGTTGCCCTTGTTCCATCTTTTGTTGGTTTTGTTGCAACCTAGTGACATTTCCTTCCATCTTGTTGGTGTGGATTTTAAGTTCATTAGCTAACTCATTTTTCAACTCTTTCTTCAAGTCGTTCTTAAACTCGGATCTTAGGCTAATGATTTCTCTTTGAATATTGTCAAAACTAGCATCATTCCCACTAGCATATTCAACAAACTCACTTGGAAGATCTTTCAATGTTTGCAAACTTTTGTTGTTATTTTGAAAATCATTTTTGTTTAAAACTTGATTATTAGCCCCTTGATTCCCATAGTTTCCCTTGTTGTAATTGTTTTTGAAACCAACTTGATTGTTGCGATAGTTGTTGTTAGCATTTTGATTTGAACCAAAACCCGGTGGAGTCATTTGATTAGAGCGGGAAACTTGACCGTTTTGGTTGTAATTTCCCGTGGCCGCGAAGGCACTCGAAGTGTTACCACCGTTGGTAATGCACTCGGAGAAATCATGACCTCCACCACAATACATGCAAGAAACCTTAACCGCTTTAGCCGTAGCGGGAGCACTTGGTTCACCAACTTTAAACTCAATCAAAAGTCCTTCCAACTTATCAAAAATCTTGTTTTCCAAGTTCGCCTCAATTTGGCAAGCATCGATGGTAGTAGACAAAGAAGGTGAAGCCGAAGACGAAGCCTTACGAACACTAGACGTGCTACGAGGACTATACACCTTAGATCTATTTTCAATTATCACCAAAGCTTCCTCAACCGTTTTACACAAAAAATTACCACCCGCGGCGGCATTCAAATAATCCCTTTCATGATCATTAAGTCCATTGTAAAACGTGTCAATTTGATGCAAATCGGAAAAACCGTGATGAGGACATTCATGTAACATTTCCTTAAACCTATTCCAAGCCGTTGAAAAACTTTCATTAAATTCTTGTGAAAACTTTGAAATCTCGTTTTTCAAGTGCGTAATCTTAGAGGGCGGAAAAAATTGGTTCACAAATTTTGAAACGAGATCCTTCCACGTCAATATAGAATTGGGTGGCTCTTTCTCTAACCAAATTTTAGCGGGCCCTGTTAAGGAATACGGAAAAAGCATCATCTTAATCGAGTCGTTCGAGACATCCTTAAACTTGCAAGTAGCGGTAAAACGGTTGAATTGGCGGATATGGTTGTGGGGATTGTCCTTCTCATCACCACAGAATTTGTTGTTTTGGATCATTGACAACAAACCCGTTTTCACCTCCAAATTATCCGCAAGGATAGCGGGAATCACAATAGCCTCTCCATAACCCTCGGTGGGTGCTTGAAGTAACTCCATCATAGTTCGATTCGCCATGGTTGGTGCTTCTCTTACAATGGGTTCGTCAATAGGAGACTCCTCACTAGAATTGTTGGGAGTGGGAGTTTTGTTCCTTCGTTTACGTGCACGTCTTGCTTGATTTTGAGTTAGCATAAACGTCACGTACAACGAGGGGACAAGCAAAGAAGATTCTTTTTGGTGTTTTGTATTTTTCAATTTTTTTGTGGTTTTTGATTGTATTAACCTTTTGGAATTTGGTGAAATGTATTAGGTAGACACAAATCTACAAATCTCCTCCTTAATCAAATCTGTCGATTAAAGAAGCCTCAAGGAATGAAAACGATCACGTGAAGTGAACGCCTTCGATGACTTTAGATCGTTGGTGGAACACCAAAACGTTCAAGAGGGTTTAATCAATAGAAACCAAGAAAATATATATGATACTTAAGTAATACTTTGGGCGGCAAAACCCTCGATTAGCTCTCACAATCAAATACTCACAAGCAAGCGGGGAAACGAGGCAGCGCGAAGCACTTAAGAGCCTTTTTCCTTAGGATATATTTTATAATATCCGCCTTATACCCACCTTATAGTTTATATTTTCAAAATTAAGATTCACGAAAGTATTTATCTATTTTTGCCTTTTTCTTTGGTTTGAGATTCGAATACAATGATTGGGTAATGACCTCCCAAGTCAAGGTTGTGATTTCTCACGTATTTGGAGTACTTGTGAATTTATTGTTCTACGTATACACTATATTAATAATATTCACACAAAAACCGAAAACCGATAATACGTAGTAGTAGAGTGCTACTAATACAAATACTAATTATGGTTAGTATAAAAACAACAATGCCAAATCAAAACACAACACGCCTCCCCGGCAGCGGCGCCAAAATGATAGTTGTAAAATTACCCCTTTAGGAAAAGGATGGTAAATGGGGCAAGTATTAAGTGTCGGTTTAGGAAAACCAAGCACTAATGACCAATCAAGTTCGTTCTCAAGGAGGCTAGTGTGTTATGTGTGTAATGATATGGATTAATTTGTGATTATATTTGAGAAAGAAAAATAGAAAAGGGATTAGAAGAGAATGACGGTTATGAAGACGGATTAAACTAAGTCTAAAAAGGCGTACACGTAAAACGATAAAAAGTACCAAAATTAAAATTTTAACCTAAAAATTTCTAAAAATTACCAAAAAATCCCTAATAATATTTTAAGAGTTTACAAAAAATCAAAACTTGCAAAAACCTTTTAATTAATTAGATAATGACTTTTTAATGCTAATTAAAGCCCTAAAAATCAAAATTAATTATTAAAAAGCCATAAACAAGATTTTAAAGTTTGTAAACCTCAAAAATACTCTAATTAAGCTAAAAAATATTTTTCAAAATTTTAAAACCAATTAAAACTATTTTTAAACAATTAAAAACTCCTAAAATCAATTAAATCTTAAATTAATTATAGAAATTAATTAAAAGACCTAAAAAATATTTGAAAAGTTGCAAAAATCCTAATTAAGTGTTTAAAACCTAGGAAAAATATAAAAACCTAGAAAATCAGACTTTTAATTTTTAATAATAAAATAATATTAAAATAATATTAAAAATCCAAAAATTATAAAAAATTCTAAAAACTTGCAAACTAGCTTAATTTAACTTAAATAACTCAGAAATGAAAGTGAAATTACCTAAATACCCCTATTGGGCCTAGAAAATGGGCTAAACCCAAAACAGTCCACTTAATGGGCTAAAAGAGGCCCAAAAATCTAGAGTCCACCAAATAAGCCCAAAAAGCACAGGTTGACTCAAAATTTGATTTTAAACAACTTTTTCCAAAGGCCCAAAAGCTGAAAATGTGAAATAAGCTAACTTATAATAAGCAGCTTATTCTTAATGGGCTTTTAAGCCCATTAAGCCATAAGCTGATGCCATAAGCTAAAATTTAACACACAAGCTTCTTTTGACCTAACAAAGACTTCTGCAAAAAGAAATTTCAAATAAGCCCACTTAATAAGCCAGAAACAGTTCACAAACTTATTCACAAAACGACAAAATAGTCGTTTTTATGATCTAGACCACCTCAGAAGCTGATTCAAGTTGCAAAATGTTTCTTATGACAAAACTAAGCTTAATAATCAAATACCTACTCAATAAGCACACTCAATAAGCTGGAAAGTCAAATAAGCACTTATGTTAAAAGTCAAATGAGTTGGTTTTCTAGTAAAAAGTCAAAGTTAAAGTCCAATAAGCTCCAGTTTACTTAAATGGGTCAAATAATGAAGACCTATTACAAAAAATAAGTTGTTGCAAGTCAGAATAAGCTAGAATAGCTTATTGATAAGCTGATGACAAAATTGCACTAGCAGGGGCTAGTTTTGGATGTTGAGCAGTGGAAACTTTTTCCACTGCTTGACTATTTTGACTTTTTGTCTTTAGTGACTTTTTCTTGGATTCAGATTTCACAAAGGCACCCAAATGATCTTTGGATCAAAAGGAGTTAATCACAATCAAAATAACACAATCACTAACACCCAATTGATACAGTTTAATCAATTAATCATCAGACATGATACAAACATGAACAATAAGCAGTTGAGCATAAATAAGCAGTTTTAGCAATAATCAGCCAGCCAAATTCAACCAAATGCACACACAAACTATTATAAACTCCAATAAGCAAGTCTAAACAGGTTTCATGCACTGGTTCAAAGAATTAAGCAAGATTCAAGCAATGAAGGTTACTGATGAACACTAACACATGCAGTTTTTACTTTTGCTGATGTATTTGACACACAAGCCAATTTCAACACTTCAAATCTTTCAAACAGGTTATATTGATGATGTTTTAACAGCTTTTATCCTTAAACATGCATAAACTCTAGGTTTTCCCAAAATTTTAGGTCAAAAATCAGTCAACTCAACAAGATATAGCAATCTGTTTGATTCAAGGTTTCAAACTCAGAAACTTGCAACAAAACACTCTCAAACAAAGGTATAGCAGATACAAAGCATAAACAACACAAACTAACAACACAATAACAAGATGCAAGCACAAACTAGTAGACCCAAACACCTCTTTATCTTTTCCAAATCACAATTTTCAAAGGCAAAATGAGATTTCAGGCCAACCAAGCATCAATTAACACTAAAACAAGTATAATAAATAGATTCAAGCAAGAACAAGCCACAAAATTCACAAGAACACAAGTTTCATACAAATATCACCAAAAATCACAATTTAAGCAGATTTTGAGATTAAGTATGCAAACCTCATGGATGTACATCCACACCCACGAATTTTGAGCTTATGTGCTAGCAAGAACAAGCACAAGCTTCCACAATAAGCCTGCTAAGATTGAACAAGGTTAAAGCAAAATATCATAAAAATCAGAAACTTTGGAAAACTTGATTGATGCAAACTTGTTACCCCACACTTGATTATCCCCAAGTTATAAGCCTCACCACACCTTAACCAACTCAGTTAGGATGCTATGATCAGCCCTATAGCCCAAGAATTCCAAGATTGGAACAAGACTTAGCAAAATATCAAGAAAATGAGAAAATGTGCAAACTTTTGCACACTCCTCTTTTGAAAACAGGTTTTGAACTTCAAGAAATAACAAGCATATAACAATAGAAAGCAGTAATAAAGATTGGCCAATGACTTTTCTTCAAGATTTCAAACTCAATTTCATTAACTTTGAAAATGGGATTTACAGAAACTTGAACAAGGAAAAATCAAAAGCAAAGTCTAAATGTTGGTACCCTAAGCCTTTATATAGGCATACAATGAGCTACTAGAAAGCATAAAAACGTTGACCTAATGTTGCTAAAGTCCCCAAAATGCCCTCTTGAAGTTTGAATGCCTTGGCTTCATGTGACAAATTCTTGGACGTTTGTGGAGTAGATAGCTGTTGAAAAGTTGATCAATGGTCTCAAATAAGCTTAAGTTTGAAGCTTTGTTGTGGGACGTTGGATCCTCTTTACTGTTTTGTCTTCTTCTCCAAGAGGTGGGACAAGGTTGTTTCATGTGACTAAGAGAGTGAGGTGGCAGTTATTTTGAGAGTTGGGATGTGATTAGGGTCACCTTAATCACTAATCTGCACAATTTTGGGGTTTAATTTTGGCTAAATCAAAAATCCCTAATTGTGTTCTTGGTAAATAGTTTCTTGTTTGATCCGGATTAAGAAGTGATTAACTTTTAAAAAGTTGTTAAGGCGCCAAAGATTTAAAATTAATAAACAGGTGAGTGGAGTGTGACATGGAGGAAGGGAGTGTTGTGATTGGTGGAGGTGGTGAGTGGGGTGAGGTGGCACAAGCTGGTTGGTTAAGGTAAGTTTCATGTCTGGCCCCTTTTAGTCCCTTGATTCCTTTCTTCTTGTCTTTTCAGTTGAAAACTCTATCAACGCCCATTTATGCCTTGACAACTTTTGCACACATTGCATTTTTGGCCCAAAACTTTTACAAAGTGAATTCAGGGGTATTTCTTGCCATTTTTGAATTCTTCATGGGCTGATTTGGTATTGTCTTCAATGATAATGGTCTATATTTGCATAATTTACATTTTGGAGGACTTAAATTGCCAAGTCTTGATGATTGAGGGACCATTTTTGCCAAATGTTGAAAGTTGAGGGTCCTTTGTGTAATTTTGGAATTTTCAAAGGACCAAACTTGTCATTTCTTGTACTTTGAAGGACTTCATGATGTGTTTGACTTTGTGGATGATATTGATTGACAATTTAGCTTTGTTGAGGGGCTAAACTTTCCAATTCTTCAAAGTGGAGGGCCCTTTTTGTAATTTTGACAAACTTTAGGGACCAAACTTGTAATTATGAGGATACAAGGGTATAAAGTGTCAATTATTCATAATTGGAGGACCCTTCTTCATATAATTCTTCAAATCTTCAAGGGTTGATCTTGGGAAAGTCTTCATTAGGGCTTGGTTCATTGTGCGGCTTCGTTTCCCGTGTTCGTTTTTGCATGATTCTTGTGATCTTTTGTCATTTTCTCAATATCCGTACCTAAAATACACAAGTAGCAAACAAAAGCATATATATGGGTATTTTGATGATATTTAATGCATTTTAAGCCCTATTTGGAAGATGAGACTATGTATAAAAGCAGTCTCATCATGTACCTAACGGCAAGTCGACCGGATATCATGTTTAGTGTTTGCCTTTATGCTCGCTTCCAAGAGGCTCCCAAAACCTCTCACCTTGAAGCGGTTAAGCATATCTTCCGATACATTAAAGGCACTATACATTTAGGATTATGGTATCCTAAAGGGACCGGCGTAGAAACCATTGTCTACGCGGACTCGAATCATGCGGGAGACTATGTGGACCGGAAAAGCACTAGTGGAGTTTGTACCTTCATGGGTTGTTGTTTAACTTCTTGGTTCTCCAAGAAACAAACCGCTCTTACGATATCCACCACGGAAGCCGAGTATGTGAGTGGCGGTAAAGCATGCCAACAAGCTCTATGGATGAAGCAAGCGCTTGTTGATTACGGGATTTCTCTTGATGATGTTCCCATCATGTGCGATAATAAAGGCGCTATAGACCTAAGCAAGAATCCCGTACAACATTCGCGAACCAAACACATAGAAATTAGACACCATTTCCTTAGAGATAATGTTCAAAAGGGGAACATTACTATCGAAAAGGTGCCCTCCGAGGACAACTTAGCCGATATCTTCACTAAGCCACTTAAGAGGGAACCTTTTTATTACTTGCGTCTAGGTCTAGGATTAATGGAACATCTTCCTTAAATTCTTTTCTTATTGTGTGTTTTCTATTACCACTTTGAGTTCTTGAGTCTTCTAAAATTCTTTTGAAAAATCTTCTCATCTCCTTTTCAAAACTCTCAAAGTCTCTTTCGAAAATGGTTGAGAAATTCGTTTGACATTGTTAATTCAATCTAAAAATAATTTTTCATAGATTCTCGCTATTAATATAGAGCTTACATAATTCATATGTATGATTCTCTCAAACATAGCAAGAACAAGATTGAATCATGGAGGATCATTGTGTCATGACTTAAGGTCTTGTCTTACACACCTCCTACATTGATTTTTTATCCATGTATTTTGGTCAAATCTCTATTTGGTAAGTTTGCATATATTTTCTTTGTCTATCTTTGCTTTTAAGCACATCCCTATGATAAGTTAGACTAGAAAAATAAGATTTGCTGAAAAATCTTTCTCCAAACACCAAACCCTGCTTCTGCAGGCGGTTCCATAAGTGAGCCGCGGTACCTTATTGATAAGGTACCACCAACATAGATAAGGAACCTCCTACAGTGGCCTTCTTTTTCGGGTTTTTGTCTGAAACTCCAGATTTGCTCCAACCTTTTTGAGAATCTTTGTTTCAAACCCTTTGACCACCCCAAAAATACCCTAAGCCTTCCCTATTTAAACCATAAGCATTTTGCATTACTTCACATCCAAAATGTCTTATTCTCCCAATGAAAGCCTTGAATCTCCTCCATTTTCTCCAATTGCTTTCAATCCAAACCCACCCAAGAACACTCTTAATCACATTTCTCCTACCAAGAATGTTGATTGTGGAACTTCCTTTCTTCCACCACCACCCTTTAGTGTTCTTCCTCCTTCTCATGATAATGTCATGCACCATGGAACATATTGTCATTGTTGTCAATATCAACATCTTGCTATGGCACACATCTATGAGGAGTTGAGCTACATCAAGAGTCTCTTAATCAAGCCTCCTCTTCACTTTGATTATGAGATCTCCAACAAGCCATCACCACCACCCTCCGCTATTACCTTGTCTTTCATATAAGCATTGATTGCTTATCCACAAGACACCAAATTCAAGCAAATCTTAGAATTCTAGAATAACTACGATTAGATTTATGCTTTTGGCTTGTTTCTTTTTCCATACTTCTTTGTATGATGTTCTTTTAGTAACCTATCTTGGATCTTTGTCTTTGTGTTTTCTTCTCTTTTAATTTTTTTTATGTGACCTATTGCTATATATTATTGGTTGTTTCTTTTGTTCAACTAACCCTTCTATGTAGCTTGTCACCATATCTCGATTCCTCGGTGCCCCAAGCTAGGGGGAGTAAGCACCAAGGGGGAGTCTTTGCAAAGTCCGTTTCTTCAACATCGGATTACGCAACCTTTTTGCTTCGACAAAGGGGGAGAAATGAATAAACTCGTCTTCGAAAATCTTGTTTTTGTGTGATTGAGTTTATGTATTGTCGGAATCAAAAAGGGGGAGATTGTTAATGCAATAATGACTAAAACGTTACTTGCATTTTTCGGTCTCGCTTAGTTTTGATTACGACAATATGTAAAAACAAGCATTTACGAAAACAACGAAAAACGAATTCTTGAGTTCAAGTATTTTTCATTTTACCCATTTTCACTTAAGGTATGGATAAACAAGTACTAACCTTAATCAAGTGATCAAGTGATTTAATCTTTTCTTAAAACTCACTTTTTATTAAATGTGACAAGTTTTTATTAAACTTTATTTTTAAGAAAATGTTTTATTAAATTAATTATTTGAAATTTGAAAATGGCATATTCTTATTCTGTTAAGAATATCCTTTCAGGATATTTTTATACCCAGATAAGACCTCCACCACTAAAGGACAAAAAGGAGCGGAGTCTAGTCCGGCGGTACCTTAGCGCCTAGGCGGTACCTTATCGATAAGGTACCGCGGGCTGTGATAAGGTACCGCGGGCAGAACTAGCCGTTGGCTCCTTTGTCCTTTAAATAGTTGGCCATTCTCAGCTTTTCACCTCACCTCTTTTGCACATTCATTTTCCAGATTCAAACCCCTTCTTTAATCACTCAAATATTTGATCATTTGTTTGATTATTACTTGTTTAAGAAGTGAATCTTGTTCTTCCATCTCTTCCTCTCCAAGTGCAAAGAGAAGAACACTATCCTAGTAAAGTGTTGAGTCCACCACCAAAGATCCATTGAAGATCAATTTTTATATACTTGTAGTTGTGTCATAGTTGTGAAGATCCAAGTAGTTGTGTCTATTTGGAAGTTGTGTATGTACTAAGTATAGTTGTGTAGATTGGTCCTAGCTACGATTAGGGCTCGACTTTTAGCTTAGAGTCAGAAATTGGTTAAGCGACGTGTACGGTTTTCTCCACCATAAGGAGCTTGTTGTGTAGTGAACTCTCGAGTAAGGAGTACTCGAGGAGTGGAGTAGGAACGAGGAGTGAGCTTCGTTGCCGAACCACTATAAATCCTTGGTGTTCGGTTTGATCTTTCTTTACCCTTAACTCCTTACATTCCTTATTACATTTTGCATATACATGTGTTAATATTAGATTAGCTACATTATTATTCTTTATTCTTTGTGGATATATTTTTGTTAGTATTAGTTTAGCTACACTATCATTGTTTATATTTGTGCATAAGAAGATTTCACATATTTCCTCAGCCTAAGTTTTTTGAAAAAGGATTTTTGGAAACCATATTTTAACAAGTAAATTTTAAGAAACTATTCAACCCCCCCTTCTAGTTTCTACAGTTGTGAAATCCCATCTAAAGGAAGATTAGGAGTGAAAGGTGAAGACAACTCTTTCATCTTGGATTGAAATGAGGATGAGGTAGAACCATGGGAAGGGTTGGTACCATGGGTTGAGTTAGTCTTGAATGGAGCAAGAGGATGTGAAGGTGAAGAAGAAATGAGAATAGGAGTAAACTCATTCTTGGGGGTTTGGTATGAAGAAGAAGAACCAAGTTTGGGAAACTTGATTTTGATCTTGAGGTTCCTTTTGTGAGAGGAAGTTTTGGAAGAATTAGAAGATCTAGTGGATACCATGGTTGTAGGTTAAGGCTTGGAAGAGAGTTGAATGAATGAAGAACACATTCAACAATGGGAGGTTTAAGAAGGAATAGGGATGATCCAAACTAGTAATATGTTAAAATCATTTTATGTGGAGAATGAAATTAGGTAGCCTAGTTTAGGAAATGTGCAGGTTTTTGCAAAAAATTTATCAAAGTTTTACACAGATTAAGGGAAACAGTGTAAAGAAAAGATTATGTTGAAACTGTAACCGACGGTTCCTTACGTAGGGCCGCGGTTCCTTATCGCTAAAGAACCGCGGGTTCAATAAAGAACCGCGACCAGAGGTCTCAAAAAATTGCACTTCCTCAAGCAATTGCTAGCCCAGATTTTGCACAAAGAATTAACAAGCCAAAGTCAACTACAAAACAAAATCTATAGAGTTAACTAACGCATAAGATACACAAAGCTATGCAAATCAAAAGTTTGAAGGCATAGACAACTTAGGATTAAAATATTAAGCAATCCAAACAAGTAATATTAGTTATTCTACAAACATGAAAGAAAAGAAAACAAAGGTTCAACCCATAACATGGTTAACAACATGTTCACCTTAAATTAAATCAAAGTAATTCATCTTCTCTTCTTGCCCAATCCCTTGATCAAATTTCCCAAATACATGAATCCCTTTCTTGACTCCACACGATGATCAAATAACTCACCTTGTGTCTTAAGCTTAGATCGATAAACATCTTCAAGGTTAAGGTTTTCCGGAATTTTAGTGGTAGCATGGTGAGGTGGAGGAAATAGGTCTTCAAGCCCATCCATAAAAGAATTAGTGGATGGGTGGGAGTTACTCGAAGAACCGAAATGAGTACTTGTACCTATGCCATCACCATCACTTGGTGGCATAAAGGTGTCCTCATCATCGGACTCTTGTTGGTCGGATTTTCTTGAACCTCTATTACTTCTCGACTTTCTTTCGTATACCTCTTGAATAGGTAGCATAACCCGTTGAACCGGTTGAAAGCGAGAATGAGTTGGATTAGGAAAATCATGGGCAACCCTTTTAAAAAGGCGAGTAACGAGCATGGCGTAAGGAATGTTTGTTTTTGGCTTAGAGAGAGCATAATTGATTCGTCGAGCGATAAAAAATGTTAAATTGTACTCGGTTTCGGTGAAGATGAAAAAATCATATGCACTAAACACGCCGGAACATGATCCCGGTTTCCACCAAGACAAAATACATTTTCCCTAAGGATGTTGGCCCATTGAACCATATCATCATTAAGGTCACTTAAGAGAACCTCATGACGTTTCACCGAACGTCTTTTAGTATGAAGGCTTCTTACAACGTTTCCATTACGCTCTTTTGAAATAATGTCAAGGATGAAGTCAAGGTCAACTTCCAAGTGGTTATTTGGAGGACAATCGTTTGATTCAAGAAGAGCATCAAGATTCCATTTATCTGTAAAACGACAAGTCCCCTCAAATGGCACACCGAGAATTTCTCACAAAGCTTCGAGAGAATATTGAATGAGTTGACCATTCAAGATGAACCTAACAAATATTCTATCATTGTCCATAATTAGAGAATAAGTGTTAAATAACTCCAAGAGGAATTCGGGGTAAATGTATTCCTGTATGTAAAACAAACAATAAAACCCAATTTGTTCAAACATAGATTTAATGTGTCATAGCCCCTGTCCTCTTGAACAACTTTACCCTCGTGGAAACAACGAGTTTGAAGGGAAGGAAAGCCGTTGGTAAGTTAAGGTGAATGACAAAAATCGGTAAGGTTAGGCATATATTGTTTGGTGTTTTGGTGATCTCTTTGGTATCTTGAAGGCATGATTAGTACCTAAATACAATGAACAAAAATATTTCTCCAATCACTCTTATGAACAATGAAAATCAAAAATCAAAGATGAGAATGTGATTCATCAATAGCTTGACAAACAAAGGATTAATCCTTGTCATTCTCATGTTCACAATGTACCCATTTCATCATTGACCAAAACATATGAACAATGTATAATCAACAACGAACTAGAACATTGGTTTTTCAAAACAAAGATTTTTAGGCAAGCATTAACAATGCAATTACCCATTTGTTCATAGGTTCATCTCAATTCCATCAGTTAACCAAAAATATTTAGTCAAGATTTGGATTGTTCTACAAGTGGGTTTTAGGGTAAATTTTAATGAATGTGAACCTAAGGAATCATAGTAAAATAATTATGTCAACCCATATTCCAATTAAGGTTTTAATTCGATTTCAATTTAAAAAATCCCCAATTATGAAAGGATGAACCCTAGAACAAAATAGATGAAATTGAATGAGAATACTTACAATTAATTGATGTTTGATGAAGGATGAGTGAAACCCACAAATTGGAATCAATTAATTTGAGTGATTGAAGGTTTTTGAAGCTTCAACAATGGTGGAAAAATGGGGAACCCGTCGCCAGTGAAAGAGAAGGAGAGAGAAAGGTTTGTTTGAAAATGAAAATTTTATAAAAACTGGTGCTTTGGCAAAGTTTCTGACCACGGTTCCTTATCGATAAAGAACCACGGGTCTGAACCGCGTGTGATAAGGAACCGCCTACAGAGGCAGTTTTTTTTTCAAAGAAACTCAACGAATTTTTGAAAACCAAAAATTTTAAAATACTAAAAAATATATCTCAAGCCTTTTAGAATATCATTGGATCACTATAACACTAAGCAATAAGTGTTAATGAAGGATTACGAGTGGAATCGAGATCGAAAAGAACCGAAACGCAAGAATAACTACTCGTAGGGAAAAAGCAAAGTGGAGAGAAGTCAAGGGAAGTGAATCAAGATCAAGTAAAATGCTCAAGGGATAATTGACAATCTTCAAATCGTGGAGACGAAGAGCTTGTGTCATATATAGTGGTTTAGGACGAGTCTTTCCGGTGAAAGATTAAACGGCTTTGGTAATGAATTACACTAAGAAATTTTGATGCATAGAATAAGATCACTTTTAGTAATAGTCTTAGTCTATACCAAAATGTGAGAAAAGTGAAAGAATCACAAACCACACACAAAAGTCAAGGAAAGGATGCCAAGAACAAGCACATAGTCAATTAATGCTCAAAAGAATGATCAATAGGGCGTGCGGAAGAACGAGAGCGTACCTTAGCCACAAAGAGCATTTCAAGCAATTGAGCAATCAAAGTAAAGCCCAACCATATAGATATCATCATTCAAAGATGTTGAAGATCAATGAAGACGCGTCTTCTACAAGTGCAAGTAACTCAATCCACAACCAAACGAATGATTCATTATTCTTGAGTACCTACACAAAATAAGATGTATACTAGTAGATACACTTCAAGAGACAATCTAAAAATGCATAAGGGCTACTAATCTAAATGGGATGCATTATTACCACTTAAAAGGCCTATTTCCAAAGAAAAACTAGTTTTCACCAAAGAGAAACTTTAGTACAACTTAACCTTCTAATTTGAGGAGACAATGGATCGATCCAAGTTTTAAAGCACAATATACTTCAAAGATCTTGTGTCACCATCTCTCTGATACCAATTGTAGAAACTAGAAGGGGGGAGAGGGGTTGAATAGTTTCTAGTCGGTTTATCTCCTAATTTAAATTCCTTTCAATTAGGCGAGTGCTAAAACTATCTTTTCTTTAAAACATAGTTGCATAATGATTAGATCCAATTCTAATGCATTAACAATGTGTAATAAGTATAATGGAAATGAATGAAAGTAACGAGTAAGGAAAGAAACAACCTAATAGTAAGACACCAAGATTTATAGTGGTTCAGAAACGAAGCACATCCTCGTTCCTACTCCACTCCTCGAGTATACCTTACTCAAGATTTCCACTATATCCACAAGCTCCCTTCTTGGCGGAGAAAACCTTACAACGTCGCTTACATTATTTTCCGACACTAAGCTAAATGTCGAGACCTAATCATAGCTAGGACCAATCTACACAACGTCGCCCACTTCACCATTTTACGACACAAGGCTAGATGTCGAGTTCTAATCGAAAGCTAGAACCAATCTTCACAACGTTGCCTACTTCACCATTTTACGACACAAGGCTAGATGTCGAGTTCTAATCGAAAGCTAGAAAAAATCTTCACGACTCTTCAATTTGAAGCTAAGTGAGAACTTCACATAACACAACTACTAATCACTTTAAAGTTTAGTGAGAACTCACAAGACACACAACATCACTTTAGAGTTTAGTAAGAACTCACAAGACACAACCACATCACTTTAGAGTTTAGTGAGAACTACCTAGAAACAATCCCATCACTTTAGTGTTTAGTGAGAACTCACAAGACACAACCACATCACTTTAGAGTTTAGTGAGAACTACCAAGACACAACCAATTACAACTCAACTAAGCATATACAAGTACACACATGTAACTTGGATCTACACATTAAATCCAAGCACACACATGTGCGGAGGATTTACACAACTCTAATCCAAGTATTCACACACCTAGCTTGGATGAACACAACTAGTCCAAGTATTCACAAATACATTGGATCTACACAAGACACATATAAACAAATGATGAACATGATAAGATCTTTAGGAGAAAATGATCTTCATCAAGGCTTCATCTTTTATCACAACACAAGTGTGTGAGTGATCTTGTCTTCGGACAAGGTAAAGAAAGGAGATCAAAAGGATAATCATAAGTAAACATACTTAACACATTAAGTGATCATTTACAAAATGATTAGGATTAGAAACAAGAAAGAAGACTAAAAAGATGTCCAAAAAGGGTTGATGAAAGTGCAGATTTGATTCACTATGTAACACCCCATTTTGATAATGGAATGTCACTCGTAATTATGGCATGTCATCAAAGCATACAAGGAAAAATGTCTAAACATTACATGACCATAAAAGGGAATTACCGGAATCAAACATCGGTAGTCCAAAGTAAAGCTCATCACACACACAAACATAAATACTGTAAAAGAAAGGACTAAACAATGTCCATAGCAAGAGTATCAATGTAAAGATACTGCATAAAGTAAAGAAAGGCTAGAAAGCTTCCAGTCCATATGCACGTACGCTTAAAGTCTACGAGCGTCCCTGAGTACCTGCCGTTTTGGGAACATAGAAAAGGAAAACGGCTGAGCAATACGCTCAGTGCACGGATGTACAATAAAGCATGAATAGGATAAGCATATAACATATAACAGCGGAAGAAACTAAGTCCTGAATAACCTGGTTAAGTCTTGGTAAATGTTGGGTCTACTAGATGTAGATCTTGCAGCCTGTCAGGACCGGTGAATGACTTCTGTAATCACAAGTCAAATCACAAAGAGACTCTATACACAATATGAATGTAGAATATAAATGTAATCAAGGAGAACAGAATAACTATAAAGACTTGATCCTTTCTAAGGATTTCTAATATTGATAATCATTAGAACTACGTTTGGTGAAGGTGTGTATAACCCTTCTGCCTAAGGTTCCTTTTATACTACAAGGAAACCCTAATACAACATTAAAGAAAACGTGTAAAACTGATATGCATATCCTTTCCTAACATATCTCATGCATATCCTAACAGAATATTAAGTAAATAATAAAGTTTGACTTCGACTAGGACCAGGAGCAGGACTTGCTCCTACTACTACTAGGACCAGGAGGAACTACATACCTCCTAGTCTACCTATTACATTTAACTATTACAATGGTCCTAACAATCCTCCCCTAAACTTGAATTTGACCTGTTGAGTTCAAGTTTCCTGGAAAACGTGCAAATAAGCCCGAGGATTGTATCAGCAAAACAAATAGCAGCATCAGAAAGATAAGAATCAGAGTAACCGCCGCAACATGAAACACTAGAAGCTTCTCCAAAGCTTGGAACAAATCAGCATCGTGTTGAATCTTTTCAGCAACATGAGCAGATTTGATGAGCCTTTACCAAGTAGCTGCTCGCTCTTGGGCTAGCCAGTCTTTCTGGTGGAATAAGCATCACCCTGGGAGACTAGAACCCAACCCAACTCTTAGAACGTGAATCAATAGTGAGTGGGAGTACTCTGATGATTTTAGGCAAACCATCACAGCCGTCAACGGATTTGATGCGTCTTTACCAGAAGCCGTACCCCTCTGGACTCGCCAACTCTTAGCAACGAAGCATCGGTGAGTTGAACACCCTATAGCTTTAAGCAAGCTATTACAGCTATCAACGGATTTGATAAGATCTTTACCAAGAGCCGTACCCCCTTGGATTAGCCACTTTTCAGTCCAAGACTATGGCAAGTGAAAACCATCCAGTTTTGGGTAACCTGGCAACCATTAACGGATTTGAGAATCGCACCAGGAGTCGTACCCTCAAGGTGAATCAAATTTTTCTTGTCGATTAGACATGGTAAGTTGAGAACCATTTGTTGTGTGGACCACAGTCCAACACCAAGGGAAACCAAGTACCAGTACAAGTAGAAATCAGAACCACAATGTGAAGCAGCCAAGGGGTATCATATTCACAAGTATAAAATCCAATATGTGTTAAAAGTATAAGCAAATATTATATAAAAAGTATTTTTTTTAACTATAAAGAAGTAAATTCACCAATCACTTTACAAATTGGTGAAAAGAATGATAATATGAACAAATGAACAAAAATACAAAACATAAACACTTACAACCCAATCACATCACAAACCAGAAGCAGCCTTCTTATCTGCTATCAAACGCGCCTGAATACCTTCCACCAATACCGTGGCCATAGAAGACTCATTTCCTGATGGAGCATTAGAAATTTGCAAATGAGTAGCCAACATCGCCTCCATCGAAGAAATTGTCAAAGGATAATCCACATCAGTCAGCATAAAAACCATATGACCAGATTCTAATTCCAACATATGAACACCACATCCTGCATATAGCTTCCAGCGCTGAATCACCCATTGAATTTGATCCTTCCATATGCCCGAAACAGGAGCATTAGGAGGAGCATCCAACATCAGCTTAAGATCAGCCCAGATACGCAGACCAGGCCATGAAGACACAGCCATGGGGTCAAAAGGCATGCTAGAATCCACAAGTCCATACAAAGCCATAAAATCCATACGGTCACCCCACGATAACACACCCTGCAAACCCGAAGCCAAACGCACAGACGCATCACTCAAAGTAATTCTATGGGATACCACACCAGAAAGAGTTGTGGAACGCTCAACCGTGTAACCAGTAATGTTCCCATTTCCCAACGGCAAATCCGAATCACTGTCAGAAGCTGCATCAATCAAATTCTCAGGATCACGCTTCTCATAAGGGACTGTCTTACCACGGCGAACACGTCGAGCTTATTTTTGACGAAGGGAACGTCTAGGTGTGGGAGCACTAGGTGTGGATTCAACCTTTACCGTAACCTCAGCAGCAGCAGTGGGAGCAGGAGAAGTAGACTCATGAGTTTGCCCACCCAATGGATCACTAGAAGCTGCAGCAGAAGTAGGAATTGGTTGAGTTCCAGTAACCGGTGGTGATGGAGATGACAGATCAGGTGTAGCAGCAGTAGTTGTGGTGGTAGCAAAGGTGGTGGTTGGAACATGTGTGGTGGTGGTGATAACAGGTGTGGTGGTAGAAGCATGAGTGGTGGTGGTAGCATGACCAGCAGTAGAACCCAAAGGAGCAACCAAAGGAGAAGTAGAAGTACCAACTGAAGTAGCAACAAAACTAGATGGACTAGCAGCAGAACCAGGAGTAGGAGCAGATGAAGGACCAGTAGAAGCAGCAGGCGAAGAAGAGGTCACACCACGAGGATGGTAAATAAATCCTTCCGGAATTGGTTGACTCTGACGATTCACCATACTTTCATAAAGTGCCTTGAGCTCATCAAAAGTCAAAGCCCGAACCCGGTCCCACTTCCAAGGAGCATTAAAATGAGCAGCAGACTGATATTTCACATAGCGTTGCATCTGTTTGCGCTCCTCAGTTCTAGATAACGGTCTGTTCTTTCTCTTTTCCCGAAGCTGTACAGCAAGGGCCAACTGGTGCTTACGCATCAATACCATAGCTCTCGGAATACAATTGTGCTCATCAACATCGTCACCCAAAAGATCTGTAAACTGAGCATAATCCCGGGTGAGAACAGTCAAAACCTGCATCCACTCACTCTCACTCCAATGCATTGCATCGTGCTGAATTTGTTCACGCCTCCGCTTTCGAAGCTCTTCTTCAGCAGCCCTATCAGTGATGAGACTGCTTTTATACATGGTCTCATCGTCCAAAACGGCCTTAAATTGCATAAAATATCATAAAACATGCCAAATATATGCTCGTGTTTGTTACTTGTGTATTTTTAGGTACGGATATTGAGGAATTGGCAAAAGAACACAAGAATCAATCAAAAACGAACACGGGAAACGAAGTCGCACAATGAACCAGGCCCAAGTTTGGAAATTTGCAAAATGACCCTTGAAGAATTGAAGATTGGCAAAAATGGCCCCTCATCTTTGAAGAACTTGTCACAATTGACCCTCCATTTATCAATTGTACAAGTATGATCCTTATTATTTGAAGATATTACAAGAATGGTCCATCAAGTTTGAAGATTATACATATAAAACCCTTTGGAAAAGTTTTGGAAGACATTGTGCCAAATTTGACAACTTCTCAAAAGTTGACAAGGCTTATTTTGGGCGCTGACAGCTTTTGATTGCAAGTGGAAAGAAGATAAATCCTTGGGGACCATATATGCCAGACAGCCAAACATCCCCACCCATCCAGCACATGACACGTCAACCCTACCCACCCACCAACCCAAACCCATTAACCGACCCGTCCATAACCCATTACCCAACCCAAGTTATTAACTTAAACCGGGTCAACACATTGGTCAAACCCACCCACTTAAACCCTTTCCCCCCATAACATTTATTTAAAAAATTGATTAACCAAAACAGATTAAAATCACCCCCTAATCCCATGTTGAACCCTAAACCACCCAGATTAATTAGCCTCCAAATCAAAGGGTTTTAAGCCCAAATTGTCCAGAATGCTAATTCACCATCCCCTAACCTAATCCCACCACACACAAACCCTCCACGTGTCCTGTGGTCCTCACCCCAACCCTCCCCTGCACCCGTCACTTTCCCACAACCCCATGTCCCGACCAAATTGACATCCCAGATCAAACCCTTGGTCCCAAAGGTTCATCTAACGTCCAAGAATGGTCTTCCATAGCTGGCATCACATGGCACCTCCTTTTGACCAAGATTCGTCCAAGACAAAGAGGGGCATTTTAGGGCTTTTAGCATTTAGGGTTTATGTCTTGTAATTTTTTATTCACCATTCTAGATACTTCCTTATAGTAGTATAAATACATGTCGACCTGTGACATGTATTTCTTGTTCCAGTTTTTGCATAAGCTTGTAATTCCTTTTTATAAAAATTAAAAGTTTGGTATTTGTGGTGTGCAATTGTAATTCCTTTTTAATTCTGATAAAAGTTTGTGTAAAGTTATATGCAAGGCTGAGTTCCATTTTCAATTTGTGAAAGTTTGTGTGTGATTTCCTTAAGTTTTTAAAAGGTTTTAAAAATTCTGTTTAAATTTCATAAATCCTCCTTGGAAGTGAAAGTGGAAAAGGGAGAGTGTTTATGAGTTTGAAAAGGTTTAAGAAACGTGTTTGTGAGTTTTGAAAGGTTTCAAAAAGGTTTAAGTAGTTTTTAAAGAAAGATAGGTAAAACAGATTACATATTTGTGTTGTATATGTTCTGTTTTTGATTTTTCTTAGCAGAAATTGAAGTTTGTTGATCCTTGTCTGCTCCAACCCGAGTTGGAAGGAGGTGGATATTCATCCACAAGGGTTTTGGAAGTAAAACCCTTAGGTAATTTTCTTTGTCCTTTGAAAAATTTCAGAAAAGCTGTTTTGTATGATCCTGCATGATTTTGATGCTATAGTGTGTTAAAGCTGTTGGATTGTTGTTCTTATGAGTGATGATACATGTTAGATGCTATAGGAACTAGTTTGGTTAGGTTTGTGAGTGTTATGGTTTGAAAATTTGGGTTTACAAGAGTTTAACAGGGTGTTTGGATCCCTGTTTTAGCAGGTAGAATATCTTGATTTTGTCTTTTGAAAAGTGTTAGAGAGCTTCAAATAGGTTAAGATAGATTGGATGTTAGTTGGTAGATAGATTAGAAGAGTTTTGAAGCAAGTTGTTTGGTTAAAAGTGAAGTTAGCATAAAAAGATTTCAAAGCTGCCATATGTGCCTTTTGTGATGAAATTGTGTGCTCAAATCCTTGAAATTTGTCAAGTGATAGGGTGATTTTAGTTTTAAGTTGGCTTGTATGCTAGTTGATAAGTTTGTGTGCAAAATTTCAGGCTTTAAAACCCATTAGTGTGCATTCTGTTAGCTTAAAAAGTCACCAGACTTCATCATTTCATCACAGAAACTGCATAGTGCTAGTGTGTGCATTGATTTGCTCATTTTTGAGTGCTAGGTGTTTGTACTTGCTTATCTTGACTCCTTGTGCTCAGAAAGAGCACAAGGGTGCCTTGTGTTCCACAAAAACATCACCAAACATTCACAGCCAAGCCCTCTTGGTTGGACTTTTAACAAGTGACCAAAGTCACTTGTTCATCAGAAAGTGAACAAAGTCTGGACACGTTTTGATTCATAATTTGCTTAATCCTTGTTTATTTTTGATTTGGTTTGTGTTTTTGAGCTTAGAAAAGTACTGGAATCAAGCATTTAAAAGCTAAAAAGAAAAAAAAAATTACCAAAAAGGACGTGGCCAGGACTCGAACCTGCGCCACTCCTCTCACAACCAAACGTGCTAACCAATTGCGCCCTGGGGACTTTGACTGATAGGTTTGATTCTGAATTGTATTTAAGGGCTTTTTGGTTTAAGCTTTTATAAATAAGCCGTGGCTTATTTGCTCATTTATAGCTTATTGGTTAAGCTTTTTGGACTTTTTCCATTTTTCCTAGGTTTTGATTAGAGTTTAGGATTTTTCTGATTAAAAATATTATTTTTCCTTTTATTTAATTAATTTTTAGGATTATTTCTATTTTTAATTTTAGAAAGTCTTTAAAAAATATTAAACAGTAGTTAAAAAATACAAAAAAATAGTTTTTAGGTTTTTATTTGTATTTTTGAGGTTTACATGTGAAAAAGTTTTCAAAAACTTTAATTTTTGATTTTATTTAATTTTAGGGTTTTTATACAACTTTGAAAATTAATATAAAATTCATTAAAAGGTTTCATAAACTTTTGTTTACATTTTCTTCTTAGTTAGATTATTTAGGATTTTTGAGAATTTTTTAGAATTTATTTGAGAACTTTTAATTTTTTTGATTATTTTATTATTATTTTATTCATTAAAATAAAAAGTTTTATTTTTCTTTATTTTTCATTTTTCCTAGATTCTATAGCATTAATTAAGACTTTTCCCATTTGTACAATAATTTTTAGGCTTTTCAATTATTTTTTAGGATTAATTTAAGATTTAATACATTTTAATAGTTTTTAGGAGTTTAAAAATAGTTTAATTAGGTTTTAAATTTTTTAAAAATAGTTTTTAGCTTAATTAGGTCATTTTTGAGGTTTACAAACTATAAAATCTTGTTTAGGGCTTTTTAATATTTAAAAGTGATTTTTAGGGCTTTAATTAGCATTAAAAAGTCATTATTAAATTAATTAAAAGGTTTTGGCAAGTTTGGATTTTTTGTAAACTCTTAGAATATTATTTGGGAGTTTTTAGTAATTTTTAGGATTTTTAGATTAAAATTTTTAATTTTGTGCTTTTTCACGTTCTACGTCGTAACTTTCTAATAGTGTTTTTGCCTTATTTTTTTTTCTAATTTTTTCGTCTTCGTCATTTTCTCTTCTTTTCTTCTCATTAATAATCAAAAACATAATCAATCAATTCAATTCACAACGCACTAGCCTCCTCGAGAGAACGATCCCCACTCATTGGGTCATAAGTGCTTGGTTTTCCTAAACCGACACTTAACGCTTACCACTATTTTACCTCCTTTTCCTAAAGGTGTGTAAATTTACTATATCATAAATGGCGCCGCTGCCGGGGAGGCGTGTTGTGTTTTGATTGACCATTGTTGTTTTCTATATTAGCCATAATATAATTGTATTAATAGCACTCTATTAATACGTATTATCGTTTTTCGGTTTTTGTGTGAATACTATTACTATATTGTATACGTAGAACAATAAATACACAAGTACTCCAAATACGTGAGCAATCACGACCTTGACTTGGGAGGTCATTACCCAATCATTGTATTCGAATCTCAAACCAAAGAAAAAGGCAAAAATAGATAAATACTTTCGTGAAGCTTAATCTTGATAATACAAACTATAAGGTGGGTATAAGGCGGTTGTATCTCACAACCTAAAGGAAAAAGGCTCTTAAGTGCTTCGCGCCGCCTCGTTTCCTCCGCTTGCTTGTGCGTATTTGATTTTGAGAGTGAATCGAGGGTTTTTCCGCCCAAAGTATTATTACATATCATATATATTTTCTTGGTTTCATTTGATTAAACCCTCTTGAACGATTTGGTGTTCCACCATCGTTCTAAAGTCATCGAAGGCGTTCACTCCACGTGATCGTTTTCATTCCTTGAGGCCTTTTTAATCAAGAGATTTGATTAAGTGAGGAGATTTGTGGACTTGTTGTCTACTTAATATATTCACCAATTTCCAAAAAGTTAATACAATCAAAAACCACAAAAAAATTGAAAAAAACACAAAATACCAAAAAGAATCTTCTTTGCTCGCCTTCTCGTTGTACGTGACGTTTATGCAAACTCGCTCTAAAGCTAGACGTGCTCGTAAACGAAGAAACAAATCACTCACTCTTTCTAGTGAGGAGTCTCCTATTGACGAACCCATTGTACGAGAAGAACCAACCATGGCGAATCGAACTATGATGGAGTTACTTCAAGCACCCACCGAGGGTTATGGAGAAGCTATTGTGATTCCCGCAATCCTTGCGGAGAATTTTGAGGTGAAAACGGGTTTGTTGTCGATGATCCAAAACAACAAATTCCGTGGTGATGAGAAGGACAATCCTCACAACCATATCCGCCAATTTAATCGTCTTACCGCCACGTGCAAATTCAAGGATGTCTCGAATGACTCGATTAAGATGATGTTATTTCCGTATTCCTTAGCGGGGCCCGCTAAAATTTGGTTAGAGAAAGAGCCACCCAATTCTATATTGACGTGGAAGGATCTCGTTTCGAAGTTCGTGAACCAATTTTTTCCGCCCTCTAAGACTACGCATTTGAAGAATGAAATTTCTAAATTTTCACAAGAATCAAATGAAAGTTTTTCTACGGCTTGGAATAGGTTTAAGGAGATGTTACACGAATGTCCTCATCATGGTTTTTCCGATTTGCACCAAATCGACACGTTTTACAATGGACTTAACGATCATGAAAGAGATTATTTAAATGCCGCCGCGGGTGGTAATTTTTTGTGTAAAACGGTTGAAGAAGCTTTGGTCATAATCGAGAATAGGTCTAAGGTTTATAGCCCTCGTCACACACCGAGTGTTGCCAAAAGGGGCTCATCATCGTCTCAAAGTATCAATGCATTACATGATGAAGCAAATGAAGAAAACCGATTTTTCGATAGATTTGCAAACCTTATGTCCCATTGGAAGGCTCAAGAAGCTTCCAACACCGCTTCGGTTAAAGCGGTTTCTAAAAGTTGTTTGTCGTGTGGGGGAGCTCATGATTTATCCGAGTGCATTACCGCGGATGGTAACACTTCGAATGCTTTTGTAGCCACGGGAACTTATAACCAAATCGGTCAAGGTTCACGTTCAAATCAAGCTCAACCCAATCAAAATGCTAATAATTATCGCAACAACAACAATCAAGGTGGAAATTACCAAGGAAATCAAAGGAATTATAACAAAGGTAATTACCAAAGTGGAAATGGGCAAATTTCAAACCAAAACCAAAACCGTGATTTTCAAACTAATGCCCAAGGTTTTCAAAACGATCACACCAAAAATCTTCAAGGAGAATTTTTGAATTATGCTAAGGCTAATGATGCTAAGTTTGACAATATGCAACGTGAGCTTAAGATCCGAATTGAAAAATGAGTTAAAAAACGAACTTGCTAATGAACTTAAAACTCATGCTAATAAAATGGAAGGAAATGTCACACGACTCCAACAAAATCAACAAAAAATGGAGCAAGGACAACATGAGATTAAGCAAGAATTGTTGAAAGCGGATGCTAGGCAATCTAAGTTTGAAGACCGTATGGCTAAAATGTTTGAAGCTATCATGTGTAAGCCCTCTTCTTCGGGTGGTCTTCCTAGTGATACCATCGTGAACCCGAAAGGAGAATTGAAGGTTATTACCACTCGTAGTGGTAAAACTTTCAAAGAACCAATTTCTCGTCCTAGTACTTCTATGGAGAAGGAAAAAGAGAAAGAACCCGAGGTTGTGGTTGAAAAGGAGCACATTACAAGCCCACGAAGTACCGCTCAAACCACACCTACGGTTGAACCAATACCCATAATGGAACCCGAGATTCCAAGGCCGTTGCCTATGCCTAATTTGCCCCACCCCACACCACCTTTACCCTACCCATCAAGACGAGACAAGGAAAAGGCACAAGAACGAAATAATTATCAATTTGAACTCTTTATGAAAATGTTTCGTGATTTGCATTTTAATATAAGTTTTGCCGACGCCTTAGTCATGATGCCTCGATTTGCCGCGAACTTCAAAAGTATGTTGAATAACAAAGAAAAATTGCAAAAATCATCTAGTTGTTCTTCGGTTTTTCTAAGCCGCATACCTCAAAAAGTCGGTGATCCTGGAAAGTTTTTAATCCCATGTGCTATCCAAGACATGAAAGAATGCTACGCCTTGGCCGATCTTGGTGCTAGTATTAATTTGATGCCTCTCGAGATTTTTAAATCGCTTAATCTTCCAAATCTCACTCCTTCAAGAATGTCAATCGAAATGGCCGATCATTCTACGATTCTAGCTTGTGGAGTTGCCGAGGACGTCTTTGTGAAAGTTGGGAAATTCTATTATCCCGTGGACTTCATTGTTGTTGATATTCCCATCGATCCTAAAGTTCCGTTAATTTTAGGTCGATCTTTTTTGGATACCTCGAGAGCACTTATCGATGTGCATGCAAGAAAAATCACTCTTCGTTTCAATGAGGAAGAACTCGTCATTAATGCAACCCAAAACTCCACTCTTTCTCATGTTTATTCGATCACATCTTTGTACAATGTCAATCCTATCAAAAACATGTGTCAAAGTATTTCCAATAGAGTTTTAGGAGTTGATAAAAATGATGTTCTGTCCCCTCCGCCGATGGAGGTTAAGAGTGTTAAGCCTATGATTCCAATCTCGAGTGAATCTTCGGATGATGAATACGTTGATCCCGATGGGGAGGTTTTCTTTGTTGACAAAAGATTTGAAAACTTGCCACCACCTAAACCAAAACGTTTTCAAAATGTGAGAATTTTTAGTGTGACTAACATTGTTTTAGATACACCAAATATTTTTGACATAATCAAATCGGGTTTTCACAAGGAGAGTTTTAAAGATGAAAAAGGAAAAAATTTTGAATCTAATTTAAAAGATTTTTCTACAATTCTAACTCCGTCATCACCGCGTGTCTTGAGTACTACAAGCTCGTCTTCTCCTTTTGACGATGCTTTGTGTGGACCTAGTGTGGGGGAAGCCCCTTATGTTCCCTTCCCTTTCTCCACCGAGGACGAGATATTTGATCATGGAATTGCTTTTAAAAGGAAATCTCGGTCTTCCACCGATGCAATAAATGGAAAATCTTTTCATTTGATTGGTGCGAGTCTACCTCGAGTAGCTCAATGTTATGACTTACCCATTGTCCCACCCTTCTATTTCTTCTCTCCTATTTTCTTCTATCCCATTGGGATTTGTGTTGAAGTTGTGTTGTCTCGTCTTTCATCCGAAAACGAGGACGCTATCTTTGACCCCGGTATACGTTTATCGGATTTTTAAAAGTACTCCACGTGCTTTTGGGCCTTGTTTATCATGTAAGCCCCACCAAAAATTGACCATACCATGATTATCCCTAAATGATCACATTTATGGGGATTCGAGTCAAGCTTTTGACTCGGTTATCAAAAACAAGGTGCCTCGTGGGGGAGACCCATGCTTATCCATGTACATATTATTGCTTTCTAATTAGTTTAATGTGAGGGGATTTGTGCCCTTCCAACCTTTGTTCCGTGGTTGTTTGTGAATTGTGTCTTTTAGATCATCATCTTCACGATTGGAGCCTCTCGTGTTCGTTTCATGGGAGCACTCGATCGTTTGTTTTGGAGGCCTTTCCCAATATCCACATATGATATCCTTTTATGTTCTAACCTTAGGTTTTTAGCACACTTCATAAACGGCTATTACTTATTGGTTACACCCTTTCCATGCTAGATTAGGCATTCGACTACGTCTCTAGTATGGGGGTGTTTGCACCCCTAGACTCGAAACATTGAGGACAATGTTTAACTTTAGTATGGGGGGGTGAATAGATATTTGCCTTGCCAAACCTTCACGCTTTTCAAAGTTTATCGTTTTCTTGCAAAATAAGGCTAAAAATGGCCAAATTTTAAAATTTTTCTCATGTTTCATAAGTGTTTGAAGACACGAATGTAGATTTTCCGATGGCGAGAATAAGAGTAATTTTTGACTCGACCGTGCGTGTTGAGCACTTAGCTTTGATTCCTTAACTACACATTAGGCTAAGTCTCTTAAATGAGGACGAGAAATGATAGAGTTAATTATAAGTTACTATGCTAAACGTTGAGTACTCGTATTCTTTCAAAAACTCATGTGTTCTCGTTGTTTGCTTATTCTCCCTTCGCTTGTAAATATTTTTTGCTTAATAAATATTGACTTAGCGGTTTAGTTAGGATTGTTGGGTTTCTAGTCTTTTCTAGTAGCTTCCGTGTAATTAAATTGGGAAGACATTAAGGTATCGCCAGCGTCACGGTTTTGAAGTATTGGCAACCCTAATAATCGAAAGCTTCACCCAATAATAAGATTTCAAGTGCTCACCTAAATCAAGCAAACAATTTGAAGCCCCACAAGGCCTAAAATCTATGCAAAATTGAAAGTGAATCAAGCCTTAATCTTCGAAGCTTTAAAGATCCAAAATTCGCTTTAGCGTGAGGATATACGTCTTTGGCTAATAAAACCACCGATGAGGCGGATAATAAAAGGCAAGGCAAGACCGAAGTCATAATAAAAGCTTCATGGCGAAGTTGAATAAAAGATGGAGGTAAACCAAAGATAATAAGGTCCTTCCGTTAGGGGGCGTATAAAAGTCTTGGTAATAAGTCTCATGTTCAAAACCGTTATAAAACCGTGTTTATCGATTCTTCTTGTCAACTTAATTTTTTAACATCGTTGTCTATTAGGAGGGGTTATTGATTTGATGGTCTTAGTTACACCGTTAGGACTCTATTTTTAGACCTAAATCTCTATTATCGCATAAGTCAATGATGTATCCTCGTGATCATTAAGACATAATAAAATATAAGAGATACAACTTAGGAATAATGGGAGGATAAGTACGTGATTAGGGCATATGAGTAGTGTTAGCATTACTAACTTATAATGACAATGATCTCGTTACACGCTTAGCATGGAATTAAAAGTGAAAATCGAGGACGACGAAATTATTTCTAACGAAGCACTCACGTGTTCTTATTCTATGAACCTAAACGTCCCATTTTGCGATGAGAATCATACATTATGTCTAAAACACAAGTAGTGATAATTGTAGTGTGTAGCTAGTTTCCATTTCAATAAAAGTCATAAAATTGAATTTTGGAGATGCTTTGATACTTTATTCTTAGCATTGCGTGAGGGCACGGCAATGGTTTAGTATGGGGGAGTGATGAGACTGCTTTTATACATGGTCTCATCGTCCAAAACGACCTTAAATTGCATAAAATATCATAAAACATGCCAAATATATGCTCGTGTTTGTTACTTGTGTATTTTTAGGTACGGATATTGAGGAATTGGCAAAAGAACACAAGAATCAATCAAAAACGAACACGGGAAACGAAGTCGCACAATGAACCGGGCCCAAGTTTGGAAATTTGCAAAATGACCCTTGAAGAATTGAAGATTGGCAAAAATGGCCCCTCATCTTTGAAGAACTTGTCACAATTGACCCTCCATTTATCAATTGTACAAGTATGATCCTTATTATTTGAAGATATTACAAGAATGGTCCATCAAGTTTGAAGATTATACATATAAAACCCTTTGGAAAAGTTTTGGAAGACATTGTGCCAAATTTGACAACTTCTCAAAAGTTGACAAGGCTTATTTTGGGCGCTGACAGCTTTTGATTGCAAGTGGAAAGAAGATAAATCCTTGGGGACCATATATGCCAGACAGCCAAACATCCCCACCCATCCAGCACATGACACGTCAACCCTACCCACCCACCAACCCAAACCCATTAACCGACCCGTCCATAACCCATTACCCAACCCAAGTTATTAACTTAAACCGGGTCAACACTTTGGTCAAACCCACCCACTTAAACCCTTTCCCCCCATAACATTTATTTAAAAAATTGATTAACCAAAACAGATTAAAATCACCCCCTAATCCCATGTTGAACCCTAAACCACCCAGATTAATTAGCCTCCAAATCAAAGGGTTTTAAGCCCAAATTGTCCAGAATGCTAATTCACCATCCCCTAACCTAATCCCACCACACACAAACCCTCCACGTGTCCTGTGGTCCTCACCCCAACCCTCCCCTGCACCCGTCACTTTCCCACAACCCCATGTCCCGACCAAATTGACATCCCAGATCAAACCCTTGGTCCCAAAGGTTCATCTAACGTCCAAGAATGGTCTTCCATAGCTGGCATCACATGGCACCTCCTTTTGACCAAGATTCGTCCAAGACAAAGAGGGGCATTTTAGGGCTTTTAGCATTTAGGGTTTATGTCTTGTAATTTTTTATTCACCATTCTAGATACTTCCTTATAGTAGTATAAATACATGTCGACCTGTGACATGTATTTCTTGTTCCAGTTTTTGCATAAGCTTGTAATTCCTTTTTATAAAAATTAAAAGTTTGGTATTTGTGGTGTGCAATTGTAATTCCTTTTTAATTCTGATAAAAGTTTGTGTAAAGTTATATGCAAGGCTGAGTTCCATTTTCAATTTGTGAAAGTTTGTGTGTGATTTCCTTAAGTTTTTAAAAGGTTTTAAAAATTCTGTTTAAATTTCATAAATCCTCCTTGGAAGTGAAAGTGGAAAAGGGAGAGTGTTTATGAGTTTGAAAAGGTTTAATAAACGTGTTTGTGAGTTTTGAAAGGTTTCAAAAAGGTTTAAGTAGTTTTTAAAGAAAGATAGGTAAAACAGATTACATATTTGTGTTGTATATGTTCTGTTTTTGATTTTTCTTAGCAGAAATTGAAGTTTGTTGATCCTTGTCTGCTCCAACCCGAGTTGGAAGGAGGTGGATATTCATCCACAAGGGTTTTGGAAGTAAAACCCTTAGGTAATTTTCTTTGTCCTTTGAAAAATTTCAGAAAAGCTGTTTTGTATGATCCTGCATGATTTTGATGCTATAGTGTGTTAAAGCTGTTGGATTGTTGTTCTTATGAGTGATGATACATGTTAGATGCTATAGGAACTAGTTTGGTTAGGTTTGTGAGTGTTATGGTTTGAAAATTTGGGTTTACAAGAGTTTAACAGGGTGTTTGGATCCCTGTTTTAGCAGGTAGAATATCTTGATTTTGTCTTTTGAAAAGTGTTAGAGAGCTTCAAATAGGTTAAGATAGATTGGATGTTAGTTGGTAGATAGATTAGAAGAGTTTTGAAGCAAGTTGTTTGGTTAAAAGTGAAGTTAGCATAAAAAGATTTCAAAGCTGCCATATGTGCCTTTTGTGATGAAATTGTGTGCTCAAATCCTTGAAATTTGTCAAGTGATAGGGTGATTTTAGTTTTAAGTTGGCTTGTATGCTAGTTGATAAGTTTGTGTGCAAAATTTCAGGCTTTAAAACCCATTAGTGTGCATTCTGTTAGCTTAAAAAGTCACCAGACTTCATCATTTCATCACAGAAACTGCATAGTGCTAGTGTGTGCATTGATTTGCTCATTTTTGAGTGCTAGGTGTTTGTACTTGCTTATCTTGACTCCTTGTGCTCAGAAAGAGCACAAGGGTGCCTTGTGTTCCACAAAAACATCACCAAACATTCACAGCCAAGCCCTCTTGGTTGGACTTTTAACAAGTGACCAAAGTCACTTGTTCATCAGAAAGTGAACAAAGTCTGGACACGTTTTGATTCATAATTTGCTTAATCCTTGTTTATTTTTGATTTGGTTTGTGTTTTTGAGCTTAGAAAAGTACTGGAATCAAGCATTTAAAAGCTAAAAAGAAAAAAAAAAATAAATTACCAAAAAGGACGTGGCCAGGACTCGAACCTGCGCCACTCCTCTCACAACCAAACGTGCTAACCAATTGCGCCCTGGGGACTTTGACTGATAGGTTTGATTCTGAATTGTATTTAAGGGCTTTTTGGTTTAAGCTTTTATAAATAAGCCGTGGCTTATTTGCTCATTTATAGCTTATTGGTTAAGCTTTTTGGACTTTTTCCATTTTTCCTAGGTTTTGACTAGAGTTTAGGATTTTTCTGATTAAAAATATTATTTTTCCTTTTATTTAATTAATTTTTAGGATTATTTCTATTTTTAATTTTAGAAAGTCTTTAAAAAATATTAAACAGTAGTTAAAAAATACAAAAAAATAGTTTTTAGGTTTTTATTTGTATTTTTGAGGTTTACATGTGAAAAAGTTTTCAAAAACTTTAATTTTTGATTTTATTTAATTTTAGGGTTTTTATACAACTTTGAAAATTAATATAAAATTCATTAAAAGGTTTCATAAACTTTTGTTTACATTTTCTTCTTAGTTAGATTATTTAGGATTTTTGAGAATTTTTTAGAATTTATTTGAGAACTTTTAATTTTTTTGATTATTTTATTATTATTTTATTCATTAAAATAAAAAGTTTTATTTTTCTTTATTTTTCATTTTTCCTAGATTCTATAGCATTAATTAAGACTTTTCCCATTTGTAGAATAATTTTTAGGCTTTTCAATTATTTTTTAGGATTAATTTAAGATTTAATACATTTTAATAGTTTTTAGGAGTTTAAAAATAGTTTAATTAGGTTTTAAATTTTTTAAAAATAGTTTTTAGCTTAATTAGGTCATTTTTGAGGTTTACAAACTATAAAATCTTTTTTAGGGCTTTTTAATATTTAAAAGTGATTTTTAGGGCTTTAATTAGCATTAAAAAGTCATTATTAAATTAATTAAAAGGTTTTGGCAAGTTTGGATTTTTTGTAAACTCTTAGAATATTATTTGGGAGTTTTTAGTAATTTTTAGGATTTTTTAGATTAAAATTTTTAATTTTGTGCTTTTTCACGTTCTACGTCGTAACTTTCTAATAGTGTTTTTGCCTTATTTTTTTTTTCTAATTTTTTCGTCTTCGTCATTTTCTCTTCTTTTCTTCTCATTAATAATCAAAAACATAATCAATCAATTCAATTCACAACGCACTAGCCTCCTCGAGAGAACGATCCCCACTCATTGGGTCATAAGTGCTTGGTTTTCCTAAACCGACACTTAACGCTTACCACTATTTTACCTCCTTTTCCTAAAGGTGTGTAAATTTACTATATCAATCAGCTTCATCAATCTCGGCCTGAATCCGACGAGCAACCTCCTCACCTAACCTTTCCCCTTCAAGTTGTCGACGGGTACGCTTACGAGATGGTGATGGAGCATCAGTCATTGGGGCCTTGCCCTTCGAATCATGGGAGGGACCAGCATTGGAACCAGCAACAGGATCAGAATCACCATCCATAGGAGTGGGAATAGCACCAGGAGAAGGAACACTGGAGGATGTCGGAGGAACCGGCAAATCATCATAAACTTTATCAGCAAAGGCAGCCTTTGCCAATAATGTCAAACCATCCTCAACATGCTCCGTACCCTCCTCATTAGAATCCGAATGGATCACATGCTTCTTTCGGCGCCGTTGCTGAGTTTCCAAAGCTTTGATGCGATCAGCCAAAGGAAGAACAAATTCCCGAGTAAGTTTCCTGTGTTGGTTCAAATCGGTTTCCAATGAAATCATCCGCTCATGGTACCTGCGCAAAAGATCAAGCAAATACATAAGTGTAGTAGGCTCCTCCGCCTGCCCACCAAGAGTACTTGGGTTAGGGAAAGCGTCATTGGAGCCCGATGCAACAGACGGGTCAACTTGTGGAGTACTAGCACCAAACGGTTTATCAGTCGAGTGTGGAGCAGGACTAGGAGGTGGAGTCTCCACCAATGGAGACTTTTGTGGGACTGAATAAGGACCAGCCTTGGAAGGGGATGGTTTTTCAACAACCACCTCCTCAACCAGTTCCTCCTCAACCACATGAGAAGGACCACCAGTAGGAGCCTCCTCCTCCATAGGGTCATCATCAATCACAACAAACTCAGGAGCCTCCTCCTCCTCACCCATAGGACCCTGAGCCAATCCCAACATGGCCTCAGTCAGGGGCCTCCATTCCCCAGTAAACCCATTGACCATATTGTAATACACTTTTGCTGTAAGCTTAGACGACACATGCTCAGCCCTATCACGAGGAATGCAAACGAGTATTTGCTGAAGAAACCTAGGGTACATAAGAAACTTCTTTCTCGAACCAACATTAGACAGATTACTAACCATCCCCTCAAATAGATAATGAGAAAAGTTAACAACTCTACCCTGGGCTAAGCAAATAAGACCAGTAGCCAAGGGAGTAGGGAAAGCATCCCAACTCCCAGACTTGGGACTCATACAATGGATTAGAAAGTGGATCAGAAGCTTCCATTGGGGGGAAAACCTATTTTTCTGGAATTTAAACTTCCCCCATGTTTGTATCCTAAAGCAGCCATCCCCTCCAATACCTCCGAATTGGGGATGGATTCAACACCACCCTCATCCTGAAGATGAAGAGAAGAGCGAACAGAAGCCTCAGTCACCACATATGCACGTCCATCTATGGTAGCATGGAGTGCACGTGGACGACCCATCCAAAATACGAGCAGACGCCCAAAATTGACGAATAACACTATCATATATGGTGGGACGTACAGTAAATGCAAACCTTAGGTTGGAAGCTTCAATGAAATCCAGGATGTCAGCGAAATGTTCACGATGTGGACCTGATCGGCGTCGAAGTACCGGTCAAAAATAAACCTAATTACCTTATATTAGATAGGGTAAATGGGTATCGATCCACGAGGACTATGTGGTTTTAGTTTAAGTTTTGAGGTGATCACTGATCAATAAAGGTTTTGGTTTTGAAATCTGACAACTAAAATACTTTTGATAATAAAAATGCGGATTAAAAATTAAAATAATTATTAAGCTAATAGTAAAGCTAGAAAAATAAAATAAGATGTAATCAATTAAAAGAAAAATGCAATCCCTTCCAGCTCCTAATATTTATGGTTGATCACACTAATGGATTATTGAAACTTTTTAGAACCGATTACAGAGATTATTTTGACTTAATATGAATGAATTAATGTCGGCATTTATTATGTTCATCAACGACTCGCAATAATAAATCTTAAATTAATCCAACCAATAATTATGTTTTAATAATTTATTTAGGTACAACTTATATTGATTATACAACCATCTATTTTTTTTTTAACTAAATAAAATAAGTATGAATCGTTAACTAATAATAAATTGTCTCGCACAAATAATTAAACATAATATTAAGTCAATAAAAATAATTTATAAATAAATCATAAATCAATGTAGTAAAAATATAATAACCCAAAAGTAATGATCAAACCATAAATAAAGTTACCGGAAGGAATTACAACAAAATTAGCCGGACATTGCGGTGTACCCGACCCGCTTAATGTCAACCACCATCTTTATCTTCAAGAAAAGAAATCTTTTTTTTTTCACCAACTTTTCAATCGTGTTTTTTTTTCTCCCCTGTTATAATGTGTCGACCCACAAAAGCTCTCACCCTCCAATTATATACTCCCTCTTATGTCGGTTGAACAATTGGGCCGTGGGCTAATAATTTTTTTTATTTTTTTTTCTTTTGAAATATAATAGCTTTGGCCCAAATAAAAATAGCCCAACATTAATAATTGCTCGAACGAAGCCCGAACAAATAATAGATGACCGAAAATATTGCGACACGCTCAAATCTTTTTCTTCAATATTTTTTCTTCATTAATCGGCGCTCACAATGTCTTTTCTCCAAAAAATTAATTAAGCGTCCATTTTTATTCCACTTCACTCGTAACCTACATAATCACAAAACACACTCAAAGTACATATATAACGAAAAATAAATATATAAATATACTAAATTAACATGCTATGAGGTGTATGCAAAATACACCGATTAACTCCCCTCAACTTTAACTTTTACCGTCTCGTGTAAAAATAAAATAAAAATATACAAGCATGTTAATTTCATAATTTTTAATCATACTATTGAAATTTAATCAAAAAAAATCACATTCAACCTAATACATTAATAACCATCCTATATGACAAATAATCCAAAAATGATTACCAATATTTTTGTCCTTCTTAAACACTTAGCATAACCATTCCCATTGATTCCATTTACTTTATATTTCATATAATTAACCATGTGGCCAACGTACCTATTACACACCTATAATCAATATAAACATTAATCTAAAACAAGAGGTGAGAATATCGTACACCTTTTATAACGTTGGAGTTTTTATAGCATAAGAGCACATCATAAGCCATCATACTTTAGCTTACATACTTCCACTTTTTTTTCATCATTTTTTTTTTCACATCACACATAAGCTCTATCTTTTTAGCCATTCGAGACCGTTTCTTATACAAGTCATCCCGAACGCTTTATACACTCCTTTTAAGGTTGATATAAAGACCAATTATTCAGAAAAATGAATATCTATCCTATAGGTGCATACTAAGATACATTGGCACATGACAACCGGTTAATTAAGTCTGTTTAATTAAATGGGAACAGTTATACTTCGTGCCTACTGGTACATCACATGATGGAATTATCTACCACATAGTATAATTATACAATGCACTAAATTAAACTGATCTTCCTAATTTCATTACAACAATACAAGGATTGGGTTATTTCACCTAAAATTGTCTCAGCTAAGTGCAATGCTATCCATCATAAAAATTGGCGTCTGACCCATGCTAACAACTAAAGTATCACCTTGCGCGGGTGACGAATCAGATAGGCAAGCCCAACATATGACTACCACCAATAATTATGATAGTTCTCCAGCTCTTTTCGAAGGCCACCGTGCGCGGGTGGCGAGCCGAATAAGATAAATTCTAAATGTCCTAACCCAACTATCACATTACTATATTTCATATTATTTATTTAAAATTTTTACTCGATCTAAGCAAAGGTAAGTAGAGGGAATTCAACCGGCGTGGTTTGATCATCTAATTATACATATGCCTAACTACATGCAAACAATCAAGTCAATTTAATAACCAAATTATATAATGGAATCGGGTGCACCTGATAATTATGGCCAAATCTTCTAGCTTGCTCTAATAAATCATCCACAAGCTAATCTTCAGAATCTGCAAACACTCAACAAACATATATGTAGAAGAAACTTCCACATCTAATTAGCACAAGACTCTTATAATGTGATTTAAAATTTTAAAAATTTTCAATTTTTCCCAAAAATCACATTTTCACCCTTTTTGACCAAAATTTCACAAAAAAACATGTAACACATGTGCCAACCCCCCTCAACTTAAAGCATTGCATTGTCCCTAATGCAAAAACTTTAAATTGAAATTTTGGTTAAAAATCAATTTGACAAACTCACACAAAAAACAAAAACCTAACTCACTTTCGTAGGAATCACGGTTGCATTTAGCGTATGCAACAAGCCTTTAAACCACTCGGTAGCCCGACTGGACGAGTTTTGTCCCGTGAGGGTTTGTAGTGAACACACCCACAAAGTTCCACAAACCACGGGTTGCCTCCCGCGCAGCGCTAAGTTTACCGTCTTCAGCCAGACATAACTCATATGAGCTATTGAGACGGTTGGAGTGGTTCCAAGTAAACAACATCCACCGTTTCCATTGGATCACTTTCTAACTCAACATACGGCTTTAAACGGTGTCCATTAACTTTAAAAGGCTCTCCACCCACCATATTTTTTATTTCAATGGCTCCGTATGGAGATACTTGAGTCACTATGTATGGACCCGTCCATTTACTTCTCAACTTTCCAGGAAAAAGCTTAAGTCTAGCATTGAATAACCAAACTTTTTGACCAACCAAGAAGGACTTCTTGGTGATGTGTCGATCATGAAAAGCTTTGGTTTTCTCCTTATAAATCTTAGAACTCTCATAAGCATCACGTCTAATCTCATCCAATTTAGATAATTGAAGTTTCCTAGAACTACCCGCTTTCTCTAAATCCAGATTAACAGTCTTAATCGCCCATTCAGCCCTATGCTCTATCTCAACCGGTAAATGACACGCCTTGCCATATACCAACTTATACGGTGACATACCAATAGGAGTCTTAAAAGCCGTCCTATATGCCCACAAATCATCATCTAACCTCAAGGACCAATCTTTCCTATCACTACGAACGGTCTTTTCTAAAATTCGCTTAATCTCCCTATTAGATACTTCAACCTGTCCACTAGTCTGTGGGTGATAAGGGGTAGCTATCCTATGATTAACTCCATAATGTTTTAGTAATTTCCCAAATCTAAAGTTCTTAAAGTGAGAACCCCCATCACTAATTATAGCCTTAGGAATACCATGTCTAGCAAAGATATTCTTCTTAACAAACTTAAGAACTACACTATGGTCATTTGTTCTAGTAGCTTCAGCCTCCACCCACTTAGACACATAATCAACTGCCACTAAAATGTAAACATTGCCATGGGAAGTGGGGAATGGTCCCACAAAATCAATACCCCACACGTCAAAGATCTCAACAACGAGTATGGGATTCATAGGCATTTGATCACGCCTTGAAATCCCTCCAACTTGTTGGCAACGAATACACGCTTTCACAAAAGACTGGGCATCCTTGAAGATAGTCGGCCAAAAGAAACCGCTTTGTAAGATTTTATGCCCAGTTTTTGTAGCACCAAAGTGTCCACCACATGCATAAGAATGGCAATGAGCCAATATGTCCATATGCTCATGGTCAGGAACACATCTCCTAACAACTTGGTCAGCACACACCTTATAGAGCTCCGGATCCTCCCAAAAATAATGCTTCAACTGAGAGAAGAAGTATTTTCTTTGTTGCTTGGACCAAAAATCCGGGAGCTTTTTAACAGCTAGATAATTAACTATATTTGCGTACCAAGGAAACTTAGAAACCTCAAATAAACTTTCATCCGGAAAGCTTTCCTTAATCACATCAGAAGGGTTGAACGGCGGAGGGATAATTCTAGACAAATGGTCGGCAACTACATTTTCTGACCCCTTTTTATCCCGAATTTCTAGATTAAATTCCTGTAAAAGCAAAATCCACCTAAGCAACCTCGGTTTTGTCTCTTTCTTAGTCAACAAATGTCTTAAGGCACTATGATCTGAGAATACTATCACCTTAGAATGCCCCCAAATATATGACCTAAACTTATCAAGAGCAAAAACCACGGCTAACAACTCTTTTTCAGTAGTGGTGTAATTCATTTGAGCTTCTGAAAAAGTCTTACTAGCATAAAATATCACAACGGGTTTCTTATCGACCCGCTGTCCTAGAACCGCCCCAGCAGCATAATCACTAGCATCACACATGATCTCGAAAGGCTTCGACCAATCAGGTGATTGCAGAATAGGGGCTTCTACAAGCTTTTGCTTAAGCATGTTGAATGCTGTAAGACATGATTCATTAAAGTCAAAGCGTGCATCTTTTAAGAGTAGATTGCAAAGAGGCTTTGATATAGCACTAAAATCTTTAATAAATCGCCTATAGAACCCAGCATGACCAAGAAAAGAACGCACACGTTTGACGGTAGTGGGAGGAGGAAGGGTTGAAATTACTTGAACTTTGGCACGGTCAACCTCAAACCCTTTTTCAGACACAACATGCCCTAATACAATTCCCTCTCGAACCATGAAATGGCTCTTCTCCCAACTAAGTACCAGATTAGTTTCAGTGCATCTTTTTAACACACTTTCAAGCTGATCAAGGCAGCTTTCAAAGGATTGACCAAAGATGGAGAAATCATCCATAAATATCTCTACAGATTCTCCAACCATGTCAGAAAAGATACTCATCATACACCGCTGAAAGGTAGCAGGTGCATTACACAGGCCAAAAGGCATTCTTCGAAATGCAAACGTCCCGTATGGACACGTAAACGTAGTTTTGGCCTGGTCATCAGGATGGATGGGTATTTGATTATAACCGGAGTACCCATCCAAGAAGCAATAGAATTTCTTCCCAGAAAGCTTCTCAACTATTTGATCAATGAAAGGTAGTGGGAAGTGATCTTTAGATGTGGCATTATTCAGCTTACGGTAATCTATACAAACTCTCCACCCAGTAACTGGTCGGGTTGTGAGCTTTTCCCCATTCTCGGTTTCTACAACGGTGATTCCGGCCTTTTTAGGCACCATTTGAGTAGGACTTACCCATTTACTATCTGAGATGGGATAGATGATACCGGCATCTAACCATTTAAGAACTTCCGTCTTGACTACCTCTTTCATATTAGGATTCAGTCGCCTTTGCGCATCTCTTGATGGCTTAATATCTGGGTCCGTAACAATTCGATGCATACATAATGAAGGGCTGATCCCTTTCAAATCTGCAATCGTCCATCCCACTGCTGCTTTATACTTGGAAAGCACTTTTAGAAGTGCTCCCTCTTGTGATTCAGAAAGATCAGAAGCAACAATAACGGGTAACGTATTATTAGGACCTAGGAAAGCATATTTGAGATTGGATGGCAAAGGTTTTAACTCAAGAGTTGGAGGCACCTCCAAAGACGGCTTCGTAGCCGTGTCAAAAGTAGAAGGCAAGGGCTCCACTTTATAAGACCAAGGTGGTATTTGATGGTCCAAAGAATTGACCAAACACTCTTGAATCTCTAGAACTTCAGCAACATCAAGAATCTCCTCGTTATCACCAGTTAAATATAATTCCAAAAGATCATCCTTAAGCATACGGGATGCATGCTTTTGAACTTCCTCATCAATCACATCTACTTGGTAACATTCATTCATCGTAGGAGAATTCATAGAATTAAACACATTCAATCTTATCTTCTTATTACCGAATGCAATATCCATGGCACCGGTCCGACAATTAATCCTAGCATCTATCATGGCTAAGAATGGGCGCCCAAGGATAATAGTCGGTTGAACATCCTTGTATTGTGACTCGGTGTCCATAACAAAGAAGTCAACTGGGTAATAGAAATCATCAACTTTCACAATAACATCCTCTAAGATACCTCTAGGAATTTTGGTAGATCGATCGGCTAAGGAAATAATGGTGTCTGTCTTACGAAGGGTTCCTAAGTCATACTTATCAACCAAACTAGCAGGAAGGATGTTGATACTAGCACCAAGATCAAGGAGCGCCTTCTTAATGGCAATATTTCCGACCACAACTGAAATCAGTGGTGCTCCAGGATCTTTGAATTTAGGAGGAAGGGAGCTAGATAAGACTGCACTAACATGCTCAGTTAGGTCAATCTTTTTAGGCAACGACGCCTTCAGCTTCCTCTTCTGGGTACACAAGTCCTTTAAAAACTTGGCGTATGCAGGAATTTGCTTGATAACATCAATAAGGGGGAGATTAATTTTAACTTGCTTGAAAGTCTCCCACATATCCTCAGCATGAGGACCCTTTTTAGCTAACTTTGCAGATGTCGATTTCTCCAAAGCTGTAGGGTAAGGTGTGTTGGACACACCACCCTCCCCAACTTCAGGAGAGTCAGTAGCTTTAGGATTCGGTGTTGTTGGTTTAGGAAAATCATTTAACAAATCATTTACCAACTCAGAACCGGACTTAACATTAACAGAATCTTTACCTTCAACAATGATTTCATCTTCGGTGATGAAATCCTCGACGTCAGGAGAATTTGGAATTCCCTTGTCATTGTTGTAGATTTTACCGTTTCGAAAAGATGTCACCATATTCACGTGCTCATTTCCATTTTTCTTGTGTGCGGGATTCATGGTGGGGTAGCTCGGTAGCCTTCCCTCATCTCTTTTGCTTAATTGATCCGCTAATTGACCAACTTGTCTCTCAAGAGCTGCAATAGATTTAGTAGTGGTCTCGTGTCTTTGATTAGTGACCTCAAATTTTCTATTAATCTCTTGATTGTTGGTAGACAATGAATCCATAAGCCTATCAAACTTTCGGTCAAGGTTCAAGAGACGGTTGTCATCTTGGCCTTGGCCCTGATTTGGATATTGTTGTTGTGCCCTATGATTGTAAGAATTTTGTTGGAAATTAGATGAATCGCCACCCTCATACCTTGGTTTGTAACCATAGTGTTGTTGTTGGGCATTATTAGGGCGAGTGTCTTCATCTTTCCAACTGAAATTGGGGTGATTGCGCCATCCAGGATTGTAACTTTCGGAGAATGGGTCATTTCGTGGACGACCACCGTAGACTCCATTTACCTCCTCATTCGGTGGCGCCCCCCAACTTTGACAATTATCGACAGAGTGACTCGGATCACCACACATTGAACACCCACTATGCGACACATTAGACACATTCGGCACACTTTTTCCTATATTTTTCAACAAAAGATCAACTTTCTTACTTAACTCGCTAATTTCAGAATTTGTGCCACGTTGGTTAGACACAAAATTGGCGGAAGATGGGTGGTTGTTTCGATCCACTGAAGCTTGGGTCTTAGAACCTTTGCTTAGTTTTTCAAAAAACTCCCATTCTTCCTCCATAGGTCACGAGAAAAACATACCCCTACTAGTGGCCATCACAAATTGTTGGTTGTTATAATCCAACCCATCATAGAAGACTTTGACAAGCTCCCATTTTGGAACATCGTGATGAGGGCATGTTCTTAATAACTCCTTAAGTCTATTAAATGCTTCATGAAACTGCTCGTCTGGGATTTGACGAAAGGATTTAATCTTATTCCTAATGGCAGCAGTTTTACTTATAGAATAAAATTCCTCAAGAAAAGCAAATTGCATTTCAGACCATGAGTTAATACTACCTGGCTCAAGAGATGAGAACCAGTCCTTAGCTTGATCTTTAAGTGAGAAAGGAAAAAGGCGAAGTCTTACCTCATCCTTGGTAATGTTATTAACCTGATGTGTGTCAGCAATTGAGAAGAATTCTCGCAAATGTGCATATGGCTCCTCACGACCTCTAAACACTGGCAAAATTGCTATGAGGTTCGGCTGGATCTTGAAGTTACTTGTAACCCCTTTAACCGGATCCGGATAAACGATAGGCGAAGGATCCTCGAAGATCCCCGGCCTGTAATAAGAATCAACACCCCGTGGTGGAGATTCTCCTCCGCTACTACTGCCGCTAGCATTTCCGCCAGCATCTTCGTCACCTGGCATTTCAGCGAAAAGCTCTGCTAAACCTGAAAAATCAAGATTAGTAGAAAACTGTCGAAACGTCTTTCTTCTTAACCTTGCACTTTTCTCAACCTCAGGATCGTAAGATAACGGTGATGTTCGTCCCGATCTGCGTGTGCGCATACACTAACCTGCACAGTTACAAGAAACAAACAAACAAGAAACAAACAAACAAACAAGAAAAATAAAATCTTTTTGTATTTTTTTATTTTATTTAAGAAAAATATTAACAAAAACTTAAACGAAAAGCTCACTGGGTCCCCGGCAGCGGCGCCAAAATTTGATCGGCGTCGAAGTACCGGTCAAAAATAAACCTAATTACCTTATATTAGATAGGGTAAATGGGTATCGATCCACGAGGACTATGTGGTTTTTGTTTAAGTTTTGAGGTGATCACTGATCAATAAAGGTTTTGGTTTTGAAATCTGACAACTAAAATACTTTTGATAATAAAAATGCGGATTAAAAATTAAAATAATTATTAAGCTAATAGTAAAGCTAGAAAAATAAAATAAGATGTAATCAATTAAAAGAAAAATGCAATCCCTTCCAGCTCCTAATATTTATGGTTGATCACACTAATGGATTATTGAAACTTTTTAGAACCGATTACAGAGATTATTTTGACTTAATATGAATGAATTAATGTCGGCATTTATTATGTTCATCAACGACTCGCAATAATAAATTTTAAATTAATCCAACCAATAATTATGTTTTAATAATTTATTTAGGTACAACTTATATTGATTATACAACCATCTCTTTTTTTTTAACTAAATAAAATAAGTATGAATCGTTAACTAATAATAAATTGTCTCGCACAAATAATTAAACATAATATTAAGTCAATAAAAATAATTTATAAATAAATCATAAATCAATGTAGTAAAAATATAATAACCCAAAAGTAATGATCAAACCATAAATAAAGTTACCGGAAGGAATTACAACAAAATTAGCCGGACATTGCGGTGTACCCGACCCGCTTAATGTCAACCACCATCTTTATCTTCAAGAAAAGAAATCTTTTTCTTCAATATTTTTTCTTCATTAATCGGCGCTCACAATGTCTTTTCTCCAAAAAATTAATTAAGCGTCCATTTTTATTCCACTTCACTCGTAACCTACATAATCACAAAACACACTCAAAGTACATATATAACGAAAAATAAATATATAAATATACTAAATTAACATGCTATGAGGTGTATGCAAAATACACCGATTAGGACCATCACCCAGATAAGCAACTCGGTTGTGAGCAGGTTGGTAAGCAAGAGCAGCCATGGATCTTGATTAATTCATGGAAGAAGGATTGTGATTAGGGTGGAGAGAGTAGGAGCGGTTTTGTGTGTGTATTGATTGTAATGAGTGAGTCAAGGGTGTATTTTGACCATAAATAAAGAAAATGGTAACTGTTCATTGACCCCTATTAATGGGGGGGTGCCCTTTCAAATTTAACCATAATTGCATAGTAACCACTTGCCCTTTTTAACATAATTACCAACTCCCAATTTACCATACTTAATTAAAAATGTAAATACCAGGATTGGGAGCGTTGACCAAAAGTCGAAACACACAATGGTCAGACCAGGAGCAAAACGTGATTAACAAAGGACAAACGGAATGAACAGTGTGCCAGACCAGTACCAGGAGCCAATCACCACTTGACATGGAAGGATTTTGAACCACCAGAAGCCAACCAATTATGACTAGAAGCTGACCAATGAGGACCAGACGCCAGTCATGTAAGACCATATCCACTAGAAGTGAGCAAAAACCTCCACCAGAAGTAACACACACCACCAGAACCAATAAAATAAGTTGTTAAAATCTATCAATACGTTAGTCTGTCCTACGAATATTTACACAAAGCCTCCCCTTAGGCTTTGCCTCCCCTCAATCCTAGACCTCAAGGATTGACCATCCCAATATGAACCACCAAGTGGTTAAACCTAGGACCATCAAAAGCTTTAGTCAGCAAATCAGCAACATTATCATCCGTATGAACTTTAAGAACCTGTATCAGCTTCTTCTCATTGGCATCTCGAATAAAATGATGCCGAATCTCAATATGCTTCGTTCGCTGATGAAAAACAGGATTCTTCACAATGCAAATGGTGCTTTGATTGTCAATAAAAATTTTGGTGTTCATAAAATTGAAACCATAATCCAACATCTGATTTTGGATCCACAAAACTTGTCCACAACAACTAGCAGCAGCAACGTATTCAGCTTCTGTTGAAGAAGTAGCTACTATTGTCTGTTTCTTGCATTGCCATGAAATAAGTCGACGACCCAAGAATTGACAGCCACCAGTAGTAGACTTTCTGTCATTATTAGCACCAGCATAGTCACTATCACTATAGGCTTCTAGAACAAAAGGTGATTCTCTAGGATACCATAGACCCAATTTAGGTTGAGCCTTGATATACTTGAAAATCTTCTTCACTGCATTTATGTTCGAAACCGTTGGAGTCACCTGGTGTCTAGAACAAGCACTTACTGCAAACATGATGTCCGGACGTGATGCAGTCAAATACATGAGGGAGCCTATCATAGACCTGTACATGTGAACATTGATCGGGGGGTCTGGCTCATTCTTTAGTTTGATTTTAGCAACTTCATAAGGAGTTGCTGCAGGTCTAAGAGGATCCATGTCAAAATTCTGAAGAATCTCATGAACGTATTTGTCTTGACTGATGAAAATCCCATCCAATTGTTGCTTGACTTGAAGACCAAGGAAGAAAGAAAGTTCTCCCATCGCACTCATCTGAAATTCGCCTTTCATCAAGTGTTCAAACTCATCACACCATTCCTTCCGTGTAGAACCAAAGATAATGTCGTCCACATAAACCTGAACAAGGATAATGTCCTTGGTATTCCTCCGAAGAAATAGTGTTTTGTCAATAGTACCCCTTCTATAGCCATTCTTTAACAAGAAAGTTGAAAGACGCTCATACCAAGCTCTAGGAGCCTGATGTAACCCATAAAGAGCCTTGACCACCTTATAAACTTTCTTGGGATGAAGTGGATCTACAAAGCCCTTAGGTTGAGTAACATACACCTCCTCGTCAATTTTTCCATAGAGAAATGCACTCTTGACATCCATCTGAAACAGCGTAAAGCCCACATAAGAAGCAAAAGCCAAAAACAGACGAATGGCCTCGATCCTTGCAACCGGAGCAAAAACATCAGTGTAGTCAATGCCCTCAATTTGAGTGTGGCCTTGTGCGACAAGCCTAGCTTTATTCCTCACAACAATTCCCCGTGCATCCTTCTTGTTCTTGAGAATCCATTTGGTATTGATCACTGTCTTTCCATCTGGTAAGTCAACCAGAACCCAAACATTCTGAAACAAGAATTGCTGCATTTCCTCCTGCATAGCCTCCACCCAACTTTGGTCCTCAAGTGCATGAGAAACTGACCTAGGTTCCACCTGAGAAAGAAAACAAGCAAACAAACAGTGTTGAAAGTCCGTATGATTATTACGCTTTTGATCTTCAATATAGCTCACAAGAGCATGATGATCAGACGAGGCCTTCTGCTGCATTCTGCGTGTCTTGACAGTAGAACCAGGATCTCCAATGATTTGAGTGGTAGGATGATCTTTGTGTGATTGCAAGACTTGATTGGAAGAAACCTCCACTTCTAGTGCCAAGTTATTTAGATCACCAACAAAGTCAGCATCATATGAAGCATTGTGGAAAATCCCATCGACTGGTTGTTTATGAATATCATCCAGCTTGGTAGAAGTCTTCTTTTGATGGTTCCCTAAATCAGAAGGACTGGAGAAACGAGTATTGGAAGCAGACTCACTAGCCGGAGAACCAGTAGGTGATAAGCTAGCACTAGGAGCAGAAGCTGGAGTACCAGGAGCAGCTATGTCAGTAGGCTCAACCAAGGGAAACTCAAAACCACCTTGAGCAGCTGCTTTCGTAGCTTCTTGTTGTTGGTTGAGTAGAGTGTCAAGAGCTACTTGGGAGTCCTGTACATCCAATGGAGTTGCATCACTAGGAGGAGTAGGAGAAACTGTGGTGGAATAGGATGGAACCACAAAAATGTCATCCTCATCATCTGAATCAGAAAGACTAGAAGGTACACCAGTACTAGAAGTTGCAAACACTTGTGGTCCTGCATCATGGTTAGTTTTGAAACGAAAATATCCTAACGAATCACTAAGATAATCAAGATCAAAATACCATTCTGGACCCTTGCCTTGAATGTTTGACTTCTCTTCAAAGTAGCTGAGATTTATAATTTCAATGATTCGCTTGGCTTGGAGATTGTAGACACGATAAGCCCGAGAGTGAGCTGAATATCCCACAATGTATCCTTCATCTGCCTTGCCATCAAACTTCCCCAAATAGTCACTAGTATTCAGAATGGTGACTGGACACCCAAAAGGCTTCAAATGATCAATATTAGGAACTTTGCCCGTGAGCAGCTCATAAGTTGTCTTCTTGTGAGGATTGGTAATAGAAACCCTATTCAAAACATAACTTGCAGTATTAACAGCTTCTGTCCAGAACATGGTTGGAAGCTTGGAATCGGCAAGCATAGTTCTTGCTGCTTCTATTAGTGTCCTGTTCTTTCTTTCTGCCACACCATTCTGTTGAGGAGTCCTTGTTGCACTATAATCTCTTCTGATGCCCTTAGCATTACAAAGTGCGATGAGGTCTTTATTTTTAAACTCGGTTCCATTGTCGCAACGAATACCTTTAACTTTCTTGGACAACTAGTTTTCTATCAGGGTAAGAAAATCTCTAAGAATTGAGTAGGTCTCACTCTTGGCAGCCATGAAGAACACCCACGTAAACCTGCTATATCCATCAGTTACCACCAGACAGAATTGCTTGTGGTCAATGCTTCTAATGGAAGTAGGACCAAATAAGTCCATGTGTAGTAGCTGCAATGGTGTAGTGATAAGACTAAGAGCAGTAATGGCTTTGAAGGATGCTTTGTGCTGTTTGCCTTTACTGCAGGCAATGCAATTTATATCATTTTGAAACGACTTGGGAGGTAAACCAGAGACCAGATTCAGATTTGCAAGTTTGTGAATGGTCTTGAAGTTCACATGCCCCATCCTTCGGTGCCATTGAGTGGCTTCATCTTCTGAGGCTTTAGCAACTAGACATGCTAGTTGACCAGTAGGGTTGACTTCATTCAACTTGATGCTATAGAGATTGTGTCTTCTAGGGATTCTGAGTAGAACTTGTGAGTCATCTGGAAGCTGAAAGTCTTTGGAAAGCACAAGTGCATCAGTATCGGTGAAGAGAACAAACTGCTTCTTGTCACAAATCTGAGAGACCAATATCAAGTTGAAGTGCTGAAGTGCTTCCACATAGTAGACCTGCTCAAAATTTAGATTAGGAGTCTTTATCGTTCCTTTGCCAGTGATTCTGCCTTCACCCCCACCAAAATAGACCTTGCCTCCATGAAATGGTACAAAGTTAGAGAGAAGACTTTTATTTCCAGTCATACTCCTGGAGCAACGACTATCAACAATGCCTAAGCTAGGATCCTGGTATGGAGTAACCTACAACAACAAGATAATAACAATGCAAAAGTTAGTGTCTTAAGGGGACCCAAACCTCTTCAGGTTTGAGCCTGCCTTGTGGATCTTTAGAAGAGTGCCAAGAAGATTGATGAGATCCACCGTTGTTCCTTGGTTGCCTATGCATCATATGGGTATTATTATTTGACCAAGAACAACCTGCTGAGGGCTTAACAGCAGTTCCTAAATTTCCCAAACCAAAATACGTGTGGTCCAAATTATGTGGATAGATTGGATTAAAATTTTGAAAATAATTACTGGTGGTTTGGAATACAATATTTCTCCAATGATCAGAAGCTAAAGGAAAGGACCTTCTAGAAGAAGTAAACGATTGAGCATAGGATTAAGCCTTCTAGAAGCATATGGTGCAGCTCCTGGTGGACCAGGAGCAGGAAAAGCATGATTAACAAAAGCATGTGTGTCATAATAATCACAATCTTTAATTAAATGAAAGGCACTGCCACAAACAAAACATGTTTTGAAAGACCTTTTATTAGAATGAGATTGTTTCATACTGCCTACTTTATTACACACAATTCTAGGAGAAACATTCTTCCTAGGACTCAATAAACTAGGACCAGACACACTTGACATAGCAGCAACTCTTTCTTCACTCTTCCTAGCACCAGTAGCAGCATGTTCATTCAACTTGGAACTTGTAGGCCTTGACTCTTCACTTGAACCACTAGATGCAGAGTCACCGGCTTTGTCACTGAAAGTACATGAGACAAAGTCATTAGTATTAGTAGAACTTGTTGGGGACTCAAGCATCTGTGATCCATCCAAGTCATTATGCTATGAAGTGGGCATAAAAGTTCCAGTAAGAGACAGCATGCATTTTTGCTGCTAGTTTAAACCTATTGTAACTAGGTTTTCGCTCATCCTCTTTGTCGGCATCAAAGACACTTGAAAAAGATAAATCAAATACATCTTCTGAATCAATATATTTTTCAAATCCTAAGCCTCTTTAGACATGCTACTATCAATTAATTTTGAAAGATTTTTAGGTGCCTTTTGCCATTTTTCAAATCTTAGCATTGTAGCATCTAATTTGCCTTGCATATCTTCTTTTTCTTTGATACTAGCATCTCTTACTGTTTCTGTATATTTCAGCATATTTTTCGTGTTTTCTAAATCGATGCTTAGTATCCTGATTTTATCCTCATACGCACGTTGAGTATCTTGTAACCACCTCTTTTGTTGTTCCAATGTGTTTAATGAAGCCTTATAGGCTTGAACCTCTAAAAAATACTTATCATTTTGATCATTTACTTCATTAAATTGGGACAACAATTCTGAGTATTTATCATGATAACCAAGAGGACAATGTTGTACCTGAGGTGAGATGCCCATAAGGGCAAACTCGTCTGCTTCTTCTGCATCAGAGAGATTCCCAGCAATCATTGCAAACACGTCAGTCGAGGACTCAGCTGATTCCAGAGTAGAAGCCTGATGATCATTCCAGTTGACCATAGAGTCAATAGATACCAATGCCTTCTTGTCATCTTTTATCTCCTGAACCTTGAAAGCGGAGTACCTGCTCTTCTCCTGATCATTCTTGGTAGGGCACTCCTTTGCAAAGTGACCTTGTTGCTGGCAGTTATAGCATCGAACCTTGCTTCGGTCGAATCTTGCTGGCTCCCGAGGGTTGTAATTAAATTTCCTTCCTGCTTTCTTCTCAAACTTATGAACCCTAAGAGTAAGCATGGCCATCTGCCATTTAAGATCCATCTCATCCAGGTCAAGTTTATCAACCTGTTTGAAGTCATCAAAAGTAAGTTGTTGTTTAGCATTAACATCAGCCACAAAAGAATGAAGAACGACTTCTACCATACTACCAGACTTGGCAGTAGGATCAGGAGCAGAAGTATGTTGAACAGTATGCTGAGAGGAGACAGTATTGCTTGGGCTACTTGCATATGACATGGGACTAGATGCCATAGAACTCACAAAGGCAGAATTAGCAGGAGTGGGAAAAGAGTCACTCGAAAATCCTCTCACATGAGGTTCAAAAGTTCTGAGCCTATGAAACAGATCATCAAAGTTGAGATAGTCAAGACCACCTTTGGCTTTGAGAGAGATCACCACCTGATTCCATGAGTAGGGTAAGGCTTTAAGAAACCTTGCATTAATGTCACCATCATCAGGCTTTGACCGAAGTTGATTCAACTGGCTCAATATCTTCTGAAACCTATCATACCCTTGATGTAGACCTTTAGTTTCTGAGATTTTGAATTCTGTGAATTCATCTCTCAGCATGGATCTTCGCATTTTCTTTGACTCCTCATTGCCACCAAACCTTGCTTTTATGCCATTCCAGATCTCTCTGGCATCATCCAAATGATAGAAGTCACCCATGTGATCTTCAGGAAGAGATTGAAGCAAAATCGTTTTTGCTTTGACCTCCTTCTGAATAGCTATGATTTCTTCATGAGATTTAGGGTCAAGAAGGGTAATATTACCATTCTTGTCTCTTCTAGTAAGCTTCCTGCTGTTTCCATTCAGAATAATCTTCCAAAGATCTTGATCAGTATTTGTGATCCAACATTCCATCTTCATTGCCTAGTTTTCATATTCACCCTTTTTCAGAAGAGGGAATTTACCATTCGTGTTTGAGACCGTAGCAAGGATCTGCTGAGGTTGCACAATTTTAGGAGTGCTGTCTTCTCCTGTTTGAGTAGAAGTTGAGGCAGACATGATAAAAAAAATATTAGTAATAAGAAAACTTGATTCTTCTTGTATAGAGACCCTCCCAGGCTCTGATACCACTTGTTAGGTCTACTAGATGTAGATCTTGCAGCTTGTCAGGACCGGTGAATGACTTCTGTAATCACAAGTCAAATCACAAAGAGACTCTATACACAATATGAATGTAGAATATAAATGTAATCAAGGAGAACAGAATAACTATAAAGACTTGATCCTTTCTAAGGATTTCTAATATTGATGATCACTAGAACTACGTTTGGTGAAGGTGTGTATAACCCTTCTGTCTAAGGTTCCTTTTATACTACAAGGAAACCCTAATACAGCATTAAAGAAAACGTGTAAAACTGATATGCATTTCCTTTCCTAACATATCTCATGCATATCCTAACAGAATATTAAGTAAATAATAAAGTTTGACTTCGACTAGGACCAGGAGCAGGACTTGCTCCTACTACTACTAGGACCAGGAGGAACTACATACCTCCTAGTCTACCTATTACATTTAACTATTACAATGGTCCTAACAGTAAATCTGGTTTTATAGTTTGAAAAGCCTTATGTTTATCTTATAAAAACTGTTTATCATATTTTACCATTAGCCAATATAGGTCATGAAAATCCACCGTGCATGAATACTTGGAGGGGTGACCTCATCATGCAAATTAGAGGGGCTGCCTCTAATTTAATATACTGGTTTTGGGTAGGAGGGATCAGCTCCTTGTGAAGGATGTAAGGCACACACCACATTCAGACCGAGTAATCTGCTGAAAAACATGTAACTAGGATGCACCCATACGCCCCACATGATAAATATAATAATATGGCCAAAAGCTGAAGGGACGCCACGAGCAATCACTCCGCCGTGGTGAAGTCATAACACCAGTGCCTCTAGTGTTATGGTTATGGTACCTCCATAACTAGGTGAAACTGGTCATGCATGTATATGGCTATAGGTATTCTAAATTAAACATAAGCAATTTCAAACATATAAACTTATACTACGGGAAAAGAGTTGGCTGCATACGGGGAATCCTAATAAGGAAAGAATGTCCATACTGAAAGGACGGAAATCCGTACCTTATGTCTAGTGAACGAAGAAGACGAACTGAGAATCCTACTTTGGTATCACTAATGCTACATAAATACATACATGTATAAGTATCTGATTACTAAATACGAACTGGTTGATGTCATGTCTTAGCTTATTTTATATGTTCATGTCATGTTTTACTGTTTTAAGCCTTAAACTGTGTTTATCTTATATTCTGTCAATTCTGATTAAGTATTTCTGGTATTTCATGTATTATTATACTTATTGTGTAATAATAAGTAACTTTCTAAAAATAGCAGGTTTCCTATAATAGAAAGTTTCCAAAAATAGAAAGTTACCAAAAATAGAAAGTTTCCAAAAATAGAAAGTTTCCAAAAATAGAGTTACTGCTTAAATAAGATAAGTTTCTAAAAATAGAAAGTTTCCAAATAGATTAGCTGCCTTAATTAAATAAGTTTCTAAAAACAGAAAGTTTCCATATTTAGATATAAGCTGGTTAAATAAGCTAAGTATATAAGCTTAAGTGTTTTTCTAATTATTTTCTAAGTCATATTGATATAATGTATAGTTTATTAATTATTACATGTAATTTAAATAAACTATAGGTTAAAAGTATTTAAATAAATATATCATGCTTTTAATTAAATAAAATTAAATACTTAGGCTAAAACATGTATTATTAGTTATTAATAATATAACCTAAGTCATGTTAATTAATTAATTATAACTATGGTTTTTAATGATTAATTAATTATAAAGTCTAGAAAATATAAATACTTAGGTTAATAATTCCATGATTCTAATAATTAAATTATAACCTAAGTCATGTTTTATTAAATTAATCATGTCATATTTATTAATTTAATTTTAACCTATGATTATAAAAACATTATGTCAACATAAACCATGAACCGGATCTTGACTAGAAACCATGAACCGGACCTGAAATCGACACCATACCCCGAACCACTTCGGGGTTCCCTTTGGTTTGTTGCTGCCGTGGGACCCACACCACCAAACCGGGACCATATGGTCTCGGTGGTGGTCTATTAGCCAAACCGAGACCCCCTTGGGGTTCGGTTTAGGCGCCGACCAAACATACACTCCTAAAAACCTCCGTTTTAATTTGCCCCATAACCAATTACATGTTTAGTTTATGTTTTTAATTAGGTTTTTAAAAACATCATGTTCTTATTTAATTTTTAAATCAAAACAAAAGAAAAAGGATTTAGAAAGGTATACCGGATGCGTGGATCTAACGTGGATGAACACACACGAACACACGTACAAGATTCAAGATCAAAATCAAATGAACACCCACCTTTGGTGTGTTATATGCGGCGGCCACAAGAGAGGAAGAAGTAGAAGGAGAAAAATCTTTTAGGTTTTTGTTTAAGTTTACTGTAATGTGAAAAATGAAACAAGATTTTACCTTTACCCCTTCTTAGTAAAATTTTAGAATGGCTTGGCCCATCTCTTGATGTAGCCGCGGTTAAGGGGCCCCACATGGGGTACCCGTACCATTTTCCGTGTCTCGTTAATTAAGTGTTCGTTCGCGTTTATTTGTGTTCGTGTTTTATGTGTTCTCGTTAAATATTAACCGTGACCTAATATATTTATTCGTGCTCGTAATAAATATATATATGTAATTAATAATAGTTCGTGATTTAATTACGTTCATGATTTCATGATCGCATGTTCGTGATTAATTATTGTTAAATAATTATTGCGTGTTCGTAGGTAATAAATACTTATCGTGTTCTAACACGTACGTAATACGTAAAATTCTAACACGTGAACGTAATCGTACTATAATAGGAAAGTTTTAATCTAGTACGTACGATCTTAAGGATACTATTCATGGTAAAAGCATACGGGTTTTACAACTCTTCCCCCTAAAAAGAATAATTCGTCCCCGAATTATAGATAAAGTAAACTGAAAAAGAAGAACATACCCGAATTCAAAATATGAAATGAGGGTAAGAAGCCCGGATAGACTCCTCTGTTTCCCAAGTGGCTTCCCGCTCGGTATGATCCCTCCAAAGGATTTTGAAGAATGGAATCGTCTTCCTTCTCATGACTCGTTCTTGTCTGTCAAGAACTCGTTCGGGTTCTTCTATGAAAGTGAGATCTTCACGTATCTGTTCCAGTGGATACTGAACCATGTGAAGGGGATGATACTGGTACCCTCTGAGTAAGGACACATGAAACACATTGTGTACATGCGAAAGCTGTGGAGGTAACGCTAACCGGTAAGATACTTCACCGACTCGTTCAGTGATATCAAACGGTCCGATGAAACAAGGACTGAGCTTCCCTTTAATCCCGAAGCGTCTAACACCTCGTGCCGGCGAAACCTTAATGAAGACGTGATCTCCTACGTTAAAATGTATGTCCCTACGATGCTTATCGGCGTAACTCTTCTGACGTGACCGTGCTTCCTTAAGTTTCTGCTTAGCTACTGCGATCCTTTCATTGGTCAGCTCTATGATTTCTGGTCCTTCAAGTGTTCGCTCGCCAACCTGATCCCAGCAGACTGGGGCGCGACACTTTCTGCCATACAACATCTCAAAAGGAGCACACTTGATACTTGCGTGACAACTGTTGTTGTATGCAAACTCCACCAAACAGATGTAATCGTCCCAATCACCCGTCCATTCCAACGCACATGACCATGTCTTCTAATGTCTGAATCGTTCGCTCCGACTGTCCGTCCGTTTGGGGATGAAAAGTCGTGCTAAGCTTAAGTTGTGTACCCCAAGCTTTCTATAGACTCTTCCAAAATCGCGAAGTGAAACGAGGATCTCTGTCTGAGACGATGCTTGATGGAGCACCGTGGAGTCTCATGATCTCTCTTCTATACGTATCGGTGAGTTTACTTACCGGATCTTCCTTGCAGATCGGTAAGAAATGAGCTGATTTGGTAAGTCGATCTACGATAACCCAAATTGCATCGTGCTTCCTCTTGGTAGGCGGAAGACTAGTAACAAAATCCATGGTGATTTTGTCCCACTTCCACTCTGGAATATCTAACGATTGAAGGAGACCGCCAGATCGCTGATGCTCGATCTTAACCTGCTGGCAGGTAAGACATTTGGAGACGTAAGTGGCCACATCCTGTTTCATACCACTCCACCAAAAGTACTGCTTGATGTCATGGCACATCTTAGTCGAACCAGGATGTATAGAGAATGGGGAGCTATGAGCTTCAGCTAACAAGGCTTCCCGGAGTTCTTGGTCATCAGGAACACAAAGTCTCATGCCCTGCCATACAATACCATATGCATCTACTCTGAATTCCGTTTGTTTCTCCAAATTCTGTAAAATCGCCCAGATTTCTCCATCATCTTTCTGAGCTTCCTTGATCTTAGAGAGTAACTCGGGTTCTACTCTAAGATTATCCCAGTAACCATGTTGTCCACGTACCATGATCTCGATGTCTAGTCGCTCCAAGTCTCTTATGATTTCCTCCTCAATTTTAATACCGTTGATCATTCCGGATTTCCTGCTAAGAGCATCTTCTACTACATTTGCTTTTCCAGGAGGATACTGTAGATTAATGTCATAATCCTTCAACAGCTCCAACCATATCCTCTGCCTCATGTTCAATTCACGTTGAGTGAAGATATACTTCAAGCTCTTGTGGTCCGTGAAAATGTCACATGATTCTCCATATAAGTAGTGCGTCCATATCTTCAATGCAAACACGACTGCAGCAAGTTCCAAGTCATGCGTGGGGTAATTTTCTTCATAAGGCTTAAGCTGCCGTGAAGCGTACGTGATCACTTTCCCATGTTGCATGAGAACACAACCAAATCCCTTCCCCGATGCATCACTGTAGATTTGAAATCCACCCGTACCAGATGGGAGAGTAAGAATAGGTGCAGATACTAGCTTCTACTTCAGGTCTTCAAAGCTCTTCTCTCGTTCTTCAGTCCAAACGAATTTCTCCCCTTTCCGCATCAGTTTGGTCAATGGTAGTGCTAAGCGGGAAAAGTTCTCCACGAACCTACGGTAATAGCCAGCTAAGCCTAAGAAACTGCGGACTTCCGTCGCTGATGTCGGCCTCGGCCACTTAGTAATGGCCTCAACCTTCGCTGGATCCATAGTGATTCATTCTGCTGATACAATGTGACCTAAGAATGCCACCTTGTCTAACCAGAACTCACATTTGGAGAATTTAGCATACAGTTGCTTCTGGCGAAGAATCTGTAGTACTGTACGAAGATGGTCTTCGTGTTCCTCCTTGGACATTGAGAAAATCAGGATGTCATCGATGAAGACAATGATGAACTTGTCCAGAAATTCATGGAAGATTCTGTTCATCAAGTCCATGAACACTGCTGGAGCATTTTTCAGGCCAAATGGCATGACTACAAACTCGTAGTGGCCATAGCGGGTACGAAAAGCAGTCTTGGCGATGTCCTGTTCCTTAGCCCATAGCTGATGGTAGCCTAACCTAAGATCATTCTTGGAGAAGTGTTTGGCCCCTTGGAGTTGGTCAAACAGATCGTCTATACGCGGCAGTGGATACCTATTCCGGATAGTAATCTTGTTGAGCTTGCGATAGTCTATGCAAAGACGCATACTGTCGTCCTTCTTCTTAACAAATAAGACCGGTGCGCCCCATGGAGATGCGCTCGGTCGAATGAAACCTCGTTCTAGAAGTTCTTGCAGTTGATCCTTCAACTCTATGGGAGCCATGCGATAAGGAGCCTTGGAGATTCGTTCAGCTCCTGGAATAAGCTCGATATTGAATTCCACTTCTCGTGCAGGTGGTATGCCAGGAAGTTCTACTGGAAATACATCTTGGAATTCCGACACTATTGGTTGATCCTGAATTGATGGAGATTCAACATCCATGTCGTGAACCGTAGCTAGATAACCCTCGCAGCCATGTGACAGTAGTGCACGCACTTGTAGGGTAGATATGATTTGTACAGACCATCCGGGTACGAACCCGTTATGAATGTACTCTGGTGCATTAACATCACCGAAGATAACTCGATATGAATGGCAATCTATGGTAGCATGATGCTTGGATAGCCAATCCATGCCCAAAATCATGTCGAAGTCATTCATGTCTAGCGGATGTGCGTCAACAGGTCGAACCTTATCGTCAAATTGTAAGGGAAGACTCTTGTATACATGGGTGATTAATACAGAGTCCCTCAAAGGTGTGGAAATAGTAAGCCTATTCTCTAGTGGCATGGGGAGCATCCTAATGTTCTTAGCATAAGCAGTAGAAATGACCGAGTGAGTAGCACCCGTATCGAAAAGAACACACGCAGCTTGACCATACATATACAAGATTCTAGTGATGGTACCAGTAGACTTGTTGGCCTGGTCTCGAGATGTCATGTAGACACGTCCAGTGGTAGGAGGCGGCATGGAATCAGCATGTCCTGATTTGCCCTCCATCTCGCCCTTACGGCAATCCTTCATGATATGTCCAGGAAGACCACACTTGAAGCATGCGTCCGTGTTACGACGACATGGCCCTGGGTGCCTACGGTGGCAAGTAGAGCAAAGAGGATGAGTATATCCTCTAGCAGGTGCTCTGGCTGGCTGGGAACCTGATAAAGCATTTTACATAAGACATGATAACAGGGTACAAAGGACAATGCGGATAAACGTAAGATTGAATACCAGTGATAGCTGGACGGCTAGGCTGTGAACCTCTTTGGTTCTGGTCCCTACCGATTCCATGGTTCCTGGTAGAAGTTTTGCTAAAGTGTCAGAATATAAGTTATAACATGAAATCATAAGAAGATGCGTAAGTGTTAGGACCTGCTGCTGTTGGAGTGTCCAGCGTTGTTACGGTAATTATCATTACCGCCATGCCTATCCGTAGCAGAACGGTCGTTAGTCTGACCGTTTCCCTTAGGCTGATGAGGCTGCTACTGAGTAGCCGGCTGAGACCGGTCCCCAGTTTTCTGCCTGGAAGATGCATTTTAAAGAGATGAATAATTGACATATGTGGAAAGAATACGCATTGATCACCGCTTGAATACGAATGTTTACCTCTTGTCGGGTCTCTCAGCTTCCCCGAACTCATCTCCCTCCTGCAGCATCTCCAGCTTACGTGCTGCATCGGCCACTTATGCTACCGTGTTGAACGTAGCACACACTAGATTGTTTGCGACCGATGTGCGAAGAGCCCACCTAAAGTGGTGTGCCTGCTCTTCAGGAGTTCCTGCTGCTACCCCAAGGAAACCAGCTAAGCAAAGAAAGCGCTGCATAAACTCGTTACTATTCTCCCCAGCTCTCTGTCGGATCCCATGGTACTCCCTCTTGAGCTTGTCTTGCTCAGCCTTGGGAAAGAACTGCTCCATCACCCTGTCCTTGAATGGAGCCCAAGTCAAACCAGCAACCCACTCGTCACCTCCCTCAGACTGCATCAACGCTAACAACCAATTTAGCACATCACCTTCGAACCGATAGCATGCCAACCTCGCCTTGTACGTGGGGTCACAACCCATAGCATTGAAAATCTTCTCGATATGAGCCAACCAGCTTTCAGCATCACTGGGGCTATCTGTTTTCTCAAAAGCTCGAGGACGCAGCTTGTTGAATCTCTCCATCCATACTGCTAATATCACTAGAGGAGGAGGAGGAGGTGTCTGGTTATGCTGCTAATTGTTGGCAGCTTGAACCTCAACCCTGATGTCGTTCCTCAGTTGAGGAAGCAAAGCTTGCATTGCAGCTTGGATTGCAGCATTGAGTTGTTCATGTTCGTGTGTGAGAACCATCTGACAGTATAACATAAAACATATGATTAAACAGATCAAAACATAAAATATATATACATGAAAAAAATTTATACCAAAATTTCAAGAGAAAAATTTTATGCAAGAAATTTTGTGTGTGAATGCATGATGCAGTTTTATGAAAACTTTTGTATGCTCGAGAGTGAACGACTATGGTCAGTTCACCCAAAATAAAAGACATAGCGAGGGGACGCCTATGGGTCAGTCCCAAAATTAAAAGTTTCGATAAAACACATGCGACTAAATAGGGCCAGTCCTGTACCAACCATTACTTATTCATAAACCTGCGACAATGACATATATGTGTTTGCATAAATGATGAATGGATGAAAACGACTGTCAGTTCTAGGAAGACCATAGTGACTAACCACTAATCACAGGTCATATTTTGAGAGCCTACCGGTCGAAGCCTTGGCTCTGATACCATAATTGTAACACCCCATTTTGATAATGGAATGTCACGCGTAAATATGGCGTGTCATCAAAGCATACAAGGAAAAATGTCTAAACATTACATGACCATAAAAGGGAAATACCGGAATCAAACATCGGTAGTCCAAAGTAAAGCTCATCACACACACAAACATAAGTACTATAAAGGAAAGGACTAAACAATGTCCATAGCAAGAGTATCAATGTAAATATAATGCATAAAGTAAAGAAAGGCTAGAAAGCTTCCAGTCCATATGCACGTACGCTTAAAGTCTACGAGCGTCCCAGAGTACCTGCCATGTTGGGAACATAGAAAAGGAAAACGGCTGAGCAATACGCTCAGTGCACGGATGTACAATAAAGCATGAATTGGATAAGCATATAACATATAACAGAGGAAGAAACTAAGTCCCGAATAACCTGGTTAAGTCTTGGTAAAACTGGTTTTATAGTTTGAAAAGCCTTATGTTTATCTTATAAAAACTGTTTATCATATTCTACCATTAGCCAATATAGGTCATGAAAATCCACCGTGCATGAATACTTGGAGGGGTGACCTTATTATGCAAATTAGAGGGGCTGCCTCTAATTTAATATACTGGTTTTGGGTAGGAGGGATCAGCTCCTTGTGAAGGATGTAAGGCACACACCACATTCACACTGAGTAATCTGCTGAAAAACATGTAACTAGGATGCACCCATACGCCCCACATGATAAATATAATAATATGGCCAAAAGCTGAAGGGACGCCACGAGCAATCACTCCGCCGTGGTGAAGTCAAAATACCAGTGCCTCTAGTGTTATGGTTATGGTACCTCCATAACTAGGTAAAACTGGTCATGCATGTATATGGCTATAGGTATTCTAAATTAAACATAAGAAATTTCAAACATATAAACTTATACTACGGGAAAACAGTTGGCTGCATACGGGGAATCCTAATAAGGAAAGAATGTCCATACTGAAAGGACGGAAATCCGTACCTTATGTCCAGTGAACGAAGAAGACGAACTGAGGAGAATCCTACTTCGGTATCCCTAATGCTACATACATACATACATGTATAAGTATCTGATTACTAAATACGTACTGGTTTATGTCATGTCTTAGCTTATTTTATATGTTCATGTCATGTTTTACTGTTTTAAGCCTTAAACTGTGTTTATCTTATATTCTGTCTATTCTAATTAAGTATTTCTGGTATTTCATGTATTATTATACTTACTGTGTAATAATAAGTAACTTTCTAAAAATAGCAGGTTTCCTAAAATAGAAAGTTTCCAAAAATAGAAAGTTACCAAAAATAGTAAGTTTTAAAAAATAGAAAGTTTCTAAAAATAGAAAGTTTCCAAAAATAGAAAGTTTCCAAAAATAGAGTTACTGCTTAAAATAGATAAGTTTCTAAAAATAGAAAGTTTCCATAAATAGATTTGCTGCCTTAATTAAATAAGTTTCTAAAAACAGAAAGTTTCCATAAATAGATTAGCTGCCTTAATTAAATAAGTTTCTAAAAATAGAAAGTTTCCATATTTAGATATAAGCTGGTTAAATAAGCTAAGTATATAAGCTTAAGTGTTTTTCTGATTATTTTCTAAGTCATATTGATATAATGTATAGTTTATTAATTATTACATGTAATTTAAATAAACTATAGGTTAAAAGTATTTAATTAAATATATCATGCTTTTAATTAAATAAAATTAAATACTTAGGCTAAAACATGTATTATTAGTTATTAGTAATATAACCTAAGTCATGTTAATTAATTAATTATAACTATGGGTTTTAATAATTAATTAATTATAAAGTCTAGAAAATATAAATACTTAGGTTAATAATTCCATGATTCTAATAATTAAATTATAACCTAAGTCATTTTTTATTAAATTAATCATGTCATATTTATTAATTTAATTTTAACCTATGATTATAAAAACATTGTGTTAACATAAACCATGAACCGGATCTTGACTAGAAACCATGAACCGGACCTGAAATCGACACCATACCCCGAACCACTTCGGGGTTCCCTTTGGTTTGCTGCTGCCATGGGACCCACACCACCAAACCGGGACCATATGGTCTCGGTGGTGGTCTATTAGCCAAACCGAGACCCCCTTGGGGTTCGGTTTAGGCGCCGACCAAACAAACACCCCTAAAAACCTCCGTTTTGATTTACCCCGTAACCAATTACATGTTTAGTTTATGTTTTTAATTAGGTTTTTAAAAACATCATGTTCTTATTTAATTATTAAATCAAAACAAAAGAAAAAGGATTTAGAAAGGTATACCGGATGCGTGGATCTAACGAGGATGAACACACACGAACACACGTACAAGATTCAAGATCAAAATCAAATGAACACCCCCCTTTGTTGTGTTATATGCGGCGGCCACAAGAGAGGAAGAAGGAGAAGGAGAAAAATCTTTTAGGTTTTTGTTTAAGTTTACTGTAATGTGAAAAATGAAACAAGATTTTACCTTTACCCCTTCTTAGTAAAATTTTAGATGGGCTTGGCCCATCTCTTGATGTAGCCGCGGTTAAGGGGCCCCACATGGGGTACCCGTACCGTTTTCCGTGTCTCGTTAATTACGTGTTCGTTCGTGTTTATTTGTGTTCGTGTTTTATGTGTTCTCGTTAAATATTAACCGTGACCTAATATATTTATTCGTGCTCGTAATAAATATATATACGTAATTAATAATAGTTCGTGATTTAATTACGTTCATGATTTCATGATCGCATGTTCGTGATTAATTATTGTTAAATAATTATTGCGTGTTCGTACGTAATAAATACTTATTGTTTTCTAACACGTACGTAATACGTAAAATTCTAACATGTGAACGTAAAAGCATGCGGGTTTTACACACTATTTATAGGAGACAAGTTCCCAACGGCTACCTGGGCGTGGTTCCTTATCTGCCTAGGCGGTTCCTTATCGCTATGGAACCGCATAGGCACTTAAGGAACCGCGAGGTGTAGACTCCGCTCCTTTTTATATTTTAGTGAATTTAAAATATCTGAGGCTGTTTAAACCTTCAAAGGATATCCTTATGGCATTTGGAATATGCCATATTCAAATTTACATTTTCATTTTAATAAAACATTTTCTAAAAAATAAAGTTTATTAAAAATCTTTTGTCACATTAGACAAAAGTGAGTTTTAAGGCTAATCACTTTTATGATCACTAAGCATGGTTAAGAGATGTTAGTGTAATGATTATTACCTTTATAACAGTGTTTGTTAGATAATTCGTTTTGTGATTATATTTGACAATAAATGTCTTTGTAATTTGTCGTGATCAAAACTAAGAAAGATTAATTAGTGCTAACAATGTTTTTAGGCAATTGCTTTGCATTAACATTATTATTCTCCAATCGTTACACGCATTCGGTAATCCATAAAACCTTTTCTTTTTATTCTTTTTATTTAATTATGAACATATAAACATGGGTTTATAAAAACAAGAATTAAAAACATGTTAAACAAATCATGGGGGTAAATTAAACGGTGTTTGTGGGTTGGTTTAGTTCTACCGACACCCAACCGAGAGCCTCATGGCTCTCGGCTTGCTTTGGTTCGCACCACGAACCGAGACTTCAAATCTCGGTGTGGTTGGTCTCGGTCGGCAGCAGGGAACAAGGGACCCCCACTTGAGTCGGGGTACCGTTTGAATTGTTTGGGGGTCTCGGCAGCAACAAGCAACACCACTAGCTCAAGCCGGTGGCTGTTTTAGTCAAGCAGGGGGAACCGCAGGTGCAGCAGGGGGAACCACCTGCACACAGCCGGTGGGAACTCGCTGTGGTCAGCGGCTAGCCGAGAGGGATCCACCGGCTTAAACCGGTGGCTGTTTTACAAAAACAGTGGCAACCGGCCGAGCCGGTTAGACACTGTTAAGGGTGTGTTTGGTTGGTCAGATTCACGGGGTTTTCGGTCTGGTTCACATTATGTCAAAATTAAATTCACGGGTCCTGTTCAAGACTAGTTTTCACAAGCTTAATTATTTTTTACAAGTTATTATTATTTCTTACAAGTATATTACTTTACAATAAATTAAATTAATTAAAACATGACTAATAATTAATTTAATTAACCATGGACTTAGGCTATTTATTATTTATGAAATAATACGTGTTTTAGCCTAAGTATTTTATTTATTTAATTTAGATTATAGTATTAATTAATTATTTAAACATGGACTATAATTAATTAATAATCATTGCTTAGGTTATAATTAATATAAATATTAATACATGCTTAACCTAAGTATTTTATACACTTTAATTTAATTAAATCATGCTTATATTTAATTAAATCGTATAACCTATAGTTTATTTAATTAACATGCATTATTAATAAACTATACTAATAATTACATGACTTATGATATTAAACCAGTAAAACTTAAACTTATACTATTAGCTTATTCATCCAGCTTATTTCTAAATATGATACTTTCTATTTCAGGAAACTTACTATTTTTGGAAACTTTCTATTTTTAGAAACTGATCTATTTTTAGAAGATAATCTATTTTTGGGACCTTTCTATTTTTGGAAACTTTCTATTTTTGGAAACTTTCTATTTTAGGAAACCTGCTATTTTTAGAAAGTTACTTATTATTACACAACAAGTATAATAATACAAGAATACAAGTTAATACTTAATCAGAATACGTATAATACATGATAAATTTAGTATAACATTAAATCAGTAAAACAAGACTAAAACATATAAAACAAGCTAAGACATACTATAATCAGTTATGTACTCAGTAAAAGGAATACTTATACATGTCCCCTATTTATGTAGCATTAGTAAGATCGAAGTAGGCTTTCGTGATGTTCTTCTTTTCCGTTCACTGGACACAAGGTACGGATTCTCCGTCCTTCAGTATGGACAATCTTTCCTTATTAGGATTCCCCGTATACAGCGAACTGTTTTCCCAAGTATATATTTTATATGTTTTGTTCCTCTTATGTTTAGTTTTAAATGCCTAAGCCATATACATGCATGACCAGTTCCACCTAGTTATGGAGGTACAATAACCATAACACTGGAAGCACCAGTGTTATGACTGCACCACAGCAGAGTGATAGCTCATGGCGTCCCTTTCAGCTTTTAGCCATATTATTATTATTATCATGTGGGGCGTATGGGCGCATCCTAGGTTACATGTTTTAGCAGTATTATCAGGTGAATGCGGTGTGTGCCTTGCATCCTTCACAAGGAGTTGCTCCCTCCTACCCAAACTTAATTAATTAGAGACAACCCCTCTGATTGCATGATGAGGTCACCCCTCTAAGTATTTATACACGTTGATACTTCATGACCTATATGGGCTTTTGGTTAACATGTAATATAGTTTTTCATAAGATAAACATAAGGCTTTTCAAACTATAAAACCAGTTTTACTAAGTTATACCAGGTTTTCCAAGACTTATTCCTTTCCGCTGCTATATGTCTTATATGCTTATATCTTTCATTCTATGCTTGTATATCCGTGAACTGAGCGTTATGCTCAGCCGTTTTCCTTTCATATTCCCAAACGGAAGGTAATCAGGGACGCTCGTAGACTCTGAGGCACTTTCATACTTTATATTCAGTACTTTATTTCATTTCTTTGGACATTGTTTAGTCCTTTTCCATTTCAGTACTATTATTCATGTGTGATGAGCTTATACTTAGACTGTCGATGTTTGATTCCGACATTTGTCTTTATGGTCAATAAATGTTTTTAAGACATTTACTTTGCATGCTTTGATGACACGCCATAATTACGCGTGACCCGCCATTTACCAAAAAATGGGGTGTTACACCTGTGTAGCAGTGGCTTCCCTAGCAGGGGCTTCTTCTGTCTAGCCCAAATTCAGCAATGTCTGGGCTACATCCTTTGTTGTACTCCCCTTGTCACTGCCCTTGTCTTCACTGGCCACCTTCTTTGTGGAAATCCCCTTATCACTACCCTTCTCATCACTGGCCACCTTTTCTTTACCAATTTCCTGTTCAATAGGAAATGCATACCATTCCATGGAGTCATATGTTTGGGGGTACTTCCTCCCCTTTGGAAGCATCCTCATCTATAGACAGAACTAGTTGTGTTCTTCTCCTCCCCTCAAGCTTAGCAATCCTGGATTCTAAGGTATTGATTACCAGGCCTTGCGGTGTGACTGTATGTACCAGTTGTGCATTTTGCTCTTTCAAGCTAATGCACATATTCGTCAATTCCAAAATAGATATTGGTTTCAGTCTGCTCTAAACCCTAGTAGGAGATTTCCCTCCTCTTTGGGTATCACTAAGTGAGGAAATGGACTTACATATGGTGTCATTGTCCTGCTCACCCCTTAAGGATGAGTTAATAGTGGCAGCCAAATCCCCGGGTTGCTCCATACCCATGGAGGCTCTCCTCTCTACATCTGATGAAGATCCATTAGGCAAGGGAGACCTAGCAAATCTGGCTTTAGTCCTTCTTTCTTGGTTTGATTGGCAGGGGGTAGATCACTAGCAGGGGAAGCAGCTTCACATTGGATTTGGTTCAACATGATTTGAGTTAAAGGCACAACTCTACCATAAAATTATGGAGTGTTTGGTATAAGAGTGGTGAATAATTTAGTGGTGTGCGGATTGGCTAGAAAGTGATAGGTGTGTCTGATGGGTCCATGTTGATCCATATCAAGCAAAAGTTCTGTAAACCTTGGATACATACAAAAATTTTAACTGCTTTAAACATTGTGGATTTGCTTTTTAGTAATCCGGTGGTCTAGGTGGGTGGTGGAAGGTGGTAGCCATGGATGAGTTGAGAGAAAGAGAGGTTGTGTGTGAAAGATACAGAAAATGTATTAAGAAAAGTGAAAACACAAATGAAACACAATCAACACCCCTCCTTGGAAGCCTTGGAGGGGTATATATAGTCACACACGACACTTAAACTATACAGCGTTTCCTAGTCTAGTCTATACGTGTGTGACTATGATAACTAATGGGAATTCTTAAATGTCGTCACATAAAGTGAATTTCCAACAATCTTCCCCTATGGGACGACGTGTAGAATTCCTTACAATATTTTTCCTAACAAGTACATAATGATTAAGAACAAAAGCTTTCATGAAGCGTCCAATGCTGATGAAGTCTTCTGAGGCCTTTGACTTCAAGTCATCACTTCAAAACGACTCATCTTTAAAGTAACTTGTAGTAGAAATATTGTAACGGCACGAGCTAAGTAATCCATATACTTCTGGTTAAGGAGAAGCTTCTGAATTAACTTCACCCTAATTCATGCCACATAAACTTGATGTAGAAGCTTTTAAATAGCTTCCCCCTAAACCGAAAATCCCCGTAAGCAACTTCAAAGCTTTCAATAAAGCTTAGAATGATTAAGTGCACAATGGAATTTAACAAGAAAATCCCATCATATAACATGATAACGTTGCTAAGAGGGATTGAAAGTTTGGGGCACACCAAGTAGATCAAAAACTTCTCTTCTCACGCTTGAATAATTCTTCTGAACTTTTTCTTCCCCCTGAGAGTTCAAGTTATGCATACTAGAAAGAATCAAGACATTTCTTCCCCCACATAGTTGAAGAAAATAAACCAATCCCAAGTATGAAGCTCAAATACTGAAGTGGACACTTTATCCCATTCATGAACTTGACGTCGTAACACCAGAGTCTTTTAAGTCCCAGAAATGCACATATCTTCTTCCGGAGATGCACCAGAGTCAATTAAATCCCGGAAGTGCATATATCTCCATATAGGATAATGATGATGAATAATTGCAATAACAAAACAATTAAACATCGAATCAGTAGTGTACCGTTTAGAGATTGATAACGCCACAAGTTAAAACACTGATTTTCTCTACGGCTATGACAAATGTCATCCCGGAATGTCTTCAAATCAAAAGAAGGTATAAAGTTCATCACGTGTACTCGTTGTGCGTTCAATGTGTCTTCTTCTTCCCCCTTGATGGTTTCGAAACTCGGAACCATCAATAAATCGTACGCACATGTACATGAAATCTCGTGAGAATAATTAATAAGCTGAAATATATATTTTGTGAGAATCAGCTGTTGATCGAAAATCTCTACTCATAAACTCTCCATGGCCAGCTTTACCAACCCCTTTGTAAGCAATTTGAAGTGACCACTGATAGAATGAACCAGATACATCAAACTTGAAACTGAATAAGAATCCTTCGATATTGTGACTTAAGCTTGCACAATTGTGGAATGAAGAACGGTGGAAGAATCTCTAAGTACCCAATACATCACTGAAGAAGTATGTAAGCACAACACCTCTTGAAATTATCCACGTCGACTAAGCGCATGACACTGAGTACAACAATGTAACCCCTTTAAGTCATAGTTATCCGAGTCATCAACCAACCACCTCGATCCTGGAAACTAGATAAACAAGTCTTCATTCTAAGATTAAGCACGAGCAAGTTATCTTTGAAAGATAAAATAATTAAACGCCTTCAAAAAATCCGTCTTCAACTTCAAATAATTAATACCCGATCCAAAAAAAAATCCGTAGCCACTAAAAATATAACCATTTTTTCTTCGGTCTCGTCAAATAATAAATCTTGTCACTTTCTCTCGATACTTGTCTTAAAATCTCGTCACTTTCTCTCGATACTTGTCTTAAAATATTGCCACTTTCGTCACGTCATTTTGTCACTTTTAAACCCGAGCAAGTAACCATGTACCAAGTTATGAAAATATGAGTGTTAATGTTTTCAACACAAAAAAAATGATATGAACTTGGTAGTATACTACTCGGCCTACTACACAAATTAACCAATACAAAGATTCGGAAGAATGGCCCAACAAATAACAACCGAGTATCAAAATTACTTTTGAGAGCCCATTTCTCTCGTAAGTCCACTCAAACTCTATATTCGGTTAACTTAGAAAAAAAAGGGCTTATATAAGACCAACCCTAATTTTTCTCACAATCAAAACCTAATCTAACACACACACCGCATACACTATCTTTATCACCTCACCTCGTAACATCCGTCCTCTCTCAAACCATCTAATCTCACCAAATCCCAAAACTACTATCAACATCTCTTAATATCTTTAATAATCAGAACCGAATCAAATACTAATCAATCCATCTCATATAAAATTCAACCTGATATGAATCACACCTTCTTTGCTTGGTCGATCTGAAATCGAAGCCCACAAGAAAACACGATATCAAGGTCTTTAAACAAGATCCCAGGTAGGATTAATATGATGGTATGGGTCTCGAATGATTAATATTGGTTCGTGTGTCTTTTAGACGAATTAAAGAAAGATTTTAACAACCTTGTTACAAATCTTCTTTGCATTCTTAAATAAGGACAGATCTGATTTTGCATGTGATTCGATTTATGTTTTATGCATTATACTTAGAAAAAAATGATGATTTTAACACAATTGTTATAAGTCATTATTTTTATTCAAATATCAAATGAATGAATTGGTTCTGAATGCATATCGATTTTGAGTTGAAACGAATGAAAGAATTGATTATGACAAAAAAATGTTATTGATCCTTCATTTAATTCGTATACTAGTTGTGGTATAAACCAAACAGCAGATCTGTGATGTTATCGAGAAATAGATCTATAAGAGATCTTTGAATTGAAACAAATTAAACTGAGATCTATTTCTTTTCTGTTTTTAATTCGAGACGTAGATGGTTGGATGTAAGAGACGAAGGGAATAGGATATAGATTGGTGTTGTGAAGTAATAAGGTTGGTGAAATGTTGGTTCTGGTTTTCAGGTTTTGTTAAACTGATCAAAGTGGTTTTTGAAAACAAACAGTGAGGCATCGCAATGTTTTCTAAACCACCGCAATGCATATCACATCCATCGGAATGTTACAAATTTTTTTTGGCAGCATAACGTTATAAATGCCATTGCGATAGGTCAAACCACCCATCATAATGTGACTCATCGGAATGAGTCCCATCGCAATAGATAGGTCGAACCCATCGGAATGTGTAAAAAACCCCATCGCAATCCATGTGATTTAAAGTGCCATCGGAATGCAAGCATCGGAATGCATGCGTCGGAATGTGCCATCTGAAAAATCTTATCCAAAAGTACCTTTTCTGTTTTTTCTGGATCTAAGTTTTTCTGGATCTGAGTAAACTTCATCTTCATAAAATTACCAGAAAAAAACAAAAAAAAATGTAACACTCAAAACCAAATCTATTAAATTAATAGCAGATACAATAAAAGGACATGGAATAACCAACTTTTGACCAGGAATAACCAACTTTGACCAGATCTTAAAAGGTTGACTGTTTGGACCAGTGGGTTATGAATACTGGATATGAACGTGACAAAACCAGTGACACAAAAATTGATAAACAATTGTGACACAGATAGGATAAAATATTTGGACACAAATTATGGTATAAAAGTGACACAAATAGTTAAACAGATCGGACCAAAAAAATTGATATAACGAGACCAAATTTTTTTTAACCACCGAATCACACAATAAAAACACGACGATCCAAGGAATTGAACCGAGGCTCTGATGCCAATTGTGGATTTGCTTTTTAGTAATCCGGGGGTCTAGGTGGGTAGTGGAAGGTGGTAGCCATGGATGAGTTGAGAGAAAGAGAGGTTGTGTGTGAAAGATAAAGAAAATGTATTAAGCAAAGTGAAAACACAAATGAGACACAATCAACACCCCTCCGTGGAAGCCTTGGAGGTGTATATATAGTCACACACGACACTTAAATTATACAGCGTTTCCTAGTTTAGTCTATGCGTGTGTGACTATGATAACTAATGGGAATTCTTAAATGTCGTCACATAAAGTGAACTTCCAACAAACATTTTTAACCATGCCTTCAAAAATTATTTGAGAAAAAATTTTTTTTTGCCCTGTTGCCAAACACACCAAGGCAGAGGCAACTTGACTCGCAAATTCATTAAAATCAGTAGTTTTGAAGATAAGCATTGCAAAATAGTATGAATAATGTACTTCCAATTGGGTGCGAATTGACCTTTAAAATTTTTTGATTTTTGAGCATCAACAATATTGTACCCCAAGTTTGTTAAACCCTCAAAATTTTCAGCCTCATGCAAGCTAAACACCCCATCCTAATCATTCATGACTAGCTTGTCTCAAATGGTGGCAAGTGTGATCACTTTGGGATGACCATCCACAAGACTTTTAAGTGTAAGCTCTCCATCCACTGTTTCAGTCGTGACATTCGACCTAAACTGTTGGATGTGTGAGTTATAAATCCTTGGACTGATCACAAGAGCTAAGCTGAAGTAACTAGACTTTAGGTAAGCCACTGAGTCAGAGAATTCTATTGGTTCAGCAAAAAGGATGGCAGTCTGGTTATGGTTAGGAGAGATTTTGAGAGCCATGGAAATTTTGAGTAAGAAAAGGTTTATATTTTGACAAAATGAAGTGGGATGTGATCGACAAAGTGAGTTAGGCCTGTTGGTTGAGGGAAATAAGTTTATATAGGCAAAATGAAGGCTTGTGATTGGACCAAATTATCAATTTGCATAAAAATCGGAATTAAATATTTTTAACAAATACAATATTTAAAGTAATGATAATGAGGTTACCATTCCGCGAAGAAAGCGCCTTAAATATCTTTAGAAAATAATAAAATATTCCATAAACCAAAATTGTAGCAATAGGTCCAACGGCTATAAGCAGGGTAACGGTATTCTCGGTCAACGATCAAACAGGGGAACTTTTGCAAAGTAGGGGGAAGTTATGGAAGCAGGGGAATCAATAAAGAAAACAGGGGAAACTTTCCTATAGGTAGTAACTCGTATTAAATAGGAAGAAGGTAAACAACACTGCCCATATGCACAAGTAATCCAATAGGATACATAGGAGCTCAAGTGTTCTCCATTCACCAACTTCCCAAGAAACAGAGTTAATACATAATTTTACCCAAAAACTAGGTCATCCCATAAAAGATATATGCCCAGGCCTCCAACCAAACCATCCCCTTTCCTATGGTCAAGTCGTCTTGGCAACATATAGCCAAAAATTCCATATTGTGCAGCAAGCTTCCCAATCTAGATTTTTGACTACACATTACAGTGCCTCAAGGTCTAAGGACTCTAACTTGCTTTGCATCAAGTTTTCATAGTCACAAAGCCCCCACTCACCTGTGGGTATGATCTAATATCATACATGAGTATCATATGGATACCCTTAATCCTAAAGGTGTGAGCTAACCTCCCCTGAAACATAGAGTATATACTTGATTTATCCATGAAACACAGTATACTCCATTGTGATGCCTGCATTGTTAGTCTAAAACCACATATAACCACTCAAAACCCAAACAGAGGAAAGTACCCTAGCAGGGGAAACTTCCCTAGCAGGGGAATGAACCCAAGCAAGGAAAGTACCCTAGCAGGGGAAACTTTATTCAAAAATAGTGGTATTAAGAATGATGGAAAATGAGACTAGCAATTTTACAACAACAGCAATAATACAATCCTGAATACACACAAGAACTTACATACATCTGTTTAGGGATTGACCATCCCAATACTTGCAACCAAGTACTGGAATCTCCCTATGTCAAAAGGTTTTGTCAAAAGATCAGCAACATTGAATTCTGTATGAATTGTCTCTGGGACAATCAACCCTTTTGCAAAACAATCTTTAATAAAATGATGTCTGATTTCAATGTGTTTAGTTTTAGTGTGAAAAACGCGATTCTTAATAATGCAAATGGTGTTGTTATTGTCAATAAATATCTTGGTTTTAAGAAAATTGTACCCATAATCAAGCAATTGATTCTGGATCCATAAAACTTGTCCACAACATGTAGCAGCTGCCATATATTCAGCTTTAGTTATGGAGGTGGCCAGAATGGTCTGCTTCTTGCACTGCCAAGATATAAGCCTGCTCCCCAAAAATTGACATCCACCTATTGTAGACTTTCTATCATTGTTGTCACCACCATAGTCACTGTCTGAATAGGCTACTAGCTCAAATGATGACTCTTTAGGATACCAAAGCCCTAGAGTTGTATGGCACTTCAGATACCTAAAGATTCTCTTCACAGCAAACAGATGTCACTCCATTGGTGTCACTTGGTATCTTACACAAAGGCATACAACAAACATGATGTCAGATCTTGAAGCTCTAAGGTACATTAGAGATCCAATCATGGATCTATAAGTTCTGACATCAATAGGCTTTCCTGGACCATATTTTCCCTAGGGGTTCTCTTTGTCCATAGGAGTGGAGACTTTCTTTCCTTAACTTATTCCAAACTTTTTCACAATTTCAGCAACATATTTATCCTGAGAAACAAAGATCCCATCTTTCATCTGCTGAACTTGTAACCCCAAGAAAAATTTGAGTTCTCCCATTGCACTCATTTGGAATTTGTCTTGCATCAATTTGGCAAATTCTTTGCTAAGCAAAGAGTTTGTGGATCCAAAAATAATGTCATCTACATATACTTGCACCAAAAGAAAGTCACTTTTGTGTTTCTTGATAAACAGGGTCTGATCAATCTTTTCCCTGTTGAAGCCATTATCCAAAAGATACTTGTATAGAGTCCCATACCAAGCCCTAGGGGATTGGTGAAGCCTATACATTGCCTTTTTCACCTTGTAAACTTTGTCTGGATGTTCTGGATCTTCAAAGCCTGGAGGCTGCATTACATACACCTCCTCATCGATGGTGCCATACAAAAATGCACTCTTAACATCCATCTGGTATACCACAAAGTCCATAAAAGAAGCATATGCTAAAAACAACCTGATTGCTTCAATTCTAGCAACTAGAGTAAATACCTCTTCATAATCAATGCCTTCCTCCTATGTGTACCCTTGAGCTACCAACCTAGCTTTGTTTCTGACCACTATACCTATCTCATCCTTCTTGTTTCTAAGCACCCACTTTGTCCCAATGTGTCTTGCCCATTTTGGACAGTCTACCAAAATCCAAACCTCTTGAATATCAAACTACAATAGCTCTTCCTGCATAGCTTCTACCCAGCTTGGATCATTCACAACTTGGAATATCTTCTTTGTCTCTTCTTGGGACAAAAAAGGTAGCAAAGAGGCAGCATTGCATATTTTCATGATTAAACTTCATTGTGATGTTTGCAATAAAGCTGTGCTCTTTTGCTTGATACCTTGTTTGTCTAGGAGTCTCAAGATCACCTATGGTTTGTGATTATGGATGATCCTTGTTGACTCTGTAGTGGGATGCTTGTCCAAGATGACCTCAGATTCCAAATTGCTTAGATCAGATTCTATCGGGCTATCCTGATGTGGGAAGAACTCTTCAAAATTGCTCCCCAAGGAAACAACATTGGTCAAAGAAGGAGTTGTGTGGAAGTCTAAGAAACTTGGGCCTCCAAGTCTGAGTATTCTGCCTCCACTATTAGTCATGGAGGTTGGGGTAGATGTAGATAGAAGTGGGGTTCCTTCTTCTACATCATGGTCATCATTGATCACAGTTTCTTCAATATCAGGTGGAATAATTAGACCAACAGGGGAATCCAGGATTCCACTACTTTCATACATGCCACTGCTTTTAGGCATTCCACTGCTTTCAAGGATTCCACTGCTGTCAGGGATGTGCTTGGCAGCGAAATTGATGGGATCCTTTTGAGAGAGGTCTTTTTCCTCCATTGTATCTCCTTTTGGAACATCATCAGAAGGGAATAGTGAACGTACAGTCATATACCTTAGAGGTGAGCTCTCTAAAACAGTTGGTTCTTGTGTACCTGAAATGTTAGTATTTTCCAAAGCAACAAACACATAATTCATAGATTTAGAAAGTACTTCAATATCAAAGAACCAATCAGGACCTGTTTGTATGTCTTCAGGCTTATCTTCCAGAATATCTACATGGAGATTTTCTGTCACTTTGCTTGTCTTTTTGTTAAAGACCCTATATCCTTTGCTTGTCAATGAATACCCCATAAAATATCCATCATACCCCTTTTCATTGAACTTCCCCAACTGATCAATTGTGTTGAGAATCACCACCTGACACCCAAATGGTCTAAAAAAGTCAATCAAAGGAGGTCTACCATTGAACAGTTGATAAGGAGTCTTGTTGTGTGCCTTAACCACCAAGGCCCTGTTTTGAACATAACAAGTAGTGCTAACTGCTTCAGCCCAAAATATAACTAGAAGATTGGAATCAGATAGCATGGTCCTTGCAACTTCTATAAGTGGTCTATTTCTTCTTTCTGCAACCCCATTTTGTTGTGGTGTTCTGGCTATGCTGTATTCCCTCCTGATGCCTTTGCTAGTACAGAAAGTATCTAGCTCCTTATTTCTAAACTCTCCACCATTATCAGAACTAATGGTCACCACCTTCATACTCTTGTGAAGTTTAATTTGAGTAATGAAGTCTTTGAGTACACCTATTGTGTCACTTTTCTCAAACAAGAAGAATGTCCATGTAAATCTTGAGAAATCATCAGTGACCACCAGACAGTACCATTTCTTTTTCATACTTGCCACAGAAGTAGGACCAAAAATATCCAAGTGTAGCAACTCCAATGGTTTGGTGGTAGACTGAGCAGTTATAGATTTGCAAGAGGCTCTGTGTTGCTTTCCCTTCAAACAGGGAACACATATATGATCGTTGGCAAAGGTCTTTGAAGGAAGACCATGCATAAGACTGAATTTAACCAATTTGTTCATGTTTTTGAAGTTTAGAAGATCTAATATTTTGTGCCATTTCTTGCATTCACCACTTGAGGCTTTGTCCATGAAACAGTTTTCATTGTTTTGGAGAACAATGTCCTTCAAATTAATAGTGTACATATTCTTCTGTCTTGAAGTTCTCAACACTATGGGAGTGTTTGGTGGTAGGGTGAACTCCTTTCCTAGAACCAAACATTCATTATATGTGAATAGAACAAAGTTTTTTTGTTTGTCAATTGAGACACACTGAATAGATTGTACTTCAGTTCCTTCACCAGATAGACATTATCAAATGTCATTCCATTTGACACAATGGTCCCTTTACCAGTAATGGTCCCATGTTCATCTCCAAATGATACACCATCATTATCATGTAGGGGAACAAAGTTTGATAGATAGGCTTTTTGTCCAGTCATACTCCTTGAGCATCCACTGTCCCAATAAGCCCTATCGTTCTTGGTCTGCTTAGTACCCTGTAAAAGAAAAAACAAATTAGTTCCTCTTAGGGGACCCAAGCCATTACTGACTTGGATCTACATCGTGTATCAATGTAAGATAATTTGTCAAAGGGTAAAGATACACCGTTGGATTGAGTACCCCTTTTGGGAGCCCAAAACCAACGAGCTGAGGCTTTCACAGCTTTTCCCCATCTACCCATGTTCTTAGAAGTCAAAACTTTATTAGCAGGGAATACCCTAAACTTAGCAGGGTAATTCCTATGCTTAAAAGAGGGAACCCATTGCTTGTTTTGGCCTCTAGAGGTGCGTTGGTAAGGTCTATGGATAGATTCAAATGCATTATGAGATGTTGGTCTGGACATTTTAGCACTAGGTTTTGGATATGCTACACTTATCTTTCTTAATGCAGGTACAACATACTTTCCAGTTGCCTTATTTCTCAAAGCAGGGGGAATGTATTTAGCAGGGGAAAAAGGTTTTGCCCCTGCATTCAACAAAATAGCTTGTGGTTGCATTTCCTTTATAGTCTTGGTATATGTGATTAAAACCGCCACAGGTGAAGCAAGGTTTGGTGTTTTTCACAAAGTCCTTTCCTAGTTGAAGAGACTTTTGATTATTCCAGTTCCTTTGATTTCCTCTAACCACATTTCTTTTGTAAATAGGTCTATACATCCCTGCATATATGGTAGTGGTTTTAAAAGGTTTTGGACTAGTTGGTGTTGAATTAGAACTGCTAGAGGTTCTAGACAAACTACTTTTAGAACTAGAGCACTTCCAAATAGGCCTTCTTTTGAATATAGAATAGGGTTATTATTTTCCACTGTTTTAATGCAACTTGTTCTTTTTCAAAGTCCCTAACCACACTGGTTTTTACTAGAGGTTCCTGTTGTTCCTTATTGTTTGACACATAGGCATTTAAGTCAAACTAAATATCCTCTTGTTTGGCAAAACAAGAAAGTCCAGTCCAAGAAAGATCTTTCATAGGAGTGGCTCCATGTATGTTAGCAGGTGGAGGTGGAAAAGCAACATGTTCATTTTTAACACTAAAACCTGTTTTATCTCTTGGAGATTGTCCTATTTCAACAACCTTAGTTAGATCTTTAGAGGCTTTTCCAAACTTTTCAACTGTTTGTTCATCTACCTTTTTATTAGCTCTAAAGATTTCAACTTGAGTAGTTAATTCCTTAATGGAATCATCTTTTTATCTAGCATCTCTTTCTAAGATTCCAATGTGCTCACTATATTGATTTTCTCTTTGCTTATATTCTCTAATGCTAGACTCTAATTGTTCTAAAGCACATTTATAGTTGTCTAGATTATTCTAAGAATTTATATACTCAATATTTAGATTTTTGTTTTGATCTTTTAATAGCTAAGTATTTTTCCTACACCCTTTTGTACAATAAGAATCATCATATACCTCATTATCTAAGCTAGAAGTATACATGGCCATGAGAGAAAATTATTTCTTTGTCTCCTCAGCAACTATAGCTTGATTCCTTTCAACACTTTCTGTCATAGAGCTCCAATCCCATCCAGCTCCATCTATTCCTTGCATAGCTACCATTGCTTTGGCCTCAGAATCCTCCGTTCTACTCTCCTTCCTATAGCTGCTACCACCCTTTGGATATCTGCATTCCCTAGCAAAATGACCTTTCTTCCCACAGTTTTAGCATTCCACCTTTGATTTATCAAACCCAGCTACATCAGATAGATTAATGGAGATCTTTTTCCCATACTTCTTATGGAATATGTTGGCTCTCATATTGAGCAGAGCCATATTCCATTTGATGTCCATTTCCTCCAAGCTTTGCTTACTGATTTGAGATAAATCTTCATGCAACATCGTGGAGCCATGAGTTCCTTGTGATGTAATAAATGCACAAACAGTGTCAAGGCTGAATGTTGCAGGTCTTTCTTCTCCATTTTGTTTCCCTGAGTTGGAAACAGTGGGATGGATATTAGGGGAAACTTCAATCCCACTGCTTTTGGAGTTTCCACTATTTTGTGAAATGAAGGCCATGTTAGCAGGTGGATCAGCAAGTCCACTTGAATTTGTGGGAATTGTTCTCGAAGCTTTCATTTTATTGACAACTGGCTCAAAAACATTCAAGTTATTATAGATATCATCAATGTTCTTGTCATAAATGTCATCTCTGTTTTGCCAAATGGATTTGTAAACAAACCATTCTTTCTAAAGACTATTGAGGAACCTGGCATTGATTTGTTCTCTTGAAACTTCTATATCAAAGAACTCCATCTGTGCAACAAGATCTTGAAGCCTATTATAGATAGAGCCAATTGTTTCATCACCTTTAGCTTTAAATGAAGCAAATTGGTCTATCATTTGATTTTTCTTCTTCTTCTTCTTTGTAGCTTCATTTCCTACAAATGTTTTCCCAATAGCTTCTGTTCCTTAGCTGTTTTGTGCTTCCTGAACCTTAGTTGATGCCTGTCAGGTAGAGCTAACAACAATGGGATGTGAGCTCTGACATCATGCCTTCTTGCTTGAATTTCTTTATCTGAAACAATAGTAGATTTGGTTTTCTTAGCACCACCTTTGGAGCTTTCATGTAACACCCCCAAATTTATACAACTCAATACAGCGGAAGACTCGTTGGTGTTACGGGATAGCACATTACTCACATCATAGACAACGCATAAAAATCGCGTCGTTTAATAATAAATCATTTCCATTCATAAACATCAAAGTTACATCGGTCCCAAGTCATTAAATTTCATACAAAAGTTTTACAAAGTGTTTGAATGGAAAAATATTGTTTAAGTGTGGGCCATGAATTCTTGTCGTCTTCCCGAGAATTACCTTCAAGTACCTGAGATAAGACATGTTAAAATAAAAGGTCAGCGATAACGCCGAGTGAATTCATAGAGTTTAATAAAATCCATCAATATAATATCAGTATAAGATTTTTACTGAAAATCATTTTAATAGGCCATAGAATAGCCAAAGTCATTTCATACAAATCCTTATCGAAAATCATAATATAGGCATTTGCCTTAAAAATCATTATACGAATCATTGTCGTTAAAAAAACACCATACAATACGTCTTATAACGTTGTATGAAAATAAAAACCGTTATATGAGTATGGTTATGAAAACCAAAACACAAACATAATATCAATAGTATGACCCCGTATTGCTAGTCAGGCAATACTTCGTAATTCGGTGCGTCTAATAGTATTTCGTTAGTTTTTGGATTATTATAGCCGCATGACATTGTTACCTTACTAAACCAACAACGGGTAGCTAACCCGATACCAATTTTGCCCATCTAAAGTAGCGTGTCGTCACAAAGGTCACGCTATGGAAATCTTCTCATACATAAATTCGCTTACCAATCAATGTGGCACGACGGGGATCAACCGTCAAGGCGCGAACTGGGGTGATCGTCCCCAAATAGTACTATTAAATGCATAAGCGTCTACCAACTCCCGGTAGTTCACAATTCATGCTAATGGGACTTTTAGTGACATAACCTAACTTTAATAATCCATTTTATTTCATCTATCGGGTCCATTAATCATTTATCGGGTCATACAATCGGGTCATTCAATCATTCGGGTCCAAAATCAATAAACAAACAATCGGGACAAATGGTGTCCTATTTTATAAAACTAACATGTTATCTCCCTCACGGGTTTATAAAACATTTATAAAAACATTTAAAAGAGTGCGAGGCTATGAACTCACGTTGATATGGGAAGGCGGGTTATCGGCAATTCGGACGTACGGTACGTGTTTCAATCACGGAAACCTATATAAATAATAATCGGTCTTAGACTCGGTCCAATGACTTTTATCAAAATAACAATATACATATATATGATTTTTGTACATATGATGATGATCAAGTGGGTTTATAAATCCTCGTTTACTCATTTTAGTGTTTACGTTTTAGTATCGTCTTACTAGTTCACTAGTTTTACCGATTTTATCTATTTTAAGTCCATTAATTCTTTTATAAGTTCTTTAACTTGTTTTTACCCATTTTATACCTATATGATCAGTATATATATATTTCATGTTGGGCCCTATTGGGTTAAGCCCAAATAATTCTTTTTACAAGTATTTATCTTATTAAATCCAATTATTAGTCTAATAGGTTTAGTTAGCTCGTAAATGTCCGTAATTCTTATAGTTCGGGTTTTATCGGTTTTTACTTGTCTTAGTTACTTATACATCAGTATATAACTTTTATACACTTTACATTAGACGGTTTTGGTCGTCTAAGTTTTAATTGATGAAAAACGTTAATTTCACGGCGATAGCCGAAAAAGTCGTAAAAATCAAGTTTATAGTTTTTATTACTTATAAATATTATTTTTACCACCATTTATATAATTTACCCATTTAATTAACCTTTTATACATTTATATAAATAAGTTTTATAAGTTAGTGGGTTTACATTTTACATTTTATAAATTATAAAGTGAGTGCTTATATAATAATAATAAACATTATTTCCAAAATCTGATTTTTAACTTCATATTCACCATTTTTATCATATCTAGAGTTCTACAATGACTTAGAAGCTCATTTTTGGATGACAACTTCTTCATAATATGTGCTACATATAACTTAGTTATAGCTACTGCCCATTTTGAGTCTAAGTTGCCTTAACAGTCCCTACAAAACTACTTATTCAGATTGTACCACCTAACTTGTTTTGATCATATCTCACTCATTATTTTGATTCCATTGCATGGCCAACTCTCACATGTGTATAACATCATCTACTTACTGTAAATAGATCAAACCATGCATTTTTATCAGTTCATCATTTAGTTATCTACTGTTTTTATACAACCAACTAATTAGTCATGATTTTAGCTTCATTTCTTATGGTTATCATCATTTTTAAGCATGTTTATCAACACTTGATCCCCACACAACATTTTTATCATCATATACATATACAAAATGAAAGAAAATACATTTGTTCTTTACAAAATAATAAGAGAAAAATGTAGAGGATGATCTTCTTTACCAATCCAAGTGGATTTCTTGTTTTAGGAAGGCAAGAACTTGATGAACACAACACGTATCTCCAAGACCATCAAATATCAAGATCATATGTTGGAAACAAGCAAATCACCTCCAAAGTTGTTTATATGGCCACCAAATGATCAAGGCTTCAAGGAAACACCTTAATGGGACTAGTAAACATGTGGTTTGTAGCTAGGAAAGATCAATGATGGGGATTGTTGCTTGATTTGGGACGGCACAAAGGGTGGAGTAGAGAGAGTTTTTGAGTGAATTGCATGTAGGAAATGGTAAGGATGAAACCATTTGCTAGTTTTGATGTGAAGTGGAAGTAGTTAGCTTAAGGTGTAAGCACAAGCTTACACTTGTGTAAGCTATTGTTAGCTTGATGCCACCTATGTGTGGTGAGTCATTTTTGCCGTCCCATATAAGCTAGTGGGATGGGGCAAAGTGTTTTGTCCCATCTCACTAGTTTACGGGTATTTCTCGATTCTAGTTTTCTCGATTTGCGTGCCCTCGGGTCGTTTTACGAAAAACTTTTTTTATAAATTATGAATCACCGTCACAAAACGAATCCAATAAAAATTGTCTCATCAAAAACGGAGTTCAAGAACGTAAATACGTAATCCTATGGTTTCCGGTTTAGTCGTAAAGGACGTTAAAATAAAATCGTAAGTCCTAATCTCTTCTCGTAAATTTGTGAGTTTATGAACCAACACAAATTTAAAACTCCAAAATAATATTCTCAGATAAATTTATTTTCTGAAATGTCGGACTGTCACCAAAGACGGTGTATGTAAACGTAAGCACGTAACGTTGAATCCTCCGGTTTAGACGTAGTCGATGTTACTCCAAGACGTAAATCCAAGTTTCTTCCCAAAAATATGTGAGTTCATATTGTAAATTGTTATCAAATAATATTGAGAATAAAATATCAACCATAAATTGACGGATTGTCACAGCATTTACCCCTAAACAGGATCTTTGTCCTCAAAGATCATCTTACCTTACTACTCGCTTCTTATAGAGTTAAAGCCATGTGGGTATTTCCTCCACATTCGGTCTTTTCTCACAAGTGCAATCCATTATAATACGCGAGTTTCATCAAACATAACTATGGGAATAAGATCAGGCTTAATGTTGACTTACTTTCTCTATCCATGATGTTCACAGGTTTTTGATGAATGCAACTTTTCGCCGATCTAAGCTCTACTAAGAATAATCAGATTCTCACTTGATAGATATTCCATCAAGTTCGATATACGAAACATAATTCACGCAGTCTTTGAAGTCCTAGGGTAGATCCAGCTTATATGCCTTTCAAACCAATCTTTTATACCATCTCAATGGTCCCATACAATGGGGACTTATATCCCATGATTTGTCAGATCATGAATTCATTTTTCCAAGTTTAAAAATTGTGGCATAACTTCGCTACCCATCTGGCACTTCAAGATCTACATTTCATATTCACATAATCTCCTGCCCACTATCGGTAGTCAATAATCAAATCCTAATTTCAACAATCATTTCAGATCTCCCGGGTCGGGTATTTTGTAGGGTTAGGTTCGCCATCATAGGAAACCTTAAACCTAAAAGACATGTCCAACTCACAATGGGTGTATGTCGGGTGTCTTCATTTCAACTCCTGCTTACAGATGCTCTATTATAGATCCTAACAAGATTCGATCTCGATCCTAATACGACGATTATCAATGATAATCCTTCCAAAGGAAAACGATTATACGGTCTATTACCAAAGGTCAATCATTCAAACATAAAACAACACTTATATTACTTTGTATCGTTACTTTACCTCGCCCCTTCGATTTGGGGTGGTATATAGTACTCTCATCAAGGTTCGTTCTCAATGATTTTTGAGCAAATCTCTAGAAATTCGATGCGAAGCGAGGATCTTGATATAGATGTTTGATACAAGCACACTATGTTTACATAACTCTTTTGCATTTATCGTTAATGAGAATGATATTAGCAGATTTGGTCAGTCTGTCGACGATGACCCAAATCGAATCAAATTCAGATGATGACCTTTGAAATAGCTAGACGTTTACTAATGTATGAGGCGATGTCTGCCTTCATAAATACCATAAGTACAACTTCTTCAGACAAAGATACTTCTAGTCATAAATGACATACATATAATACTTATACTTACAAATTCCAACATAACTATATCTCACAATCTCCATATTTAGACAATCACAAATGGACTTTTAATCATTTAACGCTATCAGCTTCTCTATTTTAATGGTTCACATTAGCCGCGAACCCCTTTTATTATCTATATTATCCTTTTTACAAACATTGTTTACTTTTATATCGTTCGGTAATTTGTTTTGCACCTTCATTATTAAGGAACATGTCCTACGTGGTTCTTTATCTTTTCTACATAATGCGTCGATATCTATATTTACTTCTCATGATGTTATAATTATCATGTCCACAATTCACTCAGATATTCTTTCTATATTATGCGTCAGTAATTACGTTCACTTTCTCCTGATGAAATAAATATCACAACCGTATTTATTCAAAATTCTTTCTTCATATCTTCTATGTTTTAGTTCCGTCTTTACTATCATTTTTATTCGTTTTGCTCAATCCGACGTTTTAAGGCGTCGATAATTATTGCTAGTAATTAAATAATAAGTATTTAATTTTTTTTATGAAACGTAAACGTAAAAAGTTTTTAAATTTTCTCAGTTTGTCCAATTATAGGAAAATGTTCAAAAGAATAAATTTGAATTTAATTATCACGATTTTTATTGATTTACTGAAAATAATTAGTGAGATTCTTAAATGTTCGAAAAATCTTTATTTATACTTTGGTCACAATTTTCTTAGTTGAAAAGCAAAAAGTGTCGTTTCAAATTTTAAGTCATGGTTTAAATGGTTTACTCAATCCTTCTTAAGTTATCTTGAGGTATACACAAACATTTACCCCTAAACAGAAGTTTAGTTAAATATTTAGTGTATAAGGGAATAATCCCTTTAAAATCCTTTGTTAAAAACATTTGTCAAAGTCTATTTCCATTTCCTTTTTTTTTTTTTTGGAAAAATCCAAAGTCTTAAAAGGGCTCTTAATTTTTGAAGAGTCTATATGCATACATCTTACCATTATTAATCCAACGGTCATTTTATGTAAAGGATTAAGTTTTTAACCCCTAAGCGTTAATGGTTCTAATCTTTGAAAAGTCAATATAGCTTCCATTATCTATTAATCACATGGTTAAATCATGTAAAGATTCAAGTCTTTAATCACGTGTTAATTATTCAAGGTTCAGGTTTACACTGTTCGGCCAGTTCAGGGCAGTCTATAAATAATTATTAACTAATTATTATTATTATAAACAAACAAATGATCCTTAATGATTACGAGCATGAATTTATCAAATTACAGCCTACACACGTGATTCATCATAATTATGAATACTACATGTGCATTGGTCAATCCAAACGACATCACGTGGAACTCATAATGTTCATTACAAGCACCAGATGTAGTGATTGGAATAGATAATCTCTTTCGCAGATGCGAAGTTGATGATAACCATGCTATGGATCAAATTTGCTAGAACCTTGTAAATGATCGAACAATTCTTCCATTTCGAGTTATGGATATCGTTTTCGATTTTCAATTTACTCAGTCACAATAATCAATAAATATAAGGAAAGATAACACCATAGCTCTTCAGGATGACAGGCTTGGTATAATAAAATCTTTCTCCGACAACTTTCTCAGTTGTACGGTAATTCCTTAAATTCAGATGATGCTGACGTACAGTGCACAAGCCACAAGTGCAGTACCGGGAATAGAATCAAATACCAAATTTCAACTTGCCTTAATGGCGAAAGTCTAGGTAGTTTATTAACAAATACTTACTAAAGTTTTAGATAACATTATCATCTTTTAATAAATTCACTTTAAGTTATTTCTAGATTATAATATCTATAACTAGTTCACAACCATTCACGGTATAATTTCAAGTCTAAATGCAGGATATGGTCATCCATCAAGAGTTATTTAGATCACTTTTTGATAATCAACATCTTATCATTTAGGGAATTCTACTCGAGTTCCCATCGATTAAGATAATATCGTCATGTCATAATCAATCAATCCATTCTACCGGCATTATCAACTTTTCAGTTTCATTGTCGTCGATAAGATGTGAACTTCTCAAAAGACTAATAATAATTCATAATCCTTCACAAGTTCAAGGATATCTGGAGACATAACTTTCATCTAAAGAGTAAGGTCAACGCATAATCTATACGAGAGAATTTCAAATCAGATATAGACGAAAACATTTAACGAATAGGAATATAACCCATGTTTTCATAATTTGAGTACGCATTCGAAAGCTCCTCGGATCGTTACCCAGGTCATTCAAATGAAATCAAATCATAAGAAATGATAAGAACGTCAATACATCCAGTCGGGTATCAACACTCGGTAATCAAATACTTTTCCTAAGAATCTTACTACGGAAGAATCGGACAAGAAAGAATTGTCAATTGTCAAATAAGACAATTTCCACAGATGAGTAAATTCGACTCAGAAGAATAGATGCTATAGGTACATATGTAGGTGTCCCTAACACTATGTCCCTATTTTTCACTTCTTGCAGATCTCATAAATTTTAATCTTTCACAATCTTCAAGGAAAATGTAGTGTTTATTCATTAGTTTTATGGTGACAACTAATCAGTCTTGCATAGTCCATTCCAAATTGTATGTAGGCGCGCAACTATATACAATTTCAAGATTAACGATGCAATACTCAGTTCGTCAAAATTTTAACATCATGTTTATAGTAAAAACATTTTCATGCTTAATTCTTAAATAAGAATCAAAATATATTTACAAAGATTTTCTTTGTTATGGAAATAATTAAGTTTCCAAAGCGTCTTATAAACAACTTCATTTTTATATCAATCACTTATAAATCTCAACTTGAATAATCCTTATTGTGATGAAAATTTAATTTTCTCAAAGGATACCGTTTTAATTTTATAAAACAATGTGTGATCTGCAAAAGAGTGATGAAGAGTTGTTCACCAAGAATTAACTACTATATGATAGGAAATGAGCTTTAGCCAAATAATCATGAGTTTCATGATCTCGATGGCACTCACGAAGAATGATTCACAACGTAACTCAAACCAAGATGAGTACTTGTTCAACGGTTGCATCACTAATGCGAACATTAGGATGAAGCAATAAAGATAGATAACATCGATACATGTAGAATTTAGCAATCAAAGGTAGTCTTTTCATTAATCACAAATAAGTCAAAATTGTACCGTAACACATTACGTGTCACTATGTCATACAATTCTCAGAACTCATCCTACCAACTGATGTCACAGTTAAGTTAGGGATTATTTTTAAAAGATACCACAATGAATACTAATCTACATGAGTCATTAGGTGTTCCACATGTCCCGGAAGATCCATCGGTCCCAATTCAGAAGAAGATTTCTTCAATTTATTTCTTGGATACTGGGCATCCTCGTTAGTGGACAATGGCCTAGAAACAACCCTTAACACGAACCTACAATCATTTTAAAACCTTATAATTCAATCAATTAACTTAACGACTTATATTAACAATCTCATATTCCATATAGGTTAAGTTTCACTTTATTCAAGTTTTAACCAATTTTCTACTCAATTCGATATCCTACCTCAATCTCCAATACTTTCAATCTTATTCTTCGGTCTTGTAAAGGCAATACAATCTCAATATGAATCAACACTTAATTCTCAATCCTATTAGCTCTTACAACAACAATTATCAAATGAGTCATTAATATGAAATGACTTGATCATTCAACTAGACTTCTCGGAAAGGAATTAGTGGCATGAAGCTTTTGGGTAATGGTTCCAATAACAGCCTCAAGTGCAACATTCACCCTTTCGATTCCAATTTAAGAATTGGATGACAACGAATCAGATGACATCTTTCCAGGTGATAACGTTTTGTCAAACTCCACTCTATAAGGAAAGATCGTCATGACATCGATATCAGATTTAATCTCGCCAATTCTTCTTCAATATCACAATCAACTAATATCTATATTTCTACGAATATCAACCATTTGTTGGGATCATAAAGATCCACAACTTGGTTTAGATCTAGGATAGCTAGAATTCCTACGAGAATAGCTTCGATTAATTTACTAGGGGATATAGGGTTACTTGTGACAATCTACGTCGTATAAATACCTCGTATAAAAATCAAAATAATCATCAAACAATCATGTAATAAAATTACATCATATATATATAATCCAAGTTATATATATATTAAAATAACACTTCTCAGTCTTGGCCTTGTCGGTAACTCGGGAATTCTTCGGCACCGTTATAGTCAAAAGATTTTTAGACATTTTTAGAAAAATGTTTATAGTTAAAAGATTTTGAAATGTTTTATTCAAAACCTTAGTTTTAAAAATCTTTCGTTCTCTATAACGAGAGCTCTGGTACCAAACTGTAACACCCCCAAATTTATACAACTCAATACAGCGGAAGACTCGTTGGTGTTACGGGATAGCACATTACTCACATCATAGACAACGCATAAAAATCGCGTCGTTTAATAATAAATCATTTCCATTCATAAACATCAAAGTTACATCGGTCCCAAGTCATTACATTTCATACAAAAGTTTTACAAAGTGTTTGAATGGAAAAATATTGTTTAAGTGCGGGCCATGAATTCTTGTCGTCTTCCCGAGAATTACCTTCAAGTACCTGAGATAAGACATGTTAAAATAAAAGGTCAGCGATAACGCCGAGTGAATTCATAGAGTTTAATAAAATCCATCAATATAATATCAGTATAAGATTTTTACTGAAAATCATTTTAATAGGCCATAGAATAGCCAAAGTCATTTCATACAAATCCTTATCGAAAATCATAATATAGGCATTTGCCTTAAAAATCATTATACGAATCATTGTCGTTAAAAAAACACCATACAATACGTCTTATAACGTTGTATGAAAATAAAAACCGTTATATGAGTATGGTTATGAAAACCAAAACACAAACATAATATCAATAGTATGACCTCGTATTGCTAGTCAGGCAATACTTCGTAATTCGGTGCGTCTAATAGTATTTCGTTAGTTTTTGGATTATTATAGCCGCATGACATTGTTACCTTACTAAACCAACAACGGGTAGCTAACCCGATACCAATTTTGCCCATCTAAAGTAGCGTGTCGTCACAAAGGTCACGCTATGGAAATCTTCTCATACATAAATTCGTTTACCAATCAATGTGGCACGACGGGGATCAACCGTCAAGGCGCGAACTGGGGTGATCGTCCCCAAATAGTACTATTAAATGCATAAGCGTCTACCAACTCCCGGTAGTTCACAATTCATGCTAATGGGACTTTTAGTGACATAACCTAACTTTAATAATCCATTTTATTTCATCTATCGGGTCCATTAATCATTTATCGAGTCATACAATCGGGTCATTCAATCATTCGGGTCCAAAATCAATAAACAAACAATCGGGACAAATGGTGTCCTATTTTATAAAACTAACATGTTATCTCCCTCACGGGTTTATAAAACAATTATAAAAACATTTAAAAGAGTGCGAGGCTATGAACTCACGTTGATATGGGAAGGCGGGTTATCGGCAATTTGGACGTACGGTACGTGCTTCAATCACGGAAACCTATATAAATAATAATCGGTCTTAGACTCGGTCCAGTGACTTTTATCAAAATAACAATATACATATATATGATTTTTGTACATATGATGATGATCAAGTGGGTTTATAAATCCTCGTTTACTCATTTTAGTGTTTACGTTTTAGTATCGTCTTACTAGTTCACTAGTTTTACCGATTTTATCTATTTTAAGTCTATTAATTCTTTTATAAGTTCTTTAACTTGTTTTTACCCATTTTATACCTATATGATCAGTATATATATATTTCATGTTGGGCCCTATTGGGTTAAGCCCAAATAATTCTTTTTACAAGTATTTATCTTATTAAATCCAATTATTAGTCTAATAGGTTTAGTTAGCTCGTAAATGTCCGTAATTCTTATAGTTCGGGTTTTATCGGTTTTTACTTGTCTTAGTTACTTATACATCAGTATATAACTTTTATAAACTTTACATTAGACGGGTTTGGTCGTCTAAGTTTTAATTGATGAAAAACGTTAATTTCACGGCGATAGCCGAAAAAGTCGTAAAAATCAAGTTTATAGTTTTTATTACTTATAAATATTATTTTTACCACCATTTATATAATTTACCCATTTAACTAACCTTTTATACATTTATATAAATAAGTTTTATAAGTTAGTGGGTTTACATTTTACATTTTATAAATTATAAAGTGAGTGCTTATATAATAATAATAAACATTATTTCCAAAATCTGATTTTTAACTTCATATTCACCATTTTTATCATATCTAGAGTTCTACAATGACTTAAAAGCTCATTTTTGGATGACAACTTCTTCATAATATGTGCTACATATAACTTAGTTATAGCTACTGCCCATTTTGAGTCTAAGTTGCCTTAGCAGTCCCTACAAAACTGCTTATTCAGATTGTACCACCTAACTTGTTTTGATCATATCTCACTCATTATTTTGATTCCATTGCATGGCCAACTCTCACATGTGTATAACATCATCTACTTACTGTAAATAGATCAAACCATGCATTTTTATCAGTTCATCATTTAGTTATCTACTGTTTTTATACAGCCAACTAATTAGTCATGATTTTAGCTTCATTTCTTATGGTTATCATCATTTTTAAGCATGTTTATCAACACTTGATCCCCACACAACATTTTTATCATCATATATACATCATATACATATACAAAATGAAAGAAAATACATTTGTTCTTTACAAAATAATAAGAGAAAAATGTAGAGGATGATCTTCTTTACCAATCCAAGTGGATTTCTTGTTTTAGGAAGGCAAGAACTTGATGAACACAACAAGTATCTCCAAGACCATCAAATATCAAGATCATATGTTGGAAAATCAGCCCTAGGACACAAGCAAATCACCTCCAAAGTTGTTTATATGGCCACCAAATGATCAAGGCTTCAAGGAAACACCTTAATGGGACTAGTAAACATGTGGTTTGTAGCTAGGAAAGATCAATGATGGGGTTTGTTGCTTGATTTGGGACGGCACAAAGGGTGGAGTAGAGAGAGTTTTTGAGTGAATTGCATGTAGGAAATGGTAAGGATGAAACCATTTGCTAGTTTTGATGTGAAGTGGAAGTAGTTAGCTTAAGGTGTAAGCACAAGCTTACACTTGTGTAAGTTATTGTTAGCTTGATGCCACCTATGTGTGGTGAGTCATTTTTGCCGTCCCATATAAGCTAGTGGGATGGGGCAAAGTGTTTTGTCCCATCTCACTAGTTTACGGGTATTTCTCGATTCTAGTTTTCTCGATTTGCGTGCCCTCGGGTCGTTTTACGAAAAACGTTTTTTATAAATTATGAATCACCGTCACAAAACGAATCCAATAAAAATTGTCTCATCAAAAACGGAGTTCAAAAACGTAAATACGTAATCCTATGGTTTCCGGTTTAGTCGTAAAGGACGTTAAAATAAAATCGTAAGTCCTAATCTCTTCTCGTAAATTTGTTAGTTTATGAACCAACACAAATTTAAAACTCCAAAATAATATTCTCAGATAAATTTATTTTCTGAAATGTCGGACTGTCACCAAAGACGGTGTATGTAAACGTAAGCACGTAACGTTGAATCCTCCGGTTTAGACGTAGTCGATGTTACTCCAAGACGTAAATCCAAATTTCTTCCCAAAAATATGTGAGTTCATATTGTAAATTGTTTTCAAATAATATTGAGAATAAAATATCAACCATAAATTGACGGATTGTCACATTTCACCACCTTCCATTTCTTTGATTTTACCATCATCTGCCACATCCACTGTTTTGGTGAATTGATCACCAAGCTCAATGACTTCCCATAAGGCATAGTGTTCCATTTTAAGATATTGTTGAATCCTGAATTCCCATACTTCAAAGTTTTTAGGATCCAAAATTGGAAGTTTGAGAGCATTGTTGTTTGAGGATGAAAGAGAGTATGTAGACATGATGGGTGATGGGTGTAAGGATTGTATTGTTCTTGGTTTAATCAAAGTTTCTCAACAAGCTCTGATACCACTTGCTGATCCCAAACTCAGATCTTAAACCTTAGCTTGTTTAAGGGTTGTAGTAGAAAGAATGAATTCAAACTACTACTAAAGAAACTTTACAATACACAAAGTAACTAAACAAGATGCAGAAAGTAATGTTTAGCACAAGAACAAATAATGAATCAAACGTTAAGCTTTAATATATTGATAACATATGAATACCCAATGATGGTATTAGGGTTTTACAACCATAAAGAATGAAATGAAATGACAGAAAGATATATGAAAACCAAAACCTAATGCTTCCTTTTATAGCATAAGGACCCTTGTACAAGATAACTACTAAAAAAACTAGGAAGGTATTTTGGAGTAGTAATAGAAAGGCGTCAATATCTCTTCCAAGTTTATCCATGCAGCAGGGTCTTTGACTTCTAGCAGTGGGGCCAGATCCCACTGTCTTCATTAATCAGCAGGGGGAACTTTACTCTAGCAGGGGGATCTTAACCAAACATTAGGGGGAACTCTGACTCATACATTTATTCCTATCAAAAGATAATCTAATAGAAATTAGGTCATATGATAATTTAGAATGGAAGTTATAAGCTAAAGATGTCTTAAAACCCTAGTTTTGTAATCTACATGAAATAATGAGTTAAAACCTATTTCAAAAGCTATAATTCTAGTTAATTGTTTTTATTATGATTACAAATGTGTTTTTAAACTTTGTTCTAATTTCTTAGATCATTTGGAGTATTTTTGAGCTTGTTATGTAATTTTAAACAAGTCTAGGGACTAAAACTGTGATTTTGAAACATATAAACTATAAGGGTTAAAAATGTAATTATGTAAACTATAAATACTGTATGTATCATTTGAGTTAAGTAATGAAAGTATCATGTTAGTAGGGAACTTTGTACAAGGATGTTCCATCTCGATATTACGTTCTGACTGAGTGGTTGGGTTTACGATTTAAAATGCCCTCGCTCCTCAAACGTTAATAGAATGGCTTTTAAGTATGATGGCCCGAACAATGAAGTTGTAATTACAAATAATTTATAAAGCAAAGAATACATAAATTAAAGAATACATAACTAATACTTAAAAGTATTTGAACTCAAGATCAAAAGACTTGATACTATACAAAATATGTTAATCCAGGTTTGGTTAATCAAGTTGTGGTTTGTGTGATCAAGCTGTTTATCTGTGAATGAAATATATCTGATATATCTCAATGGACCCTAGGTGAGTCCATAGCCTCACTTTTAATGTTTTGTAAATGATTCGAAAACCCGTGAGAGGGATATATATGCTAAAACTATAATACATGTGTTTTTATGAACTTTACACTTTTACTAAAATATATTATTACACGAGTGCTCAAACTGTTACTTATATTTCATAAGTCATTGAACATTTTATGTGTGCGGTAATATGGTGAATAGATCTTTTGGAAGTAACAAATCCTGTTTGTGTTACCCTTTCTGTGGGTAATCAAGCACACTTTATTATGACTAATGGGTAATCTGTACATGCGGTTTACTTGTCATGACATTCTGTCATGATGGTCAGTTCGGTAAATTCTCGTTAGTTTTAATGTTACGAGCTTAGTGCAATAAAATACTGACTGTTTTATGTGAGCAAATAGTAACGTAGTTCAAAGTGGTAGACATGTATTCAAAACTGTTATTACAAACCTATGGATTCACTCAACCTTTGTGTTGACTTTAAGCATATATTTTAGGTATCAGTGACTTATAATGACTAGTATCATGGAGCATCATAAGGATGGCATGAAGAGGCACAAGCTTCGAATTATTGATATAGATTTTGGGAACCTCATATTGTAAAACTCTAATTTTTAATGATATATAAAGAAAGTTAATTTCGTCACTCTTTTTAATTGTTTTCTATCATTATGACTTGTGTTCTATGAAGTAATACCCCAAAATTAGCTTCCGCTGCTATAAGGTAAAATGGGGTTGTTACAGATTATTACTCAGAGCCATGTTTATAGAGAACAAGAATTAAAATCTTGACTATATCTACTTTTCCCAATAATTTCGAGAAAGTCCTCTGTGCTAGTGCTAGTGCTGCTACAAGAATTAGGTAATACTAGTACTGCTACCCTTCATGTAACACCCCCAAAATTATACAACTCAATACAGCGGAAGACTAGTTGGTGTTACGGGATAGCACATTACTCACATCATAGACAACGCATAAAAATCGCGTCGTTTAATAGTAAATCATTTCCATTCATAAATATCAAAATTACATCGGTCCCAAGTCATATTATTTCATACAAAGTTTTTACAAAGTATTTGAATGGAAAAATATTGTTTAAGTGCGGGCCATGAATTCTGTTATCTTCCCGAGAATTACCTTCAAGTACCTGAGATAAAACATGTTAAAAGAAAAGGGTCAGCGATAACGCCGAGTGAATTCATAGAGTTTAATAAATTCCATCAATATAATATCAGTATAAAAGTATTACTGAAAATCATTTTGTGCAAATCGTTTTGATAAGCCATAAAATAGCCAAAGTCATTTTATACGAATCCTTATCGAAAATCATAATATAGGCATTTGCCTTAAAAATCATTATACGAGCCAATGTCGTAAAAACAATTTTACAATACGTCTTATAACGTTGTATGAAAATAAAAACCGTTATATGAATATGGTTATGAAAACCAAAATACAAACATAATATCAATAGTATGACCCTGTATTGCTAGTCAGGCAATACATTGTAATTCGGAGCGTCTATTAGTATTTCGTTAATTCGGATTATTATAAGCCGCATGACATTGTTACCTTACTAAACCAACAACGGGTAGCTAACCCGATACCAATTTTGCCCATCTAAAGTAGCGTGTCGTCACAAAGGTCACGCTATGGAAATCTTCTCATACATTAATTCGCTTACCAATCAATGTGGCACGACGGGGATCAACCGTCAAGGCGCGAACTGGGGTGATCGTCCCCAAATAGTACTATTAAATGCATAAGCGTCTACCAACTCCCGGTATTTCACAATTCATGCTAATGGGACTTTTAGTGACATAACCTAACTTTAATAATCCATTTGATTTCATCTATCGGGTCCATTAATCATTTATCGGGTCATACAATCGGGTCATTCAATCATTCGGGTCCAAAATCAATAAACAAACAATCGGGACAAATGGTGTCCAAACTTTTATAAAAACTAACATGTTATCTCCCTCGCGGGTTTATAAAGCATTTATTAAAACATTTAAAAGAGTGCGAGGCTATGAACTCACGTTGATGTGGGAAGGCGGGTTATCGGCAACTCGGACGTACGGTACGTGCTTCAATCACGGAAACCTAGACAAATGATACTCGTCTTAGACTCATGTCCAATGACTTTATAAAAATAACAATTATGTATACATATGATGATTATATATATATGATGACCAAGTGGGTTTACATATTCTCGTTTACTCATTTTAGAGTTATACGTCGATAACTTTTATATTAGTTTACTAGTTTTACCCGTTTACGTGTCTTAAGTCCAATAAGCTTATTATAAGTTATTTAACTTATTTTAATCCATTTTTTACTTTTATTATCAGTACATACACTTTCAAGTTGGGCCCAAATGGGTTAAGCCCAATAAGTTCTTTTTATGGGTGTTTATCTTATTTAGTCCAATTATTAGCCCAAGTATTAGTCCAATATGTTTACTTAGCTCGTTAATGTCCGTATGCCCTATAGTTCGGGTTTTATTGGTTTTTACTTGTTATACATGTCTATATATCAGTATATAAGTTTTATAAAGTTTTCATTAGACGGGTCCAACCATCTATGTTTTATTTAACAAAAACGTTAATTTTACGGCAGTAGCCGAAAAAGTCGTAAAAATCATGTTTATAGTTTTTATTACTTATAAACATTATTTCACCACCATTTATATAATTTATCCATTTGATTAACCTTTTATATATATTTATATAAATAAGTTTTATAAGTTAGTGGGTTTTTATTTTACATTTTATATATTAAAATGTGAGTGCTTATATAATAGTATTATTCTTTAATTTCTAAAAATCTGATTTTTAACTTCATCTTCACCAAAACTGCCATATCGTGAGTTCTATATGGAGATAGGAGCTCAAATTTTTATCACATAAACTACATGATATGTGCTACATTTAACTCTCCTATAGCTACTGTTGAATCATCTTCTAAATATTTTCTAAAAATCGTCCAAAACAGTAACCTCAGATTTATACCCTAGACTTGTTTTGATCATATCTCACTCATTACAATGATTCCATTGCATGGCCAACTCTCACATGTGTACAAGACTCATAGCTTACTGTAAATCCATTCTATTTCATCATTTTATCAGTTTACCATATGGTTCTTTACTGTTTTATACAGCCATCAAAGTTAACCAAGATTTTAACCTTGTTTCTTATGGTTTTTCACCTTTTTAATCATGTTTATCAACAACAAATCCCCACATAACATTTTTATCATCATATAATCATCATAAGTATATACAATAGGAAAGAAAATACATGTTTACATAATCAAAATAACAAGAAGTTGAGGAGGACAATCTTTATACCACCATGATGATGTAGGTTGTGATCAAAACATGGATTTTTGATGGAGAAACTTGTGATGCACCAAGACCATCTTCATGACCACCATTCTTCATAGAAAACTTGTGGAAAATCAGCCCTCCTACTCCATGAAAACTTCTCCTTGGATGTTATAAGCACCACCAATCAATAGGGTTTCAAAGTGGCTTCAACATAGGTGTAAATAACATAGGATTTTGTGGTTAAAAATCATATGAAGGTGGTGTTTTGGAGGCTATATGGGACGGCACATAGAGGGAAAGATGAGACGATTTGTGTGAGATTTACATGGTGAGAAATGAGTAGCTAGTTTGTGTTGGTGGTTTTGATGAGTTGTAGCTTACAATGTAAGCTTAAGTTTACAAGTGTTGTTAGTTTGGTAAGGTGTTGACACATCATAAGATGTGTTGTAGCAACATCTTGGCCGGTTTTGGGGGTGGGACAAGTGTCCCACTTGTCTCATCCCCATTTATTCACGGGTACTCCTCGATTCTAGTTTCCTCGATTTGCGTGCCCTCGGTTCGTTTTACGAAAAACGTTTTTATAAATTATGAATCAACGTCACAAAACGAATCCAATAAAAATTGTTTTATCAAAAACGGAGTTCGAAAACGTAAATACGTAATCCTAAGGTTTCCGGTTTAGTCGTAAAGGACGTTAAAATAAAATCGTAAGTCCTAATCCCTTCTCGTAAATTTGTGAGTTTATGAACCAACACAAATTTAAAACTCCAAAATAATATTCATGGACAAATTTATTTTCTGAAATGTCGGACTGCCACTAAAGACGGTGTATGTAAACGTAAGCACGTAACGTTGAATCCTCCGGTTTAGACGTAGTCGATGCTACTCCAAGACGTAAATCCAAATTTCTTCCCAAAAATAAGTGAGTTCATATTGTATCATTAAAATAATATTTTCAAATAATATTTGAGAATAAAATATCAATCATAAATTGACGGATTGTCAAAGCATTTACCCCTAAACAGGATCTTTGTCCCCAAAGATCATCTTACCTTACTACTCGCTTCTTATAGAGTTAAAGCCATGTGGGTATTTCCTCCACATTCGGTCTTTTCTCACAAGTGTAATCCATTATAATACGCGAGTTTCATCAAACATAACTACAGGAATAAGATCAGGCTTAATGTTGACTTACTTTCTCTATCCATGATGTTCACGGGTTTTTGATGAATGCAACTTTTCGCCGATCTAAGCTTTACTAAGAAGAATTCAGATTTTCACTTGATAGATATTTTATCAAGTTCGATTTACGAAACATAATTCACGCAGTTCTTGAAGTCCTAGGGTAGATCCAGCTTATATGCCTTTCAATCCCAACTTTTACGTCATCTCAATGGTCCCATACAACAGAGACTTATATCCCATGATTTGTCAGATCATGAATTCATTTTTCCAAGGTTAAAAATTGTGGCATAACTTCGCTACCCATTTGGCACTTCAAGATCTATATTTCACATTCACATAACCTCTTGCCCACTATCGGCTGTCAATAATCAGATCCTAATTTCAACAATTATTTCAGATTTCGCGGGTCGGGTATTTTGTAAGGATAGGTTCGCCATCATAGGAAACCTTAAACCTAAAAGACATGTCCAACTCACAATGGGTGTATGTCGGATGTCTTCATCTCAAGTCTTGCTTACAGATGCTCTAATATAGACCCTAACAAGATTCGATCTCAATCCTAATACGATGATTATCAATGATAATCCTTCCAAAGGAAAAACGATTATACGGTCGATTACCAAAGGTCAATCATTCAAACATAGAACAACGCTTATAGTATTTTGTATCGTTACTTTACCTCGTCCCTTCGATTGGGGTGGTACATAGTACTCTCATCAAGGTTCGTTCTCACTGATTTCTGAGCAAATCTCTAGAAATTCTATGTGTTGGAAATACGTTTTTACGTATTTATGAAGGATCGGTCGCTCCAATGATATATTATTGTATTAGGCTCGTGATCCAGTTTGTATTAAATATAGTCCATATAGCCCACATGTAGGGTGGGCTATATATACCCTCCTAGCATGTTAGGAGGGGTGGTTCATTCATTTACAACATTTCATTTAATCTATTCACTTTCTCTCTCTACTTTTCTTTTCTCTCCTTTCTCTCTCTACATCCCATCTCCTTCTTCCCCATTTCCACCATCAAATCAATAGATCAATCCATCATTTAACAAATCCTTAGATCACGTAGACCTTCAATTGGTATCGAGAGCCATGGTTGAATCTTAGGATTTGCATTTTTTTTTATCTTTTGATTTGGTGGTAAAAATCCTTTCTTTTCTAATTTTTTTATCAATCTTTTCATCATTCGATAAACTTTTTATCAATTTTTATAAATCTTATCAACTTTTTATAAAGTTTTTCTATATATTTTTATTAAAATTGTTTTTAAATAATCGAATCTCTCCATCAGGTTTTTCTTTTCATCAGTTTTAAATTTTTTTATACATTTTTTTTAATCATTTTTTTTTAATTAGTTTTCTCTTTCATTTTCATATCTGTCCAATCCAATCTGTCGAATCTGTCTACAGTCCAAACTTGTCCAAAAATTGTCCAATCAGTCCAAAAATTGTCAAAAGTGTCTTCTGTCTTTTTCCATCCAGTCTATCAATTTTTGAGTTTCTTTTTTTTTTTTTTTTTTTTTGATCGAGCGATTCTTTTTTCGAATAAGCCATATATTCCGTATAGACATTTCGTATGGACAAACTGTGAAAAACATTCCGTATGGACAAACTTTGAAAAACTTTCCGAATAGACCATTTTTCAGAATAAGAAAACTTTCCGAATAGATTTTCAGAATAGACTCCCCAGACTCGACTCTCTCACCCTCTCGACACAGACACTGACCCCAACCCAAACCCTCTCGTCTCTCGACTCTCGAACACACATAAACAAAAAACCCACATGACTTTTACACTCGATCTCAGTTTTTCCACAAAACCTTCATTGATCTAAGATATCACACCAACAGACTCCCTCGACTCCCTCTCTCGACACAGACACATAAACAAAGAACCCCCCTACACCAACCCTCGACTTCATTCTGAAAAACCCAAAACACACCTCACTCGACGACTCACACTCATTAAACACCCCACAAACTCTCGACAAATTCTAAACAAAACAACACTACGCCTAAACTCTTTTTCTCAAAATCCAACTCTTTTTCCAGCCAAACAACCCTCTCGTCTCCTTCAAAACCCTCACCTCTCGAACAAGACTCGTTTTCACAACTTTTTTTTTTCTTTTTTCTTTTTTTTTAAACCAATCTCAGGCCTTTTTTAGACCGACATCACAAACCAGACACAAATACCCACACAGACCCCTCACTCTCAACTCAAAACTCTTTAACAAACACTCTTTCAGACTCGATACACACCAGAAAGACGCTACAGAAGAGAGGGACAACAAATCAAAACAAAAAGTTCATAAAAACTTACCCGAGACCCATGCTAGGATCTTGAAGCCGAAACCTTGATATTATCTTCTCGTGTGGATTGATAATTTTACAGAAACTTAAATAGGGTTGGATTAGATAACATCCAATAAGCTGAATCTTTGATATTGGTTTGAATTAGTTTTATTCATGGTTCGAAGAAAATGATGGAATTTAGGAAATGGAGTGGATTTTTTTAGTGTGATATAGGAGACGGAGTATATTAGGTTTAGCTTGACTAGTTGTTTTGGGAGACGAGATAGAAAGAGACGGATTTATATGAGATTTGGGAATTGTGTTTTGTATAAATAGTCAAAAGGGAAATTAATTATTGACGGAGGTAACGAGGAGAGAGAGAGAGATATTCTTGTTATAGAAAGACACGCAGACATGTTTTAAGTTATATTTGTCAAACGTGTGTGGCCACGTGTGTGGAAAATTTTAAGTTTATTTATTTATTTTTTATTTTTTTTGAAAACTCTTATTTTTTTGATATTCATTCTCTTTAGATAATCATTTCTTTGATTTTTATTTTTATTTTATTTTAATTTTATTTTTATTTTATTTTATTTCAAATTTTTTATTTTGAAAAACTTTATGATATTAAGTGATAATCGTGACGTGACAAAGTGACGTGTTAAGGTGACAAGATTTATTGACGGATTTATTTTTTGAGTCAGACTAGGGTGTATTGGATTCCGATTTGTTTTATCAAACGGTTGAGTTGACAAAAATTTCGTGAGTTGACAATAGAGGTATATCATCTATCGAGAATTATTCGAGTCATTTACGGATTTTTTGTTGGTTTGTCAAAACCCGAGAACTTAATTTCTCGTCGAATTATACTCTCCCGTTGTAACTTATCGTTCATCGATTTTTAATGGATTTCTTGATTTCGACATCGAACAAGGGTGAATTGCATCAAGTGCAAGCCAACGCTAGAGAAAGTGGTATAACTTCATTTCAAATGCTTCAGTCTCATCTTGTCACTCTTTCACGGATTCAAGGAGGGAGCGAATTTGTGACCATCTTTGGTCAAGATCGTCATGTATTCATCGACTCAATGTTCACCACTTTGACCCAACTCGCCGAGCAACTCAACACTGACAACTTTAATCACTCTGCATCGTCAATTGCTTATAAGGCTCTTGTGACACAACTCACGCCTTTCCTCCAACTCAATATCATCACGTCTGAAAGTTCAGTGATTTGCCAATCATTTCTTCGAGATACACATACCGAGCTTCGAGTTTTCCGTGATACAATATTGAAACTCATGACATCGGTGTCGTCTTCGATTTATCAAAGATCACGACTTCATCAAGCGTATGATAATGGAGTGCAAGAATCAATGACGCAGATGCAAGAGGAGAATGGTCATTCGGTTGAAAACTTGGAGCCTATCGATGGCAAGAGCACGAAATCGGAAGGACAACATGATACCAGCGGCACGTCAGGGACTGTTCACGAGATCCTTCTTGATAACACCTTACCCGTTTATGACGAAGAGCCGGCAAACATGGTACAATGTAATGTTGTTTATGATGTATATGCAGATGACATGTCGCATATTGAGCATTCCGCACTTAATTATGACAAACATGGGATGTAGAAGAGTGATAGCAATACCACTTCTGATTCATCCGATGTGAGTCATAATGGGGGAGAAGGTGTTCAAAATGCTAAACATCATGATACTTGTCCTATAACTGCTTCATTGTATGCTTCTGATTCCAAGATTAGAGAGCTCGAAATGATTGTAGCTCAACAATTAAAAGATCTTGAGGATGCCAAACTTGAATTTTCTAAGAAAACGGACAAATTTGAAACATACTTTGAGAAACTTGAAAAGTCAAACGTTGTTCTTGAAAGAAAATTGGATCAAACTGTTCTAGATTCTAAAGCTGAAAAGGATAATCTTTTGAAACAAATTCAACTGCTTGAATCTAAATTGGCATCCCAAGATAACTTGCTCAAAGAAAATGAAACGTTAAAAGCCCAAGTTCAGGAAAAGGTATTTGCTATAGCTGCGTTGAAAAACGAAAAATAGAGGACCTAGTGTGGACACTAAGCTTGAAAAACCATCAATCTTGGGGAAACCGCCTACAAATCAGTTCGTCAGACAACCGATTGTCAGACAACCTACTGCATTTAGATCCGAGCGACCATAATCCTCGAGACCGCGGTTTGCCTCCCAAGTTGATTTGGTTCATCTTTTTAGACCAGTCACTCCAGCAACTAGGCCCAATGTGATCACTCCAGCTTTAGCAAGACCAAATCATATGATTGCCTCTAGTTTCCCTAAAAATACCAAGACCACGTCTAGAACTAGTTCAAATGACGTTTGCCATGAATCTGATCTTAGGGAAGCTAAGCAAAAGACACATGTAAGAGATAGGAATTTCAAACCTAGTCAGATGCCTTCTAGTTTACCCAACACTGCTAACCATAGCATGTCCAATTCTAGGAGCATCAATCAATCATCTAGGGATTCTAGATCTTACTCGGACATTAAATATGCTACTTGTAAAACATGTAGAAAATGTGTCTTTACAGCAAATCATGATTCCTGTATCAAGAAATTACTTAATGAGGTGAACTCCCGTGCTAGAATTAAGTCCCAGTGGATAGCTAAAATCAAACCCGTTGGTAAAGATTGGCGCCCCACTGGTAGAACTTTCACTCTTGTAGGAAACGAGTGCCCTTTAACTAGGATAGTCTCTGTTTCTTCTAAGACTACTAGGGAGGAAATTGATAAAGATGATACTTCACTTAAGCCTAAACTTAAGATTTTCTATAAAAGGAAACGTTTGCCAGCTAAGATAAGTGAATCATCTACTCAGGTCGCCTCTGACACAAGTAAAGCCAACTGTGAACCCCCACGTGCTTCTATAATTGATATCGCTAACCCACGTCAAAGCATGCAAATTCCTAATGAGATTGCAGGTACCAAAGTTGATGTTCCAAAAGAACGAAGCGGTCCAATCGTTGTGTACCGTTCAACTAAGGACACTCTTAGAGTTTGGTTACTGAAGAAGCAGATATCAGAGAAACAAATGTCTCAGGGGATTCATGGTTAAGCTGCAAACTAGGACTTATAGTCATATCACAGACTATAACTCGCTCATCAAAGAAAGAAAAGTTTATCGCCGATGATAAACTTATCCTAAAAACGAGAAATTCATTTTTCTCTGGCATGAGCTTACATAAAAAACATTCCAAGTTTTTAAGCTCATGCATAAAGGCTTATAGATAAATGACAGTCTATAACCCGCTCTTCAAAGGCAGGAAAGTTTATCTCCGATGATAAACTTATCCTTATAACGAGAAATTAAGTTTTCTCGGGCATGAGCTAAAATTAAAAACATTCGAGGTTTTTAAGCTCATGCACAATGACTTACAGTTAAATGTCAGACTGTAACTCGAACTTAAAATAAAGGAAAGATTATCTTTTATGATAACTTATCCTCTTAACGAGAAATTAATTTTTCTCGGTCATGAGCTTGTATTAAAACATTCGAAGTTTTAAGCTCAGAAAGGAAAGTGTATCTTTTAAATAAGAGAACTTTTCCTCATAACGAGAAATTAACCTTTCTCGGTCATGAGCTTTCCGTTAAAACAGTCAAAGTTTTCAAGCTCATGAAAACGACTTCTAAGTAAATGTCAGCTTAGGACTCGTTCTTCAGATAAAAGGAAAGTTTATCGCCGATGATAAACTTATCCTTAACAACGGGAAGTTTACAACTTCTCGGACTTGAGCTCGTTTCATAAGATATTCAACATCTTAAGCTCAAGTAATTGGTTTTCAAAACTTTGAACACAATTTTTTCGAGAATTTCTCAAAAGGTTTTTCTAAATCTTTCAAAATTGTGTGTTCAAAATGTTTTGATAAAAAGAGCATGTCTTCTGGAATCGATAATATTTACGAACCTAGAAATGTCATTCAATAATGACACGGGGTTGTAAATAAAGTTCGAGCAGAAGTTCAAACTTTTAAAACATGCTCAAAATGGTTTGCTATTATTTCAGATAGCAACCCGCTTTTCATAATCAAGTCAAGCATTTCACCGGAAAGCTTTGACTCAACAACGGGAATTAATTTTCTCGGGGACGTGACGAGGTGACCAACATTCGTGAACAAGAACCATGTGCTTCTTTCATATGATGTTCTCCATTATTCAGGTCCAACCTCGTAAATTGCTAATCTTGTGAATACATTATCATATATGATCTTTGCACGTGATAAATACCTTACACTTGTGTTTAAAAGGTATTTAATTTACGTTTCAAGTACACCCTCATTAATTTGAGGGGGAGCTTGTTAAAATCATGAAGATAATTGGATTTGCATTTTTCTTCCCAAATTTTCTTAAAATGCTATTAAATCAATTGATATTAAAAACATCGATTGGGTTAATATTTTTAATATGGGGGAGAAAATGTGATTTAATATGGGAAATGATTAATCACGAATGGTTTGACTTAACGTGCTAGCTCATCCCGACATGTGCGAAATGTTTTCGGATATCGTGGCATATGTTAAGGGGGAGCAAAATGGATTTGCACTTCAAAATGGATTTCATGGTGACATACACTTACCCAAAACATCTCTATTCACGACGGTGAAGATTGTGGTGACATAAGGATGGTAGGATAGGTTAAAGTCCAATGATTTCTCTAGAACCGGAGGAATCTTCCCAAGGACATTCCATAGCTAGAAATAGTAGTCCTTAGGAAAGATGGAGAAAGATTGTGAACGTAGCTGAATGCCGACCAAGTACTTAAGTTATCACTGGAACAATCACAACAAGGTGATAGTTATGACGTATTGGTAAGCATTGAAGGGGTTGAAGAATGAAAAAGAATTGTAAAGATAAAGGGTGTAAAGAAAGAAGCCCTCCTTACAACCTTAGGCAGAAACCGGGTCAATTCATATGCTATTGAGATCATTTATGATTCTCGATATTGAAGATAGACATCATGGACCCAGTGATGCAAGGCACAACCCATCCCAGCTAACTCAGATATCTCTTAAAAGATATTTGTTTTAATCACACGGAGACAACACTTTATCTATTGATTTATTCACTCCGAATAAATTGGTATTGAAAAGGTGGCACTCCTCTCCAGCCTCCGATCACTAAAAATCCAAAATGCACGATCGAGTCTAGAGCCATTTGAGATCATCAAATATCTCACTAGGACACACTTTCATTATTCCTTGCTTGTTCACACAATGTGAAAAGTAAGAAAGATATTAAGAGTCCTACGCAAAATCTTCATGATCTTGCCTGAACATCCGAGTAATACGAAAGTATTTACAATGAAGATGGAAATCCTTCTTGAGCGAATATCAAAAAGCTCATGGTAGGTGACTTGTGCGATTCTTTATGAATCAAACTTGTGATAACTGGAAAGCAACAGTGGTTTAATTCTTAAATGAATTTAAACACGTTCCAGGCCTCTACGCATTTTCATATGATCTTGCCAGAACACTCAGAGTGACTCTTTATTGATCACAGTGACGAGTGGAAATCCTTCTAGTGTTAACATCAAACAGCACTTGGTAGGTAACTTGCAAGATTCTTTATGAATCAAGCTAGTGACAACTGGAAAGCAACGATGGTGCGGTTCTTAATTGAACTTCACTTGTTCCAGGAACATGAATTGACGGCTTCAAATCATGCGGATAATATTATCCAAATGATTCACTCTTTACGTTCGCAGTCAGCTTTGGACGGTCGAGTAAAGAGAACGGGTTTACCCGCGAAATCTTGTCAAGGAGGTTCTTAATTGAAACTACCTGTCACAAGTACGATATTTAATATCGTCCAACGGTCTTCGCCGACCGGAGGTAAAATGCTACCGAATTAGAATGAAATGTTCAAGGCCATTTCATCCGTGTATATGGTTTGTTGCTAACTGTCTTATGCAGCGTAACAAAAAGGTGGCATTGCGGTGTATAATCCAGAAGAAGTCGTCACCACATGCTTATACTACATACACTTAGTACTTCAACAAATTCAAGAAAGTCTGAAGGTCAAGTCTTCCGCTGTATCAAACTCTGAAGCTTTCAAGAATTTAAACGTATAAGTATGTGGAACATGAAGTCACGAAGAGGCAAATTTCACAAGTGATGAATGCACAAGGTCAAGGCAAGGAAACATGCTCAAGACTAAAGTCAAAGATCACATCAAGCATATTCACAATAACAAGATCGAAGACTCAAGCATACTATGCTAGGTTTAAGATTTTGTAAAATGGTGTGACCTCCCTTAGGGGGAGATTGTTGGAAATGTGTTTTCCCAAAGAAAGTCTCGGTCACATCATTATTAGCATAGATCACGAGCTATAGAATATTTAGAACTTTGTAACTTGGAGCGACCTCCCTTAGGGGGAGATTGTTGGAAATACGTTTTTACGTATTTATGAAGGATCGGTCGCTCCAACGATATATTATTGTATTAGGCTCGTGATCCAGTTTGTATTAAATATAGTCCATATAGCCCACATGTAGGGTGGTCTATATATACCCCTCCTAGCATGTTAGGAGGGGTGGTTCATTCATTTACAACATTTCATTTAATCTATTCACTTTCTCTCTCTACTTTTCTTTTCTCTCCTTTCTCTCTCTACATCCCATCTCCTTCTTCCCCATTTCCACCATAAAATCAATAGATCAATCCATCATTTAACAAATCCTTAGATCACGTAGACCTTATGCGAAGCGAGGATCTTGATATATAGATGATCGATACATGCACACTATGTTTACATAACTCCTTTAAATAAAAGAGTCTATTTCTTCATCAAGATTCTATCATTAACGAGAATGATATTAGTAGATTTGGTCAGTCTATCGACGATGACCTAAATCGAATCAAATTCAGATGATGACCTTTGCAATAGTTAAACGTTTACTAATGTATGAGGCGATGTCTGCCTTCATAATTTGCCATTAGTACAACTTCCTCAGACAAAGATACTTTTAGTCAGAAATGACGTAAATAGAATACTTATACTTACAAATTCCAACATAACTATATCTCAAAATCTTCCAATTTTAGACAATCACAAGTGGTCTTTTAAAATATTTAACGCTATCGGCTTCTCAATTCTGATGGTTCACATTAGCCGCGAACCCCTTTGATTATCTATATTATCCTTCTAATAAGCATTGTTTATTTTTATATCGTTCGGCAATTTATTTCGCACCTTCATTATTAAGGAACATGTCCTAACTGGTTCTTTATCTTTTCTACATAATGCGTCGGTATCTATATTCACCTCTCATGATGATATAATTTTCATGTCCACAATTCACTCAGATATTCTTTCTATATTATGCGTCAGTAATTACGTTCACTTTCTCCTGATGAAATAAATATCACAACCGTATTTATTCAAAATTCTTTCTTCATATCTTCTATGTTTTAGTTTCGTCTTTACTATCATTTTTATTCGTTTTACTCAATCCGTCGTCTAAAGCGTCGATAATTATTATAATTAATTAAATATTAAATATTCAATTTTTTTTTATGAAATGTAAACGTAAAAGTTTTTAAATTTCTTAGTTCGACCAATTATATAAAATGTTCAAAAATAATTTGAATTTAATTAACAAGATTTTTGTTGATTTATCAAAAATATTTAATAAGATTTCGTAAATGTTCGAAAAATCTTTGTTTATACTTTGGTCAAAGTTTTCTTAGTTGAAAAGTAAAAATTATCGTTTCGAATTTCAAGTAATAAGTAATATAGTCTCCTCAATTCTTCTTAGGTTATCTTGAGGTATACACAAACATTTACCCCTAAACAGAAGCTTAGTTAAATGGTTTGTGTATAAGGGAATAATCCATTTAAAAATCCTTTGTTAAAACATTCGTCAAAACATATTTCCATTTCTTTTTGGGAAAATTCAAAGTCTTAAAAGGGCTCTTAATTTTTGAAGAGTCAATTTATATTCCATTATCCTTTTAATCACATAGTCAAATCATGTAAAGTATTAAGTCTTTAATCACGTGTTAATTATTCAAGGTTCAGGTTTACAGTGTTCGGCCAATTCAGGGCAATTTATAACTAATTATTAACTCATTATTATTCTTATATACAAACAATTGGTCCTTAATTATCTCAAGCATGAATTTATCAATTTACAGCCTACACACGTGATTCATCAATTTATGAGTGCTACGTGTGCATCGGTTAATCCAAACGACATCACGTAAAACTCATAATGTTCATCACAAGTTCGGGATGTAGTGATTGGAATACATAATCTTCTTCGCAGATGCGAAGCTGATGATAACCATGCCGTGGATCAAATCTTTAAACATACGCTAGAACCTTGTAAATGATCGAACAAATCTTCCATTTCGAGTTATGGATATCGTTTTCGATTGTCGATTTACTCAATTCACAGTAATCTATAAATATAAGGAAAGATAACACCATAGCTCTTCAGGATGACAGGCTTGGTATAATAAAATCTTTCTCCGACAACTTTCTCAGTTGTACGGTAATTCCTTTAATTCAGATGGTGCTGACGTACAGTGCACAAGTCACAAGTGTAGCACCGGAAATATAATCAATACCAATTTCAACTTGCCTTAATGGCGAAAGTCTAGGTAATTCACTAACAAATACCTCCTAAAGTTTCAAATAACATAAACATCTTTTTAATAAAATCATATTAGGTTCTTCTAGATTACAATATCTATAACTAGTTCACAACCATTCACGGTATAAATTTAAGTCTAAATACTGAATATCGTCATCCACCAAGAATTATTTAGATCACTTTTGATAATCTACATCTTATCTTTTTAGGGGAATTCTACTCGAGTTCCCATCAATTAAGACAATGTCGTCATGTCATAATCAATCAATCCATTCTACTGGCACTACCAACTTTCCAGTTTTATTGTCGTCGATAAGATGTGAACTTCTCAAAAGACTAATAATAATTCATAATCCTTCACAAATTCAAGGACATTAGGATACACAATTACTATTAAAAGAGTAAGGTCAACGCATAATCTATGCGAGAGAATTTCAAATCAGATACAGACGAAAACATTTAACGAATATGAATATATCCCATGTTTTCATAATTTGAGTACGCATTCGAAAGCTCCTCAGATCGTTACCCAGGTCATTCAAATGAAATCAAATCATAAGAAATGATGGGAACGTCGATACATCCAGTCGGGTATCAACACTCGGTAATCAGATACTTTTCCTAAGAATTTCACTACGGGAGAATTGGACAAGAAAGGATTGTCAATTGTCAAATAAGACAATTTCCACAGATGAGTAAATTCGACTCAGAAGAATAGATGCTACAGGCACATATGTAGGTGTCCCTAACATTATGTCCTCATTTTTCACTTCTTACAGATCTCATAAAATTTATTCTTTCTCAATCTTCAAAGAAAATGTAGTGTTTATTCATTAGTTTTATGGTGACTACTAATCAGTCTTGCATAGTCCATTCCAAATTGTATGTAGGCGCGCAACTATATACAATTTCAAGATTAACGATGCAATACTCAGTTCGTCAAAATTTTATCATCATGTATATATCAAAAACATTTTCATGCTTAATTCTTAAATAAGAATCAAAATAAATTTACAAAGATTTTCCTTGTTATGAAAACAATTAAGTTTCTAAAGCATTTTATAAACAACCTCATTTCAATAACAATCACTTATAAATCTCACTTTGAATAATCCTTATAGTGATGAAAATTAAATTTTCTCAAAGGATACCGTTTTAATTTTATAAAAACAATGAATGATCTGCAAAAGAGTGATGAAAGCTTGTTCACCAAGAATTAACTACAGTAAGATAGGAAATGAGCTTAGCCAAGTAATCATGAGGTTAATGACCTCGATGGCACTCAGAAAGAATAATTCACAACGTAACTCAAATCAAGATGAGTACTCGTTCAATGGTTGCATCACTAATGCGAACATTAGGATGAAGCAATAAGATATCGATAACATCAATACATGTAGAATTTAGCAATCAAAGGTAGTCTTTTCATTAATCACAAACAAGTCAAAATTGTACTGTAACACATTACGTGTCACTATGTCATACAATTCTCAGAACTCATCCTACCAACTGATATCTCAGTTAAGTTAGGGATTATTTTTAAAAGATACCACAATGAATACTAATCTACAAGAGTCATCAGGTGTTCCACATGTCCCAGAAGATCCATCGGTCTCAATTCAGAAGAAGATTTCTTCAATTTATTTCTTGGACACTGGGCATCCTCATTAGTGGACAATGGCCTAGGAACAACACTTATCACAAACTAACAATCAATTAAAACCTTATAATTCAATCACAGAACTTAACGACTTCTATTTATAATCTCATATTCCATATGGGTTAAATTTTACTTTATTCAAGTTTCAACCACTTTTATACTCAATTCGATATCCTACCTCATTATCCAATACTTACAACCTTATTCTTCGGCCTTGTAAAGGCAATACAATCTCAATATGAATCAACACTTAATTTCCAATCCCATTAACTCTTACAACAACAATTATCAAAATGAGTCATTAATATGAAATGACTTGATCATTCAACTAGACTTCTCGGAAAGGTATTAGTGGCATGAGGCTCTTGGGTAATGGTTCCAATAACAGCCTCAAGTGCAACATTCACCCTTTCGATTTCAATTTAAGAATTGGATGACAACGAATCAGATGACATCTTTCCAGGTGATAACGTTTTATCAAACTCCACTCTATAATAAAAGATCGTCATGACATCGGTATCAGATTTAATCTCGCCAATTCTTTTTCAATATCACAATCAACTAATATCTACACTTCTACGAATATCAACCATTTGTTGGGATCATAAATATCCACAACTTGGTTTAGATCTAGGATAGCTAGAATTCCTACGAGAATAGCTTCGATTAATTTACTAGGGGATTTAGGGTATATTGTGACAATCTACGTCGTATAAATACCTCGTATAAATATCAAAATAATCATCAAACAATCATGTAATAAAATTACATCATATGTATATATATATAATCCAAGTTATATATATATATATTAAAATAACACTTCTCAGTCTTGGCCTTGTCGGTAACTCGGGAATTCTTTGGCACCGTTATAGTCAAAAGATTTTGACATTTTTTTAGAAAAATGTTTATAGTTAAAAGATTTTGAAATGTTTTATTCAAAACCTTGGTTTTAAAAATCTTTCGTTCTCTATAACGAGAGCTCTGGTACCAAACTGTAACACCCCCAAATTTATACAACTCAATACAGCGGAAGACTAGTTGGTGTTACGGGATAGCACATTACTCACATCATAGACAACGCATAAAAATCCCGTCGTTTAATAGTAAATCATTTCCATTCATAAATATCAAAGTTACATCGGTCCCAAGTCATATTATTTCATACAAAGTTTTTACAAAGTATTTGAATGGAAAAATATTGTTTAAGTGCGGGCCATGAATTCTTGTTATCTTCCCGAGAATTACCTTCAAGTACCTGAGATAAAACATGTTAAAAGAAAAGGGTCAGCGATAACGCCGAGTGAATTCATAGAGTTTAATAAATTCCATCAATATAATATCAGTATAAAAGTATTACTGAAAATCATTTTGTACAAATCATTTTGATAAGCCATAAAATAGCCAAAGTCATTTTATACGAATCCTTATCGAAAATCATAATATAGGCATTTGCCTTAAAAATCATTATACGAGCCAATGTCGTAAAAACAATCTTACAATACGTCTTATAACGTTGTATGAAAATAAAAACCGTTATATGAATATGGTTATGAAAACCAAAATACAAACATAATATCAATAGTATGACCCTGTATTGCTAGTCAGGCAATACATTGTAATTCGGAGCGTCTATTAGTATTTCGTTAATTCGGATTATTATAAGCCGCATGACATTGTTACCTTACTAAACCAACAACGGGTAGCTAACCCGATACCAATTTTGCCCATCTAAAGTAGCGTGTCGTCACAAAGATCACGCTATGGAAATCTTCTCATACATTAATTCGCTTACCAATCAATGTGGCACGACGGGGATCAACCGTCAAGGCGCGAACTGGGGTGATCGTCCCCAAATAGTACTATTAAATGCATAAGCGTCTACCAACTCCCGGTAGTTCACAATTCATGCTAATGGGACTTTTAGTGACATAACCTAACTTTAATAATCCATTTGATTTCATCTATCGGGTCCATTAATCATTTATCGGGTCATACAATCGGGTCATTCAATCATTCGGGTCCAAAATCAATAAACAAACAATCGGGACAAATGGTGTCCAAAATTTTATAAAAACTAACATGTTATCTCCCTCGCGGGTTTATAAAGCATTTATAAAAACATTTAAAAGAGTGCGAGGCTATGAACTCACGTTGATGTGGGAAGGCGGGTTATCGGCAACTCGGACGTACGGTACGTGCTTCAATCACGGAAACCTAGACAAATGATACTCGTCTTAGACTCATGTCCAATGACTTTATAAAAATAACAATTATGTATACATATGATGATTATATATATATGATGACCAAGTGGGTTTACATATTCTCGTTTACTCATTTTAGAGTTATACGTCGATAACTTTTATATTAGTTTACTAGTTTTACCCGTTTACGTGTCTTAAGTCCAATAAGCTTATTATAAGTTATTTAACTTATTTTAATCCATTTTGTACTTTTATTATCAGTACATACACTTTCAAGTTGGGCCCAAATGGGTTAAGCCCAATAAGTTCTTTTTATGGGTGTTTATCTTATTTAGTCCAATTATTAGCCCAAGTATTAGTCCAATATGTTTACTTAGCTCGTTAATGTCCGTATGCCCTATAGTTCGGGTTTTATTGGTTTTTACTTGTTATACATGTCTATATATCAGTATATAAGTTTTATAAAGTTTTCATTAGACGGGTCCAACCATCTAAGTTTTATTTAACAAAAACGTTAATTTTACGGCAGTAGCCGAAAAAGTCGTAAAAATCATGTTTATAGTTTTTATTACTTATAAACATTATTTCACCACCATTTATATAATTTATACATTTGATTAACCTTTTATATATATTTATATAAATAAGTTTTATAAGTTAGTGGGTTTTTATTTTACATTTTATATATTAAAATGTGAGTGCTTATATAATAGTATTATTCTTTAATTTCCAAAAATCTGATTTTTAACTTCATCTTCACCAAAACTGCCATATCTTGAGTTCTATATGGAGATAGGAGCTCAAATGTTTATCACATAAACTACATGATATGTGCTACATTTAACTCTTCTATAGCTACTGTTGAATCATCTTCTAAATATTTTCTAAAAATCGTCCAAAACAGTAACCTCAGATTTATAACCTAGACTTGTTTTGATCATATCTCACTCATTACAATGATTCCATTGCATGGCCAACTCTCACATGTGTAAAAGACTCATAGCTTACTGTAAATCCATTCTATTTCATCATTTTATCAGTTTACCATATGGTTCTTTACTGTTTTATACAGCCATCAAAGTTAACCAAGATTTTAACCTTGTTTCTTATGGTTTTTCACCTTTTTAATCATGATTATCAACAACAAATCCCCACATAACATTTTTATCATCATATAATCATCGTAAGTATATACAATAGGAAATAAAATACATGTTTACATAATCAAAATAACAAGAAGTTGAGGAGGACAAACTTTATACCACCATGATGATGTAGGTTGTGATCAAAACATGGATTTTTGATGGAGAAACTTGTGATGCACCAAGACCATCTTCATGACCACCATTCTTCATAGAAAACTTGTGGAAAATCAGCCCTCCTACTCCATGAAAACTTCTCCTTGGATGTTATAAGCACCACCAATCAATAGGGTTTCAAAGTGGCTTCAACATAGGTGTAAATAACATAGGATTTTGTGGTTAAAAATCATATGAAGGTGGTGTTATGGAGGCTATATGGGACGGCACATAGAGGGAAAGATGAGAGGATTTGTGTGAGATTTGCATGGTGAGAAATGAGTAGCTAGTTTGTGTTGGTGGTTTTGATGAGTTGTAGCTTACAATGTAAGCTTAAGTTTACAAGTGTTGTTAGTTTGGTAAGGTGTTGACACATCATAAGATGTGTTGTAGCAACATCTTGGCCGGTTTTGGGGGTGGGACAAGTGTCCCACTTGTCTCATCCCCATTTATTTACGGGTACTCCTCGATTCTAGTTTCCTCGATTTGCGTGCCCTCGGGTCTTTTTACGAAAAACGTTTTTATAAATTATGAATCAACGTCACAAAACGAATCCAATAAAAATTGTTTTATCAAAAACGGAGTTCGAAAACATAAATACGTAATCCTAAGGTTTCCGGTTTAGTCGTAAAGGACGTTAAAATAAAATCGTAAGTCCTAATCCCTTCTCGTAAATTTGTGAGTTTATGAACCAACACAAATTTAAAACTCCAAAATAATATTCATGGACAAATTTATTTTCTGAAATGTCGGACTGCCACTAAAGACGGTGTATGTAAACGTAAGCACGTAACGTTGAATCCTCCGGTTTAGACGTAGTCGATGCTACTCCAAGATGTAAATCCAAATTTCTTCCCAAAAAGTGAGTTCATATTGTATCATTAAAATAATATTTTCAAATAATATTTGAGAATAAAATATCAATCATAAATTGACGGATTGTCACACTTCAGAACAATGTATAAGTGATATTATGTTTATGTGTTTATAATATAATGTTACTATTATAAATAAGTTATGTTATTTATCGACGTATCCAAAAAAATGTATTCCTATCTTCTTCCTATTATCATCTTATCAGGTTTAGAAGATTCGCGTTCTGCAAGTATTCTTGACGACTCTCTAAAGTATATTTCCAATTCTCCAACAAATAAATCCTTATCATACCTTATAAAACCCATCTAAAGATCAAAAAATCCAAAAAAGCCGTTTTACCTTTTGATAACGACCCATATATGCAAGTTATACGAGTATATAATGAAGAAATAGCTTTCACACATCATCATCAAATTCATCCATCACATTCCCTTATTAATACACTTACCCCTATATTTAAAAATTCACCCAAAAATACCTAAAACGACAATTCAAAGATATCCTTCCCTATTTGAAAGAACTTCCTTCTGAGCATATTGAAGATATTGAAGATAAAGTTGAAGGACTGAAGAATCATACAACAAGATTTTGAGAAGTTAGAAGGAGATTTTGAGAAGTTAGAAGGAGATTTTGAGAAGTTAGAAGGAGATTTTGAAGAAGCCAGGGCAAAGTTGCAGATAAGACAAGTGATACACGGTGAAGAAATTGTTCAAGCGTCATCCGTCTCTTATAAATCATATTCTTAGATTTCTATGCAGGAACGTCTTACCTACACGGAAGTATGAAGAAAACATGAGGGTGCCAAATGCTGGAATATTCGTCTTATCATCGTCATATTTTTGAAAAATTTAGATAATACCCGTGTTATGTCGGGAATTTCTAAGTCAATGATTTACATTATCTTTATTTGAGTGAATTAAGACGTTTCTTCAGCCAAATAAATAAATGTAAATCACCAAATTTATGATTTCTTCCTTGCATAAAGTTGGACGCATCTTCATGTAAGTAAGAATTTATAAATGGACTTAAAAATATTCGATATAAGACAAATGTGGACTTAATATACTTGGAAACGCGAGGATTTTGCTCGTCTCTAACATCAATCTTTATCTAAATCTAGGGACGATATTTTCTTTAAGGGGGAGAGACTGTGACAATCCTCAAATTTCACTCATGTGTTATGTGTTATGATTGTACTAATATGGAAATTTGACTAGAAATTTTTGCTTTTGTGAATTACTTGGTATGACGAATGTGTTATCCTGAGCTAAACTGTCACCACAACATATTCCTATATGTTGTAAACACAATATATATGTATATATATATATCAAGTCTAAATTCTATAAGTAATCTAATGGATAATAACATCTCAAATATAACTATGATGCCCTAAATTCCCTTAGAAACCTAAGAATCCTTGTTAATGAGTTGTAAACACAAGAATGATGAACTATGAATGTACAATAAATATGAATAAGTAACAAAGGATTTTAAATGAATTATAATCTATTATATAAAGGAAAGTTAATTGATCACAAAACACTAATATTCACTAATCTCAAGCTAATTACAAGTTAAGACCTAGTAACCTAGATTAGCACCTAAAACTCATTTCACATTGAATTGAAGACTAATATTTTGAAAATATTTATAAAACTCAACTAAGTATAATATTAATATCATACATTTATCTCAAACTAAGTTAAAAATTAATAAGTACAATGTACAAGTTTTCAAAGCATAGTACTTAAGCTTACTTAATTATCCCTAGGACATGACCAACCTATACAAACCCTTAAACTAAAAATGTAAAATCCTTAGAATTCATAAACATATCATATAACACCTAGAATTAGTGTTCATAATGATATCAACTCTAATTACCCAAGATGGAAAGTCATTAGCCTTAATGACCTAAAAAACCTTATATTAAGAAAACTACATGGAATCATCACCTAGTCTTTTAGGACAAGTATACAAACATTCATAGAATTTCATGAAGGTTATAAAATTATGTTAAGACAATGTACAAGTTACCTAAAGCACAAGGTACAAGATTTCAATGCATGACTTGTAAATTAGGTCAAAATAGGTAATTTCACCCTTTGGACATTTTTATATGGAATAACTTAGTAAAACCAATGTATGGACTTCGTGAACTCATTGAGAAAAATGTAGGAAGTATAAAATGAGTTTACATCAGTAGCTAAGTCAAATATATTGACTTTTACTAAGACTTAACCATAAATAATTAGAAACCCTAACCCGCCTAAGTTTTCTTCCCACTTTCACATCAAACCTTTGTTAAACTTTAAACCAAGGATCCAAACCTTCTAAATACAATGTATAAACCCTAATGAAACCATAATAATTCACTAATCACATTCCTAAGTCCCTAATCACCAAAATTACAAAGTTACAAGCCCTTAAACTAGATTCGACTAGGTTTTCCCTCTAAAAGGTCATTCAAACGCCTTCCCTCCCTAATTCAAATTCAAAATCAGATATTTTAGCATAGAATATATTTCCATCCCTAAGAAACCAAGAACATAGGTGCATCACCTACTTGATGGCAAATTTCCAACCTTGTACGTTTTATGGCTAAAATTCATTCCAACAAGTCTAACCTAGATAGTTTAGTATATAGCTTCCATGAATAATCCCTTTGGCATCCTTAGTCACCATACTACTGTTCTTACACGTTGCTAAGTTTACTTAGAGGCTAAAGGTTGAAAATAGTATAAATAGGTATCTTATGCCTCATTTTGAAATCATCCCTCACTTTTACTTCTAAACGCCTATAAATTCTGTTCTTACACCTCCATTTAAGCCCTAAGAAGTCCCTAAGATCATTAGCAAGCTTTGGAAGAATTTCTAGGAGTCCTTGATGAGTTATGAAGAAGATATAGTCCATATGCCTCATTAGGAGCCATTTTGGAGCCACCTAGGTAATCACTTTTTTAGCTAAGCTTTAATATTATTATAATACTTCTAATGCTTTTTATACTGTATATAAGATGTTAGAAAGATAATTTAAAAGAAATTAGGCCATATGATAATTTAGAATAGAAGTTATAAGCTAAAGATGTCTTAAAACCCTAGTTTTGTAATCTACATGAAATAATGAATTAAAACCTATTTCAAAAGATATAATTCTAGTGAAATGTTTTTATTATGACTATAAATGTGTTGCTAAACTTTTTTCTAATTTATTAGATCATTTGGAGTATTTTTGAGCTTGTTATATAATTTTAAACAAGTCTAGGGACTAAAACAGTGATTTTTGAAACATATAAACTATAAGGGTTAAAAATATAATTATGTAAACTATAAATACTATATGTATAATTTGAGTAAAGTAATGAATGTATCATGTTAGTAGGGAACTTTGTACAAGGATGTTCCATCTCGATATTACGTTTTGACTGAGTGGTTGGGTTTACGATTTAAAGTGGTCTCGCTCCTCAAACGTTTATAGAATAGCTTTTGAGTATGATGGCCCGAACAATGATGCTATAATTACAAAGAATTTATAAATCAAAGAATGCATAAATCAAAGAATACATAACTAATACTTACAAGTATTTGAACTCAAGATCAAAAGACTTGATACTATACAAAATGTGTTAATCCAGGTTTGGTGAGATCAAGTTGTGGTTTGTGTAATCAAGCTGTTTATCTGTGAATGAAATATATCTGATATAGCTCAATGGACCCAAGTGAGTCCACATCCTCACTTTAAATGTTTTGTAAATGATTTGAAAACCCGTGAGGGGGATATATGCTAAAACTAGAATACATGCGTTTTTGTGAACTGTACGCTTTTACTGAAATATGTTATTGCACGAGTGCCCAAACTGTTACTTAAATTTTATAAGTCATTGAACACTTTATGTGTGCGGTAATATGGTGAATAGATCTATTGGAAGTCACGAATCATGTTTGTGTTACCCTTTCTGTGGTTAATCAAGCACACTTTATTAGAAGTAATGGGTAATATGTACCTACAGATTAGTTGTCATGACATTCTGTCATGATGGTCACTTTGGTAAATTCTCGTTTGATTTGATGTTATGAGCTTAGTGCAATAAATATTGACTGTTTTATGTAAGCAAATAGTAACGTAGCTCAAACTGGTAGACACGTATTCAAAACTGTTATTACAAACCTATGGATTCACTCAACCTCTGTGTTGAATTTAAGCATATATTTCAGGTATTAGCGACTGATAATGACTGGTAGCATGGAGCAGCATAAGGATGGCATGAAGATGCACCAAGCTTGGAATTATTGATATAGATTTTGGGATCCTCATATTGTAAAACTCTGATTTTTAATGATATATAAAGAAAGTTGATTTCATCACTCTTCTTAATTGTTTTATATCATTATGACTTTTGTTCTATGAAGTAATACCTAAAAATTAGCTTCCGCTGCTATAAGGTAAAATGGGGATGTTACATGTATTTAAGAAAACCTTCTCCCCTGATATAGAAAAAACATATGCATTGCACATTTAGAAACATGGACTCCCAGGAATGCTCGAGAGTATTGGTTGCATGAATTAGGATTAGAGAAATTGTCCCAATGGTTTACAGGCTTAATTTAAAATACGTGGCCATAAATATCCAACTCTTATGTTAGAAGCAGTGGCGGATTAACAGTTGTGGTTCTGGCATGCATACTTTGGTGTTCCTGGGGAAAACAATGATCTAAATGTCTTATATGGTTCTCCTTTATTTTATGATGAGTTAGTCGATAGGGTTCCATGTTCTCCGTTTGAGGTAAACGGGAAAACATACAAAAAGGTTATTATTTGGCTGACGATATTTATCCTGAATGGTCTACTTTTGTGAAACGTTTTCGATTTCAAGGGGTGAAAAAACATTGCGGTTTAAAAGAGTTCAAGAAGGTGCTAAAAAGATATCGAACACGCTTTTGGTGTTTGTTAGCCTCAAAATATTGAGTCAAACAAGAATGCTCGGTCGTATGTTTATTATGTATCGTATTTTGGAACATTGTAATAGGAAGTATATTAGTCGTGTTATACGGGCTTAACTTTAGGCTAAAGTTCATTGATAAGTAACTAAAGCCCAAAAGGAAAGCCCGAATCAAACCATATAGTCCATAAAGAAGCCCGCATGTGGGTGGACTATATATACCCTTCCTAGCATGTTAGGAAGGGTGTTGGTTCATTTTATTCTCACTTCTCCTAATCTAATATCACCTAGTTACAACCATTTTCTCTCTACTTTCTCTCACTACTTTCTCTCTCTAGAATTCATCTTCTTCATCTATTTTTTTTCTTTAATTCGTGTTCTATTATCTAAATATATGGGACAACAATTGGTATCAATCGCCATAGGGTAGATATGTGATTGGTTGTGTTTTTAGTTGATTCGTAAGATTTAATCTCTATCTCATCTCACGATTCAGTTTTTTGTGTGTTTTCCGTGCTCTAAATCTTGATACACATCTCCTACATAGTTGTGGTAGGGATTTGGTTGCTTTGGTTTGGGTAAAATCACATTTTTCCTTGGTAAAAATCTCATTTTTTGCCCTTAAATTTCGGAAAAATACCCACATTGCGATAGAAAACCATTGCCTTCCATCGCAATACGCTAGGGTTATCATTGCGATCGAGATTGAGATTCATATTGCGATTGGTGTTGTTTTTTGATATTACGATAGGAATATTGCGACTGGGGTCATTGCGACAGGGTTATTGCGACAGGGTTATTGCGACAGGGGTCATTGCGATAGGAATATTGCGACAGGGTTATTGCGACAAGGGTCATTGCGACAGGGGTCATTGCGATAGGATATTGCGACAGACATTGCGACAGACATTGCGATGGGACAACATTGCGATGGGATATTGAGATCAGTTTAGCCAAATTTTGTTCGAGTATTTATTAGACTTAGCCACCATCTAGACTAGTTTAGGAATATCGTTTACATGAAGAATAAAAAAAAACAAGAGTTAAAATTTTTCCGTCAAGTAAATTCAAATTTTTTCCATACTAGTTTTAGGACATTTCTAGCTCGATTTCAAAATTTGGCGATTACAAAATTTTTTGGTCTACCGCTTTGTCGGACTGGGGAATTTATTGTCGGACTGAAGAAAAATTGCAATTTTCGGAATTTTAACCACAACAACAATCACAACAAATCTACTTAAGATCCATATTAACTTCATCATTTTAGAGAATATTGAGATGGATTCTACTGCCGAATATCGTGTGACGAACAACAACATAATGGTGGCAGGTAACAAAGAAAGTCCACCAATGCTTGTGTCGGGTCGATATGATCAATGACAATCCCGTTTTCTATGTTACCTTGACACAAAACCTAACGGTGATGCTTTAAGGCAATGCATTTTGGATGGACCCTATAAACTCTCAAGGATTCAAGTTCCTGCAGTACCAGCCACAGACACAAGTGACGCACAACCCGCATATGAACGTGATGAAAATAGGACCTACCTCACCCCAGAGAACCGCGCGTGGTTTGATGCAGAGAAGGAAGCAATCTACTTAATTCTCAGTGGCATTGGAGATGATATTTACTCTACGGTTGATGCATGCCCTACTGCTCAAGAAATGTGGATGGCTATTGAAAGATTGCAACAAAGTGAAGCACTTAACAAACAAGATGTGAAAACTAAGATGTTTTGGAACTTTGGCATGTTTACATCAAAGGATGGGGAATCAATTGATTCTTATTACTCCCGATTCTACAAGATGATGAATGATATGACCCGAAACAACTTGCAAGTTTCCACCATGCAAGTCAATGTCCAATTTCTACAGCAACTTCAACCAGAGTGGACACGGTTTGTCACCTTGGTGAAACAACAACAAAAGTTAGACGAAGTTTCATATCACAAGCTCTTTGACATTTTGAAACAATTTCAAAATGAGGAAAATGAACTTCGAGCTGAACGAGTTGCAAAGATTTCCAATCCACTTGCTTTGGTGTCTACCACTCAACATTACCCAGATTATCACTCTCGTACTTCAAAGACCTACTCTACTCAATCATCATCACCACGATCATCCATTGTCTCCAAGTCACATGCTCCAACACGATCCCGAGGCAAAGAAGTTGCAAGAGCACCATCACCCACACCTGAGCAATCATCCGAAGAAGACAATGATGAAGAAGTAGCTCAAAAGGATAGAGAATTCAAGCAACAAATGGCTTTCATTATGAAGCAATATAAGAAAATCTACAAACCCACCAACAACAACCTTCGAACATCTTCAAACCCGAGGAACACCCATTTACAGAGTCCTTCAAGGTATGACACTAGAAGACGTGATGAGAGTCCTCCAAAGTATGATCGACAACCTAAGTATGATAATCAGAGGGTCGCTACTGTTGTTGGAAATAGGGAAACTGTTGATACTCAAGTTGTGCAACAAAGTGGGATTCAGTGTTTTAACTGTAGAGGTTTTGGGCATTTGGCTAGGGAATGCAGGCAGCCAAAGAGGGTTAAAGATTATGGTTATCATAAGGAAAATATGCTGCTATTCAAGAAAATGGAAGTTGGAATCAAGTTATCAGCTGAGGAAGGAGAAATGCTTGACGACACAGATGATGAACTCTCCGACCAAGAACTCGAGGCACATTATTCATACATGACAAAGATTCATGAGGTCCTTAACATTACTGAAGATGACAATGGTCCTATCTTTGATACCGTGCCAATTGATAAGGTACAACATGATGATGAATATAATGTGTTTGGTGATACACATGAGCATAGTGATCTTCCAACAACAATTACTGACACGTGTATGATAGAAACGGTTGATAGCAATACCACACCCGATTCATCAGACATGTACAATAATGAGTTTGAGGATGATCAACATGCAAATGAGTATGATGACGAGGAGCGTGTCGCGCTTGCTAATTTAATTGCTAGTTTACAAAAAGATGTCAATGAAAATAGAAAGAGTCAAAAGTAATTAAAGAAGGCAAACGCAGAGCTCACTCAAAACTTTGAAGAACGTAAAGCCGCTCATATAAAATCTAGTGAGACTATTGATAGTTATAGGGCTGAGCTTCTTCAAAAGACCAACGAGCTTGAGGGGTACAAAAGTCGTGTCATCAACGTTAAAAAGGACGAGTTTGAAAATAAATACAACGAAGCTCTTGCTTTGTTAAGTAAATAAAAACGTCAATTTAATGTCTTATTAAGTGATGAACGTCAAAAAACATACCTTGCCACAACAAAAGTTAATGAACTTGAACAGAGGCTTTCTATGAATACCACCGATTCTGCTAAAATTCTTGACGAGAAGAAACAAGAGGTTGAAAAAATAAAACAATATTTCAAAAATAGACAAAGCAAAGATACTGAAAAAGTAAAGGATCTCGAAGAACAAGTCGATTTTTTGAAAAAGTTGTTTATAATACACATGACTCTATTCAAACCGTAAGAATGATAGCATCTCAGTCATTTTTCAAGGGTCAACCTAGCTTTGCCACCCCCAAGTACCTCGAACAAGCTCAAGCTGCGAACCCTCACTTATATCTTGATGAGTCCGAATGGACTGATAATGACTGCCCAGTAGCTAACCTCGATAGTGAAGAGACGTCCCTTTGGGATAAGGAGAGTAGATCACCAGTCAATAAAGATAATGTGAAACCATATAACTATGCTTATCTAAACAGTCTTTATGGTCTTTTCACTCTACAAAAACAGAAGTCTCGTGAGGAATTCTTTTCAGAATGCAAACAAAGAAGAATTCAATGGAAAAAGGCTTTTGCCGCTAAGAGGAAAACTAATGTTTTTAAATATATTAACTATTTGCCTCTAGATGCTTCTAAAAGCAAAAGTAGAAAAACACTTGGTTTTCTTAAACACCACGTTGATAATGTTCAATCAATTGTTGAAAGAGATTGGGAAAAACGTCAAAAGGATAAGTGGAAAACCGAGATTCCTCACGACATAACTGTGCTTGTGAAAGAACTTTTAATACCAAATACGAAGATAATAAAAGAACATGTTCTTGAGTTTGAAAATTTGATTCGGTCTGAAATGTTTGATGATTTGAAATATGTTGAGTCTCTTGAAAAATAAATTGATGAACTTCAAAATGACAAATCAGAATTTTCAAACGAATATGATCTACTCTTAGAAGAATGCCTCTCCAAAGATATTTTGTGTGTTACTCTTCAATCATGCGCTGATATCGATGAATATTCTGATGTTGCATGCAAATATCTTGATAAAATCAAAGATGTGAGCGTCTTGAACTTGAGCTTTCGAAACATAAAGAAAATGTTGATAAAAAGGCTTTTGAGTTACTTCAACACAAAACTGATTTCCTTCAAAAACATTGTCATTCTCTTGAACTTGCTTTACAAAAAGACGTTGGTAGTTTTCCACATGATAATAATTTGCAAGAAAAACTTTCCAAAACATTTCGAGAAATGAATGAACAGAATTTGGAAATTAAAGGGTTGAAAGCTCAGTTACAAGACAGGGAAATAGCGATATCAGAGTTGAAGAAACTCGTTGCTAAGATGGGTGGGAAAATTGTGGAACCTAGTGTTAAGAAACCTGTTGTAAGACAACCCAATGCTCAAAAAGTGACTAGACCGTCTGTCTTGGGAAAACCATATGTTTTCTCTAATTCTGCCTTTGCAAAACCTGCGTTTGCCCCCAAGACAGATGGGAAGGATAGGTTACCTCAAAACACTCCCAAAACACATATTCGATCACATAGTATTAAGAACACAAATGTGGTTAAACCAGGGATGTATAGATTGGCCACTACAGCTACACACAACAAAGAAAGTCAATCACCTCAGACTTCTAGAAACACTAATAGACGTGTGTCTTTTACTACAGGAGTAGTCCCCACTGATAGTGTTAGCCGGGCCCAGCTTAAGAGCACTCGCATGAATGAAAAGTTTTGGCAAAACAAAAGTCAAGGGAAGATGAAGACAGTAGAAGACCACCCTAGGATTTTCAATGTTTCTAAGAATAAAACGTCTGTAATCGCGTATAATGACGATATGAATGATTCGACTTTGAATGCTTTGAATGTTAAGTTTGTTTGTGTGAAATGTGGAAAGTGTGGTAATGCTAATCATGCTATGTGTGTTTCGAATAATGTCAAAGGCGTAGAAACTAGAACTAAGAAGCAAATTGTGATGCCTATTAGTGCTAGAAAACCCAAACGTAAAATGAACCATTCTGGTGCAACCCCCCTTAAGAAAAGTATTGCATCAGACTCCACCACTAAGAACCATAGAAGCAGCATTAGGGACTTATATGAGTCTGCTAGCAAGACTTGGAAATGGTGGTTTGCTAATCAATGTCCTCCAGGATATAAATGGATGCCTAAGGTTAGGACAGAAAATGTAACTACGTACGTTAGTGTGACTCTAAGTGATGAAACTAGGGAAACTAATGAATCGGAAATCACAACTAACATGGAATCCAATTTAGAAAATGCTCCATCGTGTTCTAATTCTTCTGCAGGTGATCGAAATAATTCTCTTCATACTGGACTCCGGATGTACGAAGCACATGACGGGGAATCTCAATCTTCTAATTAACTTCGTGGAGAACTTCCTGGGTACGGTCCGATTCGGAAATGATCAATTTGCACTGATCCTAGGATATGGATACTTGTTTCAAGGGAATATCACTATCAAAATGGTTTACTACGTCGAAGGGCTCAATCACAATCTTTTCTCGGTTGGTCAATTCTGTGATGCGGATTTGGAGGTTGCTTTTAGAAAGAAGACATGTTTTGTTCGTGATTATGATGGGAATGACTTACTTACCGGAACACGGGGTACTGATCTCTACACTATTTCACTACAAGACACCACATTTTCAACTCCAATCTATTTCATGGCTAAAGCTTCAACGACTCAAGCTTGGTTATGGCATAAACGTTTATCTCATCTTAACTTCGATACCATCAACTTGCTTTCCAAGAAAGATATTGTGCGAGGCCTTCCTAACTTGAAATTCATCAAAGATCATCTTTGTTCTTCTTGTGAGCTTTGTAAAGCTAAACGGAGTAGTTTCAAGAAAAAGACTACACCAAGCTCTAAAGGACGGTTAGATCTTCTTCATATATATTTGTGTGGTCCCATGCGTGTTCATAGTATCAATAGGAAGAAATACGTTATGGTAATTGTTGATGACTACTCAAGGTACACATAGACTCACTTCTTGAGGTACAAGGATGAAACACCCAATGTTCTCATCAGCTTCCTTAAAGTGATACAACGTGGTCTTCAAGCTCAAGTTAAAGTGGTTCGTACTGACAGAGGTACAGAATTTTTGAATTCAAAACTGAGAAACTATTTTGAAGCTGAAGGAAATGAACATGAAACATCTATTGCTCGAACACCTGAACAAAACGGCGTTGTTGAAAGACGAAACCGTACTTTAGTTGAGGCTGCTCGAACATTATTATCCGCTTCAAAACTTCCACTATACTTTTGGGCCGAAGCCGTGTCAACCGCATGCTACACACAAAACCGCTCCTTAATTATCCCAAGACACGAAAAGACACCATATCACATAATTAATGAACGCAAACCCTCACTCAAACACCTTCATGTTTTTGGATGTACGTGTTACATTATTCGAGATGGTGAAAATCTGGACAAGATGAAAGAGAAAGGTGATGCATGCATTTTAGTGGGATATGCAACTCAGTCTAAGGGATACAAAGTATACAACAAGAGAACAAAATTGATAGTCGAGACTATTCATATCAGATTTGATGAATCACAAGAAATGGAACTTGAACAAAACAGTTTAAGTCCCGATCCACAACGACAAAAGACTTTTGTGCACAACCGCACGGAACTCGGAACTCAAGACCACAGCAATGAACCGTCAAGTTCAACGCTGGTTCCTAAACATGTTCCTAGAGCAGATTTGACCGTCAATACGACAATTGAAGAGTTGGAAATGTTATATGGACCAATGTTTGATGAATATTTCACGGGGGAGAAACATGTTGTATCAAAGTCTTCCGCTGTCCCTCATGATACGAATGATGATACCGATCATCATCAACAAAAGGATACAACTTCATCCACTTCAACACGGGTTGCTGCAGATTTACCTCCTCAGAATATCACTTCAACAATCGATCCTACAATATCCACAACTACTGTCATTTCTCCAGAGAACACAAATCAAGCAGACGGTGCATTATCTGACGATGACGATTTTCACAACCCATTCGGTACACCGGTACACAAAACTGGAGAGTCTTCTACTCGCCATGTTGATCCGTCAAATATGCATACGTTTTATCAACGACATCCTTCAACACATCATTGGACCCGAGATCATCCTTTGGTTCACGTAATTGGAAACCCTTCACAGCCCGTTCGTACAAGACGACAACTAGCCACCGATGGTGATGTTTGTATGTTCGCACTCGTCGTGAGTACTACTGAACCGAAAAACATCAAAGAATCCATAGCTGATCATGCTTGGATTGAATCGATGACGGATGAACTTCAACTATTTGAAAGACTTAAAGTGTGGGAACTTGTTGACATACCATACGATGTGATTCCTTTAAATCTTCGTTGGATCTAAAAAAACAAGATGGATGAAGAAAACACGATCATCAAGAACAAAGCTAGGCTAGTGGCTAAGGGGTATGGCCAGAAAGAGGGAATTGATTTTGACGAATCATTTGCATCAGTAGCTCGTATGGAAGCGGTCAGGATTTTTCTTGCTTATGCTGCACATAAGGGTTTCACTGTCTATCAAATGGACGTAAAGACGGCGTTTCTTAACGGTCCTTTTAAGGAAGAAGTCTATGTTACGCAGCCGGAAGGATTCATCAATCCTCATTATCTTGACAAGGTGTATCGTTTCCACAAGGCACTGTATGGACTCAAGCGAGCTCCAAGGGCGTGGTACGACGAGCTCTCAAAATTTATGGTATCCAAAGGTTTCTCAAAAGGTTCCATTGATCTAACTCTTTTCACTTATAAATATGGGGATGACATTTTGCTCGTGCAGATTTATGTTGATGACATTATTTTCGGGTCTAGAAACCCAAAACCTTCAAAATGGTTTGAAAAAGTAATGCACAGCAAATTTGAAATGTCAATGATGGGCGAACTAAAATTCTTTCTTGGAATTCAAGTTCACCAATCCCCAAGTGGTATCTTTATAAACCAAGCTAAGTATTGTAAAGATATAATCAAAAAGCATGGTATGACTTCATGTGACCCCGTTGGGACACCATTATCAACCACATCGCTTGATGCTGACTTAGAGGGAAATGCCATCGATCAAACGAGATATCGGTCCATGATTGGTTCCCTCATGTACTTAACAACAAGCAGACCTGATATTTCACATGCTACGTGTTATTGTGCACGATATCAAGCACGACCCACTGAAAAGCACCTCAAGGAGGTTAAACGGATCTTTCGGTACCTCAAGAATACCACTCATTTGGGACTCTGGTATCCGAGGGAAACCGGTTTCTTTCTAACAGCCTATTCAGATTCTGATCATGCAGGGTGTCTTGATACACGGAAAAGTACTTCTTGTGGTGCACAATTTCTTGGTTAAGATAAGCTTGTGGGATGGTCTTCCAAGAAGCAGGATTGCACGTCACTTTCATCAGCCGAAGTGGAGTATGTGTCTCTATCTGCGTGTTGTGCTCAAGTTCTTTGGATGAGAACATAACTCACGGATTATGGATTCCACTTTGATAAAGTACCTATGTACTATGACTCAAAGTCGGCCATAGCCATCTCCTGTAATCCGGTACAGCATTCCCGCACGAAGCACATTGATGTCAGATACCACTTTATAAAGGAACAAGTTGAAAGAGGTATCGTTGAACTATACTTTGTTGGAACGGATTACCAATTAGCCGACCTTTTTACGAAAGCTTTGTCAAAAGATAGGTTTGAGTACCTCGTTAGGCAAATTGGTATGAGATGTTTGACTCCAGCGGACCTGGAGATTCTGGCAAAGATGCCTGCTTGATTTATCTTTCAAACATCAACCTGTAAATATCTTTGAAAAATAGCAAAATACAAAAATATAAAACATATAAAAACAAAACACAAAATTAAAAAATCTTTCAAAATCCAAAAATATTCTTCTCGAGATGTCTTTCAGTATCGATAATATGGACGTACCTAGAAATGTCGCTCAATAACGACACGGGTGTGAACATAAAGCTCGAATGAAAGTTGTAAATATTTTTCAAAACATGTCATTTCTTCTTTTAATAAAGGAAATTGTCTATTTTGGATAATATTTCCAAACAACGGGTAGAGCAATCTATCACGGGTTGAGCTTGTCACAAAACATTCAACGTTTTGAGCTCAACACAATGGCTTGTAATCACTTTCAGATTGCAACCCGGATCAATATTCACAGGGGAGTGTACGATTTAGTGCGCTTACCCTCAGCAAAAGAAGAGAAATCTTCTTACACTTGAGTGGATTCGTCAAGACATTCAACGTCTAAGAACTCGAGTTTATGCTTTATAAAAAACCTCTTCGACAAAAAGAAATAGGATTTTTCAAAAAGCGTTGAACACATTTTTTTCAACAATTTCTCAATGATTATTCAAAATCTTTCAAAAATTGTGTGTTCAACAACTCCCATCCTCAAAAAGCGAAATGTGGATCATATCCTCACAACGACAATTCAATTGGATCAATTTTTGAGGGGGAGCATTTTAACTTCATGCAAAAGCTTAACATATATTTCTCCCGGAGAATTTCAAGACTATTTTTCAAAATATATTTTAATCAAATTTGGTATCTCTAATATCAAAAGAATTTATATATTAGAGATAGGGGAGAAAATGTGATTAAAATGTGATCTTATATAAGACTCAAGCACTTTAACTCTTACCTACATGTGCGAAACACTTTCGATTATCGATGCACATGTGAAGGGGGAGCATTTCTGAAATGACAAAACTATCAAGGTGTTAAATGTTTTTCATACATCTTGTTAGACATTTGAAGTGGTTTTCATGGTTACGATCAAATACCCACAACATCTTTAATTCACGACGTTATTGGTGTCAAAAGGGTGGTTAGGTTTAAGTCCTATGATCCAAACAGAACCGGAGGGATCTTCCCACGGACAATCCAATAGATTATTAGAAGTCCTTAGGAAAGATGGAGTAGAATGTGAACGTAGCTGAATGCCGACTAAGTACTGATGATAGCACTGTAACAATCACAACAAGGTGCTATTAGTGATGTCTTGGTAAGAATTAAAGGGGTTGAAGAATGAAAAATAAATGTAAGGATAAAGGGTCTAAAGAAAGAAGCCCTCCATACAACTTAGGCAGAAACCGGGTCAACACATCATGAAGACAACTCATCATGGACCCAATGATGTGAAGCACAAACCTTTCCTAGCTACTCAGGCTTCTCTCAAAAGAAGTTTGTTTTATTGTCACGGAGAACAACATGACTTCTATTGACTTTCTCACTTCGAGATAGTTGATACTGAATAGGTGGCATCTGCTCCAACCTCCGACCACTAAAAGTGCACAAATCGAGTCTAGAGCCAAGAGATCAATCAAATCTCGTTAGGACACACGGATGAAGATCAAGAGAGTCCTATGCTATATCCTTGTGATATTGCTAGAACACTCAGAGTGATACTACTTAGTATTCACAATGATGAGTGGAAATCCTTCCAGTGTTAACATCAAACAGCACTGCGGTAGGTCATATGCAAGATTCTTTATGAATTGAACATGTGTAAAACTGAAAAGCAACAGTGGTTTGATTCTGAATTGATTCAAACTCGTTTCAGGTTTCTACGCAATATCTTTATGGTTTTGCCAGAACATTCAGAGTGATATTCATTAATATTCACAGTGACGAATGGAAATCCTTCTAGCGTCATCCTCAAACAGCGCTACGGTAGGTAACTTTCGAGATTCCTATGAATCAAGCTTGTGTCAAACTGGAAAGCAACAATGGTAAGATTCTTAATGAATCAAACTTGTTCTAGGAATTTGAATTGACGACTTTAATCAAGCGGATATTTATCCAATTGATTCACTCTTTATGTTCTCAGTCTTGCTTTGAGACGGTCGAGTAAAGAGAACGGCTAGTACAGCCGCGAAACCCTGTCAAGAAGATTCTTAATTGAATCTACCTATCACAGGTACGGTATTTAATATCGTATAACGGTCTTCACCGACCGGAGGTAAAACGCTACCGATTTAGGACGAATGTCAAAGCCATTTAGTCTGTGTCTATGCTTTGTCTCGAGAAGGTGGCGTCACGGTGTACTCAGCAAAGTCAAAGATTCAAAACCACATACTCATGCCTAAAGACATATTCAACAATTAATAGTGTGAGCATGTGGATGAAGACACAAGATCGCAAGATGGCAAAGACAAGTCAAGGATGATTTGAAGATCTCAAGATTAAAAGACAAAGTCAAAAGACAACTACAAAGGCTCAAAGATCACAGCATGAAGAAACAAGACTACTATTACACGTTCAAGACTCATTTATGGCGAGATTAGTAATCTCTACTTATTTCCTAAATGACCAAGGTTTATAACCTCTCATTGGGGGAGATTGTTAGCCTCAAAATATTGAGTCAAACAAGAATGCTCGGTCATATGTTTATTATGTATCGTATTTTAGAACATTGTAATAGGAAGTATATTAGTCGTGTTATACGGGCTTAACTTTAGGCTAAAGTTCATTGATAAGTAACTAAAGCCCAAAAGGAAAGCCCGGCCCAAACCATATAGTCCATAAAGAAGCCCGCATGTGGGTGGACTATATATACCCTTCCTAGCATGTTAGGAAGGGTGTTGGTTCATTTTATTCTCACTTCTCCTAATCTAATATCACCTAGTTCCAACCATTTTCTCTCTACTTTCTCTCACTACTTTCTCTCTCTAGAATTCATCTTCTTCATCTATTTTCTTTCTTTAATTCGTGTTCTATTATCTAAATATATGGGACAACAGTGTCTTACAAGGTCCTTGGGGAATTATACGACAACCCGCTCGTGCTTATGAAATTAACCACTTGAAATGAATCATGTATTGTTGTATAATGTTACATAACATGATATTGGAAGATGAAGGATTCACATTGAATCCTAGAGATGTTTATGTTGATCCTTAACCGAATATTGTTCGAAGTTGGATCAAAAGATGTGAAATACATGTGAGGAAAACAAAAGAAATTTGAGACCCGAAATGTGCTCAACGAGCTTCGATCCGATCATGTGGATCATTTGTGTCGTAATCCTGAAGTTATTATGTTTTTTTATTGTAATGTTTTTTATTGTTATGTTTTTTGATTGTAGTGCTTTTTCATGTTGTAACACCCCAAAACCGGGTGTTAGGCGTTTATTTACGAAAATGCCATTGAGTTAGTTTGATTTAGACTTTTATAAGGTTAAAGACCTTACGCGATTGGTTTGTCAAACTCGTAAACCAAAGTATTAATCAACGTATTAATCAAAGTATATGTAAAATGGGTCTAAAAAGTATTAGGTGTCACTTTTATGAAGTAATAGAACATAAGGGACCATTATTTTAAAAGTGGTAAAGTATTAATTTACTTATACAAAATCCTTAAAAAATAATCCAGACACTTCTAGTGTCTTCGTATGTGTTGTGAAGGGACGAAAGAAAGTAGAAAAGAGAGGGAGAACAAGAAGCTAGGTTGATGCATGGTTGGTGAATTAAGGTCCCAAATGAAGAAATAAGCCCTAATAATGATTTATACAAGTAAGTAATCTATAATTTAAGTTAATTTGGTGAATTAACAAATTGTGGTTCATAAACCCAATTTGGGAAAATTGAGTGAAAGATGGTTTTAAGCTAAGTAATGGGTTAAAGAATTAGGGTAACTTATATTGTATAAAGTTAAGAAATTTGGGGGTTATTCGTCAAATGATAAATATATGATCATATGATGATTGTTATAGTATTACTTTATGTGATATTGGTTAATTATGGTGGTTAAGGTTATGAGCCATGCAATTAAGGAGGATGATGATGATTAGTTTTTGATGATGATTCTTGGATAAGATTTAAGTGTTATGGGTGATGTTCTTGGTAATTAACTTGGAGCCAAGGTAAGTAAAATGATATTAACATGTGTTATATTGACTCTAACATGTTTATCTTTTGTGAAAATTTATATTTTAATAGCAAGGATGTTTTAAAGTGTAATGATGAGCTAGAACTTATTGGATGTTATGTACTTAAGACGTGTATGTGGCTAAGGTGATGATATATTGTGATTGAGTCGATGTTATATGCTTAATTGATGCTTGTGGCTAAGGTGAAGTGTTATGGCTATAAAGATTATCAAAGATTATGGGTTGTGATATGTTAATATTATATGATGCTTACATGTTATATGTGACAATCCGTCAATTTATGGTCGATATTTTATTCTCAAGTATTATTTAAAAATATTATTTTAATGTTATATTATGAACTCACTCATTTTCGGGAAGAAATTTGAGTTTACATCTTAAAGTAGCATCGACTACGTCTAAACTGGAGAACTCTATCTTACGTGCTCACGTTTACATACACCGTTTTTGATGACAGTCCGACATTTCAGGAAATAAATTTATTCTTGAACATTATTTTAGGAATCTAAATTTGTGCTGGTTCATAAACTCACAAATTTACGAGAAGAGATTAGGACTTACGTGCATAATTTAACGTCCTTTACAACTAAAACGGAAACCCTAGGTTTACGTATTTACGTTTTTGAACCCCGTTTTTGAAAAGACAATTTTTATTTGATTCATTTTGTGCCGTTGATTCATAATTTATAAAAACGTTTTTCGTAAAACGACCCGAGGGCACGCAAATCAAAGAAACTAGAATCGAGGAGTACCCGTAAAATAATGGAGATGAGATAAGATAAATCTTGCCCCACCCCCACACATGGGACGGCTAGCTTAGCCAACACACATTATATGTAGTAAAAACTAGGACACTTGTCCTAATTATTACTCCAAACCACTTGTAACAAAAACCACCTCAAACTAAACTAGTAGCTCATTTTCATTACATGCAAAACACACAAATCCTCTCATCTCTCCCTCCTTTTGCCGTCCAATTTCAACCAAAAACACCCCCATTTGATCTTGATTCAACCACAAATCTTAAGTTATTCATACATAAGATGATGTCCTTTTGAAGCTCTATTGATTGATGGTGATTATAACATCCGAAAAGAAGTTTCCTTGGTGTCTTGGGGCTGATTTTCCACAAGGAGTTTATAAAGTATGGTGATATTGAAGTTGATATTGGTGTACCATAAGTTTTGTCCTCAAAAGTCAAGCCTTGATCTTAACTTTCATAATCTTGGTTGGTAACAAGATCATCCTTCCCATTTCCTTGTTATTTTGTAAATGTAAATTTGTTTTTTCTTTCTTAATGTATATGTATACGATGATATATGATGATAAAAGTATTATGTGAGGATCATGTGTTGATAAACTTGGTTAAAAAGATTGAAAGCTACATGAAAATATGTTAAAATCATGTTTAAAATAGTAGGCTGTATAAAACAGTAAAGAACCATATGATAACTTGATGAAATGACTTGGATAATTTAATATACAGTAAGGTATATGACTTTTACATATATGAGAGTTGGCCACTCAATGGAATCCATAAAATGAGTGAGATATGATCAAAACATTATTGAACTTCAAATCTGTATAGTCTGTTTTGGACGAACTGTTAGAGGCACTTAGAGGATGATTGAGCAGTAGCTAAACGGGAGTTAATTGTATCACATATTATGTAGTTTGTGATGCCCAAATATGAGCTTCTATCTCCTTGTAGAACTCAAGATATGGCAAAAATGGTGAAAGTGAATTTCATAATCAGATTTGTAAAATAAAAGTATATATTATAAAATTAGCACTCAAGTAAAACTAATATAAAATGTATACCTAAAATCCACTAACTTATATAATACTTATAAATAAGTATATACTTTGATAAGTAAATGTAAAATTTTATAAAAATGGCAATTTGATATGTTTTATAAGTTATAAACATATATACATAAGTTTTACGTCTTTTCGGCTAAAACCGAAAGATTAACGTTTTCGTGAATTAAAACTTAGACGGTCGGACCCGTCTAATGTAAACTTCTTATAACTAATATACTGATGTATAAGTACATTTTACAAGTAAAAACCGATAAAACCCGAGCTTTATAACTTATGGACATTAACGGGCCAAAGTAGCCTTATTGGACTATTAACCCAACTAATTTGGCTAAACACTAATGGACTTACTCATTGGGCTTAACCTACTTGGGCCCAACATATGAGTATAGGCCTGATATTAAAAATATAATTGGGCTAATGTAATGTATTGGGCTTATAATGGGCTTATTCGGCCTCAATATATATATAAGTTGAAACTAGTATAACTAGTCAAAAATTCGACTAACACATAACACTATAAGGTGTATGAAGATATAAAAATCCCACTTGATCATCATTATACTTATAATATCATCATATATATACATAGCCACTGTTTTATGAAGTCATTGGAGAAGAGTCTAAGACGAGTATCATTTGTCTAGGTTTCCGTGATTGAAGCACGTACCGTACATCCAAAATGTCGATAACCCGCCTTTCCCAATCAATGTGAGTTCATAGCCTCGCACTCTTCTAAATATTTTATGAAATATTTTATAAACCCGCGAGGGAGATAACATGCTAGTTTTTAACAAAATAGGACACTAGTTGTCCCGATTGTTTGCTTATTGATATGGACCCGAATGATTATATGACTCGATGAATGAAATGAAATGGATTATTATTAGTTAGGTTATGTCACTAAAAGTCCCATTAACATGAATTGTGAACTACCGGGATTGGTAGACGCTTATGCATATAATAGTACTATTTGGGGAAGATCACCCCAGTTCGTTCCTTGACAGTTGATCCTCGTTGTGCCACAATGATTGGTAAGCGAATTTATGTATGAGAAGATTGATATAAGCTTGATTACTGTGACGACACGCTATTTTAGATGGGCAGAGGAATTACGGGCTAGCTACCCGATATATGTTAAAGAAAGGTAACAATGTCATGCGACTTATAATAATCCGATAATAAAAATCCTGAGTTACAATATATTGCCTGACTAGCAATATGGGGTCTATTACTGATATTATATTTGTGTTTTGGTTTTACATAACTATTTTTATATAAAAGTATTTATTAAACCCTATACAACGTTATAAAACATTTTGTATGATGTTTTTACGACAAGGGTTCGTATAATGGTTTGAAGGCAAAAGCCTATACTATGATTTACAACAAAGAATTATACAAAAATGATTTTCGGTAATGATTATATACCCGGTTTAGCAACAAAAGAATGACTAGGAAGTCCAGGAAACTACCCGAGTTACAGAAAGTGGCTGTCGGCAAAGAAGCCGATGATATATAAATGGTTTTTATTAAACTCTATGAATTCACTCTGCGTTTTCGCTGACCTTTTTAACATGTTTTATCTCAGATACTTGAAAGTAATTCTTGGGAAGACGACAAGAATTTATGGCTCACACTTAAATAACAATTTCCATTCAAATGTTTTGTAAAATTGTATGAAATACTATGACTTGGGACCTATGTAAATTTGATATTCATGAATGGAAAATGCTTTATTATTAAACGACGCGTTTTTTAAACGTTGTCTATGATTTGAGTAATGTGCTACCTTGTAACACCAATGACTCTTCCGCTGAACTAAAGTATGAATATTTGGGGGTGTTACAGTTTGGCATCAGATCTCTCGTTATAGAGAACAAAAGATTTTAAAACCAAGGTTTTGAATAAAACATTTCAAAATCTTTTAACTATAAACATTTTTCTCAAAATGTCAAAAAATCTTTTGACTATAACGGTGCTGAAGAATTCCCGAGTTACTGACAAGGCCAGACTGAGAAGTGTTATTTTAATATATATATAACTTGGATTATATATATATATATATATATATATATATATATATATATATATATATATATATATATATATATATATATATATATATATATATATATATATATATATATATATATATATATATATATATATATATATGTATATATATATATATATATATCTTTACATTATATATAAGAGGAGGGATATGCCACATAAGCACCTCATAATGCCATGTCATATTTTTTATTTTCAAATATATATTTTTTAATTTCGGTACTTATTTGTGTAAAAAATAAAAAAGCATACTTAACAACACAATCACGATTCGTAGTTTACATCCAAAACCTCATTCTTATCACTAAAACAAAAACCCTAAAACAATTTTACATATTCTCCATGTGAACGTATATGAAATCCAAATTCTTATCAGCAGAGGTAGCAAGGTATGTAATTCTCGAAACTCTAAAAATATCATTCTTCTACCTTATGATCTGTTAGTTGATGATTAAAATATGTTATCGGATGTATATTAGAGTTTATGATCGATTTGTAGTTGTTAAAGCTATTAAAATATGTGATTGTTTTAGTAACGATTGACATGATATTGATTTATTTTCTATGTCAACAATCTCAGGTTGTTGATTTTTCTAACATCGGTTTTGTGTTTCAGGTTATATCAATTTTTCTAACATCAGGCTGGTCGTGGATTGAGGTATGCGGATTATTAAATTCAAACATATTGCAAGGTTTTGTCCATTTATGTTTTCTTTCTCTGACATGCAAACTTACAATATCAGTGGTAATATCGTGGGAAAAACTCTACAAGTAAAAATAGTTGAAGTAACGTATATACTTTTACAAATCGTTTTGATAGAGATAAATAAGTGCAAGTGTTGTATGATATATGTAGGTTATTTCAGGGTGATAGAGCTCAAATATATGAATTCACGGTGCATTCCAGGCTGTCGTAAACCATGTTTTTTTCCAGGATTTACAAGGTGTGTGACTTTAAAAACTATACGATATTATACAATATACAATATATCAAATAAAAATGTAAAAAGGTCAAAATTAGGTACTTGGTTAGCTATAGATGTGAATTTAGATTAATGATTTGAGGTTAACTCGATGAAGGTTTTTTTGTGGATCAGATGAGCTCATGTCCAATAATGCCTACATTGGTACACCCAGAAAGGGTATTCTTTCTGCTGATGAGTACACTGGCACCATCGAAAGGCATATGATAGCATCAAGGTTGAGAACATTGAATCAAACACGAGAGCTCTCCGTGAGCTTCTTTTCTACACTCCTGGTGCCCTTGACTGACTCAGTGGAATTATACTATTGGAGGAGACTCTATACCAGAAGATTGCTTCAGGTAAACATAACATCGTTTTAAAAGTGTTTGATACGCCAGGTTTACTATTTAGTTGTGTTTAACAACGTGTACCTAATTGTTTCAGGTAAGCCTTTTGTTGATGTGATGAAGGAGGCTAATGTCCTTCCCGGAATCAAGGTCGATAAGGGTAACGTCGAGCTTGCTGGAACCAATGGTGACACTACCACCCAAGGTCTTGGTGCTCGATGTACCCAATAATCTGTTGGTGTTAGGTTCGCTAAGTGGCGTGGTGTCTTTAAGATGGGTGTCAACGAGCCATCCTAGCTTTCCATCAATGAGAACCCTAATGGTTCGGCCCGATCTGCCATCATGTGCCAAGAAAATAGATTGGTGCCAGTTGTTGTGCCCGAGATCCTTTTTGATGGACCTCACGACACCAACAAGTGTGCTGATGTGACTGAACCTATCTTGGTTGCATGCTACAAGGCTCTTAACGACCACCACATTCTTCTTGAGGGTATCCTTTTGAAGCCTAACATGGTGACACCAAGATCTGATGGCAAAAATTTTGCACTAGAAGTGGTTGCTGAGTACACTGTGGTCTTCAACGAACCATGCCTGCTGTTGTCCTCACTATCATGTTTTTGTCTGGGCATCATAGTGAGGAAAAGGCAACTGTTAACATCAATGCCATGAACAAGTATAAGGGAAAGAAGCCATGGACCCTAACCTTTTCTTTTGGACGTGTTCTACAATAGAGTATCATTAAGGCATGGGCTAGAAAGGAACAAAACATGAAGAACTACCGGGAGACATTGCTTAGTAGGTGCAAGTCCAACTATGAGGCAACCCTCGGTAATTACACCGGTGGTGCTGCTTGTGAGGGTGCTATCGTGTCTCTCCACATTAAGGGCTACAAGTATTGATTATCTCTAATTTCGTAATTAGTTCACTATGTTCCATGTTTTGTGAAGGGCATGCCTTATCCAGAACACTATTTTATCATAAACATCCAATTAATTGATTATGAAGCGTACGTTAATATCATTAGTTATCTAAGCCAACTTATGTAGCCAACGTTATCATCTGTGAGAACATATTATCGCTTTAACTATGAACTAATAGCTAAGGCTTTTTACTTATGCTTTAAAGGGTGTTTGGCATTGTAATTTCTACGTTATTACCTGAGTACTTTGGTTTCAAGTAGTTGTGTTACTGATTCTTATTAAGTTATTTACAAATCTTCATATGATCAGATTTTGCCAAACTTTTAAACATGCGAACATGCGGTTGGTTATCTGATTACTTCATACATCAGCAGAACATTGGAGCACTCTCTTACACTCTATTTTGTTACCGATGATTATCAAATTTTATCTTCTGCATATCACATACTCACTTTCAGAATATCTATGGTTAAACATTAGATTGAACCTGTGAATAGCATATTATGATATTAGATTTGAAGTGTAACTGGGTACTGATATTAATGATCTTATATTATGAGATTATATTTAGAAATAAAAATATTTGATTAACATCTTCAGGTTTGGTAAAATACTATTATTTGATGTTCTCACAGGTAGCGACATTCAGGTATCCTCTGTGCAGCTCTGACTTAAAATATATTAAGGGGGCGTTTGGATAAACTTGCTACTTATTGGTTTAGTTAAACTTAGAAAGCCGATATGCTCACTTTAAACATCTTATCACTCCCATAGTGTCGTATTTTTGTACCACTGCGTAATTCATATATAAGATAGTCCTACACACCTCTTTGTTCAACTATAACATAGTGTCGTATAGCTAAACATTTTCTGCTGTCGTGGCAACTACAGATTCAAGAGAACCTTGTTTGTTCAAATGATGGGAGCACTCAGGTGATACTTGCACCGGAAAGATATTATCTGCAAACCCCTCATTTAATATAGGTATTATGTTATTTATTTTTAATCATTTGTAAACAAGTCAAAAGAATGGGTTAGAAACTATTTTGTTTATTTTTAAAGGGTGTTTGAGTTAGGCAGCTTGGCACACTCGACCTTTACTCAGAGATTTAGAGCCGTTTAATATCCTTCTTGGCAATGACATGAGAGTTAAAGATTCATATTTCCAGTTTGGTTAAAAATTTCCATATTGTGAAATACTCTGTTGAGACAAAACTTGCTAGAACTTTCGGTTATCTTGCACCTGAGTATGCTGCTGAGTACATTACTGTTTTGTGATTAGTAATATTTAACAATATAATCAGCTACAGAGATAGGATTGGTTCACATTTGGCTAAAATTATAGTCTTTGGCATTAAAAATGATTGTAAAAATCCAGCATTCATAGCTTTGGGACTTTTCTTCAGTAAATGGATAAAAGGAAAGTTTTTCTTTACACTTTTCCTTCCAAGATTAGTGCTCATTGGCTAAAAAGACTGTAAAAACCTCATATCTAATACATTTTATTTTTTATACTTTGTTAATCAAACATCTAGAAAACAAGTCTTCTACATATTTTGTTTCAACATATGTGATCTTTGTTGTCAAAAAGACTGTAAAACTACCGAACTCTCAAATTTACGGGTGTTTTCTCGATCTATGGTGTTAAAATTAGATTTAAAAAAGTGAATTCTCCTAAATTTTGTGATTTTTAATTTAAACAGCTACTCGAAGAGTGTCTACCAAGGTGGACGTTTTTGGATTCGTTGTGGGGTTCTTATCTCAAAGGAAAACATGTTCAAGGCAATTGATGAGATACTATAAACTGAAAAAGAATAAACTCTTGACAACATATCCAAGGTAGCTGAGCTTATATGTCATCATGGTTGGGTGAATCCGTTTTGAGCCTTGGAGAATGGTTCATTATAAGAATTCCATTTGTTCGACATATAATGCCTCTAAGCAAAATGGTTCGCTAATAATCAGTATTACACACATGGAAATGTAAGTTTCTTTAGACCTAAATTCTTTATTAAGCAATCATCAATTTTATTCGGATAATATTTTAATTGTGATTGTATTTGAACTATTTTCTACCGCTTTAGATAAGTTGGTGGGGTTGAATAAGTTAGAATGTTTAATTTATGTGTAGGTAGAATGGTCAAATTGACCAGATACGTAAAAGTTCAAAATGGGTAATATATTTATGGGTAGAGCAGGTCAAATGACGAGACAAACTTTCCACATAAGTGACTACTTCTGATATGAAAATGTTAAAATTTGACATGATCCCATATCAGCTAACCTTTCCTTACTTTTTACATGTTTGACTCATTGAGAAAAACTTCTTATTCTAACTAAACACAAGTTAACTCATTGTAGAAGATAATTAAACATTATTAAAATCTGTCTTTTTTGCATTTTATGAACATTAGGATCAATTTTTAAGGTAGAAGCTGCAATATAGTTTATGTCGTTCATATCGTACTAAGTTGAAAAGTAAATTTCTGCCTAAATTTTTTTATTAACCTTGCTAGAAAATCTAGGACTAAAGTACATGAATGAACTACGAAAATAAGGCTTTCTTCTTAACTCCTAAATATGACATATTATGGATAATTGCTAATTGTGATACTCGCTACATAGATAGTCCTGAAACTGGGCAGCGGTTATATGACTTATCGTTGGAAATATGTCCTACACATGAATGTAAATGATGAGTATGATTGATATTTGAAGATGTATATATGGAGTTAATTGTTGAGTTGTCTAACTATTAGTTTTCATACCAACAGAAAGAAGGGTGACAACATGGAACTTAGAACAGAAAGAACACTGATAACAATTTCTAAAAAAAATGTATGTTGCATCATTTTTTCATTTTTTTAATCTAAATTAGATATAATTATGAACTTCTCCATGTGGATGCGTATGAAGCAAAAACGAAGAGTTGGTGGCTCAGAATGCTGACTTGAGGGAATTGTTACGATCAATTTAAATAAGTTCATATATGCATGATTACAAAATGCACTTTTTGTTAGATAGGCAAAGTTCTATGGTCAGGTCAGTTGTATATATATTGAGCTTCTTCCAGTCATGACATTTATAAATGAGTTGGGTTGCATTTTTCAAGGGACTGATACATTATATTTTTTAAAAGACGAGGCAGATATGTAGTTCATAATATACAACATGATATGGTTTATTAACTGGAAAGTGGAAACTATCTCTAATTGCCTTTGATTCAAATGAGAGAGCACTTACCTCCATTTCCATGGACAGTGATCTAATCATGATTGTTGGGAGTGGTCACGTACATGCTAACTATAGCATTGAGAAAGACCCATTAACATATTAGTTCTCAATTATCATGATATTGGCTAAGTAGAATATATAAGCTTACCTTTTGTAACACCCCATTTTTGGAAATGGAAATATCACAGTAATTATGGCGTGTCATCAAAGCATACAAGGTAAAATGTCTAAACATTACTTGACCATATAAAGGAAAATACCGGAATCAAACATCGGTAGTCCAAAAGTAAAGCTCATCACACACAAACATAGTATAGTAAGGAATAAGGACGAAACAATGTCCAAAGCATAAGTATCATAAAGAAAAGAAATGCATAATGCAAAGAAGGCTAGACAGCTTCCAGTCCATATGCACGTACTCTTAGTGTCTACGAGCGTCCCTGAGTACCTGCCGTTTTGGGAACATTGAAAAGGAAAACGGCTGAGCAATACGCTCAGTGTACGGATGTACAATAAAGCATGAATAGGATAAGCATATAACATAATAACATCGAAAGAAACTATGTCCCGAGTAACCTGGTTAAGTCTTAATAAAACTGGTTTTATAGTTTGAAAGTCTTATGTTTATCTTATAAAAACTGTTTGTCATATTTTACCATTAGCCAATATAGGTCATGAATATCCACCGTGCATGAATAATAGGAGGGGTGACCTCATCATTCAAATTAGAGGGGCTGCCTCTAATTTAATATACTGGTTTTATGGGTAGGAGGGATCAGCTCTTTGTGAAGGATGCAAGGCACACACCACATTCACCATGTAATCCTGAATAAAAACGTGTAACTAGGATGCACCCATACGCCCCACATGATAAATATAAATAAATGGACAAAACTGAAGGGACGCCGCGAGCAATCACTCCGCCGTGGTGAAGTCATAACATCAGTGCCTCCAATGTTATGGTTATGGTACCTCCATAACTAGGTGAAACTGGTCATGCATGTATATGGCTATAGGTAATCATATTTAAAACATAAGCAATCAAACTCATACTTATACTACGGGAAAACAATTGGCTGCATACGGGGAAATCCTAATAAGGAAAGAATGTCCATACTGAAAGGACGGGAATCTGTACCTTATATCCAGTGAACGAGAACGATGAACTGCGAGAATCCTAGTTCCGAAACACTAGTGCTACATAAATACAAACATGAAATAAGTATCTGCTTACTACATACATAGCTGGTTTTATATCATGTCTTAACTTATTTTATGTGTTCTTACTATGTTTTACTGTTTAAAGCCTTAAACTGTATTAAATCTTATACTCTGCTTAATCTGATTAAGTATTTCTGGTATTTCATGTGTTATTATACATACTATGTAATAATAAGTAACTTTCCAAAAATAGCAGGTTTCCTAAAATAGAAAGTTTCCAAAAATAGAAAGTTACCAAAAATAGAAAGTTTCCAAAAATAGAAAGTTTACAAAAATAGAAAGTTTCCAAAAATAGAAAGTTTCCAAAATTAGATTTACTGCTTAAAATAGATAAGTTTCTAAAAATAGAATGTTTCCATAAATAGATTAGCTGCCTTAATTAAATAAGTTTCCAAAAATAGATTAGCTGCCTTAAATAAATAAGTTTTTAAAAATAGCTGGTTTCCATAAATAAAATAGCTGCCTTATTTAATTAAGTTTCTAAAAATAGAAAGTTTCCATAATTAGAAATAAGCTGGTTAAATAAGCTAAGTAAATAAGCCTAAGTGTTCTCATGATTATTTCCTAAGTCATATGATATATTATATAGTTTAATAATTATTTCATGTAATTTAATTAAACTATAGGTTATAATATTTAATTAAAGTATGACATGTTTTTAATTAAATATATTAAATACTTAGGTTAAAATATGTATTATTAAATATTAATAATATAACCTAAGTCATGTTTAATTAATTAATTATATCCATGGTTTTTAAATAATTAATTAATTATAAGTCTTAATAATATAAATACTTAGGTTAAAAATAATTTCATGATTATTAGTAATTAATTAACCTAAGTCATGTTATTAATTAATCTCATCTTTTTATTAATTTAATTTTTAACATAAGTTTATAACATAAACAACTAACATAATCATGATCCGGATCTAAGCCTAAAAACATGCACCGGATATGAAACAACACTGTACCCCGAATCAAATCGGGGTACCCCCTTGCTGCCGTGGGACCCACACGCACCAACCAAGACCAAAAAGGTCTTGGTGGTGGTCGGCTAAAACAAACCGAACCCCCCCTTGGGGTCAGTTACACCTTGCGGCCCAAAAACAGACACACCTTTGATCGACCCTTTGATTAGTTAATGATCAAAACATGTTAGATCTATGTTTAATTAATGTGTTTTTATGAAAAACATCACGTGTTCATAATTAAATAAAAGATTAATTAAAAGAAAAGGGTTTAAAAAGGTTTTACCGTATTCGTGGATCAAGAGGGTGAAGAACAAACACGAACAAACAATAAATTTACAAGATCAAAGATCAAGAAATCACCTTGTTGGTGATTTGAAGGTGGCGGCACCAAGAAGGAGGAGAAAAGGGATTTTAGGTTTTCTTGAAATCTTCTGTAAAAGTAATTTTGAGTAGTAAAAACCTATTTAACCCCCTCTTAGTAAAATTGGTAATGGGCTTGGCCCATTACCTTGTTTTAGCCGCGGGTAGGGACTCCCCTGTGGGGTTCCCGTACCTCATTTCGTGTCTTGTTATTTAGTACTCGTTTATGTTTAATTATGTTCGTGTTTTAAATGTTCTCGTTACATAAATACCATACTCTTATATATTTAATTACGCTCGTATTAAATAGATATACGTAATTAATAATAGCTCGTGTTTTAATTACGCTTGTGATTTCGTGATCGTATGCTCGTGATTAATTATTGCTAAATAATTATTACGTGATCGTGCAAATAAATTACTTATCGTGTTCTAACACGTACGTAATACATAAACTCCTAACACGTAATCGTAATCATGCTGTATTTGGAAAGTTTTTAACTAGTACGTACGATCCTAAGGGTACTATGCATGGTAAAAGCATGCGGGTTTTACAACTCTTCCCCCCTAAAAAGAATAATTCGTCCCCGAATTATAGATAACGTAAACTGGAAAAGAAGAACATACCCGAATTTAAAATATGAAATGAGGGTAAGAAGTCCGGATAGACTCCTCCGTTTCCCAAGTGGCTTCCCGCTCGGTATGATCCCACCATAGAATTTTGACGAATGGAATCGTCTTCTTTCTCATGACTCCTTCTTGCCTGTCAAGAACTTGTTCGGGTTCTTCTATAAAAGTGAGATCTTCATGAATCTGTTCCAGTGGATACTGAACCATGTGAAGGGAATGATATTGATACCCTTTGAGTAAGGACACATGAAACACATTGTGCACATGCGAAAGCTGCGGAGGTAACGCCAATCGGTAAGATACTTCACCGACTCGTTCAATGATATCAAACGGTCCGATGAAACGAGGACTAAGCTTCCCTTTAATCCCGAAGTGTCTAACACCACGTGCCGGCGAAACCTTAAGGAAGACGTGATCTCCTACGTTAAAGTGTAAATCCCTACGATGCTTGTCGGCGTAACTCTTTTGACGTGACCGTGCCTCCTGAATCTTCTGCCTAGCTACTGCGATCTTCTCGTTTGTCATCTCTATGATTTCTGGTCCTTCGAGTGTTCGCTCGCCAACCTGATCCCAGCAGATTGGGGCGCGACACTTTCTGCCATACAACATCTCAAATGGAGCACACTTGATGCTCGCGTGCCAGCTGTTGTTGTACGCAAACTCCACCAAACAGATGTATTCGTCCCAATCACCCGTCCATTCCAGCGCACATGATCTCAACATATCCTCCAATGTTTGAATGGTTCGCTCCGACTGTCCGTCCGTTTGAGGATGAAAAGCCGTGCTAAGCTTAAGTTGTGTTCCCCAAGCTTTCTGCAGACTTTTCCAAAAGCGCGAAGTGAATCGAGGATCTCTGTCTGAGACGATGCTGGATGGTGCACCGTGTAGTCTCATGATCTCTCGTCTGTACGTATCTGCGAGTTTACTTACCGGATCTTCCTTGCGGATCGGTAAGAAATGAGCTGATTTGGTAAGTCGATCAACGATAACCCAAATTGCATCGTGCTTCCTTTTGGTAGGCGGAAGACCGGTAACAAAATCCATGGTGATTTTATCCCACTTCCACTCTGGAATGTCTAACGGTTGAAGGAGACCGCCAGATCGCTGATGCTCGATCTTAACCTGCTGGCAGGTAAGACATTTGGAGACGTAAGTGGCCACATCCTGTTTCATACCACTCCACCAAAAGTACTGCTTGATGTCATGGTACATTTTGGTTGAACCGGGATGTATCGAGAATGGGGAGCTATGAGCTTCTGCTAGCAAAGCTTCCCGGAGTTCTTAGTCGTCAGGAACACAAAGTCTAGTGCCCTGCCAGACGATACCGTCTGCATCTACTCTGAATTATGTCTGCTTCTCCAAATTCTGTACTATCGCCCAAATTTCTCCGTCATCTTTCTGAGCTTCCTTGATCTTAGATAGTAACTCGGGTTCTACTCTAAGATTTGCCCAGTAACCGTGCTGTCCACGTACCATGATCTCGATGTCTAGTCGCTCCAAGTCTCTTATGATTTCCTCTTCGATTATAATGCTGTTGATCATTCCGGACTTCCTGCTAAGGGCATCTGCTACTACATTTGCCTTTCCGGGATGATACTGTAGATTAATGTCATAATCCTTCAACAGCTCTAACTATCTTCTCTGCCTCATGTTCAATTCACGCTGAGTGAAGATATACTTCAAGCTCTTGTGGTCCGTGAAAATGTCACATGATTCTCCATATAAGTAGTGTCTCCATATCTTCAGTGCAAACACGACTGCAGCAAGTTCCAGATCGTGCGTGGGGTAATTCTCTTCATAAGGCTTAAGCTGCCGTGAAGCGTATGCGATCACTTTCCCATGTTGCATGAGAACACAGCCAAGTCCCTTCCCCGATGCATCGCTGTAGATTTGAAATCCACCCGTACCAGATGGTAGAGTAAGAATAGGTGCAGATACTAGCTTCTGCTTCAGGTCTTCAAAGCTCTTCTCTCGATCTTCAGTCCAGACGAATTTCTCCCCTTTCCGTATCAGTTTGGTCAATGGTAGTGCTAGGCGGGAAAAGTTCTCTACGAACCTACGGTAATAGCCAGCTAAGCCTAATAAACTGCGGACTTCCGTCGCTGATGTCGGCCTCGGCCACTTAGTGATGGCCTCAACCTTCGCTGGATCCATAGTGATTCCTTCTGCTGATACAATGTGACCTAAGAATGCCACCTTGTCTAACCAGAACTCACACTTGGAGAATTTAGCATACAGTTGCTTCTGGCGAAGAATCTGTAGTACTGTACGAAGATGGTATTTCTTGTTCCTCCTTGGACTTAGAGAAAATCAGGATGTCATCGATGAAAACAATGACGAATTTGTCCAAAATTCATGGAAGATTCTGTTCATCAGATCCATGAACACTGCTGGAGCACTTGTCAGGCCAAATGGCATAACTACAAACTCGTAGTGGCCATAACGAGTACGTAAGGCAGTCTTAGCAATATCCTGCTCCTTGACTCGTAACTGATGATAGCCTGACCTAAGATCGATCTTGGAGAAGTGTTTGGCCCCTTGGAGTTGGTCAAACAGATCGTCAATGCGTGGCAGTGGATACCTATTCCGAATGGTAATCTTGTTGAGCTCGCGATAGTCTATGCAAAGACGCATACTGCCGTCCTTCTTCTTAACAAACAGAACCGGTACGCCCCATGGAGATGCGTTCGGTCGAATGAAACCTCGCTCGAGAAGTTCTTGCATTTGATCCTTCAGCTCCTTCAGCTCTATGAGAGCCATGCGATAAGGAGCCTTAGAGATTGGTTCAGCTCCTGGAACCAGCTCGATACTGAATTCCACTTCTCGTGCAGGTGGTATGCCCGGAAGTTCTGCTGGAAACACGTCTTGGAATTCCGACACTATTGGTTGATCCTGAATCGATGGAGATTCAGCATCCATGTCGTGAACCGTAGCTAGATAACCCTCGCAGCCATGTGACAGGAGTGCACGCGCTTGCAAGGTGGATATGACTTGTACAGACCGTCCGGGTATGAACCCATTATGAATGTACTCTGGTGCATTAACATCACCGAAGATAACTCGATATGAATGGCAGTCTATGGTAGCATGATACTTGGATAGCCAATCCATGCCTAAAATCATGTCGAAGTCATTCATGTCCAGCGGAAGTGCGTCGACAGGTCGAACCTTATCATCAAATTCTAGGGGAAGACTCTTGTATACATGGGTGATTAATACAGAGTCCCTCAAAGGCGTGGAAATAGTAAGCCTATTTTCTAGTGGCAAGGGAGGCATCCTAATGTTCTTAGCATAAGCAGTAGAAATAACCGAGTGAGTAGCACCCGTATCGAAAAGAACACATGCAGCGCGACCATACATATACAAGATTCCAGTGATGGTACCTGTAGACTTGTTGGCCTGGTCTCGAGATGTCGTGTATACATGCCCGGCAGTAGGAGGCGGCTTGGTATCAGTATGTCCCGATGTACCCTCCGTCTCGCCCTTACGGCAATCCTTCATAATATGGCCAGGAAGACCACACTTGAAGCACGCATCAGTATTACGGCGACATGGTCCTGGGTGCCTACGGTGGCAAGTAGAGCAAAGAGGATGAGTGTATCCTCCAGCAGGTGCTCTAGCTAGCTGAGGACCTGATAAAACATTTTACATAAGACATGATAGTTGGGTACAAAGGACGAAGCGGATAATTGTAAGATTGAATACCAGTGATAGCTGGACGGCTAGGCTGCGAACCATCTCTGGTTCTGGTCCCTACCGTTTCCATGATTCCTGGTAGAATTTTGCTAAAGTGTCAAATATGAGTTATAACATAAAACATAAGAAATTTCATAAGTATTAGGACCTGCTGTTGCTGGATTGCCCGACGTTGTTACGGTAATTGTCATTACCGCCACGCCTATCCGTAGCAGATCGGTCATTAGTCTGACCGTTTCCCTTGGGCTGATGAGGCTGCTGCTGAGTAGCCGGCTGAGATCGGTCCCCAGTTTTCTGCCTGGAAGATACATTTAAAGAGATGAATAATTGACATATGGAAGGTATACGGATTGGTCACCGCTTGAATACGAAGGTTTACCTCTTGTCGGGTCTTTCAGCTTCCCCGAACTCATCCCTCTCCTGCAGCATCTCCAGTTTCCGTGCTGCATCGGCTACTTGTGCTACAGTATTGAACGTAGCACACACCATATTGTTTGCGACCGATGTGCGAAGAGCCCATCTAAAGTGAAGTGCCTGCTCTTCTGGAGTACCTGCTGCCGCACCAAGGAAACCAACCAAGCGAAGAAAGCACTGCATAAACTCGTTGCTATTCTCCCCAGCTCTCTGACGGATCCCATGGTACTCTCTCTTGAGTTTGTCCTGCTCAGCCTTGGGAAAGAACTGCTCCATCACCCTGTCCTTGAACTGAGCCCAAGTCAAACCAGCAACCCACTCATCACCACCTTCAGATTGCATCAAAGCTAACCACCAGTTGAGTACATCGCCTTCGAACCGATAGCATGCTAACCTCGCCTTGTATGCGGGGTCACAGCCCATAGCATTGAAGATCTTCTCAATGTGAGCCAACCAGCTTTCAGCATCGCTGGGGCTATTAGTCTTTTCAAAAGCTCGAGGGCGGAGCTTGTTGAATCTCTCCAGCCATACTGCTAATGTCACTGGAGGAGGAGGAGGAGGAGGTGCCTGATTCTACTGCTGATTGTTGGCAGCTTGGACTTCAGCACGGATGTCATTCCTCAGTTGAGGAAGCAAGGCTTGCATGGCAGCCTGAATTGCAGCATTGAGCTGCTCTTGTTCACGTGTGAGAACCATCTGACAGTATAACATAAAACATATGATTAAACAGTTCAAAACTTAAAATATAAAATATATACATGAAAAAAAATTTATACTAAAAATTTCACGAGAAAAATTTTATGCAAGAAAATTTTTGTGTATGAATGCATGATGCAGTTTTATGAAAACTTTGTGTGCTCGAGAGTGAACGCCTCTGGTCAGTTCACCCAAAACAAAGACATTGTGAGGGGACGCCTATGGGTCGGTCCCAAATCTAAAAGTTTCGATAAAACACATGCGACTAAATAGGGCCAGTCCTGTACCAACCATTACTTAGTCAAAAACCCTGTAACAATGACATATATATGTATGCTTAAAAATGATGAATGCATGAAAACAACTGTCCGTTCTAGGTAGACCGTAGTGACTACCTACTAATCACAGGTCATATTTAAGAGCCTACAGGTCGAAGCCTTGGCTCTGATACCATAATTGTAACACCCCATTTTTGGAAATGGAAATATCACAGTAATTATGGCGTGTCATCAAAGCATACAAGGTAAAATGTCTAAACATTACTTGACCATATAAAGGAAAATACCAATCAAACATCGGTACCAAAAGTAAAGCTCATCACACACAAACATAGTATAGTAAGGAATAAGGACGAAACAATGTCCAAAGCATAAGTATCATAAAGAAAAGAAATGCATAATGCAAAGAAGGCTAGACAGCTTCCAGTCCATATGCACGTACTCTTAGTGTCTACGAGCATCCTTGAGTACCTTCCGTTTTGGGAACATAGAAAAGGAAAACGGCTGAGCAATACGCTCAGTGCACAGATGTGCAATAAAGCATGAATAGGATAAGCATATAACATAATAACAGCGGAAGAAACTAAGTTTCGAGTAACCTGGTTAAGTCTTAATAAAACTGGTTTTATAGTTTGAAAGTCTTATGTTTATCTTATAAAAACTGTTTTTCATATTTTACCATTAGCCAATATAGGTCATCAATATCCACCGTGCATGAATAATTGGAGGGGTGACCTCATCATGCAAATTAGAGGGGCTGCCTCTAATTTAATATACTGGTTTTATGGGTAGTAGGGATCAGCTCCTTGTGAAGGATGCAAGGCACACACCACATTCACCATGTAATCCTGAATAAAAACGTGTAACTAGGATGCACCCATACGCCCCACATGATAAATATAAATAAATGGCCAAAACTGAAGGGACGCCACGAGCAATCACTCCACCGTGCTGAAGTCATAACATCAGTGCCTCCAATGTTATGGTTATGGTACCTCCATAACTAGGTGAAACTGGTCATGCATGTATATGGCTATAGGTAATCATATTTAAAACATAAGCAATCAAACTCATACTTATACTACGGGAAAACAGTTGGCTGCATACGGGGAAATCCTAATAAGGAAAGAATGTCCATACTGAAAGGACGGGAATCCGTACCTTATGTCCAGTGAACGAGAACGATGAACTGCGAGAATCCTACTTCCGAAACACTAGTGCTACATAAATACGTACATGAAATAAGTATCTGCTTACTACATACATAGCTGGTTTTATATCATGTCTTAGCTTATTTTATGTGTTCTTACTATGTTTTACTGTTTAAAGCCTTAAACTATATTAAATCTTATACTCTGCTTAATCTGATTAAGTAATTCTGGTATTTCATGTGTTATTATACTTACTGTGTAATAATAAGTAACTTTCCAAAAATAGTAGGTTTCCTAAAATAGAAAGTTTCCAAAAATAGAAAGTTACCAAAAATAGAAAGTTTCCAAAAATAGAAAGTTTCCAAAAATAGAAAGTTTCCAAAAATAGAAAGTTTCCAAAATTATATTTACTTCTTAAAATAGATAATTTTCTAAAAATAGAAACTTTCCATAAATAGATTAGCTGTCTTAATTAAATAAGTTTCCATAAATAGATTAGCTGTCTTAAATAAATAAGTTTCTAAAAATAGCTGGTTTCCATAAATAAAATAGCTTCCTTATTTAATTAAGTTTCTAAAAATAGAAAGTTTCCATAATTAGAAATAAGCTGGTTAAATAAGCTAAGTAAATAAGCCTAAGTGTTCTCAGGATTATTTCCTAAGTCATATGATATATTATATAGTTTAATAATTATTCATGTAATTTAATTAAACTATAGGTTATAATATTTAATAAAAGTATGACATGTTTTTAATTAAATATATTAAATACTTAGGTTAAAATATGTATTATTAAATATTAATAATATAACCTAAGTCATGTTTAATTAATTAATTATATCCATGGTTTTTAAATAATTAATTAATTATAAGTCTTAATAATATAAATACTTAGGTTAAAAATATTTTCATGATTATTAATAATTAATTAACCTAAGTCATGTTATTAAATTAATCTCATCTTTTTATTAATTTGAATTTTAACATAAGTTTATAACATAAACAACTAACATAATCATGATCCGGATCTAAGCCTAAAAACATGCACCAGATATGAAACAACACCGTACCCCGAATCAAATCGGGGTACCCCCTTGCTGCCGTGGGACCAACACGCACCAACCTAGACCAAAAAGGTCTTGGTGGTGATCGGCTAAAACGAACCGAACCCCCCTTGGGGTCGGTTACACCTTGCGGCCCAAAAACAAACACCCCTTTGATCGACCCTTTCATTAATTAATGATTAAAACATGTTAGATCTATGTTTAATTAATGTGTTTTTATGAAAAACATCACGTGTTCATAATTAAATAAAAGATTAATTAAAAGAAAAGGGTTTAAAAAGGTTTTACCGTATTCCTGGATCAAGAGGGTGAAGAACAAACACGAACAAATAATAAATTTACAAGATCAAAGATCAAGAAATCACCTTGTTGGTGATTTGAAGGTGGCGGCACCAAGAAGGAGGAGAAAAGGGATTTTAGGTTTTCTTGAAATCTTCTGTAAAAGTAATTTTGAGTAGTAAAAACCTATTTAACCCCCTCTTAGTAAAATTGGTAATGGGCTTGGCCCATTACCTTGTTTTAGCCGCGGGTAGGGACTCCCCCGTGGGGTTCCCGTACCTCGTTTCGTGTCTTGTTATTTAGTACTCGTTTATGTTTAATTATGTTCGTGTTTTAAATGTTCTCGTTACATAAATACCATACTCTTATATATTTAATTACGCTCGTATTAAATATATATACGTAATTAATAATAGCTCGTGTTTTAATTACGATCGTGATTTCGTGATCGTATGCTCGTGATTAATTATTGCTAAATAATTATTACGTGATCGTGCAAATAAATTACTTATCGTGTTCTAACACGTACGTAATACATAAACTCCTAACACGTAATCGTAATCATGCTATATTTGGAAAGTTTTTATCTAGTACGTACGATCCTAAGGGTACTATGCATGGTAAAAGCATGCGGGTTTTACACCTTTCCTTTAGAATAAGATCTGAAACCTTGAAAATCAATGACAACATGAGGGAATGTTAATATAGTAATGCTTTTTCTCCGTCACCCCATGGAAACCTTCAAACAACTATCATTTGTTTAAAAAAGATACCAAATTCTTCAAGTTGTGATTTATAATCTCAAGAACAAACCTTTTGGAAATGAAAGATTGACAACAACAGGGCCAGTTTTAGTAGTTGCGTTCACAGTCGTGTCTCGACCTAAACATCCACAACAGGGTCTTGGCGATTCACTAGCTCTTTGAATAGTGTAAATATTATGTATTCTGTTTCAAACTTATTATCCATTTTTTTTGGTATATATAAAATAATTCGACCATTCCAAAATAAATGCTAAACGTCCGCACTGTCATAAGATCGAGGAGGTACAAAATTATGATCATTATTCAATCAATGAAACCCTTATTGGCTCATCGTACTTTCAAAATGTAATACTAACATTGCATATATACTAAGCTTAAAAGAACCAATTTTCACATGATTTTGGTTGATGGCTACTCATTAGTTGTATTAGGTGTTGACAGTTGGCTATATGAGGATTTTCTTGTGCTTTTTTATTATTGTTGATATTGTTATACTACGACAAAGATGGAATATATAAAGATACTCATGATATGCATTGTTTTCCATTTTCTACTACGTTATATAAATTCTTATATTTAACCCGTCTATCTAAGGACGAAGCCAAAACAAAATATGACCAAAGGCACAATTTTTTTAAACCACTAAATAAGACCGGAAATTTATTTTAAAACACCGGGTGCATTTAAGATATATTTGGAAATTTTTTTTTCAAAAATTAACCCCTAAATCGAAAAAATTCATTGATTTCCTGAGCACCCACGAGACACCCCTAGCTTCGTCCCTACGTCTATCCTCATGGCTTATAACCTTTTTATTTTTTATTTTGTACTTTACTTATGTTATTAAAAAGGCACTTTTATTTTTTCTGAAGGTCTATCAATTAAAAGCAATTTAATTTAACACTTTTTATTTTTTTATGTGGCTATACTTTCCTTTTTATTTTGTAATCAAATTTTCAAAAACCGATCATTGTATGTATTTGTGACCATTTTAGTACTTGCCTTTTTTTAGCATTTTATTCGTGTAAAGAGTGTTGCTAATAACCACCATATAAATAGTGCGAGGAGCAAAAATCGCCAATTGATTAGGTTAAAGGAAGCAATAAAATGTCTATCAAATTATCAGTAATTATTATTTCTTTAAATAAAAATGTAAATGATAATCATAAGTTATACATGACCATTAGGTGAGTCTTGCCATTAACAGTATTATAAACATAAAAAAACATTCGTTTTAAATAAGCTTAATGCTAAAATAAATAAAGTTTGATTCATAAAAAATAAATATGTCTTTTGATACCCATCAATAACTTTAGACGTCTCAAATCTCAATCATCTACTTCAAATAGATGGCTAACCCAACCGATTGAATAAGTCGAACTGTAAATTAGGCAAATTACCACAAACAACTTTTCAACAAAAAACACATTTTTTATTTTAGTTACCAACTTTAGTACATAAGGTATTATCACAAGAATAGGTAACACACAAAAAAAATCATACCCTGCTTAAAACATAACTTATAAATAAATATTTTTGAATAAAAACAACAACAAATGCTGCCTCATTATATATTCAAATACAATTACAATAAAAAAGAATAAAAGTTCCATACTATCCTTCAGGTAAAAAATTTAAAACAAAAATATACAAAAACAAAAAAACGTAAACGATAATCATAAGTCAGACCCGCCCATCGAGCGGGTTTTGCAACTAGTATATATATATATATATATATATATATATATATATATATATATATATATATATATATATATATATATATATATAGAGTTAGGTTATTGTAGTGTAGTAGCTTAAAGTTGTTAAAATGAAAAGTCATCTTAACCATTGATTTTATCAATTAACATGTGATTTATTTAAGATTAAACACAAAACAATAAATCTTATACATAAAAATTGGTATAAAAACACATAAAAATTTGATACGTACAAATTTATAGCTGATACATATGATATATAGTTTTACTTCAAAAAGTATTATTAGCATAAATAATCATTTGTTCGTAAATTTAGTGATACATTATCACATGTTGCATTCGATATAACAAAATAATTGATAAACTATGATACACAACCGATACACGAAAAACTAGTAATATTAAAAATTGTGAACTAGCTACTCGTACACGAACTAAAACTTCTAAAACACTCGTACACGAACTAAAAAATCATAAATGAACCAAAACTAATCAACAAACCTGATATTTGTCCATTTTCTATTACTTCTCATTTTAACAACTTTAAACACCTAAACCATTTTATCTAAATTCTATATATATATATATATATATATATATATATATATATATATATATATATATATATATATATATATATATATATATATATATATATATATATATATATATATATATATATATATATATATATATATATATATATATATATATATATATATATATATATATATATATATATATATATATATATATATATATATATATATATATATATATATATATATATATATATATATATATATATATATATATATATATATATATATATATATATATATGATCTAATTTGATTACATGATTAGTTGATTATTTTTGTTGAGTCTTAGGATCTAGACTCATCTGGGATATCATGATCATGATTGTAAATGCACAGCGGAATAACAAAGAACACAATCATAACCAAGAATAAGGCTTTCACTAATAAAGATTACTATTAATAAAGCTACTAACTACTACTCCTGGTGCCTTATTGGCTTGACACTACGAGGAACGCACACACACCTATGGTTTACAATGTTTGTGAATGAGTGAATAACCATGTGTGCCTAACCCTCTTTATATAATAGAGGTACTAGGGTTACATCACAACCCTAGCTTACTATAGAAGCTAACTACTTGCTATTAGGTCCTTCATCTTGTTTTGTCATATCAACTCAAGATATCTAAGTCCCAACAATCTTCCCCTAGTTGATTTGACAAAACCAGTACGCACAAGCTTCCCCTGAAGCTAATATAGATGAAGGCTAAGCTTCCCCTTGATCCATGCATTCTTACCCTTTTTGTCACATCAACTCAAAAGGATCGTCTTCCCCTTAAGAAGTGCATGGCAAATACAGTAGGCTCCATGAAGAGATCACTGATGAAGAAAATCAAGTATAAAGAATTTGATGAAGAAGTGGAATCTCCCAAACTTGTGTCTTATGTCTTGCACTAACCACGTGACGTCGAGCTCGAACAAAATCCTCAAAGAAATGAGACACTGAGCACAATAACGTAACCCCTTCAAGTGATAGCAAATGTACGCATAGAGAAAGGTATCTCACTCCTTTTAAGATATGAATAGATCGTACCCCTTCGCTAGATATGTCGAGTCTTCGTCACCATACAAACCAAGCAAGTTATCTTAAAAGGTACTCCCTTCCTTTTAAGATATGATAAGAACACAAAACCTGTGAAAATCAACTACAACATAAAATAAGTGATATGCAAATGTCTTCTTCAATAAATCTCCACAACGAAATGATGATGGCTAAGAACTCCTCCTCCAGTAACAGTAATGACATCAGACTAGTCACTAAATCAGAGTAGTAGCAATCTTACTTGACTAGTAGGAACCAAAACTGACCAAAGAAAGTTAGTATACAACAAGCCAGCAGGAACCATAATCAAGTCAACAAGAACATACGCCTACCAGGAGGAACAAACCAGTAGGAACCGACCAGTGGTACGGACCAGTAGAAACCGACTAGTATGAACCGATGATTCAACCAGGAAGAACCATCAAATATTACTAGGTGGAACCGAGAACAAAACCACCACGAACAATATATGACCCATAGGAAACTTTGAAGAACCATGCTCCCGTGCTATCCGAAATCCGGTTCTATCTCTCAACTATCGTGATTCAATTTTATTCATACTCACTTTTGAAATTGATCACTTTAGTCGTCTCTTCCTTAACTTGATTTAACCAACGTGCACAATGTCATAAGTGTAGGGGAGACTTTTCCCAAATGCTTAAACATTGAGGACAATGTTTATCTTAAGTGTAGGGAGACTTCTATCGAAGTTTTAAGTGGACTTTTCCATGAAAATGCCTTCATTTAACCGGAAAATCCTCTTTTTCAACATTTTTCAAATTTTTAATTTACTTTGGCCATTTAGTCGTAATTTTTAAATTTTTATCGTTGCTTTCATATGTATATATTCCACAATAAATTCAAAAATATTAATAAAGTGGTGTAGCTAGTTTAGAGTCTTTGATCTATTAGGCTCGTTGCGATTATTTTGACTCAACCCGAATAGACTTATCCAAGTTTATTCTAGCTAGTATCCTTAACCATGTAGACCTTAATTGGTTTATTAGGCTAAGTATCCACGAGTCTCTTTACTTGAGATTTTAAATTGTGGAGGACGAGAATTGATAGAGTCAATTATAAGTCGGTATTCTTGCACAAGCTCACTTGGTGTAATTATTTGCCTATTCTCCCATCACTTGCTAATAATTTATCTGCAATAAGTAAGGTCGTACGATTTGAAAAGTTACTTAGCTTCTAGCCCAAGATCGTTTAAAAGTTGCTCGGTAATGATAAGAGTTCATAGCCAAGGCATAACTTATGAAGCGGGGCGCGAAGATTGGCGAGTCCGAAAAGGCCCTAACAAGGCATGAGGATTCCATTTTATTGCTAAAGATCCAAAGTGATGTGAAAAGCATTATTTCCAAAGTCAATATGAAGGATCAAGACTCACGACGAAAAGCAATCAACTCCCATAAAGATGATGGAGAAGTCTATCCGAAAAGACCCTAACAAGGTATGAGGATAAATAGATCCAAGTCCGAAAAGGAGGCGGATCGTTGTATCTCAAAATCCCAAATAAAGATTGAAGAAATAATCATGAAGCGTGGTCAACAAAGTTGGAGTACCCCTCAAAAGTCTCCAAGTGAAGAAACTCTATGAACAATGAGAAGACCATTATCTCAAGCACGTCTCTCAAGATATGAAGTATGAAGTACATGCCAAATATCGGCCCGAGAAAGGTCTCAAATCGTGAACCAAGTTATGCCAAGATATGAACTTTTTGATATCCCGAGAAGCAGTTTTAAGAGATTTTGTCCATTAGCTAACTATTGATCAAATCTTCCTACTTTGCTTTCAGCCTAAATAAACTATCGAAATAAGTCCAAAAATGCATCTTCATGATCATTCTAAGACAAAAATAAAATATAAGAGATACACCTAGGAATAAGGGAGTTTAAGCATTTAATTAAGCCATGTGTGTAGGTGTTTGATTTGCTAACTTATAATAACAATGATCTCGTTTTCAAGCTTAGTTTGGGGAAAGTGAAACTTGAGGGTGATAAATCTTCGCAGCACCAAAGCCCTAATGTAAGTCTTTGATCTCTTTGCAAGTTATTTCCATATAGCTATTTTCAAGTGAAAATGGTTTTCTATCCTTTTGTTTGCTTTAAAGTTTTAATTCTTCTTAGTACTTTAATTTTTATTTAGTAGTATTTGAATAAGGCCAAGGTTGATTGATTATGAGAAAAGTGTAAATTTGCTTTATCACTAAACATTGAATGAGGGCATGGCAATGGTTAAGTGTAGGGGATTTGATAGGTGTGTAAACACCCATCCTTTTACCACTTAATTCTGGCTAAAACAAGACCAAAACACGTATTTAATATCATTTGTTTGGAATTATGCGTGGTTTTTGTGTTTATTGTGTTTTCAGAGCTAACCGGATGAATATTAATGAAAACATGGGATTGCACGGGATAAGTGCACTCTTGGAAACTTTGAAGAACCATGCTCCCGTTCATCTGAAATCTGGTTCTATCTCTCAAGTATCGTGATTCAATTTTATTCATACTCACTTTTGAAATTGATCACTTTAGTCGTCTCTTCCTTAACTTGATTTAACCAACGTGCACAATGTCATAAGTGTAGGGGAGACTTTTCCCAAATGCTTAAACATTGAGGACAATGTTTATCTTAAGTGTAGGGGGACTTCTATCGAAGTTTTAAGTGGACTTTTCCATGAAAATGCCTTCATTTAACCGGAAAATCCTCTTTTTCAAAAATTTTCAAATTTTTAATTTACTTTGGCCATTTAGTCGTAATTTTTAAATTTTTATCGTTGCTTTCATATGTATATATTCCACAATAAAGTCAAAAATATTAATAAAGTGGTGTAGCTAGTTTAGAGTCTTTGATCTATTAGGCCCGTTGCGATTATTTTGACTCAACCCGAATAGACTTATCCAAGTTTATTCTAGCTAGTATCCTTAACCATGTAGACCTTAATTGGTTTATTAGGCTAAGTATCCACGAGTCTCATTACTTGAGATTTTAAATTGTGGAGGACGAGAAATGATAGAGTCAATTATAAGTCGGTATTCTTGCACAAGCTCACTTGGTGTAATTATTTGCCTATTCTCCCATCACTTGCTAATAATTTATCTGCAATAAGTAAGGTCGTACGATTTGAAAAGTTAATTAGCTTCTAGCCCAAGATCGTTTAAAACTGCTTCTCTAGGAACATCATAACCTACCAGTAGCATCACAAACCCCCGTTTTTTTCACATGCTGTCACCACACTATCGCTGAAGCTGTTACTTGTTTCAAACACATCTTCCTCCAATATACCAAGTAAATCCGGCCCATCAATAAGGATAACTCACGTTGACCATTTCAACATGTAATGGAGAATAATAAACATGTATAAACCATGTCAAAACAAATCCTCTTAGACTAGGAATTCTTTGCTATAAACGTGTATTCTGTTTCCATATATATGCACCATAAAGAACTTCCAAATTTAAGCAAATACCAATAATGTGATCATGCCAAAAATCACGGTGCATGTATATCCTTCCCTTAATTTACGTAAGAAAATGTCTTCTCAATAAATGTGTCAATCACGTCTTATAATCATCCATATATATATATATATATATATATATATATATATATATATATATATATATATATATATATATATATATATATATATATATATATATATATATATATATATATATATATATATATATATATATATATATAAATATGGAAGCTATTATGACAATTCCTTACCAAAAACATCACGTGATATCTGCTCATCACCTTCTGAATTTTTCAAATACACCCACGTTCACAAATACTATATCCCATAAAATCAGGATTGCATATGAAAATAATAGATTTGAAAGAAAAGTCCATACCTCAAACGAATCCCTGATTTTGATCATGAAATTCATATCCCAAACGTGAAATATAATACCAGCAGATTCGTTAGGTGTACCTTACAATACGTGAAGTAGACATATGTGAACCCCAAGTACACATTCTGATCATATATCCTTACGTATGCCATAACTGCTTCAAGTTTATCCCACGTTTTAAAAGTGAAACCGTTATACTCTATACAAGTTGTATCTCCAATAATCACGCATGCAATAAAAACTTCCCTTTATTATCACATACTTTTGACCTTTTCATCCCAAGAATATCACGTCCAAAATAGATAAAAACGAATCCCAAAAAAACAGGCAAACTCTACGCATTAAATTACAAAATAGCTTCCAAAAACCGCGTCCAATGGAAAGTAAAATAAAATCCCATATTTCACTCCCATATTTTAGGTAGGTTATAAACAGATATCACATCACACCGTGTGATATTAATAGAGATATGTCTATATCCCTAAAACTCAGGAAGTAAAAGCTGTTTTTATGAGCAAATGTTGGGACCACGATCAAAAGTAACAAACCACGTGAGAACCAACATTTTATTCAATGTCTTATCAAGAGAAATTGATCAGTACCTTGGCCAACAACAGTCGTCCTCCAGTAGTCCTACGTCTGTTGTATTGGGATACAATAAACCATCATGGGACCAGTACTATTTTATTTGCCTCTCGTATGACCATATGGTGGTACACAGTAACAAAATATGCTTTGAACCACACATGTTTTAATCTCATGTACACATATGTATTCACAAACCTCCTTTGAAGCCACGATCAATACCATAATTCATGTCTCGTATCCCTTTGATTTGTACAAACCCTAGGACCACAAGAACATGTCATGTATTCTTTTTTGACCCACCTGCTACTTAAAACCATCACGTGAAGATCTTCTGATTTCTAGGGTTTTACAAAACCCTAATCATCAGATAGAGAATACCGCCCATTATCACACGTTTTTACAAGAAGTACTTGTTAAGGCAACGATTACAAGACCACACAAGCTCCTTAACCCATGCAGAAACAAGTCCTTGATCTGCTGCCACTGCATAACGAATCTAGGGTTTGACAGCCCTAAACAAACTTCTTTCAAAACATCAAAGCAGCCATAAATCATACTAGGGTTCATTGTTGATTCAAGAATCAACTCACCAAAACTAGTATAATCACTGAACAAGAACCAACAACAACAATTCTTTCAGCAACAACATCACGAATCATCTAGGGTTTGTTGGGAAAATCCTAGATCATCAGCTTTATTTATTCAAAAACAGAAAAATAACATATGAAAACCTTGTAGATCAACCAGATCGAGAGCCAACAAGCTCTGATACCACTTGTTGAGTCTTAGGATCTAGACTCATCTGGGATATCATGATCATGATTGTAAATGCACAACGGAATAACAAAGAAGACAATCATAACCAAGAACAAGGCTTTCACTAATAAAGATTACTATTAATAAAGCTACTAACTACTACTCCTGGTGCCTTATCGGCTTGACACCAGGAGGAATGCACACACACCTATGGCTTACATTGTTTGTGAATGAGTGAATAACCATGTGTGCCTAACCCTCTTTATATAATAGAGGTACTAGGGTTACATCACAACCCTAGCTTACTATAGAAGCTAACTATTTGCTATTAGGTCCTTCATCTTGTTTTGTCATATCAACTCAAGATATCTAAGTCCCAACAATTTTAATATTTATACGAGGTATTTATACGACGTAGATTGTCACAAAAAACCCTAACTCCCCTAGAAAATCAATCGAAGCTATTCCCGTAGGAATTCTAGCTATACCAGATCTAAACCAAGTTGTGGATATTTATGATCCCAACAAAATGGTTGATATTCGTAGAAATGTTAGTATTAGTTGATTATGATATTAAAGAAGAATTGGTGAGATTTAATCTGATATCGATGTCATGACGATCTTTCCTTATAGAGTGGAGTATGACAAAACCTTACCACCTGGAAGGGTGTCATCTGATTCAGTGTTACCCAATTCTTAAATTTGAAATCGAAAAGGTAAATGTTGCACTTGAGGCTGTCATTGGAACCATTACCCAAAAGCCTCATGCCACTAGTATCTTTCCGAGAAGTCTAATTGAATGTTTGAGTCATTTTGTACTAGTGACTCATTTGATAGCTATTGTTGTAAGATCTATAGGATCGGAAATTAAGTGTTGTTCATATCGATCTTTTATTAACCTTTCAAGGTTTAAGAATAAGGTTGAAGTATTGGAGAATGAGGTAGGATATCACATTGAGTATAAGTGGGATGAAATTTGAATAAAGTCAAATTTAACTTGTATGGAATATGAGATTGTCAAGAGAAAGTCGTTAAGTCCTGTGATTGAATTATAAGGTATTAAATGATTGTTGGTTTGTGTTAAGGGTTGTTCCTAGACCATTGTCCACTAACGAGGATGCCCAGTGTCCAAGAAATAAATTGAAGAAATCTTCTTCTAAATTGGGACCGATGGATCTTTCGGGACAGATGGAACACCTAATGACTCTTGTAGATTAGTATTCATTGTGGTATCTTTTAAAAATCCCTAACTTAACTGAGACATCAGTTGGTAGGATGAGTTCTTGGAATAGTATGACATTGTGACACGTAATGTGTTACAGTACAATTTTGACTTGCTTGTGATTAATGAAAAGACTACCTTTGATTGCTAAATCCTACATGTATCGATGTTATCTATCTTTTATTGCTTCATCCTAATTTTCACATTAGTGATGCAACCATTGAACAAGTTCTCATCTCGATTTGAGTTACCTTGTGGATTATTCTTTTTGAGTGCCATCGAGGTCATGAACCTCATGATTAATTGGCTAAGCTCATTTCCTATCATATTGTAGTTAGTTCTTGGTGAACAACTCTTCATCACTCATTTGCAGATCACTCATTATTTTATAAGCTAAAACAGTATCCCTTGAGAAAATTGAATTTTCATCACCATAAGGATTATTCAAAGTGAGATTTATAAGTAATCGTTATCGAAATAAAGTTGTTTATGAAACGCCTTGGAAAACTTAAATGTTTTCACAACAAAGAACATCTTTGTAAATTTATTTTGATTCTTATTCAAGAATTAAGCAAGACAATATTTTTATTTTAAACATGATGACAAAGTTTTGGCGAACTTGAGTATTGCATCGTTAATCCTGAAATTGTATATAGTTGCGCGCCTACGTACAATTTGGAAGGGACCATGCAAGACTGATTAGTAGTCACCGTGAAATTGTTAATAAACATTACATTTTCTTTGTAATTGTGAAAAGTTGAATTTTTATGAGATCTGCAAGAAGTGTAAACAGGGACATATTGTTGGGGGCACCTACATATGTGCCCGTACCATTTACTTTCTGAATCGGATTTACTCATCCGTGGAAATTGTCTTATTTGACAATTGATATCCCCCTCTTGTCTAATTCTCTCGTAGTGAGATTCTTTGGTAAAGTATCTAATTACCGAGTGTTGAAACCCAACTGGGTGTACCGACATTCCTATCTGATTTGAATGATCTGGGTAACGATCCGAGGAGCTTTTGAATGCGTACTCAATTCATGAAAACATGAGATATACTCGTATTCGTTAATATTTTTGTCTTTATCTGATTTGAAATAATCTGATTTGAAATTATCTCGCGTAAATTATGCGTTGACCTTACTCTTTTAATGTTAGCTATGTCTCTATATATCCTTGAATTTGTGAAGGATTATGAGTTATTATTAGTCTTATGATAAGTTCACATCTTATCAACGATAATGAAACTGGAAAGTTGATAGTGCCGGTGGAATGGATTAATTGATTATGACAAACATGACATTGTCTTAATCGATGGGAACTCGAGTAGAATTCCCCTAAAAGATAAGATGTTGATTATCAAAAGTGATCTAAATAATTCTTGATGGATGACCATATCCTGCATTTAGACTTGAAATTATACCGTGAATGGTTATGAACTAGTCATAGATCCTGTAATCTAGAAATAACTTAAAAGTGAATGTATTAAAAGATGTTTATGCTATTTGAAACTTTCTGAGGTATTTATTGATAAATTACCTAGACTTTCGCCATTAAGGAAAGTTGAATTTGGTATTGATTATATTCCCGGTGCTGCACCTGTGGCGTGTACACTGTATGTCAGCAACATCTGAATCAGAAGACTTACCGTACAACTGAGAGAGTTGTCGGAGAAAGCTTTTATTTTACCGAGCTCGTCATCATAAAGAGCTATGGTGTTATCATTCCTTATATTTGTTGAATTACCGTGAACTAAGTAAATTGATGATCAAAATCTATATCCACTACCCAAGATGATAGATTTGTTCGATCATTTACAAAGTTCTAGAGTATATTCAAAATTTGATCTACGACATGGTTATCATCAACTTCGCGTACGCGAAAATTATTATCAATTCCAATCACTACATCCAGAACTCGTAATCAACCTTATGAGTTTCATGAGATGTCATTTGGATCGACCAATGCACATGTAGCATTCATAAGTTTGGTGAATCACATGTGTAGGCTGTAGTTTGATAAATTAATGCTTGTGATCATTAAGGACCATCTGTTTGTTTATAAGAATAGGAAGGAGTTAATAATCATTTATAGACTGCCCTGAATTGGCCGAGTAGTGAAAACCTATACCTTGAATATTTAACATGTGATTTAAGGCTTAATCCTTTACATTATTTGACCGTGTGATTAATAAATAACGGAATCTATATTGACCCTTCAAGGATTAGATCCATTAAGGCTTTGAGTTATACCAAAAAGAAAGTGCAAAAATATTTTGACAAATATTTTATCAAAGGATTTTTAGGAATCATTCCCTTTTACCCAAATCATTTAACTAAACTCCTTTAGGGGTAAATGTTTGTGTATACCTCAAGGCAACCTACAAGGGATTGAGGGAAACCATTTAAACCAAGATTTGGAATTTCAAACAACAATTTTTGCTTTTCAACTAAGAAAATTTTGACCAAAGTATAAACGAATATTTTTCGAACAAATACGGATCTTATTAATTATTTTCCGATAAATAAAAAAAAATCGTGTTAACTAAATTCAAATTTATTTTGAACATTTTTCTATAATTGGACGAACTGAGAAAATTTAATTTTTTTTTACGTTACGTTTTATAAAATTAAATATTTATCATTTAATTACTCGTAATATTTATTGACGCTTTAACCGTCGGATTGAGCAAAACTGATAAAAATAATAGTTGAGACGAGATTAAAACTTAGAAAATATGAAGAAATAATTTTTGAATGAACACGGTCATAATATATATTTCATCGGGGAAGGTGAATGTAGACACTGACATATTATATAGAAAGGATAAAGAACCAATTAGGATGTGTTCCTTAGTAATGACTGTGCAAAATAATTTGCCCAAACAATTTAAAAATAGCTGATGCTTATAAGAAGGATAATATAGATAATAAAAGGAGGTTCGCGGCTAATGTGAACCATTAGAAATGAGATACGATGGCGTTAAATGCTAAAAAGGCCGCTGTGGTTGCCTAATTATGGAGGATTTTGAGATTTAGTCATGTTGGAATCTCATAAGTTTAAGTATTCTATTCATGCCATTTCTGATTTAATGTATCTTTATATGAAGAAGTTGTACTGATGGCAAATTATGAAGGCAAACATCGCCTCATACATTAGTAAACGTCTAAATATTGCAAAGGTCATCATCTGAATTTGATTCGATTTGGGTCATCGTCGACAGACTGACCAAATCTGCTAATATCATTCCTGTTAATGATAGATTCTCGACGAAGAAATTGTCTCTTTGTATTTAAAGGAGTTGTGTAAACATAGTGTGCCTATATCGATCATCTCTATCAAGATCCTCGCTTCGCATCGAATTTCTAGAGATTTCCTCAGAAGTCATTGGGAATGAATCTTGGTGAGAGTACTGTTTACCACCCCAATCGAAGGGATAGGGTAAAGTAATGTTACACACACTAGAAGTGTTGTTTTATGCTTAAATAATTGACCTTTGGTAATAAACTGTATAATCGTTTTCCTTTGGAGAGATTATCATTGATAATTGTCGTATTAGGATCGAGATCGAATCTTGTGAGGATCTATATAAAGAGTACCTGTAGGTGAGAGTTGGTATGAAGATACCCGACATACACCCACTGTGAGTTGGACATGTCTTTTAGGTTTAAGGTTGCCTATGATGACAAACCTAACCGTACAAAACACCCGACCCGCGTGACCTGAAATGATTGTTGAAATTAGGATCTGATTATTGACTGCCAGTAGTGGGCAGGAGGTTATGTGAATATGAAATGTGGATCTTGAAGTGAAGGATGGGTAGCGAAGTTATGCCAAAAAGTTTTACCATGAAAAAAAGGGTGAATTGATGATCTGAAAGATCGTGGGAATTAAGTCCCCGTTGTATGGGACCATTGAGATAATGTAAAAAGTTGGTTTGAAAGGCATATATGCTGGATCTACCCTAGGACTTCAAGGGCTGCGTGAATTATATTTCGTATATCGAACTTGATAAAATGTCTATCAAGTGAAAATCTGATTATTCCTTAATAAGGGGTGAGTCGGCGAAAAGTTGCATTTCCTTAAAAACTCGTGGACATCATAGGGAGAGAAAGTGAGTCAACTTAAGCACGATCGTATTCCCGTTGTTATGTTGCTGAAACTCGCATATTGTAATGAATTACACTTGAGAGAAAAGACCGAATGTGGAGGAAATACCCACATGTCTTTGACTCTATAAGAAGCGAGTAGTAAGATAAATTGATCTTTGAGGACACAGATCCTCTTAGGGGTAAATGCTGTGATAATCCGTCAATTTATGGTCGATATTTTATTCTCAAGTATTATTTAAAAACATTATTTTAATGTTATATTATGAACACACTCATTTTTGGGAAGAAATTTGAGTTTACATCTTAAAGTAGCATCGACTACGTTTAAACCGGAGAACTTAACGTTACGTGCTTACGTTTATACACCGTTTTTGGTGACAGTCCGACACTTTAGGAAATAAATTTATTCTTGAACATTACTTTGGGAATTTAAATTTGTGTTGGTTCATAAACTCACAAATTTACGAGAAGAGATTAGGACTTACGTGCATACTTTAACGTCCTTTACAACTAACCCAAAACCCTAGGTTTACGTATTTACGTTTTTGAACCCCGTTTTTGATGAGACAATTTTTATTAGATTCGTTTTGTGTCGTTGATTCATAATTTATAAAAACGTTTTCGTAAAACAAACCGAGGGAAAGCAAATCAAGGAAACTAGATTCGAGGAGTACCCGTAAAATAATGGGGATGAGAAAAGATAAATCTTGCCCCACCCCCACACATGGGACGGCTAGCTTAGCTAACACACATTATATGTGTCATTTTTCAAGTAAAAACTAGGACACTTGTCCTAATTATTACTCCAAACCACGTGTAACAAAAGCCACCTCAAACTAAACTAGTAGCTCATTTTTATTACATGCAAAACACACAAATCCTCTCATCTCTCCCTCCTCTTGCCGTCCACTTTCAACCAAAAACACCCCCATTTGATCTTGAATCAACCACAAATCCTATGTTATTCATACATAAGATGATGTCCTTTTGAAGCTCTATTGATTGGTGGTGATTATAACATCCAAAAAGAAGTTTCCTTGGTGTCGTGGGGCTGATTTTCCACAAGGAGTTTATAAAGTATGGTGATCTTGAAGTTGATATTGGTGTACCATAAGTTTTGTCCTCAAAAGTCAAGCCTTGATCTTCACTTTCATTATCTTGGTTGGTAACAAGATCATCCTTCCCATTTCCTTGTTATTTTGTAAATGTAAATTTGTATTTTCTTTCTTAATGTATATGTATATGATGATTTATGATTATAAAAGTATTATGTTGGGATCATGTGTTGATAAACTTGGTTAAAAAGATTGAAAGCTACATGAAAAGATGTTAGAATCATGTTTAAAATAGTAGGCTGTATAAAACAGTAAAGAACCATATGATAACTTGATGAAATGACTTGGATAATTTAATATACAGTAAGGTATGTGACTTTTACATATGTGAGAGTTGGCCACTCAATGGAATCCATAAAATGAGTGAGATATGATCAAAACATTATTGAAGTTCAAATCTGTATAGTCTGTTTTGGACGAACTGTTAGAGACATTTAGAGGATGATGGAGCAGTAGCTAGACCGGAGTTAATGGCAGCACATATTATGTAGTTTGTGCTGACCAAAAATGAGCTTCTATCTCCCTGTAGAAATCAAGATATGGTAAAAGTGGTGAAAGTAAATTTCATAATCAGATTTGTAGTATAAAAGTATATATTATAAAAATAGCACTCAAGTAAAACTAATATAAAATGTATACCTAAAACCCACTAACTTATATAATACTTATAAATAAGTATATACTTTGATAAGTAAATGTAACATTTTATAAAAATGGCAATTGGATATGTTTTATAAGTTATAAAACTATATACATAAGTTTTACGTCTTTTCGGCTAAAACCGAAAGATTAACGTTTTCGTCAACTAAAACTTAGATGGTCGGGCCCGTCTAATGTAAACTTTTTATAACTTATATACTGATGTATAAGTATATTTTACAAGTAAAAACCGATAAAACCCGAGCTTTATAACTTATGGACATTAACGGGCCAAAGTAGCCTTATTGGACTATTAACCCAACTAATTTGGCTAAACACTAATGGACTTACTCATTGGGCTTAACCCACTTTGGCCCAACATATGAGTATAGGTCTGATATTAAAAGTATAATTGGGCTAATGTAATGTATTGGGCTTATAATGGGCATATTAGGCCTCAATATATATAAGTTGAAACTAGTATAACTAGTCAAAAATTCGACTAACACATAACACTATAAGGTGTATGAAGATATAAAAATCCCACTTGATCATCATCATACTTAAAATATCATCATATATATACATAGCCACTGTTTTTATGAAGTCATTGGACAAGAGTCTAAGACGAGTATTATTTGTCTAGGTTTCCGTGATTGAAGCACGTACCGTACATCCAAAACGTCGATAACCCACCTTTCCCAATCAATGTGAGTTCATAGCCTCGCAATCTTTTAAATGTTTTATGAAATGTTTTATAAACCTGCGAGGGAGATAACTTGCTAGTTTTTAATAAAATAGGACACTAGTTGTCCCGATTGTTTACTTATTGATATGGACCCGAATGATTATATGACTCGATGAATGAAATGAAACGGATTATTATTAGCTAGGTTATGTCATTAGAAGTCCCATTAGCATGAATTGTGAACTACCGGGATTGGTAGACGCTTATGCATATAATAGTACTATTTGGGGAAGATCACCGCAGTTCGCGCCTTGACGGTTGATCCCCGTTGTGCCACAGTGATTGGTAAGAGAATTTATGTATGAGAAGATTGATATAAGCGTGATTATTATGAAGACACGCTGTTTTAGATGGGAAAAGGAATTACGGGCTAGCTACTCGATATATGTTAAAGAAAGGTAACAATGTCATGCGACTTATAATAATCTGATAATAAAAATACTGAGTTACAATATATTGCCTGACTATGAATATGGGGTCTTATTACTGATATTTTATTTGTGTTTTGGTTTTACATAACTGTTTTTATATAACAGTATTTATTAAACCATATACAACGCTATAAAACGTTTTGTATGATGTTTTTACGACAATGGTTCGTATAATGGTTTGAAGGCAAAAGCCTATACTATGATTTACGACAAATAATTATACAAAAAGGGATTTTCGGTAATAATTATATACCGATGATATATAAATGGTTTTTATTAAACTCTATGAATTCACTCGGCGTTTTCGCTGACCTTTTTAACATGTTTTATCTCAGGTACTTTAAGGTAATTCTCGGGAAGACGACAAGAATTTATGGCCCGCACTTAAATAACAATTTCCATTCAAATATTTTGTAAAGTTGTATGAAATACTATGACTAGAGACCTATGTAAATTTGATATTCATGAATGGAAATGCTTTATTATTAAACGATGCGATTTTTAAACGTAGTCTATGATTTGAGTAATGTGCTATCCCATAACACCAACGACTCTTCCGCTGAACTAAAGATGAATATTTGGGGGTGTTACATTATACGATATATAACTATATGTTATGTTCGTTTTACTTACTAAGCGTTATCGCTTACCCGTTATAGATGTACATGTATTGTAGGTGCATTGTGGCGAAGAAAATGCTTGGAGTAGAAGTGTACATTAGAAGCATTTGGTTTAAATGTATGAGGTTAGTATAGATACCGAGCTCGTGGTAATGTTGAACCCCCAAGTTAAAGGTTTACGTCTCGTAAATGGCCGCTTTATATTGTATTCAAGTGTCAATAATTTGTATATGTTAAAGTTAAAGTGGGTTAGGATAATTTGTTAAGTCGTAAGTTATAGTGTATGTAAACGGGTCGAAACGAGTGTTTGGTAAAACCCGAAATGTATGTGATCACGGGTTATTTAGACCATAATTGTTTATGAAAATGATGTATTTTAATGGTTTATTAAGTTTTGCAAAAACTTTCATAATGTTTCTATAGGTGCTGAATATAATTAATAACATATTATAAATAATCAACGCATCGGAACAAGCACCTATGAACAGATCCATAGCGCCATATGATTAATCAATATAAAGGGAGATAAAAATATACCTTTGTAGCGCGATTCCGTAAGAACAACCGGAGACAATCACCACACGATCTACCCAAGAAACCAAGTGATCAAAGTAGATCCCCTCTATGTAGAAACACACTACACGTCACCATATACCCGTAGATGCTAGTCTTAATAACCCGTGTTACTCAAATCAATATTCTACTACGGCAAAACAAAGGTTTTGAGTAAAAAATGACCAATGAGAACCATATACGTCATATACTATTATATGCCATGACATTCCATTTTAAAAACCAATTAGCAGAGAAAACGTAGGTTTGCCTTTATGACATTGATTAAACGAATCCATGTATATCAATGTTAAAACAAAACGCATCCTTTGAAATCATATTTTAAAAGGTAGGTTCATAATGGGCTTCTCCATTTGTTATTTTAAATACAATAATAAACTAATTACAAATTAGTTATTACAAGCCAAGCATTGATCCCGAGTAACGTAAGTTATAAATATACCATAAATATGATAAACACGGTATATTGAAATGGTACCTCAGTGTATATGTGTGTGACCCCATAAGCTCATATGTATCTGGCCATATAATTAGTTGTTATGACACAAGCAAAATCCAACAGCTCCCGCTTGCGCACGTCATAATAATAAAGTAATTATACAAGCAATGGTTAGCGTCTAGCAACACGCCAATACCCTAGAAACATATGAGGATAGTTTCTCAAACATCTCGTTCTAAATGGTTTAGATATCAGTCATCCTTTTGTTTCAGATACCATGTTAAACTTTAGAAATGGATCAATAGTCATTCTTAAGTTTAACTCTTCTGTTTCTCGATATTGATATTGAACTAGATTTCCAAATTAATCAAGTATCATCTTAATTACATTTGGGTGTGGCAACACATACATCTGTACAATTCATCGAGGGGCCCAATAGTATCTAACTCCAATACATGTGGAGGAACAAATTCTATTTTTACTGCACGTGTCGTTCATGTATTTCAATCGCACCTGAAAATGGTCTTTATGGCAGCCTTGTTCAGGACAACGTTGAACCATATCAAGGATTGACATTCCACACATATAAAACCTACTTGTATCTCAAGTCTAAGGATGAGAGATTGAACCACTTGCGAGATTCACTATTGACGTCGATCCATGTAGTGAATTCTCGTTGGTTAGGCCAATCCAATGTTCATCCAATGAAAACATATAAGTTTGGCAGCATCATCAATTAATATTCATTCCAAATGAAAATGACCAACTCACATTTGTATTAACTCGACAATACTCCCATATTGTCAACCGACAATGGATAATTTAGAATAGTAAGATTACTCTTAGATTAAACATGCAAATATAGGACACAGTTGATATAAATGAAAACAATCATACCTCATATATCATTTCATTATAAAATAAAAACTGTTTTACATCCCAATTATTCAAATACTAACATACACAAATCTACATGAAACTACCAGCTGGTCTAAGTCCAATGCCCCTTGCATGCTCAACATGTTTGGTACAAGACATAGGTTTAGTAAACGGATCAGCTAAGTTGTTATCTGTGTGCATTTTAAGAATACGAATATCACCTTCTTGAATCACTTCTCGAATGTAGTGATATTTTCTTCGAAAATGTTTGGCACCCTTTTGAACTCCAGGTTCATCGGCTATAGTAATTGCACCCGTATTATCGCAGTACATTTCCATAGGTCTATCATCACTGGGAACAATGCCAAGCCCATAAATGAATTTACATATCCAAATTGCTTCCATTGCAGCTTTTGAAGCAGCTATGTATTCAGCTACTGTAGAAGGCATCGCAGTAGTGCTTTTTTTAGAACTCTTCCAATCAACAGCGCCTCCGTTCATCACGAAGACATATCCGATTTGTGGTCGAAGATCACCCCGATCTGTCTCCCAACTAGCATCAGTGTAGCAACTAACACCAAGCTTAGTTGTTGAATCACCTCCATAAACAAGAAACATATCTTTAGTATTTCGAAGATACTTTAATATGTTCTTTGCAGCAGTCCAATGACATTCACCTAGATTCTGTTGGTATCTACTTGTAAGGTTCTTAGAGAACACTACATCAGGTCTAGTGCACCTCACAACATACATGATGGATCCTACAGCCGAAGCATAAGGTACTCCTTTCATTCGCTTCATCTCATTAGGTGTGGATGGACCTTGAGTCTTACTCAATTCTACAATGGATTGCATTGGAAGACTCCCATGTTTGGAGGCATCCATCCTAAACCGATTTAAGATTTTGTCAATGTATGCACTTTGACTTAAACCGATTAATCGCATTGATCTATCTCTATAGATCTTGATTCCTAGAATGAATGCCGCTTCACCTAAGTCTTTCATGGCAAAACATTTTCCAAGCCAAGATTTTACATCTTGTAGCATTGGAATATTGTTTCCCATGAGTAATATGTCATCTACATATAAGACTAGGAAAACGACGATACTTCCACTAGCTCTTTTATATACACATGGCTCATCGGGATTTTGAGTGAAACCAAACTTTTTGATCTCCTCATCAAATCTCTTGTTCCAGGTCATAGATGCTTGCTTTAACCCATAAATGGATCTTTGAAGCTTGCATACACGTCTGGGATGTTTAGGATTCACGAACCCTTCAGGTTGCACCATATAAACGTCTTCGTTCAAATTGCCATTCAAGAAGGCGGTCTTGACATCCATTTGCTCAATCTCATAGTTATAGAACGCTGCTATGGCTATAGGAATCCTAATAGCTTTAATATCTGCAACATGCGAGAAGGTTTCTTCATAGTCAACCCCGTAGGTTTGAGTGAAACCTTTTGCTACAAGATGAGCTTTAAAGGTGTGTACAATGCCATCCATATCGGTCTTCTTCTTGAAGAACCATTTACTCGCAACCGTCTTACAGTTAGGAGGGAGGTCAACTAAGATCCAAACTTCGTTGTCCCTCATGGATTGCATTTCCGCATTTATAGCTTCAAGCCACTTATCAGATTCAGGATCCGACAATGCAGCTTTATAGTTATTGGGTTCACCATGATCCCCTAACTCATGTTCCTCAGCATCGATATAGAAACCATATCGGTCAGGTGCGTGAGATATCCTTGTGGATCTACGAATGGGAATTACATCACTTTGAGATTCGAAATTTTCATGTTCAACCTCTTGGTGATGTTCGCTAGTGTTCTCAGAAGGTTGTGCATCTTGACTTTGAATTTCATCAAAGTCTATGGTGCTCCCACTTGCTTTTTGTGATATGAGACTACTCTCAAGAAACTCAGCATACCGAGCAACAAATATTTTGTTCTCAGGTGGGTAGTAGAAGTAGTAACCCATTGTTTCCTTTGGGTATCCTACAAAGATACACTTGATAGATCTGGGCTCAAGTTTGTTTGGTGTTTCTCGTTTAACGAGAGCCTTACAACCCCAGACTTTCAAATAAGACAAGTTCGGGACTTTCCCGTGCCATATTTTATATGGAGTCTTATCAACCTTCTTAGTTGGAACCATATTGAGTATGCGTGCAGTAGACTCTAGAGCTTAGCCCCAAAAGGACATTGGCAAAGTGGTTGAACTCATCAATGATCGAACCATGTCAAGCAAGGTTCGATTTCTCCTCTCTGACACCCCATTATGTTGTGGTGTATAGGGAGGAGTAACTTGTGAGACAATCCCACGACTCTTAAGATGATCTAAAAACTCAAGGCTTAAATACTCGCCTCCTCGATCAGATCGAAGTTCTTTGATTGTCTTCCCGAGTTGATTTTCTACCTCGTTTTGGAAGGTTTTGAACGTTTCAAAAACTTCATTTTTATGTTTAATCAAGTAAACATAACCATATCTACTGAATTCGTCAGTAAATGTAACGTAGTAGTTAGCTCCTTCTCTAGACGTGGTTCTAATTGGACCACATACATCACTATGTATGAGTACAAGAAGATCATCAGCTCTTTCACTTGCATGAGTAAAAGGCTTTCTTGCCATCTTTCCAGATATACAAGATACACATATATCAAATGATTCATCATCAGTTGACTTTAAAATCCCATCATGTTGCAGCTTCGCAATGCGTTTCTTATTTATATGACCAAGTCGGCAATGCCATAGAAAAGTAGAATCCAAGTTGTGCTTGGACTTTTTTTGCTACAAGTATAAATAGAACCCTTATTTGATACATGATTATGCATATCAATTTCAAAAATTCCATCACGAGGAATAACATTAAAATAAAATGCATTATCCTTGGAAACTTGAATAGTACCATAATCAGTAAATTTATGTGAAAAACCATTATCCCATAAACGCGAAAGAGAAATAATTCCTCTAGTAATAGAGGGTGAAAATGACAATTGTCTAGTACAAGAATCATTCCACTAGGGAGGATAAGATCATAGCTCCCTATGGCTTCGACAGCTATACGGTTGCCATTGCCCACGTGCAAGTCCAAAGCGCCTTTATTTAACTTTCTGATCCCTCTAAGCCCTGAATAGTATTACAAATGTGAGTACCAAAACCAGTGTCATATATTCAGGTATTAGTTTTAGGGAATGAGTAGAGTTCTATCATGAAGATACCTGATGTGTCGGACGTGCCGGCTTTGTTCTTCTTTTTGGCCACTTCTGCCAGGTAGTAAGGACAATTCCTTCTCCAGTGTCCAATCTCATGACAATGATGACACTCTACATCCTTAGCAGGATGCTCTTTTTTTCCAGGTGGGGGGAACTTGCGTTTAGGGTCATGAACCATAGTGGCTTTTCCCTTGAACTTCTTACCCTTGCCTCCTTTAGCCTGTGGCTTTAGTTTTTGGATATGACCTTTCTTGATAGCAAGAACAGAGGGAGCTTTCTTGGGCATACCCTTCTCTGCAAGCTTCAGCATTGCATGCAGTTCAGGTATAGTCTTCCCCATGCCATGCATATGATAGTTCTGAACAAACTGATCATAGTCTTTGGAAAGTGAAGTGAGCATCAAGTTCACTCCTAAGACTTGTGGCATAAGGTAGCGAAGTTGGTCCATATGATCAAGGTAGCCTTTCATTCTCAACACATAAGTGCTGACAAATTTGCCCTCCTCCTGTTTGCAGTTATGAAACGCTTTGATCGTTTCAAAGAGTTCTTGTTCTGCTTGTCGTTGGAACATCGTCTTGAGTTCCTCAATCATGGCATATGCAGTAAAGTCTTCCAAATGTTTTTGGATTTCAGGGACCATACTACACAACATTAAGCCAGCCACTTCTTGTTGTTCAGCAACCCTTTTAGTATGGGCATTGCGAACAACAGCGGTGGCGGTAGCAGGAGGTGCTTTAGGTAAGGCCTCTTCCAAGTGGTGCAACTTTCCTTCTGACCTGAGGACAATCCTCAGATTTCGAAACCAGTCAAGGAAGTTTGTACCACTCAATTTCTCCTTATCGAAAATTGATCTGATTTGATTGTTAATGGATTGATTCGTTGCCATCTACAAAATAACAAAGTTCAAAGTTTTAGTATTTTAATAATTAATCCTTTAAAAAATTAACTACCCAAGTTTATATAAAAACAATTAATTTTGCAAAAAAGGCTAAGATCCTCATTGAGGTTCTACCATCACATCAGTTGATCTGCTAGCAATGATAGATTCAATAGGTAGATGACGTTAATCAATTGCAAATCATGTTCAATTCTTAGATCCTTATGGGACTCATGACATAAGTGAACAATTCACAAAATATCAAAATGCCATGTTTAGTCCCATCCTTGCCTCGGTCAAGGTCTCACCACTTAACCGATTAAGTCATCCAATTTGAGAACATGCGAGAATAAGTCTAGGTCTCATGCATAGATAATAATCACCTTGGGTTACAATTCGCATCCGTCTCACAAGATTCAAAAAGTAATTACAAGTGATCTCAAACGATTAGACGGCATGACTTAATTTTTAGACGGGTATAAAAGTTTGATTTACAAATCAAAAGTGTGTACGAGGAAGCATGCATTCATCCATCGTAGCACAAGCTAAAAACATTTCTTAACTTAAGTCTAATCTTGTTTTAATTTATGCGTGTCAAGTTGTCCATGTTAAATACTAATATAAAACCCAAATGGATTTAATATTAGATAAGACAATACATAAGTCATAACATTCATAACACATTAAGAGTTATTATGAAAACAAGATTTTAGTTCTAAATAATATTTAAGATTTAAACTAAATCAAAGATTGTTTATAAATAGTTTGTGATTGGTTTAAGGTTTTATAAAAACATTTGCAAGTTATGTCAAGATATCAAGCAAACAAGCAACCACATATCCACAAGTATGCAAAGCCTCAAACAGATGAAAAACCTATGCTTAATCTCATGAGCCATCACGAGAACCAAGAAGTCAACTATGGGTAAGTTAACACAACCACAAAGTGGGCTCCCACTTGCTCCAAAATCATCAAGAGCAAGTAGAACCCAAAATGAACATGTGGCCCAAATCTGCCAGAAAAATCCAGTCGACTTCTAGGGCCTAAAACCCATAGAAGGATTCTTCCCTAGCCTGAGGTACAGTTCAGACTTTTGAAGGCCCATGAGTTATGAATCACACCAAATTTGGGCTTCTATCTCCTTATAGAATTCCGGGAAATCACGTTTTAGTGCAGGTCACTTAGTAGCTCCGAATTTCACAATATGTCTTTAATTCTTTAGCCATTCCCGTCCAAGCATCGGTTACAAATGATTTATGACTAACAACATTTAACCTATCATCAACCTACTGTAAAGTGCCCAAAAAATGGCTATAACCGACATCAAAAACATATTAATTAAGTCGAAACAATGGCAAAGCCCCAAAGCTGAAATTAAATGCAAATCAACACACAACATGTCACAATTGGTCTAGGTTTTCATCGGCTTTGCCTACGAAACATAATAATACCATAAGATTATGAATATAACAAGGTGTTGGCTAAGTCCATGGCCAACCATTCATGTATTTGCCATGGAAATAAAATTAAACAACAACAAACACTTGTTAGCCAACGAAATCGAAAGAATAATCAACAATTAATTAAACTCCTGATTGGTGCGTGTAACCAATGACCTTAGGACCTTAATACCACATTTTAGAAACCTTGTAATTATCATATATTTACAGAAAAGATGGTCATAAGGGCTGTTTAAAACCCGCTTCATGAATCGTTTCAAAAAACACGTTTTAGGTCATTTTACACGTACCCGGTAACAAACCCATTAAAGTATGCGTAACCCGTGGCTATGAGTTCATTAAAAACAGAATATAAGACCTTCTAAATATCTGTTATAAGCCGAAAATAAGTCCATAGGGGCTGTATTAAAATTGGTTCAACAAAACCATCAAAACACTTATTTTTAGCCATTTTTACGCATACCCGATAATCATATGACATCTATGATGGCTCGTGATACCACTATAGGTGCTGAATATAATTAATAACATATTATAAATGCAGCAGAACAAGCACCTATGAACGGATCCGTAGAGCCATATGATTAATCAATATAAAGGGAGATAAAAATATACCTTTGTAGCGCGATTCCGTAAGAACAACCGGAGACAATCACCACACGATCTACCCAAGAAACCAAGTGATCAAAGTAGATCACCTCTATGTAGAAACACACTACACGTCACCGTATACCCGTAGATGCTAGTCTTAATAACCCGTGTTACTCAAATCAATATTCTATTACGGCAAAACAAAGGTTTTGATCAAAAAATGACCAATGAGAACCATATACGTCATATACTATTATATGCCATGAGATTCCATCTTAAATACCAATTAGCATAGAAAACGTAGGTTTACCTTTATGACATTGATTAAACGAATCAATGTATATCAATGTTAAAACAAAACGCATCCTTTGAAATCATATTTTAAAAGGTAGGTTCATAATGGGCTTCTCCATTTATTATTTTAAGTATAATAATAAACTAATTACAAATTAGTTACTATAAGCCAAGCATTGATCCCGAGTAACGTAAGTTATTAATATACTGTAAATACGATAAACACGGTATATTGAAATGGTACCTCAGTGTATATGTGTGTGACCCCATAGGCTCATATGTGTCTGACCATATAATTAGTTGTTATGACACAAGCAAAATCCAACAGTTTCTAGTTATGGAAGTCGTTTTTGAAAAGAAATGCGAAATGTGATAAATTAGGAAAACCTGGGCTTGGTCTGTGGCCATGACCACTCGGCCAATGGCTAAAGGTAACTAAAGGATTAAAACTAGGCTCGGCCTGCGGCCGTGACCCTCGGCTGATCGGCCAAATAGCCTTTGTGAAGATTTAGCCTGCGGTCGTGACCCTCGGCCTACGGCTAGCTCGGCCAGCAGTTAGCTCGGCCAGCGGTTGGGAACATTGTCCTGCGGCTAGCTCAACCAACGGCTGAGAACCTCGGCATGCGACTAAAGGCCTCAGAAAGTTATTCGGTAATTGTGAAACTTTGGCAGATCATATCTTTTGAACCGTAAAGAGTTAGTAGTCGTTCTTTATACCGTTGGAAAGGTAATCGAGTCTAGTTTAATCTAAAAATACTTTTAAGTCTTTATGTTTATATATTTTTGTTAGTATTTGAAAGAGTGAAAGAAGTCCACTTCCAGATATATGATTTTTGAGTAAATGACTTTTATTTTAGTCAAATTTTAAATTCGGGAAAGAGGCGTTTCACATATAATGTTTTTTTAATTTAATGAAGTTTTTATTTAAGTTGTTTTGTGCTAAAGAAAATATTTTCGTTAGCACGACTTTTTTTGTCACACCCCCAAATTTCACTACAGCGGAAGTCTGGATTTGGGTTGCGACTTCATGGCGTTAAGAGGACTTGATGCGAGAGAACGACCTCTACATGCCAAAAAAGAATGCATACTCCACATAATCCACATAGTAGCATATCTGAGAAAAACATTGCTAAAGTGTCAACACAAAGTTGGTGAGTTCCTAGGTTTGAGTTTAAGAAAACAATAAAAATCATTTAAATGAACCACAAGATTCGTATCCACCTGTGACAATATAACACATACAAATTCACATAGTTTATCTTTACTACTATCTAAGCTCATGACACCGATGCGTTGACGAGTCTAACTGACTTCGTGTATGCCCGTGAAGGTGACTAACCCAAGTCACCCATTGTCTTCAAATGTAACTGTATTTACTTGTACGGACTGATTCGAAGTAAATAAGAGTGTCAACTCCGATAGATCTATCCATAGCATACGCGCTCTCTTCGCTTTAATCCAGCTAGGTGACTAACGATTCATGATTCGTGGGCAGTTATCATGTGGGTTGTTTCGGGACTTAAATCAACTAGTAAAGAATAGTTCACTTGTAAAACCCACATAAAATACCATGAATAGTATATACATGAAAACACGATTAAATTAAAACTTTCTATTAATATTATACGACACGTGTCACGAACATTAAATTACAAGTATAAGTATATTATAAATGCACGAAAAATATTATGTATAATATTTAATTCACGAACATTTAAAACACGAACAAACATGAACACATACGTATAATAATTTAGTCATGGAAAACATATGGTTTTGGCTTTTGGGCTTATGTATCTACGGCACCAAGAGAGGAAAGGAGAGGGTCCGGCCTATTTTAAAATCCAACAAGTAAAACTCTTTCCACATGATTCATTATTCATCTTTTAGCAAAAATAATTAAAACCCTAGCCCCTTTTTGCTCCTCCTAGCCGCGGCATACCAAGAACACACAAGGACGATTTTTGTGATTTTGATCTTGGGTTTTTACGTGTACGAGTTCGTGATTCGATTCTCTTTTCATCCAATATTTTGGTATCAAATAAACCTTAATCTTTTTATTTTTATTTTTATTTTGATTATATGAACATGAATCTTGAAAGAAAACATAATTAAACATGTTATGATTAAGGGTTAAACAAGATTCGGGCTTTGTTTGGTGTTTATTTTGGTTTGATGCACACAACCGAGAGCTCAAGGCTCTCGGTGTCATTTTTGGTCCACCAGTCGAGACCCCCAAGGGGTACGATGGTGATTTTGTTTGGGCAGCAGCAAACCAAGGCCCACGGAGGGACCTTGGTGCTAGCAGTAGGGACCGGCTTAGGCCGGTGGGTACACGGGTCATGGCGGGGGAAACATCGGCTAGGCCGGTGTGGACCCTTAGCCTAACAGTGGCAACCTACGGCTAGGACAAGGCCACATCCGTCGTCCAACCACCAGCCGTCGGTTGGTGGTGGTGTTTGGTACTCGATTTGTTTTGTCTTGGGTTTAGGGCTCGGGTACATTTTTATTAGCCAATATTTTATTAGTTAAATTAATTAACATGCACTATTAATTTATTTAATTAAAACCATGACTTAGGTTAATTATTAAAATAAATAATTCATGTTATAACCTAAGTATTTTACTTGACTTAATTATATTAAAAACCATGCTTAATTTAATTAATTGATATAAGGTAAAGTTTTATTAAATTAACCATGACATTTATTAATTAATAACCATGCACTTTCATTATTAATTAATAATCACTTTGGTTATAAGTCATGATAATTTATTAGTACAATCTATTAAATTATCGTGACTTATAACTTATGACTAATAAGCACTAGCTTATATTTTAGACCTATTAATTCAGATTATTTCTGTTAGGTCCAATTATTAAGTAAAACGAAAACTATTATACTCAAAACCCACAAGACTACTAATAACACAAGTTTGGTTTTTCAACGTTTAATTCTTAGCTTTATTAAAGAATTATACCCTATTGTATGCGAAACTACAATAGCAAATGACTAGACAAGCTGTTCTCCCATTGATCTCGGCTTTGCTTTGATCAATGGGAGAAAGAACCCTATCACTATATTCTTAACATATTACAATTTGCATTATAGTGAATAAAATCCTTAACCATCTAATTCTACAATGACTATTATATATAGTGGTAGGTGTGAAAACATCTTTCACTACAATACAAAAGTACATGTGTCAGCATGCATGTGATCATATGACACACCATGTGCTAGCTTGTACTTTTGTCCCCACCCTTTTTTCTCTTTGTCACTTGTACTTTTTACTTGTCAATGTCTATCTTTAGATGGTCTTCAGGGAGTCAGTGAGTCATTGTTATCACTCACTAACTCCATTGCCTTCTTCTTCGTCTCAGGTACATCATTCATTAAGTTCCGCCTCAATGAATACTCGAGTCTTTCTTGTAGACTCAGGCTGAGAATCTTGAAGACAACTCAATGAGTGACTGTTCACTCAGTGACTTCATAATGTTTAAGGGTAAAATTTATACCGAGGATCCTGAGTCTTCTGAGTGGGTAACGCTCCCCCTGAGGCTCTTACGTTTTTTGAGTGGGTAGTGTTTCATGAGGCTCTCGAGGCTCCCTGAGGCTCTCGAGGCTCCTAAGTGTGTAATGCTCCCCTGAGACTCTTGGGGATCCTGAAGGAGTAACGCTCCCCCTGAGGCTCCTGAGTCTTCTGAGTGAGGAGCTCTCCCAGAGGCTCTCGAGGATCCTGAACTCCCTGAGTGACTATTCACTCAAGGACATAAGTATAAATTATACTTAGGATACTTTTCATTCAAATCCAACATATGGGACAATTAGGCACTGAATTGACCCAACAATCTCCCCCTATTTGGATAGAAAAGTAGTCTAAGTCAATTAGCAGTAAGTGAGCAAAATGGCTTCTTCTTACGTACTAAATTACAACAAAGAGATCTCTAAATAACTTCGTCAGTAAAAATCTTCTATGTCCACTGATTTGCTTTGTCTTGACTCTTTGTTGTTTGTTGCTAAAGGCTGAGCAATCCTTTACCAACATCCAATTTCTCATGCAAGTGCATACTGATGTACATGTGCACGTGCACCCTAAGTTATGTGATGCTCCATGATATGTATAAGTGTCACACACATGTGCGTACATGTTTCTTCTTACATACTATCATGCTCAGACTCGTAGGCATGTTGTATCAGGCTTCAGCGACCCTGATTTATTATCAGCTTCAGGCTCATTGACGTAAAACATCAGCCTCAGGCTCATCGGACCTGATGTTACCACACTTGTTGAGTGACTTGGCTTGCTAGGCTCAACCATCAAGCAACCATTCAGGTTCACGCAGCTCATCAGCCTATCAACCCAACACGCACTGTATCTCTCCCCCTCATAATTTGCAACGAAGTGTCAACTTTTGACTTTTCGGGTTTATAAGGTGAAGGTTCAGTGACAAGGTAAGGCGAGGGAGTTGAGGCGTTCAGACTGAGGTTTTAAGATGACCAGTTTGGTTATCAGGTTCTCAATGACTAGTACGCTCCCTCAGCCTTCTGCTGTTGGCATCACCTTCAGTTATCAGATACTGAACTACACGGTCATGAGCTTCAGGTATTGGCGGCATCAGGTCAACTAGATAAACCTGACTGATTATTTTTAATCAATTTTAAACCATACTGCACAACCAAGTGGCGCATGTTTAGTCTGTGGGTTCTCAGTCTTCTTTGAGACTTGTTCCATACATCACAAACTGAAGCCCATATTTCTTTTATTTGAGCTTAGCCATACGAACGATAAACTGAACACTCCACCCTTTTGCTTTCAACATGAAGCTTGCCCGTTTCGTCAACTACTCTTTAAAAACCATTTTCCTCTGCTTTTATTTTCCGGAAACTAAACAACAATTTGTATCCAACACAACTCATCTCCACTAACTGATATATTGATACCCATATGGATACCAAATTCAGCCACCAACGCCCCTCTTTTCACTGAATTATTTTGACACCATCAGCTGGGCTTCAAGTTTTGCAAAGTCCCTCATGTTTAGGGACTATATGGTTTTCAAAAAAACTTGAAATCAGGGACCTCATGGTTGTTCGGTTACCAGCTCAAATTTCTCAGCTTCTTTCTTTTTTAAAAAGACTGAACGCCCCTTCGTTTCGTCAACTTTTCTTTGAAGCTTGAGCTTCCTTTTCAGCTGTTACAAACACCACCACACCCATTTTATTTTCAACCTGAATACTCCATACCCACACTTAGACTGAGTAGCGAAATAATGTATTCAGTATCCGATTATCACCCAACCACCATTTGTGAGCATCTTACAAGACTGAACAAACGACCCCCCTTTTTAAACAAGTATCAGGCTAAAAGCCTGAAACATTGAATAACACAGCCCGTGATTCTTTCATTATATACCTATATACACTGAAGGTTCAGGTTCATGGTTTGAGGTGGGCTTCAGGATTTGGGCTTTAGTATCAGGCTCGACATTCATGACCAACTTCAATTAATTATAAAGCTCCATTTTCTGGTAACCTGAACCATCGAACACCCTATTTCAATGCACCCTCTACATCAGTTTTTTAAAAAAAAAACTGAACATCCAACCGACTCATATCAGGCTCAAAAAATCGAGTATCCCATTTTTTTGTTCATGCTTACTGATTAGAATTTCTATCAGCTTGTTTTTAACACAAACACTGAGCACCCATCTCAATACACAATAGCCTCATAACGCTTTGCTTGTTCCAGCTGTTATTATACACATCTATCTTCATCCCACCAAAACTTAATAAACAAAACACCTTTGTGACCTACTTTCTCCAGTAGCTTCAGTTTCTATCAATAGCCTTTTTTGTAAAGCTGAATGCACACACCCCTTTCTATCATCAATTTCATCATAAAACTGAATAACTTTATACTACTCAGCCACCCAAACCTTTCTTTCACCACTGATATTTCTTAATCAGTTTCACTACATTTATAGTGATCAAACCCAGTACCACATTCACAGACTTCGATCAGCTTCTTTGAAGCATGATACAAACACCATATCAATTCACTAATCGACCCATCAATAACCAGCAATTTGAGACTCATCATATCCACGGCACCACCACGGTCATCATATCCACGACACCACCTCATGTTTTCTTTAAAACTGAACAAGCAATTTTCATCTTATCCACTCCAGATACCATACAAACGTCGATATGATTTTGAAGACATGAAAATTTGTTTTCTTCTTGTGAATCTGTGATTTGTGTGATGATTTGGGTTTGTGGTTGAATCGAAATAAGTGATTTTGTTTTTCTTGTTTTAATCTAGTGAATCTGGATTTTGTGAAGGATATGGGTTTTAATATTCTTAAGACATGAAAGAGATTTTGACTTTTTTTTGTTTTTTATTTGTGGGGATTTGGGTTTTGGTTTGAGATAAGATATCCAAGACAAGTTTATACAACATTTACGGTTTCTCTCCCCCTCAAAATTGCATACGCTTCATAAGCAGTAGCAGTTTTGAATAACAACCATAAATTTAAACGATGTGCAAATGTTATTAGCAGTTAATTCGAACGGATCTAGGTTATGGAGTTAACACACCCGCTCTGATACCACTTGTTAGGTCCAATTATTGAGTAAAACAAGAACTATTATACTCAAAACCCACAAGACTACTAATAACACAAGTTTGGTTTTTCAACGTTTAATTCTTAGCTTTATTAAAGAATTATACCCTATTGTATGCGAAACTACAATAGGGATTGAATAGACAAATTGTTCTCCCATTGATCTCGGCTTTGCTTTGATCAATGGGAGGAAGAACCCTATCACTATATTCTTTACATATTACAATTTGCTTTACAGTGAATAAAATCCTTAACCATCTAATTCAACAATGACTAGTATATATAGTGGTAGGTGTGAAAGCATCTTTCACTACAATACAAAAGTACTTGTGTCAGCATGCATGTGATTATATGACACACCATGTGCTAGCTTGTACTTTTGTCCCCACTCTTTTGTCTCTTTGTCACTTATAATTTATACTTGTCAATGTCAATCTTTAGATGGTCTTCAAGGAGTCAGTGAGTTATTGTCATCACTCACTGACTCCATTGCCTTCTTCTCCGTCTCAAGTACATCATTCATTGAGTTCCGCCTCACTGAATACTCGAGTCTTTCTTGTAGACTCAGGCTGAGAATCTTGAAGACAACTCACTGAGTGACTGTTCACTCAGTGACTTCATAATGTTCAAGGGTAATATTTATACCGAGGATCCTGAGTCTTCTGAGTGGGTAATGCTCCCCCTGAGGCTCTTACGTCTTCTGAGTGGGTAGAGCTTCCTGAGGCTCTCGAGGCTCCCTAAGGCTCTCGAGGCTCCTGAGTGTGTAACGCTCCCCTGAGACTCTTGGGGATCCTGAGGGAGTAATGCTCCCCCTGAGGCTCCTGAGTCTTCTGAGTGAGGAGCTCTCCCTGAGGCTCTCGAGGATCCTGAACTCCCTGAGTGACTATTCACTCAGGGACTTAAGTATAAATTATACTTAGGATACTTTTCATTCAGATCCAACATATGGGACAATTAGGCACTGAATTGACCCAAAAATTTCTATTTATATAAACTTACTATTTTTGGAAACTTTATATTTTTAGAAACTTACTATTTTTTGAAACTTTCTATTTTTGGAAACTTTCTATTTTTGGAAACTTTCTATTTTTGGAAACCTGTTATTTTTAGAAAGTTTCTTATTATGACACTACAAGTATAGTATTACAAGAATACATGAAATACTTAATCAGAATACATGTAAAACATGAATAATTAGAAGATAATAATTAAAACAGTAAAACATGACAAGAACATGTAAAACAAGTAAGAACACACGGAACCAGTAAAATACATGGTAATCAGGCAACTCATTCATGTCCCTTATTTATTTAGTATCCGGGAAGTAGGTGTAGATCGTTCAGCTTTCACTCTTGCTTCACTACTGGACATAAGGTACGGATATTCCGTCCTTTAGTATGGACATTCTCTTCTTTATTAGGATTCCCCGTTTGCAGCCATCTGTTCTCCCAAGTTATTGTTTTATATGTTTTGAATGCTTATGTTATATTTTAAATGCCTGAGCTATATACATGCATGCCAGTTCACCTAGTTATGGAGGTACCATAACCATAACATTGGAGGCACCATTGTTATGACTTCCCCATGACGGAGTGATTGCTCGTGGTGTCCCTTCATGTTTTAGCCATATTATTATTATTATTATTATTATTATTATTATTATTATTATTATTATTATTATCATCATGTGGGACGTATGGGTGCATCATAGTTACATGTTTTCAGACAAGATTTTCAGGGTGAATGTGGGTGTGTGCCTTGCATCCTTCACAAGGAGTTGGTCCCTCCTACTTAGATAAGTATATTTAGAGGCAGCCCCTCTAAGTGCATGATGAGGTCCCCCCTCTATGTATTCATGCCAGTGATACCTCATGACCTATATGGGCTCTTGGATAAATTTAAAATACAGTTATCACAAGTTAATCATAAGCTTTTCAAACTACAAAACCAGTTTTATAAACATGTACCAGATTTTCCAAGACTTATACATTTCCGCTGCTAATCAGTCTTTATCATGTTCATGTTATTCATACTATGTTATATATCCGTTTAGTGGGCGTTTTGCTCAGCCGTTTCCTTTCCATGTTCCTAAACGGCAGGTGCACATAGACGCACTTAGGATCTTGAGAGTATGTGCATATGGATGGAAGCTATCCAGCCTTCTTTACCTTATGCATTTCTATACATTACATTATTACTTTTGGACATTGTTTAGTCCTTTCCTTTCATTTTAGTACTTAAATCATGTATGTGAGCTTATGTTGGACTACCGATGTTTGATACCGGTATTTTTCCTTTAATGGTTATTAAATGTTTTAATACATTTACCTTGCATGCTTTGATGACACGCCATAATTATCCTGTGATATTCCATTTATCAAATGGGGTGTTCCAGTTATGGTATCAGAACTAAGGTTTCGACCTCTAGGCTCTAAAAACTTGACATGTGATTAGTGGGTAATCACCATGGTCTTCCTAAACTAACAATTGGTTTTCATTTCATTTATTTCATGTATCATTGTTCCAGATATTTGGACTAAGTAATGGTTGGTACAGGACTGACCATATTTAGTCGCATGTGCTTTTATTCGAATTTCGTTTTGTGAACCGACCTATAGGCGTTCACCTTTGCTCATGTCATTTGTTTTGTGAACCGACCCATAGGCGTTCACGCTTGTCATGTCAATTTTGTTTGTGAACCGACCCATAGGCTTTCACCCTTGCTCATACAAATTTTTTTTTAACTATGCTTTATAAAGTGTTTCATGCACTTTTATGGTTAATACACATGAGCAGGAACAATTGAATGTAGTTGTCCAAGCTGCCCTTCAAGCTTTGCTTCCATAACTCAGAAATGAGATTCGTGCTGAAGTTCAAGCCCATCAACATCAGCAACTAAATCATAAAAACCCTCCTCCTCTACCAGTAGATACTCTGATCACATGGTCAGAAAGGTTCAATAAACAACGACCTAGATCCCTTGAGAAGACTGACAGTCCATATGAGGCTGAGAGCTGGATTGCACACATGGAGAAAATTTTCGACGCTGTGGGATGTAATCCCGTTTTTAAGGCGAGGTTAGCTTGTTACAAATTCGAGGGAGACGTGATGGCATGGTGGAAAGCACTCAAGTAACCGAATGGGGGCGATGATTGGGTTGCTGGTTTGACTTGGGCGCAATTTAAGGAGTTGGTACTTGATCAGTTCTTTCCGAAAGCCGAGCAAGATCGGCTCAAGTGGTAATATCATGGCATTCGACAAAGAGTTGGGGAGAACAGTACGGAATTTATTCATAGATTCCTCAGACTTGCTGGTTTCTTGGCGCAACATCCGAGAAAGTAGAAGAGCAGGCATATCACTTTCGCTAGGTTCTTCGTACTTCTGTCGCTAACAACTTGGTGTGTGCTACATTTACTAATGTGGAGCATATGGCAGATGCAGCTCGCAAGCTAGAGATGCTGCAAGAGAGACGAGTTTGGTGAAGCAGATAGATCTGAGAATAGGTATATCTCAGTCATCAAACGTTAATCATTTCATTCAATTCAGTACTCCAATTTTTATATCATGCTCTATACAATTGCATCTTTCAGGAAAATGACTGGGGACCGGTCCCAACCGGCTACCCAGCAGCACCAATCCAAGGAAAACGGTCAGACTTATGACTGCTCTACATCTGATAGGCATGGCGGTAATGACAATTACCGTAACAACGCCAACTACTCCAGCAGAAGCAGGTCCCTAAATTTATTCATTTCTATGTTATGCTGCTTTATAACCATCGATTCTGACACTTCAACATTTATAATCAGGAATACTAGCAACATACGGGATCAGGAACGCAGAGGTTCACAGTCCAACCGTGCACCTTCACCCGATATTGTAATCTAAACCTTCGGCATAGTCATGTTTTTTATCCCAGTAATCATGTCTCACACATATATTCTGAAACAGGCTCCCAGCCAGCTTGAGTACCCGTTGGAGGGTATACACACCCCATTTGCACCACCTGTGCACGTAGACACCCAGGGCCGTGCCACAGTCATGGTGAGGGGTGCTTCAAATGTGGCCAATCAAACCACCAGATGAAGGACTGCCGAAAGGGTGAGATTGAGGGTACTTCAGGGCATGTAGATTCCAAGCTACCTCCGACCACTGGATGTATGTATACCACCACCAGGGACCAAGCAAACTGTTCATCAGGTACCACTACGGGATACGTGCTATTTGATACGGGTGCGACTCATTCAGTCATATCCACTGCTTATGCTACTCGTGTTAGGATATCCCCTATGCCACTTGATAATGTCTTAAACATATCCACTCCCCTGAGAGACTCTGTTCGTATCACACATGTGTACAAAGATCTTCCCCTAGAGTTAGATGACATAATTCGTAGAGTTGACGCACTTCTTTTGGACATGTGCGAGTGTGGCATGATATTAGGCATGAAATGGTTATCCAAACACCACACCACCATCGACTGTCATAAATACCGAGATATTTTCGGTGATGTCAACGCCTCAGAGTACATTCACAATGGTTTCATACCAGGAAAGTCTGTAAAGATCATTTCAGCCTTGTAGGCACGTTCCTTACTGTCATATGGATGTGAGGGTTTCTTAGATTCTATTCATGATATTTGATGAGACTGCTTTTATGCATAGTCTCATCGTAAAAAAGAGCTTAAAATGCATTAAATATCATCAAGATACCCATATATATGCTTGTGTATTTTAGGTACGGATATTGAGAAAATGACAAAAGATCACAAGAATCATGCAAAAATGAACACGGGAAACGAAGCCGCACAATGAACCAAGCCCTAATGAAGATTTTCTCAAGAAAACCCTTGAAGAATTGAAGAATTATGAAGAAGGGTCCTCCAATATGGAATAATTGACACTTTATACCCTTGTATCCTTATAATTCTAAGTTTGGTCCCTAAAGTTTGTCAATATTGTAAAAAGGGCCCTTCACTTTGAAGACTTGGAAATTTTAGCCCCTCAACAAAGCTAAATTGTCAACCATTATCCTCCACAAAGTCAAATATATCATGAAGTCCTTCATAGAACAAGAAAAGACAAGTTTGGTCCTTGAAATATGTTAATTTACAGAAAGGACCCTTGACTTTCAACATTTGGCAAGAATGGTCCCTCATAAATGAAGACTTGGCAATTTTAGTCCTCCAAAATGCCAATCATACAAGTTTAGACCATAATCCTTGAAGAAAATACCAAATCAGTCCTTCAAGAATCACAAATTGGCAAGAAATACCCCTGAATTCACTTTACAAAACTTTTTTGTGGCCAAAGTGTGAAGTTGGAAACTTTGATTACAAAGGAATACGGGTTTTATGCACTAAAGATGGAAATGACAAGTATTGCAAAGATGGGGGTTTGTTTGTGGCCGAAAACCATTATAACCTAGACCAACCAGAACCTCCCACGTGTCCCACTCACCCCTCTCCTCCAATCACAGCCCACCAAAGCTCCACCTCACTCCCCACTCACAATCTGTTATAACTAACCACTAATTAATTAATTAATTAGGCGGTTAACACTTATTTAAAAAAAAACAAGATCAAAAACAAGTTCTTGGTGTTCATAAGCCGATTTGGGTTTTCTTAATCCTGTTATAATTAGGCCTTGATAATGTGCAGATTTATGATTAAGGTGACCTTAATCACATCCCAACTTTCAAATAGCCTGCCACATCGCCCATGTCACATGTTTACCCTGCTTTTCACACTTTGGAGAAGATGCCAAAACAGTGGCCCTCATCCAACGCCCCACAATCCAGCTTTGTTTCTAAGCTTTGTATAAGCCCTTAGATCAAATTTCAACAGCTGCCAGCTCTACTACAATCCAAGAAGACTTCACAAGAAGCCAAGTTTTTCAAATCAGCAAGGGGTATTTTTAGGCTTCCACTGCATTTAGGGTTCACGTTTTTAGGGTTTGTAGTCACTCTTGTAAGCCTATAAAAGGCAAAGCACTAGTTCATTTGTAGCTTGCTCTTGAATTTTCCTTGTTCACAAATCTGTAAAGCTCATTTTTAGTTGAATGAAATGTGTATGATTTTTTCAAAGAAAGTTCAAGTGCCATTGTTATAATCTGCTTATTATTGTTTATGTTTACTTGTTCTTGAATCAAAAAACCTGTTTTCAAAAGGAATGTGCAAAAGTTTGCACATTTTCCATTTTTCTTGATATTTTGCTAAGTTCTTGGTCTATCTTGGAATTCTTGGGCTATAGGGCTGATCATAGCATTCTGATATTGTGTTATCAAGGTGTGGTGAAGCTTATAACTTAGGGATAATCAAGTGTGGAGGACAAGAGTTGCATTAATCAAGAAGTTTTCATATTTCTGTTTTGATAATTGTGCTTCTAACCTTGTTGAATCTTAGCAAGGTTGTTGTTGGAAGCTTGTGCTTGTTCTTGCTAGCACATATGCTCTAAAATTCGTGGGTGTGGATGTACATCCATGAGGTTTGTCTTAAAACCTTGAAAATCTGATAAATTTTGGATTTTTGGTGAATTTGTGCTCTACTTGTGTTCTTGTTGTTTTCTTGGCTTGAATCGGCTTAATCTTGCATGTTAATGTTGTTAGTATGCTAGATTAGTCATTTGGTGAACTGAATCACACTTATACTTGTTTAATTCTTGGATTAAAAAGATAAAAGGGTGTTTAGGATTACCTGCTTTGATTCATAACTTGGTATTGAGTTGTTAGAAGTTTGTATTTGTGCTTGTTATCTGATATATGCTTGGTTGAGAGTATTTTGCTGCAAGTTTTTGAGTTTGAAACCTCAAATCATACATTGTGCTATAACTACTTGATTTTAACTGATTTTGACCTAAGATTTTGGTAAAACCTAGATTTTTTGCATGCTTAGGGATAAAAGTTTTATAACATCATTTATATAACCTATGTGATAGATTTGAGTGGTTGAATCTGGCTTGTTGGTTAATTGCATCAGCAAAGTATAAAACTGCATGTGTTTGTGTTCATCAGTAACTTAAGGTGCTTGAATCTTGCTTAAAACTTTAAATCATTGCATGAAACCTTTTTAGACTTGCTTATTTAAGTTTAATATTGCTTATGTATGCATTTGGTTAAGTTTGGCTGGCTGAATATTGCTAAAAGTGCTTATTGAACCTAATCTGCTTATTTGTTCATGTTTATGTCAGATCTGGTGATTGATTGATTAAACTGTACAAATCGGTTGTTGTTTGTTGTGATTTAATTGTTGTGATTGACTCCTTATGATCCACTGATCATTTGGGTGCCTTTGTGTAAACTAAATCTCCAAAAAAGTCACTAAAGACAAAAAAGTCAACAAGTCAAGCAGTGGAAAAAGTTTCCACTGCTCAACACCTAAAACTAGCCCCTGCTAGTGTTAATTTGATTTTAGCTTATCAATAACCCATTTTGGCTTATCCAGACCTGCAACAACTTATTTTTTGTGATAGATCTTGATTATTTGACCCATTTGATTGAACTGGAGCTTATTGGACTTTGACTTTGACTTTTTGCTAGAAAACCAACTTATTTGACTTTTTCATATGTGCTTATTTGCTTTTTCCAGCTTATTGAGTCAGCTTATTTGAAATTTTTTTGTTGAATTAGCTTATTTAAGTCATTTAAAAGCTTTTGCAATTTGAATCAACTCTTGGGATAGCCTAGAACTCAAAAACGACTATTTTGTCGTTTTCTGTACATTGCTTTTTGCATTTTTAGGCTTAGTCCTTTGACTTATTACAAATTTCTTTTTACAGAAGTCTTATTTAGCTCAAAAGAAGCTTGTGTGTCTAATTTGAGCTTATGGCATTAGCTTATAGCTTAATGGGCCAAAAAGCCCATTAAGAATAAGCTGTTTGGTATAAGCTTGCTTATTTCACATTTTCAGCTTTTGGGCCTTTGGAAAAAATTGTTCAAATTCAAATTTTGAGTTAACTAGTGCTTTTTGGGCCATTTTTACAAACTTTTTCTTATTGGGCTCAATTTGGCCCATTAAGGTGACTGTTTTGGGTTTTGGCCCTTTTCTAGGCCCATTAAGGGTATTTAGGTAATTTCAACTTCATTTCTGAGTTACTTAGGTTAAAATTAGCTAGTTTGCAACTTTTTAGAATTTTTTAGGATTTTAGGATTTTTATTAATATTTTAATATTATTTTATTATTAAAAATTAAAAGTCTGATTTTCTAAGTTTTTATATTTTTCCTAGGTTCTAAACACTTAATTAGGAATTTTACAACTTTCCAAATATTTTTAGGGTCTTTCAATAATTTTCTAGAATTATTTTAAGTTTTAATAGTTTTTAATTGTTTTTAAATTGTTTTAATTAATTTTAAAAAAATTTAAAAATAGTTTTAAATTAAGTTAGGGTATTTTAGAGGTTTACAAAGTGATAAAACTCATTTTGGGCTTTTTATTAATTAAATTGATTTTTACGGCTTTAATTAGCATTAAAAAATTATTATTTAATTAAATAAAAGGTTTGGGTGATTTTTGATTTTTTGTAAACTCTTAATACATTATTTAGGATTTATTGCAATTGTTTAGGAATTTTTAGAGTAAATTTTTAATTTTGGGGCTTTTACGGTTTTACGTGTACGACCTTTTCGTCTTAGTGTAATCCGTCATCATAACCGTCAATCTCTTCCTATCCCACTTCTATTTTTCTTTCTCATAACAATATAATCACAAAGTTAATCATTTCATTACACTCACACCAAGCCTCCTTGAGAACGATCCCCACTTTGGGTCATTTGTGCACGATTTTCCTAAATCGTCGTACTTACCCTAATTACGCTTTTTTTCCTAAAAGACGTAAAAACTCAACCATCATTTTGGCGCCGCTGCCGGGGAGGCGTGTTGTGTTTTGATTTGGATATTGTTGTTTTTATATACTAACCATAAATAGTATTTGTATTAGTAGCACTCTACTAATACGTATTATTGGTTTTTCGTTTTTTGTGTGAATACTATTACTATATTGTATACGTAGAACAATAAATACACAAGTACTCCAAAAGTGAGAAATCACAACCTTGACTTGGGAGGTCATTACCCAATCATTATATTCGAATCTCAAACCAAAGAAAAAGGCAAAAATAGATAAATACTTTCGTGAAACTCGATTTTGAAAAATACAAACTATAAGGTGGGTATAAGGCGGATATTATAAAATATATCCTAAGGAAAAAGGCTCTTAAGTGCTTCGCGCCGCCTCGTTTCCCGCTTGCTTGTGAGTATTTGATTTTGAGAGCTAATCGAGGGTTTTGCCGCCCAAAGTATTATTAAGTATCATATATACTTTCTTGGTTTCATTTGATTAAACCCTCTTGAACGTTTTGGTGTTCCACCAACGTTCTAAAGTCATCGAAGGCGTTCACTTCACGTGATCGTTTTCATTCCTTGAGGATTCTTTAATCAAGAGATTTGATTAAGGAGGAGATTTGTAGATTTTTGTCTACTTAATACATTCACTAAAATCCAAAAAAGGTTAATACAATCAAAAACCACAAAAAAATTGAAAAATACAAAACACCAAAAAGAATCTTCTTTGCTCGTCCCCTCGTTGTATGTGACGTTTATGCTAACTCGTAATCAAGCAAGACGTGCACGTAAACGAAAGAACAAAACTCCCACTCCTAATCTTTCTTGTGAGGAGTCTCCTATTGACGAACCCATTGTAAGACAAGAACCAACCATGACGAATCGTACTATGATGGAGTTACTTCAAGCACCCACCAAGGGTTATGGAGAGGCTATTGTGATTCCCGCTATCCTTGCGGAGAATTTTGAAGTGAAAACGGGTTTGTTGTCGATGATCCAAAACAACAAATTCCGTGGTGATGAGAAGGACAATCCACACAACCATATCCGCCAATTCAATCGTCTTACCGCCACTTGTAAGTTTAATGATGTCTCTAATGACTCGATTAAGATGATGCTTTTTCCGTATTCCTTAGCGGGGCCCGCAAAAATTTGGTTAGAGAAAGAGCAACCCAATTCTATATTGACGTGGAAGGATCTTGTGTCTAAGTTTGTGAACCAATTTTTTCCGCCCTCTAAGACTACACATTTGAAAAACGAGATTTCAAAATTTTCACAAGAGTTTAATGAAAGTTTTTCAACGGCTTGGAATAGGTTTAAGGAAATGTTACATGAATGTATCATCACGGTTTTTCCGATTTGCATCAAATTGACACGTTTTACAATGGACTTAATGATCATGAAAGGGATTATCTAAATGCCGCCGCGGGTGGTAATTTTTTATGTAAAACGGTTGAGGAAGCTTTGGTGATAATTGAGAATAGATCTAAGGTGTATAGTCCTCGTAGCACGTCTAGTGTTCGTAAGGCGTCGTCTTCGGCTTCACCTTCTTTGTCTACTACCATCGATGCTTGCCAAATTGCGGCGAACTTGGAAAACAAAATCTTTGATAAGCTTAAGGGTCTTCTGAAAGAGTTCAAAGTTGGAGAACCAAGTGCTCCTGCTACGGCCAAAGCGGTTGAGGTTTCATGTATGTATTCTGGTGGAGGTCATGATTTCTCCGAGTACATTACCAACGGTGGTAACACTTCGAGTGCCTACGCGGCCACGGGAACTTAAAACCAAAACGGTCAAGTTACCCGCTCTAATCAATTGACTCTACCGGGTTTTGGTTCAAATCAAAATGCTAACAACAACTATCGCAACAATCAAGTTGGTTTCAAAAACAATTACAACAAGGGAAACTATGGTAATCAAGGGGCTAATAATCAAGTTTCAAACAAAAATCAAAATGATTTTCAAAACAACAACAAAAGTTTGCAAACTTTGAAAGATCTTCCAAATGAATTTGTTGAATACGCTAATGGGAACGATGATAGGTTTGACAACATTCAAAGAGAAATCATTAGCCTAAGATCCGAGTTTGAGAACGACTTGGAGAAAGAGTTGAAAATGAGTTAGAAAATGAGCTTAAAATCCATACAAACAAAATAGAAGGGAATGTAACTAGGTTACAACAAAACCAACAAAAAATGGAACAAGGGCACAATGAAATAAAACAAGAGATGATTAAGGCTGAGAAGAGGCAATCTATGTTTGAAGATAAAATCTCATCTATGTTTGAGGCAATTATGTGTAAACCGTCTTCGAGTAGTCTTCCTAGCAACACCGTATCAAACCCTAAGGGTGAGATGAAAGTGATTACCACATGTAGTGGTAAGACACTTAGGGAACCGACTCCTCAACCAATTGCTCCTACGGAGGAAGAAATTGAGGAAGAACCCGAGGTGGTGGTCCAAAAGGAGCATGTCCCAATCCCACGAAGTACCGCTCATGCTACACCTACGGTTGACCAATTACCAACATTGGAACCCGAGATTCCAAAGGTTATGCCTATGCCTCAACCCACACCACCTTTGCCCTATCCATCGAGACTTAGAAAGGAGAAACCTCAAGAGCGCGACAATTACCAATTTGAGCTTTTTATGAAAATGTTTCGTGATTTGCACTTTAATGTGAGTTTCGCCGATGCTTTGGTCATGATGCCTCGATTTGCCGCTACCTTAAGAGTATGCTGAACAACAAGGAGAAATTGCACCAATTGTCTAGTTGTTCGTCGGTTTATCTTAATCGCATACCTCAAAAAGTCGGTGATCCCGATAAAATTTTGATCCCTTGTGCAATCCAAGATATGGAAGAATGCTTTGCCTTGGCCGATCTTGGTGCTAGCATTAACATGATGACACTTGCAATCTTCAAGTCGCTCAATCTTCCTAATCTTACTCCTTCACTAATGTCTATCGAGTTGGCCGACCATTCCACGATTCCCGCATGTGGATTGGCGGAAGACGTTTTTGTGAAAGTGGGAAAGTTCTACTATCTCGTAGACTTTATCGTTGTCGATATTCCCACGGATCCTCAAGTTCCTCTCATTTTAGGTCGTTCGTTTTTAGATACGTCTATGGCTTTGATCGATGTTCATGCTAGAAAGATCACCTTACATTTCAACGACGAGGAACTTTTTATAAACGCAACTCAAAACTCTCAAATTTCTCATGTTTATTCCGTTGCAACCATAAACCTCGTTGATATGATTGACGTGGTTTGCGAGGAATTTTCACAATAAGTTCTAGGTTTTGGTGATGATGAAAATAGTGGCAATCCCACTATGTTAGATCCCATCCTTGATAACTCGACACCAACCTTCACCCCATTTGAAGGTGGTGGTTTTACGTTGGAAGAATTCGATGTTCCATGTACTTGTAACGAAGACCTCGACAACAATGAGGAATTCTTGATTATCAAGGATTTCCTTAACGATTTCCCATTTCCTCCACCCGAGGAGGTTATGAGTATCGAGCCCAAATCTTCAATTGAGGAACCACCTATCCTCGAGTTGAAATATTTACCTCCTCATCTTCAATATGTCTATTTGGAGGAGGGCGAGAAGTTGCTGGTTATTATTGCGAAGGAACTTTCGAATGATGAAAAAACCGCACTTGTCGATGTTCTAAAGGATCACAAAGGGGCAATTGCGTGGAAGTTATCCGACATTAAGGGGATCGATCCCAAATTTTATACACACAAAATCTTAATGGAGGAGGATTACAAGCCCGCAATCCAATGTCAAAGGAGGGTCAACCCCAAAATTCACGACGTCATCAAAAAGGAAGTCCTTAAACTCCTTGACGCGGGAATGATTTACCCTATTTCCGATAGACCTTGGGCGAGTCCTATCCATTGTGTCCCTAAAAAGGGAGGAATGACCGTTGTGCCAAACGATGCCAACGAGTTAATTCCCACTAGACTCATGACCGGATGGAGAGTGTGCATTGACTATCATAAGTTGAATGAAGCCACTCGAAAAGACCATTTTCCCGTGCCCTTCATGGACCAAATGTTGGAGCGTCTTGCGGGAAACGATTTCTATTGCTTTTTAGATGGTTTTTCCGGTTACTTCCAAATCCCCATCGATCCTCGTGATCAAGAAAAAACTACGTTTACGTGTCCATATGGAACGTTTGCCTATTGTAGAATGCCATTCAGACTTAGCAATGCACCGGGAACCTTTCAAAGGTGCATGATGGCTATTTTTCATGATATGATCGAGAAGACGATGGAAGTCTTCATGGATGACTTTTCCATGTTTGGTAATTCGTTCACTTCGTGTTTGTCGAATCTTGAGAGAATGTTGAAACGATGTGAGGAAACCAACCTTGTGCTCAATTGGGAAAAACGTCATTTTATGGTTAAAAGTGGAATTGTCTTAGGGCACAAGGTCTCGAAAACGGGGATTGAGGTAGATCAAGCTAAGGTAGACGTCATTGCCAAATTACCTCATCCCAAAACCGTTAAGGGAGGTAGGAGTTTCCTAGGCCACACGGGCTTTTATCGTCGATTCATCAAGGATTTTTCAAAGATCTCTCGACCTATCACACATCTTCTTGAAAAAGAGGCACGTTTTGTCTTTGACGAAGATTGTGTACGAGCCTTTGAAATCCTTAAGAGGAAACTTACCGAAGCTCCCATTCTCGTTTCTCCCAATTGGAACCTCCCCTTTGAGCTCATGTGTGATGCTAGTGATTACGCTATTGGGGCCATATTGGGGCAACGTCATGAAAAGTACTTCTTGCCTATTCACTATGCTAGCAAGACGATGACCGAGGCTCAACTTAAATACACTACAACGGAGAAGGAGTTCCTTGCCGTGGTGTATACATTTGAGAAATTTCGACCTTATCTCGTCTTGACGAAATGCATAGTGTATACGGATCATTCGGCTATCAAGTATCTTATGGCTAAACAAGATGCAAAGCCGAGGTTACTTCATTGGATTCTCCTCCTTCAAGAATTTGATCACAAAATTGTTGACAAAAAAGGAGCCGAGAATCTAGCGGCCGATCATCTTTCTCGTTTGGAAGATCCTCACCAAAGTGTTTACGAGCCCAAGGAAATCACCGAAACATTTCCGCTCGAGACACTTGGTGTAGTGAATTCTAAGCTTGATTCTTCCACCCCATGGTTTGCGGACATCGCAAATTACCATGCGGGTAACTTCATCATCAAGGTTATGACGACTCAAGAAAAACGAAAATTCTTTCGTGACGTCAAGTTCTACTTTTGGAACGACCCTTACTTGTTTCGAACTTGTGCGGATCAAATCATCCGACGTTGTGTATTTGGCACCGAAGCTTCTAACATCCTTAGAGCTTGTCATGAGGGACCCACGGGTGGTCACCATGGTGCTAATCTCACAGCTAAGAAGGTGTTTGATGTCGGATTCTTTTGGCCTACTATTTACCGAGATGCACAAGATCTTGTGAAGTCATGTGATTCATGCCAACGACAAGGAAAAGCCTCACGAAAAGATGAAATGCCACAAAATATCATCCACATGTGTGAGATCTTTCACGTTTGGGGCATCGACTTTATGGGGCCGTTCCCATCATCTCGTGGTAATAAGTACATCCTTGTCGCGGTTGACTACCTATCTAAGTGGGTGGAAGCTAAGACTTTGCCCACCAATGATGCTCGTGTGGTAGTCAAGTTTTTGAAAAGCTTGTTTTCTTGGTTTGGAACCCCTCGTGCGATCATAAGCGATCGTGGAACCCATTTTTGTAACGACCAATTAGAAAGGGTCCTAAGGAAATATGGGGTTACACATCGGCTTTCTACGGCTTATCACCCACAAACGAGTGGGCAAGTCGAGGTTTCAAACCGAGCGTTAAAGAGGATCTTGGAGAGATCCGTTGGGGAAAACCGACAATCTTGGTCGGATAAGTTGGACGATGCTTTATGGGCCTTTAGGACCGCTCATAAGACGCACATTGGGTGCACTCCCTATAAGCTTGTGTATGGGAAGAATTTCCACTTGCCTATTGAATTGGAACACAAGGCTTATTGGGCCCTAAAGCATTGTAATGATGATATGGAGACCGCGGGAAAACACCGGAAAATGCAATTAAATGAATTAGATGAAATTAGGGACATTGCTTATGAAAATTCATTGATTTATAAAGAAAAGACTAAAAAGTTGCATGATTCTAAAATTAAAAACGGGGTTTTTAACATTGGGGATCAAGTTTTGCTTTTTAATTCTCGTTTGAAACTCTTTTCCGGTAAGTTGAAATCCCGTTGGTCCGGTCCATTCACCGTGACTCAAGTTTTTCCTTATGGGACCATCTAGCTAGCTCAAAATGATGGCCCCAATTTCAAGGTGAATGGACATAGGTTGAAGCACTAGTTTGGTGGGGAAGTTCCATCCTTGAACTACCTCTACCAAATCACCTTCCCCAATGATAATTAGTATTGAGGGGATCGAGTCGAGCTCATGACTCGGTAATCAAAAACGAGGTGCCTCGTGGGGGAGTCTCATGCTTATCCTATGTACATATTATCGCTTTCTAATGTAGTAACGTGTGGGGATTTGTGCCCTTCCAACCTTTGTTCCATGGTTGTTTGTGAATTGTGGTTTTTAGATCATTATCTTCACGATTGGAGCCTCTCGTGTTCGTTTTATGGGAGCACTCGATCGTTTGCTTTGAAGACTTTCTCAATATCTATGATATATCCTTTGATGTTCTAACCTTAGGTTTTTAGCACACTTCATAAACGGCTTTGAATTTAACGGTTACACCCTTTCCATGCTAGATTAGGCATTCGACTACGTCTCTAGTATGGGGTTGTTTGCACCCCTAGACTCGAAACATTGAGGACAATGTTTAACTTTAGTATGGGGGGGGGGGGGTGAATAGATACTTGCCTGGCCAAACCTTCACGCTTTCTAAAGTTTATCTTTTTGTTTATCGTTTTGTTGCAAAATAAGGCTAAAAATGGCAAAATTTTAAAAATTTTCTCATGTTTTATAAGTGTTTGAAGACACGATTGTAGGTTTTCTGATGGCGAGAATAAGAGTAATTTTTGACTCGACCGTGCGTGTTGAGCACTTAGCTTTGATTCCTTAACTTCACATTAGGCTAAGTCTCTTAAATGAGGACGAGAAATGATAGGGTTAACTATAAGTTACTATGCTAAACGTAGAGTACTCGTATTCTTTCAAAAACTCATGTGTTCTCGTTGTTTGCTTATTCTCCCTTCGCATGTAAATATTTTTTTCTTAATAAATATTGACTTAGCGGTTTAGTCTTAATTGTTGGATTTCTAGTCTTTTCTAGTAGCTTCCGTGTAATTAAATTGGGAAAACATTAAGGTATCGCCAGCGTCACGGTTTTGAAGTATTGGTACCCGAATAATCAAAAGCTTCACCCAATAATAAGATTTCAAGTGCTCACCTAAATCAAGCAAACAATTTGAAGCCCCACAAGGCCGAAAAATCTATGCAAAATTGAAAGTGAATCAAGCCTTAATCTTTGAAGCTTTAAAGATCCAAAAATTCGCCTTAGCGTGAGGATATACGTCTTTGGCTAATAAAACTACCGATGAGGTGGATAATAAAAGGCAAGGCAAGACCGAAGTCATAATAAAAGCTTCATGGCGAAGTTGAATAAAAGATGGAGGTAAACCAAAGATAATAAGGCCCTTCCGTTAGGGGGCGTATAAAAGTCTTGGTAATAAGTCTCATGTTCAAAATCGTTATAAAATCGTGTTTATCGATCCTTCTTGTTGACTTAATTTTTTGACATCGTTGTCTATTAGGAGGGGTAATTGATTTGATGGTCTTGGTTACACCGTTAGGACTCTATTTTTAGACCTAAATCTCTATTATCGCATAAGTCAAACAATGTATCCTCGTGAAACATTCAAGACAAAATAAAATATAAGAGATACAACTTAGGATAATGGGAGGATAAGTACGTGATTAGGGCATATGAGTAGTGTTAGCATTACTAACTTATAATGACAATGATCTCGTTGCACGCTTGACATGGAATTGGGGTGAAAATCGAGGACGATGAAATTATTACTAACGAAGCATTCACATGTTCTTATTCTATGAACCTAAACGTCCCATTTTGCGATGAAAATAATACATTATGTCTAAAACGCAAGTAAAAGTAGTAGCAATAGTAGTAGTGTAGCTAGTTTATCATTCAATAAAGTGAATAAAAATGAATTTTGGAGATGCTACGATACTTTATTCTAGCATTGCGTGAGGGCACGGCAATGGTTTAGTATGGGGGAGTGATGAGACTGCTTTTATACATAGTCTCATCGTCCAAAAAGAGCTTAAATGTATTAAATATCATCAAAATACCCATATATATGCTTGTGTTTGTTTCTTGTGTATTTTAGGTATGGATATTGGGAAAATGACAAAAGATCACAAGAATCATGCAAAAACGAACACAGGAAACGAAGCCGCACAATGAACCAAGCCCTAATGAAGATTTTCCCAAGAAAACCCTTGAAGAATTGAAGAATTATGAAGAAGGGTCCTACAATATGGAATAACTGACACTGTATACCCTTGTATCCTCATAATTACAAGTTTGGTCCCTAAAGTTTGTCAATATTGCAAAAGGGCCCTCTACTTTGAAGACTTGGCAATTTTAGCCCCTCAACAAAGCTAAATTGTCAACCATTATCCTCCACAAAGTCAAATACATCCTGAAGTCCTTCAAAGAACAAGAAAAGACAAGTTTGGTCCTTGAAATATGTTAATTTGCAAAAAGGACCCTTGACTTTCAACATTTGGCAAGAATGGTCCCTCATAAATGAAGACTTGGCAATTTTAGTCCTCCAAAATGCCAATCATACATGTTTAGACCATAATCCTTGAAGAAAATCCCAAATCTGTCCTTCAAGAATCACAAATTGGCAAATACCCCTGAATTCACTTTACAAAACTTTTTGTGGCCAAAGTGTGAAGTTGGAAACTTTGATTACAAAGGAAAACGGGTTTTATGCAATAAAGATGGAAATGACAAGTATTGCAAAGATGGGGGTTTGTTTGTGGCCGACAACCATTATAACCTAGACCAACCAGAACCTCCCACGTGTCCCACTCACCCCTCTCCTCCAATCACAGCCCACCAAAGCTCCACCTCACTCCCCACTCACAATCTGTTATAACTAACCACTAATTAATTAATTAATTAGGCGGTTAACACTTATTTAAAAACAAAAACAGATCAAAAACAAGTTCTTAGTGTTCATAAGCCGATTTGGGTTTTCTCAATCCTGTTATAATTAGGCCTTGATAATGTGCAGATTTATGATTAAGGTGACCTTAATCACATCCCAACTTTCAAATAGCCTGCCACATCATCACCCATGTCACATGTTTACCCTGCGTTTCACACTTTGGAGAAGATGCCAAAACAGTGGCCCTAATCCAACGACCCACAATCAAGCTTTGTTTCTAAGGTTTGTATAAGCCCTTAGATCAAATTTCAACAACTGCCAGCTCCACTACAATCCAAGAAGACTTCACATGAAGCCAAGTTATTCAAATCAGCAAGGGGTATTTTTGGGCTTCCACTGCATTTAGGGTTCATGTTTTTAGGGTTTGTAGTCACTCTTGTAAGCCTATAAAAGGCATAGCACTAGTTCATTTGTAGCTTGCTCTTAAATTTTCCTTGTTCACAAATCTGTAAAGCTCATTTTCAGTTGAATGAAATGTGTATGAATTTTGTGAAGAAAGCTCAAGTGCCATTGTTATAATCTTATTATTATTGTTTATGTTTACTTGTTCTTGAATAAAAACCTGTTTTCAAAAGGAGTGTGCAAAAGTTTGCACATTTTCCATTTTTCTTGATATTTTGCTAAGTTCTTGGTCTATCTTGGAATTCTTGGGCTATAAGGCTGATCATAGCATCCTGATATTGTGTTATCAAGGTGTGGTGAAGCTTATAACTTAGGGATAATCAAGTGTGGAGGACAAGAGTTGCATTAATCAAGAAGTTTTCATATTTCTGTTTTGATAATTGTGCTTCTAACCTTGTTGAATCTTAGCAGGGTTGTTGTTGGAAGCTTGTGCTTGTTCTTGCTAGCACATAAGCTCTAAAATTCGTGGGTGTGGATGTACATCCATGAGGTTTGTCTTAAAACCTTGAAAATCTGATAAATTTTGGATTTTTGGTGAAGTTGTGCTCTACTTGTATTCTTGTTGTTTTCCTGGCTTGAATCTGCTTAATCTTACATGTTAATGTTGTTAGTATGCTAGATTAGTCATTTGGTGAACTGAATCACATTTATACTTGTTTAATTCTTGGATTAAAAAGATAAAAGGGTGTTTGGGATTACCTGCTTTGATTCATAACTTGGTATTGAGTTGTTAGAAGTTTGTATTTGTGCTTGTTATCTGATATATGCTTGGTTGAGAGTATTTTGCTGCAAGTTTTTGAGTTTGAAACCTCAAATCATACATTGTGCTATAACTACTTGATTTTAACTGATTTTGACCTAAAATTTTGGTAAAACCTAGATTTTATGCATGCTTAGGGATAAAATTTGCTTAAACATCATTTATATAACCTATGTGATAGATTTGAGTGGTTGAATCTGGCTTGTTGGTCAATTGCATCAGCAAAGTATAAAACTGCATGTGTTTGTGTTCATCAGTAACTTAAGGTGCTTGAATCTTGCTTAAAACTTTGAATCATTGCATGAAACCTGTTTAGACTTGCTTATTTAAGTTTAATATTGCTTTTGTATGCATTTGGTTAAGTTTGGCTGGCTGAATATTGCTAAAAGTGCTAATTGAACCTAATCTGCTTATTTGTTCATGTCTGTGTTAGATCTGGTGATTGATTGATTAAACTGTATAAATTGGTTGTTGTTTGTTGTAATTTCTTTGTTGTGATTGACTCCTTATGATCCACTGATCATTTGGGTGCCTTTGTGTAAACTGAATCTCCAAAAAAGTCACTAAAAACAAAAAAGTCAACAAGTCAAGTAATGGAAAAAGTTTCCACTGCTCAACACCCAAAACTAGCCCCTGCTAGTGTTAATTTGCTTTCAGCTTATCAATAAGCCATTTTGGCTTATCCAGACCTGAAACAACTTATTTTTTGTGATAGATCTTCATTATTTGACCCATTTGATTGAACTGGAGCTTATTGGACTTTGACTTTGACTTTTTGCTAGAAAACCAACTTATTTGACTTTTTCATAAGTTCTTACTTGCTTTTTCCAGCTTATTGAGTCAGCTTATTTGAAAACTTTTTTTTGAATTAGCTTATTTAAGTCACTTAAAAGCTTTTGCAATTTGAATCAGCTCTTGGGATAGCCTAGAACTCAAAAACGACTATTTTGTCGTTTTATGTAGATTGCTTTTTGCATTTTCAGGCTTATTCCTTTGGCTTATTTCAAATTTCTTTTTACAGAAGTATTATTTAGCTCAAAAGAAGCTTGTGTGTATAATTTGAGCTTATGGCATTAGCTTATAACTTAATGGGCCAAAAAGCCCATTAAGAATAAGCTGTTTGGTATAAGCTTGCTTATTTCACATTTTCAGCTTTTGGGCCTTTGGAAAAAGTTGTTAAGAATCAAATTTTGAGTCAAGTAGTGCTTTTTGGGCCATTTTTACAAACTTTTTCTTATTGGGCTCAATTTGGCCCATTAAGGTGACTGTTTTGGGTTTTGGCCCATTTCTATGCCCATTAAGGGTATTTAGGTAATCTCAACTTCATTTCTGAGTTATTTAGGTTAAAATTAGCTAGTTTGAAACTTTTTAGAATTTTTTAGGATTTTTGGATTTTTATTAATAGTTTAATTTTATTTTATTATTAAAAATTAAAAATCTGATTTTCTAAGTTTTTATATTTTTCCTAGGTTCTAAACACTTAATTAGGAATTTTACAACTTTCCAAATATTTTTAGGGTCTATCAATATTTTTCTAGAATTATTTTAAGTTTTAATAGTTTTAAATTATTTTTAAATAGTTTTAATTAATTTTAAAAAAATTTAATAATAGTTTTAAATTAAGCTAGGGTATTTTAGTTGTTTACAAAGTGATAAAACTCATTTTGGGCTTTTTATTAATTAAATTGATTTTTAGGGCTTTAATTAACATTAAAAAATCATTATTTAATTAAATAAAAGGTTTGGATGATTTTTGATTTTTTATAAAATCTTAATACATTATTTAGGATTTATTGCAATTTTTAGGAATTTTTAGAGTAAATTTTTAATTTTGGGGCTTTTACGGTTTTACGTGTACGACCTTTTCGTCTTAGTGTAATCCGTCATCGTAACCGTCAATCTCTTCCTATCCCACTTCTATTTTTCTTTCTCATAACAATATAATCACAAAGTTAATCATTTCATTACACACACACCAAGCCTCCTTGAGAACGATCCCCACTTTGGGTCATTTGTGCACGATTTTCCTAAATCGTCGTACTTACCCTAATTACGCTCTTTTTCCTAAAAGACGTAAAAACTCAACCATCAATATTGCTGATGTAATTCCTGATGAACTTCCGGGTATACCACCTATCTGTGTAATTCCTGATGAACTTCCGGGTATACCACCTATCTGTGAAGTAGAGTTTGGTATTGAGCTCATCCCATGAGCTAAACCAATCTCCAAGGCTTTGTACCGCATGGCTCCCATTGAGCTTAAGGAGTTAAAGGATTAACTACAGGAACTTTTGGAGCAAGGTTTCATTCATCCTAGTGTATCTCTATGGGGTGCACCAGTTTTATACATGAAGAAGAAGGATGGCAACATGCGTTTATGTATTGACTATTGTGGGCTGAATAAGATCACAATCAGGAACCGTTATACACTGCTACATATAGATGATCTGTTTGACCAACTGCAAGGGGCCAAACATTTCTCTAAGATCGATCTGAGCTCCGGATACCATCAGCTACGGGTGAAAGAGCAAGATATCTCCAAGACTGCTTTCCATATACACTATAGGCACTACGAGTTCGTAGTCATGCCATTTGGACTCACCAATGCTCCAGCATTATTCATGGATCTCATGAACCGTGTCTTCCATGAACTTCTGGACAATTTTGTTATCGTCTTCATTGATGATATCCTGATATTCTCAAAATCAAAGGAGGAATACAAGAGCATCTTCGTACTCTATTACAGATTCTTCGTTAGAAGCAGTTGTATGCCAAGTTCTCCAAGTGTGAATTCTGGTTAAGCAAGGTGGCGTTTCTGGGCCACATTGTCTCCGCGGAAGGCATAGCCATGGATCCTGAAAAGGTTGAGGCTATCACCAAGCGGCCGAGACCGACGTCAGGAACATAGGTTCTGCTTTCTGGGTTTAGCTGGTTACTACCACAGGTTTGTGGAGAATTTCTTATGACTAGCACTGCCTCTGACCAAACTGATGCGAAGAGGGGAGAAATTCGTCTAGAGTGATGAACGAGAGAAGTGCTTTGAAGAACTCAAGCAGAAGTTGATATCTGCACCTATTCTTACTGTTAGCCTCAAAATATTGAGTCAAACAAGAATGCTCGGTCATAGTTTATTATTGTAACATTTAGTAGAACGTTGTAATAAGTTAGTTTATTAGTTGTGGTTTACGGGCTTGGATTAAACTACTTAAAGTCCAAAAGACAAGCCCGGCCTAATATATAGCCCATTGAAGCCCGCATGTGGGTGGACTATATATACTTCCCTCCTAGCATGTTAGGAGGGTTGGTGGTTCACATTGTATTATTCTTCTCAATCTAATATTCACCAAGTTTCCAACACTCTCTCTCTAATTTCTCTCTCTACTTTCTCTCTCTAGGAATCATCTATTTTTCTTCCTTTCTTTCTTGTTTAATCATCTTATTATGGAACAACAGTTACTCTCCCATTTGGCAAAGGTGGATTTCATATCTATAGTGATGCTTCAGGGAAAGGTCTTGGCTGTGTTCTCATGTCACATGGGAAGGTGATTGCTTACGCATCACGACAACTTAAGTCGTATGAGGTGAACTATCCTACACATGACTTGGAGCTTGCAGCAGTTGTCTTTTCACTTAAGATTTGGAGGCACTATATGTATGGTGAATCATGTGACATCTTCACTAATCACAAGATCCACAAGTATATCTTCACGCAACGAGAGCTTAACATGAGGCAAAGGAGATGGTTAGAGTTGTTGAAGGATTATGACATTAACCTTCAGTATCACCTTGGTAAGGAAAATGTAGTGGCAGATGCTCTCAGCAGGAAGTCAGGCATGATTAACGGCATCAAGATAGAATAAGAAATCATACGAGACTTAGAACGACTAGACATCGAGTTTTTGGTACGTGGCTAGCATGGGTACTGGGCGAATCTTAGAGTTGAGTCAGACTTACTCTCTAGGATCAAGTAAGCTCAGAAAGATGACGGTGGAATCTAGGCGATTATTCAGAACATAGACCAACAGACGAAGTTTCATGTAGATGATGATGGTATCGTGTGGCAGGGCACCCGATTATGTGTTCCCGATGAAATTACACTCAGGGAGGCATTGCTGACGGAAGCTCATAGTTCTCCATTATCTATTCATCCTAGTTCCACCAAGATGTACCACGACCTCAAGCAGTATTTCTGGTGGAGTGGTATGAAGAAGGATGTCGCTACCTTTGTCTCCAAATTTCTTACCAGCCAGCAGGATAAGATTGAGCATCAACGAGCTAGTGGTTTACTACAACCATTAGACATTCCAGAATGGAAGTGGGACAAGATCTCCATGGACTTTGTCACCGGACTTCCACAGACTTAGAAGAAACATGACGCTATTTGGGTCATTATTGACCGACTGACCAAATCTGCACATTTCCTACCAATCCACAAGGATTATCCAATTATCAGATTGGCATATATCTATCAACAGGAGATCATGCGACTACATGGTACTCCATCTAGTATTGTAAAACCCGCTTTAGATCCATGAACTTTAATTACACGGAATCAGATTCAGCTAAAGAATTACGTAAATTGTTATTTTTTTCAGAACAATAATAATATTTTATCCAAGTATTATGCAATTATTATTTATGTAGAAAAAATAAATAAAACATTTCAGAGCTTAAAACGAAAAGTTAATAATACGAACACAGACGTAAATAATTAAACACGAGATGAAACAGAAAAGTATGGGTATCCTTATATGGGTCGTAGCTTTAAATAGCAAAAGAAGAAGAATTGGGCCTTGAGCCTAACCCACATTAACAATAAACAAGCAGAAGATTCCATCTCATTTCATTTTACACAAAAAAGGTGTTAGGGTTTTGTGTGTGAGGTGAGACCGGCCAGAATTCAAAGTAAAGGGAGACGGTTTTCGATTTGATTGTGAATTGGATTGGTGTTCGTGTTTGTTATCCATTTAAATCAAGGGTTCGGTAATCCATTTTCTTCTCTTTTCTTTATATAGTCACGAATCTAATCAAGAACAAATGATAATTAAAAGATAAACATGAAATAAATTGAATCATAGTTTGGGTTGTTTTGTTTCACGGAAACCGAGACCACAGGGGGGTCTCGGTGTGTTTGTTTTTGGACCAGCCACTAGGCGGTGGTGGTTTGGGGTGTCGGCCGCAAACGATAAACCCACCAGGGGTGTTTGTTTAGAAAGCAGGGGGAACAATAAACCATTAGGGGGTGTTTGGCTTTGGTTACGGGGGTGTTTAGTTACAGGCAGTGGGAACCGAGAGCCTTAAGGCTCTTGGTGGGAACCAGGTTCATGGCGGGGGGAACCACTGGACTACCAGTGGGAACCCGTGGCTAAACAGTGGCAACCACACAGCAAAAAGGAGGCTGCTGGCCGCCGACATAAACCAACAGCCGGCGGCTGTTGGTGGGGGACTTATTATTTTGTCGATTTGTTTAGTGCGACCGAGATAGACATCTCGATAGGCTTGGGTTCGGGTACACATATTTCATAACAAGGGGCTTTAGATTTAGCATTTTTATAATCACGTTTTAAGTTTGTTTATTTATGATAAAAATGTTAAACTTAAAGTCCAAAAGACAAGCCCGACCTAATATATAGCCCATTAAAGCCCGCATGTGGGTGGACTATATATACTCTCCTCCTAGCATGTTAGGAGGGGGGAGGGGGGTTGCTCATTTGTATTCTTTTTCTCTAATCTAATATCACCTATTTTCTCCACCTTCTCTCTACTTTATGTCACTACTTTCTCTCTCTAGAATCCATCTTATTTTTTTTCTTTATTTCTATCTTTAATCATCTAAATAATATGGGACAACAATTGGTATCAGAGCCATGGGGTAGATTAGGGATTGGTTGTTGTTATTGATTTAATTTGTGTGATTTAATAAAAAATCCCCACGAATTGAATTTTTTTAGTGTTTTTCGGGCTCTATATCTTGATTTAAATCACCTGCATAGTTGTGGTAGAGATTTAGTTAGTTATTGTGGTTAAAATCGCAAAATTTTTTGGTATTTGGTTCAATTTTTGGCTTAATATCACGTTTTGGTTAGCTTGATCCGAGAATCTTGTTTTTTGTCTTCCACTAAAACAAGTTTTGTAAGAGGGTTTTGAGAAAGTTACGAAACTTCAAGGTTTCGTAAGAGGGTTTCAAAAAGGAAGGTTTTCTCCGAAACGAATTCTCCGAAAGTCAGAAGTTCAGAAAGCAAATACTTCCGAAACCTCTTTTTCCGAAACCCTCAAAGCTACGAAAGGTTCATTGTTACGAAAGCTTGTATTGATACGAAAGGAGTTTCTACGAAAGGAATTTCTACGAAAGGAGTTTCTACGAAAGCTTGTATAGTTACGAAAGGAGTTTCTACGAAAGGAGTTTCTACGAAAGCTTGTATTGTTACGAATGGAGTCTACGAAAGGTATTTTTCTCTGAAGTTTTTTCTACGAAAGGTTTGTTTTATGAACGTATTTTTCTACGAAAGTTGGAGTTCTACGATTGTTACGAAACTTCAAAAGTTACGAAAGAATCTTTCTACGAAACTAGTTTCTTCCGAAAGGATTTCTCCGAAACGGTTTTCTCCGAAAGGATTTCTCCGAAAGGTTCTTCCGAAAGTAGGTTCTTCCGAAACTCAGAAGTTCAAAAAACTTCCGAAACCAAAGATTTCTACGAAACTCATTAATTCTCCGAAAGTCGGTTTTTAATCCGAAACTGAAATTTTTCCGAAAGTGAAAATTTTTAACATCGTGTGTTTTTTGCCTTAGTATTTGTGGTTTCTTGTGAAGACAATTTTTAGGGGATTTTAACATTTTTCATCGTCAACAACAATCACAACAACATCTACTTAAGATCCTTTTCACTTCAACACTTTCAAGTTTCTCGACATAGATTCTACTCAAGAGTATCGTGTTACAAACAACAACATCATGGTCGCGGGTAATAAAGAAAGACCACCAATGCTTGTGTCTGATCGGTATGCTCAATGGCAAACCCGTTTCATACGTTAACTTGATACTAGACCTAATGGTGATGCCTTGAGGAAATGTATTACTCATGGACCATATGTGTTCAAGAAGATCTCAATCCCTCCAAGACCAGCCACAGATACTACTGACTTAGTACCCGCAAGTGAACGTGATGAAACAAGATCCAATCCCACACCATAAAATTGTGCTTGGCACGATGCGGAGAAATAAGCCATCTATATGGTTTTAAGTGGGATTGGAGATGATATTTACTCCACGGTTGATGCATGTCCTACTGCACATGAAATGTGGACTGCTATTGAACGCTTACAACAAGGTGAATCATTGAACAAACAAGATGTCAAAACAAACTTGTTTTGGAACTTTGGAAAGTTTAATTCAAGGGATGGAGAATCAATTGATTCATACTACTCCAGGTTCTACAAAATGATGAATGACATGACAAGAAATAATCTGCAAGTCTCCACCATGAAAGTCAATGTTCAATTTCTCCAACAACTTCAACCCGAGTGGACATGGTTTGTTACTTTAGTGAAACAACAAGAAAAGTTAGACGAGGTTTCATATCATCGACTCTTTGATATCTTGAATCAATTTCAGAATGAAGCAAATGAAATTCGAGCTGAACGAGTTGCAAAGACGGCTAATCCACTTGCTTTAGTGACTACCACTCAACATGTTCAAGATCATCGCTATCGTGCTCCTAAGCCATACTCCACTCCATCATCTTCACCACAATATTCCATATCATCCAAGTCTTCATCCTCCACAACATCACGCGGCAAAGCACCAAGAGCACCATCACCACCATCTGAGTCATCATCTGAAGAAGATAGTGATGAACAACAAGTTCAGAAGAATCGAGAGATGAAACAACAAATTACTTTCATTATGAAGACTTACCAGAAAACCTACAAACCCACCAACAACAATCTTCGAACATCATCTAACACAAATAACGAATATGTTAAGAGTCCTCTAAGGTATGACACACGTCGACGTGGTGAAGTCCTTCTAGGTATGATCGACATAATCCAACGCATGTTGAGGGTTCTGTAAGGTATGATCGACACACTGCCAAGTATGATACTCAGAGTATTGCTCCTGCTACTGGGAATAGGGAAACTGTTGGAAGTCAAGTGGTTCAGCAAAGTGGGATTCAATGTTTTAATTTCCAAGGTTATTGGCATATGGCAAAGAAATGCAGGAACCCGAAGAGGGTTAGAGACTCCAACTATCACAAGGGAAAGATGCTGCTATGCAAAAAGATGGAAGCAGGGGTAAAATTGTTGGCCGAGGAAGGAGAAATGCTTGATGATACTGATGAAGCCTCCGACCAGGAATTAGAAGCACATTACTCGTACATGGAAAAAGTTGAAGAAGTTCTCAAAGTCACTGAAGATGACAACGGTCCTATCTTTGACACTAAGCCATTCGATAAGGTACACACTCCTGATGTTTATAATGTGTTTGGTGATATTCATGAGCATCGTGAGCTACCCAATGCCATCAGTGACACATGTATGATGGAAATGGTTGATAGTAATACCACACCTAATTCATCAGACATGTGCAATAATGAGTCTGAGGATGAGCAGCATGCAAATGAGTATGATGAAGAGGAATTTTCCGCTTGCTAATTTAATTTCCACTTTACAACAAGATGTTAAATACACTAACAAGAGTAAAAAGCAATTAAAAAAGGTTAACGCTACGCTCACTCAAAATTTTGAAGAATGCAAAGCTGCTTTAATTAAATCTAGTGAGACCAATGAGCGTTATAAAAATGAGCTTCTTTAGAAAACCAAAGAGCTTGAGGGGTACAAGGGCAGTGCTTAAAAAAGTCAAAAGGACGATTTTGAAAACAAATATAACACAACTCTTGAGTTACTAGCCAAAGAGAAGCGTCAATATAATGTTTTCTTAATGGATGAACATCAAAAAACGTACCTTGCCACTACCAAAGTTAATGAACATGAACAAAAGATCTATATGACCACTACCGATTCTGCTAAAAATCTAGAGCTTAAGAAACAAGAGGTAGAAGCGTTAAAACAAGACTTCAAAAGTAGACATGAAAAAGATACTGAAAAAGTAACGAAACTAGAAGAACACGTCAAATTTTTGAAGAAAGTTGTTTATAAAACGTATGACTCTATTCAAACTGTTAGAATGATAGCACCTCCATCGATGTTTAAGGGTCAAGCTAGCTTTGTGAGTCCTGAGTACCTTGCCCAAGCTCAAGCTGCGAACCCGCGTCTTTATCTTGATGAGTCAGAAAGGACCGATCTTGATTGCATGATTGTTAGGGCCGATAGTGATGAGACTGCCCTTTAGGATTACGAAAGTAGATCACTAGTTAATAAGGAGTTTGTGAAACCATATAATTATGCTTATGAGAATAGTCTTTATGGTCTTTTCAACAAACAAACTCAAGAATCTCGTGAGGAAGTGTTTTTAGAATGCAAACAAAAGAGAATTCAATGGAAGAAAGCGTTTGCCCCTAAGAAATCTAATGTTTACAAATATATGAACTACCTTCCTCTAGATGTGTCCAAAAGTAAGAGTAGGAAAACATTAGGTATTCTTAAACATCACATAGATAATGTTAAATCTATTGTTGAAAGAGATTGGGCAATACGTGAAAATGATGAGTGGAACAACCGATTCCTCAAGATATTACATTGCTTGTGAAAGAACTATTAATCCCAAATACGACATTAATTAAAGAAACTGTCCTTGAATTTGAGGCATTAATTTGGATAGAAATGTTTGATGATTTAAAATATGTTGAGTCTATTGAGAAAGACATTGATGATCTTCAAATGGAGAAGTCCGACTTTTCAGATGAATATGATTTACTTTTGCAAGAATGCGTTTTTAAAGATGTTATGTGTGCTTATTTTACATCTTGTGCTTATATTGATGAATATTCTGATGTTGCATGCAAATATCTTGATCAAGTCAAAGAATGTGAATGTCTTGAAACTGAGCTTTCGAAACGTAAAGAAAATATTGACAAAAAGGTTTTTACACTTCTTGAACACTGATGTGATTGCCTTCTAAAACATTGTCATGATCTTGGACTTGCTTTGCAAAAACATGCCGGTAGTTTTTCAAACGATACTAATTCGCAAGAAAAACTTTCCAAAATGTTTCGAGAAATAATGAAAAGAGTTTGGAAATTACGGATTTAAAAGCTTAGTTACAAGAAAGGGAAATAACGATAGTAGAGTTGAAGAAACTCGTTGCTAAGATGGGTGGGAAAGTTGTGGAACCTAGTGTTCAGAAGCCTGTTGTTAGACAACCCAATGCCCAAAAAGTGAATAGATCCTCTCTCTTGGGATAACCATTAGCTTTATCAAATTCCTCGTTTGCAAAACCCGTGTTTGCCCCCAAGATGGATGGAAAGGAAAGGCTTCCACAGCCTCAACCCGTAAGTGATACTCAAGCAGCAAGCGTTAAGCACAATAATGTGATTAAACCAGGGATATATAGAATGACCACTAAACCCACAAACAAAGTTAGTCAATCATCTCAGATTTCTAGAAACACTAATACTCGTGTGTGTTCTACTACAGGAGTAGTCTCCACTGCTAGTGTTAGCCGGCCTTAGCTTAAGCGTACTCAAGTGAATGATACGGTTTGGCAATAAAAGAATCAAGGGAAGAGAAGGAAGTAGAAGAAGACCCTATGATTTTAAATGTTTCTAAGAATAAAACGTCTGTAATCGCATGTAATGACGATTTGAATGATTTGAATGCTTTGAATGTTAAGTTTGTTTGTGTGAAATGTGGGAAGTGTGCTGTTAATGCTAATCATTCTATGTGTGCTATGGATAATGTCAAAGGCGTAGATATTAGAACTAAGAAGCCACTTGCGATGCCTATTAGTTCTAGTAAACCCAAACGCAAAAGGAACCATTGTTGTGCTACCCCCACTAAGAAAAGTAATGCATCAGACTCCACTACTAAGAACCCTAGAAGCAGAATACGGGACCTATATGTATCTGCAAGCAAGTCGTGGAAATGGTGGTTTGCTAATCAATGTCCTCAAAGATATAAATAGGTGCCTAAAGTTAGGAGAGAAAATGTGACAGCGAGGGTTAGTATGCCTTTAACTGTTGCTAAGGACATTAATAATTCTGAAATCACAACTAACGTGGTATCCAATTTAGCAAATGCTCCATCGTGTTGTATTTCTTCTGCAGGTGATACAAATAATTCTCTTCATACTGGACTCCGGATGCACGAAGCACATGACGGGGAATCTCAAGCTTCTAATTAACTTCGTGGAGAAGTTCCTGGGTACGGTCCGATTCAAAATGATCAATTTGCACCGATCTTAGGATATGGAGATTTGGTTCAGGGGAATATAACGATAAAAAGGGTATACTACGTCGAAGGACTCAATCATAATCTTTTCTCGGTTGGTCAATTATGTGATGCAGAATTGGAGGTTACTTTTAGAAAGAACACATGTTTTGTTCGTGATTATGATGGGAATGACTTACTTACCGGTTCACGGGGTACTGATCTTTACACAATTTCACTTCAAGACACAACCTCCTCAACTCCAATTTGCTTCATGGCTAAAGCTTCATCGACTCAAGCATGGTTATGGCATCAACGTCTATCTCATCTCAACATTGATACAATCAACTTGCTTTCCAAGAAAGATATTGTGAGAGGCCTTCCAAGCTCGAAATTCATCAAGGATCATCTTTGTTCTTCTTGTGAGCTTTGTAAAGCTAAATGGAGTAGTTTCAAAACAAAAACTACACCAAGCTCTAAAGGACGGTTAGATCTGTTAGCCTCAAAATATTGAGTCAAACAAGAATGTTCGGTCATAGGTTTCTATTGTAATATTTATTAGAACGCTGTAATAGGTAGTTATTTAGTCGTGGTTCACGGGCTTGGATTTAAACTAATTAAAGTCCAAAAGACAAGCCCGGCCCAATATATAGTCCATTAAAGCCCGCATGTGGGTGAACTATATATACTACCCTCCTAGCATGTTAGGAGGGTGGATGGTCATTGGTAAACTTATTATTCCTAATCTAATATTCACCAAGTTAATCATCTCTCTCTCTACTTTCTCTCACTACTTTCTCTCTCTAAAACTCATATCATTTCCATCTCATATCTTATTCTATCATCATACTATTAGGGACAACAATTGGTATCAATCGCCATGGGGTAGATGTGTGTTTAGTTTGTGGTTATTTGTTTTGATATCATGTGATTTTCATCTTTAAAATCATTTCGTATCAAAAAGATTTGTGTTTTCAAGATCAAATTCTATAAACAAATTGCCTACATAGTTGTGGCAGGAATTTGTGTTTATCATTGTTCTTGATTTTTTATAAAAAGTTGCTAAATTTGGGTTCATTTTCGGAAGGTTTGGAAAAAATCACGTTTCTGAGAGTTTGAGTCTTTATCCGGAATAAGAGGGTTTAAATATTCCGGATAAGCCGAAGTTGGGATTCTGGATAAGCTAGTGTTGCAGTATATTGCGGATAAGCGTCACCTGTGTATTCCGGATAATATCTCGGACTTTATTCCGGACAAGCAGCTTGGCAATTATTGCGGATAAGGGTGACTTGAGTTATTCCGCATAAGAAACAGCTAGTTGATTCCGGATAAGCACATCTTGCTGAGGATTCCGGATAAGCAACTCGGGAAGATTCCGGATAAGCGAACAATCAAGCTTTCCGGATAAGTTACGGACAAGTTATTCTGGATAAGGTGACTAACAACTATTCCGGATAAGAGGTGAGTAAGTAATCCGGATAAGAAGATTGACAAGTCATTCCGGATAAGCTACACGAGTTATATTCCGGATAAGAGGACCAAGATTATTCCGGATAAGGACTAAAGAGTTTTTTCTGGATAAACCACGGAATTTATTCCGGATAAGTCACACAACCAGCATTCTGGATAAATCGAAACAATTATTCCGGATAAGAGTTTGATCAACTATTCCGGATAAGCATTATTTTTTGATCATTCCGGATCACTCCTCTAGATATATTCCGGATAAGTAACGGGATATCATTTTTTTCCGGATAGGGTATTTTTGGAATATTCCGGATAAGTACTTGTTTTTCCGGATAAAGTTTTTTCACAATTTCTTCAAGTTTCAACCACAATCTTTTCACAATTTCAACTACTTAAGATTCTATTCACTTCACATCAACTTTGGGATGGATTCTACTCAAGAATATCGTGTCACTAACAACAATATCATAGTGGCGGGTAATAAAGAGAGACCACCAATGCTTGTGTCTGGTAGGTATGCTCAATGGCAATCACGCTTCATACGATATCTTGATACAAGACCCAACGGTTATGCCTTGAGGAAATGCATTACTCATGGACCATATGTATTCAAGAAAATCTCAATTCCTCCAAGAGCTGCCACAGATACTACTGATCCAATTCCTGCAAGTGAACGAGATGAAACAAGAGCCGATCTCACACCTGAAGATTGTGCTTGGCATGATGCGGAGAAGGAAGCCATCTATATGGTTCTAAGTGGGATTGGAGATGACATTTATTCCACGGTTGATGCATGCCCGACAGCACATGAAATGTGGACTGCTATTGAACGCTTGTAACAAGGAGAATCACTCAACAAACAAGATGTCAAAACAAACTTGATTTGGAATTTTGGAAAGTTTAATTCAAGGGATGGAGAATCAATTGACTCTTACTACTCCAGGTTTTATAAGATGATGAATGACATGACAAGAAATAATCTACAAGTCTCCACCATGCAAGTCAATGTCCAATTTCTTCAACAACTTCAACCCGAGTGGACACGGTTCGTTACCTTGGTGAAACAACAAGAAAAGTTAGACGAGGTCTCATATCATCGACTATTTGACATCTTGAAGCAATTTCAGAATGAAGCCAATGAGATTCGAGCTGAACGTGTTGCCAAGATGGCTAATCCACTTGCTTTAGTGACTACAACTCAACATGTTCAAAGTCATAACTCTCGTGCTCCTAAGCCATATTCCACTACATCATCTTCACCACGATCTTCCACATCATCTAAGTCTTCATTATCCACAAGATCTCGAGGTAAAGTGCCAAGGGCACCATCACCACCATTTGAGTCCTCATCTTAAGAAGATAGTGATGAAGACCAAGCTCAAAAGAACCGAGAGATGAAACAACAAATTGCTTTCATAATGAAGACTTACAAGAAAATCTACAAACCCACCAACAACAATCTTCGTACATCATCCAACACCAAGAACCGATATGTTGAAAGTCCTCCAAGGTATGACACACGTCGACGTGGTGAAAGTCCTTCTAGGTATGATCGACATAATCCAACGCATGTTGAGGGTTCTGCAAGATATGATCGACAAACTGCAAATTATGATACTCAGAGGATTGCTGCTGCTACTGGGAATAGGGAAACGGTTGGAAATCAAGTGGTTTAACAGAGCGGGATTCAATGTTTTAATTGCCAAGGATATGGGCATATGGCAAAGGAATGCAGGAAGCCAAAAAGGGTTCGAGACTCCAACTATCACAAGGAAAAGATGCTGTTATGCAAGAAAATGGAAGCAGGGGTTAAATTGTCAGCTGAGGAAGGAGCAATGCTTGATGACACTGATGATGAAGATTCTGATCAAGAGCTTGATGAGACTGTATTTATACATAGTCTCATCGTCCAAATTAGGCTTAAAACGCTTAAAATATCGTCAAAATACCCATATATGTGCCTATGTTTGTTCATTGTGTATTTTAGGTATGGATATCGTGAATTCACCAAAAGATCAAAGGAATCAAGCAAAAACGAACACGGGAAACGAAGCTGCACAAAGAACCGGACCCGAATCATGATTTTCCTTTGAAGTCCTTGAAGTTTGAAGATTTGGCAAGAATGGTCCCTCAACTTTTGAAGACTTGTCACTTTTGACCCTTGTAAATCTCTATTATTACAAGATTGGTCCTTAAGTTTCAAGAAAATACCATTTATGCTCTTGAAGAATGCATTAAATGCATAAAATACCCTTGTGAATGTGTTTTATAAACCTTGGTGCCAAAAATGACAATTGCTGAAAGATATTACAAAGGGAATCCAACTTTGTGCATGGTTATTACAAAGTTGCAAAGATAAAGGAGTTCAGGGGGCAAACAGGGACAAAACAAACCCATATCCACTTATTACCCAACCAAACCCGACTTTACCCTACCCATACCCACCTTTATACCCGACCAGCCCAAACCCAAGCCCAAGTCAAACCCACCAGTCAACACACCCACTAAACCCGTTTTATTATTAATTTAAATTTCAAACCCTTATTTTATTAATAAACTAGGCGGGTAACACTTACTATTTGCCTAAACAAATTAAATCCCCCCCATCAAGAACACATAAACCCTAATTTGGGTTTTGGCTAATCACTTGATAATTGAACCCAAGACTTTCCAGAATACCAATTTACCCCATCCTAAGTAAATCCCACTCACCCAAACAGCAACCCGTGACCTCCAGTGGGGCCCCCGACCTCCCCTGCTTCTCCACTTTTGGCATAGAAAGCATCTTACAGCTATCAAACGTTCCAAAACGTTTTCCTTTGTCCCCAAGGACCAAATGAACGTCTCAGATCAATCTTCACAAGCTGGCATCACAAGACGCGTGTTTGACCAGAGAATCAAGACCAAGACCAAGGGCAAATGTGGAAATAGCATGTATTAGGGTTTCTGAATTTCTTGTATTTCTAGAATAGTCCTAGATAGTGTATAAATATGAGGTGCCTATACCTCATATTTTCTTGTTCCAGTTTTTGTGTATTATTTTTAAAAAAGTAATGACAATGAAATTTTATCTTTGTGCACATGACTGAGTTCCTTAATTGTTGTTCTTATAATTTAGATACTTATTTTCATTGCAAGTTTATTAAAAATTCATTTGGTCATTAGTTTTCATCTGTAAAACGTTTTTTTTTTCAGAAAGTTCAAACTCAAACCTAAACTAAGGGTGAAAGTGAAAGTGGAAGCCATTAGTCTAGTTTGATGATTGAGGATTGTTTATTTCAGTTGGTTAAGAAAGGTTTCAAGTTTGTGTAGTATCAAAGATTTTCTAGAAAACCAGTTTTTCCATCATTTACTTTATTCTCTTTAACCTATAAGCTATAAGCTAGCTTAATCAATAAGCTAGCTTGATAGCTTATTGGTTTTGTGACAGGAACCTTTTCTGTTTTCTTTTTGGCAGGTCAACAAAGCTACAAAGCTTTCAAGAAGCTTGAAGATATTTTCACCCCCTTGGTTCTGTTGTTGAACCACAACAAGGGACTCTCTACTGTTCCATAAGCTTGAAAAAAAGTCCAAAAATCATTTGGGAAGGCATCAGCCAAGGTACAATAGGCTTGAACCCCTTTTTTGCATTTTTACACTTTTTTTCCAAGATTCATGTGATTTGGTAGATTCTGTGTTAATATGCTTTGTTTGTTATTTGTTCATGCCTAATTAATGATTATATGCATGTTTAGTTCAATCTTAATCTGTTTAATCATGTTTTCTATGGTGTTGGTTGTTAATTTTCTGATTTTTAGAATTAAGGGGTGTTTGGATCTGCTTGTTAGACTAAGTGTGTGACATTTATTTGGCCTAGAAGCAGTTTAAATATACTCAATTAGGGTAGTGTTGGTTTGAAATATCATTTGTTTCAGTCTTGTGGTTAGAATTAGGATTTTGCAAGTTAAAATTTTGCCTTTATAGCTTAAAAATCAGTAAAGTCACTTGTATCTGCTTATTTTAGCTTAAACTTGCCCTCTATTTTTGCAAGCTTGTTAGTTGTTAGGAGATAGGGTGACCTAGGGTTTGTGACCATTTATTTGTGTTTTGGTGGTGTCCTAATCAAGATTTGGCAAGTTAAAACTCACCATATTGCACACTACACCAGCAACTGTTCATCAGTCAAGGGTTAGGATAATCAGAAACTTTGATTGGTCATATTTTTGGAATTTTTGCTAGTTAAGTGTGTGTTTTTGTGTTTATACTGACTCCCCACACTTCCATGAGTGTGGGGGTGCCCTTGTATCCAAGAAAAAGCCAACACATAAGCTTTCCTAAGCTTTTCTTTGCCCAGACTTGTTTTTTGCACTATCAGTGGGAACCAAGTTCCCACTGCTAGCCTTACTTTTGGCACTGTTTAGCTACAAGACAGAAAAACAAAGAAGTGTCACTTTCAGAAGCTAGTATTTTTGTCTTTTGTGATCTATTTTAAGAATTAGGACTTCTTTCTTTTTGCATTATTTTTCTTTTTTAATTCTTGATTTTTCAGTATAATCACTTTTTATTTTACTGTTCATTTTCCATTTTTTACATTTAATTGCTATTTTAATTACTTTTAATTAATCTGTTTTTGGCATTTAGTGCTAAAAAGTTTTATTTTTCTGTTTTAAAATTTTTCTTATATTTAGAAAATTAGTTTAAGATTTTTAGTTTAAAAATTAGTCACTGTTCACTTTTTAATTATTTTTTATAATTAATATAGTATAATTAGGGTTTAATTAATAAACTGTTTTGTCTTTTAGTGCAAGATTTTACATTTTTTAAACTTTTTCAATTTTCTACTGTTCATTAGGGTAATTTAGGATTTTTAAAATTGGTCAATTAATTTTGGCATTATTTTATTATTTTTTTATAATTATTTTAGTATTAATTAGTTAAAAAATAGTTTTAAGTCATTTAAAAATAGAAAAATAGTTTTTAAAATTTAAGAAAAATAGTTTTTAGTCATTAAATAATATAAGTTAGTTATTAGTTCAATAAATTAATATTTTGGGCATTTTGTTAATTATATTTAATTTTTGGGCTTTAATTAGCATTAAAAATTGAATATTTAATTAATAAAAGGTTTTAAAATATATTTGTTGGATTTTTATTCTTATTTATATTATTTAAGACTTAGTTTAATCTTTTAATTAATTTTTAGGTTTTAATTTTAATTTCGTCACGTTTTACGTATTTACGTTCGCGTTTTACGTCAACGTCGTAGTTTAATCGTAGTCGTAGCTCGTCTTTAATTTTTCTCCTTCTAAACCAAAAACGTCACTAATCCAAACATTGTTATTTTATATAATTGGCATACACAATATACACCTCCTTCGAGAACGAACCCGCATTTATTCGGTTTTACGTTTTTCCTAAAGCGTAAGACTTAATACTTGCCACTCATACGCGTTTTTCCTAAAACGTGTACGATTTTACTACATCAATTTTTGGCGCCGCTGCCGGGGAGGTGTGTTGCCATTATTAGTATCGTGTTTGTGTGAGTAGTGCGTTTTTGCTTTTCAATTTTTGAAAAGCGTGAATATCGTACATACTCATTTTTGTTATTTTTACTTATTATATTATAATATCCAAATAAATCGTGTTTAATTTTCCTAAGTTAAACACAAAACAATCTTTACTATATTGTAGATATATTGGTTTTCGTTTTTTGTGAATATATTATTACTATATTGTACTACGTAAGAACAATAAATATACAAGTACTCCAAATACGTGAGAAATCACAACCTTGATTCGGGATTTCATCACTCGATCATTGTATTCGAATCCAAAGCAAAAGTTTAAAGGCAAAATAGATAAATACTTTCGTGAGGCTTAATTTCAATTAACACAAACTATAAGGTGGGTATAAGGCGGTTGTATTTCACGACCTAAAGGAAAAAGGCTCTTAAGTGCTTAGCGCCGCCTCGTTTCCTCCGCTTGCTTGTGCGTGTTTTGAGAAAGAGAGCTAATCGAGGGTTTGCCGCCCAAGTATTATCTACGTATATTATATTTGCTTGTGTTTTCAAGATTAAACCCTCTTGAACGTTTTGGTGTTCCACCAACGTTCTAAAGTCATCGAGAACGTTCACTCCACGTGATCGTTTTCATTCTTTGAGGCTCCTTTAATCGAGAAAGTCGATTCGAGGGGAGATTTGTAGATTTTTGTCTACGTAATACAACAAAAAATCCAAAAAAAAAAAAATTAAAAAACCAATCAAAAACCAAAAAAAATTGAAAAATCAAAAAGCCGCAAAAAGAATCTTCTTTGCTACCACCCATTCTACGCTTAGTGCATGCGCACTCGATCGAAGGACTATTCCAATTCTAGTGAAGCTTCGAATCGACGCAATCGTAATCGAAGGAATCGACGACGTAGACGAGAATTAGAAACCGACGTTCCTAATATCGTTGTTGAAGAAACCGTAGAGGAGATGGCCGACAATCGTTCTATGATGGAATTGCTCCAAGCGCCCACCGAGGGTTATGGAGACGCGATCGTAATTCCCGCTATCGAGGCGGAGAATTTTGAGATCAAGAGCGAATGCTTTCGTTGATCCAAGCTACGAAGTTTCGAGGTCGTGAAGCCGATAATCCTCACGACCATATTCGGAATTTTGATCGTCTTTTGGCCACGAGCAAGTTTAAGAACGTCGACACCGATGTCGTCAAGCTTATGCTTTTTCCTTACTCGCTCGATGGTGCCGCCAAGGATTGGTACGAGAAAGAGCCACCTAATTCCATTACTACGTGGAAGGATCTCGTTTCCAAGTTCGTTAATTATTTCTTCCCACCGTCTAAGACGACGTTTTTCAAGAATGAAATTACGAAATTTGAGCAAAAATCGAATGAATCTTTTAGAGACGCGTGGGATCGTTTTAAGGAATTGCTTAGGCAATGTCCTCACCATGGTTTTTCCGAGTTGCACCAAATCGATACGTTTTACAACGGTCTTAATTTTCACGAACAAGACTCGTTGAATTCCGCCGCCGGTGGAAACTTTTTGTGTAAAACTCCGAGAGAAGCTTTGATAATTATCGAGAACCGATCCAAGGTTTACCAACTCCGCAATGCACCGAGTGTTGCCAATGTCGCCAATGTTAGTAGTTCTAATCGCGACATTGAGAGAGTTGATGCAAAAGTCGACAAGCTTACGAATGTGTTCACGTCTTATCTCATTGAGATGCAAAAGAAAGACGCTCCCGCTACGGTGAAAGCGGTTGAGGTTTCGTGTACGTTTTGTGGTGGACCTCATAATTATTACGAGTGTGCGGCTACGGATGGCCAAACGTCAAATGTGAGTGCGTTAAACAACAATTTTTCTAATCAAAATCAAAATAACGCCGGTCCATCACAACAAGGAAATTATAACCAAGGCAACAATTTTCAAAATCGAAACAATTTTCAAGGAAATAATCAACAAGGAAATTTTTCGAATCAAAATCAAGGAGGTTATAATCAAGGTCGTAATATAACTTGGCAAAATAGAGATAACAATCAAGGCAATAATTTTTCAAGTGGGAATCAAAACAATTTTCAAAGAAGTAATCAAAACCAAGGGAACTTTAATTCTAATCAAAATAGTTCGTCAAACGATTTTCAAAATTACATGAAAACGAATGAGGCTAATATGAGACGATTAGAGGGAGAAATTGGTACTTTGAAAAACGACTTTACAAATACTTTGAAATTGCAAAACACGAAGATTGAGCAAGGGCAAATTGATATAAAAAAGATGTTTTCGGCTATAATGAACAAAGCCTCGGGTTCGTCATCAAGTTCGTTACCTAGTGACACCGTTGCTAATCCGAAAGAACAATGTAAAGCCGCCTCGTCTCGTGAGAAAGGTCGTGTGATTACCCCTAACCTTGAAGGATTCCGTGTTGTTTATCCCTCTCAACCCTCGACTTCTAAGACGTCCTCTTGTTCTAAAGTCGATGGGGTGAACGTGGCGACCAAGGAAAGGAGTGCACACCCTCGTGTACCTCAAATTCCATCCACGGTTCAAAAAGAGAGCTTTGTCGACCTTACCAAAGTAACCCTTGAAGAAACTTGTGCTTCAATCCTTCTTAAAAAACCCAAAAGGCGTATGCCGAGAAAGGAAAAGGATCCGGGCCAATTTCTATTACCTTGTGATTTTTCCGAGATTGAGGGATGTTTAGCCCTTGCCGATTTAGGTGCTAGCATCAATCTTATGCCTCATTCTCTATGGAAATTGATGAGATTGCCTTCGCTTACCCCCACGAACATGACTATCGAGCTTGCAAATTGTACACCTTTAATACCAATTGGAATAGCCGAGGATGTCTATGTTAGGATTGGAAAGTTTGTTTTTCCCGCGGATTTCGTTATATCCGATTACGAGTGTGACCCTAAATGTCCCATTATTTTAGGCCGACCATTCTTATCGACGGCTCGAACCGTAATCGACGTTCACGAGGGGAGACTTACTATGAGATATGGGGATGAGAAAATAGACTTTTTCGCTAGAAAATCCCAAGGATTTTATGAGAATGAAAAAACCGAGGTTTCCAAACCTAATGATTCAAATTCTAATGATTTCAAAATGTTTACTTTAGCGGAAAGAATGAAGCTTGATGCATGTTTTGAAAGAATTAAGAAAAACGGTTTTAAGGATGATGATTTTAATGATAAAGAGTACGTGTACCTAATTCAAAAGGGTATGTGTAAATTTATGGATGAAAACTCACTTTGGGATGTTTTTAGCGAAACAAGTGAAACACCAATTCCGAAGGGTGACGTTAATGCCATCACGACAATGACCAAAATGGATTCGTCTTCACCACCTTCGAAGGACCATGACTTTGAGGCTTCAACTTCTAACTCCATCGAAGTGCCTCCTTTGCCTAGCCCAACACCCGTTGAGGCTAAAGGGTTTATCGACATCGATCCTCTCGTCTTAGAAAAGTCACCTAAGCATAGCCCTAGTGCTTGTAAGTCCATGGTTGTGAGTGCTCACATCGACTCTTTCTTTGACGATGACGATGGCGATTTTGCCGAGCTTGATCACGTACTTCGACATCCACATGCTATTTTTGATTCTCCTAAGAAGAAACATGTGAAGTACGATGATTATGAGTTTGATCCCGAGATTGAGGAAATCATTGAACGAGAGCTAGCTCTTATGCCTTCACTTCCACCTACGAGTGAGGTCGACCTTTCCAAAATCGAGGATGAACTCAATGAGTTGGAACGTCTTATTTTCGATGACGAACCAACTCATGTGACCACTAAGAATCCAATTCTCGAGGAGTTACCTAATCAACACTCCTCATTTGAGAATGACGTTTACCACATTCGTGAGGATCTAACTTATCAACGATCCCCACAAAAGAATGATGGTTTCGTGCTTGATCGTGATCTTTTCGAGAGAGTTTCTAAGATACTCAAGGAGGGGAATGACAAACCTTGGTTTGACAAGCCTATCTTTGATGAAGAAATCGATGAGATCGACGTTCATGAGGATGACGAGTATGTAGACCCCGAGGGGGCGGTGTTCTTTATTGATAAACGTTTTGAGAACTTATATAATCCGCCACCCCCTCCCGCCAAAGACTTAAATGTGAGAATTTTTAGCGCGACTAATTTTAAATTTGACACGCCAAATATTTTCAACATTATCAAATCGGGTTTTCATAGAGAGTTTTTGAACGATGAAAAAGGAAAAGATTTTAAAAATGTTTTAAAAGATTTTTCTACATGTTTAACTCCGTCATCACAACGTTTTGTGAGTGCTACCACCTCGTCTACTCCTTTTGACGACGGTTGGTGTGGTCTTAGTATGGGGGAAGCCCCAAATGTTCCCGCACACTTTACCACCGAGGACGAGATTTACGATCCCGGAATTGCTTGTAAAAGGAAATCTCGGTCTTCCACCGATGCAATAAATGGAAATCGTATATATTTGCTTGGTGTGAGTCTACCTCGAGTAGCTCATATGTTTGACTTACCCATTGCCCCACCTTTCTACTTCTTATCTCTTTTCTTCTACCCCATTGGGGTTTGCGTTGAAGTAGCGTTGTTTCGTCTTTCATCCGAAAACGAGGACGCTATCTTTGACCCCGGTATACATTTATCGGGTTTTTAAAGTACTACACGTACTTTTGGGCCTTGTTTATCATGTAAGCCCCACCAAAAATGACCAAACCATGATTATCCCTAAATGATCACATTTATGGGGATTCGAGTCGAGCTTTTGACTCGGTTATCAAAAACAAGGTGCCTCGTGGGGGATTCTCATGCTTATCCTTGTACATATTACTGCTTTCTTAGTTAACGTAACGAGGGGACTTGTGCTCTTCCTACCTTTGTTTCGTGGTTGTTTGTGATTGTGATTTATTAGGTTCATCGTCATCATTGAAGCCTCTCATGTTCGTTTTACGTAGCACTCGAGCTTCGATCGTTGCCTTTGGAGATTCCGATATCCGATGATATCCTTTTATGTTCTAACGTTTATCTTATTAGCATAATTCATAAACGGCTTTTAGGTTATTCGTTTTACCCTTTCCATGCTCGAGATTAAGCATTCGACTTCGTCTCTAGTATGGGGGTGTTTACACCCCTAGACTCGAAACATTGAGGACAATGTTTAGTTTTAGTATGGGGGGGTGAGTAGATACTTCACCTTGCTTACGTCACCACGCTATCCAATATTCATCGTTTTGTTATCATTTTGTTGCAAATAAGGCTAAAAATGGCCAAATTTTAAAATTTTTCGAGTTTTTCATAAGTGTTTAAGACACGAATGTAGGTTTTCCGATGGTGAGAACGAGAGTAATTTTTTACTCGACCGTGCGTGTTGAGCACTTAGCTTCGATTCCTTAACTTTTTAGGCTAAGTCTCTTAAATGAGGACGAGAAATGATAGAATTATTTATAAGTCTCGTAATCGTCACGATCTTATCTGTAGTAATTATTAGCTTATTCTCCCAACGCTTTTGCATAATAAATTGATAATAAATATTGATTTGGTGGTTTAGTCACTATTGTTGGGTTTCTAATTTGTTTTGGTAGCTTCCATGTAATTAAATTGGGAAAACATTAAGGTATCGCCAGCATCACGGTTTTGAAGTATTGGCACCCGAATAATCGAAAGCTTCACCTAATAATAAGATTTCAAGTGCTCACCTAAATTAAGCAAAAATTTGAAGCTCACAAGGCCGAAAAATCTATGCCCAAATTGAAAGTGAATCAAGCCTTAATCTTCGAAGCTTTAAAGATCCAAAATTCGCCTTAGCGTGAGGATATACGTCTTTGGCTAATAAAACCACCGATGAGGCGGATAATAAAAGGCAAGGCAAGACCGAAGTCATAATAAAAGCTTCATGGCGAAGTTGAATAAAAGATGGAGGTAAACCAAAGATAATAAGGCCCTTCCGTTAGGGGGCGTATAAAAGTCTTGGTAATAAGTCTCATGTTCAAAACCGTTATAAAACCGTGTTTATCAATCCTTCTTGTTGACTTAATTTTTTGACATCGTTGTCTATTGGGATGAATTATTGATTTGATGATTTTGGTTACACCGTTAAGTTTCTATTTTTAGACTTAATCTCTATTCACGCATAAGTCGATGATGTATCCTCGTGATCATTAAGACAAAAATAAAATATAAGAGATACCAAGTAGGAATAAGGGAGTTTAGGTTCGTAATTAACACTCATGAGATGTGTTCGTGTTGCTAACTTATAATAACAATGATCTCGTCACACGCTTAGCATGGAATTGGGTGAAAATCGAGGACGACGAAATTATTTCTAACGAAGCATTCACGTGTTCTTGTTCTATGATCCCAAAAGTCACATTCTCGTGATGAAAACAATACATTATGTCTAAAACACATGTAGTAGTTTATTTAAATTTATGTCTTCAATAAATGTCATCATAAAATGAATTTTGGAAGTGCTACGATACTTAATTCTAGCATTGCGTGGGGACACGGCAATGGTTTAGTATGGGGGAGTGATGAGACTGTATTTATACATAGTCTCATCGTCCAAATTAGGCTTAAAACGCTTAAAATATCGTCAAAATACCCATATATGTGCCTATGTTTGTTCATTGTGTATTTTAGGTATGGATATCGTGAATTCACCAAAAGATCAAAGGAATCAAGCAAAAACGAACACGGGAAACGAAGCCGCACAAAGAACCGGACCCGAATCATGATTTTCCTTTGAAGTCCTTGAAGTTTGAAGATTTGGCAAGAATGGTCCCTCAACTTTTGAAGACTTGTCACTTTTGACCCTTGTAAATCTCTATTATTACAAGATTGGTCCTTAAGTTTCAAGAAAATACCATTTATGCTCTTGAAGAATGCATTAAATGCATAAAATACCCTTGTGAATGTGTTTTATAAACCTTGGTGCCAAAAATGACAATTGCTGAAAGATATTACAAAGGGAATCCAACTTTGTGCATGGTTATTACAAAGTAGCAAAGATAAAGGAGTTCAGGGGGCAAACAGGGACAAAACAAACCCATATCCACTTATTACCCAACCAAACCCGACTTTACCCTACCCATACCCACCTTTATACCCGACCAGCCCAAACCCAAGCCCAAGTCAAACCCACCAGTCAACACACCCACTAAACCCGTTTTATTATTAATTTAATTTTCAAACCCTTATTTTATTAATAAACTAGGCGGGTAACACTTACTATTTGCCTAAACAAATTAAATCCCCCCCATCAAGAACACATAAACCCTAATTTGGGTTTTGGCTAATCACTTGATAATTGAACCCAAGACTTTCCAGAATACCAATTTACCCTATCCTAAATAAATCCCACTCACCCAAACAGCAACCCGTGACCTCCAGTGGGGCCCCCGACCTCCCCTGCTTCTCCACTTTTGGCATAGAAAGCATCTTACAGCTATCAAACGTTCCAAAACGTTTTCCTTTGTCCCTAAGGACCAAATGAACGTCTCAGATCAATCTTCACAAGCTGGCATCACAAGACGCGTGTTTGACCAGAGAATCAAGACCAAGACCAAGGGCAAATGTGGAAATAGCATGTATTAGGGTTTCTGAATTTCTTGTATTTCTAGAATAGTCCTAGATAGTGTATAAATATGAGGTGCCTATACCTCATATTTTCTTGTTCCAGTTTTTGTGTATTATTTTTAAAAAAGTAATGACAATGAAATTTTATCTTTGTGCACATGACTGAGTTCCTTAATTGTTGTTCTTATAATTTAGATACTTATTTTCATTGCAAGTTTATTAAAAATTCATTTGGTCATTAGTTTTCATCTGTAAAACGTTTTTTTTCAGAAAGTTCAAACTCAAACCTAAACTAAGGGTGAAAGTGAAAGTGGAAGCCATTAGTCTAGTTTGATGATTGAGGATTGTTTATTTCAGTTGGTTAAGAAAGGTTTCAAGTTTGTGTAGTATCAAAGATTTTCTAGAAAACCAGTTTTTCCATCATTTACTTTATTCTCTTTAACCTATAAGCGATAAGCTAGCTTAATCAATAAGCTAGCTTGATAGCTTATTGGCTTTGTGACAGGAACCTTTTCTGTTTTCTTTTTGGCAGGTCAACAAAGCTACAAAGCTTTCAAGAAGCTTGAAGATATTTTCACCCCCTTGGTTCTGTTGTTGAACCACAACAAGGGACTCTCTACTGTTCCATAAGCTTGAAAAAAAGTCCAAAAATCATTTGGGAAGGCATCAGCCAAGGTACAATAGGCTTGAACCCCTTTTTTGCATTTTTACACTTTTTTTCCAAGATTCATGTGATTTGGTAGATTTTGTGTTAATATGCTTTGTTTGTTATTTGTTCATGCCTAATTAATGATTATATGCATGTTTAGTTCAATCTTAATCTGTTTAATCATGTTTTCTATGGTGTTGGTTGTTAATTTTCTGATTTTTAGAATTAAGGGGGTGTTTGGATCTGCTTGTTAGACTAAGTGTGTGACATTTATTTGGCCTAGAAGCAGTTTAAATATACTCAATTAGGGTAGTGTTGGTTTGAAATATCATTTGTTTCAGTCTTGTGGTTAGAATTAGGATTTTGCAAGTTAAAATTTTGCCTTTATAGCTTAAAAATAAGTAAAGTCACTTGTATCTGCTTATTTTAGCTTAAACTTGCCCTCTATTTTTGCAAGCTTGTTAGTTGTTAGGAGATAGGGTGACCTAGGGTTTGTGACCATTTATTTGTGTTTTGGTGGTGTCCTAATCAAGATTTGGCTAGTTAAAACTCACCATATTCACACTACACCAGCAACTGTTCATCAGTCAAGGGTTAGGATAATCAGAAACTTTGATTGGTCATATTTTTGGAATTTTTGCTAGTTAAGTGTGTGTTTTTGTGTTTATACTGACTCCCCACACTTCCATGAGTGTGGGGGTGCCCTTGTATCCAAGAAAAAGCCAACACATAAGCTTTCCTAAGCTTTTCTTTGCCCAGACTTGTTTTTTGCACTATCAGTGGGAACCAAGTTCCCACTGCTAGCCTTACTTTTGGCACTGTTTAGCTACAAGACAGAAAAACAAAGAAGTGTCACTTTCAGAAGCTAGTATTTTTGTCTTTTGTGATCTATTTTAAGAATTAGGACTTCTTTCTTTTTGCATTATTTTTCTTTTTTAATTCTTGATTTTTCAGTATAATCACTTTTTATTTTACTGTTCATTTTCCATTTTTTACATTTAATTGCTATTTTAATTACTTTTAATTAATCTGTTTTTGGCATTTAGTGCTAAAAAATTTTATTTTTCTGTTTTAAAATTTTTCTTATATTTAGAAAATTAGTTTAAGATTTTTAGTTTAAAAATTAGTCACTGTTCACTTTTTAATTATTTTTTATAATTAATATAGTATAATTAGGGTTTAATTAATAAACTGTTTTGTCTTTTAGTGCAAGATTTTACATTTTTTAAACTTTTTCAATTTTCTACTGTTCATTAGGGTAATTTAGGATTTTTAAAATTGGTCAATTAATTTTGGCATTATTTTATTATTTTTTTATAATTATTTTAGTATTAATTAGTTAAAAAATAGTTTTAAGTCATTTAAAAATAGAAAAATAGTTTTTAAAATTTAAGAAAAATAGTTTTTAGTCATTAAATAATATAAGTTAGTTATTAGTTCAATAAATTAATATTTTGGGCATTTTGTTAATTATATTTAATTTTTGGGCTTTAATTAGCATTAAAAATTGAATATTTAATTAATAAAAGGTTTTAAAATATATTTGTTGGATTTTTATTCTTATTTATATTATTTAAGACTTAGTTTAATCTTTTAATTAATTTTTAGGTTTTAATTTTAATTTCGTCACGTTTTACGTATTTACGTTCGCGTTTTACGTCAACGTCGTAGTTTAATCGTAGTCGTAGCTCGTCTTTAATTTTTCTCCTTCTAAACCAAAAATGTCACTAATCCAAACATTGTTATTTTATATAATTGGCATACACAATATACACCTCCTTCGAGAACGAACCCGCATTTATTCGGTTTTACGTTTTTCCTAAAGCGTAAGACTTAATACTTGCCACTCATACGCGTTTTTCCTAAAACGTGTACGATTTTACTACATCAGAGCTCGATGCAAATTACTCGTACATGGCAAAGGTTGAAGAAGTTCTCAAAGTCACTGAAGATGACAATGGCCCTATCTTTGACACTGAGCCAATCGATAAGGTACACACTACTGATGAATATAATGTGTTTGGTGATATTCCTGAGCATAGTGATCTACCCAATGCCATTAATGACATGTGTATGATGGATACGGTTGATAGCAATACCTCACCCGATTCATCAGACATGTTCAATAATGAGTCTGAGGATGATCAACATGCAAATGAATATGATGAAGAGGAACGTATTGCGCTTGCTAATTTAATTTCTACTTTACAAAAAGATGTCACTGGAAATAAAAAGAGTCAAAAGCAATTAAAGAAGGCAAACGATACGCTCACTAAAAGCTTTGAAGAATGCAAAGCTGCTCTTATCAAATCTACTGAGATGACTGAAAGCTATAGAGATGAGCTCCTTCAGAAAACCAATGAGCTTGAGAGGTACAAGGGAAGTACGTTAAAAAGTAAAAACGACGATTTTGAAAACAAATATAATACCACTCTTGAATTATTAGCCAAAGAGAAGCGTCAATATAATGTTTTCTTAATGGATGAACGTCAAAAAACGTACCTTGCCAATACCAAAGTTAATGAACTTGAACAAAAGCTCTCTATGACCACAATAGATTCTGCTAAAATTCTTGAGGATAAGAAACAAGAGGTAGATGCATTAAAGCAAGACTTCAAAATTAGATATGATAAAGAAACTGAAAAAGTAACAAAACTAGAAGCACAAGTCGAATTTTTGAAGAACGTTGTTTATAAAACGCATGATTCTATCCAATCTGTAAGAATGCTGGCACCTCCTTCGATGTTTAAGGGTCAAGCTAACTTTGCAAGTCCTGAGTACCTTGCCAAAGCTCAAGCTGCGAACCCGCATCTTTATCTTGATGAGACTGAAAGGACTGATCTTGATAGTATGCCTATTAGTGCTGATAGTGAAGAGACTGTCCTTTGGGATGATGATAGTCAACCTCTTGTCAATAAGGAGTTTGTGAAACCATATAATTATGCTTATGAGAATAGTCTTTATGGACTTTTCAACAAGCAAACTCAGAAAACTCGTGAGGAAGTGTTTCTAGAATGCAAACAAAAGAGAATTCAATGGAAGAAAGCATTTGCCCCTAAGAAATCTAATGTTTACAAATACATAAACTACCTCCCTCTAGATGAATCTAAAAGCAAGAGTAGGAAAACATTAGGTATTCTTAAACACCACATAGATAATTTCAAATCTATTGTTGAAAGAGACTGGGCAAAACGTGAAAATGCTGAGTGGACATGTCCGATTCTTCAAGATATTACCTTGCTTGTGAAATAACTCTTAATTCATAACACGACGTTGATTAAACAAACTGTTCTTCAACTTGAGGAGTTCATTCGGACTGAAATGTATGATGATTTAAAATATGTTGAATCTCTAGTGAAACACATTGAAGATCTTCAAATGGAGAAGCCTGTTTTTCAGATGAATATGATTTACTCTTGTAAGAATGCGTTTCTAAAGATGTTATGTGTGCTTATTTTACATCTTGTGCTGATATTGATGAATATTCTGAAGTTGCATGCCAATATCTTGATAAAAGCAAAGAATGTGAACATCTTGAAATTGAGCTTTCCAAACGTAAAGAAAATGTTGACAAAAAGGCTTTTGAGTTACTACAACACAAAACTGATTTCCTTAAAAAACATTCTCATTCACTTGAACTTGCTTTGCAAAAAGACATTGGTAGTTTTCCACATGATAATAAATTGCAAGAAAAACTTTCCCAGACGTTTCGAGAAATGAATCAACAGAATTTTGAAATTAAAGGGTTGAAAGCTCAGTTACAAGATAGGGATAGAGCTATAGCAGAGTTGCAGAAACTCGTTGCTAAAATGGGTGGGAAAAACGTGGAACCTAGCATTAAGAAACCTGTTGTTAGACAACCCAATGCTTCTAAAGTGAATAGATCCTCTATCTTGGGAAAACCATCTGCTTTATCAAATTCCTCGTTTGCAAAACCTGTGTTTTCCCCCAAGATAGATGGAAAGGAAAGGTTACCACAAAATCAACCCATAAGGAATGCCAAACACCAAGCATTAAGCACACTAATGTGATTAAACCAGGGATGTATAGAATGACCACTAAGCCCACAAAAAAAGTTATTCAATCGCCTCAGACTTCTAGAAACACTAATATTCGTGTGTCTTCTACTACAGGAATAGTCTCCACTACTAGTGTTAGCCGGCGTCAGCTTAAGAGCACTCAAGGGAATGATAAGGTCTGGAAACACAAGAATCAAGGGAAGATGAAGGAAGTAGAAGCACACCCTAGGAATTTGAATGTTTTTAAGAATAAAAAGTCTGTAATCGCATGTAATAACGATATGAATGATGTGAATGATTTGAATGCTATGAATATGAAATTTGTTTGTGTCAAATGTGGCAAGTGTGCTAATGCAAATCATTCTATGTGCTATGAATAAAGTCAAAGGCGTAGATACTAGAACTAAGAAGCAAGTTGCAATGCCTATTAGAGCTAGTAAACCCAAACGCAAAGTGAGCCATTATGGTACAACCCCCATTAAGAAAAGTAATGCATCAGACTCCACAACTAAGAATCCTAGAAGCAAAATTAAGGAATTATATGAGTCTGCTAGCAAGTCTTGGAAATGGTGGTTTGCTAATCAATGTCCCCCTGGATATAAATGGATGCCGAAAGCTAGGACAGAAAATGTGAAAACGAGTGTTAGTTTGCCTTTAAATGTTGATAAGGACACTAATGATTCTATTATCACAACTACTGTGGTATCCAATTTAGCAAATGCTCCATCGTGTTCTAACTATTCTGTAGGTGATACAAATAATTCTCTTCATACTGGACTCCGGATGAACGAAGCACATGACGGGGAATCTGAAGATTCTAATTAACTTCGTGGAGAAGTTCCTGGGTACGATCCGATTCGGAAATGATCAATTTGCACCGATCCTAGGATATGGAGATTTGGTTAAGGGGAATATCACGATTAAAAGGGTATACTACGTCGAAGGGCTCAATCACAATCTTTTCTCAGTTGGTCAATTTTGTGATGCGGATTTGGAAGTTGCTTTCAGAAAGAAGACATGTTTTGTTCGTGATTATGATGGGAATGACTTACTTACCGGTACACGGGGTACTGATCTTTACACAATTTTACTTCAAGACACAACTTCATCAACTCCAATTTGCTTCATGGCTAAAGCTTCAACGACTCATGCATGGTTATGGCATCAACGTCTTTCTCATCTCAACTTTGATACCATTAACTTGCTTTCCAAGAAAGATATTGTGAGAGGTCTTCCAAGCTTGAAGTTCATCAAAGATCATCTTTGTTCTTCTTGTGAACTTTGTAAAGCTAAACGAAGTAGCTTCAAAACAAAGACCACCCCAAGCTCTAAAGGACGGTTAGATCTTCTTCACATGGATCTATGTGGTCCCATGCGTGTTCAGAGTATCAATGGAAAGAAATATATTCTGGTAATAGTCGATGATTACTCAAGGTACACATAGACTCACTTCTTGAGGTCCAAGGATGAAACACCCGACGTTCTCATCAGCTTCCTTAAATTGATACAACGTGGTCTTCAAGCTCAAGTTAAAGTGGTTTGTACTGACAGAGGTACAAAATTTTTGAATTCAAATCTGAGAAAGTATTTTGAAGCCGAAGGGATTGAACATGAAACATCTATTGCTCGAACACCCGAACAAAACGGCGTTGTTGAAAGACGAAACCGTACTTTGGTTGAAGCTGCTCGAACATTATTATCTGCTTCAAAACTTACACTATACTTTTGGGCCGAAGCCGTGTCAACCGCATGCTACACATAAAACCGCTCCTTAATTATCCAAAGACACGAAAAGACACCATATCACATAATTCATGATCGAAAACCTTCAATCAAACACCTTCATGTTTTTGGATGTACCTGTTACATTATTCGAGATGGTGAAAATTTGGATAAGATGAAAGAAAAAGGTGATGCATGTATTCTTGTGGGATATGCAACTCAGTCTAAGGGATATAGAGTATATAATAAGAGAAAAAAATTGATTGTCGAGACTATTCACATCCGATTTGATGAATTACAAGAAATGGAACTTGAACAAAACAGTTTAAGTCCCGATCCACAACGACAAACGAATTCCGTTCACAACCGCACGGAACTCGGAACTCAAGACCACAGCAATGAACCGTCAAGTTCAACGCTGGTTCCAGAACATGTTCCTAGAGCTGATATGACAGTCGACACGACAATTGAAGAGTTGGAAATGTTATATGGACCAATGTATGATGAATATTTCATGGGGGAGAATCAAGTTGTATCGAAGTCTTCCGCTGACACTCATGACACTCATGATACGACTGATGATACCGATCATCGTCAACAACCCGATACAACTTCATCTACTTCAACACGGGTTGCTGCAGATTTACCTCCTCAGAATATCACTTCAACAATAGATCCTACAACATCCACAACTACTGTCATTGCTCCAGAGAATACAAATCAAGCAGACGATGCATTATCTGACGAAGACGAATTTATCAACCCATTCGGTACACCGGTACACGAAACTGGAGAGTCTTCTACTCGTCATGTTGATCCGTCAAATATGCATACGTTCTATCAACGACATCCTTCAACACATCATTGGACTCGAGATCATCCTTTGGTTCATGTCATTGGAAACCCTTCACAGCCCGTTCGTACAAGACGACAACTTAACGCCGATGCCGATGTTTGTATGTTCGCACTCGCCGTGAGTTCAGCTAAACCGAAAAACATCAAAGAAGCATTAGCTGATCATGCTTGGACTGAATCGATGACGGATGAACTTCAACAATTTGAAAGACTTAAAGTCTGGGAACTTGTTGACAGACCATACGATGTAACACCATTAAATCTTCGATGGATCTGGAAAAACAAGATGGATGAAGAACACACGATCATCAAGAATAAATCTAGGCTAGTGGCTAAAGGGTATGGACAGAAAGAGGGTATTGATTTTGAAGAATCATTTGCACCAGTATCTCGTATGGAAACGGTCAGAATTTTCTTGCTTATGCTGCACATAAGGGATTCATTGTCTATCAAATGGACGTAAAGACAACGTTTCTTAACGGTCCTTTGAAGGAAGAAGTCTATGTCACACAGCCGGAAGGATTCGTCAATCCTCATTATCCTGACAAGGTGTATCGTCTCCACAAAGCACTTTATGGACTCAAGCAAGCTCCAAGGGCGTGGTACAACGAGCTCTCGAGATTTCTGGTCTCCAAAGGTTTCTCAAAAGGTTCCATTGATTTAACTTTGTTCACTTATAAATATGGGGATGACATTTTGCTTGTGCAAATTTATGTTGATGACATTATTTTCGGGTCTACAAACCCAAAACTTTCAAAATGGTTTGAAAAAGTAATGCACAGCAGATTTGAAATGTCTATGATGGGCGAACTAAAATTCTTTCTAGGCATTCAAGTTCACCAATCCCCAAGTGGTATCTTTATTAACCAAGCTAAGTATTGTCAAGAGATAATCACAAAGCATAGTATGACATCATGTGACCCCGTTGGGACACCATTATCAACCACATCCCTAGATGCTGATTTGGAGGGATTACCCATAGATCAAACGAGATATCGTTCCATGATCGGGTCCCTCATGTACTTGACAGCAAGCAGACCTGATATTCATCATGCTACATGTTATTGTGCACCATATCAAGCACGACCCACTGAAAAGCACCTCAAGGAGGTTAAACGGATCTTTCGGTACCTTAAGAATACCATTCACATGGGACTCTAGTATCCGATGGAAACCGGTTTCTTTCTAACGGCCGATTCAGATTCTGATCATGTAGGGTGTCTTGATACACGTAAAAGTACTTCTGGTGGTGCACAATTTCTAGGTCAAGATAAGCTTGTGGGATGGTCCTTCAAGAAGCAAGATTGCACGTCACTTTAATCAGCCGAAGCGGAGTATGTGTCTCTATCTGCGTGTTGTGCTCAAGTTCTTTGGATGAGAACACAACTCACGGATTATGGCTTCCACTTTGATAAAAGTACCTATGTATTGTGACTCAAATTCGGCCATAGCCATCTCCTGCAATCCGGTACAGCATTCCCGCACGAAGCACATTGATGTCGGATATCACTTCATTAAGGAACAAGTTGAAAAGGGTATTGTTGAATTATACTTTGTTGGAACTGATTACCAATTAGTTGACTTGTTTACAAAAGCTCTTTCGAAAGATAGGTTTGCGTATCTTGTTAGGCAAATTGGTATGAGATGTTTGACTCCAGCAGAACTGGAGGTTCTTGCAACGCAGCCTGCATGATTCATCTATCAAACATCTACCTGTAAATATTAATGAAAAAGAAAAATACAAAATTAAAAAATCTTTGATAATCCAAAAATATTCTTCTCGACATGTCTTTCAGTATCGATAATATGGACGTACCTAGAAATGTCGCTCAAGAACGACACGGGTGTGTACATAAAGCTCGAATGAAAGTTGTAAATATTTTTTCAAAACATGTCATTTCTATCTTTTGGAAATTGTCTATTTTGGACAATATTTCCACCAACGGGTAGAGCAATCTATCACGGGTTGAGCTTGACACAAAACATTCAACGTTTTGAGCTCAACACAATGGCTTGTAATCACTTTCAGATTGCAACCCGGATCTAAATTCATGGGGGAGTGTACGATTTCGTGCTCTTACCCTTAGCAAAAGAAGTTAAATCTTCTTACACTTGAGTGGATTCGTCAAGACATTCAAAGTCTATGAACTCAAGTTTATGCTTTAGAAAAACCTTTTCGTCAAAAAGAATTGATTTTTCAAAACGCGTTGAACACAATTTTTTCAAGAATTTCTCAATGATATTCAAAATCTTTCAAAAATTGTGTGTTCAACAACTCCTATCCTCAAAAGTTTAATGTGGATCAAATCCTCGTAATGACAATTCCATTGGATCAATTTTTGAGGGGGAGCAATTCAACTTCATGCAAAAGATTAACACATCTTTCTCCCGAAGATTTTCAAGACTATTTTTCAAAATATATTTTAATCAAATTTATTAGAGATAGGGGAGAAAATGTGATTAAAATGTGATCTAAAGACTCAAGCACTCATGGTTACGATCAAATACCCACAATATCTTCAATTCACGACGTTATGGGTATCAAAAGGGTGGTTAGGTTTAAGTCCTATGATCCAACCAGAACCGGAGGGATCTTCCCAGGGACAATCCAATAGATTATTAGAAGTCCTTAGGAAAGATGGAGTAGAATGTGAACGCACTGGAACAATCACAACAAGGTGCTATTAATGATGTCTTGGTAAGCATTGAAGGGGTTGAAGAATGAAAAAGAAATGTAAGGATAAAGGGTATAAAGAAAGACGCCCTCCATACACCTTAGGCAGAAACCAGGTCAACACATCATGAAGACAACTCATCATGGACCCAGTGATGTGAAGCACAACCCTTTCCTAGCTACTCTGGCTTCTCTCAAAAGAAGTTTCTTTTATTGGCACGGAGAACAACACAACTTCTATTGACTTTCTCACTCCGAGATAGTTGATATTGAATAGGTGGCATCTACTCCAGCCTCCGAACACTAAAAGTGCACAAATCGAGTCTAGAGACAAGAGATCAATCAAATCTCGTTAGGACACACGGATGAAGATCAAGAGAGTCCTACGCTATATCCTTGTGATATTGCTAGAACACTCAGAGTGATAGTACTTAGTATTCACAATGATGAGTGGAAATCCTTCTAGTGTTAACATCAAACAGCACTGCGGTAGGTCATATGCAAGATTCTTTATGAATTGAACATATGTAAAACTGAAAAGCAACAGTGGTTTGATTCTGAATTGATTCAAACTCGTTTCAGGTTTCTACGCAATATCTTTATGGTCTTGCCAGAATATTCAGAGTGATATTCATTAATATTCACAGTGACGAATGGAAATCCTTCTAGCGTCAACATCAAACAGCGCTACGGTAGGTAACTTGTGAGATTCTCATGAATCAAACTTGTGTCAACTGGAAAGCAACAATGGTAAGATTCTTAATGAATCAAACTTGTTCTAGGAATTTGAATTGAAGACTTTAATCAAGCGGATATTTATCCATATGATTCACTCTTTATGTTCGTAGTCTTGCTTTGAGACGGTCGAGTAAAGAGAACGGCTAGTACTGTCGCGAAACCCTGTCAAGGAGTTTTTTAATTGAATCTACCTAATCACAGGTATGGTATTTAATATCGTATAACGGTCTTCACCGACCGGAGGTAAAACGCTACCGATTTAGGACGAATGTCAAAGCCATTCAGTCCGTGTCTATGTTTTGTCTCAAGAAGGTGGCGTCACGGTGTACTCAGCAAAGTCAAAGATTCAAAACCACATATTCATGCCCAAAGACTTATTTAACTATTAATAGTGTGAGCATGTGAAAAAAGACACAAGATCGCAAGATGGCAAAGACAAGTCAAGAATGATTTGAAGATCTCAAGATAAAAGACAAAGTCGAAAGACAACGACAAAGGCTCAAAGATCACAGCATGAAGGAACAAAACTACTGTTACACGTTCAAGACTCATTTATGACGAAATTCATAAATCTCCATTGGAATCCAAATATCAAAGAGGAATGACCTCACATTGGGGGAGATTGTTAGCCTCAAAATATTGAGTCAAACAAGAATGTTCGGTCATAGGTTTCTATTGTAATATTTATTAGAACGTTGTAATAGGTAGTTATTTAGTCGTGGTTCATAGGCTTGGATTTAAACTAATTAAAGTCCAAAAGACAAGCCCGGCCCAATATATTGTCCATTAAAGCCCGCATGTGGGTGGACTATATATACTACCCTCCTAACATGTTAGGAGGGTGGATGGTCATTGGTAAACTCATTATTCCTAATCTAATATTCACCAAGTTAATCATCTCTCTCTCTACTTTCTCTCACTACTTTCTCTCTCTAAAACTCATATCATTTCCATCTCATATCTTATTCTATCATCATATTATTAGGGACAACAATATCTTCTTCATATCGATTTGTGTGGTCTTATGTGTGTTCAAAGAATCGATGGGAAGAAATACATTATGGTAGTTGCCGATGATTACTCAAGGTACACATGGACCTTCTTCTTGAGATCCAAGGATGAAACACCCGAAGTTCTCATCAACTTCCTCAAGCAGATACAACATGGGCTTCAAGCTCAAGTGAAAGTGGTACGTACTGACAGAGGCACATAATTCTTGAATTCAACTTTGAAGAACCTCTTTGAAGCCGAAGGGATTGAACATGAAATATCCATTGCTCGAACACCTGAACAAATCGGCGTTGTTGAAAGACGTAATCGTCCTTTGGTTGAGTCTGCTCGAACATTATTATCCGCTTCAAAACATCAACTATACTTTTGGGCCGAAGTTGTGTCAACCGCATGCTACACACAAAACCGATCCTTAATTATTCCTAGACACGAAAAGACACCATATCACATAATTCATGATCTCAAACCTTCACTCAAACACCTTCACGTTTTTGGTTGTACGTGTTACATAATTTGTTGATCCCTTTGGTTGGATCTATATTCTGTTAAGAAGTAGTATAATATTTTGTAATCAAACTAAAACACTGTGAGATCTCTTACTTAATACTAAATAAGTTATGCGGAATCTAACTTATAAAGCACAGAACAAACAGAATACTATTAACTATTCGATTCTCTTATTAATCGACTTGAATGAGGTACATGAATGTCATCGTACCTATGTTCCTTTTATAGAGTAATGAACCCTAGAACCCTTAGAATATTCTATAAAGATAACTATATCACAGACGATATATTATCTATATTCTAACTATTAAAGTATATCACATAAGATATACTCTTACTATAAACTATGAGATATCTTATACAAAGATATATTCGTCCTAAATATCCTAGCAGTACTAACTTTATAACTAGAAGTACTTACTATGTGCCGCGTTAACACTAACGGTACTTGAAAGATACTAACAGTACTTGAGTTTACACTGACGGTGTGACAAATCTAACATTTTCAGGTAGTTAAATATTTTCTCGTATAATACTTTGAAACTTATTTTTGTGTTGGTTGACGAACTCACAATTTACGGATTTAAATTTGGGCTTACGTGCATAATTTGGCGTCTTTTACGACTAAACCGGAAACCTTAGGATTACGTATTTACGTTTTTGAACTCCGTTTTTGATGAGACAATTTTTATTGGATTCGTTTTGTGACGGTGATTCATAATTTATAAAAACATTTTTCGTAAAATGACCCGAGGGCACGCAAATCGAGAAAACTAGAATCGAGAAATACCCGTAAACTAGTGAGATGGGACAAAACACTTTGCCCCATCCCACTAGCTTATATGGGACGGCATATGTGACACACCACACTTAGGTGGCACACAGTCTAGCTAAGCTTGCACAAGTGTAAGCTTATGCTTACACTTTAAGCTAAGCCTTCCACCAACTTAACAAAACCAACAAATGGTTTTCATTTAACCATTTCATCCATGCAATCCACCCCAAAAACTCTCTCTACTCCACCCTTGTGTCGTCCCAATTCAAACAACAAACACCATCTTTGATCTCTTCTAGCTACAAACCACATGTTTACTAGTCCTATTAAGGTGTTTCCTTGAAGCCTTGATCATTTGGGGGCCATATAACCAACTTTGGAGGTGATTTGCTTGTGTCCTAGGGCTGATTTTTCAACATATGATCTTGATATTTGATGGTCTTGGAGATACTTGTTGTGTTCATCAAGTTCTTGCCTTCCTAAAACAAGAAATCCACTTGGATTGGTAAAGAAGATCATCCTCTACATTTTTCTCTTATTATTTTGAAAAGAACAAATGTATTTTCTTTCATTTTGTATATGTATATGATGTATATATGATGATAAAAATGTTGTGTCGGGATCAAGTGTTGATAAACATGCTTAAAAATGATGATAACCATAAGAAATGAAGCTAAAATCATGTCTAATTAGTTGGCTGTATAAAAACAGTAGATAACTAAATGAAGAACTGATAAAAATGCATGGTTTGATCTATTTACAGTAAAGTAGATGATGTTATACACATGTGAGAGTTGGCCATGCAATAGAATCAAAATAATGAGTGAGATATGATAAAAACAAGTTAGGTGGTACAATCTGAATAAGCAGTTTTGTAGGGACTGTTAAGACAACTTAGACTCAAAATGGGCAGTAGCTATAACTAAGTTATATTTAGCACATATTATGAAGAAGTTTTCATCCAAAAATGAGCTTCTAAGTCATTGTAGAAATCTAGATATGATAAAAATGGTGAATGTGAAGTTAAAAATCAGATTTTGGAAATAATGTTTAATATTATTATATAAGCACTCACTTTATAATTTATAAAATGTAAAGTATAAACCCACTAACTTATAAAACTTATTTATATAAATGTACAAAAGGTTAATTAAATGGGTAAATTATATAAATGGTGGTAAAAGTAATATTTATAAGTAATAAAAACTATAAACTTGATTTTTACGACTTTTTCGGCTATCGCCGTGAAATTAACGTTTTTCATCAAATAAAACTTAGACGACCAAACCCGTCTAATGTAAAGTTTATAAAAGTTATATACTGATGTATAAGTAACTAAGACAAGTAAAAACCGATAAAACCCGAACTATAAGAATTACGGACATTTACGAGCTAACTAAACCTATTAGACTAATAATTGGACTTAATAAGATAAATACTTGTAAAAAGAATTATTTGGGCTTAACCCAATAGGGCCCAACATGAAAAGTATATATACTGATCATATAAGTATATAATGGGTAAAAACAAGTAAAAGAACTTATAAAAGACTTAATGAACTTAAAATAGGTAAAATCGGTAAAACTAGTGAACTAGTAAGACGATACTAAAACGTAAACACTAACATGAGTAAATGAGGATTTATAAACCCACTTGATCATCATCATATGTACAATAATCATATATATGTATATTGTTATTTTGATAAAAGTCATTGGACCGAGTCTAAGACCGATTATTATTTATATAGGTTTCCGTGACCGAAGCACGCCCGTAGCCGATAATCCGCCTTTCATTAACAACGTGAGTTCATAGCCTCGCACTCTTTTAAATGTTTTATAAAATGATTTGTAAACCCGCGAGGGAGATAACATGCTAGATTTTTACAAAAATATAACACAAGTAGTCCCGATTGTATGCTTAATGAGATGGACCCGAATGATGCTATGACCCTATATTCAAGACTAAAAGGATTATTAGTAGTTAGGTTATGTCACTTAAAGTCCCATTAGCATGAATTGTGAACTACCGGGTTTTGGTAGACGCTTATGCATTTGATAGTACTATTTGGGGATGATCACCCCAGTTCGCGCCTTGACGGTTGATCCCCGTCGTACCACATTGATTGGTAAGCGAATTTATGTATGAGAAGATTCCATAGCGTGATTTTTGTGACGACACGCTAACTTAGATGGGCAAATTGTTTGTCGGGTTCGCGGCCCGCTGTTTTCACAGTAAGGTAACAATGTCATGCGGCTAATAATAATCCTACAACCTATAATACAATAGAAGACATATATAATAAACGATAACGACGCTATTACGATGAATATATTACCTATCATGGTAATATAGAGACTACGGTCTCATGGACGGTTTTCAGATGTATGCTTGATATATATTGCCTGACTAGTAATATGTGGACTTACTTCCGATATTATACTTGTGTTCTGATTTTAAATGATTGTAAATGATTGTTTTTATATAACGGTTTTTATTAAACTCTATGAATTCATTCGGCATTCGCTGATATGATTTTTGCATGTTTTCTATCTCAGGTGCTTGAAGGTAATCCGGATGGAGATCGACTATGATGGCCCACACTTAATATTAAAAATGTTCATTCGATCTGTGTTTTGTAAACTTAATGACCTGTATAATTTGGGACCTGTTGTACATTTTTAAACCTTTTTATCGAATGAATGTTTGTTAAACCTTGTACAACCATTTTTATGTGTTGTCTATGATTGGAGTTATTGTGCTATCCCGTAACACTCTGAAAGACCCTTCCGCTGTACCGATACGAAAAATGAGAGTGTTACAGTTTGGTATCAGAGCTCTCGTTGTAGAGAACAAAAGATTTTAAAAACCAAGGTTTTGAACAAAACTTTTCAAAATCTTTTGACAATGAACATTTGAGAAAATATTTGAAAAATCTTTTGACTATAACGGTGCCAGAGATCTCCGACGTTACCAACAAGCCCTATTGAGAAGATATATATTTTGATATATATAATTTAATTTATATATATGTATATATCGTGATTTCATTATGTAATTGTTTAACTAGTATGTTATCCTAATACGAGATAAATATATATAAATGCAGATTGTCATGGCTGACCCTAATATTCCTGTAGAAAACCATGCTATTCCCGAACCTAATATAGAAGATGATCCTTATTTAGACTTAGTAGATTTTGATATTGATGATGAGGAGGAACCATTTGAGGATCCCGAGCCCGAGTTAGGACTAGGAGATCAGATTGCCCCTCAGGAAGACTTAGTAGAGAATGAGATTGAGAATGTGGGTAATGAGGACGTGGATATTGAGAATGCTGATATTGAGAATGAGAATGAGATTGGGTTAGATGAGTTAGATGATGAGATAGACGACGAGGATGTCGAGGAGGACGTAGGTATAGATGTTGAGATTGATGACGATGAGGAAGCTGAGCTTATTTATCCGTATGATGTTCCAGAGGGCGAGCCTTTGCCCCACCAGTTTGTTTGTCTGATTCTGAGGATGAGTTACCTAGGGATGAAATGTCTGAATCGTCTGAATCTGATTCTGAATCAGAGGAGGATGAGGATGACGATGCACCTGACGGTACTGATGGTATTGCTACTCGTAGACGCGAGATAGGAGAGTCGTCTAGTACTCGAGAGGCTACTCATATTGATGGTCTTGCACCACGGGCCTTGAGACGTGATCTAGATGCTTCCCGTGTTAAGAGTTGTGTGACAGAGGTTGGATTAGGTGTTGTTCAGACTCAGGTTGCTTATTTGGAGTCGAAGGCTAAGATTGGCGAGAAAGAGCGAGAATTACTTAGTTTGGATTTGAGTGGTGTAGAACGTGGTTTGAATGAGGCTTTTAGGAGGTTATCGGTGTTGGAAAGTCGTGAGTTGGCTGAGATGAAGAGAAAGGTGAATTCTATGGAAATTCAGTTGAGTGTGGCTCGTGCGATGCGTGAGAAAGCTGAAAAGGAGTTGAATATATCAGTGGGTTGGAACAATAGATTTTATGCCGACATGGTTGAAAGAGGAGTAATCCGTAAGCGCCCAACTGAAGATGTGTCTAGTGATCGTCCGGCGAAGATCCAGAAGACGATGGATGATGGACCATCTGGCGGTTCTCAGTAGACCAGTCTGTGTTTAGTAGTGACCTTTAGATCTTTTGTGTTTGTAGCTTTGACTGAACCGACTTGTTAGTTGTAGACTTGGCACGAATTTTGAGTATATATAGTGTTAGAACTTTGATATGGATGTACTAAGACAATACTTTTGTTTCAGATCGAATGAAATATGTATCTTGTCTTGAAATTCCATATTGTGCCTTATTTGTATCTTGATTATGAATTCGATCCATATTATATGAATCCTTTGTTGGATGAATGCTTAATGCTTTGAAATTGTGGAATTATAGAACTATGCCGCCCAAGAAGGCTGTGACTGAGGATGATGTACGTAGGATTATTACGGAGCAAGTTACCGCATCTATGATTGAATTCATGGCAAATGCTAGAAATGAAGCTGGCGGTAGTGGAGCTGGCGGTAGTGGAATTGGCGGTACTAATGTGAATGTGAATGCTAATAATGTGAATGCTAATGCTGGAGGAAATGTAGGAGGACTTGGAACGAATGCACCTGAAATTGGTGGCTGTACTTATGTGACGTTCATGAAGTGTGAACCTCTACCTTTTAATGGAACTGAAGGTGCTGTAGGATTAAGCCAGTGGATTGAGAAGATTGAATCGGTGTTTAGGATTAGTAAGTGTAAGGAGGAAGATAAGGTGACTTTTGCTATGGCTACTCTTAAAGGTCGTGCGTTGACTTGGTGGAACGGGAGAATTGCTTTCATGGGTCTTGATGCTGCTAATGCTACTCCTTGGGCTGAAATCAAGAAGTGGATGACTTTGGAGTTTTGTCCTCGTAGTGTGATTATTAGGTTAGAGCAAGAGTTGATTCATTTGAGAATGAAAGGTGTGGACATTGATAGTTACACGAATCGATTCCATGAGTTGGCCTTGCTATGTCCTCGACTGGTTGAACCCGAAGAGATCCGAATTGAGCAATATGTGAAAGGGTTGACCAGGAATATCCGGGGGGACGTGAAATCATCGAAACCACTTACCATTGATGATGCTGTTCGAATGGCTTACCAACTCATTGGACAGATAATTCAGGATAAGGAAGATGAAGCCCGTGTAGGTGAGAAAAGAAAGGGAGACGGTGAGTGTGTAGATAGAGGTGATTATAGGAAGAATTTCAATCGCCGTCAGAACCAGAGAAAGGTGAATGCAAATGATATTACCAACAATGCACCGCGCAACGATGATATATGTCCTAAGTGTGGCAACAAGAGGCATCCTGGCGACTGCTGGAAGTGCCGAAATTGCGGAAAGCTTGGACACAAGGTTGAAAGGTGTAAGAAGGGAACGATTTGCTTCAACTGTAATGAAGAAGGTCATAGGAAATCGGAATGCCCCAAGTTGAAAGCGATTGTACCTGGAAGAAACCCCCAGGGTGGTATCTACCAACTTGGAACAATTGAGGTGAAGAAAGAGGATCCGAATGTCGTTACCGCTACGTTTTTACTCAACAATCATTATGTTGTTGCTTTATTCGATTCGGGTGCCGATAGGAGCTTTGTATCCACTAAATTTAGTGCCCTTATTGATATTGAACCTGTTGAGATAAGTACCAGTTACGAGGTGGAATTGGCTGATGGTAAATTAGTGAAAACTAATAAGCTATTAGAAGGATGCTCTCTAAATCTCTTGAACCATTCCTTTCCGATTGATTTGATGTTGATAGAATTAGGTAGTTTCGATGTTATTATTGGTATGGATTGGTTGTCGTTGAACAATGCTACTATTTTATGTGGAGAGAAGAAGGTTAAGATTCCTCTTAGGAATAGGACGTTAGTAATTGATGGCAGTCGAGGTGAATCCCGTTTGAAAATCGTTTCATGTATTAAAGTCCAAAAGTACATCAGGAACGGTTGTGAGTTATTCTTAGCTCAAGTGACCGGGAATGAGTCTAGGGAGAAACGATTGGAAGATGTACCTATTATTTGTGAATTTCCTGAGGTATTTCCTAAAGATTTACCCGGACTTCCACCGATAAGGCAAGTAGAGTTTCGAATCGATTTAATTCCTGGTGCTGCACCGGTGGCACGTGCGCCTTACCAATTAGCCCCTTCTGAATTAAAGGAGTTATCTGAGCAACTTAAGGAGTTGTCTGATAAAGGTTTTATTCGACCGAGCTCGTCGCCTTGGGGAGCTCCAGTCTTGTTCGTTAAGAAGAAGGATGGATCTTTTCGTATGTGCATTGATTATAGGGAACTGAATAAGTTGACAATTAAAAATCGATATCCTTTACCTAGGATTGATGATTTGTTTGATCAACTGCAAGGATCTAGTGTGTATTCTAAGATAGATTTGCGGTCAGGATATCACCAACTTCGCGTCCGTGAAGAAGATATTCCTATAACTGCATTTAGAACTCGTTATGGACACTATGAATTTCAAGTAATGCCATTTGGGTTAACTAACGCACCTGCGGTTTTCATGGATTTAATGAATCGAGTGTGCAAGCCCTACTTGGATAAATTTGTGATTGTGTTTATTGACGATATTCTAATCTATTCTAAGAATGAAGATGAGCATAGAGAACATTTGAGGATTGTTTTGAAGTTATTGAAGGATGAAAGGTTGTATGCTAAGTTTTCGAAGTGTGATTTCTGGTTAGATTCTGTGCAATTTCTTGGTCATGTGATTAACAGAGATGGAATTCATGTTGATCCTGCAAAGGTTGAAGCTATTAAGAATTGGTCTGCACCGACAACGCCAACGGAAGTGCGACAGTTCTTAGGACTGGCTGGCTATTATAGACGATTTATTAAAGAATTTTCTTTGATAGCTAAACCCTTGACTAAGCTTACTCAGAAGAATAAACCTTTCGTTTGGGGAAGTGATGAAGATGGAGCATTTCAGACATTGAAGCAAAAAAATATGTAGTGCGCCAATCTTATCATTACCCGAAGGGAGTGAAGATTTTGTAGTGTATTGTGATGCATCTCTTAGAGGTTATGGAGCTGTTTTGATGCAGAGAGAGAAAGTGATAGCATATGCTTCTAGGCAATTAAGGAAGAATGAGGAGAATTATGCTACTCATGATCTTGAGTTAGGAGCGGTGGTCTTTGCTCTTAGGTTGTGGAGACATTATCTGTATGGCACCAAGTGTACGGTATTCACCGATCACAAAAGCCTACAGTATATTCTCGACCAGAAGGAATTGAACATGAGGCAACGAAGATGGATAGAGTTGTTAAGTGATTATGATTGTGATATAAAGTATCACCCAGGAAAAGCCAATGTTGTTGCTGATGCGTTGAGTAGGAAAGATAGAGAGCCTATCAGGGTGCGTTCTCTAGTCTTGACCGTGCACAATAATTTGCCTGAGCAAATTAGAAATGCGCAAATAGAAGCTTGTAAGAAGGAGAATTTTGTTAATGAAGGGTTCCGAGGAGAAGGAGATCCTTTAGAGGTTAGAGCTGATGGAGTGAAATGTTTAAGAGGTCGTATGTGGATACCTAAGTTTGGAGGCTTAAGAGATTTGGTTATGTTAGAATCCCGTAAATCTAAGTATTCCATTCATCCAGGATCTGATAAGATGTACCATGATTTGAAGAAGTTGTATTGGTGGCCGAATATGAAAGCTGACATAGCTATGTATGTTCTTCAATGCTTGACTTGTGCTAGAGTTAAAGCCGAACATCAAAAGCCATCAGGACTACTTCAACAACCAAAGATTCCTGAATGGAAGTGGGAGCGAATTACGATGGACTTTATCACCAAGCTTCCTAGAACATCATCTGGAAACAATTCGATTTGGGTTATTGTCGATAGACTGACCAAATCAGCACACTTCATTCCGGTTAAGGAGCAGTTCTCACTGGAGAAGCTGACTCGAATATACCTTGATAATGTTGTATGCAAGCATGGAGTGCCTGTATCGATCATTTTAGATCGAGATCCTAGATTCGCATCGAATTTTTGGAAATCTCTCCAAAGATCTTTGGGAACGAATCTCGACATGAGCACTTCTTATCACCCCCAGACTGATGGGCAGAGTGAAAGGACGATACAAACACTGGAAGATATGTTGAGAGCTTGTGTGTTAGACTTTGGTAAGAATTGGGATAAACATTTGTCGTTAGCAGAGTTTTCGTATAACAATAGTTACCATTCTAGTATTAAGGCTGCACCGTTTGAAGCTTTGTATGGTAGGAAGTGTAGATCTCCTGTATGTTGGAGTGAAGTTGGGGATACCCAGCTCACGGGACCGGAATTGATCCGGGAGACTACGGAGATGATAGTTCAGATTAAGAAGAGGTTGTTGACTGCCCGTAGTAGACAGAAAAGTTACGCGGATGTGCGGCGGAAGCCAATGGAGTTTGAAGTGGGTGACCGAGTAATGTTGAAAGTATCGCCATGGAAAGGCGTTATCAGATTTGGAAAACGAGGAAAATTGAATCCCCGTTATATTGGACCCTTTAAAATTTTATCTAGAGTAGGTCCGGTGGCTTACAAACTAGAGTTACCCCCAGAACTTCATGGTGTTCACAACACATTCCATGTATCTAATCTGAAGAAATGTCTAGCAGTGAGTGATGAGAAAATTCCGTTAGGTAAGGTTCGAATAGATGGGAAGTTGCATTTTATCGAAGAGCCCGTAGAAGTTATGGACCGTGAGGTAAAGCAACTGAAACAAAGTCGGATACCTATTGTCAAGATCCGATGGAATTCAAAGCATGGACCGGAGTATACTTGGGAACGAGAGGATGAAATGTGGAAGAAATATCCGCACCTCTTCGATTTCAATAAGAAACGGACATCCAAATGAAATGGATCACGAGGACGTTGATCCCTTTTAGGAGGAAAAGCTGTGACAAATCTAACATTTTCAGGTAGTTAAATATTTTCTCGTATAATATTTTGAAACTTATTTTTGTGTTGGTTGACGAACTCACAATTTACGGATTTAAATTTGGGCTTACGTGCATAATTTGGCGTCTTTTACGACTAAACCGGAAACCTTAGGATTACGTATTTACGTTTTTGAACTCCGTTTTTGATGAGACAATTTTTATTGGATTCGTTTTGTGACGGTGATTCATAATTTATAAAAACGTTTTTCGTAAAACGACCCGAGGGCACGCAAATCGAGAAAACTAGAATCGAGAAATACCCGTAAACTAGTGAGATGGGACAAAACACTTTGCCCCATCCCACTAGCTTATATGGGATGGCATATGTGACACACCACACTTAGGTGGCACACATTCTAGCTAAGCTTGCACAAGTGTAAGCTTATGCTTACACTTTAAGCTAAGCCTTCCACCAACTTAACAAAACCAACAAATGGTTTTCATTTAACCATTTCATCCATGCAATCCACCTCAAAAACTCTCTCTACTCCACCCTTGTGCCGTCCCAATTCAAACAACAAACACCATCTTTGATCTCTTCTAGCTACAAACCACATGTTTACTAGTCCTATTAAGGTGTTTCCTTGAAGCCTTGATCATTTGGTGGCCATATAACCAACTTTGGAGGTGATTTGCTTGTGTCCTAGGGCTGATTTTTCAACATATGATCTTGATATTTGATGGTCTTGGAGATACTTGTTGTGTTCATCAAGTTCTTGCCTTCCTAAAACAAGAAATCCACTTGGATTGGTAAAGAAGATCATCCTCTACATTTTTCTCTTATTATTTTGTAAAGAACAAATGTATTTTCTTTCATTTTGTATATGTATATGATGTATATATGATGATAAAAATGTTGTGTGGGGATCAAGTGTTGATAAACATGCTTAAAAATGATGATAACCATAAGAAATGAAGCTAAAATCATGTCTAATTAGTTGGCTGTATAAAAACAGTAGATAACTAAATAAAGAACTGATAAAAATGCATGGTTTGATCTATTTACAGTAAAGTAGATGATGTTATACACATGTGAGAGTTGGCCATGCAATGGAATCAAAATAATGAGTGAGATATGATAAAAACAAGTTAGGTGGTACAATCTGAATAAGCAGTTTTGTAGGGACTGTTAAGACAACTTAGACTCAAAATGGGCAGTAGCTATAGCTAAGTTATATTTAGCACATATTATGAAGAAGTTGTCATCCAAAAATGAGCTTCTAAGTCATTGTAGAACTCTAGATATGATAAAAATGGTGAATGTGAAGTTAAAAATCAGATTTTGGAAATAATGTTTATTATTATTATATAAGCACTCACTTTATAATTTATAAAATGTAAAGTATAAACCCACTAACTTATAAAACTTATTTATATAAATGTACAAAAGGTTAATTAAATGGGTAAATTATATAAATGGTGGTAAAAGTAATATTTATAAGTAATAAAAACTATAAACTTGATTTTTACGACTTTTTCGGCTATCGCCGTGAAATTAACGTTTTTCATCAAATAAAACTTAGACGACCAAACCCGTCTAATGTAAAGTTTATAAAAGTTATATACTGATGTATAAGTAACTAAGACAAGTAAAAACCGATAAAACCCGAACTATAAGAATTACGGACATTTACGAGCTAACTAAACCTATTAGAGTAATAATTGGACTTAATAAGATAAATACTTGTAAAAAGAATTATTTGGGCTTAACCCAATAGGGCCCAACATGAAAAGTATATATACTGATCATATAAGTATATAATGGGTAAAAACAAGTAAAAGAACTTATAAAAGACTTAATGAACTTAAAATAGGTAAAATCGGTAAAACTAGTGAACTAGTAAGACGATACTAAAACGTAAACACTAGAATGAGTAAATGAGGATTTATAAACCCACTTGATCATCATCATATGTACAATAATCATATATATGTATATTGTTATTTTGATAAAAGTCATTGGACCGAGTCTAAGACCGATTATTATTTATATAGGTTTCCGTGACCGAAGCACGCCCGTAGCCGATAATCCGCCTTTCATTAACAACGTGAGTTCATAGCCTCGCACTCTTTTAAATGTTTTATAAAATGATTTGTAAACCCGCGAGGGAGATAACATGCTAGATTTTTACAAAAATAGAACACAAGTAGTCCCGATTGTATGCTTAATGAGATGGACCCGAATGATGCTATGACCCTATATTCAAGACTAAAAGGATTATTAGTAGTTAGGTTATGTCACTTAAAGTCCCATTAGCATGAATTGTGAACTACCGGGTTTTGGTAGACGCTTATGCATTTGATAGTACTATTTGGGGACGATCACCCCAGTTCGCGCCTTGACGGTTGATCCCCGTCGTACCACATTTATTGGTAAGCGAATTTATGTATGAGAAGATTCCATAGCGTGATTTTTGTGACGACACGCTAACTTAGATGGGCAAATTGTTTGTCGGGTTCGCGGCCCGCTGTTTTCACAGTAAGGTAACAATGTCATGCAGCTAATAATAATCCTACAACCTATAATACAATAGAAGACATATATAATAAACGATAACGACACTATTACGATGAATATATTACCTATCATGGTAATATAGAGACTACGGTCTCATGGACGGTTTTCAGATGTATGCTTGATATATATTGCCTGACTAGCAATATGTGGACTTACTTCCGATATTATACTTGTTTTCTGATTTTAAATGATTGTAAATGATTGTTTTTATATAACGGTTTTTATTAAACTCTATGAATTCACTCGGCATTCGCTGATATGATTTTTTCATGTTTTCTATCTCAGGTGCTTGAAGGTAATCCGGATGGAGATCGACTCTGATGGCCCACACTTAATATTAAAAATGTTCATTCGATCTGTGTTTTGTAAACTTAATGACCTGTATAATTTGGGACCTGTTGTACACTTTTAAACCTTTTTATCGAATGAATGTTTGTTAAACCTTGTACAACCATTTTTATGTGTTGTCTATGATTGGAGTTATTGTGCTATCCTGTAACACTCTGAAAGACCCTTCCGCTGTACCGATATGAAAAATGAGAGTGTTACAGACGGTACTTGACACTTAGAATAATTCCCAACAATCCTCCCCTAAACAAGAATGATAACTTGTTGTCTTCTTGTTTCTCTTAGTCTTGATTGTATATGAATACATATCTTCAACCTTTTCTTCAAACTAGGATTGAACTTGGAATTGTTACTTGTATCTAACAGAATGTAGCCAAACACTTCAATGTAGATCTTCTTCTGATAAGATAACCTTCAAATCTTTATGAACAGCATCTTGATCTATGATCTTCCTGTGTTCTGTAAACATTCATTTATTTGTGCAGCAACAGTAATTGTCTTCTATGAGTAAACTTGTGAACTCTGAATCATGACTTCTGTCTTGATTTGTTAAAACAAAAACTTCTAAGTATTTCTTTCTATAATAATTTTCTTGCCTGCAACTTCATACCTGAAATAAAACAGTTAACTACAAAAAACAATCTGTATTGGCTTCATGATTTTTAGCAAATCATCAGCTATCAGCGGATTTGATTATTCTTTACCAATTAGCCGTACCCTATGGAATAGCCAGTGCTTTATTCATAAAGAATAAGGTGTACTGATAACCCTATAATTATTGGTAAATTGTCAACCATCAACGAATTTGAGAAAGTCTTTACCTAGTACCGTTTGTCTAGGACTAGCCAACTCTTTGTCTTGAAACAAGGTGAGTTAGAACCCTATAGTTTTTACCAAACTACCAGCTGTCAACGGAATTGAGAAGTCTTTACCACAAACCGTTTGCTTATGGACTAGCCAGTTCTTACGTGTGTTAGACATGGTGAACTGAGAACCATTTATGAAGTGTGACTGAAAGTCAAACACTTAAGGCTCTTTCTCAGCTTCTTCCTCTTGCTCCAAATCCTTGATTAGTTGTTGTTAAACCTATTCAATCCATAACACAAGATTTAGAGAGAATATTTAGAGAGAAAAATAGAAGAAAAGTAGAGAGAGAAACTAGAGAGAATTTGGAAGGTAAACTATTACTAGAGAGAGAAAGTAAATGTAACCAACACCCTCTTCCACACATGGAAGAGGGTTTATATACCCATGAGGTTGGTGGACTCATGGGCTTGTTTCTTGGGTCGGGCTTGGCTTGCACTTGGGCTTACGCCCCAAACTTAGACAATATTAGCTTAAAGTCCAAGCCCAGTTAACCCGACTAACCTATTACAATACAAGACCTTTAACGACTAAGATGACCTATTACATTCTTGTTCGACTATATAAAATATAGGGCTAAAAATATCCCCTAATGTATCAGTCATCTTAAAAAGCTTAAAAGCATAAGATGATTGAGTGAATACATTCTTGTAGAGGAGATCTTCCTGCTTTGGTCTTGTATCTTGGTCTTGATCTTGTTTGTAACGGCTTTGTTCCTTCATGCTTTCGTGATCTTTATCTTGATCCTTCGTCATTTGACTTTGAGTGCTTGAGATCTTCATCTTGTGCTCCTTGTGACAAGATGACTAATAACTGGATTTTACTCAGTTAAATTTCGTTGAACCAGACTTTTTGAATTGACTACTGGTTTAAGTGCGACTCAGTCGTCTTTTGGTGAAAACAAATAGTTTGGTCGTTGTAGTAAAGTAAATTGCAAGACTTTATAGTAAAAAGCAAGGTAAATAAAGCTATAAATGATTGAAAAGTAAATGACGAGAAATAAAATCAAATAACTAATAACAAAGGAGCGAAACAAATAATAAATACTCGGTTTTTACCCCAAGTATAAAATCTTATCGTCCGATCTTTTCGAATTGATTACCGGTCTAAAGTGCGACTCAATTGTCTTTTGGTGAACAAGAGAATGGTTTGGTTTTGTTTATCTAATTTTAACTAATAGCAAATAAGTAAATGTCATTGATTAAAGTAGAAGTTTAAAGATTATACTAAAAATAACGAGTTAAAAATAAATGTGTGAAAACTTAAAGGCAATATTAGAAAAATACTTGAACACTAAATAAAACTAACACTTAGAAACTTTGTAAAAACAAGAAACTAAAACCAACGAAATATGCAAACTACACCCGTCGGAATGTTTGGTCGGAATAAGGCAATCGGAATAACAAAAATCCCCTTAGTCGGAATACTGGGGAACAATCGTGATCGTAATGTTGAGGAACAAGGCTGTCGGAATGTTTGAAGAAAATGCAAATCGGAATATCATAAAAATGAAGTAATCGGAATATATCACAAAAGATCCCGTTCAGAATGTTTATAAACAAACCCAATCGGAATGTGGCAATAAGCCCACAATCGGAATAACTCAAAAGCACTACAATCGGAATGTGTCAAAACCCTATTCCGATTAGGTGATCAGAATAGGGGGGTGCAGATCGGAATCTAAACAAATCTCTACCGTCGGAATATATAAGCCCTAAACCGATCACTACGATCGGAATAACTGGTGCTAATCGGAAAACAGAAACCCTTTTCCGATTTGACAATCGGAAAGAGGGGTAAGGGAGCTTTGTCGGAAAGCTGTGATCGGAAAGGGGTTTAGACCCTTTCCAATTTATGTGGGATCCAAAAATAAGCCAAAGAATAAGCTACTTTGATAAGCTTACACCAAGACTAGCACGAATCAAAAGTGAAATATACTAAATAAGCACAATCAACAACTTATCCAAACATAAGATAAGCAAACCTTTAAATCAAATCATGAAAAGATGAACTTTTTAAGAAAACTTTTAAAAGTAAATAAGCTAAAAGAAACGAATAAGCCAATAAGCACAAGGAACTTAAAGCTCAATCGAATGAAAGCTTATGTAGGAACAAAGAGATTAACTTTTTAAGCACGAAATCATTAAGAACAACACAGATCATATGAAATTCGCACCAAAAGTTAACTAAAATCAAGAAAGGTAGAATGAGATGAAAAGATTAAAAACTTAACTTCAACTTGATTAATGAAATCAACAATACATAAAGATTTAATCTTGAAAAATTAAAAGAAAAGATGAAACTTAGTGAGAGAAAGTTGAGAACTTTCTCTCTCTAAAACTAGAAAGAAAAGTGAAAAATGAAAACTAAAACTAAAGACTAACCACCCTCCTAATGTGTATTAGGAAGGTATTTATAGGGAAAAATGGAAGGAGTGCATGTGTTGCATCTTCTTTCTTTCTTTCTTTCTTTCTTCACGTCTTCTCGACTCGATTAAATTCTTTGTCTTTTCTTGACGTCGTCTCGGGATTAACTAAACTCGTCTTCACATTTCTTCATTTATTTAGACTCGAGTTCTTCGACTTCATTAAACTTCCGTCTTTAGACTTGTTCTTCGATAAATCTTCAGAATAGGTCTTGGACTTCCGTTCTTTTTTTACACTCTTGATCTTTTGACTTCATCTTTTCCCGTTTTCTTCGATAAAAGCCCGTGAAAGCCCATGTTTTCTTCCTTTTTCATCTTTTGGTCCTAAAACACAATAAAAACACAAACCACGCATAATTCCGACTTTTACGACATAAAATACACGTTTTGGTCTTGTTATTATTGGAAATAAGTGGTAAAAGAATAAGTGTTTTCACACTTATTAAATCCCCTACACTTGACCATTGCAATGCCCTCATGCAATGCATTAATTTTAAAGCACGGTTTACATTTTCCATCATAAATAACCCACCTTGGCCTTTATTAAACGCTAATCATAAATAGATAGAAACAAATAAAGAAATCAAACACTTACATTGGGTTTTGGCTGTCATGAACGTTTATCATCCTCAAGTTTCACGTTCCCCATACCAAGCTTAAAAACGAGATCATTGTTATTATAAGTTAGCAAACCAACACGAATTCATGTGGCCCAATTCTTCACTTAGACTCCCTTATTCCTAGGTGTATCTCTTATATTTTATTTTTGTCTTGAATGATCATGAGGATGCATTGTTTGACTTATTTCGATAGTTATTTAGGCCGAAAATAAAGTGAACGATTTAATCAATAGTTAGCTAAAGGACAAAATCTTTTAAAACTGCTTCTCGGGACCTCATAAAGTTCATATCTTGGCATAACTCGCTTTACGATTTGAGACCTTTCTCGGACCGGTATTTGGCAGCGACTTCATACTTCGAATCTTTGAGAGACGTTCTTGAAATTATGGTCTTCTCTTCATAATAGGAATTTCTTCACTTGAAGTTTTGAGAGATTCTTCATATTTGGACCACGACTTCTTCATTTTTCTCCAATCTTTATTTTGGACTTTGATATACAACGATCCGCCTCCTTTTAGGACTTGGATCTATTTATCCTCATACCTTGTTAGGGCATTTTTGGATAGACTTCTCCATGATCTTTAGGGGAGTATTTGCTTTTCGTCGTGTGTCTCGATCCTTCATATTGATTTTCGATAAATGATTCTTCACATCACTTTTGGATCTTTAGCAACTAAATGTAGCCCTCATGCCTTGTTAGGGCCTTTTCGGACTCGCCAATCTTCGCATCCCGCTTCAATAAGTTATGCCTTGGCTATGAACTCTAATCCGTACCGAGCAACTTTTAAACGATCTTGGGCTAGAAGCTAAGTAACCTTTTAAATCGTACAACCTTATTTATTGCAGATAAATTTATTAACAAGCGGAGGGTGAATAGGCTTATAATTAACTCACATAAATTCACGAAAGAATACCAAACTTATAATTGACTCTATCATCTCTCGTCCTCCACAGTTTAAAATCTCAAGGAATGAGACTCGTGGATGCTTAGCCTATTAAGTCAAAGTTTTGGGTTTTCGAGTCGCCTATAGGATCTTGCAAATTCTTAGACTTTTTCAAGTTTAGAAATCGCATATTAAAGTTCCCTTGATAAACGACTCTCCAGGATCAATTATAGGAACTTGTGAAAAGTTCTTGTTCTTAACCCGTGAGAGTTAAGACATTCGCGTTTTATAGCTCCCTATATAAAAGCCTAGAAAAACTTGGCTTAAACACGTTAAGGATACTAGCTAGAGTAAACTTAGATAAGTAAACTCGGGTTGAGTCAAAATGTTCACGACTAAGAAAAATTTAAAACCACTTTATTGAAAATTTATTCTAGCAATGGAAAGAAAATAAACAAAATAAAGGAAAATACAACTATACAACTAGGCCAAAATAGCTTAAAAATTTTGAAAAATGTCGAAAAATCAAATTTTCCGGTTAAAATGAGGGCAAATGCAAGGAAAAGACCACTTGCTTCGATAGAAGTCCCCCCTACACTTGATATAAACATTGTCCTCAATGTTTAAGCATGTGAGAGTAAACTCCCCTACACTTAGGACATTGTGCACTTGGTTTAAATCTTGCTAAGGAAAGGAGAACTATGGTGAACTCAATGTGAACATATAAAATATGAAATATTGAATCACAAGAGTTTAGGATAGAACCGGGAAGATGGAACACGATATCACGGTTCGTCAAAAGTCATCAAGGTGGATCTTTGAAGCTTTAATCCCTGCACAACACAAGAAACAAGACAACAAACACATACGGGGCTCCCCCTACACTTATTATGAAAGCAGTAAAGGATAGATCGCGGGTTGCCTCCCGAGAAGCGCTTGTGTTTGTTCACCGAGTCACGAGCCTGACTCGACCCAATTTAGTTCATGGGGAACATGGTGAGGGACGGAATCATCTCTTGAGAGATGTCCTCACCAAAGTACAGCTTCAAACGCTGGCCATTCACCTTGAAATTGGGCCCATTTGGCTGAGAAAGCTCAATGGTCCCATATGGAAAGACATTGGCGACGGTGAATAGACCAGACCAACGGCTCTTCAACTTGCCAGAGAAGATCTTCAACAGAGAGTTAAAAAGTAAGACTTGATCACCAACGTGGAACTCTCGGTTCTTAATCCTTGCGTCATGAATGATCTTGGTCTTCTTCTTGTAGATCAGTGAGTTTTCGTAAGCTTCATTCCTCAGTTCGTTGAGCTCGTTGAGTTGAATCTTGCGATGATCACCGGCTTTGTTGATGTCGAAGTTAGCCCACTTCAAGGCCCAGTGCGCCTTATGTTCCAGCTCGATGGGGAGGTGGCATGCTTTCCCGTACACAAGATGATAAGGTGTACAACCGATCGGGGTCTTATAAGCAGTACGGAAAGCCCATAGAGCATCATCTAACTTATCGGCCCACGCGGCACGATGCTCTCCCACAGTACGCTCCAAAATTCGCTTCAATCCACGGTTGGAAATCTCGGCTTGCCCATTGGTTTGGGGATGATAGGCGGTGGAAAGACGGTGATTGACACCATACTTAGCCATGACTCTTGCAAATTGATCATTGTAAAAATGAGTCCTGTGGTTACTGATAATAGCACGAGGAACACCGAATCGAGCGAAAAGCTGCTTTAAAAAGTTCACAACCACCCTCGCATCGTTCGTTGGGAGAGCCTTAGCTTCAACCCATTTAGAAACGTAGTCAACGGCTACGAGGATGTACTTGTTCCCTTTGGAAGATGGAAATGGCCCCATAAAGTCGATGCCCCATACGTCAAAGATTTCACATTCTTGTATGAAATTTTGAGGCATCTCATCTTTGTGTGTGATCTTGCCTTGGCGTTGGCAAGCATCACAATGCTTAACCATTTCATGAGCGTCACGATAAATGGTGGGCCAATAGAATCCAGAATCAAACACTTTCTTAGCGGTGTAGTTGGGACCAAAGTGACCACTGGTGGGTCCTTTGTGGCAAGGCTGGAGAATGTCAAAAGCTGTCGGTCCGTCAACACATCGACAAATGATCAGATCAGCACATTGTTTGAATAGAAAAGGGTCATCCCAAAAATAAGTCTTAACATCATTCAAGAACTTCTTCTTTTGTTGGGATGTTAACCCTTTGATGAGAACACCACCCGCTAAGTAGTTTGCAATGTCGGCAAACAACGGGGTGTCATCAAGATTGAGATTTATAGACATTAAGGTCTCAAGGGGAAAAGAGTCATTGATCTCTTTGTTCGGATGATCCCCTTGATATGGATCCTCAAGTCTGCTCAGATGATCCGCGGCTAGGTTTTCAGCACCCTTCTTGTCACGAATTTCAATGTTGAATTCTTTAAGGAGTAAAACCCAGCAAAGAAGTCTTGGCTTAGAGTCATGCTTAGTCATCAAGTACTTCAACGCGGAATGGTTTGTGTATACGATGGTGGTGGATAAAACAAGATAGGGGCGAAATTTTTCAAAAGCATAGACAACAGCTAAAAGCTCTTTTTCGGTTGTCGTATAATGCAATTGAGCCCCCGTCATTGTTTTGCTAGCATAGTGGATTGGTTGGAAGTGTTTATTCACTCTTTGACCCAAAACCGCACCAATAGCAAAGTCGCTAGCATCGCAGATCAATTCAAATGGTAGCTCCCAATTAGGGGTAACCAAGACCGGTGCCTTAGTTAGCTTATCCTTAAGAAGATTGAAGGCTTCGATACACTCTTTAGAAAAGATAAAAGGAGTATCTTTTTCCAAGAGGTGGGTCATCGGGCAAGCGATTTTATAGAAATCCTGAATGAATCGACGATAGAAGCCCGCATGACCCAAAAAACTTCTCACACCCTTCACGGTTGAAGGTGGAGGTAATTTGGCTATGACATCTACTTTAGCACGGTCGACTTCAAGACCGGCTTTAGAGATTTTGTGTCCTAGCACAATGCCTTCTTTTACCATAAGATGGCATTTTTCCCAATTTAGAACAAGGCGAGTGTCTTCGCACCGCTTAAGCATACGTTCTAAATTGGCAAGGCAAGAAGAGAAGGAATCCCCAAAGACCGAGAAATCATCCATGAAGACTTCCATGGTTTGCTCAACCATGTCATGGAAGATAGCCAACATGTACCTTTGGAAAGTCCCGGGGGCATTGCATAAGCCAAAAGGCATTCTTTTTTAAGCAAATGTGCCATAGGGACAAGTGAATGTTGTCTTCTCTTGATCTTGGGGATCGATGGGTATTTGGAAATAACCCGAGAAACCATCAAGAAAGCAGTAATATTCATTACCCGCTAAACGTTCAAGCATTGGGTCCATAAAAGGTAGAGGGAAATGATCTTTTCTCGTGGCATCATTGAGTTTGCGGTAGTCTATACAAACTCTTCACCCGGTAACGAGACGAGTAGGAATCAACTCGTTGTTTGCATTGGGCACAACGGTAATTCCGCCTTTCCTAGGCACACAATGGACTGGACTAACCCATGGTGAATCCGAAATAGGGTAAATCATACCCGCGTCAAGAAGTTTGATAACCTCTTTTTTGATGACTTCATGGATTTTAGGATTCACCCTTCGTTGTCTTTGAATTGTGGGCTTAAAGTCGTCCTCCATGAGAATTTTATGTGTGCAAAAGTGAGGATCAATTCCGCGGATGTCGGAGATTTTCCAAGCGATAGCTCTTTTATGCTTCTTCAACACGGCGATAAGTCGGGATTTTTCTTCTTCTTTCAGGTCCTTTGCGATTATGACCGGTAACTTCTCGTTGTCTTGAAGGAAAATGTACTCAAGATGAGGAGGTAGGTCCTTAAGCTCTAGAGTAGGAGGGTCCTCAATAGATGGTGTAACTAACGATGGATCATCATTAGTCACCTCTTTAGGAGAAGGAGGAGAAAACGGGTCTTCATTGAGAAGTCTCTCAATAGTACGAATGTCTTCATCCCAATTGGTTGAAGAATCATCATACTTAATATCGAGAGGACCCAAGCTAGCTTCGAAATCATCCAAGTCACTTTCTCCAAAAGGAGTCAATGCCGGAGCAATTGAGGCAACGGTCTCAACATTGGGTAGAGAAGAGAGAGTACTTTTGCAAGCATCATGAAAATGTTCTTCACAAGCCTCATCGAGAACATCAATAGCATTAACACTCTCATATGAATAAGGTTGCTTAGAAATCTTACCCATGTTGAAGACAATTTTATCGTCACCAACTCTCTTGATTATTTCGCCCGCGGCTACATCAATGAGAGTGCGACCGGTCCTCAGGAATGGACGTCCAACGATTAATGGAACACGGGGGTCCATCTTGTAGTCAACGACGACAAAATCCGCCGGGAAGGTGAATTTGTCAACGCCAACGAAAACGTCTTCGGCTATCCCCACTGGATAAGCAACCGTACGATTAGCTAATTCCAAGGTCATTTTGGGGGGGACTAGCTCGGGGAGAGATAATTGCTTCCAAACGCTTAAAGGCATTAAGTTTATACTAGCACCTAGATCGGCTAGGGCCATGCAATTATCTACTCCCGGGAAGTTGCAAGGAATCAAGAAGCGACCCGGATCACCAAGTTTGGTGGGCAATTTCCTTAAGAGAACGGTGGAGCAATTATCATTAAGTTGGGTCTGAGCAATGTCAAGAAGCTTCTCCTTGTCACTTAGAAGATCTTTAAACATTTTCGCGTATTTGGGCATGTGAGCGAGAGCCTCGGCAAAGGAGATGTTAAAATTCAATTTTTTAAACATTTTTAGAAAGTTTGAAACTTGAATATCATCCTTGCTCTTTTGCTTCTCTTTCCTCAACCTTGAAGGATAAGGTATATTGGATGAAGAAGAAGGCTTTAGGGGAGTAGGATCACTCACAACCACGGGTGGTGGGGAAAAGGGGGTAGAAGGTTAAGGAGGTGAGGAAAGTTGCTCTTTTTCCGTGTTCATAATCACGGGTGGAGGTGTAAGAAGCTCGGGTTCCGTATAACCTTTTCCACTACGCGTGGTGATTGCTTTCATCTCCCCTCTTGGATTTGCAACGGTGTTACTCGGAAGAGTACCCGAAGAAGAGGGTTGATTACCTTGGATGAGTGAACCGATCATATCACGTATGTTAAGCGCTTAAGTGCTGAAAGAGTCTCTGATGTCTGCACGAATTTCATTGCTTTGTTTTGCCATGTCATTCCTCAGCTCGGCTCGAATATCGCTCCCTTGTTTCGCCATGTCATTCTTCAAGTTGACAAATTGACTCTGAAGATTCGTCACCATCTCTCGATTAGTCTTCATGAACGTCTCGACGTCTGGATTCAATGCCATTGATTGATTGAGAGGTGGAGCTTGGTAAGCTTGAGAATTTCCTTGAGTTGGGTATGGGTTTCTTTGGGATTGATATTGATTGGTAGCACGAGGTTGGGATTGGTTGTTTCGGTTATAGCTTTGGTGTTGGTTTTGGTTTGTAGGAGGGAAACTGGGTGGAGCAAGATAGTTGTTGGAACGATAACTTAGCAAGCTACGGTCTCCTTGAGGACGAGCTTGATAGCCTCCCGTGGGATAAGTACCGCATGCCGCGTTAATGTTTTCAGAAAAATTGCCTTGGGTAGAAGGACAATCATTGTAAGAATGAGGACCACCACATGTGTCACAAGAAATAGCAACGACTTTAGCTTGTTGAAAGTGGTTTATGGCCATGGTCATGAAGTTCTTGTTCATCTCAGCGAGTTGTCGAGAAATTCCAGTCATCTCGGGATTGGAAGTAGTAGAAGAAACATTGACTCTGTGGTTAGATCTTGAGGATGCGGATGAATCCCAATTCTTGTGGTGAGTAGTCATGTTTTCAATCAACTCTCTACACTCCTCCGGTCTGCTTTTCATAAAAGTACCACCAGCGGCGGCATTGATCGTGTCACGATCACGAAAAGTAAGACCATTGTAGAAAGTATCAACGAGAGTGACGGGGAGCATATTATGGTTCGGACAGCGGTCGATCAAATCATTGTATCGTTCCCAAGCATCGAAGAGCGATTCGTCATTGTCTTGGATGAATCCACTAATTTGGTTACGAAGGCTGGTGACCATGGATGGTGGGAAGTAGCGCGACAAAAAACGTTGAGTCATGTCCTCCAAGTATGAATAGAATTCTTTGGGAGACGGTCAAACCATTTTTCGGCATGGTGAGAAAGCGAGTGGGGAAAGAGTTGAAGGCGAAGGTCATCCATAGAAACACCGGGGGACTTCATGCTTTGGGTGATGGTAATGAATTTGTCGAGGTGTTTGTTGGCATCATCATCCGGAATTCCGTGAAATGGGTTAGTTTGCACTTGTTGGATCATGTGATGCTTCAACGAAAACTCCTGAGCCGTGACGTGCATTGGCGCAATCGGGCCTCCGCGTCTGTTCATGGTGGGTTGACACAATTCCTCCATTGTTCGTAAATCAGGTAGGGGGACATTGTTGTTGTTGTTGTTGTTATTCAAATTGGGTAGAGGTGGGTTATTATTGTTGTTATTAACACCAGCCATATCTAGATCTTCACGAGTCTCGGGCTCAGAATAGTTCGAAGATCTAGTACGCATACACCTGCAGAAGAAAAATATACACAGAGAATATCTATATAATCTTTTTGGTGCAAAACCTTTTGGAAAAGAATTGCTTTTTATGATTTTTTTTGTGTTTTTGTATTTTTGAAAAGTTATATTTTTTTTTTGGGTTTTTGAAAATTTTTGAAGCAAGGAAAATAACGTTCAAAGAACGGATCCCAAAATTTAATGCGTCTCTCACTAGAAACCGTTAATCTTAACGAAAAAAGCCGGCAGCGGCGCCATTTAATACTCGGTTTTTACCCCAAGTATAAAATCTTATCGTCCGATCTTTTCGAATTGATTACCGGTCTAAAGTGCGACTCAATTGTCTTTTGGTGAAAAAGAGAATGGTTTGGTTTTGTTTATCTAATTTTAACTAATAGAAAATAAGTAAATGTCATTGAGTAAAGTAGAAGTTGAAAGATTATACTAAAAATAACGAGTTAAAAATAAATGTGTGAAAACTTAAAGGTAATATTAGAAAAATACTTGAACACTAAATAAAACTAACACTTAGAAACTTTGTAAAAACAAGAAACTAAAACCAACGAAATATGCAAACTACACCCGTCGGAATGTTTGGTCGGAATAAGGCAATCGGAATAACAAAAATCCCCTTGGTCGGAATACTGGGGAACAATCGTGATCGGAATGTTGAGGAACAAGGCTGTCGGAATGTTTGAAGAAAATGCAAATCGGAATATCATAAAAATGAAGTAATCGAAATATATCACAAAAGATCCCGATCAGAATGTTTATAAACAAACCCAATCGGAATGTGGCAATAAGCCCATAATCGGAATAACTCAAAAGCACTACAATCGGAATGTGTCAAAACCCTATTCCGATTAGGTGATCAGAATAGGGGGGGTGCAGATCGGAATCTAAACAAATCTCTACCGTCGGAATATATAAGCCCTAATCCGATCACTACGATCGGAATAACTGGTGCTAATCGGAAAACAGGAACCCTTTTCCGATTTGACAATCGGAAAGAGGGGTAAGGGAGCTTGGTCGGAAAGCTGCGATCGGAAAGGGGTTTAGACCCTTTCCGATTTATGTGGGATCCGAAAATAAGCCAAGGAATAAGCTACTTTGATAAGCTTACACCAAGACTAGCACGAATCAAAAGTGAAATATACTAAATAAGCACAATCAACAACTTATCCAAACATAAGATAAGCAAACCTTTAAATCAAATCATGAAAAGATGAACTTTTTAAGAAAAGTTTTAAAAGTAAATAAGCTAAAAGAAACGAATAAGCCAATAAGCACAAGGAACTTAAAGCTCAATCGAATGAAAGATTATGTAGGAACAAAGAGATTAACTTTTTAAGCACGGAATCATTAAGAACAACACGGATCATATGAAATTCGCACCAAAAGTTAACTAAAATCAAGAAAGGTAGAATGAGATGAAAAGATTAAAAACTTCACTTCAACTTGATTAATGAAATCAACAATACATAAAGATTTAAGCTTGAAAGATTAAAAGAAAAGATGAAACTTAGTGAGAGAAAGTTGAGAACTTTCTCTCTCTAAAACTAGAAAGAAAAGTGAAAATTGAAAACTAAAACTAAAGTCTAACCACCCTCCTAATGTGTATTAGGAGGGTATTTATAGGGAAAAATGGAAGGAGTGCATGTGTTGCATCTTCTTTCTTTCTTTCTTCACGTCTTCTCGACTCGATTAAATTCTTTGTCTTTTCTCGACGTCGTCTCGGGATTAATTAAACTCGTCTTCACATTTCTTCATTTATTTAGAATCGAGTTCTTCGACTTCATTAAACTTCCGTCTTTAGACTTGTTCTTCGATAAATCTTCAGAATAGGTCTTGGACTTCCGTTCTTTTTTTACACTCTTGATCTTTTGACTTCATCTTTTCCCGTTTTCTTCGATAAAAGCTCGTGAAAGCCCGTGTTTTCTTCCTTTTTCATCTTTTGGTCCTAAAACACAATAAAAACACAAACCACGCATAATTCCGACTTTTACGACATAAAATACACGTTTTGGTCTTGTTATTAATGGAAATAAGTGGTAAAAGGATAAGTGTTTTCACACTTATTAACTATCGACTCGAAAATAAAGTTTACTTAATGAAAAAGGAGAGAATAAAACTAAAATGGTACTTTAAAGCTAAACGAGGCAAAACCTAAAGCGGGTACTAAATAAAAAATAAAACTTGAACTTTACGAAAAATGTTAATTTTAAAAATAGACGAAAAATTCAACTAAAAATACGTAACTTTCAGAATTAAAATCGGAACAACTTTCAAATAAAACTAAATAATTACGGAACAATACTAATTAATAAACAAGCTAGCAGGCTAGCTGCTGGAAGCAAGGCATGTAGCTCTATTTGGCGCCAAAACTAGGAAGCAGGCAAGCTGCCAGCTTATTTTCTTCGCAATTGCTACAGGGTTTTTAGAGATTGGCTATCTTCGCAATAGTTGCATTTTCAGAAAACGTGTTTTTCGGAAAAACAAGTTTTTCGGAAAAACAATTTTTTCGGAATAACTTGTTTTTACGGAATAAAAATGATTTCAGAAAATTGCTTCTTCGGAAAAATGACTTTTTCGGAATAATTGGTTTTCAGAGAAATCTTCGGAATAACAATAAATTCAGAGAAAATAAAATCTTCGGAAAAATGACTAAATTCAGAGAAAGGGAAAATTTCGGAAAAAGAGGCAATTTTCAGAGAAATGAAAAATTCAGAGAAATGACAAATTCAAAGAAATGACAAGCTTCGGAATAATAAACCCTAATCCGAAAACATGAAAAATAAAAGATACAGTAACACTAAAAATCAGAAAATAAGCCACGAATAAGCTAAAATCAAATAAGCAATCTACCAAAACTTAATCTAAAACACTTCTAAGAAAAACTAATTCAACCACAAATTAAAAACTTGAAAAACACTAATAAAACTAAAAATTAAAAATCAACTTTTAATAAAATAAACTAATAAAAACACTAAACTAAAATTAAATCAAACACACAATAAGCTATAAGATCAATAAGCTAACACAATCAAACACATAAAAACATAACAATTAATCAAATAAGCATGACAGTAAGATAATAAGCATAAAGATTAACAAAAATAAGAAAGGTAGAAGGAGAGATTAATATAAAACTTGATTAAAATTAAGGATTCAACAACAAAATTAAGAGACTTACTTGAAATTAAAGGCAAGAATTTAAATGACAATTGATGAGATGGCATTTATACATGATCTCATCGTTCTTTTCGGACTTTAAATGCATAAAATGTCATAAAAATACCATATATATGCTTGTGTTTGTTTACTTGTGTATTTTAGGTATGGATATCGTGAAAAAGACAAAAGATCACAAGTTACAACGAAAAACGGACACGAGAAACGAAGCCGTACAAAGAACCGGGCCCTAATCATGGAATTCTCAACAATTACCCTTGAAGACTTGAAGACAAACAAGATTGATCCTCATTTATTGAAGAAATGACACTTAAAACCCTTGTATATTCATAATTACAAGTTTGGTCCCTTAAGTTTGTCAAAATTACACAAATGGTCCTTCAACTTTGAAGAAATGGCAAGAATAGTCCCTCAACAAATCAAAATTGCCAATAATGGTCCCTCATAAAGTCAAAGATACAATGAAGACCTTTGAAGATCAAGAATGTTCAAAATCAGTCCTTGAAATATCTCAAAATGGCAAAAAGAACCCTTGAAAACCCTTTTATAAAGTTTTGTGCCAAAAAATGACAAATGGTGAAACGTTGATACATGTAAAATAGGCGCTGATAGAAGTTTGCATCCAAATGACAAAAGAAAGGAAAGAGAAGGGCTAATGTTGTGCAAATGAAACATTTAAACACAATAATGCGCCAAACAACTTCCCACTCCACCAAAACCGGATCAAAATGTTTACTATTCACCCCAAGAACCCAGTTACCATCTCACTTAAAACAAAGGGTAAAAACAAATTACCCAGGCACACGTTTGATTCACATGTGCAGAAACCTATCCCACACACAAAACCCTCATCTCCACTCACTATGCACCCCACCCCAATACCCTTTCCACCAATCTGAGAGCAACTTGGCCTCCAAGAAAAGTGACGTGTCCAAATCAACAGCCAAGGATCATTGCTTCATAACAAAGCTGAAATGAACGTCCAGGATGAATTTAAACAGCTCACACCAAGGATTCGTCTAGAAGAACCAAGGGCATTATAGGGAATTCAGTTCTAGGGTTTGTGAATAGTGTTTAGGCAGGCATTTGCCTATAAAAGGAGACCTCAACATGTGAGAGTCCCTTTGTTCCAGTTTTAGGCTATTAATCTTTGTAATTCCTTTTTAAGTTAAATAAAATTTGAATTTCTGAAATTTGAAATCTCTTTTTGATTTAGTTAAAAGTTTGGTGTTTGAGTAGCCTAATTCTGAGTTCCATTTGATTGTTAAGGCCTACCTTAATCTTGTGGTTAAGGCACGTCTTGTTTCATTAGGTTTTTAAGGTTTGAAAACCTTGAAATCCTAGGTTCTGTTTTGGTTATTTTGTGTACTAACCCTTGACCATCTGCTATAAGCTCTTACAAGCTTGTTGACACCAAGCTTGTGAAGGGATTAGAGCCCTTGGTTGAGTTGTTTGCTGCTTGTGTTGAAGAAATCAAGTCCTTGAGGTTCTACTTTGAACCATCAACCAAGGCACTTTGCATCTCCTTATTTGAAGTACCTTGGTCTTGTTCTAGTTGTTGAACAAGGTCCAAGGAGCATTGTTGGCCTTCCTAGGATGTTGAGGAAGGTAGGTATAAGCTCTTGTTAAGATTCCTCTAAAATTTTCATGTTTCTGCTTATTTTGTACTTGGGTATATGATTTGGTGTTCTTGTGTTTTTGCTTTGTGTTTATTGGTTGGTTTCTGTTAGTTGTCACCTAGTATAGCTTTTTGATCATTAAAATCAATAGGTTGTGTGTAAAAATCAGAAGTTTGTTTGAAAAGTGGTTGATTAAGGGTTGTTTGGGATTACTGGTTCATAAGGCCTTGTGGCCTTGTGCCCTTGGTTCTTAGGGTTTGGGTGGTCTAAACAAGTCCTAATACACAAGTTTTAGTCATTGGTTTACTTTCTGAAAGTTTGGAGAAGAGATTTGAAGTTTTGCAAAAATCTGATAAAAGTGGTTTTGAATTTGGTCAAACACATCATATCCAATAACTTTTTTGTTAGTTGGATCTAAGGTCTGAAATTTGGTTTGGGAATAGTTTGGGTGATAAGCTATCTATTGGCTATCTGCTTGTTGAATTTGGTGGCTTATTGTGGTTTTTATAGCTTATCAAAGTTTGTTGAAGTGGTCATTTGCATCAGCAAAGTGACCACCTCATTTGGTGTTGCATTATTATTTCTAGCATTAGGATTGTTGTATTGTTGCTTGGATCTTATTTGTTTGCTGCTTGTGAGGATATTTGGCTATTTGGATTGCTTTGTTCATAGCTTATAAGCCCACTGGCTTATTGGCTTATTTGTGGCAAAATACATCAAGTTTACCCAACTGGTAAGCCTTGATTCACAAGGTTTGCACTCAAACCTTGACCAGCAGGGTGAAAAAAAAGTCCTTACACTTCATTAAGTCTGTCAACGCCTACTTTGTTCCTGTCAGCGTTTGATTTTAACTTATCAGCGTTTGACTTTTGGTCAAACTTGGTTTCAAGTTTATTTGAATCTGTTTTGCTTATTGGTACATGCAACAACTTAGTTTTTGTAATAGAACTCATTTTTCTCAGCTTAAAATCAAGTCTGGAAGTTTACAAGTCTTTTGGTTAAGCCTTTGCTATGAAACTAGCTTATTTGGCTTTTTCAGCCAGCTTATTTGCTCCTACAGCTTAATCTACTTGGCTTTTTGTGATTTTCTTGATTGATTCTTCTTAGTTAAGCTATTTGTGAGCTTTTGTAACAAATTAGAGCTTCTGAGGTGTCCTAAATCTCAAACCCGACTATTTTGTCGTTTTGTGGATTTTTGCTTTTCTATTTTCTGGCTTATTGAGTGAGCTTATTGAAAATTTCTTTTGACAGATCTCTTAAGCATCCAAAAAGAGGGTTGTGTGTCAAATTAGAGCTTATGGCATTAGCTTATGGCTTAATGGGCTGAAAAGCCCAATAAGAATAAGCTTTGTGTTCAATAAGCTGTGATAAGCACATTTTCAGCTTTTGGGCCTTTAGAGTTTTGTTCTTAGAATTAAATTTTAAGTCAGATAGGGCTTTTCCAAGTCAATTGGGCCAAGTTTGACTTTTTGGGCCCAAAAGCCCATTTAGGTTGACTGTTTTTGGATTTGGCCCATTTGAGGGCCCATTAGGGGTATTTTGGTAATTTCACTTTCATTTTCTGATTATTTAGGTTAAAATAAACTAGTTTGCAAGTTTTTAGAATTTTTTATAATTTTTGGATTTTTAATATTATTTTATTATTATTTTTAAAATTTCACTTTTTCCAACTTTCTACATTTTTCTTAGGTTAAATACATTAAAATAGGAATTTATCAACTTTTAGAATAATTTTATCACTTATAGATTAATTTTTATAATTATTTTAAGTTTTAATAGTTTTTAAATCATTTTAAATAGTTTTTATTAGTCTTAAAATTTCTAAAAATAGTTTTTAATCATTTTAGGTCATTTTAGAGGTTTATCAATAGAAAAAATCTTTATTTGGGCTTTTTGATAATTTATTTGATTTTTAGGGCTTTAATTAACATTTAAAAATTGAATATTTAATTATTTAAAAGGTTTGAAAAAAGTTTTGATAATTGGTAAACTCTTAGTTCATTATTTTTGATTTTTGGTAAATTTTTGGTAATTTTTAGAATTTATTTTTATTTTTGTGGTTTTTAAGGTTCTACGTTTTAACTTTCTAATAGTGATTTTGAGTTAATTTTTATTTTTACGACTTCGTCATTTTCTCTTCTAATTCCCTTCTAAACCAAATATTAATCTCAAATCTTGTACATCTTAGTCACACACATATACCTCCTTGGGAAACGAACTTAATTGGGTCATTAACACTTGATTTTTCCTAAAGTCATTTGTTCAATACTTCCCGCTATTTTGTTGCTCTTTTTCCTAAAAGGGTGTACAAATTACCACAATCACTTTGGCGCCGCTGCCGGGGAGGTGTGTCGTGATTAATTTGCATTATTGTTTTTAATATTAACCAAATAGTATTTGTATTAGTAGAACTCTACTAATACGTATTATCGGTTTTCTTGGTTTTTCTTGTACAAATATTATTACTATATTGTATTAAGTATCACAATAAATTTACAATATCTCCAAAAGTGTGAAAACACAAACTTAATTGGGATTTGATCTCCTAATTATTGTATTCGAATCTCAAACAAAAAGAAAAAGGCAAAAATAGATAAATACTTTCGTGAAGCTCGATTTTGAAAAATACAAACTATAAGGTGGGTATAAGGCGGGTATTATAAAATATACCCTAAGGAAAAAGGCTCTTAAGTGCTTCGCGCCGCCTCGTTTCCCCGCTTGCTTGTGAGTATTTTGAGATTGAAGGCTAATCGAGGGTTTTGCCGCCCAAAGTATTATTACGTATACTATATTTGCTTGGTTTCTTTGTGATTAAACCCTCTTGAACAATTTGGTTTTCACCAAAGTTCTAAAGTCATTCGAAGGCGTTCACTCCACGTGATCGTTTTCATTCCTTTGAGGCTTCTTTAATCAAGAGTTTGATTCGAGGAGAGATTTTGTAGATTGTTGTCTACGAAGATACACCAAAATCCAAAAAAAATTAAATATCATCAAAAACACAAAAAAATTGAAAATTCACAAAACACCCAAAAAGAATCTTCTTTGCTCACCTTCCATTCTTCGTGAAGTTTATGATCACTCGTAATCAAGCAAAACAAGCTCGTAAACGTCTTCAAAAGCAATCCAATCAAGAGACGTTGATTGTTGAAGAACCTCCAATTGTTGAACCTATTGTAGAACAAGAAGTCGTCATGGCTAATCGTACTATGATGGAGTTGCTACAAGCACCCACCGAGGGTTTTGGAGAGGCTATTGTGATTCCCGCCATCCTTGCAGAGAATTTCGAGATTAAGACGGGTTTAATGTCGATGTTGCAAGCAAATAAGTTTAGAGGTCACGAGAAAGACAACCCGCATTACCATATTAGGAATTTCAACCGTCTCACCGCCACTAGCAAATTTAAGGATGTTCCACATGACGCCATTAAGATGATGTTGTTTCCATACTCGTTGGATGGACCCGCAAAAATTTGGCTCGAGAAAGAACCGCCAAATTCGATTTTGACATGGGCCGATCTCGTTTCTAAGTTTGTGAACAAGTTTTTTCCACCATCTAAAACAACACACTTAAAAAATGAGATTTCACGATTTGTGCAAAGAAATAATGAAAGTTTTTCAATGGCATGGGAACGCTTTAAAGAAATGTTACATGAATGTCCACACCATGATTTTACGGAATTGCATCAAGTGGATACTTTTTATAATGGGCTTAATGATCATGAACGAGATTATTTGAATGCCGCCGCGGGTGGTAATTTTTTGTGCAAGACGACAAATGAGGCTTTACAAATCATTGAAAATAGATCTAAGGTTTATAACCCTCGTAACACACCGAGTGTTGCCAATATGGGTTCGTCATCTTCGTCACAATCGTCTCGTAGCATTAACGCCTTACATGATGAAGCTAATGAGGAAAATCGGTTTTTTGATAGATTTGCTAATCTAATGTCCCATTGGAAGGCTCAAGAAGCTTCCAATTCCGCTTCGGTTAAAGCGGTTGCTAAGAGTTTTTTATCTTGTGGGGGAGCTCATGATCTTTCCGAGTGCATTACCGCGGATGGTAACACTTCGAGTGCTTATGTAGCAACGGGAACTTACAACCAAAACGGTCAAGGTTCCTGCCAAAATCAAGCTCCACCAAACCAAAATGTTAACAATTATCGAAACAACAACCAATGTAATTACCAAGGCAACACACGCAATTACAACAAAGGGTATTATCAAAGTGGGAATGGACAAATCTCTAATCAAAACCAAAACCGTGATTTTCAAAACACTACACAAGGTTTTCAAAATGCTCACACTAAGAATTTGCAAGGAGAATTTTTGGATTATGCTAAAGCAAATGATGCTAAATTTGATAATATGCAACGTGAGATGATTAGCTTAAGGTCCGAGTTGAAAAACGAGCTTAAAAATGAACTTGCTAATGAACTTAAAACTCATGCAAACAAAATGGAAGGAAATGGCCAACGTCTTCAACAAAACCAACAAAAGATGGAATTAGGACAACATGAGATTAAGTAAGAGTTATTAAAAGCGGATGCTAGGCAATCAAAATTTGAGGACCGAATGGCTAAGATGTTTGAAGCAATCATGTGTAAGCCCTCGTCTTCGGGTGGTCTTCCTAGTGATACCATTGCAAACCCGAAGGGAGAAATGAAGGTTATTACTACACGAAGTGGTAAAACTTTCAAGGAACCAATCTCTCGTACAAGTACTTCTAAGGAGAAGGAAATCGAGAAAGAACCCGAGGTGATGGTCGAAAAGGAGCACATTACAATCCCACGAAGTACCGCTCATACCACACCTACGGTTGAACCAATACCAATTGTGGAACCCGAGTTTCCAAGGCCGTTGCCTAATGCCCAACCCACACCACCTTTACCCTACCCTTCGAGACGAAACAAAGAGAAAATGCAAGAATGTAACAAACAACAAATCGAGCTTTTTATAAAAATGTTTCAACAAGTGCATTTTGATGTGAGTTTAGCCGACGCATTGTTATATATGCTTCGTTTCCCTTCCACTTTTAAAAGTATGATGAGCGATAAGGAAAAGCATTCAAAGCTTGCTAATTGTTCTTCGGTTTATCTTAACCGCATACCGGAAAAAGTTGGTGATCCCGGAAAGTTTCTCATTCCTTGTGACATACAAGATATGAAAGAATGCCTCGCCTTGGCCGATCTTGGTGCGAGCATTAATTTGATGCCATTTTCCATTTGGAAATCGCTTTCGCTTACGGCTCTCATTCCTTCGAACATGTACATCGAGATGGCCGATCATTCTACGATTATGGCATGTGGAGTAGCCGAAGATGTTTTCGTGAAAGTGGGGAAGTTCTACTATCCCGTTGATTTTATAGTAGTTGACATCCCCGCGGATCCTCAAGTTCCTCTAATTTTAGGTCGAACATTTTTAGACACTTCGAGATCGCTTATCGATGTTCATGCGAGAACTATCACTTTGAGATTCAACGAAGAGGAACTAGTTATAAACGCTACTCAAAACTCGAAACCTTCTCATGTTTATGCAATCGCTACCATCAATCACATTGACATCGTTGATGTGGTTTGCGATGAGTTTTCACAAGAAGTGTTAGGTTTTTCCGATAGCTCGTCAAGTGGCAATGCCACTATTTTGGATCCGATTCTTGCTAATTCCACACCAAATCTCACTCCATTCCAAGGAGGCGATTTCACTTCAAATGAAATCGACAATGAAGATGAGGTGTTGATTAGTGATGATACTTCTATTCCACCATTTCTTTCACCGATTGAAGTTATGAGTGTTGAACCAAAATATTCAATCGAGGAACCACCTATCCTTGAATTGAAAGATCTTCCTTCTCACCTTGAATACGCATTCTTGGAAGGTGATGACAAGTTGCCGGTTATTATTGCAAAAGGACTTGCTAATGATGAAAAAACCGAGCTCTTGAAAGTTCTTAAGGCTCATAAAGGGGCAATTGCGTGGAAAATATCCGACATTAAGGGTATTGACCCAAAATTTTGTACTCACAAGATTTTAATGGAGGAGGACTACAAACCCGCAATTCAAAGTCAAAGAAGGGTGAATCCCAGAATTCACGATGTCATTAAAAAGGAGGTCCTTAAACTCCTTGACGCGGGAATGATTTATCCTATATCCGATAGCCCATGGGTGAGCCCAATCCATTGTGTCACTAAAAAGGGAGGAATGACCGTTGTGCCTAATGAAAACAACGAGTTAATTCCCACTCGTGTTGTGACCGGTTGGAGGGTGTGTATTGACTACCGAAAGTTAAACGACGCCACTCGTAAAGACCACTTTCCTTTGCCCTTCATGGATCAAATGTTGGAGCGACTTGCGGGAAATGAATTCTATTGCTTTTTAGATGGTTTTTCCGGTTACTTTCAAATCCCTATCGAACCTCGTGATCAAGAGAAGACTACGTTTACGTGTCCTTATGGAACGTTCGCTTATCGTAGGATGCCTTTCGGACTTTGTAATGCACCCGGTACGTTTCAACGGTGTATGATGGCGATTTTTCACGCTATGATCGAGAAGTTGATGGAAGTGTTTATGGATGACTTCTCGGTATTTGGTAATTCGTTCACGTCATGTTTATCTAATCTCGAACAAATGTTAAAACGTTGTGAAGAAACCAATCTTGTGCTTAATTGGGAGAAATGTCATTTCATGTGTAAACAAGGAATCGTCTTAGGACATAAGGTGTCGAAGGCGGGGATTGAGGTCGATAAAGCTAAGGTAGACGTCATCGCCAAGTTACCTCATCCCAAAACCGTTAAGAGAGTTAGGAGTTTCCTAGGCCACGCGGGCTTTTATCGTCGTTTCATCAAGGACTTTTCGAAGATTTCTCGTCCTATGACACACCTTCTCGAGAAGGATGCTCCTTTCAACTTTAATGAGGATTGTGTTAAGGCTTTCGAAACTCTCAAAAGGAAACTTACCGAAGCTCCCATTCTTGTTGCTCCTAATTGGGAATTACCCTTTGAAATCATGTGCGATGCAAGTGATTATGCTATAGGGGCCGTCTTAGGGCAACGTTATGACAAGCATTTCCGTCCTATCCACTATGCTAGTAAGACGATGACCGAGGCTCAATTAAAGTACACCACAACGGAAAAGGAATACCTTGCCGTGGTCTATGCTTTTGAGAAATTCCGACCTTATCTCGTCTTAACTAAAAGCATCGTGTATACCGACCATTCGGCTATCAAGTATCTCTTAGCTAAGCAAGATGCTAAGCCGAGATTGCTTCGTTGGATGCTCCTCCTCCAAGAATTTGATGTCACCGTGCTTGACAAAAAAGGAGCCGAGAATCTAGCGGCCGATCATCTCTCTCGTCTAGAAGAACCTCACAAAGATGATTTCGAGAACAAGGAAATTACCGAAACATTTCCTCTTGAGACTCTCGGTGTAGTGAATTCTAAAGACACCACCCCATGGTTTGCCGACATTGCAAATTACCATGCGGGAAATTTCATAATCAAGGGTATGACGACACAACAAAAACGAAAATTCTTTCGTGACGTCAAGTTCTATTTTTGGGACGACCCTTATCTCTTTCGGATTTGTGCGGATCAACTCGTTCGACGTTGTGTGTTTGGTGCCGAAGCTTCTAATATCCTTAGAGCTTGTCACAAGGGACCCACGGGTGGTCACCACGGTGCTAATCTCACGGCTAAGAAAGTGTTCGATGCCAGTCTCTTTTGGCCTTCTATCTATCGTGATGCACACGCACTTGTGAAGTCGTGTGATTCGTGCCAACGTCAAGGAAAATCGTCTCAACGTGATGAAATGCCGCAAAACATAATTCAAGTGTGTGAGATTTTCGACATATGGGGAATAGACTTTATGGGGTCGTTCCCATCGTCTCATGGCAACAAATATATCCTCGTCACGGTGGACTACCTTTCTAAGTGGGTGGAAGCTAAGGCTTTGCCTACTAATGATGCTCGTGTGGTAGTGAAGTTTTTGAAGCAACTATTCTCTCGGTTCGGAACCCCTCGTGCTATTATAAGCGATCGTGGAACCCATTTTTGTAATGACCAATTCGAAAAGGTTCTAAAGAAATATGGAGTTACACATCGTCTTTCTACGGCTTATCACTCGCAAACGAGTGGGCAAGTCGAGGTTTCGAACCGAGCTTTGAAGAGGATTTTAGAAAGGTCAATTGGGGAAAACCGTGCTTCATGGTCCGACAAACTTGATGACGCTTTATGGGCCTTTAGGACCGCTTATAAGACACCTATCGGTTGCACTCCTTATAAGTTAGTCTATGGGAAGAATTGTCATTTGCCCATTGAGTTGGAGCATAAGGCATATTGGGCCCTTAAGCATTCTAATTTTGACTTGAAGACCGCGGGAGATCACCGGAAAATACAATTGAATGAATTGGATGAATTAAGGGATAATGCTTATGAAAATTCATTAATTTTTAAAGAAAAGACTAAAAAGTTTCATGATTCAAAGATTAAAAACCGGGTTTTTAACGTTGGTGATCAAGTGTTGCTTTTTAACTCTCGTCTTAAGATATTTTCCGGGAAATTGAAATCTCGTTGGTCGGGTCCGTTCACCATAACACAAGTGTTTCCATATGGGACCATTGAGCTAGCTCAAGATGATGGTCCTAATTTCAAGGTGAATGGACATAGGCTTAAGCACTACTTTGGTGGGGAAATTCCTTCAATGGTTGCCCCCGACCAAGACACCTTCCCCAATGATAATTAGCATTGAGGGGATCGAGTCGAGCTCATGACTCGGTAATCAAAAACGAGGTGCCTCGTGGGGGAGATCCCATGCTTATCTTTTATGCTCACTATTCACTAATAAGGGGATTTGTACCCTTTCAACTCGTTGTCTCGTGGTTGTTTGTGATTGTGTTATCTAGATCATCATCATCATCTACGATTGAAGACTCTCGTGTTCGTTTACGTGAGCCTCCATCGTTCGTTTGAAGAAGTTTTTCACGAATCCATGACATATCCTTTATTGTTCTAACAATTATCTTTTAGCATACTTAATAAACGGCTTTAGATATATTGTTGATCACCCTTTCCATGCTAGATCCTAAGCATTCGATTCTTTGTCTCTAGTATGGGGGTGCTCCACCTTTAGACTCGAAACATTGAGGACAATGTTTACTTTTAGTATGGGGGGGTGAATAGGTACTTGCTTTGCTACGCCCTCACGGTTTCCAATTTTCAATGTTTTGTTTTGCTAATAAGGCTAAAAATGGCCAAATTTTAATTTTTTAGTTTTCATAAGTGTTTTTAAGACACGAATGTATATTTTCCGTTGGGTAGAATAAGAGTTAATTTTTGACTTGATGGGCATTTGGAGACATTTACATTCCTTAACCCGCTCAATTCAAGTTTTGCTAGACTTTTATATAGGGAGCTTTAAAACGCGAAAGTCTTAATTCATACGGGTTAAGAACAAGAACTTTTCGCAAGTTCCTATAATTGATTCTAGAAAGTCACTTATCAAGGGAACTATAAAATGCATTCTCTAAACTTGAAAAAGTCTAAGAAAGTGCAAGATCCTATAGGTGGCTTGAAAACCCAAAACCTTGATTTGATATAGTCTTAATGAAAGCTAATCCAAATTTGGCTTAATTTTGACTTGCATGGCTAAGTATTCACGAGTCTCTTTAATTAGAGGTCTTTATATAGTGAAGAACGAGAAATGATAGAGTTAGACAAGTGATCATGCTAAACGTAGAATATGAAAATGTTCTTTCAAAAACTCATATGTTTTTAATTGTGGCTTTTTCTTCCCATAAGATCAATGCATTAGGAATAAATCATAATTGCAATAAGTAAGGTCGTACGATTTGAAAGGTTACTTAGCCTCTAGCGCAAGATCGTTTAAAAGTTGCTCGGGGTTGAATAGAGTTCATAGCCAAGGCATAACTTATTGAAGCGGGACGCGAAGATTGGCGATTATCCAAAAAGGCCCTAACAAGGCATGAGGAGCTCTATTTTTGCTAAAGATCCAAAGATGATGTGAAGTATCATTATTCCTAAATCAATATGAAGGATCGAGACACACGACGAGAAGCTATTACTCCCCTAAAGAATGGAGAAAGATCATCCAAAAAGACCCTAACAAGGTATGAGGATAAATATATCCAAGTCCGAAAAGGAGGCGGATCGTTGTATATCAAAATCCAAAGTACAGATTGAAGAAAAATGATGAAATCGTGGTCCAATATGAAGAATCTCTCAAAAACGTCAAGTGAAGAAATTCCAAATATATGAAGAGAAGACCATAATTTCAAGAACGTCTTCCCAAGATTTGAAGTATGAAGTACATGCCAAATATCGGTCCGAGAAAGGTCTCAAATCGTGAAACGAGTTATGCCAAGATATGAACTTAAGGAGATACACGAGAAGCCGTTTTAAAAGATTTTGTCCTTCGGCTAACTATTGATCAAATCGTGCTACTTTGCTTTCGGACTAATAACTACTCAAATAAGTCAATATGAATCACTTGTGATCCATGACAAATAGATAAAAAAATGCTAGTAACCCATTTCCTTTTATAATAACTAGGATTGCGGGGAGAAAAAGTATTACACAATTTGGACGTATGAGTAGTGTTATCATTGTGACTTGTACCAACAATGATCTTGTTTTTGCACTTAGCATGGAATGTATGACAATCAAGGATGACGAAGTTTACTCTAAGGAACATTTACTTGTTTCTATTCTTTGACCCTAAAAGTCACTTTTGTGATGAAAATCATACATTATGTCTTTACACATCTTCGTAGTATGTTGTAAGTCTTTTACTCTTCAATAAAGGTTAATAAAATTGAACTTTGGTGATGCTTAGATACCTTATTCTAGCATTGCGTGAGGGCACGGCAATGGCTTAGTATGGGGGAGTGATGAGATGGCATTTATACATGATCTCATCGTTCTTTTCGGACTTTAAATGCATAAAATGTCATAAAAATACCATATATATGCTTGTGTTTGTTTACTTGTGTATTTTAGGTATGGATATCATGAAAAAGACAAAAGATAACAAGTTACAAGGAAAAACGGACACGAGAAACGAAGCCGTACAAAGAACCGGGCCCTAATCATGGAATTCTCAACAATTACCCTTGAAGACTTGAAGACAAACAAGATTGATCCTCATTTATTGAAGAAATGACACTTAAAACCCTTGTATATTCAAAATTACAAGTTTGGTCCCTTAAGTTTGTCAAAATTACACAAATGGTCCTTCAACTTTGAAGAAATGGCAAGAATAGTCCCTCAACAAATCAAAATTGCGAATAATGGTCCCTCATAAAGTCAAAGATACAATGAAGACCTTTGAAGATCAAGAATGTTCAAAATCAGTCCTTGAAATATCTCAAAATGGCAAAAAGAACCCTTGAAAACCCTTTTATAAAGTTTTGTGCCAAAAAATGACAAATGGTGAAACATTGATACATGTAAAATAGGCGCTGATAGAAGTTTGCATCCAAATGACAAAAGAAAGGAAAGAGAAGGGCTAATGTTGTGCAAATGAAACATTTAAACACAATAATGCGCCAAACAACTTCCCACTCCACCAAAACCGGATCAAAATGTTTACTATTCACCCCAAGAACCCAGTTACCATCTCACTTAAAACAAAGGGTAAAAACAAATTACCCAGGCTCACGGTTGATTCACATGTGCAGAAACCTATCCCACACACAAAACCCTCATCTCCACTCACTATGGACCCCACCCCAATACCCTTTCCACCAATCAGAGAGCAACTTGGCCTCCAAGCAAAGCGACATGTCCAAATCAACCGCCAAGGATCATTGCTTCATAACAAAGCTGAAATGAACGTCCAAGATGAATTTAAATAGCTCACACCAAGGATTCGTCTAGAAGAACCAAGGGCATTATAGGGAATTCAGTTCTAGGGTTTGTGAATAGTGTTTAGCCAGGCATTTGCCTATAAAAGGAGACCTCAACATGTGAGAGTCCCTTTGTTCCAGTTTTAGGCTATTAATCTTTGTAATTCCTTTTTAAGTTAAATAAAATTTGAATTTCTGAAATTTGAAATCTCTTTTTGATTTAGTTAAAAGTTTGGTGTTTGAGTAGCCTAATTCTGAGTTCCATTTGATTGTTAAGGCCTACCTTAATCTTGTGGTTAAGGCACGTCTTGTTTCATTAGGTTTTTAAGGTTTGAAAACCTTGAAATCCTAGGTTCTGTTTTGGTTATTTTGTGTACTAACCCTTGACCATCTGCTATAAGCTCTTACAAGCTTGTTGACACCAAGCTTGTGAAGGGAGTAGAGCCCTTGGTTGAGTTGTTTGCTGCTTGTGTTGAAGAAATCAAGTCCTTGAGGTTCTACTTTGAACCATCAACCAAGGCACTTTGCATCTCCTTATTTGAAGTACCTTGGTCTTGTTCTAGTTATTGAACAAGGTCCAAGGAGCATTGCTGGCCTTCCTAGGATGTTGAGGAAGGCAGGTATAAGCTCTTGTTAAGATTCCTCTAAAATTTTCATGTTTCTGCTTATTTTGTACTTGGGTATATGATTTGGTGTTCTTGTGTTTTTGCTTTGTGTTTATTGGTTGGTTTCTGTTAGTTGTCACCTAGTATAGCTTTTTGATCATTAAAATCAATAGGTTGTGTGTAAAAATCAGAAGTTTGTTTGAAAAGTGGTTGATTAAGGGTTGTTTGGGATTACTGGTTCATAAGGCCTTGTGGCCTTGTGCCCTTGGTTCTTAGGGTTTGGGTGGTCTAAACAAGTCCTAATACACAAGTTTTAGTCATTGGTTTACTTTCTGAAAGTTTGGAGAAGAGATTTGAAGTTTTGCAAAAATCTGATAAAAGTGGTTTTGAATTTGGTCAAACACATCAGATCCAATAACTTTTTTGTTAGTTGGATCTAAGGTCTGAAATTTGGTTTGGGAATAGTTTGGGTGATAAGCTATCTATTGGCTATCTGCTTGTTGAATTTGGTGGCTTATTGTGGTTTTTATAGCTTATCAAAGTTTGCTGAAGTGGTCATTTGCATCAGCAAAGTGACCACCTCATTTGGTGTTGCATTGTTATTTCTAGCATTAGGATTGTTGTATTGTTGCTTGGATCTTATTTGTTTGCTGCTTGTGAGGATATTTGGCTATTTGGATTGCTTTGTTCATAGCTTATAAGCCCACTGGCTTATTGGCTTATTTGTGCCAAAATACATCAAGTTTACCCAACTGGTAAGCCTTGATTCACAAGGTTTGCACTCAAACCTTGACCAGCAGGGTGAAAAACAAGTCCTTACACTTCATTAAGTCTGTCAACGCCTACTTTGTTCTTGTCAGCGTTTGATTTTAACTTATCAGCGTTTGACTTTTGGTCAAACTTGGTTTCAAGCTTATTTGAATCTGTTTTGCTTATTGGTACATGCAACAACTTAGTTTTTGTAATAGAACTCATTTTTCTCAGCTTAAAATCAAGTCTTGAAGTTTACAAGTCTTTTGGTTAAGCCTTTGCTAGGAAACTAGCTTATTTGGCTTTTTCAGCCAGCTTATTTGCTCCTACAGCTTAATCTACTTGGCTTTTTGTGATTTTCTTGATTGATTCTTCTTAGTTAAGCTATTTGTGAGCTTTTATAACAAATTAGAGCTTCTGAGGTGTCCTAAATCTCAAACACGACTATTTTGTCGTTTTGTGGATTTTTGCTTTTCTATTTTCTTGCTTATTGAGTGAGCTTATTGAAAATTTCTTTTGACAGATCTCTTAAGCATCCAAAAATAGGTTTGTGTGTCAACTTAGAGCTTATGGCATTAGCTTATGGCTTAATGGGCTGACAAGCCCAATAAGAATAAGCTTTGTGTTCAATAAGCTGTGATAAGCACATTTTCAGCTTTTGGGCCTTTAGAGTTTTGTTCTTAGAATTAAATTTTAAGTCAGATAGGGCTTTTCCAAGTCAATTGGGCCAAGTTTGACTTTTTGGGCCCAAAAGCCCATTTAGGTTGACTGTTTTTGGATTTGGCCCATTTGAGGGCCCATTAGGGGTATTTTGGTAATTTCACTTTCATTTTCTGATTATTTAGGTTAAAATTAACTAGTTTGCAAGTTTTTAGAATTTTTTATAATTTTTTGATTTTTAATATTATTTTATTATTATTTTTAAAATTTCACTTTTTCCAACTTTTCACATTTTTCTTAGGTTAAATACATTAAAATAGGAATTTAGCAACTTTTAGAATAATTTTATCACTTATAGATTAATTTTTATAATTATTTTAAGTTTTAATAGTTTTTAAATCATTTTAAATAGTTTTTATTAGTCTTAAAATTTCTAAAAATAGTTTTTAATCATTTTAGGTCATTTTAGAGGTTTATCAATTGAAAAATCTTTATTTGGGCTTTTTGATAATTTATTTGATTTTTAGGGCTTTAATTAGCATTTAAAAATTGAATATTTAATTATTTAAAAGGTTTGAAAAAGTTTTGATAATTGGTAAACTCTTAGTTCATTATTTTTGATTTTTGGTAAATTTTTGGTAATTTTTAGAATTTATTTTTATTTTTGTGGTTTTTAAGGTTCTACGTTTTAACTTTCTAATAATGATTTTGAGTTAATTTTTATTTTTACGACTTCGTCATTTTCTCTTCTAATTCCCTTCTAAACCAAATATTAATCTCAAATCTTGTACATCTTAGTCACATACATATACCTCCTTGGGAAACGAACTTAATTGGGTCATTAACACTTGATTTTTCCTAAAGTCATTTGTTCAATACTTACCGCTTTTACGCCTTTTTCCTAAAAGGTGTAATTTACCACAATCAACAATTAAGTAAATGAAAATATGAAAGTGCTTGGAAAATAAAATGGAAAGACTAATGTGTCAAATTAGCTAACACATTCTAATGTGTCATTAGGAGGGTATTTATAGGTGATTAGGGAAGGTTAGCATGTGTTGCTTCTTTCTTTCTTTTCTCGTCTTTTCGTCTTCTAAATTCTTCGACTTTTTGGACTTTGTCTCGGGATTATTTGAACTCGTCTTGTAATTTCTTCATTAATTAGACTTGATTTCTTCGACTTTATTAAACTTCCGTCTTTAGACTTTTTCTTCGATAAATCTTCAGAATAGGCCTTGGACTTCCGTTCTTTTTGCACTCTTGATCTTTCGACTTCGTCTTTTGTCTTTTTCTTCGATAAAAGCCCGTGAAATCCCGTGTTTTCTTCCCTTTTCACATTTTGACCCTAAATCACAACAAAAACACAAACCACGCATAATTCCGACATTTACGACATAAAATACACGTTTTGGCTTGGTTATTATTATAATTAAGTGGTAAAAGGATAAGTATTTTCACACTTATTAAATCCCCTACACTTGACCATTGTAATGTCTACATGCAATGCATTAATTACAAAGCAAGTTTTACATTTTTCATCATAATCAATCCATCTTGGCCTTTATTAAACACAAGAATTAAAAGAGATAGAAAACAAGTAAAAAGATCAAAGACTTACCCTAGGGTTTTGGAATGTCATGAATGATTATCATCCTCAATTTTCACGTTCCCCATACCAAGCTAAAAAACGAGATCATTGTTATTATAAGTTAGCAAACTAACACAAACTCATATGGGCCAATTATTTACTTAGACTCCCTTATTCCTAGGTGTATCTCTTATATTTTATTGTTGTCTTAAATGATCACGAAGATGCATTGTTGACTTATTTTGATAGTTTATTAGGCCGAAAATAAAGTAGGATGATTTAATCAATAGTTAGCTAAAGGACAAAATCTTTTAAAACTGCTTCTCGGGACCTCATAAAGTTCATATCTTGGCATAACTTGCTTCACGATTTGAGACGTTTCTCGGATCGATATTTGGCATTGACTTCATACTTCAAATCTTGAGAGACGTTCATGAAATAATGGTCTTCTCTTCATGATAGGAATTTCTTCACTTGAACTTTTTGAGAGATTCTTCATATTTGGACCACGACTTCTTCATTTTTCTCCAATCTTTATTTGGGATTTTGATATACAACGATCCGCCTCCTTTTAGGACTTGGATCTATTTATCCTCATACCTTGCTAGGGTCTTTTCGGATAGACTTCTCCATGATCTTTAGGGGAGTATTTGCTTTTCGTCGTGTGTCTCGATCCTTCATATTGATTTTTGATTAATGATTTTTCACATCACTTGGGATCTTTAGCAACAAAATGTAGTCCTCATGTCTTGTTAGGACCTTTTCGGACTCGCCAATATTCGCATCCCGCTTCAATAAGTTATGGCTTGGCTATGAACTCTAATTAATATCGAGCAACTTTTAAACGATCTTGGGCTAGAAGCTAAGTAACTTTTCAAATCGTACAACCTTACTTATTGCAAATATATTTATTAACAAGCGATGGGAGAAAAAGCTCATAATTAACCCACATAAATTCATGAAAGAATACCAAACTTATAATTTACTCTATCGTCTCTCGTTCTCCATAATTTAAAATCTCAAGGAATGAGACTCGTGGATGCTTAGCCTATTAAATCAAAGTTTTGGGTTTTCAATTCATCTATATGATCTTGCAAACTCTTACACTTTTTCAAGTTTAGAATTCGCATTTTAAAGTTCCCTTGATAAACGACTTTCTAGGATCAATTATAGGAACTTGCGAAAAGTTCTTGTTCTTAACCCGTAAGAGTTAAGACTTTCGCGTTTTAAAGTTCCCTATATAAAAGCCTAGCAAAACTTGACTTAAACACGTTAAGGATACTAGCTAGAGTAAACTTAGATAAGTAAACTCGGGTTGAGTCAAAAGATTCACAACGTTTAAAAATTAAAACCACTTTATTAAAAATTTATTCTAGCAAAGAAAGTAAATACTACTATACTACTAGGCCAAAATAGATCAATAATTTTGAAAAATGTTGAAAAATTAGATTTTCCGGTTAAATGAGGAGAAATACAAGGAAAATCCCACTTAACTTCGATAGAAGTCCCCCTACACTTAATATAAACATTGTCCTCAATGTTTAAGCATGTGGAAGTAACCTCCCCTACACTTAGGACATTGTGCACTTTGCTTAAATCTTTCTAAGGAAGAGACAACTAAAGTGATTCCTATTTCAATCATAAATGATAAAATAATGAATCAAAAGAGTTTAGTATAGAACCGGGAAGATGGGTACACGGAATCATGGTTCGTCAAAAGTCATCAAGAATAGACCATTGAAAGCTCGAATCCCTGCACATGATTAGAAAGAAAACAACAAACACATACTAGGGTCTCCCCCTACACTTATTATAAAAACAAAAGAAAGAGGATAGATATTGCGGGTTACCTCCCGAGAAGCGCTTGTTTTTGTTAACCAAGTCGTGAGCCTGACTCAACCTTGATTAGCATAGGAAGAATCTTGAAACACATCCACCGGGATCAAATACATGGTTTTCATCCATCAAGTAGCACAAGCTTAAGGCGAACAAGGCAAGCCAAAGAAGAGTAGGCAAGGTTCCCTTAAGCAGAGATTGAGCACGGCGGTAGCAAGGGTGATGAGGTGCAAGCATATCTCCAAAAGTTCCAAAAATCTTTCCTTTTATTTCATCAGATGGATACTGAGATGGCTTGAAAATTCCAATACCGGGATCGAACACCTTTTCCTTTAAGGGAAAATAATACTCGGGCTCAGTAGAATTTGAAGAAGATCCGCTCATAAATCTCACAATCTCATCCTCGGAGGGAGGATAGAGAGGTGTCAAGACATAAGTACTGCAGATAGGTGTCGGTCGGCTTCTTCTCCTTTGCAATGGGTTTCTTCGTATCCAAAGGAGGATAAAGACCATAATCATAAAAGTCCAAAGAAGGAGCATCACTCTCATTTGGGAAGTAAGTCTTGAGAAAAGCAGCAAAGTCTTCCTCAAATGAGTAGTCATCCAAAGTAGGATTAAGCATTGTTGGCGGAGGATCTTCATCAAAAGTAGGAGTAAGGTCATCATGTGAAGAATCACTCGAGAGAGTATCAGTCTCATCAAAATCATCATAAGTGGGCATGTCTGGATACTCAGAAGTAAAATTATCATAATCATCCCCATCGGAACTAGAATCGTCATCATAAGCATCAAAGATCGGTGGAGAATCATAAATTGGTGGAGGATCAGAATTGGAGAGAGAATCATCCACATCATCTTGGAACAGTGGATTATCATAGCAAGAATCGAATAGAGGATTGTTTTAGACGAGCAAATCATCAAGCACATTAATCATATTCGCTGATTCTCTTCCATTTGATTTGGTTGTGATCTTCCCCATTTTAAAAACTTGTGCCTCTTTCCCGACTCTTAAAATGAGCTCACCTTCAGTAACATCGACTAATGCTTTTCCGATTCTCAAGAATGGCCGACCAAGTATTAAAGGAATACGAGGGTCCATTTCATAATCAACAACAACAAAGTCGACCGGAAAAGTGAAGGTGCCAACTTTAATGAACACATCTTCGGCAATACCAAGAGGGTAAGCGAGAGTGCGATTTGCAAGCTCGAGAGTCATCTGCGTTGGTGTAAGATCAGGTAGTGATAACTTTTTCCAAACACTTAAAGGCATCAGATTTATACTTGCCCCGAGATCGGCTAAGGCAGTAAATTCTTCGGTTTGGTTAAAAGTACATGGTAGCACAAAACGACCTGGATCTCCAAGTTTCTCCGGAAGTTCTTTAAGAAGGACGGCAGAACAGTTTTCATTCAATCGAGTATTAACAAACTCGGCCATCTTATTCTTATTAAGCAATTCCTTAAACATCTTAAGAAATTTAGGCATTCGGGCTAGAGCTTCAACAAGGCTAAAGGTGATGGTCAGTCCTGAAATCTTCTTCAAATAGTTCGACACTTGTATGTCATCCTTAGTTTACAATTTGACCTTGTCTAAGCGAGAAGGATAAGGGATATTGGGTTTATAGGTGGAAGGTGTAGAAGGTAAAGGTTGAGATATTGAAGGTTTAAAGGTGGAAGGTGGGGTTGGTGAAGGGTGTTTCTTGGGTAGTTCTTCACGCATAGGTGGAGACGGTAATGGAGAACGAATACTAGCTGTGGGAGTAGGAGGGATAAATGATGGTGGAGGAGGTGTAGATGGAGTAACTGGGGGAGGGATAGATGGTCCTACAAGAGTTTCTCCACTGCGTGTAGTAATAGCGATTACATTCGCTCTCGGGTTGGTGACGGTATTTGAAGGTAGAGAGCCCGAAGTAGAGGGTTGAGTAGTTGGTAAGAAACTAGCCAGCATATTCTTCAAATCATTTGTTTGAGTGCTAAAAGAGGTTTGTATATCATGTCGAAGCTTGGTTCTAATATCATTCCCTTGCTTAGTGATATCTCCTTTCAAGTTGATAATTTGGCTTTGCAGATTCTTAATTTGCTCTCTTGGGTCCTCATGAAAGCTTCAACATCATGATTAACGGGTGGTGTTTGTTGAGCAGGTGGGTGAAAGGATTAGAAGCTCGAGGTGGGTTTAGGTTGCTTCTATTGTAGTTGTTGGGGTTTTGGTTTTGAGGAGAAAAACCGGGTGAAAGAAAGTTGTTAGAACGGTAACTTAGCAAGTTACGATCACCTTGAGGTCGAGCTTGATGGATTTCCGTTGAATAGTTACCATAATCTGCATAAACGTTTTCCAGATTGTCATGAGTAGAAGGACAATCAGTGTATGAATGAGGACCGTTGCAAGTCTCACAAGAAGTTGCAACAGCTTTAACTTTTTGTTGTTGATTTGTAGCCAAAAGTTGCATATTCTTGCTCATTTCGACCATTGCGCGGGTCAATTCGGTGATATCAGGGTTTGAAGAAGTAGAAGACACATGGACTCTCGGGTTATTCCTTGAAGATGCGGATGATCCTAATTTTTGTGATGAGTAGTCATGTTCTCTATAAGCGCTCTACACTCCTCGGGTCTTCTTTTCATAAATGTGCCACCGGCGGCTGAATTAATCGTATCACGATCACGAAAAGTTAAACCATTGTAGAAAGTATCAATCAAAGTAACGGGGAGCATGTTGTAGTTTTGAAATCGATCGATCAAAACATTATAGCGTTCCCAAGCATCAAAAAGTGATTCATCGGGTTCTTGAGTAAATCCACTAATTTGATTTCGAAGGCTCGTGACCATGGATGGTGGAAAGTAGCGCGACAAAAAGCGTTGAGTCATCTCGTCCCAAGTATGAATTGAATTCTTCGGAAGACGATCAAACCATTTTTCGGCATGGTGGGATAAGGTGTGTGGAAATAGGTGAAGGCGAAGAAAATCCATAGTAACCCCAGGCAACTTCATGCTTTGAGTAACGGTAATGAACTTGTCGAGGTGTTTGTTGGCATCATCATGCGACAATCCGCGAAAAGGACAAGTGTTCTGCACTTGTTGGATCATGTGATGCTTCAACGAAAACTCTGGAGCTGTGATTTGCATCGGCGCAATCGGTCCTCCTCGTCCATTCATCGTAGGTTGACACAACTCCTCCATTGTTCGAAGGTCGGGTGGGGGAACATTGTTGTTGTTATTCATGTAGAGGTGAGGTGGGTTATTGTTGATGCACACCAGCCATATCTAAATCTTCACGAGTCTCGGGCTCTGAATAAGATGAAGACCTAGTACGCATACACCTGCAAAAGCAAAAGAAAAAGATACCAAAGAAATAGAGAATATATATACACTAGGAAAAATAAAATCTTTTTGGTGCAAAACTTTAAAAAAGAAATGCTTTTTATAAGTTTTTTAATGTTTTTGTATTTTTGAAAAATTTTAAATTTTATGGATTTTTGAAAATTTTTGAGCAAGAAAAATAACGTTCACGAGTGAACGGATCCCAAAATTCAACGCGTCTCTCACAGAAAACCGTTAATCTTCACGAAAAGAGCCGGCAGCGGCGCCATTTAATAACTGGATTTTACTCAGTTAAATTTCGTTGAACCAGACTTTTCGAATTGACTACTGGTTTAAGTGCGACTCATTCGTCTTTTGGTGAAAACAAATAGTTTGGTCGTTGTAGTAAAGTAAATTGCAAGACTTTAAAGTAAAAGGCAAGGTAAATAAAGCTATAAATAATTGAAAAGTAAATGACGAGAAATAAAATCAAATAACTAATAACAAAGGAGCGAAACAAATAATAAAACGTAAATTTAAAACAAAACAATTAATATAAATAAAACTAAAAGACGAAATTAACTATCGACTCGAAAATAAAGTTTACTTAATGAAAAAGGAGAGAATAAAACTAAAATGGTACTTTAAAGCTAAACGAGGCAAAACCTAAAGCGGGTACTAAATAAAAGATAAAAATTGAAGTTTACGAAAAAATATTAATTTTAAAAATAGACGAAAAATTCACCTAAAAATACGTAACTTTAAGAATTAAAATCGGAACAACTTTCAGATAAAACTAAATAATTACGGAACAATACTAATTAATAAACAAGCTAGCAGCCTAGCTGCTGGAAAGGCAGGTAGCTCTTTTTGGCGCCAAAACTAGGAAGCAAGCAAGCTGCCAGCTTATTTTATTTGCAATTGCTACAGGGGTTTTCGGAGATTGGCTATCTTCACAATAGTTGCATTTTCAGAAAAACATGTTTTTCGGAAAAACAAGTTTTTCGGAATAACTTGTTTTTTCAGAATAAAAATGATTTCAGAAAATTGCTTCTTCGAAAAAATGACTTTTTCGGAATAATTGGTTTTCAGAGAAATCTTCGGAATAACAATAAATTCAGAGAAAATAAAATCTTCGGAAAAATGACTAAATTCAGAGAAAGGGAAAATTTCGGAAAAAGAGGCAATTTTCAAAGAAATGACAAATTCAGAGAAATGACAAACTTCGGAATAATAAACCCTAATCCGAAAACATGAAAAATAAAAGATACAGTAACACTAAAAATCAGAAAATAAGCCACGAATAAGCTAAAATCAAATAAGCAATCTACCAAAACATAATCTAAAACACTTTTAAGAAAAACTAATTCAACCACAAATTAAAAACTTGAAAAACACTAATAAAACTAAAAATTAAAAATCAACTTTTAATAAAATAAACTAATAAAAACACTTAACTAAAATCAAATAAAACACAATAAGCTATAAAATCAATAAGTTAACACAATCAAACATATAATAACATAACAATTAATCAAATAAGCATGACAATAAGATAATAAGCATAAAGATTAACAAAAATAAGAAAGGTAGAAGGAGATATTAATATAAAACTTGATTAAAATTAAGGATTCAACAACTTAATTAAGAGACTTACTTGAAATTAAAGGCAAGAATTTAAATGACAATTAAGTAAATGACAATATGAAAGTGCTTGGAAAATAAAATGGAAAGACTAATGTGTCAAATTAGCTAACACCTCCTAATGTGTCATTAGGAGGGTATTTAGAGGTGATTAGGGAAGGTTTGCATGTGTTGCTTCTTTCTTTCTTTTCTCGTCTTTTCGTCTTCTAAATTCTTCGACTTTTTCGACTTTGTCTCGGGATTATTTGAACTCGTCTTGTAATTTCTTCATTAATTATACTTGAGTTCTTCGACTTTATTAAACTTCTGTCTTTATACTTTTTCTTCGATAAATCTTCAGAATAGGCCTTGGACTTCTGTTCTTTTTGCACTCTTGATCTTTCGACTTCATCTTTTGTCTTTTTTCGATAAAAGCCCGTGAAAGCCCGTGTTTTCCTCCCTTTTCACATTTTGATCCTAAATCACAAAAAAACACAAACCACGTATAATTCTGACATTTACGACATAAAATACACGTTTTGGCTTGGTTATTATTATAATTAAGTAGTAAAAGGATAAGTGTTTTCACACTTATTAATGACCTATTACATTCTTGCATTCTTAGGTATCTTGATTATCGCCATCTTGTGCTCTTGTGACTTATGAATCGACATGTTCTTACTTTGTTGATTTTGAACGGCTAACAATCTCCCATTCAAATGAAGTTGTAGTTAGTCCTTCAAATATCCATCAGAGTTGCAGAAGACTTTAACTTTTAGTACGAACATGTGAAGAAGACTTCGGTTAGTACACAGCTACGCCACCATCTTGATATGCATCAACAAATATAGGCACGAATAAAATGGCTTTGAACATTTCATCCTAACTCGGTAGCTTTTTACCTCCGGTCAGTGAAGACCGTTAGACGGTATTAGATACCGTACCTGTGATCGGGTAGATTCAAATAAGAATATCCTTGACAGGGTTTCCCGGCGGTAGTGTCCAGTTCTCTTTACTCGACCGTCTCAAAGCAGACTGCGAACGTAAAGAGTGAATCATAAGGATAAATTATCCATCTGATTAGAGTCGTCAATTTAGAATACCTAGAACAAGTTTGATTCTAAATAAGAATCACACCATTTTTGCTTTCCAGTTTGTCACAAGCTCGATTCTTAGAGAATCTTGCATGTCACCTACCGCAGTGCTGTTAGAGGTTGACACTGGAAGGATTTCCATTCGTCAATGTGAACACTAAATGGTGTCACTCTAAATGTTCTAGCAAGATCACACGGATTTTGCAAAGAAAACTGGAATCAAGTTTAAATCACAAAAGAATTTAAACTTAGTTGCATTCCAGTTCTCACAAGTTTGATTCGTGTAGAATCGCACAAGTTACCTACCATGAGTTTGTTTGATGCTGGCTGGAGCAGGATTTCCATCATCATTGTGAATCGTATCACTCAGATGTTCTGGCAATATCACAAGGATAATGTGTAGGACTCGATTGTGTCCTAATGCGATGATAGATTTATCTCTTTTGGCTCTAGACTCGATATGTACATTTTGGTAATCGGAGGCTGGAGCAGACTGCCACCTTTTCAATATTAACTAACTCGGAGTGAGAAAGTCAATAGATACGTGTTGATCTCCGTGACAATGAGACAAGTCTCTTTTGAGAGAAACTCGAATGGCTGGGAAAGGGTTGTGCATCGCATCACTGGGTCCATGACACTTGTCTTCAATACATGTGTTAACCCGGTTTCTACCTAAGTTGCATAGAATATTCAACTCCTTCAATGCTTAGCAATAGGTCATCACTAGCACCTTGTTGTGATTGTTCTAGTGCTAACTTAAGTAATTGGTCCGCATTCTGCTTCATTCCACTCCATCTTTCCTAAGGACAACTATTTCTAGCTATAGAATGTCCATGGGTAGATCCCTCCAGTTCTGGTTGGATCATAGGACTTAGTTTCCTATCCTAAACCACCTTTTGACTCCATCGTTCCGTCGTGGATAGTAGGTTGTTTTGGGTAAAGATATAACCATAAAGCCATTGAAAACCATTCAAAGTGGTTGATAAAAATCAAAACTTTTAACACTTTGAAAGTTTTACATTTCCGAAAAACTCCCCCTACACACATGCATCGGTATACGAAATAGTTTAGCATGTGAAGGAAAGAGTTGCACTTGAGTCTTTAAGATCACATGTTGCGATATATTACATTTTAATCACATTTTCTCCCCTATCTCTAATATAAAAACATCATATTAGAGATACCAATTGATTAAAATATGACAATTTCTAAAAACCGATTGGGAGAGAGACATATGTGCACGCAAGATTTATGGAACTTTTTCAGTCGGGTTTCTCCCCCTCAACAATGTATGTGTGTCATGAAACAAAATTTGACAATCTTTTAGAAAAACGACACCACAAAATATGTTGAGGTACGGAGATGAGATGCCTTATCCGATATAATATATTACATATGACATATTTATTATTATTTTCAGAATTTGTTAGATACATAAAATATGACAATCTCAAAGATGTACCCAACAACATTAAAAGGATAGATTTTAAAACGCTCCCCCTAAAAAACTGATCAAAATAACATATGACATTTTGAGATATAAAAACCTATTATGAGGAAGGGAGTGTTGAACACACAATTTTGAAAGATTTAGAAAAACCTTTTGAGAAATTCTTGAAAAATTGTGTTCAACGGTTTTAAAATAAATTCTGATTTACATGAGCTCAAAACTTTGAATGTTTTGTGACTAGCTCATGACTGAGAAAAATTAATTTCCCGTTGTGAAGGGTAAGTTATCATCCGTGATAAGCTTTCCTTAAGTTCAAGTACGAGTTCTAAGCTGACATTTACTTAGAAGTCGTTTTTCATGAACTTAAAAACTTTGAATTTTTTATAGGAAGCTCATGACCGAGAAATATTAATTTCTCGTTGAGAAGGATAAGTTATCGTTCGTGATAAACTTTCTTTATTTGAGGTCCGAGTCCTAAGCTGTGATGTGCTTTGAAGTCATTTACACGAGGTTAAAACTTTCGAATAGTTTTATGGTAAGCTCGTATCCGTGAAAATCGAATTTCTCGTTTTGAGGATAAGTCATACTCGGGATGAACTTTCCTGTCTTGTGAGCTCGGGTTACAGTCTGTAATGTGACTATAAGCCATTACACGAGCTTAAAAGTTTTGAATAGTTTTAAGAGAAGCTCGTGTCCGAGAAAATCAAATTTCTTGTTTTTGAGGGTAACTTATCGTTGAAGAGATTAAGTTCCCTTTCTTTGACGTTCGAGTTACAGTCTGATATGTGATTGTAAGTCATTGTTGAAGCTTAATTGTGAAACCCCTTAGACGCTTGTTTCTCGGATATTTTCTTTTTCAGCAACCAAACTCTGAGAGTGTCTTTTGTTGAACGGTATGTATATGGAAAACCTTTGTGTTCTTGTTGAACCTTTACTTGATTACCTGCACTTACATCAGTAGTTTGTTTGCTTGCATGTGGGTTAGCGATATCTTGCTGAGAACCATGTGGGGGTTCACTATGAACCTTTCTCGAGCTAGAGGGAAATATCTTTCCAGTAGGAACCCACCTAAGACCTATGGTTTTGAAGGTTATACCTGTTGGTATCCACCTAAGACAGGGTCTAGGAGACATAGTTTTCGCATTCACAGCGGAAGACTTAGTTGGAGAAAACCTATTTCCTTTAGGGTTCCGTCTTTGAGATGCTCTAGCTTTGTGGTTCACCTTGTTCAGGACTTGCGTTATACAATCATCATGAATGGCATTAAACACACATTTGTTACATGTCTTGCAAACGAAGTGCTTAGCATCTGCGAAGGCTCTAGAGTTCCTAGGGTAGGCAAAATTGTGCACATCATAGAAGGGTCTAGAATTCCTAGATGTGTGAACAACGCTCCTAGGTTGTGGTTTGGTCCTATCTCTTGCTTGTGTATTTTTCTGAGCATCCTCTAGATAGCTTTTATGACCCGTGTCATTTGAACTACGCCTAGGCATGTTCTTGGAGCCAGATCTAGTGTTGCTTGAAGCATTCATGTGATCGGGTTTTGTAGAAGCAGTTTGTCTTAAGGAGGGTCTAGTTTGTCAAGTGACTGGTTTTGGCAAATTGCTACACGTGTCAGCTTGGGAGGCAAACCTCGGGTTCGACGTTTTAGGTCGTTCATACTTAAACGCATTCGGTTGTCTAGCAACTAAGCATGGTCTGATTGGTTGAGAGGGAGGTTTCCCCATGACAGACTGTTTGGCAAACTTAGTATCCACACTATTTCCTTTTAACTTCCTTAATTCATTCTTCACTACAGTCAGTGCAAAAACTTTTTCCTGAATCTGAGCTTTTAATTACTCATTTTGTAGAAGTAATTGAGCGACACGTTGTTCTAACTTAATGTTCATATTGTCAAATATGTATCTATCAGCAGTCGCGTCATTACTATCTACAGTGTTGATAGGTTGCACAGATATATCACTAGATGAAGCACGCGGAGGACTTTGATTTTGAGATGCCAATTTTGATTCTAACAAATTTATTTGTGTCACAAAATATTCTTTTTCTGCATTAAAATCTAGTATCTTACGATCCAGTTTTTGTTCAAGAACAACATTTCATTTTTCAAGTTTTTGAAAATAAGCTTCAAATTTATCACTTTTCTTAGAAAATTCGAGTTTGGCATCCTCAAAAGCTTTTGTCGTTTGAGCTAATAGAATTTCGAGCTCGTGAGTCTTAGAATCAGTATTTAATGGTACCTCAGCTATTGGCTCATTGTCACCTTTGGGTCCGATAGCGGTAACAGTGGCTTCTGTATCGTTCCCTGAGCTTGTGCTAGTATGATGAGTTTCTGATTCTGACCTGCTGCTTTCTATATCAACCGAACAAGCATCCAATGCTGGACTATTATCAACGTTGCTTTCTTTCGTCTACATCAGTCTTTGATTCACCCTTCTTTCAAATTTTCGTTGATGACGTATTCTTTCAGCAATTGACTTCTTTATATTACTCATATATTGAAGAAGTGTCTCTTTGAACGCTTGAAGATCTACGAGAGTATATTTGACGAAGTATGTACTTGTGAACTCTCGTTCTTTGTCTGATAAGCCACTGGAGTCAATGAATTGCTGGAACTGATTGTTGAGTGCTAAGAAGACCTTCACGGATTCATGTTCTTGAAATTCATCGGTGTCAAGTTGTTGTTGAAGATGATCCACGTTAAGTAGCATGGTTCGTGTGAATGTCTCAACATCTTGACCGAATAGTAAAGTGAATACCCGTTTGAATCAACTTAAAGTGTTCCATGCATATTTCTTTTGCTTTGGACATCTTGTATTTGATTGCATGAACGGGTTTTGTTGTAGAATCCTTGTTAGAGGTTTTACTGATTGGAGTCTCAGTATTTGTATGAACCTTTGGATTTGTATCTTCTCTTTAATCATCTCAGTCATGGACGTTGTTGGTGTTGAATCCACGAAGATGTCCATTGAACGGATGTCTTGAAGAGGATATGATGTGTATGGATTATGGATCTTAGTGGATGTGTTGTGATTAGATTGTGGTTGAAATTTCGAAAATTCCGAAAAAATATTTTTTCAGTCCGACAATAATTCCTCAGTCTGATGTAACGGTAGACCAAAAAGTTTTAAATCGCCAAATTTTGAAATCGAGTTCGAAATAGCCAATAACTGGTAGGGAAAAAATTTAAAAAGTGAAAATTTTTGACAAAAATAAAACCTAAAAATTTGAATTTTGGTCCGAAAATTTGAATTTTTGGTCGAAAATTTTTTCGAATCGCCAAAATTTGAAATCGAAGCTTAAATGGCCTAAAAATGGTCTAGGAAAAAATAAATTTGAATTTTTTTTGATCTTCGTGTAAACTATGTTCCGAGACTAGTCTAGATGGTGGCTAAGTCTAAAAAATACTAGAACAAAATTTAACCAAACAGATCGCAATGTCCATCGCAATATCACCCATCGGAATACTCATCGCAATACCCATCGCAATATGACCTATCGAAATACCTATCGCAATGTCACCTATCGCAATATATCTTCTTTCGGAATGTCTATCGCAATACGCTTCTATCGCAATATGGCTGTCGTAATTTTGGCAGAGTAACGTCGCAATATGCCTTAAATTCCGTCGCAATCCACGATCGCAATGTACGATCGCAATCCACGGTCGGAATAAGGGACTGTCACAATAACTCGATCGCAATGTAGAAACCCTAAGGTTATTGCGATCGGAATACCTGTCGGAATGATGTATCGCAATGTAAAACCCTCCACACTTTGCGATGGAAAAAAATATCCACTTTTCTCGGACAAAACACAACATATTCGAGATTTTTAGCCTAAAAATGATCCAAGCACCCAAAAGTTTTGTGTTTTTAACCAAAGTAACAATACCAAATCTCTACCAATAGTATGTAGATGATTTGTATCAAGAATAAACCATAAAAAAACAAAAGAAAATTTTGGGACGTGAGAAATAGATCAAAATAGGTAGAAAAAATTCAAGAACACAACACACAAATCTTCAATCACCTATCCACTATAGGCTATTTATACCAAATGTTAAACCCATTTCAATCCATAAAACAAGATTTAGAGAGAATATTTAGAGAGAGAAATAGAAGAAAAGTAGAGAGAGAAACTAAAGAGAATTTGGAAGGTAAACTATTACCAGAGAGAGAAAGTAAATGTAACCAACACCCTCTTCCACACATGGAAGAGGGTTTATATACCCATGAGGTTGGTGGACTCATGGGCTTATTTCTTGGGCCGGGCTTGGCTTGCACTTGGGCTTACACCCCTAACTTAGACAATATTAGCTTAAAGTCCAAGCCCGGTTAACCCGACTAACCTATTACAATACAAGACCTTTAACGACTAAGATGACCTATTACATTCTTGTTCGACTATATAAATTATAGGGCTAACAGTTGTTTAACCATTATGATCAACTCTAAAGCACCATCAGATTCTTCTGAAACTTCCAATTGTTGTTCTAGCATTCTTTCCAACAATCTTCTTCCAAAAGGATATCTTTTCTCTTGCAGCATGTAGTATGTATGTCATCTACATCCAAAGCATGTATTCCATGTTAGAAATATGTTTTTACGTATTTAGGAAGATTCTGTCACTTCGAAAATATATTAAGTAGTAGCTCGTAGTCTAGACATCGTTATTTAACAAACAAGCCCAAGCCTAGCCTACAACATGTGTAGGCCGGCCCAAACATGTAAGCCCAAGCCCATTACAAGGCTTGGGTATATATAAACCCTCTCCTTAGATGGAGAGGGTGTGTGGTTATTCATTTTTTCACATAGTAAACATTTGTTTCTCTCTCTAGAATTGTGTGTAATCCAACATCTCTCTATCTCTTTCTCTCTCTAAAACATAAGCAAGATTTACATATCTACATATGGTATCAAGAGCTTGGGATGAAATATAGGTTGGTACTTGTGTTGTTTATGCTTTCTTATGCATAACGTGTGATTTTGATTGTTTTTTACCAAATCATCAAAAAAAAATTCGTGTTTGTTTGTGTTCAAAAGTCGAATACATTCTTTAATCATGTCATAGTAATTTTGGTATATTGGTTTTGATTAAAACACAAGTCTTTTGGATCAAAAGTTGGGAAGTTTCTTATTTTTCAAACTTTCCGAAATTCTTGCAAGTGTTTCCATCGGAAAGTACAAGACTGTGTGGTTTGATCGCAATAACCTATTGGTTCTACTTTGCGATCACTAGATTTCGACACCTTATTCCGACGTGATATTCTGATCTACCATTGCGATTTGGGATTCCGACGGTTTTAAGGAATCTTGAGTCGTTACTCTGTCCAATTTATTTTAGCTACATTCCAATCTGGACATTCCAATAGTGGCATTCCGATCTGGACATTCCGATAGTGACATTCCGATCTGTACATTCCGATAGTGACATTCCGATCTGGACATTCAGATAGTGTGACATTCCGATCTGGACATTCCGATAGTGACATTCCGATCTGGACATTCATATAGTGTGACATTCCGATCTAGACTTTCCGATAGTGACATTCCGATCTGGACATTCCGATCTAGCCATTCTGATACTAGCAACATTCCGACAGAAAAGAGTATTCCGACAGAAATCAACATTCGTGTGTAATTTTGACTTGGAATTTTTGGTTTATCGAGAACATATTTTAGGGGATTCTAACATTGTTTCTCGACTTTAACACACCACAATACAAAAACACTTAACCTTATTTCATTGGTCGATCAACGTTTGTAAATCTTAACTTATTGAAATGGAGTACACATCTCTTACGGATAAGTCCATCCTCTCGGGTACGGATAATCGTCCACCAATGTTAGAGAAGTCTATGTACGAGGATTGGACTTCTCGAATGGAACTTTACATGTTGAACAAAGAGAATGGACATCTCATTTGGGCATCGGTGCTCAATGGACCATTAGATTATGGTACAGTAACGGAAGGTACGACTACTCGTCCTCGCACAACGGGTGAGTTGACTGGAGATATGAAGATTCAAGACAAATGTGATAAGTATGCTACAAACATCATTCTCCAAGCCCTTCCTCCAGATGTCTACAAACTCGTCAGCAAATATAAAGTTGCCAAAGAGTTATGGGATAGAATTCGTGTTCTCATGCAAGGCACCTCGTTAACTAAACAAGAACGAGAGTGTAAGCTTTATGATACTTTTGATAAGTTTGCCTATGTGCCAGGGGAGACTCTCAATGATTACTATCTGAGATTTACCCTATTGTTGAATGAGCTCAATATCTATGGCATGGCAATTCCTACCTTTCAATTGAACAACAAGTATTTGAACACTCTTCCTTTAGAATGGAAAAAGTACGTGACGGATGTTAAATTGGCTAAGGACTTGCATAACACCAATGTGGATCAACTTCAAGCTTTTCTTCAACAACACGAATGCCATGTGATCGAGGCTCGGTTGTCTATACCTCAAGTTCATGATCTACTTGCAATGTATGCTTCTCAACAAAACATGGCTTATACTTATCAACAACCATCATACTTGCAGCAGCCACCACACACACCTATCAGCAACCACATCAACCATCTTATCAACCGCCAATGATGCCACAACAAGCATATCAACAAAGTGTTCATCAACAATCTTTTCCACAACAACCACCATATCAGACATCACCATCACAAGCCAACACTTCTCCAATGGGCTATACTCCTCAGCAAGGATATTTTCCAATAGAAGCACAACCAGCACAAGCTTTCTACTCAAATGAACTTCCACCAATCCAAGCACCGGTCTTTACTCCAAATGATACGCCAGCTGATGTACTAAACCATCTCACTGCCTACTTGTCGAAACTTGTTGCAACTAGAGGATTTCCACCAACAAACAATCAGCTCCGCACCTCTTCAAATCCTCGACAACAAGCTACTATTCAAGATGGTCAAGTAACAGTGCAACCTCTTCAGGGAAGGCAAAATTCATATGGACCTCCTACAAGGACTGTGAATGCTCAAGCTGTGAATTATCAAGCTACTGGAAATGGAAGCCCCATTGGTCCTCAAAAGGTTGTGACTTGCTACAATTGCCGAGGACAAGGTCATATGGCTAGGCAATGCACTCAGCCGAAAAGGAGAAGGGATGATGCATGGTTTCGTGAGAAGATGTATTTGGTTGATGCTCAGTCTAAGGGGAAGATTTTGGATTCAGAGGAGTTAGCATTTCTTGCAGACCCAGGGGAAGCAGATACTGAAGGCATTGCAGTCGTTTCTACTTCTAATGCAGCTTATCAAGCTGATGATCTTGACGCATATGATTCGGATTGTGATGACATTCACTCTGCCCAAGCTGCTCTCGTTGCTAATCTCTCTCACTACGGTTCTGATGTCGTCAGTGAGGTACCAACCACATCTAATAATATTGATGATAACCAACATCAAGTTGGGCATGAAAACGACAACCTCGAACATCATTCGAGGACTAGTAACTCAGATGATGTGGTACCCAATCCTACACATTTGAGTGAACCTCAACCAAATGCTACGACGGGTATGGCATCTTATGCTCAACATGATTTGGTCATGGTGCCTAAACATATAATTGATCAAATGCATATGGCCCTCAGACAATCCGTAGATACCAGTTCCACCCTAACTGCTGATCTTGCGTTGCATAAAGAAAAGGTCAAAACTTTTGAAATGGTCCCTCAAGCAGAGAAAATAACATGTTCTGAATTTGACTAATTTCGTTTTGAAAAGATTGAACACTTGAAAGAAATAGAATCATTAAAAGCTAATCTTTCCAATGAAGTAAAAGCAAAAGAGTCGGTTGTCAATGATTTTCAGAAACTTAAAATGGATTTTGAAACTCTCGAGTCTAAAAAGTTTGAATCGAAAATTAATGCTACCAAACTTTTTAAATTCAAAGAACAACAACTTTTAAAACAATACGCTTCCACAGAAAAGGTTCATCTTTTAACTAAATCGTTTAAAGAACTCGAACTTAAGCGTCTTCAAGATTTACCACCTAATCCCGGTTAGGCAAAACAAGCTCAGGAATATATTCCGTGTCTTTATGATATGACCCTAATTGGCAAATCGAAAGAAGCACCTTTTGTTCGTAATTCTGAGGAGACACAGTCACTTGCGGATGAAACTCATTCTATAATGCTTTCAAAATTCCATACGATTGATTATGATCAGTATAACAAAGATCAATTGTCTAAAAAGACCCGCATTCGCTTACAAAAGGAATTAGCTAAATTGACAGTTCTTGTGCCCCAAAGTTTGTCAAATGAAAACCCTCCTAGTACGTCTCCTACACTTGTCAAAACGGATTTAACGAAGTTAATTCCACCGGTAAGTAAGGCGTCCGTTAACTTAAATGCGGTACACCAACACTTAGCCGATTTTGACAAGGTCATTTTGGAACGTACGACGGCTTCGGCCATAACGGAAGGTGAATGGAATTTTGAGCACACTAGAGCTGCATTTCGAGACGAAGTTGTTCCATTTGTAAAGAATGTTAAAGCTTTTCTTAGTACTCTTGATCAAGATTTGCTTTTGGAAATATAAGAAGTTAGACGTGTTTTCAATGAAATGGATGATGCTTATGAAAACAGTTTACTTGAAATAGAACGGGTTTCACGCCAAAATGATCAGCTTCTGAAGCAAGTGATGTCTCATGATATAGTTTTTGTCTGTGTGAATAAAGGTGTTGATAATAATTCTATTGTGCATGATGTCGAATCTGTGGATACTGTGGTAGATAGTACTTGTCACGAATCTGACGCTGAATTTTTAAAGCTTCAAGATTCATATTATTCGCTTTCAAAATGTTTTGATGAGATTCAAACACATTGTATTTCGCTTGAATGCAAGCAACAATATATTAAAGAAATCTTTGAAACGTCATTCGAAGGTGTTAATATCGATGATGCAAACTTTGAAAAAAAATTTCGATTGAATTTACAAACAAAACAGCGTCAGCCAAGAGTAAAAAGTTGCTAAATCTTTGCCGATAGAAATAGAGAAATCTAAGGAGCTTAAATGTGTGAACGTACTTGAGGCCGCTGAGAATTTTAAACTTGATCTAGATAATCGAGTTTCCAAGATTTTGTCCAAAGTTGATAACTTAAAACAGAAAAATACACGACTCTTCGATTCAGTAAAGCCCGCATGTGTTGATACCACTACACAGAATCAATCATTGATTGACCAATTGAATCGAAAGTCGGTGGAAATATTTGATTTGAGGGAACAAATTTGTGATAAGAATCTTGTCTTGGCTGAGTTAAAGGAAACACTTCGTACTCTAAAAGGTAAGAATGTTGTGGATAACGCACCCACTGTCTCAGCATCGTCCTCTAGTGCAATTAAAAGGAACCTTATAGCCGTCACACCATTTAATAAGGGTCCTAGGACTAAACCATCTCAAACTTTGGTCACTAAAGATAAGGCGGAATCAAAACCAGCTTCTAATATTCCCATGTTGCCTTCTACAGGAGTAAGCACCACTACTAAGGCTCAAAGATCTAAGCTTAAAAGAAACAAGAAGAATGATAGGATGTTTCCCCCATCTAGTAGTCAAGTGAAGAAGAAATTAGAAGCCCATCCTAGGAATGTTATTTCTGTTTTGAATAAAAAGAATCATGTAGCTAAACCTAAAGGCTCTGCGGTTGTGCAGCGTTCTAAGCCTACTGTGAATTCTAATTTGAAATGTTTGAATTGCAATGAATGTATGTTTTCTAGTCGTCATGATTCTTCCCTTATTGACCATGTGAATGAGATGCATGCCCGGAAAAATGGATTAGAATGGAAACCGACTGGGAAAGTGTTAACCCGAGTTGGTTGGTTGTGGCGCCCCACTGGTAGAACTTTCACTATAGTAGGAAATGCGTGCCCTTTAACTAGGATCACTCCCACTACATCGAAGAAAGTGTGCCCTTTAACTAGGAGTACCAATGCTACCAAAACACAAGCGTGTCCTTTAACTAGGAACACTGACACTACTGTAGGAACTAAGTGCCCTTTAAATAGGTCTACTCCCACTGTAGTGCCCGCGAATAATCCAAAACCTAAGAAAGTTGGAACAATAAAACCTGTTAGTGCTAAAACTCGCATTAGAAAACGCAGGAAATCTAAGGGTCTAAAAAACGTTAGCAATTCGGATAATTCTATATCTGTATCTGCTAACACTCCGGAACCAATAGTTTCCAATGCGTTGTCTACTGTTGTTATTGAAAACAGGTGGTCTAAATTGTTCTCTGGTATTTGGACTCTGGTTGCTCCAAGCATATGACCGGAGATCGCTCTCAGCTCAGAAATTTCGTCAGCAAGTTTCTTGGTACGGTTCGATTTGGAAATGATCATATTGCAAAGATAATGGGTTATGGTGAATATCATATTGGGAATGTTATAATTTCGAGATTGTATTATGTAGAAGGTCTCGGTCACAACTTATTTTCTGTGGGACAATTTTATGATGCAAACCTAGAAGTCGATTTTTGAGAGCATACCTGCTTCATTCGTAATTTGGAAGGGGTTGATTTATTGAAAGGTACTCGAGGGAATAATTTGTATACTTTGTCTCTACAAGACATGATGGCCGCTTCTCCCGTATGTCTTCTCTCCAAAGCATCGAAGACTAAGTCATGGTTATGGCATCGACGGTTATCTCATCTTAACTTTGACGCTATTAATCATTTGGCGAAAAATGAACTTGTTCGTGGTCTTCCTAAACTTTCATTTCACAAGGATCATTTGTGTTCCGCGTGTACAATGGGGAAAAGCACTAAGAAATCTTACAAACCCAAGATGGAAGACACCAACCAAGAGAAACTTTATCTGTTGCATATGGATCTTTGTGGGCCAATGCGTGTTGAAAGTCTTAGTGGTAAAAAGTACATCCTCGTCATTGTGGATGATTACTCTCGGTTTACATGGGTGAAATTTCTTACAACAAAAAATGAGGCACCGAAATTCATCATCGGATTTCTCAAGATGATTCAAGTGCGTCTCACACTACTGTCCGACGCATTCGTACAGATAATGGAACCGAATTTGTGAATCAAATCTTGCGTGATTATTATGAAGAAGTTGGCATATCTCATGAAACATCCGTTGCACGCACTCCACAACAAAACGGTGTCGTTAAAAGACGAAATCACACACTTATGGAAGCTGCTCGAACGATGTTAATTTACGCAAAGGCTCCATTGTTTTTATGGGTAGAAGCAGTATCTACAGCAGTGTACACCCAAAACCGGTCACTAATTCATAAACGCCATGGTAAAACACCTTATGAGCTTCTCCATGGAAAAGTACCAGATTTATCATATCTTCATGTATTTGGTTCTCTTTGCTATCCAAATAATGATGGTGACAATTTGGGAAAACTTCAACCAAAGGCTGATATTGGTATTTTCATTGGTTACGCACCCGCAAAGAAGGCATACCGAATCTACAACCGTAAGTCTCGTAAAATCCTCGAAACTATGAATGTTGATTTTGATGAGCTGAAAGCAATGGCTTCTGAGCAAAGCAGCTCTGAACCCGCACTTCATGAAATGGGACCCAGTAACATTAGTTCTGGTCTTGTCCCAAACAACCCTACTTCATCATCATTTACACCACCTTCTAGGACTGAATGGGATACGTTGTTTCAACCGTTCTTTGATGAATTCTTTACTCCTCCAACTATTGTTGATCCAGAACCTTAGGTAATTGCTCTGGTAACCGAAGTTGTCTCTCCAGCAACCGTTGCACAATCAGATACGTCTGCACCCACAATTGGTCAAGATATACCATCAACAAGTAATTCTCAACCAACACCTGTTTCAACTACCCATGTCATGCCTATTGATGATGAAGAGGAAGATGATGATGATCACGATTTGGAATTCGCTCAAATGCGTGAACTTCCATTCTTTGGTGTACCAATTCCCGACCCTAATCAAGTCGGGTCATCCACCTCAGAGGAAGCTCCTTCTACAGTTTACTCCAATCCACGGATTCGTGAACATGACAGTAAGTGGACAAAGGATCATCCTATAGATTCTATTATTGGTGACCCTAATCGTCCGGTATCCACACGAAGTCAGTTACAAGAAAGTGCAATGTTTTGTCACTTTGATGATTTTCTCACTGAAGTTGAACCTAAGACATGGCAACAAGCTTTTACTCAATCATGTTGGATAGAAGCTTTGCAAGAAGAAATTAATGAATTTATACGTCTTGAAGTATGGGAACTTGTCCCATGCCCGGATCAAGTGCAGTTACTCACTTTCAAATGGGTTTACAAGGTAAAACTCGACGAGTTAGGCGGAATATTGAAGAACAAAGCTAGACTAGTAGCTCGTGGATACAAGCAATTATTGGGCATCGACTTTAGGGAATCCTTTGCGCCTGTTGCACGTTTGGAAGCTATTAGACTATTCCTCGCTTATGCAGCCCACATGAATATGAACGTCTATCATATGGATGTGAAGACGGAATTTCTTAATGGTGAAATCAAGGAAGAGGTCTATGTTCAACAGCCGGATGGTTTTGTGAATCCTAATTATACTAATCATGTGTACAAGCTTAAGAAGGATCTCTATGGGTTGAAGCAAGCTCCTCGCGCATGGTATGATCTATTGTCACAATTCCTCATTACGCAAGGCTTCATAAAAGGCAAGGTGGATCCCACGCTGTTCATTCAGAAACGAGGTAAAGATATGATTATGGTACAAATATATGTTGATGATATTATATTTGCAGCCTCGACCCAAACCTTATCGGATGAATTTAGGACACTCATGTCTTCCAAGTTTAAGATGTCAATGATGGGTAAGGTATCATTCTTCTTAGGTCTTCAGATATCTCAGAGTCCCAGAGGCATCTTTATCAATCATTCTTCTTAGGTCTTCAGATATCTCAGAGTCCCAGAGGCATCTTTGTCAATCAATCCAAGTATGCCCTTGAATTGCTTAAGAAATATAAGATGGAATCTTGCGACCCCGTGGATACTCCAATGGTGGAACGAACTAAGCTTGATGCAGATCCACATGGAGTTTCCGTTGATCCAACACTGTATCGTGGAATGATCGGTACTCTTCTGTATATCACAGCTAGTCGACCTGATCTTCAGTTTGCTATATGCATGTGTGCTCGGTATCAAACTAGGCCTACTGAGTTACACTTAGCTACTGTTAAACGGATCTTCCGATATCTTAAAGGAACCATTAATCGGGGAATTTGGTATTCGAAGGACTCTTCGATTGCACTTATGGCATATGCAGATGCGGATCACGCGGGTTGTCAAGATACAAGGCGTAGCACGAGTGGAACTTTGCAACTACTAGGAGATCGACTAATCAGTTGGGCATTGAAAAAGGCAGAAAAGCGCTGCAATTTCAAGTACGAAAGCAGAATACATAGCTATGTCTAGTTGCTGTGCTCAAATTCTTTGGATGAGATCGCAATTAACCGACTATGGTCTAGGTTTCAATAAGATTCCGATGTACTGTGACAACAAGAGTGCAATTGCCTTATGCTGCAAAAACGTTCAATTCTCCCGGTCGAAGCATATTGACGTTCGCTACCACTTCATCAAGAAGCAAGTGTAAAATGGAGTAATCGAGCTTTACTTTGTCCAATCTGAGTATCAATTGGCGGATATTTTCACGAAGGCTTTAGATCGCGCTCGAATTGAATTTTTGGCCGACAAGCTAGGAATGAGAACTTTCTCGCCTGAGACTCTTAAGGAACTAGTAGATGAAGCGAAAGAATAGTGGTGGTAAAACTATTATCCGTATCCTTGGTGATCATCTATATATATTGTTTATATTTTTATCCACAAAAGCAAAATACAAAAATATAAAACCATATAAAAACTATAAAAATTGAAAAATTAAGAAAAATCCAAAAAAAAATTACTTTATTTTTCAAAGGCATGTCTTTTGGTACGATAATATTTACGGCCTTAGAAATGTCGATTAATATTGACACGTCGCCATAAATAGAGTTCGTACAAAAGTTGTAAATATTTCATAAAACATGCCAATATGGCTTGTAGTTATTTCAGACTGCAACCCGGTTTTCACATTAAAGTCAAGCATTTCTCATGAAAGCTTTGGCTCAACAACGGGAATTAATTTTCTCGGGCAAGGTTTACTTTAAAACCTTGTAAGGGATCAAGTTTACTTTATAACTTGGTCTAACACAAATCAATGTACGTTTTAGTGCATTTATTTGTTAAAACAAGAGAAGTCTTGTTTTCATGAAGCTATCATCTCTACAACCATAGCAATCTACAATTGGTATCTACATACTCGACGATGCGACTACTCAACCGACGACTACAACTCTTTTAATAGAACACGGGTCAACAATTGAGGGGGAGCAATTGTCAAGCATTCAGAATCTTCGATGCCGAACGTGTCAAGCTCACTAACTGGTGTCAAGGCAACAATACCAATCGTACACATGGTGTCAAGAGATGACTTCAGACGTGACGAGGCGACCAACATATGCTGACAAGAACCATTTGATCTTATCATATTATGTTCTCATCTATCAGGTCCAACCTTGTCAATTCTTTTCTAATATGGTGAATATGTGATCATGTTACAAATCGGTATCATATCTCATACATTTGATATCATGAAGATAAAACGGACTTGTATTTTTCTTCCCAACACATTTGTTAAAACTTCATTAAATCAATTGTTATTAAAAGCATCGATTGGGTTAATATTTTTAATATGGGGGAGAAAATGTGATTTAATATGGGAAATTATCAAAAATGGGTTGACTTAACGTGCTGGCTCATCCCGACATATGCGAAATGTTTTCGAATATCGTGGCATGTGCTAAGGGGGAGCAAAACGGATTTGCACATCAAAAATGGATTTCATGGTGATTTATACTTACCCACAACCCATTTATTTCACGACGATGAAGATTGTGGTGACATAAGGATGGTAGGATAGGTTAAGTCCTATGATTCTTCCAGAACCGGAGGAATCTTCCCAAGGACATTCCATAGCTAGAAATAGTAGTCCTTAGGAAAGTTGGAGAAAGATTGTGAACGTAGCTGAATGCCGACCAAGTACTTAAGTTAGCACTGGAACAATCACAACACGGTGCTAGTTATGACGTATTGGTAAGCATTGAAGGGGTTAAAGAATGAAAAAGAATTGTAAAGATAAAGGGTGTAAAGAAAGAAGCCCACCTTACAACTTTAGGCAGAAACCGGGTCAATACATATGCTATTGAGATAATTTTTTAATGATTCTTAATATTGAAGATAGACATCATGGACCCAGTGATGCAATGCACAACCCATCCCAGCTAACTCAGATATCTCTCAAAAGGTATTTGTTTTAATCACACGGAGACAACACATTATCTATTGATTTATTCACTCCGAATAAATTGGTATTGAAAAGGTGGGACTCCTCTCCAGCCTCCGATCACTAAAATCCAAAGTGCACGATCGAGTCTAGAGCCATTTGAGATCGTCAAATATCTCATTAGGACACACTTCCATAATTCCTTGCTTCTTCACACACTGTTAAAAGTAAGAATGATTTTAAGAGTCCTACGTAAAATCTTCATGATCTTGCCTGAACATCCGAGTAAGACGAAAGTATTTACAATGAAGATGGAAATCCTTCTTGAGCGAATATCAAAAAGCTCATGGTAGGTGACTTGTGCGATTCTTATGAATCAAACTTGTGATAACTGGAAAGCAACAATGGTTTAATTCTTAACTGAACTTAAACACGTTCCAGGCCTCTACGCAATATCTTAGTGATCTTGCCAGAACACTCAGAGTGATACCTTAGTGTTCACAGTGATGAGTGGAAATCCTTCTAGTGTTAACATCAAACAATACTTGGTAGGTAACTTGCAAGATTCAATATGAATCAAGCTCGTGACAACTGGAAAGCAACGATGGTGCGATTCTTTAATGAATCAAACTTGTTCCAGGAATCAGAATTGACGGCTTCAATCATGCGGATAATTTAATCCAAATGATTCACTCTTTATGTTCGTAGTCAGCTTTGGACGGTCGAGTAAAGAGAACGGGTTTACCCGCGAAATCTTGTCAAGGAGATTTTTAATTAAATCTACCTGCCACAAGTACGATATTTTATATCGTCCAACTGTCTTCACCGACCGGAGGTAAAATGCTACCGAATTAGAATGAAATGTTCAAAGCCATTTCGTTCGTGTCTAGTTATGTTGCGGCATTTGAAGACGGTGTCGTTGCGGAATCCAAGAAGAAGTCGTCCCCGCATGCTTATACTTTATACACTTAATATCTTATTTAATTCAAGAAAGCCTAAAAGTTAAGTCTTCCGCTGTATCGAACTCTGAAGCTTTCAAGAATTTTGAAGGTATAAGTATGTGGGACATGGTGTCACGAAGAGGCGAAGATCACAAGTGATGGATGCACAAGATCAAGGCAAGAGATTAATGCTCAAGATTGATATCAATGATCACATCAGCATGTTCATCTGAAAAGAAAAAGAAAAGAAAGACAAAGACTACAAGCTCAAGACAAGCATAGTATGCTAGGTTGATTTTATTATTGTAACTAGGGTAACATCCTTGTTTGGAGTGACCTCCCTTAGGGAAAGATTGTTAGAAATACGTTTTTACGTATTTAGGAAGATTTGGTCACTCCGACAATATATTAAGTAGTAGCTCGTAGTCTAGACATCGTTATTTAACAAACAAGCCTAAGACTAGCCTACAACATGTGTAGGCCGGCCCAAACATGTAAGCCCAAGCCCATTACAAGGATTGGGTATATATAAACCCTCTCCATAGATGGAGAGGGTGTGTGGTTATTCATTTTTTCACATAGTAAACATTTGTTTCTCTCTCTAGAATTGTGTGTAATCCACCATCTCTCTATCTCTTTCTCTCTCTAAAACATAAGCAAGATTTACATATCTACATTCCACATGACCTGTAATATCTCCAGTGACTAGGAACCTGATTCTCTAATTCCTTTAATATTCACTGATCACAATTATGTGGTTCATATATAAAGAGAAACTCCCTGTGTAATAGTGATACCTCAGTTTTACCTATACTGGCTTCCTGAGTTAGTCTGAAAAGATCTTGAATGTCTTGCCTATCAAGAATGTGCAAAATATCTTCTAACAATTTAAACATCCTTGTTGAGCCATCTGATCTTTGAATTCCATGAGCTTCTAGTCCTTGAAATGCAGAGTATATCCACTTAACAATTGATGATTTCTTTCCAAGTATCTCTATATCAATACATTGATCCTTAAAATCTACTATCTTCATGTACTTTCTTAAGCTCTCAACATCACTATCTTCTGTGGTTGATTTATCCTTTTTCTTGGCTTTTAGCTTCTTCTTGGTTGATCTTTTCCTTTTACTCTCTTTGAAAACTTCATCTTTAGAATCTGATAGTCTTTGCTTCTTGCCCTTATCCTTTGGATCAATCTTTGGTAGTTTTTTCTTCAGCTTAGAAGATTTGTCTTCATCCTTATCTACTTGTTGTTGAATAACAATACCTTTAGTGGGTTGTGAAGCTTGAACTTTCTTACCTTTAGATTTGTTCTTTTGGCAAGAACTTCCTGTTGTGTCTTCTTCTCTACTGTTTGTCTAGCTTTCTCAGTTGAATTATTTTCTTTGAGATCAAGCAGTACTTGAGCTAAAGTCTCATCTTCCTCAAAAGGAATTTGACTTTCTAGTGAAGGATTATCATCAGCAGTACTAGCAGTCAGCTTAGATGGCTTAGCAGTACTTGGATCTTCATCATTGTCAACAGTACTTGCAGTTAGCTTAGTTGGCTTAGCAGCACTTGGAACTTCAACATTGTTGACTTCACCAGTATTTGACACACTTACTTCTTCAATCACCAAAGTATCTCCAGATACTCTTTCTTCCATTGAAGTAATATTCTCAACAAGTAACTCCTCAGTCTTATCTGATCCCTGACTTACTTTTGGTCTTGACAGTATTTGGAAAGACTGTTTCCTGTGAAACCAATATTGTCTCTTTGGTGGAGTTGGAGTTGTAGATATAGGAAATTGAATATTAATCTCCTCTAGTCTCTCATAGAAACTACTCCAGTTTACTTGAATTTGTGGTGATTGAGGTTGTGACTCTGGCGGAGTTACCATTGGTTCTCTAATTTATGGTTCCTCATGAGTAGGTTGTGGTTCCTCTGTCTGAACCTCCATATTTACTGGTTCCAAACTAGCTATCTCCACACCAGTATCATTGCCATTGCCATTTGTATTGACATCATCAGCTCCAAAGTTGATGTCAATCCCAGAAAGTCTTGTTTGAATATCAGAAGAAGGTTGATGTTCTTCATAATTCCTCCCCTGTTTGGTTGCATTCAGTTGCCTTTTCTTGAGGTTTTTGAACTTGTGCTTCATAAGAGAAGCTTTCTGAATAGACCTGTGTTGCCTGATCCAAGGCGATACTTTATTCCTTACCTTGTTGAGGCTGGCCTCCAATTCAGCAATTTTCTTGTCTTGAACAAGCTTCTCTTTCTGTAAAACCTGTACCTGTTTGGACAAGCTAGTACACAAAGCAATTAAATTTGCAACATCCACAGCTTCTGTTGCTTGAGCTGGTGGTGAACCACTTGCAACAACATCAGAAGATGTGTGTATCATCTCATAAGAACTTGGTTTATCACCAACATTATGAGAAGAAGAAGATTGAGTATCTTCTGGGGAATCAAGATTTTGGTTAGAAGGAGTTTTCTGAGAATCACTAGCAGTACTAGAATCCTCACCTTCTTGGTGTGCAGGTTGAGTTAACATATGGTCAAACAAGGGTGTGACAGTTCCTGTAAAGGCATTGCCTCTTTTTCTCAAGAAAGAGAAAGTTCTCTTTGTGAATGAAGGAACATCCCAAGTGATTGTCAACTCTGGTAGGTTAGAGATTTGATCATTAACTAAAGTCTGAATGAATCTAGGATACATTAAAAACTTTTTGGTACCTTCCAAATTCCTAGTCATGCCTTCAAAAATTAATTTTGAAAAGTTAAAAACCATGTTATTTGCTAGACAAATACCAGCTGATGCTAAAGCAGCAGGAATCTGATCAAAGGAAGTACTTTTGGAGCTTAAACAGTGAATAATAGCATGAAAAAGCAATTTCCATTGAGGTGAAAATAATGCTTTAAAGAAAGTTAAACGTTCCCTACCACCTTCATAACCCATGGCTGTAAGACCATCATGTATCTTTGTGTTATTAAGCATACTAAGTCCATCTACATCATTTAATCTCAAACTAGCTCTTAGCAGTACTTCATTCACATAGACATTCCTAAGATTTACCTTAGCCTTAATGCAAGGTTGATCAAAACGAGTACCTAAGACAGTAGTATTCCAAAATAGTTCAACAATAGGAATAGAGATAGTTGGACTTACAGTGAGTGCAAAATTAACATGACTTCGAGATAAAAAGCCTAACATCTCATGAAAACCAAGTGAATCATCACTCTGAGCAAGGTTCGCGACCAAATTGTGCTTAGAATTCACTTGTAGAGCAGCCATTGTTGTTTTTCTTATTTTTGATGATCGATGATTAAAAACGAAGAATGTAGAATCGAGGTGTAAAAATAAAAGATATGGTGAATCAATAATGTAATTGGGGTTGGTATTTATAGAAGGAAATAAACCCACCACGAAGAAACCGCCAAATTTACAAAAGACACCCTCAACGGTACAACAGTTATGTAACGGTACATAGAACATACTCGGTACTTCAAATTTGGCTAGCGGTACTTAGCAGTAAAGTGGTACCTCAAACAAGACCGGTTCTTGCAATCCATCAACATTGTAACCTCTTTTATTAACCTGCAATCACATCAAAAACACAAAACATATACTATACAATAAAATTAGCTTTAAATATTGTACAACTGTTACCTCCCCTTAACATATGCAGCAATCTATTGGTTTAGCATACCAATATGTGTCACCAAGAATTCAAACCTTTTAGTATCAAATGCCTTGGTTAGCAAATCAGCTACATTGTTGTCTGTATGAATTTTCAAGACTTGAATAAGCTTCTTGTCATAGGCATCTCTTATGAAGTGATGTCTGATTTCAATATGGTTGGTCTTGGAGTGAAATACTGGATTCTTGACAATGCATATAGTGCTCTCATTATCAATGTAAATCTTAGTGTTCATGAAATTGAACCCATAATCTAACAATTGGTTTTGAATCCAGAGCACTTGTCCACAGCAATGAGCAGCAGCTACATCAGTTGTGGAAGTAGCAACAATTGTTTGCTTATTTACACTGCCATGATATGAGTCTTCTGCCTAGGAATTGACAACCTCCTGTTGTGGATTTCCTATCATGATTAGCTCCAGCATAATCACTATTTGAGTAAGCTTCCAATTCAAAGGTTGAGTCTATAGGATACCATAATCCTAAAGTAGATTGACTTTTAAGGTACTTAAAAATATTTTTCATAGCATGAAGATGTGAAACCTTGGGGTGAACTTGGAATCTTGTACATGCACATACAACAAACATAATGTCTGGTCTTGAAGAAGTAAGATACATCAATGAACCAATCATTGATCTGTAAAGATGAATGTCAACATCTTCACTTTGTTCATCTTTTGATAAAGACTTCTTAGCTTCAAATGGTGTGCTTGTACTCCTTGAATCCATACATGAAAACTTTTTCAAACTTTCAGCAACATACTTATCTTGGCTGATAAATATGCCATCTTTCCTCTATTTGACTTGTAGTCCTAAAAAGAAAGTAAGTTCTCCCATAGAACTCATCTGAAATATTCCTTTCATCAAAGCTTCAAACTCCTCACACCATGATTTCTTGGTTGACCCAAAAATGATGTCATCAACATAAACTTGTACCAGTATAATGTCTTTGGCATTCTTCTTGATGAATAGAGTTTTGTCAATAGTTCCTCTCCTATGTCTATGTTTTAACAGAAAATTAGATAAGGTTGGATACCAAGCCCTTGGAGCTTGATGTAAACCATAAAGTGCTTTGATAACTTTGTAGACTCTATTGGGGAATTTAGGATCTACAAAACCTGGAGGTTGTGAGACATATACCTCCTTTGAAATAGTGCCAAATAGAAAGGCACTTTTCACATCCATTTGATAGACTATAAAACCCATATATGATGCAAAAGCCAGAAACAATCTAATGGCTTATATTCTTGCCACTAGTGTAAAGACCTCATCATAGTCTATCCCTTCTTCCCATCTATAGCCTTGAGCAACAAGCCTTGCTTTGTTTCTTACAACAACTCCTCGTTCATCCTTTTTATTCCTGAAAACCCATCTAGTAACAATAACTCTTTTACCTGAGGTAAGATCCACAAGAATCCAATCCTTTTGTAGCTCAAATTATCTCAATTCTTCTTGCATGGCATCTACCCAACTTTCTTCATCATGAGCTTGAGAAATATTCTTGGGATATACTTGTGATAAGAAATAGGCAAACAAACAATGATGAGTATCTTTATGATTTGTTCTCTGCTGTTGTTTGACATAGCTCACAAGTGCATGAGTTTCAGTATTGGTTTGAAGTTGTCTTCTAGTTTGTAACAACAGACTTAGGATCTCCAAGAATCTGAGATTGTTGTTGTTGACTCTGTGAGTGGGAATAGAACTGTTTGGAGTTTCTGTTTCCAAATTGTTAAAATTAGTTACTGCACCCTGCTCATCATAGGAAGCTTTGGAGAAGATTCCTTCAGCTGGACTTGCAAACATGTCTTCATTGTCCATAGCTTGTAAAGTTTCTTCTAATGAGTCAACATACTTTGCAGATTTAGACTTAGCAGTACTTGCAGATGAGGTCCCGCTAGGTATAGTATGTACTGCTGAGTGTTGTGACTCAAAAGATTCTTCTCCTGAATGCTCATTTGTAGTTGCAACATTCCTTTCTTGATCTTGAAGCCTCTGAAGCTCTTGGGAGGCTTGATCATTAGTGGATGACATTGTTTGCTTTTTAGGAGTATCAGCTTTAGGAGTAACAGTAGGCATACTAGGTACATAGATGTGAACATCATCATCTTGATAGTCTTGAGAAGAAGATTCTCCTTGAGTACCTGTCTTAGTTTTACCAATCACCTCATCTGCATTGTTAGCTTGACAATATTTTTGCACAGAATAGTAATCCATGGAATTGGTTAGATAATCTAAATCAAACATCCAAGCATGACCTAATCCTGGAACACTGGGTTTATTTTCTAGGAAGTTAACATGGGAATTTTCTTCAACCTTTTTAGATGCCAAGTTATAAACCCTATATGCTCTACTTTGCATTGAATATCCTACAAGATACCTTGGATCAGATTTACCATCAAACTTTCCCAAGTGATTAAGAGTATTTAGTATAGACACATGACACCCAAACGGCCTAAAATAACTTATGATTGGCTTAATACCAGTCAATAGTTAATAAGGTGTCTTATTTTGAGGCTTTGTCACTAAAACTCTATTTAACACATAGCATGCTGTGATACCCGTGAACGTGCCGTATGATGCTAAGTTATTGTCTCAAGAGTTGTTCATTATGAGCATCTCTCCTAAGTTGCGACTCACTTGTGGATGTGATATCCCGAGCCCAACATCATTTATTAATCCTATTTTATGAATATTTTTGAAATTTTTAAGAAATTTCGTTTGTTATGTTTGACGGATTACGTTGAAACCGGTAATGTGTGCCTATATTTAATTGTTGTGACGATTGAAGAGTACTAATAGTGATCGTGATGCCGATGGATGCCTAAGTTTTATGTTTTATTATCGATTATCTCGATATTGGAGATTTTTCGAATTTTCGTTTCATTACGTATTAAGTCGAGTCGGAACCTTTCTATTGCTTTTCGTGTGCGTTTAAATCTTTGAAAAAGTATTTTATTGAACGAGACTTAAATTTTTATGAATCCGGGACGACCCGACTCTCGTAAATTTATAAAAACCGAGTAGCTAACTAATCCCGCTCTTTAAAAGTTGTTTTACTAGTAAGGAAAAAAGAAAACTAATATTAAACTTCCTACCCTCCCTACCATATAAAAGGAAAATTTTACACACACACCTCATTATTTTCATTTAAAAAATTCTCTCCTCTCCCATTTTTCTCTCTACCACCGTCGGCCACCCCCTTCACCACTACAAACCACCACAAAAAATTGATTTTTGGAAAATCTAATCAATACCCATTGTTTATAACATCATTTTAAGTAAATCCCACCACAAAAATCCACCATGCAACCACTTTAATTTTTCAAGATTAATTTTTGTAAAATGGTTGATTTGATCTAATTAAACACATGTATTGTTGTTCTATTGTTGCTAGGATCTTAATTAAGTGATCAATCAAGCTTGGGATTATGTTTTTGGTGTTCCACAGCCGCAAAACCCACGAAATATGTGGGAGGTTTGGGTGTTCTTGGTGTTTTTGATCGATTTAATCATTGTAAGGTTCCATCTCCTTGTTATTATTATTTTATTATTATTATCTTTGAATTGCATGTGTGATTTATGAAATGGGTTTTTGTTGTGATTGTTCATACAAGTGATTAAGGATAGTTAGGATGTTTTGGATTGATTAATTGATGTTAGAATAGGTCTAGGAATCATTAGGTGTGATTGGAATGATGATTTGTTATGATTTTGGAAGGGTACAAATTAGGCAGATTGTTCAAGTAAGTTTTCGTGGGTTTAACTTTGTAAACAGGTCATAAACATAGGATAGAGTTGTAGAGCTTTGTCTTAGGTTCGTTTTGGTATAAGGTAGAGCTTACGACTCCAAACGAGTCAAAAGTTATGCTATTTTGAAAGTTCGTGTACCGGGGGATGAGAATCAACATAATCCGAAATTATGTTTAGTTTTGGGTCAAATCCCGGGGACCATAGCTAGAGTTTTATAAATGATTGAAAGTTGTTATTTGGTTCTAAACCTGCATTTTGGAGTCCATTTTTAGACTTAATTGTCAAATTAGCAAATGGTGTCTTTTAAATGGGTCAAACAAGTACTACGTGTTAGAAGTGCAAAATCAGTCCGAAAAGTTTACGTCTAGTGATGAAATGAGTAACGGGTCTTAAAAGTAAAATCTTTTTATGGGATTTAAGATGGGTTTTCTACAGGTCATGAGGTATTTTTCCAAATTTCCTTGTAATTTATAGGAATGCTTAAGTCTTAGTAAACAGCCCGTACTTTTGGGAAGTACCGGCAAATCTATAAAATGGGAATCAACTTTAATTACGTAGGTAGATAGTACGAGTCTAGTAATAATCACTTGTATGGAATTTTGGCGTGAGTTTATACAAAATTTGAGTGACTTTAAATATATACATACAGTACTTGAAAGTACTTGAAGGAGTTTATTCATTAAGTGTTTATTCGTTAGGTGTTGTATTTGATTTCCCGGGGGCATCCACATCATCGGTGACATTTCTCGTTACGTCTTCGCTAGAACAACTACTACTACGCAAGGTGAGTCTATAGCCTCGCTCTTTACTTATTTCAAATGTTTTTACCCGCGAGGGGGATACATGCTAATTTAAATGAAAATGAACATAAGTCATGAATGATTGTTGGACCCGAATGTTGCCTTGAATTGTGTTGAGTACCTAGTTGCAAATGTCCCTAAATTCGTGAACTATTAACTATTGTCTTCCCCTTGTGTGGGTTGGAGATAGCCGCTTATACAATTGATAGTACTATGGGGTTGACGACCCTATCCGAGACGAGAGCTAGTACGTTGAGTACCCTCTGCGGACGGATAACTTGTGATAAGAAATAAGGTATAATTGCAATTGATGCCTTTAGAAGGGGCACTGGTTTCATCTTAATCATGTCGGTAAATGTACGCGGGTGATTGAGTTAACGGATTAGTGTCACGAGCCTAAACACAATTATTAGCTATTGCTAAAGATAATATCCTTGAATAATAGATTGTGAGTACGACAATTCTTTTGAACGGTCATGATTGGTTTTAATACTTATGTTAAACCTATAGATTCGCTCAACCTTTGTGTTGACGGTTTTAAGCATGTGTTTCAGGTAACCAAGATTGATAGCAGCGGAGCATGCGGGGATGGAAGTTGTTGTGGCTTGGCGGTCTACTTTGTTTTTCCTCCCTTTTAGCACTTAAATATTTATTATTATGTCATGTGAACTAAAATGTACTTTTAGGTTGAGATTCAATGGGTACCAAAACGCAAACTCTGTTTTGCATTATCTTGGGATGTGGAAAACTGTAGACTTGTATGTTTTTAATAATGTTAAACTTTATGTTTAAACTTTTACGTCTCTTTGAGTCGTTTAATATAGCTTATGTGTGATGATAACTACGCAGCACCCAAATGTTGTAGTTCCGCTGCGCATAGCATTTGTGGGGGTGTTTTATATTGGTAATCAGAGCCATGAGTTATAGAGAACTAGGTCATTTTGAAAAATCCTAAACTATAACTTTTGGTGTCGTAAGAAATTTTCCAAGCACACAACTATCCTGCATGGCTCCGGTAAGATTTCTTTAGCATTGCTTTATATTTTAGATGTATCCCTCAAAATTTACATGAATTCCCTAGTATTTAGTAAGTAAATACTATTATATATATTGAGATATATTGTTTTGTACATTGAGTACTTATCATCGTAATTTGCAAATTCTTGTAAGATTATCTTATATGTTGCATGTAATTGGCATACGGGCTACATTGCATTACATGGCAACACTGCGTTGTAATCCTACGTGTATGTAGGAATGATTGTATGTATAAGTATGTATATACTATGGTATTTTTAGGCATTGCACGTGAAGCAATGGTCCTTGCGTGATTATCGTACATTTTATAATGCGGTTTTGTTGAGAATTCGGCCTCACCGCAAATTATCAATCTTGATAATTAATTTATTGTTCGGATAACCAAATATGAACCTCGTTTGATACTCTAGATACGTAAATAACACTTCGTAACATATGTATATTGACTAGATTAATCTCGATTGTCGTTATCGCACCGTGATGTATCGTTTTGGACATTTTCTTTTGAAACGTAATTTACTTACGTATTACTTTATTTCCTTTATTCCTTATGGGTTTGATATGTTAGTTGGCGTAACTATAACAATAGACGAAGTATAATCACGATGCGTACATCGTAGCGAGGAATCACATGTGTATGTTATAAAATGTGGTTGAGGCGTGTTGCCATTTAATCGTTGTTTACTATTCTACTTCACTTTAAAGATGTGTTTTAAAATAGACTAGCGTTGTGATCAATCGTGATAACTTGGAATTTGGTTGGTTTTTGTGTTAATTTTGTGTAGTACGATTTCGAGACTCATCCGAGGCCGATAACAACATTTAGTTGACATACGTATTCTCGCTTCGTTTATTTCATTTTTGTTCTTGTTGTCTTATTATTTTGAATTCGATATTATACATGACGAGGTCCGGCATTTATGTGAGTTAAATAAGCATTAAACTTTGTTGATCGAATGATTTAAACATAAAGTGTTTTACATATTAAATGTATGTTGAATGAAACTTTTGGATAAAAATGGCGTATGACGTGTCTTGTAACAAGTAAAACTCTTATAGAGAGTAAAGTGACAATGTGAAATTATTTTTCCTTCAACCTTGGTTGGTAAATCACAATAAGTAATTTATATTACTCGTAAAAATCCTTGTTTTTATATATTAATAATTTGATACTAGAAGCTAGTGATGGATTTGGTTAAGAATTTGTTTAATATAATTTGAAAAAGGAGTTTATAATAAAATTTACGATATGACTGTTGAGTATATGTAACTTTGGATTTAGTATGAATTAATTTTCGGGTCAATGTAGCAAACTTTTGGCGTATCTTGTAATATAAAATATGAGTAGAAGAATTGGTCATGTATTTTGGAGCTAAAAACTTTGTAAAATTGGTTTTATATTAAACATAAGGTTACGTTTACGTATGCATTGGTGTAAACTAGAACACGTTACTTGTTTTAGTGAATAAACTGGGATAAAATCGGAATATACACTATAAGTGAGAAATTCTAACGCTTGAAATAAATTTTTAAACATTGATGGAACGTCATTCGAAATAATTTGTTTATTTAATTGTCGTTATAGAGAATCACTATGCATAATTCGATGATGCTTGTTTAAATTCGTTTGAAAAATCTTTTGTTTTATTCCGCTGCGAGATGTGTTAATTTTAAAATCGTTTGATAATTGGCTAAAGATTAAAAGTTGAATTCTATATATTTTAGAATTAATTGAAATAAGCATCTTAATTATTTATTATTATTATTATTATCATCGAGATTCAAGTGTCGACTAAAATCAGTAATTTATCCGAAATAATACTACATGAAACCTCTTTAGCATTTGAGTCGAATTGCATGAATATGATTTAACGAATCAGTTTTAAGAAAGACTTATGTATAATAAAAAGTCAAAGGTTAATTTTAAGATTCAATTGGACTAGTTTGAGTCGTGTTGGATACGTGCATATATGTGGTAAGGTAAGCCGTAATAATAATAACGTAAAACTTTGAAAATTCTTACTATGTACGTTTGTAGTACTTAAGATATGAACATTAATGAGATTTTGACACAAGTATGGAGATTTTCAAAACTAATGATTTTACCAATTATAATAACCGAGTCACCGAATCTACTAATATTAGTAATTTTTCTTGCGATTGAAATTTTTCCAGAAATGAAAACTTTGTAAAGATTGAAAAATGAAAGGTATAAATTCTTTAATGGTGTAACACAAATTAAATATGTGTAAATGCTCGCTTTTACAAGGTACATGGTAACATTAATTATAAAATGAAAATGGATTACCCAACACACGCCTACTTGTATATTATTTTCTTAAGACGTAATATTTTGAGTCACGATGGTTCGATCGTACAGCATCACTTCTTTGATTTTGCAAGTCTATATCTAAACTTGAGTAGTCATGTGATTGTTTATTTTAATATTGTCTATGGTATGAAACCATTATTATTATATCTATTTTTTGGATTGCTACTTCGCTAGTACTTGATAACGAGAGTATGTCACCCGGTGTATTTTTTTCCTCTTCATGGACCCCGTAACTTTTCTTCTTTCGGTTAATGGAACCTAAAATTCTGTATTTACCTGAATGATGCTATAAATCTTCATTAAATTGGTTATTTATTTATATTGAACAGAAGCGAGGAGGCGAAGCCGCTTTACCAAATTGTAGAGGTGAAAGAACTTGATCTTCCTGGTGAAAGTGTTTCTATTCGACCAAGTGATTATTCTCCTCTCCCCGTATACCCTTGGTGGAATGTGTGTGCAACTCGAGACGATGAGAATTATGATCGTTTTTTTATTTTTCACGCTTGTGTTGATATTCAAATTTTACTCCATGTATTCGTAGATCGTTGTTGTTATCCCGAGACTTTTGTCATATATTCGAAGTATTTTCATTTCTAATGTAGTAAATTTCTGTTTGCAATTATATTGCTCGTTTACCTCGTTCGATCTCATTGATTCTTGATTTTGTTAGTTGTTGTGCTTGCAATGATCTTTAATCTTGAACCAACTTACCGTTATTTTGTGAATAGTCTATTTTGAAAATATGTATGAGTGTGTCAAATGGTTCATTCAACCAAATGTAAATGGTGTCGATTTATTTATTTAATTATTTATTTATTTTCTTCATAAAAAGGCAAAGCAAAAGTATGTTTCCAAAGTGGACGGAAAATGTTTGATGTGTTTCTTAAAACGATAGTAACAATATTTTCCCATTTCAAATTCCATTTCAAATGATTTAATTATTTTGAAGATTATGTCGAAAACTTTCGTAGTCATATTTGGTATGTAATAATAATGTTTGCGTCGTCACTCGATCCTCAATTATGCACAGCTTAGCTAACTATGCATAATTCGGGAAGAGTCCTGTTTTGTTGATTATCGTTGCTTGGTCCTTAAGTATGCATGATCTAGCTAATTATGCATAGTTTAGGAAGCGCAATGTAGTTTCAAATCAATTGGTCATCTTTAAAACCGGTAGTGTTTTTGATAAATGTTTGGATGAGAACGTTTTAAAAAAATGGTGGATCCTTTTGCAAGTAATTGTATTCTCCTTGATTCCTAAAGAAAATTTTGAATTTTCTTGTGTTCCTTGAAATCTTTTCTTTTCGTTTGGCGTTGACTTAGTAAGTCACCTTGACCGAGTAATTATGGAAAATGTTTTTATATGTTGTATGTGACGTGTCAATTCCATTGTAATCGCAATGGTGTTGATGAAATACCAAAGGAGCTCGTACTGACACTGAGAAGAAATTTTAAACAAAAATAGAAGACTGTCAAAGTAGGGGAAATCAGAGTTCGAGTGACTCTGAGGGGAATGACGACGACTTCTCCTACATCAAACGTATCGTACTTTATTTATTTTCTTTTCTTGTTCTTTTGATATGTCAACGATACGCGATAAACTGTTGAAGTTTACCAATTGTGCAACGGTAGTTGGAAGACAATTCCAATTGTCATCCTCGTTTATTCAAAGTAAGGAATCCTCTTTGCTTGACTCGATTTTCCTTGATTATCGATGGTTAAACGATGGATAAACATAGTTGATGTTTATGTTCTAAACCCTTGCCTTTTATGTATTTATGTGGTAAGTGATCTGGTCGAGTGATCGTAAGTTGTGAGAACTTGAGACGAAATTGTCCATTGACGTCCGATCAAAGAAAACTTGTGCCATGTATATTTTTTTACTATGAACGACGACGCTTATTGACATTTTGACTATGCTTGGGATGAAGGTGAGATGGTGTTCTCGTAATGTTTTCTTTTGGGTATGGATCCGTGTGTGAGCACCCTGCGATGACATATGTTTGTATTTTATTTCTTTTGGATACGCATCCATAGCTAGCAAGCTTGTGAACCTTCTTTAACTTGCAATTTTCTTTTTGACTGGACTCATCCGAGAATCATCTCAAATATCCTTATTTTATCATGGCTTGGCTGATTAGCAAGCATGATTTAACTTGATTGAACTGATTGATTTGGAATGGTTTGGCTATGTCGCAAACATGTCGTAATGTGATTGTATGTGTTTTATAATGGCCTTTGTGTTTGATTGGGGTGTGATGTCTTCGAGAGATTTATGTATACGTTGAATGATTTTTGTATCGATAAATTCGTTTTTGACGAAATAGGTTTGTATGTACGTAATATTGCAATAAGGTTATTTTGTACGACTAGTATTAATTACTTCGTTTTGTATATTCTGAACGTTTTCGATGGGGTTATGTGTGATCCGTGTGGTTTTCTTTATGATTAATTGTTTTTATGAGACGATGAACTAAGTGAAAGGACGATTCGAACGTTGGAAGACGTGTTCCGAGCGTGTGTGATGAATTTTGATAGTTGTTGGGACCAACACTTGTTGTTGGTAGTATCTTTGTACGACGACAATTACCATGTTAGCATTGTAGCTGCAACATTTGAAGAATTATGTTGATGAAAATATAGATCTCCAGTTGAATGAAATAAAGTAGGAAAAGGTCAGTTGAATGGACTTGAAATGATTTGAGAGACTACGGAAGAGATGGTGTAGATTAAGAATCACTTGTTGACTGTGAGAAGCTGTGAGAAGAAACGTGTTGATAACCATAGGAAGAATTTGGGGAAATTGAAGTGGAGATCATGGATCGAGATGTTAAGAGTTTGAAGCAAGGTATAATACTCATTGTGAAGGTGTGATGGAACCCGAGACGTGAACCGAAGTCCACATCAGAACGTGAAGACCTCTTTAGGAAGAAGTACCCTCATCTATCTAGTAGTACGAAATGCGAGTATAAGAACCGGAGAGCGCCGGGACGTCGCTCCCTTAAGGAGGGGAGGATGTGATACCCGTGAACGTTGGTATGATGCTAAGTTATTGTCTCAAGAGTTGTTCATTATGAGCATATCTCCTAAGTTGCGACTCACTTGTGGATGTGATATCCCGAGCCCAATGTCATTTATTAATCCTATTTTATGAATATTTTTTAAATTTTTAAGAAATTTCGTTTGTTATGTTTGACGGATTATGTTGAAACCGGTAATGTGTGCCTATATTTAATTGTTGTGACGATTGAAGAGTACTAATAGTGATCGTGATGCCGATGGATGCCCAAGTTTTATGTTTTATTATCGATTATCTCGATATTGGAGATTTTTCGAATTTTCGTTTCATTACGTATTAAATCGAGTCGGAACCTTACAATTGCTTTTCGTGTGCTTTTAAATCTTTGAAAAAGTATTTTATTGAACGAGACTTAAATTTTTATGAATCCGGGACGAAACCCGACTCTCGTAAATTTATAAAAACCGACTAGCTAACTAATCCCGCTCTTTAAAAGTTGTTTTACTAGTAAGGACAAAAGAAATCTAATATTACACTTCCTACCCTCCCTACCCTATAAAAGGAAAATTTTACACACACACCTCATTATTTTCATTTCAAAATTTCTCTCCTCTCCCATTTTTCTCTCCGTCGGCCACCCCCTTCACCACCACAAACCACCACCAAAAATTGATTTTTGGAAAATCTAATCAATACCCATTGTTTATAACATCATTTTAAGTAAATCCCACCACAAAAATCCACCATGCAACCACTTTAATTTTTCAAGATTAATTTTTGTAAAATGGTTGATTTGATCTAATTAAACACATGTATTGTTGTTCTATTGTTGCTAGGATCTTAATTAAGTGATCAATCAAGCTTGGGATTATGTTTTTGGTGTTCCACAGCCGCAAAACCCACGAAATATGTGGGGGGTTTGGGTGTTCTTGGTGTTTTTGATCGATTTAATCATTGTAAGGTTCCATCTCCTTGTTATTATTATTTTATTATTATTATCTTTGAATTGCATGTGTGATTTATGAAATGGGTTTTTGTTGTGATTGTTCATACAAGTGTTTAAGGATAGTTAGGATGTTTTGGATTGATTAATTGACGTTAGAATAGGTCTAGGAATCATTAGGTGTGATTGGAATGATGATTTGTTATGATTTTGGAAGGGTAAAAATTAGGCAGATTGTTCAAGTAAGTTTTCGTGGGTTTAACTTTGTAAACAGGTCATAAACATACGATAGAGTTGTAGAGCTTTGTCTTAGGTTCGTTTTGGTATAAGGTAGAGCTTACGACTCCAAACGAGTCAAAAGTTATGCTATTTTGAAAGTTCGTGTACCGGGGGATGAGAATCAACATAATCCGAAATTATGTTTAGTTTTGGGTCAAATCCCGGGGACCATAGCTAGAGTTTTATAAATGATTGAAAGTTGTTATTTGGTTCTAAACCTGCATTTTGGAGTCCATTTTTAGACTTAATTGTCAAATTAGCAAATGGTGTCTTTTAAATGGGTCAAACAAGTCCTACGTGTTAGAAGTGCAAAATCAGTCCGAAAAGTTTACGTCTAGTGATGAAATGAGTAACGGGTCTTAAAAGTAAAATATTTTTATGGGATTTAAGATGGGTTTTCTACAGGTCATGAGGTATTTTTCCAAATTTTCTTGTAATTTATAGGAATGCTGAAGTCTTAGTAAACAGCCCGTACTTTTGGGAAGTACCGACAAATCTATAAAATGGGAATCAACTTTAATTACGTAGGTAGATAGTACGAGTCTAGTAATAATCACTTGTATGGAATTTTGGCGTGAGTTTATACAAACTTTGAGTGACTTTAAATATATACATACAGTACTTGAAAGTACTTGAAGGAGTTTATTCATTAAGTGTTTATTCGTTAGGTGTTGTATTTGATTTCCCGGGGGCATCCACATCATCGGTGACATTTCTCGTTACGTCTTCGCTAGAACAACTACTACTACGCAAGGTGAGTCTATAGCCTCGCTCTTTACTTATTTCAAATGTTTTTACCCGCGAGGGGGATACATGCTAATTTAAATGAAAATGAACATAAGTCATGAATGATTGTTGGACCCGAATGTTGCCTTGAATTGTGTTGAGTACCTAGTTGCAAATGTCCCTAAATTCGTGAACTATTAACTATTGTCTTGCCCTTGTGTGGGTTGGAGATAGCCGCTTATACAATTTATAGTACTATGGGGTTGACGACCCTATCCGAGACGAGAGCTAGTACGTTGAGTACCCTCTGCGGACGGATAACTTGTGATAAGAAATAAGGTATAATTGCAATTGATGCCTTTAGAAGGGGCACTAGTTTCATCTTAATCATGCCGGTAAATGTACGTGGGTGATTGAGTTAACGGATTAGTGTCACGAGCTTAAACACAATTATTAGCTATTGCTAAAGATAATATCCTTGAATAATAGATTGTGAGTACGACAATTCTTTTGAACGGTCATGATTGGTTTTAATACTTATGTTAAACCTATAGATTCGCTCAACCTTTGTGTTGACGGTTTTAAGCATGTGTTTCAGGTAACCAAGATTGATAGCAGCGGAGCATGCGGGGATGGAAGTTGTTGTGGCTTGGCGGTCTACTTTGTTTTTCCTCCCTTTTAGCACTTAAATATTTATTATTATGTCATGTGAACTAAAATGTACTTTTAGGTTGAGATTCAATGGGTACCAAAACGCAAACTCTGTTTTGCATTATCTTGGGATGTGGAAAACTGTAGACTTGTATGTTTTTAATAATGTTAAACTTCATGTTTAAACTTTTACGTCTCTTTGAGTCGTTTAATATAGCTTATGTGTGATGATAACTACGCAGCACCCAAATGTTGTAGTTCCGCTGCGCATAGCATTTGTGGGGGTGTTTTATATTGGTAATCAGAGCCATGAGTTATAGAGAACTAGGTCATTTTGAAAAATCCTAAACTATAACTTTTGGAGTCGTAAGAAATTGTCCAAGCACACAACTATCCTGCATGGCTCCGGTAAGATTTCTTTAGCATTGCTTTATATTTTAGATGTATCCCTCAAAATTTACATGAATTCCCTAGTATTTAGTAAGTAAATACTATTATATATATTGAGATATATTGTTTTGTACATTGAGTACTTATCATCGTAATTTGCAAATTCTTGTAAGATTATCTTATATGTTGCATGTAATTGGCATACGGGCTACATTGCATTACATGGCAACACTGCGTTGTAATCCTACGTGTATGTAGGAATGATTGTATGTATAAGTATGTATATACTATGGTATTTTTAGGCATTGCACGTGAAGCAATGGTCCTTGCGTGATTGTCGTACATTTTATAATGCGGTTTTGTTGAGAATTCAGCCTCACCGCAAATTATCAATCTTGATAATTAATTTATTGTTCGGATAACCGAATATGAACCTCGTTTGATACTCTAGATACGTAAATAACACTTCGTAACATATGTATATTGACTAGATTAATCTCGATTGTCGTTATCGCACCGTGATGTATCGTTTTGGACATTTTCTTTTGAAACGTAATTTACTTACGTATTACTTTATTTCCTTTATTCCTTATGGGTTTGATATGTTAGTTGGCGTAACTATAACAATAGACGAAGTATAATCACGATGCGTACATCGTAGCGAGGAATCACATGTGTATGTTATAAAATGTGGTTGAGGCGTGTTGCCATTTAATCGTTGTTTACTATTCTACTTCACTTTAAAGATGTGTTTTAAAATAGACTAGCGTTGTGATCAATCGTGATAACTTGGAATTTGGTTGGTTTTTGTGTTAATTTTGTGTAGTACGATTTCGAGACTCATCCGAGGCCGATAACAACATTTAGTTGACATACGTATTCTCGCTTCGTTTATTTCATTTTTGTTCTTGTTGTCTTATTATTTTGAATTCGATATTATACATGACGAGGTCCGGCATTTATGTGAGTTAAATAAGCATTAAACTTTGTTGATCGAATGATTTAAACATAAAGTGTTTTACATATTAAATGTATGGTGAATGAAACTTTTGGATAAAAATGGCGTATGACGTGTCTTGTAACAAGTAAAACTCTTATAGAGAGTAAAGTGACAATGTGAAATTATTTTTCCTTCAACCTTGGTTGGTAAATCACAATAAGTAATTTATATTACTCGTAAAAATCCTTGTTTTTATATATTAATAATTTGATACTAGAAGCTAGTGATGGATTTGGTTAAGAATTTGTTTAATATAATTTGAAAAAGGAGTTTATAATAAAATTTACGATATGACTGTTGAGTATATGTAACTTTGGATTTAGTATGAATTAATTTTCGGGTCAATGTAGCAAACTTTTGGCGTATCTTGTAATATAAAACATGAGTAGAAGAATTGGTCATGTATTTTGGAGCTAAAAACTTTGTAAAATTGGTTTTATATTAAACATAAGGTTATGTTTACGTATGCATTGGTGTAAACTAGAACACGTTACTTGTTGTAGTGAATAAACTGGGATAAAATCGGAATATACACTATAAGTGAGAAATTCTAACGCTTGAAATAAATTTTTAAACATTGATGGAACGTCATTGGAAATAATTTCTTTATTTAATTGTCGTTATAGAGAATCACTATGCATAATTCGATGATGCTTGTTTAAAATCGTTTGAAAAATCTTTTGTTTTATTCCGCTGCGAGATGTGTTAATTTTAAAATCGTTTGATAATTGGCTAAAGATTAAAAGTTGAATTTTATATATTTTAGAATTAATTGAAATAAGCATCTTAATTATTTATTATTATTATTATTATCATCGAGATTCAAGTGTCGACTAAAATCAGTAATTTATCCGAAATAATACTACATGAAACCTCTTTAGCATTTGAGTCGAATTGCATGAATATGATTTAACGAATCAGTTTTAAGAAAGACTTATGTATAATAAAAAGTCAAAGGTTAATTTTAAGATTCAATTGTACTAGTTTGAGTCGTGTTGGATACGTGCATATATGTGGTAAGGTAAGCCGTAATAATAATAACGTAAAACTTTGAAAATTCTTACTATGTACGTTTGTACTACTTAAGATATGAACATTAATGAGATTTTGACACAAGTATGGAGATTTTCAAAACTAATGATTTTACCAATTATAATAACCGAGTCACCGAATCTACTAATATTAGTAATTTTTCTTGCGATTGAAATTTTTCCAGAAATGAAAACTTTGTAAAGATTGAAAAATGAAAGGTATAAATTCTTTAATGGTGTAACACAAATTAAAAATGTGTAAATGCTTGCTTTTACAAGGTACATGGTAACATTAATTATAAAATGAAAATGGATTACCCAACACACGCCTACTTGTATATTATTTTCTTAAGACGTAATATTTTGAGTCACGATGGTTCGATCGTACAGCATCACTTCTTTGATTTTGCAAGTCTATATCTAAACTTGAGTAGTCATGTGATTGTTTATTTTAATATTGTCTATGGTATGAAACCATTATTATTATATCTATTTTTTAGATTGCTACTTCGCTAGTACTTGATAACCAGAGTATGTCACCCGGTGTATTTGTTTCCTCTTCATGGACCCCGTAACTTTTCTTCTTTCGGTTAATGGAACCTAAAATTCTGTATTTACCTGAATGATGCTATAAATCTTCATTAAATTGGTTATTTATTTATATTGAACAAAAGCGAGGAGGCGAAGCCGCTTTACCAAATTGTAGAGGTGAAAGAACTCGATCTTCCTGGTGAAAGTGTTTCTATTCGACCAAGTGATTATTCTCCTCTCCCCGTATACCCTTGGTGGAATGTGTGTGCAACTCGAGACGATGAGAATTATGATCGTTGTTTTATTTTTCACGCTTGTGTTGATATTCAAATTTTACTCCATGTATTCATAGATCGTTGTTGTTATCCCGAGACTTTTGTCATATATTCGAAGTATTTTCATTTCTAATGTAGTAAATTTCAGTTTGCATTTATATTGCTCGTTTACCTCGTTCGATCGCATTGATTCTTGATTTTGTTAGTTGTTGTGCTTGCAATGATCTTTAATCTTGAACCAACTTACCGTTATTTTGTGAATAGTCTATTTTGAAAATATGTATGAGTGTGTCAAATGGTTCATTCAACCAAATGTAAATGGTGTCGATTTATTTATTTAATTATTTATTTATTTTCTTCATAAAAAGGCAAAGCAAAAGTATGTTTCCAAAGTGGACGGAAAATGTTTGATGTGTTTCTTAAAACGATAGTAACAATATTTTCCCATTTCAAATTCCATTTCAAATGATTTAATTATTTTGAAGATTATGTCGAAAACTTTCGTAGTCATATTTGGTATGTAATAATAATGTTTGCGTCGTCACTCGATCCTCAATTATGCACAGCTTAGCTAACTATGCATAATTCGGGAAGAGTCCTGTTTTGTTGATTATCGTTGCTTGGTCCTTAAGTATGCATGATCTAGCTAATTATGCATAGTTTAGGAAGCGCAATGTAGTTTCAAATCAATTGGTCATCTTTAAAACCGGTAGTGTTTTTGATAAATGTTTGGATGAGAACGTTTTAAAAAAAAATGGTGGATCCTTTTGCAAGTAATTGTATTCTCCTTGATTCCTAAAGAAAATTTTGAATTTTCTTGTGTTCCTTGAAATCTTTTCTTTTCGTTTGGCGTTGACTTAGTAAGTCACCTTGACCGAGTAATTATGGAAAATGTTTTTATATGTTGTATGTGACGTGTCAATTCCATCGTAATCGCAATGGTGTTGATGAAATACCAAAGGAGCTCGTACTGACACTGAGAAGAAATTTTAAACAAAAATAGAAGACTGTCAAAGTAGGGGAAATCAGAGTTCGAGTGACTCTGAGGGGAATGACGACGACTTCTCCTACATCAAACGTATCGTACTTTATTTATTTTCTTTTCTTGTTCTTTTGATATGTCAACGATACGCGATAAACTGTTGAAGTTTACCAATTGTGCAACGGTAGTTGGAAGACAATTCCAATTGTCATCCTCGTTTATTCAAAGTAAGGAATCCTCTTTGATTGACTCGATTTTCCTTGATTATCGATGGTTAAACGATGGATAAACATAGTTGATGTTTATGTGCTAAACCCTTGCCTTTTATGTATTTATGTGGTAAGTGATCTGGTCGAGTGATCGTAAGTTGTGAGAACTTGAGACGAAATTGTCCAATGACGTCCGATCAAAGAAAACTTGTGCCATGTATATTTTTTTACTATGAACGACGACGCTTATTGACATTTTGACTATGCTTGGGATGAAGGTGAGATGGTGTTCTCGTAATGTTTTCTTTTGGGTATGGATCCGTGTGTTAGCACCCTGCGATGACATATGTTTGTATTTTATTTCTTTTGGATACGCATCCATAGCTAGCAAGCTTGTGAACCTTCTTTAACTTGCAATTTTCTTTTTGACTGGACTCATCCGAGAATCATCTCAAATATCCTTATTTTATCATGGCTTGGCTGATTAGCAAGCATGATTTAACTTGATTGAACTGATTGATTTGGAATGGTTTGGCTATGTCGCAAACATGTCGTAATGTGATTGTATGTGTTTTATAATGGCCTTTGTGTTTGATTGGGGTGTGATGTCTTCGAGAGATTTATGTATACGTTGAATGATTTTTGTATCGATAAATTCGTTTTTGACGAAATAGGTTTGTATGTACGTAATATTGCAATAAGGTTATTTTTTACGACTAGTATTAATTACTTCGTTTTGTATATTCTGAACGTTTTCGATGGGGTTATGTGTGATCCGTGTGCTTTTCTTTATGATTAATTGTTTTTATGAGACAATGAACTAAGTGAAAGGACGATTCGAACGTTGGAAGACGTGTTCCGAGCGTGTGTGATTGATTTTGATAGTTGTTGGGACCGACACTTGATGTTGGTAGTATCTTTGTACGACGACAATTACCATGTTAGCATTGTAGCTGCAGCATTTGAAGAATTATGTTGATGAAAATATAGATCTCCAGTTGAATGAAATAAAGTAGGAAAAGGTCAGTTGAATGGACTTGAAATGATTTGAGAGACTACGGAAGAGATGGTGTAGATTAAGAATCACTTGTTGATTGTGAGAAGCTGTGAGAAGAAACGTGTTGATAACCATAGGAAGAATTTGGGGAAATTGAAGTGGAGATCATGGATCGAGATGTTAAGAGTTTGAAGCAAGGTATAATACTCATTGTGAAGGTGTGATGGAACCCGAGACGTGAACCGAAGTCCACATCGGAACGTGAAGACCTCTTTAGGAAGAAGTACCCTCATCTTTCTAGTAGTACGAAATGCGAGTATAAGAACCGGAGAGCGCCGGGACGTCGCTCCCTTAAGGAGGGGAGGATGTGATACCCGTGAACGTTGGTATGATGCTAAGTTATTGTCTCAAGAGTTGTTCATTATGAGCATATCTCCTAAGTTGCGACTCACTTATGGATGTGATATCCCGAGCCCAACGTCATTTATTAATCCTATTTTATGAATATTTTTTAAATTTTTAAGAAATTTCGTTTGTTATGTTTGACGGATTATGTTGAAACCGGTAATGTGTGCCTATATTTAATTGTTGTGACGATTGAAGAGTACTAATAGTGATCGTGATGCCGATGGATGCCCAAGTTTTATGTTTTATTATCGATTATCTCGATATTGGAGATTTTTCGAATTTTCGTTTCATTACGTATTAAATCGAGTCGGAACCTTACAATTGCTTTTCGTGTGCTTTTAAATCTTTGAAAAAGTATTTTATTGAACGAGACTTAAATTTTTATGAATCCGGGACGAAACCCGACTCTCGTAAATTTATAAAAACCGACTAGCTAACTAATCCGCTCTTTAAAAGTTGTTTTACTAGTAAGGACAAAAGAAAACTAATATTACACTTCCTACCCTCCCTACCCTATAAAAGGAAAATTTTACACACACACCTCATTATTTTCATTTCAAAAATTCTCTCCTCTCCCATTTTTCTCTCTACCACCGTCGGCCACCCCCTTCACCACCACAAACCACCACCAAAAATTGATTTTTGGAAAATCTAATCAATACCCATTGTTTATAACATCATTTTAAGTAAATCCCACCACAAAAATCCACCATGCAACCACATTAATTTTTCAAGATTAATTTTTGTAAAATGGTTGATTTGATCTAATTAAACACATGTATTGTTGTTCTATTGTTGCTAGGATCTTAATTAAGTGATCAATCAAGCTTGGGATTATGTTTTTGGTGTTCCACAGCCCCAAAACCCACGAAATATGTGGGGGGTTTGGGTGTTCTTGGTGTTTTTGATCCATTTAATCATTGTAAGGTTCCATCTCCTTGTTATTATTATTTTATTATTATTATCTTTGAATTGTATGTGTGATTTATGAAATGGGTTTTTGTTGTGATTGTTCATACAAGTGATTAAGGATAGTTAGGATGTTTTGGATTGATTAATTGATGTTAGAATAGGTCTAGGAATCTTATGTGTGATTGGAATGATGATTTGTTATGATTTTGGAAGGTAAAAATTAGGCAGATTGTTCAAGTAAGTTTTCGTGGGTTTAACTTTGTAAACAGGTCATAAACATAGGATATAGTTGTAGAGCTTTGTCTTAGGTTCGTTTTGGTATAAGGTAGAGCTTACGACTCCAAACGAGTCAAAAGTTATGCTATTTTGAAAGTTCGTGTAGCGGGGGATGAGAATCAACATAATCCGAAATTATGTTTGGTTTTGGGTCAAATCCCGGGGACCATAGCTAGAGTTTTATAAATGATTGAAAGTTGTTATTTGGTTCTAAACCTGTATTTTGGAGTCCATTTTTAGACTTAATGGTCAAATTAGCAAATTGTATTTTTTAAATGGGTCAAACAAGTCCTACGTGTTAGAAGGGCAAAATCAGTCCGAAAAGTTTACGTCTAGTGATGAAATGAGTAACGGGTCTTAAAAGTAAAATCTTTTTATGGGATTTAAGATGGGTTTTCTACAGGTCATGAGGTATTTTTACAAATTTTCTTGTAATTTATAGGAATGCTTAAGTCTTAGTAAACAGCCCGTACTTTTGGGAAGTACCGGCAAATCTATAAAATGGGAATCAACTTTAATTACGTAGGTAGATAGTACGAGTCTAGTAATAATCACTTGTATGGAATTTTGGCGTGAGTTTATACAAACTTTGAGTGACTTTAAATATATACATACAGTACTTGAAAGTACTTGAAGGAGTTTATTCATTAAGTGTTTATTCGTTAGGTGTTGTATTTGATTTCCCGGGGGCATCCACATCGTCGGTGACATTTCTCGTTACGTCTTCGCTAGAACCACTACTATTACGCAAGGTGAGTCTATAGCCTCGCTCTTTACTTATTTCAAATGTTTTTACCCGTGAGGGGGATACATGCTAATTTAAATGAAAATGAACATAAGTCATGAATGATTGTTGGACCCGAATGTTGCCTTGAATTGTGTTGAGTACCTAGTTGCAAAAGTCCATAAATTCGTGAACTATTAACTATTGTCTTTCCCTTGTGTGGGTTGGAGATAGCCGCTTATACAATTGATAGTACTATGGGGTTGACGACCCTATCCGAGACGAGAGCTAGTACGTTGAGTACCCTCTGCGGACGGATAACTTGTGATAAGAAATAAGGTATAATTGCAATTGATGCCTTTAGAAGGGGCACTGGTTTCATCTTAATCATGCCGGTAAATGTACGCGGGTGATTGAGTTAACGGATTAGTGTCACGAGCTTAAACACAATTATTAGCTATTGCTAAAGATAATATCCTTGAATAATAGATTGTGAGTACGACAATGCTATTGAACGGTCATGATTGGTTTTAATACTTATGTTCAACCTATGATTTGATAAACCTATAGATTCGCTCAACCTTTGTGTTAACGGTTTTAAGCATGTGTTTCAGGTAACAAAGATTGATAGCAGCGGAGCATGCGAGGATGGAAGTTGTTGTGGCTTGGCGGTCTACTTTGTTTTTCCTCCCTTTTAGCACTTAAATATTTATTATTATGTCATGTGAACTAAAATGTACTTTTAGGTTGAGATTCAATGGGGACCAAAACGCAAACTCTGTTTTGCATTATCCTGGGATTTGGAAAACTGTAGACTTGTATGTTTTCAATAATGTTAAACTTTATGTTTAAACTTTTACGTCTCTTTGAGTCGTTTAATATAGCTTATGTGTGATGATAACTACGTAGCACCCAAATGTTGTAGTTCCGCTGCGCATAGCATTTGTGGGGGTGTTTTACATGCAGTGTTGATTGCCTCTGCCCAAAATGTATTTGGTAAAAGAGAATCAGCCAACATTGTTCTAGCAGCCTCAATTATTGTCCTATTCTTCCTTTCAGCTACTCCATTTTCTTGTGGAGTCCTAGGATTATTGAATTGTCTCTTGATTCCATTAGACCTACAGAATTCATCAAATTCTTCATTCTTAAATTTTGTACCATTATATGTCCTAATGATCAATACCTGTTTAGTGAACTATTTTTCAACTAAAGTGATAAAGTCCTTAAGCAAATCCTTGGTTTCACTTTTAAGAGCTAAAATGAAAACCCAACTGAATCTACTATAAACATCAGTTATGACTAGACAATAATTCTTATGGCTACTGCTTCTAACAGATCCTGGACCAAATAAATCCATATGCAAAAGTTGCAAAGGCTTTGTCACAATATTGACAGTCTTGGTCTTACAAGAAGCTCTATGTTGCTTATCTTTTGACAAGCAGTACATGTGAAATCATTTTGAAAAGATTTGTTAGGTAGACCTCTAACCAAATTCTTATTCACTAACCTATTGAGATTCTTGAAATTCACATGACCTAGCCTCCTATGCCATAAATTAGACTCATCATTTGAATCCTTAGCTAGCAACCATGTTACTCCACCTGTTGGAGTAATGGTATGAAGATTAATGGTATACATATTTTCTTGCCTGGGTACTTTAAGCAGGATTTGAGATTCTTTAGGAAGCTCAAAGTCTTTAGAGAGCACCAAGCAGTCTGTATCTATAAACAACACCTTCTTCTTCTTATCACACATTTGTGACACAGAAAAGAGATTGAATTCATTCAATTCTTTTACAAAGAACACATCTTCAAATTCCAACTTCCAGGTATTGATTTTTCCTTTGCTAGTGATTCTACCTTTGCTACCTCCAAAGGCTACTGGTCCACCTCTGAATTCTTCAAATTCAGCAAGGAAATCTTTGTTTCCTGTCATATGTCTTGAGCATCCACTCTCCACTATACCTTTATCTTTCAATTCATCAATTAGATGCCCCTGCACATACACAAAACATATCAATTTTTAACAGGGACCCAAGCCACATTTGTCTCGGATCTTGTGGGACCTATATACTTAAGAGTTTGATATGTAGTTTTTCTAGTAAGACTACAAATACTCTTATACCTCATGGTTCCAGTCACATAATCAAAGACATAAGTAGGTTCATTGTCTTTGTCCTGTTTTGGCCTAAGTACCGTTTTAGCAGTACTTGTCTGAACACACAAGTTTTCCCTTTTAGGAACCTACTTTTTCACTAGTTTGATACTAGGCTTAATTCTAGATGTCCTAACTTGTTCAATTACATCCTTAGAAGTCTTTTGGGATTGAAGTTTAGCAGACTTTCCACCAGCGGTATTTACCTTTGGCGTAGCAGTACTTGCACTCTTGGATTTTCCAGGACATGGCTTACCAAATTTTAAAGGTACTAGACCTTGTTTCATAAGTACTGCTCTTGGAATGAAGTCTTCAGGGTTAAAGGTTTGTTTGGCCTTTCCTACACCTGTTTTCTTAGTATGAACAAACTCAAGTTTGTCATCTATTTGTCCCAGTTGCCTTTTTATCTTTGCCTTACTGTTTCTTGTGACCTTTTGAACATCCTTTTGTTTTACAATTTTATCGTCATGCAAGGTACAATCTTTGATAAAATGACTTAGACTACCACAAACATAACATCCTTTTCTTTTCAGAGAAGATCCAAAAGGTTGTTTTGACTTAGGTTTATCAAAACCTTATCCTTGTTGGTTTTATTATGTTCAACATTTTTATCCAATGTCTTGCTAGGAGTTTTTACCTGCTTGATGGCAGAACTAGTTTTATAGACATGTCCTTCTGGCACAAATGTGCTCATTAAAGGAGGATAGACAATGTTTTTGGTCACAATAGTTTTAGCCTGATTCATTGAACTAGAGTTTAAATCACTAACACCTTTTGATTCATCTAACTCTATTTTTGTATCATTACTAGGAGGCGTGAAAATTCCTGATAATGGTGGAGGAACTGCTTTCATTCCTTCAACATACCTATCATTTTCAGGTGTATTATCTGTTTCACTAGAGCTATCAAAAAATCATTTTGATAAGTCTTTGTCAGTTAAGGTTATCCCATGTTGGTCCTCTATGTATCCTAGGTCTGCCTTATCATAATACCCCATTTGTGAATTAATCAGTTTGCTTAACCCTTTAGAGGATTTTCTCCAATGATTAATCACTTCCCTTTCATTATAAAGACTGGTTTTTAAAACTTCAATTTCTGCTGACACTTTTAACAGTTGTTTTTCATAAGCTTTTATTTCCACATCTTTTTCCCTCATTCGAAGAGTTAAAATTCTAATTTTCTCTTCATAGTTTTGTTGACCCTTTTTATACAAAACTATATTTTCTTCTAATTTAGAAACACCCTGTTTAAAAGCATTTACTTCTACAGTGCAAGTGTTGACCTTTTGATACTGTTCATCTAGTTCTACTTTTAAACTATTGAATTTAAGAATACAGTCTTTAGAACAAGGATATACCTCAGTATCTTCATGTTAGAGAGCCATTAGACCATGCTCTTCTTCTTCATCTTCTGTCCAATCTACCACTCCATCTAAAGTATTCGCTAAAGCTTTTGCTCCTTTATAATTCCTGTTGTTCCTTTTTGGAACACTTTCAGTAACTCTTGGACTGGTTCTATAGCTGTACTTTGACTTCTGACTGCTCCTTTCAGCCTTGTCTCTGGTGTAATCCCTTGCAAAGTGGCCATTCCTTCCACAGTTATAGCATTCAACTTTTGACTTATCATATCCTAATTGTTCAATAGGGTCAACAGTCATCTTTCTTCCAGTCTTCTTAAAGAACCTATTGGATCTTACTGAAATCATGGCAGCTTGCCATTTGAGATCCATCTCTTCAACATCAGCATCATCCATTTGGAACTAGTCATTAATAACTAGGTTTTCACTTAGTTATAAAAGAGTTATCGTCCGATCTTTTCAAATTGACTATTGGTTAAAAGTGCGACTCATTCGTTCTTGGTGGAAAAGAAAATGGTTTGGTTATCTATTTTAAACTAAAAGTAAATATGAAAATGTCGTTGAATAAAATAAAAGCTTTAAAAATTAAACTAAAAATTACTAGAAAAACACTTGGTAAAAATAGATATTTCAGGAAGCGTGCAATTTTTGGAAATTAAAACGTAATGAATTTAAAACTTGAAAACTTTGTAAAAACAAGAAATTAAACCCATCGGAATGCCTGGTCGGAATCACGTCGGAATGCACCAAAAGGAATGTGACCGGAATGTCCCAAAAGGAATGTGATCAGAATGTCTTAATCGGGATAATGGAAAACAGGTCCAATCGGAATATCAAATAAATACCATGGTCGGAATATGCATCGGAATCCTTATCGGAATGCAGTAAAAGAAAGCTGTCGAAATAAGGCAAAACTGAATCTATCAGAATGTATCTAAAACCCTTTTCCGATCAAACGATCGGAACACTAGTGACCCAAATCGGAATAAAAGAGCTCTGGTCGGAATACATAATCAGAAAGGGGTTTACCCTTTTCCGATTGAACGTACTTTGCAATAAGCCAAGTTTATAAGCTATTTTTATAAGCTTAAACTAAAACTTAACCAAATTTACAACGAAAAGAACTAATAAGCACCAATAAGAACTTTTAAACTTAAAATAAGCAAAACTTTTTAAATCAAAACATAAAAAGATTAGACTTTTTAAGAAAACTAAAAAGTAAATAAGTTAAACACAAACTAAGCCAATAAGAATGATGAAGGTCTACGGATTCTAAGGATTTGGTAAATGATGGATTGGATCTATTGATTAATGGTGGAAATGGGGAAGGAGGAAGATGAAGTGTAGAGAGAGAAAGGAGAGGGAAGAAAAGTAGAGAGAGAAAGGGATTAGATTGAATGAATAATGTTAAATGAATGAACTAACCAACCCCCCCTAACATGCTAGGAGGGGTATATATATAGCCCACCCTACATGTGGGCTATATGGACTATACATTATAAAGTGGACCACAAGCCCATTACATAATTATCGTTGGAGCGACCGATCCTTCACAAATACGTAAAACGTATTTCCAACAATCTCCCCCTAAGGGAGGTCGCTCCAAGTTACAAAGTTCTAAATATTCTATAGCTCGTGATCTATGCTAATAATGATGTGACCGAGACTTTCTTTGGGAAAACACATTTCCAACAATCTCCCCCTAAGGGAGGTCACACCATTTTACAAAATCTTAAACCTAGCATACTATGCTTGAGTCTTCGATCTTGTTCTTGTGAATATGCTTGATATGATCTTTGACTTTAGTCTTGAGCATGTTTCCTTGCCTTGACCTTGTGCATTCATCACTTGTGAAATTTGCCTCTTCGTGACTACATGTTCCACATACTTATACCTTTAAATTCTTGAAAGCTTCAGAGATTGATACAGCGGAAGACTTGACCTTCAGACTTTCTTGAATTTGTTGAAGTACTAATTGTATGTAGTATAAGCATGTGGTGACGACTTCTTCTGGATTGTACACCGCAATGCCACCTTCTTGTTACGCTGCATAAGACAGTTAGCAACAAACAATATACACGGATGAAATGGCCTTGAACATTTCATTCTAATTCGGTAGCATTTTACCTCCGGTCGGTGAAGACCGTTGGACGATATTAAATATCGTACTTGTGACAGGTAGTTTCAATAAAGAACCTCCTTGACAAGATTTCGCGGGTAAACCCGTTCTCTTAACTCGACCGTCCAAAGCTGACTGCGAACGTAAAGAGTAAATCATTTGGATAATATTATCCGCATGATTTGAAGCCGTCAATTCATGTTCCTGGAACAAGTGAAGTTCAATTAAGAACCGCACCATCGTTGCTTTCCAGTTGTCACTAGCTTGATTCATATAGAATCTTGCAAGTTACCTACCAAGTGCTGTTTGATGTTAACACTAGAAGGATTTCCACTCGTCACTGTGATCAATAAAGAGTCACTCTGAGTGTTCTGGCAAGATCATATGATAATGCGTAGAGGCCTGGAACGTGTTTAAATTCATTTAAGAATTAAACCACTGTTGCTTTCCAGTTATCACAAGTTTGATTCATAAAGAATCGCACAAGTCACCTACCATGAGCTTTTTGATATTCGCTCAAGAAGGATTTCCATCTTCATTGTAAATACTTTCGTATTACTCGGATGTTCAGGCAAGATCATGAAGATTTTGCGTAGGACTCTTAAGATCTTTCTTACTTTTCACAGTGTGTGAAGAAGCAAGGAATATGAAAGTGTCTCCTAATGAGATATTTGATGATCTCAAATGGCTCTAGACTCGATCGTGCATTTTGGATTTTAGTGATCGGAGGCTGGAGAGGAGTGCCACCTTTTCAATACCAGTCTATTCGGAGTGAATAAACCAATAGATAACGTGTTGATCTCCGTGTGATTAAAACAAATACCTTTTGAGAGATATTTGAGTTAGCTGGGAAGGGTTGTGCATTGCATCACTGGGTCCATGACGTCTTTCTTCAATATCGAGAATCATTAGCAAAAATGACCTCAATAGCATATGTATTGACCCGGTTTCTGCCTAAAGTTGTAAGGAGGGCTTCTTTCTTTACACCCTTTATCTTTACAATTCTTTTTCATTCTTCAACCCCTTCAATGCTTACCAATACGTCATCACTAGCACCTTGTTGTGATTGTTCCAGTGCTAACTTAAGTACTTGATCGGCATTCAGCTACGTTCACAATCTTTCTCCATCTTTCCTAAGGACTACTATTTCTAGCTATGGAATGTCCTTGGGAAGATTCCTCCGGTTCTAGAGAAATCATTGGACTTTAACCTATCCTACCATCCTTATGTCATCACAATCTTCACCGTCGTGAATAGAGATGTTTTGGGTAAGTGTATGTCACCATGAAATCCATTTTGAAGTGCAAATCCATTTTGCTCCCCCTTAACATATGCCACGATATCCGAAAACATTTTGCATATGTCGGGATGAGCTATCACGTTAAGTCAAACCATTCATGATTGATCATATCCCATATTAAATCACATTTTCTCCCCCATATTAAAAATATTAACCCAATCGATGTTTTTAATATCAATTGATTTAATAGCATTTTAAGAAAATTTGGGAAGAAAAATGCAAGTCCAATTATCTCCATGAATTACACAAGCTCCCCCTCAAATTAATGAGGGTGTGCTGACACGTAAATTAAATACCTTTTAAACACAAGTGGAAGGTATTTATTACGTGCAAAGATCATATATAATAATGAATTCATAAGATTAGCAATTTACGAGGTTGGACCTGAATGATGGAGAACATCATATGAAAGATTCACATGGTTCTTGTTCACGAATGCTGGTCACCTCGTCACGTCCCCGAGAAAATTAATTCCCGTTGTTGAGTCAAAGCTTTCCGGTGAAATGCTTGACTTGATTATGAAAAGCGGGTTGCTATCTGAAATAATAGCAAACCATTTTGAGCATGTTTTAAAAGTTTGAACTTCTGCTCGAACTTTATTTACAACCCCGTGTCATTATTGAATGACATTTCTAGGTTCGTAAATATTATCGATTCCAGAAGACATGCTCTTTTTATCAAAACATTTTTGAACACACAATTTTGAAAGATTTAGAAAAACCTTTTGAGAAATTCTCGAAAAATTGTGTTCAAAGTTTTGAAAACCAATTACTTGAGCTTAAGATGTTGAATATCTTATAAAACGAGCTCAAGTCCGAGAAGTTGTAAACTTCCCGTTGTTAAGGATAAGTTTATCATCGGCGATAAACTTTCCTTTTATCTGAAGAACGAGTCCTAAGCTGACATTTACTTAGAAGTCGTTTTCATGAGCTTGAAAACGTTGACTGTTTTAATGGAAAGCTCATGACCGAGAAAGGTTAATTTCTCGTTATGAGGAAAAGTTCTCTTATTTAAGATACACTTTCCTTTCTGAGCTTAAAACTTCGAATGTTTTAAGACAAGCTCATGACCGAGAAAATTGAATTTCTCGTTATGACGATAAGTTTATCATTAATGATAAACTTTCCTTTATTTGAAGTTCGAGTTACAGTCTGACATTTAACTGTAAGTCATAATGCATGAGCTTAAAAACTTGGAATGTTTTTGATATAAGCTCATGCCCGAGAAAAATGAATTTCTCGTTTTTAGGATAAGTTTATCATCGGCGATAAACTTTCCTTTCTTTGATGAGCGAGTTATAGTCTGTGATGTGACTATAAGTCCTTGTGCATGAGCTTAAAAACGTGGAATGTTTTTAACATAAGCTCATGCCCGAGAAAAATGAATTTCTCGTTTTTAGGATAAGTCATCATCGGGATGAACTTTCCTGTCTTTGGAGATCGAGTTACAGTCTGTTATGTGACTGTAAGTCCTTGTTTGCAGCTTAACCATGAATCCCCTGAGACATTTGTTTCTCTGATATCTGCTTCTTCAGCAACCAAACTCTAAGAGTGTCCTTAGTTGAACGGTATACAACGATTGGACCGCTTCGTTCTTTTGGAACATCAACTTTGGTACCTGCATTCTCATTAGGAGTTTGTATACTTTTGCATGGGTTAGAGATATCTATTTTTGAAGCACGTGGGGGTTCACAGTTGGCTTTACTTGTGTCAGAGGCGACCTGAGTAGATGATTCACTTATCTTAGCTGGCAAACGTTTCCTTTTATAGAAAATCTTAAGTTTAGGTGTAAGTGAAGTATCATCCTTTGCAATTTCCTCCCTAGTAGTCTTCGTAGAATCAGAGACTATCCTAGTTAAAGGGCACTCGTTTCCTACAAGAGTAAAAGTTCTACCAGTGGGGCGCCAAACTTTACCAAAGGGTTTGATTTTAGCTATCCACTGGGACTTAATTCTAGCACGGGAGTTCACCTCATCAAGTAATTTCTTGACACAAGCATCATGATTTGCCGTAAAGACACATTTTCTACATGTTTTACAAGTAGCATATTTAATGTCTGAATAATTCCTAGATGATTGATCGATGCTCCTAGAAGATGGCATGCTACGGTTAGCAGTGTTGGGTAATCTAGAAGGCATCTGACTAGGTTGGACATTGCTATCTCTTACATGTGTCTTTTGAATAGCTTCCCTTTGACCAGATTTATGGCAACCGTCATTTGAACTAGTTCTAGACGTGGTCTTGGTATTTTTAGGGAAACTAGAGGCAATCATATGATTTGGTCTTGCTAAAGCTGGAGTGATCACATTGGGCCTAGTTGCTGGAGTGACTGGTCTAAAAAGATGAACCAAATCAACTTGGGAGGCAAACCGCGGTCTCGAGGATTGTGGTCGCTCGGATCTAAATGCAGTAGGTTGTCTGACAATCGGTTGTCTGACGAACTGATTTGTAGGCGGTTTCCCCAAGATTGATGGTTTTTCAAGCTTAGTGTCCACACTAGGTCCTCTATTTTTCCTTAACTCGTTTTTCAACGCAGCTATAGCAAATACCTTTTCCTGAACTTGGGCTTTTAACGTTTCATTTTCTTTGAGCAAGTTATCTTGGGATGCCAATTTAGATTCAAGCAGTTGAATTTGTTTCAAAAGATTATCCTTTTCAGCTTTAGAATCTAGAACAGTTTGATCCAATTTTCTTTCAAGAACAACGTTTGACTTTTCAAGTTTTTCAAAGTATGTTTCAAATTTGTCCGTTTTCTTAGAAAATTCAAGTTTGGCATCCTCAAGATCTTTTGATTGCCGAGCTACGATCTTTTCGAGCTCTTTAATCTTGGAATCAGAAGCAGACAATGAAGCAGTTATAGGACAATTATTATGATGTTTAGCATTTTGAACACCTTCTCCCCCATTATGACTCACATCGGATGAATCATAAGTGGTATTGCTATCACTCTTCTGCATCCCATGTTTGTCATAATTAAGTTCGCAATGCTCAATATGCGACATGTCATCAGCATATACATCATAAACAACATTACATTGTACCATGTTTGCCGGCTCTTCGTCATAAACGGGTAAGGTGTTATCAAGAGAGATCTTGTGAACATTTCCTGACGTGCCACTGGTATCATGCTGTCCTCCTGATTCCGTGCTCTTGCCATCGTTAGGCTCAAAGTTTTCAACCGTATGACCAGTTTCCTCTTGCATCGAAGAGTCTTGCACTCCATTATCATACCCTTGCTGAAGTTGAGATCTTTCATAAATCGAAGACGAGACCGATGACATGAGTTTCAAAATCGTATCACGGAAAACTCGAAGCTCGGTATGTGTATCTCGAAGAAATGATTGGCAAATCACTGAACTTTCAGGCTTGATGATATTGAATTGGAGGAAAGGCGTGAGGTGTGTCACAAGAGCCTTATATGCAAGAGTCGATGCAGAGTGATTAAAGTTGTTATGGTTGAGTTGCTCGGCGAGTTGGGTCAAAGTGGTGAAAATTGAGTCGATGAATATATGACGATCTTGTCCAAAGATTGTCACAAATTCGCCCCCTCCTTGAATCCCCGAAAGAGTGACAAGATGAGACTGGAGTATTTGAAAGGAGGTGATGCCACTTTTCTTAACTTCGTTTTGTCTTAAATACAACTCTCCCTTTTGACATGTCGAATCGAACGAATCCATTAAAGATCGATTAAGAATGACAGGGATGTTGTTGTTGTCGGGATTTTAGAGTTCGTGAAAAACAAAACGAACGACCCGTAAATAATACTTAAAATTCCTCGATGGATGATATAAATGAATCTCGTCACTTTGACTCGTCACGTATTTCTTGAAATCCGGCCACAATAACGTTTATCCCGACAAATATTTTTTCACGATTTGCCAAAAATTAATATAAAAAATTAACTTAATTTAAAAAAAAGAAAATTTTGATTTGAAAAGTAAAAAATAGAAAAAATATCAACTAAAGAATTTGATATTAAAAAGTAAAAAATATATAAAAATAAAAGTTAATATCCAAAAAATAAAATTTTTAAAATAAAAAAGGTAAAAAATAATAAAAAAAATAACTTTACTTAAAAAACTTTTCGAAAATATAACTGATAAAGAGTTTGGAAATATAAAACAAAACTTGGATAAATGTTGGAAAAACGCGTGACTCTTGTTATCTCCGTCTGTATACACACGTGGCCCAAAGCCTTCTCTTGTATCCTCCGCCCTAGAAAACAAATATCTGTCTCTCTCCTCAAACAACTATCACACAGTTATAACACTCTCTCTCTCACAGATCTATACTCAACAATGGCGGTTCCTCCCAAACCTAACTTCAAAACCTCCGCCCCCTTAAATCTTGAAGCCAAAAGATTCAATCTTCCCTAAATCAGATTTAATCTTAATCCAGATTGCTTCAAAATCTTAATGACGAGATCAAAACAGATCAATTTCTGTAAAACAAATCCTTCACATCCACGAAGTGAAACAATCTAAAACCACCGATGCACAAATCATCTATAAGATCTTAAAAAGAGGTCTCGGGTAAGATTTTATTTTTTGTTGCATGTTGTTGAGTCTCTCTCTCCTGTAGCGTCTTTCTTGTCAAGTGTCCAGATTGAATGGGTTGTGAGTGTTAGAGAGTCGGGTAAGATTTTATTTGTGAGGGTGCGAGGGTGATGGGGGTGTTAGAGTGAGTTGGGTGAGTAGGCGAGAGGGTGTCAGTGAGGGAGTGAGGGGTGTTAGAGTGTAAAATTGTTTTGTGTGTAGTTGTTGATGTCGAGTCTGGATGTGAATGTTTTGGTGAGTCTGGGGATGTTTGGTTTGTGTCGGTTGAGTCAAAAAAAAATATTTGTTTGAGTCGGTTCGAGGGAGGAGGGTGGGGGTGTTTTTGTTTTAGTGTTAAGAGTTGAGGGAGAGACGAGAGATGTTTTAGTGTTAAGAGATTTGGAAATCTGGTTTTGTGAGTTTGAGTTTTTCAGTCGAGAGTGGAGTGAGGTGTGTGAGGGTCGAGAGGTGTGAGAGATGAGAGTTTGAGGTCTTTCGAGTCTTGGGTGAGGGTAAAAAATGAGTTGAAAAGGTGTTTGTTTGTGTGTATGTTTGGGTCGGGGATGTCGAGGGGTTTGTGAGTTTTGTTGATGGAGTCCGTTCGAGGGAAAAGGTTCGAGTCTTGATTGGTAAAGAGTCGATTTTTAGTTGAGAGATGTGTGTCTAAAAGGTTTTTATGGGTTCGAGGGTGTCGAGTTTTGTGGTTGTGGGTTTGAGGTTGTAGGCGAGGGTGTTTGTGTGTCCGAGTGTGTGAGTGGTTCGAGAGTGAGTCAATGTGTTCGAGGGTGGGAGTTGTGGGTGAGTCGAGAGTCTTGGGAACAAAACGAGGGTGAGTCAGAGAGGGTAAGGGTTGGAGTCGAGAGTCCTAATATTGAGGGAGTGGGGGTTTGTTGAGAGTTGAGAGTTCTTCGAGTGACGAGAGGGGAACGAGAGGTGAATTGGGTGTTTGAGAGAGTGTTGTGATGTCGAGTCAAGTTTTTGGTGTTTATTCCGAATAGACTTCTATTCGGAAAGTGTCTATTTTAAAAAAAAAATCTATTCGGAATGTTTTTCTATTCGGAAAAACTGTTTCTATTCGGAATGTTTTTCTATTCGGAAAAACTGTTTCTATTCGGAATGTTTTTCTATTCGGAATGTTTTTCTATTCGGAATGTTGTGTCAATTCGGAAAGTTTTGTCTATTCGGAAAGGTTTGTCTATTCGGAAAGTGTTGACTATTCGGAAAGTTTTCTTATTCTGAAAAATGAAATCGGTCGATCTCAAAACTGGATGGAAAAAGACAGATCTTTTGATAGTTTTTGGACTGATTGGACAATTTTTGGACAAGTTTGGACAGTAGACAGATTTGACAGATTGACTATTGGACTGAGTTAACAGATTGGACCAATGGACAAATAAGAAAAAGAAGACTGATTAAAAAAAATTGATTAAAAAAAAAATGACTGATAAAAAAAAAAAAAAAAAAAATGATACTTGATTATTTTTTAAAAAATTTAATAAAACTAGATGATTTAAAAATTGAAAAAAAACTGATAATAAAAAACGGATACACGAAAAAAGTAAAACTGATAATAAAAAATAAAAATTGATAAAATTTATAAAAAATTGATCGAATGATGAAAAGATGGATAGAAAATTAGAAAAGAAAGGATTTTTACCACCAAATCAAAAGATAAAAAATAAGCAAATCCTAAGATTCAACCATGGCTCTTGATACCAATTGAAGGTCTACGGATTCTAAGGATTTGGTAAATGATGGATTGGATCTATTGATTAATGGTGGAAATGGGGAAGGAGGAAGATGAAGTGTAGAGAGAGAAAAGGAGAGGGAAGAAAAGTAGAGAGAGAAAGGGATTAGATTGAATGAATAATGTTAAATGAATGAACTAACCAACCCCCCCTAACATGCTAGGAGGGGTATATATATAGCCCACCCTACATGTGGGCTATATGGACTATACATTATAAAGTGGACCACGAGCCCATTACATAATTATCGTTGGAGCGACCGATCCTTCACAAATACGTAAAACGTATTTCCAACAAATGATAAGCTCAAAGCTTAATCCGTATAAAAACTTAAAGATAAAGAGATAAACTTTTTAATCACATAAACATCAAGATGAAACTAAATCAAAAATGATATGAATAAAAAGCAAATAAAATCAAGACAGGTAGAAGAAGATTAAAGATAAAAAGCTTAACTTGAACTAGTAGATTAAAGATTCAAAGATACAAGATTAAATCAAAGCTTAAATATGTAAAGAAGTAAAAGATGAAGTTCTAGTGAGAGAAAGTTAAACACTTTCTCTCTCTAAAATTAAAACTACAAAAAGGAAAAAAATGAACTAATTAACTAACACCCTCCTAATGTGTCATTAGGAGGGTATATATAGGAGGTGGGGAGTGCATGTGGTGCTTACTTCGTTCTTTCCGTCTCGACTCGATTTAAATTCTTTGTCTTTCTCGACGTCGTCTCGAGATTTGTCGATATAAATTGAACTTGTCTTATAATTTTCTTCTTCTATTAGACTTGAGTTCGTCGACTTCATTAAACTTCCGTCTTTAGACTTTTTCTTTGATAAATCTTCAGAATAGGCCTTAGACTTCCGTTCTTTTTGCAATCTTGATCTTTTGACTTAGTCTTTTCTCGTTTTCTTAGATAAAAGCCCGTGATAGCCCATGTTTTTTTCCTTTTTTATATTTTTATCCTGAAACACAATAAAAACACAAACCACGCATAATTTCGACTTTTACGACATAAAATACACGTTTTGGTCTTGTTATTATTGGAAATAAGTGGTAAAAGGATAAGTGTTTTCACACTTAATAGTCATTAAGTGTTCGTTTTGGCCTGTTGTCTTGTCCAGCAAAGAATGCGAAGGCATCATTGTCACTAAACAATGGTGAAGATCTCCCTTGAGGATTCTGAGAGATCATAGGACTGCCTTCAGTACTTGGTGAGTAAGAACTGCTTGTATGTCCTCCAGCGGTATTTTGGAAGTAAGTACTACTGTTTGATCCTCCAGCAGTACTTTGAAAGTAAGTACCGCCATTACCTTCTGACACAAAAGCTAAGTTAGACTCTGTTGCTGCTGCTGGTTTGTTCACTCCAATGCTCTTAACATCTAAATTAAAGATTTTACTAAGTTAAAAGTTCGTTTTCTCGGTATCTCTTCGAATTGATTTCCGGTTAATTGTGTGAGATTAGTTGTTCTTGGTGAAAATAATATTTTTGGTTTTGTTAAAATAAATGTGCAAGACTTAAAATTAAAGGACGAGTACTTAAAACTAAAACTAGTTGAAACGTAAACGGTGCAATATTTAAAACGTTAAAAGTAAATGACGTGAAATTAAAACTTAGCGAAACGTAAATTGACAATTATATAACAATACAAAGCGAAATTAAAATGAACTTAAAAATAAAATAGGAAACATTAACCCTATAACTAGAACAAAGTATTAAAACAAACCAAAACCACCCAAATCGAATACACCCAAAAAGTGTCCCGATCGGAATGTATTCCGATCGGATGATCGGAATGTGGAAATTGATGGTGATCGGAATACACACAAGATCACCAATCGGAATATGAAGTCAAACGGAGCAATCGGAATGTACTTAAACAACACCAATCGGAATGTATAAAAGATGCATAAACGGAATATACTAAAATGAGCAGATCGGAATATAAGAAAGAAACTTGTAATCGAAATGATATAAATGGAAGCTAATCAGAATATCTTAAACTGAGTACCAATCGGAAAGAGGGATAAAGTTCCAATCGGAAAAACACAAAACCTTACCGTCCGAATATACAAACCCTTTTCCGATTGGGGTTCAATCGGAAAGGGTGGGAAATGGGCTGATCGGAAAAACCAATCGGAAAGGGGTTTTAAACCCTTTCCGAAATCTAAGGGATTCGAGTAAAAAGCTAGAAAATAAGCTATTAGATTGAGCTTATTCCCAAAACTAAATCGAATCAACTAAACGGATCAAATAAGCACTAATCAACTTATCTAACCCGAAAATAAACAAACTTTAAAATCAAAACATAAAAAGATGAACTTTAAAGATCAAAACTTTAAATAAGAACTTGATGAAAAAGATGATGAAAACAAGATTTAGATAAACAAGAAAGATTAATAACATAAAGATTAAGACAAGATTAAGCTTAAAAAGTAAAAGTTTGATTGAAAACAAGAAAGATTAAAAGATGAAAGATTAAAGTTCTAGAGAGAGAAACTGTCACTTTCTCTCTCTAAAACTAAACTACTCCTACTCCTACAACTAAAACTAAAAATGACTAACTCCTTCATGTGGTGAAATGAAGGGTATTTATAGGAAAGGGAAGTGGTTGGTGTCTTCTTCTTTTCTTTCTTTCTTTCTTCACGTCTTTTCGTCTTTAAAGTTCTTCGACTTTTTTCGAGTTTGTCTCGGGATTAATTAAAACTCGTCTTATAATTTGTTTATTTATTAGACTCGAGTTCTTCGGCTTTATGAAACTTCCGTCTTTAGACTTGTTCTTCGATAAATCTTCAGAATTGGTCTTGGACTTCCGTTCTTTTTCCACTCTTGATCTCTTGACTTTGTCCTTTGTCGTTTTCTTAGATAAAAGCCCGTGAAATCCCGTGTTTTCTCCACTTTTCACCTTTTAGTCCTAAATCACAACAAAAACACAAACCACGCATAATTCCGACATAAATGACATAAAATACACGTTTTGGCTCGGTTATTATTGTAATTAAGTGGTAAAAAGGATGGGTGTTTTCACACCTATCAAATCCCCTACACTTAACCATTGCAATGTCCTCATGCAATGCATTGGTTACAGAGCACGTTTTACATTTTCCATTATAATCAACCTACCTTGGCCTTTATTAAACAACTAAAGAAAATTAAAAAGATAGAAAATAACAAGATGCAACAAGGAAGAAACTTGTAAAGAAATCTAAGACTTACATTAGGGCTTGTGTGTCATGAATGTTCGTCACCCTCAAGTTTCACGTTCCCCATGCCAAGCTTAAAAACGAGATCATTGTTGTTATAAGTTAGTAAACTAACGCGAACTCATGTGGGCCAATTATTCACTTAGACTCCCTTATTCCTATGTGTATCTCTTTTATTTTATTGTTGTCTTGAATGATCACGAGGATGCATTGTTTGACTTATTTCGATAGTTATTTTAGTCCGAAAATAAGGTGAACGATTTAATCAATAGTTAGCTAAAGGACCAAATCTTTTAAAACTGCTTCTCGGGACCTCATAAAGTTCATATCTTGGCATAACTCGCTTCACGATTTGAGACCTTTCTCGGACCGATATTTGGCAGCGACTTCATACTTCGGATCTTTGAGAGACGTTCTTGAAATAATGGTCTTCTCTTCATAATAGGAATTTCTTCACTTGAAGTTTTGAGAGATTCTTCATCTTTGGACCACGACTTCTTCATTTTTCTCCAATCTTTATTTTGGACTTTGATATACAACGATCCGCCTCCTTTTAGGACTTGGATCTATTTATCCTCATACCTTGTTAGGGTCTTTTCGGATAGACTTCTCCATGACTTTTGGGGAGTTCTTGCTTTTCGTCGTGTGTCTCGATCCTTCATATTGATTTTCGATAAATGATTCTTCACATCACTTTTGGATCTTTAGCAACAAAATGTAGCCCTCATGCCTTGTTAGGGCCTTTTCGGACTCGCCAATCTTCACATCCCGCTTCAATAAGTTATGCCTTGGCTATGAACTCTAATCCGTACCGAGCAACTTTTAAACGATCTGGGGCTAGAAGCTAAGTAACCTTTCAAATCGTACAACCTTATTTATTGCAGATAAATTTATTAACAAGCGAAGGGAGAATAGGCTTATAATTAACTCACATAAATTCACGAAAGAATACCGAACTTATAATTGACTCTATCATCTCTCATTCTCCACAGTTTAAAATCTCAAGGAATGAGACTCGTGGATGCTTAGCCTATTAAATCAAAGTTTTGGGTTTTCGAGTCACTTATAGGATCTTGCAAATTCTTAGATTTTTTCAAGTTTAGAAATTGCATTTTAAAGTTCCCTTGATAAACAACTCTCTAGGATCAATTATAGGAACTTGCGAAAAGTTCTTGTTCTTAACCCGTGAGAGTTAAGACTTTCACGTTTTATAGCTCCCTATATAAAAGCCTAGCAAAACTTGACTTAAACACGTTAAGGATACTAGCTAGAGTAAACTCGGGTTGAGTCAAAAGATTCACAACAGGCCTAATATATCTAAGATATCTAAACTTGCTAAAACCATTTTATTAAAATGCTAGAAAGTAACAAAAATAAAGGAGACTACAACTAGGCCAAAATAGATTAAAAATTTTGATAAATGTCGAAAAATTGATTTTCTGGTTATAATGAGGGCAAATACAAGGAAAAGACCACTTAACTTCGATAGAAGTCCCCCCTACACTTAATATAAACATTGTCCACAATGTTTAAGCATGTGGGAGTAAACTCCCCTACACTTAGGACATTGTGCACGTTGTTTAAATCTCGCTAAGGAAAAGACAACTAAAGAGATTCCTATTTTCATATTGAGAAATATAAAATAGTGAATCGAAAAGAGTTTAGGATAGAACCGGGAAGAAGGGAACACGGAATCACGGTTCGTCAAAAGTCATCAAGAGTGTGTCTTTGAAGCTCTAATTCCTGCACATGATAAGAAAGAGAACAAGAAACACCACGGGGCTCCCCCTACACTTATGATGAAAACAGGTAAAGATAGATAATTGGGTTGCCTCCCAAAAAGCGCTTGTTTATATTAACCGAGTCACGAGCCTGACTCGTCCCCGAATTAAATAGTCCATGGGGAAGCCTCGAATGTAATACCGGGATCAAAGACCTTGTCCTCGTTCCCGGAGGACATCGACAAAGGAGAGGCGGGGGGATAAGTCTTGAAAGGGAGAAAGGTCCTTTCAACATACGAAAAGTATGTGAAATCAAAGTCCACGGGAGGTGGGTTAGGTAAAGTGAGCACATTGTCCTCCCCCAAAGACAATGGATGCTGAGCAAACGGCAAAGCCGTAATGGTATCAATCATAGCATAGTCAATGTCATCTCCCGGGTCAAAGCACTCATCCTCCGTGATAATGGCTAAAGGGGAGGATGAAAGGTGCTCGGGAGGGGGACTTGGGACAATATCTTCCTGCAACAAATTATCAAAAATAATGTCCCCCTCCGTGTCAGAATCATCAATACCTGGAGGGATGGAGTGGATATCGATTTCTTCCAGCAATGGGTCATTATCTTCAACGGGAGGAATAGATGGAGGTAAAGACTTAGAAAGAGGCGGAGAAGTCAACGCTTCGATTTGAGCAATAAGAAGGTGCACTTTCCGTAATCTATCGCGAAGAAGCACGTCTTCCACCTCATCCACAAGATCATGTTCATCGATGAACTTCTCGTAAACCGGAGAAAATAAATCGTCATCGCCCGCATTTCCCGGTGGAGATTGAGAAATTTCAAAGGTGAAGTTCTCATAGCTTGGAGAAAAATCGTCATCACTAAGATTGACCTCTTCCGTAAGAGAAATGTCGTCCTCAGGCTCCATAGCAGGTAAGTCACAAACCTCATCATCCAATACTTTGTCGAGACCAACATCACTAAGCTCATTCAACGAATCTAGATCCTTAGATGCAGTAGGAACATCGACAGTGGGAGCAGCAACTTCAGAAGATTGGTTGAAAGTGTAGACATAATCGTCGTCATCATCATCATAATAGATGGGACGAGTCCAGTTAGGAGTGATGTAGTCGGCTAACTCTTCCTTGATAACCTCCACATCTTTAAGAAGCTCATGCAGCAACTTTTGTTGTTCATCGCCCCGAGTAAGTTCAATTTCACCAATTCTATCCCACGCTTTAATTAAACATTTTGGTGTAGAAAAGAAGGGAAAACGACTAAATTGGCTCAAAAAGGTGTCGGTGGTTTTCAAGGTTTCGTCCACATCAAGCAACGGTTGCCTTTCCTGATGCAAGTCAGCTCGGAGTTGAGCTAGACTTTCTAGAATGCCATTTAAAGAAGTGAGTTGTTGATCAAGACTAGTTTGCTCATTGGATTGATGATTGAGGGTGTGATGTGGGGGCTCACGGTTATAGACACTAGGATGATAGCACGGTACTTTCTCAAAAATTTGCGACGGATCACAAAAAGAAGCATCGTGAGGGCCCCCACAAATATATCACCATGGGTATGGAGAAAAACTGGGTGCCTCTTGTTGATAGCTATTATCATTGTCATAATTGTACCCCGGTTCTTGCCCGTGTCTATACGGGTATTGAACCGGGCACGAAACATACCAATGAGAATCGCTTCCACAATAGATGCACGGAGGAACAGGAGGTAGGTTCAAAAAGTACGAATTAGTCGAGTTGCACAAAGGACAAAATCCGGATTGTGTGTAGTCGATATCGTTTCCGCACCGCTCACATGTACACCATTGGCAAGAGTTGTTCCCAAATAATTGCTTCCCACACCGGACGCAATGGATATAAAAATCCATAAAGAAAGATAGATAAGCAAGAAGAATATTTTTGGTGCAAAACTTTGAAAAAGAAATGCTTTTTATGATTTGTCAAATGTTTTTGGATTTTTGAAAATTTTTGAAACGAAAAATAACGTTCACAAGTGAACGGATCCCAAAAGCCAACGCTTCTCTCACAAAAAACTTTCGATCCTCACGAAAAGAGCCGGCAGCGGCGCCATTTTAAATTAAAGATTTTACTAAGTTAAAAGTTCGTTTTCTCGGTATCTCTTCGAATTGATTTCCGGTTAATTGTGTGAGATTAGTTGTTCTTGGTGAAAATAATATTTTTGGTTTTGGTAAAATAAATGTGCAAGACTTAAAATTAAAGGACGAGTACTTAAAACTAAAATTAGTTGAAACGTAAACGGTGCAATATTTAAAACGTTAAAAGTAAATGACGTGAAATTAAAACTTAGCGAAACGTAAATTGACAATTATATAACAATACAAAGCGAAATTAAAATGAACTTAAAAATAAAATAGGAAACATTAACCCTATAACTAGAACAAAGTATTAAAACAAACCAAAACCACCCAAATCGGAATACACCCAAAAAGTGTCCCGATCGAAATGTATTCCGATCGGATGATCGGAATGTGGAAATTGATGGTGATCGGAATACACACAAGATCACCAATCGGAATATGAAGTCAAACGGAGCAATCGGAATGTACTTAAACAACACCAATCGGAATGTATAAAAGATGCATAAACGGAATATACTAAAATGAGCAGATCGGAATATAAGAAAGAAACTTGTAATCGGAATGATATAAATGGAAGCTAATCGGAATATCTTAAACTGAGTACCAATCGGAAAGAGGGATAAAGTTCCAATCGGAAAAACACAAAACCTTACCGTCCGAATATACAAACCCTTTTCCGATTGGGGTTCAATCGGAAAGGGTGGGAAATGGGCTGATCGGAAAAACCAATCGGAAAGGGGTTTTAAACCCTTTCCGAAATCTAAGGGATTCGAGTAAAAAGCTAGAAAATAAGATATTAGATTGAGCTTATTCCCAAAACTAAATCGAATCAACTAAACAGATCAAATAAGCACTAATCAACTTATCTAACCCGAAAATAAACAAACTTTAAAATCAAAACATAAAAAGATGAACTTTAAAGATCAAAACTTTAAATAAGAACTTGATGAAAAAGATGATGAAAACAAGATTTAGATAAACAAGAAAGATTAATAACATAAAGATTAAGACAAGATTAAGCTTAAAAAGTAAAAGTTTGATTGAAAACAAGAAAGATTAAAAGATGAAAGATTAAAGTTCTAGAGAGAGAAACTGTCACTTTCTCTCTCTAAAACTAAACTACTCCTACTCCTACAACTAAAACTAAAAATGACTAACCCCTTCATGTGGTGAAATGAAGGGTATTTATAGGAAAGGGAAGTGGTTGGTGTCTTCTTCTTTTCTTTCTTTCTTTCTTCACGTCTTTTCGTCTTTAAAGTTCTTCGACTTTTTTCGACTTTGTCTCGGGATTAATTAAAACTCGTCTTATAATTTGTTTATTTATTAGACTCGAGTTCTTCGGCTTTATGAAACTTCCGTCTTTAGACTTGTTCTTCGATAAATCTTCAGAATTGGTCTTGGACTTCCGTTCTTTTTCCACTCTTGATCTCTTGACTTTGTCTTTTGTCGTTTTCTTAGATAAAAGCCCGTGAAATCCCGTGTTTTCTCCACTTTTCACCTTTTCGTCCTAAATCACAACAAAAACACAAACCACACATAATTCTGACATAAATGACATAAAATACACGTTTTGGCTCGGTTATTATTGTAATTAAGTGGTAAAAAGGATGGTTGTTGCCACACCTATCAACATCCATCTCATAAGATCTGATATTGTTGTAGAGATGATCAAAGGGAATTGTATCCAGATCATCACTTGTGATGAAGTGCATAGCCATTGCTTTCCATTCTTGTGGAACACTTCTTAGGAATTTCAGGTTGGCTTCTTCCTTGGGAATTACTAGTCCATAAACTGCCAGTTGTATTAACAATTTACTGAATCTCCCATATCCACCTTGAATTCCTTCAACACTGGAAATTGAGAAGTTATCAAATTCCTGTTTGAGAACAATCTTCTTGATCTTCTTAGATTTGTCATTGCCTCCAAATCTGAGCTTGATTGCTTCTCGCATAGCCTTTGCATCTTTATAGTGATGAAAGCTAGGTAGAATCTCTTCTGAAAGTGCCATAGCTAGAGCAGTTCTGGCCTTTCTTTCTTTGATCTCTGCTTGTATCTCTTCTGCAGTCACAGCAGGTAGAGCATAGCATGTACCATCAGGTAGCCAGTGCAAACTTCTTAGGTGTATTCCCGTTCCTAATAACTTGCCACAAACTATAGTCTGTGTGATTCAAGTAATGTTCCATCTGCATAGCCCATGTCTCATAGTTATCACCTTTGAGAACTGGAAGCTTTACAGTAGACAGAGTATGGGAAGGTGTTGTAGTTGAAGGAGCAACTACAACATCTATGGCTTGAACACCTTGTGGTGCAGGATGCACTACTTAAGGTTGTCCCTGTGGTATTGGATCAGGTTCTAGGATGTCTTCCAAGTGAGGGTCTTCACTGTGTTGAGACATTGAGGTGTTCTGGAGTGAGTGAAGTGTTTTAGGGTTTCTGTTTTTCTTTTTCAGACATTCTCAACAAGCTCTGATACCACTTGTTGATCCCTTTGGTTGGATCTATATTATGTTAAAAACTAGTATAATAGTTTGTAATCAAACTAAAACACTATGAGATCTCTTACTTAACACTAAATAAGTTATGAGGAATCTAACTTATAAAGCACAGAACAAACAAAATACTATTAACTATTCTATTCTCTTATTAATCGACTTGAATGAGGTACATGAATGTCATCGTACCTATGTTCCTTTTATAGAGTAAGGAACCCTAGAATCCTTAGAATATTCTATAAAGATAACTATATCATAGACGACATATTATCTATATTCTAACTATTAAAGTATATCACATAAGATATACTCTTACTATAAACTATGACATATCTTATACAAAGATATATTCGTCCTAAATATCCTAGCAGTACTAACTTTAGAACTAGCAGTACTTACTATGTACCGCGTTAACACTAACGGTACTTGAAAGATACTAACAGTACTTGAGTTTACACTGACGGTACTTGACACTTAGAATAATTCCCAACATAATCCGAGATGGTGAAAATTTGGATAAGATGAAAGAGAAAGGTGATGCATGTATTCTAGTGGGATATGCAACTCAGTATAAGGGATATAGAGTGTACAACAAGAGAAAAAAATTGATCGTAGAAACTACTCATGTTAGATTTGATGAATTGCAAGAATGGCACTTGAACAAAACAGTTTAAGTCCCGATCCACAACGACAAACGACTTCCGTTAACAACCGCACGGAACTCGGAACTCAAGACCACAACAATGAATCGTCAAGTTCAGCGCTTGTTCCACAAAGTTTTTCAAGAGTTGATATGGCAGTGGACACGACAATTGAAGAGTTAGAAATGTTATATGGACCAATGTATGATGAATATTTCATTGGGGAGAAACATGTTGTATCGAAGTCTTCCGTAGTCACTCCTGATAAGAATGATGATATTGATCATCATCAAAAAAAGGATACAACTTCATCTACTTCAACACGGGTTGCTGCAGATTTACCTCCTCAGAATATCTCTTCTACAATCGATTCTACAACATCCACAACTACTGTCATTGCTCCAGGGAACACAAATCAAGCAGACCATGCATTAAATGACGAAGACGTTTTTATCAACCCATTCGGTACACCGTTACACGAAACTAGAGAATCTTCTACTCGTCATGTTGATCCGTCAAATATGCATACGTTCTATCAAAGACATCCTTCAAAACATCATTGGACCCGAGATCACCCTTTGGTTCAAGTACTTGGAAACCCTTCACAGCCCGTTCGTACAAGACGACAACTTGAAACCGATGGTGATGTTTGTATGTTCACACTCGCCGTGAGTACAGTTGAACCAACAAATATCAAAGAAGGCTTAGCAGATCACGCTTTGATTGAATCGATGACGGATGAACTTCAACAATTTGAAAGTCTTAAAGTCTAGGAACTTGTTGACAGACCATACGATGTAACACCATTAAATCTTCGATGGATCTAGAAAAACAAGATGGATGAAGAAAACACGATCATCAAGAACAAATCTAGGCTAGTTACTAAAGGGTATGGTCAGAAAAAGGGTATTGATTATGAAGAATCATTTGCACCAGTGGCTCGTATGGAAGCGGTCAGGATTTTCCTTGCTTATGTTGCACATAAGGAATTCATAGTTTATCAAATGGATGTAAAGACGGCGTTTCTTAATGGTCCTTTGAAAGAAGAAGTCTATGTCACTCAGCCGGAAGGATTCGTCAATCCTCGTTATCCTGACAAGGTGTATCGTCTCCACAAAGCACTTTATGGACTCAAGCTAGCTCCAAGGGTGTGGTACGATGAGCTCTCGAAATATCTGGTATCCAAAGGTTTCTCAAAAGGTTCTATTGATCTAACTTTGTTCACTTATAAATATGGGGATGACATTTTGCTTGTGCAGATTTATGTTGATGACATTATTTTCGGGTCTAAAAACCCAACACTTTCAAAATGGTTTGAAAAAGTAATGCACGACAAATTTTAAATGTCAATGATGGGCGAACTAAATTTCTTTCTAGGAATTCAAGTTCACTAATCCCCACGTGGTATCTTTATTAACCAAGTTAAGTATTGTTAAGAGATAATAAAAGCATGGTATGACCTCATGTGACCCTGTTAGGACACCATTATCCACAAGATCCCTAGATGCTGACTTGGAGGGATTACCCATTGATCAAACGAGATTTCGTTCAATGATCGGGTCCCTCATGTACTTGACAGAAAGCACACATGATATCCATCATGCTACATGCTATTGTGCACGTTATCAAGCACGACCCACTGAAAAGCACCTCAAGGAGGTTAAACGGATCTTTCGGTACCTAAAGAATACCATTCACATGGGACTCTAGTATCCGAGGGAAACCGGTACCTTTCTAACGGCCTATTCAGATTCTGATCATGCAGGGTGTCTTGATACTCGCAAAAGTACTTCTGGTGGTGCACAATTTCTAGGTCAAGATAAGCTGGTGGGATGGTCTTCTAAGAAGTAGGATTGCACGTCACTGTCATCAACCGAAGCGGAGTATGTGTCTCTATCTGCGTGTTGTGCTCAAGTTCTTTGGATGAGAACATAACTCACGGATTATGGCTTCCTCTTTGATAAAGTACCAATGTACTGTGACTCAAAGTCGGTCATAGCCATCTCCTGCAATCCGGTACAGCATTCCCGCACGAAGCACATTGATGTCAGATATCACTTCATAAAGGAACAAGTTGAACGCGGAGTTGTTGAATTATACTTTGTCGGAACGGATTATCAGTTAGCCGACTTGTTCACAAAAGCTCTGTCGAAAGATCGGTTTGAGTTCCTCGTCAGGCAAATTGGTATGAGATGTTTAACTCCAGCAGACCTAAAGATTCTGGCAAAGGTACCTGCTTGATCATATTTCAGACATCTACTTGTATATATCTTTGGAAAAGCAAAATACAAAAATATAAAACATAGAAAACAAAATAAAAAATGAAAAATCTTTCAAAATACAAAAATATTTTTCTCGACATGTCTTTCAGTATCGATAATATGGACGCGCCTAGTAATGTCGCTCAATAACGACACGGGTGTGTGCATAAAGCTCGAATGAAAGTTGTAAATATTCAAACATGTCATTTCTTCTTTTATTAAAGGAAAATATCTATTTTGGACAATTTTTCCAACAACGGGTAGAGCAATATATCTAGGGTTGAGCATGACCCAAAACATTTAACGTTTTTTGCTCAACACAATGGCTTGTAATCACTTCCAGATTTCAACCCGGATCTATATTCACGGGAGAGTGTACAAATTAGTGTTCTTACCCTCAGCAAAAGAAGAGAAATCTTCTTACACTTGAGTGGATTCGTCAAGACATTCAAATTCTAAGAACTCAAGTTTATGCTTTTAAAAATTCATTATTTTCAAGCATTTTTTAATGATATTCAAAATCTTTCAAAAATTGTGTGTTGAACAACTCCTATCCTCAAAAAGCAAATTGTGGATCACATCCTTATAACGACAATTCAATTGGATCAATTTTTGAGGGGGAGCTTTCCAAAATCAAAGTTTTAACGTTGTTGGATATTTTATGTCAAAACAATTTTATGTATCTAACACATTGTGTGTAAGTATCCTTTGGTATTTTTCACATAAAAAGCTTTGATGTTCGTGAGCACATTCTTAAATGACACTCTTTTATGTGTTCATGAACATGTAGTGTGCGAGTACAATTTTTTCAAGAGTTTTTCAATGGTTATTCAAAATCTTTCAAAAATTGTGTGCTCGACACAACATAACATGTTCATGCTAAGTTTGACACATTTTTCTCCCGAAAGTTTTCAAGACTATTTTTCAAAATATATTTTAATCAATTTTGGTATCTCTAATATCAAACGATTTTATATATTAGAGATAGGGGGATAAAATGTGATTAAAATGTGATTTAAAGACTCAAGCACTTATGGTTACGATAAAAAAACCCACAACATCTTTAATCCACGACGTTATTGGTGTCAAAAGGGTGGTTAGGTTTAGGTCCTATGATCCAACCAAAACCGGAGGGATCTTCCCAGGGGCAATCCAATAGATTATTAGAAGTCCTTAGGAAAGATGGAGTAGAATGTGAACGAAGTTGAATGTCGACTAAGTATTGAAGCTAGCATTGGAGCAATCACAACAAGGTGCTAGTAATGATGTCTTGATAAGCATTGAAGGGGTTGAAGAATGAAAAACAAATGTAAGGATAAAGGGAGTAAAGAAAGAAGCCCTCCATACAACTTAGGCTGAAACCGGGTCAACATATCATGAAGACAACACATCATGGACCCAGTAATGTAATGCACATCCCTTCCCCAGCTACTCAGGCTTCTCTCAAAAGATGTTTATTTTATTGTCACGGAGAACATGACTTCTATTGACTTTCTCACTATCAGATAGTTGATATTGAATAGGTGGCATTTGCTCCAGCCTCCGATCACCAAAAAGTACACAAATCGAGTCTAGAGCCAAGAGATCAATCAACTCTGGTTAGGACACACAAATGAAGATAAAGAGAGTCCTATGCTATATCCTTGCGATATTGCTAGAACATTCAGAGTGATACTACAGAGTATTCACAATGATGAGTGGAAATCCTTCCAGTGTTAACATCAAACAGCACTACGGTAGGTCATGTGTAAGATTCTTTATGAATTGAATATGTGAAAACTGAAAAGCAACAGTGGTTTGATTCTGAATTGATTCAAACTCGTTTCAGGTTTCTATGTAATATCTTTATGGTCTTGCCAGAACATTCAGAGTGATATTCATTAATATTCACAGTGACGAATGGAAATCCTTCTAGCGTCAACATCAAACAACGCTACGGTAGGTAACTTGCGAGATTCTTTATGGATCAAGCTTGTGTCAACTAGAAAGCAACAATGGTAAGATTCTTTATGAATCAAACTTGTTCCAGAAATTTGAATTGACGACTTTAATCAAGCGGATATTTGTCCAATTGGTTCACTCTTTATGTTCGTAGTCTTGCTTTGAGACGGTCGAGTAAAGAGAACGGCTAGTACAGCCGTGAAACCCTGTCAAGGAGGTTCTTAGTTGAATCTACCTAATCACAGGTACGATATTTAATATCGTGTAATGGTCTTCATCGACCGGAGGTAAAACGCTACCGATATAGGAAGAATGTCAAAGCCATTAAGTCTGTGTCTATGTTTTGTCTCAAGAAGGTGATGTTACGATGTACTCAGGAAAGTAGAAGATTCAAAAACACATACTCATGCCCAAAGATATTTAGCAATCAAGAAAGCAAAAATCTTCCGCAAATCTGATGATAAAAAATCTTCTATGGGAATGACCTCTCTTCAAAGGAGATTGTTAGCAAGCTTTCAAGATGATGCAATGTATGAGCATGTGGATGAAGACACAAGATCGCAAGATGGCAAAGCCAAGTCAAGAATGATTTGAAGGTCTCAAGTTTAAAGACAAATTCGAAAGACAACGACAAAGACTCAAAGATCACAGCATGAAGGAACAAGACTATTGTTACATGTTCAAGACTCATTTATGACGAGATTCGTAATCTCCATTTATCTCCAAATATCAAAGGGGATGAACTCACATTGGGGGAGATTGTTAGCCTCAAAATATTGAGTCAAACAAGAATGCTCGGTCATAGTTTATTATTGTAACAGTTATTAGAACGTGGTAATAGTTAGTTAAATTATTCGTGGTTTACGGGCTTGGATTTAAACTAATTAAAGTCCAAAAGACAAGCCCGACCCAATATATAGCCCATTAAAGCCCGCATGTGGGTGGACTATATATACTTCCATCCTAGCATGTTAGGAGGGGGGTTGCTCATTTGTATTCTTTTTCTCTAATCTAATATCACCTATTTTCTCCACCTTCTCTCTACTTTCTCTCACTACTTTCTCTCTCTAGAATCCATCTTATTTTCTTCTTTATTTCTATCTTTAATCACCTAAATAATATGGGACAACACAGTAAGAATCAGTAAAAGTACACAGTAATCAGACAACTCATTCGCGTCCCTTATGTATGTAGTATCCGTGAAGTCGGAGTAGATCCTTCAGTTTTCATTCTCAATTCATTACTGGACACGAGGTACGGATTTTCCGTCCTTCAGTATGGACTTCTTTTCCTATGCATGATTAGGATTCCCATCTGCAGCGAAATGTTTTCCCCAGTATATGTTATAAACTTTACATGATTTACTACGATAACTAAGTTAATTGTTTGAGCTTTATATACATGCATGACCAGTTTCACCTAGTTACGCAGGTACCGTAACCATGACACTTGAGGCACCAGTGTCATGAATCCTCTGCGAGGGAGTGATTTCTCGTGGCGACCTTTTTATTTCAACGCGGCCATTTATCAGTATTATCAGCAGGGCGTATGGGTGCATCCTATTTTATCAGTTTACAGTTTATCAGGTGAATGTGGTGTGTGCTCTACATCCTTCACATTGGAGCTGATCCCTCCACCTAGTTTATTTATAGTTCACCCCTCTACAACATGACGAGGTCACCCCCTCTATGCATTCATGCATACGTTGTTACAACACATGACCTATATAAGCTCTTGGCACTTAAAATTCAGTAATTACATGTTTCATATTAAACAGTTAATAGTTCAGCTTTACCAGTTATAAACAAGGTTTTCCAGGACATACACAATTTTCCGCTGTATTTTACTTATCAATCTTTAAGCTTCAAAACTTTTATCTGTTCAGCTTAATATTCTAGATCTCTCTTTTATATTCCAGATATTCTTATCATATCATTATATCCGTTCACTGAGAGTATTGCTCAGCCGTATTTTCTTTCCATGACTCATACGACAGGTACCCAAGGACGGACTTGAGCATTTAGCGGACGTGCATAGGATGGGAGATACTTTATACTTCTATTCCTTTTGCATTTCATTTACTTCATGCAGATTTTTGAGTTTATGTTTAGGAGCCGATGTTTGATTCCGGTTTCCTTTATGGTCATGTATGTTTTACTACATATTTCCTTGCATGCTTTGATGACACGCCATGATTGTCATGTAACACTCTACTTATCAAAGTGGGGTGTTACATTTATGGTATCAGAGACCAAGGTTCGACCTGTAGGCTCTAAAACTGACCTGTGACTAGTGGGTAGTTACTAGGAAACTTCCTAGATTTTGACGTTTGTTGTCTTCAATGTTCTCATGCATTTATCAGTCAGTTTTCTTAAAAATTTTGACTAAGTAAAAGGTTGGTATAGGACTGGCCATATTTAGTCGCATGTGCTTTTCAGTCGAATTTTGTTTTGGTGAACCGACCCATGGGTGTTCACCTTTTCTCATTCAAATTTTGTTTTTGGTGAACCGACCCATAGGCGTTCACCATTTCTCATGTCAAATTTCATTTTATCAGTCGAATGTTGTTTTATGAACTGATCCATAGGCGTTCACCTTTGTTCATATCATGATGTTTCAGTAAAGTTTTGACAAGTATGGATTGGACTATAGCCATCCACATTTAGTCCCAGGTTGTTAATTACTATACATGACAGTTCTCGTAAAATTTTGACAAGTATGGATCGAACCAGAATCGTCCATACTTAGTCACATGTATTCTCCTACGAATTTTTTGGATTTAACCATAGTCATCCACACCAGTTGATGTAAAACCTCAGTTGATCATCCTTTTATGTTCTTTGTTACAGTAAAATTTTCATACTCTCACGTTGATGTCGTTTTCATGGTGATTAAGTTTCATGTCTCATGATGAGGATTATGTTTTCAACAGGGTGATGATGTTTCATGCTAAAGTACTGAAGGATTATAGTAAAATTCTATTTTCGTGATAAATCATGTTTGGTCTTCATCAATCATGTCTTCATGCTGACCACTGATGAAACTCCGTTTAATCATACTTTCGAGCCTCTATACAACCTGTATTAACTCTACGCAGGAATTTCCAGCCCATCATGTTACTCGTTTTAGTTCGGTTTGCTAACCGTTTAAATCAATTTATTTACTTTGATCAGGTCAGACGATTTACACTAGTCTCGATCATCTCATAAAATTGCCATCGGTGCCATGTACAATATTGCATGTGTACTTCATGTATAGTATCTCAGGTGTACTTTATGTACAGTATTTTATGTGAACTCTGTGTACAGTATCTCGTATGTACTCCATGTATAGTATTCTATGTGTACATTATGTACAGTATTCCATGTGTACTCCATGTACCTTACTCCATGTGTATTGTTAATCGATCCTCAGTCGTCTCAGGCGTTTTCCACTTGTCGATATTCTACCAGATGGTGATTAATGTTTGAATTTTGCTAGTTGAAAGTTCGTTTTCTCGGTATCTCTTCGAATTGATCTCTGGTTAATTGTGCGACTCAGTTGTTCTTGGTGAAAACAGTATTTTTGGTTTTGGTAAAATAAATGTGCAAGACTTAAAAATAAATGACGAGTAATTAAAGCTAAAACTAGTTGAAACGTAAATGTTGCAATATTTAAAACTTTAAAAGTAAATTACGGGGAATTAAATGACGTAAAATTAAAACTTGACGAAAAATTAATTCGACGAAGTAATAAAAATGAAAACTTAAAATAAGTCGAACTTAAAATAAAGTTAAGACAAGAAATTAAAACTAAACCAACTCCATGGAAATACACCTATCGGAATCCAGATCGGAATGTACGCCGTCGGAATACTGTCACCATTCCATCGGAATACCTATCAGAAAGTGTACCCGTCGGAATGATTAAAAGAAAATCTATCGGAATATGGAAAAATAAAAGCATCGGAATGTGTAAAGACAGAAGCTATCGGAATGTTTAAGAAAAAGAAACCATCGGAATATACTAAAACTTAAACCATCGGAATATACTAAAATTAAAACCATCGGAATACTTTAAAATGAAATCCATCGGAATGTTGCAATAGAAAATTGGGCAGCACTTCGTTTCAATACAACCTTAAACTCCGTCGGGATACGCGATCGCAATAAGCGATCGCAATCCCAGATCGGAATAAGGGTGAAGTTCCCAACCGATCGCAAAGTAAAACCCTAATTGGTTATTGCGATCAACACAAGTAATCCGTCGGAAAGTCTCAATCCCTAATATTGCGATGAACATGAATTTGGCAATAAGCGCAAGTTTAATAAGCTAAGACTAATAAGCATACACCGAAATTGGATAAACGAGAATAAGGTGAACACAATAAGATAAAATTCAAAACCTTTCACGACACAAAATAAATAAACTTTATAAAACGACTAAACTTTTTAAAAAAACTTAAAACAAAAAGCTAGACACAAATTAAGCCAATAAGCATGTTAAGATCAAAGCTTGATTCGTAGGAAACTTAGATTAACCCAAAGACAAACCTTTTCATAAATCAAACATAAACCTTAAACAAAACGTGTAAAGAAATACGGTTTAAGAACAAGTAAAAGCTAAGAAAAGTAGAATAAGAATAAGCTAAGAACGAGAATTCAATTATCAAAGGTAAAAGCTTGATTAAAAAAACAAGAAGGGAAGATAAAAGATTTGGGATCCTAGTGAGAGAAACTGTCACTTTCTCTCTCTAGAATCACCTACAAAGATGAAAGGAAAAACTAGACTAAACTAAAACTAACCAACCCTCCTAAATGAGTTTAGGAGGGTATTTATAGGAAATGGGGAGGTGCATGTGTTGCCTCCTCTTTCTTTCTTTCTTCACGTTTTCTCGTCTTTTAAGTTCTTCGACTTTATCGACTTTGTCTCGGGATTAATTAAACTCGTCTTATTATTTATTTATTTATTAGACTCGAGTTCTTCGGCTTTATTAGACTTCCGTCTTTTAGACTTGTTCTTCGATAAATCTTCAAAAGAGGCCTTGACTTCCGTTCTTTTTACATTCTTGATCTCTTGACTTTATCTTTTTGTCGTTTTCTTCGATAAAAGCCCGTGAAAGCCCGTGTTTTCTTCCCTTTCCACATTTTGGTCCTAAATCACAACAAAAACACAAACCACACATAATTCCGACATTTACGACATAAAATACACGTTTTGGCTTGGTTATTATTGTAATTAAGTGGTAAAAGGATGGGTGTTTTCACACCTATCAAATCCCCTACACTTAACCATTGCAATGTCCTCATGAAATGCATTAGTTACAAAGCACGATTACACTTTTCATCATAATTAATCCACGTTGGCCTTTATTAAAGAGATAGAAAACTATAAACATTCAAAGTAAAGAGATTAAAAACATACCTTGGGTTTTGGAAATGTCGTGAATGATCATCATCCTCAAGTTTTCACTTTCTCCAAACCAAGCTTAAAAACTAGATCATTGTTATTATAAGTTAGCAAACTAACACGAACTCATGTGGGCCAATTACTCACTTAGATTCCCTTATTCCTAGGTGTATGTCTTATATTTTATTGTTGTCTTGAATGATCACGAGGATGCATTTTTGACTTATTTCGATAATTATTTAATCCGAAAATAAAGTGAACGATTTAATCAATAGTTAGCTAAAGGACAAAATCTTTTAAAACTGCTTCTCGGGACCTCATAAAGTTCATATCTTGGCATAACTCGCTTCGCGATTTGAGACCTTTCTCGAACCGATATTTGGCAGCGACTTCATACTTCAAACCTTGAAAGACGTTCATGAAATAATGGTCTTCTCTTCATAATAGGAATTTCTTCATTTGAAGTTTTGAGAGATTCTTCATATTTGGACCACGACTTCTTCATTTTTATCCAATCTTTATTTTTGGACTTTGATATACAACGATCCGCCTCCTTTTAGGACCTGGATCTATTTATCCTCATACCTTGTTAGGGTCTTTTTGGATAGACTTCTCCATGATCTTTAGGGGAGTATTTGCTTTTCGTCGTGTGTCTCGATCCTTCATATTGATTTTCGATAAATGATTCTTCACATCACTTTTGGATCTTTAGCAACAAAATGTAGCCCTCATGCCTTGTTAGGGCCTTTTCAGACTCGCCAATCTTCGCATCCCGCTTCAATAAGTTATGCCTTGGCTATGAACTCTAATTAATACCGAGCAACTTTTAAACGATCTTGGGCTAGAAGCTAAGTAACTTTTCAAATCGTACAACCTTATTTATTGCAGATAAATTTATTAACAAGCGATTGGAGAATAGGCTCTATCATCTCTCGTTCTCCACAGTTTAAAATCTCAAGTAATGAGACTCGTGGATGCTTAGCCTATTAAATCAAAGTTTTGGGTTTTCGAGTCATCTATAGGATCTTGCAAATTCTTAGACTTTTTCAAGTTTAGAAATCGCATTTTAAAGTTCCCTTGATAAACAACTCTATAGGATCAATTATAGGAACTTGCGAAAAGTTCTTGTTCTTAACCCGTGAGAGTTAAGACTTTCGCGTTTTATAGCTCCCTATATAAAAGCCTAGCAAAACTTGACTTAAACACATTAAGGATACTAGCTAGAGTAAACTTAGACAAGTAAACTCGGGTTGAGTCAAAAGATTCACAACGTTTTAAAATTTAAAAACACTTTATTAAAAATTTATTCTAATAAGGAAAGAAAATAACTATACAAAGGTAAAAACAACTATACAACTAGGCCAAAATAGATTAAAAATTTTGAAAAATGTCGAAAAATCGATTTTCCGGTTAAAATGAGGACAAATACAAGGAAAATGCCACTTAACTTCGATAGAAGTCCCCCCTACACTTAATATAAACATTGTCCTCAATGTTTAAGCATGTAGGAGTAAACTCCCCTACACTTAGGACATTGTGCACTTTGCTTAAATCTCGCCAAGGAAAAGACAACTAAAGAGATTCCTATTTTAATATTGGAAAATATAAAATAGTGAATCGAAAAGAGTTTAGCATAGAACCGGGAAGAAGGGAACACGGAATCACGGTTCGTCAAAAGTCATCAAGAGTGCGTCTTTGAAGCTCTAATCCCTACACATGATAAGAAAGAAAACAAGAAACACCACGGGGCTCCCCCTACACTTATGGTGAAAATAGATAGATAATTGGGTTGCCTCCCAAAAAGCGCTTGTTTATATTAACTGAGTCACGAGCCTGACTCGTCCCCGAATTAAATAGTCCATGGGGAAACCTCAAATGTGATACCGGGATCAAAGACCTTGTCCTCGTTCCCGGTTGACATCAACAAAGGAGAGGCGGGGGGATAAGTCTTGAATGGGAGAAAAGTCCTTTCAACATACGAGAAGTATGTGAATTCAAGATCCACGGGAGGTGGGTTGGGTATAGTAAGCACATTGTCATCCCCCAAAGACAATGGAGGCTGAGCATTCGGCAAACCCATGATGTTATCAATGATAGCATAATCAATGTCACCTCACGGGTCAAAGCACTCATCCTCCGTGATGGTCTCTAACGGAGTGGATGAAAGGTGCTCGGGAGGGGGACTTGGGTCAATACTTTCCTGCAGCAAATTATCAAAAATAATGTCCCCCTCCATATCATCGTCATCATTACCTGGTGGTATGGAGTGAATGTCAATTTCTTCCAACAATGGGTCATTATCTTCAACGGGAGGAATAGATGAAGGCAAAGACTCGGAAAGAGGAGGAGAAGTCAACGCTTCGATTTGAGCAATAAGAAGGTGCACTTACCGTAATCTATCTCGAAGAAGCACGTCTTCCACCTTATCCACAAGATCATGTTCATCGGTGAACTTCTCGTAAACCGGAGAGAATAAATCGTCATCACCCGCATCTCCCGGTGGAGATTGAGAAATTTCAAAAGTGAAATTCTCATAGATTGGAGAAAAATCGTCATCATTAGGATCTACCTCTTCCATAAGAGAAACGTCGTCCTCAAGCTCCATAGCAGGTAAGTCACAAACCTCATCATCCAATAATTTGTCAAGACCAACATCACTTAGCTCATTCAACGAATCAAGATCGTTAGACGCAGTAGGAACATCGAGAGTAGGAGCAGCAACTTCAGAAGATGTGTTGAAAGTGCATACAGCATCGTCGTCATCATAATAATAATAGTATTGATGCACAAGAGGAGGGGTATAATCACTAAGATTAGATACTTGCTCTTGTTGCAGTCGCTTTTCCTCCGCCCATTCTTCTTTTGTAAGAACAACGGCTTCTTGAAGTTGCAGAATGATGGAGTGTAGTTCGTCATTCAAGGTAGTGCGTTGTGGGTCAAGATTAATTTGCTGAGAGGATTGATGATTGAGGGTGTGATGTGGGGGCTCAAAGTGTTGAAAACCTGAATTATAGCATGGTTGTGGCTCATAGTAGTTCATCGGTTGGGAAAAATTAGAACACAGGTTTGGTTCATAATAATCCATCGGTGAAGAAAATTAGGGACACGGATTTTGCTCATAATAATTCATTGGTTGACAATAATAGGTATCGTGAGGACCCCTACAATTTTGGCAAGAAGGGTAAGGAGAAAAGTCGAGTGCGTCATGTGGATAGCTATTTTCATTGTCATAATTGTACCCCGGTTCTTGTCCGTGAACAGACGGGTATTGATCTGGGCACGAAACATGCCAATGAGAATCGCTTCCACAATAGATGCACGGGGAAAGAGTAGGTGGGTTCAAAAAGGACGAATTAAGTGACTGACACAAAGGACAAAATCCTGGTATTAATTGTGTATCTTTGATATCGTTTCCGCACCGCTCACATGTACACCATTGACAAGAGTCGTTCCCGTACAATCGTCTCCCGCACCCGACGCAATGGACATAAAAATCCACAAAGAAAGATGATACGCAAGAAGAATATTTTTGGTGCAAAATTTTTGAAAAAGAAATGCTTTTTATGATTTTTCAAATGTTTTTGGTTTTTAGAAAAAATTTTGGACACGAAAAATAACGTTCACAAGTGAACGGGTCCCAAAATCCAACGCGTCTCTCATAAAAAACCTTTGATCCTCACGAAAAGAGCCGGCAGCGGCGCCATTTTAATGTTTGAATTTTGCTAGTTGAAAGTTCGTTTTCTCGGTATCTCTTCGAATTGATCTCGGGTTAATTGTGCGACTCAGTTGTTCTTGGTGAAAACAGTATTTTTGGTTTTGGTAAAATAAATGTGCAAGACTTAAAAATAAATGACGAGTAATTAAAGCTAAAACTAGTTGAAACGTAAACGGTGCAATATTTAAAACTTTAAAAGTAAATCACGGGGAATTAAATGACGTAAAATTAAAACTTGACGAAAAATTAATTCGACGAAGTAATAAAAATGAAAACTTAAAATAAGTCGAACTTAAAATAAAGTTAAGACAAGAAATTAAAACTAAACCAACTCCATCGAAATACACCTATCGGAATCCAGATCGGAATGTACGCCGTCAGAATACTGTCACCATTCCATCGGAATACCTATCGGAAAGTGTACCCGTCGGAATGATTAAAAGAAAATCTATCGGAATATGGAAAAATAAAAGCATCGGAATGTGTAAAGACAGAAGCTATCGGAATGTTTAAGAAAAAGAAACCATCGGAATATACTAAAACTAAAACCATCGAAATATACTAAAACTAAAACCATCGGAATACTTTAAAATGAAATCCATCGGAATGTTGCAATAGAAAATTGGGCAGCACTTCGTTTCAATACAACCTTAAACTCCGTCGGGATACGCGATCGCAATAAGCGATCGCAATCCCAGATCGGAATATGGGTGAAGTTACCAACCAATCGCAAAGTAAAACCCTAATGGGTTATTGCGATCAACACAAGTAATCCGTCAGAATGTCTCAATCCCTAATATTGCGATGAACATGAATTTGGCAATAAGCGCAAGTTTAATAAGCTAAGACTAATAAGCATACACCAAAACTGGATAAACGAGAATAAGGTGAACACAATAAGCTAAAATTCAAAACCTTTCATGACACAAAATAAATAAACTTTATAAAAAGACTAAAACTTTTTAAGAAAACTTAAAACAAAAAGCTAGACACAAATTAAGCCAATAAGCATGTTAAGCTCAAAGCTTGATTCGTAGGAAACTTAGATTAACCCAAAGACAAACCTTTTCATAAATCAAACATAAACCTTAAACAAAACGTGTAAAGAAATACGGATTAAGAACAAGTAAAAGCTAAGAAAAGTAGAATAAGAATAAGCTAAGAACGAGAATTCAATTATCAAAGGTAAAAGCTTGATTAAAAAAAACAAGAAGGGAAGATAAAAGATTTGGGATCCCCGGCAGCGGCGCCATTTTAATGCTTGAATTTTGCTAGTTGAAAGTTCGTTTTCTCGGTATCTCTTCGAATTGATCTCTGGTTAATTGTGCGACTCAGTTGTTCTTGGTGAAAACAGTATTTTTGGTTTTGGTAAAATAAATGGCAAGACTTAAAAATAAATGACGAGTAATTAAAGCTAAAACTAGTTGAAACGTAAACGGTGCAATATTTAAAACTTTAAAAGTAAATCACGGGGAATTAAATGACGTAAAATTAAAACTTGACGAAAAATTAATTCGACGAAGTAATAAAAATGAAAACTTAAAATAAGTCGAACTTAAAATAAAGTTAAGACAAGAAATTAAAACTAAACCAACTCCATCGAAATACACCTATCGGAATCCAGATCGGAATGTACGCCGTCGGAATACTGTCACCATTCCATCGGAATACCTATCGGAAAGTGTACCCGTCGGAACGATTAAAAGAAAATCTATCGGAATATGGAAAAATAAAAGCATCGAAATGTGTAAAGACAGAAGCTATCAGAATGTTTAAGAAAAAGAAACCGTCGGAATATACTAAAACTAAAACCATCGGAATATACTAAAACTAAAACCATCGGAATACTTTAAAATGAAATCCATCGGAATGTTGCAATAGAAAATTGGGCAGCACTTCATTTCAATACAACCTTAAACTCCGTCGGGATACGCGATCGCAATAAGCGATCGCAATCCCAGATCGGAATAAGGGTGAAGTTACCAACCGATCGCAAAGTAAAACCCTAATGGGTTATTGCGATCAACACAAGTAATCCGTCGGAATGTCTCAATCCCTAATATTGCGATGAACATGAATTTGGCAATAAGCGCAAGTTTAATAAGCTAAGACTAATAAGCATACACCGAAACTGGATAAACGAGAATAAGGTGAACACAATAAGCTAAAATTCAAAACCTTTCACGACACAAAATAAATAAACTTTATAAAAAGACTAAAACTTTTTAAGAAAACTTAAAACAAAAAGCTAGACACAAATTAAGCCAATAAGCATGTTAAGCTCAAAGCTTGATTCGTAGGAAACTTAGATTAACCCAAAGACAAACCTTTTCATAAATCAAACATAAACCTTAAACAAAACGTGTAAAGAAATACGGATTAAGAACAAGTAAAAGCTAAGAAAAGTAGAATAAGAATAAGCTAAGAACGAGAATTCAATTATCAAAGGTAAAAGCTTGATTAAAAAAAACAAGAAGGGAAGATAAAAGATTTGGGATCCTAGTGAGAGAAACTGTCACTTTCTCTCTCTAGAATCACCTACAAAGATGAAAGGAAAAACTAGACTAAACTAAAACTAACCAACCCTCCTAAATGAGGTTAGGAGGGTATTTATAGGAAATGGGGAGGTGCAGGTGTTGCCTCCTCTTTCTTTCTTTCTTCACGTTTTCTCATCTTTTAAGTTCTTCGACTTTATCGACTTTGTCTCGGGATTAATTAAACTCGTCTTATAATTTATTTATTTATTAGACTCGAGTTCTTCGGCTTTATTAAACTTTCGTCTTTTAGACTTGTCCTTCGATAAATCTTCAGAATAGGCCTTGGACTTCCGTTCTTTTTGCATTCTTGATCTCTTGACTTTATCTTTTTGTCGTTTTCTTCGATAAAAGCCCGTGCTTTCTTCCCTTTCCACATTTTGGTCCTAAATCACAACAAAAACACAAACCACACATAATTCCGACATTTACGACATAAAATACACGTTTTGGCTTGGTTATTATTGTAATTAAGTGGTAAAAGGATGGGTGTTTTCACACCTATCAGTGATGTTGCTCGTAAGTTGAAGATTTTACCAAATACTGATGTTGCTAACGCTTCGGAGACCTTACAATTGTTGATGTTGCAGATACTTTGGAGATTCCACAAGATGTTGATGTTGTTTATATTATGAAGAATCTACAGAGCAAGGACGAAAACTATTGATATGAATTCCAGACAAGAATATACTTCAACCATCAGATGCTACCATTCCATTCCATGCCTTGACCTCCTCAGTTAGAGGTCACACGTCACTCAGCCATTCTTTCAGTCAGAAGAGTGGGAACCGGTACCCAACCGGCCACTCAGCAGAATAGTTACATGAATCGCGGTCAGAGTGACAATCATGTGCTAATAATTAATCAATCAGTAGCCATCAGAACTCCATAACGGACGTGACCAGAATTACAGAGGTAAGTAGTCTAACCGGTGCACCAATCCTAGCAGTTACCAAAATTTTCAACCTTATTCGTATCCACCTAACAAAACACATGTAAAGACACAGGTCTCAAGTATTATTTCGGAAGTTACATGCTAGGATACCAGTCATGATACATGTCATACAAATATCTTCTCAAGGCACGAGTCAAGACTCATAACTCTAGTATGCCTTTAAACCAGGACCTCAATAACTCAGGGTACCCTCCAAGGGGGTATACCTGTTTTGTTATGCCACCCATAAATCAGACTATTAAAGATTCAGTTACCACCACTAGAGTATTGTCCAAGCTAGACACGCAGTGTTCGTTCTGTGAGGTTACAGACAAACACATTCAATGAAAGTTGCCACGTTTACTTCACGTATTCACATGTCAGCTTTATCTTAAATCAGGTATTTCCTACCTTCCAGCTAGAAAAGACTCTATAGTATCACCATATTTATAAAGGTTTTCCTTCCAGTGGAAGACGAGATCCATCTTACTAACTCCTGAATATATTCATTATATTTCCTGCCAGAAAAATCAATACAAATTGTATGCTTTACAAACAAGTGACATATTATTCCATAGCTGTGAAGATTTTCTAGCTACTAGTTATGACCCGATTTCTGAAGTTCCTTAAATCCATGGTCAGCAGATCATTCTAGAGTTTTCAGATGTATTTCCATAAGGGTTTCTAGAAATCCCTCCCTAACCACGAGACGGATTTTAACATCGAGTTTGTCTCAAGGACAGAACATGTCTTTAAAACTCCTTATCGCAGGGCTTCAGCTGAGTTAAAAGAGTTGCAGGATTAGCTGCAAGAGTTGCTGGAACGATGCTTTATTCGCCCGACTACCACCATGAGGTGCACTATTTTTTTCTATCAGGAAGAAGGACGGTAACATGAGACCATGTATCAATCACCGAAAATTTTACAAGATCACCATTCATAATTGATATTCATTCTATGTATAGAAGGTTTATCTAATCTTTTTTGAAGGATGGTTTATCTAATCTACCACGAAGTCTTTAACATTTTCCAACATGCTACCATTAGTGGTGAGAGAAAGAACATGACGTCTCCAAGACTGCTTTTGCACACGTTATGGCCTCTCTAAAATCTTGATTTATACTTCTGGACTCCCAGATGCTCCAGCTATATTACGAAACTGAGGAATAAAATTTTCCATGAATTCTCAGACAAGATCGTCAGTATATTCATTGATAACATCCTGATCTGCTATGTTCTAGGGAAGAACACGTGGATCATCTTCTCACGGTCATGTAGATTCTCCGATAAGAGAAAATTTTATACGCAGCTTTCTAGAGGTGAGTTCCAGTTGAAAAAGGTGGCATTTCAGAGCCACCCTATTTTAGCAGAAAGAAATTTCAGAAATCCTGCAAAGATGAAGGCCATCAACAGGTGGTCAAGACTGACGTCTGTGACTAAAGTACGAGGTTTTCCAGAATTCAGTTGGCTAATACCACATGAATTTCTGACAGTTCTTACGAATATCTCTACCACGAGTAAGTCTACGCATAAAGGAGATAATATTCACTAAATTATGTAGTCCATAAGATCCTACGCTAGGAGAGATCTAATTTATCAAGACTCGTAATTCTTCCATGATTATTCATCCAGATTCCACCAGAATGTACCATAATCCCAGGCAGAATTTTGATGGAAGTAGTAGAACACACTGATGCAGCTATGTTCATATCTAGATGCATGACATGTCGCAGGTTTAAGATAAAACACCGTCATGCTAGTGAGTTATTACAACCATTAGAAATTCTGAACAGCAATGAGACAAGATTCCAAGAAGGTTGTTATCAGTTTACCATAGAACTCAGAAAAAGAATGATACTACCTAAGTCATTGTCGAACATTTAACCCAACCTACACATTTTCTTTCATCCGAAAGGATTACGCAATAGCAGATCTGCAGGAAATTCAGCAATAGATCGTATGATTTCACGGTATTTCATCAACAATCATGTCAGATAGAAATTCACGTTCACGATTTACGCTCACGTTCATGTTCACGATCACGTGTATGTTTACGTTCACCTTCATGTTTACGTCTCACGTTCACATTATGATGTTGTTTCAATCCATATTTTGTGTTATCTCATGATTTAAGTTCACGTTCGCGTCCATGACATTATTCACGTTCAGGTTCGTGTTCCAACTCACGATACACGTTTCACAGCTTGTGATTGAACATGGTTACAGAAAGCTTGAGAAACCAGACTCAAGTTTAGCACAGCTTTTCCATACCCAGGCATAAAATATTCAGCAATGTCAGGTCAGGGTTATTTAGACCAAGATTGTGCATTGTGTCAAGATCTTTGAAGGAATCATTTTGAGCGGGAAGCCACTTGGAACGGAGGAGTTCATCTGAACTTCTCATCCTTTTCCTTCCATAATTCAGTTATGTTCTTTCAGTCATGTCACGTTCCATGTTCGCTTCAGCCATGTCACGTTCATGTCCTTTCAGCTTATATACCTTTTTAGCTTTTGAGTCCTTTCAGCTTTTATAACTTCATCAGCTTATTTAAACATAATTCGAGGACGAATGATCCTTTTAGAGGGGACGAATTGTAAAACCCTTAGCATTATCGTATCTCTAATTCGAGGATGAATTATTCTTTAGAGGGAAAGAGTTGTAAAACCCGCTTTAACTCCATGAACTTTAATTACACGCAATCAGATTCAGCTAAAGCATTACGTAAATTATTATTTATTCAGAACAATAAATAATATTTTATCCAAGTATTATGAAATTATTATTTATGCAGATAAAAAATAAATAATACATTTCAGAGCTTAATTTGAAAAGTTAATAATATGAACACACACATAAATAATTAAACACGAGACAAAACAGAAAAGTATGGGTATCCTTATATGGGCCGCGACTTTAAATAGCAAAAGAAGAAGAATTGGTCCTTTAGCCCAACCCAACTTAACAATAAACAAGCAGGAGATTCCATCTCATTTCATTTTACACAAAAAATAAAAGGTGTTATGGTTTTTTTGTGAGGTGCCGCCGGCCAGAATTCAAAGAAAAAGGAAGACGGTTTTCAATTTGATTATGAATTGGATTCGTGTTCGTGTTTGTTATCCATTTAAATCAAGGGTTCGGTAATCCATTTCCTTCTCTTTTCTTTATAAAATCAGGAATCTAATTAAGAACAAATGATAATTAAAAGATAAACATGAAATAAATTGAATCGTGGTTTGCGTTGTTTTGTGTTTGTTTTTAGACCAGTCGCTAGGCGATGGTGGTTTGGGTTGTTGGCCGTAACCCATAAACCCACCAGGGGTGTTTGTTTAGTAAGCACGGGGAACAATAAACCATCAGGGGGTATTTGGCTTCGGTTACGGGGGGTGTTTAGTTATAGGCAGTGGGAACCAAGAGCCTTAAGGCTCTCGGTGGAAACTAGGTTCATGGCGGGGGAACCACTGGACTACCAGTGGGAACCCGTGGCTAAACAATGGCAACCAGACAACAAAAAAGGGGGCTGTTGGCCATCGACATAAAGCAACAACCGCCGGTTGTTGGTGGGGGACTTAATGTTTTGTCGATTCGTTTAGTGCGACCGAGATAGACATCTCAGTAGACTCGGGTTTGGGTTCACATATTTCATAACAAGGGGCTTTGGATTTAGCATTTTTATAATCAAGTTTTAAGTTTATTTATTTATGATAAATTAATCAAAGTATAAATCATTTTAATTTAATTTAATTAACATTTATTAAATTAATCATGTTTTTACTAGTTTATTTATTTAATACTTTGATAATATTTTAAATGATTTATTTATTCATGAAACCATTTATAGAAACCTTTCTATTTTTAGGAACTTTCTATTTTTGGTAACTTTCTATTTTTAGCAGGTTACTTATAACAGAATGATAGTAATACAAGAGTACATGTTATACATTAATCAGAATACAGTAAATATACTAATCAGAGTACATGATATTACACTAATCAGAAATACCAGAGAATAGTCAGAGTGTGACAACCACGGTTTTGAGGTTCGCCACTTAGTTTTATTCTGTCCATATTTCGTGGAATTACGTGTCCTTATGTGTTTATAAGTTATGTGGTGTGAATAGAGTGTGGTTTGGACATCATTTTCGGGTACGGGGTACCATGTCAGTGAAACGATGTGTGATGTTTTCATGTTCATGATCTCACATAGTAGTGGCTATGAAATATGATGGTGTTATATAGTGGTTTTAGGTATACGTATATGTATTATAGAAAATCATATTTTTACGATTTAGGGTTGTGCATTTAGGGGTCTCGGATAAGGTATTTAGTCACGTGAATAATTTACGAGATGGTATACACGTAAATTTGAATAGTTTTACGGTTTTGAGGTTTTGGAGGTTTTTGGAGCTGAAACAAATTAAGGTAAATCAAGGTAATATTATTAATACATTAATTAATAATAAAAATAAAAATAATAATAAAGGGGCTCGGTTTGGACGACGCAAGGAAGAAAAAAAAGAGGAAGTTGTTAAAAGCCCAGATTGAGCCCAATTGTGAGAGCCTTTTTATTAAATCCTTTAAAAACCAATCATAATATCAAAAAGATCAGTCTTTTTCTCTCCTCCATCCTTTTTGGCCGAAATATTATGAGCCATAATTTAGGGATTCAACAAAAATAATTTTCTTGAAGATTTGAGGTAAAAATCTTGAATTAATTCTTATAGTTTTCATGTTTTATATCATTAAGGCTTCAAGTATTACGTAATCAATTTATATGATGGATTAGAGTTCTTAATAGATTTGTAATTAGGGGTTTTATAACAATTAACATGATTAGGATAATGATTGGTGATAATTAGTAATGTTAATTAGGGTTTAATCATGTTTAAATTCGTTTTTAAAAACTGGGCATATATTTTGGTCCATTGTTTTGATCATATTTAGAGTTCTACAAACTTTTAATTTTCGAATCTTATGTCCATGGAAAGGTAATTGAATTATATTTCAAATTCAAGAAACAAGAAATAAATTGGAGGTAGGGAAGTGGGTCAAAAACAGGTAACATCAGTCGGGTGTCAAAACCGTTTTTGGATAAGCCTGTTTTCATTTTATGTTTTGAATTGTTTGGGGTACTTAGGGTTATAGCTGGAGCTTCAAATGAACATGAGACTTAGATTATATATTAAATAAAACATCTGGAGGAGGGCTAAGCAAATGGGATAGGGTAAGGCCCTCTGATCATAACAAACATTTTATATGTTCAAAATCGGTAAAATATGGATAGGCGAAAGTATAAGTTGTATATCAGGGACTTAAGATTAGCATTGATGTTGGGTCAAGGGCTGAGATTTTAGCTACCACATATATGTTTATGGGGTTTTCATTGCAAATAATGTGGTTTAGGTTTGGTGGGAGTTTGGCTCATAATACGGAGTGTGAAAAACGGGACTGTTTTGGGTTAAATGTTAACGGGACGAATTATGAACTAAACTAAGTTAAGGGATTTATATAGGGGTGTAATGAGATTCATATAGCATATAAATGGGGTTAAGTTTTAGGAGAAGGTTATATATCCATCATAGATTGATGAGCCATTTTGGTATGTGGTTCATGTCTTGATTGTATACGTTTGTGTGTTTAGATTTGTGCTAGAACGCGGGTACTTGGAGAAGCTTGTTCAGGTGAGTTTCATATTCCCATGTCTTTTTATGATTTTATTTCCAGATGGGATGGAAGAGATACTGTATGGTTTTGTAAATAATGATGTGAATGTTTTTATGGTTTGTGATGGACTTGTATGTACACTTATGTGATTAACTGCTATGTGATTCTTAATTATGTTTATGATTTGGATCAGGGGACACGTATCATCTCAGTTATTGTGGTTTGACTTGGTACCAAGGGGATGTTGACAAGGCAGGGCCTTGGGATTGGTTCATAGGTGTATGGGCGCCTATGGGACCATGGTTATTGGTAAGGCTTGGAGCCTTGGAACTGTGGTTATTGGTAAGGCTTGAAGCCTTGGATTTGTGGTGATTGGTTAATCTTGAATGCTAGTTATTAATACATAATTGTAGCACATTGTCCATATGTTCTTTTGTTAATGGTTGTTATTCACCGCTTATAACTGATTTGGCGTTGGAGTCTAAACCTATGACTCTCACCAACTTTATGTTGACGTGTTTTAGTGTCTCTTTCAGGTGAGAATGTGGTTATGCGTGAGAATAGGAATGGCTAGCTGGAAGGCTTAGGATTTCATTTGGAGGAACCCCCTTTCCTCTTAGTCTTTATTTATTTTTTAATAAGTGATACTTTGTAGACACCTATATGTTTTTTATTTGTTAATTGTATGTCTTTGGTAAGAGGTAGACCTGTTACCTACTTACCTTGATGCCTGCATTATTTGAGATATCTTCATGAAATTGTGTCACCATTTTTGATATTTCCATTTCATTTAATTATCTCTATAGAAACGCTATTGTTGTGATGATATCCATACGTTGTGCCCCATATTCCGCCATGGTAGGGTGTGACAGAATGGTATCAGAGCCAATGGTTATAGAGAATTAGGTTGTCGAGCCTAGTCTATAGCTTAAGGATCCTTGCATATAGGCGTCATAGGATTAAGTGTGGTCTTGATTGTATTTTCCTAAATTTTATATTTTGTGAATTTTGACTAGTATGAGTTGAACTGTAGTTTCCCATACTTAGTCACCTGTTAATTTCTGTTTTGCTTTTGATATATAAATTACTTTCACCATAGTAAGTTATTTGGTGTACCTAATGTATAGTATTTTTCTTTTGATGTTTAAGTCATGTTTCCTAAGAATCATGTGGTGATTCGAGTTACTGGGAGTAGGTGGATAGGAAGGATTTTAAGTTGTTTCCACTCTTATGGGAGACATGACTTATAACTGATTATGTTGTGTTGGAGTTTGTCTATGCTGTTTTAGCTAGACTATGTATTTATGTGTTCCAAGAGTTTGACTATATTAGTTTAATAAATGGACTTTTGGACCTTATTGTTTATGTGGTTATGAGCTTATGTGAGTAGATAGATTTATGTGTTATATGTTGTATTGATTCTTATAAGTGTGATCATAGGAGGGAGTGCATTAAGGAAAAGGTAATTGTATAAGTATGGTGGCCAACATAGTCATACAAGTACCACAACTTCAATGGGTTCTCAAGTATGATTTCATGAAAGAGGGTTAGTACATGCTTATATATGATGAGATGTGGATTTTTGGGTATATGTATAATATATGGGTTTATGTAACGGTTGTCTACCATATGGCTATTTTTTAGTGTGTTATATGTTTTGGGTTATACTCATGTTGTGTGATGGGTCACACGATATGGACTAGTTTTAGTGATGGGTTTTATGCCTTTGTGGTAAGATGGTGATTACTCGTATGGAAAAACGAGTGTATGACGCGATTGATTGATCTGACATGTAAGGTAACGAGTATATTTTGGGTGATTTAATAGGTATATATATGCGGATGTATATATACTAGTATGTGTTAAGTTATGATATATGGTCGTTCAGTAGTTATTATAACTTGAACGTACCTTGTGTTTGCTCGTGTTTTATGGTTATGGAGTTTGATGGAGTTCCAACGATGTTTTGAGTCTTTTCATGTGTGTCTACATTCGGGTATGTAATTTAATTAATGAGAACTACTAAATTTTCTTACAAATAAGTGTGACTAATTATATTAAAACGGTTTATAAGCAAATGAAGTCTAGCTCAGTTGGATGGATGCATTTGGTTATAGTCTTCATGTGGGGGAGGTCAGGGGTTCGACTCCTGTCATTCCCCATATGGGGGATTTTCCCAGAATTGGCAGCCGGGTTTGAATCCCATCGCAATGCCTTGAAGCCCCTTAATGGGAAACTGGATGGCTAGCATGGGGGTTGATATTCTCTTCGTGAGATGATTCGAACTCGGGTTGAGAGACTTGGTGCCTCGGTGGCACGCAAGATACTCCGCTGCACCAAACTGCCGTTCAAAAAAAAGGAAAACGGTTTATAAAATAATTTGTAAGTGTATGGTATGATATCGTGACTTAAATATTCTTTTTAAGTTTGTGGTAGTAAGTTATAAAAAAAATTTGTCTTGAAAATAATTGGATTAGTTTTCTGTGTAACATGTGATAATACATTTTAAAGGGGTAAAGAAATTTTACAAAAATTTTCTTAAGTGGAGTTAAAATTTTAGAATTATTAACGGAAAGAGTAAAAAGGGAGATTTTATTATAGTAATGATAATAATAACACCACACCTTGTAAACGTGTAGTAGTTTAGTTATAACCAGCATAAATAGATTTTATAAAATAATAATAATAATACAGAATAAAAAGAAAAAAAACACTATATTTTATAAACATGTATTGGTTTCATAATAACAAGTGAATTAAGTTTAATATGGGTAAATAAGATAATGGTTAGAATAAGATTGTAGTATATTAACTAGTTGATATCATTGATAAAATAATGAAGATAAAAGACGAGTTTATTGTTCAAAACGAGTATGATTGATTTTAGTAGTATTGGAGTTTGGTTCTTATGAGGAGTAATTAAATGGGGCGAAAGTTTAAAAATTTCTTAGGTATCAAAATTTGGTAATACTAACCGTGACGAGTCTAATTTTTCGTTGTTGGCACACTCCATTGAATCTGTTGGATTACATTGTTTCGTTTTCAATTGTTTTGGCTAGGGTTCATTATGGTTGATCTTTCAGTTTACCCTATATTTATTATTGGACGCGATCGTTTGAAATTCTTTTGGTACATGTCATGGTTGATTTAGTTATGCAGTTGTGGAAACGTTAGGATGAGAGGATAGAGTTGGGTAGTATTACTTATGATTAGATATTAGAATGCAGAGATGTGTTTTGGTTTAAAGGTTGTGTTGAAGGAATGATTAAAATTTGTGGAGTTTTGAAACTTAGATTGGTTACGAGAATAAGGGAGTAAGTAAAGTTAGTTGACTGGTCGTGGGAACGAGATGTCATGCTATAAGAAGTTGGTTGAAGTACCATTAGGAGATTGATAAAAGTAGTAGCGGATGTGAGGGTAGAGTAGAAAGTTTCTACTAATGGAAAGATTGGGCAAATAACACGCAAGGGAATTGGTATAGTTATGGAGGGGAGGTAGTAGTAGATACGTGAAGGAAAACATGGATGTGAAAGAATGATTGGTAGGAGGCTGATTAATGGTGATCACAACAAGTAAGGAAGAGTGAGCCATTGAGGGGTTGAAGTACCTTTAGAAATATTGTGGTAGATGAGTTGAAGTTAGAGGCTACTGGGTAGTGTGAAGTTCCTAGGTAACATCATAGAGACGAGAAGGAGTGCGTGAAGAGCTACATCGTGAATCAAGGAGCTGAAAGGACTACGTGCCGGCTGCTAGAAGGAAGCAAGAGATTTCGAAGGAGTCACAGAAGTTGCAAGGAATAGAAAGGTGACAAGAACTATGATGGGAATCTCCGTATGGTTCGTGATGAAGAAGGACAGATCGAGTACCGGATTGGAGTTACAAAGAGCTGAACTAGTGTATCGTGATGAATTGAATACATAACATGGGAGATTAAGAACTCGCAGATCGAGTACAAGAGTGGAGTTACAAAGAGCTGAACTAGTGGATCGTGATGAATTGAATACATAACATGGGAGATTAAGAACTCGTGGAGGTAACAAAGGGAGTCGAGTGACTAGCGGATAGACTTTTTGTGACAATCAATATCGAGGGATGAGTAGTGAAGCTGAGCTGAATAAGTTCATGGAGAAGTGATTAGAGAGACGGTTTTGTGAAGGTGTTTTGAAAGATCTTTGGAAGAGACAGTTATGCATTATCCAATGCACTAGCGATTTCCATAGATTTGATGAATGAAGTATGCAATTTCTATTGGACGGGATAGTGTAGGAATTAGGGAGAACCATGGAAGGAGAGAACCAAGTATTCCTAGAAGATGATGATTGAAAGTACCTCATGTTGGGTGCAAGATCAAAATAGAAGTATGAGGTTTGAATAAGAATTCAAAATATGGCTTAGTTTAGACAAATGGAAACTAATACGGGTATAAGATGAGAGTGTGATCCGCATGGGATCACATAAAACTCTAGTCTGTCCCTATTAGGAGGGAGTAAGAGAACTAATCGTGAGGAAAAACAAGTGAAGCTACTTGGAAAAATTTTGAGGTATAGATGTCTTGAAAGACGGGAAGCATAACATCGTGATGTATGTCATGAGCTGCGGAAGAAGAAGGAAGTGTGGATAGATGAAAATCATGAATGAAATAGGTCGAGATAGGAACCGAAGGTAAAACTTTGGTATAGCCTAATGAGTAGACTAAGGCACTAAGCATGCTAATATTGTTGTAGTGTGGTAAGGAAATGGTACTGACTTATACTGTTTGATTGGAAGGCTTAGTATCGATAATCGAATGGTTGAGGAGTTATAGATGTGATGTATCATGAGAGACGAAGGGCTTGGTCAAACTGAGACAAGATAAGGAGCACTATGACCTTGAAGGTAAGACATTGTGTTGGTATAAAGGAAGTGTTGAGTATCAGGGAAAAAAATCTTTCATGGAGAAAAGTGAGAAAGAAGAGTATAGGTGCTACTAATAATCTATCCAAATTTTATGGAAGTAGTTGTAGCATGGGTTTGGATGGCAGTTGATAGACTAACTGAGATAACCGTCCTTTTGGTGATGTGTATAGATCATAAGTTGATTTGGATTGGAAGAGCCTCGTTGTGATAAACTAATCAATATGTGAAATATCTTCATAGGTCACTTGTGTAAGGAAATTGGAATTTTTAAGTAGTTTGCGATATGGAATAAAGGGAGTTGATGAACATGATTGGATATGAGTATATCCAGCTAATTGGAAAATGATGGACGAAGTGGGAAATTGATACAAGTATAGGAGTCGTGTTGAGAGCTTGGGTGACTGATTTAGAGGGATGTGGGAAACTCGTTAGCGATGTCTAAATTTTCATATAATGATAGTTATCATACTAGAAGTCGATGAATGCCATTTGAGGCACTATATGGAAGGATAGGGTAGGTTGTCCTTATGGTAGACTAAAATTGGTGAAAGATACTACTAATGTAGTAATAGTGTTTGTGGAAAGAATGAGAGCAACAAGAGATGCAATGTTGAAAAGGAGGAAACCACTAGAGTTTAGTGATAAAGTTATGTAGGAAGTTTCACCCATAGTAACGGGTGGTATGTTTTGGTAAAAAGGGAAAAATTGATGTCATGTTTTGTAGGTCAATTTATGATCTTTGGAAAGACCAGACCAATAGCTTATGGGTATAGAATTATCTAGGGAATTAAGTGGTGTACATGATATATTTCATGCATTAAGATTTGGAAAATGTGGTTTGAGAATGCATATTTGCATATACGGTTATTCGGGATTTGTGATAATTAGAGTCTTTGATTTTCAAATAGTCATTTGTAAGATTTATGGACTATGAGGTAAAGAGTTTGAGAATAAAGTTAGATATTTTTGGTTAATATATCTAGTAAATTGAGTCATGAACTAAAGTTCACGTGAAAATGAGAGGAGTTCTTTTAGAAGAGGTATCCTCATGTGATTTGTTGATTGATGTGACTGATCCTAAGGAGTAAATCTCGGGACAAGATTTCTATTAGGAGGGAGTGATGTGACAACCACGGTTTTGAGGTTCGTCACTTAGTTTTATTATATCCATATTTCGTGGAATTACGTGTCCTTATGTGTTTATAAGTTATGTGGTGTGAATAGAGTGTGGTTTGGACATCGTTTTCGGGTACGGGGTATCATGTGAGTGAAATGATGTGTGATGTTTTCATGTTCATGATCTCACATAGTAGTGGCTATGAAATATGATGGTGTTATATAGTGGTTTTACGTGTACGTATATGTATTATAGAAAATCGTATTTTTACGATTTAGGGTTGTGCATTTAGGGGTCTCGAATAAGGTATTTAGTCACGGGAATAATTTAAGAGATGGTTTTAAGTCATTTAGGACTTAAATATATAGTTTATTTCATATTCTAAGAGTTTTTATAAAACTGTATATTTTTACATCTTTTACGGTATACACGTAAATTTGACTAGTTTTACGGTTTTTAGGTTTTGGAGGTTTTTGGAGCTGAAACAAATTAAGGTAAATTAAGGTAATATTATTAATACATTAATTAATAATAAAAATAAAAAAAAAATAATAAAGGGGTTTGGTTTGGACGACACAAGGAAGAAAAAAAAAGAGGAAGTTGTTAAAAGCCCAGATTGAGCCCAATTGTGAGAGCCTTTTTATTAAATCCTTTAAAAACCAATCATAATATCAAAAAGATCAGTCTTTTTCTCTCCTCCATCCTTTTTGGCCGAAATATTATGAGCTATAATTTAGGGATTCATCAAAAATAATTTTCTTGAAGATTTGAGGTAAAAATCTTGAATTAATTCTTATAGTTTTCATGTTTTATATCATTAAGGCTTCAAGTATTATGTAATCAATTTAATGATAGATTAGAGTTCTTAATAGATCTGTAATTAGGGGTTTTATAACAATTAACATGATTAGGATAATGATTGGTGATAATTAGTAATGTTAATTAGGGTTTAATCATGTTTAAATTCGTTTTTAAAAACTGGGCAGAACTTTTGGTTCATTGTTTTGATCATATTTAGAGTTCTATAAACTTTTAATTTTCGAATCTTATGTCCATGGAAAGGTAATTGAATTATCTTTCAAATTCAAGGAACAAGAAATAAACTGGAGGTAGGGAAGTGGGTCAAAAACAGGTAACATCAGTCGGGTGTCAAAACTGTTTTTCGATCAGCCTGTTTTCATTTTATGTTTTGAATTGTTTGGGGTACTTAGGGTTATAACTGGAGCTTCAAATGAACATGAGACTTAAATTATATATTCAATAAAACATATGGAGGAGGGCTAAGCAAATGGGATAAGGTAAGGCCCTCTGATCATAACAAACATTTTATATGTTCAAAATCTATAAAATCTGGATAGGCGAAAGTATAAGTTGTATATCAGGGACTTAAGATTAGCATTGATGTTGGGTCAAGGGCTGAGATTTTAGCTACCACATATAAGTTTATGGGTTTTTCATTGCAAGGAATGTGGTTTAGGTTTGGTGGGAGTTGGCTCATAATACGAAGTGTGAAAAACGGGACTGTTTTGGGTTAAATGTTAACGGGACGAATTATGAACTAAACTAAGTTAAGGGATTTATATAGGGGTGTAATGAGATTCATATGGAATATAAATGGGGTTAAGTTTTAGGAGAAGGTTTTATATCAATCATAGATTGATGAGCCATTTTGGTATGTGGTTCATGTCTTGATTATATACGTTTGTGTGTTTAGATTTGTGCTAGAACGCGGGTACTTGGAGAAGCTTTTCAGGTGAGTTTCATATTCTCATGTCTTTTTATGATTTTATTTCCAGATGGGATGGAAGAGACACTTTATGGTTTTGTAAAGAATGTTGTGAATGTTTTTATGGTTTGTGATGGACTTGTGTGTACACTTATGTGATTAACTGCTATGTGATTCTTAATTATGTTTATGATTTGGATCGGGGGACACGTACCGTCTCAATTATTTTTGTTTGACTTGGTACCAAGGGGATGTTGACAAGGCGGGGCCTTGGGATTGGTTCATAGGTGTATGGGCGCCTATGGGACCATGGTTATTGGTAAGGCTTGGAGCCTTGGAATTGTGGTTATTGGTAAGGCTTGGATCCTTGGATTTTTGGTGATTGGTTAATCTTGAATGCTAGTTATTAATACCTAATTGTAGCACATTGTCCATATGTTCTTTTGTTAATGGTTGTTATTCACAGCTTATAACTGATTTGGGGTTGGAGTCTAAACCTATGACTCTCACCAACTTTATGTTGACGTGTTTTAGTGTCTCTTCAGGTGAGAATGTGATTATGCGTGAGAATAGGAGTGGCTAGCTGGAAGGCTTAGGATTGCATTTGGAGGAACCCCCTTTCCTCTTAGTCTTTATTTATGTTTTAATAAGTGATACTTTGTAGACACCTATATGTTTTTATTTGTTAATTGTATGTATTTGGTAAGAGGTAGACCTGTTACCTACTTACCTAGACGCATGCATTGTTTGAGATATCTTCATGACATTGTGTCACCATTTATGATATTTCCATTTCATTTAGTTATCTCTATAGAAACGCTATTGTTGTGATGATATCCATACGTCGTGCCACATATTCCGCCATGGTAGGGTGTGACACAGAGTCAGTAAAAGTACACAGTAATCAGACAACTCATTCACGTCCCTTATGTATGTAGTATCCGTGAAGTCGGATTAGATCCTTCAGCTTTCATTCTCAATTCATTACTGGACACGAAGTACGGATTTTTCGTCCTTCAGTATGGACTTCTTTTCCTATGCATGATTAGGATTCCCCGTCTGCAGCCAAATGTTTTCCCCCGTATATGTTATAAAATTTACATGATTTTATGATAAATAAGTTAATTGCCTGAGCTTTATATACATGCATGACCAGTTTCACATAGTTACGGAGGTATCGTAACCATGACACTTGAGGCACCGGTGTCATGACTCCTCTGCGAGGGAGTGATTTCTCGTGGCGTCCCTTTTATTTTAGCTTGGCCATTCATCAATATTATCAACGGGGTGTATGGGTGCATCCTAGTTTATCAGTTTACAGTTTATCAGGTGAATGTGGTGTGTGCTCTACATCCTTCACATTGGAGCTGATCCCTCCACCTAGTTTATTTAGAGGTCACTCCTCTATAGCATGACGAGGTCACCCCTCTATGTATTCATGCATACGTTGTTACAACACATGACCTATATAAGCTCTTGGCACTTAAAATACAGTAATTACATGTTTCATATTAAACAGTTAATAGTTCAGATTTACCAGTTATAAACTAGGTTTTCCAAGACATAAATAGTTTTCCGTTGTATTTTACTTATCAATCTTTCAGCTTCAGTACTTTTATCTGTTCATCTTAATATTCCAGATCTCTCTTTTATATTCCAGATATTCTTATCATGTCATTATATCCGTTCACTGAGCGTATTGATCAGCCATATTTTCTTTCCATGACTCATACGGCAGGTACCCAAGGACGTACTTGTACATTTAGTGTACGTGCATAGGATGGGAGATACTTTATACTTCTATTCCTTTTGCATTTCATTTACATCATACAGATTTTTGAGTTTATGTTTAGGAGAGATGTCTGATTCCGGTTTCCTTTATGGTCATGTATGTTTTACTACATATTTCCTTGCATGCCTTGATGACACGTCATAATTGTCATGTAACGGTCTACTTATCAAAGTGGGGTCTTACAAGTATCATCTCAGACAGAGATCCTCGTTTTACATCGCGTTTCTGGAAGAGTCTGCAGAAAGCTTGGGCACCAGAGTTAAGCTTAGCACGGCTTTTCATCCGCAGACAGACAGGCAGTCGGAGCGTACCATTTAGACACTAGAGGACATGTTGCGGGATTGTGCTTTAGAATGGGCAGGAAGTTGGGACGACTATATCTATTTGGTGGAGTTTGCATACAACAACAGTTGGCACGCTAGTATCAAGTGTCCACCATTTGAAATGTTGTATGGCAGGAAATTTCGCGCCCCAATCTACTGGGATCATGTTGGTGAGTGAATTTTTGAGGGTCCGGAGATGATAGAGGTGACCAGTGAGAAGGTTGACATTGCTAAAGCGAAGATGCAGGAAGCCCATGCTCGTTAGAAGAGCTATGCTGACAAGCACCGTAGAGATTTGTACTTCAACGTTGGTGATCATGTCTTCCTCAAGGTATCACCAGCACGTAGAGTCAAGCGTTTTGGAATCAAGGGAAAACTCAGTCCTCGTTTCATCGGACCGTTTGGTATTCTTGAACGTGTCGGTGAGGTATCGTATCGTCTGGCGTTACCTCCACAGCTATCTCATGTCCACAACGTGTTTCATGTGTCCTTTCTCAGAGGTACAATTATCATCCCCTATACATGGTTCAGTATTCACTCGATCAGATTTGTGAGGATCTTTCTGATGTCGAGGAACCCGAAAGAGTTCTTGATCGTTAAGAGCGAGTCATGAGAAGGAAGACGATTCCATTTGTCAAAATCCTTTGGAGGGACCATCCTGAGCGGGAAGCCACTTGGGAGACGGTGGAGTCTATCTGGACTTCTTACCCTCATTTCCTGTTTTGATTCGCGTATGTTTCCTTTCAGTTTACATTATATCTAATTCTGGGACGAATTATTCTTTTTAGAGGGGAAGAGTTGTAAAACCCGCATAAAATACCATGAAAATTACATACATGAAAACACGATTAAATTAAAACTTTCTATTAATATTATACGACATGTGCCGCGAACATTTAATTACAAGTATAAGTATATTATTAATGCACGACAAATATTCTGTATAATATTTAAATCACGAACATTTAAAACACGAACAAACATGAACACATGCGTATAATAATTTAGTCATGGAAAACATATGGTTTTGGCCTTTAAGCTTATGTATCCACGGTACCAAGAGAGGAAAGGAGAGGGTCCGGCCCATTTTAAAATCCAACAAGTAAAACTCTTTCCAGAGGATTCATTATTCATCTTTTAGCAAAAATAATTAAAACCCTGGCTCCTATTTGCTCCTCCTAGCCGCGGCATACCAAGAACACACAAGGATGACTTTTGTGATTCTGATCTTGGGTTTTTACGTGTACGTGTTCGTGATTCGATTCTCTTTTCATCCACGCTTTTGGTATCAACTAAACCATAATCTTTTTATTTTATTTTTATTTTGATTATATGAACACGAATCTTGAAAGAAAACATATTTAAACATGTTATGATTAGGTTTAAACAAGATTAGGGCTTTGTTTGGTGTTTGTTTTGGTTTAATGCACACAACCGAGACCTCAAGGCTCTCGGTGCCATTTTTGGTCCACCAGCCGAGACCCCCAAGGGGTTCGGTGGGATTTTGTTTGAGCAGTAGCAAACCAAGGCCCACGGAGGGACCTGGGTGCTAGCAGTGGGGACCGGCTTAGGCCGGTGGGTACTCGGGTCACGGCGGGGGAAACATCGGTAGGCCAGTGTGGACCCTTAGCCTAATAGTGGCAACCGACGGCTAGGCCAAGGCCACAGTCGCCAGCCAACCACCAGCCGTCGGTTGGTGGTGGTGTTTGGTGCTCGGTTTGGTTTGTCTCGGGTTTAGGGCTCGGTACATTTTTATTAGCCATTATTTTCTTAGTTAATTAATTAAATTAATTTACATGAACTATTAATTTATTTAATTAAAACCTTGACTTAGGTTAATTATTAAAATAAATATTACATGTTATAACCTAAGTATTTTATTTGACTTAATTAAATTAAAAACCATGCTTAATTTAATTAATTGATATAAGGTAAAGTTTTATCAAATTAACCATGACATTTATTAATTAATAACCATGCACTTTCATTATTAATTAATAATCACTTTAGCCTAAGTATTTAATTTAATAGACTTTACTAATAAATTATCATGACTTATAACTTCTGACTAATAAGCACTAGCTTATATTTTAGACTTATTAATTCAGCTTATTTTTATTTATAGAAACTTACTATTTTTGGAAACTTTCTATTTTTAGAAACTTTATCTTTTTGGAAACTTTCTATTTTTGGAAACTTTCTATTTTTGGAAACCTGCTATTTTAATAAAGTTTCTTATTATGACACTACAAGTATAGTAATTCAAGAATACATGAAATACATAATCAAAATACATGTAAAACATGAATAATTACAAGATAATACATAAAACAGTAAAATATGATAAGAACATGTAAAACAAGTAAGAACACACAGAACCAGTAAAATATATGGTAATCAGGCAACTCATTCATGTCTTTTATTTTTGTAGTATCCGGGAAGTAGGTGTAGATCGTTCAACTTTCAATCTTGCTTCACTACTGGATATAAGGTACGAATATTCCGTCCTTCAGTATGGGCACTTTCTTCTTTATTATGATTCCCCATTTACAGCTATCTGTTTTCCCCAAGTTATTGTTTTATATGTTTTGAATGCTTATGCTATATTTTAAATTACTGAGCTATATAGATGAATGCCAGTTTACCTAGTTATGGAGGTGCCATAACCATAACACTAGAGGCACCAGTGTTATGACTTCCACACGACAGAGTGATTGCTCGTGGCGTCCCTTCACATTTTTGCCATATTATTATTATTATTATTATTATTATTATTATCATGTGGGGCGTATGGGTGCATCCTAGTTACAAGTTTTCAGACAAGATTTTCATGGTGAATGTGGTATGTGCTTTGCATCCTTCACGAGGAGTTGATCTCTCCTACTCAGACAAGTATAATTAGAGGCATCCCCTCTAATTGCATGATGAGGTCACCCCTCTATGTATTCATGCCAGTGATACCTCATGACCTATATGGGCTCTTGGCTAAATTTACATACAGTTTTCACAAGTTAATCATAAACTTTTCAAACTATAAAACTATTTTTATAAACATGTACCAGGTTTTCCAAGACTTATACATTTCCGCTGCTAATCATTCTTTATCATGTTCATGTTATTCATACTATGTTATATATCCGTTCACTATGCGTTTTGCTCAGCCGTTTCCTTTCCATGTTCCCAAACGGCAGGTACACAATGACGCACTTAGGATCTTGTGAGTATGTGCAAATGGATGGAAGCTATCCAACCTTCTTTACCTTATGAATTTCCATACATTACATTATTTCTTTTGGACATTGTTTAGTCCTTTCCTTTCATTTCAGTACTTATAATCATGTGTGTGAGCTTATGTTGTACTACCGATGTTTGATTCCGGTATTTTTCCTTTTATGGTCATTAAATGTTTTAAGACATTTTATATGAGTGAAATCTCATATCAATAATATCACAAATCACCCAAAAACACAAAGCAAAATACCTAATTTTATACATAAAATCAGTATTATGGGGTATGTTTTGTGTTTGTGCTTGTTTAGGTAACAAGGATACAAATTTGGAGCAAATAAGTGAAATCAAGCCTTAAAGATGAAGAAAAGACAAGAGAAGGATCAAAAGTGACAAGCCTTGCAAAAACAAAGGACCTATCTTGACAACATTCAAAAGATGATGGACTAAAGTGAAATTATGCAAAAGTCAAGATTAAAGTCAAATCTGGTCAACCTTCAAATCAAACAAGTCAAAGGGCTACAAATGTTCAAGATGAAAGTCAAAGGATCAAAACTACCAAAGAAATGAAGCTTGGAGCTTATTTGTACAATCTGCTACACTACAAGGGTTAAACTTGACAAATTTCATATTACTTTTGGGTTTAATCCGTTTGAGGATGAAATGAGCCAATAAGAAAGAATAATGGGAGTGACACGTTTTGCCACCTAGACCCACTAGCGCCGCCAGCAATAAATGAGCTAAATCTTCACAGTAAATTCCCACTCAACTCATTTCCACCAATGAGAATTAGCCATGCAATGTTTAATATATTCAAAAGTGGATAATGATCCGTGTGAGCTGCTGAAGTCCAATAAAACATTGCACGTGTCATCTTCAAGTTAACACAAGTCCAGGAATGGGATTTCACTACAACGCATATCAAGCAAAGATATAAACATGAAAGTTGCTCGAAATCAAGCAAGGAATTCAACCCAACAACTTAATTGGACTGAAAGTGATTCAATCAAAAATCCCCAATTGTGTTCATCATCAACAATTTGTAATTGGCCAAATTAGTACACGTGGAGGATTGCTATTGGCTTGGACACGTCAACCATCCCCAACACACTCCCAATTCACTCTATAAATACACCCAGTAGTCTTCATTTGAAAAGTGTAGCTTGTAGGTGTGAAAACACACACTTCTAAATTTCCTTTCATTTCTAGTTTCTCAACTTAGTTCGTTACTACTCTTAGGTGTTTGACAACCACCTAAGAGTTAGTTAGACAATTAGTAACAGTTTTGTAAAAGAACTTTCCATCATTAATGAAAATTCAAACCTTCACTTTTACTCAATCTCCTTCATATACCTTCATAATCATACTCAGTTACTGTTATTATGTTTCCATTGATCATCAATGATCAATGGAACTTGATTGTTGATTTGAAGAGTTGTAGCTGGTTTATAATCCATTTGCAGTCTGTTTTCAGTCCAACTGTAGCAGTGTAGCAGGGTAGATGAATGCAGAATACTATGGTGATGAGATGATGGTTATTGGTCTTTGATTCATGGTGTTTCAGTTGTTCTAGAAGGCTCAGCGCCTCTCTACTCCATCAAAGGAGGCCTATAGCTAAAAAGTACCTATTTCCTTGTTTTAATCCCCCTAAACTGTCTCTGCATGTTCAATACCTAGTGTAAATCTTAAATGATGAACTGATAATGTGATTAGCTTGATTGTAGAGTGATTTTGTTTATTTGATAGCTTGCTTGTAGTTTAACAACTTTTCATTAATTTTTACTTGGTTAAAGTTGATCTTTCATCAATCATTGTTCATTAGATACTCATTTTGTGATTTAACCAGTTAACTAGCTAGTTTTTTACTCAAAACCATTTCAATTCATCATTTGAACAAGTCTTAATAAGTGCTTTTAGTTTTCATTCATTTGTACTCAAAAAGTCTTTGATAAAGTTCTTATCAGCTTTCTTAACTGGTGTTTGGTTCTAGATCATTGATGGTTATTCAATGTGTAAAACATGTTGCTTTTAGCTTATTTTCACTTAGTCAGTTAGTGTGAGCACTTTGGTTAAGCTTTGTAGTCAAAATAGAGGTCAAACAGGCAATTGGCATTAAAAGCTTTGGGTCAAGCTCTTTGAAAAGTGCATCGGTCAAAACTAGTTACTTTTGATTCAGTGTCATTTCTTTGTTTCTTGATGATTTTGGCTGAAACCTATTTACACTTGTAGCTTAACATCCAATCTTTCAGTCTTTACAAGGAAATTATATAGTATCAGCTTTTGAGTGTGATTTCAGCTTTTTAATAAGCCATAGACCATTTTCTAGTTTTTGTGAACTTTAGCATTCTGTTTTCCTAGATCTCACAATCTACTTCATCAACCAATCCTTTTTATTTCACAAATCCATTAGCAAACATGCCTTGAGTAATTTTGAAGTTTTTAGCTTTTTGATATTTTTGGTCAAACCTTGGTCATAAGCTGTTTTTGGCTTATTCAAGATTCTAACTTATTATGTTGATGATTTTCAAATCTAAAAGGCATTCCAAGCTTTATGTGACTTGATTAATCAGTTTTGATAAGAAAATCAACAAGTGGATGTCTGGATTCGTTTTGAGCTTAATGTGAGCTTATTGAAATAAGCTAGCCAGAGATTTAATAGCTTTTAGAAAATTCCTTTTACTAGCCTAGCTTCCAGTTTTAAGCATTTTGTAAAAGATTAGAGTCGAATTGGTTGAGAAATAAGCTCAAACGAGCTTATTGTTACTATTGTGCCCGTTTTTTATTTTAAGTCTTTGTTATTTGCACTTTGGTCTCCAGCTTTTCTGGAACTTGCTTAATTGTTTGTTAATTCAAGTTTTTTAGGTTTTGCTAGTATTGGTCCCTGAATTTTGGTTTGTTACAAATTTTGTTAGTCAGTTTTGAAGTTTGTTGAGTTTGTTGAGTTTGTTTGATTAGTTTGTTATATTTTCATATTTGGTCCCTATAGTTTCTGATTTTACATTTCTAATCCTTATAATTTCATTTCCTTTACATTTCAAGCACTTTTATCCTTAATGCATTAAATACTTGTACTTTGTGAATATTTTATAGTAATTGCACTTTGTTTTACGGTTAAGTAAAGCTATAGTATTTCCCATTTATTTACGTGTTTGCTTGAAATAGACATAGATTCCAAATAATCTTGTAACAACCAAAAACGATTAAAAACATGATCTTAATTGGACTTTCAATTTGTTGTGAGCTTGGTAAAACGAACTACTAAAAAAATATTAAATGGCGCTGCTGCCGGTTCATGACATTACGATTGACGATTGATTGACGGTTTTGATTGGATTTTCGGATCCGTTCACCTAGTGGACATTCCTTTTACGTATTGTAAATAAAAAACATAAAGAAATCAAAAAGATAAAAATATAAAAAAAAAAATCACAAAATCAATTATTTTCCTAAAGAATTGAACCAAAAAAATAAAAAATCACAAAAGTAATCTTTTTCCTAAAAGATTACACCAAAAATATATTGTATATATTGGCTTTCATCGGTTTTTACGTACATACTATATTTTCTTTAAAAAATCAATAAATACAAAAATATTTTCTCTTTATTATTATATGTAAATAAGTATACAAAGATAAGAACCTTAACATACCTACTTCCATAAGTATTGCTTTTGCAATACACCGTTCTTGGGGGCGTTCCGGTCCAAGGTTCGTGTAGCGATCAAATTAAATTAAAGGAAAGAATAGTTAAATACATCCAAAGGCAAGAATTCTAAGAATACAAACTATCCAAGTGAATAGATAGGCGACGCACTATAAAATGCCGTCTAAGGGTTAATAGGTACTTAAGTGCTTCGCGCCACCTAACCCCCCGTTCAGTAGTGCGTATTCTAAGAAGGAAAGCTTGTTGGGGGGCCTTTCCACCCAAGTATTACTTACATATACTATACTTTCTTGTGGATATTACTTATTGAACCTCGGAAAGGATAACCCCTTCTTTTCCAAAGTCGAACGAGAGCTCCTCTCTCACTCCTTGGTTTTAGTTGCATGCTCACACGAGGGCGTACACACATACTGATTGGTGTACAACCCCTTCCTCCCAAAAGGAAGAATAGGAGAAAGAGTAAAACCAACACCGTCCATCAAGCCGATCCCGAGCATCATGCTTTCGACCCCGTTAACGAAGTCATGGCCGCCATGGATACTAGACCATTGATGGAGCATCTCCAATCAAATGTGCAAGGATATGCCGATGCTATTGTTATACCCGAGATACCCGCAAACACCTTTGAGCTTAAAACATCCATGATTACCTTGGTTTTTAATACACCATTCTTTGGGAGACCTAATGATTATCCACATGATCATATTAAGAAGTTTCTATCTCTTTGCAATACACTTAAGTACAATGGAGTTCCTCATGATGCCATTAAGTTGATCCTAGTTCCATTCTCTTTAGAGCGTAATGCTAAGTATTGGCTAGATAAACAAACACCCAGGAGCATTACCACTTGGGATGACTTTACCAAGAAGGTTTTGAACAAGTTCTTTCCTCCATCTAAGTCCACGGCTTTGAGAAACATAATTATTGGCTTTCAACAAAAACATAACCAAACCTTTAGTGATGCTTGGGAAGAGTACAAGGAGTGTTGGAAATACGTTTTTACGTATTTAGAAAGGATCGGTCACTCTAATGATATTAGGCTCGTGATCCATTATAGCCCATATAGCCCACATGTAGGGTGGGCTATATATACCCCCTCCTAGCATGTTAGGAGGGGTTGCTCACTTTGTCCATTTTTACATTTCATGAATCTAATCACTTTCTCTCTCTACACCTCTTCTCCTCTCAGTTCTCTCTCTAGTTCATATCAAGATCCATCTATCAATCTCTCTAGTTAGATCAATCCAACACTTGTAACAATCTTTAGAAATCGTAGACCTACAATTGGTATGAAGGGCTATGGTTGATTGATTGTTCTTGTGTTTGTTTTGATTGATTTTGGTGGGTTTTGATTTAATTAATCTCAAATCTTCAAATATTTTGTGATTTTATGGTTTAAATTGATAGATAAATCATTGTGTTTACTTATTTTAGGAGAAATCATATTTTTTTTTTAAGTTTACAAATCTTTGTGTTTATTTTTTTTTAAGTTTACAAATCGTTGTGTTTATTTTTTATTTTTTAAGTTCACAAATCTTTGTGTTTATTTTTTTTAGATAAATCTCTGGTATTCAAGTTTTTGTGGTTTTCAAGTTTCTAGTTTTGTCAGTTTGTACTCTTCTGAAAAGTTACCAACCAGATTTATCCAAAAAATTTCTTTCTTCGCAAAAGGGTTTCTCTTTCCGAAGAGTTTCACTTTATTCTGAAAACATTCTGTTTTTCCGAAGATTTTTCTTTGAAAAACTGTATTATTCCGAAGAATTCTCTGAAAACCCAATTATTCCAAAAAATTGTATCATTCCGAAGAATTCTCTGAAAACCAATTATTCCGAAAAACTGTATTATTCCGAAGAATTCTCTGAAAACCCAATTATTCCGAAAAAGTATATTATCCGAAGAAGTGAATTTTTCCGAAGATCACCATTTTTCCGAAAAAGCTTTGTTTTCTGAAAAACCTTGTTTCTATGAAAATTTCAGATATTCCGAAGAAGAACTTATTCTGAAGAAACCCAAACACAATAAACACACTCGACTGACAAAACCAAAAGGACTCTAAAAGATAACTTGGACTCGACTAAACAACCCCAACAGACTCGAACTCAGACCCTTTACTGAACATACTTGACTCACAACCAAAAAGTCTCTCGACTCAACAAACTCCAAAACACCCTCGACTCACAAACCCAATCTCAACCAAATAAAAACCCAGACTCGGTAAACTGAACTTCTAGACTCGACTCTACCACAAACGACATCCCTTCGACACAAACACAAACATCTAAATCTCAGTTTGTTTTTTATTTCGTTGATATAAGATCATTCGAAGATCCATAAGATCTTCATCATTCGAAAGCAAAATCATCATCGATTTATATATCGAAGGAAATCCTTCTTCTAATATTCGAATGAAAAGAGTGGATTTTAACAAATCTGTTAAATCCAATCTTTAATTCGTTGACAACAAAAAAAAAGATACAATTGTTTGAAACCTACCCGAGACCTTTATGATAAAGACCTTGAAGCCATCCACACTTTATATTCTTAGTAGGGTTCGTATACCTTCAATTTTGAGATTCGGTTTAGAAGGATTTGGCATATTCAACAAAACTCATTCGTTGGATTAATTGGTTCATGAGGGGCTAAGATGTTTTAATTAAATAAATGAAATGATTAGCCTAGAGGTTCATTGATACTTTCGTAATTAAAAATTGAGGTGAGTTGGATGATTTCTAATATGTATCTTATGCGAATTTTGAAAGGAGATCTGAGATAGATGGGGAGTTACCGAGATGACAGAGGCGGTGATAACAATGAAGAGGGTTTAGGTTATTTTAAGAAGTGAGAAAGACTGTGTGTTTGGTGGTTATAGAGGAGAGAGATATATAAAGGAAAAGAAAAACAGACGGAGGGTTTATTTTGAGTGATAGATTTATTTTTGGAGAAGTCAAAGAGAAAAAGGTGGGCGGAGGAAATAAGACACGAAAATAATTGAGTGCCACGTATTTCGTTTGGTATGACTAAGTTTACATGGGCTGGCACTTGTTTGACTATTTTGGTTGGTTACAATTTGTTGATATCAGTCACGTAGATTAGAAATCAAGTAGTATCAATAACTAAGTAAAATATTTTACAAATCAAATAGATAGACAAATCAAACACTCATCAAAGTAAAGGCAGAGTGGTAAATAGCTTAGTTATTTTAAATTATTACGTTTCGTCTTATTAATATCTTTTTACGTTTAGCTTATCTTTTTACAAATCAAAGTGGTAAAATATTTAACGGGTTAAAAGTTTTTGTGGCCGGATTTGAAGACAAAAGTGACGAGTCAAAGTGACGGGATTTATTTTTAGTGTCTACGGATTTTTGATCGGGTTTGTTTTATCAACGTTTGAGCCGACAAGAAACTCTTCAGCCGAGAAAAGAGATATATTATCAAACGAGGATTTTTAAGACTTTTTTTAAGGATTTTTCGTTGGTTTTGTCGTATTCCGTGAATTTCTGTTTCTAAATTTCTTCACGAACTGCAAAATCACGAAAACAACCACAAAATTCAATGTATTTTTTGAAGTAGACATCGAACGAGGGAGAATCGCATAGTTTGCAAGACAAAGTTAGAGAAAGTGGCATCACTTCATTTCGAATGCTTCAGTCTCATCTTGTCACTCTTTCATGGATTCAAGGAGGGAGCGAATTTGTGACAATCTTTGGTCAAGATCGTCATATATTCATCGACTCAATATTCACCACTTTAACCCAACTAGCAGAGCAACTCCACAATAAAGAATTTAATCACTCGGCATCGGTACTTGCATATAAGGCTCTTGTGACATAACTCACGCCTTTCCTCTAATTAAATATCGTCAAGCTTGAAAGTTCAGTGATTTTCCAATCATTTCTTCAAGATACACATACCGAGCTTCGAGTTTTCCGTGATACAATATTAAAACTCATGACATCGGTCTCGTCTTTGATTTATGAAAGATCCAGACTTCAGCAAGAGTATGATAATGGAGTGCAAGAATCTATAGTGCAGATGCAAGAGGAGAATGGTCATACAGTTGACAACTTGGAGCCTAACGATGGCAAGAGCACGGAATCAGGAGGACAACATGCGACAAGTGGCACGTCAGGGAATGGTCACGAGATCTCTTTTGATGACACCTTACCCGTTTATGACGAAGAGCCTGCGAACATGGTACAATGTAATGTTGTTTATGATGTATACGCTGATGAAATGCCGCATATTGAGCAATCTGAACCTAATTATGACAAACATGGGATGGAAAAGAGTGATAGAAATACCACTTCTGATTCATCCGATGTGAGTCATAATGGGGGAGAGATTGTTCAGAATGCTTTAGTACATCATGATAAATGCTTTATGACGGCTTTATTAACTGATTCCGATTCCAAGATTAAAGAGCTCGAAACGATTTTAGCTCCAATCCAAAGAAATTGAGGATGCCAAAATTGAATTTTCCAAGAAAACTGACAAATTTGAAACATATTTTGAAAAACTTGAAAAGTCAAACGTTGTTCTTGAAAGAACATTGGATCAACAAGTTTTAGATTCTAAAGCTAAAAAGGATAATCTTTTGAAACAAATTCGAGTGCTAGAATCTAAGCTGGCATCCCAAGATAGATTGCTCAAAGATAATGAGACTTTAAAAGCTCAAGTTCAGGAAAAGGTTTTTGTTATAGCTGCGTTAAAAAAACGAATTAAGGAAAAATAAAGGAACTAGTGTGGACACTAAGCTTGAAAAACCATCAATCTTGGGGAAACCGCCTATAAATCAGTTCATTCGACAACCGACTGCATTTAGATCTGATCGATCACAATCCTCGAGACCGCGGTTTGCCTCCCAAGTTGATATGGTTCATCTTTCTAGACCAGTCACTCCACCAACTAGGGCCAATGTGAATAAAACAGCTTTTGCAAGACCTAATCACATGATTGCATCTAGTCTTCCTAGACATAGTCCAAATAACACGTCTCGAACTAGTTCAAATGACGTTCACCATAATTTTGGTCAAATGGAAGTTATTCCAAAGACACAAGTAAGAGATAGGAATTTCAAACCTATTCAGATTCCTTCTAGATTACCCAACACTGCTAACCGTAGCATTTCATATGAAAGGAGCATCAATCAATCATCTAGTAATTCTAGATCTTATTCAGACTTGAAATATGCTACTTGTAAAACATGTAGGAAATGTGTATTTAAAGCAAATCATGATGCTTGTGTCAAGAAATTACTTAATGTGGTGAACTCCCGTGCTAGACTTAAATCCCAGTGGATAGCTAAAATCAAACCCATTGGTAAAGTTTGGCGCCCCACTGGTAGAACTTTCACTCTTGTAGGAAACGAGTGCCCTTTAACTAGGATAGTCTCCGATTCTACTAAGACTACTAGGGAGGAAATTGTAGAAGATGACACATAACTTAAGCCTAAACTTAAGGTTTTCTATAAAAGGAAATGTTTTCCAGCTATGACAAGTGAGTCATCTACTCAGGTCGCTTCTGACACAAGTAAAGCTAACTGTGTACCCCCACGTGCTCCTAAAATTGATATCGCTAACCCATGTCAAAGCATGAAAATTCCTAATGAGAATGCAGGTACCAAAGTTGATGTTCAAAAAGAACGAAGCGGTCCAATCGTTGTATACCGTTCAACTAAGGACACTCTTAGAGTTTGGTTGCTGAAGAAGCAGATATCGGAAAAACAAGTGTCTCAGGGGATTCATGGTTAAGCTTACCACAAGGAATTATAGTCACATCACTGACTGTAACTCGTTCATCAAAGAAAGGAAAGCTTATCGCCGATGATAAACTTATCCTAACAACGAGAAATTAATTTTTCTCAGGCATGAGCTTATATCAAAAACATTCAAAGTTTTTTAAGCTCATGCACATTGGCTCACATTCAAATAACAGTCTGTGACCCGTTCTTCAGAGAAAGGGAAGTTTATCTATGCAACGATAACTTACCTTCAAAACGAGAAATTAATTATTCTCGGGCACGAGCTATTATTAAAATTATTCAAAGATTTTAAGCTCGTGTAAATGGCTCATAGTCAAATAACAGTTTGTGACCCGAATTTCAAAGAAAGGGAAATTTATCTCGTCAACGATAACTTACCCTCAAAACGAGAAATTAATCTTTCTCGACCACGAGCTAAATTTAAAACTATTCAAAGTTTTTAAGCTCGTGTATATAGCTCCTCGCTAAATGACAGACGATGACCCGGACTTCAGAGACAGGGAAGTTTATCTACGCAACGATAACTTACCCTCTTAACGAGAAATTAAGTTTTCTTGGACACGAGCTTATCCTAAAGCTATTCATAGGTTTTAAGCTCGTGTATATGGTTCATTGTTAAATATCAGAGGATGACCCGATCTTCAGAGAAAGGATAGTTTATCACCGATGATAAACTTATCCTCACAACGAGAAATTAATATTTCTCAGGCATGAGCTTATGTTAAAAACATTCGAAGTTTTTAAGCTCATGCACAACGGCTTGCAGTCACATGTCAGATTGTAAGCCGTGATTCTAAGAAAGTAAATTTTATCGCTGATGATATACTTATCCTCATTAACGAGAAATTAAATTTTTCTCGGACACGAGCTTACATTAAAACTATTCAAAAGTTTTAAGCTCGTGTAAATGGCGTATAATTATATTTCAGATTATGCCCCGGACTTCAAGGAAAGGAAAGTTTATCACCGATGATAAACTTATCCTTACAACGAGAAATTAATTTTTCTCAGGCATGAGCTAAAATTAAAAACACTCGAAGTTTTCAAGCTCATGCACAATGACTTATAGTTAAATATCAAACTGAAACTCGGACTTAATATTTAGGAAAGCTTCTCTTTAAAGATAAGTTATCCTCATAACGGGAAATTCATTTTTCTCGGTCTTGAGCTTGTATTATAACATTCCAAGTTTTAAGCTCAGAAAGGAAAGTGAATATTTTAAATAAGAGAACTTTTCCTCATAACGAGAAATTCACCTTTCTCGGTCATGAGCTTTACGTTAAAACATTCAAAGTTTTTCACGCTCATGAAAACGACTTCTAAGTAAATGTCAACTTAGGACTCGTACTTCAGTTAAAAGGAAAGTTTATCGCCGATGATAAACTTATCCTTAACAACGGGAAGTTTACAACTTCTCGGACTTGAGCTGATTTTGTAAGATATTCAACATCTTAAGCTCAAGTAATTGGTTTTCAAAACTTTGAACACAATTTTTCGAGAATTTCTCAAAAGGTTTTTCTAAATCTTTCAAAATTGTGTGTTCAAAAACGTTTTGATAAAAAGATCATGTCTTCTGGAATCGATAATATTTACGATACTAGAAATGTCATTCAATAATGACACGGGGTCGTAAATAAATTTCGAGCAGAGGTTCAAACGTTTTAAAACATGCTCAAAATGGTTTGCTATTATTTCAGATAGCAACCCGTTTTTCATACTCAAGTCAAGCATTTCACCGGAAAGCTTGGACTCAACAACGGGAATTAATTTTCTCGGGCATGGTTTTTTTTAACCATGTAAGGGATTGTGTTTACAAAATAACACAATCTAACACGAATTTATGTACGTGTCAGTGCATTTATTTGTTAAAACAAGAGAAAACTTGTTTTTATGAAGTTATCATCTCCACCAACCGTAACAATTTACAATTTATATCTACATACTCGACGATGGGACTACTCAAACGGCGACTACAGCTCTTTCAATAGAACACGGGTCAACAATTGAGGGGGAGCAATTGTCCAGCATTCAGAATCCTTGATGTCGAGAGTGCCAAGTTCACATATTGGTGTCAAGACAACGATATCATTCATACACATAGAGTCAAGAGATAACTTCAGACATGACGAGGCGACCAACATTCGTGAACAAGAACCATGTGATTCTATCATATGATGTTCATCATTCAGGTCCAACCTCGTATATTGCTAATCTTGTGAATACATCATCATATATGATCTTTACACGTGATAAATACCTTACACTTGTGTTTAAAAAGTATTTAATTTACGTTTCAAGTACACCCTCATTAATTTGAGGGGGAGCTTGTGTAATTCATGAAGATAATTGGATTTGCATCTTTCTTCACAAAATTTTCTTAAAATGCTATTAAATCAATTGATATTAAAAACATCAATTGGGTTAATAATTTTAATATGGGGGAGAAAATGTGATTTAATTTGAGAAATGATTAATCACAAATGGTTTGAGTTAACGTGATTGCTCATCCCGACATGTGCGAAATATTTTCGAATATCGTGGCATATGTTAAGGGGGAGGAAAATGGATTTGTACTTAAAATGGATTTCATGGTGATTTATACTTACCCGCAACCCATTTATTTCACGACGATGAAGATTGTGGTGACATAAGGATGGTAGGATAGGTTAAAGTATAATGATTCCTCTAGAACCAGAGGAATCTTCCCAAGGACATTCCATAGCTAGAAATAGTAGTCCTTAGGAAAGATGGAGAAAGATTGTGATCGTAGCTGAATGCCGACCAAGTACTTAAGTTAGCACTGGAACAATCACAACAAGGTGCTAGTTATGACATATTGGTAAGAATTGAAGGGATTGAAGAATGAAAAAGAATTGTAAAGATAAAGGGTGTAAAGAAAGAAGCCCTCCTTACAAACTTAGGCAGAAACTCGGTCAATACATATGCTATTAAGATCATTGTTTAATGATTCTTGATATTGAAGACAGACATCATGGATCCAGTGATGCAAGGCAAAACCCATCCTAGCTAACTCATATATCTCTTAAAAGATATTTGTTTTAATCACACGGAGACAACATATTATCTATTGGTTTATTCACTCCGAATAAATTGGTATTGAAATGGTGGCAGTCCTCTCCAGCCTCTGATCACTAAAAATCCAAAATGCACGATCGAGTCTAGAGCCATTTGAGATTATAAAATATCTCATTAGGACACACTTTCATAATTCCTTGCTTCTTCACACACTGTGAAAAGTAAGAAAGATCTTAAGAGTCCTACGCAAAATCTTCATGATCTAGCCTGAACATCCGAGTAATATGAAAGTATTTATAATGAAGATGGAAATCCTTCTTGAGCGAATATCAAAAAGCTCATGGTAGGTGACTTGTGCGACTATTTATGAATCAAACTTGTGATAACTGGAAAGCAACAGTGGTTTAATTCTCAAATGAATTTAAACACGTTCTAGGCCTCTACACAATATCTTAGTGATCTTGCCAGAACACTCAGAGTGATACCTTAGTGTTCATAGTGATGATTGGAAATCCTTCTAGTGTTAACCTCAAACAGCACTTGGTAGGTAACTTGCAAGATTCTATACGAATCAAACTCGTGACAACTGGAAAGCAACGATGGTGCGGTTATTTATTGAATTTCACTTGTTCCAGGAACATGAATTGACAACTTCAAATCATGCGGATATTATTATCCAAATGATTCACTCTTTATGTTCGCAGTCAGCTTTGGACGGTCGAATAAAGAGAACGGGTTTACCTGTGAAATCTTGTCAAGGCGGTTCTTAATTGAAACTACCTGCCACAAGTATGATATTTAATATCGTCCGACGGTCTTCACCGACCGGAGGTAAAATGCTACCGAGTCAGAATGAAATGTTCAATGCCATTTCATCAGTGTATATGTTTTGTTGCTAAATGTCTTATGCAGCGTAACAAAAAGGTGGCATTGCGGTGTACAATCTAGAAGAAGTCGTCACCACATGCTTATACTACATACACTTAATACTTCAACAAATTCAAGAAAGTTTGAAAGTCAAGTCTTCCGCTGTATCAAGCTCTGAAGCTTTCAAGATTCTATAAAGGTATAAGTATGTGGAACATGAAGTTACGAGGAGGCAAATTTCACAAGTGATGAATGCACAAGGTCTAGGCAAGGAAACATGCTCAAGACTAAAGTCAAAGATCTCATCAGCATATTCACAAGAACAAGATCAAAGACTCGAGCATAGTAGCTAGGTTTAAGATTTTGTAAAATGGTGTGACCTCCCTTTGGGGGAGATTGTTGGAAATACATTTTTCTAAGGAAAGTCTAGGTCACATCATTATTAGCATAGATCACGAGCTATATACTATTTAGGACATTGTAACTTGGAGTGACCTCCCTTTGGAGGAGATTGTTGGAAATACGTTTTTAGTATTTAGAAAGGATCGGTCACTCCAATGATATTAGGCTCGTGATCCAATATAGCCCATATAGCCCACATGTAGGGTAGGCTATATATACCCCCTCCTAGCATGTTAGGAGGGGTTGCTCACTTTGTCCATTTTTACATTTCATTAATCTAATCACTTTCTCTCTCTACACCTCTTCTCCTCTCATTTCTCTCTCTAGGTCATATCAAGATCCACCTATCAATCTCTCTATTTAGATCAATCCAACACTTGTAACAATCTTTAGAAATCGTAGACCTACAAGGAGTTATTGAGAAAATGCCCCAATCATGGATTCAATGAAGTTCACCAAATCAACACCTTTTACAATGGATTAAGACCACATCATCAAGATTCCCTCAACTCCTCCGCGGGTGGGAACATTCTATCCAAATCCAGACAAGAGGCATGTGACATTATTGAGACTAAATCCATGGTAAAAACAAATAACCAAAATGATGAGAGGGTCCATGTTGTGCAAGAAAGTTCTCAAACATCCATTGATAATATATTCCTCAAGAGTCAACAAGAGATACTTCAAGCCATGGAAAGGAACCAAGAGAAGAATCATAAGATGAACCAAGATATGATTCAAGCTCTTATCAAAGTTTCCTTGAACAACTCTTCCAATGATGTGAATGCCATTACTATATCATGTGAAACTTGTCGAGGTCCTCATTCTTACCTACAACGTGACAAGGTGCAAAATTACCAAGGTGAATGTTATGCTTATCAAGATGAATATAGAGCACTTCAAACCTAACATTAACCCTAACAATCTCTCTTACAAGTCAAATAACTACCTTGCTCCACCTGGTTTCCCACCCCATCAACCCACCCAAAACCAAGCCAGCCCTCCACAATTGCTTCAAAGAAATCAAGGGCAAAGGGGAAATTACCAAGGACACACCAACAATAGAGCACCCAATAACTTTCAAACTCAAGGCACTAACTTTCAAGGGAACAAATTTCAAAATCAAGGAAACAACTTTCATGGCAACAAGTTTCCAAACCAAGGGTTTTACAACCAACCTCCACCTTTACAACAACAAGGATTTCAAGGAAATAGGCCAAATGAGTTTAATGCTATTGAGCTTATTCATAAGATGAACCAAGACAATGAAAGTAGATATCAAGAAAATGAAAGAAGGATCCGTGAGAGTGAAAAGAGAACTCAAGATCAAATAAGAGCTATGAATGAGGAGACTAAGAAGATTATGATGATTCTTACTCAAAGACCACAAGGGGCTTTACCTTCTAACACACAAACCAATCCAAGGGCTAATGTCAATAATATCACAACAAGAAGTGGAAAGACAACTAATGATCCTTCACCTCCTACACCTTCTTTGGTTAAGCCTACTACGGTTCCACCTTGTGATACACCTTCAACATCTAACACACCATCTTCAAGCTCTACAACTTCAACACCTACTACTCCTATACCTTCCACACCTACTAATGAAGAAACCAACAAAGAGAACCCATCAACACCAACTACTCAACCTACACCCAAACCAAGTCTTCCTTATCCTTCAAGATTGAGAAAGGAGAAGCTTAAAAACAAGGATGATATTCAAGTCTCTAACTTTTTGAGGATGTTCAAGCAACTAAACATAAACATATCCTTTGCGGAAGCTCTTGCCTATATGCCAAAGTTTGCGAAAATGTTCAAAGGTCTCCTCTCAAATAAGGAAAAGTTGGTGGATATGCCTAACACATCACTTAATGAGTATTGCTCCGCCGTGTTGTGTGACAGTCTGTTAATTTGAGGTCGTTATTTTATTCACAAGTATTATTTGTAATCATGATTTTATTGTTAGATTATGAAATCACTCATTTTTGGGAAGAAATTAGGGTTTACCTCTTAAAGTAGCATCGACTACGTCTAAACCGGAGAGCTCTACGTTACGTGTTTACGTTTACATACTCCATTTTTATAACAGTCCGACATTTCAGATAATAAATTTATTCTCTTATATTATTTGAAATTTTAGTTTGTGCAAACTCACAAATTTATGAGAAGAAATTAGGACTTACGTGCATAATTTAGCGTCTTTTACAATTAAACCGAAAACCCTAGGTTTACGTATTTACGCTTTTGTGCTCCGCTTTTGATGAGACAAATTTTATTAGAATTGTTTTGTATCGTAGTTTCATAATTTATAAAAACGTTTTTTGTAAGTCGGCCCGAGGGCACACAAATCGAGGAAACTAGAATCGAGGAGTACCCATAAATTAATGGGGATGAAACAAGTTTACACTTGTCTCACCCCCACTATGAGCGGACAAAACAAGCTTAAACCACCCCTTGGTGGCAAATTTTTACAAGTGTTAAGACACTTTTCTTAACCATTTTGTAAACCACTAACTCAAAACCACTAAACATTCTCTCATTTTCACATACATGCAAAATCATCCCACTCTCTCTTCTCTCCCTCTATTTTCCATCCAAACACCCTCACATAATCATCATCATCATCAAAAATTTACCATAAACTTTATCCACAATTCACATATGTTGATAACCCCATGAAAAGATGAAGATTGGAGGTGATTTTAACAAGTGAAAAGGAGTTCTTATGGAGGTTTAGGTCTGATTTTCAAGAAGTGTTCATATATTTGGTGGTCTCAAAAAGTGATCTGGCTAAGCTCATAAGATTTGGTTACAAAACCAAGTCTTGTTCATCATAAACTTCATCTTTTCATCATATTAATTGGTATAGAAATCATTTTCTTTCTATCACCTTATTGTTTTGTAAATGTATTCATCTATTTTCTTCAGAAATATATATGTATAATGATGATAAATGATGATAAATATATTGTGTGGGGATTTTGTGTTACTAGATTAGGTTAAAAAGGTTAAAATCTACAAGTAAAAGTGTTAAAATCCTGACTAGACATATAGGTTGTTTAAAACAGTAAGTTCCAATATGGTCACTTGGTTAAATGGATGCGATTATTAGATATAAAGATAGATAATTTATTTTTACACAAGTGGTGAATTGCCCACTCAATGGAATGTTAAAAATGACCAAGATATGGCCAAAATACTTTTGTGGTACTAATCTGGCTGGTCTGTTTTGGGCGAATTATTACTAATACTTAGAGGCTGATTGAGCAGGAACTATAAAAGAGTTATTTGTAGCACACATCATGTTGTTTATGCTGTTGAAATTTGGGGTTCTATCTCCTTTTAGAACTCACGATATGTTCACAATGGTGGACTGGACTTGTAACATCAAATTTCTAAATAAAGTATATAATATAAAAGTGTCACTTGAATTAAAATACTATTTAAAATAAGTATATAAAATTTAATAAATGATAATACTATCATAAAATATATTTATACACTATCATAAATAAGTATTACATTTTATACAAGTAAAAATCAACTAGTTTTACAAACTACAAACTATGTATATAAATTTTACGTCTTTTCGGCTAAAACCGAAAAGATGACATTTTCACCTAATAAAACTTAGATGGTCGAACCCATCTAATGTAACATTTTTATAAAACATCTACTGATTTATAAACACATTTGACAAGTACAAATCGACAAAACACGAGCTTTGTAACTTATGGACCATAATGTGCCAAAGTAGCCTTATTGGACCACTAGGCCCAACTAATTTAGCTTAACACTAATGGACTTACTCATGGGCTTAACCCACTTGGGCCCAACATTTGAGTAGAGGTCTGGTCCTAAAAGTATAAATGGACTAATAAAACTTATTGGATTCTTATTGGGCCTATTGGGCCTTAACATGTAAATGGGCTAAAACTAGTATAATAATACTAAGTTAAAAAAATACTTAACAACTAACAATGTTGTATAAGGTGTAAAAATCCCACTTGATCATCATGTTTATTACATCGTCACATATACATAACAACTTTTATAAAGTTATTTGACGATAGTCTAAGACCGAGTATTATTTGTCTAGGTTTTCGTGATCGAGGCACGTACCGTACATCCTAATTGCCGACAACCCGCCTTTCCCAACTAATGTGTGTTCATAGCCTCGCAGTCTTTTAAATGTTTTATGAAGTGTTTTATAAACCCACGAGGGAGATAACATGCTATTTTTATGAAAATAGAACACAAGTAATCCCGATTGTATGTTTATTGATATGGACCCGATTGATTTGATGACCCAATAAATGATTGAAATGGATTATTATTAGTTAGGTTATGTCACTACAAGTCCCATTAGCATGAATTGTGAACTAGCGGGAGTTGATAGACGCTTATGCATATAATAGTACTATTTGGGGAAGATCACCCCAGTTCGTGCCTCGACGGTTGATCCCCGTCGTGCCACATTGATTGGTAAACGAATTTATGTATGAGAGTGGTATATTTAGCGTGATTATTGTGACGACACGCTGATTTAAATGGGCAAATGAATTACGGGCTAGCTACCCGTTGTATATTACAGAAAGGTAACAATGTCATGCGGCTTATAATAACCCGATAATAAAAAATGATAAATGATTTGAATTATACTATATTGCCTGACTAGAAATATGGGGTCTTATTTATCATTATACCTGTGTTCTGGTTTTACATAACTATTTTATATAACGGTTTTATTATACTATAAACAACGTTATAAAACGTATTGTATGATTTACGACAATGATTTGTATAAAATTGTTTTAGGCCTATGTCATGATTTACGACAATGATTCGTACAAAATGTTATTGGCCTATATTTTGGTCTACAACCAAGAATTGCTCAAATGCTTTTCAGTAATGATTATATACCGATGATATATTAATGATTTTTATTAAACTCTATGGATTCACTCGGCGTTTCGCTGACTTTTAACATGTTTTATCTCAGGTACTTGAAGGTAATTCTCGGGAAGACGACAAGAATTTATGGCCCACATTTAACTAAAAATTTCCATTCAAATGTTTTGTAAATTTGTAAGATATACATTGACCTGATGACCTATGTAATTTGATATTTATGAATGGAAAATGCTTTATTATTAAACGACGCGATTCTTTTTAACGTTATCTATGATTTGAGTAATGTGATGTCTCGTAACACCAACGACTCTTCCGCTGATTTGAAATATGAATATTTGGGGGTGTTACAGTTTGGCATCAGAGCTCTCGTTATAGAGAACAAAAGATTTTTAAAACCAAAATTTTGAATAAAACATTTCAAAAATCTTTTAACCATAAATATTTTTAAAGAAATATTTTGAGTAAAATGTTTAAAAATCTTTTGACTATAACGGTGCCGAAGAATTCCCGAGTTACTGACAAGGCCAGATTGAGAAGTGTTATTTTAATATATATGTAACTTGGATTATATATATGTTGGAATTTGATTACACGATTGTTTGATGATTATTCTAATACTTATACGAGATATTTATACGACGTATATTGTCACAAGGAACCCTAAATCTTCTAGCAAATCAATCGAAGCTATTTATGTAAGAATTCTAGCTATTCCAGATCTAAACCAAGTTGTGGACGTTTATGACCTCAACGAAATGGTTGATATTCCAAGAAATATTAATATTAGTTGATTGTGATATTGAAGATGAATAGTCGAGATTAAATCTGATATCGATGTCATGACGATCTTTTCTTATAGAGTGGAGTTTGATAAAACCTCACCGCCTAGAAATGTGTCATCTAATTCGGTGTCGCCCAATTCTTATATTTGAAATCGAAAAGGTAAATGTTGCACTTGAGTCTGTCATTGGAACCATTACCCAAAAGCCTCATGCCACTTGTACCTTTCCGAGAAGTCTAATAGAATGTGAGAGTCATTTCCTACTCGTGACTCATTTGATAAATATTGTTATAAGAGCTATCGAATTAGAAATTAATTGTTGTTCATATTGATCTTTTATTTCCCTTCCAAGGTCTAAGAATAAGGTTGTAAGTAATGAAGAATGAGGTAGGATGTCGCATTGGGTATAAGTTGGTTGAAACTTGAGTAAAGTCGAATTTAACTCGTATGGAATACAATATTGTTAAGGAGGAATCGTTAAGTTCTGTGGTTGAATTATAAGGTTTTAAATGATTGTTGGTTCGTGTTAAGGGTTGTTCCTAGACCATTGTCCAATGAGGAGGATGCCCAGTGTCCAAGAAATAAATTGAAGAAATCTTCTTCTGAATTGGGGCCGATGGATCTTCCGGGACATGTGGAACACCTAATGACTTTTGTAGATTAGTATTCATTATAGTATCTTTTAAAATCACTAACTTAACTGAGACATCAGTTGGTAGAATGAGTCCTTGGAATTGTACGACATGGCGACACGTAATGTGTAACGGTATAATTTTTGACTTGTTTGTGATTAATGAAAAGACTATCTTTGATTGCTAAATTCTATATGTATCGTTGTTATCTATCTTTTCTTGCTTCTTCCTAATGTTCGTATTAGTGATGCAACCATTGAACGAGTACTCATCTCGGTCTGAGTTGCGTTGTGAATTATTCTTTCGTATTCCTGAGTGCCATTGATGTCATGAACCTCATGATTAATTGGCTAAGCTCATTCCCTATTATATTGTAACGAGTTCTTGGTGAACAACTCTTCATCACTCTTTTGCAGATCAGTCATTGTTTTTATAAATAATACAATACCATCTGGGGGAATATATGAAATTCTTATTTTCATATGAGTTATTTAAATCAGTACCATTAAGTAATTACTATCAAAATAAAGTTTTTATTAAACATCTTGGAAATGAAATGCTTTCATAATGATGAACATTTCGGTGAATCATTTTTATTTTTATTTCATAATTAAACATGAATATATATTTTAAACATGATGAAAAAAAATTGACAAACTGAGAATTGCATCGTTAATCCTAAGTTGTACATAGAAGCGCGCCTATGTACAGTTTGGAAGGGACCATGCAAGGCTGATTAGTAGTCACCATGAAATTGTTAATAAACATTACATTTTTCTTTGTGACTGTGCAGGATTGAATTTTTAGGAGATCTGCAAGAAGTGCAAAAATAGGTACATATTGATAGGGACACCTACATATGTGCATGTACCATTTATTTTTTTGAATCAAATTTACTCATCTATGGATATTGTCTTATTTGACAATTGACGTCCCCTTCTTGTTCATTTCTTTAAATGATAGGATTCTTAAGAAAATTTTCTAATTATCGAGTGTTGATACCCGACTGGGTGTATCGACGTTCCTATCATTTATTTTGATTAGATTCCATCTAAATGACATGGGTAACGATCCGAGGAGCTTCCGAATGCATACACAAATCATGAAAACATGGAATGTATCCATATTCGTTAATGTTTTCGTCTTTATCTGATTTGAAATTCTCTTGCGTAAATCATGCGTTGACCTTACTCTTATAATGTTAGTTATGTCTCCAGATATCCTTGATTTGTGAAGGATTATGAGTTATTCTTAGTCTTTTGAGAAGATCTCATCTTATCGACGGTATTAAAAACTGGAAAGTTGGTAATGCCATTAGGATGGATTGGTTGATTATGACATGATGTCATTGTCTTAATTGATGGGAACCCGAGTAGAAATCCCCTAAAACATAAGATGTTGATTATCAAAGGTGATCCAAATAATTCCCGATGGGAGGTCGTATCCTGCATTCAGGCTTGAAATTTTACCATGAATGATTGTGAACCAGTCATAGATCTAACGATCTAGAAAGAACCTAAGGTGAATTAAATAAGAAATTGTTCCTGTTATCTGAGTCCTTCTGGGGTAATTGTTGATGAATTACCTAGAATTTTGCCATTAAGGCAAGTTGAATTTCTTATTGATTATATTCCCGTTGCTGTAATTGTGGCGTGTGCACCATACGTCAGCACCATCTAAATCAAAAGAGTTACCGTACAACTGAGGGAGTTGTCGGAGAAAGCTTTTATCCTATCGAACTTGTCGTCGTGGAGAGCCACGGTATTACCATTCCATATATTCATTGATTACCGTGAAATGAATAAATTGGCGATCAAAATTTATATCCAATACCCAAGATGAAAGATTTGTTCGATCATTTACAAGGTTCTAGCGTATATTCAAAAATTTGATCTATGGTCTGATTGTTATCAAATTCGCGTCCGCAAAGGAGATTATCTATTCCAATCACTACATCCAGAACTTGTAATAACATTATGAGTTTCATGCGATGTCGTTTGGATTGACCAGTGCATATGTGACATTCATGAATTTGATAAATCGTGCATGTAAGCCATGGGTTTCATTCATTTCTACTGCAATGGGACCTACTATTGCTTTGATCTCTAGGTGTGCGATTCAATGTACACATACCTAGAGTGGTTGGTGTTAATCAATAATACAAACCCTTTGGGAAGAATTCATCTTTGTTAAACATATTGTTCTAATCATTGTTCTATTCCGCTATGTTAAATCATGTGAATGATGATTATCCTAGATAAAATGGTTTCGACTGTTTCAGTCTAATAATTTTGGATTCAACACCATTTATAGACTACCTTGATCTAGCTGAGATGTGAAACATTGTGAGTTAAATATTTAAAGTGGGATGTTAGGCTTGATTCCTTACATTCTTTGATCATGTGATTAATGGTAGTGGAACCTATGTTGACTCTTCTAAGATCGGATCCATTAAGTCTTGGAGTTATACCAAAAAGGAAGTGCGAAGATGTTTGAGAAATATTTATCGAAGGAATTATTCTCTCATACCCAGATCTTTTAACTAAAACCCCTTAGGAGTAGATGTTTGTGTATACCTCAAAACAACCCAGGAGGAATTGAGGAAGCCATATAACCCATGACTTGGAATTTGGGGCGACAGTTTTTGCTCTTCAACTAAGAAAATTTTGACCAAAGTTTAAACAAGGATTTTTCGAACATTTACGGATCTTGTTAGTTATTTTCGATAAACCAACGAAGGTCGTGTTAACTAAATTCAAATGTATTTTGAACATTTTTCAATAATTGGACGAACTGAGAAATTTAAAAGTTTTACGTTAACGTTTCATAAATTAAATATTTATTATTTAATTACTTGTAATATTTATCGACGTTTTAAACGTCGGACTGGGCAAAACTAAGAAACATAATAGTCGAGACGAAACTAAAACTTAGAAATATGAAGAAAGAATTTCTGAGTGATTACAGTCATTGAATTTATTTCATCGGGGAAGGTGAATGTAGTTGCTGACGCGTTATGTAGAAAGGACAAAGAACCAATTAGGATGTGTTCCTTAGTAATGACCGTGCAGAATAATTTGTCCGAGCAATTTAGAAATAACTGATGCTTGTAAGAAGGATAATATAGATAATAAAGGGGTTTTGCGGCTAATGAGAACCATTAGAGATGGGAGCCGATGGCGTTAAGTGTTTAAAGGGTCGTTTGTAGTTGCCTAAATATAGAGGTTTGTGAGATTTAGTCATGTTGTAATCTCATAAGTCTAAGTATTCTATTCATGCCACTTCTGATAAAATGTATCTTTGTCTGAAGAAGTTGTACTGATGGCCAAATATGAAAGTAAACATTGCAATATACGTTGGTAAATGTCTAACTTTTGCGAAGGTCAAGGCTGAATGTCAAAATCCATCAGGATTGCTTCTACAGCTTATAATCCTTGTTTGGAAGTGGGATAGAATCACCATGGATTTTTATCACAAATCTTCTAAGGTCATCATCTGGATTTGATTCGATTTGGGTCATCGTCGACAGACTGGCCAAATCTGCTAATATCATTCCCGTTAAATGATAGGTTCTCGTTGGAGAAGTTGACACTTTTATATTTAAAGTAGTTGTGTAACCATGGTGTGCCTGTATCGATCATCTTTATCAAGATCCTCGCTTCGCATCGAATTTCTAGAGATTCCTTCAGAGGTGGAAACAAATCTTGATAAGATACTTCTTACCACCCCCAACCAAAGGGACAAGGTGAAAGAACGATACAGACACTAGAAGTCTTGTTTTATGCTTGTATGATTGACCTTTGGTAGTGTCTAGGAAGAGCATTTACCTTTGGATGTATTATCATTGATAATTATTGCATTAGGGTTGAGATCGAATCTTTGAGGATCTATATAAAGAGCACTTGTAGGTGGGAGTTGGGATGAAGATACCCGACCCACGAGACCTGAAATGAGTGTGGAAATTAAGATCTGATTATTGACTGCCGGTAGTGGGCAGGAGGTTATGTGAACGCGAGATGTAGATCTTGAAGTGCAGGATGGGTAGCGAAGTTATCCCAAGAATTTTCACCTTGGAAAGGTGAATTGATGATCTGAAAGATCGTGGGAAGCTAAGTCCCCGTTGTATGGGACCATTGAGGTAATGTAAAGATTTGGTCCAAGAGGCAAATAAGCTAGATCTACCCTATGACTTCAAAGGATGCATGAAATATGTTCCGTATACCGAACTTGATAAAATGTCTATCAAGTGAAAATTCTTATTATTTCTTAATGAAGTTTGGGTCGGCCAAACGTTGCATTCATCGAAAACCCGTGGACATCATGGAGAGAGAAACTAAGACAACTTAAGCATGACCGTATTCCATAGTTATGTTTGATGAAACTCGCGTATTGTAATGAATTACACTGGATAGAAAAGGCCGAATGTGGAGGAAATACCCACGTGTCTTTGACTCTATAAGAAGCGAGTAGTAAGATGAATTGATCTTTGAGGACAAAGATCCTCTTTAGGGGGAACTGATGTGACAATCCGTCAATTTGAGGTCGTTATTTTATTCTCAAGTATTATTTATAATCATTATTTTATTGTTAGATTATGAACTCACTCATTTTTGGGAAGAAATTAGGGTTTACGTCTTAAAGTAGCATCGACAATGTCTAAACCGGAGAGCTCTACGTTCCGTGTTTACGTTTACATACTCCGTTTTTATAACAGTCTGAAATTCCAGATAATAAATTTATTCTCGTATATTATTTTGAAATTTTAGTTTGTGTTGGTTCATAAACTCACAAATTTACGAGAAGAAATTAGGACTTACGTGCATAATTTAGCGTCTTTACGATTAAACCGGAAACCCTAGGTTTACGTATTTACGCTTTTGTGCTCCGCTTTTGATGAGACAAATTTTATTAGAATCGTTTTGCGCCGTAGTTTCATAATTTATAAAAAACGTTTTTCGTAAGTCGACCCGAGGGCACGCAAACCAAGGAAACTAGAATCGAGGAGTACCCGTAAATTAATGAGGATGAAACCAGTTTACACTTGTCTCACCCCCACTATGGGCGGACAAAACAAGCTTAAGCCACCCTTTGGTGGCAAATTTTTACAAGTGTTAAGACACTTGTCTTAACCATTTTGTAAACCACTAACTAAAAACCACTAAACTTTCTCTCATTTTCACATACATGCAAAACCATCCCACTATCTCTTTTCTCCCTCTCTTTTCCGTCCAAACACCCTCACATAATCATCATCATCATCAAAAATTTACCATAAACATTATCCACAATTCACATATGTTGATAACCCCTTGAAAAGATGAAGATTGGAGGTGATTTTAACAAGTGAAAAGGAGTTCTTATGGAGGTTTAGGGATGATTTTCAAGAAGTGTTCATATATTTGGTGGTCTCAAAAAGTGATCTTGCTAAGCTCATAAGATTTGGTTACAAAACCAAGTCTTGTTCATCATAAACTTCATCTTTTCATCATATTAATTGGTATAGAAATCATTTTCTTTCTATCACCTTATTTTTTTGTAAATGTATTCATCTATTTTCTTAAAAAATGTATACATATGATGATGATAAATGATGATCAATATATTGTGTGGGGATTTTGTGTTACTAGATTTGGTTAAAAAGGTTAATATCTACAAGTAAAAGTGTTAAAATCCTGACTAGACGTATAGGCTGTTTAAAATAGTAAGTTTCAATATGGTCACTTGGTTAAATGGATGATATTATTAGATATACAGATAGATAATTGATTTTTACACAAGTGGTGAATTGGCCACTCAATGGAATGCTAAAAATGACCAAGATATGACCAAAATACTTTTGTGGTACTAATCAGGTTGGTCTGTTTGGACGAATTATTACTAATAGTTAGAGGCTGATTGAGCATGAGCTATAAAGAGTTATTTGTAGCACACGTCATTTAGTTTATGCTGTTAAAATTTAGGGTTCTATCTTCTTGTAGAAATCAAGATATGATTAAAATGGTGGACTGGACTTGTAACATCATATTTCTAAATAAAGTATATAATATAAAAGTGCCACTTGCATTAAAATACTATATAAAATAAGTATATAAATTTTAATAAATGATAATACTATCATAAAATATATATATACATTACCATAAATAAGTATTACATTTTATACAAGTAAAAATCAACTAGTTTTCCAAACTAATAACTATGTATATAAATTTTACGTCTTTTCGGCTAAAACCGAAAAGATGGCGTTTTCACCTATAAAAGTTAGATTGTCGGACCCATATAATTTAACATTTTTATAAAACATCTACTGATTTATAAACAAATTTGACAAGTACAACTCGACAAAACACGAGCTTTGTAACTTATGGACCATAATGGGCTAAAGTAGCCTTATTGGACCACTAGGCCCAACTAGTTTGGCTTAACACTAATGGACTTACTCATGGGTTTAACCCACTTGGGCCCAACATTTGAGTATAGGTCTGGTCCTAAAAGTATAATTGGATTAATAACACTTATTCGATTCTTATTGGGCCTGTTGCGCCTTAACATGTAAATGTGCTAAAACTAGTATAATAATACTAAGTTAACAAAATACTTAACAACTAACAGTGTTGTATAAGGTGTTAAAATCCCACTTGATCATCATGTTTATGACATCATCACATATACATAACAACTTTTATAAAGTTATTTGACGATAGTCTAAGACCGATTATTATTTGTGTAGGTTTTCGTGATCGAGGCACGTATCGTACATCCTAATTGCCGACAACCCGCCTTTCCCAACTAATGTAAGTTCATAGCCTCGCACTCTTTTAAATGTTTTATGAAGTGTTTTATAAACCCGCGAGGGAGATAACATGCTATTTTTAATGAAAATAGAACACTAGTAATCCCGATTGTATGATTATTGATATGGACCCGATTGATTTGATGACCCAATAAATTATTGAAATGGATTATTATTAGTTAGTTTATGTCACTATAAGTCCCATTAGTATAAATTGTGAACTACTGGGAGTTGGTAGACGCTTATGCATATAATAGTACTATTTGGGGAAGATCACCCCAGTTCGCGCCTTGACGCTTGATCCCCGTCGTGCCACATTGATTGGTAAGCGAATTTATGTATGAGAGTGGTATATTTAGCGTGATTATTGTGACGACATGCTGATTTAAATGGGCAAATGAATTACGAGCTAGCTACCCGTTGTATTTTACAGAAAGGTAACAATGTCATGCGGCTTATAATAATCCGATAATAAAAAAATGATAAATGATTTGAATTATAATATATTGCCTGACTAGCAATATGGGGTCTTATTTATTATTATACATGTGTTCTGGTTTTACATAACTGTTTTATATAACGGTTTTTATTATACTATAAACAACGTTATAAAATGTATTGTATGATTTACGACAATGATTCGTATAAAAATGTTTTAGGCCTATGTCATGATTTACGACAATGATTCGTACAAAATGTTATTGGCCTATATTATGGTCTACGACCAAGAATTGCTCAAATGCTACTCGGTATTTGTTATATACCGATGATATATTAATGATTTTTATTGAACTCTATGGATTCACTCGGCGTTTCGCTGACTTTTAACATGTTTTATCTCAGGTACTTGAAGGTAATTCTCGGGAAGACGACAAGAATTTATGGCCCGCATTTAACTAAAAATTTCCATTCAAATGTTTTGTAAATTTGTAAGATCTACATTGACCTGAGGACCTATGTAATTTGATATTTATGAATGGAAAATGTTTTATTATTAAACGACGCGATTTTTTTAGCGTTGTCTATGATTTGAGTAATGTGATGTCCCGTAACACCAACGACTCTTACGCTAAATTGAAATATGAATATTTGGGGGTGTTAAATGTTGCTTAAGACTCTACCTACAAAACTTGGAGATCCAGGGCGGTTTTTGATTCCTTGTAATTTTCTGGGAGTGGAAAATTGCATTGCACTAGCAAATCTTGGGGCAAGCATAAATCTCGTGCCTTTATCGGTTTGGAAAAAACTCTCTCTTCCCGAGCTCACTCCTACTAGGATGACCCTTGAGTTAGCAAACCTTTCCATAGCTTATCCGGTAGGCATTGCGGAGGATGTGTTTGTAGGGGTGGATAAATTCACATTTCTCGCTGATTTTGTAGTGGTTGATTATGATATGGACCCGCGAGTTTCTCTTATTGTTGGTAGACCATTTTTGAGGACGGGTCGTACTCTTATAGACGTAGCGGAAGGAGAACTAATTATGAGAGTTGAAGATGAGAAAGTGGTGTTTAAGTTGGCGAAAGTCACTAAGAACTCTCCAAATAATGAAATCGTTAACATAGTGGATGTTCTTGATGAGGTGTGTGATGAGCATTTTCATGAAGCTTGTAGGAATGATAGTGAGAACATGCCTCATGTAGAGACCGTTGCCTCAATTGCTCCCTCCTTAACACCATTTGGGGAAATTGATTTCCTCTTGGAGGAATTTGAGTCCAACTTCCTTGGTAATGATGATTCTCCCATCAATTGGGAAGAAGACATTCTAACTATCCAAAAGTTGCTCAATGAGGATCCTTTTTTTCACCTACTCCACAAAAGGTTACTAATGATGATCCATCTTTAGTACAACCTTCCATTGTGAGTCCACCTCCCTTAGAGCTTAAGGAGCTTCCATCACACCTTGAATATGCTTTCTTAGAGAGAGAGGACAATTACCCGTTATCATAGCTAAAGATTTGAAAGATGATGAGAAGGAAAAACTCATAGAGGTGCTTAAGAAACATAAGAAAGCCATAGCATGGAAAATATCCGACATAAGGGGGGATTGATCCTAATTTTTGTACTCACAAAATCCTTATGGGGGATGATTACAAACCCGCCATTCAAAGCCAAAGAAGGGTTAACCCAAAAATCCATGAGGTCATCAAAAAGGAAGTTATTAAACTCCTTGATGCGGGAATGATTTACCCAATTTCCGACTCTCCATGGGTTAGACCAGTTCATTGTGTTCCAAAGAAGGTTGGAATCACCGTTGTGACTAATGAGAACAATGAGCTTATTCCTACTAGACTTGTCACGGGTTGGAGAGTTTGTATTGATTATAGGAAACTCAATGATGCTACTAGGAAAGATCATTTCCCATTACCTTTCATGGACCAAATGCTTGAACGCTTAGCGGGAAACGAATACTATTACTTTCTTGATGGATTTTCGGGTTATTTCCAAATACCCATTGATCCAAAAGATCAAGAAAAGACCACATTTACTTGTCCGTATGGTACATTTGCTTATAAGAGAATGCCTTTTGGCTGGTGCAATGCATCGGGGACATTTCAAAGGTGTATGATAGCTATCTTTCATGACATGATTGAGCACGCTATGGAAGTATTCATGGATGATTTATAGGGATTTGGAGATTCATTCACTTCTTGTCTCTCCCATTTAGAACGTATGCTACAAAGGTGTGAAGAAACACGTCTTGTTCTAAATTGGGAGAAGTGACATTTCCTTGTCAAAGAGGGTATACTTTTGGGACATAAGATATCCAATAAAGGTTTAGAAGTGGATCGAGCTAAGATAGATGTGATTGCCAAACTCCCCCCACCTACTACGATGAAAGGAGTTAGGAGCTTTTTGGGACATGCAGGTTTTTATAAGCGTTTTATACAAGATTTCTCTAAGATAGCAAGACCTATGACTCACCTCTTGGAAAAAGAGGCTCCTTTCATATTCACACAAGTGTGTTTAGACTCTTTTGAGATCCTTAAGGAAAAATTGACTAAGTCTCCCATTTTGGTATCACCCAATTGGGAATTTCCTTTTGAACTCATGTGTGATGCTAGTGATTATGTCGTGGGGGGGGGGGGGGGGCGTTTTGGGACAAAGAGTTAATAAGCATTTCCAACCTATACACTATGTGAGTTAGACAATGATGGGTGCTCAACTTCATTATACCACCACGGAAAAAGAGTTGCTTGCTATAGTCTATGCCTTTGAGAAATTTAGACCTTATCTTGTGGTTTCGAAGACCATAGTGTATACAGATCATTCCGCTCTCAAATACCTCATGACAAAGCAAGATGCTAAGCCTAGGATTTTGAGATGGGTTTTATTTCTAAAAGAGTTTAAAATAGAAATATGTGATAAGGAAGGAGCCGAGAATTTAGCGGCGGATCACATGAGTAGACTTGAGCATCCTTTTCAAGGTGAATTGCCTCATAAGAAAATTAATGAATCCTTTCCATTAGAGGAGCTGATGTCTATCTCTTCACAAGAGGATGCCACCCCTTTTTTTGTGGATATTGCAAACTATCTTGTGGGGGATCTGCTAATTGAGGGTCTCACTTCCCAACAAAAGAAAAAGTTTCTCAAGGTAGCAAAATATTACTTTTGGGATGATCCTTACCTCTTCAGGCAATGTGCGGACCAAATCATAAGACGGTGTGTAGATGGGCCTGAAGCATTTAAGATCTTAGAAGCTTGTCATAAGGGACCCACGTGTGGCCATTTTGGTCCCAACTACACGACCAAGAAAGTCTTCGATTCGGGTTACTATTGGCCTTCCATATACAAAGATGCCCAAGAGATGGTGAAATTTTGTGATGTATGTCAAATACAAGGAAAGATTAATCAAAGAGTTTAAATGCCACAAAATTTCATACAAGAGTGTGAGATTTTTGATGTATGGGGTATAGACTTCATGAGACCTTTCCCATCATCAAATGGCAATAAGTACGTACTCGCAGCCGTAGATTATGTTTCGAAGTGGGTTGAGGCTAAAGCCTTGCCTACTGATGATGCTAGAGTTGTAGTGTAATTTTTGAAGCAATTATTTGCTAGATTTGGTGTACCTCGGGCTATCATAAGTGATCGTGGGACTCACTTTTGTAATGATCAATTTACAAGAGTCATGAAGAAATATGGTGTTAACCATAGACTTTCTACCGCGTATCACCCTCAAACCAGTGGGCTAACTGAGGTCGCAAATCGTGGTTTAAAGATAATTTTAGAGAGAACAGTGGGAGAGCATAGAGCTTCTTGGTCGGATAAGCTTGATGATGCTTTGTGGGCTTTTAGGATGGCTTTTAAGACACCTATTGGTTGTACTCCATATAGGCTTGTCTATGGAAAAGCATGCCACCTCCCATTCGAGTTAGAACATAAGTCTTCATGGGCTCTCAAATGGGCTAACTTTGATTTATATCAAGTCGGTTCACATAGAAAAAGACCAACTCAATGAGATGGATGAATTGAGAGCCAATGCCTATGAAAACTCGCTGCTCTACAAGGAAAAGACTAAGAAATTGCATGATGCTAAGATCAAGAATCGTGAGTTCAAAGTTGGAGAGCCGGTTCTCCTCTTTAACTCAAGGTTGAAACTCTTTGCGGGCAAGCTTAACTCAAGATGGTCTGGTCCATTCACTATTGCTCAAGTGTTTCCATATGGGAGTATTGAGTTGTCACAACCAAATGGCCCAAATTTCAAAGTGAATGGTCACCGTATTAAGCATTACTTTGGGGAGGACATTTCCGTTGAAATGATCTAAGAGATCCCCATTTTCCCCATGAATTAATTCATTGAGGGATGAGTCGAGCTAGAGACTCCATAACTCAAGCATTGTATAACTAGGCTTAGAGTTTTTAGACTTAGAGTGTGGTAGGATAGTAATAAGGGTATAGACTTATGGATAAGTGTAGGGGAGACTCTCCTTTTGTCTTCATGTTGTTTGTAGGGTTGCTCTCTCTCATCAAATGCATTGGAGCTTATGAAGGAGGCCCTTGTATCCGGTTCACTTTGTTACTATTGTGATTTTTCATAACCACATTGTGCTTAAAATGAATTCACTATAGTTGATCATTCCTTAGCAAGAGTTAAACAAAGTACGCAATATCATAAGTGTAGGGGAGTTTACTCCAATACTCTTAAACATTGAGGATAATGTTTATCTTAAGTGTAGGGAGACTTCTATCGAATTGACCTTACCTAGACCATTGCCTTTACTTCATGATAACTTGGAAATTAATCTTTCAAACATTTTTCAAATTTTTGATCTACTTTGGACAGCAAAAATATGCATTCATAATTTTTGCATAAATCATTTTTCATTTTGCATTGAATATATTTCTTCTTTTATTTTTCATCAAAAATATATGAATAGAAAAAAAATATAATAAAGGATATGGTTTAACAAATTTATACTTCTTTGACATATTAGGCCCACCATGGATACTTTGACTCAACCCGAGTTTGCTTATCTAAGCACTCTCTAGCTAGTATCCTTAACCAGGTAGACCTTTATTGGTTTATTAAGCTAAGCATCCATGAGTCTCATTATTTGAGATTTTAAACTGTGGAGAACAAGAGATGATAGAGTTTGAAGTAAGTGTAAAGGGCTAGATAAACCTCATATTAATTAACTCTGGCTTTTATATCCCCTTTCGTAACCTTTACTTTCTTGCCAACACATGTATATATGTTAATAAATAATCAAGAACGGTTTTAATCGGTTTGTAGTCTCTTATGCATTTTTGACTAATCATTCGTGGTTGGTATAAGTACGTCTTAAGATTCTAAGTTAGAACGTTTTATGTGTACTAGACTTATGTCATGCTTAATACTTAGCGGGTGTTTTTCCTTTTCTTCTTTTCAACTTTCTTTGTGAGGAATAAAGAAAAATAAGTGCGGCTTATGAAAAAAAATGAGTGGCTAGTAAAAAAAAGAAAAAGAAAAAAAAGAAAAAAAATAATTATACAAGACTCCCAAGAGGGGCAGTGTGGTGTTAATTATAGTGACTATTGAATTCCAATATTACTCTCACAAGGGTTGCAGGGATCTGATAGTTGCTCCAATCCAATATTACATTGAGGGTTGCGGGGTTGAAGATCCAAGGTCTCAAAAGGCGGCGGATGTAAATTATTGCGTGAGTTTTATTTCTTTCCTTAGCGAGTGTGTAGATACTTATTAATGCATGACATGAGGATTTTACACATAAAACGAATGACTTCTTATCCTTAAGTCGGACTTATATTAACTATGGGCGGTTTTTCAAGTAATGGATGAGATGACTACTTAGGGTTAAAACCGTGCTTCCTTATTCTTGGATTTTGCATTTCTTATACTTCACGCTTTAATAATGACAAATTTGCTTCATGCAATTTGATCAAATAATAACCGGTTTTAGAGGCACAATAAGTGGGGGTATAAGAGTAACACAATTAATCTATATGAATGAGTTGATGCACTTTCACTTATGAAAGACAATGATCTTGTTTTTAAGCTTGGTTTGGGGAAAGTGAAACTTGAGGGTGATAAGTGTTCATGGTACCCAAAGCCCTAATCTAAGTCTCTGATTTCTTTATGAGTTATTTCCATCAAAACCATTTCAAGAAAATCCAAAAATATATAAATAGAATTGCTTTCCTTTGCATTGCACTGTATAAAATTAAAACCATGCATCATATAGTGTAGAGTAGTGTAAATGCATTCCATAATGGCCAAGGTGGATTAATTATGAAAAAAGTGTAACTTGGTGCTTTAAAATGTGGCATTGCATGAGGTCATGGCAATGATCAAGTGTAAGAGATTTGATATGAGTGAAATCTCATATCAATAATATCACATATCACCCTAAAACACAAAGCAAAATACCTTATTTTATACATAAAAGCAGTATTATGGGGTATGTTTTGTGTTTGTGCTTGTTTAGGTAACAAGGATACAAATTTGGAGCAAACAAGTGAAATCAAGCCTTAAAGATGAAGAAAAGAGAAGAGAAGGATCAAAAGTGACAAGCCTTGCAAAGACAAAGGACCTATCTTGACAACATTCAAAAGATGAGGGACTAAAGTGTAATTATACAAAAGTTAAGATTAAAGTCAAATCTGGCCAACCTTCAAGTCAAACAAGTCAGAGGGCTTCAAATGTTCAAGATGAAAGCCAAAGGATCAAAATTGCCAAAGAAATGAAGCTTGGAGCTTATTTGTACAATCTGCTAAAGTACAAGGGTTAAACTTGACAAATTTCATATTACTTTTGGGTTTAATCCGTGTGAGGATGAAATGAGCCAATAAGAAAGAAGAATGGGAGTGACACGGATTGCCACCTAGCCCCACTAGCGCCACCAGCAATAAATGAGCTAAGTCTTCATAGTAAATTCCCACTCAACTCATTTCCACCAATGAGAATTAGCCATGCAATGTTTAATATATCCAAAAGTGGATAATGATCCGTGTGAGCTGCTGAATTCCAATAAAACATTTCCACGTGTCATCTTCAAGTTAGCACAAGTCCAGGAACGGGATTTTGCTACAATGCATATCAAGCAAAGATATAGACATGAAAGTTGCTCGGAATCAAGCAAGGAATTCAACCCAACAACTTAATTAGACTGAAATTGATTCAATCAAAAATCCCCAAATGTGTTCATCATCAACAATTTGCAATTGGCCAAATTAGTACACGTGGAGGATTTCTATTGGCTTGGACACATCAACCATCCCCAACACACTCCCAATTCACCCTATAAATACACCCAATAGTCTTCATTTGAAAAGTGTAGATTGTAGGTGTGAAAACACACACTTCTATATTCTCAACTTAGTTAGTTACTACTCTCTCGTTTTTGACAACCACCTAAGAGTTAGTTAGACAGTTAGTAACAGTTTTGTAAAAGAATTTTGCATCATTAATGAAATTCGAACCTTCACTTTTACTCAATCTCCTTCATATAACTTCATAATCATACTCAGTTACTGTTATTGTGTTTCCATTGATCATCCATGATCAATGGAACTTGATTGTTGATTTGAAGACTTGTAGCTGGTTCAGAATCCATTTGCAGTCTATTTTCAGTCCAACTATAGCAGTGTAGCAGGGTAGATGAATACAGCAGATTATGGTGATGAGATGATGGTTATTGATGTTTGATTCATGGTGTTTCAATTGTTCTAGAAGGCTCATCGCCTCTCTACTCCATCAAAGGAGGCCTATAGCTAAAAGTACCTATTTCCTTTTTTTAATTCCCCTAAACTGTCACTACATGTTCAATACCTAGTGTAAATCTTAAATAATAAACTGATAATGTGATTAGCTTGATTGTAGAGTGATTGTGTTTATTTGTTAGCTTGCTTGTAGTTTAACAGCTTTTCATTAATTTTTACTTGGTTAAAGTTGATCTTTCATCAGTCATTGTTCATTAGATACTCATTTTGTGATTTAACCAGTTAACTAGCTTGTTTTTGACTCAAAACCATTTTAATTCATCATTAGAACAAGTCTTAATAAGTGCTTTTAGTTGTCATTTATTTGTACTCAAATATTATTTGATAAAGTTCTTTTCAGCTTTCTTAACTAGTGTTTAGTTCTAGATCATTGATGGTTATTCAGTGTGTAAAACCTGTTGTTTTTAGCTTATTTTCACTTAGTCAGTTAGTGTGAGCCCTTTGGTTAAGCTTTGTAGTCAAAATAGAGGTCAAACAGGCAATTGGCATTGAAAAACATTGGGTCAAGCTCTTTGAAAATTGCATCAGTCAAAACTAGTGACTTTTGATTCAATGGCATTTCTTTGTTTCTTGATAATTTTGGCTGAAACCTGTTTACACTTGTAGCTTAACATCCAATCTTTCAGTCTTTACAAGGAAATTATACAGTATCAGCTTTTGAGTGTGATTTCAGTTTTTTAATAAGCCATAGACCATTTGCTAGTTTCTATGAACTTTAGCATTCTGTTTTCCTAGATCTCACAATCTACTTCATCAACCAATCAATTTTCTTTAACAAATCCATTAGCAAACATGTCTTGAGTAATTTCTGAAGTTTTCAACTTTTTGATATTTTTGGTCAAACCTTGGTCAACATAAGCTGTTTTTGGCTTATTCAAGATTCCAGCTTATTCTGTTGATTATTTTCAAATCTAAAAGACATTCCAAGCTTTGTGTGACTTGATTAATCAGTTTTGATAAGAAAATCAACAAGTGGATGTCTGGATTTATTTTGAGCTTAATGTGAGCTTATTGAAATAAGCTAGCCAGAGATTTAATAGCTTTTAGACAAATTCCTTTTACTAGCCTAGCTTAATTCCAGTTTTATGCATTTTGCAAAAGATTAGAGTCGAATTGGTTGAGAAATAAGCTCAAACGAGCCTATTGTTACTATTGTGACCGTTTTTTATTTTAAGTCTTTGTTATTTGCACTTTGGTCCCCAGCTTTTCTAGAACTTGCTTAATTGTTTGTTAATTCAAGTTTGTTTGTTCCTGAATTTTGGTTTGTTACAAATTTTGTTAGTCAGTTTTAAATTTGTTAAGTTTGTTTGATTAGTTTGTTATATTTTCATATTTGGTCCCTATAGTTTCTGATTTTACATTTCTAGTCCTTATAACTTCATTTCCTTTACATTTCAAGCACTTTTATCCTTCATGCATTAAATACTTGTACTTTGTGAATATTTTGTGGTAATTGCACTTTGTTTTACGGTTAAGTAAAGCTATAATATTTTCCCTTTTTTTACGTGTTTGCTTGAAATAGACATAGATTCCAAATACTCTTGTAACAACCAAAACGATTAAAAACTTGATCTTAATTAGACTTTCAATTTGTTGTGGGCTTGGAAAAACGAACTACAAAAAGACAAATATTAACATTTACCTTGCATGATTTGATGACAAGCCATAATTATCCTGTGATATTCCATTTATCAAATGGGGTGTTACATCACTTGTGTTCACGCGTTATAAATCAATCAATGTTCTCACCCCAAAAGATGAATAAACATTTTTTAGAGAGATAAGGGCTAGAAACTCACCTTGTTGATAGTGAGGTGTCCCGAGATAAAGTAGAATTTTACTAGTAACCTAATAAGAATAATATTCACTTAAACCATTTGTAATATAAATATAATGTACATGTATAAACTCATTCTTATTTGGTGCTATAGGTTGGAATAGTAACGAATAAAGTTTTACAAAACATTTTTGGCTATTAATTAATTTAATTATTTAGAGTCGGGTTTTATCTTTTTAAACTAGGGTTTCATCAATTATTATCATTTTAGATTTTCATGTTTATGTATTGTAAAATAATTGATAGGTTGATACGAATTCATGTAAAAGTAATTTAAATTTATTAAATTTTGCTAATAAATTGATAGTTGTATTTTACATAGGTTTTAATAAGTAAAAATTCAGGTATTACGGTTTCAGCTTTCATATTTATTTATTAATCATTTTAACTATTATAAAGGCATGTAATTATTTACAAAGTAATATGAAATATAAAATTTATAACTTTAGCATGAAATTTTATTTAACAATTTCATGAATTATAAAATATAATTAGATTTTCTTAAAAACGTCATTTTTACGTGTAGTAATTGTTTATCAATTATAAACTTTTTTTAATCCTTCTACCATGATTCTTTTTGCAGAGATTGATTCATATTATGATATTACTATTTAATTAAATAATTAATATTATTGATATTCTTAGTGTTATAAAGTTTACCATTTTACATGTATACAATTTTATTGATTTTATTAATTTTATTAATTTCACATAAAATAATAAAATTGAAAGTGTGATAACTAATTAATTTTTAGGTCTTTTAAATTGGTTCAAAAAGCGTTAGAAAATTTATGACAATTGAAATATGAATATATAGAGTAAAAATTTCGTGACCAAAAGGTTTTTAAAAAAAGTTTAGGCCTTTTTTACTAGTTTAGGAACGAGAGTTTCAGCTACTTTTACTACTTGACCAAATTACATTACCTACTGAGTTTAACTAACATAAAATAATTATTAGCATTATTTAAGAGTCAGAAACACGAAAATTCAGTTCATAATCAAGTTAAGCAAAAACATGGTACGGTTTTTACCCGTTAGGGCTCGTTTTTAACCATTTAGCCAATTACGTGTTATTTTTCAATTTTAGGCATTACTAGGCCAGGGTTTAACATGTAATAAGAGTTACTTGTATTAGGAAAATCATATCTTACAAAGTGATTGGTGGTTTGAGCAAAGCTGAACCTAGAAAACCCAAAAATGAGCTCGGCTAGGAGTTTGCTTGCACAACCCGTACACGAACACTTGGAGGACTTAGGAACTTGTAATAGAATTACTTGGAAGAACATAAATGATATCAAGAATTTCTTTAACAAACAAGAACACCAACATCAAAAATAATCCGAAATCAAAATTAGGGTTTCTTAAAAAACCCTAAATCGATTTTGACTAGAATTTTGCCTAGGGTTCTTCACACTTTCTGAGCTTCTAGGACGGAGACCAAGGGTCCATGGTGTAGTTTTAGTTGAACTTAAATTCAATTGTGGTGGCACAAATGGCGGCGGTGGTTTAGGGCAGAAAACAAAAGAGAAACAATGGCTCGGTTTGATTTCCAGCTTGTGTTTTGGGATGAACAATCACAAGACTTGCACTCCCTATTTTTAATATGAATATAGCATACCTTTAAGACCTCAATCATGCAAGGAAATCAAAAGGAATGGCTAAAGTTGAAGAATAGTGGAAGAAAAAGATAGAACAATAGCCATGGCTAAGAAAACAGTAATAAGATATAAGGGTCGAATGGTTTGGAGAGTTTTAAGGGATTTCATGATAAAATTTCGTGGGTAGGTTATATGGGAAGGATGTGGGCGGAATACTTTTATGCCAAGGAATTATAAGAATGATTTTTGGTAAGTAAATATTATGTATTTGAGTTGTATCCTAAAGTGTATATATTGTAAAATTCGGTTTAAGGGTTGGTATGGGCTTAATACCACCGAAATTTATCAAACATGGCTCATTAGGGCCTTAATTTGGGCTTAGTTGTTTTTAATTGGGTTTAATTTGGGTTTACAGGCTTTTAAAATTAATTACGGGTTTATTTTTAGTCATTTAATAATTTAATTAATCTCGTCTTATTATTTATGAAGTTTAAAAATCAATTTTATTAGTTTTTAGTTGTTATAATAAATTTAGACATTTTCGTGATCATTTTGACAATAAAACGATATTTTATAATTAAATAATAAATAAAATACGATTACCTCGATAAATTATTCGATACCTTGAAAATAAATAAAAGTGATAAGTATATGATTTATAGACATTTTATAGTCCATCATATATTGTTTTGAAAAAATCGTGAGTTGAGAGCGTTTATATAACCTTCTATTAATAATTAATGGTGATTTCGATAATTTACGTTAACTATTAAAATAAACTATTATTCAAATTTTTATGACTTATAAACTTAAAATTATTCATTTCACGTAAAACATATAGAACATATAAGCTTTTAGTTTGATGGCCTCTAGTTAGAGTTAATGACGGTCTTCTAGTAGCACAATAAATATTTTCCATTTTACAATAATTAATTTAAATACGTCCCATATAAATTCATGTATAACCAATAGAATTTCCAAATAGTCCATCGTACATATTATTAATGATAATATAATTTGTATGTTTTTAGATATCTTCTTGTTTATGACATATAGTGTTTTCTATAAAAAGAAATTGTAGCGACAAGTATTTTATTCTTTGGATTAATAATGATTTCAAATTTACGGGTTGTCACATTTTGGGCCCTTACAATTACCCCAGAAATATGGTGTCAAAGGGATTCTGGTGACAAAGCCCTTAAAATCCTACGTGGCATCTTTGGCACCACTTTTAGGGCCCGACCGCTCCCAGCTCTCTTATGACTCGACTTGCAAGTTGTAAATTATTTCAAAATTAAAATACAGTGACATTCGCCAAATTCTATGTATTTGTAGTTTCTTTTAAAATTTGTGATATTTGATTTTATGTTTATTTAAGGTTAAGATTTTAAAAGTGAATATAATATACTATAACAAAATCATGATATTTTTAATTTTAAAATGCGTAATTTTAATTAACAAATATAAATTCGAAATGTATAATAACATGTTACCTATTCAGCGCAAACCCAACTTTTCAAATTAAATTATTTAGTCCAACCCGCTATATCTTGTAAGTGTTTGAAAGAATGCCTTCTACTTGTTGTTAACTTCGTAACATTTATAAACTTGATAAATTTGCTAAGTTTTACGGTGTTGTAATATTTGATTGTGATCGGTTTGTGTTGTAAGGTGTACTAATTTATATACATCTTAAGCTACGGTATAATTATGTCAATTCAGATATTTACATGTTGAAAGAAACCTATGTTGAGAAACCTTTTAAATGAAAAAAAACAGCCCACAAAAAGTTAAAGCTTAAAATAAATAATGGGAAACAAAAAAACATATTACATTATTAAAAAAGAGGAATAGAAAGAGAATAGTACAAGCTAGAGAAAAGTTGATGACACAAATGTGGTCGAAACAAACAAACATATTGTATTAAATTATTAAAGAAAAATGAAAAATAAAAAGAGAATAAGACAAGATAAAGAAAAAGTTAGAAGCAAACTCTTTTTTAGAAAGATAAGCTAGTGGTTTTTTGGGTCCACCGGTGTTTAAACCACATAGCCCTATAAAGAAGTTAATGGATGGTACAAGATCACATGAAATCAGAACCTATAATGCCAAAACGTTGTTGGTACACATGACCTTTCGTATTATATACTATGTATTTTGTTTGCATAGAAGATTGGATCGCCCTATTTTGGTGAAACTTATTTCATGTTGCTACTAGGTTGCTCACCGCTATAGGGACTTCACACACACACACAAACACCCCCCCTCCCAAACACACCCACACACACACCCACAAGTACAAAGTTAATGGTACGAGATCACATGAAATCAAAACGTACAATGCTAGAAAGTTAATGGTGGACATACCTTTCTTATTATGTATTCTGTATTTCGTTTACTTAGAAGTTGGATCACCTTAGTTTGGTAGTATAACTTATTTTATAAAGCTACTTGTGCAATGCTACAAAGATTGCTAGTTGGTTTAAATTTTTGTTTTCTGGTTATTTGGATGGTTTAGTTCGATTTCACGATATGGTTTTTCTTATCTTACAAAAAACAGTTGATCACTTGATCATGCGAATATTGGTTGTTTGCTTTTTTCTAAATGGGGTTTACCTCTTTTATTTTTTTGAATGCTTTGGAACTTTGGTTCGCTATAATGAAAATAGTTACGTGGTTTGGACAGTATTGAATAGTAAATAAAGCATTAGATATTAGTCAAACAACTTCTAGTTGTACTACATTTGCACATGAATACTTTCAACAACTTTTAGTTGTATTACATTTGCACATGAATACTTTGAACAACTTCTAGTTGTACTACATTTTCACATGACTACTTTCAACCATAGTACAACAATCAATTACCCAATGTTTTTCACCTTTTCAATCTTCTTACAGTACACACTCGTGTCTTTTCACTTTTCCTCTCAAAACACTCATGTTTTTCACCACAGTATAATAATCAAATTAGGTCGACGAGGTAACTTAGTGAATCATTACTTTTGTTAGAATATATACATATTATAACTTATTGATATTATAAAAATTAATACTAACTACAAGCACAACAATATTTAATCTTTAGTAGCGGTAGTGCTTCCCTTTCCGGTGGTTCCGGATCCACTGCCGGATCCCTTTGTGCCTTTCTTCTTCTTCTTGTCCTTAAACGAGCTCGCTTCCTGAACAGAAGGTTACGGTGGAGGGGGATAGGGTGTCTGTATAAAAAATTTCAATACTAAATGAATACAAAGCAGTAATATTATAGAAGGAATAATTGATATTCACTCGCGGCTGAGTAGATTTGCATGTATTGGTATACTTCATCGTTACTTCCCCTAAAAGAGTTGTAGTAACTACATAGCACACTACAATTATTTACACTCATGTTTGATGTCGCTAACTTGAGACTGAAACGTGCTTGTATATAAAGGGAGGAAGAATACAAAATTTTCTCTGAATAGTACCTAAAAATATAAAACTTACACAACGAACATTAATTTCACATAAAATCATAAAATTGAAAGTGTGATAACTATTTCATTTTTAGGTCTTTTTAATTGATTCAAAAAGCATTAGAAAAGTTATGACAATTGAAATATGAATATTTAGAGTAAAAATTTCGTGCCAACATTGGTTGGTCGGTTTTTAATAAAAATTTAGGCGCTTTTTTTACTAGTTTCGGACCGAGAGTTTCGGCTACTGAGTTTATCTAACTTAAAATAATTGCTAACATTATTTAAGAATAGGAAAAACGAAAATTTAGTTCACAATTGATGGCGTATAGTCCCTCAGCCGGGTCTTGGGCCCGGCCCACGGGTACTACCCGCATTCAGTCCAATACGCTTGGGCTGGGTAGACGTTGTCCAGTTTATCAGGCTCTGGTCAACATGGGCCGCACATGTCAGAGCGCGACCCACATCTCTTCCGTACATGGCAAGGGTTAGACAGGATTCTAATCTAAATGGGATTTGCCTTAAAGTAAGGAGATATACACTAGCCATAATTAAAAGATATCCAATAACCTAATTATGGTGATTATCCCTTGCTTCAGGCCGAAGACACAGTAGAGCCCAATAGGGACTTTGTCGCCTATATAAGGAACCCTCCAGGGTTCCTCAAAGGTATCACAATCTCTATACTCTCAACTCACAACCGATTATCTAACCCTAAAACTGATTACTTACTCTCACGCCGGAGTCTAATCGGGGGATACACTCCCATGGTAAGCTTAACGCGTATTGTTTAGTCTGCAGGATCTCAACAAGACATTCACTTGGTGCAAGAGCCGAAGCCCAACCTACCCGAATTAAGCCTAATTCAGGTCAAGCAAGGATCAACCAACTTTTGTATCAACAAGTTGGCGCCATCCGTGGGACCCTACACTAAACTACTCTACTAATGACGAAAGGACATTCACAGCAAAACCAAAGGGTCACGAACCCTGGAAACCGAAAGTCCGGGAGTGATCTTCTGACCCCTCCCGTCCCCCCTCTAGGAGGGCAAGCAGGAGGTCAAACGCCCGAAACTCACCATTCCAGTCCGGTGGGACGGGCATGATCACCAACACTCCACCTCCAACTCTGTCCCTGACCAACCCCGATCCGGGTACTGCACCTAACGCTCCCAACAAGGAAGCGCAAAGGAAACCTACGGTCGAGGCGGAATTAGAAGTTGATTTACTGGAGGACGAAGACCTCGAGCGCGTTCTCACGCAGAACTTCGATAGGATCGTCCCAGGAATTACATCTAGGTTAAATTTTGGTTCGCACGTTCCACCAAAGCGACCTACGCAATATGGGGAACGGGGAGGACCATTACAGGGAGACGATCTCGAAGAGTTCATCAACAAGAACTTTGAGACAATCCTCCTTACAATAACCTCAAGAATGGGCCTGGAAAAGAACCCCCAGTCCAGGCTCACCTTCAGCGCGTTTGGGGACGAGTCTCCCCAACATACGCATAAGAGGAAAAGGCCCACCCAAGGGCAACCCCAGGCAAACGGTCAGCCGTGGGGAGCAGACGTCATGCATTAAAACCACGACCGGAACCGAGAAACACTCTCGAACGTCTGGCCGATCGGATTACACAAGAGTGGCTTGCTACTCAAGGCGATTCATATCACTCTGAGAGAGCTATGAGGCACGCCATAAAATCACCATGGAACCATCAAAGGGCCAGTGTCTTTAGCGGAAGGATCAAGCGAGGAAGTGTCTTTTACTGAAGGATAGAGCGAGGAAGCGCCACGTCATTCCCCGATTAAAAAAGCTTGACCTACCGTTATTATTACGAACATGATTCATCAAGTTCCGATGATTTTAGCCATCCGAGAAATTTTCCCTCGGAACCCTCGGGCAATGAGGAAGACTGTCGCGGACCATCCCATTGTTATTCAGATAAAGAAGCGGACTTCCTAAAACCATGGTGTAGTGAAGAGGAGGATGCCTTTACACTTGGAATTCGAAACTACACAGAGGACAAAAAACGGCACATGCCGCCGAACGCTAAATTCTACGATGGAACTGGATGTCCGGAGGACCACCTCAAGGTGTTCACGATTCAAGGAAGAATGGAACTATGGTCAATGTCTATATGGTGCCATATGTTTAAAGCAACCCTAGTGGGTAGGGCCCGCGACTGGTTCGACAACCTCCCATATAGGAGCATAAACAACTTTGACGAATTAAGTCAAGCGTTTATAAGGAATTTCGTCCGGCAAAAGAAGAACGATAGAGATTCGGCCTCAATGAGGACAGTCAAACAGAGGCCCGGAGAATCTAACCTAGATTTCACAGAACGCTTCAAGGAAGCGTGCACAAGGGTGAAATCACATCCGGAGGTCCTAAAAATCACAAATTACATGCATCCCATAACAGACAAAAAATTCATTAGGCATCTTGAACTCAAACGCCCACAAACGTGGGAAGAACTGATGAGAAGGGTAAGGCAATGTAGCGAGGGCCAAGCGACGGTATCCACAACGTCCCCCTCGAAAGATTACTCAAACTACCGATCCAACAATCACCCTAGGAAGCAATCAAACAACCAAAATAGCGGCCAAAACTTAGACCACAGGGGTGCGTCCAAGGGAGGACGATCAAACAACAAATTCACGCCTCTAAAGGTAACTTACAGATAAATTCTCTTAACCGAAGGGGCGGACTTTCCAAAATCATCCCCGATGGTCACCCCGGTTGAACTTCGTCAAGGCACTCACTTCTGTGAGTATCACAACGACAAGGGTCACAACACGGATGAGTGTATCTTACTCAAGAAGCACGTAGAGTCGCTCATCAAATCAGGCCAACTAAGACACTTAGTAAAACAAGGAAGGAATAACAAAACAAACGATAAGGATAAGTCTACGAGAATATTCATGATAAAATCATGGCAGAGCAAGGCAGAGCAGATAATTGATTATAAGTTTTCTCGTACTATGGATATATCCTTCCCTCCCATCGCGTCAAGCAATTTTTCGGATGCACCTCTGGCTATGGAGGTAAGCATAAGAAACTACAGCATCCGACATATGTATATCGACAGAGGCTCGTCAGCAGAAATACTATACGAGCATTGTTTTTCACAGTTACCACCAGAATTGAAGAGTAAACTGAAGCCGACCATGTCGCCACTCACAGGCTTTAGCGGGGAAACAATTTGGCCACTAGGGCAGCTACAGCTCCTGGTCACAATAGGGGACGAGGAAGATTGAACTACAGCTTGGATAAACTTCATGGTCATACGATCACATTCCTCGTACAACGACATCATCGGAAGACCAGGCATTCGGGCCATCCGAGTCGTTCCATCCACGGCTCACGGAATGGTAAAGTTCCCGGTAAAAGGTGGAATAGTTACTCTCTCTAACTCGGTAGTTCCAACCTCAGAATGCATCGCCGTCACAGAGAGCATTTCACTTCCCACCAAGGGGGAGTGGTCGCCACCAAATTGGAAGGTCCCAAGTCACCCCTACTACCTGTATCAGGAAGTAGCAATTGATGGAACATTATTCGACAGAGGGAGAAGCGTCTTGTGCCTACCCCTAGGAGCCAACCTTAACATATTTGCTTGGGAACCAAAGCATACGACAAGCACACCGCACTTGACTTTAGAATACAAACTTCATATCCGACCAGGGTACGTTCCTGTTAGGCAAACAAGGAGTGGTCAAGCTCCGGAGCGTCGCAGCGCTATACATAAAGAAATCAAGAACCAGGCAAACGTAGATATTAGAGGAATGGTCACGAATAACCATACAAAGGACAAACCACTTCGGGACGTTAAGTAACTAAATAGAAAAACATCTGGGTGGAGTAATCCTACACCAAGACCCGCGGAAAATTATTTAACTTTATTCAAAACATTTAAGGAGTGTATGAAGAAAGGAGACATCGATTGGATGAAGGAGGTCGAGGAAGCACTGGAACAACTCAAGAAAAACTTATCAACCCTTCCCACGTTGGTCGCACCGCGACCACAGGAAGAGTTGGTAGCCTACTTGTCCACTGCGTACGGAACAATAAGCACTGTCTTAACAACTGACCAGGACTTTGCCCTATTCCTGGTCCACTTCATCGTTAAGGCACCCAGAGAAGACGCAAAGCCGACCCCAAAAGGAGACGTCCCCAAGGAACCATGTGTTCTATTCACTGAGGATTTGTCCTATACGGACGGATCAAGAGCGGGCCTAATACAGATAACCCCGAAAGGCATGGATGTTGGGAATAAAATGTAGCTAGTACACTTGAATGCTGACAAGAAGAAAACAAGCGTTGATAAGAAGAAAACAAGCGTTGACAGATCAAGCGTTGACAGGAAGATGTCAAGCGCTGATAGGATGAAGTCAAGCACTGATAGAAAGATATAGTCTACGCGTATTATGTTTCTAGTTTGTTTCTAGTAAAGATAGGATCAATAATGTATTTTCTATATTTATCTTTACCTAGAATAGCTGATACGTAGACTCTTGTACAAGGCTCTTATGTCTATAAAAGAAGACCTTTAGGTTTTGTTTCATATAAGTTTTTCATACGTTTAACACTTTCATTGTAAGCAAGTTTGTTCTAATCAATCAAGTGAAAGTTTGTTTTACAATTGTTGGTGTGTTCTTGTTTGAGTATTAATTCCGCATAATACTTAAATTGTTTTATACACAACAAAGTTTCTCTACGTGTTTAACTTGATTTAATCTCGTTTACACAAGCTAAATCGATCTAAGTTTGGGATTAACAAGTGGTATCAGAGCTTGTTAAGAAACTTTGATCTAAAGAACACAAGAACCCTAAATTACCAAAAACCCTAATTTTTACAAAACCCTAAAAACATCATGTCTACACCAGAAGTAAACTCCTCCTCCTCCTCAAACCACAACATCATGATTCCCATGCTAGACCCAGATAATTTTGAGCTGTTGAAGTTTAACTTTGAGCAATATTTACAAATCCATGACTACACTCTATGGGAAATTATTGAATATGGAAACACATTCAATAAGGCTCAAAAGATTGCAGCTGCCATTGCTGCAAGAACTGCTATTCAAGGTTCTACTGAAGAGGAACGAAGAGAAAAACCTGAAGATGGTAGAGCTGTCTCAACTGAGGATATAGCAAAGAGAATGGTTGATATGAAAACCCTAAGCATTCTGAAACTCTCTTTGGGACAAGAAAATCAGCACAAATACAGAAGCTATGAGTCTGAAAAGATCTTTGGGCAGCCCTTGAAGTTACTTATGGTGGTAATGCTAATACTGTGCAAGAGAAAAAGAAGCAACTCTTGTATGAGTATGCTGTTTTTAAAGCTCAACCTAATGAGAAGCTAAGTAGTGTGAGAAGCAGACTTCTGGACATCACAAGCAAGCTATCCTTCATGGGAACAGTGCTTGGTGATGTTGATATTATCTCCACTTTCCTTAAAAGCCTTGGTGATGCATGGAAGATTGAAGGAAGGTCTATAATTGCTAATAACACTCACAAAAGTTCTACTTTTGACGATGTGTACAATAAACTGAGGCTGATAGAGAATGAAACTCTTTTGGATCATGGAAGCAAGTCTACCAATAGAAACATGGCCTTCTTCTCTCATAGTGAAAGTTAATTTGATCAAAAGGAGTCATACATGCATCCAGTTCCTGGATCAACTTGTGTCAACACTGGATCATATCCTGTCAACGCCTCACATTCAGACGCTGACACATACAAAATTGACTCACCAAGAGTTAAGCCTGCTGGTATTGATCTGGATACTGTGTGTGCATACATTGCTTCATTGCCCAATGGTTCAGTGATTACATATGAGGACCTTGAGCACATTAGTGATGAGTATTTAGAGGAAATGGACATAAAGTGGAATATGGCTCTTGCAAGTATAAGAGCAAACAGATGGAATAGAAGATTCAAGAAGAAGATGACTTTTAATGCTAAGGACACTGCTGGATTTGATAAATCCAAGGTTGAGTGTTACAATTGTCATCGTATGGGACACTTCATGAGAGAATGCAGATCTCCAGGAAGATCTGATGCTGGAAAACCCTCAAGCCAAATTGTTAAAGCTCAGGATCCCAAGGCCATGGTTGCAATGCAAGAAATTGATGGTGTTGGATGGGATTGGATCTATTTGGCTAAGGATGAGGAAGAGAATAAAGCTTTGGTTGCTGAGATGGAAGAAGAAGAGCATGTTCACTATGCTCTCATGGCACACTCCTCATCTTCATCAGACAATGAGGTATATGGCGATGCTTTTTGTAGTAAGGGTTGTCGTTTAAATACTGAAAGACTTAACAAAGGGGTTTTAAGATTGTCAACAAATGTGGGTAATGAAAGATGCAAGTTGTCTAACGATCAACTTGCTCTTACTCAAACTGAAAAGACTGTAGCTAAGTATAAGAAAATGGAGCTTGACCTAAAAGATAAAATCAATATCTTAAAACATGATTTAAATGCTAGTACTGATATTAGAAACATCATGGAGAGGGTCCATGCTGAATTACAAGCTAAGTTAGATGAGGCTATCAAGAATAAGGATAATGTAGATCTTAAAATTCATAGATTTGATAAAGCCTCACAAACCCTAGGAGAATGTGTTAGTAAACAAAGGGATTCTAGGGATATGACTAGGATTGGGATGAAAGAGTATGTTGGTGTTCCACCACCAGCTGGTGACTTCTATGGTGTCCAAATAAAGGACTTATCTTGGACTGGTTTACCAAAACTCCAAGAAGAGGAATTTATTCCTCCACCAAGAGTCCTTACCCCAGTAGAAGAATATAGGCAGAAGTTGACTGATTTGGACCAATGGAAGAAAGCCAACCCTACCTTGTTTGTCAAGGGTGGCATGCTTAGTGATAGTCCAAATGAGTCTACCCCTATCAAAGTAACAAACCCAATCACTGGCAAGACTGTTAACCTTGGCTCAAACGTTGATAGAAAACCTAGCATTAAATATGCAGAAATGTATAGACAAACTAGGTCACAAAAAATCCAAATTAGTGATAATGGAACAGGTTTCTTTTCTTCTAGACCTAGAGTCATGTCTAGAAAAGCATGTCATACTTGTGATAGCTTTTCACATTTAGCCTATAAGTTTGTCAACGCTTCAAAGGTCAACGCTGACAAAAAGTCAAACACTGTCAAACCCAAAACTTTTGTTCAGCAAAGTCCACAAGTTGTTAGACCAACCCCATTCTTTACTAAAGGGTCTAATGCTTATGGACAAAGACCTTTTCAGAAGACCAATACATGGTCTAATAGACAATGGGTTCCTGTAGCAAACTTTAGGTTCAACGCTGACAAGGGTAATTTCAGCGTTGACAAGACCAAATCAAACGCTGACAGAAACGTTGCCAGACCAAATAATGGTAAATATTTGCAACCACATGGAAAGGGGTCTAAAGCTTCTTCTAGCTTGGCATGGAGACCTAAGCAAGATCAAAACCCTAATTCAAATGGGATTTCTATGACTTGTAACAGATTTAATTATATTTCAAAGGTCATAACAAAACCAATTAGGGTTAACTAGGTGTTTAATCCAAAAAGGGATGAACAAGGGGTTGTTATGAGGACTAAGTCTGTTCTTGTTGAACAACCAAATGAATCCAAGTCTGCTCAGGCTTGGGTTCCCAATGAAAACTAATTTGTTTTCTTTATGTGCAGGGCATTCAAAAGCAGGTTAATGATTATGGCTATTGGGATAGTGGATGCTCTAGGCACATGACTAGGAAGGAAGATTATCTCACAAACTTCACTCCCATTAAGGATGGTGATAAAGTTTACTTTGGAGGCGGATATGGAACTATCACAGGCAAAGGAACTCTTCTCACCAACAATTTGCGTTTTGAAAACGTGTTTCTGGTAAAAGAACTTGACTATAATCTGTTTAGTGTATCACAAGTTTGTGATAACAAAAATAAGGTTCTTTTCACTGATATTGAATGCCTGGTGTTGAGCAAGGATTTTAAAATACCAGATGAGAAATTCATTGATTATAGAACACCTAGGCATAAGGACATTTATAATGTGAATCTTAATGGCATTAGGATGAATAATAACTTGTCATGTCTTTATGCTAAGGCTTCAGTTGATGAGAGTAATCTTTGGCACATGAGACTAGGGCACATTAACTTTAAAAATATAAACAGACTTGTGAGACATGGCTTGGTTGATGGTTTGCCTGAAAAGGCTTTCCACAATGACCACTCTTGTGTTGCATGCCTTCAAGGAAAACAACACAAGGTCTCATTTAAGTCTAAACAGGTGCACTCTAGTTCTAAACCACTACACTTGCTGCATATGGACGTGTTTGGTCCAACTAATATAGAAAGCTTGAATGGTAAATCTTACTATTTTGTCATCACTGATGATTTTTCTAGGTTTACTTGGACTTTCTTTTTAGCTTTGAAAAGTGACACTGCTGATACTTTATTTAACTTTATTAACCAAATTTAAAAGAAGACTGATAATGAAGTTAAGATGCTTAGAAGTGACAATGGTGGTGAGTTTAGAATAAACTGTTGGATGATTTTTGTGCCAAGAAATGGATTACTAGACAGTTTAGTGTAGCCAGAACCCCACAGCAAAATGGGGTTGCTGAGAGAAAGAATAGAACCCTCATAGAAGCAGCCAGGACTATGTTGGTTGATGCTTACTTTCCCATTGCTTTTTGGGATGAGGCTATGAATACAGCTTGTTATGTTCAGAATAGAGCATTAGTCAACAAGATTCATAACAAAACACCTTATGAGTTACTTTGAGGAAGGAAACCTAATATTTGTTTTGTTAAACCTTTTGGTTGTCATGTAGTTGTGTTGGATACTAGTGATGCCTTAGGTAAATTTAGTGCTAAAGGTGATGAAGGCTACTTCATGGGTTATTCAGTGCAGAGTAAAGGATATATGGTTTACATTAAGAAGAAAAAACGTATACTTGGAAAAGTACATGTTAGGTTTTTAGAGAGTAAACATAGTGATCCTGAAAGTGGTCCAAATTGGTTATTTGACTTGGAACCTCTATCTAGGACTTTGAATTATATGTCTGTTACTAATCTAAACAATGTGAAGGTAACTTTAAGTGTTGTGGAAGAACCAGTTGTTGATGTTTCAGGTACACAGGTTAATGAAGAGGTTGGATCACAAGCAGAAAAATCATCACCCAAACTTGAGTATGTCACTATTCCCATATGGACAGATGCATTTGCTGCTGCTGCTGCTGGAAAGGAAAATGGTGGTCTCCAAGTATCACCAGTTAACAACATGCATGGTCTTTCTGGCGCTGACAAAGGAAAATATGGCGCTGACAATACAAATTCAGCCGTTGATGGTTCAAACGTTGACAACTCTAATTCAGACGTTGATGGCTCTAACGCTGACAACCTTGGTTCAGGCGTTGACAACTCTTTTGACCATATTTTCTCTTCCAATTTTGAACAAGGTGAACCTTTAAGAAGAAATGGTGAGGTTCATACAAATGTTGAGGGAAGAGAGTCTGAAGAAGATATTGGTAACATGGAAGATGAGATTGAAGACAACACACTTTTTGAGGGAGGAGTTCTTACTTCTACATTGAAGGATCATCCATCTTCTTTAATTATTGTTGATGTGATGTCTCCTGTTTAAACTAGAAGATCTCATCAAAATCTTGGAGGATTTATTGCCAATATTCACAAGAAGGTTGATACCCCTCTTGTTCAAGCATGTTAGTTTGCCTGTTTTCTGTCACAACAGGAACCCAAGAAGATTTTCGATGCTCTCAAAGAACCAAGTTGGGTGGAAGCAATGCAGGATGAGCTTTATCAATTTGCTATTCAGGATGTTTGGGAGTTTGTTGATTGTCCCAGACATGTCAGACCTATTGGGACGAGATAGGTTCTTAGAAACAAAAAGGATGAAAGAGGCATTGTGGTCAGAAACAAGGCACGTTTAGTGGCTCAAGGATATACACAAGAGGAAGGGATAGACTATAAGGAGGTCTTTGCACCAGTTGCAAGGATTGAGGCTATAAGAATATTTCTAGCCTATGCTTCCTGCATGGGTTTCACTGTCTATCAAATGGATGTGAAGAGTGCTTTTCTTTATGGCACAATTGTAGAGGAGGTTTACGTAATGCAGCTTCCTGGTTTTGAAGATTCAAAACATCCAGACAAGGTGTATAGAGTCAAGAAAGCTATGTATGGACTTCATCATGCCCCAAGAGCATGGTATGGCACATTGTCCACCTATCTGGTGGAAAATGGATTCAAAAGGGGCACCATAGACCAGACCTTATTTACAAAGAAGACGGATAAGGATTTCTTACTTGTTCAGGTTTATGGGGATGATATCATCTTTGGCTGTTCAAGTCCAAAGATGAGTGAAGAATTTTCCAAGCTTATGACAGACAAGTTCAAGATGAGTGCAATGGGGGAGATGAACTTCTTTCTAGGGTTACAAATTCAACAGAAAGAAGATGGTATCTTCATCTCTCAGGATAAATATGTAGCAGAAATCTTGAAGAAGTTTGGCTTTTCTCCACATGAGAAAAGGGCTAGTACTCCTATGGATAGAGAACACCCTTGGGGAAAAGTTGGAGATGGAAAAGATGTGGATGTCAGGCACTATAGATCAATGATTGGTTCATTGATGTATCTCACAGCTTCAAGACCTGACATTATGTTTGCTGTGTGTGCATGTACACGCCATCAAGTGACTCCCAAAGAGTGTCATCTTCATGCTGTCAAGAGAATATTTAGATACCTTAGATGTTATCCAGACCTGGGATTATGGTATCCAAAAGATTCACCATTGGAGCTTATTGCATATTCAGACAGTGACTATGATGGTGACAAATTTGATAGAAAATCCACAACTGGTGGATGTCAGTTTCTTGGGAGTAGGTTGATATCTTGGCAATGCAAGAAACAAACAGTGGTGGCCAATTCTACAACTGAAGGACAGTATGTTGCAGCAGCTGCTTGTTGTGGACAAGTCTTATGGATTCAGAACCAGCTGTTGGATTATGAGTATAATTTCATGCATACCAAGATTTTTTTAGACAATAACAACACTTTATGCATTACAAAAAATCCTATACATCACTCTAAAACAAAACACATAGAAATTAGACATCATTTTATAAGAGATTGTTTTGAAAAGGGTTTAATACAACCAGATAGGGTTGACACAGAAGAAAATGTGTATGATTTATTAACTAAACCTTTTGATACTGGACGGTTTTAATACTTGGTAACAAGTATTGGAATGATCAATCTCACTTAATATGTGTTTTGGGGTTTTATTGTAAAAGTATGTACAGGATATGCAGTGTTATTGGTCTTTTTGAGAAGTTAGATTTACCACTATATTTGTCTAACGCTGACAAAGGTTATCTTAACGCTGATAAGTGTTATCGTGACGTTGACAGCAACATGTTAGTTTTGTGGTTTTTGATCTAAGTGTGCAGGTGTTGTTAGCATTGTACCATTGGATACAGAGTTGCTTATGGATCCTTGGAGAATCATTGGAGCATGTTTCAATTTATGGATGATGGTAGGAATATTTATATTCATATCTTGACATAAATTTTTATATACATGCATATTATTTGGCAACATATGTATCACAGTTTAAGGGGAGGTTTTAGGAACCTTTAGGATTTTTGGGTATTCTTAAAATACTCTTATCACAATTCTAGATTGTGTCCACATGTGACAATCCGTCAATTTATGGTTGTTCTTTTATTCTCAAGTATTATTTAAAAACATTATTTTAATGTTATATTATGAACTCACTTATTTTTGGGAAGAAATTTGGATTTTACGTCTTGAAGTAGCATCGACTACGTCTAAACTGGAGGATTCTACGTTGTGTGCTTACGTTTACATACACCGTTTTTGGTGACAGTCCGACATTTCAGAAAATAAATTTATCCGTGAATATTATTTTGGAATTTTAAATTTGTGTTGGTTCATAAACTCACAAATTTATGAGAAGAGATTAGGACTTACGATTACAATTAAACGTACTTTACGACTAAACCGGAAACCTTAGGATTACGTATTTACGTTTTCGAACTCCGTTTTTTATGAGACAATTTTTATTAGATTCGTTTTGTGTCGTTGATTCATAATTTATAAAAACGTTTTTCGTAAAACGACCCGAGGGCACGCAAATCGAGGAACCTAGAATCGAGGAATACCCGTAAATTAGTGGGATGAGACAAAAACAAGTTTTGCCTCACCCCACAAATGGGCGGCCAAAACTTCACCAACACATCTAAGATGTGTCAAAGCTTACTAAGTAAGCTAGGACACTTGTCCTAGCTACTTACACAAACTACATGCACATCAAAACAAGCTTCCATAAACTACTACCTTCATGTTCCATCCATGCAAAAACACAAAACTCTCTCATCTCACCCTCTCCTTGCCGTCCACTATTCAACCAAAACACCCCATTTGATCTTGATTCAACCATAAAATCTTATGTTATCTACACATATGATGAAGTCCTATAGAATACTTGAAGATTGGAGGTGATTTGATGATGTCCAAGGGCTGATTTCTACATAAAGTTTACAAGTAATGGTGGCCTTGAAGATTGGTGTTGATTTATCACAAGTTGTGTGATCAAAATCCATGTCTTGATCACAACATACATAATCTTGGTGGTATAAAGATTGTTCTTCCTATCCTCTTGTTATTTTGATTATGTAATCTTGTATTTTCTTTTCTATTGTATATGTATATGATGAATATATGATGATAAAAATGTTGTGTGGGGATCAAGTGTTGATAAATATGATTAAAGAGATGAAAAACCATAGGTAACAAGGTTAAAATCATGCTTAAAATGATGGCTGTATAAAAAACAGTAAGTAAGTAAATGTTAAACTGATAAAATGGCTTGGATAAATTAATATACAGTAAGCTATGAGTCTTGTACACATGTGAGAGTTGGCCATGCAATGGAATCATAAAAATGAGTGAGATATGATCAAAACAAGTTTAGAGTGCAAAATTGACTACACTGTTTTGAACGAATTTTATAAAAAACTTAGAGGTTGATTCATCAGTAGCTATACAGGAATAAAATGAAGCACATATCATGTAGTTTCTGTGATAAAAAAATTGGGGTTCTATCTCCATGTAGAACTCTAGATATGACCATTTTAGTAAACTAGATTTTTAGGACTGATTTTGTATAAATAATATATAATATAAGCACTCAAAAATTTATATAAAATATATATAAATACAAACTCCACTAGTTGATAATGATTATAATAAAATATTTATATAAATGTTGATATTAAAATGAATTATGTTATATAAAGTATAAATATAAATGTTTTTCCAAGTTACAAAACTATATACTAAGTTTTACGTCTTTTCGGCTAGTACCGTAAAATTAACGTTTTTCGTCAATTAAAACTTAGACGATCGGACCCGTCTAATGTAAACTTTTTAAAAGTAATATACTGATATATAAGTACTTAATACAAGTAAAAACCGATAAAACCCGAACTTTACAACATATAGACATTAACGGGCCAAAGTAGCCTTATTGGACTATAAACCCGACTAGTTAGTAAAACACTTATAAATTTACTTATTGGGCTTAACCCACTTGAGCGCAATATGTAAAGTATAATACTGATAACAAAAGTATAAAATGGATTAATACAAGTTAATGAACTTATAAAAGGCTTATTGGACCGAAAACATGTAAATAGGTAAAACTAGTAAACTAATATAAAAGTTGTCAACACATAACACAAAAATGAGTGAATGAGAATATATAAACCCACTTGATCATCATCATATGTATAAAGTCATCATATGTATACATAATTCTTATTTTTAAAAAATCATTGGACAAAAGTCTAAGACGAGTACTATTTGTCTAGGTTTCCGTGATTGAAGCACGTACCGTACATCCGAATTGCCGATAACCCGCTTTCCCACATCAACGTGAGTTCATAGCCTCGCACTCTTTTAAATGTTTTTATGAAATGTTTTATAAACCCGCGAGGGAGATAACATGTTAGTTTTATAAATAGGACACCGTTTGTCCCGATTGTCTGTTTATTGATTTGGACCCGAATGATTGTATGACCCGATGAATGATTAAATGACCCGATAGATGAAATGAAATGGATTATTAAAGTTTGGTTATGTCACTAAAAGTCCCATTAGCATGAATTGTGAACTACCGGGATTTGGTAGACGCTTATGCATATAATAGTACTATTTGGGGACGATCACCCCCAGTTCGCGCCTTGACGGTTGATCCCCGTCGTGCCACATTGATTGGTAAGCGAATTTATGTATGAGAAGATTTACACAAGCATGATTATTGTGACGACACGCTAATTTAGATGGGCAAATGAGTTTCGGGCTAGCTACTCGTTGTTTGTTGTAGTAAGGTAACAATATCACGCTGCTTATAATAATCCAAAAATAACGAAATACTGCTATATGAATTGAATTACGATATATTGCCTGACTAGCAATACATGGTCTTATTATTGATTTTATGTTCGTGTTTTGGTTTTTCATAAACCATATTCATATAACGGTTTTTATCAAATTTTATACAACGTTATAAAACGTATTATATGATGTTTTTACGACAAGGGTTCGTATAATGATTTTGAAGGCAAAAACCTATATTATGATTTTTTATAAGGATTTGTATAAAATGACTTTGGCTATTTTATGGCCGATTACAAAGATTTGTACAAAATGATTTTCGGTAATAATTTTATACCGATGTTATATTGATGGATTTAATTAAAACTCTATGAATTCACTCGGCGTTTTCACTGACCTTTTCTTTTAACATGTTTTATCTCAGGTACTTGAAGGTAATTCTCGGGAAGACGACAAGAATTCATGGCCCGCACTTAAATAATAATTTCCATTCAAATGCTTTGTAAAACCTGTATGAAATATAATGACTTGGGACCTATGTAAATTTGATATTTATGGATGGAAATGCTTTATTATTAAACGACGCGATTTTTAAGCGTTGTCTATGATGTGAGTAATGTGCTATCCCGTAACACCAACGATTCTTCCGCTGAATTGAATTGTGTAAATTTGGGGGTGTTACAGTTTGGTACCAGAGCTCTCGTTATAGAGAACGAAAAATTTTTAAAACCAAGGTTTTGAATAAAATATTTCAAAATAATTTAACTATAAACATATTCCTAAAATGTCTAAAAATCTTTTGACTATAACGGTGCCGAAGAATTCCCGAGTTACCGACAAGGCCAGACTGAGAAGTGTTATTTTAATATATATATAACTTGGATTATATATATATATATATATATATATATATATATATATATATATATATATATATATATATATATATATATAGATATATATATATATATATATATATATATATATATATATATATATATATATATATATATATTGTAACACCCCATTTTGGAAATGGAATATTACGCATAATCATGGCGTGTCATCAAAGCATACAAGGATAAATGTCTAAGCATTATTCAACCATAAAAAGGAAATACCGGAATCAAACGTCGGTATCCCAAAGTAAAGCTCATCACACACAAACATAAATACTGTAAAAAGGAAAGGACGAAACAATGTCCATAGCAACTGTATCAAAGTAAAGGAAATGCATAAAGTAAAGGAAAACAGTAAAGCTTCCATTCCATATGCACCTACGTTTGAAATCTACGAGCGTCCCTGAGTACCTGCCGTTTTGGGAACATGAAAAGGAAAACGGCTGAGCAAGACGCTCAGTGCACGGATGTACAATAAAGCATGAAATAGGATAAGCATGTAACATATAACAGCGGAAGACTAAGTACTGAGTAAACTGGTTAAGTAACAAGAAAACTGATTTTATAGTTTGAAAAGCCTTATGTTTAACCTGTGAAAACTGTTTTAACATATATATACCATAGCCCATATAGGTCATGAAAAGGTCACGTGCATGAATACTTGGAGGGGTGACCTCATCATGCTGATTAGAGGGGATGCCTCTAATCAATATACTGATTTGGGTAGGAGGGATCAACTCCTTGTGAAGGGTGCAAGGCACACACCACATTCACCATGATAAACTGAATAAAACATGTAACTAGGATGCACCCATACGCCCCACCTGATATAATAATATGGCCAAAACTGAAAGGGACGCCACGAGCAATCACTCCGCCGTGGGGAAGTCATAACATCGGTGCCTCCAATGCTATGGTTATGGTACCTCCATAACTAGGTGAAACTGGTCATGCTTGTATATGGCTATAGTTTATGCTAAATTAACATAAGCAGTTCAAAACAATAAAACAAATGCTGGGGAAAACAGTTGGCTGCATACGGGGAAATCCTAATAAGGAAGAAATGTCCATACTGAAAGGACGGGAATCCGTACCTCAAGTCCAGTGAATGAACGGAAGAAAGACTCCTACTTCTGGATCACTAACTCTACATGAATACACACGTGTATAAGTATCGATTCACTGATTACGTACTGGGTTCTGTGTCTCATTATAGCTGATTTAGTATGTTTTAGGTCATGGTTCACTGTTTAAAGCCTTAAACTGTGTTTATCTTGTATTCTGATTAATCTGATTAAGTATTACAGGTGTTTCATGTATTATTATACTTACTGTGTAATAATAAGTAACTTTCCAAAAATAGCAGGTTTCCAAAAATAGAAAGTTTCCAAAAATAGAAAGTTACCAAAAATAGAAAGTTTCCAAAAATAGAAAGTTTCCAAAAATAGAAAGTTTCCAAAAATAGAAAGTTTCCTAAAATAGAATTTACTGCTTAAAATAGATTAGTTTCTAAAAATAGAAAGTTTCCAAAAATAGATCAGCTGCCTTAATTAAATAAGTTTCCATATATAGAAGGTTTCCATAATTAGATTAGCTGCCTGAAATAGATTGATTTCCATATATAGAAGGTTTCCATAATTAGATTAGTTGCCTTATTTAATTAAGTTTCTATAAATAGAAGTTTCCATAATTAGAATTAAGCTGATTACATAAGCTAACATATAAGTCTAAGTGTTATAAGCTTATTCTTAAGTCATATGATATAGTGTATAGTTTAATTATTATTTCATGTATTTTAATTAAACTATAGGTTAAGCATTTTAAATAAAGTGTAACATGTATTAATTAAAATGAAATGAAAATACTTAGGTTAAAATGTGTATTATTATTAATAATAATATAACCTAAGTCATGTCTAAATTAATTAATTATAGGCATGTTTTAATAATTAATTAATTATAACTTATAACATAAAATACTTAGGTTAATTTAATGTCATGATAAACTAATAATTAAAATAACCTAAGTCATGATTTAATTAATATTTCATGTTATAATTAATTATATCCTAAGTTCATGATTCATAAAAATTACATGTAACATAGATCATGATTTTAACCAACGAACCATGAATCGGGTATGAATTCGACACCGTACCCCGGGCCAAACCCGGGGCACACGTGTCCCCTTGCTGCCGTGGGTCCCACATGAGCCAACCAAGACCAATTGTGGTCTTGGTGGTGGCGGCAATAGCAAACCAAACCCCCCCTCGGGTTTGTTTGCTAGGCGGCCAAAAACAAACACCCTTATAAACCATTCTTTGATTTTAATTAATACCAAAACATGTTAGATCAATGATTAATTACCTTGTTTTCATAAGAAAAATAATAACATGTTCATGAAAATAATCAAAGATTAAAAGAATTAAAAAGAAGGGTTAGAAAGGTATACCACTATGTAGCTTGGAAAAAGGATGAACAAACACGTATTCTAACACTTGTTTTTAAGATCAAAATCAAACAAACACCCTCTAGTGGTGGTGTTTATGTGGCGGCACAAAGAGGAGAAAAAGGAGAGGAGAAAACTCTTTTTAGGGTTTTTATGTTTATTTCTTGAAAATGAAAATGAAAACATGTTTTTACTTTTACCCCCCTTAACTTGTAAAGTCCATGGGCTAAGCCCATTTCTTGGTTTGTGTCGTGGGTATGGGGGCCCCACATGGGGTACCCGTACCTTTCTCGTGTCCCGATGTTTCGTGTTCGTTCGTGGTTAAACGTGCTCGTGTTTAAAGTGTTTCTGTTTAATCTAACGTGTCGTTTATCGTAAACTTAACGCTCGTAAATATATTATAAGTATTTACGTAATTATTTAGTTAGTATTTTAAATGGTGATCATGATTTAATTATGTTCACGTGATATATTATTAACTGTTTATCATGAGTTCGTACGTAATCGATACTTGTCATGTCATACACGTATGCACTTGCTTGATTATTAGCACATGAATGTGATCAATACTACATGAGGTAAGTTTTAATCTATAACGTACGATCTTAAGGGCACTATTCATGGTAAAAGCATGCGGGTTTTACAATTCTTCCCCCCTAAAAAGAATAATTCGTCCCCGAATTATAGATAAAGTAAGCTGAAAAGAAGTGACATACCCGAACTCAAAATATGAAGTGAGGGTAAGAAGCCCGGATAGACTCCTCTGTTTCCCAAGTGGCTTCCCGCTCGGTATGGTCCCTCCAAAGGATTTTGACGAATGGAATCGTCTTCCTTCTCATGACTCGTTCTTGCCTGTCGAGTACTCGTTCGGGTTCTTCTATAAACGTGAGATCTTCACGTATCTGTTCCAGTGGATACTGAACCATGTGAAGGGGATGATATTTGTACCCTCTGAGTAAGGACACATGGAACACGTTATGCATGTGCGAAAGCTGAGGAGGTAACGCCAATCGGTAAGATACTTCGCCGATTCGTTCAACGATATCAAATGGTCCGATGAACCGAGGACTGAGTTTTCCTTTGATCCCGAAGCGTTTAACACCACGTGCCGGCGAAACCTTGAGGAAGACGTGATCTCCCACATTAAAATGTATGTCCCTACGATGCTTATCGGCGTAACTCTTCTGACGTGAACGCGCTTCCTGCAGCTTCTGTTTAGCTACCTCAATCTTCTCATTGGTCATTTCTATAATCTCTGGTCCTTCGAGTGTTCGCTCTCCCACTTGATCCCAGCAAGTTGGAGCGCGACACTTTCTGCCATACAACATTTCGAAAGGAGCACATTTGATACTTGCGTGCCAGCTGTTGTTGTATGCAAACTCGACTAAACAGATGTAATCGTCCCAATCACCTGTCCATTCCAACGCACACGACCTTAACATATCTTCCAATGTCTGAATTGTTCGCTCCGATTGTCCGTCCGTTTGAGGATGAAAGGCTGTGCTCAGCTTAAGTTGTGTACCCCAAGCTTTTTGCAAACCTTTCCAGAATCGCGACGTGAAACGAGGATCTCTGTCTGAGACGATGCTGGTGGGAGTGCCGTGGAGTCTCATGATCTCCCTTCTGTACGTATCTGCGAGTTTACTTACCGGATCTTCCTTGCGTATCGGTAAGAAATGAGCTGATTTGGTGAGTCGATCAACGATAACCCAAATAGCATCGTGCTTCTTCTTGGTAGGCGGAAGACCAGTAACAAAATCCATGGTGATTTTGTCCCACTTCCACTCTGGAATATCCAACGGTTGAAGGAGACCGCCAGATCGCTGATGTTCAATCTTAACCTGCTGGCAGGTAAGACATTTGGAGACATACGTGGCTACATCCTGTTTCATACCACTCCACCAAAAGTGCTGTCTGATGTCATGGTACATTTTTGTCGACCCAGGATGTATAGAAAATGGGGAGCTGTGAGCTTCAGCTAACAATGCTTCCCGGAGTTCTTGATTGTCAGGAACACAAAGTCTCGTGCCCTGCCAAATGATACCGTCTGCGTCCATTCTGAATTCTGTCTGCTTCTCCAAATTCTGAATTATCGCCCAAATCTCTCCATCATCCTTCTGCGCTTCCTTGATCCTAGTCAGTAACTCAGGTTCTACTCTAAGATTCGCCCAGTATCCGTGCTGCCCACGTACCATGATTTCGATGTCTAGCCGCTCCAAGTCTCTTATGTTTTGTTCCTTGATCTCAATGCCGTTTATCATTCCGGACTTTCTGCTGAGTGCATCGGCTACTATATTGGCTTTCCCGGGATGATACTGTAGGTTACTATCATAATCTTTCAACAGTTCCAACCATCTCCTTTGTCTCATGTTCAATTCTCGCTGTGTGAAGATATACTTCAAGCTCTTGTGATCCGTGAAAATGTCGCATGATTCTCCGTATAAGTAATGCCTCCATATCTTCAACGCGAACACCACTGCAGCAAGTTCCAGGTCATGCGTAGGGTAGTTTTCTTCATAGGGCTTAAGCTGCCGTGAAGCATACGCGATCACTTTCCCATGTTGCATGAGAACACAGCCCAGTCCCTTCCCCGATGCATCGCTATAGATCTGAAATCCACCTGTACCAGATGGGAGAGTAAGAATAGGTGCAGATACTAACTTTTGCTTTAGGTCTTCGAAGCTCTTCTCTCGTTCTTCCGTCCAGACGAATTTCTCTCCTTTTCGCATCAGTTTGGTGAGAGGCAATGCCAGCCGGGAAAAGTTCTCCACGAATCTTCGATAATATCCAGCTAAGCCTAAGAAACTGCGGACTTCTTTCGCTGATGTTGGTCTTGGCCATTTAGTGATAGCCTCAACATTCGCTGGGTCCATAGTGATCCCTTCTGCTGATACAATGTGACCTAAGAATGCCACCTTGTTTAACCAGAACTCACACTTGGAGAATTTCGCATACAGCTGCTTCTGACGAAGAATCTGTAGTACAGTACGGAGATGATCTTCGTGTTCCTCCGTGGACTTCGAGAATATCAAGATGTCATCGATGAATACAATGACAAATTTATCAAGGAATTCATGGAAGATTCTGTTCATCAGATCCATGAATACTGCTGGAGCGTTAGTCAGGCCGAATGGCATGACCACAAACTCATAATGGCCATAGCGGGTACGAAAAGCAGTCTTGGCAATATCCTGCTCTTTAACCCTTAGCTGATGGTAGCCTGACCTTAGATCGATCTTTGAGAAATGTTTGGCTCCTTGAAGTTGGTCAAACAGATCGTCTATACGTGGCAGTGGATATCTGTTGCGGATGGTAATCTTATTAAGTTCACGGTAGTCAATGCAAAGTCGCATGCTGTCGTCCTTCTTCTTAATGAATAAGACCGGTGCGCCCCATGGAGATGCGCTCGGTCTAATGAACCCTCGTTCAAGAAGTTCCTGCAGTTGGTCCTTTAGTTCTTTTAGCTCTATGGGAGCCATACGATACGGAGCCTTAGAGATTGGCTCAGCTCCTGGAACAAGGTCGATGTTGAACTCCACTTCTCTTGCAGGTGGTATGCCTGGAAGTTCATCTGGGAAGACTTCTTGAAATTCCGAAACTACTGGTTGATCCTGAATCGATGGGGATTCAGCATCCATGTCATGAACCGTAGCGAGATAACCTTCGCAGCCATGTGACAGTAATGCACGTGCTTGCAAGGTAGATATGACTTGTACAGACCGTCCGGGTATGAACCCGTTATGGATGTACTCTGGTGCATTAATGTCGCCGAAGATCACTCGATATGAGTGGCAGTCTATGGTAGCATGGTGCTTGGATAGCCAATCCATGCCGAGAATCATATCGAACTCAATCATGTCTAGAGGAAGTGCATCTACTGCACGAACTTTATCGTCAAACTCTAGAGGAAGACTCTTGTATACATGAGTTATTAATACAGAGTCCCTCAGAGGCGTGGAAATGGTAAGCTTATTTTCTAATGGCAAGGGAAGTGTCCTGATGTTCTTAGCATAAGTAGTAGAAACAACTGAATGAGTGGCACCCGTGTCGAAAAGAACACATGCAGCCTGGCCGTACATATACAAAATTCCAGTAATGGTACCTGTAGATTTGTTTGCCTGATCGCGCGATGTCGTATAGACACGCCCAGTGGTAGGAGGCGGTTTAGTATCAGCATGACCCGAAGTACCCTCCATTTCACCCTTACGGCAATCTCTCTTACGATGGCCAGGGAGGCCGCACTTGTAGCACGCGTCGGAGTCACGACGACATGGGCCGGGGTGTCTGCGATGGCAGGTGCTGCAAAGAGGATGAGTGAATCCTCCAGCAGGAGTCCTTGCTTGCTGAGGGACTGCTGATGACAGAACGTGTTAAGAATAAGGTATATGCACGAGTATAAGACGTAAACGTCGTAAGATGCTTACCAGTGTTAGCTGAACGGTTGGGCTGAGAACCCCTGTGGTTCTGGTCCCTTCCGTTACCGTGGTTCCTGGTAGAGATTAATATAGTGTCAGCATGAGAGACATAACATGAAATCATAAGAAGATGCATAAATAGTAGGACCTGCTGTTGTTGGAGTGTCCCGCATTGTTACGGTAATTATCATTACCGTTGCGCCTTTCCACAACAGAACGGTCGTTAGAGTGACCGTTTCCTTTGGGCTGATTTGGCTGCTGCTGGGTTGCCGGCTGAGACCGGTCCCCAGTTTTCTGCCTGGAAGATACAGTTTAAGAGATGATTATAGAACATATAACGATAGGATGCGGTCTGGTTAACGCTAGAACATGAAATGTTTTACCTCTTGTCGGGTCTTTCTGCTTCCCCGAACTCATCGCGTTCCTGCAACATCTCAAGCTTCCTTGCAGCGTCGGCCACTTGTGCTACTGTATTGAACGTAGCACATACTAGATTGTTCGCGACCGAGGTGCGAAGTGCCCACCTAAAATGGTGTGCCTGCTCCTCAGGAGTACCAGCCGCTGCTCCTAGAAAACTAGCTAGGCGAAGAAAGCGCTGCATGAATTCGTTGCTATTCTCGCCCTGTCTCTGACGTATCCCGTGGTATTCTCGCTTGAGTTTTTCCTGCTCTGCCTTAGGAAAGAACTGTTCCATCACTCTCTCCTTGAATTGGGCCCATGTCAAACCAGCGACCCATTCATCACCTCCTTCTGACTGCGTCAAAGCTAGCCACCAGTTGAGTACATCGCCTTCAAACCTGTAGCACGCCAATCTTGCCTTGAAGGCGGGGTCACATCCCATAGCATTGAAGATTTTCTCAATGTGTGTCAGCCAGCTTTCAGCATCGCTGGGGCTATCAGTCTTTTCAAAAGCTCTAGGACGGAGCTTGTTAAATCTTTCCAACCATACCGCTAGAGTCACTGGGGGAGGAGGAGGAGGAGGTGCCTGATTCTGCGGCTGCTGATTATTGGCAGCTTGGACTTCAGCACGAATGTCATTCCTCAGTTGAGGAAGTAAGGATTGCATGGCAGCCTGAATCGCAGTATTGAGCTGCTCTTGCTCGCGTGTGAGAACCATCTGACAGTATAACATAAAACATATGATTAACAGTTCAAACATAAAATATATAAAAGAAAAAAAATTTATGCCAAAATTTCACGAGAAAAATTTTATGCAAGAAAATCTTTGTATGAATGCATGATGCAGTTTTATGAAAACTTTTGATGCTCGAGAGTGAACGCCTTAGGTCAGTTCACTCAAAATAAAAGACATATCGAGGGGACGCCTATGGGTCGGTCCCAAATCTAAAAGTTTCGATAAAACACATGCGACTAAATAGGGCCAGTCCTGTACCAACCATTACTTAGTCAAAAACCCTGTAACAATGACATGTATATGTATGCTTAAAAATGATGAATGCATGAAAACAACTGTCAGTTCTAGGAAGACCGTAGTGACTACCCACTAATCACAGGTCATATTTGAGAGCCTACAGGTCGAAGCCTTGGCTCTGATACCATAATTGTAACACCCCATTTTGGAAATGGAATATTACGCATAATCATGGCGTGTCATCAAAGCATACAAGGATAAATGTCTAAGCATTATTCAACCATAAAAGGGAAATACCGGAATCAAACATCGGTATCCCAAAGTAAAGCTCATCACACACAAACATAAATACTGTAAAAAGGAAAGGACGAAACAATGTCCATAGCAACTGTATCAAAGTAAAGGAAATGCATAAAGTAAAGGAAAACAGTAAAGCTTCCATTCCATATGCACCTACGTTTGAAATCTACGAGCGTCCCTGAGTACCTGCCGTTTTGGGAACATGAAAAGGAAAACGGCTGAGCAAGACGCTCAGTGCACGGATGTACAATAAAGCATGAAATAGGATAAGCATGTAACATATAACAGCGGAAGACTAAGTACTGAGTAAACTGGTTAAGTAACAAGAAAACTGGTTTTATAGTTTGAAAAGCCTTATGTTTAACCTGTGAAAACTGTTTTAACATATATATACCATAGCCCATATAGGTCATGAAAAGGTCACGTGCATGAATACTTGGAGGGGTGACCTCATCATGCTGATTAGAGGGGATGCCTCTAATCAATATACTGATTTGGGTAGGAGGGATCAACTCCTTGTGAAGGGTGCAAGGCACACACCACATTCACCATGATAAACTGAATAAAACATGTAACTAGGATGCACCCATACGCCCCACCTGATATAATAATATGGCCAAAACTGAAAGGGACGCCACGAGCAATCACTCCGCCGTGGGGAAGTCATAACATCGGTGCCTCCAATGCTATGGTTATGGTACCTCCATAACTAGGTGAAACTGGTCATGCTTGTATATGGCTATAGTTTATGCTAAATTAACATAAGCAGTTCAAAACAATAAAACAAATGCTGGGGAAAACAGTTGGCTGCATACGGGGAAATCCTAATAAGGAAGAAATGTCCATACTGAAAGGACGGGAATCCGTACCTCAAGTCCAGTGAATGAACGGAAGAAAGACTCCTACTTCTGGATCACTAACTCTACATGAATACACACGTGTATAAGTATCGATTCACTGATTACGTACTGGGTTCTGTGTCTCATTATAGCTGATTTAGTATGTTTTAGGTCATGGTTCACTGTTTAAAGCCTTAAACTGTGTTTATCTTGTATTCTGATTAATCTGATTAAGTATTACAGGTGTTTCATGTATTATTATACTTACTGTGTAATAATAAGTAACTTTCCAAAAATAGCAGGTTTCCAAAAATAGAAAGTTTCCAAAAATAGAAAGTTTCCAAAAATAGAAAGTTTCCAAAAATATAAAGTTTCCAAAAATAGAAAGTTTCCTAAAATAGAATTTACTGCTTAAAATAGATTAGTTTCTAAAAATAGAAAGTTTCCAAAAATAGATCAGCTGCCTTAATTAAATAAGTTTCCATATATAGAAGGTTTCCATAATTAGATTAGCTCAATAGATTGATTTCCATATATAGAAGGTTTCCATAATTAGATTAGTTGCCTTATTTAATTAAGTTTCTATAAATAGAAGTTTCCATAATTAGAATTAAGTTGATTACATAAGCTAACATATAAGTCTAAGTGTTATAAGCTTATTCTTAAGTCATATGATATAGTGTATAGTTTAATTATTATTTCATGTATTTTAATTAAACTATAGGTTAAGCATTTTAATTAAAGTGTAACATGTATTAATTAAAATGAAATGAAAATAATTAGGTTAAAATGTGTATTATTATTAATAATAATATAACCTAAGTCATGTCTAAATTAATTAATTATAGGCATGTTTTAATAATTAATTAATTATAACTTATAACATAAAATACTTAGGTTAATTTAATGTCATGATAAACTAATAATTAAAATAACCTAAGTCATGATTTAATTAATATTTCATGTTATAATTAATTATATCCTAAGTTCATGATTCATAAAAATTACATGTAACATAGATCATGATTTTAACCAACGAACCATGAATCGGGTATGAATTCGACACCGTACCCCGGGCCAAACCCGGGGCACACGTGTCCCCTTGCTGCCGTGGGTCCCACATGAGCCAACCAAGACCAATTGTGGTCTTGGTGGTGGCGGCAATAGCAAACCAAAACCCCCCTCGGGTTTGTTTGCTAGGCGGCCAAAAACAAACACCCTTATAAACCATTCTTTGATTTTAATTAATACCAAAACATGTTAGATCAATGATTAATTACCTTGTTTTCATAAGAAAAATAATAACATGTTCATGAAAATAATCAAAGATTAAAAGAATTAAAAAGAATTAAAAAGAAGGGTTAGAAAGGTATACCACTATGTAGCTTGGAAAAAGGATGAACAAACACGTATTCTAACACTTGTTTTTAAGATCAAAATCAAACAAACACCCTCTAGTGGTGGTGTTTATGTGGTGGCACAAAGGGGAGAAAAAGGAGAGGAGAAAACTCTTTTTAGGGTTTTTATGTTTATTTCTTGAAAATGAAAATGAAAACATGTTTTTACTTTTACCCCCCCTTAACTTGTAAAGTCCATGGGCTAAGCCCATTTCTTGGTTTGTGCCGTGGGTATGGGGGCCCCACATGGGGTACCCGTACCTTTCTCGTGTCCCGATGTTTCGTGTTCGTTTGTGGTTAAACGTGCTCGTGTTTAAAGTGTTTCTGTTTAATCTAACGTGTCGTTTATCGTAAACTTAACGCTCGTAAATATATTATAAGTATTTACGTAATTATTTAGTTAGTATTTTAAATGGTGATCATGATTTAATTATGTTCACGTGATTTATTATTAACTGTTTATCATGAGTTCGTACGTAATCGATACTTGTCATGTCATACACGTATGCACTTGCTTGATTATTAGCACATGAATGTGATCAATACTACATGAGGTAAGTTTTAATCTAGAACGTACGATCTTAAGGGCACTATTCATGGTAAAAGCATGCGGGTTTTACATATATATATGATGTAATTTGATTACATGATTGTTTGATGATTATTTTAATAATTATACGAGGTATTTATACGACGTAGATTGTCACAAGAAACCCTAAATCCCCTAGTAAATTAATCGAAGCTATTTCTGTAGGAATTCTAGATATTCCATATCTAAACCAAGTTGTGGATATTTATGATCCCAACAAAATGGTTGATATTCGTAGGAACGTTGATATTAGTTAATTGTGATATTAAAGAAGAATTGGTGAGATTAAATCTGATATCGATGTCATGACGATCTTTCCTTATAGAGTGGAGTTTGACAAAATGTTACCACCTAGAAAGATGTCATCTGATTCGCTGTCACCCAATTCTTAAAATTTAAAATCGAAAAGGTGAATGTTGCACTTGAGGCTGTCATTGGAACCATTACCCAAAATCCTCATGCCACTAGTACCTTTCCGAGAAGTCTAATTGAATGTGTGAGTCATCTCATGCTAGTGACTCATTTGATAATTATTGTTGGAAAGAGCTATAGGATTGGAAATTAAGTGTTGTTCATATCGAGCTTTTATTGCACTTTGAAGGTCTAAGAATAAGGATGAAAGTATTGGAGAATGAGGTAGGATATCGCATTGTGTATGATTTGGTTGAAACTTGAATGAAGTAAAAATTTAACTTGTATGGAATATGAAATTGTTAAGAGGAAGTCGTTAAGTTCTGTGATTGAATTATAAGGTTTTAATTGATTGTTGATTTGTGTTAAGGGTTGTTCCTAGGCCATTGTCCAATGACGAGGATGCCCAGTGTCCAACAAATAAATTGAAGAAATCTTCTTCTGAATTGGGACCGATGGATCTTTCGGGACATGTGGAACACCTAATGACTCTAGTAGATTAGTATTCGTTGTGGTATCTTTTAAAAAAAATCCCTAACTTAACTGAGACATCAGTTGGTAGGATGAGTTCTTGGAATTGTATGACATAGTGACACGTAATGTGTTACGGTACAATTTTAACTTATTTGTGATTAATGAAAAGACTACATTTGATTGCTAAATCCTACATGTATCGATGTTATCTATCTTTTCTTGCTTGTTCCTAATGTTCGCATTAGTGATGCAACCATTGAACAAGTACTCATCTTGATTTGAGTTACATTGTGGATTAATCTTTTTGAGTGCCATCGAGTTCATGAACCTCATGATTATTTGGCTAAAGCTCATTTCCTAGCATATTGTAGTTAGTTCTTGGTGAACAACTTTTCATCACTCTTTTGCAGATCACTCATTGTTTTTATAAGAAAAAACAGTATCCCTTGAGAAAAATTGGACTTTCATCACTATACGGATTATTTAAAGTCAGATTTATAAATAATCGTTATCGAAATGAAGTTGTTTATAAAACACCTTGGAAAACTTAATTGTTTTCATAACAAAGAAAATCTTTGTAAATTTATTTTTGATTCTTATTTAAGAATTAAGCATGAAAATGTATTTATTATAAACATGATGATAAAATTTTGACGAACTGAGTATTACATCGTTAATCTTGAAATTGTATATAGTTGCGCGCCTACATACAATTTGGAATGGACCATGCAAGGCTGATTAGTAGTCACCTTAAAACTAATGAATAAACACTATATTTTCTTTGAAGACTGTGAAAGATTAAATTTTATGAGATCTGCAAGAAGTGAAAAATAGGGACATAGTGTTAGGGACACCTACATATGTGCCTGTAGCATCTATTCTTCTGAGTCGAATTTACTCATCTGTAGAAATTGTCTTATTTGACAATTGATAATTCTTTCTTGTCCAATTCTCCCGTAGTGAGATTCTTTGGGAAAGTATCTGATTACCGACTGTTGATACCGACTGGATGTATCGACATTCCTATCATTTCTCTTGATTAAGATTTCATTTGAATGACCTGGGTAACGATCCGAGGAGCTTTCGAATGCGTACTCAAATTATGAAAACATGGGATATATTCATATTCGTTAAATGTTTTCGTCTGTATCTGATTTGAAATTCTCTCCCGTAGATTATGCGTTGACCTTACTTTTTTTTAAGGTTAGTTATGTCTCCAGATATCCTTGAACTTGTGAAGGATTATGAGTTATTATTAGTCTTTTGATAAATTTACATCTTATCGACGACAATGAAACTGGAAAGTTAATAGTGCCAGTAGAATGGATTGATTGATTATGACATGACGACATTGTCTTAATTGATGGGAACTCGAGTAGAATTCCCCTAAATGATAAGATGTTGATTATCAAAAGTGATCTAAATAATTCTTGATGGATGACCATATCCTGCATTTAGACTTGAATTATACCGTGAATGGTTGTGAATTAGTCATAGATATTATAATCTAGAAAGAACCTAATATGAATTTATTAAAAGATGTTTCTGTTATCTGAAACTTTAGGAGGTATTTATTGGTGAATTACCTATACTTTTGCCATTAAGGCAAGTTGAAATTGGTATTGATTATATTCCTGGTGCTGCACTTGTGGCATGTGCCCTGTACGTCAGCACCATCTAAATTAAAAGAATTACCATACAACTGAGAGAGTTGTCGGAGAAAGCTTTTATTCTACCAAGCTCGTCATCATGAAGAGCTATGGTGTTATTATTTCTTATATTTATTGATTACCGTGAACTAGGTATATTGACGATTAAAAATCTATATCCACTACCCAGGATGATAGATTTGTTCGATAATTTTTGAGGTTCTAGCGTATATTCAAAAATTTGATCCACAGCATGGTTATCATCAATTTCGCATCCGCGAAAAAGATTATCTATTCCAATCACTACATCCGGTACTTGTAATCAACATTATGAGTATCACGTGATGTCGTTTGGATTGAATAATACACATGTAGCATTCATAAATTTGGTGAATCATGTGTGTAGGCTATAATTTGATAAATTCATGCTTGTGATCATTAAGGACCATATGTTTGTTTATAAGAATAAGAATGAGTTAATAATTAGTTATAGACTGCCCTAAATTGGCCAAACAATGAAAACTTATACCTTGAGTATTTAACATGTGATTAAAGACTTAATCCTTTACATGATTTGACCGTATGATTAATAAGAAAATGGGATCTATATTGACTTTTCAAAAACAAAGAGCCCTTTTAAGACTTTGGGATATACCAAAAAGAAAAGTGCAAATATGTTTTGACAAATGTTTTAACTAAAGGATTTTTAAGGGATTATTCCCTTATACCCAAATCATTTAACTAAACTCTTGTTTAGGGGTAAATGTTTGTGTATACCTCAATACAACCTAAGAGGGATTGAGGAAACCATTTAAACCATGACTTGAAATTTGAAACGTCACTTTTTGCTTTTCAACTAAGAAAATTTTGACCAAAGTATAACCAAAGATTTTTCAAACATTTACGAATCTTATTAATTATTTTCGATAAATCAACAAAAATCTTGTTAATTAAATTCAAATTTATTTTGAACATTTTATATAATTGGTCGAACTAAGAAATTTAAAATTTTCACGTTCACGTTTCATAAAAATTTAATAATTATTATTTAATTAATTGTAATAATTATCGACGCTTTAAAACGTCGGATAAAGCAAAACTGATAAAAATAATAGTTTAGATAGAACTAAGACTTAGAAAATATGAAGGAATAATTTCTGAATAAATACGGTCATGATATTTATTTCATCGAGGAAGGTGAATATAATTACTGACACATTATGTAGAAAAGATAAAGAACCAATTAGGACATGTTCCTTAATAATGAAGGTGCAAAATAAATTGCCGAACAATATAAAAATACACAATGTTTGTAAGAAGGATAATATAGATAATAAAAAGGGGTTCGCGGCTAATATGAACCATTAGAATTGAGGAGCCGATGGCGTTAAATGTATAAAAGGCCACTTGTGGTTGCCTGAATATAGAGGATTTTGAGGTTTAGTCATATTGAAATATCGTAAGTATAAGTATTCTATTCATGTCATTTCTGATTAAGTGTATCTCATCTGAAGAAGTTGTACTGATGGAAAATTATGAAGGCAGACATCGCCTCATACATTAGTAACGTCTAACTATTGCAAAGGTCATCATCTGAATTTGATTCGATTTGGGTCATCGTCGGCAGACTGACCAAATCTACTAATATCATTCTAGTTAATGATAAATTCTCGATGAAGAAATTGACTTTTTTATATTTAAAGGAGTTGTGTAAACATGGTGTGCATGTATCGATCATCTCTATCAAGATCCTCGCTTCGCATCGAATTTCTAGTGATTTGCTCAGAAGTCATTGAGAACGAATCTTGATGAGAGTACTGTTTACCACTCCAATCGAAGGGACGAGGTAAAGTAATGATACAAAATACTATAAGTGCTGTTTTATGCTTGAATGATTGACCTTTGGTAATAAACCGTATAATCACTTTCCTTAGAAAAGATTATCATTGATAATTATCGTATTAGGATCGAGATCGAATCTTGTTAGGATCTAAATATAAGAGCATCTGTAAGCAGGAGTTGGGATGAAGACACCCGACATACACCCATTTTGAGTTGGACATGTCTTTTAGGTTTAAGGTTTCCTATGATGGCGAACCTAACCTTACAAAATACTCGACCCGCGAGACCTGAAATGATTGTTGAAATTTAGGATCTGATTATTGACTGCCGGTAGTGGGCAGGAGGTTATGTGAATATGAAATATAGATCTTGAAGTGCCAGATGGGTAGCGAAGTTATGCCAAAAATTTTAACCATGGAAAAATGAATTGATGATCTGAAAAATCATGGATATAAGTCCCCGTTGTATGGGATTATTGAGATGATGTAAAAAGATTGGTTTGAAAGGCATATAAGCTGGATCTACCCTAGGACTTCAAGAGGTGCGTGAATTATGATTCGTATATCTAACTTGATAAAATGTCTATCAAGTGAAAATCTGACTATTCCTTAATGAAGTTTAGATCGGCGAAAAGTTGCATTCATCAAAAACCCGTGAACATCATGGATAGAGAAAGTAAATCAACAATAAGCCTGATCTTATTCCCGTAGTTATGTTTGATGAAACTCACATATTGTAATGAATTACACTTGTGAGAAAAGACCGAATGTGGAGGAAATACCCACATGGCTTTAACTCTATAAGAAGCGAGTAGTAAGATAAGATGATCTTTGAGGACAAAGATCATGTTTAGGGGTAAATGTTGTGACAATCCGTCAATTTATGGTTGATCTTTTATTCTCAAGTATTATTTAAAAACATTATTTTAATGTTATATTATGAACTCACTTATTTTTGGTAAGAAATTTGGATTTTACGTCTTGAAGTAGCATCGACTACGTCTAAACCGGAGGATTCTACGTTACGTGCTTACGTTTACATACAACGTTTTTGGTGACAGTCCGACATTTCAGAAAATAAATTTATCCGTGAATATTATTTTGGAATTTTAAATTTGTGTTGGTTCATAAACTCACAAATTTATGAGAAGAGATTAGGACTTACGATTATAATTTAACGTCCTTTACGACTAAACCGGAAACCTTAGGATTACGTATTTACGTTTTCGAACTCCGTTTTTGATGAGACAATATTTATTAGATTCGTTTTGTGCCGTTGATTCATAATTTATAAAAATGTTTTTCGTAAAATGACCCGAGGGTACGCAAATCAAGGAAACTAGAATCGAGGAATACCCGTAAATTAGTGGGATGAGACAAAAACAAGTTTTGCCTCACCCCACAAATGGGCGGCCAAAACTCCACCAACACATCTAAGATGTGTCAAAGCTTTCTAAGTAAGCTAGGACACTTGTCCTAAATACTTACACAAACTACATGCACATCAAAACAAGCTTCCATAAACTACTACCTTCATTTTCCATCCATGCAAAAACACACAACTCTCTCATCTCACCCTCTCCTTGTCGTCTACTATTCAACCAAAACACCCCAATTGATCATAAAATCTTATGTTATCTACACATATGATGAAGTCCTATTGAAGACTTGAAGATTGGAGGTGATTTGATGATGTCCAAGGGCTAATTTCTACATAAAGTTTACAAGTAATGGTGGCCTTGAAGATTGGGTGTTGATTTATCACAAGTTGTGTGATCAAAATCCATTTCTTGATCACAACCTACATAATCTTGGTGGTATAAAGATTGTTCTTCCCATCCTCTTGTTATTTTGATTATGTAATCTTGTATTTTCTTTTCTATTGTATATTTATATGATGAATATATTATGATAAAAATGTTGTGTGGGGATCAAGTGTTGATAAATATGATTAAAGAGATGAAAAACCATAGGTAACAAGGTTAAAATCATGCTTAAAATGATGGCTGTATAAAAACAGTAAGTAACCAAATGTTAAACTGATAAAATGGCTTGGATAAATTAATATACAGTAAGCTATGAGTCTTGTACACATGTGAGAGTTGGCCATGCAATGGAATCATAAAAATGAGTGAGATATGATCAAAACAAGTTTAGAGTGCAAATCTGACTACACTGTTTTGAACAAATTTTATAAAATACTCCGAGGTTGATTCATCAGTAGCTATAAAAGAATAAAACGAAGCACATATCATTTAGTTTCTGTGATAAAAATTTGGGGTTCTATCTCCATGTAGAACTCTAGATATGACCATTTAAGTAAACTATATTTTTAGGACTGATTTTGTATAAATAATATATAATATAAGCACTCAAAAATTTATATAAAATATATATAAATACAAACTCCACTAGTTGATAATGATTATAATAAAAGATTTATATAAATGTTGATATTAAAATGAATTATGTTATATAAATTATAAATATAAATGTTTTTCCAAGTTACAAAACTATATACTAAGTTTTACGTCTTTCGGCTAGTACCGTAAAATTAACGTTTTTCGTCAATTAAAACTTAGACGATCGGACCCGTCTAATGTAAACTTTTTAAAAGTAATATAATGATATATAAGTACTTAATACAAGTAAAAACTGATAAAACCCAAACTTTACAACATATAGACATTAACGGGCCAAAGTAGCCTTATTGGACTATAAACCCGACTAGTTAGTAAAACACTTATAAATTTACTTATTGGGCTTAACCCACTTGGGCCCAACATGTTAGTATAATACTGATAACAAAAGTATAAAATGGATTAATACAAGTTAATGAACTTATAAAAGGCTTATTGGACCTAAAACATGTAAATAGGTAAAAGTAGTAAACTAATATAAAAGTTATCAACACATAACATAAAAATGAGTGAATGAGAATATATAAACCCACTTGATCATCATCATATGTATAAAGTCATCATATGTATACATAATTGTTATTTTTATAAAGTCATTGGACAAAAGTCTAAGACGAGTATTATTTGTCTAAGTTTCCGTGATTGAAACACGTACCGTACATCCGAATTGCCGATAACCCGCTTTCCCACATCAACGTGAGTTCATAGCCTCGCACTCTTTTAAATGTTTTTATGAAATTTTTTATAAACCCGCGAGTAAGATAACATGTTAGTTTTGATAAATAGGACACCATTTGTCCCGATTGTCTGTTTATTGATTTGGACCCGAATGATTGTATGACCCGATGAATGATTAAATGACCCGATAGATGAAATGAAATGGATTATTAAAGTTAGGTTATGTCACTTAAAGTCCCATTAGCAAGAATTGTGAACTACCGGGATTTGGTAGACGCTTATGCATATAATAGTACTATTTGGGGACGATCACCCCAGTTCACGCCTTGACAGTTGATCCCCGTCGTGCCACATTGATTGGTAAGCGAGTTTATGTATGAGAAGATTTACACAAGCGTGATTATTGTGACGACACGCTAATTTAGATGGGCAAATGAGTTTCGGGCTAGCTACCCGTTGTTTGTTGTAGTAAGGTAACAATGTCATGCGGCTTGTAATAATCCAAAAATAACGAAATACTGCTATACGCATTGAATTACGATATATTGCCTGACTAACAATACAGGGTCTTATTATTGATTTTATGTTCGTGTTTTGGTTTTTCATAAACCATATTCATATAACGGTTTTTATCAAATTTTATACAATGTTATAAAACGTATTGTATGATGTTTTTACGACAAGGGTTCGTATAATGATTTTGAAGGCAAAAGCCTATATTATGATTTTTGATAAGGATTTGTATAAAATGACTTTGGCTATTTTATGTCCTATTACAAAGATTTGTACAAAATGATTTTCGGTAATAATTTTATAACGATGTTATATTGATGGATTTAAATAAAACTCTATGAATTCACTCGGCGTTTTTGCGGACCTTTTCTTTTAACATGTTTTATCTCAGGTACTTGAAGGTAGTTCTCGAGAAGACGACAAGAATTCATGGCCCGTACTTAAATAATAATTTCCATTCAAATACTTTGTAAAACCTGTATGAAATACAATGACTTGGGACCTATGTAAATTTGATATTTATGAATGGAAATGCTTTATTATTAAACGACGTAATTTTTAAGCGTTGTCTATGATGTGAGTAATGTGCTATCCCGTAACACCAACGAGTCTTCCGCTGTATTGAATTGTGTAAATTTGGGGGTGTTACACCACAGGTGAGTATGAGTTAGTTTTCTATCTCATGAGGCATTGTAGCAAGCAAAGTTGATATACTATGCATGCTGCCAATACCTTTTTGGCCTAGAATTGGATGTGGTCTGTTGGGAGACTCGGGCATGCTTTATATTGGGTTTACCTTGGAGTTACAAGGGATTTTAAGAGATAACTTAATTGTCAAGAATTTTGGTTAGAAAGGGACACTAGAGGACTGTTATGTCTGTTAATGCAAGTAATGCCTAAAAACATTATTAGTGTTAACTAATCTTTCTTAGTTTTGATCACAACAAACTATACAACACATTTAGTATAAAACACAAAACGAATTATTTAACTAACACTATCATCAAGGTAATAATCATATCACTAACCTTTCTTAATCAAACTTAGTGATCATCAAAATGATTATCCTTAAAACTCACTTTTGTTAATATGACAAAAGACTTTTTAATAAACTTTCTTTTTAGAAAATGTTTTATTAAAATGGAAAATGAAAATTTGAAAATGGCATATTCCATATGCTATTAGAATATCCTTTGAAGGCTTCAAATACCTCAGATATTCCTACCCCACTAAAAGACAAAAAACAGAGCGTACCGCGTTAAGGATGTTTACATATGATTATCCTCTTGATCTCCTCCTTTACCTTGTCCAATGAGAAGATCACTCACTCACTAGTGTTTTGATAAAGATGAGTCTATGAGCTAGTCATGTTAATCATGATACCCTTTTTTGTTTTAGGTCAATCCATTGTATTTATGAATACTTGGACTAGTTGTGTTCATCCAAGTTATTTGTGAATACTTGGATTTGTTGTGTACATCCATTGCATATGTGTTTGCTTGGATTTGTGTTGTGTAAATCCAAGCTACATGTGTGTACTTGGATAAGTCTAGTTGAGCTGTAATAGATTTGATTAGTAGTTCTCACCAAACTATAAAGTGATGTGGTTGTGTCTTGTGAGTTCTCACTAAACTTGAAAGTGATTAGTAGTTGTGTTGTGTGAAGTTCTCACTTAGCTTCAAAGTGAAGAGTCGTGAAGATTGGTTCTAGCTTTGGATTAGAACTCGACATCTAGCCTTGTGTCATTAAATGGTGAAGTAGGGAACGTCGTGAAGATTGGTTCTACCTTAAGATTATAACTCGACATATAGCCTTGTGTCGTTTATTTGTGAAGTAGGCAACGTTGTGTAGATTGGTCCTAGCTAAAGATTAGGTCTCGACATTTAGCTTAGTGTCGGAAAATAATGTAAGCAACGATGTAAGGTTTTCTCCGCCGAGAAGGGAGCTTGTGGATATAGTGGAAATCTCGAGTAGGTGTACTCGAGGAGTGGAGTAGAAACGAGGATAGAGCCTCGTTGTCGAACCACTATAAATCTTGGTGTCTTCCCACTAGGTTGTCTCCTTCCTTACTCTTTACTTATTTCATTATCATTACACTTACCTATTATCTTTGCTAGTGCATTTGAATTGAACCTAATCATTATGCAACTTAGCTTCAAGCAAAAGATAGTTTTGATACAAACCAAATTGAAAGTAATTTTAATTTGGTCACCAATCGAAGAGAAACTATTCAACCCCCCCCCCCCTTCTAGTTTCTACAATTGGTATCAGAGCGATGGTCACTCAAGATCTTTGAAGTATATTGTACTTTGAAACTTGGATCGATCCATTGTCTCCTCAAATTAGAAGGTCAAGTTGTACTAAAGTTTCTCTTTGGTCAAAACTATGTTTTCTTTGAAAATATGTCTTTTTAATTGGTAATATTACATCCCACTTAGATTTGTAGTCTTTATGCATTTTAGATCTACTCTTGAAATGTATCTACTAGTTTGCATCTTGCTTTGTGTAGGTACTCATAAAGATCAATCACTTAATTGGTTGTGGATTGAGTTACTTGCACTTGTAGAAGACTCATCTTCATTGATCTTTAACATCTTTGAATGATGATACCAAGATGATTGGGAATGATACTAGTCCTTGAAAACTTAGTACTCATCATAGTCATTGTTGGGCATAGCATTGATTTCTTGATGGATTGCTCTTTGTGGCCAAGGTACGCTTTCGTTCTTCCACACGCCCTTTGATCATTCTTTTGATCATTACTTGACTATGTGCTTGTTCTTGGCATCCTTGCCTTGACAATTGTTTGTGGTTTGTGATTCTTTTCTTTTATCCCCTCAAACCTTCATTGCTTGGATACTTGACTCACTATGGTGATGTAGAGTAGTTAGTAGTAGCTTAAAGTATCAAGCATGATTTCCATGGTTTGCACCCATACGGTTAGTAGGCCCTTTGTGGGAGAGAAAGTGAATTAATACCTTGCTCATATTTTGGTTTAGACTAAGACTATTATTGAAAGTGATCTTAGTCTATACTTGAATAATTGCTTTCTGTTTATTCATTACCAAAGCCGTTTAACGTTTCGCCGGAAAGGCACGTCTTAAACCACTATATATGACACAAGCTCTTCGTTACCACTATTTTAAGATTGTCATTAATCCCTTGAGCATTGGTCCTAGTCTTGATTCACTTCCCTTGACTTCTCTCCACTTTGCCGTTTTGCTCCGAGTAGTCGTTTGTCTGTTTCGGTTCTTTTCGATCTTGATTCAACTCGTAATCCTTCATTAAAACATATTGCCTAGTGTTTTTTGATGATCCAATGTTATTCTAAAAGGTTCATGATATATTTTTAAGTATCTTAGAAAAACTTGGTTTTTAAAATTTGGTGTTTTTCATTGATAAGAACCTGCCTCTGTAGGCGGTTCTTTATCTCGGCGGCTCAAACATGCGGTTCCTTATCGATAAGGTACCGCGGGCAGTAAAGTGTGTCAGAGCGCCAGTTTGATTACTTTATTCTTTTTCAAACCACTATCTCTCTCCCAAAAACATACAGCCGACGATTTACCCTTTTTCCACCATTGTTGAAGCTTCCAAAACCTTCAATCACTCAAATTAATTGATTCCAAGTTGTGGGTTTCACTCATCCTTCATCTGACATCAATTAATTGTAAGTATTTTCTTTTAATTTCATCTATTTTATTCTAGGGTTCATGCTTTCATAATTGGGGATTTTTAAAATTGAAATTGAATTAAAACCTTAATAGGAATGTGGGTTGACATAGTTATTTTACTATGATTCCTTAGGTTCATATTCATTAAGATTTCACTAAAACCCACTTGTAGAACAAATCCGAATTTAGGCTAAATGATTTTGGTTAAAAGATGGATTTGAGATGAACCCATGAACAAATAGGTAATGACATTGTTAATGCTTACCTAAAAACCTTGTTTTGAAAAACCAATGTTCTAGTCCATTGTTGATCCAACATAGTTCATGTGGTCTTGGTAAATAATGGAATAGCTACATTGTGAGCATGAGAATGATACGGATTCAATCCTTTATTTGTCAAGAAATTGATATAACACATTCTCATATTTTTGATCTTTGATTTTATTTTTCATATGAGTGATTGGAGAAATATTTTCTTGTGTTTATTTAGGTACTAATCATGCCTTAACAATACCAAAAGGATCATCAACTCACTAAACAGTATATGCCAAACCTATCCGACTTTTGTCACTCATCTCACCTTGCCCATACTTTTTCCTCTCTTCAATCTTGTTGCTTTCATGAGGGTAGAGTTATCCAAAAGGATATTAAGGATTATGTCTACATCAAGTCCATGTTTGAAAACATTGGATTTGATTGTTTGTTGAACATTAAGGAAGACATCTATCCTTGATTCCTATTGGAGTTCTTTAGCACATACTCCGTCATTGAAAACAACGATGGAATATTTGTTAGGTTCATCTTGAAAGATCAACTCATTCAATACTATCTCGAAGTGTTTGGTCAAATTCTTGATGTCCCATTTGTAGGCACTTGTCGCTTCACGGATAAATGGAAGCTTAGTGATCTCCTTGAATCCTACAATTGTCCTCCAAATGATCATGAGGAAATTGATCTTGACTTCATTGTCGACATTGTCTCCAAAGAGCGTAATCGACCCGTTAAGAGAAGCCTTCATACTAAGGTACGTTCAGTGAAACGTCATGAGGTTCTCTTAAGTGACCTTAATGATAATATGGTTCAATTGACCAATATCCTTAGGGAAAATGTGTTTTGTCTTGGTGGAAACTGGGATCATGTTACGGCGTGTTTAGTTCATATGCTATATTGCATCTTTACCAACACCAATTACAATTTGGCATATTTTATCGCTCAACGGATCAATTATGCTATTCACAAGCCTAAAACAAACCTCCCTTATGCAATGCTTCTCACTCGCCTTTTTAAAAGGGTTGGTCGTGATTTTCCAAATCTTGATCTTTCTAAGTTTCAACCGGTCAAACGGGTCATGCTACCTATTCAAGAGGTATATAAGAGAAAGACAAGATCTGATCGTAAATCCGACCAACAAGAGTTCAATGATGAGTACATGGACATGCCAACAAGTGATGGTGATGGCATTGGCACAAGTGCTCCCATTGACTCTTCGAGTTCTTCTCACCACTCCACAAACTCATTCGTGGATGGTTTAGATGACATTGCTTCCCCTCCTCACCATTCCTCTAGTGAAGTTCCTAATAATCTCAATTTAGAGGAACTTTACCGTCAAAATCATCGAACCCAAGGTGATTTGCATGAACACTGGATTGAGTCAAGAAAGGGGATCAAGTACTTGGGAAAAATGATCAAGGATTTAGGCAAGAAAAGGAGGGAAGACTTTGAGTTATGTCAAAGTTTGGTTATCATTTGATGTTTAAACATTTGCTTATTAACACTTTGGTTTATTTGTTTATTAACTTATGTTACATGTTTGGATTATTATTTATTTTGATCCTAAATGTTGCTTATGCAATGATGTTTATGATTTACATAGCTTTGTGCATCTTTGTGATAGTTAGCTTATTAGATTATGATCTGTAGTTAACTTTGGCTTGTGAATCCTTTGGTAAAAATTTGGGTTTATAAAAAAAACTGGGATTGAAATTTTTGAAAGACCTCTGGTCGCGGTTCCATATCGACCCGCGGATCCTTATCGATAAGGAACCGCCGGTCCTAGATAAGGAACCGCCGGCCACTGTGCACGTCAACATCTTTTGCTTTACACTGTTTTCTCAATTCTGTGTAAACACTGCATGATTTTCTATAATAAACTACACATTTCCTAAACTAGATTACCTAAATTCATTATTCACCTAAAATGATTTTAACCCATTACTAGTTTGGATCATCCCCTCACCCATTTAAACCCACCTTGTTAGTCATGTTCTTCACACATCAAAACATCCTTCCCTAACCCTTAAACCACCCTTGTCAACCATGGTTTCTACAAAAACCTCAAACACCCTAAGGAAAACACTTAAGATTATGATTAAGGTACCCAAGCCTAACTCATCACCCTTCCACACACCTAAGAATGAGATGGTTCATATCCTCATTTCTTCATCACCTTCACCACCCCTTGTACCATGCAAGACAACATCCACCCATGGTACTAACCACTCCATTGGTTCTACCTCCTCTTCATTCAACTCAAGAATGAATGAGCTCTCTTCACCCTTCACTCCAAGTGCACCCTTGGATGTGACTACACAACCACAACCAATCCAAAGCATTCCTTTTGTGAATGACTTTGATGACACCTTGGCGACTTCACCATTTACCCCTCCTAACTCACCCATTTCACCAACCTTGGAGAATATACCTCCACACTCACCCATTTCCCCTTTAGGGAACATGCCTCCACTCTCACCCACATCACCCTTGGAGAACATGCCTCCTCCACCTCCACCCAACTCAAACATTCCAATTTTGGGTGTTCTACTTTCCCTCCTTTTGGGTGATCCATACTATGGGTTCCAAGAAACACATGGTCCTAGTTGTCCATGTTTTCTTTACAACCACTACATCATCCATAACCTTAGGATGGATATGTTTGGACTACATAGGAGGTTGCAAGAGTTCTTGCTTGCCTTGTTCTCCATGCCTCCTCCTAGGAGATGAATGATGAGTTTTCTTAATAAGTTTTTTAAACAAAACCATGGCAAAGAAGACTACTCATCTAGATCTAATGATAAGCTAGCTTTATATTAGTTAGTTTTTTCATTTGTCATTGTATTTTCTTCCTTCATGAGTGTTTCATGAAGTTATTCTATGGATTTAGCTTTATGTGTTTCTACTCTTATGTGCACATTAATCAACTTTAATTTGAAATTAAAATTGAAACTAAATCTATCACAACCTCTAAAAACTTGACTAAAATTGGTTCAAAATGATATTCAAATATTTTGTCACCCTTTGTCAAGACATTCTTTGTGAATGTGTTGCTTTATGCAACCCTAGCATAATTTGGTGCTAATAGAGATAAAATTCCAAGATTTGCAATTTTTTGAAAAAGTCTTAGTTTTTCTCAAAAACCCCGGAAAAACATGGTTTCAAGTCCACTGGACGCGGATCCTTAAAGTCCCGCGGTTCCTTAAGTGGTAAGGAACCGCTGGTCCCTATAAGGTACCGCGGACAGTAACTGTCTTTTGACACGTTTTTGGTCAAAATTCTTTAAACCCTATACCCTGTCAAGATTCCTTGTTTGCTCAATTTGACTAAACATTCCTTGACACTTCACATTTTGTATTCAAATTCTTACCTTGATTACATTTTACTTATACCCCAACCTTGAGATTTCATTCTCACACCTTCCCAACCTTGAGAATTCATTCTCACACAACCTTGAGATCTCATTCTCACACCTTCCCAGCCTCGAGAATTCATTCTCACACAACCTTGAGATTTCATTCTCGCACCCTCACAATGCCTAACTCCTACATTCCTAACCTTTACATTTCTTTGTCACAACCCCACTCAACCAAAGCTTCCTCATCCAAGCTTTCAAAGAAACAGAAAATCTCGGTTTGACCTATTTGGGTTAAGAAGAATGAACCATCTTCCTCCAAACCACCCAAAAACCCTACCTTCTCTCCAATCAAGTATTTGAATGAGACTTATACCATTAACCCCATCACCGGAGCAAAAGAAAATGTTCCCACACCACCTCAATCCTTCAATACCCCTCAACTCAATGACTATTCAACCTTCCCAAACCTCACAAGGCATTGTGAAAACATTTCCTACCCCATTACCCCACCACCACCAAACCCTAAGTTTGATGCCCTACCCCCATCAAACGATTTTGTGTTGCATCATGGATCCTCGTGTGCTTTTTGTCGATTTCAACAAATTGAACTTGCTCATGTATATGAGAAGTTAAATTTCCTTGAATTCCTCCTCACTCGACCTCCTATCCAAGTTTTCGTCCCGGTGGACAAAACTTCAAATGATGCATCGTCGTCTTATTTTTCCAACTAAAGGACTAACTACTCTTAGAGTCTTTATTACTTTGGTTGTTTTTAGAGTCTTTTATTTTTTTAAGCAATCTTGGAAAATTATCACTATTAGAATAGCTTATGCATAGTGGTTTATTTTCCATATATTTTGCTTTAGATACTCATATTGTGTGTATGACTATCTACTTTATTGTGTCTTTTCTTTTATGTAACCTTTGTATTGTTTGTGTGTTATTTCCTTAGCTCTATTTTAAGTTGATCATGGTTAATTTTTACAATTGCTTATGGGAGATTCCATCAATTCTAAACTTTAACCCCCTGACAAGCTTATCATCTTCATTGGATTGAAGTTTGATTTTGTCAATTACCTTTTTGGACAAACTTAGCAAAATAATTGCTTCTAATTTGATATTTCTTCTCTCTCTCCCTCTCAAGTTACTTAGTAGGTAGTAATCATATATACATTTGAGTTTCTTTCCTTTCTACTAACCTTTGTGTAGCATGTCACCTTAGCTCATATACTTGGTGCCCCAAGCAAGGGGGAGCAACCACCAAGGGGGAGCTACTAGCAAAGTTCGATGTTCTTCGAAGACTTGTGCTAACCTTTTTGCTACGACAAAGGGGGAGAAATGATAGTGATAAACTCGTTAATAATTCGATATTTTGTGTTTCTACATAAATGAGTTTATAGTTTGTCGTAATCAAAAAGGGGGAGATTGTTAATGCAAGTAATGCCTAAAAACATTATTAGTGTTAACTAATATTTCTTAGTTTTTATCACAACAAACTATACAACACATTTAGTATAAAACACAAAACGAATTATTTAACTAACACTATCATCAAGGTAATAATCATATCACTAACCTTTCTTAATCATACTTAGTGATCATCAAAATGATTATCCTTAAAACTCACTTTTGTTAATATGACAAAAGACTTTTTAATAAACTTTCTTTTTTAGAAAATGTTTTATTAAAATGGAAAATGAAAATTTGAAAATGGCATATTCCATATGCTATTAGAATATCCTTTGAAGGCTTCAAATACCTCAGATATTCCTACCCCACTAAAAGACAAAAAAACGGAGCATACTCTAGTGGTGGTACCTTAAGTAGCTACGCGGTTCCTTAGAGATATGGAACCGCCGGGCTAGATAAGGTACCGCGCCCAGATAGCCGTTATATATCCGTTATACTTTGTCTCCTTTAAATAGTGGGTCAAATCTGATTTTCCAATAAGCCTCTTGGACGTTTTTCTCAGCCCCCTTTCTATTTTCTATAGCATAATCATTAGTAAATGATCACTTAAATTGTTAAGGATGTTTACATATGATTATCCTCTTGATCCCCTCCTTTACCTTGTCCAATGAGAAGATCACTCACTCACTAATGTTGTGATAGAGATGAATCTATGAGCTAGTCATATTCATCATGATACCCTTTTTTGTTTTAGGTCAATCCATTGTATTTATGAATACTTAGACTAGTTGTGTTCATCCAAGTTATTTGTGAATACTTGGATTTGTTGTGTACATCCATTGCATATGTGTTTGCTTGGATTTGTGTTGTGTAAATCCAAGCTACATGTGTGTACTTGGATAAGTCTAGTTGAGTTGTAATAGATTTGATTAGTAGTTCTCACTAAACTATAAAGTGATGTGGTTGTGTCTTGTGAGTTCTCACTAATCTTGAAAGTGATTAGTAGTTGTGTTGTGTGAAGTTCTCACTTAGCTTCAAAGTGAAGAGTCGTGAAGATTGGTTCTAGCTTTGGATTAGAACTCGACATCTAGCCTTGTGTCATAAAAAGGTGAAGTAGGCAACGTCGTGAAGATTGGTTCTACCTTAAGATTAGAACTCGACATCTAGCCGTGTGTCGTTAAATTGTGAAGTAGGCAACGTTGTGTAGATTGGTCCTAGCTAAAGATTAGGTCTCGACATTTAGCTTAGTGTCAGAAAATAATGTAAGAAACGATGTAAGGTTTTCTCCGTCGAGAAGGGAGCTTGTGGATATAGTGGAAATCTCGAGTAGGTGTACTCGAGGAGTGGAGTAGAAACGAGGATAGAGCCTCTTTGTCGAACCACTATAAATCTTGGTGTCTTCCCACTAGGTTGTCTCCTTCCTTACTCTTTACTTATTTCATTATCATTACACTTACCTATTATCTTTGCTAGTGCATTTGAATTGAACCTAATCATTATGCAACTTAGATTCAAGCAAAAGATAGTTTTGATACAAAGCAAATTGAAAGTAATTTTAATTTGGTCACCAATCGAAGAGAAACTATTCACCCCCCCCCCCCCCCTTCTAGTTTCTATAATGTCTATCTTGCATAAGCAAGTGTGCATAATTGGACAGTGCTTGCCGCCCTATAATAATTTTCAATTTATAGGTTATCTTCACTAGGATAAATTACTTTGTTAAGGTCCTTTTTCATTTTTATTACTTTTATTTTTGGACGCTGACAAATATTTTTCCAAGCGTTGTTGTGACCAATTTAGACGTTGACATGGCTTTTGCAAATGTTGACAAGAATATAGCCGTTGGGAGTTGATGGGTTATTTTTGACCGTTGACACTCATTGGGACCTACCCAGTTGTTATTTTTGATGAATTTTGGGGCCGTAATTTTGGGAGTAGATAACTTTTAATTAATGCACAAGATAACTTATTTTCTTTTCAATATTTTCATCATTATATTTTGAAAATACTTGCCTTATTTTTGACCAATCACATGTGCCTATCTCTCCTATATATCTGGCTCCTATTTTTAAACAGGGTACTATCATATTCTTGTCTAACACTTTTTCTCCTATTATTCATCTTTCACAAACAGCTTACTTCAACAATGGCACCAAAGTTTAAACCAAGTGACTTGGTATTGGGATTCAGAAGTCAGCACAACATGATTGCTTATTTGGAGGCTGATGATACTTTGTTTCCACAATACACCCAAATGGTGGCGTATTTGAATGCATCTCCATTACGATATGCTCTTTCTCATGCTCCTCTCATCCCTTTCACTCATATTAAGCAGTTTTGGAACACTGTTAGTTCCTCAACGCTTAATAATGTGACTACATTAACAACTATTGTTCATGGGCGTACTTGGGTGGTTACTGACGCCTTGGTTCGCCAGGCCTTGCATCTTAATGATGCAGATGGTCTAACCACTCTCCCCATTAAGGAGATAGAACAAGGACTTCAGGATTTGGGGTATCCTTTCCCTGATGAGGGTACTTTAAATAAATATCATAAACAAGAATTTCCCCTAGCCTGGAAGTACCTCATACATGTCATCCTTCAATGTTTGAGTCCCAAATGTACTGCACATAATGAGATTAACAGATCAATTGCTAGTGCAATTGTGTGCATTACAAATGGGCAAAAGTATAATTTTTCAAAACTAATTTTTGATGGCATGTGTAAAAACAAAGGGAATAAGATGACTTTGGCTTATCCCAGATTTTTACAAATGGTTTTTGATGAACAAAGGTACTGCATAAGGGATCATGATGATTTTTATGACATCCCTGTGCAAAAGAAAGCTATTTTCAGTAAGATGAACTCACCCCCTCACCGTGAATTACCCCTTGCCCAAGCTATGCTTGCTGTTATTGCAGCAGCACAACCTCAACCAGACCCACAACCACAACTTGACCCAATACCAGACCCTTTACCTTTACCTCAACACTTGGAAATTGACCAAGAATCCTTCAACGCTGACACATTAAATCTTGGCGTTGACACTGGTAATCCAAACGTTGACACTTTTCCTTCACAGACCCAAACACCCCTTAACCTTCAAACTGCCACCCAATCCACATCATCTTCTACAACCCCTGAATATAGGTTGATTAAACGCCCAAGGACTACTGGAGTGTTCTCCTCTAGTGGTCCTAGCCATGTTGCAGAGAGAACCACCACCACAAGTGTGGTTGGTGCTATGGATGAGGCTGGGACTATCGGTACTAGCTTAGATGCAGGCCAAGCCAGTCCTAACATCTTTAAGACCTCATCCATGCCCCATGACTCTACTTTGGGAGGTCAAATACCCATTTTAGAGGAGGGCAAATTGGAACCATACACAATGTTTGAATTGACGGCTGTCTGCATTAGCTTGCAAAAGCAAAATGTAGACCTGGTACAACCAGTCAGTACACAAGGCCTTGAGCTCAAGCAATTGAGGGAGAGGATTGTTATTTTGGAGGATGCTAACAGTAGGCGTGGTATGGAGGAATCTTCCAAAGGGGAGGATGAACAGATCCATGTGAGTGACAAAGGCTCACATGATGGAGAATCTTTAGGTGTTGCTGAAGACCTTACTGAATTGAAGAAGCAACCATGTTTTGATACATCTTTGGTTACTCCTACAAACTTGAACTTGTCCTTTACAGCTATGATGGAGCAGTTCACAAGAGGCGCTGAGGCAAGTAAGGTCAGTGTTGACAAGCAGACTTTGGACGCTGACACACCAAGCGCTGACAAGAGTAAGTTGGGCGCTGACACACAGAATTTGAGCGTTGACTGACCTACAGATATGGTTGATGTATTCCGATCATCAGCTATCATTAAGGAAGTGTCTTCACAGGTACCATCATCATCTTTATCCATCATTGATCCATTAGATAAGGGTAAAGGAATCATGGTAGAAACAAAAGTTCCAAAGGATACAACTCAAGTAGAGTTTGATTCAAGGTTGGCTGCACAACTTGTGGAACAAGAAATGAAGAAGGTTGGTGAATCACCATTTGTTGTTACTTCTGAAGAACAAGAAGGAAGTGATGAAGGGAGTTCAGATTCAAGTGTTTTGATCATTGAACAACCAGAGAGACTTGAATATGGTGATGAGATGGCAAGGGAGAAGCTTAGAGAGTTAAAATTACAAGTAGACTATGATATGCCAAAAGTTGCTCAGATGTACCATGCTTGGGAGAGTAGGATTATGGAGAATCTAGATTTAACAATATCAGATCAAATTTAGGGTTTGGAAATTCTTCTAAGAGTTCAAAGAGACTGCAAGGTAATTCTAAAGCATAAGGTTAGCAATGTTTTCTCACTGCTGAAGAGGGATAGAAGGGAGCTTTACTACATGTTACTCAGATGTCATGGAACTGGATGGACCTTCAAGATATTGCAGGGATTATCCTTTGAAGAATTGGAGTATAAGGCTTATCCCATTTGGGCAAGAGTGCAGGAAATGAATACTATCAGACTTCTTTCAGATGAAAGGAAAGAAGAACTTACAGAAGAGATGGAGATTCAAAAGGCAATGATTGTTCCAAGGCCTTTGAAGAAGGGAGTTTCACTTGAGTTCCCTAAAGGTTTAAATAAAGTGAATCCCAGTGAAGCTGTTCTTAGAAGGAGCATTAAGCTCTCACCCATGGAAGCTTCAAATATGGTACAAGTGTTACCTCTTGATGCCAGAAACCCTATCATTAGCTATGAAGAAGATGCAAGTGGGTTTTGGATGATTGGCAGATATGGGAAAGAGGTGGTACACACATTTACTACTCTTATGTCTCTCTTTGCAAGTATGAATAGGGAAGACTTGGCAGACCTTTAGAGGTTGTTGCTGGCCAAGTATGAGACTGAAGCACCTACTTCAATCAATGGAATAAAGCTTTGGTCAACATTCAAGAGAATGTGTGCACTAGAAGAAGAGGATCCTGTTTGGAAGGATCTTGAGGATGATATCAGTGGAGTTCAATAGCGTTTGTATTCAGCTGCTGGTGTGTATTATTTAAGTTCTACAAAGTTTGCTGAGTATCTTCTTGTAGATGCTGAGTATCCCATGTCCAAAGAAGTTTTGTAAAAGATGAAGACAACACAGCTGGAGATTGATTATTCAAGTGACGTGGCTAAAGATTTGATTAGGCATGTTTATTACCAATATGATAAGATTTGTAAGGTTCCTCCTAGTTCTTAATTTTTATTCAGAAACTTGATTGCTAGAGTAGATATCAAGTTTAAAGGAGGATTGTTGGGAATAAAATGTAGCCAGTACACTTGAACGCTGACAAGAAGAAAACAAGCGTTGATAAGAAGAAAACAAGCGTGACAGATCAAGCGTTGACAGGAAGATGTCAATCATTATAGGATGAAGTCAAGCACTGATAGAAAGATATAGTCTACGCGTATTATGTTTCTAGCTTGTTTTTAGTAAAGATAGGATCAACAATGTATTTTCTATATTTATCTATACCTAGAATAGCTGATACGTAGACTCTTGTACAAGGCTTCTTATGTCTATGAAAGAAGACCTTTAGGTTTTGTTTCATATAAGTTTTTCATATGTTTAACACTTTCATTGTAAGCAAGTTTGTTCTAATCAATCAAGTGAAAGTTTGTTTTACAATTGTCTGTGTGTTCTTGTTTGAGTATTAATTCCGCATAATACTTAAATTGTTTTATACACAACAAAGTTTCTCTACGTGTTTAACTTGATTTAATCTCGTTTACACAAGCTAAATCGGTCTAAGTTTGGGATCAACAATAGAATCCACCTACGCCTCACGATTTGAGTTTATGGCCACTACCATTAAGGCAGAGTATGTGGTATTATTAATAAACCTAATAATAGCGTACAGGATGGGTACACATAACCTAGAGATGAATGTGGTATTATTCACTGATGATTCACGGTTCGCCTAAAATCATATCCTGGGAGAACGCGAGTTTAAAAAAGACAACATGATCCGATACCTAGGAAAGGCCAAATCCCTCAGTGACGAATTTCGAAATTTACAATAAAGCAAATCCCAAGAGGTGACAACAAGAAGGCGGGCGCACTAAGCAAGATCGCTCCAACAGATTTCACCCATTAATCCAAGCAGGTCTTGGTGGGAATAACCAAGGGCAAACTTGTCACGGAAAATAAAGTAGAATCAACATCTGACAAAGAAGGGCCTGCGTGGACGACTCCACTTATCAAATACTTGACGAACAAAGCTCTTCCAAGTGATGAAACGGAAGCATGCCAAATTCGTAGGAAGCCAATTCAATTCAAACACCAAGATGGTATCTTATACGAAGGTCATTCCTACATCCAGGGCTATGATATGTAGGACATCAGCCAGCCGCCCACGGGGTTAACAAGATTCATGAAGGATCAGGCAGTATACACACAGGACGCAGATTCGTGGTGGCGAATACGCATAGGGTACTACTTGCCAACGATGCACAAAGACGCAAGAAATCTGACTCTCAGATGTAGTGGTTGTCAAATACATCGAGCAATGCCACGTCACCCGTAGAAGGAGTGGATACCAATCACAACCCCACGAAAATTCTACAAATGGTGAAGTGACAGGGCAGGACCTCCGCGTGCCATCGCCAGAGGTGTCAAATACCTATTGGTAGCTATGGGCTACTTCGCTCGCTGGATAGAAGCCAAGGCAGTCGCAACAATTTCCGGCAAGCAGGCAAAAAAGTTTGTTTGGGAAAATATTTTATGCCGTTTTGGCCTACCAGCAGAGAATTTCCGGACAACAGAACACAGTTCAAAGAAAAACTGTTCAAAAGCGGACATAAAATCCTCATTATCAAGAGTCTCCCTACCCGAGTAGTGTCCATGCAGTCTAATAAGGCGGGTGAACTAAAACATATGCCAGGCGCACGTGGAACAAGGGTCAACATGGCCAGTGGTGGCACTTCGTCCTCCTTAGCCTACGCGGCAGAGGCAGTAATACCAACAGGGATTGGTATGCCCGCACTCCGCACGACGGAGGCCAACATTGTAACAAATGACAACGAGCCAAGAGTCAACTTGGACTCGTTAAAGGAAAAAAGCGATCTCGCAGCTGTCAGGAAAGCTAAATCCAAGTCACGGATGAAGACATACCACAATTCCAAAGTCAAAAACGCATCCTTTATCCCAAAGAATCTTGCTCATCGCGCAGACTAAGCAAGTCGCATGAGGAACATAGGAAAGCTAGGCCCAAAATAGGGAAGAACCTTATGAAGTGATTGAAGCATTGAAATGTACCGCGGACGGGAACGCACGTTGAACATCACCAATCTCGGGACACTTAGCTGCACACAGCCTCGATAAAGATCCATGTAATTCTATCTCTTTACGGTTTTTAGGTCATACTCGTGTTAGGACTTCATCATTATGTAAAAAATTGTAACAGTGATTAATAAAACGCCGTGGTGCCTAGCTAGCTCCACGGCTCTTCCTTGCTCAAAATAATTTTATCCTTGTTTCTTGTCACTCATAATTATTGCATACTTAGGGTAATTCATTCCTCATATGCATTCATTCAAACTGTACATGTACTATTCACCCCCAGGAGGGGTAAGAGGATTAAGTGAACCTAACAATTCAACTTGTCGCATAAGAGGGATGCAACCCCAGTGACGCGGATCACGTATCCTTACTAGACACCTTATTTGCAAGACGTTGTAATAAGTTTCCACATGCCGCACTTACATAATGCTGGACGTGGTAAAGACGCACGTCGCACGTCTAGTAGAATATAGACTTTGTTTCATTCTCGGATCAGTCGTGACATGTCATGCATACAGATATACAATATATCTGAGTAAAAACAAGTTTTACAAATATATATACAAAATTGCCATGATTACCACGGACTCATACATCATACATGCCAAGTATTTAAATATGGTTTAAAAAGATGTCATGGACATCCACGGGCAAATACTTATTACACGTTATATTGTTCTAAAGACTAGCAAGGCTAGAGTACATCCTACATAGGGGGAGGGGTAATTGATTATCCCATCACTTTCTTCTGAAAGCTGTGATGAGGAAACTTCATCGATAATCCCTTTCTGGCTGCGGGACCGGGCCGCATACGCCTCGAACGTCTCCCTCAAGCCCTGTTCACCAACCACGATCCTGGTGACATCTTCATAAACGGGTAGAGTTAGCTGGTTGGGAGAAGGCGTGAGGTGGGCATGAGAAGACTCCCCATCTTGGGTATTTGCGTCCCGACATAGTCTGACCATGATTTCGCCGCTTGACAAATTAATAACCGGATTTTACTAGGTTAAAAAGTTCTTGGATTCTAATCGTCTCGGTGTCTAATAGAATTGATCTCCGGTTTAAAGTGGTCGAATCGTTTTTGGTAATGAAAAAGGGAAGCTTGGTTTTCTATTTCAACTTAAAAGGTAAAAGCGAAACGTAATAAAAATAAACCAAAAACAAATAACTAATAATAAAGGAGCAATACGAATAATAAAACGTAAATTCAAACAAAACAATTAATAAAAATAAAATTAAATGAAGAAATTAACTTTCGACTGGAAAATAAAATTTACTTAATGAAAAAGGAGAAAATAAAACTATGAGGGTACTTTAAAACTAAACGAGACAAAAACTAAAGCGGGCGCTAAATAAAAGATAAAACTTAAACTTTAGGAAAAAATACTAATACTAAAAATTGATGAAAATATAACTAAAAATACGTGACTTTCAAAATAGAAATCGGAAAAACTTTCAGATAAAACTAAACGATTACGGAACAATATTACTAACTAAACAATCTAGCAGGCAAGCTGCTCAAGCAGCCAAGCTACTAGCTCAATTTGGCGCCAAGAAAAAAAAGAAGCATGCAGGCATGCATGTCAAATGGTATATGTTACGTCGGAATATAGAGTAAAAGAAAAAGTATCGGAATATTATAAAAAAATATATCAGAATGTTATAAAAAGAAACTGTCGGAATATCAGCTAAAAAAACTATCGGAATACTAATTATAAGAAAAGTATTGGAATGTGTTTATAAAGAAAAGTATCAGAATATCTATCACGATATGAAAACATATCACAATATGAAAACCTATCACAATATGGAAAACCTATCACAATATGAGAAACCTATCACAACATGAAAAACCTATCACAATATGAAAAACCTATCACAATATGAAAAACCTATCACAGTATGAAAACTATCACAATATGACTATCAAAATTTGGGCAGTATTTCGTCGCAATATACCTTAAATCCCGATCGCAATCCATGATACCAGGGGCTATCGCAATCCTCGATCGGAATAAGGGGATATTACACTTTGATCGCAAAGTAGAACCCCTAGGGTTATTGCGATGGAAAAATCACAACATCCGAATGGAGTAAAAATAATCATAAACCCAAAAAAGCACTTTTCAAAAACTTAACCAAGACAATAATAAGAAGAACAAAATAAGCTACGAATTTAAAAACTTTCAAGATTCCAAATAAGCAAAATTTATAAAATAAACTTTAAAAGGTTTAAACATCAAAAAGATAAAACTTTTGAAAACACTTAAATGAAAATAAGCTAGACACCAATTAAGTAAAAACCACAATAAGCTAAGACCATGAATCACACGAAAACGATCATAACAAAAAGATAAAAACTTTAATCAAAACAAGCATAAAGATGAAAAATTTAAGATTAATCAAACAAGACAATAGATTTTTAAAAACAAGAAGAGAAGAATGAGAATGATTATGAAAAACTTGATTAAAAATGAAGATTCAACAACAAAATATTAAAACTTACTTGGAATTAAAAGACTTGAAATTAAAGACAATAAAGTAAATTGACAATATGAAAGTGCATGAAATAAAGTGGAGAGCTAAGGGTTGTCAATTTAGCGAACAAAAACAAAATGAGATGGAGGTGTAATATTTATAGGAGGAGTGGAAGGTAGGTGGTTGGATGATTCCTTTCTTTCTTTCTTTTTGTCTTTTCGTCTTTAGTCTTTGACAATAAACTCGTCATTCTCGACTTTGTCTCGGGATTTGTCGATAAATAAAATGAACTCGTCTTCTAATTTCTTCGTTTATTAGACTTGGTTTTTCGACTTCGTTAAACTTCCGTCTTTAGACTTTTTCTTCGATAAATCTTCAGAATAGGCCTTTGACTTCCGTTCTTTTTACACTCTTGATCTTTTGACTTCGTCTTTTGTCCTTTTCTTCGATAAAAGCCCGTGAAAGCCCGTGTTTTCTTCTTTTTCATATTTTGATCCTAAAACACAACAAAAACATAAACGATGCATTATTTCGACATTTACGACATAAAATACACGTTTAGGTCTCGTTTTTAATTGTTTTAAGTGGCAAAAGGATGGATGTTTTCACACCTATCAAATCCCCTACACTTGACCATTGCAATGTCCTCATGCAATGCATTAGTTACAAAGCAAAATTTACATTCTCCATCATAATCAACCCACCTTGGCCTTTATTAAATACTAGACACTATGGAAACTTAAAAAGATAGAAAATATATACAAAACAAGTAAAGAAATCAAAGACTTACTTTGGGGTTTTGGCTGTCATGAATGTTTATCATCCTCAAGTTTCACGTTCCCCACACCAAGCTTAAAAACGAGATCATTGTTATTATAAGTTAGCAAACTAACACAAACTCATGTGGGCCAATTATTTACTTGGACTCCCTTATTCCTAGGTGTATCTCTTATATTTTATTGTTGTCTTTAATGATCAAGAGGATGCATTGTTGACTTATTTCGACAGTTTATTTAGGTCGAAAATAAAGTGGGACGATTTAATCAATAGTTAGCTAGAGGACAAAATCTTTTAAAACTCCTTCTCGAGATCTCTTAAAGTTCATATCTTGGCATAACTCGATTCACGATTTGAGACCTTTCTCGGACCGATATTTGGCAGCGACTTCATTCTGCGAATCTTGAGAGACGTTCTTGAAATTATGGTCTTCTCTTCATAATAGAAATTTCTTCACTTTAAGTTTTTGAGAGATTCTTCATACATGGACCACGACTTCTTCATTTTTCTCCAATCTTTATTTTGGATTTTGATATACAACGATCCGCCTCCTTTTAGGACTTAGATCTTTATCCTCATACCTTGTTAGGGTCTTTTTGGATAGACTTCTCCATGATCTTTAGGGGAGTATTTGATTTTCGTCGTGTGTCTCGATCCTTCATATTGATTTTTGATAAATGATTCTTCACATCACTTGGGATCTTTAGCAACAAAATGTAGCCCTCATGCCTTGTTAGGGCCTTTTTAGACTCGCCAATCTTCGCATCCCGCTTCAATAAGTTATGCCTTGGCTATGAACTCTAATTAATACCGAGCAAATTTTAAACGATCTTTGGCTAGAAGCTAAGTAATTTTTCAAATCGTACAACCTTACTTATTGTAATTAAATTTATTAACAAGCGATGGGAGAAAAAGCTCATAATTAACTTACATAAATTCATGAAAGAATACCAAACTTATAATTGACTCTATCATCTCTCTTTCTCCACAATTTAAAATCTCAAGGAATGAGACTCGTGGATGCTTAGCTAATTAAATCAAAGTTTTGGGTTTTCAAGTCGTCTATTGGATCTTGCATCTTCTTAGACTTTTTCAAGTTTTAGAATTCGCATTTTAAAGTTCCCTTGATAAACGACTTTCTAGGATCAATTATAGGAACTTGCGAAAAGTTCTTGTTCTTAACCCTTAAGAGTTAAGACTTTCGCGTTTTAAAGTTCCATATATAAAAGCCTAGCAAAACTTGACTTAAACACGTTAAGGATACTAGCTAGAGTAAACTTAGATAAGTAAACTCGGGTTGAGTCAAAAGATTCATGACGTTGAAAACTAAAACCATTTTATTAAAATTTATTCTAGCAAATGAAGTAAATAACGATAACAAGGGAAAATACTACAATACTACTAGGCCAAAATAGATTAAAATTTTTGAAAAATGTCGAAAAATCAAATTTTCCGGTTAAAATGAGGACAAATTCATGGAAAAGCCCACTTAACTTCGATAGAAGTCCCCCCTACACTTAATATAAAAATTGTCCTCAATGTTTAAGCATGTGGAAGTAAACTCCCCTACACTTAGGACATTGTGGACGTTTTTTAAATCTTGCTAAGGAAGAGACAACTAAAGTGATTCCTATTTTGATATTGAAAAATATAAAATAGTGAATCAAAAGAGTTTAGGATAGAACCGGGAAGATGGGTACATGGGATCACGGGTTATCAAAAGTCATCAAAAGTGCTTCGTTGAAAGCTTTAATCCCTGCACATCATAAGAAAGACGACACAAACACATACTAGGGCTCCCCCTACACATATGATAGAAACGGATAAAAAGGACGGATAGATATTCGGGTTGCCTCCCGAGGAGCGCTTGTTTTTGTTAACCGAGTCACGAGCCTGACTCATCCCCGAATTAAATGGTCCATGGGGAGGCCTCAAATGTAATACCGGGATCAAAGACCTTGTCTTCGTTCCTGGAGGAAAATAATAAAGCAGAAGCAGGAGGATAAGTCTTGAAGGGTAGAAAAGTCTTTTCAACATACAAAAAGTCTGTGAAATCATGATCCACGGGAGGTAGGGTGGGTAGAGGAATCAAAATGTCAGCCCCAAAATACATAGGAGTATCACTGAGCGGCAAAGCCGTAGAGGTGTCAATCAGAGTATGGTCAATCTCACCTCCCGGGTCAAAGCACTCATCCTCATGAACGTGAATCTCTTCGATTTCTTCATCATAGATAGGCTCGTCGAACCAAGGTTTGTCATTCTCCTCACTGAGGATTTTAGAAACTCTCTCGAAGAGATCACGATCAAGTACGAAGCCATCATTCATTTGTGGGGATTGTTGATAAGTTAAATCCTCACGAATGTGGTAAACGTAATTCTCATTAGAGGAGTGTTGATTAGGTAACTCCTCGAGAATTGGATGTTTGGTCATGTGAGTTGGTTCGTCATTATTATTAAAAATAAGACGTTCCAACTCATCAAGTTCAGCCTCGATATTGGAAAAATCGTCCTCACTCGTAGGTGGAAGTGGAGGTAAAAGAGCTAGCTCTCGGTCGATAAATTCCTCAATCTCGGGCTCGAAGACGAAATCATCATACTCACCACCTGTTGAACTCTTGTTGGGAGAATCAGTTATCGCTTGTAGACTTGTGAGTATGTGATCATTGACTAGCGAAGCGACCTCGTTCATAAGCTCCGCAAAAGTTGGTACATCATACCCCTCATCGAATAATGTGTCGAGACCATAATCACTAATCTCACTCGATGTATCACAATCCTTAGACGCATTAGGGATATCAAGAGTAGGAGTAGTAATCTCAGAAGATGGGTTGAGATCATAGATATCATCCTCGTCATCATCATAATAGTAGTATGGACGCACAAGAGGAGGAGTATAAGCACTAAGATTAGCTACTTGCTCTTGTCGTTGATCCTCTTGACATTTTTTGATGTATATATTTAAACCTTCTTGGAGTTTTTGAAATTGATTAAAAAGAGTGGCCCATTGTTCGTGGGGACTCAACTGTTTGAAAGAAGGTTGATGATCGACGGTGTGATGTGGGGGCTCAAAATTTTGAAAAGCGGAATTATAGTGCGGATGTGGCTCATAATAATTCATCGGTCGACAATAAGAAGTATCGTGAGGGCCCCCATAATTATTGCAGCACGGATATTGAGAAAAACCCGGTGCATTTGGCAGATAGCTAGGACCATTGTCGTAATTGTAACCTGATTCTTGCTCGTCAAGAGACGGGTATCGAATAGGACACACAATACACCAATGCGAATCGCTGCCACAATATATGCAAGGGGGAGGAATAGGTGGAGTAGAAGAAAAGGATGAATTAGTCAAATTGCACGATGGACAAAATCCAAAATGGGAAAATTTTGAATCAGAAACAGTTGGAAGATCTTTTCCGCATTGCTCGCAATAACAAAATTCACAGAATTCGCCATCATATAATGGTCCCCTACACCTCCCGCAATGGACATAAGACCCATGAAGAATTAAAAATAAGAGGGGTGGAGAAAAGAATTAAACATAATAGAGGACAAAGAGGAATATTTTTGGTTGCAAAACTTAGAAAAGATATGCATTTTATGATTTTAAATATTTTTGGATTTTTGAAATTTTTATTTTTTTGAAATTTTTTGAAAAATGTGCAAGAAAAATAATGTTCACGAGTGAACGGATCCTAAAATCCAACGCGTCTCTCACAAAAAACCGTTAATCTTCACGAAAAGAGCCGGCAGCGGCGCCATTTTAATAACCGGATTTTACTAGGTTAAAAAGTTCTTGGATTCTAATCGTCTTGGTGTCTAATCGAATTGATCTTCGGTTTAAAGTGGACGAATCGTTTTTGGTAACGAAAAAGGGAAGTTTGGTTTTCTATTTCTACTTAAAAGGTAAAAGCGAAACGTAATAAAAATAAACCAAAAACAAATAACTAATAATAAAGGAGCAATACGAATAATAAAACGTAAATTAAAGCAAAACAATTAATAAAAATAAAACTAAACGAAGAAATTAACTTTCGACTAGAAAATAAAATTTACTTAATGAAAAAGGAGAAAATAAAACTATGAGGGTAATTTAAAACTAAATGAGACAAAAACTAAAGCGGGCGCTAAATAAAAGATAAAACTTAAACTTTAGGAAAAAATACTAATACTAAAAATTGATGAAAAATATAACTAAAAATACGTGACTTTCAAAATAAAATCGGAAAAACTTTCAGATAAAACTAAACGATTACGGAACAATATTACTAACTAAACAAGCTAGCACGCAAGCTGCTCAAGCAGCCAAGCTACTAGCTCAATTTGGCGCCAAGAAAAAAAAAGAAGCATGCAGGCATGCATGCATGTCAAATGGTATATGTTACGTCAGAATATAGAGCAAAAGAAAAAGTATCGGAATATCATAAAAAAAATATATCTTAATGTTATAAAAAGAAACTGTCGGAATATCAGCTAAAAAAACTATCGGAATACTAATTATAAGAAAAGTATCGGAATGTGTTTATAAAGAAAAGTATCGGAATATCTATCACAATATGAAAACCTATCACAATATCAAAACCTATCACAATATGGAAAACCTATCACAATATGAAAAACCTATCACAATATGAAAAACCTATCACAATATGAAAAACCTATCACAATATGAAAACTATCACAATTTCATCGCAATATACCTTAAATCTCGATCGCAATCCACGATGCGAGGGGCTATCGCGATCCTCTATCGGAATAAGAGGATATTACACTCCGATCGCAAAGTAGAACCCCTAGGGTTATTGCGATCACAATAAAGCTATCGGAAAGAGCTGTCACAATAAGCTGTCACAATGTCAAAACCCTATTATGATGGAAAAATCACAATATTCGGATGGAGTAAAAATAAGCATAAACCCGAATAAGCACTTCTCAAAAACTTAACCAAAACAATAATAAGAAGAACAAAATAAGCTACGAATTTAAAAACTTTCAAGATGCCAAATAAGCAAAATTTATAAAATAAACTTTAAAATGTTTAAACTTCAAAAAGATAAAACTTTTGAAAACACTTAAATGAAAATAAGCTAGACACCAATTAAGTAAAGACCACAATAAGCTAAGACCATGAATCACACGAAAACGATCATAACAAAAAGATAAAAACTTTAATCAAAACAAGCATAAAGATGAAAACTTTAAGATTAATCAAACAAGACAATAGATTTTTAAAAACAAGAAGAGAAGAATGAGAATGATTATGAAAAACTTGATTAAAAATGAAGATTCAACAACAAAATATTAAAACTTACTTGGAATTAAAAGACTTGAAATTAAAGACAATAAAGTAAATTGACAATATGAAAGTGCCTGAAATAAAGTGGAGAGCTAAGTTGTCAATTTAGCGAACAAAAACAAAATGAGATGGAGGTGTAGTATTTATAGGAGGAGTGGAAGGTAGGTGGTTGGATGCTTCCTTTCTTTCATTCTTTTTGTCTTTTCGTCTTTAGTCTTTGACAATAAACTCGTCATTCTCGACTTTGTCGCGGGATTTGTCGATAAATAAAATGAACTCGTCTTCTAATTTCTTCGTTTATTAGACTTGGTTTTTCGACTTCGTTAAACTTCCGTCTTTAGACTTTTTCTTTGATAGATCTTCAGAATAGGCCTTTGACTTCCGTTCTTTTTGCACTCTTGATCTTTTGACTTCGTCTTTTGTCTTTTTCGTCAATAAAAGCGCGTGTTTTCTTCTTTTTTCATATTTTGATCCTAAAACACAACAAAAACACAAACCACACATAATTTCGACATTTACGACATAAAATACACGTTTAGGTCTCTTTTTTAATTGTTTTAAGTGGCAAAAGGATGGGTGTTTTCACACCTATCACAAATCCTTGGCGGATTCAAGCTCTTCTAAGAAGGGATACTCCAAGTCTCTCATGGCGGCCATGGTTTCCGTCATCTTAGCGGCCGCCTTGGAATTGTAGTAAGAATGCTTGGTGAAGTCCTTCTTGGCATTTATTAATTTCGCGGCTTCGACCATACCTTCATGGCGACCATGGTCAATACCGTCTGCTACTAATTTGGAAAGTTGCGCCACAAAGGAAGGGGCATCCATCACCTTCAGGATGGCTAGACGCGCCCCATGGCTCACCATCCACCTGCGGCCGTCAATGGCCGTAAGGAGTTGGGGGTACAAAACCTCATCTCGGTCTGTAATAAGGGCGCTCAGCTCAACATCCTTTTTGGCGGACGTCACCATAACCTTTCCCATCTCAGCTTTACCTCAGAGAGTTCCTTCTTCAAAGACTCTTCGCCGTTGACCAACGACAGGGTCTTGTGCAGATCCTATGAAAGGATTAATGTTTGGTCCATAAAGGTCTTTGCCAATGCCTCGGTTGCGGTCACCTGTAGGAATCATGATAAAGTTATGACAGTACTGGGTGACATGTGTGTGAGGAACACGGTTAGCAATTTATATGTTTCACCTTGCTTTGTGAAGCTGCAAGTTGGGCTTTGAGGTCGGCGATACGCTTGTCCTGAGCTGTGGCATGGGAGACCTGACCCTTCACGGTTCCCTCAGCAGTAGCGAGTTGAGTTTTTAGGGACTCGATTACAGCCTCGTTCTGCTCAATCATTTCCTCCCTGTGGGTATTCTTTCTCTTCAAAGCCTCCACATGTTTGAGGGCGACTTCAAATCGTACACGCATGGAGGTACCCGTGGCCATATGATGAACTAGGGTCCAATTGTATTCATCTACCAAGTCTGCATGGTCTATTTCATTGATGTCCGCAACCAGGCCAAAAGGAATGCAGTTGTCAAGGTACTCCCGACATTCCTTGGGTTCCTTCATCCTAGTTGTGGTGGATATTTTCCAATCAGGGTTAAACTGTTGAGGGTGGGGGGGGGGGGCTGCACGGAACTCGTGCGAATCCGATAAACCCTCCTCGAAAGCAGTTGCGGGTTTGGAGGTTCCGACCTCAAAGGTAGGCTCCTTTCCTTTCTTGGTACCTGTAGCGGGTGCGTCTTCGGCAGGGGTTTCCCTAGTACAAAGAAAAACCACGGGTGTTAGGTAAGCATTGTAACAAGGGTGTGGCTACGGTGAGGTTAGAAAGACTTACCAGTTCGTTCCCCTAACCTCTGATAAAGTCGGGGCAGCCTGTGCCACTGACTCAGCAACCATGGTTGGCATGATTGGGGCTTGATGGACACCCTGTGCCGCTCCCAGGACTTGGGTAGTGCTTTCGCCAGAATGGAAGGGGGATGGTCTTCACGTAGTCTTTTGACTGGAGGAGTAACATTGGTTCTGACCCTTTTTGTTCTCCTTCCAGTGCGACAGAGGGCGGGCTCCTGTTCCTCCTCTTCTTCATCAGCAGGTTTCTGTACTTCCTCTTCTTCATGGTCACCCATCATCCGGGCTAGGCTAGAGGTGGTCTTCTCAATATTTTCGTCATGTTCTTCATCCTGATGACAGTTGGAATTTCGGGGGCGGGATGACGGCCAGCACCATCATTCAACATCGTTTCATCCCCATCCTCGTTGGTAAAGTCGAGGGGGGTCTTCAAAAGCGTGGATCCTTCTATGTCTGATGGAGGGTCCGGCACGGCCGCCAAAGCAATGGTCACGTCCCTGGTCTTTTCCAGTAGGGGAAGCTCATCAGCTCGTCTGGGGCGTGACCCTTCAGGGATGCTTTTGGGGTCGCCTTGGCGTAACACTCCAAAGAAATTCATTTCTGCAAAGAAAGTGTTGTGTTAGTTACGGACTTACGACTGGCATACAATTAGGTTAACATACACTTACCTTCGCCTTGGCGTCTCCAAAAGACGGGATATCTATTCGAAGGGCCAAAGTAGTTACGGATTATGCCTAGAAGGCAAAGGAAGGACTCAGGTAGATTTCTTTGGAAGCCCCTCCTATTCCTATATATCTCTTGCATAAGGCGGACATTGTATTCATTAGCATTAGGAAGGAACTCGTGGCGAAGGTGGGTTTTAAATACAAAGTTAGTCGGCCATGCTACGGCATCGATGAAAAAATAATGGTCATACCAATTCTTCAACGAATCCATTGCTTTGTTATGGCTTATAGGGCTACTTTGGGATCGTTTTTTGAAGGAAACCCAGCCATTTACAATGTACGGCAGGTAGAATACCCTAAACCATTCTATAGTTGGAGGGTTATCTCGTACACAACACAAGATTTCGAATTGGCTTATTTTGCATGCGCCTATACCATGCAACTGGGTGATGTGTACATCGTAGTAACCTAGTAAATCTACAAGGAACCTAGTGAAGGGGATATGGTAGTTAGCCACATCAAAAAATCAGGTATATACACCAATCTTTCCCGGAGGAGATTCAGTGATGAGCTCCATTTCACAAGGAATGGTGGGATGAAGGTTCTCGGAAATATAATAATCAGAGCAAAACTCCCTCAGTTTTACTGCTGACATCACGTTTAGCACGGATTGGATGGTAGGGTTGTTTCTAGCCATGATTTATTTAGAAATAAGGAAGGGCGTAGTGTTCAAACCTGGTTTAAGGGAGATCCATACGAGAGAATGTGGGAAATGGAGAGAAATCTTTAATGGAGGAAAAAGTAAAATAAACTAAGTGTGGCATACAGCCGCTCACACAAACTATTTACAGGGTTGCTCTGATTACTGGTGGTCCATGGGATTAACGCCACGTGTCCTCCACTAACCAAAATCGTGTGGTTAGGGACTGAGTGGGAAGTGAAAAGACAGGAGGGACCCAAGGGTCAGTTTTGATTCAGTTATTGCGACGCTCGAGGTTCTGACTGTTAAAATTTGTCTGTCGAGCTTGTCGGGTGAACAGTGTCAGCTGTCGGGTATGCGGTCATGCATTTGACTGTGTTAAAAGATGCATTTATTTTGTCCCGTTTGATATGTGCTACTGGGATTCATTCCAAGTTATTCATATGACTTCATTTAGTTTGTCTCGATCTTTACTTACGACCGGATGCCATTTCCAAATTCAGCATCTTCAAGGTTTTCTTGGTACGTCCAAGGGGCATTTATTAGTCAAGATATCACACCTATGGCTGTAACAACTAGACTGGGGGAACATGATGACGTATAGTCCCTCAGCCGAGTCTTGGGCCCGGCCCACGGGTACTACCCGCATTCAGTCCAATACGCTTAGGCTGGGTAGACGTTGTCTAGTTTCTCAGGCTTTGGTCAACATGGGCCGCACATGTCAGAGCGCGGCCCATAACTCTGCCGTACGCGGCAAGGGTTAGACAGGATCATAATCTAAATGGGATTTGCCTTAAAGTAAGGAGATATACACTAGCCATAATTAGAAGATATCCAATAACCTAATTATGGTGATTATCCCTTGCTTCGGGTCGAAGACACGGTAGAGCCCAATAGGGCCTCTATCGCCTATATAAGGAACCCCCCAGGGTTCCTCAAAGGTATCACAATCTCTATACTCTCAACTCACAACCGATTATCTAACCTTAATACCGATTACTTACTCTCACGCCGGAGTCTAATCATGGGAGACACTCTCACAGTAAGCTTAACGCGTATAGTTTAGTGTGCAGGATCTCAACAAGACATTCACTTGGTGCAAGAGCCGCAACCCAGCCTACCCGAATTAAGCCTAATTCGGGTCAAGCAAGGATCAACCAACTTTTGTATCAACAACAATGAAGTTAAGCAAAAACATGGAACGGTTTTTACCCGTACATCGCGTTAGTGCTCATTTTTAACCATTTAGCCAATTACGTGTTGTTTTTCAATTTTAGGTATTGATAGGTCAGGGTTTAACATGTAATAAGAGTTACTTGTACTAGGAAAATCAGATCTTGCGAAGTGATTGGTGGTTTGAGCAAAACCGAACCTAGAAAACCCTAAAATGAGCTTACGAAGTAATCGTTTATTAATTAAAAACTTTTTTTAATCCTTCTACCAAGATTCTTTTTGCAGAGATTGATTTATATTATGATATTACCATTTAATTAAATAATTAATATTAGTGACATTCTAAGTGTTATAAATTTTACCATTTTACGTGCATACAATTTTATTAATTTTGTTAATTTCACATAAAATCATAAAATTGAAAGTGTGATAACTAATTCATTTTTGGGTCTTTTTAATTGGTTCAAAAAGCATTAGAAAACTTATGACAATTGAAATATGAATATTTAGAGTAAAATTTTCGTGACTAACATGATGGTCGGTTTTTAATAAAAATTTAGGCGTTCTTTTTACTAGTTTAGGAACGAGTGTTTCGGATACTTTTACCACTTGATCAAATAACATTACCTACTGAGTTTAACTAACATAAAAATAATTACTAACATTATTTAAGAGTAGAAAACACGAAAATTCAGTTTATAATCAAGCTAAGCAAAAACATAGCATGGTTGTGCTTCCCTTTCCGGTGGTTCCGGATCCACTGCCGGATCCCTTCGTGCCTTTCTTCTTCTTCTTCTTGTCATTTAACGAGCTCGCTTCCTAGACAGAAGGTGGCGGTGGAGGGGGATGGGATGTCTGCATAAAAAGTTTCAATACTTAATGAATATAAAGCAGTAATATTATAGAAGAAATAATTGATATTCACTCGTGGCTGAGTAGATTTGCATGTATTGGTATATTTCATCGTTACTTCCTCTAAAAGAGTTGCAGTAACTGCATAGCACACTACAACTATTTACACTCACGTTTGATGTTGCTAAGTTGAGACTGAAACGTGCTTGTATATAAAGGGAGGAAGAATATAACATTTGTTATGAATAGTACCTAAAAATATAAAACTTACACAACTAACATTAGTTTCACATAAAATTATAAAAATGAAAGTGTGATAACTAATTAATTTTTAGGTCTTTTTAATTGATTCAAAAAGCATTAAAAAGTTATGACAATTGAAATATAAATATTTTGAATAAAAATTTCGTGCCAACATTGGTTGGTCTGTTTTTAATAAAAGTTTAGGCGTTTTTTTACTAGTTTCAGACCGAGAGTCTCGGCTACATTTACCTCTTGATCAAATAACATTACCTACTGAGTTTATCTAACTTAAAATAATTACTAACATTATTTAAGAGTAGGAAACACGAAAATTCAGTTTATAATCATGTTAAGCAAAAACATGGCACGGATTTTTACCCGTACATCCCGTTAGGGCTTGTTTTTAACCATTTAGCCAATTACGTGTTATTTTTCGATTTTAGTCATTAATAGGTCAAGGTTTAACATGTAATAAGAGTTATTTGTACTAGGAAAATCATATCTTATGAACTGATTGGTGGTTTGAGCAAAACCGAACCTAGAAAACCCTAAAATGAGTTTACGAAGAAATCGTTTATTATAAACTTTTTTTTAATCCTTCTACCATGATTATTTTTGTAGAGATTGATTTATATTATGAAATTATCATTTAATTAAATAATTATTATTAGTGACATTCTAAGTGTTATAAATTTACCATTTTACATGTATACGATTTTATTAATTTCACATAAAATCATAAAATTGAAAGTGTGCTAACTAATTCATTTTTGGGTCTTTTTAATTGGTTCAAAAAGCATTAGAAAAGTTATGAAAATTGAAATATGAATATTTAGAGTAAACATTTTGTTATCAAAATTGAATGATCGGTTTTTAATAAAAGTTTAGGCGTTCTTTTTACTAGTGTTTGAAGAAAGGAGACTTCATTGGATGAAGAAGGTCGAGGAAGCACTGGAACAACTCAAGAAAAACTTATCAACCCTTCACATGTTGGTCGCACCGCGACCACAGGAAGAGTTGGTAGCCTACTTGTCCGCTGCGTACGGAACAATAAGCACTGTCTTAACAACTGACCGGGACTTCGCCCTCTTCCTGGTCCACTTCATCGTTAAGGCATCTAGAGAAGACGCAACAGCGACCCCAAAAAGAGACGTCCCCAAGGAACCATGTGTTCTATTCACCAATGATTTGTCCTATACGGACGGATCAAGAGCGGGCCTAATACACATAACCCTGGAAGGCATGGAATCTACCTACACCTCGTGATTTGAGTTTATGGCCACTAAAAATGAGGCAGAGTATGTGGTATTATTAATAAACCTAATAATAGCGTAAAGGATGGGTACACATAACCTAGAGATGAATGTGGTATTATTCACTAATGATTCACGGTTCGCCTAAAATCATATCCTGGGAGAACGCGAGTTTAAAAAAGACAACATGATCCGATACCTAGGAAAGGCCAAATCCCTCAGTGACGAATTTCGAAATTTACAATAAAGCAAATCCCAAGAGGTGACAACAAGAAGGCGGACGCACTAAGCAAGATCACTCCAACAGATTTCACCCATTATTCCAAGCGGGTCTTGGTGGGAATAACCAAGGGCAAACTTGTCACGGAAAATAAAGTAGAATCAACAGCCGACAAAGAAGGGCCTGCGTGGACGACTCCACTTATCAAATACTTGACGAACAAAGCTCTTCCAAGTGATGAAACGGAAGCATGCCAAATTCGAAGGAAGCCAATTCAATTCGAACACCAAGATGGTATCTTATACGAAGGTCATTCCTACAGCCAGGGCTATGATGTGTAGGACATCAGTCAGCCGCCCACGGGGTCAACAAGATTCATGAAGGATCAGGCGGTATACACACAGGACGCAGATCCGTGGTGGCAAATACGCATAGGGTACTACTTGCCAACGATGCACAAAGACGCAAGAAATCTGACTCTCAGATGTAGTGGTTGTCAAATACATCGAGCAATGCCACGTCACCCGCAGAAGGAGTGGATACCAATCACAACCCCACGACAATTCTACAAATGGGGAAGTGACAGGGCAGGACCTCCGCGTGCCATCGCCAGAGGTGTCAAATACCTATTGGTAGCTATGGGCTACTTCGCTCGGTGGATAGAAGCCAAGGCAGTCGCAACAATTTCCGGCAAGCAGGCAAAAAAGTTTGTTTGGGAAAATATTTTATGCCGTTTTGGCCTACCAGCAGAGAATTTCCGGACAACAGAACACAGTTCAAAGAAAAACTGTTCAAAAGCGGACATAAAATCCTCATTATCAAGAGTCTCCCTACCCCAGTAGTGCCCTCGTAGTCTAATAAGGCGGATGAACTAAAACATATGCCAGGCGCACGTTGAACAAGGGTCAACATGGCCAGTGGTGGCACTTCGTCCTCCTTAGCTTGCGCGGCAGAAGCGGTAATACCAACAGGGATTGGTATGCCTGCGCTCCGCACGATGGAGGCCAACATTATAACAAAGGACAACGAGCCAAGAGTCAACTTAGACTCGTTAAAGGAAAAAAGATATCTTGCAGCTGTCAGCAAAGCTAAATCCAAGTGACGGATGAAGACATACCACGATTCCAAAGTCAAAAACGCGTCCTTTATCCCAAAGAATCTTGCTCATCACGCAGACGAAGCAAGTCGCATGAGGAACATAGGAAAGCTAGGCCCAAAATAGGGAAGAACCTTATGAAGTGATTGAAGCTCTGAAATGTACTGCGTACGGGAACGCACGTGGAACATCACCAATCTCGAGACACTTACCTACACACAACCTCGATAAAGATCCAGGTAATTCTATCTCTTTACGTTTTTTAGGTCATACTCATGTTAGGACTTCATCATTATGTAAAAGATTGTAACAGTGATTAATAAAACGTCGTGGTGCCTAGCTAGCTCCACGGCTCGTCCTTGCTCAAAATAATTTTATCCTTATTTCTTGTTACTCATAATTATTGCATATTTAGGGTAATTGATTCCTCATATGCATTCATTCAAACTGTACATGTACTATTCGCCGCCAGGCGGGGTAAGAGGATTAAGTGAACCTAACAATTCAACTTTTCGCATAAGAGGGATGCAACCCCAGTGACGCGGATCACGTATCCTTACTAGACACCTTAATTACAAGACGTTGTAATAAGTTTCCACATGCCGCACTTACATAATGCTGGACGTGGTAAAGACGCACGTCGTACGTCTAGTAGAATATAGACTTCGTTTCATTCTCGGATCAGCCGTGACATGTCATGCATACAGATATACAATATCTCTGAGTAAAAACAAGTTTTACAAATATATAAACAAAATTTCCCTGATTAGCATGGACTCTTACATCATACACGCCAAGTATTTAAATATGGTTTACAAAGATGTCGTGGACATCCACGGACGAATACTTATTACACGTTATATAGTTCGAAAGACTAGCAAGGCTAGAGTACATCCTACATAGGGGGAGGAACTTGATTATCCCATCACTTTCTTCTGAAAGTTGTGATGAGGAAACTTCACCGATACTCCCTTTCTGGCTGCGGGACCGGGCCGCATTCACCTCCAACATCTCAAGCCCTGTTCACCAACCACGGTCCTGGTGACATCTTCATAAACGAGTAGAGTTAGCTGGTTGGGTGAAGGCGTGAGGTGGGCATGAGAAGTCTCCCCATCTTGGGTATTTGCATCCCGACACTGTCTGACCATGATTTCGCCATTTGACAAATCCTTGGCGGTTTCAAGCTCTTCTAAGAAGGGATACTCCAAGTCACTCATGGTGGCCATGGTTTCCGTCATCTTAGTGGCCGCCTTGGGATTGTATAAAGCATGCTTGGTGAAGTCCTTCTTGGCATTTATTAATTTCGCGGCTTCGACCACACCTTCATGGCGACCATGGTCAATACCGTCCGCTACTAATTCGGCAAGTTCCGCCACAAAGGAAGGGGCCTCCATCACCTTCAGGACGGCTAGACGCGCCCCATGGCTCACCATCCACCTGCCGCCGGCAATGGCCGTAAAGAATTAGGGGTACAGAACCTCATCTCGGTCTGTAATAAGGGCGCTCAGCTCATCGTCCTTTTTGGCGGACGACTCCATAACCTTTCCTAGCTCAGCTTTTACCTTAGAGAGTTCCTTCTCCAAAGACTCTTCGTCGTTGACCAACGACCGGGTCTTGTGCAGATCCTGTGAAAGAATTTATGCTTGGTCCATAAAGGTCTTTGCCAACGCCTCGGTTGCGGTCACCTGTAGGAATCATGATAAAGTTATGACAGTACTGGGTGACATGTGTGTGAGGAACACGGTTAGCAATTTATATGTTTCACCTTGCTTTGTGAAGCTGCAAGTTGGGCTTCGAGGTCGGCGATACGCTTGTCCTGAGCTGTGGAATGGGCGGCCTGACCCCTCACGGTTCCCTCAGCAGTAGCGAGTTGAGTTTTCAGAGACTCGATTGCAGCCTCGTTCTGCTCAATCATTTCCTCCCTGCGAGTATTCTTTCTCTTTAAAGCCTCCACGTGTATGAGGGCGGCTTCAAATCGTACATGCATGGAGGTACCTGTGGCCATATGATGAACTAAGGTCCAATTGTATTCATCTACCAAGTCTGTATGGTCTATTTCATTGATGTCCGCAAACAGGCCAGGAGGAATGCAGTTGTCAAGGTACTCCCGACATTCCTTGGGTTCCTTCATCCTAGTTGTGGTGGATATTTTCCAGTCAGGGTTGAACTATTGAGGGGGGTCGGCTGCATAGAACTCCTGCGAATCCGATGAACCCTCCTCGAAAGCAGTTGCGGGTTTGGAGGTTCCAACATCAAAGGTAGGCTCCTTTCCTTTCTTGGTACCTGTAGCGGGTGCGTCTTCGGCAGGGGTTTCCCTAGTACAAAGAAAAACCACGGGTGTTAGGTAAGCATTGCAACAAGGGTGTGGCTACGGTGAGGTTAGAAAGACTTACCAGTTCGTTCCCCTAACCTCTGATAAAGTCGGGGCAGCCTGTGCCACTAACTCAGCAACCACAGTTGGCATGATTGGGGCTTGATGGGCACCCTGTGCCGCTCCCAGGACTTGGGTAGTACTTTCGCCATAATGGAAGAGGGGATGGTCTTCACGTAGTCTTTTGACTGGAGGAGTAACGTTGGTTGTTCTGACCCTTTTTGTTCTCATTCTAGTGCGACGGAGGGCGGGCTCTTGTTCCTCCTCTTCTTCATCAGTAGGTTGTTGTACTTCCTCTTCTTCATGGTCACCCATCATCCGGGCTAGGCTAGAGGTGGTCTTCTCAATATTGTCGTCCTGTTCTTCACCTGATGAAAGTTGGAATTTTGGGGCGGGATGATGGCCCAGCACCATCATTCAACATCGTTTCTTCCCCATCCTCGTTGGTAAAGTCGAGGCAGGTCTTCAAAAGCGTGGATCCTTCTTTGTCTGATGGAGGGTCCGGTACGGCCGCCAAAGCAATGGTCACGTCCCTGGTCTTTTCAAGTAGGGGAAGCTCATCAGCTCACCTGGGGCATGACCCTTCAGGGATGCTTTTGGGGTCGCCTTGGCGTAACACTCCAAAGAAATTCATTTCTGCAAAGAAAGTGTTGTGTTAGTTACGGAATTACGACTGGCATACAATTAGGTTAACATACACTTACCCTCGCCTTGGCGTCTCCAAAAGACGGGATATCTATTCGAAGGGCCAAAGTAGTTACCACTTATGCTAGAAGGCAAAGGAAGGACTCGGGTAGATTTCTTTGGAAGCCCGTCCTATTCCTATTTATCTCTTGCATATGGCAGACATTGTATTCATTGGCATTAGGAAGGAAATCATGGCGAAGGTGGGTTTTAAATACAAAGTTAGTCGGCCATGCTACGGCATCGATGAAAAAATAGTGGTCATACCAATTCTTCAACGAATCCATTGATTTGTTATGGCTTACGGGGCTATTTTGGGATCATTTTTAAGGAAACCCAGTCATTTACTATGTACGGCAGGTAGAATACCCTAAAAAATTATACGGTTGGAGGGTTATCTCGTGCACGGAACAAGATTTCGAATTGGCTTATTTTGCATGCGCCTATACCATGCAACTGGGTGATGTGTACATCGTAGTAACCTAGTAAATCTACAAGGAACCTAGTGAAGGGGATACGGTAGTTAGCCGCATCAAAAAATCGGGTATATACACAAATATTTCCCGGAGGAGCTTCAGTGATGAGTTCCATTTCACCAGGAATTGTGGGATGAAGGTTACTCGGAAATATAATAATCAGAGCAAAACTCCCTCAGTTTTACTACTGACATCACATTTAGCATGGATTGGATGGTAGGGTTGTTTCTAGCCATGATTTATTTAGAAATAAGGAAGGTCGTAGTGTTCTAACCTGGTTTAAGGGATATCCGTGCGAGAGAATGTGGGAAATGGAGAGAAAGCTTTAATGGAGGAAAAAGTAAAATAAACTATGTGTGGCATACAGCCGCACACACAAACTATTTATAGGGTTGCTCTGATTACTGGTGGTCCATGGGATTAACGCCACGTGTCGTCCACTAACCAAAATCATATGGTTAGGAACTGAGTGGGAAGTGAAAATACAGGAGGGACCCAAGGGTTAGTTCTGACTCAGTTATTGCGACGCTCGATGTTCTGACTGTTACAATTTGTCTGTCGAACTTGTCAGGTGAACAGTGTCAGCTATCGGGTATGCGGTCATGCATTTGACTGTGTTTAAAGATGCATTTATTTTGTCCCGGTTGATACGTGCGAATGGATTCATTCCAAGTTATTCATATGACTTCATTTATTTTGTCTCGATCTTTACTTACGACCGGATGCCATTTCCAAATTCAGCATCTTCAAGGTTTTCTTGGTACGTCCAAGGGCATTTATTAGTCTAGATATCACACCTACGGCTGTAACAACTAGACTGGGGGAACATGATGACGTATAGTCCCTCAGCCGGGTCTTCGGCCCGGCCCATGGGTACTACCCGCATTCAGTCCAATACGCTTGGGTTGGGTAGACGTTGTCTAGTTTATCAGGCTCAGGTCAACATGGGCCGCACATGTCAGAGTGCGGCCGAGATCTCTACCGTACGCGGCAAGGGTTAGACATGATCCTAATCTAAATGGGATTTGCCTTAAAGTAAGGAGATATACACTAGCCATAATTAGAAGATATCCAATAACATTATGGTGATTATCCCTTGCTTCGGGCCGAAGACACGGTAGAGCCTAATAGGGACTTTGTCGCCTATAAAAGGAACCCCACAGGGTTCCTCAAAGGTATCACAATCTTTATACTCTGAACTCACAACCGATTATCTAACCCTAAAACCGATTACTTACTCTCACGCCGGAGTCTAATCATGGGATACACTTCCACGGTAAGCTTAACGCGTATTGTTTAGTGTGCAGGATCTCAAGAAGACATTCACTTGGTGAAAGAGCCGGAACCCAGCCTACCCGAGTTAAGCCTAATTCGGGTCAAGCAAGGATCAACCAACTTTTGTATCAACAACAATCAAGTTAAGCAAAAACATGGCACGGTTTTTACCCGTACATCCCGTTAGTGCTCGTTTTTTAACCATTTAGCCAAGTACGTGTTGTTTTTTCAGTTTTAGGTATTAATAGGTCTAGGTTTAACATGTAATAAGAGTTACTTGTACTAGGAAAATCAGATATTACGAAGTGATTGGTGGTTTGAGCAAAACCGAACCTAGAAAAACCTAAAATGAGCTTACGAAGTAATCGTTTATTAATTAAAAACTTTTTTTTAATCCTTCTACCATGATTGTTTTTGAAGAGATTGATTTATATTATGATATTACCATTTAATTAAATAATTAATATTAGTGACATCCTAAGTGTTATAAATTTTACCATTTTACGTGTATACGATTTTATTAATTTTGTTAATTTCACATAAAATCATAAAATTGAAAGTGTGATAACTAATTCATTTTTGGGTCTTTTTAATTGGTTCAAAAAGCATTAAAAAAACTTATGACAATTGAAATATGAATTTTTTGAGTAAAAATTTCGTGACTAACATGATGGTCGGTTTTTAATAAAAATTTAGGCGTTCTTTTTACTAGTTTAGGAACGAGAGTTTCGGATACTTTTACCACTTGATCAAATAACATTACCTACTGAGTTTAACTAACATAAAAATAATTACTAACATTATTTAAGAGTAGAAAACACGAAAATTCAGTTTATAATCAAGTTAAGCAAAAACATAGCACGGTTGTGCTTCCTTTTCCGGTGGTTCCGGATCCACTGTCGGATCCCTTCGTGCCTTTCTTCTTCTTCTTGTCCTTAAACGAGATCGCTTCCTGGACAGAAGGTGGTGGTGGAGGGGGATGGGGATGGGGTGTCTGCATAAAAAGTTTCAATACTAAATGAATACAAAGCAGTAATATTATAGAAGGAATAATTGATATTCACTCGCGGCTGAGTAGATTTGCACGTATTGGTATACTTCATCGTTACTTCCTCTAAAAGAATGTTGTAGTAACTGCATAGCACACTACAACTATTTACACTCATGTTTGATGTTGCTAACTTGAGACTGAAACGTGCTTGTATATAAAGGGAGGAAGAATACAACATTTGTTATGAATAGTACCTAAAAATATAAAACTTACACAACTAACATTAATTTCACATAAAATTATAAAATTGAAAGTGTGATAACTAATTCATTTTTAGGAATTTTAATTGATTCAAAAAGCATTAAAAAGTTATGACAATTGAAATATGAATATTTAGAATAAAAATTTCGTGCCAACATTGGTTTGTCTGTTTTTAATAAAAGTTTAGGCGCTTTTTTTTACTAGTTTCGGACCGAGAGTTTCGGCTACATTTACCACTTGATCAAAAACATTACTTACTGAGTTTATCTAACTTAAAATAATTACTAACATTATTTAAGTGCAGGAAACACGAAAATTCAGTTTATAATCAAGTTAAGCAAAAACATGGCAAGGATTTTTACCCGTACATCCCGTTAGGGCTCGTTTTTAACCATTTAGCCAATTACGTTTTATTTTTCAATTTTAGGCATTAATAGGTCAAGGTTTAACATGTAGTAAGAGTTATTTGTACTAGGAAAATCATATCTTACGAACTGATTGGTGGTTTGAGCAAAACCGAACCTAGAAAACCCTAAAATGAGTTTAAGAAGAAATCGTTTATTAATTATAAACTTTTTTTTAATCCTTCTACCATGATTCTTTTTCTAGAGATTGATTTATATTATGAAATTATCATTTTAATTAAATAATTATTATTAGTAACATTCTAAGTGTTATAAATTTTACCATTTTACATGTATACGATTTTATTAATTTCACATAAAATCATAAAATTGAAAGTGTGCTAACTAATTCATTTCTAGGTCTTTTTAATTGGTTCAAAAAGCATTAGAAAAGTTATGAAAATTGAAATATGAATATTTAGAGTAAACATTTCGTTATCAAAATTGAATGATCGATTTTTAATATTAGGCGTTCTTTTTACTAGTTTAGGAACGAGAGTTTTGGCTACTTTTACCACTTGATCAAATAACATTACCTACTGAGTTTAACTAACATAAAAATAATTACTAACATTATTTAAGAGTAGGAAACACAAAAATTCAGTTTATAATCAAGTTAAGCAAAAACATGGCACGGTTTTTACACGTACATCCCGTTAGGGCTCGTTTTTAACCATTTAGCCAATTCCGTGTTATTTTTCAATTTTAGGCATTAATAGGTCAGGGTTTAAATGTAATAAGAGTTATTTGTACTAGGAAAATCATATCTTACGAAGTGATTCGTGGTTTGAGCAAAACCGAACCTAGAAAACCCTAAAATGAGTTTACGAAGAAATTGTTCATTAATTATAAAACTTTTTTAATCCTTCTACCATGATTCTTTTTGTAGAGATTGATTCATATTATGATATTAACATTTACTTTAATAATTAATATTAGTGACATTCTAAGTGGTATAAAGTTTACTGTTTTATATGTATACGATTTTATTAATTTTATTAATTTCATATAAAATCATAAAATTGAAAGTGTGCTAACTAATTCATTTTTAGGTCTTTTTAATTGGTTCAAAAAGCATTAGAAAATTTGTGACAAATGAAATATGAATATTTAGAGTAAAAGTTTCGTGACCAACATTAGATGGTCGGTTTTTAAGTAAAAGTTTAGGCTTTTTTTACTAGTTTAGGAACGAGAGTTTCGGCTACTTTTACCACTTGATCAAGTAACATTACCTACTAAGTTTAACTAATATAAAATAATTAATAACATTATTAAAGAGTAGGAAACACGAAAATTTAGTTTATAATCAAGTTAAGCAAAAACAAAGCACGGTTGTGCTTCCCTTTCCGGTGGTTCCGAATCAACTGTCGGATCCCTTTTTTCGTTTCTTCTTCTTCTTGTCCTTAAACGAGCTCGCTTCCTGGACAGAAGGTTGCGGTGGAGGAGGATGGGGTGTCTGCATAAAAATTTTCAATACTAAATGAATACAAAGTAGTAATATTATAGAAGGAATAATTGATATTCACTTGCGACTGAGTAGATTTGCATGTATTGGTATACATCATCGTTACTTCCCCTAAAAGAGTTGCAGTAACTGCATAGCACACTACAACTATTTACACTCATGTTTAATGTTGCTAACTTGAGACTGAAACGTACTTGTATATAAAGGGAGGAAGAATACAACATTTGTTATGAATAGTACCTAAAAATATAAAATTTACACAACGAATATTAATTTCACATAAAATCATAAAATTGAAAGTGTGATAACTAATTCATTTTTAGGTCTTTTTAATTGATTCAAAAAGGATTAGAAAAGTTATGACAATTGAAATATGAATATTTAGAGTAAAAATTTCTTGCCAACATTGGTTGGTCGGTTTTTAATAAAAGTTTAGGCGCTTTTTTTACTAGTTTGGGACCGAGAGTTTCGGCTACATTTACCACTTGATCAAATAACATTACATACTGAGTTTATCTAACTTAAAAATAATTACTAACATTATTTAAGAGTAGGAAACATGAAAATTCAGTTCACAGTCTAGTTAAGCAAAAACATGGCACGGTTTTTACCCGTACATCCCGTTAGGGCTCGTTTTTAACCATTTAGCCAATTACGTGTTATTTTTCAATTTTAGGAATTAATAGGTCAGGGTTTAACATGTAATAAGAGTTACTTGTACTAGGAAAATCATATCTTATGAAGTGATTGGTGGTTTGAGCAATACCGAACCTAGAAAACCCTAAAATGAGCTTACGAAGTAATCGTTTATTAATTAAAAAGTTTTTTTAATCATTCTACCATGATTCTTTTTGCAGAGATTTATTTATATTATGATATTTCCATTTAATTAAATAATTAATATTAATGACATTATAAGTGTTATAAAGTTTACCATTTTACATGTATATGATTTTATTAATTTTACATAACTAATTCATTTTTGGGTCTTTTTTAATGGTTCAAAAACCATTAGAAAAGATATGAAAATTGAAATATGAATATTTAGAGTAAAAATTTCGTTATCAAAATTGAATGATCGGTTTTTAATAAAAGTTTATGCGTTTTTTTTACTAGTTTAGGAACGAGAGTTTCGACTACTTTTACCACTTGATCAAATAACATTACCTACTGAGCTTAACTAACATAAAAATAATTACTAACATTATTTAAGAGTAGGAAACACAAAAATTCAGTTTATAATCAAGTTAAGCAAAAACATGGCACGGTTTTTACACGTACATCCCGTTAGGGCTCGTTTTTAACCATTTAGCCAATTCCGTGTTATTTTTCAATATTAGGCATTAATAGGTCATTCTAAGTGTTATAAAGTTTCCATTTTACATGTATACGATTTAGTTAAATAATTAATATTAGTGACATTCTAAGTGTTATAAAGTTTACCATTTTACATGTATACGATTTTATTAATTTTATTAATTTCACATAAAATCATAAAATTGAAAGTGTGCTAACTAATTCATTTTTTGGGTCTTTTTAATTGGTTCAAAAAGCATTAGAAAATTTGTAACAATTGAAATATAAGTATTTAGAGTGAAAATTTTGTGACCAACATTGGATTGTCGGTTTTTAATAAAAGTTTAGGCTTTTTTTACAAGTTTCGGAACGAGAGTTTCGGCTACTTTTACCACTTAATCAAATAACATTACCTACTCAGATTAACTAACATAAAATAATTAATAACATTATTTAAGAGTAGGAAACACGAAAATTCAGTTTATAATCAAGTTAAGCAAAAACATAGCACGGTTGTGCTTGCCTTTCCGGTGGTTCCGGATCCACTGCCGGATCCCTTCGTGCCTTTCTTCTTATTGTTGTCCTTAAACGAGCTCGCTTCCTGGACAAAAGGTGGCGGTGGAGGGGGATGGGGTGTCTGCATAAAAAAATTCAATACTAAATGAATACAAAGTAGTTGTTGATCCCAAACTTAGATCGATTAAGCTTTGTGTATACGAGATTAGATCAAGTACTACACGTAGAGAAACCTTTGCTTATGAATAAAGTAACAAAGTGTTATGCGGAATTAACACTTGATCTAAAACACAAAGATGTTAAACAAACTTTCACTTGTGTTAGAATAATTCTTGTTGATTACAATGAAAGAGTTTTAACTTGCGAATACTTATAAAAACTGATATCAAACATTAACCTAAAAGACCTTCTTTTATAGATTAAGAAGTCTTGTACAATAAGCTACGAATCAACTATTCTAGGTAAAGATAATAATAGAAAATACAATGTCGAGCTTATCTTTACTAGAAGTATTCTAGAATATAATTAACGTGTAGCTCACATCTTCCATCAGTGCTTGTCTTCATTCTGTCAACGCTTGACTTTAACTTGTCAACGCTTATGCTATCAGCGCTCACTTTGCTCTTGTCAACGCTTGAGTTGTTCTTGTCAGCGTTCAAGTGATCTGGCCTTAATTTATTCCCAACAATCCTCCCTTAAACTTGATATCCACTCTTATGATCAAGTTTCTGAATAAACATTAAGAACTTGGAGGAGTCTGACAAACCTTATCATATTGGTAATAAATAAATCTGATCAAATTCTTTGCCACGTCACTTGTATAGTCTATCTCCAACTGGGTGTCCTTCATCTTTTCCAAAACAGCCTTGGATATGAAATACTGAGCATCTACAAGTAAATACTCAGCAAACTTTGTAGAACTCAAATGGTATACACCAGCAGCTGAATATAACCTCCATTGAAGACCACTGAGGTCATCTTCAAGATCCTTCCATATTTCAGGATCTTCTTCTTTTGTCCCACACATTCTTTTAAATGTGGTCCAAAGTTTTATTCCATTGACTGAAGTTGGTGCTTCAGCCTCATACTTGGTCTCTAGCAACCTCCAAAGGTCCACCAAGTCTTCTCTATCACAACTTGCAAATAAAGATATGAGAGTGGTAAAAGTGTGTACCTCTTTGCCAAATCTTCCAATTTTCCAGAATCCACATTCATCTTCATCATAACTCACAATTGGATTCCTGGAATCTAGTGGTAACACATGCACCATATCTGAAGCTTCTAATAGGGAGAGCTTGAGGCTCTTTCTAATAATTGCTTCACTTGGATATAGTTGATTCATATCTTTTGGAAACTCAAGTACAAATCCCTTCTTTACTGGTCTGGGAACTATCATAGCTTTCTTGATTTCCATCTCTTCTGCAAGTTGCTCCTTTCTTTCATCTGAAAGAAGTCTGAAAGTGTTTTCTTCCTGCACTTTCACCCAAATAGGATAAGCCCTATGTTCCAACTCATCAAATGTCAAAGCCTTCAGCTTCTGATGTGTCCATCCAACTCCATGACATTTGAGCAACATAAAGTAGAGCTTCCTTCTATCCCTTTTCAACTCAGAGAGAATGTTGCTTGCCTTGTGCTTCAAAATCACCTTACAATCCTTCTGAACTCTAAGAAGAATTTCCAAACCCCATATCTGATCTGAAATGGTCAAGTCTGGATTATCCATACAGCTTTCTTCCCAAGAATTGTACATCTGAACTACCTCTGGCATATCAAAATCAATCTGCAACTTTAAATCTCTCAGCTTTTCCCTAGCAAGCTCATCACCATACTAAAGCCTTTCTGGTTCAACAATCATCACACTTGAATCTGAGCTAGCTCCATCACTTTCTTCTTCAGAAGTCACAACAAATGGTGACTTTTCCTTTTCACCTTGTTCCATCATTTGCTCAGCCAATCTTCTATCAAATTCAACCTGAGCTGCATTCTTTGGAACAATTTCTTCTACCAACTTACCCTTACCCTTATCTGTTGGTGCAATTGTTGGTAGGGTAGATGATAATACCTGAGTAGGAACATCTTTGATGATAGATGACGACTGGAATACATCACCTCCATATGCAGATCTGTCAACGCCCAAATTTCCTCTATCAGCGCCCAAAATACTTCTATCAGCGTCCAAACTTGTCTTGTCAACGCTCAAATATTTTCCCTCAGCGCCTTGTGTAACCTCTCTCAACATATCTGTAAATGATAAATTTAAATTGGTTGGAGAGATCAAGGACGTATCAAAACCTGTTTGTTCCTTCAAAGTAGTAAGAGCTTCAGCAACATCCAATGATTGACCATCTTGACTGCTCTTATCACTCAGATTTCTTTGATCTTCCTCCCCTTTGGAAGACTCCTCCATACCTCCCCTTGAATGAGCACTCTCCAAAACAACAATCCTCTCCCTCAATTCCTTGAGTTCAAGGCCTTGGTTACTGACAATTTGTACTAAGTCTGCATTCTGCTTTTGCAAGCTAATGCAGACAGCCGTCAATTCCAAAAGCGTCATTGGTTCCAGTCTGCCCTCTTCCAAAATGGGGATTTGACCTCCCAAGTCAGGTTCATTGGGCATGGATGAGGACTTAATTATGGTGGGACTGCCTTGGCCAGCTGCTAAGCCAGAACCAATAGTCCCAGCCTCATCCAGGTCACCAGCCACACTTGTGGTGGTGGTTCTCTCTGCTTCATGGCTAGGACCACCAGAGGAGAACACTCCAACAGTCCTTTGGCGTTTAAACAACCTATATTCAGGTGGTGTGGAAGATGGTGTAGAAGAAGGTGTAGATGTGGGTTGATTAAGGGGTGTTTGGGATTGTGATGGTTGGGTGTCAGCGATGGAAATAGGCACATCAACGCCCACATTAGATGTGTCAGCGTCAAAAGGATTTTGGTCTATTTGCATTTGGTCAGGTGAGAGTAAAGGTTCAGGGATAGGTTCAAGTTGTGGGTGAGGGTCAATATGAGGTTGGGGGTCTGGTTGTGGTTGTGCTGCTGCAATAACAGCAAGCATGGCTGGGGTTAAAGGTAGGTCTCTATGAGGTGGTGAATTCATCTTGGTAAAAATAGCTTTCTTTTGTTCAGGGATTTTATAAAAATCATTGTGATCCCTTGAACAATATCTTTGAGCATCAAAAATCATTTGCAGAAAACGGGGATAAGCTAAAGTCATTTTGGTCCCCTTGTTTTTACACATTCCTTCAAAAATCATTTTAGACCAGTTATATTTTTGCCCTGTTGCAATACACACAATAGCAGTTGCAATGGATCTATTGATCTCATTGTGTGCAGTACATTTGGGACTCAAACATTGAAGGAGAATGTGAATGAGGTACTTCCAGGCTGGGGGAAATTCCTGCTTATGGTACTTATTAAGAGTACCTTCATCAGGAATAGGGTATCCCAAAGCCCTAAGCCCTTGTTCTATTTCAGATATGGGAAGAATGGTTATACCATCAGCATCATTAAGATGCAAGGCCTGGCGTACCAAGGCCTCAGTAACCACCCAAGATCTCCCATGAACAATAGAAGTTAATGTGGTCACTCCATTAACTGTTGAGGAACTAACAGTGTTCCAAAACTGTTTAATGTGTGTGACTGGAATGAGTGGTGCATGAGAAAGAGCATACCTTAATGGGGATGCGTTCAAATACTCCACCATCTGTGTGTATTGAGGAAACAAAGTATTATCAGCAACAAGATAAGCAATCATGTTGTGTTGAGACTTGAACCCCAAATCCAATTCTGCTGAGTTAAATCTTGGTGCCATTGATGAAAACTGTTAATTTGAAGTATAAAAGATGAAGGTTGATAAGAGAAAAGTGTTAGACAAGAATTATAGATACCCTGTTTAAAAATAGGAGCCAAATTTATAGGAGTGGATGAATGCATGTGATTGGCCCAAAAATAGGCAAAGATTTTCAAAAACGAATCATGAAAATATTGAAAAAGTTATAAGTTATCTCATGCATTTAATGAAAGTAACAACTCCTAAAATTACGGCTTGAAAATATGTCAAAAAGTAATAACTGGGTAGGTCCCATTGATTGTCAACGGTCAAATATAACCCATCAACGCCCAACGGCTATAATCTTGTCAACGTTCGCCTAAAGCCATGTCAGCGTCCATTTTGGTCACAACAACGCTTGGAAAAATCTTGTCAGCGTCCAAAAATAAAATTGTTTTAAAAAGTGAAAAATGACCTTAACAAGTAATTTATCCTAGAGAAGATAACCAAAAGCTGATAATTATCATAGGGCGGCAAGCACTGTCCAGTTATGCACACTTGCATAAGCAAGATAGACATAACAGTCCTCTAGTGTCCCTTGCTAACCAAAATTCTTAACAACCAAGTTACCTTATAAAATCCTTGTTACTCCCAGGTAAAACCCATATCAAAATGATTCCCAAGTCTCCCAACAGACCACAACCAATTCTAGGCCAAAAATGTCTTGGCAGCATGCAAAGTTGATATACTATGCATGCTACAGTGCCTCATGGTTTAGTAAAACTAACCCATACTCACCTGTGGACACAATCTAGAATTGTGATAAGAGTATCATATGGATACCCAAAAATCCTAAAGGTTCCTTAAAACCTCCCCTTAAACTATGATACATGAGTTCTCAAAATATATATGAACATTAAAAATTTATGTCAAGATAGGAATATAAATATTCCAACCATCATCCATAAACAAAAACATGTCCAAATAGCTCTTCAAAGATCCATAAGCAACTCTGTATCCAATGGCATAAAGCTACCACCTACCTACACATTTAGATGAAAACCACAAAACTAACATTTGTTGCTGACAGCGTCCCGACAACACTTATCAGCGTTGAAGGAACTCTTGTCAGCGTTAGAAAATAATATCTCTAACAACGGCAAAATAACACTTGACAGCGTTACATTTACCTTTGTCAGTGTTAGAAAAATAAAGTGGAAAATCTAAATCATCACAAAGACCAATAACAATGCATTATCCTGTACATACTTTTACAAAAAGGTTCCAAAACACATATTAAGTGAGATTAACCATTCCAATATTTGTCACCAAATATTGAAATCGTCCAGCATCAAAAGGTTTAGTTAATAAATCAGCCATATTATCTTCTGTGGCTACCCTATCTGGTTGTATTAAACCTTTCTCAAAGCAATCTCTTATAAAATGATGTCTAATTTCTATGTGTTTGGTTTTAGAATGATGTACAGGATTTTTAATAATGCATAAAGTACTGTTATTGTCTACAAAAATCTTGGTATGCATAAAATTATACCCATAATCCAACAGCTGGTTCTGAATCCATAAGACTTGTCCACAACAAGCAGCTGCAGCCACATATTCTGCTTCAGTTGAAGAGTTTGCCACCACTGTTTGTTTCTTGCATTGCCAAGATATCAATCTACTCCCAAGAAATTGGCATCCACCAGTTGTGGATTTCCTATCAAACTTGTCACCACCATAGTCACTGTCTGAATATGCAATAAAGTCCAATGGAGAATCTTTTGGGTACCACAAGCCAAGATCTGGATAACATCTTAGGTACCTAAAAATTCTCTTCACAGCAAAAAGGTGACATTCTTTGGGAGTCACTTGATGGCGTGCACATGCACACACAGCAAACATGATGTCAGGTCTTGAGGCTGTAAGATACATCAATGAACCAATCATTGATCTATAATGCCTAACATCCACATCCTTTCCAGCTCCAATTTTTCCCCAAGGGTGTTCCCTATCCATAGGAGTGGAAGCATCCTTTTCATGTGGAGAAAAACCATATTTCTTCAAGATTTCAGCTACATACTTGTCTTGGGAGATGAAGATACCATCTTCTTTCTGCTGAACTTGTAAACCTAGAAAGAAGTTCATCTCACCCATTGCACTCATCTTGAATTTATCTGTCATGAGCTTGGAAAAGTCCTCACTCATTTTTGGATCAGTAGACCCAAAAATGATGTCATCAACATAGACCTGCACAAGCAACACATGTTTTCCTTTCTTCTTTGTAAATAGTGTCTGATCTATGGTGCCCCTCTTGAATCCATTGTCCACCAAGTATGTAGACAAGGTACCATACCATGCTCTTGTGGCTTGATGAAGTCCATACATAGCTTTCTTCACTCTATAAACCTTGTCTGGATTCTCAGGATCTTCAAAACCAGGAGGTTGCATGACATACACTTCCTCAACAATTGTTCCATAGAGGAAAGCACTCTTCACATCCATTTGATAAACAGTGAAGTTCATGCAAGATGCATAAGCCAGGAAAATTCTGATAGCTTCAATTCTTGCAACTGGTGCAAAAACTTCTTCATAATCTATGCCTTCCTCTTGTGTATATCCCTGAGCTACCAAACGTGCCTTGTTTCTGACCACAATGCCTCTTTCATATTTCTTGTTTCTTAGAACCCATCTTGTCCCAATTGGTCTCACATATCTAGGACAATCAACCAGCTCCCAAACATCTTGTATAGCAAATTGGTGAAGCTCATCCTGCATTGCTTCCACCTAACTAGGTTCTTTGAGAGCATCAAAAATCTTCTTGGGTTCTTCCTGTGACAGAAAACAGGCAAACAAACATGCTTGTACAAGAGGGGTATCAACCTTCTTGTGTATATTGGCAATAAATCCACCAAGACTTTGATGGGATCTTCTTGTCTGAACTGGAGCCATAACATCACCAATAATCTGAGATGTGGGGTGATCCTTTGCTGTGGAAGTGAGAACTCATCCTTCAAAAAGTCTGGTGTCCTCAACTTCACGCTCCATGTTGCCAATATCTTCTTCATCAGACTCTCTTTGATCAACATGAATCTCTTCATGAACATTGGAAGGTCCACCTTGTTCAAAATGGGAAGAGAAAAGCTGTGTAAAGGTGTCACCAAAGTCTGATCCTTGTTTGTCAGCGCTTGGGCTAACAACGCTTGAACTGTTGTTGTCAGCGTCTAAGCCATCAGCGTCTGAATTTGTCTTGTCAGCGCTTGATTTCCCTTTGTCAGCGCCTGAAGAAGTATGCATGTTTGTATTTGGTGGTATTTGAAAACCACCATTATCTTTTCTAGCAGCAGCAGCAGCATAATACTCATCTGTCCATATAGGAAGTGTAACATATTCTGGTGTGGGAGATGATTCAACTGCTGGTGGTCCATCCTCCTTAGCAACCTGTATACCTGAAACATTACCAATTCGCTTTTCCAAAACACTTGAAGTTACCTTCACAATGTCTGGATCAGTAACAGGCATATAATTTAAAGCTCTAGATAAAGGTTCTAAGTCAAACAACCAATTTGGACCACTTTCAGGATCACTAGGTTTACTCTCTAAAAACCTAACATGTACTTTTTCAAGTATACGTTTTTCCTTTTTAATGTAAACCCTATATCCTTTGCTCTGCACTGAATAACCCATGAAGTAGCCTTCATCACCTTTTGAATCAAATTTACCTAGGGCCTCACTAGTTTCTAGAACAACTACATGACATCCAAAAGGCTTGAGAAAGCCAATATTGGGCTTCCTTCCCCAAAGTAATTCATAAGGTGTCTCATTATGTATCTTGTTGACCAATGCCCTATTTTGAACATAACAAGCTGTGTTAACAGCTTCAGCCCAAAAGGCTATAGGAAAGTGGGCATCAGCCAACATGGTTCTGGCTGCTTCAATAAGGGTCCTATTCTTCCTTTCAGCAACCCCATTTTGCTTTGGGGTTCTAGCTATGCTAAACTGCCTAGTAATCCCTTTCTTGGCACAAAAATCATCTAACAACTGATTTCTAAACTCACCCCCATTGTCACTTCTAATAATTTTGACCTCATTACCATTCTTCTTTTCAATCTGGGTAATGAAATTAATCAGACTTTGGGCAGTTTCACTTTTCTTGGCTAAAAAGAAAGTCCATGTAAACCTGGAATAATCATCAGTGATAACAAAACAATATGATTTACCCTTCAAACTTTCTATATTAGTTGGACCAAAGAGGTCCATATGCAATAAGTGAAGTGGTTTAGAACTAGAGTGCACCTGTTTAGACCTGAATGAGACCTTGTGCTGCTTGCCCTTAAGACATGCAACACAAGTGTGGTCATTGTGGAAAGCCTTTTCAGGCAAACCATCAACTAAACCAAGCCTCACAAGTCTATTGATATTCTTAAAGTTTATGTGCCCTAATCTCCTGTGCCAAAGATTACTTTCATCTACTGAGGCTTTAGCATACAGACATGAAATTTTATTATTTATCTTAATTCCATTAAGATTCACATTATATATGTCTTTATGCCTTGGTGTTCTAAAATCTATATATTTTTCCTCAGGGAGCTTATAATCTTTGCTTAACACCAAGCACTCAGTATCTGTGAAAAGAACCTTATTTTTGTTATCACACACTTGTGATACACTAAACAAATTATAATCCAGTTCTTTTACCAGGAAGACATTCTCAAATCGTAGATTGTTGGTGACAAGGGTTCCTTTTCCTGTGATGGTGCCATAGCCCCCTCCAAAGTATACCTTATCACCATCTTGAATAGGAGAGAAATTAGTCAGATAGTCTTCCTTCCCTGTCATGTGCCTTGAGCATCCACTATCCCAATATCCATAATCATTGATCTTCTTCTGAATGCCCTGCACATAAAGAAAACACATTAGTTTTCTTTGGGAACCCAAGCCTTGGAAGACTTGGATTCATCTGGTTGTTCAACAAGAACAGACTTGGTTCTCATAACAACCCTATTTTCATCCCTTTTAGAATGAAATTCCCAGTTAACCCCAATTGGTGTTGACATTGCTTTTGAAATATAATGAAACCTGTTGCATGTCATAGAAACACCAGTAGAATTAGAGTTTTGGTCTTGTTTTGGTCTCCATGTTAAGCTAGTAGAAGCTTTAGACCTATTTCCCTGTGGTTACAAATACCTAGGTTTGGCAGTGTGTCTGTCAGCGCTGAAATTGTTCTTGTCAGCGCCCCGATTGCCTTTATCAGCGTTGAACCTAGGGTTTGCTACAGGAACCCATTGCCTATTGGACCAAGTGTTTGACTTTTGAAAAGGTCTTAGGCCTTGTGTGTTAGACCCTCTAGAAAAGAATGGGGCTGGTCTAACAACTTGTGAACTTTTGTTCACATAAGTATTGGGTCTGACAGTGTTTGACCTATGTTGACTTTTGTCAGCGCTGAAATGGTTCCTATCAGCGTTGACATTGGAAGCGTTGACACATTTGTATGTCAAATGTGAGAAGCTACCACATGTGTAACAAGCTTTTCTAGACATAGTATTAGGTCTAGAAGCAAAGAAGCCTGTTCCATGATTACTAACTTGGCTTTTTGGTGACCTAGTATTCCTATACATCTCTGCATACTTAACACTAGGTTTTCTAACAGTTTGTGGGCCAAGGTCAACAGCTTTGCCAGTGGTAGGGTGTGTGATTTTAATAGGTTTAGAATCATTGGACTCCACAATTGGTATCATGTTTGGTGTGGGCTCATTTGGACTTTCACACAACAACCCTCCCTTAACAAACAAGGTGTGGTTAGCTTTCTTCCACTCATCTAAGTCAGTCAGTTTTTGCTTGTATTCCTCAACTGGGGAAGTCACTCTAGGTGGAGGAATAAATTCCTTCTCTTGAAGTTCTGGCAAGCCAGTCCAAGATAAGTCCTTTGATTGGACACCATAGAAATCCCCAGCTGGTGGTGGAACACCAGTATAATCTTTCATCCCAATCCCACTCATGTCCTTAGAGTCTCTTTGTTTGCTAACACACTCTCCTAGGGATTGTGTGGCCTTATCAAATCTCTGGATTTTAAGACTCACATTATCTTTATTTTTGTTAGCCTCCTCTAACTGAGCTATCAAATCAAGATTAACCCTATTTACTATATCTTGAACATCTTTACTCTGATGTAACTCATGTTTTAAGATATTTATTTGATCCTTTAAATCAAACTCCATTTTCTTATACTCAGCTACTGTCTTTTCTGTTTGGGTAAGAGCAATTTGATAATTAGATACTTTGCATCTTTCAGTACTTGCCTCATCTAATAATCTTACTATCTCTTGATTTAGTTTTTCAGTATTTAAACGACAACCCTTAGAACAAAAAGCATCATCATATACCTCATTATCTGATGAAGAGGAGGAGTGTGCCATGAGAGCATATTCAACATGCTCTTCTTTAACTTCAGCAACCAAAGCTCTGTCCTCTTCCTCATCCTTGGCCATCCAGCTCCAGTCCCATTCTTCAACACCATCAATTTGTTGAACAGCAACCATGGCCTTGGGATCTTGGCTCTTAACCATTTGGCTTGAGGGCTTACCAGCATCAGATCTTCTTGGAGATCTACATTCCCTCATGAAGTGCCCCATCCTATGACAGTTGTAGCACTCAACCTTGGACTTGTCAAAGCCAGCAACATCCTTAGCATTAAAGGTCATCTTCTTCTTGAACCTTTTATTAAACCTGTTTGCTCTTAAGCTTACAAGAGCCATAGTCCACTTGATGTCCATCTCTTCCAATTGTTCATCACTTATCTGCTCAAGATCTTCATATGTAATCCTTGAATCACTGGGCAAAGAAGCAATGAATGCACACACAGTATCTAGATCTAAACCAGCAGGTTTAAGTCTATCAGCTCCAAAGTTGTGTGTGTCAGCGCTTGAGTATAAAGCGTTGACAGGATATGATCCAGCGCTGACAGACTGACATCCAGCGCTGACACCTTGAGATCCAGTGGCTGGATGTCCATAGAAGTTCATGGAATCAAATTGGCCTTCACTTTGTGAGAAGAAGGCCATGTTACTACTGGAAGATTTATTATCACTATCCAATTGCCATTCATTCTCCAACAGTCTTAGTTTGTTGAAGATGTCATCAAACCTGGAGGTCTTGTGGGTATTATTGACAAGAATGGATCTTGTCTCAATCTTCCATACATCACCAAGGCTTTTGAGAAAAGTAGCATTCAATTCAGGGTCATCAATCTGTGTTCCCATGAAGGAAAGTTGACTTGTGATGTCAAGAAGTCTACTTCTCACACTGCTGAGATTTTCATTGGGCTGAGCTTTAAAGACAGCATACTCATGCAAGAGTTGCTTCTTCTTTTCTTCTTTTGTGTCAGCATTGCCACCATGTGCTACTTCAAGAGCTTCCCAAAGCTCTTTTGCAGACTCAAAGCGTTTGTACTTGTGCTGATTCTCATGACCTAGGGCGTGTTTCATGATGTTCAAGATTTTCATGTCCACCCTCTTCTTGGCTATATCTTCAACAGCTACAGCTCTCCCATCTCCAGGCTTTTCCTTCTTATCAGCTTCAGGACAATTAGGAACAGCTGTCCTTGTGGCAATTGCAGCAGCAATCTTTGCTGCTTTGTCGAATGTGTTCCCATATTCGACAATCTCCCAAAGAGTGTAGTCATGAATAGCTATATATTGCTCAAAATTGGACTTCCAAAGCTCAAAGTTCCTGGCATCAAACATGGGAATTTTGATACTAGGGTTTGAGGAGTTGTTTTGTAGCAAAGCAGCAGGTTGATCTGTGCCAGACATGATGTTTTTAGGGTTTTGAGAATTTTAGGGTTTTTAGGGTTTTTGGTGTTTTAGGGTTCTTGCGTTACTTAAAGATCAAAAGTTTCTCAACAAGCTCTGATACCACTTGTTGATCCCAAACTTAGATCGATTAAGCTTTGTGTATACGAGATTAGATCAAGTACTACACGTAGAGAAACCTTTGCTTATGAATAAAGTAACAAAGTGTTATGCGGAATTAACACTTGATCTAAAACACAAAGATGTTAAACAAACTTTCACTTGTGTTAGAATAATTCTTGTTGATTACAATGAAAGAGTTTTAACTTGCGAATACTTATAAAAACTGATATCAAACATTAACCTAAAAGACCTTCTTTTATAGATTAAGAAGTCTTGTACAATAAGCTACGAATCAACTATTCTAGGTAAAGATAATAATAGAAAATACAATGTCGAGCTTATCTTTACTAGAAGTATTCTAGAATATAATTAACGTGTAGCTCACATCTTCCATCAGTGCTTGTCTTCATTCTGTCAACGCTTGACTTTAACTTGTCAACGCTTATGCTATCAGCGCTCACTTTGCTCTTGTCAACGCTTGAGTTGTTCTTGTCAGCGTTCAAGTGATCTGGCCTTAATTTATTCCCAACAGTAGTAATATTATAGAAGGAATAATTGATATTCACTCGCGACTGAGTAGGTTTGCATGTATTGGTATACTTTATCGTTACTTCCCCTAAAATAGTTGCAGTAACTGCATAGCAAACTACAATTAGTTACACTCATGTTTGATGTTGCTAACTTGAGACTGAAACGTACTTGTATATAAAGGGAGGAAGAATACAACATTTGTTATGAATAGTACCTAAAAATATATAATTTACACAACGAACATTAATTTCACATAAAATCATAAAATAGAAAGTGTGATAACTAATTAATTTTTAGGTCTTTTTAATTGATTCAAAAAGAATTAGAAAAGTTATGACAATTGAAATATGAATATTTAGAGTAAAAATTTCTTGCCAACATTGGTTGGTCGGTATTTAATAAAAGTTTAGGCGCTTTTTTTTACTAGTTTCGGACCGAGAGTTTCAGCTACTTTTACCACTTGATCAAATAACATTACATACTGAGTTTATCTAACTTAAAATAATTACTAACATTTTTTAAGAGTAGGAAACACGAAAATTCAGTTCACAATCAAGTTAAGCAAAAACATGGCACGGTTTTTACCCGTACATCCCGTTAGGGCTCGTTTTTAACCATTTATCCAATTACGTGATTTTTTTCAATTTTAGGAATTAATAGGTCAGAGTTTAACATGTAATAAGAGTTACTTGTAATAGGAAAACCAGATCTTACGAAGTGATTGGTGGTTTGAGCAGAACCGAACCTAGAAAACCCTAAAATGAGCTTACGCAGTAATCTTTTTTTAATTAAAAACTTTTTTAATCATTCTACCATGATTCTTTTTGCAGAGATTGATTTATATTATGATATTACCATTTAATTAAATAATTAATATCAATGACATTATAAGTGTTATAAAGTTTACCATTTTACATGTATATGATTTTATTAATTTTATATAAAATAATAAATTTGAAAGTGTGATAACTAATTCATTTTTTGCTCTTTTTAATTGTTTCAAAAAGCATTAGAAAAGTTATGAAAAATGAAATATGAATACTTAGAGTAAAAATTTTGTTATCAAAATTGAATGATCGGTTTTTAATAAAAGTTTATGCATTTTTTTACTAGTTTAGGAACGAGAGTTTCGGCTACTTTTACCACTTGATCAAATAACATTACCTACTGAGTTTAACTAACATAATAATAATTACTAACATTATTTAAGAGTAGGAAACACGAAAACTCAGTTTATAATCAAGTTAAGCAAAAACATGGCACGATATTTATCCGTACATCTCGTTAGGGCTCGTTTTTAACCATTTAGCCAATTACATGTTATTTTTCAATTTTAGGCATTAATAGGTCAGGGTTTAACATGTAATAAGAGTTATTTGTACTAGAAAAATCAGATTTTACGAAGTGATTGGTGGTTTGAGCAAATCCGAACCTAGAAAACCCTAAAATGAGTTTACGAAGAAATCCTTTATTAATTATAATTTTTTTAATCCTTCTACCATGATTCTTTTTGTAGAGATTGATTCATATTATGATATTACCATTTAGTTAAATAATTAATATTAGTGACATTCTAAGTCTTATAAAGTTTACCATTTTACATGTATACGATTTTATTAATTTTATTAATTTCACATAAAATCATAAAACTGAAAGTGTGCTAACCAATTCATTTTTGGGTATTTTTAATTGGTTCAAAAGCATTAGAAAATTTGTAACAATTGAAATATGAATATTTAGAGTAAAATTTTCGTGACAAATATTAGATGGTCGGTTTTTAAGTAAAAGTTTTGGCTTTTTTTGCTAGTTTAGGAACGAGAGTTTCGGCTACTTTTACCACTTGATCAAGTAACATTACCTACTCAATTTAACTAATATAAAATAATTAATAACATTATTTAAGAGTAGGAAACACGAAAAATCAGTTAATAATCAAGTTTAGCAAAAACATAGCACGGTTGTGCTTGCCTTTCTGGTGGTTCCGGATCCACTGCCGGATCCCTTCGTGCCTTTCTTCTTATTCTTGTCCTTAAACGAGCTCGCTTCCTGGAAAGAAGGTGGCGGTGGAGTGGGATGGGGTGTCTGCATAAAAAATTTCAATACTAAATGAATACAAAGCAGTAATATTATAAAAGGAATAATTGATATTCACTCGCGACTGAGTAGATTTGCATGTATTGTTATACTTCATCGTTACTTCCCCTAAAAGAGTTGCAGTAACTACATAGCACACTACAATTATTTACACTCATGTTTGATGTTGCTAACTTGAGACTAAAACGTACTTGTATATAAAGGGAGGAAGAATACAACATTTTCTATGAATAGTACCTAAAAATATAAAATTTACACAACGAACATTAATTTCACATAAAATCATAAAATTGAAAGTGTGATAACTAATTAACTTTTAGGTCTTTTTAATTGATTCAAAAAGAATTAGAAAAGTTATGACAATTGAAATATGAATATTTAGAGTAAAAATTTCTTGCCAACATTGGTTGGTCGGTTTTTAATAAAAGTTTATGCGCTTTTTTTTACTAGTTTCGATCCGAGAGTTTTGGCTACATTTACCACTTGATCAAATAACATTACATACTGAGTTTATTTAACTTAAAATAATTACTAACATTTTTTAAGAGTAGGAAACATGAAAATTCAGTTCACAATCAAGTTAAGCAAAAACATGGCACGGTTTTTACCCGTACATCCCGTTAGGGCTCGTTTTTAACCATTTAGCCAATTACGTGATTTTTTTCAATTTTAGGAATTAATTGGTCAGGGTTTAACATGTAATAAGAGTTACTTGTAATAGGAAAACCAGATCTTACGAAGTGATTGGTGGTTTGAGCAAAACCGAACCTAGAAAACCCTAAAATGAGCTTACGCAGTAATCTTTTTTTAATTAAAAACTTTTTTTAATCATTTTACCATGATTCTTTTTGCAGAGATTGATTTATATTATGATATTACCATTTAATTAAATAATTAATATCAATGACATTATAAGTGTTATAAAGTTTACCATTTTACATGTATATGATTTTATTAATTTTATATAAAATAATAAATTTGAAAGTGTGATAACTAATTCATTTTTTGCTCTTTTTAATTGTTTCAAAAAGCATTAGAAAAGTTATGAAAATTGAAATATGAATACTTAGAGTAAAAATTTTGTTATCAAAATTGAATGATCGGTTTTTAATAAAAGTTTATGCATTTTTTTACTAGTTTAGGAACGAGAGTTTCGGCTACTTTTACCACTTGATCAAATAACATTACCTACTGAGTTTAACTAACATAATAATAATTACTAACATTATTTAAGAGTAGGAAACACGAAAACTCAGTTTATAATCAAGTTAAGCAAAAACATGGCACGGTTTTTATCCGTACATCTCGTTAGGGCTCGTTTTTAACCATTTAGCCAATTACATGTTATTTTTCAATTTTAGGCATTAATAGGTCAGGGTTTAACATGTAATAAGAGTTATTTGTACTAGAAAAATCAGATTTTACGAAGTGATTGGTGGTTTGAGCAAATCCGAACCTAGAAAACCCTAAAATGAGTTTACGAAGAAATCCTTTATTAATTATAATTTTTTTAATCCTTCTACCATGATTCTTTTTGTAGAGATTGATTCATATTATGATATTACCATTTAGTTAAATAATTAATATTAGTGACATTCTAAGTGTTATAAAGTTTACCATTTTACATGTATACGATTTTATTAATTTTATTAATTTCACATAAAATCATAAAACTGAAAGTGTGCTAACCAATTCATTTTTGGGTATTTTTAATTGGTTCAAAAGCATTAGAAAATTTGTAACAATTGAAATATGAATATTTAGAGTAAAATTTTCGTGACAAATATTAGATGGTCAGTTTTTAAGTAAAATTTTTGGCTTTTTTTGCTAGTTTAGGAACGAGAGTTTCGGCTACTTTTACCACTTGATCAAGTAACATTACCTACTCAATTTAACTAATATAAAATAATTAATAACATTATTTAAGAGTAGGAAACACGAAAAATCAGTTAATAATCAAGTTTAGCAAAAACATAGCACGGTTGTGCTTGCATTTCCGGTGGTTCCGGATCCACTGCCGGATCCCTTCGTGCCTTTCTTCTTATTCTTGTCCTTAAACGAGCTCGCTTCCTGGAAAGAAGGTGGCAGTGGAGTGGGATGGGGTGTCTGCATAAAAAATTTCAATACTAAATGAATACAAAGCAGTAATATTATAAAAGGAATAATTGATATTCACTCGCGACTGAGTAGATTTGCATGTATTGTTATACTTCATCGTTACTTCCCCTAAAAGAGTTGCAGTAACTACATAGCACACTACAATTATTTACACTCATGTTTGATGTTGCTAACTTGAGACTAAAACGTACTTGTATATAAAGGGAGGAAGAATACAACATTTTCTATGAATAGTACCTAAAAATATAAAATTTACACAACGAACATTAATTTCACATAAAATCATAAAATTGAAAGTGTGATAACTAATTAACTTTTAGGTCTTTTTAATTGATTCAAAAAGAATTAGAAAAGTTATGACAATTGAAATATGAATATTTAGAGTAAAAATTTCTTGCCAACATTGGTTGGTCGGTTTTTAATAAAAGTTTATGCGCTTTTTTTACTAGTTTCGAACCGAGAGTTTTGGCTACATTTACCACTTGATCAAATAACATTACATACTGAGTTTATTTAACTTAAAATAATTACTAACATTTTTTAAGAGTAGGAAACATGAAAATTCAGTTCACAATCAAGTTAAGCAAAAACATGGCACGGTTTTTACCCGTACATCCCGTTAGGGCTCGTTTTTAACCATTTAGCCAATTACGTGATTTTTTTCAATTTTAGGAATTAATTGGTCAGGGTTTAACATGTAATAAGAGTTACTTGTAATAGGAAAACCAGATCTTACGAAGTGATTGGTGGTTTGAGCAAAACCGAACCTAGAAAACCCTAAAATGAGCTTACGCAGTAATCTTTTTTTAATTAAAAACTTTTTTTAATCATTTTACCATGATTCTTTTTGCAGAGATTGATTTATATTATGATATTACCATTTAATTAAATAATTAATATCAATGACATTATAAGTGTTATAAAGTTTACCATTTTACATGTATATGATTTTATTAATTTTATATAAAATAATAAATTTGAAAGTGTGATAACTAATTCATTTTTTGCTCTTTTTAATTGTTTCAAAAAGCATTAGAAAAGTTATGAAAATTGAAATATGAATACTTAGAGTAAAAATTTTGTTATCAAAATTGAATGATCGGTTTTTAATAAAAGTTTATGCATTTTTTTACTAGTTTAGGAACGAGAGTTTCGGCTACTTTTACCACTTGATCAAATAACATTACCTACTGAGTTTAACTAACATAATAATAATTACTAACATTATTTAAGAGTAGGAAACACGAAAACTCAGTTTATAATCAAGTTAAGCAAAAACATGGCACGGTTTTTATCCGTACATCTCGTTAGGGCTCGTTTTTAACCATTTAGCCAATTACATGTTATTTTTCAATTTTAGGCATTAATAGGTCAGGGTTTAACATGTAATAAGAGTTATTTGTACTAGAAAAATCAGATTTTACGAAGTGATTGGTGGTTTGAGCAAATCCGAACCTAGAAAACCCTAAAATGAGTTTACGAAGAAATCCTTTATTAATTATAATTTTTTTAATCCTTCTACCATGATTCTTTTTGTAGAGATTGATTCATATTATGATATTACCATTTAGTTAAATAATTAATATTAGTGACATTCTAAGTGTTATAAAGTTTACCATTTTACATGTATACGATTTTATTAATTTTATTAATTTCACATAAAATCATAAAACTGAAAGTGTGCTAACCAATTCATTTTTGGGTATTTTTAATTGGTTCAAAAGCATTAGAAAATTTGTAACAATTGAAATATGAATATTTAGAGTAAAATTTTCGTGACAAATATTAGATGGTCAGTTTTTAAGTAAAATTTTTGGCTTTTTTTGCTAGTTTAGGAACGAGAGTTTCGGCTACTTTTACCACTTGATCAAGTAACATTACCTACTCAATTTAACTAATATAAAATAATTAATAACATTATTTAAGAGTAGGAAACACGAAAAATCAGTTAATAATCAAGTTTAGCAAAAACATAGCACGGTTGTGCTTGCATTTCCGGTGGTTCCGGATCCACTGCCGGATCCCTTCGTGCCTTTCTTCTTATTCTTGTCCTTAAACGAGCTCGCTTCCTGGAAAGAAGGTGGCAGTGGAGTGGGATGGGGTGTCTGCATAAAAAATTTCAATACTAAATGAATACAAAGCAGTAATATTATAAAAGGAATAATTGATATTCACTCGCGACTGAGTAGATTTGCATGTATTGTTATACTTCATCGTTACTTCCCCTAAAAGAGTTGCAGTAACTACATAGCACACTACAATTATTTACACTCATGTTTGATGTTGCTAACTTGAGACTAAAACGTACTTGTATATAAAGGGAGGAAGAATACAACATTTTCTATGAATAGTACCTAAAAATATAAAATTTACACAACGAACATTAATTTCACATAAAATCATAAAATTGAAAGTGTGATAACTAATTAACTTTTAGGTCTTTTTAATTGATTCAAAAAGAATTAGAAAAGTTATGACAATTGAAATATGAATATTTAGAGTAAAAATTTCTTGCCAACATTGGTTGGTCGGTTTTTAATAAAAGTTTATGCGCTTTTTTTACTAGTTTCGAACCGAGAGTTTTGGCTACATTTACCACTTGATCAAATAACATTACATACTGAGTTTATTTAACTTAAAATAATTACTAACATTTTTTAAGAGTAGGAAACATGAAAATTCAGTTCACAATCAAGTTAAGCAAAAACATGGCACGGTTTTTACCCGTACATCCCGTTAGGGCTCGTTTTTAACCATTTAGCCAATTACGTGATTTTTTTCAATTTTAGGAATTAATTGGTCAGGGTTTAACATGTAATAAGAGTTACTTGTAATAGGAAAATCAGATCTTACGAAGTGATTGGTGGTTTGAGCAAAACCGAACCTAGAAAACCCTAAAATGAGCTTACGAAGTAATCATTTATTAATTAAAAACTTTTTTTAATCATTCTACCATGATTCTTTTTTGCAGAGATTGATTTATATTATGATATTACCATTTAATTAAATAATTAATATTAATGACATTATAAGTGTTATAAAGTTTACCATTTTACATGTATATGATTTTATTAATTTTATATAAAATAATAAATTTGAAAGTGTGATAACTAATTCATTTTTGGCTCTTTTTAATTGGTTCAAAAAGCATTAGAAAAGTTGTTAAAATTGAAATATGAATACTTAGAGTAAAAATTTTGTTATCAAAATTGAATAATCGGTTTTTAATAAAAGTTTATGCGCTTTTTTAGTAGTTTAGGAACGATAGTTTCGGCTACTTTTACTACTTGATCAATAGCATTACCTACTGAGTTTAACTAACATAATAATGATTACTAACATTATTTAAGAGAAGGAAACACGAAAACTCAGTTTATAATCAAGTTAAGCAAAAACATGGCACGGTTTTTATCCGTACATCCCGTTAGGGCTCGTTTTTAACCATTTAGCCAATTAGGTGTTATTTTTCAATTTTAGGCATTAATAGGTCAGGGTTTAACATATAATAAGAGTTATTTGTACTAGAAAAATCAGATTTTACGAAACGATTGGTGGTTTGAGCAAATCCGAACCTAGAAAACCCTAAAATGAGTTTACGAAGAAATCGTTTATTAATTATAATTTTTTTAATCCTTCTACCATGATTCTTTTTGTAGAGATTGATTCATATTATGATATTACCATTTAGTTAAATAATTAATATTAGTGACATTCTAAGTGTTATAAAGTTTACCATTTTACATGTATACTATTTTATTAATTTTATTAATTTCACATAAAATCATAAAATTGAAAGTGTGCTAACTAATTCATTTTTGTGTATTTTTAATTGGGTCAAAAAGCATTAGAAAATTCTTAACAATTGAAATATGAATATTTAGAGTAAAAATTTCGTGACAAACATTAGATGGTCGGTTTTTAAGTAAAAGTTTAGGCTTTTTTTGCTAGTTTAGGAATGAGAGTTTCGGCTACTTTTACCACTTGATCAAATAACATTACCTACTCAGTTTAACTAACATAAAATAATTAATAACATTATTTAAGAGTAGGAAACACGAAAATTTAGTTTATAATCAAGTTAAGCAAAAACATAGCACGGTTGTGCTTCCCTTTCCGGTGGTTCCGAATCAACTGTCGGATCCCTTTGTGCCTTTCTTCTTCTTCTTGTCCTTAAACAAGCTCGCTTCCTGGACAGAAGGTTGCGGTGGAGGGGGATGGGGTGTCTACATAAAAAATTTCAATACTAAATTAATACAAAGCAGTAATATTATAGAAGGAATAAATGATATTCACTCGCGGCTGAGTAGATTTGCATGTATTGGTATACTTCATCGTTACTTCCCCTAAAAGAGTTGTAGTAGCTACATAGTACATTACAATTATTTAAACTCGTGTATGATGTTGCTAACTTGAGACTGAAACATACTTGTATATAACGAGAGGAAGAATACAACATTTGCTATGAATGGTACCTAAAAATATAAAACTTACACATCGAACATTAATTTCACATGAAATAATAAAACTAAAAGTGTGATAACTAATTCATTTTTAGGTCTTTTTAATTGATTTAAAAAGCATTAGAAAAGTTATGACAATTGAAATATGAATATTTAGAGTAAAAATTTCTTGCCAATATTGGTTGGACGGTTTTTAATAAAAGTTTAGGCGCTTTTTTTTACTAGTTTCGAACCGAGAGTTTCGGCTACATTTACCACTTGATCAAATAACATTACATACTGAGTTTATCTAACTTAAAATAATTAGTAACATTATTTAAGAGTAGGAAACATGAAAATTCAATTCACAATCAAGTTAATCAAAAACATGGCACGGTTTTTACCGGTACATCCCGTTAGGGCTCATTTTTAACCATTTAGCCAATTACGTGTTATTTTTAAATTTTAGGAATTAATAGGTCAGAGTTTAACATGTAATAAGAGTTACTTGTACTAGGAAAAATCAGATCTTACGAAGTGATTGGTGGTTTGAGCAAAACCGAACCTAGAAAACCCTAAAATGAGCTTACGAAGTAATCGTTTATTAATTAAAAACTTTTTTTAATCATTCTACCATGATTCTTTTTGCAGAGATTGATTTATATTATGATATTACCATTTAATTAAATAATTAATATTAATGACATTATAAGTGTTATAAATTTTACCATTTTACATGTATATGATTTTATTAATTTCAATAATTTTACATAAAATCATAAATTTGAAAGTGTGATAATTAATTCATTTTTGGGTCTTTTTAATTGGTTCAAAAAGCATTAGAAAAGATACGAAAATTGAAATATGAATATTTAGAGTAAAAATTTCGTTATCAAAATTGAATGATCGGTTTTTAATAAAAGTTTATGCGTTTTTTTACTAGTTTAGGAATAAGAGTTTCAGCTACTTTTACCACTTGATCAAATAACATTACCTACTGAGTTTAACTAACATAAAAATAATTACTAACATTATTTAAGAGTAAGAAACACGAAAATTAAGTTTACAATCAAGTTAAGCAAAAACATGGCACGGTTTTTACCCGTACATCCCGTTAGGGCTCGTTTTTAACCATTTACCCAATTGAGCAAGACCGAACCAAGAAAACCCTAAAATTAGTTTACGAAGAAATCGTTTATTAATTATAATTTTTTTAATCCTTCTACCATGATTCTTTTTGTAGAGATTGATTCATATTATGATATTACCATTTAGTTAAATAATTAATACTAGTGACATTCAAAGTGTTATAAAGTTTACCATTTTACATGTATACGATTTTATTAATTTTATTAATTTCACATAAAATCATAAAATTGAAAGTGTGCTAACTAATTCATTTTTGGGTCTTTTTAATTGGTTCAAAAAGCATTAGAAAATTTGTAACAATTGAAATATAAGTATTTAGAGTGAAAATTTCGTGACCAACATTGGATGGTCGGTTTTTAATAAAAGTTTAGGCTTTTTTTACAAGTTTAAGAACGAGAGTTTCGGCTACTTTTACCACTTGATCAAATAAAATTACCTACTCAGTTTAACTAAAATAAAAATTAATAACATTATTTAAGAGTAGGAAAGACGAAAATTCAGTTTATAATCAAGTTAAGCAAAAACATAGCACGGTTGTGCTTGCCTTTCCGGTGGTTCCGGATCCACTGCCGGATCCCTTCGTGCCTTTCTTCTTATTCTTGTCCTTAAACGAGCTCGCTTCCTGGACAGAAGGTGGCGGTGGAGGGGGATGGGGTGTCTGCATAATAAATTTTCAATATTAAATGAATACAAAGTAGTAATATTATAGAAGGAATAATTGATATTCACTTGCGACAGAGTAGATTTGCATGTATTGGTATACTTCATCGTTACTTCCCCTAAAAGAGTTGCAGTAACTGCATAGCACACTACAATTATTTACACTCATGTTTGATGTTGCTAACTTGAGACTGAAACGTACGTGTATATAAAGGGAGGAAGAATACAACATTTGTTATGAATAATACCTAAAAATATAAAATTTACACAACGAATATTAATTTCACATAAAATCATAAAATTGAAAGTGTGATAACTAATTTATTTTTAGGTCTTTTTAATTGATTCAAAAAGCATTAGAAAAGTTATGACAATTGAAATATGAATATTTAGAGTAAAATTTTTTTTCCAACATTGGTTGGTCGGTTTTTAATAAAAGTTTAGGCGCTTTTTTTACTAGTTTCGGACCGAGAGTTTCGGTTACATTTACCACTTGATCAAATAACATTACATACTGAGTTTATCTAACTTAAAAATAATTACTAACATTATTTAAGAGTAGGAAACATGAAAATTCAGTTCACAATCTAGTTAAGCAAAAACATGGCACGGTTTTTACCCGTACATCCCGTTAGGGCTCGTTTTTAACCATTTAGCCAATTACGTGTTATTTTTCAATTTTAGGAATTAATAGGTCAGGGTTTAACATGTAATAAGAGTTACTTGTATTAGGAAAATCATATCTTACGAAGTGATTGGTGGTTTGAGCAAAACCGAACCTAGAAAACCCTAAAATGAGCTTACGAAGTAATCGTTTATTAATTAAAAACTTTTTTTAATTATTCTACCATGATTCTTTTTGCAGAGATTGATTTATATTATGATATTACCATTTAATGAAATAATTAATATTAATGACATTATAAGTGTTATAAAGTTTACCATTTTACATGTATATGATTTTATTAATTTTACATAAAATCATAAATTTGAAAGTGTGATAAATTAATTCACTTTTGGGTCTTTTTAATTGGTTCAAAAAGCATTAGAAAAGTTATGAAAATTGAAATATGAATATTTAGAGTAAAAATTTCATTATCAAAATTGAATGATCGGTTGTTAATAAAAGTTTATGCGTTTTTTTTCTAGTTTAGGAACGAGAGTTTCGGCTACTTTTACCACTTGATAAAATAACATTACCTACTGAGTTTAACTAACATAATAATAATTACTAACATTATTTAAGAGTAGGAAACACGAAAACTCAATTTATAATCAAGTTAACCAAAAACATGGCACGGTTTTTACCCGTACATCCCGTTAGGGCTCGTTTTTAACCATTTGGCCAATTACGTGTTATTTTTCAATTTTTGGCATTAATAGGTCAGGGTTTAACATGTAATAAGAGTTATTTGTACTAGAAAAATCAGATTTTACGAAGTGATTGGTGGTTTGAGCAAAACCGAACCTAGAAAACCCTAAAATGAGTTTAAGAAGAAATCGTTTTTTAATTATAATTTTTTTAATCCTTCTACCATGATTCTTTTTGTAGAGATTGATTCATTTTATGATATTACCATTTAGTTAAATAATTAATATTAGTGACATTCTAAGTGTTATAAAGTTTACCATTTTACATGTATACGATTTTATTAATTTTATTAATTTCACATAAAATCATAAAATTGAAAGTGTGCTAACTAATTCATTTTTGGGTATTTTTAATTGGTTCAAAAAACATTAGAAAATTTGTAACAATTGAAATATGAATATTTAGAGTAAAAATTTTGTGACCAACATTGGATGGTCGGTTTTTAAGTAAAAGTTTAGGATTTTTTTTACTAGTTTAGGAACGAGAGTTTCAGCTACTTTTACCACTTGATCAAGTAATATTACCTACTCAATTTAACTAACATAACATAAATAACAACATTATTTAAGAGTAGGAAACACGAAAATTCAGTTTATAATCAAGTTTAGCAAAATAATAGCACGGTTGTGCTTGCCTTTCCGATGGTTCCGGATCCCTTCGTGCCTTTCTTCTTATTTTTGTCCTTAAACGAGCTCGCTTCCTGGACAGAAGGTTGTGGTGGAGGAGGATGGGGTGTCAGCAAAAAATTTTCAATACTAAATGAATACAAAGTAATAATATTATAGAAGGAATAATTGATATTCACTTGCGACTGAGTAGATTTGCATGTATTGGTATACATCATCGTTACTTCCCCTAAAAGAGTTGCAGTAACTGCATAGCACACTACAACTATTTACACTCATGTTTAATGTTGCTAACTTGAGACTGAAACGTACTTGTATATAAAGGGAGGAAGAATACAACATTTGTTATGAATAGTACCTAAAAATATAAAATTTACACAACGAATATTAATTTCACATAAAATCATAAAATTGAAAGTGTGATAACTAATTCATTTTTAGGTCTTTTTAATTGATTCAAAAAGCATTAGAAAAGTTATGACAATTGAAATATGAATATTTAGAGTAAAAATTTCTTGCCAACATTGGTTGGTCGGTTTTTAATAAAAGTTTAGGCGCTTTTTTTACTAGTTTGGGACCGAGAGTTTCGGCTACATTTACCACTTGATCAAATAACATTACATACTGAGTTTATCTAACTTAAAAATAATTACTAACATTATTTAAGAGTAGGAAACATGAAAATTCAGTTCACAGTCTAGTTAAGAAAAAACATGGCACGGTTTTTACCCGTACATCCCGTTAGGGCTCGTTTTTAACCATTTAGCCAATTACGTGTTATTTTTCAATTTTAGGAATTAATAGGTCAGGGTTTAACATGTAATAAGAGTTACTTGTACTAGGAAAATCATATCTTATGAAGTGATTGGTGGTTTGAGCAAAACCGAACCTAGAAAACCCTAAAATGAGCTTACGAAGTAATCGTTTATTAATTAAAAAGTTTTTTTAATCATTCTACCATGATTCTTTTTGCAGAGATTTATTTATATTATGATATTACCATTTAATTAAATAATTAATATTAATGACATTATAAGTGTTATAAAGTTTACCATTTTACATGTATATGATTTTATTAATTTTATATAACTAATTCATTTTTGGGTCTTTTTTAATGGTTCAAAAAGCATTAGAAAAGATATGAAAATTGAAATATGAATATTTAGAGTAAAAATTTCGTTATCAAAATTGAATGATCGGTTTTTAATAAAAGTTTATGCGTTTTTTTTACTAGTTTAGGAACGAGAGTTTCGACTACTTTTACCACTTGATCAAATAACATTACCTACTGAGCTTAACTAACATAAAAATAATTACTAACATTATTTAAGAGTAGGAAACACAAAAATTCAGTTTATAATCAAGTTAAGCAAAAACATGGCACGGTTTTTACACGTACATCCCGTTAGGGCTCGTTTTTAACCATTTAGCCAATTCCGTGTTATTTTTCAATTTTAGGCATTAATAGGTCAGGGTTTAAATGTAATAAGAGTTATTTGTACTAGGAAAATCATATCTTACGAAGTGATTCGTGTTTTGAGCAAAACCGAACCTAGAAAACCCTAAAATGAGTTTACGAAGAAATTGTTCATTAATTATAAAACTTTTTTAATCCTTCTACCATGATTCTTTTTGTAGAGATTGATTCATATTATGATATTACCATTTACTTTAATAATTAATATTAGTCACATTCTAAGTGGTATAAAGTTTACTATTTTATATGTATACGATTTTATTAATTTTATTAATTTCATATAAAATCATAAAAATGAAAGTGTGCTAACTAATTCATTTTTGGGTCTTTTTAATTGGTTCAAAATGCATTAGAAAATTTGTGACAATTGAAATATGAATATTTAGAGTAAAATTTTCGTGACCAACATTGGATGGTCGGTTTTTAAGTAAAAGTTCAGGCTTTTTTTACTAGTTTAGGAACGAGAGTTTCGGCTACTTTTACCACTTGATCATGTAACATTACCTACTCAGTTTAACTAATATAAAATAATTAATAACATTATTAAAGAGTAGGAAACACGAAAATTTAGTTTATAATCAAGTTAAGCAAAAACATAGCACGGTTGTGCTTCCCTTTCTGGTGGTTCCGAATCAACTGTCGGATCCCTTTGTGCCTTTCTTCTTCTTCTTGTCCTTAAACGAGCTCGCTTCCTGGACAGAAGGTTGCGGTGGAGGGGGGATGGGGTGTCTGCATAAAAAAATTCAATACTAAATTAATACAAAGCAGTAATATTATAGAAGGAATAATTGATATTCACTCGCGGCTGAGTAGATTTGCATGTATTGGTATAATTCATCGTTACTTCCCCTAAAAGAGTCATAGTACATTACAATTATTTAAACTCATGTATGATGTTGCTAACTTGAGACTGAAACGTACTTGTATATAAAGAGAGGAAGAATACAACATTTGCTATGAATAGTACCTAAAAATATAAAACTTACACATCGAACATTAATTTCACATGAAATAATAAAAATAAAAGTGTGATAACTAATTCATTTTTAGGTCTTTTTAATTGATTTAAAAAGCATTAGAAAAGTTATGACAATTGAAATATGAATATTTAGAGTAAAAATTTCTTGCCAATATTGGTTGGACGGTTTTTAATAAAAGTTTAGGCGCTTTTTTTTACTAGTTTTGAACCGAGAGTTTCAGCTACATTTACCACTTGATCAAATAACATTACATACTGAGTTTATCTAACTTAAAATAATTAGTAACATTATTTAAGAGTAGGAAACACGAAAATTCAGTTCACAATCAAGTTAATCAAAAACATGGCACGGTTTTTACCGGTACATCCCGTTAGGGCTCATTTTTAACCATTTAGCCAATTACGTGTTATTTTTCAATTTTAGGAATTAATAGGTCAGAGTTTAACATGTAATAAGAGTTACTTGTACTAGGAAAAATCAGATCTTACGAAGTGATTGGTGGTTTGAGCAAAACCGAACCTAGAAAACCCTAAAATGAGCTTACGCAATAATCTTTTTTTAATTAAAAACTTTTTTTAATCATTCTACCATGATTCTTTTTGCAGAGATTGATTTATATTATGATATTACCATTTAATTAAATAATTAATATCAATGACATTATAAGTGTTATAAAGTTTACCATTTTACATGTATATGATTTTATTAATTTTATATAAAATAATAAATTTGAAAGTGTGATAACTAATTCATTTTTTGCTCTTTTTAATTGTTTCAAAAAGCATTAGAAAAGTTACGAAAATTGAAATATGAATATTTAGAGTAAAAATTTCGTTATAAAAATTGAATGATCGGTTCTTAATAAAAGTTTATGCGTTTTTTTTACTAGTTTAGGAATAAGAGTTTCAACTACTTTTACCACTTGATCAAATAACATTACCTACTGAGTTTAACTAACATAAAAATAATTACTAACATTGTTTAAGAGTAAGAAACACGAAAATTTAGTTTACAATCAAGTAAAGCAAAAACATGGCACGGTTTTTACCCGTACATCCCGTTAGGGCTCGTTTTTAACCATTTACCCAATTACGTGTTATTTTTCAATTTTAGGCATTAATAGGTCAGGTTTTAACATGTAATAAGAGTTATTTGTAGTGGAAAAATCAGATTTTACGAAGTGATTGGTAGTTTGAGCAAGACCGAACCTAGAAAACCCTAAAATGAGTTTACGAAGAAATCGTTTATTAATTATAATTTTTTTTAATCCTTCTACCATGATTCTTTTTGTAGAGATTGATTCATATTATGATATTACCATTTAGTTAAATAATTAATATTAGTGACATTCAAAGTGTTATAAAGTTTACCATTTTACATGTATACGATTTTATTAATTTTATTAATTTCACATAAAATCATAAAATTTAAAGTGTGCTAACTAATTCATTTTTTGGGTCTTTTTAATTGGTTCAAAAAGCATTAGAGAATTTGTAACAATTGAAATATAAGTATTTAGAGTGAAAATTTTGTGACCAACATTGGATTGTCGGTTTTTAATAAAAGTTTAGGCTTTTTTTACAAGTTTCGGAACGAGAGTTTCGGCTACTTTTACCACTTAATCAAATAACATTACCTACTCAGATTAACTAACATAAAATAATTAATAACATTATTTAAGAGTAGGAAACACGAAAATTCAGTTTATAATCAAGTTAAGCAAAAACATAGCACGGTTGTGCTTGCCTTTCCGGTGGTTCCGGATCCACTGCCGGATCCCTTCGTGCCTTTCTTCTTATTCTTGTCCTTAAACGAGCTCGCTTCCTGGACAAAAGGTGGCGGTGGAGGGGGATGGGGTGTCTGCATAAAAAAATTCAATACTAAATGAATACAAAGCAGTAATATTATAGAAAGAATAATTGATATTCACTCGCGACTGAGTAGATTTGCATGTATTGGTATACTTTATCATTACTTCCCCTAAAAGAGTTGCAGTAACTGCATAGCAAACTACAATTAGTTACACTCATGTTTGATGTTGCTAACTTGAGACTGAAACGTACTTGTATATAAAGGGAGGAAGAATACAACATTTGTTATGAATAGTACCTAAAAATATAAAATTTACACAACGAACATTAATTTCACATAAAATCATAAAATAGAAAGTGTGATAACTAATTAATTTTTAGGTCTTTTTAATTGATTCAAAAAGAATTAGAAAAGTTATGACAATTGAAATATGAATATTTAGAGTAAAAATTTCTTGCCAACATTGGTTGGTCGGTATTTAATAAAAGTTTAGGCGCTTTTTTTACTAGTTTCGGACCGAGAGTTTCGGCTACTTTTACCACTTGATCAAATAACATTACATACAGAGTTTATCTAACTTAAAATAATTACTAACATTTTTTAAGAGTAGGAAACACGAAAATTCAGTTCACAATTAAGTTAAGCAAAAACATGGCACGGTTTTTACCCGTACATCCCGTTAGGGCTCGTTTTTAACCATTTATCCAATTACGTGATTTTTTTCAATTTTAGGAATTAATAGGTCAGAGTTTAACATGTAATAAGAGTTACTTGTAATAGGAAAACCAGATCTTACGAAGTGATTGGTGGTTTGAGCAGAACCGAACCTAGAAAACCCTAAAATGAGCTTACGCAATAATCTTTTTTTAATTAAAAACTTTTTTTAATCATTCTACCATGATTCTTTTTGCAGAGATTGATTTATATTATGATATTACCATTTAATTAAATAATTAATATCAATGACATTATAAGTGTTATAAAGTTTACCATTTTACATGTATATGATTTTATTAATTTTATATAAAATAATAAATTTGAAAGTGTGATAACTAATTCATTTTTTGCTCTTTTTAATTGTTTCAAAAAGCATTAGAAAAGTTATGAAAATTGAAATATGAATACTTAGAGTAAAAATTTTGTTATCAAAATTGAATGATCGGTTTTTAATAAAAGTTTATGCGTTTTTTTACTAGTTTAGGAACGAGAGTTTCGGCTACTTTTACCACTTGATCAAATAACATTACCTACTAAGTTTAACTAACATAATAATAATTACTAACATTATTTAAGAGTAGGAAACACGAAAACTCGGTTTATAATCAAGTTAAGCAAAAACATGGCACGGTTTTTATCCGTACATCCCGTTAGGGCTCGTTTTTAACCATTTAGCCAATTACATGTTATTTTTCAATTTTAGGCATTAATAGGTCAGGGTTTAACATGTAATAAGAGTTATTTGTACTAGAAAAATCAGATTTTATGAAGTGATTGGTGGTTTAAGCAAATCCGAACCTAGAAAACCCTAAAATGAGTTTACGAAGAAATCCTTTATTAATTATAATTTTTTTAATCCTTCTACCATGATTCTTTTTGTAGAGATTGATTCATATTATGATATTACCATTTAGTTAAATAATTAATATTAGTGACATTCTAAGTGTTATAAAGTTTACCATTTTACATGTATACGATTTTATTAATTTTATTAATTTCACATAAAATCATAAAACTGAAAGTGTGCTAACCAATTCATTTTTGGGTATTTTTAATTGGTTCAAAAGCATTAGAAAATTTGTAACAATTGAAATATGAATATTTAGAGTAAAATTTTCGTGACAAATATTAGATGGTCGGTTTTTAAGTAAAAGTTTTGGCTTTTTTTGCTAGTTTAGGAACGAGAGTTTCGGCTACTTTTACCACTTGATCAAGTAACATTACCTACTCAATTTAACTAACATAAAATAATTAATAACATTATTTAAGAGTAGGAAACACGAAAATTCAGTTAATAATCAAGTTTAGCAAAAACATAGCACGGTTGTGCTTGCCTTTCCGGTGGTTCCGGATCCACTGCCGGATCCCTTCGTGCCTTTCTTCTTATTCTTGTCCTTAAACGAGCTCGCTTCCTAGAAAGAAGGTGGCGGTGGAGTGGGATGGGGTGTCTGCATAAAAAATTTCAATACTAAATGAATACAAAGCAGTAATATTATAAAAGGAATAATTGATATTCACTCGCGACTGAGTAGATTTGCATGTATTGTTATACTTCATCGTTACTTCCCCTAAAAGAGTTGCAGTAACTACATAGCACACTACAATTATTTACACTCATGTTTGATGTTGCTAACTTGAGACTAAAACGTACTTGTATATAAAGGGAGGAAGAATACAACATTTTCTATGAATAGTACCTAATAATATAAAATTTACACAACGAACATTAATTTCACATAAAATCATAAAATTGAAAGTGTGATAACTAATTAACTTTTAGGTCTTTTTAATTGATTCAAAAATAATTAGAAAAGTTATGACAATTGAAATATGAATATTTAGAGTAAAAATTTCTTGCCAACATTGGTTGGTCGGTATTTAATAAAAGTTTATGCGCTTTTTTTTACTAGTTTCGAACCGAGAGTTTTGGCTACATTTACCACCTGATCAAATAACATTACATACTGAGTTTATTTAACTTAAAATAATTACTAACATTTTTTAAGAGTAGGAAACATGAAAATTCAGTTCACAATCAAGTTAAGCAAAAACATGGCACGGTTTTTACCCGTACATCCCGTTAGGGCTCGTTTTTAACCATTTAGCCAATTACGTGATTTTTTTCAATTTTAGGAATTAATTGGTCAGGGTTTAACATGTAATAAGAGTTACTTGTAATAGGAAAATCAGATCTTACGAAGTGATTGGTGGTTTGAGCAAAACCGAACCTAGAAAACCCTAAAATGAGCTTACGAAGTAATCATTTATTAATTAAAAACTTTTTTTAATCATTCTACCATGATTCTTTTTTGCAGAGATTGATTTATATTATGATATTACCATTTAATTAAATAATTAATATTAATGACATTATAAGTGTTATAAAGTTTACCATTTTACATGTATATGATTTTATTAATTTTATATAAAATAATAAATTTGAAAGTGTGATAACTAATTCATTTTTGGCTCTTTTTAATTGGTTCAAAAAGCATTAGAAAAGTTATCAAAATTGAAATATGAATACTTAGAGTAAAAATTTTGTTATCAAAATTGAATAATCGGTTTTTAAAAAAAGTTTATGCGCTTTTTTTAGTAGTTTAGGAACGAGAGTTTCGGCTACTTTTACCACTTGATCAATAACATTACCTATTGAGTTTAACTAACATAATAATGATTACTAAAATTATTTAAGAGAAGGAAACACGAAAACTCAGTTTATTATCAAGTTAAGCAAAAACATGGCACGGTTTTTATCCGTACATCCCGTTAGGGCTCGTTTTTAACCATTTAGCCAATTAGGTGTTATTTTTCAATTTTAGGCATTAATAGGTCAGGGTTTAACATGTAATAAGAGTTATTTGTACTAGAAAAATCAGATTTTATGAAACGATTGGTGGTTTGAGCAAATCCGAACCTAGAAAACCCTAAAATGAGTTTACGAAGAAATCGTTTATTAATTATAATTTTTTTAATCCTTCTACCATGATTCTTTTTGTAGAGATTGATTCATATTATGATATTACCATTTAGTTAAATAATTAATATTAGTGACATTCTAAGTGTTATAAAGTTTACCATTTTACATGTATACTATTTTATTAATTTTATTAATTTCACATAAAATCATAAAATTTAAAGTGTGCTAACTAATTCATTTTTGTGTATTTTTAATTGGGTCAAAAAGCATTAGAAAATTCTTAACAATTGAAATATGAATATTTAGAGTAAAAATTTCGTGACAAATATTAGATGGTCGGTTTTTAAGTATAAGTTTAGGCTTTTTTTGCTAGTTTAGGAATGAGAGTTTCGGCTACTTTTACCACTTGATCAAATAACATTACCTACTCAGTTTAACTAACATAAAATAATTAATAACATTACTTAAGAGTAGGAAACACGAAAATTTAGTTTATAATCAAGTTAAGCAAAAACATAGCACGATTGTGCTTCCCTTTCTGGTGGTTCCGAATCAACTGTCGGATCCCTTTGTGCCTTTATTCTTCTTCTTGTCCTTAAACAAGCTCGCTTCCTGGACAGAAGGTTGCGGTGGAGGGGGATGGGGTGTCTACATAAAAAATTTCAATACTAAATTAATACAAAGCAGTAATATTATAGAAGGAATAAATGATATTCACTCGCGGCTGAGTAGATTTGCATGTATTGGTATACTTCATCGTTGCTTCCCCTAAAAGAGTTGTAGTAGCTACATAGTACATTACAATTATTTAAACTCGTGTATGATGTTTCTAACTTGAGACTGAAACATACTTGTATATAAAGAGAGGAAGAATACAACATTTGCTATGAATGGTACCTAAAAATATAAAGCTTACACATCGAACATTAATTTCACATGAAATAATAAAACTAAAAGTGTGATAACTAATTCATTTTTAGGTCTTTTTAATTGATTTAAAAAGCATTAGAAAAGTTATGACAATTGAAATATGAATATTTAGAGTAAAAATTTCTTGCCAATATTGGTTGGACGGTTTTTAATAAAAGTTTAGGCGCTTTTTTTTACTAGTTTCGAACCGAGAGTTTCGGCTACATTTACCACTTGATCAAATAACATTACATACTGAGTTTATCTAACTTAAAATAATTAGTAACATTATTTAAGAGTAGGAAACACGAAAATTCAGTTCACAATCAAGTTAATCAAAAACATGGCACGGTTTTTACCGGTACATCCCGTTAGGGCTCATTTTTAACCATTTAGCCAATTACGTGTTATTTTTAAATTTTAGGAATTAATAGGTCAGAGTTTAACATGTAACAAGAGTTACTTGTACTAGGAAAAATCAGATCTTACGAAGTGATTGGTGGTTTGAGCAAAACCGAACCTAGAAAACCCTAAAATGAGCTTACGAAGTAATCGTTTATTAATTAAAAACTTTTTTTAATCATTCTACCATGATTCTTTTTGCAGAGATTGATTTATATTATGATATTACCATTTAATTAAATAATTAATATTAATGACATTATAAGTGTTATAAATTTTACCATTTTACATGTATGATTTTATTAATTTCAATAATTTTACATAAAATCATATATTTGAAAGTGTGATAATTAATTCATTTTTGGGTCTTTTTAATTGGTTCAAAAAGCATTAGAAAAGATACGAAAATTGAAATATGAATATTTAGAGTAAAAATTTCGTTATCAAAATTGAATGATCGGTTTTTAATAAAAGTTTATGCGTTTTTTTTACTAGTTTAGGAATAAGAGTTTCAGCTACTTTTACCACTTGATCAAATAACATTACCTACTGAGTTTAACTAACATAAAAATAATTACTAACATTATTTAAGAGTAAGAAACACGAAAATTAAGTTTACAATCAAGTTAAGCAAAAACATGGCACGGTTTTTACCCGTACATCCCGTTAGGGCTCGTTTTTAACCATTTACCCAATTACGTGTTATTTTTCAATTTTAGGCATTAATAGGTCATGTTTTAACATGTAATAAGAGTTATTTGTAGTGGAAAAATCAGATTTTACGAAGTGATTGGTAGTTTGAGCAAGACTGAACCTAGAAAACCCTAAAATTAGTTTACGAAGAAATCGTTTATTAATTTTAATTTTTTTTAATCCTTCTACCATGATTCTTTTTGTAGAGATTGATTCATATTATGATATTACCATTTAGTTAAATAATTAATACTAGTGACATTCAAAGTGTTATAAAGTTTACCATTTTACATGTATACGATTTTATTAATTTTATTAATTTCACATAAAATTGAAAGTGTGCTAACTAATTCATTTTTGGGTCTTTTTAATTGGTTCAAAAAGCATTAGAAAATTTGTAACAATTGAAATATAAGTATTTAGAGTGAAAATTTCGTGACCAACATTGGATGGTCGGTTTTTAATAAAAGTTTAGGCTTTTTTTACAAGTTTAAGAACGAGAGTTTCGGCTACTTTTACCACTTGATCAAATAAAATTACCTACTCAGTTTAACTAAAATAAAATAATTAATAACATTATTTAAGAGTAGGAAAGACGAAAATTCAGTTTATAATCAAGTTAAGCAAAAACATAGCACGGTTGTGCTTGCCTTTCCGGTGGTTCCGGATCCACTGCCGGATCCCTTCGTGCCTTTCTTCTTATTCTTGTCCTTAAACGAGCTCGCTTCCTGGACAGAAGGTGGTGGTGGAGGGGGATGGGGTGTCTGCATAATAAATTTTCAATATTAAATGAATACAAAGTAGTAATATTATAGAAGGAATAATTGATATTCACTTGCGACAGAGTAGATTTGCATGTATTGGTATACTTCATCGTTACTTCCCCTAAAAGAGTTGCAGTAACTGCATAGCACACTACAATTATTTACACTCATGTTTGATGTTTCTAACTTGAGACTGAAACGTACTTGTATATAAAGGGAGGAAGAATACAACATTTGTTATGAATAATACCTAAAAATATAAAATTTACACAACGAATATTAATTTCACATAAAATCATAAAATTGAAAGTGTGATAACTAATTCATTTTTAGGTCTTTTTAATTGATTCAAAAAGCATTAGAAAAGTTATGACAATTGAAATATGAATATTTAGAGTAAAATTTTTTTTCCAACATTGGTTGGTCGGTTTTTAATAAAAGTTTAGGCGCTTTTTTTACTAGTTTCGGACCGAGAGTTTCGGTTACATTTACCACTTGATCAAATAACATTACATACTGAGTTTATCTAACTTAAAAATAATTACTAACATTATTTAAGAGTAGGAAACATGAAAATTCAGTTCACAATCTAGTTAAGCAAAAACATGGCACGGTTTTTACCCGTACATCCCGTTAGGGCTCGTTTTTAACCATTTAGCCAATTACGTGTTATTTTTCAATTTTAGGAATTAATAGGTCAGGGTTTAACATGTAATAAGAGTTACTTGTATTAGGAAAATCATATCTTACGAAGTGATTGGTGGTTTGAGCAAAACCGAACCTAGAAAACCCTAAAATGAGCTTCCGAAGTAATCGTTTATTAATTAAAAACTTTTTTTAATTATTCTACCATGATTCTTTTTGCAGAGATTGATTTATATTATGATATTACCATTTAATTAAATAATTAATATTAATGACATTATAAGTTTTATAAAGTTTACCATTTTACATGTATATGATTTTATTAATTTTACATAAAATTATAAATTTGAAAGTGTGATAAATTAATTCATTTTTGGGTCTTTTTAATTGGTTCAAAAAGCATTAGAAAAGTTATGAAAATTGAAATATGAATATTTAGAGTAAAAATTTCATTATCAAAATTGAATGATCAGTTGTTAATAAAAGTTTATGCGTTTTTTTTCTAGTTTAGGAACGAGAGTTTCGGCTACTTTTACCACTTGATAAAATAACATTACCTACTGAGTTTAACTAAAATAATAATAATTACTAACATTATTTAAGAGTAGGAAACACGAAAACTCAATTTATAATCAAGTTAACCAAAAACATGGCACGGTTTTTACCCGTACATCCCGTTAGGGCTCGTTTTTAACCATTTGGCCAATTACGTGTTATTTTTCAATTTTTGGCATTAATAGGTCAGGGTTTAACATGTAATAAGAGTTATTTGTACTAGAAAAATCAGATTTTACGAAGTGATTGGTGGTTTGAGCAAAACCGAACCTAGAAAACCCTAAAATGAGTTTAAGAAGAAATCGTTTTTTAATTATAATTTTTTTAATCCTTCTACCATGATTCTTTTTGTAGAGATTGATTCATTTTATGATATTACCATTTAGTTAAATAATTAATATTAGTGACATTCTAAGTGTTATAAAGTTTACCATTTTACATGTATACGATTTTATTAATTTTATTAATTTCACATAAAATCATAAAATTGAAAGTGTGCTAACTAATTCATTTTTGGGTATTTTTAATTGGTTCAAAAAACATTAGAAAATTTGTAACAATTGAAATATGAATATTTAGAGTAAAAATTTCGTGACCAACATTGGATGGTCGGTTTTTAAGTAAAAGTTTAGGATTTTTTTTACTAGTTTAGGAACGAGAGTTTCAGCTACTTTTACCACTTGATCAAGTAATATTACCTACTCAATTTAACTAACATAACATAAATAACAACATTATTTAAGAGTAGGAAACACGAAAATTCAGTTTATAATCAAGTTTAGCAAAATAATAGCACGGTTGTGCTTGCCTTTCCGGTGGTTCCGGATCCCTTCGTGCCTTTCTTCTTATTCTTGTCCTTAAACGAGCTCGCTTCCTGGACAGAAGGTGGCGGTGGAGGGGGATGGGGTGTCTGCATAAAAAATTTCAATACTAAATGAATACAAAGCAGTAATATTATAGAAGGAATAATTGATATTCACTCGCGACTGAGTAGATTTGCATGTATTGGTATACTTCATTGTTACTACCCCTAAAAGAGTTGCAGTAACTGCATAGCACACTACAATTATTTAAACTCATGTTTGATGTTGCTAACTTGAGACTGAAACGTACTTGTATATAAAGGGAGGAAGAATACAACATTTATTATGAATAGTACCTAAAAATTTAAAATTTACACAACGAACATTAATTTCACATAAAATCATAAAATAGAAAGTGTGATAACTAATTAATTTTTAGGTCTTTTTAATTGATTCAAAAAGAATTAGAAAAGTTATGACAATTGAAATATGAATATTTAGAGTAAAAATTTCTTGCCAACATTGGTTGGTCGGTTTTAATAAAAGTTTAGGCGCTTTTTTTTACTAGTTTCGGACCGAGAGTTTCGGCTACTTTTACCACTTGATTAAATAACATTACATACTGAGTTTATCTAACTTAAAATAATTACTAACATTTTTTAAGAGTAGGAAACACGAAAATTCAATTCACAATCAAGTTAAGCAAAAACATGGCACGGTTTTTACCCGTACATCCCGTTAGGGCTCGTTTTTAACCATTTATCCAATTACGTGATTTTTTTCAATTTTATGAATTAATAGGTAAGGGTTTAACATGTAATAAGAGTTACTTGTAATAGGAAAATCAGATCTTACGAAGTGATTGGTGGTTTGAGCAGAACCGAACCTAGAAAACCCTAAAATGAGCTTACGAAGTAATCGTTTATTAATTAAAAACTTTTTTTAATCATTCTACCATGATTCTTTTTGTAGAGATTGATTTATATTACGATATTACCATTTAGTTAAATAATTAATATTAATGACATTATAAGTGTTATAAAGTTTACCATTTTACATGTATATGATTTTATTAATTTTATATAAAATAATAAATTTGAAAGTGTGATAACTAATTCATTTTTGGCTCTTTTTAATTGGTTCAAAAAGCATTAGAAAATTTATGAAAATTGAAATATGAATACTTAGAGTAAAAATTTCGTTATCAAAATTGAATGATCGGTTTTTAATAAAAGTTTATGCGTTTTTTTACTAGTTTAGGAACGAGAGTTTCAGCTACTTTTACCACTTGATCAAATAACATTACCTACTGAGTTTAACTAACATAATAATAATTACTAACATTATTTAAGAGTAGGAAACTCAGTTTATAATCAAGTTAAGCAAAAACATGGCACGATTTTTATCCGTACATCCCGTTAGGGCTCGTTTTTAACCATTTAGCCAATTACGTGTTATTTTTCAATTTTAGGCATTAATAGGTCAGGGTTTAACATGTAATAAGAGTTATTTGTACTAGAAAAATCAGATTTTACGAAGTGATTGGTGGTTTGAGCAAATCCGAACCTAGGAAACCCTAAAATGAGTTTACGAAGAAATCGTTTATTAATTATAATTTTTTTTAATCCTTCTACCATGATTCTTTTTGTAGAGATTGATTCATATTATGATATTACCATTTAGTTAAATAATTAATATTAGTGATATTCTTAGTGTTATAAAGTTTACCATTTTACATGTATACGATTTTATTAATTTTATAAATTTCACATAAAATCATAAAATTGAAAGTGTGCTAACTAATTCATTTTTGGATATTTTTAATTGGTTCAAAAGCATTAGAAAATTTGTAACAATTAAAATATGAATATTTAGAGTCAAAATTTCGTGACAAACATTAGATGGTCGGTTTTTAAGTAAAAGTTTAGGCTTTTTTGCTAGTTTAGGAACGAGAGTTTCGGCTACTTTTACCACTTGATCAAGTAACATTACTTACTCAATTTAACTAACATAAAATAATTAATAACATTATTTAAGAGTAGGAAACACGAAAATTCAGTTTATAATTAAGTTTAGCAAAAACATAGCACAGTTGTGCTTGCCTTTTCGGTGGTTCCGGATCCACTGTCGGATCCCTTCGTGCCTTTCTTCTTATTCTTGTCCTTAAACGAGCTCGCTTCCTGGACAGAAGGTGGAGGTGGAGTGGGATGGGGTGTCTGCATAAAAAATTTCAATACTAAATGAATACAAAGCAGTATTATTATAGAAGGAATAATTGATATTCACTCGCGACTGAGTAGATTTGCATGTATTGTTATACTTCATCGTTACTTCCCCCAAAAGAGTTGCAGTAACTGCATAGCACACTACAATTATTTACACTCATGTTTGATGTTGCTAACTTGAGACTGAAACGTACTTGTATATAAAGGGAGGAAGAATACAACATTTGCTATGAATAGTACCTAAAAATATAAAATTTACACAACGAACATTAATTTCACATAAAATCATAAAATTGAAAGTGTGATAACTAATTAACTTTTAGGTCTTTTTAATTGATTCAAAAAGAATTAGAAAAGTTATGACAATTCAAATATGAATATTTAGAGTAAAAATTTCTTGCCAACATTGGTTGGTCGGTTTTTAATAAAAGTTTATGCGCTTTTTTTCTAGTTTCGGACCGAGAGTTTTGGCTACATTTACCACTTGTTCAAATAACATTACATACTGAGTTTATTTAACTTAAAATAATTACTAACATTTTTTAAGAGTAGGAAACATGAAAATTCAGTTCACAATCAAGTTAAGCAAAAACATGGAACGGTTTTTACCCGTACATCCCTTTAGGGCTCGTTTTTAACCATTTAGCCAATTACGTGATTTTTTTCAATTTTAGGAATTAATTGGTCAGGGTTTAACATGTAATAAGAGTTACTTGTAATAGGAAAATCAGATCTTACGAAGTGATTGGTGGTTTGAGCAGAACCGAACCTAGAAAACCCTAAAATGAGCTTACGAAGTAATCGTTTATTAATTAAAAACTTTTTTAATCATTCTACCATGATTCTTTTTTGCAGATATTGATTTATATTATGATATTACCATATAATTAAATAATTAATATTAATAACATTATAAGTGTTATAAATTTTACCATTTTACATGTATATGATTTTATTAATTTTACATAAAATCATAAATTTGAAAGTGTGATAAATTAATTCATTTTTGGGTCTTTTTTATTGGTTCAAAAAGCATTAGAAAAGTTATGAAAATTGAAATATGAATATTTAGAGTAAAAATTTCATTATCAAAATTGAATGATCGGTTTTTAATAAAAGTTTATGCGTTTTTTTTACTAGTTTAGGAACGAGAGTTTCGGCTACTTTTACCACTTGATCAAATAACATTACCTACTGAGTTTAACTAACATAATAATAATTACTAACATTATTTAAGAGTAGGAAAAACGAAAACTCAATTTATAATCAAGTTAACCAAAAACATGGCACGGTTTTTACCCGTACATCCCGTTAGGGCTCGTTTTTAACCATTTAGCCAATTACGTGTTATTTTTCAATTTTTGACATTAATAGGTCAGGGTTTAACATGTAATAAGAGTTATTTATACTAGAAAAATCAGATTTTACGTAGTGATTGGTGTTTTGAGCAAAACCGAACCTAGAAAACCCTAAAATGAGTTTAAGAAGAAATCGTTTATTATTTATAATTTTTTTAATCCTTCTACATTGATTCTTTTTGTAGAGATTGATTCATATTATGATATTACCATTTAGTTAAATAATTAATATTAGTGACATTCTAAGTGTTATAAAGTTTACCATTTTACATGTATACGATTTTATTAATTTCACATAAAATCATAAAATTGAAAGTGTGCTAACTAATTCATTTTTGGGTATTTTTAATTGGTTCAAAAAGCATTAGAAAATTTGTAACAATTGAAATATGAATATTTAGAGTAAAAATTTCGTGACCAACATTGGATGGTCGGTTTTTAAGTAAAAGTTTAGGCTTTTTTTACTAGTTTAGGAACGAGAGTTTCGGCTACTTTTACCACTTGATCAAGTAATATTACCTACTCAATTTAACTAACATAAAATAAATAACAACATTATTTAAGAGTAGGAAACACGAAAATTCAGTCTATAATCAAGTTTAGCAAAATAATAGCACGGTTGTGCTTGCCTTTCCGGTGGTTCCGGATCCACTGCCGGATCCCTTCGTGCCTTTCTTCTTATTCTTGTCCTTAAACGAGCTCGCTTCCTGGACAGAAGGTGGCGGTGGAGGGGGATGGGGTGTCTGTATAAAAAATTTCAATACTAAATGAATACAAAGCAGTAATATTATAGAAGGAATAATTGATATTCACTCGCGACTGAGTAGATTTGCATGTATTGGTATACTTCATTGTTACTTCCCCTAAAAGAGTTGCAGTAACTGCATAGCACACTACAATTATTTAAACTCATGTTTGATGTTGCTAACTTGAGACTGAAACGTACTTGTATATAAAGGGAGGAAGAATACAACATTTTTTATGAATAGTACCTAAGAATATAAAATTTACACAACGAACATTAATTTCACATAAAATCTTAAAATAGAAAGTGTGATAACTAATTAATTTTTAGGTCTTTTTAATTGATTCAAAAAGAATTAGAAAAGTTATGACAATTGAAATATGAATATTTAGAGTAAAAATTTCTTGCCAACATTGGTTGGTCGGTTTTTAATAAAAGTTTAGGCGCTTTTTTTTACTAGTTTCGGACCGAGAGTTTCAGCTACTTTTACCACTAGATCAAATAACATTACATACTGAGTTTATCTAACTTAAAATAATTACTAACATTTTTTAAGAGTAGGAAACACGAAAATTCAGTTCACAATCAAGTTAAGCAAAAACATGGCACGATTTTTACCCGTACATCCCGTTAGGGCTCGTTTTTAACCTTTATCCAATTACGTGATTTTTTTCAATTTTAGGAATTAATAGGTCAGGGTTTAACATGTAATAAGAGTTACTTGTAATAGGAAAATCAGATCTTACGAAGTGATTGGTGGTTTGAGCAGAACCGAACCTAGAAAACCCTAAAATGAGCTTACGAAGTAATCGTTTATTAATTAAAAACTTTTTTTAATCATTTTACCATGATTCTTTTTGCAGAGATTGATTTATATTATGATATTACCATTTAGTTAAATAATTAATATTAATGACATTATAAGTGTTATAAAGTTTACCATTTTACATGTATATGATTTTATTAATTTTATATAAAATAATAAATTTGAAAGTGTGATAACTAATTCATTTTTGGCTCTTTTTAATTGGTTCAAAAAGCATTAGAAAAGTTATGAAAATTGAAATATGAATACTTAGAGTAAAAATTTCGTTATCAAAATTGAATGATCGGTTTTTAATAAAAGTTTATGCGTTTTTTTTACTAGTTTAGGAACGAGAGTTTCAGCTAGTTTTACCACTTGATCAAATAACATTACCTACTGAGTTTAACTAACATAATAATAATTACTAACATTAATTAAGAGTAGGAAACACGAAAACTCAGTTTATAATCAAGTTATGCAAAAACATGGCACGGTTTTTATCCGTACATCCCGTTAGGGCTCGTTTTTAACCATTTAGCCAATTACGTGTTATTTTTCAATTTTAGGCATTAATAGGTCAGGGTTTAACATGTAATAAGAGTTATTTGTACTAGAAAAACCAGATTTTACGAAGTGATTGGTGGTTTGAGCAAATCCGAACCTAGAAAACCCTAAAATGAGTTTACGAAGAAATCGTTTATTAATTATAATTTATTTTAATCCTTCTACCATGATTCTTTTTGTAGAGATTGATTCATATTATGATATTACCATTTAGTTAAATAGTTAATATTAGTGACATTCTAAGTGTTATAAAGTTTACCATTTTACATGTATACGATTTTATTAATTTTATTAATTTCACATAAAATCATAAAATTGAAAGTGTGCTAACTAATTCATTTTTGGGTATTTTTAATTGGGTTAAAAAGCATTAGAAAATTCTTAACAATTGAAATATAAATATTTAGAGTAAAAATTTCATGATAAACATTAGATGGTCGGTTTTTAAGTAAAAGTTTAGGCTTTTTTTGCTAGTTTAGGAATGAGAGTTTCGGCTACTTTTACCACTTGATCAAATAACATTACCTACTCAGTTTAACTAACATAAAATAATTAATAACATTATTTAAGAGTAGGAAACACGAAAATTCAGTTTATAATCAAGTTAAGCAAAAACATAGCACGGTTGTGCTTGCCTTTCCGGTGGTTCCGGATCCACTGTCGGATCCCTTTGTGCCTTTCTTCTTATTCTTGTCCTTAAACGAGCTCGCTTCTTGGACAGAAGGTGGCGGTGGAGGGGGATGGGGTGTCTGCATAAAAAATTTCAATACTAAATGAATACAAAGCAACAATATTATAGAAGGAATAATTGATATTCACTCGCGACTGAGTAGATTTGCATGTATTGGTATACTTCATCGTTACTTCCCCTAAAAGAGTTGTAGTAACTGCATAGCACACTACTATTATTTACACTCATGTTGATGTTACTAACTTGAGACAGAAACGTACTTGTATATAAAGGGAGGAAGAATACAACATTTGCTATGAATAGTACCTAGAAATATAAAACTTACACAACGAACATTAATTTCACATAAAATCATAAAATTGAAAGTGTGATAACTAATTCATTTTTAGGTCTTTTTAATTGATTCAAAAAGCATTAGAAAAGTTATGACAATTGAAATATGAATATGTAGAGCAAAAATTTCTTGCCAACATTGGTTGGTCGGTTTTTAATAAAAGTTTAGGCCTTTTTTTTACTAGTTTCGGACCGAGAGTTTCGGCTACATTTACCACTTGATCAAATAACATTACATACTGAGTTTATCTAACTTAAAATAATTACTAACATTATTTAAGAGTAGGAAACACGAAAATTCAGTTCACAATCAAGTTAAGCAAAAACATGGCACGGTTTTTACCCGTACATCCCGTTAGGGCTCGTTTTTAACCATTTAGCCAATTACGTGTTATTTTTCAATTTTAGGCATTAATAGGTCAGGGTTTAACATGTAATAAGAGTTATTTATACCAGAAAAATCAAATTTTACGAAGTGATTGGTGGTTTGAACAAAACCAAACCTAGAAAACCCTAAAATGAGTTTACGAAGAAATAGTTTATTAATTATAATTTTTTTAATCCTTCTACCATGATTCTTTTTGTAGAGATTGATTCATATTATGATATTACCATTTAGTTAAATAATTAATATTAGTGACATTTTAAGTGTTATAAAGTTTACCATTTTACATGTATACAATTTTATTAATTTTATTAATTTCACATAAAATCATAAAATTGAAAGTGTGCTAACTAATTCATTATTGGGTATTTTTAATTGGTTCAAAAAGCATTAGAAAATTTGTAACAATTGAAATATTAATATTTAGAGTAAAAATTTCGTGACCAACATTGGATGGTCGGTTTTTAAGTAAAAGTTTAGGCTTTTTTACTAGTTTAGGAACGAGAGTTTCGGCTACTTTTACCACTTGATCAAGTAACATTACCTACTCAATTTAACTAACATAAAATAATTAATAACATTATTTAAGAGTAGGAAACACGAAAATTCAGTTTATAATCAAGTTAAGCCAAAACATAGCACGGTTATGCTTGCCTTTCCGGTTGTTCCGGATCCACTGCCGGATCCCTTCGTGCCTTTCTTCTTATTCTTGTCCTTAAACGAGCTCGCTTCCTGGACAGAAGGTGGCGATGGAGGGGGATGGGGTGTCTGCATAAAAAATTTCAATACTAAATGAATACAAAGCAGTAATATTATAGAAGGAATAATTGATACTACTCGCGACTGAGTAGATTTGCATGTATTGGTATACTTCATCGTTACTTCCCCTAAAAGAGTTGCAGTAACTGCATAACACACTACAATTATTTACACTCATGTTTGATGATGACGTATAGTCCCCAGCCGGGTCAGGAACCCGGCCCACGGGTACTACCCGTATCCGGCCCATCACAGATGGGTGGGAATAATGTCATTTAAGCTTATGGGCTTGGATGAACAGTAACCGCACACACGTGTGCGGCCCACGGCCCGGCGCGGGTGGCACAGGGTTAGACAAAGTTATATTCTGTCTAGGAATAGGTTTTACCCCAAAGAAGATGATATTCACTCATAATTACAAGATAACAATCATTCTAATTCTGGTACTTATCCTTTCCTTGGGGCCGAAGTATCAGTGGCAGCCCACTAGGGTTCCACTGCCTATAAAAGGAACCCCCAAGGGTTCCACAAAGGTATTACGTTCTATACTCTCAACTCACATAAAACCCTAACCGATTACTTACTCTCACATCGGAGTCTAATCGTGGGAAACATTCCCACGGTAAGCCTAACGCGTGTTATTTAGTGTGCAGGATCCCAACCAAACAGTTCACTTGGTGCAGGAGTCAGAGCCCAGCCAACCTGAATTAAGTCTAATTCGGGTCTAGCAAGGATCACCCAACTTTTGCATCAACAATTTGGCGCCATCCGTGGGACCCATTACACTAAGCTAGAGCAAAACCTCATCTTGAATTTCCAATGACGAAGGGGCATCCGCAAGCTAATCCCAGGAACACGAATCCTGGAAATCGGAAGTCCCAAGGGGAAGGGATACTCATCCCCAATCAATCTCCTAGCCGCCCTGCAGGCGGACCTGGTAACCGTGGTGGTTTTCAGCCCTTAGGGGTGACGAGCATGATCTCCATAACACCCCTACCTACTTCAACCCTGGATAACCCTGATCCAGGGAGTGCGCCCAATCCTCCTAACAAGGAGCCGCGCAGACCATCGATTGAGGAGGAAGTAGAAGTCCAACCACTCAGCAAGGAGGATCTCACTCGAGTTCTCATGCAGAACTTTGATAGGATCGTCCCAGGGATTGCATCAAGGTTGAATCTAGGGAGGAACCTCCAATCTAGACTCAACTTTGGCAATACCGGACCAATCACCTCTTCCCAAAATCAAAGGAAAAGGAAAGCCCGGCCTTAGGAGCAGAGCATCTTTGAGGAAACTCCTCAACCTAGAAATGTGTTCGAGCGCATAGGAGATCGCCTCATGCAGGAACTAACGCAGTCTCGAGAAGGGGGAGATAAGTCCGACGGTTCACCCGAGCGACCAGATCGAGAGCCGGCCAGAGCCACTCGCCGCACAAGCGTGTGGGATAGGATGGACACTGGGAAAAAGGCTCCCGGCTCGTCTCATAAAAGTGGTCCTCACCCAAGGGATGGGGCACCACCCCCGTCTCCAGATCCATCAGGAGAGGACCCAGATGACCATCCGCCTAAGCGTCGCCGACCTAGGCGTACCCCTCCACCACCACCAAACAACGATGAGTATTATGGTGGCCCTTATTATCGAGATGCGGAAGCGGAGGATCTTTCCCACCCGTGGTGTGACCCATGGGATGACCCTAGGCTCACCCGTCCATGGGCGGATCCTAGGGAAGACCTATTCACCCTCCGCATACAGAACTACTCCAAGGACACCAAACGTCGCATGCTGGCGTGTGTCAAGACCTATGATGGAACTGGTGATCCGGATGATCACCTCAAAATATTCGATACGCAGGCTAAAATTGAGCGATGGCCTATGCCTATATGGTGCCAAATGTTCAATTCAACTCTGATCGGCAATGCCCGTGACTGGTTTGAGGGACTCCCTCCACGAAGCATTGATAGTTTCACGGAACTACGCACTGCGTTCAAGAATAATTATACTCAGAGGAAGAAGCATAATAGGGATCCGGTCTCATTGGAAACTGTCAAACAACGGCCGGGGGAGTCCACAGAAGCCTTCACTGAACGCTTCAATGATGAGTGCACGCGCACAAAGACAATGCCGGAACTCCTGAAAATCTCTGACTACATGCACGCCATAACAGACAGGGAATTGATCAGGCGTCTCAATGACAAGCGTCCAGAGAGATATGATGACCTCATGGAAAGGGTCAGAAATTTCATAGAGGGAGAAACAGCTGTTGCCGTGGCTTACCCATCCAGAGGAAATGGCTACCGGTCAAACGACCAGTCTCGGAGACAGTCGGGCGGTCAAGGCAATCAGAACAATAGCAAGGGCTCAGACTATAAGAGCCAAAACAAAGGAGGACGGCCGGACGATAAGTTTACCTCCCTAAAGATGTCCTACCGGGAGATCTTGCTGACGGAAGGGGCAAATTTTCCAAGGCCTCCCCCAATGACAACTCCGTCGGACCGTCGCCAAGGAAATCGCTTCTGCGAGTTCCATAATGACAAGGGCCATGGTACGGAGGAGTGTATCCAGCTCAAGAAGCACATTGAGTCACTGATCAAATCAGGTAAACTCGAGCATTTGGTTAAGGATTGGAAGGATGGAAAAGACAACAAGAAGTATGACAAGAAGGATCCCAAAAAGGACAAACCTTCGACCATATACATGATCCAATCCAGACAACGCCGCACTAGGCAGAAAATTGGCCAAAAATTTTCACGCGGCAGGGAAATCTCATTCCCTCCCGTCACAACAAGCGATGTGATTGATGCGCCTCTCACTATTGAGATAAGCATCGGAACACACAATGTTCGTCGCACGTATGTGGACGGAAGGTCATCGGCAGAAGTACTGTACGAACACTGTTTTGTGCAGTTACGGCCAGAAATAAGAAGCCAATTAGTACCGGCCACGACGCCGCTCACTGGCTTTAGTGGAGACACCATCTGGCCGATAGGGCAACTGCGTCTGCTTGTGACCATTGGGAATGAGGAACACTCCACTACTGCGTGGATGAACTTCATGGTGATACGCTCACACTCTCCGTACAATAGGATCATAGGCAGACCAGGGATTCTGGCTATACGGGCGGTACCTTCCACGGCACATGGAATGATCAAGTTACCTGTTGAGGGCGGAATCGTCACCATTTACAACACAATCGTACCAGCATTCGAGTGTCATACCGTGATAACACCGGCTCCACCTATTCCACCCAAGGATGGATCACCACCTCCCAATTGGAAGGTGGCAATCCATCCTGACTACCCGGAACAGGAGATATCCATAGGGGGCGCTCTCGGATAGCGGCAAAAGGGCCATGTGCTCTCTTCTAAGTGCAAACCTAGATATATTCGCATGGGAGCCAAAGCATATGACAGGCGTGCCACGTGCGATAGCAGAGCATAAGCTCCAGATCCGCCAGGGGTACCAACCCATCAAGCAAAAGAAGCGCGGCCAGGCGCCTGAGCGCAGCCGAGTGATATTGGAGGAAGTACGGAAATTAGTGGACCCAGGTATCATGCGCGAGGTATACTACCACGAGTGGTTATCCAATCCGGTCATGGTCAAAAAACATGACGGAAGTTGGCGCATGTGTGTGGATTTCACGGATCTGAACAAAGCTGTCCACAGGATTGTTACCTGTTACCGGAAATTGACTGGAAGGTGGAATCCCTATGTGGATATCCCTTTAAGTGTTTTTTAGACGCATATAAAGGATACCACCAGATCCAGATGGCGGAGGAGGATGTAGAAAAAACGGCGTTCCATACGAGTCAGGGCGTATATTGCTATACGAAAATGCCGTTTGGACTAAAGAACGCCGGTGCTACATACCAGCGGCTTGTGGACAAAGCTTTTGAATCACAGATTGGCCGCAACCTGGAAGTTTATGTGGATGACTTAGTCATAAAGAATCATACGGAGGATGCACTTCTCCGGGATGTCCAAGAGACATTCGACACACTGAGGAGGATTAACATGAAGCTAAATCCAAAGAAATGCACGTTTGGGGCTACGGAGGGAATGTTCCGTGGATATATGATTGATCCAAATGGTATCAAACCTTGCCCAGAGAAAACGGACGCCGTAATACAGCTGCCATCCCCTCAGACACGGAAAGAGGTGCAATCCTTAAATGGGAAGTTAGCCGGGCTAAATAGGTTCCTATCCAAATCCGCAGAGAAGTCATTACCCCTATTTAAGACACTCAAGAAGTGCATTAGGAAGGGAGACTTCCGGTGGACAAAGGAGGCCGAGGAAGCTTTTGGCCAACTCAAGAAGCACCTGGCATCTCTCCCTATGCTAGTAGCTCCCCGGCCAAAGGAGGAACTCATTATGTATCTCTCAGCCACTCATGGCACAATAAGTGCGGTGCTCATGACAGATAGGGATAGGGTACAAACTCCGGTCTACTTTATAAGTAGAACAATGCAAGGGCCGGAGTTGAATTACTCCTCTATGGAAAAATTGGTTTTGGCACTAGTGTTTGCTACAAAGCGGTTGCGCCGATACTTTCAGGCGCACCCAATTGTAGTCATTACGGACCAACCAATAAAGCAAGTCATCTCTAGACCGGATGTGGCAGGGAGACTACAAAAATGGAGCATCCTATTGGGGGAGCATAATATATCTTATAGGCCAAGGACGGCTGTTAAAGGCCAGATCTTGGCAGACTTCTTGATAGAGAAGCCGGATGAGGAAGGACCAGTCGTTAAACAGGACGAGACTCCAACAGAACCATGGGTGTTATTTACGGACGGATCTTCGTGTACGGACGGGTCCGGAGCTGGTCTCATCCTCACAAATCTGAAAGGAATGGAGTTTACATACGCCCTCTGTTTTGAGTTCACGGCAACCAACAACGAAGCGGAATATGAAGCATTAATTGCGGGTTTAAAAATCGCCTCTAGAATGGGAGTTCGCAACCTTGAGGCCTACGTGTACTCACGGCTTGTCGCGAACCACATTCTAGGTGGATACGTGGCTAAGGAGGACAACATGGTCCGATATTTAGAGAAAGTCAAGTCACTCATCGCGGCTTTCAGCAAGTTTTCCATCAAGCAGGTGCCAAGAGGTGAGAACAAGAAGGCGGACACTCTTAGCAAGATCGCGTCCACAAGCTTCGCCCACTTGTCCAAGCAAGTCTTGGTGGAAATACTCAAGGACAAGTCTATAACAGAAGGGGAGGTCGCTACCATAGTTGAAGAGGATGGACCTACATGGATGACCCCGATTGTCAACTATTTGACTAGTGAGACCCTTCTGGACGAGGAAAAAGCAGCAAGGCGCATCAAAAGGAAGTCGCAACACTTCGAACTCCGAGAAGGTATTCTTTATAAGCGCTCTTTCTTGCAGCCATGGTTGCGGTGTGTTGGACCACGTCCGGCTACCTATGTAATCAGTGAAATACATGAAGGGTTGTGCGGCATGCACGCAGGTCCACGATCCGTGGTAGCTAGAGCCTTACGTACAAGATATTATTGGCCTAGCATGCACAGGGACGCGCGCGACATGATTCGCAAGTGTAGTGATTGCCAAGTGCATAGACTAGTGTCGCGGCACCCGCAGCAGGAGCTTACACCTATCACGTCCCCATGACCATTCTATAAATGGGGAATCGACATTGCAGGACCATTTCCTGTAGCTGCGGGGGGAGTTAAGTTCTTGATTGTCGCGATGGACTACTTCACACGATGGATAGAGGCTAAGGCAGTCAAGTCCATCACAGGCAAACAAGTTAAAAAGTTTGTTTGGGAGCATATTGTGTGCCGTTTTGGTCTACCAGGAGAAATCATCTCGGACAACGGTAAACAGTTCGCGGACAATCCATTCAAGGACTGGTGTGCATCATTGAATATCAAGCGGCGCTTCGCGTCTGTTAAGCATCCGCAGACAAATGGCCTTGTGGAACGAGCGAATAGAAGCTTGGGAAACGGCATCAAGGCACGTTTGGATGAGCGGAGTGCCAAATGGGTGGATGAGCTACCACATGTTCTATGGGCACACAGGACTATGATCCAAACGGCCAACAGAGACACTCCATTTGCATTGGCTTACGGCACTGAAGCTGTCATACCAGCAGAAATAGGAATGCCTACCATCCGCACGGCGGAGGTTAATGTTGTCACGAACGACGAACAACTGCAAATCAACCTGGATCTGTTGGAAGAAAAAAGGGAGATAACAGCCATTAATGAGGGTAAATCCAAGGCTAAAATGATGGCTTATTACGACGCTAAGGTTAAAGGTGTTTCCTTCCGACCGGGGGATTATGTCTATCGTGCTAATGAAGCAAGTCGAGCAGAGAATACAGGAAAGCTGGGCCCTAAGTGGGAAGGACCGTATGAGGTCACGGAAGCCTTAGGACGAGGTGCGTACAAGTTACGTGACATGGATGGCCGCGACCTGGAGCGCACATGGAACATCTCCAACCTCAAAATGTGCTATCTTTGAAAGCTACGGCTTCCGCATGGGTACTTCGCCGTATGTGGCTTTAATGAAGATCCGTGCACTCTATCTGTTTTGCTTATTATGTTTTGTCTAGGTTCCTTTTTTGTTTCTTAGGACTTATCATGCTTGTTCAAACGAAAAATGTAAACGTTCTAATAAAATGCCGTGGTGCCTAGCTAGCTCCACGGCTTGTTTTGTGCAAATTATTTCTTAAGTTTTTTGTTAGTCGTGAGATTTTTTAATTCTTGCTATAATAGGCCATGTTTCATTCATATGCATTCATTCAAACACCGTACATGTACTATACGCCTCCAGGTGGGGTAAGAGGATTAAGTGAACCTACTAATTCAACTTGCCGCGTAAGAGGGATGCAACCCCAGCGACACGGATCATGTATCCTTACTAGACACCTTACTCACAAGACGTTGTGGTAAGTTTCGTATGCCGTACTCACGCAGTGCTCCGCATAGTAAAGACGCACGTCGCATGTCTAGTAAATTATAGGCTTGTATGTATTTTCTTTTTTGTATAAGACGTGACATGTCATGCAGTATCGGTATACGGTATTTAACAAAATAAAAATACACAAGTTTCAAAATAAATAACAAAAGGCCGTGGTCATCATAGACTTGCATGCAAAAGACAGTCATTTCACATATGTCTTAGCCGTGTACATACACGGACGAATAAAAAATCACAATGTTTACAACTGATAAATTACAAGGGGGGTAGGAATTCCCCTATGTCCTTCTTTCCTTCTTCAATCAGGGCCCGGAGGGCCTCCCCGCGAGCATCCTTCCCATCTTGTGCCTTGACCGCAGTCGCATCCAATGCCTCCGCAAGCAGCTTTTCACCTTTCATCGTTTTTGATACGAAGTCATAAGTGGCCAAGGTCAAAGGGATGGGATCCGCAGTAAGCCGGGACATTATTGCCTCGTTTGGAGCGTCTCTAAGTGCCTCAAGCTCATCCAGGAGAGGGTGTTGGATTTCTGCCAAGGCATTCATCGACGCGGTCATATTATCCGCAACTGAGGGATTATGGTATGGATTCTGCATGATGTCTTCATTTTTACCTATCAGTTCTGCAGCTTTGACCAAACCCTCATGTCTACCACGGTCGATCCCATCGGATACGACCCCGGCAAATGCCTGCAGTAGGTGCGGAGCTTCCAGGGCCTTGCTTACGGCAAGTCGCATCCCTTGCCCAATCATCTACCTACGTCCAGCTATTGCGGATAGCAGGGGAGGACACAGTCTTTCAGCACAACTTATGGCCATCTTGCTCAGCTCCTCCTCCGCTGTGGCAGCTTGCTCTTCCAAATTGGCCCGCCCTGTGTCAGCTCATCCTTCAGCACATCGCGCTCTTGTGCAATGTTGAAGGATTGTACGGTCACGAACTTGGTGGAAGCTTCGGTCGCAGACACCTGCATATAGAACTTTGAGTTATCACAAGGATAATATACTTTTTTTTCTTCTTGGGTCGAATAAATAATCAAGGCAAAAGTATATATACAAAAGTTTCGAAAGTGTACCTTCTCATTCGATGCGGCTACAAGGGCTTCGAGCTCGGCAATCCGCTTTTCTCGGGTGTCAGCGTGATGAGCTTGCTCTTTCACCGCAGCCTCGGCTGTCACCAGCGCTGCTTGCAAGGACGCGATGGTCTTCTCGTTCTTCACGACCATTGCCTCACGACGAGCTATCTTCTTATCTGCCCGCTTCACATTAGCAAGGGCCTTGATCAAGCGGCGTCTTAAAGCGGCTCCCACCGTCACTTGATGCGCATACGACACATCAAATTGCTCCAGAAGGGATTCATGATCCAGCTCATCTAGGTCTTGTGCAAAGGTTGGAGGGGTAATGTGCTCGATGAATTCTGAGCACTCAGAATTCGCATCCAACCTTGTCAGACTTGAGAGGTTCCATGCTAAGCGTAGGCTATTTTCTGGCCCTTCGTGGTGTGGCTCCTCGGCGTGTGTCGCGGCAGGGGATGGGGGTCTGTTAGTTGGTGCGGGGGATGGATTCCTCTCTATTCCTTCTTCTTGGGCTACGGCCGATGGATGCGCCCTGTAATTAACATGGCAAACTTTGTTTAGGCATTATATATTTCACAAGTATAGTGACACGACTAAATATTCGAAAGGGTACTTACGTGGTATCAATTGCAGGTTCTGGGCCAGTAGGGGCTACGACGCTCACGGGTGTAGCTCGCCAGACTGGCTCTCCCATGTGCGGGGTAGAGTCGGCCTGAGCAGTCGCAGTACCACTCCCCTCTTGGTACTATAGATGGTCCTTCCTCAGTTTCTTTGGGGGAGCATTCGCGGCCCCGGCCTCATCCCCTATCTTCTTTGCCACCCTCCTGGTGGTCTTTCTCTTCCTAGATGTGAGCGAGGCGGACCCGGAAGCTTGAGCGGTGTCTTCATTGAGGGAATCATTTTCATCTTCCTGATGGGTCGCAGTCCCCTCCAGCAGTAGTTCTCCACCACCTTCATTGTGGAAATCCAGTGGGGATTTCTCAATGATGGGCTCCCCTTCATCTGATCTGGGCTCGGACGTCTCTTCGAGTGGCATGGTGCGGTCAGCGGTCGCCTCCAGCAGGGGGAGCTCATTTTCCTTCAGAGGGCGAAACCCTTCGGCCACCTTCATTGGGTCGCCCTGGCATATTAATCCGTGTAGGTTCATTTCTGCGAACATTTATAAGTATACGGGTTAGTAAGGTTCTACAAATACGCATGACATTTCAAATCTACAAGGTATAAGTACACCTACCCTCTCCCTGTTCCGTCAGGAAGCACGGATATAAGTCATCCCTCCCAAGTAGCGGCGGCTTATTCCTACTAAGAACAAAAAGTGTTCCGGCAACCCCCTATGGAATTCTGTGCGGTGGGTATCTAGTATCTTTAAGTCTTTGCTACTCTAGTCTTTGGCTTTGGGCGGAAAGTCTTTGGGTGCTTTGGTTTTGAGTACGAAAGGGGTAGGGAATACCTTCTCATCAACAAAGAAGTAATGTTCGTACCAGTTCTTAAGGGAGTCTAAAGGCTTCCTATACGTCATAGGGGCGTTCCCGGGTCGCTTTTTAAACGATAGCCACCCATTCACTAGCTGGGGGAAGTAAAAAGCCCTAAAAAGGTTCACGGTTGGAGTTCCTCCGCAGGTATGGCATGTAATTTCAAACTGGTTGATTTTACACGCCCCTATGCTGTGAAGCTGGGTTATGTGGAAGTCGTAATACAATAGCAGATCTACCAAGAATTTGGACAGGCAGATACGGTAATTGGCCGAATCAAATAGGCGCGTATACACGCCTATTTTCCCCGTCGGTGCATCCGTAATTGCCTCACCTTCACCTAGATAGGTGGGGTGTACGCTTTCGGGTATGTAATACTTCGACAGAAAGTCGATGTATTTTTCCGCCGACATCACATTAAGGACATCCGTGATAAGTGGGTTGTCCTTTACCATGTTTTATAAAAAGGTTTTGAAGGGCGTGATGATCTAACCTACGGCGGAGGAAATCCGTGGAAAAGAAGGCAAAGTTTTGGAGGTTGAAGCTTGAAAAATAACAATGGCGGAAGGAAGGATGGATTGTGTGTGTAACTAACACACACACCAACTCTTATATAGGGTTGCCTCGGTTTCCGAGGTAACATGGATGCTCGACACGTGTAGGCCACCACGCCTATCCAACGGATGGGATTTCTGACACTTCTACAAAATCAGAAGGGGCACACCGGTCACTTCTTGGCAGTTTTACGTGGCTCAATGGTGGGCATTAATGGTGCACTTTTGCAGAAGTGTGGCTAACTAGTTGACTACCATTAATGCATTTATTCTTGTGTCGGGTTATGAGGTCTTACGTAAGACCATATTCAATGCTACATTTAATTTGTCTTGGCCGTTACGTACGACTGAGGTGCTATTAGGATAATATTCCTAGTACGGGCAGCCACGTGCGGCCATAGCAAAATTTTCTGTATTTTTCATTCCCTAGGTCTTCTCTTAGTATGTCCAGAGAGCATCTTGATAGTGTAGAGGTTACGCCTACGGCTGTAACAACTAGACTAGGGGGACATGATGACGTATAGTCCCCAGCCGGGTCAGGAACCCGACCCACGGGTACTACCCGTATCCGGCCCATCACAGATGGGTGGGAATAATGTCATTTAAGCTTATGGGCTTGGATGAACAGTAACCGCACACACGTGTGCGGCCCACGGCCCGGTGCGGGTGGCACAGGGTTAGACAGAATCATATTCTGTCTAGGAATAGGTTTTACCCCAAAGAAGAGGATATTCACTCACCATAATTAGAAGATAACAATCATTCTAATTCTGGTACTTATCCTTTCCTTGGGGCCAAAGTATCAGTGGCAGCCCACTAGGGTTCCACTACCTATAAAAGGAACCCCAAGGGTTCCACAAAGGTATTACGTTCTATACTCTCAACTCACATAAAACCCTAACCGATTACTTACTCTCACGCCGGAGTCTAATCGTGGGAAACACTCCCACGGTAAGCCTAACGCGTGTTGTTTAGTGTGCAGGATCCCAACTAAACAGTTCACTTGGTGCAGGAGCCGGAGCCCAGCCAACCTGAATTAAGTCTAATTCGGGTCTAGCAAGGATCACCCAACTTTTGCATCAACATTTGATATTGCTAACTTGAGACTGAAACGTACTTGTATAGAAAGGGAGGAAGAATACAACATTTGCTATGAATAGTACATAGAAATATAAAACTTACACAACGAACATTAATTTCACATAAAATCATAAAATTGAAAGTGTGATAACTAATTCATTTTTAGGTCTTTTTAATTGATTCAAAAAGAATTAGAAAAGTTATAAACATTGCAATATGAAAATTTAGAGAAAAAATTTCTTGCCAACATTGGTTGGTCGGTTTTTAATAAAAGTTTAGGCGTTTTTTTTTACTAGTTTCGGACCGAGAGTTTCGGCTACATATACCACTTGATCAAATAACATTACATACTGAGTTTATCTAACTTAAAATAGTTACTAGCATTATTTAAGAGTAGGAAACATGAAAATTCAGTTCACAATCAAGTTAAGCAAAAACATGGCACGGTTTTTACCCGTACATCCCGTTAGGGCTCATTTTTAACCATTTAGCCAATTACGTGTTATTTTTCAATTTTAGGCATTAATAGGTCAGGGTTTAACATGTAATAAGAGTTACTTGTACTAGGAAAATTAGATCTTACGAAGTGATTGGCGGTTTGAGCAAAACCGAACCTAGAAAACCCTAAAATGAGTTTACGAAGAAATCTTTTATTAATTATAATTTTTTTAATCCTTCTACCATGATTCTTTTTGCAGAGATTGATTTATATTATGATATTACCATTTAATTAAATAATTAATTTTAATGACATTATAAGTGTTATAAAGTTTACCATTTTACATGTATATGATTTTATTAATTTTACATAAAATCACAAATTTGAAAGTGTGATAACTAATTCATTTTTGGGTCTTTTTAATTGGTTCAAAAAGCATTAGAAAAGTTATGAAAATTGAAATATGAATATTTATAGTAAAAGTTTCGTTATCAAAATTGAATGATCGGTTTTTAATAAAAGTTTATGCGTTATTTTTACTAGTTTAGGAACGAGAGTTTCAGCTACTTTTACCACTTGATCAAATAACATTACCTACTGAGTTTAACTAACATAATAATAATTACTAACATTATTTAAGAGTAGGAAACACAAAAACTCATTTTATAATCAAGTTAAGCAAAAACATAGCACGGTTTTTACCCGTACATCCCGTTAGGGCTCGTTTTTAACCATTTAGCCAGTTACGTGTTATTTTTCAATTTTAGGCATTAATAGGTCAGGGTTTAACATGTAACAAGAGTTATTTGTACTAGAAAAATCATATTTTACGAAGTGATTGGTGGTTTGAGCAAAACCGAACCTAGAAAACCCTAAAATGAGTTTACGAAGAAATCGTTTATTAATTATAATTTTTTTAATCCTTTTACCATGATTCTTTTTGTAGAGATTGATTCATATTTTAATATTACCATTTAGTTAAATAATTAATATTAGTGACATTTTAAATGTTATAAAGTTTACCATTTTACATGTATACGTATTTAATAATTTTATTTATTTCAAATAAAATCATAAAATTGAAAGTGTGCTAACTAATTCATTTTTGGGTATTTTTAATTGGTTCAAAAAGCATTAGAAAATTTGTAATAATTGAAATATGAATATTTAGAGTAAAAATTTCGTGACCAACATTGGATGGTCGGTTTTTAAGTAAAAGTTTAGGTTTTTTTTTTACTAGTTTAGGAACGAGAGTTTCGGCTACTTTTACCACTTGATCAAATAACATTACCCACTCAGTTTAACTAACATAAAATAATTAACAACATTATTTAAGAGTAGGAAACACGGAAATTCAGTTTATAATCAAGTTAAGCAAAAACATAGCACGGTTGTGCTTGCCTTTCCGCTGGTTCCGGATCCACTGCCGGATCCTTTCGTGCCTTTCTTCTTATTCTTGTCCTTAAACGAGCTCGCTTCCTAGACAGAAGGTGGCGGTGGAGGGGGATGTGGTGTCTGCATAAAAAATTTAAATACTAAATGAATACAAAGCAGTAATATTATAGAAGGAATAATTGATATTCACTCGCGACTGAGTAGATTTGCATGTATTGGTATACTTCATCGTTACTTCCCCTAAAAGAGTTGTAGTAACTGCATAGCACAATACAATTATTTACACTCATGCTTGATATTACTAACTTGAGACAGAAACGTACTTGTATATAAAGGGAGAAAGAATACAACATTTTCTATGAATAGTACCTAGAAATATAAAACTTACATAACGAACATTAATTTCACATAAAATCATAAAATTGAAAGTGTGATAACTAATTCATTTTTAGGTCTTTTTAATTGATTCAAAAAGCATTAGAAAAATTATGACAATTGAAATATGAATATTTAGATCAAAAAATTCTTGCCAACATTGGTTGGTCGGTTTTTAATAAAAGTTCAGGCACTTTTTTTTACTAGTTTCGGACCGAGAGTTTCGGCTACATTTACCACTTAATCAAATAACATTACATACTGAGTTTATCTAACTTAAAAAAATTACTAACATTATTTAAGGGTAGGAAACACGAAAATTCAGTTCACAATCAAGTTAAGCAAAAAGATGGCACGGTTTTTACCTGTACATCCCGTTAGGGCTCGTTTTTAACCATTTAGCCAATTACGTGTTATTTTTCAATTTTAGGCATTAATAGGTCAGGGTTTAACATGTAATAAGAGTTATTTGTACTAGAAAAATCAGATTTTACGAAGTGATTGGTGGTTTGAGCAAAACCGAACCTAGAAAACCCTAAAATGAGTTTACGAAGAAATCGTTTATTAATTATAATTTTTTTTAATCCTTCTACCATGATTCATTTTATAGAGATTGATTCATATTATGATATTACTATTTAGTTAAATAATTAATATTAGTGACATTCTAAGTGTTATAAAGTTTACCATTTTACATGTATACGATTTTATTAATTTTATTAATTTCACATAAAATCATAAAATTGAAAGTGTGCTAACTAATTCATTTTTGGGTATTTTTAATTGGTTCAAAAAGCATTAGAAAATTTGTAACAATTGAAATATGAATATTTAGAGTAAAAATTTCGTGACAAACATTGGATGGTCGGTTTTTAAGTAAAAGTTTAGGTTTTTTTTGCTAGTTTAGGAACGAGAGTTTCGGCTACTTTTACCACTTGATCAAATAACATTACCTACTCAGTTTAACTAACATAAAATAATTAATAACATTATTTAAGAGTAGGAAACACGAAAATTCAGTTTATAATCAAGTTAAGGAAAAACATAGCACGGTTGTGCTTGCCTTTCCGGTGGTTCCGGATCCACTGCCGGATCCCTTCGTGCCTTTCTTCTTATTCTTGTCCTTAAACGAGCTCGCTTCCTGGACAGAAGGTGGCGGTGGAGGGGGATGGGGGGTCTGCATAAAAAATTTCAATACTAAATGAATACAAAGCAGTAATATTATAGAAGGAATAATTGATATTCACTCGCGACTGAGTAGATTTGCATGTATTGGTATACTTCATCGTTACTTCCCCTAAAAGAGTTGTAGTAACTACATAGCACACTACAATTATTTACACTCATGTTGATGTTACTAACTTGAGACAGAAACGTACTTGTATATAAAGGGAGGAAAAATACAACATTTACTATGAATAGTACTTAGAAATATAAAACTTACACAACGAACATTAATTTCACATAAAATCATAAAATTAAAAGTGTGATAACTAATTTATTTTTAGGTCTTTTTAATTGATTCAAAAAGCATTAGAAAAGTTATGACAATTGAAATATGAATATGTAGAGCAAAAATTTCTTGCCAACATTGGATGGTCGGTTTTTAATAAAAGTTTAGGCGCTTTTTTTAACTAGTTTCGGACCGAGAGTTTCGGCTACATTTACCACTTGATCAAATAACATTACATACTGAGTTTATCTAACTTAAAATAATTACTAACATTATTTAAGAGTAGGAAACACGAAAATTCAGTTCACAATCAAGTTAAGCAAAAATATGGCACGGTTTTTACCCGTACATCCCGTTAGGGCTCGTTTTTAACCATTTAGCCAATTACGTGTTATTTTTCAATTTTAGGCATTAATAGGTCAGGGTTTAACATGTAATAAGAGTTATTTGTACTAGAAAAATCAGATTTTACGAAGTGATTGGTGGTTTGAGCAAAACCGAACCTAGTAATGAGACTGCTTTTATACATAGTCTCATCATCCAAATCGGGCTTAAAACGCTTAAAATATCATAAATATACCCCAAAATATGCTTGTGTTTGTTCATTGTGTATTTTAGGTACAAATATCGTGAATTCAACTAAAGAGAACATGAACCAAGCAAAAATGAACACGGGAAACGAAGCTGCACAAAGAACCGGACCCGAATGTTGATTTTTCAAAGAAGTCCTTAAAGTTTGAAGAATTTTCAAGAATGGTCCCTCGACTTTTAAAGACTTGTCACTTTTGGCCCTTGTAAATCTCATAAATTACAAGATTGGCCCTAAAGTTTCAACTTATTACATGTTTGGCCTTTGAAGATCCCTAAAAATTACAAATGAAATCCTTGATTACATGTTCCAAAGTTTGGAGGGGGCAGAATGCAATTTGATCATACTTGTTATCAAAAGGATATGATGGAGAGCTGTTTAAACTTTCAGTGTACAAAATTTAGGAGTTTGGGGATTAATATGATACAAAAACTAAACCTTTGACCCACTAAACCTGGATACAACCCAAGTCCACCTATCCTAACCACCACAGCCCACCCAAAACCCTTACAAACCCGGTCCATAATCCAACCCCCACCCCCACGTTTTATTAAAACGTTTTAATACCCCTAGAAAGAGGGAAACCTTCACTGTTTTGATTAATCACCATTAATCTCCAGCTCAAGAACCATAAACCCAAATCCAATTACATCCCTAATCAAAGGGTTTTGGTATGATAATTTCCAGATCATAGATTCAGGTCACTCTCATTCAAACCCCACACTCAAAACACATTCACATGCTCACTAGGCCCCACCCCGTTGGTCCCCTGCACCCACAAGAACAAGAAGACAAGAACCAGCAGAGCATCTACGAACCAAGTTCAATTCCTTGTTCCCAAAGCATCATTGGACGGGTAAGATACACTCATAACAGCTCATCAATCCTGGCACATAACATGGGTTCACTTTGACCCTTTTGATTTTCAAACGTGAAGGGCACAATTGGAAGATCAGGGCATTAGGGTTTGCTTATCTTTATCATTCTAGAATGTTGTATTAGCACGTATATAAAGAGGCCCAGCTTGTTGGTGACCCTTTGTTCCAATTTTTAGTCAAGAATTTGTAATACACGAATTTTGAATAACATCTGTGTTCCATTTTACTTTTCTTGCAATCATTTACATTCAAGCACTTTAATTTATCAGTTACATTACTTTGCAAATTTCCATTTCCATTTTATGTTTTCAAATTCACAAAATTTAAAATCCATCTTTAGTATTGTATCATAAGCTCTTGGTTTAAGCTGACTGACATCCAGCTTTTGTTAAAGATTTTGGTTCATTATTGAAGTGGTAATAGGCTGTTGGTGGCTTGTTAGTTACTTTACTTTGAAGAAGTTCAAGGTTCTTTGGTACTTATAAGCACACAAGCTGTTGTGTATAAGATCTCTGACAAAGGAGTTATTCAGAAAAGTTTGAGGTGCTTGGTGTTGTTATAAAGCTGTAGGGGCTCTATTATTGTAGCTGTTTTTCATTTGAAGGACTGTTCTTGTCCTTGGTTGGTTATCAGGGTTAATAAGCTGTCGGTGAAGCCATAGGAGCTGTTTGGGTTCGATAAGGTTAAAAGAGGTGAGGTAGAGGGGCTTATGGTTTGAAGTTAAGGTCTTCCAAGCTTGGACTCGTTGTATGCGACTCCCCCCTTTTTGTAGCTTATAAATCCTTAAACTGCTTATTGACTTATTTGGCGGTTTATTTGCTTAGTGGTTAACTATTTACGGCATATTTGTTCTTGCTTTAATGCCTTTTTACTTTGTTCCTCAAGTTGCTTGCTTATCTCGTTCCTTAATTGAAATTTCAGTTTACGTTGCTTAACTAGCCCAAGATTAGTGTGTGGGATTAGCTTATGCGCTAGCTTAAGCATAAGATCTAGGATTTAGTTTATTTTCTTTTCTATATTGAGATTTAGAGTAGACATAATCTTAGTTTCCTTTTCACAAAAAGAAAAAACAAAAAAAAAGAGAGAAAAAAAATAGTTTGTTCTATTACTTTCTGCCATTTCAAACCAGTTAGTATCATAGGTTGTTTTAAGTTATTGTTCTTTGCTTATTTGTAGTTGAATTTTACTTGTTCAATTGTATTTTTGAGGATTCTAGTACTTGTTTTAGGTTTGTAATACTCACTGCTGATAATCAGTGGTCCACTTGTTCTTATATGACCACTATTTTGATCCAATGCATCAGTAGGAATCAACACTTCGTCTTACGTTGTTATGCTTTGAAACTTAGGATTTTAAAAGTTTAGAGGGTAGAGATTTTCTGTTTTAAGACCTTTTGAGGCGTCGTGATTATTAGCTAGCTTAAAAATAAAGCCTAAAGTTGTCCTCAGTAGCTTATATTTGCACTTGTTCTAGCAGTAAATGTTCCAATCTTGAACTTGGATTGATTTTGCGCTACCTGCTGGATAATTGTTCTATATGTAACTCACTGTATTATTAAGAACTCAAAACAAGCCTACTGCTGTTCTGAGCCTTTTTTTTGCCAAAATAATAATCACAAAAAAGTTGCTGTCAGGTGGGATTGAAACCCCGACCTCACAAATACAACAAACGCAACCCTCAGAAAACTTACCATCTGATCTGTTGACCTTTTTTGTTTGTACTTCTTTTCATTTTCTTTTTATATTTTGTTTTATTTGGTATACTCAGCTCATAAAATGATTATAAAAAATAAGAACGAAAAGTTGCTCGCAGAGGGTCTCGAACCCATGACATCTGCATCATAAAAGACGTAACATACAACTCTCAAACCAACTGCTCTCTACACTTTTTTTGTTATGAGTTGGTTTTGCATGTTTTTTATATACATTTTAGAAATAGTAGTATAAGTTTAAACGATTTTTAACTGCTCATATCTTTTAGATCTTTTCATTTTTAAATACTTTAACCCGTGCATTTATCTTAAAGAATTTTTGTGCAATTTCTCAAATTTTATTAAAATAGTTTATTATTTTTAAGTATTTTTTTTTATTTTGAAAATAGATTTAATTAGTTTAAAAATTATTGAAAAGTCAAAAAAAGTTTTAATTCTTTTTTTTTGTCATTTAGGACATAGGAAAAGTAAATTTGATTTTGTAAGAGTTTAAATTTCATAATTTTCTTTTTATTATTTCATTTTCTAGGATTATTTTAGTTTTAAATTTGAGAAAAGTCATAGAAAAATTTGAAAAAGTATTTTAAAATTTTCAAAAAATAATTTTTAACTTTTATTAAGTATAATCTAGGTTTACAAAAGAAAAAATTTAGATTTTGTCTTTTTCGTAGTCAGATTTATTTTTAAGGTTTTTAATTTACTTTAAATATTAATATAAATTAATTTAAAGTTTACAATTTTTTTGGTTTTCGTATTTTTCTTAGTTAGACTTTTTAGGTAATTTTAGTAATTTTTAATAATTTTTTAGGTGAAATTTTTTGTTAGGTCGCGTTTTTACGTTTGTACGTACACGCGTTTCCGACCGTTTTTAGCACAATTCGTCTACATTTTTCTTTCTTTCTTTCTTTCCAAAAACAAAATCACTCGAATAAATAACGTCTATAAATGTTAGCTAAACACCATACCTCCTCGAGAACGAACTCGACGACGAGTATTCGTGTTTTTCACAAAGCGTGATACTTAATATTTACCCGCTTTTTTTGCTTTGTTTTTCCTAAAATAAAGTGTACAAAAATACCGCATCACCAAAAATGGCGCCGCTGCCGGGGAAGTGTGTTTAGCCATATTTATTTATCGTGTTTGTTTGAGTGTTTACGTTTTTATCGTAAATACTTCTTTTTATTTTTCTATACTATTAGCCATACAAATAAATAGTGTTAAATAGAACTCTATTAACACAAAATCGTTTTTCGTTTTTTATTGGGGATAATATATTGTATTTACGTAGAACAATTAACACACAATAATTATCCAAATAAGCGGGAAATCGCACCTCAATAGTTGAGCGTTCCGGTCACTATTGTTGTATCGAATTCAAACGAAATCAAAGGCAAAATAGATAAATACTCTTAATTGATTTAATCTCGATAAATACAAAATATAAGGTGGGTATAAGGCGGTTGTATTTCACGACCTAAGGAAAAAAGGCTCTTAAGTGCTTCGCGCCGCCTCGTTTTCCCCGCTCGCTTGTGCGTGTTTTGAAAGTGACGATTAATTAGGGGTTTGCCAAATCAAGTATTATTAATCTATTTTTGTGAGTTTTAATTATTGAACCTCGAAACGTTTTGGCGTTCCACCAACGTTTCAAAGTCGACGAGGGTTTTTACTTCACGTAATTACCTTCATAATTCTTGGATTCATTAATCGAGACCTTTGATTAGTGGATAGTTTTTGTAGATTAATTTCTACGTAATACACAAAAATTCCAAAAAAAATTAAAAAAAACCAAAAACACAAAAAGATTCTTCGATTTTTTCTTCTATTTTCATAATTCTCTTCTTTCACCCTCTATAACGTTTAATTCTCGAATCGACTTTCTCGTTGCATCATGTCGAATGATGGTGGATATTATTCGTGTCAATATTGTGGAGGCCCGCCCGATGGTGCCAATTGTTTTAATTGTGAGGTTATTGGAGGTCGAGAGGGTTATATCTATAACTCCGCTCCACGTGATCATGGTGATAATTTTCAATCTTACGACCAAGATCACCCATCGTCTTCGTTCTACTCGTCATATGATTCGTCTTTTAATTGTGATCAAAATCAAAATGATGAAATGAATCAAAACGCCTTTTGTGACTATGTGAGACGTAATAATGAAAACTTAACGATGATTCAAGAACAAGTTACGAATCTTAAGGAACACTACGAAAAACAATTGAAAACTCAAATGGAATTTTACTTAAAGGAAATGGCCTCCATGAGAACCGAGTTGGAAAACGAATATGATGCTGCTTCTAAAGAACAAGAACGTTTATTTGACCTAATTGACGAGAGATGGGATAAACTTGTTGATAAAGTTGTGGAGGCTTACACTAATGAGCGAAATGAACTTCTTTCAACGATTGAGACCTTAGAGAAAAAAGTAGCTTCATATGAGTCGAGTTCTTCATCGAATAACACCAATCCTAATTCCGAGGGAGAGGTTAAAGCCTTATCGACTCCTAAGACTCGTACGTCTCGTATTGATCCATATCTCTCGAATTTTAGAGTCGTGCAACCTTCGTCGTCTTGCAAAAACGTAGAGGAAACGGAAAAGTCATCCAACGAAGTTTTGAAAAATGTTTGTGAAAATAAACCAAAGGAAAAACTCGTAGGATACTTGGGAGTATTAAATCTAATACCTTGTAAACCTAATTTTTCTAATGAGGATGAAATTATTGAAGATTTTCTAAATCAATATACACTCAATTTTGACGAAGAAATTCCATTAAATGATTTTAAAAAAGAAAAATGTGAAAAGGTTTTAAAGGAAATCGTTGAACCCTCGTTTTTACAAGATGAGCGAAAATTAATTCCGAAGGGACGTGTTAGTAGTTTTGCTAAAATGTTTGAAAACCTACGTTCGATCCCTTCGAAGGATAAAGTTGAAACCGTCAAGGCAAAATCGTCACGAGATGAGCCTTTTACTCCTAATCCCACACCGAGTGAGATTTTGGATTTATCATGTGAGAAGTCCGCCGATGGCCTTGCTCACATCGATACGTTTTTCGATATCGAGGTCGAAACGACAAAGGCAAAATCTTCAATCGAAGAGCCTTCTTTTCCTAGTTTCACGACGGTTGAAGTTAGCGACTCGATTATCGACGATTTTATTGCTCAACCTCTTTCACGAGGAAGAGAAGACGTTTTTGATCCCGATGGCGATTTTTCCGAGATCAAATGTATTCTTGATAACCCACCTTCGATTTTCGAGTTTGATGAGGACCGTTGCGTTAGCCCGAAGGGGGATATTTTATTAGCCGACTCACGTTTTAAAGATTCAAATCCTCCTCCCGCCTTCAAGATAAATGTGAAAATTTTAAGTGTGCCTCGAATTGTTTTAGAAACACCTAATATTTTCAATTTAATCAACTTGGGTTTTCGTAACAAAGAGTTAAAAAATGAAAAAGGAAAAGATTTTACAATTGATTTGAATAATTTTCCAAAGTTAACTCCGTCATCACCTCGTTTAATTGAACTTGCTACAAACGCGTCTACTTCTTTTGACGACGTTTTGTGTGGATCTAGTATGGGGGAAGCCCCATTTTTTCCCTCACACTTCTCCACCGAGGACGAGATTTTTGACCCCGGTATCACGTTTAAGATATAATCTCGGTCTTTTACCGAAGTAGTCACTAGAAATCCTTTCTACACTTACGGTGAGAGTTTACCTCGAGTAACTCGATTTTTTTGCCCACCCAATGTCCCACCCTTCTCTTCTCATTCTATTTTCTTGTGTCCCATTGAGACGTTGTTAGTTGAAGTCGTGTTGTTTCGTTTATCATCCGAAAACGAAGACACGATCTTTGATCCCGGTATAAAGGCTTTGCCTTTATTATCGGTTGCTTTTGGGCCTTGATTACATGTAAGTCCCACCAAAAATGACCGAACCATGATTATCCCTAAATGATCACATTTATGGGGATTCGAGTCGAGCTTTAGACTCGGTTATCAAAAACAAGGTGCCTCGTGGGGGAGACCCATGCTTATCCATGTACATATTATTGCTTTCTAATTAGTTTAATGTGAGGGGATTTGTGCCCTTCCAACCTTTGTTTCGTGGTTGTTCGTGGTTGTTCGTGATTGTGATTCATTAGGTACATCGATATCATTGAAGCCTCTCGTGTTCGTTTTACGTAGCACTCGAGCTTCGATCGTTGCCTTTGGAGATTCTGATATCCGATGATATCCTTTTATGTTCTAACGTTTATCTTATTATCATAATTCATAAGCGGCTTTTAGGTTATTCGTTTTACCCTTTCCATGCTCGAGATTAAGCATTCGACTACGTCTCTAGTATGGGGGTTTTTGCACCCCTAGACTCGAAACATTGAGGAAAATGTTTAGTTTTAGTATGGGGGGGGGGGGGGTGAGTAGATACTTCACCTTGCTTACGTCAACACGCAATCCAAAATTTCATCTTTTTGTTATCGTTTTGTTGCAAATAAGGCTAAAAATGGCCAAATTTTAAATTTTTTCGTAAGTGTTTAAGACACGAATGTAGGTTTTCCGATGGTGAGAATAAGAGTAATTTTTGACTCGACCGTGCGTGTTGAGCACTTAGCTTCGATTCCTTAACTTTTTAGGCTAAGTCTCTTAAATGAGGACGAGAAATGATAGAGTTATTTATAAGTCTCGTAATCGTCACGATCTCATATGTAGTAATTATTAGCTTATTCTCCCCACGCTTTTGATAATAAATTGTTAATAAATATTGATTTAGCGGTTTAGTAACTATTGTTGGTTTCTAATTTGTTTTGTAGCTTCCATGTAATTAAATTGGGAAAACATTAAGGTATCGCCAGCGTCACGGTTTTGAAGTATTGGCAACCCGAATAATCGAAAGCTTCACCCAATAATAAGATTTCAAGTGCTCACCTAAATCAAGCAAAAAATTTGAAGCTCACAAGGCCGAAAAATCTATGCCCAAATTGAAAGTGAATCAAGCCTTAATCTTCGAAGCTTTAAAGATCCAAAATTCGCCTTAGCGTGAGGATATACGTCTTTGGCTAATAAAACCACCGATGAGGCGGATAATAAAAGGCAAGGCAAGACCGAAATCATAATAAAAGCTTCATGGCGAAGTTGAATAAAAGATGGAGGTAAACCAATGATAATAAGGCCCTTCCGTTAGGGGGCGTATAAAAGTCTTGGTAATAAGTCTCATGTTCAAAACCGTTATAAAACCGTGTTTATCGATCCTTCTTGTTGACTTAATTTTTTGACATCGTTGTCTATTAGGGTGAATTATTAATTTAATGATTTTGGTTACACCGTTAAGACTCTATTTTTAGACTTAATCTCCATTCACGCATAAGTCAATGATGTATCCTCGTGATCATTAAGACAAAATAAAATATAAGAGATACCAAGTAGGAATAAGGGAGTTTAGGTTCGTAATTAACACTCATGAGATATGATTGTGTTGCTAACTTGTAATAACAATGATCTCGTTACACGCTTAGCATGGAAGTGGGTGAAAATCGAGGACGATGAAATTATTTCTAACGAAGCATTCACGTGTTCTTATTCTATGAACCTAAAAGTCCAAATTTTGCGATGAAAATCATACATTATGTCTAAAACGCAAGTAGTAGTAGTAGTAGTGTAGCAAGTTTATCATTCAACAAAAGTGCATAAAAATAAATTTTAGAGGTGCTACGATACTTTATTCTAACATTGCGTGAGGGCACGGCAATGGTTTAGTATGGGGGAGTGATGAGACTGCTTTTATACATAGTCTCATCGTCGAAATCGGGCTTAAAACGCTTAAAATATCATAAAAATACCCCAAAATATGCTTGTGTTTGTTCATTGTGTATTTTAGGTACAAATATCGTGAATTCAACAAAAGAGAACATGAATCAAGCAAAAACGAACACGGGAAACGAAGGCGCACAAAGAACCAGACCCGAATGTTGATTTTTCAAAGAAGTCCTTAAAGTTTGAAGAATTGTCAAGAATGGTCCCTCAACTTTTAAAGACTTGTCACTTTTGGCCCTTGTAAATCTCACAAATTACAAGATTGGCCCTAAAGTTTCAACTTATTACATGTTTGGCCTTTGAAGATCCCTAAAAATTACAAATGAAATCCTTGATTACATGTTCCAAAGTTTGGAGGGGGCAAAAGGCAATTTGATCATACTTGTTATCAAAAGGATATGATGGAGAGCTGTTTAAACTTTCAGTGTACAAAATTTAGGAGTTTGGGGACTAATATGATACAAAAACTAAACCTTTGACCCACTAAACCTGGATATAACCCAAGTCCACCTATCCTAACCACCACAGCCCACCCAAAACCCTTACAAACCCGGTCCATAATCCAACCCCCACCCCCACGTTTTATTAAAACGTTTTAATACCCCTAGAAAGAGGGAAACCTTCACTGTTTTAATTAATCACCATTAATCTCCAGTTCAAGAACCATAAACCCTAATCCAATTACATCCCTAATCAAAGGGTTTTGGTGTGATAATTTCCAGATCATAGATTCAGGTCACTCTCATTCGAACCCCATACTCAAAACACATTCACATGCTCACTAGGCCCCACCCCGTTGGTCCCCTGCACCCACAAGAACAAGAAGACAAGAACCAGCAGAGCATCTACGAACCAAGTTCAATTCCTTGTTCCCAAAGCATCATTGGACGGGTAAGATACACTCATAACAGCTCATCAATCCTGGCACATCACATGGGTTCACTTTGACCCTTTTGATTTTCAAACGTGAAGGGCACAATTGGAAGATCAGGGCATTAGGGTTTGCTTATCTTTATCTATCTAGAATGTTGTATTAGCACGTATATAAAGAGGCCCAGCTTGTTGGGACCCTTTGTTCCAATTTTTAGTCAAAAATTTGTAATACACGAATTTTGAATAACAATTGTGTTCCATTTTACTTTTCTTGCAATCATTTACATTCCAACACTTTAATTTATCAGTTACATTACTTTGCAAATTTCCATTTCCATTTTCTGTTTTCAAATTCACAAAATTTAAAATCCATCTTTAGTACTGTATCATAAGCTCTTGGTTTAAGCTGACTGGCATCCAGCTTTTGTTAAAGATTTTGGTTCATTATTGAAGTGGTAATAGGCTGTTGGTGGCTTGTTAGTTACTTTACTTTGAAGAAATTCAAGGTTCTTTGGTTCTCATAAGCTCACAAGCTATTGTGTATAAGCTCTCTGACAAAGGAGTTATTCAGAAAAGTTTGAGGTGCTTGGTGTTGTTATAAAGCTGTAGGGGCTCTATTAGGGTAGCTGTTTTTCATTTGAAGGACTGTTCTTGTCCTTGGTTGGTTATCAGGGTTAATAAGCTGTCGATGAAGCCATAGGAGCTGTTTGGGTCGATAAGGTTAAAAGAGGTGAGGTAGAGGGGCTTATGGTTTGAAGTTAAGGTCTTCCAAGCTTGGACTCGTTGTAAGCGACTCCCCCCTTTTTGTAGCTTATAAATCCTTAAACTGCTTATTGACTTATTTGGCGGTTTATTTGCTTAGTGGTTAACTATTTACGGCATATTTGTTCTTGCTTTAATGCCTTTTTACTTTGTTCCTCAAGTTGCTTGCTTATCTCGTTCCTTAATTGAAGTTTCAGTTTACGTTGCTTAACTAGCCCGAGATTAGTGTGTGGGATTAGCTTATGCGCTAGCTTAAGCATAATATCTAGGATTTAGTTTATTTGCTTTTCTATATTGAGATTTAGAGTAGCCATAATCTTAGTTTCCTTTTCACAAAAAGAAAAAATAAGAAAAAAAAAGAGAGAAAAAAAATAGTTTGTTCTATTACTTTCTGCCATTTCAAACCAGTTAGTATCATATGTTGTTTTAAGTTATTGTTTTTTGCTTATTTGTAGTTGAATTTTACTTGTTCAATTGTATTTTTGAGGATTCTAGTACTTGTTTTAGGTTTGTAATACTCACTGCTGATAATCAGTGGTCCACTTGTTCTTATATGACCATTATTTTGATCCAATGCATCAGTAGGAATCAACACTTCGTCTTACGTTGTTAAGCTTTGAAACATAGGATTTTAAAAGTTTAGAGGGTAGAGATTTTCTGTTTTAAGACCTTTTGAGGCGTCGTGATTATTAGCTAGCTTAAAAATAAAGCCTAAAGTTGTCCTGAGTAGCTTATATTTGCCCTTGTTCTAGCAGTAAATTGAACCCCCGACCTCACAAATACAACAGACGCAACACTCAGCAAACTTACCATCTGATCTGTTGACCTTTTTTGTTTGTACTTCTTTTCATTTTCTTTTTATATTTTGTTTTATTTCGTATACTCATCTCATAAAATGATTATAAAAAATAAGAACGAAAAGTTGACGCAGAGGGTCTCGAACCCATGACCTCTGCATCATACAAGACGTAACATACAACTCTCAAACCAACTGCTCTCTACACTTTTTTTGTTATGAGTTGGTTTTGCATATTTTTTATATACATTTTAGAAATAGTAGTATAAGTTTAAACGATTTTTAACTGCTCATATCTTTTAGATCTTTTCATTTTTAAATACTTTAACCCGTGTATTTATCTTAAAGAATTTTTGTACAATTTCTCAAATTTTATTAAAATAGTTTATTATTTTTAAGTATTTTTTTTATTTCAAAATTAGATTTAATTAGTTTAAAAATTATTGAAAAGTCAAAAAAAGTTTTAATTCTTTTTTTTGTCATTTAGGACATAGAAAAAGTAAATTTGATTTTGTAAGAGTTTAAATTTCATAATTTTCTTTTTATTATTTCATTTTCTAGGATTATTTTAGTTTTAAATTTGAGAAAAGTCATAAAAATATGAAAAAGTATTTTAAAATTTTCAAAAAATAATTTTTAACTTTTATTAAGTATAATCTAGGTTTACAAAAGAAAAAATTTAGATTTTGTCTTTTCCGTAGTTAGTTTTATTTTTAGGGTTTTTAATTTACTTTAAATATTAATATAAATTAATTTTAAGTTTACAAACTTTTTTGGTTTTTGTTTTTTTCTTAGTTAGACTTTTTAGGTAATTTTAGTAATTTTTAATAATTTTTAGGTGAAATTTTTCGTTAGGTCGCGTTTTTACGTTTGTACGTACACGCGTTTCCGACCGTTTTTAGCACAATTCGTCTCCATTTTTCTTTCTTTCTTTCTTTCCAAAAACAAAATCACTCGAATAAATAACGTCTATAAATGTTAGCTAAACACCATACCTCCTCGAGAACGAACTCGACGACGAGTATTCGTGTTTTTCACAAAGCGTGATACTTAATATTTACCCGCTTTTGTCGCTTTGTTTTTCCTAAAATAAAGTGTACAAAAATACCGCATCACCAAAAATGGCGCCGCTGCCGGGGAGGTGTGTTTAGCCATATTTATTTATCGTGTTTGTTTGAGTGTTTACGTTTTTATCGTAAATACTTCTTTTTATTTTTCTATACTATTAGCCATACAAATAAATAGTGTTAAATAGAACTCTATTAACACAAAATCGTTTTTCGTTTTTTATTGTGCATAATATATTGTATTTACGTAGAACAATTAACACACAATAATTATCCAAATACGCGAGAAATCGCACCTCAATAGTTGAGCGTTCCGGTCACTATTGTTGTATCGAATTCAAACGAAATCAAAGGCAAAATAGATAAATACTCTTAATTGATTTAATCTCGATAAATACAAACTATAAGGTGGTATAAGGCGGTTGTATTTCACGACCTAAGGAAAAAAGGCTCTTAAGTGCTTCGCGCCGCCTCGTTTTCCCTGCTCGCTTGTGCGTGTTTTGAAAGTGACGATTAATTAGGAGTTTGCCAAATCAAGGATTATTAATCTATTTTTGTGAGTTTTAGTTATTGAACATCGAAACGTTTTGGCGTTCCACCAACGTTTCAAAGTCGACGAGGGTTTTTACTTTACGTAATTACCTTCATTCTTCTTGGATTCATTAATCGAGACCTTTGATTAGTGGATAGTTTTTGTAGATTAATTTCTACGTAATACACCAAAATTCCAAAAAAAATTAAAAAAACCAAAAACACAAAAAGATTCTTCGATTTTTTCTTCTATTTTCATAATTCTATTCTTTCACCCTATATAACGTTTAATTCTCGAATCGACTTTCTCGTTGCATCATGTCGAATGATGGTGGATATTATTCGTGTCAATATTGTGGAGGCCCGCCCGATGGTGCCAATTGTTTTAATTGTGAGGTTATTGGAGGTCGAGAGGGTTATATCTATAACTCCGCTCCACGTGATCATGGTGATAATTTTCAATCTTACGACCAAGATCACCCATCTTCTTCGTTCTACTCGTCATATGATTCGTCTTTTAATTGTGATCAAAATCAAAATGATGAAATGAATCAAAACGCCTTTTGTGACTATGTGAGACGTAATAATGAAAACTTAACGATGATTCAAGAACAAGTTACGAATCTTAAGGAACACTACGAAAAACAATTGAAAACTCAAAAGGAATTTTACTTAAAGGAAATGGCCTCCATGAGAACCGAGTTGGAAAACGAATATGATGCTGCTTCTAAAGAACAAGAACGTTTATTTGACCTAATTGACGAGAGATGGGATAAACTTGTTGATAAAGTTGTGGAGGCTTACACTAATGAGCGAAATGAACTTCTTTCAACGATTGAGACCTTAGAGAAAAAAGTAGCTTCATACGAGTCGAGTTCTTCATCGAATAACACCAATCCTAATTCCAAGGGAGAGGTTAAAGCCTTATCGACTCCTAAGACTCGTACGTCTCGTATTGATCCATATATCTCGAATTTTAGAGTCGTGCAACCTTCGTCGTCTTGCAAAAACGTAGAGGAAATGGAAAAGTCATCCAACGAAGTTTTGAAAAATGTTTGTGAAAATAAACCAAAGGAAAAACTCGTAGGATACTTGGGAGTATTAAATCTAATACCTTGTAAACCTAATTTTTCTAATGAGGATGAAATTATTGAAGATTTTCTAAATCAATATACACTCAATTTTGACGAAGAAATTCCATTAAATGATTTTAAAAAAGAAAAATGTGAAAAGGTTTTAAAGGAAATCGTTGAACCCTCGTTTTTACAAGATGAGCGAAAATTAGTTCCGAAGGGACGTGTTAGTAGTTTTGCTAAAATGTTTGAAAACCCACGTTCGATCCCTTCGAAGGACAAAGTTGAAACCGTCAAGGCAAAATCGTCACGAGACGAGCCTTTTACTCCTAATCCCACACCGAGTGAGATTTTGGATTTATCATGTGAGAAGTCCGCCGATGGCCTTGCTCACATCGGTACGTTTTTCTATATCGAGGTCGAAACGACAAAGGCAAAATCTTCAATCGAAGAGCCTTCTTTTCCTAGTTTCACGACGGTTGAAGCTAGCGACTCGATTATCGACGATTTTATTGCTCAACCTCTTTCACGAGGAAGAGAAGACGTTTTTGATCCCGATGGCGATTTTTCCGAGATCAAACATATTCTTGATAACCCACCTTCGATTTTCGAGTTTGAGGAGATTAAGCATTCGACTACGTCTCTAGTATGGGGTTTTTTGCACCCCTAGACTCGAAACATTGAGGACAATGTTTAGTTTTAGTATGGGGGGTGAGTAGATACTTCACCTTGCTTACGTCAACACGCAATCCAAAATTTCATCTTTTTGTTATCGTTTTGTTGCAAATAAGGCTAAAAATGGCCAAATTTTAAATTTTTTTCGTAAGTGTTTAAGACACGAATGTAGGTTTTCTGATGGGGAGAATAAGAGTAATTTTTGACTCGACCGTGCGTGTTGAGCACTTAGCTTCGATTCCTTAACTTTTTAGGCTAAGTCTCTTAAATGAGGACGAGAAATGATAGAGTTATTTATAAGTCTCGTAATCGTCACGATCTCATATGTAGTAATTATTAGCTTATTCTCCCCACGCTTTTGATAATAAATTGTTAATAAATATTGATTTAGCGGTTTAGTCACTATTGTTGGTTTCTAATTTGTTTTAGTAGCTTCCATGTAATTAAATTGGGAAAACATTAAGGTATCGCCAGCGTCACGGTTTTGAAGTATTGGCAACCCGAATAATCGAAAGCTTCACCTAATAATAAGATTTCAAGTGCTCACCTAAATCAAGCAAAAAATTTGAAGCTCACAAGGCCAAAAAATCTATGCCCAAATTGAAAGTGAATCAAGCCTTAATCTTCGAAGCTTTAAAGATCCAAAATTCTCCTTAGCGTGAGGATATACGTCTTTGGCTAATAAAACCACCGATGAGGCGGATAATAAAAGGCAAGGCAAGACCGAAGTCATAATAAAAGCTTCATGGCGAAGTTGAATAAAAGATGGAGGTAAACCAATGATAATAAGGCCCTTCCGTTAGGGGGCGTATAAAAGTCTTGGTAATAAGTCTCATGTTCAAAACCGTTATAAAATCGTGTTTATCGATCCTTCTTGTTGACTTAATTTTTTGACATCGTTGTCTATTAGGGTGAATTATTAATTTAATGATTTTGGTTACACCGTTAAGACTCTATTTTTAGACTTAATCTCTATTCACGCATAAGTTAATGATGTATCCTCGTGATCATTACGACAAAATAAAATATAAGAGATACCAAGTAGGAATAAGGGAGTTTAGGTTCGTAATTAACACTCATGAGATATGATTGTGTTGCTAACTTATAATAACAATGATCTCGTTACACGCTTAGCATGGAAGTGGGTGAAAATCGAGGACGATGAGATTATTTCTAACTAAGAATTCACGTGTTCTTATTCTATGAACCTAAAAGTCCAAATTTTGCGATGAAAATCATACATTATATCTAAAACGCAAGTAGTAGTAGTAGTAGTGTAGCAAGTTTATCATTCAATAAAAGTGCATAAAAATAAATTTTGGAGGTGCTACGATACTTTATTCTAGCATTGCGTGAGGGCACGACAATGGTTTAGTATGGGGGAGTGATGAGACTGCTTTTATACATAGTCTCATCGTCCAAATAGGGCTTAAAACGCTTAAAATATCATAAAAATACCCCAAAATATGCTTGTGTTTGTTCGTTGTGTATTTTAGGTACAAATATCGTGAATTCAACAAAAGAGAACATGAATCAAGCAAAAACGAACACGGAAAACGAAGCCACACAAAGAACCGGGCCCGAATGTTGATTTTTCAAAGAAGTCCTTAAAGTTTGAAGAATTGTCAAGAATGGTCCCTCGACTTTTAAAGACTTGTCACTTTTGGCCCTTGTAAATCTCACAAATTACAAGATTGGCCCTAAAGTTTCAACTTATTACATGTTTGGCCTTTGAAGATCCCTAAAAATTACAAATGAAATCCTTGATTACATGTTCAAAAGTTTGGAGGAGGCAAAATGCAATTTGATCATACTTGTTATCAAAAGGATATGATGGAGAGCTGTTTAAACTTTCAGTGTACAAAATATAGGAGTTTGGGGACTAATATGATACAAAAACTAAACCTTTGACCCACTAAACCTGGATATAACCCAAGTCCACCTATCCTAACCAACACAGCCCACCCAAAACCCTTACAAACCCGGTCCATAATCCAACCCCCACCCCCACGTTTTATTAAAACGTTTTAATACCCCTAGAAAGAGGGAAACCTTCACTGTTTTGATTAATCACCATTAATCTCCAGCTCAAGAACCATAAACCCTAATCCAATTACATCCCTAATCAAAGGGTTTTGGTGTGATAATTTCAAGATCATAGATTCAGGTCACTCTCATTCGAACCCCACACTCAAAACACTTTCACATGCTCACTAGGCCCCACCCCGTTGGTCCCCTGCACCCACAAGAACAAGAAGACAAGAACCAGCAGAGCATCTACGAACCAAGTTCAATTCCTTGTTCCCAAAGCATCATTGGACGGGTAAGATACACTCATAACAGCTCATCAATCCTGGCACACCACATTGGTTCACTTTGTCCCTTTTGATTTTCAAACGTGAAGGGCACAATTGGAAGATCAGGGCATTAGGGTTTGCTTATCTTTATCATTCTAGAATGTTGTATTAGCACATATATAAAGAGGCCCAGCTTGTTGGGACCCTTTGTTCCAATTTTTAGTCAAGAATTTGTAATACACGAATTTTGAATAACAATTGTGTTCCATTTTACTTTTCTTGCAATCATTTACATTCCAGCACTTTAATTTATCAGTTACATTACTTTGCAAATTTCCATTTCCATTTTCTGTTTTCAAATTCACAAAATTTAAAATCCATCTTTAGTACTGTATCATAAGCTCTTGGTTTAAGCTGACTGACATCCAGATTTTGTTAAAGATTTTGGTTCATTATTGAAGTGGTAAAAGGCTGTTGGTGGCTTGTTAGTTACTTTACTTTGAAGAAATTCAAGGTTCTTTGGTTCTCATAAGCTCACAAGTTGTTGTTTATAAGCTCTCTGACAAAGGAGTTATTCAGAAAAGTTTGAGGTGCTTGGTGTTGTTATAAAGCTGTAGGGGCTCTATTAGGGTAGTTGTTTTTCATTTGAAGGACTGTTCTTGTCCTTGGTTGGTTATCAGGGTTAATAAGCTGTCGGTGAAGCCATAGGAGCTGTTTGGGTTCGATAAGGTTAAAAGAGGTAAGGTAGAGGGGCTTATGGTTTGAAGTTAAGGTCTTCCAAGCTTGGACTCGTTGTAAGCGACTCCCCCCTTTTTGTTGCTTATAAATCCTTAAACTGCTTATTGACTTATTTGGCGGTTTATTTGCTTAGTGGTTAACTATTTACGGCATATTTGTTCTTGCTTTAATGCCTTTTTACTTTGTTCCTCAAGTTGCTTGCTTATCTCGTTCCTTAATTGAAATTTCAGTTTACGTTGCTTAACTAGCCCGAGATTAGTGTGTGGGATTAGCTTATGCGCTAGCTTAAGCATAAGATCTAGGATTTAGTTTATTTTTTTTCTATATTGAGATTTAGAGTAGACATAATCTTAGTTTCCTTTTCACAAAAAGAAAAAATAAGAAAAAAAGAGAGAAAAAAAAGTTTGTTCTATTACTTTCTGCCATTTCAAACCAGTTAGTATCATAGGTTGTTTTAAGTTATTGTTCTTTGCTTATTTGTAGTTGAATTTTACTTGTTCAATTGTATTTTTGAGGATTCTAGTACTTGTTTTAGGTTTGTAATACTCACTGCTGATAATCAGTGGTCCACTTGTTCTTATATGACCACTATTTTGATCCAATGCATCAGTAGGAATCAACACTTCGTCTTACGTTGTTAAGCTTTGAAACTTAGGATTTTAAAAGTTTAGAGGGTAGAGATTTTCTGTTTTAAGACCTTTTGAGGCGTCGTGATTATTAGCTAGCTTAAAAATAAAGCCTAAAGTTGTCCTCAGTAGCTTATATTTGCACTTGTTCTAGCAGTAAATGTTCCAATCTTGAACTTGGATTGATTTTGTGCTACCTGCTGGATAATTGTTCTGTATGTAACTCACTGTATTATTAAGAACTCAAAACAAGCATACTGCTGTTGTGAGCCTTTTTTTGCCAAAATAATAATCATAAAAAAGTTGCTGTCAGGTGGGATTGAACCCCCGACCTCACAAATACAATAGACGCAACCCTCGACAAACTTACCATCTGATCTGTTGACCTTTTTTGTTTGTACTTCTTTTCATTTTCTTTTTATATTTTGTTTTATTTGGTATACTCAGCTCATAAAATGATTATAAAAAATAAGAACGAAAAATTGCTCGCAGAGGGTCTCGAACCCATGACCTCTGCATCATACAAGACGTAACATACAACTCTCAAACCAACTGCTGTCTACACTTTTTTTGTTATGCGTTGGTTTTGCATATTTTTTATATACATTTAGAAATAGTAGTATAAGTTTAAACGATTTTTAACTGCTCATATCTTTTAGATCTTTTCATTTTTAAATACTTTAACCCGTGCATTAATCTTAAAGAATTTTTGTGCAATTTCTCAAATTTTATTAAAATAGTTTATTATTTTTAAGTAATTTTTTTATTTCGAAATAGATTTAATTAGTTTAAAAATTATTGAAAAGTAAAAAAAAGTTTTAATTCTTTATTTGTCATTTAGGACATAGGAAAAGTAAATTTGATTTTGTAAGAGTTTAAATTTCATAATTTTCTTTTTATTATTTTATTTTCTAGGATTATTTTAGTTTTAAATTTGAGAAAAGTCATAAAAAATATAAAAAGGTATTTTAAAATTTTCAAAAAATAATTTTAACTTTTATTAAGTATAATCTAGGTTTACAAAAGAAAAAATTTACGTTTTGTCTTTTTCGTAGTTAGTTTTATTTTTAGGGTTTTTAATTTACTTTAAATATTAATATAAATTAATTTAAAGTTTACAAATTTTTTTGGTTTTCGTATTTTTCTTAGTTAGACTTTTTAGGTAATTTTAGTAATTTTTAATAATTTTTTAGGTGAAATTTTTCGTTAGGTCGCGTTTTTACGTTTGTACGTACACGCGTTTCCGACCGTTTTTAGCGCAATTCGTCTCTATTTTTCTTTCTTTCTTTCTTTCCAAAAACAAAAACACTCGAATAAATAACGTCTATAATTGTTAGCTAAACACCATACCTCCTCGAGAACGAACTCGACGACGAGTATTCGCGTTTATCACAAAGCGTGATACTTAATACTTACCCGCTTTTGTCGCTTTGTTTTTCCTAAAATAAAGTGTACAAAAATACCGCATCACCTAGAAAACCCTAAAATGAGTTTACGAAGAAATAGTTTATTAATTATAATTTTTTTAATCCTTCTACCATTATTCTTTTTTTAGAGATTGATTCTTATTATGATATTATCATTTAGTTAAATAATTAATACTAGTGACATTCTAAGTGTTATAAAATTTACCATTTTACATGTATACGATTTTATTAATTTTATTAATTTCACATAAAATCATAAAATTAAAAGTGTGCTAACTAATTCATTTTTGGGTACTTTCAATTGGTTCAAAAAGCATTAGAAAATTTGTAACAATTGAAATATGAATATTTAGAGTAGAAATTTCGTGACCAACATTGGATGGTCGGTTTTTAAGTAAAAGTTTAGGCTTTTTTACTAGTTTAGGAACGAGAGTTTCGGCTACTTTTACCACTTGATCAAGTAACATTACCTACTCAATTTAACTAACATAAAATAATTAATAACATTATTTAAGAGTAGGAAACACGAAAATTCAGTTTATAATCAAGTTAAGCAAAAACATAGCACGGTTTTGCTTGCCTTTCCGGTTGTTCCGGATCCACTGCCAGATCCCTTCGTGCCTTTCTTCTTATTCTTGTCCTTAAACGTGCTCGCTTCCTGGACAGAAGGTGGCGGTGGAGGGGGATGGGGTGTCTGCATAAAAAATTTCAATACTAAATGAATACAAAGCAGTAATATTATAGAAGGAATAATTGATATTCACTCGCGACTTAGTAGATTTGCAAGTATTGGTATACTTCATCGTTACTTACCCTAAAAGAGTTGCAGTAACTGCATAGCACACTACAATTATTTACACTCATGTTTGATGTTGCTAACTTGAGGCTGAAACGTACTTGTATATAAAGGGAGGAAGAATACAAAATTTTCTATGAATAGTACCTAGAAATATAAAACTTACACAACGAACATTAATTTCACATAAAATCATAAAATTGAATGTGTGATAACTAATTCATTTTTAGGTCTTTTTAATTGATTCAAAAAGAATTAGAAAAGTTATGACAATTGAAATATGAATATTTAGAGAAAAAATTTCTTGCCAACATTGGTTGGTCGGTTTTTTATAAAAGCTTAGGCGCTCTTTTTTACTAGTTTCGGACCGAGAGTTTCGGCTACATTTACCACTTGATCAAATAACATTACATACTGAGTTTATCTAACTTAAACAAATTACTAACATTATTTAAGAGTATGAAACACGAAAATTCAGTTCACAATCAAGTTAAGCAAAAACATGGCACGGTGTTTACCCGTACATCCCGTTAGGGCTCGTTTTTAACCATTTAGCCAATTACGTGTTAATTTTTCAATTTTAGGCATTAATAGGTCAGGGTTTAACATGTAATAAGAGTTACTTGTACAAGGAAAATTAGATCTTACGAAGTGATTGGTGGTTTGAGCAAAACCGAACCTAGAAAACCCTAAAATGAGTTTACGAAGAAATCGTTTATTAATTATAATTTTTTTAATCCTTCTACCATGATTCTTTTTGTAGAGATTGATTTATATTATGATATTACCATTTAATTAAATAACTAATATTAATGACATTATAAGTGTTATAAAGTTTACCATTTTACATGTATATGATTTTATTAATTTTACATAAAATCATAAATTTGAAATTGTGATAACTAATTCATTTTTGGGTCTTTTTAATTGGTTCAAAAAGCATTAGAAAAGTTATGAAAATTGAAATATGAATATTTAGAGTAAAAGTTTCGTTATCAAAATTGAATGATCGGTTTTTAATAAAAGTTTATGCGTTTTTTTACTAGTTTAGGAACGAGAGTTTCGGCTACTTTTACCACTTGATCAAATAACATTACCTATTGAGTTTAACTAACATAATAATAATTACTAACATTATTTAAGAGTAGGAAACACGAAAACTCAGTTTATAATCAAGTTAAGCAAAAACATGGCACGGTTTTTACCCGTACATCCCGTTAAGGCTCGTTTTTAACCATTTAGCCAATTACGTGTTATTTTTCAATTTTAGGCATTAATAGGTCAGGGTTTAACATGTAATAAGAGTTATTTGTACTAGAAAAATCAGATTTTACGAAGTGATTGGTGGTTTGAGCGAAACCGAACCTAGAAAACCCTTAAATGAGTTTACGAAGAAATCGTTTATTAATTATAATTTTTTTTAATCCTTCTACCATGATTGTCTTTGTAGAGATTGATTCATATTATGATATTACCATTTAGTTAAATAATTAATATTAGTGACATTCTAAATGTTATAAAGTTTACCATTATACATGTATACGATTTTATTAATTTTATTAATTTCACATAAAATCATAAAATTAAAAGTGTGCTAACTAATTCATTTTTTGGTATTTTTAATTTGTTCAAAAAGCATTAGACAATTTGTAACAATTGAAATATGAATATTTAGAGTAAAAATTTCGTGACCAACATTGGATGGTCGGTTTTTAAGTAAAAGTTTAGGCTTTTTTTTACTAGTTTAGGAACGAGAGTTTCGGCTACTTTTACCACTTGATCAAATAACATTACCTACTCAATTTAATTAACATAAAATAATTAATAACATTATTTAAGAGTAGGAGACACGAAAATTCAGTTTATAATCAAGTTAAGCAAAAACATAGCACGGTTGTGCTTGCCTTTCCGGTGGTTCCGGATACACTGCCGGATCCCTTCGTGCCTTTCTTCTTATTCTTGTCCTTAAACGAGCTCGCTTCCGGGACAGAAGGTGGCGGTGGAGGGGGATGGGGTGTCTGCATAAAAAATTTCAATACTAAATGAATACAAAGAAGTAATATTATAGAAGGAATAATTGATATTCACTCGCGACTGAGTAGATTTGCATGTATTGGTATACTTCATCGTTACTTCCCCTAAAAGAGTTGCAGTAATTGCATAGCACACTACAATTATTTACACTCATGTTTGATGTTACTAACTTGAGACAGAAACGTACTTGTATATAAAGGGAGGAAGAATACAACATTTGCTATGAATAGTACCTAGAAATATAAAACTTACACAACGAACATTAATTTCACATAAAATCATAAAATTGAAAGTGTGATAACTAATTCATTTTTAGGTCTTTTTAATTGATTCAAAAAGCATTAGAAAAGTTATGACAATTCAAATATGAATATTTAGTGCAAAAATTTCTTGCCAACATTGGTTGGTCGGTTTTTAATAAAAGTTTATACGCTTTTTTTACTAGTTTCGGACCGAGAGTTTCGGCTACTTTTACCACTTGATCAAATAACATTACCTACTGAGTTTAACTAACATAATAATAATTAGTAACATTATTTAAGAGTAGGAAACACGAAAACTTAGTTTATAAACAAGTTAAGCAAAAACATGGCACGGTTTTTACCCGTACATCCCGTTAGGGCTCGTTTTTAACCATTTAGCCAATTACATGTTATTTTTAAATTTTGGCCATTAATACGTCAGGGTTTAACATGTAACAAGAGTTATTTGTACTAGAAAAATCAGATTTTACGAAGTGATTGGTGGTTTGAGCAAAATCGAACCTAGAAAACCCTAAAATGAGTTTACGAAGAAATCGTTTATTAGTTATAATTTTTTTAATCCTTCTACCATGATTCTTTCTGTAGAGATTGATTCATATTATGATATTACCATTTAGTTAAATAATTAATATTAGTGACATTCTAAGTGTTATAAAGTTTACCATTTTACATGTATACGATTTTATTAATTTTATTAATTTCACATAAAATCAAAAAATTGATAGTGTGCTAACTAATTCATTTTTGGGTATTTTTAATTTGTTCAAAAAGCATTAGAAAATTTGTAACAATTGAATTATGAATATTTAGAGTAAAAATTTTGTGACCAACATTGGATGGTCGGTTTTTTAGTAAAAGTTTAGGCTTTTTTACTAGTTTAGGAACGAGAGTTTCGGCTACTTTTACCACTTGATCAAATAACATTACCTACTCAGTTTAACTAACATAAAATAATTAACATTATTTAAGAGTAGAAAACACGAACATTCAGTTTATAATCAAGTTAAGTATAAACATAGCACGGTTGTGCTTGCCTTCCCGGTGGTTCCGGATCCACTACCGGATCCCTTCGTGCCTTTCTTCTTATTCTTGTCCTTAAACGAGCTCGCTTCCTGGACAGAAGGTGGCGGTGGAGGGGGATGGGATGTCTGCATAAAAAATTTCAATACTAAATGAATACAAAGCAGTAATATTATAGAAGGAATAATTGATATTCACTCGCGACTGAGTAGATTTGCATGTATTGGTATACTTCTTCGTTACTTCCCCTAAAAGAGTTGTAGTAACTGCATAGCACACTACAATTATTTACACTAATGTTTGATATTACTAACTTGAGACAGAAACGTACTTGTATATAAATGGAGGAAGAATACAACATTTTCTATGAATAGTACCTAGAAATATAAAACTTACACAACGAACATTAATTTCACATAAAATCATAAAATTGAAAGTGTGATAACTAATTCATTTTTAGGTCTTTTTAATTGATTCAAAAAGCATTAGAAAAGTTATGACAATTGAAATATGAATATTTAGAGCAAAAATGTCTTTCCAACATTGGTTGGTCGGTTTTTAATAAAAGTTTAGGCGCTTTTTTTTACTAGTTTCAGACCGAGAGTTTCGGCTACATTTACCACTTGATCAAATAACATTACATACTGAGTTTATCTAACTTAAAATAATTACTAACATTATTTAAGAGTAGGAAACACGAATATTCAGTTCACAATCAAGTTAAGCAAAAACATGGCACGGTTTTTACCCGTATATCCCGTAAGGGCTCGTTTTTAACCATTTAGCCAATTACATGTTATTTTTCAATTTTAGGTATTAATAGGTCAGGGTTTAACATGTAATAAGAGTTATTTGTATTAGAAAAATCAGATTTTACGAAGTGATTGGTGGTTTGAGCAAAACCGAACCTAGAAAACCCTAAAATGAGTTTACGAAGAAATCGTTTATTAGTTATAATTTTTTAATCCTTCTACCATGATTCTTTTTGTAGAGATTGATTCATATTATGATATAACCATTTAGTTAAATAATTAATATTAGTGACATTCTAAGTGATATAAAGTTTACCATTTTACATGTATACGATTTTATTAATTTCACATAAAATCATAAAATTGAAAGTGTGCTAACTAATTCATTTTTGGGTATTTTTAATTGGTTCAAAAAGTATTATAAAATTTGTAACAATTGAAATATGAATATTTAGAGTAAAAATTTCGTGACCAACATTGGATGGTCGGTTTTTAAGTAAAAGTTTAGGCTTTTTTACTAGTTTAGGAACGAGAGTTTCGGCTACTTTTACCACTTGATCAAATAACATTACCTACACAGTTTAACTAACATAAAATAATTAATAAAATTATTTAAGAGTAGGAAACACGAAAATTCAGTTTATAATCAAGTTAAGCAAAAACATAGCACGGTTGTGCTTGCCTTTCCGGTGGTTCTGGATCCCTTCATGCCTTTCTTCTTATTCTTGTCCTTAAACGAGCTCGCTTCCTGGACAGAAGGTGGCGGTGGAGGGGGATGGGGTGTCTGCATAAAAAAAATCAATACTAAATGAATACAAAGCAGTAATATTATAGAAGGAACAATTGATATTCACTCGCGACTGAGTAGATTTGCAAGTATTGGTATACTTCATCGTTACTTCCCCTAAAAGAGTTGTAGTAACTGCATAGCGCACTACAATTATTTACACTCATGTTTGATATTACTAACTTGAGACAGAAACGTACTTGTATATAAAGAGAGGAAGAATACAACATTTGCTATGAATAGTACCTAGAAATATAAAACTTACACAACGAACATTAATTTCACATAAAAACATAAAATTGAAAGTGTGATAACTAATTCATTTTTAGGTCTTTTTAATTGATTCAAAAAGCATTAGAAAAGTTATGACAATTGAAATATGAACATTTAGAGCAAAAATTTCTTGCCAACATTGGTTGGTCGGTTTTTAATAAATGTTTAGGCGATTTTTTTTACTAGTTTCGGACCGAGAGTTTTGGCTACATTTACCACTTGATCAAATAACATTACATACTGAGTTTATCTAAATTAAAATAATTACTAACATTTTTAAGAGTAGGAAACACGAAAATTCAGTTCACAATCAAGTTAAGCAAAAACATGGCATGGTTTTTACTCGTACATCCCGTTAGGGCTCGTTTTTAACCATTTAGCCAATTACATGTTATTTTTCAATTTTAGGCATTAATAGGTAAGGGTTTAACATGTAATAAGAGTTATTTGTATTAGAAAAATCAGATTTTACGAAGTGATTGGTGGTTTGGGCAAAACCGAACCTAGAAAACCCTAAAATGAGTTTCGATGAAATCGTTTATTAGTTATAATTTTTTTAATCCTTCTACCATGATTCTTTTTGTAGAGATTGATTCATATTATGATATAACCATTTAGTTAAATAATTAATATTAGTGACATTTTAAGTGTTATAAAGTTTACCATTTTACATGTATACGATTTTATTAATTTCACATAAAATCATAAAATTGAAAGTGTGCTAACTAATTCATTTTTGGGTATTTTTAATTGGTTCAAAAAGTATTATAAAAGTTGTAACAATTGAAATATAAATATTTAGAGTAAGAATTTCGTAACCAACATTGGATGGTCGGTTTTTAAGTAAAAGTTTAGGCTTTTTTACTAGTTTAGGAACGAGAGTTTCGGCTACTTTTATCACTTGATCAAATAACATTACCTACATAGTTTAACTAACATAAAATAATTAATAAAATTATTTAAGAGTAGGAAACACGAAAATTCAGTTTAAAATCAAGTTAATCAAAAACATAGCACGGTTGTGCTTGCCTTTCCGGTGGTTCTGGATCCCTTCATGCCTTTCTTCTTATTCTTGTCCTTAAACGAGCTCCCTTCCTGGGCATAAGGTGGCGATGGAGGGGGATGGGATGTCTGCATAAAAAATTTCAATACTAAATGAATATAAAGCACTTATATAATAGAAGGAATGATTGATATTCACTCGCGACTGAGTAGATTTGCATGTATTGGTATACTTCATCGTTACTTCCCCTAAAAGAGTTGTAGTAACTGCATAGCACACTACAATTATTTACACTCATGTTTGATATTACTAACTTGAGACAGAAACGTACTTGTATATAAAGAGAGGGAGAATACAACATTTGCTATGAATAGTACCTAGAAATATAAAACTTACACAACGAACATTAATTTCACATAAAATCATAAATTTGAAAGTGTGATAACTAATTCATTTTTATGTCTTTTTAATTGATTCAAAAAGCATTAGAAAAGTTATGACAATTGAAATGTGAATATTTAGAGCAAAAATTTCTTGCCAACATTGGTTGGTCGGTTTTTAATAAATGTTTAGGCGGTTTTTTTTACTAGTTTCGGACAGAGAGTTTCGCCTACATTTACCACTTGATCAAATAACATTACATACTGAGTTTATCTAACTTAAAATAATTACTAACATTGTTTAAGAGTAGGAAGCAAGAAAATTCAGTTCACAATCAAGTTAAGCAAAAACATGGCACGGTTTTTACCCGTACATCCCGTTAGGGCTCGTTTTTAACCATTTAGCCAATTACATGTTATTTTTCAATTTTAGTCATTAATAGGTCAGGGTTTAACATGTAATAAGAGTTATTTGTATTAGAAAAATCAGATTATACGAAGTGATTGGTGGTTTGAGCAAAACCGAACCTAGAAAACCCTAAAATGAGTTTACGAAGAAATCGTTTATTAGTTATAATTTTTTAATCCTTCTACCATGATTCTTTTTGTAGAGATTGATTCATATTATGATATAACCATTTAGTTAAATAATTAATATTAGTGACATTCTAAATGATATAAAGTTTACCATTTTACATGTATACGATTTTATTAATTTCACATAAAATCATAAAATTGAAAGTGTGCTAACTAATTCATTTTTGGGTATTTTTAATTGGTTCAAAAAGTATTATAAAATTTGTAACAATTGAAATATGAATATTTAGAGTAAAAATTTCGTGACCAACATTGGATGGTCGGTTTTTAAGTAAAAGTTTAGGCTTTTTTACTAGTTTAGGACCGAGAGTTTCGGCTACTTTTACCACTTGATCAAATAACATTATCTACTCAGTTTAACTAACATAAAATAATTAATAAAATTATTTAAGAGTAGGAAACATGAAAATTCAGTTTATAATCAAGTTAAGCAAAAACATAGCACGGTTGTGCTTGCCTTTCTGGTGGTTCTGGATCCCTTCATGCCTTTCTTCTTATTCTTGTCCTTAAACGAGCTCGCTTCCTGGACATAAGGTGGCGGTGGAGGGGGATGGGATGTCTGCATAAAAAATTTCAATACTAAATGAATATAAAGAACTAATATTATAGAAGGAATGATTGATATTCACTCGCGACTGAGTAGATTTGCATGTATTGGTATACTTCATCGTTACTTCCCCTAAAAGAGTTGTAGTAACTGCATAGCACACTACAATTATTTACACTCATGTTTGATATTACTAACTTGAGACAGAAACGTACTTGTATATAAAGAGAGGAAGAATACAACATTTGCTATGAATAGTACCTAGAAATATAAAACTTACACAACGAACATTAATTTCACATAAAATCATAAAACTGAAAGTGTGATAACTAATTCATTTTTAGGTCTTTCTAATTGATTCAAAAAACATTAGAAAAGTTATGACAATTGAAATATAAATATTTAGAGCAAAAATTTCTTGCCAACATTGGTTGGTCGGTTTTTAATAAATGTTTAGGCGCTTTTTTTTACTAGTTTCGGACCGAGAGTTTCGGCTACATTTACCACTTGATCAAATAACATTACATACTGAGTTTATCTAACTTAAAATAATTACTAACATTGTTTAAGAGTAGGAAACACAAAAATTCAGTTCACAATCAAGTTAAGCAAAAACATGGCACGGTTTTTACCCGTACATCCCGTTAGGGCTCGTTTTTAACCATTTAGCCAATTACATGTTATTTTTCAATTTTAGGCATTAATAGGTCAGGGTTTAACATATAATAAGAGTTATTTGTATTAGAAAAATCAGATTTTACGAAGTGATTGGTGGTTTGAGCAAAACCGAACGTAGAAAACCCTAAAATGAGTTTACGAAGAAATCGTTTATTAGTTATAATTTTTTTAATCCTTCTACCATGATTATTTTTGTAGCGATTGATTCATATTATGATATAACCATTTAGTTAAATAATTAATATTAGTGACATTCTAAGTGTTATAAAGTTTACCATTATATATGTATACGATTTTATTAATTTCACATAAAATCATAAAATTGAAAGTGTGCTAACTAATTCATTTTTGTGTATTTTTAATTGGTTCAAAAAGTATTATAAAATTTGTAACAATTGAAATATGAATATTTAGAGTAAAAATTTCGTGACCAACATTGGATGGTCGGTTTTTAAGTAAAAGTTTAGGCTTTTTTACTAGTTTAGGAACGAGAGTTTCGGCTACTTTTACCACTTGATCAAATAACATTATCTACTCAGTTTAACTAACATAAAATAATTAATAAAATTATTTAAGAGTAGGAAACACGAAAATTCAGTTTATAATCAAGTTAAGCAAAAACATAGCACGGTTGTGCTTGCCTTTCCGGTGGTTCTGGATCCCTTCATGCCTTTCTTCTTATTCTTGTCCTTAAACGAGCTCGCTTCCTGGACATAAGGTGGCGGTGGAGGGGGATGGGGTGTATGCATAAAAAATTTCAATACTAAATGAATATAAAGCAGTAATATTATAGAAGGAATAATTGATATTCACTCGCGACTGAGTAGATTTGCATGTATTGGTATACTTCATCGTTACTTCCCCTAAAAGAGTTGTAGTAACTGCATAACACACTACAATTATTTACACTCATGTTTGATATTACTAACTTGAGACAGAAACGTACTTGTATATTGTCGACGTACAGTTGGTATTCGGCCCGGCCAAACAGGCCCGCGGCCCACTCACACCTAACTTATCCTTCAAGAAACCCTAACACTATATAAACAAGGCTAGGGGTCTCATTCTACGACAGGTTCTCTCTCTTAACCACACCTCATATACAATATATCGACTGAATACTAACTTGACCGTCGGAGGTGGATCCCGGGGCTCCGGCCTCGGGTCCACGTCTAACCGATTTACCTTTGTTTGCAGCATTAATCAGGACCCGGGAAGACGACGAACGGCACAAGAGAGTCGTCAGACCGTCCTAGCCAAATTATGCTCCAACAAGTTGGCGCCATCTGTGGGACCATGAACATACTATGCTTTGTGGTCTCATACTACCGAAAAAGACGATTTACGCGAAAATCGGTAATTCTTAAACTTTCATAGTTTTATGTTATATTCAATCGTACACGGTTAGATGGTCAATCACCAAACGTCGTGTTTTTCAATTATAAATTGATTTGATCGTAAATACATTGTTACCGATCCGTGGACATATTTTATGACTATCGCATATTGACTAGAATTGGATCGGCTAATATTACTTATGATTAGTTGCATGTATATAACATATCTTGGCAAAAAACTGTCCAATCATAACATTATCTAATATTACTTCTTAATTATGTATAGCTGTGATAATGTATATTTTATATCTTTATATGCTCATAATATATTCTAATGTATATTCTAACATGTATCTGTTTTGATCGTATATGGCCTTACGTTTATTTTTCGTCATTTACTCCGAAATAATTCCAAACTATACACATTCGGAATGCACAAACTGTGGATACTTCGCATGCAATGCGCCACACTTTCGAGTATATTTTTTATTTTTTATCCGCGGTCACGGACCCCGTCCTTCCGCAATATTCCTCAAACATATATTTTGTATTTTCTTAAAAGATATTACCGATATCTTTTTCGTTCTTGATAAGATTTATAAAATATATTATGTATATTTTTTAAATTTAAAAAAAAAAAAAATTTCTAAATTAAAAAGAAGATTACCTTATGTCTTTTAAATTGATAAGATATATTACCCATATCTTTTAAATTCAAAAATATATAGTCAATATTTTTCTATATTAATAAAAGATAACATATATCTTTTCATTTGTTAAAATAGATATTACATATATCTTTTATATCAGTAAGATAAATTGCATATAATTTTTATTTATATATTTAATATTCACGGTTATGGTATACGTCCATCCGCGCTAGTCTGCACGCTCAGACATCTTTAGCCTACGGGCGTACATGTACACATCGTTCCCAAGTGAAATAAGAGGATTGAGTGAACCTAATAATTCAACTTGTCGTATAAGAGGGATGCAACCCCAACGACCACGGATCATGTATCCTTGTTAGACACCTTGCTATCAAGACGTTGTAGTAAGTTACGCAAACCACATGACTCATGATGGACTTGCAAAAGACACACTGTGCACGTCTAACAAAATTTTGTCAAAACTTTGACCGTCCTTATGGTAGTAGCGGTACGCCGCACGTAATGACATAGGTCATCCCATAAGTTAGTTAAGATACGTCTTATACTATGTGACAATTCGTGCTTATGGCACGACCCATCCGCGTTGGTTCGCACGTTCGAACCCAGTTTTTATCTTTCGTATGCGGCTATGGTACGTCCATGCGCGCTGGTCTACGTGATCGTAATTTTTTGAATACTTGATTAAGTTTAATACTACTAATTGAGTGTAGCACCATTAAACTTGGGGGCTACTAGGGTATAATAATACCACTATTTATGTGCACGTCACACAAATATCTTTGGATATATTCCTTTGCCACAGAAGTCCGCCTTCTGCCGGTTTATTCCTTTGTCATGGAAGTATCGCTTCCATTGGCTTATTCCTTCGCCGCGGAAGTGCTCCTTCCGCGCGCTTGTTTCTGCGCCATGGAAGTATCTCTTCCATTGGCTCATTCCTTCGCCGCGGAAGTACTCTTTCCGCGCGCTTGTTCATTTGCCATGGAAGTATCTCTTCCATTGGCTTATTCCTTTGTCACGGAAGTACCTCTTCCGCTTGCTTATTCATGCGCCGTGGAAGTATCTCTTCCACGTGCTTATTATCTTCGCCGTGGAAGTATCTCTTCCACGTGCTCATTATCCTTCGCCATGGAAGTATCTCTTCCACGTGCTTATTGTCTTCGCCGTGGAAGTACTCCTTCCACTGGCTTATTGTCTTCGCCGTGGAAGTAGTCCTTCCACTGACTTGTTATCTTCGCCGTGGAAGTATCTCTTCCACGTGCTCATTATCTTCGCCGTGGAAGTATCTCTTCCACGTGCTCATTATTTTCGCCGTGGAAGTATCTCTTCCACGTGCTCATTATCCTTCACCGTGGAAGTATCTCTTCCACGTGCTTATTGTCTTCGCCGTGGAAGTACTCCTTCCACTGGCTTATTGTCTTCGTCGTGGAAGTAGTCCTTACACTTACTTGTTATCTTCGCCGTGGAAGTATCTCTTCCACGTGCTCATTATCTTCGCCGTGGAAGTATCTCTTCCACGTGCTCATTATCTTCGCCGTGGAAGTATCTCTTCCACGTGCTCATTATCTTCGTCGTGGAAGTATCTCTTCCGCGTGCTCATTATTTTCGCCGTGGAAGTATCTCTTCCACGTGCTTATTATCTTCGCCGTGGAAGTATCTCTTCCACGTGCTCATTATCCTTCGCCGTGGAAGTATCTCTTCCATGTGCTTATTGTCTTCGCCGTGGAAGTACTCCTTCCACTGGCTTATTGTCTTCGCCGTGGAAATAGTCCTTCCACTGACTTGTTATCTTCGCCGTGGAAGTATCTCTTCCTCGTGCTCATTCTTTTCGTCGTGGAAGTATCTCTTCCACGTGCTCGTTATCTTCGCCGTGGAAGTATCTCTTCCACGTGCTCATTATCTTCGCCGTGGAAGTATCTGTTCCACGTGCTCATTATTTTCGCCGTGGAAGTATCTCTTCCACGTGCTCATTATCTTCGCCGTGGAAGTATCTCTTCCGCATGCTCATTATTTTCGCCGTGGAAGTATCTCTTCCACGTGCTTATTATCTTCGCCGTGGAAGTATCTCTTCCACGTGCTCATTATCCTTCGCCGTGGAAGTATCTCTTCCACGTGCTTATTGTCTTCGCCGTGGAAGTACTCCTTCCACTGGCTTATTGTCTTCGCCGTGGAAGTCACTTCCACTCGCTTGTTATCTTCGCCGTGGAAGTATCTCTTCCACGTGCTCATTCTTTTCGCCGTGGAAGTATGTGACAACCGGGAATTTTCTAGACTTTAAATAATAATTAATTATATTATTTATTAATCGAAATTCGTTTTCGAGCGATACAATTAAATTTATATTTAATTTTTTTAAAGACATTTGATAAAAGATTTATTAGATTATTTAATATTGTAATTATAGTTGTTTTTAAAGTTTAATAACGTACGTTAAAACGAGAATATCCAAATGCAAATATAAATATTCTTTGAACGCTAACTATTCGAGATAACCGATAAATAGTAACTATTTTAGATAAAGATATATACATAACAATTTCGAAAAATTTATCGAACAAATACTCTAATTTATTGGAAAATTCATTGTAAATTTATCGTGCGATTCCCGGAAAACGAATCAAATTTTATAAAAGACGTACGAGTCTCGAACCATGTATTAACAAAAGTTATAACGAAAATAAAATTTTAGTCCCTGCATTATCAGGAACCTTTCACTTTATTTTCATAAAATTTAGCTAACACATATAAAAGCCAAAATTAGGGTTTCCTTCTCATTATCTCCTCAAACCCCAATCCTAAAAAAAAAACACACACACTCTCTCTAAAATATCCGGCGCCTACATGGTTTTTCGGCCACCGGAAAACATTTTCCGGCCATCACTTTTCTTCAGCCGTCACCACTTTATAATCAGCCACTATATGGACCACCATACCTCCATCCCGTCACCTACTACACGGACCACCACCATCTCCGAACCATCTGCGTCGTTGTGGTGTTTCCCATCAGTAGGGTGTTTGTTTTTGTATATAATCAGCCACTATATGGATAGATCCGTCTGATCTGTTTGTCAAATAGCCTCCGAAGTGGTGCTGTCATTTAGGGGTGTTTGGTCCGATTAAAATCCATCACCATAACCTGTAGTGTTTGTTTCGACTTTGTTCAGGCACCGGCAGAAGAAGGCTGCGTTTTGGACAAACTGGAGGGCGCGTTTTGGACTAGAAAAAGTTTGTGTTTTCGACCAACAGAAGGGTGCGTTCGTTTAGGGGTAAAAAAAACAGTAGTGGAGGGTGTGTTTGTTTACGACAGCAACACAGCAGGGGCGTTTGGTTCGCTGTATAACTGCTGTAAGGGGGTGTTTGGTTCGCTGTTTAACAGCAATGTGGGGATGTTTGCTATAACAGGAAATGCGATGGGCTGTTTGGACGCGAGACGACAAGGGATTAGAAGTGTCCGGCGTGATTTTAGCTCATGGTTTGTTGTGGTTTAGAGATCGACTATTAACATATATATATATATATATATATATATATATATATATATATATATATATACATATATATATATATATATATATATATATATATATATATATATATATATATATATATATATATATATATATATATATATATATATATATATATATATATATATATATATATATATATATACATATATATATATATATATACATATATATATATATATATATATATATATATATATATATATATATATATATATATATATATATATATATATATATATATATATATATATATATATATATATATATATATATATATATATATATATATATATATATATATATATATATATAGTAATTAATTAAAATGGATTAAACAGTGGTATACATACATAAATATAATTATAAGTGGTTAAATAAGTATGTGGAACATTATCATTATCACGAGAACTAAAAAAATAAATAAATGACTATACATTTAAATGCGTGTTTAAATAGCTCACATCGGGCGTTTGGCTTTTAGTTTATAACACACAGGTTGTGTTCAATTATTACTTAATTATAGTAATTAAATAGCCTAATTGGATATATGTTAAAACGTGATTTGTGTAACATAGGTTGTTTGAAAAATGAAGAATATTGAGAATTGGTTAAATATGGAAAATGTTGTACAAACGAATAGGTCATGTCAAAACTTCTATAAAAATATATACTTTATATCTTGTTCACTACAAACTACTTTTATAAGTGTAAATCGATAAATTTAATAGATACTATTATATTTGTAATCTGATAAAAGTTATACTTTTTATCTAAAAATAACAATTATTAATTAACTGACGATTTTCTTAAAATGTGTCGAAATATATAAGTAATTTTATCACGATCTTTATATTGTAAATAAAAAATAAATAAATATGTTGTGGTTATTTTGTAAGTTTGTTACCACTATTATATAATTCAACATAAAAATGATATAATCGTCTGGTCATACGTAATGTGTTAGGGATACATTACATACGTGGTATGTGCCTACTTTATTTATTTTATTTAACCAACACCAAACTATTGTAACTTGGAACTTAAATATTTTATCAACGGGTCACGTTGATGTACTTATCTATCGAGAACTCAATTGCACATTTTTAAGTTATTGGATTTAGTCGATTAGTTAAACCACAACACCATGACCGAACCGCATCGATTTTCGTTTGCGCGGAGCGTATTACTAGCATCACTATTATTCGCGCTACTTCGTCGAGGTGAGTTCATACCCCACCTTTTCTTGCTTTAAATTGAGTTATAAATGTTTTATAGTTGCTCTCTAGGGGAGGTACATGCTTGGTCATAAACTACTTATAAACTTGTTTGGTTGTCAGAAACGATATTAAACTTGTTTGGTTGTCTACAACTGTTTATAAACTACTTGATTGTCATAAGCTAATGTTAAGCTTACTTGGCTGGTCATAAACTATCTTTAAACTGGTTTAATTGTTACGTGCTGAGTGGTCAACTCCTTTAACTTTTATACATATGAATGCTGATACTAAAATTTCTATTGTGATTTTCATAGCCCAAAACTTTAACTGCTTTTCACTGGTTCTCGGGTAGAGACAATGGTTGCAAGAATGAACACAAGTGCATATCTCTTTTATGTATTGGTCTAAGTCCCACTTTAACCCAATTACTTTGGCCCATTATCATGAACCGTTAATTTTCAGACCGGATGACCGGTCGAAAGCGCGAATGTTATGGATAGATCTATCGGGGTTGACGCCCCTGTCCGGCTTGGTCCAACAGAGGACAAGCGGTCACAGTTTCATTTGAGTCTGTGGATGGATGTCGTAGGTTAGGCATCCGTAGGGGCTGCATTATGTGATTATACTACCGGTGTTTTTAACGCTTCGGTGTCATGAGCTTAGACAATAATAAATGCTTTATTTTATTTAGTGACTTTGTATTTGTTATATTGTCACTAAGTGGTTGGAAAATCTTGTGGTTCATAATCAATTCTATTGTTATCGAAAACTTTATTATTTATCAATGAGCTCTGTTTTTATTAGTAAACTATATTTATTATCAGTAAACTCTGTTTTTGAATGTCTTTATCAATAAACTTTGAAATTTTCAAAGAAAGACTATTTAACAGGAAACTGTGATTTTTAAACACTTATATTTTACTACAAGGTGCAGTGATCGGTAAAACTCTAATTTTTCATAAACGTTTTAAAACAAACTTATGAACTCACCAACTTTATGTTAACATTTTTAAGCATGTATTTCAGGTACTTAACTATGTGGATTATTTGGAGTCTACTATGTGGTTTAGGCATGTAGAGGTCGTTCTCTCGGATCAAGCTCTCGAATACTCATGAAGTCACAAGTCCCCAAAGCAAGTCTTCCGCTGCATTGAATTTGGGGGTGTGATAGATTGGTATCAGAGGCTTGGTTATAGAGAACTAGGTTTCATTAGTAACTCTAGACTATAACCGGCTCTCAGTTTTATTTAGTAGTAACACTTATCACATCATACTTATTCCGTTGCTATATGAAAATTTACAATGCATGGTTGCTATTGCTTCGTTGCCTGTTATGTTATTATTTGTTACATGAGACCGATTGCTTGATTAATGCACTCAGACATATAATATATTTTTATATGCACGCTAGAACATTTATTGGGCATTATGAGTTACAAAATGGTCATGCAGATCTTTTTATAATCAAACCTAGGGACATATGTGATTTTTAGTTGACGATTGGTCGTGAGTAATTCCCAGGCTCGAGCTAATTCATTCAAAAAGGTTGAGAGGTGCAACAATACTTAAAGATGTCTCAAGGGGCCTCATGTTTGATTTAGTGTGAGATGGAATTAAGTATGAGACGTTACACAACCTTTGATTTTTGATGAATTACCTCGGGGGTGGGTAAGACTCGTAGTCTTACGTGTTAATGTGGAATGTGTTGTATTTTCAAAGTCGAGCTGAGTCATCGAAAGGTTGAGATGTGTAATAATTCATAACAAAACCCGATCCATTCTTTGTGAGTGAGTTTCGAGGTTGGGTTATGATAAGTTATTATTCAGCTTAATGTTTGATGAGTCTTCCTCGAGGATGAGAAGATTTGTGTGATTGGATATTGTTATTTAGAACCGAGTACTATATAGTTATCCTACTTATAACCGTGAGTTTCTTTACTTGATATACATATACGATCGCTTTATCGCCTATCGACACTTATGTTCTTCGACCCGGTACTTTCGAAACGTCTACTTATGGAAGACGACTTATTGTCAACTCATGCTCTTTGCTTTTGGTAATTTTGGAAAATATCCTTTACAGATTTTAACGATTTTGAATTGGGTATTTTGCCGGTGACACTTAAGTAGGATGATTTATGAAGTCTTTATTGAAATGGATTGGGACGCCTTTGCATTTGAATAAAGAAATCATGAATCGCCGAACCATGAGTTTATAATAACATATTTGCATAGATTAGGACGCTTTTATATGCAAATATGAGATTATAAATGAGTGGGCTTAAGGATAACCGACGTGACCCTGTATATTTATGATATCAGTATTCCAGTTTGGAGTGTATTTCTTTTAACTCAGGATTCGTCCATACGAATATATCGTATTTCGTCTTGTTATCTTATCATTACGACGTTTTGACGAGTGATTTTTAAACTTCGTTTGATTCACGAATTGTTACGAGAATATTTTTTTTAATATATACTGATCGACGTGAACCTAACTGGCTGGTGGTGGTGAACCATTGTAGACTTTTAAGAGTTGACGATTTTCTAGACACTTCGTTTCGAATTGTTTCCTTTTATCGTTCTATGAGCGAGGACCGATTTGTCAGATCGACATGTAGAACCGCTTAGGGTTTAATCCACTTCTACCTATTGCTTATCTAATTAACTATGGGTGGATAACACGATTTTTTTAAAGTTCGGACAGAACTATATGTGTGTAGATCTAAGTATATTCGATATAACACTAGGGTATAACTTCAAAATCATTTTCTCTACACTTTTATTAGGGTAACAACGATTAAGTTCGATGACGAACTCCAAATAACACGGATGTACTGTGACAACCGGGAATTTTCTAGACTTTAAATAATAATTAATTATATTATTTATTAATCGAAATTCGTTTTCGAGAGATATCAAAATCATTTGATTCGAAAACGGGAGTTTATTTTACATACTGTAAAAGACTGCGCAAAATCTGAGAACTGACGCGATACAATTAAATTTATATTTAATTTTTTTAAAGACATTTGATAAAAGATTTATTAGATTATTTAATATTGTAATTATAGTTGTTTTTAAAGTTTAATAACGTACGTTAAAACGAGAATATCCAAATGCAAATATAAATATTCTTTGAACGCTAACTATTCGAGATAACCGATAAATAGTAACTATTTTAGATAAAGATATATACATAACGATTTCGAAAAATTTATCGAACAAATACTCTAATTTATTGGAAAAGTCATTTTAAAATTTATCGTGCGATTCCCGGAAAACGAATCAAATTTTATAAAAGACGTACGAGTCTCGAACCATGTATTAACAAAAGTTATAACAAAAATAAAATTTTAGTCCCTGCATTATCAGGAACATTTCACTTTATTTTCATAAAATTTAGCTAACACATATAAAAGCCAAAATAAGGGTTTCCTTCTCATTATCTCCTCAAACCCCAATCCTAAAAAAAACACACACACTCTCTCTAAAATATCCGGCGCCTACATGGTTTTCCGGCCACCGGAAAACATTTTCCGGCCATCACTTTTCTTCAGCCGTCACCACTTTATAAACTTAGATCTATCCGATCCACCACTAACTACTTTTGATCTATAATATTTAAAAATTTTCAGCCACCATTGTTGTAGTTCATCCGTCCAGTTCCATCACTCCAGCCACCTCCATTAATTGTCCTCAACACTTCGTCCGATCAAAAGCACCAAATCCGCTATCCACCTTCGTGATTCCACCACCAAGATTTACGAAATCCACCATCATGTCCACCGCAGCCACCGTGGTTGTAAGCTACAGCCGCCTTGTAACCATCATCAAACCCACCACATTCGTGGTATCATCACTATATACTTCAGCCGCCACTTTTATCATCCACCACAACAGTCGTTCATGTGTCGCGCTATCATAATGTCATCACCATACCTCCATCCCGTCACCTACTACACGGACCACCACCATCTCCGAACCATCTGCGTCGTTGTGGTGTTTCCCATCAGTAGGGTGTTTGTTTTTGTATATAATCAGCCACTATATGGATATATCCGTCTGTTCTGTTTGTCAAATAGCCTGCGAAGTGGTGCTGTCATTTAGGGGTGTTTGGTCCGATTAAAATCCATCACCACAACCTGTAGTGTTTGTTTCGACTTTGTTCAGTCACCGGCAGCAGAAGGCTGCGTTTTGGACAAACAGGAGGGCGCGTTTTGGACTAGAAAAAGTCTGTGTTTTCGACCAACAAAAGTGTGCGTTCGTTTAGGGGTAAAAAACAGTAGTGGAGGGTGTGTTTGTTTACGACAGCAACACAGCAGGGGCGTTTGGTTCGCTGTATAACTGCTGTAAGGGGGTGTTTGGTTCGCTGTTTAACAGCAATGTGGGGATGTTTGGTATAACAGGAAATGCGAAGGGCTGTTTGGACGCGAGACGACAAGGGATTAGAAGTGTCCGGGGTGATTTTAGCTCATGGTTTGTTGTGGTTTAGAGATCGACTATTAACATATATATATATATATATATATATATATATATATATATATATATATATATATATATATATATATATATATATATATATATATATATATATATATATATATATATATATATATATATATATATATATATATATATATATATATATATATATATATATATATATATATATATAGTAATTAATTAAAATGGATTAAACAGTGGTATACATACATAAATATAATTATAAGTGGTTAAATAAGTATGTGGAATATTATCATTATCACGAGAACTAAAAAAATAAATAAATGACTATACATTTAAATGCGTGTTTAAATAGCTCACATCATGCGTTTGGCTTTTAGTTTATAACACACAGGTTGTGTTCAATTATTACTTAATTATAGTAATTAAATAGCCTAATGGGATATATGTTAAAACGTGATTTGTGTAACATAGATTGTTTGAAAAATGAAGAATATTGAGAATTAGTTAAATATGGAAAATGTTGTACAAACGAATAGGTCATGTCAAAATTTCTATTAAAATATATACTTTATATTTTGTTCACTACAAACTACTTTTATAAGTGTAAATCGATAAATTTAATAGATACTATTATATTTGTAATCCGATAAAAGTTATACTTTTTATCTAAAAATAACAATTATTAATTAACTAACGATTTTCTTAAAATGTGTCGAAATATATAAGTAATTTTATCACGATCTTTATATTGTAAATACAAAATAAATAAATATGTTGTGGTTATTTTGTAAGTTTGTTGCCACTATTATATAATTCAACATAAAAATGATATAATCGTCTGGTCATACGTAATGTGTTAGGGATACATTACATACGTGGTATGTGCCTACTTTATTTATTTTATTTAACCAACACCAAACGATTATAACTTGGAACTTAAATATTTTATCAACGGGTCACGTTGATGTACTTATCTATCGAGAACTCAATTGCACACTTTTAAGTTATTGGATTTAGTCGATTAGTTAAACCACAACACCATGACCGAACCGCATCGATTTTCGTTTGCGCGGAGCGTATTACTAGCATCACTATTATTCGCGCTACTTCGTCGAGGTGAGTTCATACCCCACCTTTTCTTGCTTTAAATTGAGTTATAAATGTTTTATAGTTGCTCTTTGGGGGAGGTACATGCTTGGTCATAAACTACTTATAAACTTGTTTGGTTGTCAGACACGATATTAAACTTGTTTGGTTGTCTACAACTGTTTATAAACTACTTGATTGTCATAAGCTAATGTTAAGCTTACTTGGCTGGTCATAAACTATCTTTAAACTGGTTTAATTGTTACGTGCAGAGTGGTCAACTCCTCTAATTGTTATACATATGAATGCTGATACTAAAATTTCTATTGTGATTTTCATAGCCCAAAACTTTAACTGCTTTTCACTGGTTCTCGGGTAGAGACAATGGTTGCAAGAATGAACACAAGTGCATATCTCTTTTATGTATTGGTCTAAGTCCCACTTTAACCCAATTACTTTGGCCCATTATCATGAACCGTTAATTTTAGACCGGATGACCGGTCGAAAGCGCGAATGTTATGGATAGATCTATCGGGGTTGACGCCCCTGTCCGGCTTGGTCCAACAGAGGACAAGCGGGCACAGTTTCATTTGAGTCTGTGGACGGATGTCGTGGGTTAGGCATCCGTAGGGGCTGCATTATGTGATTATACTACCGGTGTTGTTAACGCTCGGTGTCATGAGCTTAGACAATAATAAATGCTTTATTTTATTTAGTGACTTTGTATTTGTTATATTGTCACTAAGTGGTTGGAAAATCTTGTGGTTCATAATCAATTCTATTGTTATCGAAAACTTTATTATTTATCAGTGAGCTCTGTTTTTATCAGTAAACTATATTTATTATCAGTAAACTCTGTTTTTGAATGTCTTTATCACTAAACTTTGAAATTTTCAAAGAAAGACTATTTAACAGGAAACTGTGATTTTTAAACACTTATATTTTACTACAAGGTGCAGTGATCGGTAAAACTCTAATTTTTCATAAACGTTTTAAAACAAACTTATGAACTCACCAACTTTATGTTGACATTTTTAAGCATGTATTTCAGGTACTTAACTATGTGGATTATTTGGAGTCTGCTATGTGGTTTAGGCATGTAGAGGTCGTTCTCTCGGATCAAGCTCTCGAATACTCATGAAGTCACAAGTCCCCAAAGCAAGTCTTCCGCTGCAGTGAATTTGGGGGTGTGATAAAGTATCTCTTCCACGTGCTCATTATCTTCGCAGTGGAAGTATCTCTTCCACGTGCTCATTATCTTCGCCGTGGAAGTATCTCTTCCACGTGCTCATTATTTTCGCCGTGGAAGTATCTCTTCCACGTGCTTATTATCTTCGCTGTGGAAGTATCTCTTCCACGTGCTCATTATATTCGCTGTGGAAGCATTTTTTCCATGTGCTCATTATCTTTCGCCGTGGCAGTATTCTTCCACTTGCTGATTCTCCTTCGTCGTGGAAGTACTCCTACACTGGCGCCTTATTTTAGCCGTGGAAGTATTCCTTCCATGGGCTCATTGTCTTCGTCGTGGAAATACGTCTTCCACTCTCTTGTTGCCTTTGCCATGGAAGTACGCCTTCCACTGGCTCATTCTGCCACAAAAGTACGTCTTCTGTTGGTTCATATATTTGTTACGGAAGTACGTCTTTTGTTGGTTCGTATATTTGTTACGGAAGTACGTCTTTCGTGACGAATTACTTTGCCCGGCCACGAAGTGATTTCGTCAAAGTTTGCATTGTTTGACCTTTATTAGGCGAAGCCTGATCAACTACGCCTAGTTTAGAAAAAACCGTGACATAATTTTTAAGTCATTATCGTGTGTCGTGGCCACAAGACGGATGTACTATCCGCATCACCTTGCCACAGAAGTACGTCTTCTGTTGTCCTTAAGCCGAATAAAATATTCTCATTATGCTGCATCATTAGTGGGTATAAAAGGTACGCCTTTAAATATTCACGATGCAGCATACGGGTTCCACCTCCACATTCACAAAACCTTCTTATCATCCTCACGTTAGGGATGAATAAGAATGATACCTCGCCAATGCCAGTGTTACCCCGGCTATAGAACAAGATTTCTTCTTACGGGGTCCTTACCGTCTAATCACGGGAAACCAAGCATTCGAGCACAACCACCCGTCTTATGTATACGTGTTTTCCCATTTCTTTCGACGTGGATATGCTTACAGGTAGCAGATATGGTGTAAAGTCTAGTAACCTCGGTGACAGCCTCGCATACTAGACTGGGGGGACATGATGGCGTATAGTGGCTATGCTCACTATTCGCAATCCCAAACCATCATCTTTACGCTAAAAGTAGCCCATTACGAGTGGAGCCATATGTTAAGGACAACCCATGAGGATGTCCTAGCAACAAGCCGCACGCGGTTGTTTAGTGAGCATGATACACGAATGAGTCTAGCATAACATGATCATGGACCATATCATACTAGACTGGGGGACATGTCGACGTACAGTTGGTATTCGGCCCGACCCAACAGGCCCGCGGCCCACTCACACCTAACTTATCCTTCAAGAAACCCTAACACTATATAAACAAGGCTAGGGGTCTCATTCTACGACAGGTTCTCTCTCTTAACCACACCTCATATACAATATATCGACTGAATACTAACTTGACCGTCGGAGGTGGATCCCGGGGCTCCGGCCTCGGGTCCACGTCTAACCGGTTTACCTTTGTTTGCAGCATTACTCAGGACCCGGGAAGACGACGAACGGCACAAGAGAGTCGTCAGACCGTCCTAGCCAAATTATGCTCCAACATATATAAAGAGAGGAAGAATACAACATTTGCTATGAATAGTACCTAGAAATATAAAACTTACACAACGAACATTAATTTCACATAAAATCATAAAATTGAAAGTGTGATAACTAATTCATTTTTAGGTCTTTCTAATTGATTCAAAAAGCATTAGAAAAGTTATGACAATTGAAATATGAATATTTAGAGCAAAAATTTCTTGCCAACATTGGTTTGTCGGTTTTTAATAAATGTTTAGGCGCTTTTTTTTACTAGTTTCGGACCGAGAGTTTCGACTACATTTACCACTTGATCAAATAACATTACATACTGAGTTTATCTAACTTAAAATAATTACTAACATTGTTTAAGAGTAGGAAACACGAAAATTCAGTTCACAATAAAGTTAAGCAAAAACATGGCACGGTTTTTACCCGTACATCCCGTTAGGGCTCGTTTTTAACCATTTAGCCAATTACATGTTATTTTTAAATTTTAGGCATTAATAGGTCAGGGTTTAACATGTAATAAGAGTTATTTGTATTAGAAAAATCAGATTTTACGAAGTGATTGGTGGTTTGAGCAAAACCGAACCTAGAAAACCCTAAAATGAGTTTACGAAGAAATCGTTTATTAGTTATAATTTTTTTTAATCCTTCTACCATGATTTTTTTTGTAGAGATTGATTCATATTATGATATAACCATTTAGTTAAATAATTAATATTAGTGACATTCTAAGTGTTATAAAGTTTACCATTATACATGTATACGATTTTATTAATTTCACATAAAATCATAAAAAATTGAAAGTGTGCTAACTAATTCATTTTTGGGTATTTTTAATTGGTTCAAAAAGTATTATAAAATTTGTAACAATTGAAATATGAATATTTAGAGTAAAAATTTCGTGACCAACATTGGATGGTCGGTTTTTAAGTAAAAGTTTAGGCTTTTTTACTAGTTTAGGAACGAGAGTTTCGGCTACTTTTACCACTTGATCAAATAACATTATCTACTCAGTTTAACTAACATAAAATAATTAATAAAATTATTTAAGAGTAGGAAACACGAAAATTCAGTTTATAATCAAGTTAAGCAAAAACATAGCACGGTTGTGCTTGCCTTTCCGGTGGTTCTGGATCCCTTCATGTCTTTCTTCTTATTCTTGTCCTTAAACGAGCTCGCTTCCTGGACATAAGGTGGCGGTGGAGGGGGATGGGGTGTCTGTATAAAAAATTTCAATACTAAACGAATACAAAGCAGTAATATTATAGATGGAATAATTGATATTCACTCGCGACTGAGTAGATTTGCATGTATTGGTATACTTCATCGTTACTTCCCCTAAAAGATTTGTAGTAACTGCATAGCATACTACAATTATTTACACTCATGTTTGATATTACTAACTTGAGACAGAAACGTACTTGTATATAAAGGGAGGAAGAATACAACATTTGCTATGAATAGTACCTAGAAATATAAAACTTACACAACGAACATTAATTTCACATAAAATCATAAAACTGAAAGTGTTATAACTAATTCATTTTTAGGTCTTTTTCAAAAAGCATTAGAAAAGTTATGACAATTGAAATATGAATATTTAGAGAAAAAATTTCTTGCCAACATTGGTTGGTCGGTTTTTAATAAATCTTTAGGCGCTTTTTTTACTAGTTTCGGACCGAGAGTTTCAGCTACATTTACCACTTGATCAAATAACCTTACATACTGAGTTTATCTAACTTAAAATAATTACTAACATTATTTAAGAGTAGGAAACACGAAAATTCAGTTCACAATCAAGTTGAGCAAAAACATGGGACGGTTTTTACCCGTACATCCCGTTAGGGCTCGTTTTTAACCATTTAGCCAATTACATGTTATTTTTCAATTTTAGGCATTAATAGGTCAGGGTTTAACATGTAATAAGAGTTATTTGTATTAGAAAAATCAGATTTTACGAAGTGATTGGTGGTTTAAGCAAAACCGAACCAAGAAAACCCTAAAATGAGTTTACGAAGAAATCGTTTATTAGTTATAATTTTTTTTAATCCTTCAACCATGATTCTTTTTATAGAGATTGATTCATATTATGATATAACCATTTAGTTAAATAATTAATATTAGTGACATTCTAAGTTTTATAAAGTTTACCATTTTACATGTATATGATTTTATTAATTTCACATAAAATCATAAAATTGAAAGTGTGCTAACTAATTCATTTTTGGGTATTTTTAATTGGTTCAAAAAGTATTATAAAATTTGTAACAATTGAAATATGAATATTTAGAGTAAAATTTTCGAGACCAACATTGGATGGTCGGTTTTTAAGTAAAAGTTTAGGCTTTTTACTAGTTTAGGAACGAGAGTTTCGGCTACTTTTACCACTTGATCAAATAACATTACCTACTCAGTTTAACTAACATAAAATAATTAATAAAATTATTTAAGAGTAGGAAACATGAAAATTCAGTTTATAATCAAGTTAAGCAAAAACATAGCACGGTTGTGCTTGCCTTTCCGGTGGTTCTAGATCCCTTCATGCCTTTCTTCTTATTCTTGTCCTTAAACGAGCTCGCTTCCTGGACAGAAGGTGGTGGTGGAGGGGGATGGGGTGTCTGCATAAAAAATTTCAATACTAAATGAATACAAAGCAGTAATATTATAGAAGGAATAATTGATATTCACTCTCGACTGAGTAGATTTACATGTATTGGTATACTTCATCGTTACTTCCCCTAAAAGAGTTGTAGTAACTGCATCACACACTACAATTATTTACACTCATGTTTGATATTACTAACTTGAGACAGAAACGTACTTGTATATAAAGGGAGGAAGAATACAACATTTGCTATGAATAGTACCTAGAAATATAAAACTTACACAACGAACATTAATTTCACATAAAATCATAAAATTGAAAGTGTGATAACTAATTCATTTTTAGGTCTTTTTAATTGATTCAAAAAGTATTAGAAAAGTTATGACAATTGAAATATGAATATTTAGAGCAAAAATTTCTTGCCAACATTGGTTGGTCGGTTTTTAATAAATGTTTAGGCGCTTTTTTTTACTAGTTTCGGACCGAGAGTTTCGGCTACATTTACCACTTGATCAAATAACATTACATACTGTGTTTATCTAACTTAAAATAATTACTAACATTATTTAAGAGTAGGAAACACGAAAATTCAGTTCACAATCAAGTTAAGCAAAAACATGGCATGGTTTTTACCCGTACATCCCGTTAGGGCTCGTTTTTAACCATTTAGCCAATTACGTGTTATTTTTCAATTTTAGGCATTAATAGGTCAGGGTTTAACATGTAATGAGAGTTATTTGTACTAGAAAAATCAGATTTTACGAAGTGATTGGTGGTTTGAGCAAAACCAAACCTAGAAAACCCTAAAATGAGTTTACGAAGAAATCGTTTATTAATTATAATTTTTTTAATCCTTCTACCATGATTATTTTTTTAGAGATTGATTCATATTATGATATTACCATTTAGTTAATAATTAATATTAGTGACATTCTAAGTGTTATAAAGTTTACCATTTTACATGTATACGATTTTATTAATTTCACATAAAATCATAAAATTGAAAGTGTGCTAAGTAATTCATTTTTGGGTATTTTTAATTGGTTCAAAAAGCATTAGAAAATTTGTAACAATTGAAATATGAATATTTAGAGTAAAAATTTCGTGACCAACATTGGATGGTCGGTTTTAAGTAAAAGTTTAGGCTTTTTTTACAAGTTTAGGAACGAGAGTTTCAGCTACTTTTACGACTTGAACAAATAACATTACTTACTCGGTTTAACTAACATAAAATAATTAATAACATTATTTAAGAGTAGAAAACACGAAAATTCAGTTTATAATCAAGTTAAGCAAAAACATAGCACGGTTGTGCTTGTCTTTCCGGTGGTTCAGGATCTACTGCCGGGTCCCTTCGTGCCTTTCTTCTTATTCTTGTCCTTAAACGAGCTCGCTTCCTGGACAGAAGGTGGCGGTGGAGGGGGATGGGGTGTCTGCATAAAAAATTTCAATACTAAATGAATACAAAGCAGTAATATTATAGAAGGAATAATTGATATTCACTCGCGACTGAGTAGATTTGAACGTATTGGTATACTTTATCGTTACTTCCCCTAAAAGAGTTGCAGTAACTGCATAGCACCTTACAATTATTTACACTTATGTTTGATGTTACTAACTTGAGACAGAAATTTACTTGTATATAAAGGGAGGAATAATACAACATTTGCTATGAATAGTACCTAAAAATATAAAACTTACACAACGAACATTAATTTCACATAAAATTATAAAATTGAAAGTGTGATAACTAATTCATTTTTAGGTCTTTTTAATTGATTCAAAAAGCATTAGAAAAGTTATGACAATTGAAATATGAATATTTAGAGCAAAAATTTCTTGCCAACATTGGTTGGTCGGTTTTTAATAACAGTTTAGGCGCTTTTTTTACTAGTTTTGGACCGAGAGTTTCAGCTACATTTACCACTTGATAAAATAACATTACATACTGAGTTTATATAACTTAAAATAATTACTAACATTATTTAAGAGTAGGAAACATGAAAACTCAGTTCACAATCAAGTTAAGCAAAAACATGGCACGGTTTTTACCCGTACATCCCGTTAGGGCTCATTTTTAATTGAATGATCGGTTTTTAATATGAAAATTGAAATATGAATACTTAGAGTAAAAATTTCGTCATCAAAATTGAATGATCGGTTTTTAATAAAAGTTTATGCGTTTTTTACTAGTTTAGGAACGAGAGTTTCGGCTACTTTTACCACTTGATCAAATAACATTGCCTACTGAGTTTAACTAATATAATAATAATTACTAAGAAAATTTAAGAGTAGGAAACACGAAAACTCAGTTTATAATCAAGTTAAGAAAAAACATGGCACGGTTTTTACCCGTTAGGCTCGTTTTTAACCATTTAGCCAATTACGTGTTATTTTTCAATTTTAGGCATTAATAGGTCAGGGTTTAACATGTAATAAGAGTTTTCTGTACTAGAAAAATTAGATTTTACGAAGTGATTGGTGGTTTGAGCAAAACCGAACCTAGAAAACCCTAAAATATGTTTACGAAGAAATCGTTTATTAATTATAACTTTTTTTAATCCTTCTACCATGATTATTTTTGTAGAGATTGATTCATATTATGATATTACCATTTAGTTAAATAATTAATATTAGTGACATTCTAAGTGTTATAAAATTTACAATTTTACATGTATACGATTTTATTAAATTTATTAATTTCACATAAAATCATAAAATTGAAAGTGTGCTAACTAATTCATTTTTGGGTATTTTTAATTGGTTCAAAGAGCATTAGAAAATTTGTAACAATTAAAATATGATTTTTTAGAGTAAAAATTTCGTGACCAACACTGGATGGTCGGATTTTAAGTAAAAGTTTAGGCTTTTTTTACTAGTTTAGAAACGATAGTTTCGGCTACTTTTACCACTTGATCAAATAACATTACCTACTCAGTTTAACTAACATAAAATAATTAATAACATTATTTAAGAGTAGGAAACACGAAAATTCAGTTTATAATCAAGTTAAGCAAAAACATAGCACGGTTGTGCTTGCCTTTCCGGTGGTTCCAGATCCACTGCCGGATCCCTTCGTGCCTTTCTTCTTTTTCTTGTCCTTAAACGAGCTCGCTTCCTGGACAGAAGGTGGCGGTGGAGGGGGATGGGGTGTCTGCATAAAAAATTTCACTATTAAATGAATACAAAGCAGTAATATTATAGAAGGAATAATTGATATTCACTCGCGACTGAGTAGATTTGTATGTATTGGTATATTTCATCGTTACTTCCCCTAAAAGAGTTGTAGTAACTGCATAGCACACTACAATTATTTACACTCATGTTTGATGTTACTAACTTGAGAAAGAAACGTACTTGTATATAAAGGGAGCAAGAATACAACATTTGTTATGAATAGTACCTAAAAATATAAAACTTACACAACGAACATTAATTTCACATAAAATCATAAAATTGAAAGTGTGATAACTAATTCATTTTTAGGTCTTTTTAATTGATTCAAAAAGAAATAGAAAAGTTATGGCAATTGAAATATGAATATTTAGAGCAAAATTTGTTGCCAACATTGGTTGGTCGGTTTTTAATAAAAGTTTAGGCGCTTTTTTTACTAGTTTCGGACCGAGAGTTTTGGCTACATTTACCACTTGATCAAATAACATTACATACTGAGTTTATCTAATTTAAAATAATTACTAACATTATTTAAGAGTAGGAAACACGAAAATTCAGTTCACAATCAAGTTAAGCAAAAACATGGCACAGTTTTTACCCGTACATCCCGTTAGGGCTCGTTTTTAACCATTTAGCCAATTACGTGTTATTATTCAATTTTAGGCATTAATAGGTCAGGGTTTAACATGTAATAAGAGTTACTTGTACTAGGAAAGTCAGATCTTACGAAGTGATTGGTGGTTTGAGCAAAACCGATCCTAGAAAACCCTAAAATGAGTTTACGAAGTAATCGTTTATTAATTAAAAACTTTTTTTAATCATTCTACCATGATTCTTTTTGAAGAGATTGATTCATATTATGATATTACCGTTTAGTTAAATAATTAATATTAGTGACATTCTAAGTGTTATAAAGTTTACTAGTTTACATGTATACGATTTTATTACTTTTATTAATTTCACATAAAATCATAAAATTGAAAGTGTCACTACTACACAAAACGCTAAAGAGACCCCCTTAAAAAGACTGGTTATGAAAAAACATGTCTCTATGACCATAAATGGTGGGAAGGGAATGCATGGAAACCGGTTTTCTTTAAAAAAACCAGTCTCCGTAATGTGAATTCTAAAGAAACCGGTTTTTAAGATGCAACCAGTCTTTTTTATAAGAGTAAAGACACTGGTTTTTACGTAACAACACGTCTCTATGTGTTTCTTTTATGGACACAAGATTTTATAAAAAAAACCTGTGTTTTTATACATTTTAAGACATTGGTTTTTAAAAAACCAGTCTTGTTTTATTTTGATAGATTATGGTTAATTTTTTTTAAACATAAAATCATAAGGACTAAACGGTACATACTTGTTTTTATAACATATTACGTTTTTAGACTTTATAAACTATATATGTGATTAAAGTATAAGGACCATTAATACATAAAAAATTAAGAATCACAACTTGTGTAAAACTTTTATGTAAATAAATTTTGAGTAATATTGTAATTTTTTTAAAAATGTTTTAATCTAGTTTAGTAAATACATATTTGTTTAATTTTATGATTTTTATTGTAAAAATAAAAGTAGATTACCAATAACAAAAATAATTCCCTCCAAAATGAAAAGTTTATTTCCCGCTAGTACTACAATTAGTTTTCACTCAAATTTTTATATTTTACTAGGGACTATTTCTCCTTTATAAAAAATAAGTTAAAATTTTTTCTGATTATTATTATTTTCTCAAAAATTTATAATTATCCGCCAAAATTTCACCCAAAAATCAAATACTCCACATCCATTCCTCCACAAAACTCCAACCCTAATCCACCCAATTACCACCGCCGCTAATTACGCCTATGCTCCATCCCACACCCCCACGTACCAACTATCCTCCGATTACTATCAATCTTATTCTCGTCATCAACAACAACGCGATCCATCTTCTTATATCCCCTATTCATAATCATGTTTCCCAAACGCCCCTCTTTTCCCCCAATTCGATTCCGCGATACGTAACGAGTGTTGATGTTGGTGGAGGATATGGAGACGGTTTTTATGCGTATCAAGGGGGAAAAGTGAGCCGTATGAGGCGAGAGGGCCAGGGGCGAAGTCTGTACGTGGAAGGAGAAATTGGTGTTTGATGACTTTCAGAGGCCTATTGGTGGTGGAAGGAAGGATTCATTTTCTTCATTGTCGAGAGTTTCGTCTCCCAAGATTGTGAAGGTGGTACCGAGGGTGGTGACTAGGGAGGATGTGAAAAGCGTTGTGCATAAGTTTAGGGTCAAGCTGTTGGCGAGGTGGGCAGAGTACTATAGATGTTCTTTGTCAGGTAGATTAATATGTTTAAGGTTCATTTGAACCCAAATCTATAACTTGTAACAACTGATTTAATTATATATTTAAACTAAAAAGGGTGTGATGTTAGTCACCTGGGACTGTTTTATAAGTCTTTTTGTGAATGTTATGTAAGTTCTTTTGTCATGTTTGATCAAATCTCAAGAAAAACTTGAAGCTAAGGTGTTCATATAAGTTAGTGTCCTATTTCACATGCCGCAGAAGTGAATCTTAAGAACATTTGCGGCTCGCTACTAAGGCTGCAGAGATTGATTGCTCTAAGCTTTACAAAATCTCATAAGAGAATTTGGGGAGCAGTCACTGCTGTTGACTTGCAAAAGCATCAGTTTCAGGTACCTTCTGCCTTGACCTCGAGTCCATTAAACTAATCTTTTATCAGTTTCATGTACTATTATATTTTTCTAAGATAATTCATTTGACCATGGCTCATCCCTTAGTTCCTAGTCTGTATAATAGTATGTTCAGTTCACTTCAATTGGACGGTTTCTTCGTCTTTAACGTACTGCGAATATCAAATGATTGGACAGTTTCTTGTTTTGATTATCTTAATATTGCAGTTTGTGTTTGTAGTTGTATGCAGGGATTTGATCAGTCGAATGGAAGCTGTGTTAGAAGAAGTCAATTGGAATGTAATTCAAATGACATAAATGATGGATTTGTGCAACTGACATGTGTTATTAGTACAACTTTCAACTACTTTCTAGATGAAAACAGAGCTGAGATACTTTTCCCAGGTGTTGTGTGTTTCTTGATTGCTGTTTTTCTTGGTTCTGTATTGTATACATCTAACGCCAAAGATAATCATGAAAAGCTTGATAGATTACAAGATCCTCACATGGTCAGAAAAAGGTATATCTTATTTAATTGGTTATGATCCTTAACCAGGCATGATTTTTAGTGACTATTGTCCTCAACCACAGTGCAGGTCCAATATGAGTTGAACTTGAATACACGATCTTTTGAGTAAAAAAATAGTAAGGAAGATCAATATGCATATGTTGCTGTTGTTACTATGGCCTCCTTATTCGACAGAAAATGAACTACTGAAACAAGTAAGTATCTTTGCACCAACTAAATTCTTAATATGTTACTGATTCTCTCAAAGCATTCTATAGAGTGTATATGAGTAGTTTACTTTTGGCCATCTCACTCATAATTACTTGGCCTACTTAATTCGTGACAAGCTCCACTTTCAAGTATTTATATAGTATCAAATTCCATATGTCGGTACTTGTTGGAGTTTACTTCTCATAAGATAAGACCTTCGTGATTTAATTAAATTTTAAATAATCATTATCCAAGTGAATTCCAAGATAAGTATTGGTTAAGGTTGGAGTATGAATTATTAGTAGTTTGAATTAAACTTACATTGGAACAGGTTAGGAAGTCGGTATCACCAATGTTTGTTTCATTCAACATAGTATTTTCTTTCTTTCATTCATAATGATATTTGCTGCATTGAAAATAAATATGTAGTAATGCTTGCTAGCTTATATATTTGTTGGATTCTTTTTTAGTAGTCCTAAATCTTGCTAACTGCAAATTATGTTATCACTTGATTTGACGCTACAATTTAGTTAGTTTATCTTGAATAAAAAAAGAGAAAAACATAAGCAGTCTTTTGATCTTAATCAGATTTCGTCTTAGAAGCTGTCTTTTTGTTCTCTTGTTTATTTTTGCGATAGGGGTAGGGTATGTCAACATCTTAACTCCCCCTTAACCCGCTTTGGCAGAATTAGGTTTGTTGTATTGTCCTTAACCATGACATAGATTTTATCATGTGAATAATTCTTTAAACATCACTTTTACATAAAGTGGACTCTTAGGCATGGGAGATTTATGTTATCTGTCAACACTCTTGTAGTGTTTATTTCAATTTATTCATAACCACTTGAACATTTAAAGTGGTACTTTCATAGTTGTTTGCTTGTATTTATAAATTTGTAACTAACTTTATATATAATCTGTAGGGCATGATGAACGTTATTGATTTGTAAACTAAAGCATAGAGAGAGAGAGAGAGAGATCACATCATGTGTGAGGATTGATAGATGGTTGGGGAATGTACGTTGAAATGTAACATATGAACTTATAGAGATGCAATTTATGTAAATCCAAAGTGCCAAACAGTAGCTACACATTTTGGTTTATTTTTTCGGAATTGATAATTTGGAATGTGTGTTTAATGTTCTTTTACTTGTTATACATAGACATGAGAAGAGACGTGCAAGAAGTTTATGTCGATGATGAAGCCAAGTTGACTCTTCATGGGCTTGTTCAGGTACTTTTACATGTCAAGCTTTATTGATATTTTTTAGTGTATCGTCCACGGTTTGAATTTATTGTTTTACTGATATGTATTTCTCTTCAGCATTATATCAAATTGGGTGATATGGAGAAGAATTGCAAGCTGAATGACCTTCTAGACGCGTTGGACTTTAACCAATTAGTCATTTTCTTCAACAGTGTTAGCAGAGCTGCTGAGCTCAACAACATGCATACAGGTTAACTACTTCAATTTTCTAATTAGCCTTGTATGAATTGTTAATTTGCTTATTTTGTTTTCTAACTACTTTAAAGATTTTATTTTGAATCCGCAAAAGGATTCACAAACTAATGAGAACTGTTACAGACTCGCTGGACTTGTGAACTCGTAAGTATTATTTAAAAAGTTTAATATTTCACATTTGTTGTTGTGTAATTTAACTTGCACATGTTCATGGACTTTTTAGTGTCCTTGGTACTATGGAGTGGGATTTTCCTCTAGTGAATCGTCAGCCGGAAGATTGGGAGTGTGGATATTACGTCATGAAATGGATGCATGACTTCGTCCTGAAATATCAAAACAATAACTTTCCAAACACAGTAAGTCTTTTTTAAACCGTGTATACATTAGTTAGATAAGCTGTTAGTATAGTTTAGGTTAAGGATACGCTGAAATTAGTATCAATAAGCTATAGTAGTTGTGTTAGTATCCGTTAGTAGCCTTAACAACTCTTTCCACAAGCCAATGTTATAGCTTTTAATTCCCTTGGTTGGTCTGATTTGCATGTTGCTTTTATCTAGCTTATTTTGTTAATATGATTAAATTACTTGTAGGTACCGTGGAATAACGAGCGTCCGTTGGATAAGAAAGAGTTGAACGCGATTGTTGGAGCTTGGTTTACATTGTGGCGACAAGTTTAATAAAAACAAATTTGATTCGAAATATGTATTTGACAATTTTAATCCTTCCAATTAATAAAGTTCTCTTTATTTGCATACATTTGTTGTTTATGACAATTCAAGTCCTTTAATTTAGTTTTTTTATATAATTCTTGTATTTACGTTATTCCATTGTAGCGGGTTAAATTTGTAAATTTTGGAATTTAATAAAAATTCCAATTTTTTTTTAAAAAAAAACTAACTAAAAAGAGACTGGTTTTTAAAAAAAACACGTTTTTTTACGCCATAAAAAGACTGGTTAGATGCTCTTAAAAAGACTGCTTTCTGGATATTAGTATGGAGACCAATTTTTAAAGAGACTTGTTTTTATGAAGATAACCAGTGTCTATTCTTTTAATAGAGACTGGTTTCAAAACCAGTTTTTTTATGTTTCGAGCAAGGAGATCCTCCACATAGAGACGTCCTACAAAACCAGTCTCTATTGCCTTTTTGGACCAATCTCCATGGACTTTTTTGTAATAGTGTGTGCTAACTAATTCATTTTTGGGTATTTTTAATTGGTTCAAAAAGTATTATAAAATTTGTAACAATTGAAATATGAATATTTAGAGTAAAAATTTCGTGACCAACATTTGATGGTCGGTTTTTAAGTAAAAGTTTAGGCTTTTTTACTAGTTTAGGAACGAGAGTTTCGGCTACTTTACCACTTGATCAGATAACATTACCTACTCAGCTTAACTAACATAAAATAATTAATAAATTTATTTAAGAGTAGGAAACACCAAAATTCAGTTTATAATCAAGTTGAGCAAAAACATAGTACGGTTGTGCTTGCCTTTCTGGTGGTTCTGGATCCCTTCATACCTTTCTTCTTATTCTTGTCCTTAAACGAGCTCTCTTCCTAGACAGAAGGTGGCGGTGGAGGGGGATGGGGTGTCTGCATAAAAAATTTCAATACTAAATGAATACAAACCCAGTAATATTATAGAAGGAATAATTGATATTCACTCGCGACTGAGTAGATTTACATGTATTGGTATACTTCATCGTTACTTCCCCTAAAGGAGTTGTAGTAACTGCATAGCACACTACAATTATTTACACTCATGTTTGATATTACTAACTTGAGACAGAAACATACTTGTATATAAAGGGAGGAAGAATACAACATTTGTTATGAATAGTACCTAGAAATATAAAACTTACACAACGAACATTAATTTCACATAAAATCATAAAATTGAAAGTGTGATAACTAATTCATTTTTAGGTCTTTTTAATTGATTCAAAAAGCATTAGAAAAGTTATGACAATTGATATATGAATATTTAGAGCAAAAATTTCTTGCCAACATTGGTTGGTCGGTTTTTAATAAATGTTTAGGCGCTTTTTTTACTAGTTTCGGACCGAGAGTTTCGGCTACATTTACCACTTGATCAAATAACATTACATACTGAGTTTATCTAACTCAAAATAATTACTAACATTATTTAAGAGTAGGAAACATGAAAATTCAGTTCACAATCAAGTTAAGCAAAAACATGGCACGGTTTTTACCCGTACATCCCGTTAGGGCTCGTTTTTAACCATTTAGCCAATTACATGTTATTTTTCAATTTTAGGCATTAATAGGCCAGGGTTTAACATGTAATAAGAGTTATTTGTATTAGAAAAATCAGATTTTACGAAGTGATTGGTGGTTTGAGCAAAACCGAACCTAGAAAACCCTAAAATGAGTTTACGAAGAAATCGTTTATTAGTTTTTTTAATCCTTCTACCATGATTCTTTTTGTAGAGACTGATTCATATTATGATATAACCATTTAGTTAAATAATTAATATTATTGACATTCTAAGTGTTATAAAGTTTACTATTTTACATGTATACGATTTTATTAATTTCACATAAAATCATAAAATTGAAAGTGTGCTAACTAATTCATTTTTGGGTATTTATTAATTGGTTCAAAAATTATTATAAAATTCGTAACAATTGAAATACGAATATTTAGAGTAAAAATTTCGTGACCAACATTGGATGGTCGGTTTTTAAGTAAAAGTTTAGGCTTTTTTACTAGTTTAGGAACGAGAGTTTCGGCTACTTTTACCACTTTATCAAATAACATTACCTACTCAGTTTAACTAACATAAAATAATTAATAAAATTATTTAAGAGTAGGAAACACGAAAATTCAGTTTATAATCAAGTTAAGCAAAAACATAGTGTTGGAGCATAGTTTGGCTAGGCCGGTTCGACGACTCTCCTGGGCCGTTAATCGTCTTCCCCGGTCTTGAGTAATGCTGCAAACAATAGAAAACTGGTTAGACGTGGACCCGAGGCCAGAGCCCCGGGGTCCACCTCCGACGGTCAAGTTAGTATTAGTGCGATAAAGTATAAGAAAGGTGTGGTTCAGATAGATAACCTGATTATAATGAGACCCCGACCCCTGTTTATATAGGGCTAGGGTTTTCTTGAAGGATAAGTTAGGTATGTGTGGGCCGCGGGCCTGTTGGGCCGGGTCGAATACTGACTATACGTCGACATGTCCCCCAGTCTAGTATGATATGGTTCATGATCATGTTATGCTAGACTCATTCATGTATCACGCTTACTAAACAACCGCGTGCAGCTTGATGCTAGGACATCCTCGTGGGTCGTCCGTAACATATGGCTCCACTCGTAAATGGGCTACCTTTAGCAAAAAAAAATGATGGGTTGGGGTTGCGAATAGTGAGCGCAACCACTATACGTCATCATGTCCCCCCAGTCTAGTATGCGGGGTCATCACCAAGGTTACTAGACTTTACACCATATCTGTTACCTGTAAGCGTATCTACGTCGAAAGAAATGGGGAACCCGTGTACGTAAGACGGGTGGGTGTGCTCGAATGCTTGGTTTCCCGTGATTAGACGGTAAGGACCCCATAAGAAGAAAACTTGTTCTATAGCCGGGGTAACATTGGCATTGGCAAGGTATCATTCTTATTCATCTCTAACGTGAGGACGATAAGAAGGTTTTGTGAAGGTGGAGGTGGAACCCGTATGATGCATCGTGAACATTTGAAGGCGTACTTCTTATACCCACTAATGATGCAGCATAGCGCGAATATTGCATTCGTCTTAAAGCCAACAGAATTCGTACATCTGCGGCAAAGTGATGCGGATATTACATCCGTCTTTTGGCCCTGACATTTGATAACGACTTCCAAAATTTGTCACGGTTTTTCCTGGATTAAATGATATAAATTTTGGAAATTCACTCTTAGCCGGGCCAAGTAATTCGTCGCAGAAGACGTACTTTTGTAACAAAGAAATGTGCCAACGGAAGACGTACTTCCTCGACAAAGATAATGAGCCCGTGGAAGATTCCTTCCACGGCGAAAAAATGAGCTCGTGGAAGGATTCTTCCACGGTGAAAGCAATGCGCCAGTGGAAGGAGTACTTCCATGGCGAAGGATAATGAGCCCATGGAAGAGTACTTCCACGGCGAAAATAATGAACACGTGGGAGACACCTCCACAGTGAAAATAACGAGTACGTGGAAGAGATACTTTCACCGCGAAGATAGCAAGCACGTGGAAGAGATAATTCCACGGCGAAGATAACAAGCGCGTGGAAGAGATACTTCCACGGCAAAGATAACAAGCACGTGGAAGAGATACTTCCACGGCGAAGATAACAAGCACGTGGAAGAGATACTTTCACCGCGAAGATAGCAAGCACGTGGAAGAGATACTTTCACCGCGAAGATAGCAAGCACGTGGAAGAGATACTTCCACGACGAAGATAACAAGCACGTGGAAGAGATACTTTCACCGCGAAGAAAGCAAGCACGTGGAAGAGATACTTTCACCGCGAAGATAGCAAGCACGTGGAAGAGATACTTCCACGGCGAAGATAACAAGCACGTGGAAGAGATACTTCCAAGGCAAAGATAACAAGCACGTTGAAGAGATACTTCCACGGCGAAGATAACAAGCACGTGGAAGAGATACTTCCACGGCGAAGATGACAAGCACGTGGAAGAGATACTTCCACGGCGAAGATAATAAGCGCGTGGAAGAGATAAAGATAATAAGCACGTGGAAGAGATACTTCCACGGCGAAGATAATAAGCACGTGGAAGAGATACTTCCACGGCGAAGATAATAAGCACATGGAAGAGATACTTCCACGGCGAAGATAATAAGCGCGTGGAAGAGATACTTCCACGGCGAAGATAACAAGCACGTGGAAGAGATACTTCCACGGCGAAGATGACAAGCACGTGGAAGAGATACTTCCACGGCGAAGATGACAAGCACGTGGAAGAGATACTTCCACGGCGAAGATAATAAGCACGTGGAAGAAATACTTCCACGGCGAAGATAATAAGCGCGTGGAAGAGGTACTTCTACGGAGAAAATAATAAGCGCGTGGAAGAGATACTTCCACAGTGAAGATAAAATGCACGTGGAAGAGATACTTCCACGGCGAAGATAAAAAGAACGTAGAAGAATACTTCCACGGCGAAGATAACGAGCACGTGGAAGAATACTTCCACGGCGAAGACAATAAGCGCGTGGAAGAGATACTTCCACGGCGAAGATAACAAGCACGTGAAAGAGATACTTCCACAGCGAAGATGACAAGCACGTGGAAGAGATACTTCCACGGCGAAGATAACAAGCACCTGGAAGAGATACTTCCACGGCGAAGATGACAAGCACGTGGAAGAGATACTTCCACGGCGAAGATAATAAGCACGTGGAAGAAATACTTCCACGGCGAAGATAAAATGCACGTGGAAGAGATACTTCCACGGCAAAGATAACAAGCACGTGGAAGAGATACTTCCACGGCGAAGATAACAAGCACGTGGAAGAGATACTTCCACGGCGAAGATGACAAGCACGTGGAAGAGATACTTCCACGGCGAAGATAATAAGCGCGTGGAAGAGATAAAGATAATAAGCACGTGGAAGAGATACTTCCACGGCGAAGATAATAAGCACATGGAAGAGATACTTCCACGGCGAAGATAATAAGCGCGTGGAAGAGATACTTCCACGGCGAAGATAACAAGCACGTGGAAGAGATACTTCCACGGCGAAGATGACAAGCACGTGGAAGAGATACTTCCACGGCGAAGATCACAAGCACGTGGAAGAGATACTTCCACGGCGAAGATGACAAGCACGTGGAAGAGATACTTCCACGGCGAAGATAATAAGCACGTGGAAGAAATACTTCCACGGCGAAGATAATAAGCGCGTGGAAGAGATACTTCTACGGAGAAAATAATAAGCGCGTGGAAGAGATACTTCCACGGCGAAGATAAAATGCACGTGGAAGAGATACTTCCACGGTGAACGAGCACGTGGAAGAATACTTCCACGGCGAAGATAATAAGCACGTGGCAGATATACTTCCACGACGAAGATAAAATGCACGTGGAAGAGATACTTCCACTGCGAAGATAAGAAGCACGTGGAAGAATACTTCCACGGCGAAGATAACGAGCACGTGGAAGAATACTTCCACGGCGAAGATAATAAGCACGTGGAAGATATACTTCCACGACGAAGATAAAATGCACGTGGAAGAGATACTTCCACGACGAAGATAAGAAGCACGTGGAAGAATACTTCCACGGCGAAGATAACGAGCACGTGGAAGAATACTTCCACGGCGAAGATAATAAGCACATGGAAGAGATACTTCCATGGCAAAGGAAGAAGCGCGCGGAAGGAGTATTTCCACGGCGAAGGAATAAGCCAATGGAAGAGATACTTCCATGGCGCAGAAACAAGCACGCGGAAGGAGTACTTCCGCGGCGAAGGAATAAGCCAATGGAAGAGATACTTCCATGGCAAAGGAAGAAGCGCGCAGAAGGAGTACTTCCGCGGTGAAGAAATAAACCAATGGAAGAGATACTTCCATGTCGCAGAAACAAGCACGCGGAAGGAGTACTTCCGCGGCAAAGGAATAAGCCAATGGAAGAGATACTTCCATGGAAAAGGAAGAAGCGCGCAGAAGGAGTACTTCCGCGGTGAAGGAATAAGCCAATGGAAGAGATACTTCCATGGCGCAGAAACAAGCACGCGGAAGGAGTACTTCCGCGGCGAAGGAATAAGCCAATGGAAGAGATACTTCCATAGCAAAGGAGGAAGCGCGCAGAAGGAGTACTTCCGCAGCGAAGGAATAAGCTAATGGAAGAGATACTTCCATGGCGCAGAAACAAGCACGCGGAAGGAGTACTTCCGTGGCGAAGGAATAAGCCAATGGAAGATATACTTCCATGGCGCAGAAACAAGCACGCAGAAGGAGTACTTCCGCGGCGAAGGAATAAGCCAATGGAAGAGATACTTCCATGGCAAAGGAAGAAGCGCGCAGAAGGAGTACTTCCGCGGCGAAGGAATAAGCCAATGGAAGAGATACTTCCATGCCGCAGAAACAAGCACGCGGAAGGAGTACTTTCGCGGCGAAGGAATAATCCAATGGAAGAGATACTTCCATGGCAAAGGAATAACCCGACAGAAGGCGGACTTCTGCGGCAAAGAAATATATCCAAAGATATTTGTGTGACGTGTACATAAATAGTGGTATTATTATACCCTGGTAGCCCCCAAGTTTAATGGTGCTACACTAGATTAGCAGTATTAAACTTAATCAAGTATTCAAAAATTTATGGCCGTGTAGACCAACACATAGCACGGTTGTGCTTGCCTTTCCGGTGGTTCTGGATCCCTTCATGCCTTTCTTCTTATTCTTGTCCTTAAACGAGCTCGCTTCCTGGACAGAAGGTGGCGGTGGAGGGGGATGGGGTGTCTGCATAAAAAAATTCAATACTAAATGAATACAAAGCAGTAATATTATAGAAGAATAATTGATATTCACTCGCGACTGAGTAGATTTGCATGTATTGGTATACTTCATCGTTACTTCCCCTAAAAGAGTTGTAGTAACTGCATAGCACACTACAATTATTTACACTCATGTTTGATATTACTAACTTGAGACAGAAACGTACTTGTATATAAAGGGAGGAAGAATACAACATTTGCTATGAATAGTACCTAGAAATATAAAACTTACACAACGAACATTAATTTCACATAAAATCATAAAATTGAAAGTGTGATAACTAATTCATTTTTAGGTCTTTTTAATTGATTCAAAAAGAATTAGAAAAGTTATGACAATTGAAATATGAATATTTAGAGCAAAAATTTCTTGCCAACATTGGTTGGTCGGTTTTTAATAAATGTTTAGGCGCTTTTTTTTACTAGTTTCGGACCGAGAGTTTCGGCTACATTTACCACTTGATCAAATAACATTACATACTGAGTTTATCTAACTTAAAATAATTACTAACATTATTTAAGAGTAGGAAACACAAAAATTCAGTTCATAATCAAGTTAAGCAAAAACATGGCATGGTTTTTACCCGTACATCCCGTTAGGGCTCGTTGTTAACCATTTAGCCAATTACATGTTCTTTTTTCAATTTTAGGCATTAATAGGTTAGGGTTTAACATGTAATAAGAGTTATTTGTATTAGAAAAATCAGATTTTACGAAGTGATCGGTTGTTTGAGCAAAACCGAACCTAGAAAACCCTAAAATGAGTTTACGAAAATATCGTTTATTAGTTGTAATTTTTTTTAATCCTTCTACCATGATTCTTTTTGTAGAGATTGATTCATATTATGATATAACCATTTAGTTAAATAATTAATATTAGTATCATTCTAAGTGTTATAAAGTTTACCATTTTACATGTATACGATTTTATTAATTTCACATAAAATCATAAAATTGAAAGTGTGCTAACTAATTCATTTTTTGGTATTTTTAATTGGTTCAAAAAGTATTATAAAATTTGTAACAATTGAAATATGAATATTTAGAGTAAAAATTTCGTGACCAACATTGGATGGTCGGTTTTTGATAGGTGTGTAAACACCCATCCTTTTTACCACTTAATTACAATAATAACCGGGCCAAAACGTGTATTTTATGTCATTTATGTCAGAATTATGCGTGGTTTGTGTTTTTGTTGTGATTTAGGACGAAATTGTGAAAAGGGGAGAAAACACGGGCATTTACGGGCTTTTATTGAAGAAAAAGATGAAAGACGAGGTCAAGAAGTCAAGAGTGCAAAAAGAACGGAAGTCCAAGACCAATTCTGAAGATTTATCGAAGAAAAAGTCAAAAGACGGAAGTTTACTAAAAGCCGAAGAACTCAAGTCTTATTTATTGAAGAATTTAAAAGACGAGTTTAAAGAAATCCCAAGCCAAAAGTCATTAAAGTCCAAGATTAACAAAAGATTAAGAAGGGAAGGACTTAATGGTGCAATTAAGAAGAAATGAAGGAGGGGAGGAAGCTTCCTAAGCATTCCTTAATCCTCCCGTATATATAGTCATTAGGATTCATCTTTTCATTTTTGTTGGCTAGAGTGACACTAGTTCTTCCACCTTTATTTACTTGCTTTTTAAATACATGTCAATTTAAATACTTGTCTTGCACTTTAATACCTTTAATTTCCAAGTAAGTGTTCTTTAATTTTCTTGTTTTAATCTCTCATTCTACCTTTCTTTCTATTATTTACTATTTGTTTACATGCTTATTGTCTTGCTTATTTGATTAAAGGTTATGTTTTTATGCTTTTGATTGTTTTGGATTATTGATTTTATAGCTTTTTGTTTTCATCTTAAAGTTTCTTAAGTTTTTTTATAAAAGTTATTTTCGTATAAAGTTTGTTTTTCGTAAACCTTTTTCATTTCGTGTTTTAAAAAGTCTTCAAATTTCAGCTTATTAGCTTTTTCTTATACGTGTTTGCTTAGGATTTTAGGTGTGTGCTTATTTGGCTTATAGCTTATTAGTTTAGCTTAATTTATGTTCTTTTTACTGTATTCCGATCTGTTCAATCGGAAAAGGGTTATTCATTCCGATCATAGTGATCGGATAAGGGTTTTGGTATTCCGATCAGGGTGATTTTTGGGTATTCCGATTAGGAGTTGTGACAGCATTCCGATCTTAGTCCATTTCTTATTCCGATCGAGGTGTTCGTTTGGTTATTCCGATCCGGATAGGTGACAGTATTCCGATTAGGGGTTCCGATCAACATTCCGACCAGAGTCCATTTCTTATTCCGACGAGATCATTATTCAGATCAGGAAGGTAAGTCCACATTCCGATCAGGGTGTTTTTGGTTTTCCGATCAAAGGTAGGTGACAGCTTTCCGATCTTGGGGTTCCGATCAACATTCCGATAGGGAGGTTTGTGTACATTCCGATCATAGTTTGATCGGAATATATTCCGATGGTAGGGGTGTTTTACTTTTTTGTCTTGTTTAATTTTTAAGTTCTCATTTTTAATTCTTTGTCACATTTAAATTCTCGTCACGCTTTTAAATTTCCGTCATTTAATTATTTTACTTTTGAATGTTTTTAATATTTCACCCTTTCTTTTAATTAGATTTAGTTTTATTATAACGCCATTTTATTTTAACGCTCATTTACTTTAACGTCATTTACATTTACGTCTAGCACTTTTTAATATACTACAACGACACAACTTTTGTTTCCACCAAAATACGACTAAGTCACACATAGAACCTAGATCAATTCGATTATACCACTAGAACGATAATTTTCTTACTAGGTAAAAACCCAGTTATCAAATGGCGCCGTTGCCGGCTCTTTTCGTAAAGATTAACGGTTTTCTGTAAGAGAAACGTTGTTTTTTTGGGATCCGTTCACTTGTGAGCGTTATTTTCTTGCATAAAAGTTTCCAAAAAAAAAACCATAAAAATTAAAAATTGATAAAAATCCATAAAAATTAAAAATTTCAAAAATCCAAAAAGATTTTATTTTTATTGTGTATATATATTGTCTTTGTGTTTGGTTTCTTTCTCTTTTGCATTTTCAGGTGTATGCGTACTAGATCTTCTAATTATCATGAGCCCGAGACTCGAGAAGATTTAAGTATGTCAGGTGTTAACAACAATAATAATCCACCGCACCTCAACAATAACAAGAATGTTCTTCCACAACCCGATCTTCGGACAATGGAGGAGCTTTGTCAACCTACCATGTTTGGCCGAGGAGGACCGATTGCGCCGATGCAAATCACGGCTCCTGAGTTTTCGTTGAAGCACCACATGATTCAGCAAGTGCAAACTAACCCATTCCTGTGGATTGCCTGATGATGATGCCAACAAACACCTCGACAAGTTCATTACAATCACCTAAAGCATGAAGTTGCCCGGTGCCACAATGGATGTTCTTCGCCTTCAACTCTTTCCACATACTTTATGACATCATGCCGAGAAATGGTTTGATCGTCTCCCGAAGAATTCAATTCACACTTGGGATGACATGACTCAACGCTTTTTGTCGCGCTATTTTCCACCATCCATGGTCACAAGCCTTCGCAATCAAATCAACGGTTTCATGAAAGATTTCGATGAATCTCTTTTTGATGCTTGGGAAAGATATAATGTCTTGATTGATCGTTGTCCAAACCACAACATGCTCCCTGTGACCTTAATTGATACATTCTACAACGGATTGACTTTTCGTGATCGTGATACGATTAATGCAGCCGCCGGTGGCACATTTATGAAAAGGAGACCCGAGGAGTGTAGAGAGCTTATTGAGAACATGACTACTCACCACAAAAACTGGGATTCCTCTACTTCTTCAAGGAACAACCCGAGAGTCAATGTTTCTTCTACTTCAGCAAACCCTGATATGACCGAACTCACCCGCATGATGACTGAAATGAGCAAAAGTATCTTGCTTCTCGCTTCAAACCAACAACAACAAGTTAAAGCGGTTGCACCTTCTTGTGAAACATGTGGCGGTCCTCACTCATACACCGATTGTCCTTCTACACAAGGAAATCCGGAAAATGTGTATGCAGCTTATGGTAATTATTCACCGGAAAATTACCAAGCTCGACCTCAAGGGGATAGAAATTTGCTGAGTTACCGGTCCAACAATTACCTTTCACCCGGTTTTTCTCCTCAAAACCATAACCCCTCCAACAACTGCACTAGAAGCAACCAAATCCCACCAAGAGCTTCTAATCCTTATCACCCACCCGTCCAACAAGCCCCACCCATTAACCCCGATGTTGAAGCCATCATGAGAACCCAAGGTGAGAAAATCAAGAATCTGCAGAGTCAAATGATCAATCTTAAAGGAGATATTACCAAGCAAGGAAATGAGATCAGATCCGAGCTTCGAGATAATATCCAATCCTCCTTCAGCAATCAAACGAATGATTTAAAAATATGCTTGCTAGTTTCTTGCCCGCCGCTCAACCTTCTTCTTCGAGTTCTCTACCTTCAAACACCGTCACCAATCCGCGAGCGAATGTGAGTGCTATTACTACTCGTAGTGGAATTACCATTGTCGATCCACTGATCCCGCCCCCATCATCTACACCTCCTCCACCACCATTTATCTCTACTCCTCCTACACCTAGTATTAGTGCACCATTACCGTCTCCGCCTCGTCATGACGATGTACCTAGGAAGGAACCTTCAACATCTCAACCTTTACCTGCTACACCTTCACCTTCACCACCCAAACCTAATATCCCATATCCTTCTCGCTTAGGCAAGACCAACGAGCTAACCAAGAATGACTGTCAAGTGCAAAGCTATGTGAAGATTCTCTCTCAAATGAACATCAACATTAGCCTTGTTGAAGCACTTGTCCACATGCCGAAATTTGTGAAAGCATTCAAGGAATTGCTGACCAAGAAGGAGAAGCTGATTGAGCTCGCCAACACACGCTTAAATGAAAACTGCTCTGCAGTTATTCTTAAAGAACTTCCGGAAAAGCTTGGAGATCCTGGTCGTTTTGTGTTGCCGTGCATTTTTAACAAAACTTAAGAATTTACTGCCCTTGCTGATCTCGGGGCCAGTATTAATCTTATGCCTTTGAGTGTTTGGAAAACACTATCATTACCCGACCTCACTCCAACAAAGATGACTCTTGAACTTGCTAATCGCACTCTCGCTTACCCCGTTGGTATTGCCGAAGACGTGTTCATCAAAGTTGGCACATTTACTTTCCCGGTTGATTTTGTCGTTGTTGATTATGAAATGGACCCTCGTATTCCTTTAATACTTGGTCGGCCATTCTTGAGAACCGGACGAGATTTAGTTAATGTGGCCGAAGGTGAGTTAATCTTAAGAGTCGGGAATGATTCACAAGTTTTTAAAATGGGAAAGCTTACAAGCAAATCCTTTGGACGAGAATCAGTGAATATGATTAATGTGCTCGATGATTTTGTCATCTACAACAATCCTCTATTCGACTCTTGCATTGATAATCCACTGCTTCATGATGATGTGGATGATTCTCTCTCCAATTTGGAACCTTCTCCCATTTATGATTCTCCACCGATCTTTGATGCTTATGATGATGATTCTAGCTCAGATTCGGATGATTATGATGACCTTACCTCCGAGTATCCCGACCTGCCCACGTATGATGATTTCGATGAGGCTGATACTCTTTCGAGCGATTCTTCACATGATGAAGATCCTCCGCCATCACTCGATCCTACTTTGGACGATTACTCATTTGAGTAAGACTTCTCTGAATTTCTCAACACTTACTTCCCTCATGAGAGTGATGCTCCTCCTTATTATTTTGAAGATTATTGTCTTGATCCTACTTTGCATTTGAAGAACATTCTTTCAAAGGAAAAGAAACCGGTCGACACCAATATCCGCAGCACATATGATTTAACACCTCTTTGTCTACCTTCCGAGGACGAGGTTGTGCTTCTTCGCGGATCTTCTTCACATTCTGCTGAGCCTGAGTTCTATTTTCCCTTAAAGGAAAAGGTGTTCGACCCCGGTATTGAAATCTTTAAGCCATCTCAGTATCCACCTGATGAAATAAAAGGAAAAATATTTGGAACTATTGAAGACATGCTTGCACCTCACCATACTTGCTCCCACCGTGCTCCATCGCTGCTTAAGGGAACCTTGCCTATTCTTCTTTGGCTTGCCTTGTTCGCCTTAAGCCTGTGCTATTTGATGGACGAAAACTATGTCTTTGATCCTGGTAGATATATTTCATGCTTCTTCCGTTGATAATCAAGGTCGAGTCAGGCTCACGACTCGGTTAACAAAAATCAAGCGCTTCTTGGGAGGCAACCCATGCATCTATCTTTTAGCTTTCTTTATCCTAAGTGTAGGGGAGACCCGTTGGTTTGCTATTTCCTCTCCTCTCTTAATCAGGGATTCGCGCGCTCAGTGATCCACTCTTGATGATTCTTCACGACCCGTGATTCCGTGTTCCCGTCTTCCCGATTCTATCCTAAACTCTTTTCAATTCACTATTTTATATTTTCTCAATATTAAAATAGGAATCTCTTTAGTTGTCTTTTCCTTAGCAAGATTTAAACAAAGTGCACAATGTCCTAAGTGTAGGGGAGTTTACTCCCACATGCTTAAACATTGAGGACAATGTTTATGTTAAGTGTAGGGGGGACTTCTATCGAAGTTAAGTGGCCTTTTCCTTGTATTTGTCCTCATTTTAACCGGAAAGTCAATTTTTTGACATTTTTCAAAATTTTTGATCTATTTTGGCCTATTAGTTTTTCCTTTTGTATAGTTATTTTCTTTCCTTATTAGAATAAATCTTTAATAAAGTGGTTTTAATTGTCAAACGTTGTGAATCTTTTGACTCAACCCGAGTTTACTTATATAAGTTTACTCTAGCTAGTATCCTTAACGTGTTTAAGTCAAGTTTTGCTAGGCTTTGATATAGGGAGCTATAAAACGCGAAAGTCTTAACTCTCACGGGTTAAGAACAAGAACTTTTCGCAAGTTCCTATAATTGATCCTAGAGAGTCGTTTATCAAGGGAACTTTAAAATGCGATTTCTAAACTTGAAAAAGTCTAAGAGTTTGCAAGATCCTATAGGCGACTCGAAAACCCAAAACTTTGATTTAATAGGCTAAGCATCCACGAGTCTCATTCCTTGAGATTTTAAACTGTGGAGAACGAGAGATGATAGAGCCAATTATAAGTTCGGTATTCTTTCGTGAATTTATGTGAGTTAATTATAAGCCTATTCTCCCACGCTTGCTAATAAATTTATCTGCAATAAATAAGGTTGTACGATTTGAAAAGTTACTTAGCTTCTAGCACAAGATCGTTTAAAAGTTGCTCGGTATGGATTAGAGTTCATAGCCAAGGCATAACTTATTGAAGCGGGACGCGAAGATTGGAGAGTCCAAAAAGGTCCTAACAAGGCATGAGGACTATATTTTGTTGCTAAAGATCCAAAGTGATGTGAAGAATCATTTGTCGAAAATCAATATGAAGGATCGAGACACACGACAAAAAGCAAAAACTCCCCAAAAGTCATGGAGAAGTGTATCCGAAAAGACCCTAGCAAGGATAAATAGATCCAAGTCATAAAAGGAGGCGGATCGTTGTATATCAAAGTCCAAAATAAAGATTGGAGAAAAATGAAAAAGTCGTGGTCCAAATATGAAGAATCTCTCAAAACTTCAAGTGAAGAAATTCCTATTATGAAGAGAAGACCATTATTTCATGAACGTCTCTCAAAGTTTGAAGTATGAAGTCGCTGCCAAATATCGGTCCGAGAAAGGTCTCAAATCGCGAAGCGAGTTATGCCAAGATATGAACTTTATGAGGTCCCGAGAAGCAGTTTTAAAAGATTTTGTCCTTTAGCTAACTATTGATTAAATCGTTCACTTTATTTTCGGACTAAATAAACTATCGAAATAAGTCAAAAATGCATCCTCGTGATCATTCAAGACAACAATAAAATATAAGAGATACACCTAGGAATAAGGGAGTCTAAGTGAATAATTGGCCCACATGAGTTCGTGTTAGTTTACTAACTTATAATAACAATGATCTCGTTTTTAAGCTTGGTTTGGAGAAAGTGAAAACTTGAGGATGATGATCATTCACAACATTTTCAAAACCCAAGGTATGCATTTGATTTCTTTACTTTGAATGTTTATAGTTATCTATCTCTTTAATAAAGGCCAACATGGATTGATTATGATGAAAAATGTAAAACGTGCTTTGTAACTAATGCATTGCATGAGGACATTGCAATGGTCAAGTGTAGGGGATTTGATAGGTGTGTAAACACCCATCCTTTTTACCACTTAATTACAATAATAACCGGGCCAAAACGTGTATTTTATGTCATTTATGTCGGAATTATGCGTGGTTTGTGTTTTTGTTGTGATTTAGGACGAAATTGTGAAAAGGGGAGAAAACACGGGCATTTACGGGCTTTTATTGAAGAAAAAGATGAAAGACGAGGTCAAGAAGTCAAGAGTGCAAAAAGAACGGAAGTCCAAGAGCAATTCTGAAAATTTATCGAAGAAAAAGTCAAAAGACGGAAGTTTACTAAAAGCCGAAGAACTCAAGTCTTATTTATTGAAGAATTTAAAAGACGAGTTTATAGAAATCCCGAGCAAAAAGTCATTAAAGTCCAAGATTAACAAAAGATTAAGAAGGGAAGGACTTAATGGTGCAATTAAGAAGAAATGAAGGAGGGGAGGAAGCTTCCTAAGCATTCCTTAATCCTCCCCTATATATAGTCATTAGGATTCATCTTTTCATTTTTGTTGGCTAGAGTGACACTAGTTCTTCCACCTTTATTTACTTGCTCTTTAAATACATGTCAATTTAAATACTTGTCTTGCACTTTTAATACCTTTAATTTCCAAGTAAGTGTTCTTTAATTTTCTTGTTTTAATCTCTCATTCTACCTTACTTTCTATTCTTTACTATTTGTTTACATGCTTATTGTCTTGCTTATTTGATTAAAGGTTATGTTTTTATGCTTTTGATTGTTTTGGATTATTGATTTTATAGCTTATTTGTTTTCATCTTAAAGTTTCTTAAGTTTTTTTATAAAAGTTATTTTCGTATAAAGTTTGTTTTTCGTAAACCTTTTTCATTTCGTGTCTTAAAAAGTCTTCAAATTTCAGCTTATTAGCTTTTTCTTATACGTGTTTGCTTAGGATTTTAGGTGTGTGCTTATTTGGCTTATAGCTTATTAGTTTAGCTTAATTTGTGTTCTTTTTACTGTATTCCGATCTGTTCAATCGGAAAAGGGTTATTCATTCCGATCATAGTGGTCGGATAAGGGTTTTGGTATTCCGATCAGGGTGATTTTTGGGTATTCCGATCTGAGTCCATTTCTTATTCCGATTGAGGTGTTCGTTTGGTTATTCCGATCCGGATAGGTGACAGTATTCCGATTAGGGGTTCCGATCAACATTCCGACCAGAGTCCATTTCTTATTCCGACGAGATCATTATTCCGATCAGGAAGGTAAGTCCACATTCCGATCAGGGTGTTTTTGGTTATTCCGATCAGAGGTAGGTGACAGCTTTCCGATCTTGGGGTTCTGATCAACATTCCGATAGGGAGGTTAGTGTACATTCCGATCATAGTTTGATCGGAATACATTCCGATGGTAGGGGTGTTTTACTATTTTGTCTTGTTTAATTTTTAAGTTCTCATTTTAATTCTTTGTCACATTTAAATTCTCGTCACGCTTTTAAATTTCCGTCATTTAATTATTTTACTTTTCAATGTTTTTAATATTGCACCCTTTCTTTTAATTAGATTTAGTTTTATTATAACGCTATTTTATTTTAACGCTCATTTACTTTAACGTCATTTACATTTACGTCTAGCACTTTTTAATATACTACAACGACACAACTTTTGTTTCCACCAAAATACGACTAAGTCACACATAGAACCTAGATCAATTCGATTAGACCACTAGAACGATAATTTTTATACTAGGTAAAAACCCAGTTATCAGTTTTTAAGTAAAAGTTTAGACTTTTTTACTAGTTTAGGAACGACAGTTTTGGCTACTTTACCACTTGATCAAATAACTTTACCTACTCAGTTTAACTAACATAAATAATTAATAAAATTATTTAAGAGTAGGAAACACGAAAATTCAGTTTATAATCAAGTTAAGCAAAAACATAGCACGGTTGTGCTTGCCTTTCCGGTGGTTCTGGATCCCTTCATGCCTTTCTTCTTATTCTTGTCCTTAAACGAGCTCGCTTTTAAACATTTAGCCAATTACATGTTATTTTTCAATTTTAGGCATTAATAGGTCAGGGTTTAACATGTAATAAGAGTTATTTGTATTAGAAAAATCAGATTTTACGAAGTGATTGGTGGTTTGAGCAAAACCGAACCTAGAAAACCCTAAAATGAGTTTACGAAGAAATCGTTTATTAGTTATAACTTTTTTAATCCTTCTACCATGATTCTTTTTGTAGAGATTGATTCATATTATGATATAACCATTTAGTTAAATAATTAATATTAGTGACATTCTAAGTGTTATAAAGTTTACCATTTTACATGTATACGATTTTATTAATTTCACATAAAATCATAAAATTGAAAGTGTGCTAACTAATTCATTTTTGGGTATTTTTAATTGGTTCAAAAAGTATTATAAAATTTGTAACAATTGAAATATGAATATTTAGAGTAAAAATTTCGTGACCAACATTGGATGGTCGGTTTTTAAGTAAAAGTTTAGGCTTTTTTACTAGTTTAGGAACGAGAGTTTCGGCTACTTTTACCACTTGATCAAATAACATTACCTACTCAGTTTAACTAACATAAAATAATTAATAAAATTATTTAAGAGTAGGAAACACGAAAATTCAGTTTATAATCAAGTTAAGCAAAAACATAGCACGGTTGTGCTTGCCTTTCCGGTGGTTCTAGATCCCTTCATGCCTTTCTTCTTATTCTTGTCCTTAAACGAGCTCGCTTCCTGGACAGAAGGTGGTGGTGGAGGGGGATGGGGTATCTGCGTAAAAAATTTCAATACTAAATGAATACAAAGCAGTAATATTATAGAAGGAATAATTGATATTCACTCGCGACTGAGTAGATTTACATGTATTGGTATACTTCATCGTTACTTCCCCTAAAAGAGTTGTAGTAACTGCATAGCACACTACAATTATTTACACTCATGTTTGATATTACTAACTTGAGATAGAAACGTACTTGTATATAAAGGGAGGAAGAATACAACATTTGTTATGAATAGTACCTAGAAATATAAAACTTACACAACGAACATTAATTTCACATAAAATCATAAAATTGAAAGTGTGATAACTAATTCATTTTTAGGTCTTTTTACTTGATTCAAAAATCATTAGAAAAGTTATGACAATTGAAATATGAATATTTAGAGCAAAAATTTCTTGCCAACATTGGTTGGTCGGTTTTCAATAAATGTTTAGGCGTTTTTTTTACTAGTTTCGTACCGAGAGTTTCGGCTACATTTACCACTTGATCAAATAACATTACATACTGAGTTTATCTAACTTAAAATATTTACTAACATTATTTAAGAGTAGGAAACACGAAAATTCAGTTCACAATCAAGTTAAGCAAAAACATGGCACAGTTTTTACCCGTACATCCCGTTAGGGCTCGTTTTTAAACATTTAGCCAATTACATGTTATTTTTCAATTTTAGGCATTAATAGGTCAGGGTTTAACATGTAATAAGAGTTATTTGTATTAGAAAAATCAGATTTTACGAAGTGATTGATGGTTTGAGCAAAACCGAACCTAGAAAACCCTAAAATGAGTTTACGAAGAAATCGTTTATTAGTTATAATTTTTTTTAATCCTTCTACCATGATTCTTTTTGTAGAGATTGATTCATATTATGATATAACCATTTAGTTAAATAATTAATATTAGTGACATTCTAAGTGTTATAAAGTTTACCATTTTACATGTATACGATTTTATTAATTTCACATAAAATCATAAAATTGAAAGTGTGCTAACTAATTCATTTTTGGGTATTTTTAATTGGCTCAAAAAGTATTATAAAATTTGTAACAATTGAAATATGAATATTTAGAGTAAAAATTTCGTTACCAACATTGGATGGTCGGTTTTTAAGTAAAAGTTTAGGCTTTTTTACTAGTTTAGGAACGAGAGTTTCGGCTACTTTTACCACTTGATCAAATAACATTACCTACTCAGTTTAACTTATATAAAATAATTAATAAAATTATTTAAGAGTAGGAAACACGAAAATTCAGTTTATAATCAAGTTAAGCAAAAACATAACACGGTTGTGCTTGCCTTTCCGGTGGTTCTGGATCCCTTCATGCCTTTTTCTTATTCTTGTCTTTAAACGAGCTCGCTTATTGGACAGAAGGTGGCGGTGGAGGGGGATGGGGTGTCTGCATAAAAATTTCAATACTAAATGAATACAAAGCAGTAATATTATACAAGGAATAATTGATATTCACTCGCGACTGAGTAGATTTACATGTATTGGTATACTTCATCGTTACTTCCCCTAAAAGAGTTGTAGTAACTGCATAGCACACTACAATTATATACACTCATGTTTGATATTACTAACTTGAGACAGAAACGTACTTGTATACCTAGAAATATTAAACTTACACAACGAACATTAATTTCACATAAAATCATAAAATTGAAAGTGTGATAACTAATTCATTTTTAGGTCTTTTTAATTGATTCAAAAAGTTTTAGAAAAGTTATGACAATTGAAATATGGATATTTAGAGCTAAAATTTCTTGCCAACATTGGTTGGTCGGTTTTTAATAAATGTTTAGGCGTTTTTTTTTACTAGTTTCGGACCGAGAGTTTTGGCTTCATTTACCACTTGATCAAATAACATTACATACTGAGTTTATCTAACTTAAAATAATTACTAACATTATTTAAGAGTAGGAAACACGAAAATTCAGTTCACAATCAAGTTAAACAAAAACATGGCACAGTTTTTACCCGTACATCCCGTTAGGGCTCGTTTTTAAACATTTAGCCAATTACATGTTATTTTTCAATTTTAGGCATTAATAGGTCAGGGTTTAACATGTAATAAGAGTTATTTCTATTAGAAAAATCAGATTTTACGAAGTGATTGGTGGTTTGAGCAAAAACGAACCTAGAAAACCCTAAAATGAGTTTACGAAGAAATCGTTTATTAGTTATAATTTTTTTAATCCTTCTACCATGATTATTTTTGTAGAGATTGATTCATATTATGATATAACCATTTAGTTAAATAATTAATATTAGTGACATTCTAAGTGTTATAAAGTTTACCATTTTACATTGTTGGAAACTCACTTTATGTGACGACATTTAAGAATTCCCGTTAGTTATCATAGTCACGCACATTTAGACTAGACTAGGTTCGTTGTAAAGTTTGTTCATTGGGGAATACATTTCATTTTCTCTTTCAACCTCTCTTCTCTCTCTCTAAGACAACAATGGCTTCCACCACCATCTACCACCACATTAGACCACCGGATCGTATTTAGCATTTCTACATACATGTATACGATTTTATTAATTTCACATAAAATCATAAAATTGAAAGTGTGCTAACTAATTCATTTTTGGGTATTTTTAATTGGTTTAAAAATTATTATAAAATTTGTAACAATTGAAATATGAATATTTAGAGTAAAAATTTCGTGACCAACATTGGATGGTCGGTTTTTAAGTAAAAGTTTAGGCTTTTTTACTAGTTTAGGAACGAGAGTTTCGGCCACTTTTACCACTTGATCAAATAACATTACCTACTCAGTTTAACTAACATAAAATAATTAATAAAATTATTTAAGAGTAGGAAACTTGAAAATTTAGTTTATAATCAAGTTAAGCAAAAACATAGCACGGTTGTGCTTGCCTTTCCTGTGGTTCTGGATCCCTTCATGCCTTTCTTCTTATTCTTGTCCTTAAACGAGCTCGCTTCCTGGACAGAAGGTGGCGGTGGAGGGGGATGGGGTGTCTGCATAAAAAATTTCAATACTAAATGAATACAAAGCAGTAATATTATAGAAGGAATAATTGATATTCACTCGCGACTGAGTAGATTTACATGTATTGGTATACTTCATCGTTACTTCCCCTAAAAGAGTTGTAGTAACTGGATAGCACACTACAATTATTTACACTCATGTTTGATATTACTAACTTGAGACAGAAACGTACTTGTATATAAAGGGAGGAAGAATACAACATTTGTTATGAATAGTACCTAGAAATATAAAACTTACACAACGAACATTAATTTCACATAAAATCATAAAATTGAAAGTGTGATAACTAATTCATTTTTAGGTCTTTTTAATTGATTCAAAAAGCATTAGAAAAGTTATGACAATTGAAATATGAATATTTAGAGCAAAAATTTCTTGCCAACATTGGTTGGTCGGTTTTTAATAAATGTTTAGGCGCTTTTTTTACTAGTTTCGGACCGAGAGTTTCGGCTACATTTACCACTTGATCAAATAACATTACATACTGAGTTTATCTAACTTAAAATAATTACTAACATTATTTAAGAGTAGGAAATACGAAAATTCAGTTCACAATCAAGTTAAGCAAAAACATGGCACGGTTTTTACCCGTACATCCCGTTAGGGCTTGTTTTTAAACATTTAGCCAATTACATGTTATTTTTCAATTTTAGGCATTAATAGGTCAGGGTTTAACATGTAATAAGAGTTATTTGTATTAGAAAAATCAGATTTTACGAAGTGATTGGTGGTTTGAGCAAAACCGAACCTAGAAAACCCTAAAATGAGTTTACGAAGAAATCGTTTATTAGTTATAAGTTTTTTTAATCCTTCTACCATGATTCTTTTTGTAGAGACTGATTCATATTATGATATAACCATTTAGATAAATAATTAATATTAGTGACAATCTAAGTGTTATAAAGTTTATCATTTTACATGTATACGATTTTATTAATTTCACATAAAATCATAAAATTGAAAGTGTGCTAAATAATTCATTTTTTGGTATTTTTAATTGGTTCAAAAAGTATTATAAAATTTGTAACAATTGAAATATGAATATTTAGAGTAAAAATTTCGTGACCAACATTGGATGGTCAGTTTTTAAGTAAAAGTTTAGGCTTTTTTACTAGTTTAGGAACGAGAGTTTCGGCTACTTTTACCACTTGATCAAATAACATTACCTACTCAGTTTAACTAACATAAAATAATTAATAAAATTATTTAAGAGTAGGAAACACGAAAATTCAGTTTATAATCAAGTTAAGCAAAAACATAGCACGGTTGTGCTTGCCTTTCCGGTGGTTCTGGATCCCTTCATGCCTTTCTTCTTATTCTTGTCCTTAAACGAGCTCGCTTCCTGGACAGAAGGTGGCGGTGGAGGGGGATGGGGTGTCTGCATAAAAAATTTCAATACTAAATGAATACAAAGCAGTAATATTATAGAAGGAATAATTGATATTCACTCGCGACTGAGTAGATTTGCATGTATTGATATATTTCATCGTTACTTCCCCTAAAAGAGTTGTAGTAACTGCATAGCATATTACAATTATTTACACTCATGTTTGATATTACTAACTTGAGAAAGAAACGTACTTGTATATAAAGGGAAGAAGAATACAACATTTGCTATGAATAGTACCTAGAAATATAAAACTTACACAACGAACATTAATTTCAAATAAAATCATAAAATTGAAAGTGTGATAACTAATTCATTTTTAGGTCTTTTTAATTGATTCAAAAAGCATTAGAAAAGTTATGAAAATTGAAATATGAATATTTAGAGCAAAAATTTCTTGCCAACATTGGTTGGTCGGTTTTTAATAAATGTTTAGGCACTTTTTTTTACTAGTTTTGGACCGAGAGTTTCGGCTACATTTAACACTTGATCAAATAACATTACATACTGAGTTTATCTAACTTAAAATAATTACTAACATTATTTAAGAGTAGGAAACACGAAAAATCAGTTCACAATCAAGTTAAGCAAAAACATGGCACGGTTTTTACCCGTACATCCCGTTAGGGCTCGTTTTTTACCATTTAGCCAATTACGTGTTATTTTTCAATTTTAGGCATTAATAGGTCAGGGTTTAACTGTAATAAGAGTTATTTGTACTAGAAAAATTAGATTTTACGAAGTGATTGGTGGTTTGAGCAAAACCGAACCTAGAAAACCCTAAAATGGGTTTACGAAAAATCGTTTATTAATTATAATTTTTTTAATCCTTCTACCATGATTCTTTTTGTAGAGATTGATTCATATTATGATATTACCGTTTAGTTAAATAATTAATATTAATGACATTCTAAGTGTTATAAAGTTTACCATTTTACTTGTATACGATTTTATTAATTTCACATAAAATCATAAAATTGAATATTTAGAGTAAAAATTTGGTGACCAACATTGGATGGTCGGTTTTTAAGTAAAAGTTTAGGCTTTTTTTACTAGTTTATGAACGAGTGTTTCGGCTACTTTTACCATGTGATCAAATAACATTACCTACTCAGTTTAACTAACATAAAATAATTAATAACATTATTTAAGAGTAGGAAACACGAAAATTCAGTTTATAATCAAGTTAAGCAAAAACATAGCATGGTTGTGCTTGCCTTTCCGGTGGTTCCGGATCTACTGCCAGATCCCTTCGTGCCTTTCTTCCCTTCGTGCCTTTCTTCTTATTCTTGCCCTTAAACGAGCTCGCTTCCTGGACAGAAGGTGGCGGTGGAGGGGGATGGGGTGTCTGCATAAAAAATTTCAATACTAAATGAATAAAAAGCAGTAATGTTATAGAAGGAATAATTGATATTCACTCGCGACTGAGTAGATTTGCATGTATTGGTATACTTTATCGTTACTTCCCCTAAAAGAGTTGTAGTAACTGCATAGCACACTACAATTATTTACACTCATGTTTGATGTTACTAACTTGATACAGAAATGTACTTGTATATAAAGGGAGGAATAATACAACATTTGCTATGAATAGTACTTAGAAATATAAAACTTACACAACGATCATTAATTTCACATAAAATCATAAAATTGAAAGTGTGATAACTAATTCATTTTTAGGTCTTTTTAATTGATTCAAAAAGCATTAGAAAAGTTATGACAATTGAAATATGAATATTTAGAGCAAAAATTTCTTGCCAACATTGGTTGGTCGGTTTTTAATAAAAGTTTAGGCGCTTTTTTTACTAGTTTCGGACCGAGAGTTTCGGCTACATTTATCACTTGATAAAATAACATTACATACAGAGTTTATCTAACTTTAAATAATTACTAACATTAATTAAGAGTAGGAAACATGAAAATTCAGTTCACAATCAAGTTAAGCAAAAACATGGCACGGTTTTTACCCGTACATCCCGTTAGGGCTCGTTTTTAACCATTTAGCCAATTACGTGTTATTTTTCAGTTTTAGGCATTAATAGGTCAGGGTTTAACATGTAATAAGAGTTATTTGTACAAAAAAAACAGATTTTACGAAGTGATTGGTGGTTTGAGCAAAACCGAACCTAGAAAACCCTAAAATGAGTTTACGAAGAAATCGTTTAATTAATTATAATTTTTTAATCCTTCTACCATGATTCTTTTTGGAGAGATTGATTTATATTATGATATTACCATTTAATTAAATAATTAATATTAATAACATTATAAGTGTTATAAAGTTTACCATTTTACATGTATATGATTTTATTAATTTTATATAAAATCATAAATTTGAAAGTGTGATAACTAATTCATCTTTTAGTCTTTTTAATTGGTTCAAAAAGTATTAGAAAAGTTATGAAAATTGAAATATGAATACTTAGAGTAAAAATTTCGTTATCAAAATTGAATGATCGGTTATTTAATAAAAGTTTATGCGTTTTTTTACTAGTTTAGGAACGAGAGTTTCGGCTACTTTTACCACTTGATCAAATAACATTACCTACTGAGTTTAACGAAAATAATAATAATTACTAACAAAATTTAAGAGTAGGAAACACGAAAACTCAGTTTATAATCAAGTTAAGAAAAAACATGGCACGGTTTTTACCCGTACATCCCGTTAGGGCTCGTTTTTAACCATTTAGCCTATTACGTGTTATTTTTCAATTTTAGGCATTAATAGGTCAGGGTTTAACATGTAATAAGAGTTGTTTGTACTAGAAAAATCAGATTTTACGAAGTGATTGGTGGTTTTAGCAAAACCGAACCTAGAAAACCCTAAAATGAGTTTACGAAGAAATCGTTTATTAATTATAACTTTTTTTAATCCTTCTACCATGATTATTTTTGTAGATATTGATTCATATTATGATATTACCATTTAGTTAAATAATTAATATTAGTGACATTCTAAGTGTTATAAAGTTTACCATTTTACATGTATACGATTTTATTAATGTTATTAATTTCACATAAAATCATAAAATTGAAAGTGTGCTAACTAATTCATTTTTGGGTATTTTTAATTGGTTCAAAAAGCATTAGAAAATTTATAACAATTGAAATATGAATATTTAGAGTAAAAATTTCGTGACCAACATTGGATGGTCGGTTTTTGAGTAAAAGTTAAGGTTTTTTTTACTAGTTTAGAAACGAGAGTTTCGGCTACTTTTACCACTTGATCAAATAACATTACCTACTCAGTTTAACTAACATAAAATAATTAATAACATTATTTAAGAGTAGGAAACACGAAAATTCAGTTTATAATCAAGTTAAGCAAAAACATAGCACGGTTATGCTTGCCTTTCCGGTGGTTCCAGATCCACTGCCAGATCCCTTCGTGCCTTTCTTCTTATTCTTGTCCTTAAACGAGCTCGCTTCGTGGACAGAAGGTGGCGGTGGAGGGGGATGGGGTGTCTGCATAAAAAATTTCAATACTAAATGAATACAAAGCAGTAATATTATAGAAGGAATAATTGATATTCACTCGCGACTGAGTAGATTTGTATGTATTGGTATATTTCATCGTTACTTCCCCTAAAAAAGTTGTAATAACTGCATAGCACACTACAATTATTTACACTCATGTTTGATGTTACTAACATGAGAAAAAAACGTACTTGTATATAAAGGGAGCAAGAATACAACACTTGTTATGAATAGTACCTAAAAATATAAAACTTACACAACGAACATTAATTTCACATAATATCATAAAATTGAAAGTGTGATAACTAATTCACTTTTAGATCTTTTTAATTGATTCAAAAAGAATTAGAAAAGTTATGACAAATGAAATATGAATATTTAGAGTAAAAATTTGTTGCCAACATTGGTTGGTCGGTTTTTAATAAAAGTTTAGGCGCTTTATTTTACTAGTTTCGGACCGAGAGTTTCGGCTACATTTACCACTTGATCAAATAACATTACATACTGAGTTTATCTAATTTAAAATAATTACTAACATTATTTAAGAGTAGGAAACACGAAAATTCAGTTCACAATCAAGTTAAGCAAAAATATGGCACAGTTTTTACCCGTACATCCCGTTAGGGCTCGTTTTTAACCATTTAGCCAATTACGTGTTATTTTTCAATTTTAGGCATTAATAGGTCAGGGTTTATCATGTAATAAGAGTTACTTGTACTAGGAAAATCAGATCTTACGAAGTGATTGGTGGTTTGAGCAGAAACGAACCTAGAAAACCCTAATATGAGTTTACGAAGTAATCGTTTATTAATTAAAAACTTTTTTTAATCATTCTACCATGATTCTTTTTGCAGAGATTGATTCATATTATGATATTATCGTTTAGTTAAATAATTAATATTAGTGACATTCTAAGTGTTATAAAGTTTACCATTTTATATGTATACGATTTTATTAATTTCACATAAAATCATAAAATTGAAAGTGTGCTAACTAATTCATTTTTGGGTATTTTTAATTGGTTCAAAAAACATTAGAAAATTTGTAACAATTGAAATATGAATATTTAGAGTAAAAATTTCGTGACCAACATTGGATGGTCGGTTTTTAAATAAAATTTTAGACTTTTTTTACTAGTTTAGGAACGAGAGTTTCAGCTACTTTTACCACTTGATCAAATAACATTACATACTCAGTTTAACTAACATAAAATAACTAATAACATTATTTAAGAGTAGGAAACACAAAAATTCAGTTTATAATCAAGTTAAGCAAAAACCTAACACGGTTGTGCTTGCCTTTCCGGTGGTTCCGGATCCACTGCCGGATCCCTTCGTGCCTTTCTTCTTATTCTTGTCCTTAAACGAGCTCGCTTCCTGAACAGAAGGTGGCGGTGGAGGGGGATGGGGTGTCTGTATAAAAAAATTCAATACTAAATGAATACAAAGTAGTAATATTATAGAAGGAATAATTGATATTCACTCGCGACTGAGTAGATTTGAATGTATTGGTATACTTCATCGTTACTTCCCCTAAAAGAGTTGTAGTAACTGCATAGCACACTACAATTATTTACACTCATGTTTTATATTACTAACTTGAGACAGAAACGTACTTGTATATAAAGGGAGGAAGAATACAACATTTGCTATGAATAGTACCTAGAAATATAAAACTTACACAATGAACATTAATTTCACATAAAATCATAAAATTGAAAGTGTGATAACTAATTCATTTTTAGGTCTTTTTAATTGATTCAAAAAGCATTAGAAAAGTTATGACATTGAAATATGAATATTTAGAGCAAAAAGTTCTTGCCAACATTGGTTGGTTAGTTTTTAATAAATGTTTAGGCGCTTTTTTTTACTAATAGGTCAGGGTTTAACATTTAATAAGAGTTATTTATATTAGAAAAATCAGATTTTACGAAGTGATTGGTGGTTTGAGCAAAACCGAACCTATAAAACCCTAAAATGAGTTTACGAAAAATCGTTTATTAATTATAATTTTTTTAATCCTTCTACCACGATTCTTTTTGTAGAGATTGATTCATATTATGATATTACCGTTTAGTTAAATAATTAATATTAGTGACATTCTAAGTGTTATAAAGTTTACCATTTTACTTGTATACGATTTTATTAATTTCACATAAAATCATAAAATTGAAAGTGTGCTAACTAATTCATTTTTGGGTATTTTTAATTGGTTCAAAAAGCATTAGAAAATTTGTAACAATTAAAATATGAATATTTAGAGTAAAAATTTGGTGACCAACATTGGATGGTCGGTTTTTAAGTAAAAGTTTAGGCTTTTTTTACTAGTTTATGAACGAGTGTTTCAGCTACTTTTACCACGTGATCAAATAACATTACCTACTCAGTTTAACTAACATAAAATAATTAATAACATTATTTAAGAGTAGGAAACACGAAAATTCAGTTTATAATCAAGTTAAGCAAAAACATAGCACGGTTGTGCTTGCCTTTTCGGTGGTTCCGGATCTACTGCCGGATCCCTTCGTGCCTTTCTTCTTATTCTTTTCCTTAAACGAGCTCGCTTCCTGGACAGAAGGTGGCGGTGGAGGGGGATGGGGTGTCTGCATAAAAAATTTCAATACTAAATGAATAAAAAGCAGTAATGTTATAGAAGGAATAATTGATATTCACTCGCGACTGAGTAGATTTGCATGTATTGGTATACTTTATCGTTACTTCCCCTAAAAGAGTTGTAGTAACTGCATAGCACACTACAATTATTTACACTCATGTGTGATGTTACTAACTTGAGACAGAAATGTACTTGTATATAAAGGGAGGAATAATAAAACATTTGCTTTGAATAGTACTTAGAAATATAAAACTTACACAACGAACATTAATTTCACATAAAATCATAAAATTGAAAGTGTGATAACTAATTCATTTTTAGGTCTTTTTAATTGATTCAAAAAGCATCAGAAAAGTTATGACAATTGAAATATGAATATTTAGAGCAAATATTTCTTGCCAACATTGGTTGGTCGGTTTTTAATAAAAGTTTAGGCGCTTTTTTTACTAGTTTCGGACCGAGAGTTTCGGCTACATTTATCACTTGATAAAATAACATTACATACTGAGTTTATCTAACTTAAAATAATTACTAACATTATTTAAGAGTAGGAAACATGAAAATTCAGTTCACAATCAAGTTAAGGAAAAACATGGCACGGTTTTTACCCGTACATCCCGTTAGGGCTCGTTTTTAACCATTTAGCCAATTACGTGTTATTTTTCAATTTTAGGCATTAATAGGTAAGGGTTTAACATGTAATAAGAGTTATTTGTACTAGAAAAAACAGATTTTACGAAGTGATTGGTGGTTTGAGCAAAACCGAACCTAGAAAACACTAGAATGAGTTTACGAAGAAATCGTTTAATTAATTATAATTTTTTAATCCTTCTACCATGATTCTTTTTGGAGAGATTGATTTATATTATGATATTACCATTTAATTAAATAATTAATATTAATAACATTATAAGTGTTATAAAGTTTACCTTTTTACATGTATATGATTTTATTAATTTTATATAAAATCATAAATTTGAAAGTGTGATAACTAATTCATTTTTTAGTCTTTTTAATTGGTTAAAAAAGCATTAGAAAAGTTATGAAAATTGAAATATGAATACTTAGAGTAAAAATTTCGTTATCAAAATTGAATGATCGGTTATTTAATAAAAGTTTATGCGTTTTTTTACTAGTTTAGGAACGAGAGTTTCGGCTACTTTTACCACTTGATCAAATAACATTACCTACTGAGTTTAACTAAAATAATAATAATTACTAACAAAATTTAAGAGTAGGAAACACGAAAACTCAGTTTATAATCAAGTTAAAAATAAACATGGCACGGTTTTTACCAGTACATCCCGTTAGGGCTCGTTTTTAACCATTTAGCCAATTACGTGTTATTTTTCAATTTTAAGCATTAATAGGTCAGGGTTTAACATGTAATAAGAGTTGTTTGTACTAGAAAAATCAGATTTTACGAAGTGATTGGTGGTTTGAGCAAAACCGAACCTAGAAAACCCTAAAATGAGTTTACGAAGAAATCGTTTATTAATTATAACTTTTTTTAATCCTTCTACCATGATTATTTTTGTAGAGATTGATTCATATATGATATTACCATTTAGTTAAATAATTAATATTAGTGACATTCTAAGTGTTATAAAATTTACCATTTTACATGTATACGATTTTATTAATTTTATTAATTTCACATAAAATCATAAAATTGAAAGTGTGCTAACTAATTCATTTTTGGGTATTTTTAATTGGTTCAAAAAGCATTAGAAAATTTATAACAATTGAAATATGAATATTTAGAGTAAAAATTTCGTGACCAACATTGGATGGTCGGTTTTTAAGTAAAAGTTTAGGCTTTTTTTACTAGTTTAGAAACGAGAGTTTCAGCTACTTTTACCACTTGATCAAATAACATTACCTACTCAGTTTAACTAACATAAAATAATATGAATATTTAGAGTAAAAATTTCGTGACCAACATTACCTGCTTGCCTTTCCGGTGGTTCCAGATCCACTGCCAGATCCCTTCGTGCCTTTCTTCTTATTCTTGTCCTTAAACGAGCTCGCTTCGTGGACAGAAGGTGGCTGTGGAGGGGGATGGGGTGTCTGCATAAAAAATTTCAATACTAAATGAATACAAAGCAGTAATATTATAGAAGGAATAATTGATATTCACTCGTGACTGAGTAGATTTGTATGTATTGGTATATTCATCGTTACTTCCCCTAAAAGAGTTGTAATAACTGCATAGCACACTACAATTATTTACACTCATATTTGATGTTACTAACATGAGAAAGAAACGTACTTGTATATAAAGGGAGCAAGAATACAACACTTGTTATGAATAGTACCTAAAAATATAGAACTTACACAACGAACATTAATTTCACATAATATCATAAAATTGAAAGTGTGATAACTAATTCATTTTTAGATCTTTTTAATTGATTCAAAAAGAATTAGAAAAGTTATGACAAATGAAATATGAATATTTAGAGTAAAAATTTGTTGCCAACATTGGTTGGTCAGTTTTTAATAAAAGTTTAGGCGATTTATTTTACTAGTTTCGGACCAGGAGTTTCGGCTACATTTACCACTTGATCAAATAACATTACATACTGAGTTTATCTAATTTAAAATAATTACTAACATTATTTAAGAGTAGGAAACACGAAAATTCAGTTCACAATCAAGTTAAGCAAAAACATGGCACAGTTTTTACCCGTACATCCCGTTAGGGCTCGTTTTTAACCATTTAGCCAATTACGTGTTATTTTTCAATTTTAGGCATTAATAGGTCAGGGTTTATCATGTAATAAGAGTTACTTGTACTAGGAAAATCAGATCTTACGAAGTGATTGGTGGTTTGAGCAGAACCGAACCTAGAAAACCCTAAAATGAGTTTACGAAGTAATCGTTTATTAATTAAAAACTTTTTTTAATCATTCTACCATGATTCTTTTTGCAGAGATTGATTCATATTATGATATTAAGGTTTAGTTAAATAATTAATATTAGTGACATTCTAAGTGTTATAAAGTTTACCATTTTACATGTATACGATTTTATTAATTTCACATAAAATCATAAAATTGAAAGTGTGCTAACTAATTCATTTTTGGGTATTTTTAATTGGTTCAAAAAGCATTAGAAAATTTGTAACAATTGAAATATGAATATTTAGAGTAAAAATTTCGTGACCAACATTGGATGGTAGGTTTTTAAATAAAATTTTAGACTTTTTTTACTAGTTTAGAAACGAGAGTTTCAGCTACTTTTACCATTTGATCAAATAACATTACCTACTCAGTTTAACTAACATAAAATAATTAATAACATTATTTAAGAGTAGGAAACACAAAAATTCAGTTTATAATCAAGTTAAGCAAAAACCTAACACGGTTGTGCTTGCCTTTCCGGTGGTTCCGGATCCACTGCCGGATCCCTTCGTGCCTTTCTTCTTATTATTGTCCTTAAACGAGCTCGCTTCCTGAACAGAAGGTGGCGGTGGAGGGGGATGGGGTGTCTGTATAAAAAAATTCAATACTAAATGAATACAAAGTAGTAATATTATAGAAGGAATAATTGATTATCACTCGCGACTGAGTAGATTTGCATGTATTGGTATACTTCATCGTTACTTCCCCTAAAAGAGTTGTAGTAACTACAATTATTTACACTCATGTTTTATATTACTAACTTGAGACAGAAACGTACTTGTATATAAAGGGAGGAAGAATACAACATTTGCTATGAATAGTACCTAGAAATATAAAACTTAAACAACGAAAATTAATTTCACATAAAATCATAAAATTGAAAGTGTGATAACTAATTCATTTTTAGGTCTTTTTAATTGATTCAAAAAGCATTAGAAAAGTTATGACAATTTAAATATGAATATTTAGAGCAAAAATTTCTTGCCAACATTGGTTGGTCGGTTTTTAATAAATGTTTAGGAGCTTTTTTTTACTAGTTTCGGACCGAGAGTTTCGGCTACATTTACCACTTGATCAAATAACATTACATACTGAGTTTATCTAACTTAAAATAATTACTAACATTATTTAAGAGTAGGAAACACGAAAATTCAGTTCACAATCAAGTTAAGCAAAAACATGGCACGGTTTTTACCCGTACATCCCGTTAGGGCTCGTTTTTAACCATTTAGCCAATTACATGTTATTTTTCAATTTTAAGCATTAATAGGTCAGGGTTTAACATGTAATAAGAGTTATTTGTATTAAAAAAATCAGATTTTACGAAGTGATTGGTGGTTTGAGCAAAACCGAACCTAAAAACCCTAAAATGAGTTTACGAAAAAATCGTTTATTAGTTATAATTTTTTTAATCCTTCTACCATGATTCTTTTTGTAGAGATTGATTCATATTATGATATAACCATTTAGTTAAATAATTAATATTAGTGACATTCTAAGTGTTATAAAGTTTACCATTTTACATGTATACGATTTTATTAATTTCACATAAAATTATAAAATTGAAAGTGTGATAACTAATTCATTTTTGGGTATTTTTAATTGGTTCAAAAAGTATTATAACATTTGTAACAATTGAAATATGAATATTTAGAGTAAAAATTTCGTGACCAACATTGGATGGTCGGTTTTTAAGTAAAAGTTTAGGCTTTTTTACTAGTTTAGGAACGAGAGTTTCGGCTACTTTTACCATTTGATCAAATAACATTACCTACTCAGTTTAACTAACATAAAATAATTAATAACATTATTTAAGAGTAGGAAACACAAAAATTCAGTTTATAATCAAGTTAAGCAAAAACCTAACACGGTTGTGCTTGCCTTTCCGGTGGTTCCGGATCCACTGCCGGATCCCTTCGTGCCTTTCTTCTTATTCTTGTCCTTAAACGAGCTCGCTTCCTGAACAGAAGGTGGCGGTGGAGGGGGATGGGGTGTTTGTATAAAAAAATTCAATACTAAATGAATACAAAGTAGTAATATTATAGAAGGAATAATTGATTATCACTCGCGACTGATTAGATTTGCATGTATTGGTATACTTCATCGTTACTTCCCCTAAAAGAGTTGTAGTAACTGCATAGCACACTACAATTATTTACACTCATGTTTTATATTATTAACTTGAGACAGAAACGTACTTGTATATAAAGGGAGGAAGAATACAACATTTGCTATAAATAGTACCTAGAAATATAAAACTTACACAATGAACATTAATTTCACAAAAATCATAAAATTGAAAGTGTGATAACTAATTCATTTTTAGGTCTTTTTAATTGATTCAAAAAGCATTAGAAAAGTTATGACAATGAAATATGAATATTTAGAGCAAAAAGTTCTTGCCAATATTGGTTGGTCGGTTTTTAATAAATGTTTAGGCGCTTTTTTTTACTAATAGGTCAGGGTTTAACATGTAATAAGAGTTATTTATATTAGAAAAATCAGATTTTACGAAGTGTTTGGTGGTTTGAGCAAAACCGAACCTAGAAAACCCTAAAATGAGTTTACGAAGAAATCGTTTATTAGTTATAATTTTTTTAATCCTTCTACCTTGATTCTTTTTGTAGAGATTGATTCATATAATGTTATAACCATTTAGTTAAATAATTAATATTAGTGACATTCTAAGTTTTATAAAGTTTACCATTTTACATGTATACGATTTTATTAATTTCACATAAAATCATAAAATTGAAAGTGTGCTAACTAATTCATTTTTGGGTATTTTTAATTGGTTCAAAAAGTATTATAAAATTTGTAACAATTGAAATATGAATATTTAGAGTAAAAATTTCGTGACCAACATTGGATGGTCGGTTTTAAGTAAAAGTTTAGGCTTTTTTACTAGTTTAGGAACGAGAGTTTCGGCTACTTTTACCACTAGATCAAATAACATTACCTACTCAGTTTAAATAACATAAAATAATTAATAAAATTATTTAAGAGTAGGAAAACGAAAATTCAGTTTATAATCAAGTTAAGCAAAAAGATAGCACGGTTGTGCTTGCCTTTCCGGTGGTTCTGGATCCCTTCATGCCTTTCTTCTTATTCTTGTCCTTAAACGAGCTCGCTTCCTGGACAGAAGGTGGCGGTGGAGGGGGATGGGGTGTCTGCATAAAAAATTTCATTACTAAATGAATACAAAGCAGTAATATTATAGAAGAAATAATTGATATTCACTCGCGACTGAGTAGATTTGCATTTATTGGTATACTTCATCGTTACTTCCCCTAAAAGAGTTGTACTAACTGCATAGCACACTACAATTATTTACACTCATGTTTGATATTACTAACTTGAGACAGAAACGTACTTGTATATAAAGGGAGGAAGAATACAACATTTGCTATGAAGAGTACCTAGAAATATAAAACTTAAACAACGAAAATTAATTTCACATAAAATCATAAAATTGAAAGTGTGATAACTAATTCATTTTTAGGTCTTTTTAATTGATTCAAAAAGCATTAGAAAAGTTATGACAATTTAAATATGAATATTTAGAGCAAAAATTTCTTGCCAACATTGGTTGGTCGGTTTTTAATAAATGTTTAGGAGCTTTTTTTTACTAGTTTCGGACCGAGAGTTTCGGCTACATTTACCACTTGATCAAATAACATTACATACTGAGTTTATCTAACTTAAAATAATTACTAACATTATTTAAGAGTAGGAAACACGAAAATTCAGTTCACAATCAAGTTAAGCAAAAACATGGCACGGTTTTTACCCGTACATCCCGTTAGGGCTCGTTTTTAACCATTTAGCCAATTACATGTTATTTTTCAACTTTAGGCATTAATAGGTCAGGGTTTAACATGTAATAAGAGTTATTTGTATTAAAAAAATCAGATTTTACGAAGTGATTGATGGTTTGAGCAAAACCGAACCTAAAAACCCTAAAATGAGTTTACGAAAAAATCGTTTATTAGTTATAATTTTTTTAATCCTTCTACCATGATTCTTTTTGTAGAGATTGATTCATATTATGATATAACCATTTAGTTAAATAATTAATATTAATGACATTCTAAGTGTTATAAAGTTTACCATTTTACATGTATACGATTTTATTAATTTCACATAAAATCATAAAATTGAAAGTGTGATAACTAATTCATTTTTGGGTATTTTTAATTGGTTCAAAAAGTATTATAACATTTGTAACAATTGAAATATGAATATTTAGAGTAAAAATTTCGTGACCAACATTGGATGGTCGGTTTTTAAGTAAAAGTTTAGGCTTTTTACTAGTTTACGAACGAGAGTTTCGGCTACTTTTACCACTTGATCAAATAACATTACCTACTCAGATTAACTAACATAAAATAATTTATAAAATTATTTAAGAGTAGGAAACACGATAACTCAGTTTATAATCAAGTTAAGCAAAAACATAGCACGGTTGTGCTTGCCTTTCCGGTGGTTCTGGATCCCTTCATGCCTTTCTTCTTATTCTTGTCCTTAACGAGCTCGCTTCCTGGACAGAAGGTGGCGATGGAGGGGGATGGGATGTCTGCATAAAAATTTCAATACTAAATGAATACAAAGCAGTAATATTATAAAAGGAATAATTAATATTCACTCGCGACTGAGTAGATTTTAATGTATTGGTATACTTCATCGTTACTTCCCCTAAAAGAGTTGTAGTAACTGCATAGCACACTACAATTATTTACACTCATGTTTGATATTACTAACTTGAGACAGAAACGTACTTGTATATAAAGGGAGGAAGAATACAACATTTGCTATGAATAGTACCTAGAAATATAAAACTTACACAACGAACATTAATTTCACATAAAATCATAAAATTGAAAGTGTGATAACTAATTCATTTTTATGTCTTTTTAATTGATTCAAAAAGCATTAGAAAAGTTATGACAATTGAAATATGAATATTTAGAGCAAAAACTTCTTGCCAACATTGGTTGGTCGGTTTTTAATAAATGTTTAGGCGCTTTTTTTACTAGTTTCGGACCGAGAGTTTCGGCTACATTTACCACTTGATCAAATAACATTACATACTGAGTTTATCTAACTTAAAATAATTACTAACATTATTTAAGAGTAGGAAACACGAGAATTCAGTTCACAATCAAGTTAAGGAAAAAACATGGCATGGTTTTTACCCGTACATCCCGTTAGGGCTCGTTTTTAACCATTTAGCCAATTACGTGTTATTTTTCATTTTTAGGCATTAATAGGTCAGGGTTTAACATGTAATAAGAGTTATTTGTACTAGAAAAATCAGATTTTACGAAGTGATTGGTGGTTTGAGCAAAACCGAACCTAGAAAACCCTAAAATGAGTTTACGAAGAAATCGTTTATTAATTATAATTTTTTTAATCCTTCTACCATGATTATTTTTGTAGAGATTGATTCATATTATGATATTACCATTTAGTTAAATAATTAATATTAGTGACATTCTAAATGTTATAAATTTTACCATTTTACATGTATACGATTTTATTAATTTCATATAAAATCATAAAACTGAAAGTGTGCTAACTAATTCATTTTTGGGTATTTTTAATTGGTTCAAAAAGTATTATAAAATTTGTAACAATTGAAATTTGAATATTTAGAGTAAAAATTTCGTGACCAACATTGGATGGTCGGGTTTTAAGTAAAAGTTTAGGCTTTTTTACTAGTTTAGGAACGAGAGTTTCGGCTACTTTTACCACTTGATCAAATAACATTACCTACTCAGTTTAACTAACATAAAATAATTTATAAAATTATTTAAGAGTAGGAAACACGATAACTCAGTTTATAATCAAGTTAAGCAAAAACATAGCACGGTTGTGCTTGCCTTTCCGGTTGTTCTGGATCCCTTCATGCCTTTCTTCTTATTCTTGTCCTTAACGAGCTCGCTTCCTGGACAGAAGGTGGCGGTGGAGGGGGATGGGGTGTCTGCATAAAAAATTTCAATACTAAATGAATACAAAGCAGTAATATTATAGAAGGAATAATTGATATTCACTTGCGACTGAGTAGATTTTAATGTATTGGTATATTTCATCGTTACTTCCCCTAAAAGAGTTATAGTAACTGCATAGCACACTACAATTATTTACACTCATGTTTGATATTACTAACTTGAGACAGAAACGTACTTGTATATAAAGGGAGGAAGAATACAACATTTGCTATGAGTAGTACCTAGAAATATAAAACTTACACAACGAACATTAATTTCACATAAAATCATAAATTGAAAGTGTGATAACTAATTCATTTTTAGGTCTTTTTAATTGATTCAAAAAGCATTAGAAAAGTTATGACAATTGAAATATGAATATTTAGAGCAAAAATTTCTTGCCAACATTGGTTGGTCGGTTTTTAATAAATGTTTAGGCGCTTTTTTTTACTAGTTTCGGACCGAGAGTTTCGGCTACATTTACCACTTGATCAAATAACATTACATACTGAGTTTATCTAACTTAAAATAATTACTAACATTATTTAAGAGTAGGAAACACGAAAATTCAGTTTATAATCAAGTTAAGCAAAAACATGGCACGGTTTTTACCCGTACATCTCGTTAGGGCTCGTTTTTAACCATTTAGCCCATTACATGTTATTTTTCAATTTTAGGCATTAATAGGTCAGGATTTAACATGTAATAAGAGTTATTTGTATTAGAAAAATCAGATTTTACGAAGTGATTGGTGGTTTGAGCAAAACCGAACCTAAAAACCCTAAAATGAGTTTATGAAAAAATCGTTTATTAGTTATAATTTTTTTAATCCTTCTACCATGATTCTTTTTGTAGAGATTGATTCATATTATGATATAACCATTTAGTTAAATAATTAATATTAATGACATTCTAAGTGTTATAAAGTTTACCATTTTACATGTATACAATTTTATTAATTTCACATAAAATCATAAAATTGAAAGTGTGCTAACTAATTCATTTTTGGGTATTTTTAATTGGTTCAAAAAGTATTATAAAATTTGTAACAATTGAAATATGAATATTTAGAGTAAAAATTTCGTGACCAACATTTGATGGTCGGTTTTTAAGTAAAAGATTAGGCTTTTTTACTAGTTTAGGAACGAGAGTTTCGGCTACTTTTACCACTTGATCAAATAACATTACCTACTCAGTTTAACTAACATAAAATAAGTTATAAAATTATATAAGAGTAGGAAACACGATAACTCAGTTTATAATCAAGTTAAGCAAAAACATAGCACGGTTGTGCTTGCCTTTCCGGTGGTTCTGGATCCCTTCATGCCTTTCTTCTTATTCTTGTCTTTAACGAGCTCGCTTCCTGGACAGAAGGTGGCGGTGGAGGGGGATGGGGTGTCTGCATAAAAAATTTCAATACTAAATGAATACAAAGCAGTGATATTATAGAAGGAATAATTGATATTCACTCGCGACTGAGTAGATTTTAATGTATTGGTATAGTTCATCGTTACTTCCCCTAAAAGAGTTGTAGTAACTGCATAGCACACTACAATTATTTACACTCATGTTTGATATTACTAACTTGAGACAGAAACGTACTTGTATATAAAGGGAGGAAGAATACAACATTTGCTATGAATAGTACCTAGAAATATAAAACTTACACAACGAACATTAATTTCACATAAAATCATAAAATTGAAAGTGTGATAACTAATTCATTTTTAGGTCTTTTTAATTGATTCAAAAAGCATTAGAAAAGTTATGACAATTGAAATATGAATATTTAGAGCAAAAATTTCTTGCCAACATTGGTTGGTCGGTTTTTAATAAATGTTTAGGCGCTTTTTTTACTAGTTTTGGACCGAGAGTTTCGGCTACATTTACCACTTGATCAAATAAAATTACATACTGAGTTTATCTAACTTAAAATAATTACTAACATTATTTAAGAGTAGGAAACACGAGAATTCAGTTCACAATCAAGTTAAGCAAAAACATGGCACGGTTTTTACCCGTACATCCCGTTAGGGCTCGTTTTTAACCATTTAGCCAATTACGTGTTATTTTTCAATTTTAGGCATTAATAGGTCAGGGTTTAACATGTAATAAGAGTTATTTGTACTAGAAAAATCAGATTTTACGAAGTGATTGGTTGTTTGAGCAAAACCGAACCTAGAAAACCCTAAAATGAGTTTATGAAGAAATCGTTTATTAATTATAATTTTTTTTAATCCTTCTACCATGATTCTTTTTGTAGAGATTGATTCATATTATGATATTACCATTTAGTTAAATAATTAATATTAGTGACATTCTAAATGTTATAAAGTTTACCATTTTACATGTATACGATTTTATTAATTTCACATAAAATCATAAAATTGAAAGTGTGCTAACTAATTCATTTTTGGGTATTTTTAATTAGTTCAAAAAGCATTAGAAAATTTGTAACAATTGAAATATGAACATTTATAGTAAAAATTTCGTGACCAACATTTGATGGTCGGTTTTTAAGTAAAAGTTTAGGCTTTTTTTTACTAGTTTAGGAACGAGAGTTTCGGCTACTTTTACCACTTGATCAAATAACATTACCTACTCAGTTTAACTAACATAAAATAATTAATAACATTATTTAAGAGTAGGAAACACGAAAATTCAGTTTATAATCAAGTTAAGAAAAAACATAGCACGGTTGTGCTTGCCTTTCCGGTGGTTCTGGATCTACTGCCGGATCCCTTCGTGCCTTTCTTCTTATTCTTGTCCTTAAACGAGCTCGCTTCCTGGCGGTGGAGGGGGATGGGGTGTCTGCATAAAAAATTTTAATACTAAATGAATACAAAGCAGTAATGTTATAGAAGGAATAATTGATATTCACTCGCGACTGAGTAGATTTGCATGTATTGATATACTTTATCGTTACTTTCCCTAAAAGAGTTGCAGTAACTGCATAGCACACTACAATTATTTACACTCATGTTTGATGTTACTAACTTGAGACAGAAATGTACTTGTATATAAAGGGAGGAATAATACAACATTTGCTATGAATAGTACCTAGAAATATAAAACTTACACAACGAACATTAATTTCACATAAAATCATAAAATTGAAAGTGTGATAACTAATTCATTTTTAGGTCTTTTTAATTGATTAAAAAAGAATTAGAAAAGTTATGACAATTGAAATATGAATATTTAGAGCAAAAATTTGTTGCCAACATTGGTTGGTCGGTTTTTAATAAGAGTTTAGGCGCTTTTTTTACTAGTTCGGACCGGGAGTTTCGGCTACATTTACCACTTGATCAAATAACATTACATACTGAGTTTATCTAATTTAAAATAATTACTAACATTATTTAATAGTAGGAAACACGAAAATTCAGTTTATAATCAAGTTAAGCAAAAACATAGCACGGTTGTGCTTGCCTTTCCGGTGGTTCCGGATCCACTGCCGGATCCCTTTGTGCCTTTCTTCTTATTCTTGTCCTTAAACGAGCTCGCTTCCTGGACATAAGGTGGCGGTGGAGGGGGATGGGGTGCCTGCATAAAAAAATTCAATACTAAATGAATAAAAAGCAGTAATATTATAGAAGGAATAATTTATATTCATTCGCGACTGAGTAGATTTGCATGTATTTGTATACTTCATCGTTACTTCTCCTAAAAGAGTTATAGTAACTGCATAGCACACTACAATTATTTACACTCATGTTTGATGTTACTAACTTGAGACAGAAACGTACTTGTATATAAAGGGAGGAATAATACAACATTTGCTATGAATAGTACCTAGAAATATAAAACTTACACAACGAACATTAATTTCACATAAAATCATAAAATTGAAAGTGTGATAACTAATTCATTTTTAGGTCTTTTTAATTGATTCAAAAAGCATTAGAAAAGTTATCACAATTGAAATATGAATATTTAGAGCAAAAATTTCTTGCCAACATTGGTTGGTCGGTTTTTAATAAAAGTTTAGGCGCTTTTTTTTACTAGTTTCGGACCGAGAGTTTCAGCTACATTTACCACTTGATCAAATAACATTACATACTGAGTTTATCTAACTTAAAATAATTACTAACATTATTTAAGAGTAGGAAACACGAAAATTCAGTTCATAATCAAGTTAAGCAAAAACATGGCACGGTTTTTACCCGTACATCCCGTTAGGGCTCGTTTTTTAACCATTTAGCCAATTACGTGTTATTTTTCAATTTTAGGCATTAATAGAAAAATCATATTTTACGAAGTGATTGGTGGTTTGAGCAAAACCGAACCTAGAAAACCCTAAAATGAGTTTACGAAGAAATCGTTTATTAATTATAATTTTTTTAATCCATCTACCATGATTCTTTTTGTAGAGATTGATTCATATTATAATATTACCATTTAGTTAAATAATTAATATTAGTGACATTCTAAGTGTTATAAAGTTTACCATTTTACATGTATACGATTTAATTAATTTTATTAATTTTACATAAAATCATAACATTGAAAGTGTGCTAACTAATTCATTTTTGGGTCTTTTAATTGGTTCAAAAAGCATTAGAAAATTTGTAACAATTGAAATATGAATATTTAGAGTAAAAATTTCGTGACCAACATTGGATGGTCGGTTTTTAATAAAATTTTAGACTTTTTTACTAGTTTAGGAACGAGAGTTTCAGCTACTTTTACCACTTGATCAAATAACATTACCGACTCAATTTAACTAACATAAAATATTTAATAACATTATTTAAGAGTAGGAAACACGAAAATTCAGTTTATATTCAAGATAAGCAAAAACATAGCACGGTTGTGCTTGCCTTTCTGGTGGTTCCGGATCCACTGTCGGATTCCTTCGTGCCTTTCTTCTTCTTCTTGTCCTTAAACGAGCTCACTTCCTTGACAGAAGGTGGTGGTGGAGGGGGATGGGGTGTCTGCATAAAAAATTTCAATACTAAATGAATACAAAGCAGTAATATTATAGAAGGAATAATTGATATTCACTCGCGACTGAGTAGATTTGCATATATTGGTATACTTCATCGTTACTTCTCCTAAAAGAGTTGTAGTAACTGCATAGCACACTACAATTATTTATACTCATGTTTAATGTTTCTAACTTGAGACTAAAACGTGCTTGTATCTAAAGGGAGGAAAAAATACAACATTTGCTATGAATAGTACCTAAAAATATAAAACTTACACAACGAACATTAATTTCACATAAAATCATAAAATTAAAAGTGTGATAACTAATTCATTTTTAGGTCTTTTTAATTGATTCTAAAAGCATTAGAAAGGTTATGAAAATTGAAATATGAATATTTAGAGTAGAAATTTCGTGCCAACATTGGTTGGTCGGTTTTTAATAAAAATTTAGGCGCATTTTTTTACTAGTTTAGGAACGAGAGTTTCAGCTACATTTACCACTTGATCAAATAACATTACCTACTGAGTTTATCTAACTTAACATAATTACTAACATTATTTAAGAGTAGGAAACACGAAAATTTAGTTCACAATCAAGTAAAGCAAAAACATGGCACAGTTTTTACCCGTACATCTCGTTATGGCTCGTTTTTAATCATTTAGCCAATTACGTGTTATTTTTCATTTTTAGGTATTAATGGGTCAGGGTTTAACATGTAATAAGAGTTACTTGTACTAGGAAAATCATATCTTACGAAGTGATTGGTGGTTTGAGCAAAACCGAACCTAGAAACCCTAAAATGAGCTTACGAAGTAATCGTTTATTAATTAAAAACTTTTTTTAAACATCCTACCTTGATTCTTTTAGCAGAGATTGATTTATATTATGATATTACCTTTTAATTAAAAAATAATATTAGTGATTCTAAGTGTTATAAAGTTTACCGTTTTATATGTATATGATTTTATTAATTTCACATAAAATAATAAAATTGAATATGTGATAACTAATTCATTTTCGGGTCTTTTTAATTGGTTCAAAAAGCATTTGAAAAGTTATGAAAATTTAAATATGAATATTTAGAGTAAAAATTCCGTTATCGAAATTGAATGATCGGTTATTAATAAAAGTTTAGGCGTTCTTTTTACTAGTATAGGAACGAGAGTTTCAGCTACTTTTACCACTTCATCAAATAACATAACCTACTGAGTTTAACTAACATTAAATAACTACTAACATTATTTAAGAGTAGGAAACACGAAAATTCATTTTATAATGATAAGAAAAAATATGGCACAGTTTTTACCCGTACATCCCGTTAGGGCCCGTTTTTAACCATTTAGCCAATTACGTGTTATTTTTCAATTTTAGGCATTAATAGGTCAGGGTTTAACATTTAATAAGAGTTATTTGTACTTGCAAAATCAGATCTTACGAAGTGATTGGTGGTTTGAGCAAAACCGAACCTAGAAAACCCTAAAATGAGTTTACGAAGAAATCGTTTATTAATTATAAATTTTTTTAATCCTTTTACCATGATTCTTTTTGCAGAGATTGATTCATAATATGATATTACCATTTAATTAAATAATTAATATTAGTGACATTTTAAGTGTTATAAAGTTTATCATTTTACATGTATACGATTTTATTAATTTTATTAATTTCACATAAAATCATAAAATTGAAAGTGTGCTAACTAATTCATTTTTGGTCTTTTTAATTGGTTCAAAAAGCATCAGAAAAGTTATAAAAATTGAAATATGAATATTTAGAGTTAAAAATTTCGTGAACAAAATTGGATGGTCGGTTTTTAATAAAAGTTTAGGCGTTTTTTTTACTAGTTTAGGAATGAGAGATTCAGCTACTTTTACCACTTGATCAAATAACATTACCTACTGAGTTTAACTAACATATAATAATTAATAACATTATTTAAGAGTAGGAAACATGAAAATTCAGTTTATACTCAAGTTAAGCAAAAACATAGCACGATTTTTACCCGTACGTCCCGTTAGAGCTCGTTTTTAACCATTTTGCCAATTACGTGTTATTTTTCAATTTTAGGCACTACTAGGTCAGGCTTTAACATGTAATAAGAGTTAATTGTACTAGTAAAATCAGATCTGATGAAGTGATTGGTGGTTTGAGCAAAACCAAACCTAGAAAACCCTAAAATGAGCTCGGCTAGGAGTTTGCTTGCACAACCCGTAGACGAACACTTGGAGGACTTAGGAACTTGTACTAGGACTACTAGGAAGACCAGAAATGATATTAGGAATGTTTTTAACAAACAAAGAACACCAATTTGACTAGAATTTCACCTAGGGTTCTTCACACTTGCTGAGTTTCTAGGACAGAGACCAAGGGTCCTTGGTGGAGTTTTAGTAGACCTTAAATTCAATTGTGGTGGTGGAAATGGTGGTGGTGGTTTAAGGCAGAAAACAAAAGAGAAACAATGGCTCGATTTGATTTTCAGCTTGTGTTTTGGGATGAACGATCACAAGAGTTGAACTCCCTATTTATAATCTGAGTATAGCTTACCTTTAAGACCTCAATCATGAAAGGAAATTAAAAGGAATGGCTGAAGCTAAAGGACAGTGGAAGAAAAAGATAGAATAGTAGCCATGGCTAAGAAAACAATAATAAGAAATAAGGGTCGACTGGTTTGGAGAGTTTTAATGGATTTCATGATAAAATTTCGTGGGTAGGGTATATGGGAAGGATATGGGCTGAATATTTTTATGCCAGTGAATTATAAGAATGATTTTTGGTAAGTAAACATTATGTATTTGAGTTATAAAAGGATTCCCAAAGTGTATATATTGTAAAATTTGGTTTAAGGGTTCGTATCAGCTTAATACCACCGTAATTTAACAAACATGGCTCATTAGGGCCTTAATTTAGGCTTAGGTGCTTTTAGTTGGGTTTAATTTGGGTTTACGGGCTTTTAAAATTAATTACGGGTTTATTTCTAGTCATTTAATTATTTAATAAATCTCATCTGATTAATTATGAATTTTAAAAATCAATTTTATTAGTTTTTAGTTTTTATAATAAATTTAGATATTTTCGTGATCATTTTGACAATAAAACGATATTTTATAATTAAATAATAAATAAAATACCATTACCTTGATAAATTATTTGAAACCTTGAAAATAAATAAAAAGTGATAAGTATATGATTTATAGACTTTTTATAGTCCATCATATATTGTTTCGAAGAAATCATGAGTTGAGAGCGTTTATATAACCTTCTATTAATAATTAATGGTGATTTCGATAATTTACGTTAACTATTAAAATAAACTTTTATTGAAGTTTATATGACCTATAAACCTAAAATACTTCATTTCACGTAAAACATATAGAACATATAAGCTTTTAGTTTGATGGCCTCTAGTTAGAGTTAATGACGGTCTTCCAGTAGCACAATAAATATTTTTTATTTTATAGTAACTAATTTAAACACGTCTCATATAAATCTATGTGTGACACCCCGGGTAGGGTCAAGATATACGGAAAATATCCACGGAGATGTCACAAGGGTGGATCGATAGCGTATAGTCCATAGAGCATAAGATAAAGAGTTAGTCTAAACATATTACATGTTTATTTAAACAAATAAATAAAAATTGTCTTAAACATGGTGAAGACTGTTTGTTTGAGTTTCCCAAATAGAACCCCGGACGAGTCCTACAATGCAGATTACTAAGATGCTGGAGACCATGCACATACCACGTACTAACTTCATATTCCTGTGCAAAACATACTAACGGGTCAACATAAAGTTGGTGAATTTATAGATTTTAACAATTAATTAGTTTGGACATACAATAATCATAGAAGTAATAATGCACAAAGCATTCTTACTAAAATGTAAATAACATTTGTTTATTATTAGAAACTGAAGCTTAACCCTATAGTCCTCAACAGATGAGGACGTAGTGTCTTACAAAAAGACACCCATTCCAGTTCCAACATGGTATACGTCTGTTGTCCCGGCCAAGGCACAGTGAGCATGACTCACCCAGACGGGAATGGTCAATCCCTAATAGATCTATTTATAACATTTGGGTAATTTACAACAATTTAATAGTCTCAATAGTAAGCAATCATAATCCAGTTTATACAATCCAGTTATGTCCAATATATGTTTCATGTTTTCTTTCCCAAAAGGGAAAGTTTTATCAAAGTTTAAATGGGGCTGTAAACTCACCTAGGAGTAGGCAATTTCTTGTTTAACACGGGTATCCCAATAAAGCTCACACTAAAGTTATGCCTAATCAGATAGTACAGTCTTAATAGTTAGTACAAGGAACATATAGGTATGCTTATACGGATTTTATTCAGTTCATTCATACTATGGTATTTATCTAAATAACCATAGTTCAAGTAGCAACAATATTTATTTAACTTATTTATATATGTTTTATTTCTAAGTTCACATCACATGTTTAACTATAAATATTAGTTAGCATACATGTATTTATAGTAATCATTATTTTCACAATTAAGTTTTACATTTAAGTAAACATAAAAGAGAATGTTTCACTTAAAATATTAATCTATGTTTATAGTATTTGTACCAATAACATCCCGTTAAATTTTATAACCACGTTCTATATTTTAGTAAACATAAGGGTTTTACCTATAATATATCTAGGTAGTAACATTTAATTTAATTAACGTTCACATAATTTTATTTCTTAAAAGTATATGAGTACACGTATTGACAATACATATACATAATTGTTTATACAATTGTTTCCTAAAGTAAATATAATGGTTTATTTAAAAAAATTATAATACTTTATTTAACTTTAAAATTTCCTTAAATTATTTTTAAAATTTATAAAGTAATTAAACTTAAGAATTTATACCTTAATTCTTATGGTCTAAGTATTTTAATTATGTTTTATTATAATTAAAATAGATTTTAGGGTTAGGGCTTGGAAATGTTTCGGGATATGGCAAAACTAGTCCTTCCATATTTTTAAACAAGTAAACTTTCAGATTTTTCATATTTAGTACCTAGGGCTTGTTATAGTTTCGGCTTATGGCAGATTTGGTCCCTCTAGTATTATCTAGGTTTTGTAACTTTACTAAAATGACAAAACAACCCCTAGGGCTTCTTTAAGTTTCAGACTATTGCCAAAATGATCCTTAGGGTTTTAGAATGACAAAATAACTTTTAATAACTTCCCAAAATGGTCCCTAGGGTTTAGGTTGCCACAGAAAATAATTATTTAACCCTAAACTTTTGGATATTTACATTTTTAGTCTTTGTGCTTACTAGTTTATTAAAATAAGTTTCATAAGTTAGGTTTTAGTCCTTAAGCTTTATAATTTGTCACTTTCATCCAAAAGTTTTTATAAGTCATATTTTATTATAAAAACTTTTTATTTTAACATCTAACTTTATATGGGCTCATTAAATGGGCTAAACATCTAATGGGCTATTTTAGTGGGCTCAAATACTTTTCAAGTCCACTAATTTGTTTAAATGGGCCCTTAAATCATCTATTGGGCTTAATACATTTTTAAGTCCTTTAATTAGTTAAATGGACCTAATTATGATCTTAAGTACATTTAAGTTACTATAATTTATAAAATGGGCTCATTGGGTCCATTTAAGTTTTGAATTAACATTTCATGGATTTAATTAGTCCATTAACATTAATTTACATTTTATGTATATTTTTACTTAGGATATTCTTATAAGCTTATTATGAGCTTATTAATATTTAGTTTTCCAATCTAAATGAATAAAACTTACCTTTTGTTTTATGTGTTATACCAAATTAGATCTAGGTGTGTCATAAGGTTATAAGTAGGTCATAAGCCCTAGTAGCAGCTTATATCCCACAACTAATATTGGTTATACCTTATTAACATAAGTCAAGTCTTATTTTAAGGTTGCATGTAGTTTATTATGTGATACAAAATTAGATCTAACTATGTACACATCAAGAAAATAAGTCGCTAGTTCAAAATGAGATTTCAACTATGTCTAGACAAAAAAATTCAAACATAGATCTATGTACCCTCATCTATTGCTCACGGCTACATTTGTAGATCTTGGTATTTCCAAGATATCCCTTTAACTAGTTTTTAAATCTTGTAATTATATACAAAAACACATTATGATTATCTAGGTTACATGTATGTTTTCTAGGCTACCATCATTCCAAGAAACAATATATATACCCCACGGCTATATTGTTCCTTCCCAATATTCCCATTAGATCTACTAGCTTATTTTATGTATACCATGTTAAGTTTAACACTTATCATTAGATCTAGGTTTTTATAAGCATGCATGTACATCTAACCCATTCGAGGGTCATATGTAACCCACAGCTATATATTCACATAAGTTACTTTGATGATTTTTAATAGCTCTTTTAACATGTAACATTTCATGTTCCACTACAAAACTTAGTAGACAAATCATATGGCCTTTAGTCATTCTAGCCGTGACCTTTAAGGTCATGGCTTTCATGATTTTTAGATTTCACAAGTTCTTTCCATGAGATCTATGGTTATTGTTTAACCAAAGTCCCATAAACAAGATTTGTAACCCATGCCCTATTTAGATTTATAAAAGATTTCATATGGTTTTTAAATCTAGTTTAACACATAACACATAACACATAACACATAAGTCATAAGTTTCTTATTAAAAAGATTTTGAATCATGATCATAGGTTGTATTAATATGCCGTGACCCATAAGGGTCATAGCCTTACCAAATCTTGATTTTTAACATGTTATTCACTTATGTTTATAGGTGTATGAAGATGCATTCATGAAGAAATGAAAGATTATGATGTGTATACCTGTCTTGCCTAAAAGTACCAAAGAGGATCTAGATGAACAAGGAGATATAAGATCTACTCAAGTTGATGGAGAAAAACCCTAACACAAACCAAGCCGTGACCTATAAGGATTTGGCTAGGGCTTGTTTGTAGTGATTCCAAAAGAATGATGCCACCAAATAATTTGTAATCAAGATGGGACAAAGATTTAGTTGATTTAATGAATCAACTTTGGATTTTTGTTGCTTATGGCTGAAATGTTTGAGAGATAAAGAAGTAGAGTGAAGTGAGTTGCATGTATGAGAGATAGGGATGTGTGTGTTTCAGCTTAAAGATGATAGAGGGAAAGAGAATGCAAAAGGCATGATTGCCTTGGTAAGGACATTTGTGCCAAGTGTAAGCTCTTCCCTTTCCAAGACAACCCTTCTTCTTCCACATATGCATGTGTGTGCCGTGTAAGGATATCCAAAGAAAGGGTGGGCTTATGTGGGCTTGAGTTGGGCTAGGGCATAAGGAATACATAAGTTTGTGCTAGCCCAAGAAAGTTTAGGAATACCTAAACTTATGCATACACATATACACGGCCACATATACATGGTGTAGCTAAATTTTCTAATTTTTGGTTAAGTGTTGAGTATTTACAATATTATGGATACATCTTACTTCTTACTATCCCTAGTTTTATGTGCAAGGTTCACATTATGAATCTTATTTCAAAAGTGTGGATGTACAAGTATATGTACATGCTTAGACAAATTCACACATAACCCATAGAACTGTAACACATGAGTTTGTGTTCTAGGATTATAGGGTAGAAATCTATTACATAAAATCATGGTAAAATCATGGATTTACAGTACCATCCTGTTATTTTAGCTTTGTCCTCAAAGCTATTAAAAACCTAGTCATCTTCTAAGTAAGAGATGTTCTAAGTACATGATTTGTTTCAGGTTCTCTCTCAGGTACGGATGGCGGCACGAACGCGGAGTGGTCTACACCTAGGTTATTCTTATATGCCTATTCTGGCGTTTATGGAAGCTTCCGTCATTATAGGTGAACAGAAGAGAATGTAAAGAGATCTTTATCTGAATCGCAGTATACATCCGATTGAGCAGTAAAGGAGATTGCTGCTGTGGATGGATTGGCGAGGAATGCAAAGAGATCTTTATCCGGATCACACTATACATCCGATTGAGAAGTAAAGGAGACTGCTGCTGTGGATGGATAGGCGTGGGCTTCTCAAGGGGTGTTGTAGTCATACTTTTCCTGAATCTGGGAGGGGACCATTAGCGATGTGGATTTAGTTAGGAGGGCAAATCCATTGCAAATGGTTTCTGATATGAGGAGGATGTGCCAGCTTGTTTCATCCGCTGGGGAATCCGGGGACGCACTAATTCTACATCCTGTTCATGGGTGAGATACAAGTTATGTCTCCATACCCGCGGATGTAAAATTTGGGGGTTAAAGGTAAAACAAACATGTTTAACTTTAACCCTTCCTATATTAGCAGCTTTAAGAAAAGACTTACGATCTTTACCTCTAGGCAGCGAGGTACAAACATTAGTTAATGGTACTAAAGTTTCTACCCAACAAGGAGGTTAATACTGCTGTTGGTGGCGTTTGCGTAAGAGGTTGCAAGGAGTCTGCTTCCTTTGCTGTGAGGTTGAGTGAGAGGGGCGCAGAAAAGGAGTAGCTCAAATGGTGGAAATAAAAGAAGATACCATGAATAGAGAAGTGTGCCCCTTGTAGGGTGTCGCAACAGGGGTCATGCATTCATTATTAATGGTTCAAAATTTTGTATAAATTCTGACTTCTAAAGAGTGGAATTATCATCTCCCAGCATCTAGTGGGTGATGGTATTGTCGAACTAATTGGACCCGAAGAGAAAAGAGGAATGTCCAAAAGTATGGGACATTCATCATCTCCTTACGGGGGTTGCCGAACATGGCCCTACAAAGTACACCCATTGTGAGCTGGGTGTGCCTTTCAGGTTTTAGGGTTGTCTAGGTGGCGGAAGTAACCTTACAAAATACAGCCATTTTGGGTTGGGTGTGTCCTTCAGGGTTAGGCATGGAAGAAACAGTTTAGGGAAACGGGTCACTCTCGGACCAAATATTCTGTAGCCCGTTGGTGCTAGAGATGACACTAAATCTAGTGGTAACTATACCGGTGTTATGGCTTCCCAGTATAATCAAAGTTGCATCTCACCAAGGTGCACTGACCCATTTTTGGCCATAAAGGATAATCTCATGTTACTTGCTAGTCAATTTATGCTAAGAACGACATTAAAGTTATCAAGGCTTTCCGGGATCTGATTGGTGTAAAACGGCTGATTCGGAAAGTTTTTAAGGAACAACCTCGGATGAGGGTGTTTAACTATCATAACTTTTCCGTCGACTATCCCACAGTATAATAGGAGCCTAGAACTATCGGGGGGGGGGGGGATTTCCATTACCTTACTAAATTTAGCAATTGTAGTGCTTTGGCCTACACATGTATCAGACAAGATAGATGTATATCATTTGTTTAGTAAGAACATACCAGGTACGATGTTGGAGCCTGGGTTTGTTGGGGCATTTCCAGCCATGTACACTTGCGAAGGAGCTCCCTTGTCATCCTTCTTCCGATTGGCCCTCTTGGGACAATCAGGTCTCACGTGCTCAGGGGTTCCACACTCGTAACATACCACGACTTTCTTCGGCCCGCTACCGCTCCCACCAGTGGGGTTTCGGTTTCCTGGTTGCCTACTTCCACTCCCTCGTACATTGGACTTGCCCTTGTTGCGGTTTCCAGGATTGGTGTTGGGTCGACTTGGGGTGGAAACATTAGTTGGGCAATCGCGAGAAAAATGGCCTTGTTGGCCGCACTTGTAGCATCCTCGACATTGTCCTCCAGCAACATGATGGTAGTTGCACTTCGAACACTTGGGCTTTGTCCCTGAGTAGTTCTTGGCGCGGGTTGTGGGAGTAGTGTCATCTGCTTGCCCAACGTTTTTCTTTTTGAAAGGCTGTTGGTGTTGGCTTCGAGAGTTTTCTTCGAATTTCCTCTTGTTGTCTACTTGTCTCACAGATAGATTGCGGGTTCGTTTGTTGATCAGCTCAGTTGCAATTTCCATGGCACCTTCTACAGTAGTGGGTCGTGAAGCTAGCACACTGTCATGAATGTTATCAGGGAGTCCATTGACATACCTTTCAATCTTGTCACTCCTTAGAGGAAACATTCTAGTGCACATCAAGCTTAACTCTTGAAATCTTTGGTTGTACCAAATGACATCATTGTTCTTACACTTGAGGTCCCATAGCTCGACTTCCAACTTCTTCATTTCTCCTCTGGGACAGTACTTCTCAGTCATTCTTTCCTTGAGGTTTGCCCAAGTGAGAGTATAAGCAGCGGCATGTCCAAGGGTGGTGACCACAGAGTTCCATCAAGTAAGGGCGCTATCGAGTAGAGTGCATGTAGCATACTTAACTCTGTTCTCGTCAGCACAATCGTTGATGCAGAACACTGTATCTAGTCTTTCAAACCATCGCATTAGTTCAACAACTCCTTCTTTTCCTCGGTAGTATGAGGGTCCGCATTTCAAGAAGTCGGGGTACGAGCAACCCCTGTTGAAGTTGTTTCTGCGTATGTTGGGGTTTGGTTCATCGCCCATATTAGCTTCTCTGGATGTCATAGCTGCCGAAATGCCTTCACCAATCATCTTCCGAAGTTAAGTAGCGGTAACATTATGAGTAGCTTCAGGTACTTCGGTATTAGCGGTATTGGAGACAGTTGCATTATTGGGGTTTGATTGGGAAATCACCATTTGTCTATAATCATACACAAAATGAGATTATTAATTCAATCGTTAGTGTAGTTTTTACATTATTTGCAAGAGAATGATTTCATGCATAAGATTCGTAACAAATTTGGATAACCTGTCAGGATTTCATAATATAATACGTTGCACAACAGATATAACATAAGAGAGTGATTTCATGTAAAGTTCCGTAGGGAATTTTAAACATTCGTCAAGCATATCATAACCGGAACAAGGTTTGGGAAGCCTTACTCCGGGTAGTGGTACACATTGTCTTAAGTACATCATATCCAAAATACATGCCGATAGAAAAAGAGATAAAAGTACAAAGGCCCTATGTCATGATAGCCGGGATGCAACCCGTGAGCTTATCATGATGTACAAGAAGTCTAGTACGTCTATGCTAATCCTGCCTGGATGGTCCACTAGATGATGCCGGGACTGACGGTGCAGATGGAGCTGGTAGGGCTGCAGGTCTCCTTGAGCATACGGAGTGCAGACAGTAGCTGGTTCCGGAGCCTATCGACGACCTCTCGGAGGTAAGCCATCTCCCTAGTAACCCCATCATGCCGGACGGTGGCGAGATCAAAGAGGATGGATAATGATTGCTTCTTAGTGGCAAGGGCGGCATAGGTCTGATACTGCAGACCTTCCACGACCTGAAAGCGCTGATGGAGGCGGTAGCTCTCATCCAATAACCATTTGACCACCTCGTCCGTCCTTGCCTGGATGCCCTTAGCGGTCTGGGAATCTCCCCTCCTAGTGCGGAAAAGAGTGTCAACACGCTCATAGATGACGACATGGCTCTGTTGACTGACTGTCAACTGGCTGCGGAGGTCGGACATCTCTCACTCATGGCGTGCAGCCAATGCGGAGATCTGGGCCTGGACGAAATCGACACGTCCTGCCCCGGAGCCTTCCCCGGTCTCATAAGTGGAGATAGGTGCGGGTCCGAAGAAATAGCCGGATGAAAAGGACAGACGCATGGAAGATGGTATGCTAGAAGGGGCCCGGTCCTCCTCCATAGAGGTTGGGGTTGGTGTGGCTGATGCTGAGATAGAAAATGGGTCCTCTGGGAGTACAGCTTCGGTGGCTAGGTCATCCTCTGAATCCGAGGCTAACAACCACCTACACTGCGTCAATTGTGGGGATGAACAAACAACTGGAGTAGGAGCTACTCTGGGTGGAAGAGTCGTAGATGAAGTAGGCGGAGTCATGATGCTCTGAAACAGTATTATTTTAAGTTTGAAGTGAGTATAAGATTACAAACAAAGAATAATATTATTTAGATTACATGCTTTATGAAATATATCCCCTTTTAAACAATTATTAGAATGTTTTAAGGTTATAGATATTTATACTTATACATATATATGTACTATCATGTAATTAGTTCATTTATCAGTTAGTAAGTGCATAGTTTAGTTTAACATTACTCATATTCACACTTCAGTATTTTACTATATAGTGTAAAATTTTCAAGTTTAGCACGTCTATCATATTGAAACACCTTACTAAGCAGTATTAATAATTAAGTGTAGTAAACATGTATATATATATATATATACAATCAGTTCACATAGCATAAAATGCCCTAAGATCTATAGGCTTAACTAAGACGGTCCCAAGGTAAAATCCCTGAAAAGAGTTTTATAAGTTATAGTCCAATTTTTAAATAAAAGAAAAATCATTTTATTTTTATTTTATTTAAAAATTTATCTGGTTCTCTATAACTAATGCTCTGATATCATTCTCTGTGACACCCCGGGTAGGGTCAAGATATACGGAAAATATCCACGAAGATGTCACAAGGGTGGATCGATAGCATATAGTCCATAGAGCATAAGATAAAGAGTTAGTCTAAACATATTACATGTTTATTTAAACAAATAAATAAAAATTGTCTTAAACATGGTGAAGAGTGTTTGTTTGAGTTTCCCAAATAGAACCCCGGATGAGTCCTACAATGTAGATTACTAAGATGCTGGAGACCATGCACATACCATGTACTAACTTCATATTCCTGTGCAAAACATACTCACGGGTCAACATAAAGTTGGTAAATTTACAGATTTTAACAATTAATTAGTTTAGGCATACAATAATCATAGAAGTAATAATGCACAACACATTCTTACTAAAATGTAAATAACATTTGTTTATTATTAGAAACTGAAGCTTAACCCTGTAGTCCTCAACAGATGAGGACGTAGTGTCTTACAAAAAGACACCCATTCCAGTTCCAACATGGTATACGTCTGTTGTCCCGGCCAAGGCACAGTGAGCATGACTCACCCAGACGGGGATGGTCAATCCCTAATAGATCTATTTATAACATTTGGGCAATTTACAACAATTTAAAAGTCTCAATAGTAAGCAATCATAATCCAGTTTATACAATCCAGTTATGTCCAATATATGTTTCATGTTTTCTTTCCCAAAAGGGAAAGTTTTATCAAAGTTTAAATGGGGCTATAAACTCAACGGGGAGTAGGCAATTTCTTGTTTAACACGGGTATCCCAATAAAGCTCACACCAAAGTTATGCCTAATCAGATAGTAAAGTCTTAATAGATAGTACAAGGAACATATAGGTATGCTTATATGGATTTTATTCAGTTCATTCATACTATGGTATTTATCTAAATAACCATAGTTCAAGTAGCAGCAATATTCATTTAACTTATTTATATAAGTTTCATTTCTAAGTTCACATCACATGTTTAACTATAAATATTAGTTAGCATACATGTATTTATAGTAATCATTCATTTTCACAATTAAGTTTTACATTTAAGTAAACATAAAAGAGAATGTTTCACTTAAAATATTAATCTATGTTTATAGTACTTGTACCAATAACATCCCGTTAAATTTTATAACCACGTTCTATATTTAAGTAAACATAAGGGTTTTACCTTTAATATATCTACGTAGTAACATTTAATTTAATTAACGTTCACATAATTTTATTTCTTAAAAGTATATGAGTACACGTATTGACAATACATATTCATAATTGTTTATACAATTATTTCCTAAAGTAAATATAATGTTTTATTTTAAAAAGAAATATAATACTTTATTTAACTTTAAAGTTTCCATAATTTATTTTTAAAATTTATAAAATAATTTAAACTTAAGAATTTATACCTTAATTCTTATGGTCTAAGTATTTTAATTATGTTTTATTATAATTAAAATAGATTTTAGGGTTAGGGCTTGAAAATGTTTCGGGATATGGCAAAACTAGTCCTTCTATATTTTAAAACAAGTAAACTTTCGGATTTTTCATATTTAGTACCTAGGGCTTGTTATAGTTTCGGCTTATGGCAGATTTGGTCCCTCTAGTATTGTCTAGGTTTTGTAACTTTACTAAAATGACAAAACAGCCCCTAGGGCTTCTTTAAGTTTCGGACTATTGCCAAAATGATCCTTAGGGTTTTAGAATGACAAAATACCTTTTAATAACTACCCAAAATGGTCCCTAGGGTTTAGGTTGCCACAGAAAATAATTATTAACCCTAGACTTTTGGATATTTACATTTTCAGTCCTTGTGCTTACTAGTTTATTAAAATAAGTTTCATAAGTTAGGTTTTAGTCCTTAAGCTTTATAATTTGTCACTTTCATCCAAAAGTTTTTATAAGTTATATTTTACTATAAAAACTTTTTATTTTAACATCTAACTTTATATGGCCCATTAAATGGGCTAAACATCTAATGGGCTATTTTAGTAGGCTCAAATATATTTCAAGTCCACTAATTTGTTTAAATAGGCCCTTAAATCATCTATTGGGCTTAATACATTTTTAAGTCCTTTAATTAGTTAAATGGACCTAATTGTGATCTTAAGTCCATTTAAGTTACTATAATTTATAAAATGGGCTCATTGGGTCCATTTAAGTTTTGAATTAACATTTCATGGATTTAATTAGTCCATTAACATTAATTTACATTTTATGTATATTTTTACTTAGGATATTCTTATAAGCTTATTATGAGCTTATTAATATTTAGTTTTCCAATCTAAATGAATAAAACTTACCTTTTGTTTTATGTGTTATACCAAATTAGATCTAGGTGTGTCATAAGGTTATAAGTAGGTCATAAGCCCTAGTAGGAGCTTATATCCCACGGCTAATATTGGTTATAGCTTATTAACATAAGTCAAGTCTTATTTTAAGGTTGCATGTAGTTTATTATGTGTTACAAAATTAGATCTAACTATGTACACATCAAGAAAATAAGTCACTAGTTCAAAATGAGATTTCAACTATGTCTAGACAAAAAAATTCAAACATAGATCTATGTACCCTCATCTATAGCTCACAGCTACATTTGTAGATCTTGGTATTTCCAAGATATCCCTTTAACTAGTTTTTAAATCTTATAATTATATACAAAAACACATTATGATTATCTAGGTTACATGCATGTTTTCCAGGCTACCATCATTCCAAGAAACAATATATATATATACCCCAAGGCTATATTGTTCCCTCCCAATATTCCCATTAGATCTACTAGCTTATTTCATGTATACCATGTTAAGTTTAACACTTATCATTAGATCTAGGTTTTTATAAGCATGCATGTGCATCTAACCCATTCTAGGGTCATATGTAACCCACGGCTGTATATTCCCATAAGTTACTTTGATGATTTTTAATAGCTCTTTTAACATGTAACATTTCATGTTCCACTATTCAAAAATTAGTAGACAAATCATATGGCCTTTACTCATTCTAGCCGTGACCTTTAAGGTCATGGCTTTCATGATTTTTAGATTTCACAAGTTCTTTCCATGAGATCTATGGTTATTGTTTAACCAAAGTCCCATAAACAAGATTTGTAACCCATGCCATATTTAGATTTGTAAAAGATTGCATATGGTTTTTAAATCTAGTTTAACACATAACACATAAGTCATAAGTTTCTTATTAAAAAAATTTTGAATCATGATCATAGGTTGTATAAATATGCCGTGACCCATAAGGGTCATAGCCTTACCAAATCTTGATTTTTAACATGTTATTCACTTGTGTTTATAGGTGTATGAAGATGCATGCATGAAGAAATGAAATATTATGATGTTTATACCTCTCTTGCCTAAAAGTACCAAAGAGGATATAGATGAACAAGGAGATATAAGATCTACTCAAGTTGATGGAGAAAAACCCTAACACAAACCAAGCCGTGACCTATAAGGATTTGGCTAGGGCTTGTTTGTAGTGATTCCAAAAGAATGATGCCACCAAATGATATGTAATCAAGATGGGACAAAGATTAAGTTGATTTAATGAATCAACTTTGGATTTTTGTGGCTTATGGCCGAAATGTTTGAGAGAGAAAGAAGTAGAGAGAAGTGAGTTGCATGTATGAGAGATGGGGATGTGTGTGTTTCGGCTTAAAGATGAGAGGGAAAGAGAATGAAAAAGGCATGATTGCCTTGGTAAGGACATTTGTGCCAAGTGTAAGCTCTTCCCTTTCCAAGACAACCCTTCTTCTTCCACATATGCATGTGTGTGTCGTGTAAGGATATCCAAAGAAAGGGTGGGATTGTGTGGGCTTGAGTTGGGCTAGGGCATAAGGAATACATAACTTTGGGCTAGCCCAAGAAAGTTTAGGAATACCTAAACTTATGCATACACATATACACGGCCACATATACATGGTGTAGCTAAATTTTCTAATTTTTGGTTAAGTGTTGAGTATTTCCAATATTATGGATACATCTTACTTCTTACTATCCCTAGTTTTATGTGCAAGGTTCACATTATGAGTCTTATTTCACAAGTGTGGATGTACAAGTATATGTACATGTTTAGACAAATTCACACATAACCCATAGAAATGTAACACATGAGTGTGTGTTCTAGGATTATTGGGTGGAAATCTATTACATAAAATCATTGATTTTACACTATGTATAACCAATAGAATTACCAAATAGTCTATCGTACGTATTATTAATGATAATATAATTTGTATGTTTTTAGATATCATCCTGTTTATGATTTATAGTGTTTTCTAAAAAAATTGTAGCGATAATTATTTTATTCTTTGGATTAATAATGATTTCAAATTTATGGGTTGTCACATTCACCCCGCCTTAGAGGATTTCGTCCCGAAATCAAGACATTGTTTACATTACGGTATTTATCGAGAAAAAGACAAACGTGGTGAGTGGAGGTCCAATGGCTACTAATAGTAACCAACAGTTACTTTTCTCCCCATAAATCAAGATTTTCAAAATTTTAACACACTCAATTTTTTATCTCTTAATTTTAGGTTTCTTCTTTTCATCACCGCAAGGATGTCGTATTGCCGTTGAAGTATTTTGGAAGAATTAAGTATTAGGATTTCATGTATTTGTACTTTTGTATTAATGTTTTAGTTGAATGTTTTCTTAAATAAAGTGTTGTTTCGTTCATCATGCGTGATTTAGTTATTCTTAGTTATCGTTATATTTGAGCTCTCAAATTTTTTATGTTTTAGTTAAGTTTGTGGATTTTACTTATTGATTTAGGTTCCATGATAATCATGGTATGATAGTTCTTTAAGATTTCCGTTATTTTTAATTAATAGGACTTATGCTTTTGGTATTAAGCTCTCATTGGGGATTCTTTTTCTTTTTGATTGGTTATATTAGTTTTTGTATTTATGGTAACTACGAGGAGCATACTATTGTTCTATCTAAATTATACATAGGTGATCAGACTATGTATATTCCAGATACGACATATAGCGTCCTCCTTTTCGTCACCCCTTTTATTTGTATCTTGTTTTTTTATGGAACTGTGGTTTATTTTATTTTATTTTTTTCTTTTAGTACTTTTAAGTCTTTAATCGGATGAGTTATCTCGTATTGCCCATCATGGTTGATTATTGTTTTGTTTTTCTTTTACTTTTTTATATATTCGTTGGAATTTGGTTTTATTTTCTTTCCGGATACTCTTTATATTAGTGTTTATATTTGATTTGTTTGTAAACTTATGATTTTTTCATTTTACCAATTTTTGTTATATGTTATAGTTTTAATCACCTCCTTTTTAGTCGTAAGTATGTTTTAGGTGTTACTAATAAAATTCTGTTATTATTCCTAAATGTTTTATTCCAATTATTTCACAAACTCATATACATCCTATCGCCTCATTCTTAATATATTCAAATTTCAAAATCTCCTCTCACACATCATCCCCAATTATTTTCCAAAATTCTTCACACACACAAATACCCATTTTCTCCTAAAAATCATTTCCGGTTACACTTCCTGATGCGCATTCCGATCGAGATTTTTACTCCCGTTATAATTGTCATTATTACGTCGCCCGTTTAACTTATCTACCCTATGTGTTTCTTTTTAGATGGAGATGTTTGTTTTATTTTAGCAGTTTATATATTTGGTGTATTCCCATTACTTTGTATCTTGTTATATTATGAATGGAAATATTATTGTCTTATTTGATGAGGTTTTATTTAATTCGCATTGTTCTTTATTTATCTTCAGCTAAGTTGTTTTGTTATGTGTTTTATGATAGTTAATTATTTTATCTGCTTTACCTTCTTCATTTAGTATCATTTGGTTGGTGATGCTATGAATTTTTCTTCTTTTGTGGTAATTTGGAGAGTGTTTTTTTTATTTTTTTTATAAAATCGACTTTTGTTAGGCTCATTCACAATGGTTAATAATTAAACGTTATTTTATTGAACACGGAATTGAAAGCTTACATTGTAACATCGACGGTTGTCGGGTCACCTGATTCGTACAATATTACATCATTCAGTTTATCTTCCTAGTGAGATGGTAATAAGGATCCCTACAAATCATTCCGTAAAGATGTGGAAATTCTCGTTCCATCTGTGTAGGGTTGATATTGTCTCATGTGTACCAACTGGATTCATTTGAACTTCCTTCTTGAGTAGTGTTGATACAAAAGTTGGTTAATCCTTGCTTGACCCGAATTAGGCTTAATCCGGGTAGGCTGGGTTCCGGCTCTTGCACCAAGTGAATGTCTTGCTGAGATCCTGCACACTAAAACAACACGCGTTAAGCTTACCGTGGGAAGGTATCCCATGATTAGACTCCGACGTGAGAGTAAGTAATCGCTTTAGGGTTAGATAATCGACTGTAGGTTTAAAGTATAGAGAATGTGATACCTTTTTGGAACTCTTGAGGGTTCCTTATATAGGCGGTAGAGTCCCTGTTGGGCCTCTACCGAACCTTCGGCCCCAAGTAAGAGATAAACACCATAATTAGGTTATTTGATATCTTCTAATTAAGGATAGTGAATATCCCTTACTTTAAGGTAAATCCCAATCTTAGTAAGAGTGGGATTCTGTCTAACCCTTGCCGCGTACGGTAGAGATGTGGGTCGCGCTCGACACGTGCGGCCCATGTTACCTAGAGCCTGACAAACTGGATAACATATATCCAGCCCAAATGCACTGGGATGAATACGGATAATATCAATGGGCCGGGCCCAAGAACCGGCTCGGGGAGTATACGTCATCATGTCCCCCCAATCTAGTTGTTACAGCCGTAGGCGTAATATCTAGACTAATAAATTCCCCTCAGACGTACCAAGAGAACATTTTTGAAATATTTAACCGAAAAAGCTGCAACCAGGCCGTTCGTGACAAGCGCGCGCAATGTATTCCTATATTCAATAAATGGTATCCCAACCGCACGTGTCGACCAAAACAAAACAAATGAAACATTGAATATAGTCATATGTATGACCGCATATCCCGACACATAACACTGTTCACCTGATAAGTTTGACTGACAAAGTGTAACAGACAGTACATCGAGCGACGCAATGTCTGAGTCAGAACTGACCCGTGGGTCCCACCTGACTCTTCACTTGCCACTCTTCTCCCTAACCACACGATTTAGGTTAGTGGAGAACACGTGGCGCTAATCCAATGGACCACCACTACCGAGAGAACCCTATAAATAAGTCACTCATGCGGCTGTGTATTACACATAGTCTTCTTTGCTCTTTCCACCATTAACGCTTTCTTCCCAACCACCACTCCCTCTTACATGGATCATCCCATAAGCAGGTTAGATCACCACGCGTTTCTTCATTTCTTAATAAATAATGGCTAGGAACAATCCCACTATCAGATACGTGCTGAATGTGATGTCGGAAGTAAAACTGGAAGAGTTTTGCTTTGATTATTACATTCCCAACAGCCTTCACCCATCTCTTCCTGGTGCCGGAGAGTTCATTACTAAATCTCCCCAGGGAAAGATAGGTCTATACACCCGTCTTTTTGATGCGGCTAACAACCGCATCCCTTTTTCTAGGTTCCTTATAGATTTACTAGGGTACTATGATGTACATATCACCCAACTACATGGCATAGGCGCATGTAAAATAAGCCAATTTGAAATCTTATGTCGTGCCCGAAACATCCCCCAACCGTAGAATTGTTCAGGGTATTCTACCTTCCATACCTGGTAAACAACAGGCTTTCCTTCAAGAAGCGATATCCAAAGAGCCCCGTGAGCCATAACAAACCCATGGATTCACTAAAAAACTGGTATGAACACTACTTTTTTATTGACGCGGTAGTGTGGCTGGCCAACATTGTATATAAACACCACATACGCCACGAGTTCCTTCCCCATGGCAGTGAATACAATGCACATCATGTTCTTGAAATAGATAGGAATAGAACGGGCTTTCAGAGAAGCTTACCCGAATCATTTCTTTGTCTCTTAGGCATTAGTCGTAATTACTTTGGTCCGTGAAATAGATATCCTATTTTCTGGAGAAGCCGTGGCCAGGGTAGGTGTAGCATATTTATCTCCAAAGTGATGTAAGTATGTAGTCCGTAACTAACATACCGCTTGTTTTGCAGAAATGAACTTCTTTGGAGTCTTACGTCAAGGAAAACCCAAGACCATTCCGGAAGGAATTCGTCCTAGGCGAGAAAACGAGCTTCCATTGCTAAAAAAAACTAGGGATGTAACTGTCGCCTTGGCGGCCGTGCCCGATCCCCACTCCAACGAGGAAGAATCAACCCTCTTGAAGTCCCCCATTGATTTTGCTAATGAGGACGGGGACAAAATGATGCTAGATACCGGTGCTGGCCCCTCCACACGGCCTAAGGCCCCCACCCGTGCCCAGGATGATGAGCAGGACGATAATATTAAGAAAACCACCTCTAGTTTGGCCCGAATGATGGGTGATGATGATGAAGAAGAAGTGCAACAACATGTTGTGGAGGAGGAAGGAGAACAGCTTGCCCTCAGGCGCACCGGAAGGAGAACCAAAAGGGTGAGAAGGACCACCACGACCGGGGAGGGAGAGTACAATGCTCCAGTCAAAAGGCTGCGCGAAGACATCCTCTCTACCAATCTGGAGAGAGTACCAACCGGGCCTCAGGAGTGGCGCAAGATGCCCACCAGACCCAAACTATGCCAGCCGTGGTTGTTGAGCCAGTCACACAGATCCGTCCGACCATATCAGAGCTCGAGAAGACAAACTTGTAAGTCTTCCTTATATGTCTGCTTTTGTTTATACCATAGAAAGACGCGTGCCTTATAACAATACTTATGTGTATTATACTATTTTTGCAGGGAAAACCAAGTTGGTGCCGCGCTGGTCACATGGACGAAGAAGGGTAAAGAACCCGTCCATCAAGCCTCGGCATCCAGACCTGACTTGGTCTTCGAGGAAGGTTCCCCGACGGCTTCACAAGAAATTCCTGCGGCCGTCCCCTCCCAACGCTTTAACGCCGAGTGGAAAACATCCAAGACGGCTAGAATGAAGGATTCTAGAAAGTGTCGGGACTACCTTGACCATTGCATTCCTCCCGGCCTTGTCAGGGATATCATAGAACTAAGTCATATTGACTTAGTGGACAAATACAATGGGACCCTTGTGCATCAGATGGCCATGGGCACATCAATGCGGGTGAGGTTCGAGGCCGCCCTTGAGCATGTCGAGTCCCTGAATAGGAGAAATGCTCGTAGGGAGAAGACGATTGAGAAGAATGAGTCCATGATTGCGACCCTTCAATCTCAACTTGCAACTGCTGAGGCAACCATGAAAGAACAGGCCGCACACGCCACTGCTCATGACCAGCGTGTTGTCGAGCTTAAATCCCATCTCGAGGCTTCAAAAATGAAGGTACTTATAAAATATACGATTTGATGCCCGCGTCCCTAGCATTCATGCTGTATTCTAACCTTAGCATAACATCCACAGTTGGCCGCATCCAAAGCATTGGCAAAGACCTAAGCCGACCAAGCATCCAACCTCTCAAAGGAGCTAGACGAGGCACGAGCATTGGTCAGGGGCGAAGAATCATTGAAGAGTAAACTTGCTGAAGTAAGGGCAGAACTGGGAAGAATGCTTGAGACGTCTACTCAGAAGGACGCTGAGCTGGACGCCCTCGTCACAGATCGTGACGAGGTGCTTTACACCCAACTACTCACGGCCATTGCTGGTCGTAGGTGGATGGTGGGTCACGGTGCGCGCCTAGCTGTCATGAAAGTGATGGAGGATCCCTAATTCGTGCAGCATTTCGCCGATCTTGTATCGGACGGTATTGACCGTGGCCGCCACTAAGGCATGGTAATGGCCGCAGAACAGATAAGCAGAAAAGAGAACTTCACCAGGCATGCCTACTTTAACCCAGGGGTAGCGGCCAAGATGAATCATTCCATGGCCGTTATGAGGGATTTTGAATACCCTTTCTTAGAAGAGCTTGAGGCCGCAAAGGATGCGTCCAATGAGGAAATCATGGAGAAACTGCGTCGGGACGCAAGCTTGCGAAGTGAGGAAGGTTCCCAATCCTATCTTACGCCTTGATAGTTGTAAATTAGCACTTGATTAGGAAATCAAGGTAATTAGGGCAAGTATGAACAAGTGATTTAGGAAAATCACAAGTTAATGACCCAAAGTGATGTGAGTTCGTTCTCAAGGAGGCTAGTGTGTTATGGGTGTAATGATTTGAATTAATTATTTGTGATTAATATTATGAGGAGAGAAAAGAAAAATGAAGACGGATACGAGAAAATTACACTAAGACGTAAAGGACGTAAAACCGTAAAGAGGGGTAAATTAAAAATTTATTCTAAAAAATCCCAAAAAATTCCTAAAAATCCAGTAAAATATTCTAAAGGTTTACAAAAAATCAAAACTTGCTAAAACCTTTTATTTAATTAATTATTAACTTTTAAATGCTAATTAAAGCCCTAAAAATCAAAATTAACTAATAAAAAGTCCAAATCAAGGTTTTAGAGTTTGTAAACCTCTAAAATAACCTAATTAAAATAAAAAATAATATTCTAAATTTTAAAATCACTAAAAACTATTTTTAAATGCTTAAAAACTATAAAAATCTTAAAATAATCCTAGAAAATAATTAAAAGGTGCTAAAAATATTTTGAAAGTTGTAAAAATCCTAACTTAATGTATAAAACCTAGGAAAAATATAAAAAGTGAAAAATCTTAATAAAAATAAAAATGGTTATTTTAATAATAAAATAATAAAAAAATTCAAAGTTTGTAAAAAATTCTAAAAAGTTGCAAACCTACTTAATTTTACCTTTAAATAGAAAATGAGCTTATATTTACCAAAATACCCCTATTGGGCCTTGAAATGGGCTAAAAGGCCAAACAGACCCCTTAATGGGCCAAATTGAGCCCAATAAGAAAAATGTTGTCCAAATAAGCCCAAAATTTTCTATCTGACCCAAAATTGGATTCTAAATACAATTTTCCAAAGGCCCAAAAGCTGAAAATGAGTGTAAGCTAGCTTATTTCAAAACAACTTATTCTTAATGGGCTTTTTGGCCAATTAAGCCATAAGCTGATGCCATAAGCTAAAATTCAACACACGTCCTTCTCTTTGCCTAAATAAGCTATTTGCAAAAAGAAACTTGAAATAATTCCAAGAAATAAGCAAAAGCTCTCTATACAAAACGACAAAATAGTCGTTTTTGAGTTCTAGGCTATTTCAAGAGCTGATCCAAGTTGCAATAAGTTACAAATAGCTTAACTAAGCTTAAGAACCAAAAATCTTTCAAAAAGCTCCACTCAATAAGCTAGAATAAGCCAAAACTTAATTTGTAAAATTCAACTTAGTCCGTTTTCTAGTCAATCCTAAAAGTCAAAGTCCACAAAGCTCCAGATCTCTTAAATGGGTCAAATAAAGAAGATTGATTACAAAAACAAAGTTGTTGCAAGTCTCAATAAGCTAGAATAGCTTATTAATAAGCTGTTTGATTTTTAACACTAACATTGGGAATTTTTGTCCAATTTCAGTGGGAAAAGTTACCCCTGCTTGACTTAATTGACTTTTTGTCTTTTGTGACTTTTTTGTGGATTCAGTTTAAGCAAAGGCACCCAAGTGGTCAATTAATCACAAGGAGTCAATAACAACAATAAAAACACAATCAAAAACAGCCAATTGATACAGTTTAATCAAAAGATCACCAGACATGCACCAGACTTGAACACTAGTAGCAGGTTTGAACAATAAGCACTTTGAGCAAGAATAAGCTAACCAAACTTCACCAAAGGCATACACAGGCTATATTTAACTCAAATGAACATAAATTAACAAGTTTCATGCACTGGTTCAAGGTCTAGATCAAGATTCAAGCTTATGAATGTTACTGATGAACAAAGAACATGCAGACTTTTTACTTTGCTGATATACTTGACCAACAAGACAATTTTAAACACTCAAATCTTCAAATCAGGCTACACAAACTTTGATTTAACACCTTTTAGCCCTAAACATGCATACACTCTAGGTGTTTCCAAAATCTTAGGTAAAAAACAGTCAAAACAAGTGAGATATAGCACAATCTTTAAATTGATGCTTCAAAGCTGAAAACTTGCAGGTTTTAGCATACAACCAAGTGTTAACCAAATACCAACTCAAATAACCAACAAACACACAATCAAATCCAACTTATTCACTTAAACAGGTAATCCCGAACACCCCTTATCTTTTTCAAATCAAAATTTAAACAAGTATAAGTGTATTCCAATGTTACCAAGCCCAATCAAACACAATAACAGATATATTATGCAGTATCAAGCAAGATTAAACCACAAAATCAACAAGAACACTACTAGAACACAAAAATCCTAAAAATCAAGTAATTTGACAGATTTTAGGTTCAAGGACTCAAACCTCATGAATGTACATCCACACTCACGAATTTTTGAGCTTTCGTGTCTAGCCCAACAAGACACAAGCTTTCACAAACAAGCTGCTAAGATTCAACAAGATTAGAGCACAAAATTATCCAAAAAATAGAAAAATGCAGAAAATGGAAAAAAACCTTGATTAATGCAACCTTTGTTTCCCACACTTGATTATCCCCAAACTATAAGCACACAACACCTTGATACGCTCCTTATCAGGGTGTATAGACCATTTATAGGTAAAAAATTCCAAGGTTTGAACCAAGACTTAGCAAAATATCAAGATTTGGAAAATATGCAAACTTTTGCACACTCCTTTGAAAACAGGTTTTAAGCTTTAATATTCATAAACATATATCATAAACAATAGAATATAAAGGTTGGCAATTGGCTTTCATCATCAATATCAAACTCTATTTCATAAAAATGAAACTAGGATTTACAAAATTGTGAAAAAGGAAAAAACAAAAGCAATTGTAAAAATGAGACACCATGGCTTTATATAGAGCCTTACATGATCATCTAGAAAACATAAAATGTAACCCTAATGCTTGGTGATGTACCCAATTTACCCTTGCAGATTTGAACTTTGCTTGAACATGTGTCTGAATTTTGGCTGCTTGTGTGAGTTGTTAAGGTGGAAATTATGATCAAAGGTCCATAATAAGCTTAGAAAGTAAGCTTGTATGTGAGGCATTGGATTCCCTTAGCTTATTTGTCTTCTTCCTAAAACGTGTAGCAGGGGAGTCACAAGGAGACAATTGTGGTGACGTGGCAAGTGTTTTAAGAGTTGGGTTCTGATTAAGGAACCCTTAATCAATATTATGGAGGTGATGGAAGTTTAATTCTTGCTTAATCATTAATCCCCAATTCGTGTTCTTGAGCAAATAGTAACATGTTTAATCTGTTTTTGGATTTAAATAAGTTGTTAAGCGCCAAATTTAACTAATCTGTTAGGATTAGTTTAAATAAAGTGAGTGGGATGTGCGGTGGATGAATGTGGAGTTCTGATTGGAGGAGGGGGATTAGTGGGACACGTGTAGGATGGTGGTTGGTCTAGGTTTCTTTCATTGTCTGCCGAGTTTAACCCTCAATCTTTCATTTTCCTTTCTTTTGAAGTTCATAAAGCCAAAATCCAGATTCCTTTGTTATTGAAGTTTGCATTTTCACACTTTTGCCCCAAATACTTTTCCAAAGTATTTTCAGGGGTATTTCTTGCCAATTGTTGATTCTTGAAGGGCTGTTTTGGCATTTTATTCAATGATTATGGTCTTGACTTGTATGATTGATTTTTAGGAAGACTAATATTGACAAGTCATGATTTATGAGGGACCATTTTTGCCAATTCTTCAAAGTGGATGGTCCTTTTTGCAATTTGACAAACTTTAAGGAACAAACTTGTATTTATGATTATAAAAGGGTGTAAAGTGTAAATTCTTCAATATTGGAGGACCCTTCTTGCATAATCTTCATTTCTTCAAGTGTTTTTCTTGGAAAATCTTCATTAGGGCTTGGTTCATTGTGCGGCTTTGTTTCCCGTGTTCGTTTTTGCTTGTTCTTTGTGATCTTTTGTTGTTTTCCCAATATTCGTACCTAAAATACACATTGAACAAATACAAGCATATATGGTATATTTGATAATGTTTTGTACATTTAAAGCCCAAAAAGAACGATGAGATCATGTATAAAAGCCATCTCATCACTCCCCCATACTAAACCATTGTCGTGCCCTCACGCAATGCTAGAATAAAGTATCTAAGCATCTCCAAAATTCATTTTATGCACTTGTATTGAAAGGTAAACTTACTACATTACTACTACTTTGTGTTTTAGAGATAATGTATGATTTTCATCGCAAAATAGGACGTTTAGGTTCATAGAATAAGAACATGTGAGTGCCTCATAGAGATAAATTCATCGTCCTCGATTTTCACCCAATTCCATGCTAAGCGTGTAACGAGATCATTGTCATTATAAGTTAGTAATGCTAACACTACTCATATGCTCTAATCACGTACTTAGACTCCCATTATTCCTATTTTGTATCTCTTATATTTTATTTTGTCTTTTAATGATCATGATGATTCATTGTTTGATTATGCGATGATAGAGATTAAGGTCCAAAAATAGAAACGAAACGGTGTAATCAAGATCATCGAATTAATAACCTCCCCTAATAGACAACGATGTCAAAAAAAATAAGTTAACAATTGAGATTTGATAAACACGGTTTTAGAACGGTTTTGAACATGAGACTTATTACCAAGACTTTTATACGCCCCCTACCGGATGGGCCTTACTATCATAGGTTTACCTTCACCTTTTGGGATCGGTTTTGCCTTGCCTTTTATTTAACCTCGTCATGAGGTGTTTATTATGGCCAAAGACGTATATCCTCACGCTAAAAGCGAATTGTGGATCTTTAAAGCTTCAAAGATTAAGTCTTGATTCACTTTCAATTTTTGCATAAATTTTTCGGCCTTGTGAGCTTCAAATTGTTTGCTTGATTTAGGTGAGCACTTGAAATCTTGTTATTTGGTAGAAGCTTTCGATTATTGGGGTGCCAATACTTCAAAACCGTGACGCTGGTGATTCTCAAATGTTTTCCCAGTTTCATTACATGGAAGCTATTAGAAAAAGCTAGAAACCAACAATTAAGACTAAACCGCTAAGTTAATACTTATTAGCAAAATTTATATACAAGCGAAGGGAGAATAAGAAAACAATTAAGACACATGAGTTTTTGAAAGAAGAGCGACTTCTACGTTTAGCATAGTAACTTATAATTAACGCTATCATTTCTCGTCCTCATTTAAGAGACTTAGCCGAATATGTAGTTAAGGAATCGAAGCTAAGTGCTCTACACGCACGGTCGAGTCAAAAAGTACTCTTATTCTCACCATGGGAAAATCTACATTCGTGTCACCAAAAAGTTATAAAAACATGAGAAATGTTTAAAATTTGGCCATTTTTAGCCTTATTTTGCAACAAAACGAAAGACAATAACAAAAATTTTCGAGTGCATGAAGGCGTAAGCAAGGAAAGTATCTATTCACCCCCATACTAAAGTTAAACATTGTCCTCAATGTTTCGATTCTAAGGGTTGGAAACCCCCATACTAGAGACGTAGTCGAACGCTTAATCTAGCATGGAAAGGGTGGAACCATTAAATTAGAAGCCATTTATGAAGTGTGCTAAAAACCTAAGGTTAGAACATCAAAGGATACATCATGTGGATATTGAGAATGTCTCCAAAGCAAACGATCAAGGCTCACATAAAACGAACACGAGAGGCTTGAATCTTGAAGATGATGATGACCTAATAGCCACAAGTCACAAACAACCACGAAGCAAAGGTTAGAAGGGCACAAATCCCCTCATGTTACTACATTAGAAAGCAATAATATGTACATGGATAGACATGGGATCTCCCCCACGAGGCACCTCGTTTTTAATTACCGAGTCATGAGCTCGACTCGATCCCCTCAATACTAATCATCATTGGGGAAGGTGACTTGGTCGAGGTCGCCCAAAGAAGGGACTTCCCCACCAAAGTAGTGCTTCAACCTATGTCCATTCACCTTGAAGTTAGGACCATCATTTGGAGCTTGCTCGATGGTCCCATAAGGAAAAACTTGTGAGACAGTGAATGGACCGGACCAACGGGATTTCAATATTCTGGAAAATATTTTCAAACGAGAGTTAAAAAGCAACACTTGATCACCAATGTTAAAAACCCGGTTTTTAATTTTAGAATCGTGAAACTTTTTAGTCTTTTCTTTGTAAATCAATGATTTTTCATAAGCAATATTACGTAATTCCTCCATTTCATTCAATTGTATTTTCCTATGATCCCCCACAGTCCTCAAATCAAAGTTAGCGTGCTTTAGGGCGCAATAAGCTTTGTGCTCGAGTTCAATTGGTAGATGGAAATTCTTCCCATACACAAGCTTATAAGGAGTGCACCCAATGGGTGTCTTGTAAGCGGTACGAAAGGCCCATAAAGCATCGTCTAACTTATCGGACCAAGATTGTCGGTTTTCTCCAATGGATCTTTCCAAGATCCTTTTCAAAGCTCGGTTTGAAACCTCGACTTGCCCACTCGTTTGTGGGTGATAAGCCGTAGAGAGACGATGTGTAACCCCATATTTCTTAAGCGCCTTTTCAAATTGGTCATTGCAAAAATGGGTTCCACGATCGCTGATGATAGCACGAGGGGTTCCAAACCGAGAGAACAATTGTTTCAAAAACTTGACTACCACACGAGCATCGTTTGTGGGCAAAGCCTTGGCTTCAACCCACTTAGATAGGTAGTCAACGGCCATAAGAGTGTATTTATTTCCACGAGACGATGGGAACGACCCCATAAAGTCAATGCCCCATACGTCAAAGATCTCACAAACTTGGATTATATTTTGAGGCATTTCATCCTTTTGTAAGGACTTTCCTTGACGTTGACATGCATCACACGACTTGATAAGTTCGTGCGCGTCTCGATAAATAGTGGGCCAAAAGAAGCCGGCATCAAATACCTTTTTAGCCGTGAGATTAGCACCATGGTGACCACCCGTGGGTCCCTCGTGGCAAGCTCTAAGGATATTAGAAGCTTCGGTGCCAAACACACAACGTCGAATGATTTGATCTGCACAAGTCCGAAATAGATAAGGGTCGTCCCAAAAGTAGAACTTGACGTCACGAAAGAATTTTCGCTTTTGTTGCGTCGTCATACCCTTAATGATGAAGTTACCCGCATGGTAATTTGCGATGTCCACAAACCATGGGGTGGACAAGTCTTTCGTGGAATTCACTACACCAAGTGTTTCGAGAGGGAATGATTCATTGATTTCCTTATTCTCTAGAACACTTTGGTGAGGATCTTCCAAACGAGAGAGATGATTGGCCGCTAGATTCTTGGCTCCTTTTTTGTCAAGAATTGTGACATCAGATTCTTGTAAGAGGATCATCCAACGAAGTAATCTCGGCTTTCCATCTTGTTTAGCCATGAGATACTTGATAGCAGAGTGGTTCGTATACACTATGCTTTTAGTCAAGACGAGATAAGGTTGAAATTTCTCAAATGCATAAACCACATGAAGGAATTCCTTTTCGGTTGTGGTATACTTAAGTTGAGCCTTGATTATCGTCTTGCTAGCATAGTGAATAGGCAAGAAGTGTTTTTCATGACGTTGCCCCAAAAAGGCCCCTATAGCATAATCACTAGCATCACACATGAGCTCAAAAGGGAGGTCCCAATTTGGGGCAACAAGAATGGGAGCTTCGGTAAGTTTCCTCTTAAGGATTTCAAAGGCTCGTACACAATCTTCGCTAAAAACGAAGGGAGCATCTTTTTCAAGAAGATGTGTAATAGGTCGAGAGATTTTTGAAAAATCCTTGATGAATCGTCGATAAAAGCCCACGTGGCCTAGGAAACTCCTAACTCCCTTAACGGTTTTGGGGTGAGGTAATTTGGCGATGACGTCTATTTTAGCTTTATCTACCTCAATCCCCGCTTTAGAGACTTTGTGCCCTAAGACAATCCCCTCTCTATCCATAAAATGACATTTCTCCCAATTAAGCACTAAGTTGGTCTCCTCACAACGTCGTAACATCCTCTCAAGGTTTCCTAAGCACGAAGTGAACGAATTACCAAACACGGAAAAGTCATCCATGAAGACTTCCATTGTCTTCTCGATCATATCATGAAAAATAGACATCATGCACCGTTGGAAAGTTCCCGGTGCATTGCAAAGTCCGAATGGCATTCTACGATAGGCAAACGTTCCATATGGACACGTAAACGTAGTTTTCTCTTGATCACGAGGATTGATGGGGATTTAGAAGTAACCGGAAAACCCATCTAAGAAACAATAGAAGTCATTTCCCGCAAGAAGCTCCAACATTTGATCCATGAAGGGCAAGGGAAAGTGGTCTTTTCGAGTAGCGTCATTTAACTTTCGATAGTCAATGCACACCCTCCAACCGGTCATGAGTCTAGTGGGGATTAACTCGTTGTCATCGTTTGGTACAACGGTCATCCCTCCCTTTTTAGGGACACAATGAATGGGACTCACCCAAGGGCTATCAGATATAGGGTAAATCATTCCCGCGTTTAGTAGTTTTAAAACATCCTTTTTGATGACGTCGTGAATTTTTGGGTTTACCCTTCGTTGGCATTGAATTGCGGGCTTGTAGTCCTCCTCCATTAAGATATTGTGGGTACAAAATTTGGGATCGATCCCCTTAATGTCAGATAATTTCCACGCAATGGCTCCCTTGTGAGTCTTTAGAACATCGATAAGTGCGGTTTTTTCGTCATTGGAGAGATCCTTTGCAATAATAACCGGCTAGTTATCGTCTCCTTCCAAGAATATGTATTTAAGGTGTGGAGGAAGATCTTTCAATTCGAGGGTTGGTGGTTCCTCGATTGGAGATGTAGGCTCAATACTCATAACCTCCACCGGCGGAGGAAATGGGAAATCGTTTAGAAAGTCTTTAATAATCGAGAAGTCCTCATCGTCATCGAGGTCTTTGTCACACGTACATGGAACATCATATTCCTCTAACGTAAAACCACCTCCTTCAAATGGAGTGAATGAAGGTGTCGAATTATGAATGATAGGATCAAGCATTGTGGGATTGCTACAACTAGCTTCGTCAACAAAACCTAGGATTTCTTGTGAATATTCCTCGCAAACGACATCAATCATGTCAATATCAATGTCGTTCATGGAAGCGATGGAATAAACATGAAAAAGTGTAGAGTTTTGTGTTGCGTTTATAACAAGTTCCTCATCGTTGAATCACAAATTGATTTTTCGAGCATAGACATCGATAATCGCTTTTGATGTGTCTAAAAATGAACGTCCTAAGATGAGAGGAACTTGAGGATCCGTGGGAATATCGGCAACGATAAAGTCTACGGGATAGTAGAACTTTCCCACTTTCACAAAAACGTCTTCGGCCACCCCACATGCGGGAATTGTAGAATGATCGGTCATTTCAATAGACATTTGTTATGGAGGAAGATTAGGAAGATTGAGCATCTTGAATATGGAAAGAGGCATCAAATTAATGCTAGCACCAAGATCGGCCAAGGCATAGCATTCTTCCATATCTTGAATTGCACATGGAATCAAAAATTTACTGGGATCACCGACTTTTAAGGTATGAGGTTAAGATAAACCGATGAACAACTGGACAATTTTTTCAATTTGTCCTTGTCTTTTAAGATACTCTTAAAGTTGGCGGCAAATCTAGGCATCATGATTAGTGCGTCGGCAAAACTTATGTTAAAGTGCAAGTCACGAAACATTATGATAAAGAGCTCAAATTGGTAATTGCTTCGTTCTTGCATCTTTTCGTTTCGAAGTCTCAAAGGGTAAGGCAAAGGAGGTGTTGGTAAAGACGATGACGGTTCAAAGGAAGAGGGCGGTGTTGGGTGGGGCATAGGCATAGCCTTTGGAATCTCAGGTTCCAATGATGGTAAAGGGTCAACCGTAGGTGTGGTATGAGCGGTACTTCGTGGGATTGAGATATGCTCCTTTTCAACCACAACCTCGGGTTCTTCCTTAATTGGATCTTCCGTAGGAGCAATTGGTTGAGGAATCAGCTCTTTGAAAGTTTTACCACTACGAGTAGTAATTACTTTCATTTCTCCTTTAGGATTCGACACGGTGTTACTAGGTAAACCACTAGAAGACGGCTTACACATTATAGCTTCAAACATGGATGAAATTTTATCCTCAAACATAGATTGCCTCTTATCGGCCTTAAGCATCTCTTGTTTTATCTCATGTTGACCTTGTTCCATCTTTTGTTTGTTTTGTTGTAACCTAGTGACATTGCTCTCTATTTTATTGGTGTGAATCTTAAGTTCATTAGCAAGCTCGGTTTTTAACTCCTTTTTCAAGTCATTCTTAAAATTGGATCTTAGTCTAATTATCTCCCTTTGAATATTATCAAACCTAGCATCATTCCCATTAGCGTATTCAACAAATTCATTTGGAAGATCTTTCATGTTTTTCTAACTCTTGTTGTTGTTTTGAAAATCCTTGTTTTGCGCTTGATTGTTAGCCCCTTGATTCCCATAGTTGTTTCCCTTGTAATTGTTCCTTTGATAGCCTACTTGATTGTTTTGATAGTTGTTATTAGCATTTTGATTCGGTGAAAAACCCGTTGAGTCAATTGATTAGTGCGGGTAACTTGACCGTTTTGGTTATAGGTTCACGTGGCCGCGTAGGCACTCGAAGTGTTACCACCGTTGGTAATGCACTCGGAGAAATCGTGAGCTTCACCACAATACATGCACAAAACCTCAACCGCTTTAATCGTAACGGGAGCGGGTTGTTCACCAACCTTAAACTCAACTAACAAACCCTTAAGCTTATCAAAAATCTTATTCTCCAAATTTGCCTCTATTTGCATAGCATCAATGGTACGTGACGAAGATGAGGATGGTGAAAACGAAGCCTTGTTAACACTCGATGTGTTACAAGGACTATAAACCTTAGACCTATTCTCAATTATCGGCAATGCTTCCTCAACCGTTTTACACAAGAAATTACCACCCGCGACGACATTAAGATAGTCACATTCATGATCATTTAATCTATTGTAAAACGTGTCAATTTGATGCAAGTCAGAAAAACCGTGATGAGGACACTCATGTAACATCTCTTTAAAACGATTCCAAGCCTTTGAAAAACTCTCATTAAATTCTTGTGAAAATTTTGAAATCTCGTTTTTCAAATGCGTAGTCTTAGAAGGCGGGAAAAATTGGTTCACAATTTTTGAAACGAGATCCTTCCACGTCAATATAGAATTGGGTGGCTCTTTCTCTAGCCAGATTTTAGCGGGCCCCGCTAAGGAATACGGAAAAAGAATCATTTTTATCGAGTCGTTTGAGACAAGTGGCGCTAAGACGATTGAATTGGCGGATGTGGTTGTGGGGGTTGTCCTTTTCATCACCACGAAACTTGTTGGCTTGGATCATGGACAACAAACCCGTCTTAACCTCGAAATTCTCCGCAAGGATTACGGGAATCACAATGGCCTCTCCATAACCCTCGGTGGGTGCTTGAAGTAACTCCATCATAGTACAATTAGCCATGGTGACTATTTGTTCTACAATGGGTTCGTCAATGGGAGAGTCTTCGCTAGAAAGCGTTGGTGTTGCTTCCTTACGGTTTTGATGTTTACGTGCACGTTTTGCTTGGTTGCGAGATTGCATAAACGTTACGTACAACGTGGGGATGAGCAAAGAATATTCTTTTGGGTGTTTTTAATTTTTCAACTTTATTCTGTTTTTGATTGTTTTTATATTTTTTGGATTTTTGTGATGTATTACGTAGACCAAAATCTACAAATCTCTCCTCAAATCAAATATCGTGATTAAAGGAGCCTCAAGGAATGAAAACGATCACGTGAAGTGAACGCCTTCGATGACTTTAGAACGTTGGTGGAACACCAAAACGTTCAAGAGGGTTTAATCAATTGAAACCAAGAAAATATATATTATACGTAGATAATACTTTGGTTGGCAAACCCTCGATTAGCCATTTTTATCTAAACACTCACAAGCAAGCGGGGAAACGAGGCGGCGCGAAGCACTTAAGAGCCTTTTTCCTTCGGGTATATTTCATAATACCCGCCTTATACCCACCTTATAGTTTGTGTTTGTCAAAATTAAGCTTCACGAAAGTAATTATCTATTTTGCCTTTTTTCTTTGTTTGAGATTCAAATACAATGATTGAGTGATGAAATCCCAAATAAAGGTTGTGTTTTCACACTTTTGGAGTACTTGTTAATTTTTTGTGATACGTATACAATATACTAATAATATTCACACAAGAAACGAAAACCGATAATACGTATTAGTAGAGTGCTACTAATACAAATAGTTATTATGGATAATATAAAAACAACAATTGTCCAAATCAAAACACAACACGCCTCCCCGGCAGTGGCGCCAAAATGATAGTTGTAAATTAGCACTTGATTAGGAAATCAAGGTAATTAGGGAAAGTATGAACAAGTGTTTAGGAAAATCACAAGTTAATGACCCAAAGTGATGTGAGTTCGTTCTCAAGGAGACTAGTGTTTTATGGGTGTAATGATTTGAATTAATTATTTGTGATTAATGAGGAGAGAAAAGAAAAATGAAGACGGATACGAGAAAATTACACTAAGACGTAAAGGACGTAAAACCGTAAGAGCGGTAAATTAAAAATTTATTCTAAAAAAATACCAAAAAATCCTAAAAATCCACTAAAATATTCTAAAGGTTTACAAAAAATCAAAACTTGCTAAAACCTTTTATTTAATTAATTATTAACTTTTAAATGCTAATTAAAGCCCTAAAAATGAAAATTAACTAATAAGAAGTCCAAATCAAGGTTTTAGAGTTTGTAAACCTCTAAAATAACCTAATTAAACTAAAAATTATTTTTCTAAATTTTAAAATCACTAAAACCTATTTTTAAGTGCTTAAAAACTATAAAAATCTTAAAATAATCCTAGAAAATAATTAAAAGGTGCTAAAAATATTTGGAAAGTTGTAAAAATCCTAAATTAATGTATAAAACCTAGGAAAAATATAAAAAGTGAAAAATCTTAATAAAAAATAAAAATGATTATTTTAATAATAAAATAATAATAAAAAATTCAAAGTTTGTAAAAAATTCTAAAAAGTTGCAAACCTACTTAGTTTTACCCAATTAAACAGAAAATGAGCTTTGAAGTACCAAAATACCCCTATTGGGCCTTCAAATGGGCTAAAAGGCCAAACAGACCCCTTAATGGGCCAAATTGAGCCCAATAAGAAAAATGTTGTCCAAATAAGCCCAAAATCTTCTATTTGACCTAAAATTGGATTCTAAACATAATTTTCCAAAGGCCCAAAAGTTGAAAATGAGTGTAAGCTAGCTTATTTCAAAACAACTTATTCTTACTTGGCTTTTTGGCCCATTAAGCCATAAGCTGATGCGATAAGCTAAAATTCAACACACGTCCTTCTATTGGCATAAATTAGCTATTTGCAAAAAGAAACTTGAAATAAGTCCAAGAAATAAGCCTGAAATAAGCAAAAGCTCTCTACACAAAATGACAAAATAGTCGTTTTCGAGTTCTAGGCTATTTCAAGAGCTGATTCAAGTTGCAATAAGTTACAAATAGCTTAACTAAGCTTAAGAACCAAAAATATTTCAAAAAGCTCCACTCAATAAGCTGGAATAAGCCGAAAGCTAATTTGTAAAAGTCAACTTAGTTCGTTTATAGTCAAACCTAAAAGTCAAAGTCCATAAAGCTCTAGATCTCTTGAATGGGTCAAATAAGGAAGATTGATTACAAAAACAAAGTTGTTGCAAGTCTCAATAAGCTAGAATAGCTTATTAATAAGCTGTTTGATTTTAACACTAACAGTGGAAATTTTTGTCCAATTTCAGTGGGAAAAGTTACCCCTGCTTGACTTAATTGTCTTTTTGTTTTTTGTGACTTTTTTGTGGATTAAGTTTAAGAAAAGGCACCCAAGTGATCAGTTAATCACAAGGAGTCAATAACAACAATAAAAACACAATCACAAACAACCAGTTGATACAGTTTAATCAAAAGATCACCAGACATGCACCAGACTTGAACACTAGTAGCAGGTTTGAACAATAAGCACTTTGAGCAAGAATAAGCTAATCAAACTTCACCAAAGGCATACACAGGCTATATTTAACTCAAATGAACATAAATTAACAAGTTTCACGCACTGGTTCAAGGTCTAGATCAAGATTCAAGCTTATGAATGTTACTGATGAACAAAGAACATATAGACTTTTTACTTTGCTGATATACTTGACCAACAAGCCAATTTTAAACACACAAATCTTCAAATCAGGCTACACAAACTTTGATTTAACACCTTTTAGCCCTAAACATGCATACACTCTAGGTGTTTCCAAAATCTTAGGTCAAAAACAGTCAAAACAAGTGAGATATAGCACAATCTTTAAATTGATGTTTCAAAGATGAAAACTTGCAGGTTTTAGCATACAACCAAGTGTTAACAAGATACCAACTCAAATAACCAACAAACACACACTCAAATCCAACTTATGCACTCAAACAAGTAATCCCAAACACCCTTATCTTTTTCAAATCAAAATTTAAACAAGTATAAGTGTATTACAATGTTACCCAAGCCCAATCAAACACAATACCAGATATATTATGCAGTATCAAGCAAGATTAAGCCACATAATCAACAAGAACACTAGCAGAATACAAAAATCCTAAAAATCATGTATTTTGACAGATTTTAGGTTCAAGGACTCAAACCTCATGAATGTCCATCTACACTCATGAAATTTTGAGCTTTTATGTCTAGCCCAACAAGACACAAGCTTTCACAAACAAGCTGCTAAGATTCAACAAGATTAGAGCACAAAATTATCCAAAAATAGAAAAATTGCAGAAAATGGAAAAAAGCTTGATTAATGCAACCTTTGTTTCCCACACTTGATTATCCCTAAACTATATGCTCACAACACCTTGATAAGCTCCTTATCAGGGTGTATAGACCACTTATTGCTAAAAAATTCCAAGGTTTGAACCAAGACTTAGCAAAATATCAAGATTTGGAAAATATGCAAACTTTTGCACACTCCTTTGAAAACAGGTTTTAAGCTTTAAGATTCATAAACATATATCATAAACAACAAAATATAAAGGTTATCAGTTGGCTTTCATCATCAATATCAAACTCTATTTCATAAAATTGAAACTAGGATTTACAGAATTGTGAAAAAGGAAAAAACAAAAGCAATTGTAAAAATGAGACCCCAAGGCTTTATATAGAGCCTTACATGATCATCTAGAAAACATAAAACGTAACCCTAATTCTTGGTGAAGTCCCTAATTTGCCCTTGCAGATTTGAAATTTGCTTGAACATGTGACTGAATTTTGGCTACTTATGTGAGTTGTCAAGGTGGAAATTGTGATCAAAGGTCCATAATAAGATTAGAAAGTAAGCTTGTATGTGGGGAGTTGGATTCACTTGGCTTATTTGTCTTCTTCCTCAAACGTGTAGCAGGGGAGTCACAAGGAGACAATTGTGGTGAGGTGGCAAGTGTTTTAAGAGTTGGGTTATGCTTAAGGAGCCCTTAATCAATATTCTGGAGGTGATGAAAGTTTAATTCTTGCTTAATCATTAATCCCCAATTCATGTTCTTGAGCAAATAGTAAAATGTTTAATCTGTTTTTGGGTTTAAATAAGTTTTTAAGCGCCAAATTTAACTAATCTGTTAGGATTAGTTAAAATAAAGTGAGTGGGATGTGAGGTGGATGAATGGGGAGTTCTGATTGGAGGAGGGGGGGGTGTTAGTGGGACACGTTTAGGATGGTGGTTGGTCAAGGTTTCTTTCATTGTCTGGCAAGTTTAACCCTCAATCTTTCATTTTCCTTTCATTTGAAGTTCATAAAGCCAAAATCCAGATTCCTTAGTTATTGAAGTTTTCATTTTCACACTTTTGCCCCAAATACTTTTCCAAAGTATTTTCAGGGGTATTTCTAGCCAATTGTTGATTCTTGAAGGGCTGTTTTGGCATTTTCTTCCATGACTATGGTCTTGACTTGTATGATTCAATTTTAAGAGGACTAATATTGACAAGTCATGATTTATGAGGGACCATTTTTGCCAATTCTTCAAAGTGGAGGGTCCTTTTTACAATTTGACAAACTTTAAGGACCAAACTTGTATTTATGATTATACAAGGGTTTAAAGTGTCAATTCTTCAATATTGGAGGACCCTTCTTGCATAATCTTCATTTCTTCAAGGTTTTTTCTTGGAAAATATTCATTAGGGCTTGGTTCATTGTGCGGCTTTGTTTCCCGTGTTCGTTTTTGCTTGTTCTTTGTGATCTTTTGTTGTTTTCTCAATATCCGTACCTAAAATACACATTGAAAAAAATACAAGCATATAAATGGTCTATTTGATGATGTTTTATACATTTAAAGCCCAAAAAGAACGATGAGACCATGAATAAAAGCGATCTCATCACGCCTTCCCCTAACCGACTTACCCTACCCATGTATGAAGACGTCACCAGGATTGTGATTGGTGAGCAGGGTTTGAGTGAGATGCTAGAGGCGCACGGGCCCGGTCCTGCAACAAGAAAGGAGTTCATGGTGAAGCATCCTCTTCTCGGCTATTCGAAGAGAAGAACAAGATAGGAAAGTTCCTCCCCCAATGTAGGACGTACCTTAGCCGTTGTAGTTTTTGAAGAGTTGAATGTGTAATGAATATTCGTCAGTGGATGTCCAAGGCACCCCTGTGTGTAAACTATATTTAAACACTTAGAATATGTTGTGTATGTGTCCATGGTGACCACGACAATTTTTGTTTGTTTATATGTGAAAATTGTTTTTATTCACAGACATTGTGTATCTGTTTGCATGACATGTCACGGCTGATTAAGAATAAAACGAAGTCTATAATTTACTAGACATGCACTGTCTGTCTTTACCATACCCGACACTATGTAAGTACGACACGAGGGAACTTATTACAACGTCTTGTAAATAAGGTGTCTAGTAAGGATACATGATCTGCGTCACTGGGGTTGCATCCCTCTTATGCAACAAGTTGAATTATTAGGTTCACTTAATCCTCTTACCCCGCCTGGGAGCGAATAGTACATGTACGGTTGAATGAATGCATATGAACAAGTAAAAACATACTAAAATAACAAGTAATTCTAAGAACGTAAGACAATAGTTTGCACAAGAACAGACCGTGGAGCTAGCTAGGCACGACGATATTTTATTAGAACGGTTACGATTTTGTTTGACAGAATTAAAATCTTAACACAAATAGAACCCTAGAAACATAAAAACAAAAAATACATAGATCTTTATTGAAGCTGAATATAGCGTAGTATCCATGCGGAGGCTGTTGCCTTTTAGAGGTAGCATCTTTTAAGGTTGCAAATGTTCCATGTACGAGCCAAGTCCTGGCCATCCATATCACGTACCTTGTACGCGCCTATCCCCAAAGCTTCCGTGACCTCATACGGTCCTTCCCACTTTGGACCAGGTTTCCTAGTGCTCTCCGCGCGGCTTGCCTCGTTAGCACGATACACATAATCCCCCGGTCGAATGGAAACACCCTTCACTTTGGAGTCGTAGTAAGATTTCATACGTGCCTTAGACTTAGCCTCACTGATAGCTGCTATCTCCCTTTTTTCCTCAAACAAGTCTACATTGACCCGGAGTTTCTCATCATTCGTGACGACGTTAACTTTCGTCGTGCAGATTGTTGGCATCCCAATTTTTGCTGGGATAACAGCCTCAGTACCATAGGCCAGTGCAAACGGAGTGTCCCCATTGGCTGTCTTGATCATCGTTCGATGTGCCCATAATACATGTGGTAGTTCGTCCACCCATTTGGCGCTTCTCTCATCTAAGCGCGCATAGATACCTTCACCCAAGCTTCGATTTGCCCGCTCCACCAGACCATTAGTCTTTGGGTGTTTAACTGATGCGAAGCGCCTCCTGATGCCCAATGTCGCACACCAATCTTTGAATGGATTGTCAACAAACTGCTTTCCGTTGTCCGAAATAATTTCTCTTGGTAAACCAAAACAACATACAATATTTTCCCAAACAAACTTTTTTACCTGCTTGCCCGTGATCGTTTTTACCTCCTTAGCTTCTATCCAGCGAGTGAAGTAGTCCATAGCTAAGATCAAGAACTTAACACCTCCCGTGGCCACATGAAAAGGCTATGCGATGTCAATTCCCCACTTGTAGAATGGCCATGGGGACATGATGGGTGTTAGTTCCTGCTGTGGATGTCGCGAGACTGGCCTGTGCATTTGGCAGTCGCTACATTTAAGAATCATGTCTCGTGCGTCTCGACGCATAGTTGGCCAATAGTATCCTATACGTAGAGCTCGTGCTACTACTGATCTGGGGCTTACGTGCATGCCGCACAACCCTTCATGTATCTCACTAATCACATAGCTAGACTGGCGTGGCCCCACGCATCGAAGGCACGACTGTAGGAAGGAACGCTTGTATAGGACGCCATCTCGGAGTTTGAAATGCTGCAACTTCCGTTTGACACGCCTTGCCTCTGTTTCGTCCTCAGGAAGGGTCTCATCAGCTAGATAGTTTATGATCAGGGTCATCCATGTAGGCCCCTCCTTAGCAACTATTGTTGCTATTTGTCCCCATGTAATGGACTTTTCTTTGAGTATTTCAACCAACACATGTTTGGATAAGTGGGCAAAGCTTGTAGACGCGATCTTACTAAGAGCATCTGCCTTCTTGTTCTCGCCTTGTGGGACTTGCTTGATAGAGAACTTCGCAAAACTAGCGATGAGTGACTTGACTTTCTCCAGGTATTGGATCATGTTCTCCTCCTTAGCCTCGTACCTACCTAGGATGTGATTCACGACAAGCCGTGAGTCCACGTAGGCTTCCAGGTTGTGGACTCCCATCCAAGCGGTGATTTTTAAACCCGCAATCAATGTTTTGTACTCTGCCTCATTATTCGTGGCTGTGAACTCAAAGCATAAGGCGTAGGTAAATTCCATTCCTTCCGGATTTGTGAGTATATGGCCCGCCCCCGATCCGTCCGTGCAAGAAGATCCGTCCATGAACAAAACCCATGGCTCCGGTGGGATATCTTCCTTTTGCACCATCGGCTCGTCATCCTCGGGCTTCTCAACTATAAATTTTGCCAAAATTTGGCCTTTGATGGCCGTCCTCGATCTACAGGAGATGTTGTGCTCCCCTAGCAGGACGCCCCACTTCTGTAGTCTTCCTGCTACGTCTGGTTTGGAGATCACCTGTTTTATCGGTTGGTCCGTGACTACCGCTATTGGGTGTGCCTAGAAGTACCAACACAACCTTTTCGCAGCATAAACCAACCATAAGACCAATTTTTCCATTGATGAATAATTCAGATCTGGACCTTGCATCGCTCTGCGTATGAAATAGACCGGAGTCTAGACCAAATCTCGATCAGTCATGAGGACTGCGCTTATTGCTCCATATGTAGCGGATAAGTACATGATTAGCTCCTCCTTAGGCCGTGGGGCGACCAACATGGGGAGAGCCGCAAGCTGTTGCTTGAGCTGTCCAAATGCTTCATCTGCCTCTGTCTTCCAGCAAAAGTCTCCTTTCTTTAAGAACTTCTTGAGCGCTTTAAACAAAGGGTGTGATTTTTCAGCCGACTTTGATAGGAACCTGTTGAGGCCAACCAACTTTCCATTAAGCGACTGCACCTCTTTGAGTGTCCGAGGAGATGGAAGCTGTATTACGGTGTCAGTTTTTTCCGGGCAAGGTTTGATGCCGTTTGGACTAATCATGTACCCAGGAACATACCTTCGGTTGCTCCAAACGTGCATTTCTTGGGGTTTAGCTTCATGTTGATTTTCCACAATGTGTCGAATGTCTCTTGGATGTCGCGGAGAAGTTCGTCCTCCGTATGGATTTTGATGACCAATTCGTCAACGTAGACTTCAAGGTTACGGCCTATCTACGAGTCGAAGGCTTTATCAACAAGTCTTTGATACGTGGCGCCCGCGTTTTTGAGTCCGAACAGCATTTTGGTGTAACAATACACGCCCTGACTAGTGTGGAATGCCATTTTTTCCTCGTCCCCCTCTGCCATATGGATCTTGTGGTATCCTTTATATGCATCCAAGAAACATTTGAAAGGGTACCCACATAGGTATTCCACCTTCCAATCAATTTCTGGTAATAGGTAACAATCTTGTGGGCATGCTTTGTTTAAGTCCATGAAATCCACGCACATGCGCCATCTCCCGTCATGCTTCTTGACCATTACTGGATTAGAAAGCCACTCATGGTAGTAGACCTCACACATAATCCCTACATTTACCATCTTGCGTACCTCGTCCAGTATCACCTGGCTGCGCTCAGGTGCTTGGTCGCGTTTCTTTTGTTTAACAGGTGGGTATCAAGAGCAGATTTGAAGCTTATGTTCTGCTATCGAACGCGACACGCCCGTCATATGCTTCGGCTCCCATGCGAATACATCCAATTGTGCTTTTAGGAGAGAGCACATGGCCTTCTTCCCTTTTTCGGAGAGCGTTCCCCCGCTAGCTACCTCTTGTTCCGGATAGTCGGGGTGGATTACTACCTTCCAATAGGGGGTGATGATCTTTCTTTATAGGAACTGGCTGAACTGGTTTTGTCACGGCGTGACACTCTGATGCCTGTGCGATTGAAGTGTAAATAGTGACAATTCCCACTTCAACCGAAAATTTAAGCATGCCATGTGCCGTGGACGGGACTGCCCGTATGGATAGGATACCTGGTCTTCCAATAATACCATTATACGAAGAATGTGAACGTGTCACCATAAAGTTCATCCACTCCGTGGTGGAATGTTCTTTATCTCCAATGGTTACCAACAGACATAATCGTCCTATTGGCCATATAGTGTCTCCACTAAAGCCAATGAGTGGCGACGTGGCCGACATAAACTGGTTTTTAATCTCTGGTCGTAACTGTTCGAAGCAATGTTCGTAGAGTACTTCAGCCGATGATCCTCCATCCCCATACATACGACGAACATTGTGGGTTCCAATACTTACCTCAATCGTGAGAGGTGCATCAGCCACACTGCTTGCCGTGATAGGAGGGAACGATATCTCTCTGTCGCGTGAAAATTTTTGACTAACTTTCTGCTTTGTGCGGCGCTGCCATGATTGAACCATATATATGGTTGAAGGCTTGTCCTTTTGGGAGTCCTTCTTTTCATGCTTTTTGTTATCCTTCCCATCCTTCCAATCCTTGACTAGGTGTTTGAGTTTGCCTGATTTAATCAGTGACTCTATATGCTTCTTGAGATGGATACATTCCTCTGTGCCGTGACCCTTGTCATTGTGGAACTCGCAGAAGCGATTGCCCTGACGCCGATCAACCGGAGCTGTCATCGGGGGAGGTCGTGGAAAATCTGCTCCCTCAGTGAGCAGAATATCCCGATAAGTCATCTTTAGAGGGGTGAATTTGTCATCTGACCGTCCTCCTTTTGGCTGATTTTTGTAATCCAGACTCCTCCCATTGCCGGAGCTATTCTGGCCACCTGATTGCCTTCTAGGCTGATCGTTTGATCGATAGCCGTGATTCCCTTTTGTAGGATAAGCCGCAGCAACCGCGGTCCCCCCCCACGAAATTTCGAACCCTCTCCATGAGTTCGTAAAACTTCTCCGGACGTTTATCATTAAGGCGCCTGATTAGCTCCTTATCAGTTATGGCGTGCATGTATTCAGAAAATTTAAGTAGTTCTGGACACACTTTGGTACGCGTGCACTCATCACTGAAACTTTCCGTAAAGTCTTCTGTAGATTCTCCGGGCCTCTGCTTGACAGTTGCCAATGAGATCGGATCCCTGTTGTACTTCTTCCGCTGAGTGTAATTGTTTTTGAACGCGGTGCGTAGCTCGCCGAAGCTATCAATGCTCCGGTGAGGGAGCTTTTCAAACCAATAGCGGGCATTACCAATCAGGGTTGAATTAAACATCTGGCACCATATTGGCATCGACCATCGTTCAATTTTAGCCTATGTATCAGACACTTTTAGGTGATCATCCGGATCACCAGATCCATCATAGGTTTTGAAGCATGTCGGCATATGACGCTTCTTCTCCTCAGAGTAGTTTCGTATGCGGAGAGTGAAAGCGTCTTCCCTGTCATCGCACCACGGAAGGGATAGATCTTCGACTTCCTCATCACGATAGTAGGGCTCATCGTAGCATCCTTCATTGTCCGATGGCGGTGGTGAGGAGTACCTAGGTCGGCGACGTCTGGGGGGATGATCATCCAAGTCAGACCCTGAAGGATCATCAGGTGGGGGCGCCCCCCCCCCTTTTACGATGGGTATTCTTGTGAGGATGATTTTCCTTCCCACCAGAGTTTATCCTGTGCCACACGCTTGCGTGACGATTGTCCTTAAGGGTTTCCAACACCGGGCGTTCAATAGAGCCATTGGATCTATCCCCCCTCATGAGGTTCTTGCAATTCTTGCATAATGCGATACCCTATGCGTTCGAACACATTCCGTGGTCGAGGGGTTTCCTCGGAGGAAGGCTGTTCATTAGCTCGCGTCTTCCTTCCCCTCTTCCTAGCTTGAGGGGGAGTACCTTACGAGGAGCTTCCAAAGTTAAGTCTGGACTGGAGGGTCCTTCCTAGGTTTAGCCTTGACGCGATGCCCGGGACGATCCTGTCGAATTTCTGCGTGAGAACGCGCTCAAGATCTTCATCCTCGAGCAGATCAACTTCCAATTCTTCCTCGACCATGGGTTGCTATTGCGCTTCTTTGTTGGGAGCGTTAGGCGCCGCACCCGGATCGGGGTTACTTAGGGAAGAGTTGGTGGTGGGGTATTTTTGATCGTGCCCGTCCCACCGGATTAAAACGGTGCGTTTCGGTTGTTTGATCCCCCTGATTGCCCTCCCAGAGGTGGGATTGGGGGGACCGGAATGTCGCTTTTGGACTTCCGGTTCCCAGGGTTCGTGACCCTTGGGTTTGCCTGAGAATGTCCATTCGTCATTGGTAGAGTTCAGTTTAGTGTAGGGTCCCACGGATGGCGCCAACTTGTTGATACAAAAGTTGGTTGATCCTTGCTTGACCCGAATTAGGCCTAATCCGGGTAGGCTGGGTTCTGGCTCTTGCACCAAGTGAATGTCTTGCTGAGATCCTGCACACTAAAACAACATGCGTTAAGCTTACCGTGGGAAGGTATCCCACGATTAGACTCCCACGTGAGAGTAAGTAATCGGTTTATGGTTAGATATTCGACTGTAGGTTTAGAGTATAGAGAATGTGATACCTATATGGAACCCTTGAGGGTTCCTTATATAGGCGGTAGAGTCCCTGTTGGTCCTCTACCGAACCTTCAGCCCCAAGTAAGAGATAAACAACTTAATTAGGTTATTTGATATCTTCTAATTAAGGATAGTGAATATCCCTTACTTTAAGATAAATCCCAATCTTAGTCAGAGTGGGATATCGTCTAACCCTTTCCGCGTACGGCAGAGATGTGGGTCGTGCTCTAACACGTGCGGCCCATGTTACCCAGAGCCTGACAAACTGGATAACATATATCCAGCCACTGTACTGAATACGGATAATATCAATGGACCGGGCCCAAGACCCGACTTGGGGAGTATAGGTCATCAAGTAGGTTCATTTAAGGTTCACTGGGGTTGTGTTATTCATATGGGTTGACTTGAGGATCTACAATATCTACTCCTATGCCCAGGCCTATTACAATCTAGGCAACGCTCTAGGCACTCTTTGCGGTGATAGTAGTCACACTTGGCACAATAGGGTTTATTTCCTTCGTATATGTTCTTTGGAATTATATTAGGGTTATGGGTTTTGTTAGGAGTCCTTTCCCTTCGTATTAGACCCACCCTCCTTTCTTGGTGTTGCAGATAATATCTCTCCCCACGATTTGCGTTGTACATTTGTCTTTGCTCGGTTTGGATATTTGGTCTATAACATGGATTTTGTGTTTCTCTATGATGATTGGTATGGTTTATCCTTCCATCATTATTTGGTGCTTCATTGCATCTAAGTACATGGCACATGCTTGGGTGATGCCCAATTATTCCGCACCGGGTGCATACGACTTCACCTCTTAAAATGGGTCCTTCTGGGTTTGTAGGGTGAATTTGATTGACTCTTCTTATCATGGGTTCTGGACGGATGATTGGAATTATTGTTCGTTGAGTTAGGTAAAGGTTTGTATTCGTGGTTTTGTGTGTTGGATAAGGGTTGTATCGGTATTGGTTAGGAATATTAATATTTCCTCGATATTGGTGAACCAAAACATCTTGCACATCAAATGAACCTTGTCCAAGGTTTATAGGATTCATGGTTCCTTCAAAAGTAAAAGCACAAAATTAGCTCTTCTTATAATAGGTGTATTGATTTATTTCTGAATGTGTATATAAAGATAAAATCTTATGCAACAATAACATTCAAATCAATAAGTTACCCATCAATTGTTAAAAAAATTCATGTTCTTTTATAGGAGTAATACTTGACACATCGTTTTTAAGAAGGTGAAAGTATACAAGTTTTCATTGATCCTATAAGAAATATTATTGCAACTTTTTTTTACATTCCTAAACGTGCTAGTATTCTACGGACTTGTTCTCGATCTTCAGCTTGTCGAACCTCAACATCTCCTGCTCTTATTTGTAGAATTGCACTTTCATTTTATGTGGCTGCAAGAGAGTCTTGCAACTCGGAAATTAAGAGGTTCTTGTCTTTCGTGTCGTCATGAAGGGCGTCGATCTAAAATTTAATATTTTCAATCATTGTTGTAAGGTCTTCAGGGTTTTCTCCAACTGGCTCAGCTACTGATCCTCCATCAGAGAAGGTTGTGGCGTCGGGGTTATATTGTGGTGAGAGTGACCTACTTCTCTTTCGAGATGGGCCAGCGGTGTGTGGTGTGTGTAGATTAGTCATGTCGGGTGGGGGGTTTGACTTTGACATAAATGATGGTGTTTTCCTTGAGGACAATTGGTTGACATCCAGTGGGGTCGTGGGTCCTCTAGCTGATTCCTCTTTGACGAGTCATAATGTATTTGTGTGGGTGGTGATTGTGACATTTTCCAGGGGTAAAATGTTTCGTGTGAGTTCGCTATTATTTTACAGTATCGTGTTTACTCTAGTATTAGAGTTAGTGTTTCATTATCTCTTTGGTGGTTATCATTGTAATTAAGTTTTTAGTATTCAAGATTTTCAGTGATATCATTTTCACTGGTTTTGTTGTGCATTCATAGAATGCGGTATTTTGGTAAATATTCTTACTTCCGGGACTATTTGGATATTTAGTATAGATATATACGTACATATGTGTGTATATATATACATATGTATATGTACATATATATTTAGTAGTAATATTTATAAGTACACGAAATTGTTCATGTAGAGATTAAAGTTTAATTCATATTCGCTATATCTTGTTATTAACTAACAGTTAAGCAAATAGAGTATGTGATGTTGTGTACTATTGTAATACTACAACGTAGCCCACTAGATTATGTCATCCCACGCCCGTGGGTGACCATGCGTAGTCCCACAAACATGTTTTTCACTGTAACGCTCAGTAGTTTACTAAAAGAAAATAGCATATCTAACAATTTATCTTTTAGTAAAGATTTAACACTAGATGATTGGTATGTTATTTTATCATGCAATATAGAGCCGATTATAGTCTAGAGTTACTAATGAAACCTAGTTCTCTATAATCTAGGGCTCTGATACCATTCTGTCACACCCCCAAATTTCACTGCACCGGAAGACTGGATTTGGTTTACGACTTCATGGCGTGAAGAGGACTTGATGCGAGAGAATGACCTCTACATGCCAAAACAACAATGCAGACTCCACATAATCCACATAGTAGCATACCTGAGAAAAACATTGCTAAAGTGTCAACAAAAGGTTGGTGAGTTCCTAGGTTTGAGTTTAAGATAACAATAAAAATCATTGTAATGAACCACAAGATTCGTATACCTGTGACAATATAACACATACAAAGTCACATAGTTTATCTTTACTACTATCTAAGCTCATGACACCGATGCGTTAACGAGTCTAACTGACTTCGTGTGTGCCCGTGAAGGTGACTAACCTAAGTCCCCATTGTCTTCAAATGAAACTGTATTTACTTGAACGGACGGATTCAAAGTAAATAGGAGTGTCAACTCCGATAGATCTATCCATAGCATTCGCGCTCACTTCGCTTTAACCCAGCTAGGTGACTAACGGTTCATGATTCGTGGGCAGTTATCTTGTGGGATGTTTCGGGACATAGATCAACTAGTAAAGAATAGGTTACTTGTGTTCACGCGTTATAAATCAAGCAATGTTCTCACCCCAAAAGATGAATAAACATTTTTCTAGAGAGATAAAGGCTAGAAAAATGTTTATTCATTTAAACCATGTGTAATATAAATATAATGTACATGTATAAACCCTTTCTTAGTTGGTGCTTTAGGTTTGAATAATAACGACTAAAGTTTTAGAAAACGTTTTTGGCTATTAATTAATTTAGTTATTTAGAGTCTGGTTTTATCTTTTTAAACTAGATTTTCATCAATTATTATCATTTAACTTTTTCATGTTTATGTATTGTAAAATAATTGATAGGTTGATATGAATTCATGTAAAAGTAATTTAAATTTATTAAATTTTGCTAATAAATTGACAGTTAAATTTTACGTAGGTTTTAATAAGTAAAAATTCAGGTATTACGGTTTCAGCTTTCATATTTATTTATTAATCATTTTAATTATTATAAAGGCATGTAATTATTTACTAATGTAATATGAAATATAAAATTTATAAGTTTAGCATGAAATTTTATTTAACAATTTCATGAATTATAAAGTATAATAGATTTTTTCTTAAAAACGACATTTTTACGTGTAGTAATCGTTTATTAATTATAAACTTTTTTTAATACTTCTACCCTGATTCTTTTTGCATAGATTAATTCAGATTATGATGTTATCGTTTAATTAAATAATTAATATTAGTGACATTTGTAGAATCTCGGTATTCTATGAATTATCAAGAGGGTTGATGTTTTCTAGAGAGAGAAACTAGAGAGAGAAAGAGAGAGAAAACTAAGTTTATTATATCAAAATATGAAATAACCAACACCCTCTCCATCAAAGGAGAGGGCTTTTATACCCAATTCTTTAGTGACTTAGGCCTTCCAACCCATGGATAAGCCCATGGGCTTGGTTGATTAAGTAAGTATAGTAACTTTCTAACTATGAGCTTACAAAGTTTAATAATATTGTTGGAGTGACCGATACTTCTAATATACGTTAAAAACATATTTCCAACAATCTCCCCCTAAGGGAGGTCACTACAAATTACAAAGTCCTAAACCTAGCATACTATACTAAGTCTTCGTCTTGAGCTCGTAGTTGTTTCTCTTTTCTTCTTTTCTTTTCTTTTTGTGAATATGTTTGATAACCATAGGGCTTTGGCTTGAGCATGTTCTTTTGGCCTTTCACGTGCAGTCTTTTCCTTCTTGTGATGTTCGCCTCTTTGTGACTTCATGTCCCACATACCCACCCTTTGTTGAGTTCTTGAAAGTTTCAGAGTTTACACAACGAAAGACTTTTAGGTCAGACTTTATTGAATTTTCCGAAATATTTGATGCAGAAGGAATAAGCATGTGAGAACGACTTCATCTGGTACACCGCAACCCCACCGTCTTCAAATGTAGCAACATAATAAGACACGAATAAAATGGCTTTGACATTTTATTCTGATTCGGTAGCATTTTACCTCCGGTCAGTGAAGTCCATTGGACGATAATAAATATCGTACTTGTGACAGGTAGGTCTAATTAAAGATCTCTTTGACAAGATTTGGTGGGTAAACCCGTTCTCTTTATTCGACCGTCCAAAGCTGACTGTGAACATAAAGAGTGAATCATTTGGATTAAAAATCCGCATGATTGAAGCCGTCAATTCATGAACCTGGAACAAGTGAATCTCAATTAAGATTTTCACCATCGTTGCTTTCCAGTTGTCACAAGCTAGATTCTGATAGAATCTTACTAGTCACCTACCGCAGTGCTGTTTAATGTTGACACTGGAAGGATTTCCACTCGTCATTGTGGACACTAAAGAGTGCCACTTTAAGTGTTCTGGCAAGGTCACTTGGATAATGCGTAGAGGCCCTGGAACAAGTTTGAGCTCAATTAAGAATCAAACCATCGTTTCTTTCTAGTTATCACAAGATTGGTTCTTAAAGAATCGCACGTGTCACCTACTATGAGCTTGTTTAATGTTGACTCAAGCAGGATTTCCATCTTCATTGTAATATTTTCGTATCACTCAGATGTTCTGGCAATAATACAAGACTATTGCGTAGGACTCATAACATCTTTCTTACTTTTCACAGTGTGTGAAGAAGCAAGGAATAAATGACAAGTGTCCTAATGAGACTTTTGATGACCTCATGGCTCTAGACTCGATAGTGTGTTTTTTTTTTGCTGAGCGGAGGCTGGAGAGGATTGCCACCTTTTCAATATCAGTTCATTCGGATTAAATAAACCGATAGATAATGTGTTGAACTCCGTGACATTAAAACAAATATCTTTCGAGAGATATTTGAGTTAGCTGGGAGGGTTTGTGTATCACCTCACTGGGTCTATGATAATTTAACGTCTTCAAGATGTGTTGACCCGGTTTCTGCCTAAGTTGTAAGGAGGGCTTCTTTCTTTACACCCTTTATCTTTACAATTCTTTTTCATTCTTCAACCCATTCAATGCTTACCAAAACGTCATAACTAGCACCTTGTAGTGATTCTTCCAGTGCTAGCTTAAAGTACTTGGTCCGCATTCTGCTACGTTCACAATCTATTCTCCATCATTCCTAAGGACTACTATTTCTATCTATGGGATTGTCCTTGGGAAGATTCCTCCGGTTCTAGAAGAATCATTGGACTTGTACCTAATCTTACCACCCTTTTGTCACCACAATCGTCGTGATTCAATAGTGTTTTGGTACGTACATGTCACCATGAAAATTCCTTTAAAAACTCACTAAGGTACTTGTGATATGAATATCAAATGATTTTGTACCTTAGTGTTTTAGTCAACAAAAACGCTCCCCCTTAACATATGCAGTACACATATTAAGTTGGAAAACCGTTAAGTACTTTTTGATCTTTAGCTAAAATATATTAAAAAGTCTCCTTAATCCCATTTTCTCCCCTTATCGAAAATGTTAACCATTAATATTTTGGATATTTATGGATTAACCGGTTTTGTGTTAAAAATGAAATTGCATGCTGGCCATAGAGCATATCAATGCTCCCCCCTGAAATCAATGAGGGTTAGTTGTAGTGTTTGAGTACGATATGTTTGAAAGATTTAGAATCTCGTGAGAGATTCTTGAAAAATGTCATACTTTTACACTACAACTATGATATAAAAGCCTATTATACATATATTAACATATTCAAAATGACAGACATATGGAGTTGACCTGATAGAAGACGATCCATAATTGAATAGATCGTTCCGTGAACCTGTGGTGAGCTCCATATGGTCTTCCACCTACGAATCGTTCCAAACTTCTTATCAACCGGCGCTTCCGTAACGCTTCCTCGATCTTCTTTATCACGTAGTTAGCCCTTCTCTTGCATTGATCTGTCCATGTGTACGTTACTGCAGGAAATTGTTGATTTGTATTGAGAACAAGCAGGTCATCACGAACGTGTTTGAGGGTGCCATCACTAAATTTATGCAATTCAGAAAATCTCATGAACTGCATGACTCCTGTTTCGTTCGGATAAAATATTCATGCTTTCGGTTTCATAATCCCCATGTAAGGCAACTTGTTCTTGTGGAATTGACTGAGCGGAGTAGTGTGGGGACGTTGCAAGTTTAGATTCTGTTGGAAACTCTCCACACCCTGTTGGAAGTCTTCAACCCGACTTTTGATGACGATCTTTCGCGTAAATTGACATATGTTGGAACTTAATGCAATGACCATGTCAGTATCTAAGTAAGCAACCTTTTCTTGAACCAATATCAGAAGAAGGTCTTCAATGTCTTCAAGGTGAAGGTACTGAAGGTCACTTTCATCGATATTCTTTCTTGTCATTCCATTTAAACCGGATTAGATTCAAGTAATCATAACCGAATACCGTCCTAGTGGTGGCTCCTTGGATGCTTATGATTCGATGATATGAGATGATAAGAGAACCGGGTTTTTCACGATTGAAGTGGTTGTATGCTAATCTCTTCTTTGAATTCCAATGAGAAATTCCAAGTGCTGCGAAGCGGTCGTAGAACTTTAGCAACTTTCTTCGCCAGATAGCATCAGGTACTTTGTCTTCAATCCATGGTACATTCTCCAGATTTATATCCTTGACCATGGTAATTGATGTAGCGTATTTTTCGCGCCATTTTCTAGATACTCAAAATCATGACAGACGAAATATTCCATTAGAATAGTCGTAGAACCGGCAATGACTGTGGGTGTGAGAGGCTGTAATACTTAAGTCTGAATCCTGGAATTCGTCGCTTTCATGGCCTTCGCAAGCTCATTGATGTGATATTCAGCCTCTTTGTTGCTGATCTTCATTGTGACAAAGAAATTCACATCTGCGACTGTCATTGTAAGAAGATCCAGAGTCATTGTGGGTTTCCCGTCAGTATACCTTCTGAAAGCCGAGAAGTCGATTGGATTGTTGAGGATTTGAGTAAGCTCGATCTCTGTTGCTATAGTGAAAGGATGTTGTGGTGCTGCATTGGTAAGCCAGAGTTGCTCCTGTACAATCTCGTCTATCATAAGAGATTCAGCAAAAGTCGGTTCTGGTATATTTAAGTTTCGACTTCCATGTCAGAATGATGCTGATCTGCAGGAGGTGTGGATTATTGTTCGTTTGGCACCGGAATTTCATCTTCATTCATAGACGCTGTGGGTCCGTCTTCATGCATAGGTTTTACATGTTCTATATGAGAAACAACAGTAGGAACCGGTTCAGTAGACATACCTGTGTCTGTATTATGAGATTCTGAGACAGTAGCATCCACAGTCTTTTCTTTAGTTCCAGCAACACTTTCTTCTTCTTCCTCATCACCTTTCTCAGTTTCCTTATCACCTTCACCCTTATTAGACTCGTTGCCACTTTTACCCTTATTTTCGTCCTTATCACTCTTTCCAATTCCATTCCCATCATTATCATCATCATCATCATCATCATCATCATCCTCACCCCCATCAGTATCCTCATCCTCGTCCTCCCCGTCATCCTCATCCGCTTCTTCCTCGTCCTCTTCCTCTTCTTCATCCTCATCCTCTTCCTTATCCTCATTTTTATCCTCTTCTTCCTCATCCGCCTCATCATTTATTTCCTTATCTTCATCATTGACTTCCTCATCCTCATTTTCAGGCTGGTCAGAGGCATCAAATTCATCTTCAGGTGTGTCTTCAATGATAGCCTTGTTGAGATATTGCAGAAGTTTTCTTTTTTTCTTCGATTTATCAGATCCAAGATTGTTCAGTCGGGTTTGCAACAATTGCATCAATTGAAGATCAGGTAGACATGTGCTTAAGAGAGTTGGTAGCGCCTGATCTACATATGACTTCACTTCACGTTGAATGATGTTGGTCATAGTATTATTAATGGACCCAATAAAGGCAACATTTTATTTGTCACGTTCTTCCTTTTCTTCACGAAATTCTTTATGCTGTCTTTCAAGGTCTTTGACGCTGCCGTATATCTCCTGGAGTTTAGACACTTCACGTTTCTACTCTCTGAAGGATTTTGTATCAGGCTTAGTGATACACCCATTCAACTTTTCAATCTGTTTTGCTTGATCCTCCAATATCTTTTGAAGGATCTGAATGAGTTCGTCGTTGACAGTAAGATAGGAAGTAGATGGTACAGTTTGTTCGGATGTTGGTGGAGGTGTTGAAATGATTGTTTGGGAGGTGGTTAATACTGGTTGTTCGAGTGTGGGTTCAACCGGGGGAATGGTTGTCACAACAGTGCTGAGGATTGGTGGTGGAGGAGGTGTCTATTGGATGATGGGAGTTGGTGTGATGACAATACTGATTACTGGAGTGATACAAGGCTTTTGCCTAGTATATAAATTAAGTTCGTTGAAATCGGACTCCTCGAATTGATTATTGGTATAACGTGTGACTCAATCGTCTTTTGGTGGAAAACAATAGTTTGGTCGTTGTAGCAAAAGGAAAGTGCAAAAACTTTAAAGTAAATGGCAGGTAATTAAATCTAAACCTAATTGAAAATAAATGACGGGAAATAAAATCGTGACGAAAAGTAAATAACGCGAACTTAAAACTATCCTAAAGGCAAGCTTAAGATAAATCTAAGGCAATTAACTAAAAGTGCGACTAAGTAAAAAGGCGAGAAAAGTAAAGTTTAAAACTTAAAATAAACAAAAAATTTCTCATTCGGAAAAACACCTTCGTTCGGAATAATCCACTGATCCGGAATAATATTACTAATGCGGAATAATTAAAGTAAAACCTTCATCCGGAATATTAACTCATCCGGAATATTTCTTCATCCGGAATAAGTTTGCTTCATCCGGAATAATAAAAGTAAATTGCTGGTTCGGAATAAAGAGTGCATCCGGAATAGAGCTTCATCCGAAATAAACTGCTGATCCGGAATAAACTACTTAATACTGAAAGATGGCTGGTTCGGATTAACTAGAACTAACTGCTTATGCGGAATAAAAAGCTTGGTTCGGAAAAACCTAGGAAACTAAATTCGCGAAGAACATGGAAGATAAAAAGGCTACGAATCTTAATCAAAACTAACCAAATCAATCTAAAGATTAAACCAAAATAACCACAAATGATTAACTAACAATAACCAATCAAACCAAATCAAATAAACTAACATTAATAACCAAAATAATCAAAACCCACTTAATCAAATCAATAAAAACTCAAGAACATGAACATAAACATAAACATGAAGATTAAATCAAAACAAGAAGAGTAGATGAGAGATTAACAATAAAAGTAAAGATTCAATAACAAAATAAAAAACACTTACTTGGATTAAAGGAATTCAAATGAAAGACAAGTATTTAAAATGACATAAAAGTAAATTTACAAGGAATGAAAATGGTGGAAATCTAATTTGTCAAGTTAGCCAACAACTAGAAAATGAAAACTTAATCTACTATTTATAGGGGAGGAGGGAGGTGTGGAAGCTTCCTCCTCTCTTTCTTCTTTCTTTATTTCTCGTTTAGTCCTCATTCTTTTTAATTCTTCGACTTTTTCGTCTTTTTGTCTCGGGATTACTTTAAACTCGTCTTGTGATTTCTTCATAAATTAGACTTGAGTTCTTCGGCTTTATTAAACTTCCGTCTTTTGACTTTTTCTTCGATAAATCTTCAGAATAGGCCTTGGAATTCCGTTCTTTTTGCACTCTTGATTTCTTGACTTCGTCTTTTGTCTTTTTCTTCGATAAAATCCCGTGAAAGCCCGTGTTTTCTTCCCTTTTTACATTTTGATCCTAAAATCACAACAAAAACACAAACTACGCATAATTCCGACATTTACGACATAAAATACACGTTATGGTCTTGTTTTCATTATAATTAAGTGGTAAAAGGATGGGTGTTTTCACACCTATCAAATCCCCTACACTTGTCCATTGCAATGTCCTCATGCAATGCATTAATTACAAAGCAAGATTACACTTTTCATCACAATCAATCCACATTGGCCTTTATTAAAGAGATAGAAAATAACAAAACAAGTAAAGAAATCAAAGACTTACCTTAGGGTTTTGGAATGTCATGAATGATTATCATCCTCAAGTTTCACGTTCCCCATACCAAGCTTAAAAACGAGATCATTGTTATTATAAGTTAGCAAACTAACATGAACTCACGTGGGCCAATTATTTACTTAGACTCCCTTATTCCTAGGTGTATCTCTTATATTTTAGTATTGTCTTGAATGATCACGAGGATGCATTGTTGACTTATTTCGATAGTTATTAAGGCTGAAAATAAAGTGGGACGATTTAATCAATAGTTAGCTAAAGGACAAAATCTTTTAAAACTGCTTCTCGAGACCTCATAAAGTTCATATCTTAGCATAACTCGCTTCACGATTTGAGACCTTTCTCGGACCGATATTTGGCAATGAATTCATACTTCAAATCTTGAGAGACGTTCATGAAATAATGGTCTTCTCTTCATAATAGGAATTTCTTCTCTTGAAGTTTTGAGAGATTCTTCATACTTGGACCATGACTTCTCCATTTTTCTCCAATCTTTATTTTGGATTTTGATATACAACGATCCGCCTCCTTTTAGGACTTGGATCTATTTATTCTCATACCTTGTTAGGGTCTTTTTGGATAGAATTCTCCATGATCTTTAGGGGAGTATTTTCTTTTCGTCGTGTGTCTCGATGCTTCATATTGATTCTTGATAAATGATTCTTCACATCACTTGGGATCTTTAGCAACAAAATGTAGCCCTCATGCCTTGTTAGGGCCTTTTCGGACTCGCCAATCTTCGCGTCCCGCTTCAATAAGTTATGCCTTGGCTATGAACTCTAATTAATACCGAGAAACTTTTAAACGATCTTGGGCTAGAAGCTAAGTAACTTTTCAAATCGTACGACCTTACTTATTGCAGATAAATTTATTAACAAGCGATGGGAGAATAGGCTTATAATCAACTCACATAAATTCACGAAAGAATACCAAACTTACAATTGACTCTATCATCTCTCGTTCTCCATAATTTAAAATCTCAAGGAATGAGACTCGTGGATGCTTAGCCAATTAAATCAAAGTTTTGGGTTTTCGAGTCATTTATAGGATCTTGCAAATTCTTAGACTTTTTCAAGTTTAGAATTCGCATTTTAAGGTTCCCTTGATAAACGACTCTCTAGGATCAATTATAGGAACTTGCGAAAAGTTCTTGTTCTTAACCCGTGAGAGTTAAGACTTTCGCGTTTTAAAGCTCCTTATATAAAAGCCTAGCAAAACTTGACTTAAACACGTTAAGGATACTTGCTATAGTAAACTTAGATAAGTAAACTCGGGTTGAGTCAAAAGATTCACAACCTTGAAAATTAAAACCACTTTATTAAAATTTAATCTAGTAAAGAAAGAAAATAACTATACAAAGGTAAAACTACTAGGCCAAAATAGATCAAAAATTTTGAAAAATGTCGAAAAATCAATTTTCCTGTTAAAATGAGGACAAATACAAGGAAAAGGCCACTTAACTTCGATAGAAGTCCCCCCTACACTTGATATAAACATTGTCCTCAATGTTTAAGCATGTGGGAGTAAACTCCCCTACACTTAGGACATTGTGCACGTTGAATAAATCTTGCTAAGAAATAGACAACTAAAGAGATTCCTATTTTAATATTGAGAAATATAAAATAGTGAATCGAAAAGAGTTTAGGATAGAACCGGGAAGACGGAAACACGGAATCACGGGTCATCAAAAACCATCAAGAGTGGATCATTGAACGCTCGAATTCTTGAATATGAGAAGAGAGGAAATAGCAAACACCAACGGGTCTCCCCTACACTTAGGATAAAGATAGCTAAAAGATAGATACTTGGGTTGCCTCCCAAGAAGCGCTTGATTTTTGTTCACCGAGTCGTGAGCCTGACTCGACCTTGATTATCATGCAAAGAACCTTGAATAGCATCCACGAGATCATATACATTGTTTTCATCCATCAAGTAACACAAGCTTAAGGCGAACAAGGCAAGCCAAAGAAGAGTAGGCAAGGTTCCCTTAAGCAAAAATTGAGCACGGTGGAAGCAAGGATGGTGAGGTGCAAGCATAGCTCCAAAAGTTCCAAAAATATTTCCTTTTATTTCATCAGATGGATACTGAGATGGCTTAAAAAGGGCAATACCAGGATCGAACACCTTTTCCTTTAGGGGAAAATAGCACTCAGGCTCAGCAGAATTTGAAGAGGATCCGCTCATAAATCGTACAATCTCATCCGACGAAGGTGGATAGAGAGGTGTCAAAACATAAGAACTTAGGATGTTGGTTTCGTCCGGTTTCTTCTCCTTTGAAGTGGGTTTCTTCATATCCAAAGTAGGATAAAGACCATAATCATCAAAGTCTAAAGGAGGAGCATCACTCTCATTTGGGAAGTAAGTGTTGAGAAAAGTAGCAAAGTCTTCCTCAAATCAGTAGTCATCCAAAGTAGGATCAAGTGTTGTTGGCTGAGGTGTAACACTCTCATTTTTCGTTTTGGTACAACGGAAGGGTCTTTCAGAGTGTTACGGGATAGCACAATAACTCCAATCATAGACAACACATAAAAATGGTTGTACAAGGTTTAACAAACATTCATTTGATAAAAAGTATTTAAAAGTGTACAACAGGTCCCAAATTATACAGGTCATTTAGTTTACAAAACATAGATCGAATGAACATTTTTAATATTAAGTGGGCCATCAGAGTCGATCTCCATCCGGATTACCTTCAAGCACCTGAGATAAAAACATGCAAAAATCATATCAGCGAATGCCGAGTGAATTCATAGAGTTTAATAAAAACCGTTATATAAAACAATCATTTAAAATCAGAACACAAGCATAATATCGGAAGTAAGTCCTCATATTGCTAGTCAGGCAATATATATCAAGCATACATCTTAAACCGTCCATGAGACCGTAGTCTCTATATTACCATGATAGGTAATATATTCATCGTTAATAGCGTCGTTATCATGTATAGGATACATGATAGAATACATTTTATTTGAAGTATATAGGTTGTAGGATTATTATTAGCCGCATGACATTGTTACCTTACTATGAAAACAGCGGGCCGCGAACCCGACAAACAATTTGCCCATCTAAGTTAGCGTGTCGTCACAAAAATCACGCTATGGAATCTTCTCATACATAAATTCGCTTACCAATCAATGTGGTACGACGGGGATCAACCGTCAAGGCGCGAAGTGGGGTGATCGTCCCCAAATAGTACTATCAAATGCATAAGCGTCTACCAAATCCCAGTAGTTCACAATTCATGCTAATGGGACTTTAAGTGACATAACCTAACTACTAATAATCCTTTTATCTCGTTTATAGGGTCATAGCATCATTCGGGTCCATATCATTAAGCATATAATTGGGACTACATGTGTTCTATTTTTATCAAAATCTAGCATGTTATCTCCCTCGCGGGTTTACAAATCATTTTATAAAACATTTAAAAGAGTGCGAGGCTATGAACTCACGTTGTTAATGAAAGGCGGATTATCGGCTACGGGCGTGCTTCGGTCACGGAAACCTATATAAATAATAATCGGTCTTAGACTCGTTCCAATGACTTTTATCAAAATAACAATATACATATGATGATTTTGTACATATGATGATGATCAAGTGGGTTTATACATCCTTGTTTACTCATTTTAGTCTTTACGTTTTGGTAACGTCTTACTAGTTCGCTAGTTTTACCTATTTTCACGTTTTAAGTCCATTAAGCCTTTTATAAGTTCTTTAACTTGTTTTAATCCCTTTTATACCTATATTATCAGTATATATATACTTTTCATGTTGGGCCCAAATGGTTTAAGCCCAATAAGTTCTTTTTACAAGTTTTTATCTTATTAAGTCCAATTATTAGTCCAATATGTTTAGTTAGCTCGTAAATGTCCGTAATTCTTATAGTTCGGGTTTTATCGGTTTTTACTTGTCTTAGTTACCTATACATCAGTATATGACTTTTATAAACTTTACATTAGACGGGTTTGATCGTCTAAGTTTTATTTGGCGAAAAACGTTAATTTTACGGCGATAGCCGAAAAAGTCGTAAAAATCAAGTTTATAGTTTTTATTACTTATAAATAGTATTTCACCACAATTTATATAATTTACCCATTTAATTAACCTTTTATACATTTATATAAATAAGTTTTATAAGTTAGTGGGTTTATATTTTCACATTTTATACATTATAATGTGAGTGCTTATATAATAATAATAAACATTATTTCCAAAAATCTGATTTTTAACTTCATGTTCACCATTTTTAACATATCTAGAGTTCTATAATGAATTAGAAGCTCATTTTTGGGTGACATGTTCTTCATATTATGTGCTACATTTAACTTAGTTATAGCTACTGCCCATTTTGAGTTTAACTTTCCTTAACAGTCCCTACAAAACTGCTTATTTAGATTAGACCACCTAACTTGTTTTGATCATATCTCACTCATTATTTTGATTCCATTGCATGCCCAACTCTCACATGTGTATAACATCTTCTACTTACTGTAAATGGATCAAACCATGCAATTTTATCAGTTCATCTTTTAGTTATCTACTGTTTTTATACAGCCAACTAAATAATCAAGATTTTAACTTCATTTCTTATAGTTATCAACCTTTTTAAGCATATTTATCAACACTTGATCCCCACACAACATTTTTATCATCATATATACATCATATACATATACAAAATGAAAGAAAATACATTTGTTCTTTACAAAATAACAAGAGAAAAATGGAGAGGATGATCTTCTTTACCAACCAAGTGGATTTCTTGTTTTAGGAAGACAAGAACTTGATGAACACAACAAGTATCTCCAAGACCATCAAATATCAAGAACATAGGTTGGAAAATCAGCCCTAGGACACAAGAAAATCACCTCCAAAGTTGTTAATATGGCCACCAAATGATCAAGGCTTCAAGAGAACACCTTAATAGAACTAGTAAACATGTGGTTTATGGCTAGAAAAGATCAAATGGAATGTTTGTTGGCTTATTTGGGACGGCACAAGGGATGGAGTTGAGAGGATTTTGATGTTGGTTTTGCATGTGAGAAAGATGGAAATGAAACAAGTAGCTAGTTTTGGAGTGTTAAGTGGTATGTGTTAGCTTGAAATGTAAGCATGGCTTACACATGTAATGTGTAAGCTAAACTTGATGCCACCTTGTGTTGTGGTGTCAAGTTAGCCGTACCATACAAGCTAGTGGGGTGGGACAATGTGTTTTGTCCCATCTCACTAGTTTACGGGTATTTCTCGATTCTAGTTTTCTCGATTTGCGTGCCCTCGGGTCGTTTTACGAAAAACTTTTTTATAAATTATGAATCACCGTCACAAAACGAATCCAATAAAAATTGTCTCATCAAAAACGGAGTTCAAAAACGTAAATACGTAATCCTAAGGTTTCCGGTTTAGTCGTAAAAGACGCCAAATTATGCACGTAAGCCCAAATTTAAATCCGTAAATTGTGAGTTCGTCAACCAACACAAAAATAAGTTTCAAAATATTATACGAGAAAATATTTCACTACCTGAAAATGTTAGATTGTCACAGCTTTTCCTCCTAAAAGGGATCAACGTCCTCGTGATCCATTTCATTTGGATGTCCGTTTCTTATTGAAATCGAAGAGGTGCGGATATTTCTTCCACATTTCATCCTCTCGTTCCCAAGTATACTCCGGTCCATGCTTTGAATTCCATCGGATCTTGACAATAGGTATCCGACTTTGTTTCAGTTGCTTTACCTCACGATCCATAACTTCTACGGGTTCTTCGATAAAATGCAACTTCCCATCTATTCGAACCTTACCTAACGGAATTTTCTCATCACTCACTGCTAGACATTTCTTCAGATTAGATACATGGAATGTGTTGTGAACACCATGAAGTTCTGGGGGTAACTCTAGTTTGTAAGCCACCGGACCTACTCTAGATGAAATCTTAAAGGGTCCAATATAACGGGGATTCAATTTCCCTCGTTTTCCAAATCGTATAACGACTTTCCATGGCGATACTTTCAACATTACTCGGTCACCCACTTCAAACTCCATTGGCTTCCGCCGCACATCCGCGTAACTTTTCTGTCTACTACGGGCAGTCAACAACCTCTTCTTAATCTGAACTATCATCTCCGTAGTCTCCCGGATCAATTCCGGTCCCGTGAGCTGGGTATCCCCAACTTCACTCCAACATACAGGAGATCTACACTTCCTACCATACAAAGCTTCAAACGGTACAGCCTTAATACTAGAATGGTAACTATTGTTATACGAAAACTCTGCTAACGACAAATGTTTATCCCAATTCTTACCAAAGTCTAACACACAAGCTCTCAACATATCTTCCAATGTTTGTATTGTCCTTTCACTCTGCCCATCACTCTGGGGGTGATAAGCAGTGCTCATATCGAGATTCGTTCCCAAAGATCTTTGGAGAGATTTCCAAAAATTCGATGCAAATCTAGGATCTCGATCTGAAATGATCGATACAGGCACTCCATGCTTGCATACAACATTATCAAGGTATATTCGAGTCAGCTTCTCCAGTGAGAACTGCTCCTTAACCGGAATGAAGTGTGCTGATTTGGTCAGTCTATCGACAATAACCCAAATCGAATTGTTTCCAGATGATGTTCTAGGAAGCTTGGTGATAAAGTCCATTGTAATTCGCTCCCACTTCCATTCAGGAATCTTTGGTTGTTGAAGTAGTCCTGATGGCTTTTGATGTTCGGCTTTAACTCTAGCACAAGTCAAGCATTGAAGAACATACATAGCTATGTCAGCTTTCATATTCGGCCACCAGTACAACTTCTTCAAATCATGGTACATCTTATCAGATCCTGGATGAATGGAATACTTAGATTTATGGGATTCTAACATAATCAAATCTCTTAAGCCTCCAAACTTAGGTATCCACATACGACCTCTTAAGCATTTCACTCCATCAGCTCTAACCTCTAAAGGATCTCCTTCTCCTCGGAACCCTTCATTAACAAAATTCTCCTTCTTACAAGCTTCTATTTGCGCATTTCTAATTTGCTCAGGTAAATTATTGTGCACGGTCAAGACTAGAGAACGCACCCTGATAGGCTCTCTATCTTTCCTACTTAACGCATCGGCAACAACATTGGCTTTTCCTGGGTGATATTTTATATCACATTCATAATCACTTAGCAACTCTATCCATCTTCGTTGCCTCATGTTCAATTCCTTCTGATTGAGAATATACTGTAGGCTTTTGTGATCGGTGAATACCGTACACTTGGTGCCATACAGATAATGTCTCCACAACCTAAGAGCAAAGACTACAACTCCTAACTCAAGATCATGAGTAGTATAATTCTCCTCATTCTTCCTTAATTGCCTAGAAGCATAAGCTATCACTTTCTCTCTCTGCATCAAAACAGCTCCATAACCTCTAAGAGATGCATCACAATACACTACAAAATCTTCACTCCCGTCGGTTAATGATAAGATTGGCGCACTACATAATTTTTGCTTCAATGTCTGAAATGCTCCATCTTCATCACTTCCCCAAACGAAAGGTTTATTCTTCTGGGTAACCTTAGTCAAGGGTTTAGCTATCAAAGAAAATTCTTTAATGAATCGCCTATAATAGCCAGCCAATCCTAAGAACTGTCGCACTTCCGTTGGCGTTGTCGGTGTAGACCAATTCTTAATAGCTTCAACCTTTGCAGGATCAACATGAGTTCCATCTCTGTTAATCACATGACCAAGAAATTGCACAGAATCTAACCAGAAATCACACTTCGAAAACTTAGCATACAACCTTTCATCCTTCAACAAGTTCAAAACAATCCTCAAATGTTCTCTATGCTCATGTTCATTCTTAGAATAGATTAGAATATCGTCAATAAACACAATCACAAATTTATCCAAGTAGGGCTTGCACACTCGATTCATTAAATCCATGAAAACCGCAGGTGCGTTAGTTAACCCAAATGGCATTACTTGAAATTCATAGTGTCCATAACGAGTTCTAAATGCAGTTATAGGAATATCTTCTTCACGGACGCGAAGTTGGTGATATCCTGACCGCAAATCTATCTTAGAATACACACTAGATCCTTGCAGTTGATCAAACAAATCATCAATCCTAGGTAAAGGATATCGATTTTTAATTGTCAACTTATTCAGTTCCCTATAATCAATGCACATACGAAAAGATCCATCCTTCTTCTTAACAAACAAGACTGGAGCTCCCCAAGGCGACGAGCTCGGTCGAATAAAACCTTTATCACACAACTCCTGAAGTTGCTCAGATAACTCCTTTAATTCAGAATGGGCTAATCGGTAAGGCGCACGTGCCACTGGTGCAGCACCAGGAATTAAATCGATTCGAAACTCTACTTGCCTTATCGGTGGAAGTCCGGGTAAATCTTTAGGAAATGCCTTAGGAAATTCACAAATAATAGGTACATCTTCCAATCGTTTCTCCCTAGACTCATTCCCGGTCACTTTAGCTAAGAATAACTCACAACCGTTCCTGATGTACTTTTGGACTTTAATACATGAAACGATTTTCAAACGGGATTCACCTCGACTACCATCAATTACTAACGTCCTATTCCTAAGAGGAATCTTAACTTTCTTCTCTCCACATAAAATAGTAGCATTATTCAATGACAACCAATCCATACCAATGATAATATCAAAACTACCTAATTCTATCAACATCAAATCAATCGGAAAGGAATGGTTCAAGAGATTTAGAGAGCATCCTTCTAATAGCTTATTAGTTTTCACTAATTTACCATCAGCCACTTCCACCTCGTAACTGGTACTTATCTCAACAGGTTCAATATCAATAAGGGCACTAAATTTAATAGATACAAAGCTCCTATCGCCACCCGAATCGAATAAAGCAACAGCATAATGATTGTTGAGTAAAAACGTACCGGTAACGACATTCGGATCCTCTTTCTTCACCTCAATTGTTCCAAGTTGGTAGATACCACCCTGGGGGTTTCTTCCAGGTACAATCGCTTTCAACTTGGGACATTCCGATTTCCTATGACCTTCTTCATTACAGTTGAAGCAAATGGTTCCCTTCTCACACCTTTCAACCTTGTGTCCAAGCTTTCCGCAATTTCGGCACTTCCAGCAGTCGCCAGCATGCCTCTTGTTGCCACACTTAGGACATCTATCATCGTTGCGCGGCGTGTTGTTGGTAAGAGCATTTGCATTCCCCTTTCTCTTGATCTGACGGCGATTGAAATTCTTCCTATAATCACCTCTATCTACACGATCACCGTCTCCCTTTCTTTTCTCACCAACACGGGCTTCATCTTCCTTATCCTGAATTATCTGTCCAATGAGTTGGTAAGCCATTCGAACAGCATCATCAATGGTCAGTGGTTTCGATGATGTCACGTCCCCCCGGATATTCCTGGTCAACCCTTTCACATATTTCTCAATTCGGATCTCTTCGGGTTCAACCAATCGAGGACATAGCAAGGCCAACTCATGGAATTGATTCGTGTAACTATCAATGTCCACACCTTTCATTCTCAGATGAATAAACTCTTGTTCTAACCTAATGATCACACTACGAGGACAAAACTCCAAAGTCATCCACTTCTTGATTTCAGCCCAAGGAGTAGCATTAGCAGAATCAAGACCCATGAAAGCAATTCTCCCGTTCCACCAAGTCAACGCACGACCTTTAAGAGTAGCCATAGCAAAAGTCACCTTATCTTCCTCCTTACCCTTACTAATCCTAAACACCGATTCAATCTTTTCAATCCACTGGCTTAGTCGTACAGCACCTTCAGTTCCATTAAAAGGTAGAGGTTCACACTTCATGAACGTCACATAAGTACAGCCACCAACTTCAGGTGCATTCGTTCCAAGTCCTCCTACATTTCCTCCAGCATTAGCATTCACATTAGTAGCATTCACATTCACATTAGTACCGCCAATTCCACTACCGCCAGCTCCACTACCGCCAGCTCCACTACCGCCAGCTTCATTTCTAGCATTTGCCATAAATTCCGTCATAGATGCGGTAACTTGCTCCGTAATAATCCTACGTACATCATCCTCAGTCACAGCCTTCTTGGGCGACATAGTTCTATAATTCCACAATTTCAAAGTATTAAGCATTCATCCAACAAAGGATTCATATAATATGGATCGAATTCATAATCAAGATACAAATAAGGCACAATATGGAATTCAAGACAAGATACATATTTCATTCGATCTGAAACAAAAGTATTGTCTTAGTACATCCCATATCAAAGTCCTAGCACTATATACGCTGAAAATTCGTGCCAAGTCTATTACTAACAAGTCGGTTCAGTCAAAGCTACAAAAGCACAAAAGATATAAAGGTCACTACTAAATACAGACTGGTCTACTGAGAACCGCTAGATGGTCCATCATCCATCGTCTTCTGAATCTTCGTCGGACGATCACTAGACACATCTTCAGCTGGGCGCTTACAGATTACTCCTCTTTCAACCATGTCGGCATAAAATCTACTGTTCCATCCCACGGATATATTCAACTCCTTTTCGGCTTTCTCACGCATCGCACGAGCCACACTCAACTGAATCTCCATAGTATTCACCTTTTCCTTCATAGCAGCATACTCACCACTTTCCAACATCGATAACCTCCTAAAAGCCTCATTCAATCCACGCTCTACATCACTCAAATCCAAACTAAGAAATTCTCGCTCTTTCTCGCCAACCTTAGTCTTCGACTCCAAATAAGCAACCTGAGTCTGAACAACACCTAATCCAACCTCTGTCACACAACTCTTAACACGGGAAGCATCTAGATCACGTCTCAAGGCCCATGGTGCAAGACCATCAATATGAGTAGCCTCTCGAGTACTAGACGACTCTCCTATCTCACGTCTACGAGTAGCAATACCATCAGTACCATCAGGTGCATCGTCATCCTCATCCTCCTCTGATTCAGAATCAGATTCAGATGATTCAGACATTTCATCCCTAGGTAACTCATCCTTAGAATCAGACAAACAAACTGGTGGGGGCAAAGGCTCGCCCTCTGGAACATCATACGGATAAATAAGCTCAGCTTCCTCATCGTCATCGACCTCAACATCTATACCTACATCCTCCTCGACATCCTCGTCGTCAATCTCGTCATCTAAATTATCTAACCCAATCTCATCATCGTTCTCAATATCGACATTCTCAATATCCACATTCTCAATCTCCACATTCTCAATATCCACATTCTCAATATCCACATTCTCAATATCCACATTCTCAATCTCATTCTCTACCAAGTCAACCTGAGGGGCAATCTGATCTCCTAGTCCTAACTCGGGCTCGGGATCCTCAAATGGTTCCTCCTCATCATCGATATCATAATCTACTAAGTCTAAATAAGGATCATCTTCTATATTAGGTTCGGGAATAGCATGGTTTTCTACAGGAATATTAGGGTCAGCCATGATAATCTGCATTTATATATATATATCTCGTATTAGGATAACATACTAGTTAAACAATTACATAATGAAATCACGATATATACATATATATAAATTAAATTATATATATCAAAATATATATCTTCTCAATAGGGCTTGTTGGTAACGTCGGACATCTCTGGCACCGTTATAGTCAAAAGATTTTTCAAATATTTTCTCAAATGTTCATTGTCAAAAGATTTTGAAAAGTTTTGTTCAAAACCTTGGTTTTTAAAATCTTTTGTTCTCTATAACGAGAGCTCTAGTACCAAACTGTAACACTCTCATTTTTCGTATCGGTACAGCGGAAGGGTCTTTCAGAGTGTTACGGGATAGCACAATAACTTCAATCATAGACAACACATAAAAATGGTTGTACAAGGTTTAACAAACATTCATTCGATAAAAAGTATTTAATAGTGTACAACAGGTCCCAAATTATACAGGTCATTTAGTTTACAAAACATAGATCGAATGAACATTTTTAATATTAAGTGGGCCATCAGAGTCGATCTCCATCTGGATTACCTTCAAGCACCTGAGATAAAAACATGCAAAAATCATATCAGCGAATGCCGAGTGAATTCATAGAGTTTAATAAAAACCGTTATATAAAACAATCATTTAAAATCAGAACATAAGCATAATATCGGAAGTAAGTCCTCATATTGCTAGTCAGGCAATATATATCAAGCATACATCTTAAACCGTCCATGAGACCGTAGTCTCTATATTACCATGATAGGTAATATATTCATCGTTAATAGCGTCGTTATCATGTATAGGATACATGATAGAATACATTTTATTTGAAGTATATAGGTTGTAGGATTATTATTAGCCGCATGACATTGTTACCTTACTATGAAAACAGCGGGCCGCGAACCCGACAAACAATTTGCCCATCTAAGTTAGCGTGTCGTCACAAAAATCACGCTATGGAATCTTCTCATACATAAATTCGCTTACCAATCAATGTGTTACGACGGGGATCAACCGTCAAGGCGCGAACTGGGGTGATCGTCCCCAAATAGTACTATCAAATGCATAAGCGTCTACCAAATCCCGGTAGTTCACAATTCATGCTAATGGGACTTTAAGTGACATAACCTAACTACTAATAATCCTTTTAGTCTCGTTTATAGGGTCATAGCATCATTCGGGTCCATATCATTAAGCATACAATCGGGACTACTTGTGTTCTATTTTTATCAAAATCTAGCATGTTATCTCCCTCGCGGGTTTACAAATCATTTTATAAAACATTTAAAAGAGTGTGAGGCTATGAACTCACGTTGTTAATGAAAGGCGGATTATCGGCTACGGGCGTGCTTCGGTCACGGAAACCTATATAAATAATAATCGGTCTTAGACTCGGTCCAATGACTTTTATCAAAATAACAATATACATATGATGATTTTGTACATATGATGATGATCAAGTGGGTTTATACATCCTTGTTTACTCATTTTAGTGTTTACGTTTTGGTAACGTCTTACTAGTTCGCTAGTTTTACCTATTTTCACGTTTTAAGTCCATTAAGCCTTTTATAAGTTCTTTAACTTGTTTTAATCCCTTTTATACCTATATTATCAGTATATATATACTTTTCATGTTGGGCCCAAATGGGTTAAGCCCAATAAGTTCTTTTTACAAGTTTTTATCTTATTAAGTCCAATTATTAGTCCAATATGTTTAGTTAGCTCGTAAATGTCCGTAATTCTTATAGTTCGGGTTTTATCGGTTTTTACTTGTCTTAGTTACCTATACATCAGTATATGACTTTTATAAACTTTACATTAGACGGGTTTGATCTTCTAAGTTTTATTTGGCGAAAAACGTTAATTTTACGGCGATAGCCGAAAAAGTCGTAAAAATCAAGTTTATAGTTTTTATTACTTATAAATATTATTTCATCACCATTTATATAATTTACCCATTTAATTAACATTTTATACATTTATATAAATAAGTTTTATAAGTTAGTGGGTTTATATTTTCACATTTTATACATTATAATGTGAGTGCTTATATAATAATAATAAACATTATTTCCAAAAATCTGATTTTTAACTTCATGTTCACCATTTTTAACATATCTAGAGTTCTATAATGAATTAGAAGCTCATTTTTGGGTGACATGTTCTTCATATTATGTGCTACATTTAACTTAGTTATAGCTACTGCCCATTTTGAGTTTAACTTGCCTTAATAGTCCCTACAAAACTGCTTATTCAGATTAGACCACCTAACTTGTTTTGATCATATCTCACTCATTATTTTGATTCCATTGCATGGCCAACTCTCACATGTGTATAACATCTTCTACTTACTGTAAATGGATCAAACCATTCAATTTTATCAGTTCATCTTTTAGTTATCTACTGTTTTTATACAGCCAACTAAATAATCAAGATTTTAACTTCATTTCTTATAGTTATCAACTTTTTTAAGCATATTTATCAACACTTGATCCCCACACAACATTTTTATCATCATATATACATCATATACATATACAAAATGAAAGAAAATAAATTTGTTCTTTACAAAATAACAAGAGAAAAATGGAGAGGATGATCTTCTTTACCAACCAAGTGGATTTCTTGTTTTAGGAAGACAAGAACTTGATGAACACAACAAGTATCTCCAAGACCATCAAATATCAAGAACATAGGTTGGAAAATCAGCCCTAGGACACAAGCAAATCACCTCCAAAGTTGTTAATATGGCCACCAAATGATCAAGGCTTCAAGAGAACACCTTAATAGAACTAGTAAACATGTGGTTTATGGCTAGAAAAGATCAAATGGAATGTTTGTTGGCTTATTTGGGACGGCACAAGGGATGGAGTTGAGAGGATTTTGATGTTTGTTTTGCATGTGAGAAAGATGGAAATGAAACAAGTACCTAGTTTTGGAGTGTTAAGTGGTATGTGTTAGCTTGAAATGTAAGCATGGCTTACACATGTAATGTGTAAGCTAAAATTGATGCCACCTTGTGTTGTGGTGTCAAGTTAGCCGTCCCATACAAGCTAGTGGGGTGGGACAATGTGTTTTGTCCCATCTCACTAGTTTACGGGTATTTCTCGATTCTAGTTTTCTCGATTTGCGTGCCCTCGGGTCGTTTTACGAAAAACGTTTTTATAAATTATGAATCACCGTCACAAAACGAATCCAATAAAAATTGTCTCATCAAAAACGGAGTTCAAAAACGTAAATACGTAATCCTAAGGTTTCCGGTTTAGTCGTAAAAGACGCCAAATTATGCACGTAAGCCCAAATTTAAATCCGTAAATTGTGAGTTCGTCAAACAACACAAAAATAAGTTTCAAAATATTATACGAGAAAATATTTCACTACCTGAAAATGTTAGATTGTCACATGAGGATCTTTATTATGTGAAGAATCACTCGAAAGAGTATCGGCCTCATCAAAATCATCATACGTTGGCATGTCTGGATACTCAGAAGTAAAAGCATCATAATCATCCCCATCGGAGCTAGAATCATCATCATAAGCATCATAGATCGGTGGAGAATCATATATGGGTGGAGGATCAGTATTGGATCGAGAATCATCCACATCTTCTTGAAACAGTGGATTATCATTGCAAGAATCGAGTAGAGGATTGTTGTAGACGACAAAATCATCAAGCACATTAATCATATTCGCCGATTCTCTTCCATAGGATTTGTTTGTGATCTTCCCCATTTCGAACACTTGTGCATCATTCCCGACCCTTAAGATTAGTTTACCTTCTGCAACATCAACTAAAGCTTTTCCGGTTCTCAAGAATGGCCGACCAAGTATTAAAGGAATACGAGGGTCCATTTCATAATCTACAACAACAAAGTCGATCGGAAAAGTGAAGGTGCCAACTTTAATGAACACATCTTTGGCAATACCAACGGGGTAAGCGAGAGTGCGATTTGCAAGCTCAAGAGTCATCTTCGTTGGTGTAAGATCGGGTAATGATAACTTTTTCCAAACACTTAAAGGCATCAAATTTATACTTGCCCCGAGATCGGCTAAGGCAGTAAATTCGTCGGTTTGGTTAAAAGTACATGGTAGCACAAAACGACCGGGATCTCCAAGTTTTTCCGGAAATTCTTTAAGAAGGATTGCAGAGCAATTTTCATTCAAGTGAGTATTAAAAAACTCGACCATCTTCTCCTTCTTATTAAGCAATTCCTTAAACATCTTGATAAATTGTGGCATTTGGGCAAGAGCTTCAACAAGGGTAAAGGTGACGGTCATGCCAGCAATCTTGTTCAAAAAGTTAGAGACTTGAACGTCATTCTTAGTCAAAATTCTAGCCTTGTCAAGTCGAGAAGGGTAAGGAATGTTGGGTATATAGGTGGAAGGTGGGGTTGGTGAAGGGTTCTTCTTGGGTGCTTCTTCATGACAAGGCGGAGACGGTAATGGTGAACTAATACTAGGCGTGGGAGTAGGAGGGATAAATGGTGGTGGAGGAGGTGTAGATGGTGTAACTGGGGGTGGGATAGATGGTCCTACTAAAGTTTCTCCACTACGGGTAGTAATAGCACTCACATTTGCTCTCGGGTTGGTGACGGTGTTTGAAGGTAGAGAGCCCGAAGTAGAGGGTTGAGTGGTTGGTAAGAAACTAGCCAGCATATTCTTCAAATCATTTGTTTAAGTGCTAAAGGAGGTTTGAATATCATGTCGAAGCTCGGATCTAATGTCATTACCTTGCTTAGTGATATCCCCTTTCAAGTTGATAATTTGGCTTTGCAGATTCTTAATTTGCTCTCCTTGGGTTCTCATTAAAGCTTCAATATCTTGATTTATGGGTGGGGCTTGTTGAGCGGGAGGGTGATAAGGATTAGAAGCTCTAGGTGGGATTTGGTTGCTTCTATTGTAGTTGTTGGGGTTTTGGTATTGAGGAGAAAAACCGAGTGAAAGATAGTTGTTAGAACGGTAACTTAACAAATTTCGATCACCTTGAGGTCGGGCTTGGTAATTTTCCGGTGAATAGTTACCATAAGCCGCATACACGTTTTCCGGATTGCCTTGAGTAGAAGGACAATCAGTGTATGTATGAGGACCACCACAAGTCTCACAAGAAATTGCTACAACTTTAACTTGTTGTTGGTTTGTAGCGATGAGCAAGATATTTTTGTTCATTTCGGCCATCATGCGGGTGAATTCGGTCATATCGGGGTTTGTTGAAGTAGAAGAAACATTGACTCTCGGGTTATTCCTTGAAGATGCGGAAGAATCCCAATTTTTGTGATGAGTAGTCATGTTCTCAATAAGCTCTCTACACTCCTCGGGTCTTCTTTTCATAAATGTGACATTGGCGGCTGCATTAATCGTATCACGATCATGAAAAGTCAAACCATTGTAGAAATTATCAATCAACGTAAAAGGGAGCATGTTGTGGTTTGGACATCGATCGATCAAAACATTATATCTTTCCCAAGCATCAAAGAGAGATTCATCGGGTTCTTGCATGAAACCGCTGATTTGATTTCGAAGGCTCGTGACCATTGATGGTGGAAAGTAGCGCAACAAAAATCGTTGAGTCATGTCGTCCCAAGTATGAATGGAATTATTCGGGAGACGATCAAACCATTTTTTGGCGTGGTGTGATAAAGTATGTGGAAAGAGTTGAAGGAGAAGGACATCCATAGTAACACCGGGCAACTTCATGCTTTGAGTGATAGTAATGAATTTGTCGAGGTGCTTGTTGGCATCATCATCATGTATTCCGTGGAATGGATTAGTTTGAACTTGTTGGATCATGTGATGCTTCAACGAAAACTCCGGAGCCGTGATTTGCATCGGCGCAATCGGTCCTCCTCGCCCAAACATTGTGGGTTGACAAAGCACCTCCATTGTTCGAAGATCGGGCTGTAGAAGAACATTGTTGTTGTTATTGTTGAGGTGCGGTGGATTATTGTTGTTGTTCACACCCGCCATAGCTAAATCTTCACGAGTATCGGGCTCTGGATAAATTGAAGATCTAGTACGCATACACCTGCAAAAGCAAAAGAAAAAGATACCAAAGCAATAGACAATATATATACACTATGAAAATAAAAATAAAATCTTTTTGGATTTTTTTGAAATTGTTTTATTTTTATGGATTTTTAACACTTTTAATTTTTATGGATTTTTGAAAAATTTTGACACGAAAAATAACGCTCACGAATGAACGGATCCCAAAAAGCAACGCGTCTCTTATAGAAAACCGTTAATCTTTACGAAAAGAGCCGGCAGCGGCGCCATTTTATACAAGGCTTTTGCCTAGTATAAAAATTAAGTTCGTTGAAATTGGACTCCTCGAATTGATTATTGGTATAACGTGTGACTCAGTCGTCTTTTGGTGGAAAACAATAGTTTGGACGTTGTAGTAAAAGGAAAGTGCAAAAACTTTAAAGTAAATGGCAGGTAATTAAATCTAAACCTAATTGAAAATAAATGACGGGAAATAAAAGCGTGACGAAAAGTAAATAACGCGAACTTAAAACTATCCTAAAGGCAAGCTTAAAATAAATCTAAGGCAAGTAACTAAAAGTGCGACTAAGTAAAAAGGCGGGAAAAGTAAAGTTTAAAACTTAAAAACATAAACTTAAAATAAACTAAAAATTGCTCATTCGGAAAAACACCTTCGTTCGGAATAATCCACTGATCCGGAATAATGTTACTGATGCGGAATAATCAAAGTAAAACCTTCATCCGGAATATTAACTCATCCGGAATATTTCTTCATCGGGAATAAGTTTGCTTCATCCGGAATAATAAAAGTAAATTGCTGGTTCGGAATAAAGAGTTCATCCGGAATAGAGCTTCATCCGGAATAAACTACTTAATACTGAAAGATGGCTGGTTCGGAATAACTAGAACGAACTGCTTATGCGGAATAAAAAGCTTGGTTCGGAAAAACCTGGGAAACTAAATTCGCGAAGAACAGGGAAGATAAAAAGGCTACGAATCTTAATCAAAACTAACCAAATCAATCTAAAGATTAAACCAAAATAACCACAAATGATTAACTAACAATAACCAATCAAACCAAATCAAATAAACTAACATTAATAACCAAAATAATCAAAACCCACTTAATCAAATCAATAAAAACTCAAGAACATGAACAAAAACATAAACATGAAGATTAAATCAAAACAAGAAGAGTAGATGAGAGATTAACAATAAAAGTAAAGATTCAATAACAAAATTAAAAACACTTACTTGAATTAAAGGAATTGAAGTGCAAGACAAGTATTTAAAATGACATGAAAGTAAATTTGTAACGAATGAAAATGGTGGAAAGCTAATTTGTCAAGTTAGCCAACAACTAGAAAATGAAAACTTAATCTACTGTTTATAGGGGAGGAGGGAGGTGTGGAAGCTTCCTCCCCTCTTTCTTCTTTCTTTATTTCTCGTTTAGTCCTCAGTATTCTTAATTCTTCGACTTTTTCGTCTTTTTGTCTCGGGATTGCTTTAAACTCGTCTTGTGATTTCTTCATAAATTAGACTTGAGTTCTTCGGCTTTATTAAACTTCCGTCTTTGGACTTTTTCTTCGATAAATCTTCAGAATAGGCCTTGGACTTCCGTTCTTTTTGCACTCTTGATTTCTTGACTTCGTCTTTTGTCTTTTTCTTCGATAAAAGCCCGCGAAAGCCCGTGTTTTCTTCCCTTTTTACATTTTGATCCTAAAATCACAACAAAAACACAAACCACGCATAATTCTGACATTTACGACATAAAATACACGTTATGGTCTTGTTTTCATTATAATTAAGTGGTAAAAGGATGGGTGTTTTCACACCTATCATGGAGTAATGAAGGGTGGAATGGTACTTGTTTGAGTTGAAGTAATAGGAACGTCCACCATATTTTCATTCGTCGAGGGATCGGTATTTTACTTCAGCGTCTCCCCCATCCAAGTTAAGATATTGCATAATATCGTCAGAACAAGAAGTAGACTTACTTTGGATTTGAGTTGCTGGAATGAGAGTCGTATGAGCATCCTCTGTGATCAAAGTGCAAGTTGCTTCCGGTAATGATGTGGTGATATTGGCATCGTGGTATAGTGTTTCTATCTCTATGTTTTCACTGCCACCACTCTCCTCAGTATGCTCAAGGGTTTCAAAGTTGAATGTGTCAACGTGTTCATCATTAGGGTCTTCATAAATATGTTCATTCAGATGAGTATCATCATCAGGGCTGCCAAATTCATCTAAGTCATCAGCTGGTGTGGAGCCTGAACCCTTGGATTTTGTGAAAGCCTCCTCTCTGCTCTGCTGGAGGGTGAGACATAGCTGTTTGGCTTGCGAGATAGTTTCTTGCACTAGTTCAGCCTCATCAACACGTTTTTCTTTACCTTTGGCTTTCTTTGACTTCTTTGCCATTTGTCTAAGCTCTTGCTCTTCATCATCAGTTCTAATCATCTCATCGGCGTCTTCTTCATCTTCATCATAGAGTTTCTCTTTCCCTGTGCCTTTATCCTTGGATGAAGAAGTCTTCTGGCGATTGGCTGTCCTTTTCTTCTGTTTGCCTGTTTGCTTATCAGAGGGAGTCTCATTTTCTCTTTTAATCTGTGCCTCAATATCCTGGAGCATCTTTTGGTAGGGGTCACTCTCCTTGATTCCTTCATTGATCATTACATCAGGCACGAGAGCTGGACGTAGTGAGTACTTTGTGAATTGATTATCAACAGTCATATGGTCCAACACATTGTCTCTACATTGAGTATGATAGAAGAAATTCCCACGAGTATCAATGGCTGGGCCACTCTTCATGAAGTGACTGACTATGAGCTTTGTGAACCGTGGAAATGGAAGATGCAAAGACTTCTTCTTGGTGCTAGTGAATTGATGGCAAAATTCCTCCCAAAGTTTAGTGCGTAATCCACTTTAGCTCCAGTGTAGAGTCCCCAAAAGATATGAGCCTGAGGGGGTCTCATTGTGTCTGATCCACGAGCCTTTAAAGTGAGGCACTTGACGATGATAGTGACAATTGCTTTCCATGGTTGCCCGATGTGTGAAGTGGAAAACTGAGATAGATTAAGAATTTCACCCTCATATTTCAGAGCTCGAATTACTCTGAGCAGTTCATCAGTATCTGGGTTAGGCACATGGTGTTCTCCTTTTGCTAACCTAGGGAACTTGAACAATTGCGTAAATTGACTCAAGTCAAGCGTCATGGTCGTCTTGTTGAGCATGAAGGTGATAATCTTCTTTGATAATTGTTTTCCCTGTGAGATTGTGGCTGTTGTCCAAAACTCGTGCATATAGACTTCAGGAACTCATGCGGTAGCTCGTAAGGCATCCTTTATCGGTGACATGTCCAGGATATCCATTGCGACTTTAAAAGCTGCCAAAGTTATATCAAAGTCGTCTTTCAGACGAGAATTGTTCTCTGTAGGTAGCAGCCTGGCACTGAGTGGAACAAGTGCAAGATCAAGTTGTAGTTGTTGTTCTTCGGTGATCGACATTTTCCTGCTTAGATATCACAGATACACTTGATATATGCTAACATACATATCACATAATCCATGTAAATTCTGTAGCATGATAAACGTAACACAAAATGTCACCACATATTAATAAATAACATAGTACAGACATAGTTCATATGCAATATAATCATACATTCAGATTAACACCTAAAATCATGACAATATACCACAGACATTTTATTCTAATGACATAACAGCCTAGCTTTAGTTCCTTGAGGATTTGGGTTTCTTGGTTGTCATTACCACTACTTCTGTGGGAGAACTAGTGGAAAAATGACGAGGAAATTCAACCACCACCTCAGTAGGCCTTTGGGTTAACTTCTACCAAAACCTCAGTAGGCCTTGGTTTAACTTCTTCCAAAACATCAGTAGGTGTTGGCAAAAGCTCAACCTCAGTGGGTGATGGGTTAACCCCAACCCAAATTTCAGTAGGCCTGAACTCAAGGTTAGACAAAGATGATGCTGTGTCTTCCATGACCTGAATGCAAAACACAGGACATGGAATAAGTAATTTTATCTCTTTTGTTTACAGAAATATCAAATTAGTAGATAAGTGAATTTTTGTAATAAGAAACATTTCAAGTATTCTTATGAGAAAAAATTAATTATATCCAATAGACCTTGGTTTCATTTTAATGGCCCTAATTTTCTTAATGTCTAAAAACTCGGATTGTTCTCTAGGACGATGCATTTGTTCTGTATTTGTTATGGTAACACATTGAGAAAAACTACACTTAGCATTTTTTATGTTTTACAACTCTTAATCTAGCCATGTGTATAACTTCCACTTATCGCGATACTAGTCACACATATCCATCGCAATATCAAGAATTCATTGCAATGTTACATGCCATCAGAATGTAATTGAAACATCGCAATCCTAACACTCATCGTAATGCCAAAAATCCATTACAATCCTAACACCCATCGCAATGTCTATTACTATCGCAATCCTAAAAGCCATCGGAATGTCTTACTAAGGCCATCGCAATCCTAATAGCCATCGGATTGTTACGAAATCAATCACAATACTAAGGTCCATCGGAATGAACGAACCATCGCAATATGATTAAAGCCATCGGAATATAAGACCATCACAATGCCATCGCAATGTCATCGCAATGATGCATCAGAATGCACCATCGCAATATGCCATCGCAATGTAAGTCATCGCAATGTACCCATCGCAATGAGCCATCGCAATGAGCCATCAGAATGAGCCATCGCAATGAGCCATCAGAATGACCCATCGCAATAACCCATCGCAATGAGCCATCAGAATGACCCATCGCAATATAGCCATCACAATAATACCATCGCAATACGCAACCATCGCAATCATGCCATCAGAATGTTGCCATCGTGATGTTCGATCAGAATCTGGGAAGATATAAACTATGTAAGTCTGTTGATCGTGATTACGTGTTCGAAACAGATGTTTAAGCTTAGCTATGCAAAACCTATGTGTATCTAGGTCTAATAAACGAATCCCATCACTCAGTTACCATTTTCATCACATATGAAACTTCAAAACCTATTATGATTTGATCGAGGTATATGGGTTCGTTTGTTAGGATAAGCACTTGATAAGCATAGAAATAACATATATGAGATTAATACCTAGATGATAACCAACAGATTTTTAGCAATCAAACGAAGCTTGAAGAACTTTATCAATGGCGGCAACAGTATTATAGAAGATGTGTGTGTTTTGCAATGAGAAGAAACGGATCAGGGGGTGTATTGACTTTGGTCAATCCTCAAACCTATTTGCAAAAAAATTGCATTTTGGTCCCCCCAATTTGAAAAGTATGTTTAAAACTTGTAAAGAAACAACAAGTTAAAACACCTCTTTCCCCGAATGCTCTAAAGTTGGTAACACGTACACACCACTAACATTTCTATCATTATTACTTAAAGCATGTGATATATAACCTAAGGCCAATTCGATTTCCTCATAAAGCACACATAGCACATAAAGATGACAATTATCGTTTTGCATTTTTTTGAAAACCCCTTTTTGAAGACTTATTCAATTCCAAAATGATTTTATATTTGATCCCCCATAAACACTGGCCTGTTTCTATTTAACGAGCTGTAGTCATTGTTTCAAAGAGACAATTATCCATGAAGACTTTTTCCGTTTAGTGATTTTATTGAAACAATTCTGGTGGCAATAAGATTTCTCTTATCTTAACAAAATAAGTCCACTGACACGTACATAAATTTGTGTTAGACCAATTTATAAAGTAAACTTGATCCCTTACAAGGTTTAAAAGTAAACCTTGCCCGAGAAAATTAATTCCCGTTGTGAGCCAACGTTTTTGAAAGAAATACGTGACGTTAATGCGAAAAGCGGGTTGTAGTCAGAAATAACTACAAGCCATGTGGGCATGTTTTAAAATATATACAACTTTTATACGGACTCTGTTTATGGCGTCGTGTCAATTTTAATCGACATTTCTAAGGCCGTAAATATTACCGTATTATAAGACATGCCCGTTTTTAAAAAGAAAAATATTTTTGAGTTTTCTTGATTTTATATTTTTTTATGGTTTTTGTAGGTTTTATATTTTTGTATTTTTCTTTTTGTGGTTTATATATATACGATCATATACATGATCACGATCAAACGATACGCTAGAATAGTTTACCACCACTATTCTGCAGATTCTTCTGCCAATTCCTGAAGAGTCGCTGGTGAGAATGATTTCATGCCCAGTTTTTCGATCAAAAACTCGATACGTCCTCGATCCAAGGCCTTTGTGAATATATCTGCTAGCTGATACTCAGTGTTGACAAAATACAACTCGATGACTTCATTTTCCACTTGCTATTTGATGAAATGATATCGTATGTCGACATGATTCGCCCTGGAGTGTTGAACATAGTTGCAGCAAAGGGCAACGTCGCTTTTGTTGTTGCAGCACATCAGGATTTTGTTGAATCCAAGACCGTAGTCTGTCAGCTGTGATCTTATCCAAAGAACTTGAGCAGAGCACCCAGACATGGCAATGTATTCAGCCTCAGTACTTTATATCGCAACGCTTTTCTTCCTTTTGGATGCCCAACTGATCTGTCTATCTCCAAGAAGTTGCACACTGCCAGAAGTGCGACGTCTAGTATCTTGACACCCAACATAATCCGCATCTGCATATGAGATTAGTGCAATAGAGGAATCCTTCAAATACTAAAGACCACGATGAAGTGTTCCTTTAAGATACCGAAAGATCCTTTTCACAACATGTAAGTGCTTTTCGGTAGGCCAAGCCTGATAATGGGCACACATGCATATAGCAAATTGCAAATAGGGCCTGCTAGCAGTCAGATAGAGAAGGGTGCCGATTATGCCACGATAAAGTTTCAGATCGACAGTAATCTCATCCCTATCTTCATCTAACTTGGATCTCTCCACCATTGGAGTATCCACGGGGTCACAGTTTTCAAAGTGATACTCTTTCAAAGATTCAAGAGCATATTTGGATTGATTAATGAAGATGCCTCTAGGATTTTGAGAAATTTGTAATCCTAAGAAAAATGAAAATTTTCTTGTAACACCCCAGAAATCAACGTCATTATTTAATCCTATTTTACGAATATTTTTTGAAATTTTTAAGAATTTTGTTGGTAATATGATTGACGGTTTAAGTTGAAACAAATGTTGGAGGTCTTAATTTTTATGTTTTACGATTTAAGAGGAGCCGGTGACGATTACGATACCGACGGATGCCCAAAGTTTAATTTTTGTTATCCATTGATTGATGTTTAGATTTTTGAGGTTTTTATTTTTATTTCGTGTTAAGTCGAGTCGGAACCATTTTATTTCGTTTTGGGTGCGTTTGAACCATTTAAAATAATTTTGGAGTAGCCGAGATAAACCCCGACTCCCACAAAAATTCAAAACCGACAAATGGGTAAAATCCCGCTCTTTAAAATCAATGTTTGCCATTAAGGCCAAAAGAAAGCCAAAATATCAGTTTGGTCCCTCCTAATTTTACAAAATGGAAAAATTAAACATACACATCACAAAAACACTTCAAAAAAATTACACCCTCTCTTTCTTCTCTCTTTGGTTGTCGGCCTACACCACCACCACGATCACACCACCATTTTTTTTGGATTTTTGAAGAAACTAACCAGAGAACACCTCTTATAATCGCATTGTAAGTCTTCTAATCGAATAAAAACGATCATGCAACCATTTAATTTTTCATAAAATTTTTTATTTTTAAAAAAGAAGGTTTTGATCTAATTAAACCTTATGCATGTTTAAATTAAGGGTTAATATGGGTAAATCATGGAAAAAAACAAGTAGAAAACAATTTTTCTTTGTGTTTTCGATCCCCAAAACCCACGGCTAAAAGGTGGTTTTGTTTGATTTTGATTTTTATTTATTTTGTTTATGGGTTTAGGTTTAGGAACATGTTTACATGATTTTTAGTTGTGTTGGTTTGATTGCATGTCATTTTTATGAAATAGGTTTTTGTGTGAAAGATTTATCCAAGTGATTTAGGATGTTGTTGAGGTGTTAGGATAGTTTGTTGATGATTTTAGGATCATAGGAATAGATGAAATGGGTTGAAAATGGGTGGAAATGTGATTTGTAAAGTGTCTTTTTCAAACAGATTATTCAAGGCTATTTCTCATTGTTTTAAGTTTGAGTCCAGATTTTTATTATAGGATAGAGTTGTAGATATTCTTTCTAGCTTCGTTTTGGTATAAGATAGAGCTTTTAACTCCAAACGAATCAAAAGTTACGTTAGTTTGAAGTTTTGTTTACCGGGAGATGAAAGTCGACATAATCCGAATTTGTGTTTGATTTTAGGTCAAATCTCGGGGAGTATAAGTAGAGTTTTAAAACTGGTTGAGGGCTGTACTTTAGCTGAAAATTTGGTTTTGTGAGTTTATTTTCAAACTTAGGAATTGTTTTTGCAAACGGAATTGGTTAAGTAAGTCAAAATGGTTTAACAACGTAAGGGTGTAAATCTGCCCGGATTTTCAAGGTTGGAAATGTGTTGGGCAGCGTGACTTTAAAGTAATATCTTTTCATGAAAAATTTTATGAGTTTTTTACATGATGTAAGTGAAGTCTACAACGAGTTTCGTAAAAGTTCGTGATGTTTAATTATGGGAATTCAGTCCGTACATTAGGTATGTACCGATAGAATTGTAAACCGAGTAATCACTTTAATAACGTATAACAATGAATGTGTCTAGTAACTATCACTTGATTGGGATTTTGGCGTGAGTTTATATGAACATTTAGTGTTCTTAATTTTGTACATACAGTACTTGAAGGTACTTTAAGGTTTTGATTTACTACACGATTTATTTGTTAGGTGTTGTAATTGATTTTAAGGGGCGTCCTCATCGTCGGTGATTGTTTTCCGTCTATGTCTTCGTTAATACAATCACTACTACTTAAGGTGAGTCTATAGCCTCGCTCTTTACTGTATTTTAAATGATTTTTACCCGCGAGGGGGATACATGCTATTTAAATGAAAAGGAACATAAGTCATGTATGATTGTTGGACCCGAATGATGTTTTGAATTATGTTAAGTAGCTAGTTGCCTAAGACCCTAGATTCATGAACCATTAACTATTGTTTGATCCTAGTGTGGATTGGAAATAGCCGATTGAACGATTAATAGTATTATTGGGTTGACGACCCTATCCTAGAAGAGAGCTAGTACGTTGAGTACCCTCTGCTTAAGGATAACTTGTGTCAAGAAAAAGGTATGATTGGCAACGAATACCTAAGAGGGACAATGGTTTCACTTAAGTCACGCCATAATTTGGCACGGGTGATTAGTTTATGGGGTCGTTGTCGTGAGATTAAACATAATTGAATAGCCTATCCTATAATGAGTAAGATCCAATAATAGTTTGTAATGATCTGCATACTATTAAATGATCGTGAATGAATTTTATACTTATGTTCAATTGTGATTTTGTAAAACCTATAGATATCGCTCAACATTATTTGTTGACTATTTTAAACATGTGTTTCAGGTAATCCAGGAGGATAGTGGCAGAGCATGCAATGGATGTTGTTGTGGCTTGTAGATGGTCTAACTTGTTTTCCTCCCTTTTTAACAAAAAAATGTATTTTCTTGTATGTCTTGTAAAACAATTTGGGTTGGTTTTAAATGGGTTAAGACTTGTGGGGACCTAACGCTACTCTAGATATATTTTAGGGTTGGAAACTTTTAGAAAATTTATGTTGTTGTTGTAATTTAACATGTTTTTAAATTACTTATGCTTAAAACGTCTCTTTCGAGTCCTTCGATATGGCTTGTGTGGGATGATTGTTTGAGTAACACCCAATTGTGATATTCCGCTGCGCAAGGTAAATTGGGGGTGTTACAGATTGGTATCAGAGCCACAAGTTATAGAGAGTTAGGTCGGTGTTTGAAAAAGGTCCTAAACTATGACTTTGCTGTCGTAAGTATTTTGTTTCCAAAGCACACAACTACCCTGCATGGCTCCGGTAAGATTTCTTTTAGCATTGTTTTATTATTAGATGTATCCCTTTAAAACCGAAATGATTTCCTGGATATTGATTAAGTAAATACTATGGTATTACATGGAGGTATTGTGAACGTACGTAGAGTACTTGACATCGTAATTTTTGCATTGCATTTGCATGGCTATCATTTTGTTGCATTTTGGCATACGTACTACATTTGCATTGCATGTGCATGCATGTATATATATTTTTTTGGGATAATGACCTTATGTACCCTCTAACTTCTGTATTTTGCAGAAATGGAAGGTGTACCACCGAACGATAATGGAGACGAGTATGTTGTAAGGGCTGAAGGTGGACCTAATGCTCCTAACCCGCAAGGCGAAAATGGATGAGTTGAACCAGATGAAGTTGAAAGGAATGAGATTGGAAAAGATGAGATTGACAGTGATGAGGACCCGAAAGAGGATCCTGTGGAGGATGAAGTTCCTGTGGCTGCGGTTGGACAGACTGAGAAGCGACGTGTTCGTTTTCGTTCCACTACACCAACATGTGATTATTTTCTGAGGGGGTTCCCAGTAGTTGCTTGTGATAGTAGTGGTGATGATCAAGGTGATTCTAGTACTGCGGTTAATGCTCGTTCTCTCCACGAGAACATAGCAAGGATCAACTGTCCTAGACCAAGGATCTATAGTAACACGGAGCATTGTTTGAAGAAGTTCGATCAACTGTTGTACGAGAGTTATGTGGTAGAGACCAGGGTGATTAAGAGGTTTCAGAAGAATGAGAAGGCTTTTCAGAGATTTATTCAGGTGTGAAGAGGGCTAACAAAACTTGGGATCGTGAAAGGATAGAGATGGCAAAGTTGAAAATGATTATGGAGAATCTTTGTGTTGAGTTTGAAGGAATCAAGGGATATCACATCATGTTTGATCGTCCTCGATGTTGGGAGGCTCATGTACGACCTTTCTTGATGAATGCATGGAAGTTTCGAAGTGATCCAAAGTATGCGAACACGCATTTCATGGTCGAACCACCAGAAGTTGGCGAGTACTATACTTTTGAGGATAAGTTATATTTGGCTCAGCGTATGGTTCCATCATGTGAAGGCTTTACTTCGAAGGGAAAGAGGAAGGTAGATGAAGGAACTACTTCGAATGGTAAGTAAAAGATGGAGGATTTTGAGGAAGAGCCAGAAAGGAGGACGATGATGACAAGGACGAGAGGCCATCAAAGAAATCATGTGGATCACCACGTGATTAGTTACTTGTATTTCATTTTTATTTCCTCGTTGTAGTTGAACTATTTCAGACTTTTGTATTATGGTATTATGGTAGAACTTGATGACTTTAAGTTTTATTTGGTGAATGATTGTAGTGGCATATCTTGTCAAAATTTTGTTGATATCAATGCAATCAATGTTTACCTCTCATGATCTATGATGTGTCTTTACTAGCTCTTTTGTGATTTGGTTGATGAATATTTGTAGCATTCGTTGATTGTGCTTGTTGTATTTATATTATGTCTTGAAAAAGAAATCCTTCTTATTCTTGATGTGTATACTTACTTTGTTTTCTTTGGTTGTGTAGATCATGCCTCCAAAGTTGATGACTGATCGGGAGAACACTATGATTCAAGAGGCGATTGCTAATGCTCTTGAAGCTGATCGTGCAGATAGAATTCAAGGCCAATGTGGCAATGCTGGTGGAAATGCTGGAGGACAACAAGTCCCGAGGGAGTGTTCTTATGCTAGTTTTATGAGGTGCGGACCTACACAATTTTGTGGGACTAGAGGAGCGTTAGAACTTCGTCGTTGGGTGGAGAAGATTGAAAGCACGTTTGAAATCAGTGGGTACTCTAAGGATAATAAAGTGAAGTTCATGACTGCTACTTTTCTTGATGACGCTTTGAGTTGGTGGAACAATAAAGTAGCTACTGTTGGGATGGTAGTGGCCAATGGGAGAACTTGGACTACTACAAAGGAACTTTTGACCAAGAAGTTTTGTCCCGAAGAGGAGTTGGGTCAGTTATAGGATGAACTGAGGCATCTAGTGTTGAGGAACAATGACATCACTGCTTACACAAGGAGATTTAATGCATTGAGCTTGCTGTGCCCCGATACTTTTGCGGATGACCGTAAAAAGATGAAGCAATACATCAAAGGATTGTCAAGCAACATAAAGGGTGAGACTACTTCGTCAAAGCCGAAATATTTTGATGAAGCTGTCCAAATGGCTCATGCTCTCGTGGATGTGAAGGTGCAAGACAAGAAAGAAAGTGTGGCTGAAGGTGACAAGAGGAAATGGGAGACGGCTCAAGCAAGTCAAGCACAAGGTCAGAATCATGGTTGTTACCGCAATAACACCCAAGGAGCTAACAGAAATAAGAAGTTTAACAAAAGGAGGAATGATGGAGTGAGAGCTGCAACAGTGCTGAAAGGAAACAAGGTCGATCTGAAATGTGACCGTTGTAGTTTGTATCACGTGGGGAATTTCCCTCCTACGTGTAACAAATGTAGAAAGGCGGGGCATAGGGCGACAGAATATCGAGCAAGAGGCGTGGCGACAGGTGCAAATGCCACAGGAGTGATGGTATGCTTTGGATGTGGTGAGAAGGGACACAAACAAGGAAACTGTCCTAAGTCTGGAAATCGATAAGGAGGAAATGTTGCTGCTCCAACTTATGTTGTAGGAAACGTGGACAATCCTCAAGGTCCTAACGTGGTGAACGGTACGTTTTGCTTGATACTCGTTATGCTAGTATATTGTTTAATTCTGGTTCAGATAGAAGATTTTGTAGATGTACAAATTCGGTCACCTTATCGATTAAGAACCATTATAGTTAGCAACTAACTCTAATGAGGAGTTAGCCGATGGAAAGATTGTTAGCACAAATTCTATACTAAAAGGGAGTTCCTTGAAGTTAGGGAATTTTGTGTTTAACGTAGAATTGACGCTTTTAGAATCAAGATTGTTCGATGTAATTATTGGGATGGACTAGTTAGTTTCGCGTGGCGCCGGTGCTGTGTTGTTATGAAGAAGGACGGATTGTTCAAATGGGTATCAATTATAGGGAGTGATGAGATGGCATTTGTACATGATCTCATTGTTCTTTTCGGGCTTTAAATGCATTAAAATGTCATAAAATACCATATATATTCTTGTATTTGTTTACTTGTGTGTTTTAGGAATGGATATCGTGAAAAAGACAAAAGATCAGAAGAAACAAGGAAGAACGGACACGAGAAACGAAGCCGTACAAAGAACTGGGACCTAGTTCATGATTTATCCAAGATTAACCCTTGAAGACTTGAAGATGTACAAGATTGATCCTCAAAATATGAAGAAATGACACTTAAAGCCCTTGTATAATCATAATTACAAGGGAACACTATTCATGTTCATCCCACCCATGTTCATCCCACCCAGATTTTACTTTTACTAAAAAAGGGTAATTTATAATTACCTTGACACACGCTTAATTCACACAAGTAGAAACTCATCCCACACCCAAAACCGTCACTCCCACTCACCATGTGACCCCACCATTCAAACCCGTCCACCTATCACATCACAACTTAAACTCCAAGGAATGCCACGTGTCCAAATCAACAGCTGACACTCTTTGCTTGGTCACAAAGCTAAAAGGAACGCTCAAGATCATTTCTGACAGCTAAACAACTCAATGCACTCAAGGGCAATTTGGGATTTCCTAGCTAGGGTTTCATGTATTTCAGCATTCTAGAATCATCCCTTGTACTCTATATAAGGACTCCTCAACTTGTGAGAGAGCCTTGTTCTAGTTTTACCTTTTAAACATTTTAATTCCTTTTTGAATTTTATAAAAGTTGGTATTTTGAGAAAATTGTAATTCCTTCTTATGTTTTTGAAAGTTGGTGTTGTTTAAGGGTAGTTCTGAGTTCCATTATATGTTATAAGTGTGCTTGAATCTTGTGGTTCAAGGACGTTTATGTTTGGTAAGGTTTTCAAGTTTGAAATAAGCTTGAAAAGTGGTTTCTGATTTTGCTATTTTTCTTGTACTAATCCTTGACCAAAAGCTATAAGCTCTTACAAGCTTGTTGACACCAAGCTAGTAAAGGGATTGGAGCCTTTGGTTGGGCTGTTTGTTCATTGTGTTAAAGAAATCAAGCCCTTGAGTTTCTGCTTTGAAACATCAACAAAGGCATTCATTCATCTTCTTTGTTGAAGTACCTTGGTCTTGTTCTAGTTGTTGAACAAGTTCCAAGGAGCATTGCTGGTCCTCCTAGGATGTTGTGGAGGACAGGTATAAGCTCTTGTTAAGATTCCTCTAAAAAATCACATGATATTGTCTGTTTTATGTTTTGCTATGTGATTTGGTGATTTTGTGTTTGTGATTTGTGTTTAATGGTTGGTAGCTGTTAGTTGTCACCTAGTGTAGCTATTTGATCATTAAAATCAGTAGGTTGTTTGAAGGATTAAGAAGTTTGTTTGAAAAGTGCTTATTAAAGGATTGTTTGGGTTTACTGGTTCATAAGGCCTTGTGGCCTTGTGCCCTTGGTTCTTAGGGTTTGGGAAGTCTAAACAAGTCATATTAAACAATTTTTAGTCACTGGTAAAGTTTCTGAAAGTTTGGAAAAGGGATTTCAAGTTTTGCAAAAATCTGATAAAAGGTGTTTTGAAATTGGTCAAACACATCAGATCCAATAACTTCTTTGTATGTTGGATCTAAGGTCTGAAATCGGGTTTGGGAATCGTTTAGGTAATAAGCTATCTATTGATTATCTGGTTGTTGAATTTGGTGGCTTATTGAGTGTGCTATAGCTTATCAAAGTTGGCTGAAGTGGTCATTTGCATCAGCAAAGTGACCACCTCATTGGGTGCTTGCATTTGTAATCCTTGTGTATGCCTTATTGTTTCATTGCTTGGATCTTGTTTATGTGCTGCTTGTGAGTGGATTTTGCTATTTGGTGTGCCTTGTATCTGGCTTATAAGCTAACTGGCTTATTAAGCCCTTTTTGCCAAAATCTGTCATCAAAAGGTCAACTAACCTCTTGATTCACAAGGACTCCTCCTCGAGTTCTTCACAAAAATTGCTTATAACAAGCCCATTTACCATCCCTGATCATTTGTTGAACTTTGGAGTACTTTGACTTTTGGTCAAATAAGCACAAATTGGCTTATTTTTTAGAACTGCTTATTGGTACATGCAACAATTTGATTTTTGTAATAGAACTCATTTTTTCTCAGCTTAATAACAAGTCTAGAAAGTTACGAGTCTTTTGGTTAAGCTTTTGCTAGGAAACTAGCTTATTTGGCTTTTTCAGCCAACTTATTGGTTCACATAGCTTATTCTACTTGGCTTTTTGTGATTTTCTTGATTGATTATTCTTAATTAAGCTATTTGTGTGCTTTTGCAACAAACCAGAGCTTCTAAAACCCCTAGAACTCTAACCCGACTATTTTGTCATTTAGTGAATTTCTATTTTTCTTATTTCTGGCTTATTGAGTGAGCTTTTTCAAAATTTCTTTTCACAGATCTCTTAGGCATCTCAAAAGAAGGTTGTGTGTTTAAGCAGAGCTTATGGCATTGGCTTATTGCTTAATGGGCTTATTAGCCCAATAAGAATAAGCTGTTTGTTATTTAAGCTGTGATAAGCTCATTTTCAGCTTTTGGGCCTTCAGACTGTTGTGCTTAGAATTAAATTTTGAGTCGGATAAGGCTTTTTCAGGTCATTTGGGCCTAGTTTGATTTTTGGGCCCAAAAGCCCATTAGTGTTGACTGTTTTTGGTTTTAGCCCATTCGGGGTCCCATTAGGGGTAATTTGGTCATTTCACTTTAATTTTCTGATTATTTAGGTTAAAATAAACTAGTTTGCAAGTTTTTAGAATTTTTTATAATTTTTGGATTTTTAATATTATTTTAATATTATTTTATTATTATTTTTCAAATTTCACATTTTTGAACTTTTTATATTTTTTAGCTTTAATACATTAAAATAGGATTTTTGCAACTCTTAGATTATTTTTATCATCATTAGATTAATTTTTATAATTATTTTAAGTTTTAATAGTTTTTAAATCATTTTAAATCGTTTTTCTTAGTCTAAAAATTTATAAAAATAGTTTTTAATCTTTTTAGGTCATTTAAGAGGTTTACCAATTGAAAAATCTTTATTTGGGATTTTTGATAATTAATTTGATTTTTAGGGCTTTAATTAGAATTTAAAAATTAATATTTAATTAATTAAAAGGTTTGAAAAAGTTTTGATCATTGGTAAACTCTTAGTTTATTTATTTTGATTTTTGGTAAATTTTTGGGAATTTATAGAATTAATTTTTTTGCTCTTTTTACGGTTTTACGTTTAGTCGTAGTAGTAATTAATTTCACGTCTTCGTCATTCTATTTTCTCATCCCCTTCTTTCAAATATTAATCTCAACCCAGTTACGAATTATTCACACACATAAACCTCCTTGGGAAACAAACTTTCACATTAGGGTCATTCGTACACAGTTTTCCTAAACCGTCGTATTTAATACTTTCCTTATTTACCTCCTTTTCCTAAAGGTGTGGTAAAACACTCCAATCATTTTGGCACCGCTGCCGGGGAGGTGTGTCATGATTAATTTGTATTTTTGTTTTTAATATTAACCATAAATAGAATTTGTATTAGTTGAAATCTACTAACGGACAAGTCTAGATAGGGTAGAACGGTGTGTACATTCGGAGTGTACTTTCTGATTTTTAATTTTGGACATTTAGTTCAATGCTTGTGTTGCGTGAGTTTGAGTATTCATCATCGGACATGATGACTTATTCAAGTGCTTAGTCATTATATAAATGACTTATCTACTGGTCCAAATAAGGGTAAAGGATAGTTTGACTTGCGTTGACTTGACGTCGTATGACGGGTCATTTTCAAGTGTTCAAGTGTTTTAACGTGTAGTGTTGGAATAAATGGCTAGTATGGATTCATTTGGTTTGTGTCAATGGTTTTGAAACATGAATACTTTGAAAACATTTGAGTCATATTGTATTTGGCATATATATATCGATATTGAGTTCGAGTCTTAACGTGCGCCTTATTGTGATAGGTTGCGGTTTTCGTGTTTCCCCGGGCATCCATATCGTCGGTGATCGTCTCACTACATTGTTTCTACTCAGTTGCTGAGTACCGTGATTGACTTACCTCGTGGCTAAGGTGAGTTCATAGCCCCCTTTTTACTTGTTCATGGTTTCTAAACACGGGGTGAGATTTTACATGGTGGAACACAACCATTTAAAAAACTGTATGCTATCCAGAACTTGTATGCTATCCAGAACATGTATGATTTTCAGGTTTTCAATATTATTATTGCTTTTTAGTCTAGCCTTAAGTTTCCTCTCCTGATCATGAATCGTTAATTTCGAGTACTAAGCGCGAATGTTGTGAGTGGATCCATCGGGATTGACTGTCCCCGTCTCAAGTACCTTGACGCACTGATATTTGTTTATTACTTGAGTATTTAGGCTGAATACTCCCTAGAGGAACTTACATTGAGTTAAGCTTCGGTTCATGAACTGAACATCAATAATAATGGTTTCGGACAATGGTTACTGTACATAACCATTTCCCCTATTTCTTGTTACAAATGAATGTTTGTGTTCCACATCCTTATTGCTAAACCTATGAATTTCACTCAACTTTGTGTTAACGATTTTACATGTTTAATCTCTGGTATTATTACTTAGCTTTGCTTGGATGGGAGCCCACAGGATATTATCGCAGCTTGGAGATTTCTGTGATGCTTTTGAAAGTTTTGTTTTATATAAACTATCAGAAGTTTATTCAGTCTTTTGGGCAACTTATTGTTATAAATCGAGACGAAATAATATATTTTTCCGCTTTTAAAACTCTGGGACCTATGTTTAAAAACTCTGACCTTTTATGATGTAATGCACATGTTTTTATTTCGTCAGCTTTGTATGAACTGTAATTCAGTTTTTCTTGTACTATGACGTGTTACCCCCTCGTTGCCTAGTTGTTCCATGTCATATTCTGGGGGTCTCACAATCCTATCCTAGTCGAGAGCTAGTACGTTGAGTACCCTCTGCGTAAAGATAATTGTGTCAAGAAAAAGGTATGATTGGCAACGAATGCCTAAGAGGGGAAATGGTTTCACTTAAATCATGCGTGTGATTAGTTTATGGGGTCGGTTTCATGAGCTTAAACATAATTGAATAGCTTATGCTATAATGAGTAAGACCCAATAATTGTTTGTAATGATCTGCATACTATTAAATGATCGTGAATGAATTTTATACTTATGTTCAATTGTGATTTTGTAAAACCTATGGATCTCGCTAAATATTATTTGTTAACGATTTTAAGCATGTGTTTCAGGTAATCAAGGATGATAGTGGCGGAGCATGCAATGGATGTTGTTGTAGCTTGTGGATGGTCTAACTTGTTTTCCTCCTTTTTTAACAAAGAAAATTGTATTTTCTTGTATGTCTTGTAAAACAATTTGGGTTGGTTTTAAATGGGTTGATATTTCTGGGGACCTAACGCTACTCTGGATATATTTTGGGGTTGGAAACTTTTAGACAATTTATGTTGTTGTTGTAATTTAACATGTTTTTAAATTACTTATGCTTAAAACGTCTCTTTTGAGTTGTTCGATATGGCTTGTGTGGGATGATTCTTTGAGTAACACCCAATTGTGATATTCCGTTGCGCAAGGTAAATTGTGGGTGTTACATTTCCCATCATCGACATCTTAAAATGTGTGGACCTGATTTTCTCAAAATGGTCGGACAGTCTTTGAGTAGTGGCAGTAAATATGATATCATCAACATAAATTTATACCAGTATCATGTCGTTGTCCTCCTTGAGAATGAACAATGTCGGGTCCACTTTGCTTTTGGAGAAGCCTTCCGAGATGAGATAGGATGATAGAAGATCGTACCACGCGCGTGGAGCTTATTTCAACCCATAAAGAGCCTTCTTGAGCTTGTACAGATGGTTAGGATACTCCGAGTTGACAAATCCATTCGGCTGGCTTACATAGACATCTTCCCTTAATTCACCATTGATAAATATCGTCTTAACTTCCATTTGGTAGACGATCATGTTCATGTGAGCAACATAAGCAAGGAATAGTCTAATTGCCTCCAATCGTGCAACAGGAGCAAAGGATTCTTCAAAATCAATAACCAAAGCGTGTTTGTAACCTCGAGCAACCAATCTTGCCTTGTTTTTTAATGCTCCACCCATCTCATCGATTTTAACCTTATAAACCCACAACAATGTAAGAATATCAATGTTGTCGGGTAAAGGAACTAATTCCCAAACTTCAAGACGTTGAAATTCATTGAGGCTCCTCTTGCATGGCTTCAATCCATGAAGATTGTGTCATGGCTTGTTGCCAATTTTTGGGTTCAGCCTCGAAGAGAAATGAATCAAAATAGAAATATAATTCACTCTCTTGTAATTGATGGTGTGTAGAGACTGGTCTTTCGATGTTACCAATAACATTTCGAATTGGGTGATCCTTTGTCCATTTGGTATTGTGATTTTCAATCCATGGTGGTCTGGAGTAAACAGTTGTAGGAGCTTCCTCGGAAGTTGAAGCACTGTTAGGGTTGTCGGGTATATGTAACCCAAAGAAGGGAAGCTCTTGCATATGAGCATATTCCAAATCTTGATCGTAGTTATCCTCTTCAACATCATTAGGGACGAGTGGGGGTGAAGATGTAAGTGTAGTTTGAGAATTACTTGGAGATGGTACACCCGGTTCAATGGTGACTCTGGATGTATCAGATTGAGCTCCATTATCTTCAACAACAACTTCGGGAATCAGAGCTATTACTGCAGGTGTTGGAACATCATTACATGGGGGATCAAAGAATTCATCAAACATACGTTGAAATAAATCATCCCACTCAGACCTCGTAGGTGTTGTAAATGATGGAGAAGTAGGATTGTTGGGAACTAATCTGGAACTAATAATCCCGGTTCCCATCTCAAGAAGTGCGGGTTCAGAGCTGTGTTGCTCAGAAGCCATCGCTATCAGCTCATCAAAATCGACATCCAAAGTTTCTATAATCTTTCCAAGACGACGGTTATAAATCCGGTAAGCTCTCTTTGTGGGTGAATAACCAATGAAAATTCCTATATCACCCTTCGGTTGAAGTTTGCCCAAATTCCCACTGTTTGTATTTGGATAACACAACGCACCAAACACATGAAGAAACAAAATATCGGGTTTACGTCCCTGAAGAAGCTCATATGGGGTTTTTCCATGGCGCTTACAAATGATGGAACGATTTTGGGTATAACATGTTGTAGCCACTGCTTCAGCCCATAAGAATAAAGGAGTGTTGGCGTAGATTAGCATAGTTCTAGCAGCTTCCATAAGTGTACGGTTAAGTCTTTCCACGACACCATTTTGTTGTGGAGTGCGATCAACTGATGTTTCATGTGAAATACCAAGCTCTTCATAATAAGCTCGTAAAGTTTGATTAAGAAACTCAATGCCGTTGTCAGTTTGAATGCGGCGAACAGTAGCATTAAGACGCACGATCATCTTTAAAATTTGATAATGAATTCTGGTACTTTACCTTTAGATGCCAAAAATTTTACCCATGTAAACCTCGAAAAGTCATCCACCATAACAAGCATATACTTTCTACCACTCACACTGGCAGTCCGCATTGGCCCACAAAAATCCATATGTATAAGATGCAGTGGTTCCTGGTTGGTATCTTCTGCTTTAGGTTTGTAAGATTTCTTGGTGCTTTTCCCCAATGAACACGCGGAACATAAATGATCCTTGTTAAATTTAAGTTTTGGAAGACCACGAACAAGTTCGTTTTTAGCCAAGTGATTGATAGTATCAACATTAAGATGAGATAAACGTCGATGCCATAACCATGACTTAGTCTTCGATGCTTTGGAGAGAAGACATACGAGAGAGGCGGCCATCATGTTTTGAATAGACAATGTATATAGATTATCCCCTCGAGAACCTTTTAACAAATCATTTCCTGCCAAATCGCGAATGAAGTAAGTATGTTGTCTAAAAGCAACTTCAAGGTTTGAATCGCAAAATTGTCCCACTTAAAATAAATTGTGACCGAGTCCTTCCACATAATACACCCGTGAAATCGTAACATTCCCAATCTGATATTCACCATACCCCATAATCTTAGCAATATGATAGTTACCAAACTTCAGCGTTCCTAGAAACTTGCTTACGAAATTTCTGAGCATCGAGCGATCGTCGGTCATGTGCTTGGAGCACCCGGAGTCCAAGTACAAAAGAATGATTTGGACCACCTGTAAAGGTTACCAGACAAAAATGATGTGTCAGAGTCTAATTGTTCCTCATTGTTAGCAGGTACAAATATGATTATCTTAGATTTCCTATCCTGAGGATTCTTAGATTTCCACATTTTCTTCCTAGTTGTCAGTTTAGGTGCAGGTTGTCTAGTCTCCCGAGGTACTTCTTCACTAGTAGGCATAGTAGTGGAGGCTAACCTAGTTAAAGGGCGTGATTTCCATACTTGAGTGCTAGTGTTCCTAGTGAAAGGACGCTAAGACCTAACCTTAGTGGAAGTGATCCTAGTTAAAGGGCACGTAGTTCCATTAGCAGTAAAGGTCCTACTAGTGGGTTTCCATTGCCATCTAACTTGGGTAAGTTTTCTCCCAGTTGGTTTCCATTCAAGGTTGTTCCTAATAGCATACACTTCATTAACGTGATAAACAAGGAATTAATCATGACATTGAGAAAACATACATTCATTTCAATTCCAACAACGCAAATTAGAATTCAAATTTTGCTTAGGCTGCTGCACAACCACAGAGATTTTTGTCTTAGCTACATGATTATTTTTATTCAAATTCGAAAAAACATTCCTAGGGTGAACTTCTAGTTTCTTCTACGTAGTGCTACTAGTGGAAGGCTTGATCCTATCTTTCTTGACGCGTGATCCTTTAGCCTTAGTAGACGCACTTACTCCTGTAGAAGGAAAGGGAACATTAGTGGCCGAATTTGATTTGGCTTTGTTTCTTACATCTACCATTAACAATGGTTTAGCTCTGGGAGTCTTATAGAATGGAGTCATGGAAATGGGTTGTGTTTTAAGTGGTGTAAAACCCGGTTGTCCTATGTAGTTCATAGATTCTAAGCAATATTGTGCTCTCTTAATGTAAGCATGAGCTGAGTAATAATGACTGTTTGATGGATCTAACTCATAAAGATCGTCTAAGATATCCCTAACAAGATTCACGTGCTTAGTTGCATTCTCCATATGAACAACATATATATCCGGATTATTCTTATGGACGGGTTCTTATGAATCACCACTGGGTTGGTTGGGGGAGCACTAGAGGACGGTGCAGAGATTGTAGCTGAGTTATCAACAACTTCTTGTCGGGTGAGTTGAAGTGTTCCCTTTAACTCAGCCAAAACCATGTTTTTGTCAATGAGCTGAATATTTAAGTCAGAGATTTCCTCACACTTTTGATTCAATTGGTCAACAAATGATTGTTGTTGTGCCACATTAAAAGTGAAGCGTTTTTCTATTGAACCAGAAAGGTGCGAAAATCCCTGCCTTGCTCGTTCCATCTCCCCTAGAATAGACGAAAGTCTAGTTTCTAAGGCATGATTTTTTATCTTTGCAGCCTCTCGTTCCAGTTTCAAAGGTTCTACAGATGACGACTCTCTCTTAAGTCTCATAATCTCTTCTTCTAATGCATGAACCACCTGAATCATCTTGTCACTCGTCTCAACGTTGTTTTCACAATCGTTTGGTTTTGAAAGATTTTCAGTTGTAGATTGTTGTTCTATTTCAAGAGAAATACAATGTTGTTGAAGATCGTCAAAACTTTTTGAAAGTGAGTTAAAAGAATCTTGAAGCTTTAAAAATTCAACGTTAGATTCGTGACAAGAATGATTATCTACGGTATTTACAGTCTCAACAATATTCACAGAGAGATCATGCACATCATCACATTTATTCACAACAGATGTCATCTCATTTGCATAATTAATAGTCACAACTTGCATCACATCGAGAGACATCACTTGTTCCAAGAATCGGTCATATTCGGATAAAATATTTTCTTTCTCAATTAAATATTGCTCATAAGCATCATCCATTTCATGGAAAACTTTTTGAACTTCAGCCATTTCGAAATTAAGATTATCTCCTAGATCTAGAAAGCCCTCTTAAAGATTGTGTACAAACGGAACGATCTCTCTCTCAAACACCGATCTCATGTATTCGAAAGCCCATTATCCAACGATTTACGCCGTTAAAGTCATACATTCCTTAATGACCTTTTCAAAATTGGTAAAGTATCGTTTAATCGCTTTCAAGCTGATCAATACTGTACTTACCGGTGGAAGAGCCTTTGGAATTTCCTTGGGTTCATCCGAATTGACAAGTGTAGGAAATGTAATAGGGATTCCTTTATTAGACATGTAATTTGATGTAGAGATAAATTCCCTTTGTATATTAAAGTGAGTTCAAAAATCCGTTTTTGCATTTTCTTCATTAAGCTTAGGATAGTCATACTTAGGGTATGTAAAAATCACTTTGGACCGTTTCTCTTCAATTTGTGGCATATTGTCGGAGGATTCTTGAAAAATAATCGGGTCTAAGACCAATCCTAACTTGGTTGCATCATAAATTCGCGGGTTGTGGTTAAAAGCTTGCTTTGCATAACCCGGGTTAGGTGGAAGGTCTTTTTGATGTGAAAGATTAAATTCCTTAAAAGAGGCCTCGAATAAGTGAACTAGATGTGAGGCGGAGTATTGTCGTAAAAGCAAATTATCAACCTTTTTAAAATGATTAGACGCATTAATTTCCACTTCAACCTTTTTAGACTCGAGAATTTCGAAATCCGTTTTAAGTTTTTGAAAATTAGGTACGACTAACTCTTTGTCTTTAAGTTCTTTTGAAAGATTTGCTTTTAACGTTTCAATCTCTTGTAAATGACCCATTTGAGCTAGTCGAAAGTGGTCAAATTCGGGATTGGTCAGACTAGTGGATGACGGAGTTAACTCCAAGGTGTGAACCATTTGTTTTTACAAAGCAAGCTCGGCAGATAAATTCTTATTAGCATCTAGGGTTTCAAGGACCGCAGTATTCATTGGCCAAGTAAAGAAGTTGAAACCGTTACCAAATCTTGTTGAGCAGGAAAATTCATATGCGAAATAGCGCCCGGTTGTATTTCACTCAAAGTCTGGGGACTTACATTGATATTGATATCTTTGCTCATCTCCTCGTTGGAATTACTCACCACCGAAGGCTCTTCCGGATACTGAGACGCTTGCTCAATTTGATGAGGTACAATACTAGTAGTAGTGTTAGAACTTGGTACCTTAGAAATTTGGCCAGACCCATAGAGTGAGATCTGTGCCATAAGAGATGCCTTGGCGGTATTGAAGTCATCATAATTTGAGTCATATGCATCGAGATCATCTGCTTGATAGGCTGCATTCTTAGTGTAATTCGGTGTTAACTCCCAGATCCACGAGAAATGTTAACTCTTCCTCATCTAACTCCCGACCGTGTGCTTGAGCATTGACAAGATAAAGTTTCTCTTGAAACCATGTACCATCTCTTTTCCTCTTTGGTTGCTTACAATCCTTATCTATATTCCCTTCGCCCTTACAGTTGTAGCAGGTGATCATCTTCAACGTACCTGTAGCTTTTCCCCTTGGAGCAGTGTTATAAGTGCGTGCACCAGTAGTTGAAGAACTTGGTCGCCCCTGAATTGGTTGAACCGTGACTCTGTCATCTTGAATTGTAGCTTGTTGATGAGAGTTAGAAGAATTCCTAAACTGATTATTTGTTGGAGATGGTCTTCTGTACCCTTGTTTGTTCAACGTTTGAGTGAGATAGGCAGACATCACAGCTAACACTTCAACCGGATCATCACCTTGTCTAAGTTCCAGGACTAGAACCTCATCATCACAGTACAAAACTGGTGCTGGTGGAGCTTCATGCACATGTGAAGGGGTACTGACTGTTGTGAGTAACTTGGCTGACATGTTGCAGGTGTTGGATAAGTGATAGCAGGAACCTGAGGAGATTGGTAAGGAGAATACAATTGCTGAGCATAAGATGATGGATGTAGATCCCGTTGTGATGATGATGCTGAAAGCCGATATTGTGGTTGATATGATATGGGTGGATGAGGTAAGATCTAATACTATGGGAAGATTGGAGTGTGATAAGCCGGATGATAGTAAGCTTGTTGTCCCATAGCAGAAGGAGTGTTGTTATATGACAAATTTGGATGAGTTGCCATTAACGGCAATGGTTCGGGATAGTATCCTTGAGACATACGTTTCATGAGCACATGCTTCTCTTGTTGCTGCAAGAAAGAGTACAGTTAATCTAAGTTTGATTTGTGCAAATCCCGGATCAGCTTAACATCAGTGACATATTGGCTCCACTCTACAGGTAGCGTGTTCAGAAACATGGTGTTGATCCGAAACTGAGCAATTGAAAGATTACAGACGCTCAAGTCATTCATCAGTGTGGTGAATCGCCAGTAATAGTCATGAAGAGTTTCCCCTGGAATGTACGTGAAGTGATCAAACAAATCATACAGTTGACACTCTCGTTCCTTCTTAGAAAATGAAGTCCCTTGTAACAAAACCTCCAAACGTTCCCATATTTCCTTTGCTACCGTGTGCTTACTTACCATTTGAAAAATATCAGGGGGAAGAGCTTGTTTGATAGTCTTAACAGCCTTATCATCCGCATCAGCAATGAGTCTGTAGGTGTTAACTCAGGAAATAGCCTCGGCCTAGTCACATCGTCTTCAGTAATGGTGCCATAATCAAGTGGTCCTTCCTGTATGGATTTGACCATATGACGCCCACTTGGTCGACCCATAATATATGACATCATGCGAGTTTGGCATGCTTCAAATAGCTCTTTGATAAACAACAGTAGACGGGTATTGGTACCCGAAATGATGGAAATATTCGTAAGCGATGTTATCGTCGGCATATATGAATGTGGATTCATTTTTTAAAACCCTTGAAGAAAGATTACCAAAAATGATCGAGCAATGAAATAAGATTATGTGTTTTAGTTTTGTTTAAATAAATATGTTGTTATCTTTTGGTTGTGCGTTTTTGTTAAAGTCTCCAAAGAAATGCAAAGTTGAAAAGATCCTCTAAGTCATGCAAATTCTGTCCTGATCGGAATGCGATCGGAATATCTAATCGGAATGCGATCGGAATATCTGATCGGAATGTCGATCGCAATAAGTGATCGGAATGTATATCGCAATACGTGATCGGAATGTCTATCACAATACGTGATAGGAATGTCTATCGCAATACGTGATTTGAATGTCTATCGCAATACGTAATCGGAATGTCTATCGCAATACCGATCGGAATGTTAGATGGGAATAGCGATCGGAATACACGATCGGAATAAGCGATCGGAATCAAGATCGCAATATACGATCGTAATAGGCTATCGGAATATTCGATCGCAATGTAGAAACCCTTGGTTTTTGCGATCGCAATATTTCGATCGGAATGTGTAATATAGTCCGAGACTTGAAACCAACCAAAATGTGTGATTTTTTCCTGGTAATTCGTGTTTCTAACCAAACCAAAGTACCCAAATTGCTACTACAACTATTTAGAATATATTTAGATCACTTGAAACAACAAAAACATGAAATTTTTTTGAAACTTGGGTAAAATCAATCAAAATCACATGAACACACTTAAATAAGCATGAACAACACAAAACCAATCTTTATTTCATCTCATGACTCTTGATACCAATTGTAGAATCTTGGTAATCTATGAATTATCAAGAGGGTTGATGTTTTCTAGAGAGAGAAACTAGAGAGAGAAAGAGAGAGAAAACTAAGTTTATTATATCAAAATATGAAACAACCAACACCCTCTCCATCAAAGGAGAGGGTTTTTATACCCAAGTCTTTAGGGACTTGGGCCTTCCAACCCATGGACAAGCCCATGGGCTAGGTTGACTAAGTAAGTATAGTAACTTTCTAACTACGAGCTCCCAGCGTTTAATAATATTGTTGGAGTGACCGATACTTTTAATATACGTTAAAAACGTATTTACAACAACATTCTAAGTGTTATAAAGTTTACCATTTTACATGTATACGATTTTATTAATTTTATTAATTTCACATAAAATCATAAAATTTAAAGTGTGATAACTAATTCATTTTTAGGTCTTTTTAATTGGTTAAAAAAGAATTAAATAAGTTATGACAATTGAAATATGAATATTTAGAGTAAAAAATTCGTGACCAACATTGGATGGTCGGGTTTTAATAAGAGTTTAGGCCTTTTTTTACTAGTTTAGGAACGAGAGTTTGAGCTACTTTTACCACTTGATCAAATAACATTACCTATTGAGTTTAACTAAAATAAATAATTACTAACATTATTTAAGAGTAGGAAACACGAAAATTCAGTTCATAATCAAGATAAGCAAAAACATGGCACAGTTTTTACCCGTACGTCCCGTTAGGGCTCGTTTTTAACCATTTAGCCAATTACGTGTTATTTTTCAATTTTAGGCATTACTAGGTCAGGGTTTAACATGTAATAAGATGTTGGAAATACGTTTTTACGTATTTAGGAAGATTCGGTCACTCCGACAATATATTAAGTTGTAGCTCGTAGTCTAGATATCTTTTAGTTAACTAAACAAGGAAAAGCCCGATCCATGCTTGTATGGCCGGCCCAAATGTAAGCCCAAGCCCATCTTATGGGCTTGGTATATAAATCCTCTCCATTGATGGAGAGGGTGGTGATTTCATTTTGAATAACACATAGTTCTCTTAAACTTTCTCTCTCTAGAAGTGTGAAATCCACCATCTTTCTATCTCTTTCTCTCTCTAAAACATAAGCATAGATTTACATATCCTACAAATGGTATCAAGAGCCATGGGATGATTGTTTAGTTCTTGTGTTTGTGTTCTTGATTCTCTCGCCATTTTTGATCCATTTTCAAACGAACCAAAAGATTTTTTGTGTTTTTTATGAGTTAATCTTGATTTACTTCATCTTATTACTTGTTATAGTGATTTGGTATTGTTATTTAGGTTAAAAACACAAAATTTTTGGGTGTTTGATTCATTTTTTGGCTTAGAATCTTGAATTGATTGTGTTATTGTACTGTCCGAGAAAAAAGGTAAGTTGATATCCATAGTACGATCTGACTTTGTGTTTGCATAAACCCTGGGGGTTTCTACTTGCGATCCATAGTCACGATCCATTGTTACGATCTAACTGTGTTCATAACTAAGATCCACGCTACGATCCATCAGTACGATAGCAGAGTACGATCCATCAATCCAAGTGCTTAGTACGATCCATACTACGATCAAGGTAAGATTGTTCAGTACGATCACTCACTGCGATGAGGGAGTACAATCACTCGTTGCGATCCATAGTACGATCACTCGTTGCAATCCATAGTATGATCACTCGTTGCGATCCATAGTACGATCACTCACGGCGATCACTTGTTGCGATATGGGAGTGCGATCAGGGTACGATCGTTGGGTACGATCAAGGAGTACGATCACTAGTGCGATCTGAATACGATCGTTGGGTACGATCACTAGTACGATCTGAGTACGATCGTTGGGTACGATCTGAGTACGATCGTTGGGTACGATCACTAGTACGATCCGAGTGCGATCTGAGTACGATCCAACATTTTTCAAAAACGTGTTTTTTTCGTGTGTAATTTTGACTTGGATTTTTTGGTTTCTCGAGAACATAATTTAGGGGATTTCAACATTATTTCTCGGCTTTAACACACTACAACAAACACATTTACTTTCTTTCATTTACCGATCAAGTTTGTAAATCTTAACTTATCGAAATGGAGTACACATCTCTTACGGATAAGTCCATCCTCACGGGTACGGATAATCATCCACCAATGTTGGAGAAGTCTATGTACGAGGATTGGACTTCCCGAATGGAACTTTATATGTTGAACAAGGAGAACGGACATCTTATTTAGGCATCGTGCTCAATGGACCATTAGATTATGGTACTGTGACGGAAGGTACAACTACTCGTCCTCGCACAACGGGTGAATTGACTGGAGATATGAAGATTCAAGATAAATGTGATAAGTATGCTACAAAAATCATACGCCAAGCCCTTCCTCCAGATGTCTACAAACTCGTCAGCAAACATAAAGTTGCCAAAGAGTTATGGGATAGAATTCGTGTTCTAATGCAAGGCACCTAGTTAACTAAACAAGAACGAGAGCGTAAGCTTTATGATACTTTTGATAAGTTTGCCTATGTGCCAGGGGAGACTCTCAATGATTACTATCTGAGATTTACCCTATTGTTGAATGAGCTTAATATCTATGGCATGGCAATTCCTACCTTTCAATTGAACACCAAGTATTTGAACACTCTTCCTCCAGAATGGAAAAAATACGTGACAGATGTTAAATTGGCTAAGGACTTGCATAACACCAATGTGGATCAACTTCAAGCTTTTCTTCAACAACACGAGTGCCATGTGATCGAGGCTCGGTTGTCTATACCTCAAGTTCATGATCCACTTGCAATGTATGATTCTCAACAAAACATGGCTTATACTTATCAACAACCATCATACTTGCAGCAGCCACCACCACACACCTATCAGCAACCACAACAACCATCTTATCAACCACCAATGATGCCACAACAAGAATATCAACAAAGTGTTCATCAACAATCTTTTCCACAACAACCAATATATCAGACATCACCATCACATGCCAATACTTCTCCAATGGGCTATACTTCTCAGCAAGGATATTTTCCAATAGAAGCACAACCATCACAAGCTTTCTACTCTAATGAACTTCCGCCAATCCAAGCACCTGTCTTTACTCCAAATGATACGCCAGCTGATGTACTAAACCATCTCACTGCCTACTTGTCAAAACTTGTTGCAACTAGAGGATTTCCACCAAAAAACAATCAGCTACGCACCTCTTCAAATCCTCGACAACAAGCCACTGTTCAAGATGGTCAAGTGACGGTGCAACCTATTCAGGGAAGGCAAAATTCATATGGACCTCAACCTATGAATTCTCAATCTAGTGGAAATGGAAGTCCTATTGGTCCTAAAAAGGTTGTGACTTGCTACAATTACCGAGGACAAGGTCATATGGCTAGGGAATGCACTCAACCGAAGAGGAGAAGGGATGATGCATGGTTTTGTAAGAAGATGTATTTGGTTGATGCTCAGTCTAAGGGGAAGATTTTGGATTCAGAGGAGTTAACATTTCTTGCAGACCCAGGGGCAGCAGATACTGAAGGCATTGCAGTCGTTTCTACCTCTAATGCAACTTATCAAGCAGATGATCTTGACGCATATGATTCGGATTGTGATGACATTCACTCTGCCCAAGCTGCTCTCGTTGCTAATCTCTCTCACTACGGTTCTGATGTCGTCAGTGAGGTACCAACCACATCTAATAATATTGATGATAACCAACATCAAGTTGGGCATGAAAACGACAACCTCGAACAACATTCGGGAACTAGTAACTCAAATGATGTGGTACCCAATCCTACACATTTGAGTGAACCTCAACCAAATGCTACGACGGGTATGGAATCATATGCTCAACATGATTTGGTCATGGTGCCTAAACATATTATTGATCAAATGCATATGGCCCTCAAACAATCCGTAGATACGAATTCCACCCTAACTGCTGAGCTTGCGTTACATAAAGAAAAGGTCAAAACTTTTGAAATGGTCCCTCAAGAAGAGAAAATAACATGTTCTGAATTTGACCAATTTTGTTTTGAAAAGATTGAACACTTGAAAGAAATAGAATCATTAAAAGCTAATCTTTCCAATGAATTAAAAGCAAAAGAGTCGGTTGTCAATGATTTTCAGAAACTTAAAATAGATTTCGAAACTCTCGAGTCTAAAAAGTTTGAATCGGAAATTAATGCTACCAAACTTCTTAAATTCAAAGAACAACGGCTTTTAAAACAATACGCTTCTACAGAAAAGGTTCATCTTTTAACTAAATCATTTAAAGAACTCGAACTTAAACGTCTTCAAGACTTACCACCTAATCCCGGTTATGCAAAACAAGCTCAGGAATATATTCCGTGTCTTTATGCTATGACCCTAATTGGCAAATCAAAAGAAGTACCTTTTGTTCGTAGTTCTGAGGAGACACAGTCACTTGCGGATGAAACTCATTCTAAAATGTTTTCAAAATTCCATACAATTGATTATGATCAACATAACAAAGATCAATTTTCGAAAAAGACACGCATTCGCTTACAAAAGGAATTAGCAGAATTGACAGTTCTTGTGCCCCAAAATTTGTCAAATGAAAACCTTCCTAGTACGTCTCCTACACTTATCAGAATGGATTTAACAAAGTTAATTCCACCGGTAAGCAACGCGTCCGTTAACTTAAATGCGGTTCACCAACACTTAACCGATTTTGACAAGGTCATTTTGGAACGTACGACGGCTTCGGCCATAACGGAAGGTGAATGGAATTTTGAGCACACTAGAGCTGCGTTTCGAGACGAAATTGTTCCGTTTGTAAAGAATGTTAAAGCTTGTCTTAGCACTCTTGATCAAGATTTGCTTTTGGAAATAGAAGAAGTTAGACGTGTTTTCAATGAAATGGGAGATGCTTATGAAAACAGTTTACTTGAAATAGAACGGGTTTCACGTCAAAATGATCAGCTTCTGAAGTAAGTGATGTCTCATGATATAGTTTCCGTCTGTTTGAATAAAAGTGTTGATAATGATTCTATTGTGCATAATGTTGAATCTGTGGATAATGTGGTAGATAGTAATTGTCACGAATCTTACGCTGAATTTTTAAAGCTTCAAGAATTATATTCTTCACATTCAAAACGTTTTGATGAGATTCAAACACATTGTATTTCGCTTGAATGCAAGCAACAATTTATTCAAGAAATCTTTGAAACGTCATTCGAAGGTGTTAATATCGATGATGCAAACTTTGAAAAGAATTTTTGATTGAATTTACAATCAAAACAGCGTCAGCCAAGTGACAAAGTTGCTAAATCTTTGTCGATAGAAATAGAGAAATCTAAGGAGCTTAACTGTGTGAACGTACTTGAGGCCGCTGAGAATTTTAAACTTGATCTAGATAATCGAGTTTCCAAGATTTTGTCCAAAGTTGATAACTTAAAATAGAAAAATACACGACTCTTCGATTCAGTAAAGCCCGCATGTGCTAATACCACTGCACAGAATCAATCGTTGATTGAACAATTGAATCGAAAGTCGGTGGAAATATCTGATTTGAGGGAACAAATTTGTGATAAAAATATGGTTTTGGCTGAGTTAAAGGAAACACTTCGTACTCTAAAAGGTAAGAATGTTGTGGATAACGCAGCCACTGTCTCAGCATCGTCCTCTAGTGCAATCAAATTGAACCTTATAGCCGTCACACCACTTAACAAGGGCCCTAGGACTAAACCATCTCAAACTTTGGTCACTAAAGATAAGGCGGAATCAAAACCAGCTTCTACTATTCCCGTGTTGCCTTCTACAGGAGTAAGCACCACTACTAAGGCTCAAAGATCTAAGCTTAAGAGAAACAAGAAGAATGATAGGATCCTGCCCCCATCTAGTAGTCAAGTGAAGAAGAAAGTAGAAGCCCATCCTAGGAATGTTATTTCTGTTTTGAATAAAAAGAATCATGTAGCTAAACCTAAAGGCTCTGCGGTTGTGCAGCGTTCTAAGCCTAGTGTGAATTCTAATTTGAAATGTTGGAATTGCAATGAATGTATGTTTTCTAATCGCCATGCCTTATTGACCATGTGAATGAGATGTATGTCCGGAAAAATGGATTAGAATGGAAACCGACTGGGAAAGTGTTAACCCAAGTTGGTTGGATGTGGCGCCCCACTGGTCGAACTTTCACTATAGTAGGAAATATGTGCCCTTTAACTAGGATCACTCCCACTAAAGCGAAGAAAGCGTGCCCTTTAACTAGGAGTACCAAGGCTACCAAAAAAAAGCGTGTTCTTTAACTAGGAACACCGACACTACTGTAGGAACCAAGTGCCCTTTAAATAGGTCTACTCCCACTGTAGTGCCCGCGAATAATCCAAAACCTAAGAAATTTGGAACTGTAAAACCTGTTAGTGCTAAAACTCACATTAGAAAACGCATGAAATCTAAGGGTCACAAACCTGTTAGCAATTCTGATAATATTTTATTTGTATCTGCTAACACTCCGGAACCAATAGTTTCCAATGCATTGTCTACTGTTGTTATTGAAAACAGGTGGTCCAAATTGTTCTCTGGTATTTGGACTCTGGTTGCTCCAAGCATATGACCGGAGATCGCTCTCAGCTCAGAAATTTCGTCAGCAAGTTTCTTGGTACGGTTTGATTTGGAAATGATCATATTGCAAAGATAATGGGTTATGGTGAATATCATATTGGGAATGTTATAATTTCAAGAGTGTATTATGTGGAAGGTCTCGGTCACAACTTATTTTATGTGGGACAATTTTGTGATGCAAACCTAGAAGTTGCTTTTCGAGAGCATACCTGCTTCATTCGTAATTTGGAAGGGGTTGATTTATAGAAAGGTACTCGAGGGAATAATTTGTATACTTTGTCTCTACAAGACATGATGGCCGCTTCTCCCGTATGTCTTCTCTCCAAAGCATCGAAGACTAAGTCATGGTTATGGCATCGACGGTTATCTCATCTTAACTTTGACGCTATTAACCATTTGGCGAAAAACGAAATTGTTCGTGGTCTTCCTAAACTTTCATTTCACAAGGATCATTTGTGTTCCGCGTGTACAATGGGGAAAAGCACTAAGAAATCATACAAACCCAAGACTGAAGACACCAACCAAGAGAAACTTTATTTGTTGCATATGGATCTTTGTGGGCCAATGCGTGTTGAAAGTCTTAGTGGCAAAAAGTACATCCTCGTCATTGTCGATGATTACTATCAGTTTACATGGGTGAAATTTCTTAAAACAAAAAATGAGACACCTAAATTCATCATCGGATTTCTCAAGATGATTCAAGTGCGTCTCAACACTACTGTCTGACGCATTCGTACAGATAATGGAACCGAATTTGTGAATCAAATCTTGCGTGATTATTATGAAGAAGTTGGCATATCTCATGAAACATCAGTTGCACGCACTCCATAACAAAACGGTGTCGTTGAAAGGCAAAATCACACACTTATGGAAGCTGCTCGAACGATGTTAATTTACGCAAAGGCTCCATTGTTTTTATTGGCAGAAGCAGTATCTACAGCAGTGTACACCCAAAACCGGTCAGTAATTCGTAAACGCCATGGTAAAACACCTTATGAGCTTCTCCATGAAAAAGTACCAGATTTATCATATCTTCATGTATTTGGTTCTCTTTGCTATCCAAATAATGATGGTGACAATTTGGGAAAACTTGAACTAAAGGCTGATATTGGTATTTTCATTGGTTACGCACCCGCAAAGAAGGCATACCGAATCTACAACCATAATTCTCGCAAGATCCTTGAAACTATGAATGTTGATTTCGATGAGCTGACAGCAATGGCTTCTGAGCAAAGCAGCTCTGAACCCGCACTTCATGAAATGGGACCCAGTAACATTAGTTCTGGTCTTGTCCCAAACAACCCTACTTCATCATCATTTACACCACCTTCTAGGACTGAATGGGATACGTTGTTTCAACCGTTCTTTGATGAATTCTTTACTCCTCCAAGTATCGTTGCTCCAGAAACTGAAGTAATAGCTCCGTTAACCAAAGTTTTCGCTCCAGCAACCGAAGCACAATCAGATACGTCTGCACCTACAATTGGTCAAGATATACCATCAACGAGTAATTTTCAACCAACACCCGAACCAACTACCCATGCAATGCCTATTGATGATGAAGAGGATGATGATGATCACGATTTGGAATTTGCTCAAATGCGTGAACTTCCATTCTTTGGTGTACCAATTCCCGACCCTAATAAAGCCGGGTCGTCCACCTCAGAGGAAGCTCCTTCTACAGTTTACTCCAATCCACGGATTCGTGAACATGACAGCAAGTGGACAAAGGATCATCCTATAGATTCTATTATCGGTGACCCTAATCGTCCGGTATCCACACGAAGTCAGCTACAAGAAAGTGCAATGTTTTGTCACTTTGATGCTTTTCTCACTGAAGTTGAACCTAAGACATGGCAACAAGCTTTTACTCAATCATGTTGGATAGAAGCTATGCAAGAATAACTTAATGAATTTATACGTCTTGAAGTATGGGAACTTGTCCCATGCCCGGATCAAGTGCAGTTACTCACTTTGAAATGGGTTTACAAGGTGAAACTCGACGAGTTAGGCGGAATATTGAAGAACAAAGCTAGACTAGTAGCTTGTGGATACAAGCAACTATTGGGCATCGACTTTATGAAATCCTTTGCGCCTGTTGCCCGTTTGGAATCTATTAGACTATTCCTCGCTTATGCAGCACATATGAATATGATCGTCTATCAGATGGATGTGAAGATGACATTTCTTAATGGTGAAATCAAAGAAGAAGTCTATGTTCAACAGCCGGATGGTTTTGTGAATCCTAAATATCCTAATCATGTGTACAAGCTTAAGAAGGCTCTCTATGGGTTGAAACAAGCTCCACGCGCATGGTATGATCTACTGTCACAATTCCTCATTTCACAAGGTTTCGCTAAAGGCAAGGTGGATCCCACGCTGTTCATTCAGAAACGAGGTAAAGATATGATTATGATACAAATATATGTTGATGATATTATATTTGCAGCCTCGACCCAAACCTTATCCGACGAATTTGGGACACTCATGTCTTCCAAGTTTAAGATGTCAATGATGGGGAAGGTATCATTCTTCTTAGGTCTTCAGATATCTCAGAGTCCCAGAGGCATCTTTATCAATCAATCCAAGTATGCCCTTGAATCGCTAAAGAAGTATAAGATGGAATCTTGCGACCCTGTGGATACTCCAATGGTGGAATGAACGAAGCTTGATGCAGATCCACATGGAGTTGCCGTTGATCCGACACTGTATCGTGGAATGATCGGTACTCTTCTATATATCACAGCTAGTCGACCAGATCTTCAGTTTGCTATATGTATGTGTGCTCGGTATCAAACTCGACCTACTGAGTTACACTTGGCTACTGTGAAACGAATCTTTCGATATCTTAAAGGAACCATTAATCGGGGACTTTGGTATTCGAAGGACTCTTCGATTGCACTTATGGCATATGCAGATACGGATCACGCGGGTTGTCAAGATACAAGGCGTAGCACGAGTGGAACTTTGCAACTACTAGGAGATCGACTAATCAGTTGGGCATCGAAAAGGCAGAAAAGCGCTGCAATTTCAAGTACAAAAGCAGAATACATAGCTATGTCCGGTTGCTGTGCTCAAATTCTTTGGATGAGATCGCAATTAACTGACTATGGTCTAGGTTTCAACAAAATTCCGATGTACTGTGACAACAAGAGTGCAATTGCCTTATGCTGCAACAATGTTCAATTCTCCCGGTCGAAGCATATTGACATTCGCTACCATTTCATCAAGGAGAAAGTTGAAAATGGAGTAATAGAGATTTACTTTGTCCGATATGAGTATCAATTGGCGGATATTTTCACGAAGACTTTAGATCGCGCTCGAATTGAATTTTTGGCCGACAAGCTAGGAATTAGAACCTTCTCTCCTGAGACTCTTAAGGAACTAGCAGATGAAGCGAAAGAATAGTGATGGTAAACTATTCTCCGTATCCTTGGTGATCATCTGTATATATTGTTTATATTTTTATCCACAAAAGCAAAATACAAAAATATAAAACCATATAAAAACCATAAAAATTGAAAACTTCAGAAAAATCCAAAAATATTTTTACTTTATGTTTCAAAGGCATGTCTTTTGGTACGATAATATTTACGGCCCTAGAAATGTTGATTAATATCGACACGGCGCCATAAGTAGAGTTCGTACAAAAGTTGTAAATATTTCATAAAACATGCCTATATGGCTTGTAGTTATTTCAGACTGCAACCCGGTTTTCATATTAAAGTCAAGTATTTCTTATGAAAGCTTTGGCTCACAATGGGAATTAATTTTCTCGAGCAAGGTTTACTTTAAAACCTTGTAAGAGATCAAGTTTACTTTATAACTTGGTCTCACACAAATCTATGTACGTTTCAGTGCATTTATTTATTAAAACAAGAGAAGTCTTGTTTTTATGAAGCTATCATCTCTACAACCATAGCAATCTACAATTGGTATCTACATACTCGACGATGCGACTACTCAACCGACGACTACAGCTCTTTCAATAGAACACGGGTCAACAATTGAGGGGGAGCAATTGTCAAGCATTCAGAATCTTCGATGCCGAACGTGCCAAGTTCACAAGTTGGTGTCAAGACAACAATACCAATCGTACATGTGGTGTCAAGAGATGACTTCAGACATGACGAGGCGACCAACATATGCCGACAAGAACCATCTGATCTTATCATATGATGTTCTCATCAATCAGGTCCAACCTTGTCAATTCTTTTTAAATATGGTGAATATGTGATCACGTTACCAATCGGTATCATATTTCATACATTTGGAATTATGAAGATTAAACGGAATTGCATTTTTCTTCCCAAAACCTTTGTTAAAACTTCATTAAATCAATTGATATTAAAAACATCGATTGGGTTAATATTTTTAATATGGTGGAGAAAATGTGATTTAATATGGGATATTATCACAAATGGTTTGACTTAATGTGCTGGCTCATCCCGACATGTGCAAAATGTTTTAGAATATCGTGGCATATGTTAAGGGGGAGCAAAATGGATTTGCATATCAAAAATGGATTTCATGGTGATTTATACTTACCCAAAACCCATTTATTTCAGGACGATGAAGATTGTGGTGACATAAGGATGGTAGGATAGGTTAAGTCCAATGATTCTTCTAGAACCGGAGGAATCTTCCCAAGGACATTCCATAGCTAGAAATAGTGGTCCTTAGGAAAGATGGAGAAAGATTGTGAACGTAGCTGAATGCCGACCAAGTACTTAAGTTAGCACTGGAACGATCACAACAAGGTGCTAGTTATGACGTATTGGTAAGCATTGAAGGGGTTGAAGAATGAAAAAGAATTGTAAAGATAAAGGGTGTAAAGAAAGAAGCCTTCCTTACAACTTTAGGCAGAAACCGGGTCAATACATATGCTATTGAGATCATTTTTAATGATTCTTGATATTGAAGATAGACATCATGGACCCAGTGATGCAATGCACGACCCATCCCAGCTAACTCAGATATCTCTCAAAAGGTATTTGTTTTAATCACACGGAGACAACGTATTATCTATTGATTTATTCACTCCGAATAAATTGGTATTGAAATGGTGGCACTCCTCTCCAGCCTCTGATCACTAAAATCCAATGTGCACGATCGAGTCTAGAGCCATTTGAGATCATCAAATATCTCGTTAGGACACACTTTCATATTTCCTTGCTTCTTCACACACTGTGAAAAGTAAGAGAGATTTTAAGAGTCCTACGCAAAATCTTCATGATCTTGCCTGAACATCCGAGTAATACGAAAGTATTTACAATAAAGATGGAAATCCTTCTTGAGCGAATATCAAAAAGCTCATGGTAGGTGACTTGTGCGATTATTTATGAATCAAACTTGTGATAACGGGAAAGCAATAGTGGTTTAATTCTTAACTGAATTTAAAAACGTTCCAGGCCTCTACGCAATATCTTATTGATCTTGCCAGATCACTCAGAGTGATACCTCAGTGTCCACAGTGATGAGTGGAAATCCTTCTAGTGTTAACCTCAAACAGCACTTGGTAGGTAACTTGCAAGATTCTATACGAATCATGCTTGTGACAACTAGAAAGCAACGATGGTGCGATTCTTTACTGAATCAAACTTGTTCCAGGAATCAGAATTGACGGCTTCAATCATGCGGATAATTTTATCCAAATGATTCATTCTTTACGTTCGCATTCAGATTTGGACGGTCGAGTAAAGAGAACGGGTTTACCCGCGAAATCTTGTCAAGGAGATTTTTAATTAAATCTACCTGCCACAAGTACGATATTTTATATCGTCCAACGGTCTTCACCGACCGGAGGTAAAATGCTACCGAATTAGAATGAAATGTTCAAAGCCATTTCGTTCGTGTCTACTTATGTTGCGGCATTTGAAGACGGTGGCGTTGCGGAATCCAAGAAGAAGTCGTCCCCGCATGCTTATACTTTATGTACTTAATACCTCATCTAATTCAAGAAAGCCTAAAAGTCAAGTCTTCCGCTGTATCAAACTCTGAAGCTTTCAAGAATTACAAAGGTATAAGTATGTGGGACGTGACGTCACGAAGAGGCGAAGATCACAAGTGAAGGATGCACAAGATCAAGGCAAGAGATCAATGCTAAAGATTGATATACAAAGATCACATCAGCATGTTCACCAGAAAAGAAAAAGAAAAGAAAGACGAAGACTACGAGCTCAAGACAAGCATAGTATGCTAGGTTTATTTTATTATTGTAACTCGGGTGACGCCCTTGTTTGGAGTCACATCCCTTAGGGGGAGATTTTTGGAAATATGTTTTTACGTATTTAGGAAGATTCGGTCACTCCGACAATATATTAAGTTGTAGCTCGTAGTCTAAATATCTTTTAATTAACTAAACAAGGAAAAGCCCGGTTCATGCTTGTATGGCCGGCCCAAATGTAAGCCCAAGCCCATCTTATGGGCTTGGTATATAAACCCTCTTCATTGATGGAGAGGGTGGTGATTTCATTTTGAATAACACATAGTTCTCTTAAACTTTCTCACTCTAGAAGTGTGAAATCCACCATCTTTCTATCTCTTTCTCTCTCTAAAACATAAACATAGATTTACATATCCTACATATGAGTTACTTGTACTTGGAAATCAGATCTTACGGAGTGATTGGTGGTTTGAGCAAAACCAAACCTAGAAAACCCTAAAATGAGCTTGGCTAGATTTGGCTTGCACAACCCGTACACGAACACTTGGAGGACTTAGGAACTTGTACTAGGACTACTTGGAAGACCATAAATGATATCAATAATGTTTTTTATGAAACAAGAATAACAGCAGCAACAATAATCCGAAATTAAAATTAGGGTTTCTTAGAAAACCCTAAATCGATTTTGACTATAATTTCACCTAGGGTTCTTCACACTTGCTGAGCTTCTAGGACAGAGACCAAGGGTCCTTGGTGGAGTTTTAGTATACCTTAAATTAGATTGTGGTGCTAGCAATGGTGGTGGTGGTTTATGGCAGAAAACAAAAGAGAAACAATGGCTCAATTAGATTTTCAGCTTGTGTTTTGGGATGAACAATCACAAGACTTCCACTCCCTATTTATAATATGAATATAGCTTACCTGTAAGACCTCAATCATGCAAGGAAATTAAAAGGAATGGCTGAAGTTGAAGAACAGTGGAAGAAAAAGATAGAACCATAGCCATGGCTAAGAAAACAGTAATAAGAAATAAGGGTCGACTAGTTTAGAGAGTTTTAAGGGATTTCATGATAAAATTTCGTGGGTATGGTATATGGGAAGGATATGGGCTGAGTATTTTTATGTCAAGGAATTATAAGAATGATTTTTGGTAAGTAAATATTATGTATTTGAGTTGTAAAAGGATTCCTAAAGTGTATAAATTCTATTTAAGGGTTGGTATGGGCTTAATACCACTGAAATTTATCAAACATGGCTCATTAGGGCCTTAATTCGGCTTAAGAGCTTTTAGTTGGGTTTAATTTGGATTTACAGGCTTTTAAAATTAACTACGGGTTTATTTCTAGTCATTTAATAATTTAATTAATCTCATCTAATTAATTATGAAGTTTAAAAATCAATTTTATTAGTTTTTAGTTTTTATAATAAATTTAGACATTTTCGTGATCATATTGACAATAAAACGATATTTTATAATTAAATAATAAATAAAATACGATTACCTCGCTAAATTATTCTAAACCTTGAAAATAAATAAAAAGTGATATGTATATGATTTTATAGACTTTTGATAGTCCATCATATATTGTTTTGAAGAAATCGTGAGTTGAGAGCGTTTATATAACCTTCTATTAATAATTAATGGTGATTTCGATAATTTACGTTAGCTATTAAAATAAACTATTATTGAAGTTTATATGACCTATAAACTTAAAATAATTCATTTCACGTAAAACATATAGAACATACAAGCTTTTAGTTTGATGGCCTCTAGTTAGAGTTAATGACGGTCTTCCAGTAGCACAATAAATATTTTCTATTTTACAGTAATTAATTTAAACACGTCCCATATAAATTCATGTATAACCAATAGAAATTTCTAAATAGTCCATCGTACGTATTATTAATGATAATATAATTAGTATGTTTTTAGATATGTTCCTGTTTATGATTTACAGGGTTTTCTATAAATAAAAAATTTGTAGCGATAATTATTTTATTCTATGGGTTAATAATGATTTCAAATTTACAGGTTGTCACACAAACCACCCCCCCTTCAAACAGGTACAAAGTTAATGGTACGAGATAACATGAAATCAAAACGTATAATGCTAGAAAGTTAATGGTGGACTATTTCGTTTGCTTAAAAATTTGATCACCTTAGTTTGGTAGTATAACTTATTTTATACAGCTACTTGTGCAATGCTACAAAGACTACACACACACACACACACACGCACACACATACACACACACACACACATACACATACACACACAAGTACAAAGTTAATGTTTTGAAATCAAAATTTATAATAGGGTAAAAGTCAGACAATACCATCGTACTTACAAAAATGTACCGACTTTAAATGTAAAACCCACATGCTTTTACCATGAACAATACACTTAATAACGTACGTACATATTAAAACATTCCTTTTATAGCATGAACACGTGTCACGAATATTAATTACAAGAATTACGTACGTGTTATTACACGATAAGTATTATATACGTGATAGTACACGATAATTATTAGCAATAATAATTATAATCACGAACATAAAATCATTAACATGAAATCACGAACCTATAATTATGTACTTACGTATATTATTAATACGATAAATATCGTGACGTACAAGCATTTAATAATAACACAAATGATTAATAATATACGTAACACGTAAACACGAACATACGAACACATAATAAAATAGACACGGGAAAGGCTTCGGGTTTTCCTATGTGGGCCCTACAAGCCGCGGACACCAAAGAGAACAAGGGCTAAGCCCACTTTAAATATTACCAAAATAAGAAAATGGAAAGAGCTTTTGTCATTTACAGAGTTTTTCATAAAATATCAAAACCCTAGTCTCCCTTTTCTTTTTCCTTTGGCCGCCGGCAAGAAAACACCACAAGAGGGTGTTTGATTTGATTTTTGGTTAAGTTATTCAAGGAGTGTGTTCGTTTAGTCGTTCTCCTTTCATTCCACGCGTTTGGTAATCCGCAAAACCTTTTCTTATTAATTAGTTTTATTTTAATTATGAACATATGATCAAGGGATTAATTAAACAAGAATTAAACATGTTATAATCATCGTAGGTAAATTAAAAGGGTTTGTTTCGGGTTGTTTTGCTCGGCCGACATCCAAACCGAGAGCCCCATGGCTCTCGGTATCCTTGGTTTGCACCACCAAGCGAGACTTAGGTCTCGGTGTGGTTGGTCTCGGTTGGCAGCAGGGTACAAGGGACCTCGACTTGAGTCGGGGTACCGTTTGATTTGATTGGGGGTCTCGGCGGCAACAAACTAACACCACCGGCTTAAGCTGGTGGCTAAACTGGTCAAGCACGGGGAACTCAGGCCGCGCAAGGGCTAGCCGAGAAGCAGGGGAAACCACCGGCTTAAGCCGGTGGCAGTTTTGTGAAGGCATGGGAAAATGGCCGAGTCGGTTTGCCAATGTTTAGGGGGGGGGTTTGGTTCGGACCGGTTCACGGGTTTTTAAGGGTCCGATTCACGACATGTTTAATTAAATACACGAGTTCGGTTCATGACTAAAGATGTACAAGTTGTTTTTTTTTCAAGATAATAATTAATTAATAAACATGACTTATAATTAATTTAATTAATCATGGACTTAGGTTTATTTATTATTTATGAATAATACATGTCTTAACCTAAGTATTTATTTATTTAATTTAGACTATAGTATTAATTAATTATTTAAACATGGACTATATTTAATTAATAATCATGACTTAGGTTATAATTAATAAATATTAATACATGTTTAACCTAAGTATTATATACACTTTAATTTAATTAAATCATGCTTATATTTAATTAAATCATATAACCTATAGTTTATTTATTTAACATGCCTTTTTAATAAACTATACTATTAATCACATGACTTATTATTTTTAATCAGTAAAACTAAGCTTATACCATTAGCTTTTAATCAAGCTTATTTCTAAATATGGAAACTTTCTAATTCAGGAAACTTACTATTTTTGGTAACTTTCTATTTTTAGAAACTTATCTGTTTTAAGAAGTTAATCTGTTTTTGGAAACTTTCTAGTTTTGGAAACTTTCTATTATAGGAAACCTGCTATTTTTAGAAAGTTACTTATTATTATACAACAAGTATATAATACAAGAATATCAGTTAATACTTAATCAGAGTACTTAAAACACATGATAAACACATTATAACATTTAAATCAGTAAAATATATAAAACAAGTCAATATATACGATAATCAGTTACGTACTCAGTAAACGGAATACTTATACATGTCCCCTATTTATGTAGCATTAGTAAGATCGGTGTAGGTTTTTGTGGTGTTCTTCTTTTCCGTTCACTGGACACAAGGTATGGATTCTACGTCCTTCAGTATGGACATTCTTTCCTTATTAGGATTCCCCGTATACAGCCAACTGTTTTCCCAGTATATGTTTTATATGTTTTGATCTGCTTATGGTTAGTTTTAAATACCTAAGCCATATACATGCATGACCAGTTCCACCTAGTTATGGAGGTACCATAACCATAACACTGGAGGCACCAGTGTTATGATTTCACCACGGCAGAGTGATAGCTCGTGGCGTCCCTTTCAGCTTTTGGCCATATTATTATATTATCATGTGAGGCGTATGGGTGCATCCTAGGTTACATGTTTTAGCAGTATTATCAGATGAATGAGGTGCGTACCTTGCATCCTTCACAAGGAGTTGATCCCTCCTACCCAAACTTAACTAATTAGAGGCAACCCCTCTAATTACATGATAAGGTCACCCCTCAAAGTATTCATGCACGTTGATACTTCATGACCTATTTTGGCTTAATGGTTAACATGTAATACAATTTTCTTAAGATAAAAATAAGGCTTTTCAAACTATAAAACCAGTTTTACTAAGTTATTACCAGGTTTTCTAGGACTTATTCATTTCCGCTGCTATATGTCTTATATGTTTATATAATTCATTCCATGCTTGTATATTCGTGCATTGAGCGTTATGCTCAGTCGTTTTCCTTTCATGTTCCCAAACGACAGGTAATCACGAACGTTCGTAGATTCTGAGGGTACGTGCATACAGATGGAAGTTATCCGACCTTCATTTATTTAAGCACTTTCATACATTACGTTTCAGTACTTTATTTAATTTCTTGCAAATTGTTTAGTTCTTTTCCCATTCAGTATTATTATTATTCATGTGTGATGAGCTTTACTTAGACTGCCGATGTTTGATTTCGGCATTTTTCTTTATGGTCAATAAATGCTTTTAAGACATTTACCTTGCATGCTTTGATGGCACGCCATAATTACGCGTGACCCACCATTTATCAAAATGGGGCGTTAAAATTATGGTATCAGAGCCCAAGGCTTCGACCTGTAGGCTCTAAAAACACGACCTGTGATTAGTGGGTAATCATCATGGTCTTCCTAGAACTGACAGTTTGTTTCATGCATGCATATTTTTATATATCATATGTCGTTTGTTACAGGAATTTTGACTATTAATGGTTGGTACAGGACTGTGCATATTAGTCGCATGTGCTTTTATCGAAACGTTTAACTTTGGGACCGACCCATAGGAATCCCCGCGCCATGTCTTTTGTTCTGGGTGAACTGAACATAGGCGTTTACCCTCGCACATATAAAAGTTTTACAAACTGCATCATGCATAAAAAAAAATTTCATGATTATTGCATAAAATTTTTTTCATGATTATGTGTATTTTGTTCTAACAAGATTTAAATCATTGCATTTGTTTTATACCGTCAGATGGTGAACACACGCAATATTCGAGAGATGGTTGCAGCTGCCAATGCAGATTTGCAAGACATCCTTCAACAAAACGACAACTATCCTCCTCCACCACAAATCTTCCCCACGGCGATGAGGGGTAGGCTGAAGAAGGAGTACTACGCGATTAGGCAAAGAGAGGAAGAAAATAGTAACGAGTTTATGAAGCGCTTCCTTTGTTTGGCTGGTGTTCTAGGCACAGTAGCGGGGACTGCTGAAGAGCGAGCACACCATTTCCGTTGGGCTCTTCGTCTATCGCTCGCTAATAACTTAGTGTATGCTACCTACAACACAGTGGCACAAGTAGCTGATGCAGCATATAAGTTGGAGATGCTGCAAGAGAGGGATGAGTTTGGAGAGGCAGAGAGACCCGACAAGAGGTATATCTCGTCATTCAGCCGTAATCATTTCAATTCATTCGATATTATCCAAATATTTATCTCTATATATACAATTGCATCTTTCGGACAGAAGAGTGGGGATCGGTCCCAACCGGCCACTCAGCCTCAACAGAGTCAGCACAAGGGTAACGGTCAGACCCATGACCGTTCTGCTTCGGATAGGCGCACCGGTAATGACCATTACCGCGACAATGCCAGCAACTCCAACATCAGCAGGTCCCTAAACTTACTCAACTCTTATGTTATATGTTCATTATCATAATTCTGACACTTCATCATCTTCTACCAGGAATCAAGGAAACGGGAGGGAGCAGGACCGCAGAGGTTCCCAGCCTCACCGTGCAGCTAGAACTGGTATTATATCTTACAATTTTCTGCATTGTCCCAATTGTATCTATCAACCATGTCTCATTTATACTATTCTTAACAGGCTCCCAGCCAGCAAGGGCTCCTGTTAGAGGGTATACTCACCCTCTCTGCACCACGTGCAACCGTAGGCACCTAGGGCCATGTCGCCGTGACAGCGACGCTTGCTTTAAGTGTGGTCAGTCAGGCCATCGCATGAAGGGCTGCCGTAAAGGGGAGATAGATGGCACATCTGGACATGCCGACAACAAGCCACCTCCTACTATTGGGCGGGTGTACACGACATCGCGTGATCAGGCTGCTAAGTCTATAGGTACCATCACTGGTATCTTGTATATGTATGGTCGAGCTGCATGTGTTTTATTTAACACGGGTGCTACTAATTCGGTTATTTATACTGCTTATACAAAAATGTTAGGATATCCTTGATGCCATTAGGAATTGTCCTAAACATTTCCACCCCCTTACGAGACTCTTTACTCATCACACATGGGTACAAGAGTCTTCCCCTCGAGTTTGACAATAAGATTCGTCCAGTTGACGCACTTCCACTAGACATGTGCGATTTTGACATGCTATTGGGCATGGACTGGCTATCCGAACATCATGCCACCATCGAATTTCATTCATATCAGGTCATCTTCGATGATGTAAATGCACCAGAGTACATTCACAACGAGTTCATACCCGGAAGGTCTGTACAAATAATTTCGACCTTGCAAGCACGTGCATTACTTTCACATGGTTGCGAAGGCTATCTAGCTACTGTTCATGACATGGATGTTGAATCTACATCAATCCAGAATCACCCAATTCTGTCATTATTTCCAGACGTGTTTACAGAAGAACTTCCGGGCATACCACCTGCACGGGAAGTAGAGTTTAATATCGAGCTCATCCCAGGAGCTGAGCCGATTTCCAAGGGTCCTTATCGCATGGCTTCCATCGAGCTAACAGAGTTGAAGGACCAATTATAGGAACTTCTAAAACGTGGTTTCATTCGACCTAGCGCATCTCCATGGGGCGCACCGGTCTTATTCGCGAAGAAGAAGGACGACAATATGCGTCTTTGCGTAGATTATCGTGATCTCAACAAGATCACCATAAGGAATCAATATCTGTTACCACGCATTGATGATCTGTTTGACCAACTCCAAGGGGCCAAGCATTTCTCCAAGATTGATCTGAGGTTAGGCTATCATCAGTTACGGGTTAAAGAGCAGTACATCGCCAAGACTGCTTTCCGTATACGTTATGGACACTACAAATTTGTAGTCATGTCATTCGTCCTTACCAATGCTCCAGATGTTTTCATGGACTTGATGAACCGTATCTTCCATGAGTTTCTGGACAAGTTTGTCATCGTATTCATTGACGACATTCTTATATTCTCTAAGTCAAAGGAAGAGCACGAAGACCATCTTCTTACAGTATTACAGATACTTCGTCAGAAGAAGCTGTATGCAATATTCTCTAAATGTGAATTCTGGCTTACTAGTGTGGCATTTCTAGGTCACATTGTATCTGCAGAAGGCATAACCATGGATCCAACAAAGGTTGAGGCTATTACCAAGTGGCCAAGACCTACATCCGCGACTGAAGTTCGTAGCTTTCTAGGCTTAGCTGGATACTATCGTAGGTTCGTAGAGAACTTTTCCCGTTTAGCACTGCCGTTGACCAAACTGATGCGGAAAGGGGAGAAATTCGTCTGGACTGAAGAAACAGAGAAGAGCTTTGAAGACGTGAAGCAGAAACTAGTATCTGCACCTATTCTTACTCTCCTATCTGGTACGGGTGGATTTCAAATTTTCAGTGACGCTTCAGGGAAGGGACTAGGTTGTGTTCTCATGCAACATGGGAAAGTGATTTCTTACGCATCACGGCAACTCAAGCCTTATGAGGCGAACTACCCTACACATGACTTAGAACTTCAGTCGTGTTTGCACTAAAGATATAGATGCATTACATGTATGGCGAATCATGTGATATCTTCACAGATCACAAGAGCTTGAAATACATCTTCACTTAGCGTGAGCTGAATATGAGACAAAGGAGTTGGTTAGAGCTGTTGAAGGATTATGACATTAATCTGCAGTATCATCCTGGGAAAGCGAATGTAGTAGCAGATGCTCTTGGCAGAAAGTTGGGTATGATCAACGACATTAAGATAGAGGAAGAGATTATAAGAAACTTGGAGCAACTAGACATCGAAATCATGATACGTGGACAACACGGGTACTGGGCTAATCTTAGAGTGGAACCTGACTTACTCTCTAGGATCAAGGAAGCTCAGAAGGATGATGGTGAAATGTGGGCGATAATTCAGAACTTGGAGAAGCAGACAAAGTTTCGACTAGATGAAGACGATATCTTATGGCAAGGCACGAGACTTTGTGTTCCTAATGATCAAGCACTCCGGAAAGCATTGTTAGCTGAAGCGCATAGCTCCCCATTATCCATTCATCCTGGTTCAACCAAGATGTACCATGATATCAAGCAATACTTTTGGTGGAGCGGTATGAAATAGGATGTTGCCACATACGTTCCCAAATGTCTGATCTGCCAGCAGGTTAAGATCGAGCATCAGCGATCTAGCAGTCTACTACAACCGTTAGACATTCTAGAGTGGAAGTGGGACAAAATAACCATGGATTTTGTTACCGGCCTTCCGCAGACCAAGAGGAAACATGAGGCAATTTGGGTCATCGTCGATCGACTCACCAAATCAGCACACTTCTTACCGATACGCAAGGATGATCCAGTTAGCAAATTGGCTGACACTTATAGGAGGGAGATCATGCGAGTTCATTGTGCTCCATCTAGTATCGTCTCGGACAGGGATCCTCGTTTTACTTCGCAATTTTTGAAAAGTATCCAGAAAGCTTGGGGTACAAAACATAAGCTTAGCACGACTTTTCATCCACAAACATACGGGCAGTCAGAGCGAACCATTCAGACATTAGAAGACATGCTCCGTGCATGTGCACTAGAATGGACGGGATATTGGGATGATTATATCTGTCTGGAAGAGTTTGCATACAACAACAGTTGGCATGCCAGCATCAAGTGTGCACCGTTTGAGATGTTGTATGGCAGAAAGTGTCACGCCCCAATCTACTGGGATCAGGTTGGTAAGCGAACACTTGAGGGCCCGAAGATGATTGAGCTGACTAAGGAGAAGGTCGCTGTAGCGAAGGCGAAGTTGCAAGAAGCTCGTGCACGTCAGAAGTTTTATGCCGACAAGCATCGTAGGGATTTACATTTCAAGGTTGGAGATCATGTCTTTCTTAAGGTATCACGGGCGCGTGGTGTTAGACGCTTTGGAATCAAGGGAAAGCTCAGTCCTAGATTCATTGGACCGTTTGACATCATTGAGTGGATTGGTGAAGTATCGTATCGTTTAGCATTACCTCCACAACTTTCTCACGTTCACGACGTTTTCCATGTGTCCCTACTCAGGGGTTACAATTATCATCCTCTTCACATGGTTCAATATCTGCTTGATCAAATACATGAAGATCTTACCTTCATAGAGGAACCCGAGCGAGTTCTTGACAGACAAGAACGAATCACAAAGAAAAAGATAGGTCCATTCGTCAAAATCCTTTGGAGGGATCACACCGAGCGGGAAGCCACTTGGGAGACTGAGGAGTCTATCCGGACTTCTTACCCGAATTTCAAGTTTTGAATTCGTCTATGTTCTTCTTTCAGTTTACTTTATCTATAATTTGGGGACGAATTATTATTTTTAGGGGGGAGAGTTGTAAAACACGCATGCTTTTACCATGAATAGTACACTTAATAACGTAGGTACATATTAAAACTTTCCTTTTATAGCATGAACACGTGTCACGAATATTAATTACAAGAATTACGTACGTGTTATTACACGATAAGTATTATATACGTGATAGTACATGATAGTTATTAACAATAATAATTATAATCACGAACTTAAAATCATGAACATGAAATCACGAACATATAATCATGTACTTACGTATATTATTAGTACGATAAATATCGTGACGTACAAGCATTTAATAATAACACGAATGATTAATAATATACGTAACACGTAAACACGAACATACGAACACATAATAAAATAGACACGGGAAAGGCTTCGGGTTTTCTTATGTGGGCCCTAAAAGCCTCGGACACCAAAGATAACAAGGGCCAAGCCCACTTTAAATTTTACCAAAATAAGAAAAGGGAAAGATCTTTTGTAATTTACAGAGTTTTTCATAAAATATCAAAACCATAGTCTCCCTTTTTTTCCTTTGGCCGCCGGCAGGAAAACACCACAAGAGGGTGTTTGATTTGATTTTTGGTTAAGTTATTCAAGGAGTGTGTTCGTATAATCGTTATCCTTTCATTCCACGTGTTTGGTAATCCGTAAAACCTTTTTTTATTAATTCTTTTTATTTTAATTATGAACATATGATCAAGGGATTAATTAAACAAGAATTAAACATGTTATAATCATGGTGGGTAAATTAAAAGGGTTTGTTTCACGTTGTTTTGCTCGGCGACATCCAAACTGAGAGCCCAATGGCTCTCGACGTCCTTGGTTCGCACCACCAACTGAGACTTAGGTCTCGGTGTGGTTAGTCTCGGTTGGCAGCAGGGTACAAGGGACCCCGACTTGATTCGGGGTACCGTTTGGTATGATTGGGGGTCTCGGCGGTAACAAAGCAACACCACCGGCTTAAGCTGGTGGCTAAATTGGTCAAGCAGGGGGAACTCAGGTCGCGCAGGGGGAACCACCAGCTAACTGCCGGTGGGAACCTTGTGTTCAGCGGCTAGCCGAGAAGTAGGGGAAACCACCGGCTTAAGCCGGTGGAAAATATGTGAAGGCAGGGGCAACCGGCCGAGCCGGTTTGCCACTGTTTAGTGGGGTGTTTGGTTCGGACCGGTTCACGGGTTTTTAAGGGTCCGGTTCACGACATGTTTCATTAAAGACACGGGTTCGGTTCATGACTAAAAATGTATAAGTTATTTTTTTCAAGATAATTAAATTAATTAATAAACATGACATATAATTAATATATTTAATCATGGACTTAGGTTTATTTATTATTTATGAATAATACATGTTTTAACCTAAGTATTTATTTATTTAATTTAGACTATAGTATTAATTAATTATTTAAAAATGGACTATAATTAATTAATAATCATGACTTAGGTTATAATTAATAAATATTAATACATGTTTAACCTAAGTATTTTATACACTTTAATTTAATTAAATCATGCTTATATTTAATTTAATCATATAACCTATAGTTTATTTTTTTTAACATGTCTTATTAATAAACTATACTATTAATCACATGACTTATTATATTTAATCAGTAAAACTAAGCTTATACCATTAGCTTATTAATCCAGCTTATTTCTAAATATCGAAACTTTCTATTTCAGGAAACTTACTATTTTTAGAAACATTCAATTTTTAGAAACTTATCTATTTTAAGAAGTTAATCTATTTTTGGAAACTTTCTATTTTAGAAAACCTGCTATTTTTAGAAAGTTACTTATTATTACACAACAAGTATATAATACAAGAATATCAGTTAATACTTAATCAGAGTACTTAAAACACATGATAAACACTGTATAACATTCAAATCCGTAAAACATATAAAATAAGTCAAGACATACGATAATCAGTTACGTACTCAGTAAACGGAATACTTATACATGTCCCCTATTTATGTAGCATTAGTAAGATCGGAGTAGGATTTCGTGCTGTTCTTCGTTTCCGTTCACTGGACACAAGGTACGGATTCTCCGTCCTTCAGTATGGAAATTCTTTCCTTATTAGGATTCCCCGTATGCAGCCAACTATTTTCCCAATATATGTTTTATATGTTTTGATCTCCTTATGTTTAGTTTTAAATTACTAAGCCATATACATGCATGACCAGTTCCACCTAGTTATGGAGGTACCATAACCATAACACTAGAGGCACCAGTGTTATGACTTCACCACGGCGGAGTGATAGCTCGTGGCGTCCCTTTCAGCTTTTGGCCATATTATTATATTAGCATGTGGGGCGTATGGGTGCATCCTAGGTTACATGTTTTAGCAGTATTATCAAGTGAATGAGGTTTGTTCCTTGCATCCTTCCCAAGGAGTTGATCCCTCCTACCCAGACTTAACTAATTAGAGGCAACCCCTCTAATTGCATGATGAGGTCACCCCTCTAAGTATTCATGCACGTTGATATTTCATGACCTATATTGGCTTAATGGTTAACATGTAATAAAGTTTTCATAAGATAAACATAAGGCTTTTCAAACTATAAAACCCGTTTTACTAAATTATTACCAGGTTTTCCAGGACTTATTCATTTCCACTTATATATGTCTTATATGCATATATTATTCATTCCATGCTTGTATATCCGTGCACTGAGCATTATGCTCAGTCGTTTTCCTTTCATGTTCCCAAACGACAGGTAATCAGGGACGTTCGTAGATTCTAAGGGTACGTGCATACAGATGGAAGCTATCCGGCCTTCATTTATTTATACACTTTCGTACATTACATTTCAGTACTTTATTTCATTTCTTGGACATTGTTTAGTCCTTTTCCCATTCAGTATTATTATTATTCATGTGTGATGAGCTTTACTTAGACTGCTGATGTTTGATTCTGGCATTTGTATTTATGGTCAATAAATGCTTTTAAGACATTTACCTTGCATGCTTTGATGGCACGCCATAATTACGCGTGACACGCCATTTATCAGAATGAGGCGTTACATTAACCACTTACAATTTAATCGGTAAACATTACCAACGTACTTGTTTGTTTTGTGACAATGTTACCAGTATGACCTGCTAAATTTCCACATCATTATTTTTTTCTAATATTTTTACTTAAAAAAATACACACCCTTATTAAAAACCAACATGGAAAGATGGAGAGATGATTTTATAAATAGTATTTCATTCTTCCTTAAAAACATCACAGTCCTTTCTCATTCATCCCTCCCACCAAACCTACTACACATCCGACCACTGTTTTCACCATTGTATAACAATCAAATTAGGTTGATGAGGTAACTTAGTAAATCATTACTTTTGTTGGAATATTTATATTTTATAACTTTTTGATATTATAATAGTTAATACTAAATACAAGCACAACAATATTTAAACTTCAATAGTGGTTGTGCTTCCCTTTCCGGTGGTTCTGTATCTGTTGTGGGTTCCCTTCGTGCCTTTCTTCTTCTGCTTCTTATCCTTAATCGAGCCCACTTCCAAGACAGAAGGTGGCGGTGGAGGTGTCTCTGCATCAAAATTTTCAATACTAAATGAACACAAAGCCGGAATAATATATAAGGAATAAGTTATATGCACTCACCGTTGAGCAGATGTGCATGTATTGGTACACTTCGGTGTTCCTTCCCCTAAAAGCATTGCAGTAACTTCATATCAACACTACAATTATTTTCACTTGATTTATGGTAAATTTACCACACCTTTAGGAAAAAAGAGCGGAAAAGCGGAAAGTATTAAACAAATGATTTAGGAAAATCAAGTGTTAATGACCCAATTAAGTTCGTTTCCGAAGGAGGTATATGTGTGTGACTAAAATGTGACAAGATTTGAGATTAATATTTGAAAGAAGGGGATGAGAAATTAGAATGACGAAGACGTGAAATTTATTACTACGACGACAAAATTAAAACCGTAAAAAGAGCAAAAATAAAAATTAATTCTAAAAATTCCCAAAAAATTACCAAAAATCAAATTAAATAAACTAAGTGTAACACCCCATTTTGATAATGGTATGTCACGCGTAATTATGGCGTGTCATCAAAGTATACAAGGATAAATGTCTAAACATTACATGACCATAAAAGGAAAGTACCGGAATCAAACATAGGTAGTCCAAAAGTAAAGCTCATCACACACAAACATAAGTACTGTAAATGAAAAAACTAAACAATGTCCATGGCAAGAGTATCAAAGTAAAGATAATGCATAAAGTAAAGAAAGGCTAGAAAGCTTCCAGTCCATATGCACGTACGCTTAAAGTCTACGAGGGTCCCTGAGTACCTGCCGTTTTGGGAACATAGAAAAGGAAAATGGCTGAGCAATACGCTCAGTGCACGGATGTACAATAAAGCATGAATAGGATAAGCATATAAGCATATAACTGCGGAAGAAACTAAGTCCCCAATAACCTGGTTAAGTCTTGGTAAAACTGGTTTTATAGTTTGAAAAGCCTTATGTTTATCTTATAAAAACTGTTTAAATTATTCTACCATTAGCCAATATAGGCCATGAAAATCCACCGTGAATGAATACTTGGAGGGGTGACCTCATCATGCAAATTAGAGGGGCTGCCTCTAATTTAATATACTGGTTTTGGGTAGGAGGGATCAACTCCTTGTGAGGGATGCAAGGCACACACCACATTCACACTGAGTAATCTGCTGAAAACATGTAACTAGGATGCACCCATACGCCCCACATGATAAATATAATAATATGGCCAAAAGCTGAAGGGACGCTACGAGCAATCACTCCGTCGTGGGGAAGTCATAACACCAGTGCCTCTAATGTTATGGTTATGGTACCTCCATAACTAGGTGAAACTGGTCATGCATGTATATGGCTATAGGTATTCTAAATTAAACATAATCAAATCAAACATATAAACTTATACTACGGGAAAACAGTTGACTGCATACGGGGAAATCCTAATAAGGAAAGAATGTCCATACTGAAAGGATGAGAATCCGTACCTTATGTCTAGTGAACGAAGAAGACGAACTAAGGAGAATTCTACTTCGGTATCAATAATGCTACATAAATACATACGTGTATAAGTATGTGATTACTAAATACGTAACTGGTTTTATTGTCATGTCTTAGCTTATTTTATACGTTCATGCCATGTTTTACTGTTTTAAGCTTTAAACTGTGTTTATCTTATATTATGTCTATTATGATTAAGTATTACTTGTATTTCATGTATTTATACTTACTGTGTAATAATGAGTAACTTTCAAAAAATAGCAGGTTTTCTAAAATAGAAAGTTTCCAAAAATAGAAAGTTACCAAAAATAGAAAGTTTCCAAAAATAAAAAGTTTCCAAAATTAGAAAGTTTCGAAAAATAGAAAGTTTCCAAAAATAGAAAGTTTCCAAAAATAGAAAGTTTCCAAAAATAGAATTACTGCTTAAAATAGATAAGTTTCTAAAAATAGGAGGTTTCCATAAATAGATTAGCTGCCTTAATTAAATAAGTTTCTAAAAATAGAAAGTTTCCATAATTAGATATAAGCTGGTTAAATAAGCTAATTATATAAGCTGAAGTGTTTTCTGATTATTTTTCTAAGTCATATCGATATAAGGTATAGTTTATTAATTATTACATGTAATTTAAATAAACTATAGGTTAAAAGTATTTAATTAAATATATCATGTTTTTAATTAAATAAAGTTAAATACTTAGGTTAAAACATGTATTATTAATTATTAATAATATAACCTAAGTCATGTTAATTAATTAATTATAGCCATGGTTTTTAATAATTAATTAATTATAAAGTCTAGAAAAATATAAATACTTAGGTTAAAATTCCATGATCTAAAAATTAAATTATAACCTAAGTCATGTTTTATTAAATTAATATGTCATGTTTTATTAATTTAATTATTAACTTATGATTATTTAAAAAATATAACCTTTACATAAACCATGAACCGGATCATGACTAGAAACCATGAACCGGACCTGTAATCAACACCATACCCGAACCACCGGGGTTCTCCCTTGTTTGCTGCTGCCGTGGGACCCACACCACCAAACTGAGACCTTGAGGTCTCGTTGGTGGTCCATAAGCCAAGCCGAGACCCCCTTGGGGTTCGGTTTAGGCGTCGGCCACAACAAACACCCCCAAATCCCATGTTTTGATTTACCCCATAACCATTTACATGTTTAATTAATGTTTTTAGTTAGCTTTTTAAAAACATCATGTTCTTATGAAATTAATTAAATCAAAACATAAAAGAAAAGGATTTAAAAGGTATACCGAATGCATGGACCAAACGAGGATGAACACACACGAACACTTGCACCAAATTCAAGATCAAAAATCAAACAAACATCCCCTTTCTTGTGTTTATATCCGGCAGCCAACGGAGAGGGCAAGGAGAAGGAGAAAAATCTTATTAAGGTTTTGATGTTTTTACTGTAAAGTGAAAATGACTAAAAGATTTTACCTTAACCCCCTTTGTTAGTAAAATTTGATGGGCTTGGCCCATAGCCTTGATGTAGCCGCGGGTAGGGGGCCCCACATGGGGTACCGTACCTTTTCCTGAGTCTATTTATTTTAGTGTTCGTTCGTGTTTAGTCGTGTTCGTGTTTTATGTCTTCTCGTTAAATATTAACCGTGACTTAATATATTTATTCGTGTTCGTAATAAATATATATATACGTAATTAATATTAGCTCGTGATTAAATTACGTTCATGATTTCATGATCGCATGTTCGTGATTAATTATTGTTTAAATAATTATTGTGTGTCCATACGTAATAAATACTTATCGTGTTCTAACACGTACGTAATACGTAAAATTCTAACACGTGAACGTAATCATACTATAAAAGGAAAGTTCTAATCTAGTACGTACGATCTTAAGGGTACTATTCATGGTAAAATCATGCGGGTTTTACAACTCTTCCCCCCTAAAAAGAATAATTCGTCCCCGAATTATAGATAAAGTAAACTGAAGAAGAAGAACATACTCGAATTCAAAATATGAAATGAGGGTAAGAAGCCCGGATAGACTCCTCTGTTTCCCAAGTGGCTTCCCGCTCGGTATGATCCCTCCAAAGGATTTTGACGAATGGAATCATCTTCCTTCTCATGACTCGTTCTTGTCTGTCAAGAACTCGTTCGGGTTCTTCTATGAAGGTGAGATCTTCACGTATCTGTTCCAGTGGATACTGAACCATGTGAAGGGGATGATACTGGTACCCTCTGAGTAAGGACACATGAAACACATTGTGTACATGCGAAAGCTGCGGAGGTAACGCTAACCGGTAAGATACTTCACCGACTCGTTCAATGATATCAAACAGTCCGATGAAACGAGGACTGAGTTTCTCTTTAATCCCTAAGCGTCTAACACCACGTGCCGGAGAAACCTTAAGGAAGACGTGATCTCCTACGTTAAAATGTATGTCCCTACGATGCTTATCGGCGTAACTCTTCTGACGTGAGCGTGCTTCCTGAAGTTTCTGCTTAGCTACTGCGATCCTTTCGTTGGTTGATAAGTGTGAAAACACTCATCAATAATGATCCAAAAACCACTCAAAACACAGTCAAATTCATGATATTAAACTTTAATATATCAGAATTACGCGTGTATTTGTGTTTCATGTGTTTTCAGGTAAGAAGATACATTTTCGAGCAATCACGCGGTTTCAAGGACTTATTTTATCAAAAGACGAAGAAAAAGACGAAAGATGCTTTCAAGGATCATACTTGCCATCATTTACCAAGAGCAAGGGCTTAAGTTGGAATTTTGACAAAGATGAAGGATTAAAAGAAATTGATTTAAAAGTTTACATAACTTTTGAAAGAAAATACAAGATAAAGGACCAAAAAGAAATTAAATGAAAAGTTCTTTTATTTACTTTGGTCTTTTATCCTGTTACTGTTCACGCAATAGGTGTTTGTTTAGATAATCAGATTTGGTTGACAGATTTGATAAGAATTTCAAGCTTTTAGATATTGGTCTGTTGAAGAAGCTAATCTGTTTAATCAGCTTTAAGTTCTAGAAGCTTTTCAAATTTAGTAGTTTTTCATGTTGATTCGGTCGGTAGAAGTAGTAGCTAAGTATTTTTGAGTTTGATTGTTGGATCTTATTTCAGTTAGTATAATTTGTTACAAAGTTCTGTTTTTGATACCAGCTTTTAGTAGTCAAAAAGCTCAAAAGCTCAGCTGAGCTTATGAGAGGATTCTGTTTGATTTCTACAAGAAAAATGAAGTTTAAATAGATGTAGAGATAGTGTGATTTCAGCAATATTTCAGCATATATAAGCATATCAGAATTTCAGTTTACATTAGGAGTATTGGATTAATTAGTTTTGTTAAGTCGTTTGCATAGTTCTTTTGGCTTCTAAAATGATTCGTTCATTGGAGTTAGTTTCAAGATTGGTTCATCAGTTTCGATTTCAGTGTTTAAAAGGTTAATACAGTTTTAGCAGGTTAGGACGTATTCTTGTTCTGATTTGATTTTGCAGGAGAACTGAGTTTATGCAGGTTTCATATTCGAAGAATCTGGTTGGTTTTTCGTCTTGATTTGCAGGATTACTATATGAATGTAGCAGTCGAGCGTGATCTTACTTTCAGTTTTTGATACGGTAGCAGATTGGTGGTGTTTGGTTTTAAGCCGGCTCAGCGCCGAGCTTCGACTCAGTGGACTAAACGACGGACGAATAGGTTAAGCGCGTTTACATTTTCTGCAAGATTGCTAGTGTAATCACTAGTAATAAGCTGTAGTGTAAATTTGATTGTATCTTTCTTGTAATTCTTGCTATTAGATGTCCCGTAACTGATCTTGTTTAGTAGTTTAATTCGAGTCTGCTGACTTGCCAATGTTAGGTGTCCTGTTTGTTTTTAGTGTGATTCGTTTCGTAGTGCATTTGCTCTATTGTATTTGCTATAGCTTAATCTTTCAATTGATACATTTAGATAATGTTCGTTATATCGAGTTTAGTTGATTTCGTTCAAGGTGTTTAATCAGTAGGTTATATCACAGTCAATAATAGTCTGTTTGGTAGTTCTAAGTTTTCTTCTGATTTTGCTAAGTAGAATGTGGTAGGGACGTTAGTTGAGTAGTATATCAGGCTTTATTCTTGTTAAATTCGTTTGTTAGGCCCTTATTTGATTTTTGGGTAGGCTAGTTTTCTTTTCTATTGGGCCAATGTATATTGGACCATAGGTTTTATAATAGGGTTGAAATTTTAGTTGGAAAAAGCAGATTTACCAAATTTCACTTAAATCAAATATACATTTTTTTTAGAAGTTTAGATTTAGTTCTCATAAAAATTGTAATTAGTTTAAAAAAATCAGATTTTACATTTTATAAAATTTGTATTTTTGTTTACCTTTATAGAAATAGATTTATATTTCGAATTTTGCATTTGTAGTATAAATTTGTATTTTTTTTCATTTTATATTTTGTGCATTTAATTGTCATATGTGCAATATGTTTTTAGATTAGTACGTATACGTAGCGTAATATAGCTATTTTTACATTTTTAAGTGTTTTGTTTGTCAAGTAGCTTAAATACCAAAATTACGATTTTTAACCAAAAACAATTAAGTTGAGCTTTAAAACGTTAGATCAATTCGAATCGATACCGAGAAAAACGAACTAAAAAGAGAAATATTAAATGGCGCCGCTGCCGGTTCTTTTCGTGAAGATTAACGGTTTCGAGTGAGACGAATGGATTTTGGGATCCGTTCACTTTGTGAACGTTATTTATACGTATTATAAACCAAAAAGATAAAAAAATCAAAAAGATAAAAATAAAAAAAATAAAAAATCACAAAAATCAATTCTTTTCCTAAAAAATTGAACCAAAAAAAATAAAAAAACCAAAAAGTAATCTTTTTCCTAAAAGATTACAACGAAAATATATATTATATCGTTTTCATCGGTTTTTACGTAGATATAGTATTTTTCTTAAAAAATCAAATAAATACAAAAATATTTTTGATATATTATTATATGTAAATACATATACGTAGATACGAACACTTAATCCATTTATTTCCATAAGTATTGCCGAGGCAATACACCGTGTTGAGGGGCGTTCCGGTCCTTGACACGCGTATCGATCCAATTTAATTAAGCAAGAATAGATAAATACTTGCAATAGGCAATAATTCGAAGAATACAAACTACAAAGTGAATAGAAAGGCGATGTGCTATAAAATTCCATCTAAGGGTCAATAGGTACTTAAGTGCTTCGCGCCACCTAACCGCCCGTTCACTAGTGCGTATTCTAAGAAGGAAGGCTTTATTGGGGGTCTTGCACCCAAGTAGTAATTATATATATACTTTCTTGTGGATATTTCATATCGAACCTCGAGGGAGATAATCTCTTCTCTCTCAAAAGTCGACCGAGGGCTACTCCCTCATTCCTCGTGTTTACTTACACGTGTACTCGCACACGTGTAAACATACCACCTTTGGTGTATCACTTCCTTCCCCGAGGAAGTTTTTAAACGTCATTTTACTTGTATATACATTCGGCCACCTTGTTACACATGGATACTCGTTCCATGTTGGAGATTTTGCAACAACGATCCACCAACGCTAATTATTCGCCTTGTTCGACTTGTGGTGGTCCACACGATACTTATTTATGTGATCAAAACAATGGCTATTATAGGGAGTGATATGCTTACAATGGAACCGAGAACCCTAATTTTCAACCTAACCTTCAAATGGACTACACTTGTAATGACTATATGGGATATTCCGGTTTTTCATCACAACCTCCACCATCATTTCATGATCAAACCTTTAATGAGCCATACCAAAACCAAGGATTTTCCAATTATGGAGGTTTTCAAAATGATGATAATTTTCAAGGCTATAATCAAGAAACCTTTCATAATCAAGGATTTTCAAACAATGAAGGCTTTCAAAATGATGAAAATTTTCCATGCCATAAGCAAGATACTTTTCAAAATCAAGAATTTTTAAATCAAGATGATTTTTAAAATGAAGCGAATTTTCAAAGTCATAATCAAACAACCTCTCACAATCAAGGCATTTATCATTTCTTAAGTAAAGACGCTTTTAATATGGTAATGCAAGCACTTGAGACGATGCAAGAGGCAACTGATCCGAAAATCTTAGGCTTGAGCACATACGTCTTGCAACACATGAGACCGAACGATGCTTTACCTAATGATGAGCCGTCTTTGAGAGTTGATGCTGAGGATGATACTATTAGTGATAAAGGGAATTTTCAAGGTTACAATCATGAGAACTTTCCTAATCAAGACTCTTTTCAAACCTATAATTCAACTAATTATGGAAATCCACCTCCACCCCCTTCTTCGACTTACATATGCGAGTTTTGTGGAAAAACAGAACACCATTATGGTTTCAATTGTAGACTTAGTGATCACAATGAGCTTGTGGTTGAACTCAAGCAACAAGGAAGACACCATGAATATATTTTAACGCTTTTTATACGTATGGAAAAGATGAGCCTCAAGGAGATGAAACTTGAGTCTCGGTGGTTAAGGGAGGATATCGAGTCTCTCGAGGATAATGTAAGGAACAAGGTGTTTTATAATCAGCAAATTGGTGATACGTATAGAGAATCAGTGACCAATTTCTCTCGTTTTCTCAAGGAAAAGTTAGACGATTTACTCTTTAAGATTGATAAACAGGAAGAAGAAGAACAATTTTTTGCTAATCATGCTCGTTTGCTTAAACAAATCTTAGATGAAGATGATGAGGGCCCTTTGATTTGTATGACACTTAATGATGACACACCTTCATCACCTTTACCTCACGTGGAACCCACCGACTCTTTCACCATGGGGGACGAGCCTCTTAGCACTAATACAAACACCGATTTGGATGAATTAACCTTTTCTAGTGTTGAGAACCTTATCCCAATCCAAAGAGAGATTGAGTGTGTTTCCAATGAACCATGTGACGAGCTTTGTATTGATACCTCTTCTCCTCATGATCACATTGAGATTTCATCACACGTTGACCTTCATGCTACTACTAGTGATTTTGGTGATTTCGATCTTGATGAATTGTTTAAAGAAAAGGATAATGAGATTGAGGAAGAGTTTGTGAAAGACGTGACACACATGGAAGATGATGATTGTGATTCTAGTGACGCATCTTATGCTATATCATCCGATGACTTGTCTTGTCAAGATAACATTCCTAATTTGGATGAAGAGTTTGCTCCTATAGGAAAAGTGGATCCTTCTCCTCTACCATCTTATGATTCTTGTGATGAAACCTTTGATGATCCTTATGATAGTGATGAGTCTTTTACTTCTGATGATGATGACTTCATTTCTTCTATGACTCCTTCACCTATTCCTCTAAGTGATTTTGTGATGCATTCAAATTCACTTTTTGAAACATCATTTGATAACCCACTTTTCCATCATGATGAAGAAACCAATGAGGATTTTAGTGATGATGAACCTTCTCTTTGTGATACACCAATATATGATGATTATAGTCATGATAAGTTTTCCACTTGTGAATCTCCATTTTTTGATGATCACACTTCCTTGAGTTTTAAGGAGTCACCAATCTTTGACAAACCAATCTATGATTACTATAGTGATGAGGAGGGGTCTATCATTGATGAGAATGAGGAGGTTCTAAAGACTGAAAGATTGCTTAGTGAAGATGAATTGATAAATAAACAAATTGAAGATTATCTTAAGAGAGATGATATTGTGGTTGATACATCTTCTTCTAACTGGGAAGAGGATATTCGTCTTATTGAGAACATGGTTTTTGGGAACATAGAGATTACACCTCCTTCACAAGACAATATGAATTTTGATCCTCCTGTCACTATGCCTTCTATGGAAGATTATCCACCTTCTGATGATGATGACGAGCCTAATATGGATATACTAGTTATGAATCTTTTAATACCTACACCTTCCTATTCTCATGATGCTTTGATCACTAAGGGGGAATCTTATATGGTTGATATGAGCTCATCTTCTTATTTTCCCATGAAGGGAAAGGTTTTTGATCCTAGGATACATAAATTTGAGACACCTTGGTTTTCATCTAGTCTACTTAAGAGTGTGCCTTCGATTGATATGCGCTTCTTGTATGAGCTTACTTTGGTGATGCTACCTACTTTGGAGTTGTTCACTTGTCGAGATGGAAACTTTGTATTTGATCCTGGGGTACTTCTTATTTGAGAGATTTCGTATGTTGGACAAACTTGAGACACGTTGGACCGTTCCATTTATCGAGGCGGATATTATAAATCTTATAGTAAATGGCAAGGTGCTAAGTTTGAGTGTATCATGTGAGACGTGCTTCAAAGTGATATCCTTTATTCTTCATGATGGTTTCCCCAAGGACAACCTAATTCGGGGCCGAGTCGAGCTAGCGACTTAGGGTTAAAAAAACTCAAGCATTGAATAACTATGTTAGAAAATGTAGAGTAGATTTTCCATAGGTTAGGTTTAATTAAAAGGATGTTATAGTAGAGTTGAAGTGGAGGGGCGCCTTTCTTCGTCTTTTGATGTTTACTTCAAGGGTTGCTCTCTCTCATTTCATGCTTGGAGCTTAAGGAGGAGGCTCGTGTATCTGGTTCACTTTGATTAGTTTTTGCTATTGTGATATTCTAAACACTTGTGCTTAAAATGAATACCCTTTAGTTGTCTCTTCCTTAACTTGGGTTAAGCAAAGTAATCAATGTAATAAGTGTAGGGGAGTTTACTCCAATACTCTTAAACATTGAGGACAATGTTTATCTTAAGTGTAGGGGAGACTTCTATCGAAGTGACCTTACCTAAACCATTGCCTTAACTTCATGATAACATGGAAAATTGATTTTTCAACATTTTTCAAATTTTTGATCTACTTTGGCCACCAAAAATATGCATTCATAATTTTTACATCAATCATTGTTAACAGCATAAGATTCAAGCTAACAAGAGGTGATCCGGAGGTCAGGGAGGATAAAAGAAGTATTTAGACATTTTAGAGAGAGAAAGTAAAGCTTGAATGTAGTGTGTGTATTTAGAGAGAGAAAGGGAAATACACAAGTAAGAAGAATCCTCACCCTCCATGGAAGTATGGAGGGGTATATATAGCCTTGTCACACACGAACTATTCTAACTTAACAAAACTAGTCCCTGCGTGTGTAGCTATATCAAACTAATGTAATTCCGTAAATGGCGCTCACATTTTAGGGCTAACAATCTTCCCCCAATGTGGAGACATACGGAATTACTTACAATGTTCCTAACAAGTACAAATACAACAAAATAAAGTCTTCCAAGGCACTTCCAATGCTGAGGATGTCTTTTAAGTCTTCTTGTCTTCATAACTTGTACGTCAGCTTGAATCCTCTTTTTCTTCGCTTGTTGTGGAACAATTGTAATATGCATGATTTGGATTAACTTCCCCCCAATTCATGCAGCATGTATTTCAAAAACTTTCTTCATAGACTTCTTTTTGACGAAGTTTCTGAATCAGCTTCCCCCCAAACCAATATCTGTATCTTAAGCAGATTCTGACACTTTGATGTAGTTTGAACAATCTTCTAGCTCATCGGTTTAAGTGCACAACGGAAATTTGTAGAAGAACCACACCAAATAACACTGCTTCTATACTGTTTCATGTCGTTTAGGTTTTGGTGATAATCCGTTTGGGGTAACATGCAGGAAATCAACAACAATTCTTCTCACGCCTGCAGAATACTTCATAAAAATCATATAAAGTGAAGTAGATACCATTCCATGTACACTACTTCCCCCTGGGAGTTGATCCGATTACTTCAAAGTACACGATCTTCCCCCATGATGATTTCGAACTCTCGGAAGCATCATTATCGTGGACGTCCATATACTCGAGAAGTTCTTAGTCTTAAGCAAATGTCTTGAAAAGTTTTGAAAGTCATTGAGAAACTTTGAAAAATTTTGCTTAGACTATGAAGTACCATTGTCGTTGTGAAGCTCATAAATATCCCGTGAGAATTGATTGCTGATTCCCTCTCTCTCTGTCTAACTTACCAACCTCGAATTCATTCGGCTATTTGTTGTGACCACATGTGAAGTAAACCCGATATTCCAAACTTGAAACTGAAGTACAATCCCCCAAATTTGTTACTTAAGCTTGCACTTATGTCGATTGAAGAACGGTGCAGAAACAAGTCTCTTATACCTCTTGAAGTTATCCACACGAGCAACTGCGTGTGACACTAAAAATGATAGTAATCCATGTCGTCGACCATCCACCCCTTGACAGTGGAAACTAGATAATTCAAGTCTCAATCATAAATTTTATCGCCCAAGCAAGTCATCAATCGATAGACTGGGTTTGAAGAAAAGGGGTAGAAAAATAGAAGGAAGGCTCGATGATGAAATAAGTACACGCCTTCATGAAATCCCACTTCAACTTCAAATAAAGAATACCAAATCCACTTCGTGATCACTTGTCTTTGTAGAATCAAAACTAGCCTTGTCGTTAAAGTGAATCTTATATCGGATCGTTTTAGCGTTAAGTGTTTTGTTTGCTTTGGTGTTGAGTGTTGTAAATGTCGTTATCTAGAACAAATTCTGAAAAGAATTGTCATTAAGGAACAAAATTTGTCTAGATAACTTGTCGTTTAAGCCCAACGTTAATCATATGCCCAACTGATGCGCGGATCGAAGCACATTCGATCAAAACATATAATTTTCTATGTTGTTGTTGAAGCACATTCGTTGAAGCACATTCGTTGAAGCACATTCGAAAATATTAGGTTTAAAACCTATAATTTTCTATGTCGTTGAAGCACATTCGATCAAAACATACCGAATACCCGCATCGAAAATCATGTCATCATAGCCCGATAAAACTCGTCCAGTCCGCTATCAATATCCCAATTGTAGTCCCATATTTATTCCAAATCATACACAGTCCAATCATAATAACACTTGGCCCATTGATAACAGTCCATATCCATTATTCAATTTCTAACAATATTACCCACATCAAAAAGATCGGTCCAACCAGAAACAATGTCCAGCCCAAGATTAGATGAGGTCGAATATAATGGACACAACCCTAATTTATCTCATCATTTCACCTGACCTAATCACACACTTCTCAAATACATCGCCTCCATCTATATGTCTAGATATCTCCCATCCCATCTCATCTGATCCCCATCTCAAACTCAAATCCATCTCCTCAATTGACTCCATCATTTCAAACTTGCTGAATTCAATAGTCACCATCATAGTCGTAAACTCACACATACCAACCGAATATCTTTTGATTAATATCAGATTTAACATATAACCATACACGAATCATAAACACAAACCCTCTGATCATTTTGATAACATCATTTTAATAAAAAAAACCCCATCTAAATCGTGCCCCGAAACGGAAGAACTACGACTTCAGGATCCTTAATAGGGTCTCAGGTAGGTGCTGAATTGATTTTCTTTTCGTTTTGAGTCCCAATCGAAACAAATAAAATGATTATAACATTATTGTTATAAATCAATATTTGATTTCGAATAATAAAATGGGTTATACCCAACACATTGATCAGTGATGATGATTTCGTGATGCATCTGTAAAGATATTGGCATGCATGTTTGATAATCACGAAATGATTCTGAGATCTTTGTTCTTTTTCAGTTTTAGTTTCGAGTCTGAGATGGTGAGAATAGTAAGGGGAAGGTGACTGAGTTGGTTGATGATGAGTTTTTTTTGTTTTGAGTTGTTGTGGAATGGATTAGGTACATAGACTATGGGACGAGAGGTTGTAATAGTGAGTCGGTTTTGATGAGTTGGATTCAGTATGATGGTCTCAGTATTTTTCTTGTTTGGTCATGATCTGAATGTTGTTGTTTTTTTTTTCACTCCATCGGAATAAATCAAACACCCATCGGAATAACTATCTGAATGAACCCATCGGAATGATCCCATCGGAATGATATTGGAATGATCCCATCGGAATGATCCCATCGGAATAATCCCATCGGAATGATCCCATCGGAAAAGGGTTTTGACCCATTTGTATTGGTTTCCGAAAAAAATGGATCTGGTTTTTCAGATCTGAACATTTTTTTTCTCATAAATTTGTTCATCTTCATAAAAAATACCCAGAAAAAACTTGTTCAACCCAAAAACCCATAATTATAAAAATCAACATAAATTCGTGACTTTTAACAGCTTAAAGAATAAGCCGAAAAAGCTACAAATCAGCAAACACGAAACACAAAACACCCCCGGTTAGCTCTGATACCAATTGTTAACAGCATAAGATTCAAGCTAACAAGAGGTGATCCGGAGGTCGGGGAGGATAAAAGAAGTATTTAGACATTTTAGAGAGAGAAAGTAAAGCTTGAATGTAGTGTGTGTATTTAGAGAGAGAAAGGGAAATACACAAGTAAGAAGAATCCTCACCCCTCCATGGAAGTATGGAGGGGTATATATAGCCTTGTCACACACGAACTATTCTAACTTAACAAAACTAGTCCCTGCGTGTGTAGCTATATCAAACTAATGTAATTCCGTAAATGGCGCTCACATTTTAGGGCTAACATGTTGTCCCATGTATTTGTGATGATTAAGCAATGAAGAGAGAAAGAAAATAGATGAAGAAGAGATGAATTCCTAGAGAGAGAAAGTAGTGAGAGAAAGTAGAGAGGAGATGATTAACTTGGTGAGATTAGATTCAGAAAAAGAAGTTACAAATGACCATCCACCCTCCTAACATGCTAGGAGGGTAGTATATATAGTCCACCCACATGCGGGCTTTAATGGACTATATATTGGGCCGGGCTTGTCTTTTGGACTTTAATTAGTTTAAATCCAAGCCCGTGAACCACGACTAAATAACTATCTATTACAACGTTCTAATAAATATTACAATAGAAACCTATGACCGAACATTCTTGTTTGACTCAATATTTTGAGGCTAACAATCTCCCCCAATGTGAGGTCATTCCTCTTTGATATTTTGATTCCAATGGAGATTTATGAATTTCGTCATAAATGAGTCTTGAACGTGTAACAGTAGTTTTGTTCCTTCATGCTGTGATCTTTGAGCCTTTGTCGTTGTCTTTCGACTTTGTCTTTAAGTCTTGAGATCTTCAAATCATTCTTGACTTGTCTTTGCCATCTTGTGATCTTGTGTCTTTATCCACATGCTCACACTATCAATTGTTGAATAAGTCTTTGGTCATGAATATGTGGTTGTGAATCTTTGACTTTGCTGAGTACACCGTGACGCCACCTTCTCGAGACAAAACATAGACACGGACTGAATGGCTTTGACATTCGTCCTAAATCGGTAGCGTTTTACCTCCGGTCGGTGAAGACCGTTATACGATATTAAATATCGTACCTGTGATCAGGTAGATTCAATTAAGAATCTCCTTGACAGAGTTTCGCGGCAGTACTAGCCGTTCTCTTTACTCGACCGTCTCAAAGCAAGACTACGAACATAAAGAGTGAATCAATTGGATAAATATCCGCTTGATTAAAGTCGTCAATTCAAATTCCTGGAACAAGTTTGATTCATTAAGAATCTTACCATTGTTGCTTTCCAGTTGACACAAGTTTGATTCATAAGAATCTCACAAGTCACCTACCGTAGCGCTGTTTGATGTTGACGCTAGAAGGATTTCCATTCGTCACTGTGAATATTAATAAATATCACTCTGAATGTTCTGGCAAGACCATAAAGATATTGCGTAGAAACCTGAAACGAGTTTGAATCAATTCAGAATCAAACCACTGTTGCTTTTCAGTTTTACATATGTTCAATTCATAAAGAATCTTGCATATGACCTACCGCAGTGCTGTTTGATGTTAACACTGGAAGGATTTCCACTCATAATCGTGAATACTAAGTAGTATCACTCTGAGTGTTCTAGCAATATCACAAGGATATAGCGTAGGACTCTCTTGATCTTCATCCGTGTGTCCTAACGAGATTTGATTGATCTCTTGGCTCTAGACTCGATTTGTGCACTTTTAGTGGTCGGAGGCTGGAGCAGATGCCACCTATTCAATATCAACAATCTCGGAGTGAGAAAGTCAATAGAAGTCGTGTTGATCTCCGTGACAATAAAACAAACTTCTTTTGAGAGAAGCCTGAGTAGCTAGGAAAGGGTTGTGCTTCACATCACTGGGTCCATGATGAGTTTGTCTTCATGATGAGTTGACCCGGTTTCTGCCTAAGTTGTATGGAGGGCTTCTTTCTTTAGACCCTTTATCCTTACATTTCTTTTTCATTCTTCAACCCCTTCAATGCTTACCAAGACATCATTAATAGCACCTTGTTGTGATTGTTCCAGTGCTATCATCAGTACTTAGTCGGCATTCAGCTACGTTCACATTCTACTCCATCTTTCCTAAGGACTTCTAATAATCTATTGGATTGTCCCTGGGAAGATCCCTCCGGTTCTGGTTGGATCATAGGACTTAAACCTAACCACCCTTTTGACACCAATAACGTCGTGAATTAAAGATGTTGTGGGTATTTGATCGTAACCATGAAAACCACTTTAAATTCTAACAAAGTGTGTGAAAAACTTTAACACCTTGCTAGTTTTGTCGTTTCAGAAAAACTCCCCCTTCACATGTGCATCGATAATCGAAAGTGTTTTCGCACATGTGGGTAAGAGTTAAAGTGCTTAAGTCTTATAGATCACATTTTAATCACATTTTCTCCCCCTATCTCTAATATATAAAATCTTTTGATATTAGAGATACCAAATTTGATTAAAATATATTTTGAAAAATAGTCTTGAAAATCTTCGGGAGAAACATGTGTCAAACTGAGCATGAATTTTGGAACGCTCCCCCTCAAAAATTGATCCAATGGAATTGTCATTACGAGGATTTGATCCACATTAAACTTTTGAGGATAGGAGTTGTTGAACACACAATTTTTGAAAGATTTTGAATATCATTGAGAAATTCTTGAAAAAATTGTGTTCAACGCTTTTTGAAAAATCAATTCTTTTTGACGAAAAGGTTTTTCTAAAGCATAAACTTGAGTTCATAGACTTTGAATGTCTTGACGAATCCACTCAAGTGTAAGAAGATTTATCTTCTTTTGCTGAGGGTAAGGGTACTAAATCGTACACTCCCCCGTGAATATCGATCCGGGTTGCAATCTGAAAGTGATTACAAGCCATTGTGTTGAGCTCAAAACGTTGAATGTTTTGTGACAAGCTCAACCCGTGATAGATTGCTCTACCCGTTGTTGGAAATATTGTCCAAAATAGACAATTTCCTTTTGAAAAGATAGAAATGACATGTTTTGAAAAATATTTACAACTTTCATTCGAGCTTTATGTACACACCCGTGTCGTTATTGAGCGACATTTCTAGGTACGTCCATATTATCGATACTGAAAGACATGTCGAGAAGAATATTTTTGGATTATCGAAGATTTTTTAATTTTGTATTTTGCTTTTTGATTAATATTTACAGGTAGATGTTTGATAAATGAATCAAGCAGGCTTCTTTGCCAGAACCTCCAGTTCTGCTGGAGTCAAACATCTCATACCAATTTGTCTAACTAGATACGCAAACCTCTCTTTCGAAAGAGCTTTTGTAAACAAGTCAGCTAATTGGTAATCAGTTCCAACAAAGTATAATTCAACAATACCTCTTTCAACTTGTTCCTTAATGAAGTGATATCAGACATCGATGTGCTTCGTGCGGGAATGCTGAACCGGATTGCAGGAGATGGCTATGGCCGACTTTGAGTCACAGTACATAGGTACTTTATCAAAATGGAAGCCATAATCTGTGAGTTATGTTCTCATCCAAAGAACTTGAGCACAACATGCAGATAGAGACACATACTCCGCTTCGGCTGATGAAAGTGACACCATCCCACAAGCTTGTCTTGACCTAGAAATTGTGCACCACCAGAAGTACTTTTACGTGTATCAAGACACCCTGCATGATCAGAATCTGAATAGGCCGTTAGAAAGAAACCGGTTTCTCTCGGATACCAGAGTCCCATGTGAATGGTATTCTTAAGGTACAAAAAGATCCGTTTAACCTCCTTGAGGTGCTTTTCAGTGGGTCGTGCTTGATATCGTGCACAATAACATGTAGCATGATGAATATCAGGTCTGCTTGCTGTCAAGTACATGAGGGACCCGATCATGGAACGATATCTCGTTTGATCTATGGGTAATCCCTCCAAATCAGCATCTAGGTATGTGGTTGATAATGGTGTCCCAACGGGGTCACATGATGTCATACCATGCTTTTTGATTATCTCTTGACAATACTTAGCTTGGTTAATGAAGATACCACTTGGGAATTGGTGAACTTGAATTCCTAGAAAGAATTTTAGTTCGCCTATCATAGACATTTCAAATCTGCTGTGCATTACTTTTTCAAACCATTTTGAAAGTTTTGTGTTTGTAGACCCGAAAATAATGTCATCAACATAAATTTGCACAAGCAGAATGTCATCCCCATATTTATAAGTGAACAAAGTTAGATCAATGGAACCTTTTGAGAAACCTTTGGAGACCAGAAATTTCGAGAGCTCGTCGTACCACGCCCTTGGAGCTTCCTTGAGTCCATATAGTGCTTTGTGGAGACGATACACCTTGTCAGGATAATGAGGATTGACGAATCCTTCCGGCTGCGTGACATAAACTTCTTCCTTCAAAGGACCGTTAAGAAACGCCGTCTTGACGTCCATTTGATAGACAATGAATCCCTTATGTGCAGCATAAGCAAGAAAAATCCTGACCGCTTCCATTCGAGCTACTGGTGCAAATGATTCTTCAAAATCAATACCCTCTTTCTGTCCATACCCTTTAGCCACTAGCCTAGATTTATTCTTGATGATCGTGTTCTCTTCATCCATCTTGTTTTTCCAGAACCATCGAAGATTTAATGGTGTTACATCGTATGGTCTGTCAACAAGTTCCCAGACTTTAAGTCTTTCAAATTGTTGAAGTTCATCCGTCATCGATTCAATCCAAGCATGATCAGCTAATGCTTCTTTGATGTTTTTCGGTTCAGCTGAACTCACGGCGAGTGCGAACATACAAACATCAGCATCGGTGTTAAGCTGTTGTCTTGTGCGAACGGGCTGTGAAGGGTTTCCAATGACATGAACCAAAGGATGATCTCGGGTCCAATGATGTGTTGAAGGATGTCGTTGATAGAAAGTATGCATATTTGACGGATCAACATGGCGAGTAGAAGACTCTCCAGTTTCGTGTACCGGTGTACCGAATGGGTTGATGAATTCGTCTTCGTCAGATAATGCATTGTCTGCTTGATTTGTGTTCTCTGGAGCAATGACAGTAGTTGTGGATGTTGTAGGATCGAGTGTTGTAGTGATATTCTGAGGAGGTAAATCTGCAGCAACCCGTGTTGAAGTAGATAAAGTTGTATCCGGTTGTTGACGATGATCGGTATCATCATTCTTATCATGAGTGACAGCGGAAGACTTCGATACAACTTGTTTCTCCCCCGTGAAATATTCATCATACATTGGTCCATATAACATTTCCAACTCTTCAATGGTCGTGTCGACTGTCATATCAGCTCTAGGAACATTTTCTGGAACCAGCGTTGAACTTGACGGTTCATTGCTGTGGTCTTGAGTTTCGAGTTCCGTGCGGTTGTGAACGGAAGTCGTTTGTCGTTGTGGGTCGGGACTTAAACTGTTTTGTTCAAGTGCCATTTCTTGAGATTCATCAAATCGGATGTGAATTGTCTCGACAATCAATTTTGTTCTTTTGTTGAACACTCTATATCCCTTAGACTGAGTTGCATATCCCACAAGAATACATACATCACCTTTTTCTTTCATTTTATCCAAATTTTCACCATCTCGTATAATGTAACAAGTACATCCAAAAACATGAAGGTGTTTGAGTGAAGGTTTTCGATCATGAATTATGTGATATGGTGTCTTTTCGTGTCTTGGGATAATTAAGGAGCGGTTTTGTGTATAGCATGCGGTTGACACGGCTTCGGCCCAAAAGTATAGTGGAAGTTTTGAAGCGGATAATAATGTTCGAGCAGCTTCAACCAAAGTACGGTTTCGTCTTTCAACAACGCTGTTTTGTTCGGGTGTTCGAGCAATAGATGTTTCATGTTCAATCCCTTCGGCTTCAAAATACTTCCTCAGATTAGAATTCAAAAATTCTGTACCTCTGTCAGTACGAACCACTTTAACTTGAGCTTGAAGACCACGTTGTATCAATTTTAGGAAGCTGATGAGAACGTCGGGTGTTTCATCCTTGGACCTCAAGAAGTGAGTCCATGTGTACCTTGAGTAATCATCGACAATTACCAGAATATATTTCTTTCCATTGATACTCTGAACACGCATTGGACCACACAGATCCATGTGAAGAAGATCTAACCGACCTTTAGAGCTTGGTGTTGTCTTTGTTTTGAAGCTACTTCGTTTAGCTTTACAAAGTTCACAAGAAGAACAAAGATGATCTTTGATGAATTTCAAGCTTGGAAGGCCTCTCACAATATCTTTCTTGGAAAGCAAGTTAATGGTATCAAAGTTGAGATGAGAAAGACGTTGATGCCATAACCATGCCTGAGTCGTTGAAGCTTTAGCCATGAAGCAAATTGGAGTTGATGAAGTTGTGTCTTGAAGTGAAATTGTGTAAAGATCAGTACCCCGTGTACCGGTAAGTAAGTCATTCCCATCATAATCACGAACAAAACATGTCTTCTTTCTGAAAGCAACTTCCAAATCCGCATCACAGAATTGACCAACCGAGAAAAGATTGTGATTGAGCCCTTCGACGTAGTATACCCTTTTAATCGTGATATTCCCCTGAACCAAATCTCCATATCCTAGGATCGGTGCAAATTGATCATTTCCGAATCGGACCGTACCCAGGAACTTCTCCACGAAGTTAATTAGAAGCTTGAGATTCCCCGTCATGTGCTTCGTGCATCCGGAGTCCATTATGAAGAGAATTTTTTGTATCACCTGCAGAAGAGTTAGAACACGATGGAGCATTTGCTAAATTGGATACCACAGTAGTTGTGATAGTAGAATCATTAGTGTCCTTATCAACATTTAAAGGCAAACTAACACTCGTTTTCACATTTTCTGTCCTAACTTTAGGCATCCATTTATATCCGGGAGGACATTGATTAGCAAACCACCATTTCCAAGACTTACTGGCAGACTCATATAATTCCTTAATTTTGCTTCTAGGATTCTTAGTGGTGGAGTCTGATGCATTACTTTTCTTAGTGGGGGTTGCACCAGAATGGTTCACTTTGCATTGGGGTTTACTAGCTCTAATAGGCATTGCAACTTGCTTCTTAGTTCTAGTATCTACGCCTTTGACTTTATTTATAGCACACATAGAATGATTAGCATTAGCACACTTGCCACATTTGACACAAACAAATTTCACATTCATAGCATTCAAATCATTCACAGCATTCAGATCGTCATTACATGCGATAACAGACTTTTTATTCTTAAAAACATTCAAATTCCTAGGGTGTTCTTCTACTTGCTTCATCTTCCCTTGATTCTTGTGTTTCCAGACCTTATCATTCTCTTGAGTGCTCTTAAGCTGAGGCCGGCTAACACTAGTAGTGGAGACTATTCCTGTAGTAGAAGACACACGAATATTAGTGTTTCTAGAAGTCTGAGGCGAGTGAGTATCTTTGTTTGTAGGCTTAGTGGGCATTCTATACATCCCTGGTTCAATCACATTATTGTGCTTAACGCTTGGTGCTACAGGATTCCTTATGGGTTGAGCTTGTGGTAACCTTTCCTTTCCATCCATCTTGGGGGCAAACACAGGTTTTGCAAACGAGGAATTAGATAAAGAAGATGGTTTTCCCAAGATAGAGGATCTATTCTCTTTAGAGGCATTGGGTTGTCTAACCACATTTTTCTTAATGCTAGGTTCCACAATTTTCCCACCCATTTTATCAATGAGTTTCTGCAACTCAGCTATCGCTCTGTCCCTGTCTTGTAATTGAGCTTTCAACCCTTTAATTTCCAAATTCTGTTCATTCATTTCTCGAAATGTTTGCGAAAGTTTTTCTTGCAATTTATTATCATGTGGAAAACGACCAACATCTTTTTGCAAAGCAAGTTCAAGTGAATGACAATGTTTTTGAAGGAAATCAGTTTTGTGTTGATGTAACTCAAAAGCCTTTTTGTCAACATTTTCTTTACGTTTCGAAAGCTCAATTTCAAGACGTTCACATTCTTTGATCTTATCAAGATATTGGCATGCAACTTCAGAATATTCATCAATATCAGCACATCTCCATGGGGTGCACCGGTTTTGTTTGTTAAGAAGAAGGACGGCAGTATGCGTCGTTGCATAGACTATCGCGAGCTCAACAAGATTACCATTCGGAATAGGTATCCACTTCCACGCATTGACGATCTGTTTGACCAACTCCAAGGGGCCAAACACTTCTCCAAGATCGATCTTAGGTCAGGCTATCATCAGCTACGGGTCAAGGAGCAGGACATCGCTAAGACTGCCTTTCGTACCCGTTATGGCCACTACGAGTTTGTAGTTATGCCATTTGGATCCAGCGAAGGTTGAGGCCATTACTAAGTGGCCAAGGCCGACATCAGCGACGGAAGTCCGCAGTTTCTTAGGCTTAGCTGGCTATTACCGTAGGTTCGTAGAGAACTTTTCCCGCCTAGCACTACCATTGACCAAACTGATGCGGAAAGGGGAGAAATTCGTCTTGACTGAAGATCGAGAGAAGAGCTTTGAGGACCTGAAGCAGAAGCTAGTATCTGCACCTATTCTTACTCTACCATCTAGTACGGGTGGATTTCAAATCTACAGCGATGCATCGGGGAAGGGACTTGGTTGTGTTCTCATGCAACATGGGAAAGTGATCGCGTACGCTTCACGGCAGCTTAAGCCTTATGAAGAAAATTACCCCACGCACGATCTGGAACTTGCTGCAGTCGTGTTTGCATTGAAGATATGGAGGCACTACTTATATGGAGAATCATGTGACATTTTCACGGAACACAAGAGCTTGAAGTATATCTTCACTCAGCGTGAATTGAACATGAGGCAAAGGAGATGGTTAGAGCTGTTGAAGGATTATGACATTAATCTACAGTATCATCCCGGAAACGCAAATGTAGTATAATAAGTGTGAAAACACTTATTCTTTTACCACTTATTTCCAATAATAACAAGACAAAAACGTGTGATTTATGTCGTAAAAGTCGGAATTATGCGTGGTTTGTGTTTTTATTGTGTTTTAGGACCAAAATATGAAAAAGGAAGAAAACACGGGCTTTCACGGGCTTTTATCGAAGAAAACGGGAAAAGACGAAGTCAGAAGATCAGGAGTGCAAAAAGAACGGAAGTCCAAGGCCTATTCTGAAGATTTATCGAAGAAAAAGTCTAAAGACGGAAGTTTAACGAAGTCGAAGAACTTAAGTCTAATAGAAGAAGAAAATCAAAAGACAAGTTCAAATCTCGAGACGACATCGAGAAAAGACAAAGAATTAAAGTCGAGTCGAGAAGACGTGAAGAAAGCAAGAAAGAAGATGCAACACATGCACTCCTTCCACCTTCCCTATAAATACCCTCCTAATAGTCATTAGGAGGGTGTTAGTTAGTCTTTAATTTTTAGTTTTTCATTTTTTGCACTTTTCTAGTTTTAGAGAGAGAAAGTCTTAAACTTTCTCTCACTAAGTTTCATCTTTTCTTTTAATCTTTCAAGATTAAACATTTGTGTATTGCTTATTTCATTAATCAAGTTAAGTTTAAGCTTTTAATCCTAAATCTCATTCTACACTTCTTGATTTATTTTTCCTTTGATCCGATTTGCATACTTCATGCGTATCATTTAATGATTTCGTGATTGAAGGATTAATCTTCTTTGTTCCTACATAAGCTCCTACGTATAAGCTATAAGCTCGTAATGCTTATTGGCTTATTACAAGTTTTAGCTTATTGCTGTCCATCGCAATACAAGGGATTTTGTACACATTCCGACGGGCCTCAGTGTTTTGATCGCAATAACCCATTAGGGTTTTACTTTGCGATCAGGTTGTCATTTCCCCCTTATTCCGATCTGGATTGCGATCACACATTGCGATCGCACATTCCGACAGGATCAAGGTCTTTGCTAAGACGAAGTGCTGCCCATTTCTCGACAGCAACATTGCAATAGAAGTTGTTTACAACATTCCGATCTGAACTGCATTGCGATAGGCATTATTCCGATCTGGACCATTGCGATAAGAGGATATTCCAACGATCAACATTGCGATAGACTTGTTGTAGTTGCATTCCGATGGGTAGTAAGTTTAAGATTCCGATGGACCTTTGCATTGATTATTCCGATGGCTCTTTCTAGTGATATTCCGATGGTTGTGATTTTGGTGTATTCCGATGGACATGAATTGCTTTATTCTGTTTGACTAAGTTTTTAAGTTTTAAAGTTTTACAAAGTTTTAAGTTTTAAGTATTTTCCTAATTAACTTTTAGTTTAATTTTGTCAAAGCTTCTACTTTACTCATCGACAATTTCATACTTGCTTTTAAATTAGATACCCAAACCAAACCAAATCATTTTGTTCACCAAAAGACAATTGAGTCGCACTATAGATCGGTAGTCAATTCGAAAAGACTTGGGACTACGAATTTTGATACGAGGGGTAAAAGCCTTGTAGTAAATGGCGCCGCTGCCGGCTCTTTTCGTTACGATTAACGATTTCTAGTGAGAGACGCATTGAATTTTGGGATTCGTTCTTTGAACGTTATTTTCCTTGCTTTAAAAATTTTCAAAAATCCTAAAAAATATAAAACTCTTCAAAAATACAAAAACATTAAAAAATCATAAAAAGCAATTCTTTTCCAAAAGGTTTTGCACCAAAAATATTATATAGCTATTCTCTTTGTGTATATTTTTCTCCTGCAGGTGTATGCGTACTAGATCTTCGAACTATTCTGAGCCCGAGACTCGTGAAGATTTAGATATGGCTGGTGTTAATAACAACAATAACAACCCACCTCAACCCAATTTGAATAACAACAACAACAATGTCCTCCTACCTGATTTACGAACAATGGAGGAATTGTGTCAACCCACCATGAACGGACGCGGAGGCCCGATTGCGCCAATGCACGTCACGGCTCAGGAGTTTTCGTTGAAGCATCACATGATCCAACAAGTGCAAACTAACCCATTTCGCGGAATTCCGGATGATGATGCCAACAAACACCTCGACAAATTTATTACTATCACCCAAAGCATGAAGTGCCCCGGTGTTTCTATGGATGACCTTCGCCTTCAACTCTTTCCCCACTCGCTTTCTCACCATGCCGAAAAATGGTTTAACCGTATTCCTAAGAATTCTATTCATACGTGGAATGACATGACTCAACGTTTTTTGTCGCGCTACTTTCCCCCATCCATGGTCACTAGCCTTCGTAACCAAATCAGTGGATTCATGCAAGACAATGATGAATCGCTTTTCGATGCTTGGGAACGATACAACGATTTGATCGATCGCTGTCCAAATCACAATATGCTCCCCGTCACTCTCATTGATACCTTCTACAATGGTCTCACTTTTCGTGATCGTGACACGATCAATGCCGCCGCCGGTGGTACTTTTATGAAAAGGAGACCGGAGGAGTGTCGAGAGTTGATTGAAAACATGACTACTCACCACAAGAATTGGGATTCATCCGCATCCTCAAGATCTAACTCGAGAGTCAATGTTTCTTCTACTACTTCCAATCCTGAGATGACTGAAATTTCTCGACAACTCGCTGAGATGAACAAGAATTTCATGACCATGGCCACAAACCACTTTCAACAAGCTAAAGCCGTTGCTATTTCTTGTGACACATGTGGTGGTCCTCATTCTTACAATGATTGTCCTTCCACTCAAGGCAATTTTTCTGAAAACGTTAACGCAGCTTACGGTACTTATCCCACGGGAGGCTATCAAGCCCGCCCTCAAGGAGACCGTAGTTTGCTAAGTTACCTTCCAACAATTATCTTGCTCCACCTGGTTTCCCTCCTGCAAACCAAAACCAACAACAAAGATATAACCGAAACAACCAATCCCAACCTCGTGCTAACAGTCAATATCAATCCCAAAGAAACCCATACCCAACTCAAGGAACTTCTCAAGCTTACCAAGCTCCACCTCTCAATCAACCGATGGCAGTGAGTCCAGACGTCGAGACGTTCATGAAGACTAATCGGGAGCTGGTGACGAATCTTCAGAGTCAAGTCATCAACTTGAAGGGCGAAATGGCGAAACAAGGGAACGATATTCGAGCCGAGCTAAGGAATAACATGGAAAAACAGAGCAATGAAATTCGTGCCGACATCAGAGATTCTTTCAGCACTCAAGCGCTTAACATTTGTGATATGATTTGTTCGCTCATCCAAGGTAATCAACCCTCTTCTTCGGGTACTCTTCCGAGTAACACCGTTGCGAATCCAAGAGGGGAGATGAAAGCAATCACCACTCGTAGTGGAAAAGGTTATATGGAACCCGAGCTTCCTACACCTTCACCCGTGATTGTGACCAAGGAAAAAGAGCAACTTTCCCCACCTTCTTCACCTTCTATCCCCATTTCCCCACCACCCGTGGTTGTGAGTGATCCTATTCCCCTAAAGCCTTCTTCTTCCTCCAATATACCTTATCCTTCAAGGTTGAGGAAAGAGAAGCAAAAGAGCAAGGATGATATTCAGGTTTCAAACTTTCTAAAAATGTTTAAACAATTGAATTTTAACATCTCCTTTGCCGAGGCTCTCGCTCACATGCCTAAATACGCTAAGATGTTTAAAGATCTTCTAAGTGATAAAGAAAAGCTTCTTGACATTACTCAGACCCAACTTAATGAGAATTTCTCCGCCGTTCTCTTAAGGAAATTGCCCACCAAACTTGGTGATCCGGGTCGCTTCTTGATTCCTTGCAACTTCCCGGGAGTAGAGAATTGCATGGCCCTAGCCGATCTAGGTGCCAGTATAAACTTAATGCCTTTAAGTGTTTGGAAGCAATTATCTCTCCCCGAGCTAGTCCCCACCAAAATGACTTTGGAATTAGCCAACCGTACGGTTGCTTATCCAGTGGGGATAGCCGAAGATGTCTTTGTTGGCGTCGACAAATTCACCTTCCCGGCGGATTTTGTCGTCGTTGACTACGAGATGGATCCTCGTGTTCCATTAATCGTTGGACGTCATTCCTGAGGACCGGTCGCACTCTCATTGATGTAGCCGCGGGCGAAATAATCATGAGAGTTGGTGACGATAAAATTGTCTTCAACATGGGTAAGATTTCTAAGCAACCTCATTCATATGAGAGTGTTAATGCTATTGATGTTCTCGATGAGGCTTTTGAAGAACATTTTCATGATGCTTGCAAAAGTACTCTCTCTTCTCTACCCAATGTTGAGACCGTTGCCTCAATTGCTCCGGCATTGACTCCTTTTGGAGAAAGTGACTTGGATGATTTCGAAGCTAGCTTGGGTCCTCTCGATATTAAGTATGATAATTCGTCCACTGATTGGGATGAAGACATTCGTACTATTGAGAGACTTCTCAATGAAGACCCGTTTTCTCTTCCTTCTCCTAAAGAGGTGACTAATGATGATCCATCGTTAGTTTCACCATCTATTGAGGATCCTCCCACTCTTGAGCTTAAGGACCTACCTCCTCATCTTGAGTACGTTTTCCTTGAAGACGACGAGAAGTTACCGGTCATCATCGCAAAGGACCTGAAAGAAGACGAAAAAGCCCGACTTGTCGCCGTGTTGAAGAAGCATAAACGAGCTATCGCTTGGAAAATCTCCGACATCCGTGGAATTGATCCTCACTTCTGCACACATAAATTCTCATGGAGGACGACTTTAAGCCCACAATTCAAAGCCAACGAAGGGTGAATCCTAAAATCCATGAAGTCATCAAAAAAGAGGTTATCAAACTTCTTGATGCGGGTATGATTTACCCTATTTCGGATTCACCATGGGTCCAGTCCATTGTGTGCCTAAGAAAGGCGGCATCACCGTTGTGCCCAATGCAAACAACGAGTTGATTCCTACCCGTCTCGTTATTGGGTGGAGAGTTTGTATAGACCACCGCAAACTCAATGATGCCACGAGAAAGGATCATTTCCCTCTACCTTTTATGGACCAAATGCTTGAACGTTTAGCGGGTATTGAATATTACTGCTTTCTTGATGGTTTCTCGGGTTATTTCCAAATACCCATCGATCCCCAAGATCAAGAGAAGAAAACATTCACTTGTCCTTATGGCACATTTGCTTACAAACGAATGCCTTTTGGCTTACGCAATGCCCCCGGGACTTTCCAAAGGTGCATGTTGGCTATCTTCCATGACATGGTTGAGCAAACCATGGAAGTCTTCATGGATTATTTCTCGGTCTTTGGGGATTCCTTCTCTTCTTGCCTTGCCAATTTGGAACGTATGCTTAAGCGGTGTGAAGACACTCGCCTTGTTCTGAATTGGGAAAAATGCCATTTTATGGTAAAAGAAGGCATTGTGCTAGGACACAAAATCTCTAAAGCCTGTCTGGAAGTCGACCGTGCTAAAGTTGATGTCATAGCCAAATTACCTCCACCTTCCACCGTGAAGGGTGTGAGAAGTTTTCTGGGTCATGCGGGCTTCTATCGTCGATTCATTCAGGATTTCTCTAAAATCGCTCGCCCGATGACCCACCTCTTGGAAAAAGATACTCCTTTTATCTTTTCCAAAGAGTGTCTCGAAGCCTTCAATCTTCTTAAGGATAAGCTAACTAAGGCACCGGTCTTGGTTACCCCTAATTGGGAGCTGCCTTTTGAATTGATGTGCGATGCTAGCGACTTTGCTATTGGTGCGGTTTTGGGCCAACGAGTGAATAAACACTTCCAACCCATCCACTATGCTAGCAAAACAATGACGGGGGCTCAATTGCATTATACGACAACCGAAAAAGAGCTTTTAGCTGTTGTCTATGCTTTTGAGAAATTTCACCCCTATCTTGTTTTATCCCCCACCATCGTATACACGGACCATTCCACGTTGAAGTACTTGATGACTAAGCACGACTCTAAGCCAAGACTTTTTCGTTGGGTTTTACTCCTTCAAGAATTCAACATTAAAATTCGTGACAAGAAGGGTGCCGAAAACCTGGACGTGGATCATTTGAGTCGACTTGAGGATCCATATCAAGGGGATCATCCGAACAAAGAGATCAGTGACTCTTTCCCCCTTGAGACCTTAATGTCTATAAATCTCAATCTTGATGACACCCCGTGGTTTGCCGACAATGCAAACTACTTAGCGGGTGGAATTCTCATCAAAGGGTTAACATCCCAACAAAAGAAGAAGTTCTTGAATGATGTTAAGACTTAGCTTTGGGATGACCCTTATCTATTCAAACAATGTGCTGATTTGATCATTCGTCGTTGTGTTGACGGACCGGCAGCTTTTGACATTCTCCAGGCTTGCCACAAAGGACCCACCGGTGGTCACTTTGGTCCCAACTACACCGCTAAGAAAGTGTTTGATTCTGGATTCTATTGGCCCACCATTTATCGTGACGCTCACGAAATGGTTAAGCATTGTGATGCTTGCCAACGCCAAGGCAAGATCACACATAAGGATGAGATGCCTCAAAATTTCATACAGGAATGTGAAATCTTTGACGTATGGGGCATCGACTTTATGGGGCCATTTCCATCATCCAAAGGGAACAAGTACATCCTCGTTGCAGTTGACTACGTTTCTAAATGGGTTGAAGCTAAGGCTCTCCCTACGAACGATGCGAGGGTGGTTGTGGACTTTTTAAAGCAGCTTTTCGCTCAATTTGGCGTTCCTCGTGCTATCATCAGTGACTGCGGGACTCATTTTTGCAATGATCAATTTGCAAGAGTCATGGCTAAGTATGGTGTTAATCATCATCTTTCCACTGCCTATCATCCCCAAACCAATGGGTAAGCCAAGATATCCAACCGTGGATTGAAGCGAATTTTGGAGCGCACTGTGGAAGAGCATCGCGTCGCGTGGGCCGATAAGTTAGATGATGCTCTGTGGGCTTTCCGTACTGCTTATAAGACCCCGATCGGTTGTACACCTTATCGTCTTGTGTATGGGAAAGCATGCCACCTCCCCATCGAGCTGGAACATAAGGCGTACTGGGCCTTGAAGTGGGCTAACTTCGACATCAACAAAGCCGGTGATCATCGAAAGATTCAACTCAACGAGCTCAACGAACTGAGGAATGAAGCTTACGAGAACTCACTGATCTACAAGGAGAAGACGAAGATCATTCATGACGCAAAAATCAAGAACCGAGAGTTCCACGTTGGTAATCAAGTTCTACTCTTTAACTCTCGGTTGAAGATCTTCTCTGGCAAGTTGAAGAGCCGCTGGTCTGGTCCATTCACTGTCGCCAAAGTCTTTCCATATGGGACCATTGAGCTTTCTCAGCCAAATGGGCCCAATTTCAAGGTGAATGGCCAGCGTTTGAAGATGTACTTTGGTGAGGACATCTCTCATAAGATGATTCCATCCCTCACCACGTTTCCCATGAACTAAACTTGGGTCGAGTCAGGCTCGTGACTCGGTGAACAAAAACAAGCGCTTCTCGGGAGGCAACCCGTGATCTATCATTTACTGCTTTCATAATAAGTGTAGGGGGAGCCCCGTATGTGCTTGTTGTCTTGTTTCTTGTGTTGTGCGGGGATTAAAGCTTCAAAGATCCACCTTGATGACTTTTGACGAACCGTGACACCGTGTTCCCATCTTCTCGGTTCTATCCTAAACTCTCGTGATTCAATATTTCATATTATATATGTTCACATTGAATTCACTTTAGTTGTCCTTTCCTTAGCAAGATTTAACCAAAGTACACAATGTCCTAAGTATAGGGGAGTTTACTCCCACATGCTTAAACATTGAGGACAATGTTTATCTCAAGTGTAGGGGGGACTTCTATCGAAGTAAGTGGTCTTTTCCATGAATTTACCCTCATTTTAACCGGAAAATTTGATTTTTCGACATTTTTCAAAATTTTTAATCTATTTTGGCCTAGTTGTATAGTTGTACTTTCCTTTATTATGGTTATTTTCTTTCTTTGCTTAAATAAAGTGGTTTTAAATTTTTCTTAGTCATGAACATTTTGACTCAACCCGAATAGACTTATCCAAGTTTATTCTAGCTAGTATCCTTAACCATGTAGACCTTAATTTGTTTATTAGGCTAAGCATCCACGAGTCTCATTACTTGAGATTTTAAATTGTGGAGGACGAGAAATGAGAGAGTCAATTATAAGTCGGTATTCTTGCACAAGCACACTTGGTGTGATTATCTGCCTATTCTCCCATCACTTGCTAATAATTTATCTGCAATAAGTAAGGTCGTACGATTTGAAAAGTTACTTAGCTTCTAGCCCAAGATCGTTTAAAAGTTGCTCGGTAATGATAAGAGTTCATAGCCAAGGCAAAACTTATGAAGCGGGGCGCGAAGATTGGCGAGTCCGAAAAGGCCCTAACAAGGCATGAGGATTCCATTTTATTGCTAAAGATCCAAGGTGATGTGAAAAGCATTATTCCCAAAATCAATATGAAGGATCAAGACTCACGACGAAAAGCAATCAACTCCCATAAAGATCATGGAGAAGTCTATCTGAAAAGACCCTAACAAGGTATGAGGATAAATAGATCCAAGTCCGAAAAGGAGGCGGATCGTTGTATCTCAAAATCATAATTAACGATTGAAGAAATAATGATGAAGTCGTGGTCAACAAAGTTGGAGTATCCCTCTAAAGTCTCCAAGTGAAGAAACTCTATTTACGAAGAGAAGACCATTATCTCAAGAACGTCTCTCGAAGATATGAAGTATGAAGTACATGCCAAATATCGGCCCGAGAAAGGTCTCAAATCGTGAAGCGAGTTATGCCAAGATATGAACTTTTTGATATCCCGAGAAGCAGTTTTAAGAGATTTTGTCCTTTAGCTAACTATTGATCAAATCGTCCTACTTTGCTTTCTGCCTAAGTAAACTATCGCAATAAGTCCAAAAATGTATCTTCATGATCATTCTAAGACAAAAATAAAATATAAGAGATACACCTAGGAATAAGGGAGTTTAAGCATATAATTAAGCCATGTGTGTACGTGTTTGTTTTGCTAACTTATAATAACAATGATCTCGTTTTTAAGCTTAGTTTGGGGAACGTGAAACTTGAGGATGATAAACGTTCATGGCTTCCAAAACCAATGTAAGTTTTTTAATGTCTTTACTTGTTTCTATCTTTTTATGTTTAGTACTTAATAAAGGCCAAGGTGGGTTATTTATGATGGAAAATGTAAACCGTGCTTTAATTAATGCATTGCATGAGGGCATTGAAATGGTCAAGTGTAGGGGATTTAATAAGTGTGAAAACACTTATTCTTTTACCACTTATTTCCAATAATAACAAGACCAAAACGTGTGATTTATGTCGTAAAAGTCGGAATTATGCGTGGTTTGTGTTTTTATTGTGTTTTAGGACCAAAATATGAAAAAGGAAGAAAACACGGGCTTTCACGGGCTTTTATCGAATAAAACGGGAAAAGACGAAATCAGAAGATCAAGAGTGCAAAAAGAACGAAAGTCCAAGGCCTATTCTGAAGATTTATCGAAGAAAAAGTCTAAAGACGGAAGTTTAACGAAGTCGAAGAACTTAAGTCTAATAGAAGAAGAAAATTAAAAGACAAGTTCAAATCCCGAGACGACATCGAGAAAAGACAAAGAATTAAAGTCGAGTCGAGAAGACGTGAAGAAAGCAAGAAAGAAGATGCAACACATGCACTCCTTCCACCTTCCCTATAAATACCCTCCTAATAGTCATTAGGAGGGTGTTAGTTAGTCTTTAATTTTTAGTTTTTCATTTTTTGCACTTTTCTAGTTTTAGAGAGAGAAAGTCTTAAACTTTCTCTCACTAAGTTTCATCTTTTCTTTCAATCTTTCAAGATTAAACATTTGTGTATTGCTTATTTCATTAATCAAGTTAAGTTTAAGCTTTTAATCCTAAATCTCATTCTACACTTCTTGATTTATTTTTCCTTTGATCCGATTTGCATACTTCATGCGTATGATTTAATGATTTCGTGATTGAAGGATTAATCTTCTTTGTTCCTACATAAGCTCCTACGTATAAGCTATAAGCTCGTAATGCTTATTGGATTATTACAAGTTTTAGCTTATTGATTTTCGGATTTCATAAAGGTTTTAGGCATCTTAAAGTTCATTTCATTAAGTTGATAGTCTTTTATGTTTTACAAGTTGTCAAATTCAAGCTTTTCGAGTTGTTTAAGTTTTGAGTAAATTAGCTTATTGTAGCAGCTTATTGAGTTTTACATTTTCCACCAATTTCGGATTAAGTATTGCTGTCCATCGCAATACAAGGGATTTTGTACACATTCCGACGGGTCTCAGTGTTTTGATCGCAATAACCCATTAGGGTTTTACTTTGCGATCAGGTTGTCATTTCCCCCTTATTCTGATCTGGATTGCGATCGCACATTCCGACGGGATCAAGGTCTTTGCTAAGACGAAGTGCTGCCCATTTCTCGACAGCAACATTGCGATAGAAGTTGTTTACAATATTCCGATCTGAACTGCATTGCGATAGGCATTATTCCGATCTGGACCATTGCGATAAGAGGATATTCCAACGATCAACATTGCGATAGACTTGTTGTAGTTGCATTCCGATGGGTAGTAAATTTAAGATTCCGATGGACCTTTGCATTGATTATTCCGATGGCTCTTTCTAGTGATATTCCGATGGTTGTGATTTTGGTGTATTCCGATGGACATGAATTGCCTTATTCCGTTTGACTAAGTTTTTAAGTTTTAAAGTTTTACAAAGTTTTAAGTTTTAAGTATTTTCCTAATTAACTTTTAGTTTACTTTTGTCAAAGCTTCTACTTTACTCATCGACAATTTCATACTTGCTTTTAAATTAGATACACAAACCAAACCAAATCATTTTGTTCACCAAAAGACAATTGAGTCGCACTATATATCGGTAATCAATTCGAAAAGACTTGGGACTACGAATTTTGATACGAGGGGTAAAAGCCTTGTATTATAGTAGCAGATGCTCTTAGCAGGAAGTCCGGAATGATCAACGACATTAAAATCGAAGAGGAAATCATCAGAGACTTGGAGCGACTAGACATCAAGATCATGGTACGTGGACAGCACGGTTACTGGGCTAATCTTAGAGTAGAACCCGAGTTACTATCTAAGATCAAGGAAGCTCAGAAGGATGACGGAGAAATCTGGGCGATAATACAGAATTTGGAGAAGCAGACATAATTCAGAGTAGATGCAGATGGTATCGTATGGCAGGGCACTAGACTTTGTGTTCCTGATGACCAAGAACTACGGGAAGCTTTGTTAGCTGAAGCTCATAGGTCCCCATTCTCGATACATCCTGGTTCGACTAAGATGTACCATGACATCAAGCAGTACTTTTGGTGGAGTGGTATGAAACAGGATGTGGCCACTTACGTCTCCAAATGTCTTACCTACCAGCAGGTTAAGATCGAGCATCAGCGATCTGGCGGTCTCCTTCAACCGTTAGATATTCCAGAGTGGAAGTAGGACAAAATCACCATGGATTTTGTTACCGGTCTTCCGCCTACCAAAAGGAAGCACGATGCAATTTGGGTTATCGTTGATCGACTTACCAAATCAGCTCATTTCTTACCGATCCGCAAGGAAGATCCGGTAAGTTAACTCGCAGATACGTATAGACGAGAGATCATGAGACTCCACGGTGCACCATCCAGCATCGTCTCAGACAGAGATCCTCGATTCACTTCGCGCTTTTGGAAAAGTCTGCAGAAAGCTTGGGGTACACAACTTAAGCTTAGCACGGCTTTTCATCCTCAAACGGACGGACAATCGGAGCGAACCATTCAGACATTGGAAGATATGTTGAGGTCATATGCGTTGGAATGGACGGGTGACTGGGACGAATACATCTGTTTGGTGGAGTTTGCATACAACAACAGCTGGCACGCAAGCATCAAATGTGCCCCATTTGAGATGTTGTATGGCAGAAAGTGTCGCGCCCCAATCTGCTGGGATCAGGTTGGAGAGCGAACACTCGAAGGACCGAAAATCATAGAGATGACAAATGAGAAGATCGCAGTAGCTAAGCAGAAGATTCAAGAGGCACGGTCACGTCAGAAGAGTTACGCCGATAAGCATCGTAGGGATATACACTTTAACGTAGGAGATCACGTCTTCCTTAAGGTTTTGCTGGCACGTGGTGATAGACGCTCCGGGATCAAAGGGAAGCTCAGTCCTCGTTTCATCGGACCGTTTTATATCATTGAACGAGTCGGTGAAGTATCTTACCGATTGACGTTACCTCCGCAGCTTTCGCATGTGCACAATGTGTTTCATGTGTCCTTACTCATAGGGTACCAATATCATCCCCTTCACATGGTTTAGTATCCACTGGAACAGATACGTGAAGATCTCACTTTTAAAGAAGAACCCGAACGAGTTCTTGACAGACAAGAACGAGTCATGAGAAAGAAGACGATTCCATTCGTCAAAATTTTATGGAGGGATCATACCGAGCGGGAAGCCACTTGAGAAACTGAGGAGTCTATCCTGGCTTCTTACCCTCATTTCATATTTTGAATTCGGGTATGTTCTTCTTTTCCAGTTTACTTTATCTATAATTCGGGGACAAATTATTCTTTTTAGGGGGAAGAGTTGTAAAACCCGCATGCTTTTACCATGCATTGTACCCTTAGGATCGTACGTACTAGTTAAAACTTTCCTAATATAGTATGATTACGATTACGTGTTAGGAGTTTACGTATTACGTACGTGTTAGAACACGATAAGTATTTTATATGCACGATTACGTTATAATTATTTAACAATAATTAATCACGAACATGCGATCATTAAATCATGAACGTAATTAAAACACGAACTATTATTAATTAGGTATATATTTATAACGAGCGTAATTAAATATATTAGATCACAGTATTTACGTAACGAGAACATTTAAAACACGAAAGTAAATAATCACAAACGAGTAACTAAATAACGAGACACGAAAAAAGGTACGGGAAGTGGGGTCCCTACCCGCGGCCAACAAGGACAAATGGGCCAAGCCCATTTGTCAATTTTTACTAAAGGGGGTTAATTAATTTTTCAATACACAAATTTACTTTACAGAAGATTTCAAGAAAAACCTAAAACCCTCTTCTTCCTTGTTCTTTGTGCCGCCACCCTTAAACCACCATACAAGGTGATTTTGATCTTTGATCTTGAAGATTTGGTGATTGATCGTGTTTGTTCTTCGTTCTCTTGATCCACGAATTCGATAAAACCTTTTAAACCTTTTCTTTTAATTTAATCTTTTTATTAATTATGAACATGTGATGTTTTTATAAAAACATAATAATTAATCATAGATCTAACATGTTTTGGTGTTAAATTAAATCAAAGGGTTGTTTTTAAGGGGTGTTTGTTTTGGCCGCAGGCTGCAACCGAACCCGAAGGGGTTTCGGTTTGCCAAGCCGACCACCACCAAGACCATATGGTCTTGGTTGGTGCGTGTGGGTCCCACGGCAGCAAGGGGAAACACGGGGTACCCCGAGTTGGCTCGGGGTACGGTGTCGATTCATGTCCGGTTCATGTTTCTAGCCTAGATCTGGTTCATGGTGTACGTTATTTTTTTTATGTTATGAACTTATGTTAAAATTAAATTAATAAAAGATGTGATTAATTTAATAACATGACTTAGGTTATTTAATTATTAATGATCATGAAATTATTTTAACCTAAGTATTTATATATTGAAGACTTATAATTAATTAATTATTTTAAAACCATGGATATAATTAATTAATTAACATGACTTAGGTTATATTATTAATATATAATAATACATATTTTAACCTAAGTATTTAACTTATTTAATTAAAAACATGTTATACTTTAATTAAATATTATAACCTATAGTTTAATTAAATTACATGAAATAATTATTAAACTATACAATATACCATATGACTTAGAAAATAATCATGAAAAACACTTAGGCTTATATACTTAGCTTATTTAACCAGCTTATTTCTAATTATGGAAACCAGCTATTTTTAGAAACTTAATTAAATAAGGCAGCTAATCTATTTATGGAAACCAGTTATTTTTAGAAACTTATTTATTTAAGGCAGCTAATCTATTTATGGAAACTTATTTAATTAAGGCAGTAAATCTATTACTGGAAACTTTCTATTTTTAGAAAATTATCTATTTTAAGCAGTAAATCTATTTTTGGAAACTTTCTATTTTGGAAACTTTCTATTTTTGGAAACTTTCTGTTTTTGGAAACTTTCTATTTTAGAAACTTTCTATTTTTGGTAACTTTCTATTTTTGGAAACTTTCTACTTTTGGAAACTTTCTATTTTTGGAAACTTTCTATTTTTGTAAACTTTCTATTTTAGGAAACCTGCTATTTTTGGAAAGCTACTTATGATTACACAGTAAGTATAATAACACATGAAATACCAGAAATACTTAATCAGATTAAACAGAATATAAGATTTAACATAGTTTAAGGCTTTAAAACAGTAAAACATAGTAAGAACACATAAAATAAGCTAAGGCATGACATAAAACCAGCTATGTATTTAGTAAGTAGATACTTATTCATGTACGTATTTATGTAGCACTAGTGATTCGGAAGTAGGATTCTCGCAGTTTGTCTTTCTCGTTCACTAGACATAAGGTACGGATTCCCGTCCTTTCAGTATGGACATTCTTTCCTTATTAGGATTCCCCGTATGCAGCCAACTGTTTTCCCGTAGTATAAGTTATGAGTTTGATTGCTTATGTTTAGTTAAGATTACCTATAGCCATATACATGCATGACCAGTTTCACCTAGTTATGGAGGTACCATAACCATAACGTTAGAGGCACTGATGTTATGACTTCACCACGGCGGAGCGATTGCTCGTGGCGTCCCTTCAGCTTTTGGCCATTTATTTATATTTATCATGTGGGGCGTATGGGTGCATCCTAGTTACATGTTTTTATTCAGGATTACATGGTGAATGTGGTGTGTGCCTTGCATCCTTCACAAGGAGCTGATCCCTCCTACCCAAAAACCAGTATATTAAATTAGAGGCAGCCCCTCTAATTTGCATGATGAGGTTACCCCTCCAATTATTCATGCACGGTGGATTTTCATGACCTATATTGGCTAATGGTAAAATATGACAAACAGTTTTTATAAGATAAACATAAGACTTTCAAACTATAAACCAGTTTTATTAAGACTTAACCAGGTTACTCGGGACTTAGTTTTCTTCCGCTGTTATTATGTTAGATGCTTATCCTATTCATGCTTTATTGTACATCCGTGCACTGAGCATAATTGCTCAGCCGTTTTCCTTTTCTATGTTCCCAAAACGGCAGGTACTCAGGGACGCTCGTAGACACTAAGAGTACGTGCATATGGACTGGAAGCTGTCTAGCCTTCTTTACATTATGCATTTCCTTTCCTTATAATACTTATGCTTTGGACATTGTTTAGTCCTTTTCCTTTATTATACTATGTTTGTGTGTGATGAGCTTTACTTTTGGACTACCGATGTTTGATTTCGGTATTTTCCTTTTTATGGTTAAGTAATGTTTAGACATTTTACCTTGTATGCTTTGATGACACGCCATAATTACTGTGATATTTCCATTTCCAAAATGGGGTGTTACAAATTTTCTTATAAGGCTTAAGCTGCCGTGAAGCGTACGCGATCACTTTCCCATGTTGCAGGAGGAGACAGCCAAGTCCCTTCCCCGATGCATCACTGTAGATTTGAAATCCACCCATACCAAATGGGAGAGTAAGAATAGGTGCAGATACTAGCTTCTGCTTCAGGTCTTCAAAGCTCTTCTCTCGTTCTTCAGTCCAGACGAATTTCTCCCCTTTCTGCATCAGTTTGGTCAATGGTAGTGCTAAGCAGGAAAAGTTCTCCACGAACCTACGGTAATAGCCAGCTAAGCCTAAGAAACTGCGGACTTCCGTCGCTGATGTCGGCCTCGGTTACTTAGTAATGGCCTCAACCTTCGCTGGATCCATAGTGATTTCTTCTGCTGATACAGTGTGACCTAAGAATGCCACCTTGTCTAACCTGAACTCATATTTGGAGAATTTAGCATACAACTGCTTTTGGCGAAGAATTTGTAGTACTGTACGAAGATGGTCTTCGTGTTCCTCCTTGGACTTTGAGAAAATCAGGATGTCATCGATGAAGACTATGACGAACTTGTCCAGAAATTCATGGAAGTTTCTGTTCATCAAGTCCATGAACACTGCTAAAGCATTGGTCAGGCCGAATGGCATAACTACAACTTCATAGTGGCCATAGCGGGTACGAAAAGCAGTCTTGGCGATGTCCTGCTCCTTAACCCGTAGCTGATGATAGCCTGACCTAAGATCAATCTTGGAGAAGTGTTTGGCCCCTTGGAGTTGGTCAAACAGATCGTCTATACGCGGCAGCGGATACCTATTGAGGATAGTAATCTTGTTAAGCTCGCGATAGTTTATGCAAAGACACATACTGTCGTCCTTCTTCTTAACAAATAAGACCGGTGCGCCCCATGGAGATGCGCTCAGTCGAATGAAACCTCGTTCTAGAAGTTCTTGCAGATGATCCTTCAGCTCCTTTAGCTCGATGGGAGCCATGCGATAAGGAGCCTTGGCAATGGGTTCAGCTCCTGGGATAAGCTCGATATTGAATTCCACTTCTCGTGCAGGTGGTATGCCCGGAAGTTCTTCTGGAAATACATCTTGGAATTCCGACACTATTGGTTGATCCTGAATTGATGGAGATTCAGTATCCATGTCGTGAACCGTAGTTAGATAACCCTCGCAGCCATGTGACCGTAGTGCACGCGCTTGCAAGGTAGATATGATTTGTACAGACCGTCCGGGTACGAACCCGTTATGAATGTACTCTGGTGCAATAACATCACCGAAGATAACTCGATATGAATGGCAGTCTATAGTAGCATGATGCTTGGATAGCCAATCCATGCCCAAAATCATGTCAAAGTCATTCATGTCCAGCGGAAGTGCGTCAACAGGACGAACCTTATCGTCAAATTCTAGGGGAAGACTCTTGTATACATGAGTGATTAATACAGAGTCCCTCAAAGGCGTGGAAATAGTAAGTCTATTCTCTAGTGACATGGGGAGCATCCTAATGTTCTTAGCATAAGCAGTAGAAATGACCGAGTGAGTAGCACCCGTATCGAAAAGAACACACGCAGCTTGACCATACAAATACAAGATTCCAGTGATGGTACCTGTAGACTTGTTGGTCTAGTCTCGAGATGCCGTGTAGACACGCCCAGTGGTAGGAGGCGGCTTGGTATCAGCATGTCCTGATGTGCCCTCCATCTCGCCCTTACGGCAATCCTTCATGATATGGCCAGGAAGACCACACTTGAAGCATGCGTCAGTGTTACGACGGCATGGCCTTGGGTGCCTACGGTGGCAAGTAGAGCAAAGAGGATGAGTATATCCTCCAGCAGGTGCTCTGGCTGTCTGAGGACCTAATAAAACATTTTACATAAGATATGATAATAGGGTACAAAGGACAATGCAGATAATCGTAAGATTGAATACCAGTGATAGCTGGGACGGCTAGGCTGTGAACGTCTCTGGTTCTGGTCCCTACCGTTTCCATGGTTCCTGGTAGAAGTTTTGTTAAAGTGTCAGAATATTAGTTATAACATGAAATTATAAGAAATTGCGTAAGTATTAGGACCTGCTGCCGTTGGAGTGTCCAGTGTTGTTACGGTAATTATCATTACCGCCATGCCTATCCATAGCAGAACGGTCGTTAGTCTGACCGTTTCCCTTGGGCTGATGAGGCTGCTGTTGAGTAGCCGACTGAGACCGGTCCCCAGTTTTCTGCCTGGAAGATACAATTTAAAGAGATGAATAATTGACATATATGGAAAGAATACGGATTTATCACCGCTTGAATACGAATGTTTACCTCTTGTCAGGTATCTCAGCTTCCCCGAACTCATCTCTCTCCTGCAGCATTTCCAGCTTACGTGCTGCATCGGCCACTTGTGCTACAGTGTTGAACGTAGCACACACCAGATTATTTGCGACCGATGTGTGAAGAGCCCACCTAAAGTGGTGTGCCTGCTCTTCAGGAGTACCTGTTGTTGCACCAAGGAAACCAGCTAAGCGAAGAAAGTGCTGCATAAACTCATTGCTATTCTCCCCAGCTCTCTGACGGATCCCATGGTACTCCCTCTTGAGCTTGTCTTGCTCAGCCTTGGGAAAGAACTGCTCCATCACCCTATCTTTGAACTAAGCCCAAGTCAAACTAGCCACCCAATCGTCACCTCCCTCAGACTGCATCAACTCTAACCACCAATTTAACACATCGCCTTCGAACCGGTAGCATGCCAACCTCGCCTTGAACGCGGGGTCACAACCCATAGCATTAAAAATATTCTTGATGTGAGCCAACCAACTTTCAGCATCACTAGGGCTATCTGTTTTCTCAAAAGCTCGAGGACGGAGCTTGTTGAATCTCTCCAGCCATACTGCCAATGCCACTGGAGGAGGAGGAGGTGCTTGGTTATGCTGCTGATTGTTGGCAGCTTGAACCTCAGCCCTGATGTCGTTCCTCAGTTGAGGAAGCAAAGTTTGCATTGCAGCTCGGATTGCTGCATTGAGTTGTTCCTGTTCGCGTGTGAGAACCATCTGACAGTATAACATAAAACATATGATTAAACAGATGAAAACATAAAATATATATATACATGAAAAAAAATGTATACCAATAAATCCAGAGAAAAATTTTATGCAAGAAAATTTGTGTATGAATGCATGATGTAGTTTTATGAAAAAAATTTGTATGCTCGAGAGTGAACGCCTATGGTCAGTTCACCCAAAATAAAAGACATGGCGAGGGGACGCCTACGGGTCAGTCCCAAATTTAAAAGTTTTGATAAAACACATGCGACTAAATAGGGCCAGTCATGTACCAACCATTACTTAATCATAAACCTGCGACAATGACATATATATGTATGCATAAAAATGATGAATGCATGAAAACGACTGCCAGTTCTAGGAAGACCATAGTGACTACCCACTAATCACAGGTCATATTTTGAGAGCCTACATGTCGAAGCCTTGGCTCTGATACTGATTATAGTAAATTACAACTCTTGTTTAGGAAAACAAAGAGCGTAAAATAGGGAAAAGTATTAAGTGATGATTTAGGAAAATCAGGCACTAATGACCCTAATGAAGTTCCAAGTTCGTTTCCCAAGGAGGTATATGTGTGTGAATAATTCGTAATTGGTTTGAGATTAATATTGGTTAGAAAGGGATGAGAAAAGAGAATGACGAAGACGTGAAATTAATTACTACTACGACTTAACATAAAACCGTAAAATGACCTAAAATAAAAATTAATTCTAAAAATTACCAAAAATTCACCAAAAATCAAAATAAATAAACTAAGAGTTTACCAATGATCAAAACTTTTTCAAACCTTTTAATTAATTAAATATTCAATTTTTAAATGCTAATTAAAGCCCCAAAAATCAAATTAATTATCAACAAGCCCAAATAAAGATTTTTCAATTGGTAAACCTCTAAAATGACCTAAAAAGATTAAAGACTATTTTTAGAAATTTTTAAATTAATAAAAACCATTTAAAATGATTTAAAAACTATTAAAACTTAAAATAATTATAAAAATTAATCTAAAGGTGATAAAATTAATCTAAAAGTTGAAAAAAAAAATCCTATTTTAATGTATTTAAGCTAAGGAAAATATAAAAAGTGCAAAAATGTGAGATTTGAAAAATAATAATAAAATAGTATTAAAATAATATTAAAAATCCAAAAATTATAAAAAATTCTAAAAACTTGCAAACTAGTTTATTTTGACCTAATTAAACAGAAAATGAAGGTGAAATGACCAGAATACCCCTATTGGGCCCCCAAATGGGCCAAAACCCAAAACAGTCAAGCTTATTGGGCTTTTTAGCCCAAAAAGTCAAAATAAGCCAAAAAACACTTGGAAAAGCACTATCTGACTCAAAATTTAATTCTAAATACAAAACTCTAAAGGCCCAAAAGCTGAAAGTGAGCTTATCACAGCTTAATGAGCAAACAGCTTATCCTTATTGGGCCATTAAGCCCATTAAGCAATAAGCCAATGCCATAAGCTCTAATTTGACACACAACCTTCTTTTGGGATACTAAAGAGATCTGTAAAAAGAAATTTTGAAAAAGCACACTCAATAAGCCAGAAATAAGCAAAGTATAAATCCACTAAAAGACAAAATAGTCGGGTTTGAGATTTAGGGCACCTCAGGACTTGATTCAACTTGAAAAATGTCACAAATGACTTAAATAAGCCAAAAAAATCAACCAAAATCCAATAAGCCAAACCAATAAGTTGGAATAAGCCAATAAGAACTTATGAAAAAGTCAATTAAGTTGGTTTTCTAGTCAAACCCTAAAGTCAACCCACCAAATGCTACAGTATGAACAAATGGGTCAAATAATGAGCACCTATTACAAAATCCAAGTTGTTGCTAGTTAAAATAAGCTAGAATAGCTTATTGATAAGCTGAACACAAAAAAAACACTAGCAGTGGCTAGCAGCAGGGGAAAGGAGTTCCCACTGCTTTGACTATTTGACCTGTGAATTATGAGAGATCCAGTTGGATTCAAATGGAAACAAGGGCACCCTTGTGATCAGTGAATCACAAGGAGTCTATATCAACAAAGAAATCACAAATTGGTTCACACAATAAGCCCAGATATTGCACAGACCTTGAAAATAAGCAGTTATGAACAAATAAGCAGTTTTAGCATGAATAAGCCGGCCAAATTGAACCAAATGCATACACAAGCTATAATAAAGTCCAATAAGTACAAATAAACTTGTTTCAAGCAATAGATCAAAGTAAATAAGCAGATTCAAGCACCAACAGTTACTGATAAGCAAAAGTGATTATCTAAAATCCTTTTGCTGATCTATTTGACCACCAAACCAATTTTAAGCCTTCAAATCTCTTTCCCTGATTAAGTTAACCAAAAGTTTACACTTGTTAACCCTAGTCTACCCTTAGATCTAGGTGTCCCTAAAATTTTAGCCAAAATTCCCAAGTAAATCAGATTTTATAGCCCTTTGATTGTTTTGATTGTTCAAACCCACAAAACTTGCAGACAAATGCCACTTAGCAACCAATAAACAGATACCAAACCAAAGGAAACAAAAACAACAACAAAGAAAGGGTCAAATCCCTTTGAATCAGTTAACCCAAACACCCCTTTGGAATCTGATTTTGCAATCTTCCAAAGGATTGTTGTGTTTTAACCTATCAAACAAGATCTAATCCTCCCTAACAACTTCTAAGCAACCTCAGAAACACAAATCAAGCATCAAAACACAGATTCACCAATAAACATGTAAAATCACCAAAAATCTTATGAAAATCAGAAAAATGAAAATGGAGAAGGGTGCAAACCTCCAAGACCTACATCCAGGCCCTGGATTGTTTGAGTTGAGGTACTAGCAAAAAAAGTACCAGCTTCCTTGTACCTGCTAAGAACAACAAACCAAAATGATGAACAAATAACAAGCACTTTCTGATTTTTGAAACACAAGTCTTATTACTTAAAACCTTGCCTCAAAAACCTTCAAACATGAGCTCAGATTTTATCTTATCAGATACCAAACTTTTATAAATAACAAACGAGAATTCAAAATTTTCAGAAATTCAAACTTTATTTCATAAAAAGGAATTACAAAGATTTAAAAGCTAAAATCTGGAACAAAAGGACTCTCACAGGTTGAGGTCTCCTTTTATAGGCAAATGCATACGAAACACTATTCATAAACCCTAGAAGTGAAATTCCCAAATTGTCCTTGAGGTCTTCTAGACGAATCTTTGATATGAGCTATCCAAAATGATCATAGACGTTTATTTTAGCTTTGGGGTGAAGCTAAGAGTCTTTGCCGTTGATCTTGACACGTGGCAGTCCTTGGGGAATAAGTTGTCATGTGATGGGTGAAACGGTTTTGGGTGTGGGGTCCATTGGTGAGTGGAGAAGAGAGTTTTAAGGTTGGGATGGGTTTCTGCATGTGTGAATCACACGGGGGAACAACTAATTGCAATTTACCCTTTGTTGGTAAAAAGTAAAATCTGGCTTCTTACTTGCTACAGTAACACATTTTGATCCGTTTTCTTAAGGAAGGATTTGTTTGGCGCGTGTTTAGGGATTTGAACTTCTAAAATTGGCAGTTTAAGTCCTTGGCTTTTAGGAAAAGTTGTATAACAAGTATTTCAGCCAATATAAACGTGTCCCTTTGTTGTAGAAGTTATGGATTTCACACTTTTGCCCCAAAACTTTGGCAAAAGGTTTTAAAGGGTTGTTTTTGCCATTTTCCATATTTCAACGGCTGATCTTGGACAGTCTTGATCTTCAAAGGTCTTCAATGTATCTTTGACTTCATGAGGGACCATAATTGACAAATTAGTTTTGATGAGGGACTAATCTTGCCAAATCTTCAAAGTTGAAGGACCTTTTTGCAGTTTTGACAAACTTAAGGGACCAAACTTGTAATTATGAATTCACAAGGGTTTTAAGTGTCATTTCTTCATTGTTTGAGGATCAATCTTGTATGTCTTCAAGTCTTCAAGGGTTAATCTTGGATAATTCATGAACTAATGCCAGGTTCTTTGTACGGCTTCGTTTCTCATGTCCGTTTTCCTTGTTTCTTGTGATCTTTTGTATTTTTCACGATATCCATACCTAAAATACACAAGTAAACAAACACAAGCATATATATGGTATTTTATGACATTTTTGTGCATTTAAAGCCCGAAAAGAACGATGAGATCATGTATAAATGCCATCTCATCACTCCCCCATACTAAGCCATTGCCGTCCCCTCACGCAATGCTAGAATAATGTATCTAAGCATCACCAAGATTCAATTTTATTAACCTTTATTGAAAAGTAAAAGACTTGCAACAATACTACGAAGATGTGTAAAGACATAATGTATGATTTTCATCATGAATGTGACTTTTAGGGTCAAAGAATAGAAACAAGTAAATGTCCCTTAGAGTAAATTTTGTCATCCTTGATTGTCATACATTCCATGCTAAGTGCAAAAACGAGATCATTGTTGGTACAAGTCACAATGGTAACACTACTCATACGTCCAAATTGTGTAATACTTTTTCTCCCCGTAATCCTAGTTATTATAAAAGGAAATGGGTTACTAGCATTTTTTAACTATTTTTCATGGATCACAAGTGATTCATATTGACTTATTTGAGTAGTTATTAGTCCGAAAGAAAAGTAGCACGATTTTATCGATAGTTAGCCGAAGGACAAAATCTTTTAAAACGGCTTCTCATGTATCTCCTTAAGTTCATATCTTGGCATAACTTGTTTCACGATTTGAGACCTTTCTCGGACCGATATTTGGCATGTACTTCATACTTCAAATCTTGGGAAGACGTTCTTGAAATTATGGTCTTCTCTTCATATATTTGGAATTTCTTCACTTGACGTTTTTGAGAGATTCTTCATATTTGGACCACGACTTCATCATTTTTCTTCAATCTTTATTTTGGACTTTGATATACAACGATCCGCCTCCTTTTCGGACTTGGATATATTTATCCTCATACCTTGTAAGGGTATTTTTGGATAGAATTTCTCCATGATCTTTAGGGGAGTAATTACTTTTCGTCGTGTGTCTCGATCCTTCATATTGATTTAGGAACAATGATACTTCACATCATCTTGGATCTTTAGCAACAAAATATAGCTCCTCATACCTTGTTAGGGCCTTTTTGGATCTTCACCAATCTTCGCGTCCCGCTTCAATAAGTTATGCCTTGGCTATGAACTCTATTCAACCCCGAGCAACTTTTAAACGATCTTGCGCTAGAGGCTAAGTAACCTTTCAAATCATACGACCTTACTTATTGCAATTATTTTTATTCCTAATGCATTGATCTTATTGGAAGAAAAAGCCACAATTAAAAACATATGAGTTTTTGAAAGAACATTTTCATGTTCTACGTTTAGCATGATCACTTGTCTAACTCTATCATTTCTCGTTCTTCACTATATAAAGACCTCTATTTAAAGAGACTCGTGAATACTTAGCCTTGCAAGTCAAAATTAAGCCAAATTTGGATTAGCTTTCATTAAGACTATATCAAATCAAAGTTTTGGGTTTTCAAGCCACCAATAGGATCTTGCACTTTCTTGGACTTTTTCAAGTTTAGAGAATGCATTTTATAGTTCCCTTGATAAGTGACTTTCTAGGATCAATTATAGGAACTTGCGAAAAGTTCTTGTTCTTAACCCGAATGAGCGAAGAGTTTCGCGTTTTAAAGTTCCCTATATAAAAGTCTAGCAAAACTTGAATTGAGTGGGTTAAGGAATGTAAGTGTCTCCAAATGCCCATCAAGTCAAAAATTAGCTCTTATTCTACCCATCGGAAAATATACATTCGTGTCTTAAAAACACTTATGAAAACTAAGAAAATTTTTAAAATTTGGCCATTTTTAGCCTTATTAGCAACAAAACATTTAAAGTTGGAAAACGTGAGGGCGTAGCAAAGCAAGTATCTATTCACCCCCCCATACTAAAAGTAAACATTGTCCTCAATATTTCGAGTCTAAAGGTGGAGCACCCCCATACTAGAGACGAAGAATCGAATGCTTAGGATCTAGCATGGAAAGGGTGATCAACAATATATCTAAACCTGTTTATTAATTATGCTAAAAGATAATTGTTAGAACAATAAAGGATATGTCAATGGATTCGTGAAAAACTTCTTCAAGCAAACGATGGAGGCTCACGTAAGCGAACACGAGAGTCTTCAATCGTAGATGATGATGATGATCTAGATAACACAATCACAAACAACCACGAGACAACGACTTGGAAGGGCAAAAATCCCCTCTAATTAGTTATTAGAAAGCATAAAAGGATAAGCATGGGATCTCCACCACGAGGCACCTCGTTTTTGATTACCGAGTCATGAGCTCGACTCGATCCCCTCAATGCTAATTATCATTGGGGAAGGTGACTTGGTCGAGGTCAACCATTGAAGGAATTTCCCCACCAAAGTAGTTCTTAAGCCTATGTCCGTTCATCTTAAAGTTAGGACCATCATCTTGAGCTAGCTCGATGGTCCCATAAGGAAACACTTGTGTCACGGTAAAGGACCCGACCAACGAGATTTCAATTTCCCGGAAAATATCTTAAGTCTAGAGTTAAAAAGTAACACTTGATCACCAACGTTAAAAACCCGGTTTTTAATTTTTGCATCATGAAACTATTTAGTCTTTTCTTTGAATATCAATGAATTTTCATAAGCATTGTCTCTTAATTCATCCAGTTCATTCAATTGTATTTTCCGGTGATCTCCCACGGTCTTCAAGTCAAAGTTTGCATGCTTAAGGGCCCAATATGCCTTGTGCTCCAATTCAATGGGCAAATGACAATTCTTCCCATTGACTAACTTATAAGGAGTGCAACCGATAGGTGTCTTATAATCGGTCCTAAAGGCCTATAAAGCGTCATCGAGTTTGTCGGACCATGAAGCACGGTTTTCTCCAATCAACCTCTCTAAACTCCTCATCAAAGCTCGGTTCGAAACCTCGACTTGCCCACTCGTTTGCGGGTGATAAGCCGTAGAAAGACGATGAGTAACTCCATATTTCTTTAATACCTTCTCGAATTGGTCATTACAAAAATGGGTTCCACGATCGCTTATAATAGCACGAGGGGTTCCGAACCGAGAGAATAGTTGCCTCAAAAACTTTACTACCACACGAGCATCATTAGTAGGTAAAGCCTTAGCTTCCACCCACTTAGAAAGGTAGTCCACCGCGACGAGGATATACTTGTTACCATGAGACGATGGGAACGGCCCCATAAAGTCTATGCCCCAAATGTCGAAAATCTCACACACTTGAATTATGTTTTGCGGCATTTCATCACGGTGAGACGACTTTCCTTGACGTTGGCACGCATCACACGACTTCACAAGTGCGTGTGCATCACGATAGATAGAAGGCCAAAAGAAGTCGGCATCGAACATTTTCTTAGCCGTGAGATTAGCACCATGGTGACCACCCGTAGGTCCCTCGTGACAAGCTATAGGGATATTAGAAGCTTCGGCACCAAAAACACAACGTCGAACGAGTTGACCCGTACAAACCCGAAAGAGATAAGGGTCGTCCCAAAAATAGAACTTGACGTCACGAAAGAATTTTCGCTTTTGTTGTGTCGTCATACCCTTGATTATGAAATTTCCCGCATGGTAATTTGCAATGTCGGCAAACCATGGGGTGGTGTCTTTAGAATTCACAACACCGAGAGTCTCGAGAGGAAATGTTTCGGTGATTTCCATGTTCTCGAAAACATCTTTGTGAGGATCTTCTAGACGAGAGAGATGATCGGCCGCTAGATTCTCGGCTCCTTTTTTGTCAAGCATGGTGTCATCAAATTCTTGGAGGAGGAGCATCCAACGAAGCAATCTCGGCTTAGCATCTTGCTTAGCTAAGAGATACTTGATAGCCGAATGGTCGGTATACATGATGCTTTTAGTTAAGACGAGGTAAGGTCGGAATTTCTCAAAAGCATAGACCATGGCAAGGAATTCCTTTTCCGTTGTGGTGTACTTTAATTGAGCCTCGGTCATCGTCTTACTAGCATAATGGATAGGACAGAAATGCTATTCATAACGTTGCCCTAAGACGGCCCCTATAGCATAATCACTTGCATCGCACATGATTTCAAAGGGTAATTCCCAATTAGGAGCAACAAGAATGGGAGCTTCGGTAAGTTTCCTTTTAAGAGTTTCAAAAGCTCTAACACAATCCTCATTGAAATTAAAAGGAGCATCCTTCTCGAGAAGGTGTGTCATTGGTCGAGAGATTTTTGAAAAGTCTTTGATGAAACGACAATAAAAGCCCGCGTGGCCTAGGAAACTCCTAACTCCCTTAACGGTTTGGGATGAGGTAACTTGGCGATGACGTCTACCTTAGCTTTATCGACCTCAATCCCTGCTTTCGAGACCTTATGTCCTAAGACGATTCCTTGTTTACATATGAAATGACTTTTTTCCCAATTAAGCACAATATTGGTTTCTTTACAATGTTTTAACATTTGCTCGAGATTAGATAAACACGACGTGAACGAATTGCCAAACACCGAAAAGTAATCCATAAACACTTCCATCGACTTCTCGATCATATCGTGAAAAATTGCCATCATACACCGTTGAAACGTACCCGGTGCATTACAAAGTCCGAAAGGCATCCTACGATAAGCAAACGTTCCATAAGGACACGTAAACGTAGTCTTCTCTTGATCCCGAGGGTCGATAGGGATTTGAATGTAAACGGAAAAACCATCTAAAAAGCAATAGAATTCATTTCCCGCAAGTCGCTCCAACATTTGATCCATGAAGGGCAAAGGAAAGTGGTCTTTACGAGTGGCGTCATTTAACTTTTGGTAGTCAATACACACCCTCCAACTGGTCACAACACGAGTGGGAATTAACTCGTTGTTTTCATTAGGCACAACGGTCATTCCTCCCTTTTTAGGGACACAATGGATTGGGCTCACCCATGGGCTATCGGAGATAGGATAAATCATTCCCGCGTCAAGGAGTTTTAAAACTTCCTTTTTAATGACATCGTGAATTTTGGGATTCACCCTTCTTTGACTTTGAATAGCGGGTTTGTAGTATTCCTCCATTAAAATCTTTTGTAGTATTCCTCCATTAAAATCTTTTGAGTACAAAATTTTGGGTCAATACCCTTAATGTCGGAATTTTTCCACGCAATTGCCCCTTTATGAGCTTTAAGAACTTTCAAAAGCTCGGATTTTTCTTCATTAGCAAGACCTCTTGCAATAATAATCGGTAACTTGCATCACCTTCCAAAAATGCGTATTCAAGGTGAGAAGGAAGATCTTTCAATTCAAGGATAGGTGGTTCCTCGATTGAAGATTTTGGTTCAACACTCATAACTTCCATCGGCGGAAGAAATGGTGGAATAGAAGTATCATCACTAGTCAACACCTCATCTTCATTGCCGATTTCATTTGAAGTGAAATCGCCTCCTTGGAATGGAGTGAGATTTGGTGTAGAATTAGCAAGAATCGGATCCAAAATAGTGGGATTGCCACTTGACGAGCTATCGGAAAAACCTAACACTTCTTGTGAAAACTCATCGCAAAACACATCAACTAAGTCAATGTGATTGATGGTAGCGATTGCATAAACATGAGAAGGTTTCGAGTTTTGAGTAGCGTTTATAACAAGTTCCTCTTCGTTGAATCTCAAAGTGATAGTTCTTGCATGAACGTCGATAAGCGATCTCGAGGTGTCTAAAAATGAACGACCTAAAATTAGAGGAACTTGAGGATCCGCGGGGATGTCAACTACTATAAAATCAACGGGATAATAGAACTTCCCCACTTTCACGAAAACATCTTCGGCTACTCCACATGCTAAAATCATAGAATGATCGACCATCTCGATAGACATGTTCGAAGGAGTAAGAGCCGGAAGCGAAAGCGATTTCCAAATGGAAAATGGCATCAAATTAATGCTCGCACCAAGATCGGCCAAGGCGAGGCATTCTTTCATATCTTGTATGTCACAAGGAATGAGAAACTTTCCGGGGTCACCAACTTTTTCTGGTATGCGGTTAAGATAAACCGAAGAACAATTAGCAAGCTTTGAAAGCTTTTCCTTATCGCTCATCATACTTTTAAAAGTGGAAGCAAAACGAGGCATATATAACAACGCGTCGGCTAAACTCACATCAAAATGCACTTGTTGAAACATTTTTATAAAAAGCTCGATTTGTTGTTTGTTACGTTCTTGCAATTTCTCTTTGTTTCGTCTCGAAGGGTAAGGTAAGGGTGGTGTGGGTTGGACATTAGGCAACGGCCTTGGAATCTCGGGTTTCACAATTGGTATTGGTTCAACCGTAGGTGTGGTATGAGCAATACTTCGTGGGATTGTGATATGCTCCTTTTCGACCATCACCTCGGGTTCTTTCTCGATTTCCTTCTCCGTAGAAGTACTTGGACGAGAGATTGGTTCCTTGAAAGTTTTACCACTTCGTGTAGTAATAACCTTCATTTCTCCCTTCGGGTTTGTAACGGTATCACTAGGAAGACCACCCGAGGAAGAGGGTTTACACATGATTTCTTCAAACATTTTTGCCATTCGGTCCTCAAATTTTGATTGCCTAACATCCGCTTTTAACAATTCTTGCTTAATCTCATGTTGTCCTTGTTCCATCTTTTGTTGGTTTGTTGAAGACGTTGAACATTTCCTTCCATTTTATTTGCATGAGTTTTAAGTTCATTAACAAGTTCGTTTTTAAGCTCGTTTTTCAACTCGGATCTTAAGCTAATCATCTCACGTTGCATGTTATCAAACTTAGCATCATTTGCTTTAGCATAATCCAAAAATTCTCCTTGAAGATTTTTAGTGTGAGCATTTTGAAAACCTTGTGTAGTGTTTTGAAAATCATGGTTTTGGTTTTGATTAGTGACTTGTCCATTCCCACTTTGATAATTCCCCTTGTTGTAGTTACGTGAATTGCCTTGATAATTACCACCTTGGTTGTTGTTTCGATAGTTATTAGCATTTTGATTTGGTGGACCTTGATTTGGGCGGGAACCTTGGCCGTTTTGGTTATAAGTTCCCGTTGCTACGTAAGCACTCGAAGTGTTACCACCGGCGGTAATGCACTCGGAAAGATCATGAGCTCCACCACAAGACAAACAACTCTTTTCAACCGCTTTAACCGAAGCAGAATTTAAAGCCTCTTGAGCTTTCCAATGAGTCATAAGATTAGCAAATCTATCAAAAAACCGATTTTCCTCATTAGCTTCATCATGTAAGGCATTAATGCTACGAGACGATGACGACGATGACGAACCCAAATTGGCAACACTCGGTGTGTTACGAGGGCTATAAACCTTAGAACTATTCTCGATAATCTTTAAAGCCTCGTCGGTCGTTTTGCACAAAAAATTACCACCCGCGGTGGCATTCAAGTAATCTCGTTCATGATCATTAAGCCCATTATAAAAAGTATCAATTTGATGCAATTCTGAAAAATCATGGTGTGGACATTCATGTAACATTTCTTTAAAACGTTCCCATGCCATTGAAAAACTTTCATTATTTCGTTGTACAAATCTAGAAATCTCATTTTTCAAATGTGTTGTTTTAGATGGTGAAAAAAATTTGTTCACAAACTTAGAAACGAGATCACCCCATGTCAAAATCGAATTTGGCGGTTCTTTCTCAAGCCAAATTTTAGCGGGTCCATCTAACGAGTATGGAAACAACATCATCTTAATGGCGTCATGTGGAACATCCTTAAACTTGTTAGTGGCGGTGAGACGATTAAAATTCCTAATGTGGTAATGTGGGTTGTCTTTCTCATGACCTCGAAACTAATTAGCTTGCAACATCGACATTAAACCCGTCTTAATCTCGAAATTCTCCGCAAGGATAGCGGGAATCACAATGGCTTCTCCAAAACCCTCGGTGGGTGCTTGTAGCAACTCCATCATAGTACGATTAGCCATGACGACTTCTTGTTCTACAATAGGTTCAACAATTGGAGGTTGTTCTACAATCAACGTCTCTTGATTGGCTTGCTTTTGAAGACGTTTACGAGCTCGTTTTGCTTGATTACGAGTGATCATAAACTTCACGAAGAATGGGAGGTGAGCAAAGAAGATTCTTTTTGGGTGTTTTGTGAATTTTCAATTTTTTTGTGTTTTTGATTGTTTTTATTTTTTTGGATTTTGGTGTATCCTCGTAGACAACAATCTACCAAATCTCTCCTCGAATCAAACTCTTGATTAAAGAAGCCTCAAAGGATTGAAAACGATCACGTGGAGTGAACGCCTTCGAATGACTTTAGAACTTTGGTGAAAACCAAATTGTTCAAGAGGGTTTAATCACAAAGAAACCAAACAAATATATTATACGTAATAATACTTTGGGCGGCAAAACCCTCGATTAGCCTTCAATCTCAAAATACTCACAAGCAAGCGGGGAAGCGAGGCGGCGCGAAGCACTTAAGAGCCTTTTTCCTTAGGGTATATTTTATAATACCCGCCTTATACCCACCTTATAGTTTGTATTTTTCAAAATCGAGCTTCACGAAAGTATTTATCTATTTTGCCTTTGTCTTTTTGTTTGAGATTCGAATACAATAATTAGGAGATCAAATCCCAATTAAGGTTGTGTTTTCACACTTTTGGAGATATTTTGTATTGATTGTGATACTTAATACAATATAGTAATAATAATTTCACAAGAAAAACCAAAAAACCGATAATACGTATTAGTAGATTTCCACTAATACAAATACTATTTTTGGTTAATATTAAAAACAACAAGACAAATTAATCACGACACACCTCTCCGGCAGCGGCGCCAAAATGATTATAGTAAATTACAACTCTTGTTTAGGAAAACAAAGAGAGTAAACTAGGGAAAAGTATTAAGTGATGATTTAGGAAAATCAAGCACTAATGACCCTGATGAAGTTCCAAGTTCGTTTCCCAAGGAGGTATATGTGTGTGAATAATTTGTATTTGGTTTGAGATTAATATTGGTTAGAAAGGGATGAGAAAAGAGAATGACGAAGACGTGAAATTAATTACTACTACGACTTAACATAAAACCGTAAAATGAGCTAAAATAAAAATTAATTCTAAAAATTACCAAAAATTCACCAAAAATAAAAATAAATAAACTAAGAGTTTACCAATGATCAAAACTTTTTCAAACCTCTTAATTAATTAAATATTCAATATTTAAATGCTAATTAAAGCCCCAAAAATCAAATTAATTATCAACAAGCCCAAATAAAGATTTTTCAATTGGTAAACCTCTAAAATGACCTAAAAAGATTAAAGACTATTTTTAGAAATTTTTAAACTAATAAAAACTATTTAAAATGATTTAAAAACTATTAAAACTTAAAATAATTATAAAAATTAATCTAAAGGTGATAAAATTAATCTAAAAGTTTCAAAAATCCTATTTTAATGTATTTAAGCAAAGAAAAATATAAAAAGTGCAAAAATGTGAGATTTGAAAAATAATAATAAAATAATATTAAAATAATATTAAAAATCCAAAAATTCTAAATAATTCTAAAAACTTGCAAACTAGTTTATTTTGACCTAATTAAACAGAAAATGAAGGTGAAAAGACCAGAATACCCCTATTGGGCCCCCAAATGGGCCAAAACCCAAAACAGTCAAGCTTATTGGGCTTTTTAGCCCAAAAAGTCAAAATAAGCCAAAACACTTGGAAAAGCACAATCTAAATCAAAATTTAATTCTAAACACAAAACTCTAAAGGCCCAAAAGCTGAAAGTGAGCTTATCACAGCTTAATGATCAAACAGCTTATCCTTATTGGGCCATTAAGCCCATTAAGCAATAAGCCAATGCCATAAGCTCTAATTTGACACACAACCTTCTTTTAGGATACTAAAGAGATCTGTAAAAAGAAATTTTGAAAAATCACACTCAATAAGCCAGAAATAAGCAAAGTACAAATCCACTAAAAGACAAAATAGTCGGTTTGAGATTTAGGGCACCTCAGGACTTGATTCAACTTGCAAAATGTCACAAATGAATTAAATAAGCCAAAACAATCAACCAAAATCCAATAAGCCAAACCAATAAGCTGGAATAAGCCAATAAGCACTTATGAAAAAGTCAATTAAGTTGGTTTTCTAGTCAAACCCTAAAGTTAACCCACCAAATGCTCCAGTATGAACAAATGGGTCAAATAATGAGCACCTATTACAAAATCCAAGTTGTTGCTAGTTAAAATAAGCTAGAATAGCTTATTGATAAGCTGAACACAAAAAATACACTAGCAGTGGCTAGCAGCAGGGGAAAGGAGTTCCCACTGCTTTGACTATTTGACCTGTGAATTGTGAGAGATCCAGTTGGATTAAAATGGAAACAAGGGCACCTTTGTGATCAGTGAATCACAAGGAGTCTATATCAACAAAGAAATCACAAATTGGTTCACACAATAAGCCCAAATTAAGCAAACAGTCCACATATATTGCACAGACCTTGAAAATAAGCAGTTATGAACAGATAAGCAGTTTTAGCATGAATAAGCCAGCTAAATTGAACCAAATGCATACACAGGCTATAATAAAGTCCAATAAGCACAAATAAACTTGTTTCAAGCAATGGATCAAAGTAAATAAGCAGATTCAAACACCAACAGTTACTGATAAGCAAAAGTGATTATCCAAAATCCTTTTGCTGATCTATTTGACCACCAAACCAATTTTAAGCCTTCAAATCTCTTTCCCTGATTAAGTTAACCAAAATTTTACACTTGTTAACCCTAGTCTACCCTTAGATCTAGGTGTCCCCAAAATTTTAGCCAAAATTCCCAAGTAAATCAGATTTTATAGCCCTTTGATTGTTTTGATTGTTCAAACCCACAAAACTTGCAGACAAATCCCACTTAGCAACCAATAAACAAATACCAAACCAAAGGAAAAAAAAACAACAACAAAGAAAGGGTCAAATCCCTTCAGTTAACCCAAACACCCCTTTGGAATCTAATTTTGCAATCTTCCAAAGGATTGTTGTGTTTTAACCTATCAAACAAGATCTAATCCACCCTAACAACTTCTAAGCAACCTCAGAAACACAAATCAAGCATCAAAACACAGATTCACCAATAAACATGCAAAATCACCAAAAATCATATGAAAATCAGAAAAATGAAAAGGGAGAAGGGTGCAAACCTCCAAGACCTACATCCAGGCCCTGGATTGTTTGAGCTGAGGAACTAGCAAAACAAGTACCAGCTTCCTTGTACCTGCTAAGAACAACAAAACAAAATGATGAACAAATAACAAGCACTTTCTGATTTTTGAAACACTAGTCTTATTGCTTAAAACCTTGCCTAAAAAACCTTCAAACATGAATAAGGAACTCAGATTTTAGCTTATCAGATACCAAACTTTTATAAATAACAAATGAGAATTCAAAATTTTCAGAAATTCAAACTTTATTTCATAAAAAGTAATTACAAAGATTTAAAAGCTAAAATCTGGAACAAAGGACTCTCATAGGTTGAGGTCTCCTTTTATAGGCAAATGCATACGAAACACTATTCATAAACCCTAGAAGTGAAATTCCCAAATTGTCCGTGAGGTCTTCTAGACGAATCTTTGATATGAGCTGTCCAAAATGATCATAGACGTTTATTTTAGCTTTGGGGTGAAGCTAAGAGTCTTTGCCGTTGATCTTGACACGTGGCAGTCCTTGGGGAATAAGTTGTCATGTGATGGGTGAAACGGTTTTGGGTGTGGGGTCCATTGGTGAGTGGAGAAGAGAGTTTAAGGTTGGGATGGGTTTCTGCATGTGTGAATCACACGGGGGAACAACTAATTGCAATTTACCCTTTGTTGGTAAAAAGTAAAACTTGGGTTCTTACTTGCTACAGTAACAAGTTTTGATCTGTTTTCTTAGGGAAGGATTTGTTTGGCGCGTGTTTAGGGATTTGAACTTCTAAACTTGGCAGTTTAAGTCCTTGGCTTTTGGGAAAAGTTGTATAACAAGTATTTCAGCCAATATAAACGTGTCCCTTTGTTGTAGAAGTTATGGATTTCACACTTTTGCCCCAAAACTTTGGCAAAAGGTTTTAAAGGGTTGTTTTTGCCATTTTTCCATATTTCAAGGGCTGATCTTGGACATTCTTGATCTTCAAAGGTCTTCAATGTATCTTTGACTTCATGAGGGACCATAATTGATAAATTAGTTTTGATGAGGGACTAATCTTGCCAAATCTTCAAAGTTGAAGGACCTTTTTGCAATTTTGACAGACTTAAGGGACCAAACTTGTAATTATGAATTCACAAGGTTTTAAGTGTCATTTCTTCATTGTTTGAGGATCAATCTTGTATGTCTTCAAGTATTCAAGGGTTAATCTTGGATAATTCATGAACTAGGGCCCGGTTCTTTGTACGGCTTCGTTTCTCGTGTCCGTTTTTCCTTGTTTCTTGTGATCTTTTGTCTTTTTCACGATATCCATACCTAAAATACACAAGTAAACAAACACAAGCATATATATGGTATTATGACATTTTTGTGCATTTAAAGCCCGAAAAGAACGATGAGATCATGTATAAATGCCATCTCATCAGATACCATAATTGTAACACCCCATTTTGATAATGGAATGTCACGCGTAATTATGGCGTGTCATCAAAGCATATAAGGATAAATGTCTAAACATTACATGACCATAAAAGTAAAATACCGGAATCAAACATCGGTAGTCCAAAAGTAAAGCTCATCACACACAAACATAAGTACTATAAATGAAAGGACTAAAAAATGTCCAAGGCAAGAGTATCAAAGTAAAGATATTGCATAAAGTAAATAAAGGCTAGAAAGCTTCCAGTTCATATGCACGTACGCTTAAAGTCTACGAGCGTCACTGAGTACCTGCCGTTTTGGGAACATATAAAAGGAAAACGACCATACGATCAGTGCACGGATGTACAATAAAGTATGAATAGGATAAGCATATAAGCAAATAAGAGCAGAAGAAACTAAGTCCTGAATAACCTGGTTATGTCTTGGTAAAACTGGTTTTATAGTTTGAAAAGCCTTATGTTTATCTTATATAAACTATTTAACATATTCTACCATTAGCCAATATAGGTCATGAAAATCCACCATGCATGAATACTTGGAGGGGTGACCTCATCATGCAAATTAGAGGGGCTACCTCTAATTTAATATATTGGTTTTGGGTAGGAGGGATCAGCTCCTTGTGAAGGATGCAAGGCACACACCACATTCACACTAAGTAATCTGCTGAAAACATGTAACTAGGATGCACCCATACGCCCCACATGATAAATATTATAATATGGCCAAAAGCTGAAGGGACGCCATGAGCAATCACTCCGCCGCGGGGAAGTCATAACACCAATGCCTCTAATGTTATGGTTATGGTACCTCCATAACTAGGTGAAACTGTTCATGCATGTATATGGCTATAGGTATTCTAAATTAAACATAAGCAAATCAAACATATAAACTTATACTACGGGAAAACAGTTGGCTGCATACGGGGAAATCCTAATAAGGAAAGAATGTCCATACTAAAAGGACGGGAATCCGTACCTTATGTCCAGTGAACGAAGAAGACGAACTGAGGAGAATCCTACTTCGGTATCACTAATGCTACATAAATACATACGTGTATAAGTATCTGATTACTAAATACGTAACTGGTTTTATTGTCATGTGTTAGCTTATTTTATACGTTCATGCCATGTTTTACTGTTTTAAGCTTTAAACTGTTTTATCTTATATTCTGTCTATTCTGATTAACTATTACTTGTATTTCATGTATTATTATACTTACTATGTAATAATGAGTAACTTTCTAAAAATAGCAGGTTTCCTAAAATAGAAAGTTTCCAAAAATAGAAAGTTACTAAAAATAGAAAGATTCCAAAATAGAAAGTTTCCAAAAATAGAAAATTTCCAAAAATAGAAAGTTTCGAAAAATAGAAAGTTTCCAAAAATAGAATTACTGCTTAAAATAGATAAGTTTCTAAAAATAGAAGGTTTCCATAAATAGATTAGCTGCCTTAATTAAATAAGTTTCTAAAAATAGAAAGTTTCCATAATTAGATATAAGCTGGTTAAATAAGCTAATTATATAAGCTTAAGTGTTTTCTGATTATTTTTCTAAGTCATATTGATATAAGGTATAGTTTATTAATTATTACATGTAATTTAAATAAACTATAGGTTAAAAGTATTTAATTAAATATATCATGTTTTTAATTAAATAAAGTTAAATACTTAGGTTAAAACATGTATTATTAATTATTAATAATGTAACACCCCCAAATTTACCCAATTCAATACAGCGGAAGACTCGTTGGTGTTACGGGATAGCACATTACTCACATCATAGACAACGCTTAAAAATCGCGTCTTTTAATAATAAAGCATTTCCATTCATAAATATCAAATTTACATAGGTCCCAAGTCATTGTATTGTATACAGGTTTTACAAAGCATTTGAATGGAAATTAATATTTAAGTGCGGGCCACGAATTCTTGTTGTCTTCCCGAGAATTACCTTCAAATACTTGAGACAAAACATGTTAAAAGAAAAGGTCAGCGATAACGCCGAGTGAATTCATAGCGTTTAATAAAACCATTAATATATCATCGGTATATAATTATTACCGAGAATCATTTTGTACAAATCGTTGTAGTAGGCCATAAAGTAGGCCAAAAACGTTTTATACAAATCCTTGTCAAAATCATAATATAGGCTGTTGCCTTCAAAACCATTATACGAACCAATGTCGTAAAAACATCATACAATACGTTTTATAACGTTTTATAAAGTTAAATAAAAACCGTTATATGGATATGGTTATATAAAACCAAAACACGAACATAATATCAATAATAAGACCCTGTATTGCTAGTCAGGCAATATATCGTAATTCAATGCATAAAGCAGTATTTTCGTTATTTGGATTATTATAAGACGCATGACATTGTTACCTTACTACAACAAACAACGGGTAGCTAACCCAAAACTCAATTTGCCCATCTAAGTTAGCGTGTCGTCACAAAAATCACGCTATGGAAATCTTCTCATACATAAATTCGCTTACCAATCAATGTGGCACGACGGGGATCAACCGTCAAGGCGCGAACTAGGGTGATCGTCCCCAAATAGTACTATTATATGCATAAGCGTCTACCAAATCCCGGTAGTTCACAATTCATGCTAATGGGACTTTTAGTGACATAATCTAACTTTAATAATCCATTTTATTTCACCTATCGGGTCATATAATCATTCATCGGGTCATACAATCATTCGGGTCCAAATCAATAAAACAAACAATCGGGACAAACGGTGTAACACCCCATTTTGGAAATGGAAATATCACAGTAATTATGGCATGTCATCAAAGCATACAAGGTAAAATGTCTAAACATTACTTGACCATATAAAGGAAAATACCGGAATCAAAAATCGGTAGTCCAAAAGTAAAGCTCATCACACACAAACATAGTATAGTAAAGGAAAAGGACTAAACAATGTCCAAAGCATAAGTATCATAAAGAAAGGAAATGCATAATGTAAAGAAGGCTAGACAGCTTCCAGTCCATATGCACGCACTCTTAGTGTCTATGAGCGTCCCTGAGTACCTGCCGTTTTGGGAACATAGAAAAGGAAAACGGCTGAGCAATACGCTCAGTGCACGGATGTACAATAAAGCATGAATAGGATAAGCATATAACATAATAACAGCGGAAGAAAACTAAGTCCCGAGTAACCTGGTTAAGTCATAATAAAACTGGTTTTATAGTTTGAAAGTCTTATGTTTATCTTATAAAAACTGTTTGTCATATTTTACCATTAGCCAATATAGGTCATGAAAATCCACCGTGCATTAATAATTAGAGGGGTGACCTCATCATGCAAATTAGAGGGGTTGCCTCTAATTTAATATACTGGTTTTATGGGTAGGAGGGATCAGCTCCTTGTGAAGGATGCAAGGCACACACCACATTCACCATGTAATCCTGAATAAAAACATGTAACATGGATGCACCCATACGCCCCACATGATAAATATAAATAAATGGCCAAAAGCTGAAGGGACACCACGAGCAATCACTCCGCCGTGGTGAAGTCATAACATCAGTGCCTCTAATGTTATGGTTATGGTACCTCCATAACTAGGTGAAACTGGTCATGCATGTATATGGCTATAGGTAATTCATATTTAAACATAAGCAATCAAACTCATACTTATACTACGGGAAAACAGTTGGCTGCATACGGGGAATCCTAATAAGGAAAGAATGTCCATACTGAAATGACGGAAATCCGTACCTTATGTCCAGTGAACGAGAACGATGAACTGCGAGAATCCTACTTCCGAAACACTAGTGCTACATAAATACGTACATGAAATAAGTATCTGCTTACTAATTACATAGCTGGTTTTACATCATTTCTTAGCTTATTTTATATGTTCTTACTATGTTTTACTGTTTTAAGCCTTAAACTGTGTTAAATCTTATATTCTGCTTAATCTGATTAAGTATTTCTGGTATTTCATGTGTTATTATACTTACTGTGTAATTATAAATAACTTTCCAAAAATAGCAGGTTTTCTAAAATAGAAATTTTCCAAAAATAGAAAGTTTCCAAAAATAGAAAGTTTCCAAAAATAGAAAGTTTCCAAAAATAGAAAGTTTCCAAAAATAGAAAGTTTCCAAAAATAGATTTACTGCTTAAAATAGATAAGTTTCTAAAAATAGAAAGTTTCCATAAATAGATTAGCTGCCTTAATTAAATAAGTTTCCATAAATAGATTAGCTGCCTTAAATAAATAAGTTTCTAAAAATAGCTGGTTTCCGTAAATAAATTAGCTGCCTTATTTAATTAAGTTTCTAAAAATAGAAAGTTTCTATAATTAGAAATAAGCTGGTTAAATAAGCTAAGTATATAAGCCTAAGTGTTTTCATGATTATTTCTAAGTCATATGATATATTGTATAGTTTAATAATTATTTCATGTAATTTAATTAAACTATAGGTTATAATATTTAATTAAAGTATAACATGTTTTTAATTAAATATACTAAATACTTAGGTTAAAATATGTATTATTAAATATTAATAATATAACCTAAGTCATGTTAATTAATTAATTATATCCATGGTTTTTAAAATAATTAATTAATTATAAGTCTTAATAATATAAATACTTAGGTTAAAATAATTTCATGATTATTAATAATTAATTAACCTAATTCATGTTATTAAATTAATCACATCTTTCATTAATTTAATTTTAACATAAGTTCATAACATAAAAAAAAACTAACATAACCATGAACCGGATCTAAGCTTAAAAACAAGAACCGGACATGAATCGACACCGTACCCCGAACCAAATCGGGGTACCGCTTGCTGCCGTGGGACCCACACGCACCAACCAAGACCAATATGGTCTTGGTGGTGTCGGCTAAGCAAACCGAAACCCCCTTGGGGTCGGTTGCAGCCTGCTGCCCAAAACAAAACACCCCTTAATCGACCCTCTGATTTAATTAATGATCAAAACATGTTAGATCTATGTTTAATTAATGTGTTTTTATAAAAAAACATCACGTGTTCATAATTAATAAAAATATTAATTAAAAAGAAAAGGTTTAAAAAGGTTTTACCGTATTCGTGGATCAAGAGGGTGAAGAACAAACACGAACAAACAACAAATCTTCAAGATCTAAGATCAATGGATCACCTCGTATGGTGATGTGTAGGTGGCGGCACAAAGAACAAGGGAGGAAAGGGGTTTTAGGTTTTTCTTAAAAATTCTTCTGTAACTTAATTTGAGTAGTGAAAACTAATTATAACCCCCTTTTAGTAAAATTAGTAATGGGCTTGGCCCATTACCCTTGTTTGGCCGCGGGTAGGGACCCCCCCCCCCCCCCCCCCCCGTAGGGTTCCCGTACCTCTTTTCGTGTCTTGTTATTTAGTTAGTCGTTTGTGTTTAATTATGTTCCGTAAATACCATAATCTAATATATTTAATTACGCTCGTAATAAATATATATACGTAATTAATAATAGCTCGTGTTTTAATTACGCTCGTGATTTCGTGATCGCATGTTCGTGATTAATTATTGCTAAATAATTATTACGTGATTGTGCATATAAAATACTTATTGTGTTCTAACACGTACGTAATACGTAAAATCCTAACACGTAATCGTAATCATGCTATATTAGGAAAGTTTTTAACTAGTACGTACGATCCTAAGGGTACTATGCATGGTAAAAGCATGCGGGTTTTACAACTCTTCCCCCCTAAAAAGAATAATTCGTCCCCGAATTATAGATAAAGTAAACTGGAAAAGAAGAACATACCCGAATTCAAAATATGAAATGAGGGTAAGAAGCCCGGATACACTCCTCCATTTCCCAAGTGGCTTCCCGCTCGGTATGATCCCTCCATAGAATTTTGACGAATGGAATCGTCTTCTTTCTCATGACTCGTTCTTGTCTGTCAAGAACTCGTTCGGGTTCTTCTATAAAAGTGAGATCTTCACGTATCTGTTCCAGTGGATACTGAACCATTTGAAGGGGATGATATTGGTACCCTCTGAGTAAGGACACATGAAACACATTGTGCACATGCGAAAGCTACGGAGGTAACGCCAATCGGTAAGATACTTCACCGACTCGTTCAATGATATCCAACGGTCCGACGAAACGAGGACTGAGCTTCCCTTTAATCCCGAAGCGTCTAAACCACGTGCCGGCGAAACCTTAAGGAAGACGTGATCTCCTACGTTAAAGTGTAAATCCCTACGATGCTTATCGGCGTAACTCTTCTGACGTGACCGTGCCTCCTGAATTTTCTGCCTAGCTACTGCGATCTTCTCGTTTGTCATCTCTATGATTTATGGTCCTTCAAGTGTTCGCTCGCTAACCTGATCCCAGCAGATTGGGGCGAGACACTTCCTGCCATACAACATTTCAAATGGAGCACACTTGATGCTTGCGTGCCAACTGTTGTTGTATGCAAACTCCACCAAACAGATGTATTCGTCCCAATCACCCGTCAATTCCAACGCACATGACCTCAACATATCCTCCAATGTCTGAATGGCTCGCTCTGACTGTCCGTCCGTTTGAGGATGGAAAGCCGTGCTAAGCTTAAGTTGTGTACCCCAAGCTTTCTGTAGACTTTTCCAAAAGCGCAAAGTGAATCGAGGATCTCTGTCTGAGACGATGCTGGATGGTGCACCGTGGAGTCTCATGATCTCTCGTCTATACGTATCTGCAAGTTTACTTACCGGATCTTCCTTGCGGATCGTTAAGAAATGAGCTGATTTGGTAAGTCGATCAACGATAACCCAAATTGCATCGTGCTTCCTTTTGGTAGGCGGAAGACCGGTAACAAAATCCATGGTGATTTTTGTCACACCCTACCATGGCGGAATATGGGGCGCGACGTATGGATATTATCACAACATGGCGTGTCTATAGAGATAACTATATGAAATATGAAATGTCATAAAAAGGTGACACAAAAGTCATGACAATATCTCATCAAATGCAGGTGTCTAGGTAAGTAGGTAACTGTCCTACCTCTTACCCAAGACAAACAAGTAACATAATCAAAACAAACATATGTGCCACAGTATCACTTATTTAAATGAGCAAATAAAAACTAAGAAGGAAACGGGGATTCTCCTTCTACATGCAATCCTAAGCTTCTCCAATCATAGCCACTTATGTTCTCATGCTTAACCATAGTATCACCTGAAAGAGACACTAAAACATGTCAACATAAAGTTGGTGAGAGTCATAGGTTTAGACTCTAACGCTAAATCAGTTATAAGCTGTGAATAACAACCATCAACATAATAACATATGGACAATGTGCTACAAATATGCATTAACAACTATCAATCAAGATTAATCATACCAAACCAATCCAAGGCTCCTACCTTGCCAAACAACATCATGGTACCATAGATGATCACACTATGTACCTATCCCAAGGCCACTACCTTGGCAAACCATAAGGCCCTTACCTTGTCAAACCACAAGGCCACTACCTTGTCAAACCACAAGGCCACTACCTTGTCAAACCACAAGGCCACTACCTTGTTAAACTACAATAATTGAGACGGCACGTGTCCCCCAATCCAAATCATACACAATCAAAAATCACATAGTAGTTAATCACATAATATACACACAAGTCCATCTCAAATCACAAACACATTCACAACATCAATTTAGAAAATAACTCAACACAGTGTCTCTTCCATCCCATCTGGAAGTCAAAATCAATAATAAACATGGGACTATGAAACTCACCTGATTGCTTCTTCACAAGTCCTCGCACTAGCAACAAGCTAACAAACCAAAAACACGCAATCAATACACAAACCAATCACTAAGATGGCTCATCAACCTATGATGGACATCTAGCCTATTCCCATATAAATACCTCATAGATAAGCTCTAATCACCCCATTACCCTTCTTTAACAAGTCCTTAACTTGGTTAAGTTTAATAACTATCCCGTTCATATTTTACACAAAACAGTCCTAGTTTTTAGGTCTCAAAACTTTAAGTCAAACGTCCACTTAAACATACCCATGGTTTCTGTAAAAGTAATATTCATACTTTTACATATAGCTAAAACCTCCCACTTGCCCTAACCTTAAAGCTTCTGTTAAGGCCCCGATATATGTGTATATATTGCTACCTATCCAGAATTCACTGATTTTAAACGTATGAAACGTTTATTACCATTAGAGGGTCTTACCCTAAACCACAACCTTAGCCCAAGTGCAGATACTTGCTACAATATATAAACCATCTCTCATGTACGTGAGAATATCCCAATGCAACCCTAAGTACCCCAAACAACCCAAAACTTAAAAAGAAAACAGGCTGAATTCAAAACTGTTTTGACCTACGACTGTTGTAACCTGTTTTTGACCCACTTACCAACCTCCAATTTAGTTCTAGTTTCTTGCGTTAGAAAGCCACTTCAATTACCTTTTCAGGGATACTTGTATCGCATCTTGAATGTTCCTAGAACTCCCGATATGATCAAAACAATTGACTCAAAATTCTGCCCAGTTTTTAAAAAAAGGTTTAACAAAATCAACCTCATTAATTAACCCTAATCCCTCTAATTACAAGCCCTAATTTATTTAATCATTATAATATGATTAATATATTGTTTTTAATTAAACCCTAACCTAAATCCATCATAAGATGATTAAGAAATCATTAAAATAATTAAATTGAAAAGGGTTAAGAAGGTTTTGCCTTTGAATTAATAGAAAATGAAGAAAACCTAATTTTTGAAGAACCCTAATTGGCCACCATTGATGAATTTAGGCTAGGAGATGTTATGGAGGTTAAAAACCTGATTATTATGGTTATTAGTTGGGTTTGGTTAAGTCCTAAAGGCCCCCTAATCCCATTACAAGTCCATTGGGCCTGTTTTGGGCTTTTCCCTTCTTTCTTTCTTCTTTGGTGCGTCTAAACCGACCCAAACACCCCTAAATTCGTTTTTTTTTATTTTTATTATTTAGTATTATGTTATTAATATTACTTTAATTTTCCTTAATTTATTTCAACTCCTAAAGCCTCCAAAGCCTCAAAACCGTAAAACTAGTCAGTTTTTACGCGTTTTACCGTAAAAGACGTAAAATATACACTTTTAATAAAAATCTCAAATTTTGAAAAAAACTTTATAACTAAGTCCTAAATGACTTAAAACCATCCCGAAAAATATCCATATGACTAATTACCTCATCCGAGACCTCCAAATGCTAAACCGTAAATCGTAGAAATACGATTTTCTATAATACATATACGTATACGTAAAACCACTAAATAAAACCATCTCACTTCATAGTCACTACCATGTGAACTCATGAACATGAAATCATCACACATTGTTTCACTCACAAGGTACCCCGTACCGAAAACGATATCCAAACTACAATCTATACACACCAATAAGCACATAAACACGTAAAGACACGTAACTAGCAGAAAATAAAACTAAGTGACGAACCTCAAAACCAGGGTTGTCACATCACTCCCTCCTAATAGAAATCTCATCCCGATATTTACTCCTTAAGCTCAATAAATTCATTTCACAGCCAACACACTATATCTCTCATAAGAACGTAACCGGATCATGACTACAACAACACTCTCAATGAATATAAGCTCACGACAAATTTTAGGACCCCCAACTTCGGATAACGGATCAAACCCATGGACAACTAACGAACATTTACGTGAACGAATTTAAAAGAATGAACCAAAACCATGAGACTCCAAAAGATACTCAACATAAAACATGTATCGACTCCCAACGAACCATGGAAACGGACCAATGACAACAAGCATCCAACGACAACTGAAATGTGTTACGACCAGCGACATACTATTAAAACCTTGTGGAAACCCAAATTTTACCCTAGAATGGATTTTGTACTAAAATTGTATATTAGTTGTTCTAAAACCATGGTATCACATTAGTAATTTATGTAATCATCTAACGAAAATCAATCTATAGTCTCTTCACGAACGATCAATTGTCTAAAGCACACTACACAATATCACACGTCAACATCGACTCCGGAACCCACATCCTTCATCAATGTACAATCCTTATGATGGATACATCTCAAGTCCTATCCCAACTAAGCCCTATGTTAGCCCTCTAAATGTTCACTATCCCAAAATATCCAAAACACAAGTTTAAACCATATCGTTTGAAAATTAATCTTGAACTCGACACTTGTACAATTAACTCGACCTAGCTACTGACCTCCAATTACTAAACATTCTGAATTTTTGAAAAATATGTTCCGAGTACATAATTTTAGGCTTTTGAATCACCCAAAAAGCTTTAAAAACGAATAAGTTATGACCAAAACGATTTTAAACCAAAAAAAAAAACCCGTTATTAATTACAAAATTCAAGGTCTAATTTATTTTAATTCTAGAAAATTTAAACTCTCACACATCATATGATTAATACATGATTTAACATATTTAAGTTAATAAGAACAAGAATTCTAACTAAAGAACAATAACTTTAGGTGATCAAAACCAAAATATTTTAAAATAAAAAGCCATGCTTATATGTTAAAAAAAATTATATTCCACTTTATTTCAAACATGTTTTCGACACTTTACCCTCATTTTATCGACTACCAACAACTATTATTATTTTACTATTTGCATGTTTTATTTTACCATGTAAGACTCAAAACGAAAGATATCGTTATTCCAAAAAGAAATCTCCACCATCTCAATAGCCTCTACACCAAAATTACCGTACAAACAAACACGTGAAATAAGGACTCGATAAATGCGCTACTACAGAAGTTGAACATCCCAAAGAGAAAAGAACTAGCAAACTAACCTAAGAATACAACCGATACGTAGAAGGTAATTATTCATAGGCATATGTATACGTACACTCAAATTCATCCAGCATATACTATAAACAAGCATGTATTAACCCTCTTTCATGCAACCATATTTAGGAATCCATTGATGTCTTGGTACTTGTATAACTATGTTGGCCACCATACTTATACAAGTCCCCTTTCACCAATGTACTCCCTCCTATGATGACACTTATAAGAATTAATACTACACATAACACATCGGTCTACCAACTCAAATAAGCACATAGATCCTACAACTCATATAAGCACATAACCACAACATAAAATAAGGTCCAAAATCCATGTATTAAAATAACATAGCCAATGCACGAAACACATAAACTCATAGTCCAACTGAACCAGCGTAGAAAAAATTTCAAAATGTAATAAGAACATGAAAACATAATTAAACGAAATCCAACAATGACTAGTGTATATGACTATAGTTCAACCCGCATTATTCAAAACTCGAAAAGAAAATAACATGTAGCTAAGTATGAACTTACTATGGTCCAATTCATACTAGTCAAAACATCACAATAAATAACATCCAAACACATTAATTAATATAAAATGCACGCATACTCCTATGACGCCTATATGCAGGGACCCTTAAGATATAGACTAGGCTACGCGACTAGGCAACCTAATTCTCTATAACCATTGTCTCTGATACCATTCTGTCACACCCCACCATGGCGGAATATGGGGCGCGACGTATGGATATCATCACAACATGGCGTATCTATAGAGATAACTATATGAAATAAGAAATGTCATAAAAAGGTGACACAAAAGTCATGACAATATCTCATCAAATGCAGGTGTCTAGGTAAGTAGGTAACAATCCTACCTCTTACCCAAGACAAACAAGTAACATAATCAAAACAAACATATGTGCCACAATATCACTTATTTAAATGAGCAAATAAAAACTAAGAAGGAAACGGGGATTCTCCTTCTACATGCAATCCTAAGCTTCTCCAATCCTAGCCACTTATGTTCTCATGCTTAACCATAGTATCACCTGAAAGAGACACTAAAACACGTCAACATAAAGTTGGTGAGAGTCGTAGGTTTAGACTCTAACGCTAAATCAGTTATAAGCTGTGAATAACAACCATCAACACAATAACATATGGACAATGTGCTACAAATATGCATTAACAACTATCAATCAAGATTAATCATACCAAACCAATCCAAGGCTCCTACCTTGCCAAACAACATCATGGTACCATAGATGATCACACTATGTACCTATCCCAAGGCCACTACCTTGGCAAACCACAAGGCCCCTACCTTGTCAAACCACAAGGCCACTACCTTGTCAAACCACAAGGCCACTACCTTGTCAAACCACAAGGCCACTACCTTGTCAAACCACAAGGCCACTACCTTGTTAAACCACAATAATTGAGACGGCACGTGTCCCCCGATCCAAATCCTACACAATCAAAAATCACATAGCAGTTAATCACATAATATACACACAAGTCCATCTCAAATCACAAACACATTCACAGCATCAATTTAGAAAATAACTCAACACAGTGTCTCTTCCATCCCATCTGGAAGTCAAAATCAATAATAAACATGGGACTATGAAACTCACCTGATTGCTTCTTCACAAGTCCTCGCACTAGCAACAAGCTAACAAACCAAAAACACGCAATCAATACACAAACCAATCACTAAGATGGCTCATCAACCTATGATGGACATCTATCCTATTCCCATATAAATACCTCATAGATAAGCTCTAATCACCCCATTACCCTTCTTTAACATGTCCTTAACTTGGTTAAGTTTAATAACTATCCCGTTCATATTTTACACAAAACAATCCTAGTTTTTAGGTCTCAAAACTTTAAGTCAAACGTCCACTTAAACATACCCATGGTTTCTGTAAAAGGAATATTCATACTTTTACATATGTTAGCTAAAACCTCCCACTTACCCTAACCTTAAAGCTTCTGTTAAGGCCCCGATATATGTGTATATATTGCTACCTATCCAGAATTCACTGATTTTAAACGTATGAAAAGTTTATTACCATTAGAGGGTCTTACCCTAAACCACAACCTTAGCCCAAATGCATATACTTGCTACAATATATAAACCATCTCTCATGTACGTGAGAAGATCCCAATGCAACCCTAAGTACCCCAAACAACCCAAAACTTAAAAAGAAAACAGGCTGAATTCAAAACTGTTTTGACTTACGACTGTTGTAACCTGTTTTTGACCCACTTCCCGACCTCCAATTTAGTTCTAGTTTCTTGAATTAGAAAGCCACTTCAATTACCTTTTCAGGGATACTTGGATCGCATCTTGAATGTTCCTAGAACTCCCGATATGATCAAAACAATTGACTCAAAATTCTGCCCAGTTTTTAAAAAAGGGTTTAACAAAATCAACCGCATTAATTAACCCTAATCCCTCTAATTACAAGCCCTAATTTATTTAATCATTATAATATGATTAATATACTGTTTTTAATTAAACCCTAACCTAAATCCATCATAAGATGATTAAGAAATCATTAAAATAATTAAATTGAAAAGGGTTAAGAAGGTAATACCTTTGAATTAATAGAAAATGAAGAAAACCTAATTTTTGAAGAACCCTAATTGGCCACCATTGATGAATTTCGGCTAGGAGATGTTATAGAGGTTAAAAAACTGATTATTATGGTTATGACTTGCGTTTGGTTAAGTCCTAAAGGCCCCCTAATCCCATTACAAGTCCATTGGGCCTGTTTTGGACTTTTCCCTTCTTTCTTTCTTCTTTGGTGCGTCTAAACCGACCCAAATAGCCCTAAATTCGTTTTTTTTATTTTTATTATTTAATATTATGTTATTAATATTAATTTAATTTTCCTTAATTTATTTCAGCTCCTAAAGCCTCCATAGCCTCAAAACCGTAAAACTAGTCAGTTTTTACGCGTTTTACCGTAAAAGACGTAAAATATACACTTTTAATAAAAATCTCAAATTTTGAAATAAACTTTATAACTAAGTCCTAAATGACTTAAAACCATCCCGAAAAATATCCATATGACTAATTACCTCATCCGAGACCTCCAAATGCTAAACCGTAAATCGTAAAATACGATTTTCTATAATACATATACGTATACGTAAAACCACTAAATAAAACCATCTCACTTCATAGTCACCACCATGTGAACTCATGAACATGAAATCATCACACATTGTTTCACTCACAAGGTACCCCGTACCGAAAACGATATCCAAACTACAATCTATACACACCAATAAGCACATAAACACGTAAAGACACGTAACTAGCAGAAAATAAAACTAAGTGACGAACCTCAAAACCAGGGTTGTCACAATTTTGTCCCACTTCCACTCTGGAATATCTAACGGTTGAAGGAGACCGCCAGATCGCTGATGCTCGATCTTAACCTGCTGGCAGGTAAGACATTTGGAGACGTAAGTGGCCACATCCTGTTTCATACCACTCCACCAAAAGTACTGCTTGATGTCATGGTACATTTTAGTTGAACCAGGATGTATTGAGAATGGGGAGCTATGAGCTTCAGCTAACAAAGCTTCCCGAAGTTCTTGGTCATCAGGAACACAAAGTCTTGTGCCCTGCCATACGATACCATCTGCATCTACTCTGAATTCTGTCTGCTTCTCCAAATTCTGTACTATCGCCCATATTTCTCCGTCATCCTTCTGAGCTTCCTTGATCTTAGAGAGTAACTCGGGTTCTACTCTAAGATTCGCCCAGTAACCGTGCTGTCCACGTACCATGATCTCGATGTCTAGTCGCTCCAAGTCTCTTATGATTTCCTCTTCGATTCTAATGTTGTTGATCATTCCGAACTTCCTGCTAAGGGCATCTGCTACTACATTTGCCTTTCCGGGATGATACTGTAGATTAATGTCATAATCCTTCAACAGCTCTAACCATCTCCTCTGCCTCATGTTTAATTCATGCTGAGTGAAGATATACTTCAAGCTCTTGTGGTCCGTGAAAATGTCACATGATTCTCCATATAAGTAGTGTCTCCATATCTTCAATGCAAACACGACTGCAGCAAGTTCCAGATCGTGCGTGGGGTAATTCTCTTCATAAGGCTTAAGCTGCCGTGAAGCGTACGCGATCACTTTCCCATGTTGCATGAGAACACAGCCAAGTCCCTTCCCCGATGCATCGCTGTAGATTTGAAATCCACCCGTACCAGATGGTAGAGTAAGAATAGGTGCATATACTAGCTTCTGCTTTAGGTCTTCAAAGCTCTTCTCTCGGTCTTCAGTCCAGACGAATTTCTCCCCTTTCCGCATCAGTTTGGTCAATGGTAGTGCTAGGCGGGAAAAGTTCTCCACGAACCTACGGTAATAGCCAGTTAAACCTAAGAAACTGCGAACTTCCGTCGCTGATGTCGGCCTCGACCACTTAGTAATGGCCTCAACCTTCGCTGGATCCATAGTGATTCCTTCTGCTGATACAATGTGACCTAAGAATGCCACCTTGTCTAACCAGAACTCACACTTGGAGAATTTAGCATACAACTGCTTCTGGCGAAGAATCTGTAGTACCGTACGAAGATGGTGTTCGTGTTCCTCCTTGGACTTTGAGAAAATCAGGATGTCATCGATGAAAACAATGACGAATTTTTCCAGAAATTCATGGAAGATTCTGTTCATCAGATCCATGAACACTGCTGGAGCATTAGTCAGGCCAAATGGCATACCTACAAACTCGTAGTGGCCATAACGGGTACTGAAGGATTGTAAATCTTGCTTATGTTTCTAGAGAGAGAAAGAGATAGAGAGATGGTGGATCTCACACAAAGCTTGAGAGAGAAAGTAAAAATAACTATGTGAAAAATATGAAAACCACACACCCTCTCCATCAAAGGAGAGGGTTTATATACCCAAGCCTTGTGATGGGCTTGGGCTTACATTGTTGGGCCGGCCTACACATGTTGTAGGCTAGGCTTGGCTTTATTTGTTTAATAAAGATGTCTAGACTACGAGCTACTACTAAGTATATTGTCGGAGTGACCGAATCATCCTAAATACGTAAAAACGTATTTCTAACAATCTCCCCCTAAGGGAGGTCACTCCAAACAAGGGCATTACCCAAGTTACAATAATTAAATAAACCTAGCATACTATGCTTGTCTTGAGCTCGTAGTCTTCGTCTTTCTTTTTCTTTTTCTTTTCTGGTGAACATGTTGATGTGATCTTTGATATCAATGTCTGAGCATTAATTTCTTGCCTTGAACTCGTGCATCCATCACTTGTGATCTTTGCCTCTTCGTGACCTCACGTCCCACATACTTATACCTTAGTAATTCTTGAAAGCTTCAGAGTTCGATACAGCGGAAGACTTAACTTTTAGGCTTTCTTGAATTAAATGAGATATTAAGTGCATAAAGTATAAGCATGTGGGGACGACTTCTTCTTGGATTCCGTAACGCCACCGTCTTCAAATGCCGCAACATAAGTAGACACGAACGAAATGGCTTTGAACATTTCATTCTAATTCGGTAGCATTTTACCTCCGGTCGGTGAAGACCGTTGGACGATATTAGATATCGTACCTGTGACGGATAGTTTCAATTAAGTAACTTCCTGACAGGATTTCGCGGGTAAACCCGTTCTCTTTATTCAACCGTCCAAAGCTGACTGCGAACATAAAGAGTGAATCATTTGGATAATAATATCCGCATGATTTGAAGCTGTCAATTCATGTTCCTGGAACAAGTGAAATTCAATTAAGAACCACACCATCGTTGCTTTCCAGTTGTCACGAGCTTGATTCGTATAGAATCTTGCAAGTTACCTACCAAGTGCTGTTTGAGGTTAACACTAGAAGGATTTCTACTCATCACCGTGAACACTAAGGTATCACTCTGAGTGTTCTGGCAAGATCACTAAGATATTTTGTAGAGGCCTGGAACGTGTTTAAATTCAGTTAAGAATTAAACAGCTGTTGCTTTCCAGTTATCACAAGTCTGATTCATAAAGAATCGCACAAGTCACCTACCATGAGCTTTTTGATGTTCGCTCAAGAAGGATTTCCATCTTCATTGTAAATACTTTCGTATAACTCGGATGTTCAGGCAAGATCATGAAGATTTTGCGTAGGACTCTTAAAATCTTTCTTACTTTTCACAGTGTGTGAAGAAGCAAGGAAATATGAAAGTGTGTCCTAGTGAGATATTTGATGATCTCAAATGGCTCTAGACTCGATCGTGCACTTTGGATTTTAGTGATCGGAGGCTGGAGAGGAGTGCCACCATTTCAATACCAATTTATTCGGAGTGAATAAATCGATAGATAACGTGTTGTCTCCGTGTGATTAAAACAAATACCTTTTGAGAGATATCTGAGTTAGCTGGGATGGGTTGTGCATTGCATCACTGGGTCCATGATGTCTGTCTTCAATATCAAGATTCATTAAAATGATCTCAGTAGCATATGTATTGACCCGGTTTCTGCCTAAAGTTGTAAGGAGGGCTTCTTTCTTTACACCCTTTATCTTTACAATTCTTTTTCATTCTTCAACCCCTTCAATGCTTACCAATACGTCATAACTAGCACCTTGTTGTGATTGTTCCAGTGCTAACTTAAGTACTTGGTCGGCATTCAGCTACGTTCACATTCTTTCTCCACCTTTCCTAAGGACTACTATTTCTAGCTATGGAATGTCCTTGGGAAGATTCCTCCGGTTCTGTAAGAATCATAGGACTTAACCTATCCTACCATCCTTATGTCACCACAATCTTCATCGTCGTGAAATAAATGGGTTTTGGGTAAGTATATGTCACCATGAAAATCCATTTTGATATAGAAAATCCATTTTGCTCCCCCTTAACATATGCCACGATATTCGAAAACATTTCACATATGTAGAGATGAGCCAGCACATTAAGTCAAACCATTTGTGATAATATCCCATATTAAATCACATTTTCTCCCCCATATTAAAAATATTAACCCAATCAATGTTTTTAATATCAATTGATTTAATGAAGTTTTAACAAAGGTTCTGGGAAGAAAAATGCGAGTCCGTTTTATCTTCATGACATCTATTTGTAACATGATCACATATTCACCATATTAGAAAAGAATTGACAAGGTTGGACCTGATAGATGAGAACATCATATGATAAGATCAAATGGTTCTTGGCAGCATATGTTGGTCACCTCGTCACGTCTGAAGTCATCTCTTGACACCACATGTACGATTGGTATTGTTGTCTTGACACCAACTTGTGAACTTGACACGTTCGACATCGAAGATTCGGAATGCTTGACAATTGCTCCCCCTCAATTGTTGACCCGTGTTCTATTGAAAGAGCTGTAGTCGTCGGTTGAGTAGTCGCATCGTCGAGTATGTAGATACCAATTGTAGATTGCTATGGTTGTAGAGATGATAGCTTCATAAAAACAAGACTTCTCTTGTTTTAACAAATAAATGCACTGAAACGTACATGGATTTGTGTTAGACCAAGTTATAAAGTAAACTTGATCCCTTACAAGGTTTTAAAGTAAACCTTGCCCGAGAAAATTAATTCCCGTTGTGAGCCAAAGCTTTCATAAGAAATACTTGACTTTAATGTGAAAACCGGGTTGCACTCTGAAATAACTACAAGCCATATAGGCATGTTTTATGAAATATTTACAACTTTTGTACGAACTCTATTTATGGCGCCGTGTCGACATTAATCAACATTTCTAAAGCCGTAAATATTATCGTACCAAAAGACATGCCTTTGAAAAATAAAGTAAAAATATTTTTGGATTTTTCTGAATTTTTCAATTTTTATGGTTTTTATATGGTTTTATATTTTTGTATTTTGCTTTTGTGGATAAAAATATAAACAATATATACAGATGATCACCAAGGATACGGAGAATAGTTTTACCAAGACTATTCGTTCGCTTTATCTGCTAGTTCCTTTAGAGTCTCAGGCGAGAAGGTTCTCATTCCTAGCTTGTCGGCCAAAAATTCAATTCGAGCGCGATCTAAAGCCTTCGTGAAAATATCCGCCAATTGATACTCAGATCGGACAAAGTAAAGCTCTATTACTCCATTTTCCACTTGCTCCTTGATGAAGTGGTAGCGAATGTCAATATGCTTCGACCGGGAGAATTGAACATTGTTGCAGCATAAGGCAATTGCACTCTTGTTGTCACAGTACATCGGAATCTTGTTGAAACCTAGACCATAGTCGGTTAATTGCGATCTCATCCAAAGAATTTGAGCACAACAACCGGATATAGCTATGTATTCTGCTTCCGTACTTGAAATTGCAGCGCTCTTCTGCCTTTTCGATGCCCAACTGATTAGTCGATCTCCTAGTAGTTGCAAAGTTCCACTCGTGCTACGCCTTGTTTCTTGACAACCCGCGTGATCCGCATCTGCATATGCCATTAGTGCAATAGAAGAGTCCTTCGAATACCAAAGTCCCCGATTAATGTTCCTTTAAGATATCGAAAGATCCTTTTAACAGTAGCTAAGTGTAACTCAGTAGGCCTAGTTTGATACCTGGCACACATACATATAGCAAACTGAAGATCAGGTCGACTGGCTGTGATATACAGAAGAGTGCCGATCATTCCACGATAAAGTGTCGGATCAACGGCAACTCCATGTGGATCTGCATCAAGCTTAGTTCGTTCCACCATTGGAGTATCCACGGGGTCGCAAGATTCCATCTTATATTTCTTAAGCGATTCAAGGGCATATTTGGATTGATTAATAAAGATGCCTCTGGGACTCTGAGATATCTGAAGACCTAAGAAGAATGATACCTTGCCCATCATTGACATCTTAAACTTGGAAGACATGAGTGTCCCAAACTCATCCGATAAGGTTTGGGTCGAGGCTGCAAATATAATATCATCAACATATATTTGTACCATAATCATATCTTTACCTCGTTTCTAAATGAACAGCGTGGGATCCACCTTGCCTTTTGCGAAGCCTTGAGTAATGAGGAATTGTGACAATAGATCATACCATGCGCGTGGAGCTTGCTTCAATCCATAGAGAGCCTTCTTAAGCTTATACACATGATTAGGATAATTAGGATTCACAAAACCATCTGGTTGTTGAACATAGACCTCTTCCTTGATTTCACCATTAAGAAATGCCGTCTTCACATCCATCTGATAGACGATCATATTCATATGGGCTGCATAAGCGAGGAATAGTCTAATAGCTTCCAAACGGGCAACAGGTGCAAAGGATTCCATAAAGTCGACGCCCAATAGTTGCTTGTATCCACGAGCTACTAGTCGAGCTTTGTTTTTCAATATTCCGCCTAATTCATCGAGTTTCACCTTGTAAACCCATTTCAAAGTGAGTAACTGCACTTGATCCGGGCATGGGACAAGTTCCCATAAATCAAGACGTATAAACTCATTAAGTTCTTCTTGCATATCTTCTATCCAACAGGATTGAGTAAAAGCTTCTTTCCATGTCTTAGGTTCAACTTCAGTGAGAAAAGCATCAAAGTGACAAAACATTGCACTTTCTTGTAACTGACTTCGTGTGGATACCGGACGATTAGGGTCACCAATAATAGAATCTATAGGATGATCCTTTGTCCACTTGCTGTCATGTTCACGAATCCGTGGATTGGAGTAAACTGTAGAAGGAGCTTCCTCCGAGGTGGACGACCCGGCTTGATTAGGGTCGGGAATAGGTACACCAAAGAATGGAAGTTCACGCATTTGAGCGAATTCCAAATCGTGATCATCATCATCCTCTTCATCATCAATGGGCATGACGTGGGTAGTTGTTACATGTGTTGGTTGAGAATTACTCGTTGAAGGTATATCTTGACTAATTGTAGGTGCAGATGTATCTGATTGTGCTTCGGTTGCTGGAGCGACAACTTCGATTACCGGAGCTATTACCTCAGGTTCTGGAGCAACAATATTTGGAGGAGTAAAGAATTCATCAAAGAACGGTTGAAACAACGTATCCCATTCATTCCTAGTAGGTGGTATAAATGATGATGAAGTAGGGTTGTTTGGGACAAGACTAGAGCTAATGTTACTGGGTCCCATTTCATGAAGTGCGGGTTCAGAGCTGCTTTGCTCAGAAGCCATTGCTGTCAGCTCATCAAAATCAACATTCATAGTTTCTATGATCTAGCGAGAGTTACGGTTGTAGATTCGGTATGCTTTCTTTGTGGGTGCGTAACCAATGAAAATACCAATATCCGCCTTTGGTTGAAGTTTTCCCAAATTGTCACCATCATTATTTGGATAACAAAGAGAACCAAATACATGAAGATATGATAAGTCTGGTATTTTTCCATGGAGAAGCTCATAAGGTGTTTTACCATGGCGTTTACGAATTAGTGACCGGTTTTGGGTGTACACTGCTGTAGATACTGCTTCTGCCCATAAAAACAATGGAGCCTTTGCGTAAATTAACATCGTTCGAGCAGCTTCCATAAGTGTGCGATTTCGCCTTTCAACGACACCGTTTTGTTGTGGAGTGCGTGCAACGGATGTTTCATGAGATATGCCAACTTCTTCATAATAATCACGCAAAATTTGATTCACAAATTCGGTTCCATTATCTGTACGAATGCGTCGGACAGTAGTGGTGAGACGCACTTGAATCATCTTGAGAAATCTGATGATGAATTTAGGTGCCTCATTTTTTGCTTTAAGAAATTTCACCCATGTAAACCGAGAGTAATCATCGACAATGACGAGGATGTACTTTTTGCCACTAAGACTTTCAACACGCATTGGCCCACAAAGATCCATATGCAACAGATAAAGTTTCTCTTGGTTGGTGTCTTCAGTCTTGGGTTTGTAAGACTTCTTAGTGCTTTTCCCCATTGTACACGCGGAACACAAATGATCCTTGTGAAATGATAGTTTAGGAAGACCACGAACAAGTTCGTTTTTCGCCAAGTGATTAATAGCGTCAAAGTTAAGATGAGATAACCGTCGATGCCATAACCATGACTTAGTCTTCGATGCTTTGGAGAGAAGACATACGGGAGAAGCAGCCATCATGTCTTGTAGAGACAAAGTATACAAATTATTCCCTTGAGTACCTTTCAATAAATCAACCCCTTCCAAATTACGAATGAAGCAGGTATGCTCTCGAAAAGCAACTTCTAGGTTTGCATCACAAAATTGTCCCACAGAAAATAAGTTGTGACCAAGACCTTCCACGTAATACACTCTTGAAATTATAACATTCCCAATATGATATTCACCATAACCCATTATCTTTGCAATATGATCATTACCAAATCGAACCGTACCAAGAAACTTGCTGACGAAATTTCTGAGCTGAGAGCGATCTCCGGTCATATGCTTGGAGCAACCAGAGTCCAAATACTAGAGAACAATTTGGACCACCTGTTTTCAATAACAACAGTAGACAATGCATTGGAAACTATTGGTTCCGGAGTGTTAGCAGATACAGATATAGAATTATCAGAATTGCTAACATTTTTGAGACCCTTAGATTTCCTGCGTTTTCTAATGTGAGTTTTAGCACTAACAGGTTTTACTGTTCCAACTTTCTTAGGTTTTGGATTATTCGCGGGCACTACAGTGGGAGTAGACCTATTTAAAGCCTTGGCTCTGATACCATAATTATAACACCCCATTTTGGAAATGGAAATATCACAGTAATTATGGCGTGTCATCAAAGCATACAAGGTAAAATGTCTAAACATTACTTGACCATATAAAGGAAAATACCGGAATCAAACATCGGTAGTCTAAAAGTAAAGCTCATCACACACAAACATAGTATAGTAAAGGAAAAGGACTAAACAAGGTACAAAGCATAAGTATCATAAAGAAAGGAAATGCATAATGTAAAGAAGGCTAGACAGCTTCCAGTCCATATGCACGTACTCTTAGTGTCTACGAGCGTCCCTGAGTACCTGCCGTTTTGGGAACATAGAAAAGGAAAACGGCTGAGCAATACGCTTAGTGCACGGATGTACAATAAAGCATGAATAGGATAAGCATATAACATAATAACAGCAAAAGAAAACTAAGTCCCGAGTAACCTGGTTAAGTCTTAATAAAACTGGTTTTATAGTTTGAAAGTCTTATGTTTATCTTATAAAAACTGTTTGTCATATTTTACCATTAGCCAATATAGGTCATGAAAATCCACCGTACATGAATAATTGGAGGGGTGACCTCATCATGCAAATTAGAGGGGCTGCCTCTAATTTAATATACTGGTTTTATGGGTAGGAGGGATCAGCTCCTTGTGAAGGGTGCAAGGCACACACCACATTCACCATGTAATCCTGAATAAAAACATGTAACTAGGATGCACCCATACGCCCCACATGATAAATATAAATAAATGGCCAAAAGCTGAAGGGGACGCCACGAGCAATCACTCCGCCGTGGTGAAGTCATAACATCAGTGCCTCTAATGTTATGGTTATGGTACCTCCATAACTAGGTGAAACTGGTCATGCATGTATATGGCTATAGGTAATTCATATTTAAACATAAGCAATCAAACTCATACTTATACTACGGGAAAACAGTTGGCTGCATACGGGGAATCCTAATAAGGAAAGAATGTCCATACTGAAAGGACGGGAATCCGTACCTTATGTCCAGTGAATGAGAACGATGAACTGTGAGAATCCTACTTCCGAAACACTAGTGCTACATAAATACGTACATGAAATAAGTATCGGCTTACTAATTACATAGCTCGTTTACGTCATGTCTTAGCTTATTTTATATGTTCTTACTATGTTTTACTGTTTTAAGCCTTAAACTGTGTTAAATCTTATATTCTGCTTAATATGATTAAGTATTTCTGGTATTTCATGTGTTATTATACTTACTGTGTAATTATAAGTAACTTTCCAAAAATAGCAGGTTTCCTAAAACAGAAAGTTTCCAAAAATATAAAGTTTCCAAAAATAGAAAGTTTCCAAAAATAGAAAGTTACCAAAAATAGAAAGTTTCCAAAAATAGAAAGTTTCCAAAAATAGAAAGTTTCCAAAAATAGATTTACTGCTTAAAATAGATAAGTTTCTAAAAATAGAAAGTTTCCATAAATAGATTAGCTGCCTTAATTAAATAAGTTTCCATAAATAGATTAGCTGCCTTAAATAAACAAGTTTCTAAAAATAGCTGGTTTCCATAAATAAATTTGTTGCCTTATTTAATTAAGTTTCTAAAAATAGAAAGTTTCCATAATTAGAAATAAGCTGGTTAAATAAGCTAAGTATATAAGCCTAAGTGTTTTCATGATTATTTCTAAGTCATATGATATATTGTATAGTTTAATAATTATTTCATGTAGTTTAATTAAACTATAGGTTATAATATTTAATTAAAGTATAACATGTTTTTATATAAATATACTAAATACTTAGGTTAAAATATGTATTATTAAATATTAATAATATAACCTAACTCATGTTAATTAATTAATTATATCCATGGTTTTTAAAATAATTAATTAATTATAAGTCTTAATAATATGAATACTTAGGTTAAAATAAGTTCATGATTATTAATAATTAATTAACCTAAGTCATGTTATTAAATTAATCACATCTTTTATTAATTTAATTTTAACATAAGTTCATAACATAAAAAAAACTAACATAACTATGAACCGGATCTAAGCTTAAAAACATGAACTGGACATGAATCGGCACCGTACCCCGAACCAAATCGGGGTACCCCTTGCTGCCGTGGGACCCACACGCACCAACCAAGACCAATATGGTCTTGGTGGTGTCGGCTAAGCAAACCGAAACTCCCTTGGGGTCGGTTGTAGCCTGCGGCCCAAAACAATACACCCTTTAATCGACCCTCTGATTTAATTAATGATCAAAACATGTTAGATCTATGTTTAATTAATGTGTTTTTATAAAAAACATCACGTGTTCATAATTAATAAAAAGATTAATTAAAAAGAAAAGGTTTAAAAAGGTTTTACCGTATTCGTGGATCAAGAGGGTGAAGAACAAACACGAACAAACAACAAATCTTCAAGATCCAAGATCAATGGATCACCTCGTATGGTGATGTGTAGGTGGCGGCACAAAGAACAAGGGAGGAAAGGGGTTTTAGATTTTTCTTAAAAATTATTCTGTAACTTAATTTGAGTAGTGAAAACTAATTATAACCCCCTTTTAGTAAAATTGGTAATGGGCTTGGCCCATTACCCTTGTTTGGCCGCGGTAGGGACCCCCCCCCCCCCCCCCCCCCGGTGGGGTTCCCGTACCTCTTTTCGTGTCTTGTTATTTAGTTAGTCGTTTGTGTTTAATTATGTTCGTGTTTTAAATGTTCTCGCTACGTAAATACCATAATCTAATATATTTAATTACGCTCTTAATTAATATATATACGTAATTAATAATAGCTCGTGTTTTAATTACGCTCGTGATTTCGTGATCGCATGTTCGTGATTAATTATTGCTAAATAATTATTACAGGATTGTGCATATAAAATACTTATCGTGTTCTAACACGTACGTAATACGTAAACTCCTAACACGTAATCGTAATCATGCTATATTAGGAAAGTTTTTAACAAGTACGTACGATCCTAAGGGTACTATGCATGGTAAAAGCATGTGGGTTTTACAAACGGTATCCTATTTTAGTAAAACTAACATGTTATCTCCCTCGCGGGTTTATAAATCATTTCATAAAAACATTTAAAAGAGTGCGAGGCTATGAACTCACGTTGATGTGGGAAAGCGGCTTATCGGCAATTCGGATGTACGGTACGTGCTTCAATCACGGAAACCTAGACAAATAATACTTGTCTTAGACCGTTGTCCAATGGCTTTATAAAAATAACAATTATGTATACATATGATGATTTTATATATATGATGATGATCCATTGGGTTTATACATTCTCATTTACTCATTTTAGTGTTATGTGTTGGTAACTTTTATACTAGTTTACTAGTTTTACCTATTTACATGTTTTAGGTCCAATAAGCCTATTATAAGTCCATTACCTTAAATTAGACTATTTTATAATTTTATTATCAGTATTATACTTTACATGTTGGGCCCAAGTAGGTTAAGCCCAATAAGTAAATTTATAAGTGTTTAGCCCATTTAGTTAGATTATTAGTCCAATAATGCTAACTTAGCCCGTTAATGTCCATATGTTATTTAGTTCGGGTTTTATCGGTTTTTACTTGTATTAAGTACTTATATATCAGTATATGAATTTTAAAAAGTTTACATTAGACGGGTCCGATCGTCTAAGTTTTAATTGACGAAAAACGTTAATTTTACGGTACTAGCCGAAAAGACGTAAAAATCATGTTTATAGTTTTTATAACTTATAAAACTTACCAAACTACCATTTTTATATAATGTACATTTATTTTTCCTTATACATATTTATATAAATGAAATATATAAGTTTAGTGGGTTTTAATTTCATAGTTCATACTATATTATTTTGAGTGCTTATATAATACTATTAAACTTTAATTTCACAAAATCTGATTTTTAGTTTCACTTTCACCATTTTTATCATATCTTGAGTTCTATATGGAAATAGAAGCTCATTTTTGGATGACATAAACTTCATATTATGTGCTACAAATAAGTTGGTTATAGCTACTGCTAAATCCATGTCTAAGTATCCTTAACAGTCCCTACAAAACAGACTATTCAGATTGGTATACTAATTTTTTTTTGATCATATCTCACTCATTTTGATATTTCCATTGCATGTCCAACTCTCACATGTGTATGAAATCTAATACTTACTGTAAATTGATTCCACCATGCCATTTTATCAGTTTATCATTTGGTTAGTTACTGTTTTTATACAGCCAACTTTATAAGCAAGAATTTAACCTTTTTACCTATGGTTTTCCATCTTTTTAACCATGTTTATCAAATCTATCAACACCAAATCCTCACATAATATTTTTAATCATCATTCATCATCATATACATATACATAAATAAAGAAATTACAATATTACATAATCAAAATAACAAGAGGATAGGAAGAACAATCTTTATACCACCAAGATTAAGTAGTTTATGATCAAGGCTTGGATTTTTGATGGCAAAACTTGTGATAGATCAACACCAATCTTCAAGACCACCAATACTTGTAAACTTCTTGTAGAAATCAGCCCTTGAACATCACCAAATCTTCTCCTTGGATGTTAAAATCACCACCAATCAATAGAGCTTGAAAAGGGCTTCATCATATGTGTGAATAACATATGATTTCATGGTTAAATTTGATCAAATGAGGGTGTTTAGGGGTGGTTTTTGGAAGAAAATGAGAGAGAGAAAGGGAGGATGAGAGAGTGGTTTGCATGTGTTGGAAGTGAGGAATGGTCTGTGTTGGATGATTTTGTGGTTTGATAGCTTACAAGTTAAGCTTTCAAGTTAACAAGTGTTAGCTTGTTAAGGAATTTTTGACACCTAAGGGTGTGTGTTAGCGCTTATTTAGCCATCTTATATTAGTGGGGTGGGATAAACTTGTTTTGTCTCATCCCACTAATTTACGGGTATTCCTCGATTCTAGTTTCCTCGATTTGCGTGCCCTCGGGTCGTTTTACGAAAAACGTTTTTATAAATTACGAATCAACGCCACAAAACGAATCTAATAAAAATTGTCTCATCAAAAACGGAGTTCAAAAACATAAATACGTAATCCTAAGGTTTCCGGTTTAGTCGTAAAGGACGTTAAACTATTCACGTAAGTCCTAATCTCTTCTAGTAAATTTTTGAGTTTATGAACCAACACAAATTTAAAATCTCAAAATAATATTCACGGATAAATTTATTTTATGAAATGTCGGACTGTCACCAAAACGGTGTATATAAACGTAAGCACGTAACATAGAATCCTCCGGCTTAGACGTAGTCGATGCTACTTCAAGACGTAAATCCAAATTTCTTCCCATAAACAAGTGAGTTCATAATATAACATTAAAATAATGTTTTTAAATAACACTTGAGAATAAAATATCAACCATAAATTGACGGATTGTTACAGCATTTACCCCTAAACAGGATCTTTGTCCTCAAAGATCAATTTATCTTACTACTCGCTTCTTATAGAGTTAAAGCCATGTAGGTATATCCTCCACATTCGGTCTTTTCTCACAAGTGTAATTCATTACAATACGCGAGTTTCACCAAACATAACTATGGGAATAAGATCAGGCTTAATGTTGACTTACTTTCTCTATCCATGATGTTCACGGGTTTTTGATGAATGCAACTTTTCGCCGATCTAAACTTTACTAAGAAACAATCAGATTTTCACTTGATAGACATTTCATCAAGTTCAATATACGAAACATAATTCACGCAGCCCTTGAAGTCCTAGGGTAGATCCAGCTTATATGCCTTTCAAACAAACTTTACATCATCTCAATGGTCCCATACTACGGGGACTTATTTCCCATGATCTTTCAGATCATCTATTCGTTTTTCCAAAGTAAAATTTTTTGGCATAACTTCGCTACCCATCCGGCACTTCAAGATCTACATTTCATATTCACATAACCTCATGCCTACTACCGGCAGTCAATAATCAGATCCTAATTTCAACAACCAGATCAGGTCTCGCGGGTTGGGTATTTTGTAAGGTTAGGTTTGTCGTCATAGAAAACCTTAAACCTAAAAGACATGTCCAACTCACAGTGGGTGTATGTCGGGTGTCTTCGTCCCCACTCCTGCTTACAGATGCTCTTATATTTAGATCCTAACAAGATTCGATCTCAATCCTAACACGATAATTATCAATGATAATCTCTACAAAGGAAAGCGATTATACGGTTTATTACCAAAGGTCAATCATTCAAGCATAAAACACCACTTCTAGTGTTTTGTATCGTTACTTTACCTCGTCCCTTCGATTAGGGTGGTGAACAATACTCTCATCAAGGTTCGTTCCTAATGACTTCTGAGCAAATCTCTAGAAATTTGATGCGAAGCGAGGATCTTGATAGAGATTATCGATACAGGCATACCATGTTTACACAACCCCTTTAGATACAAAAGAGTCAATTTCTTCATCGAGAATCTATCCTTAACAGGAATGATATTGGTAGATTTGGTCAGTCTGTCGACGATGACCCAAATTGAATCAAATTCAGATGATGACCTTTACAATAGTTAGACGTTTACTAATGTATGAGGCGATGTCTGCCTTCATAATTTGCCATTAGTACAACTTCTTCAGATAAGATACATTAAATCAGAAATGACATGAATATAATACTTAAACCTATGAGATTTCAACATAACTAAATCTCGAGATCCTCCATATTTCGGCAACCACAAGTGGCCTTTTAGTCATTTAACACCATCGGCTCTTATTACTAATGGTTCACATTAGCCGCGAACCCCCTTTTTTATTATTTATATTATCCTTTTTACAAGCATCGGCTATTTTTAAATTGTTCGGCAATTTATTTGCACAGTCATTACTAAGGAACACATTTTAATTGATTCTTTATCCTTTTTACATAATGCGTCAGTATTTACATTCATCTTTCCTGATGAAATAATTATCATGTCCACAATTCATTCAGAAATTCTTTCTTTATATTTTCTAAGTTTTAGTTTCGTCTCAACTATCATTTTTTCATTTTTTTCTCAATCCGACGTCTAAAGCGTCGATAATTATTACAAGTAAATTAATAATAAATATTAGATTTTTATGAAACGTAAACGTAAAAATTTTAAATTTCTTAGGTCGACCAATTATATGAAAATGTTCAAAAATAAATTTGTGTTATGAAGGATTAAGTGTGTGGCTATCCAAATGCCTTAACCACCATAACATATGTCTTTTGTATTCCTCTCATTATTATGGTACTTAATGTGTGACATATTAGAGGCCTATAAATAGAGGCTTATCTTTGTAGTTTGGGATATCAATAAACAAATGCATTCCACAATTCATCTTCTCTTCTAAGTTCTTATTTTGAAACACGTTATCAGCACGATCGTCTTGAACATTTTTTTTCTAATCTTGCTCTGTAAGCCTTAATCTCCATTCATACTGTACGCATGACATGAATGTTGAAGTATATATATTTTAATGTAAAATTTTGACGTATGATATATGATCTCCTGTTTTGAAAATTTTTGTTAATGTTTTATTCTTTATGTGCTTGCATGTTTGCTGAAGTTTGGCCATTTTTAAGATATGTTTTAGTATATTGATGCAAAGAATAAATCGGTGGTATTCGTATAAATATTAATTAAAATAAGTAACTATTCTTATCTTGGTGACTGCACTATGTAAATTTGTTTGCTTCTGATTCAGTGTAAAGGTTTGATCGACTAATATGTTTATGTAAAATTAGTGGTGGCTAAGATGAATTTGGACTTATATGATCATATATCTCTTGTTGTTTTATTTCATTTTTGGTTGTTTGACGAACGTTTCTATCTAATATATTATGTTAGTCGAATACATTAAGGTTAATGATATACAAATAGATTTTTTTTAATAACCGAATGATAATATGAAACTTGATTTAATTAAGATAATGATTGCTTAGTACATGACGCTTCAAATACTTTTATCAATTTGCTAATTTGACGTTTTGAACATGTTGTATATTTCTAAGTTTTGAAACAGTTTTATATATACTATTTTATCCTATCTACGTGCTTTGATCAAATACTGCCATGTTCTTTTATATATTCAATTATGTCATGATGTCATCATGTTCTATGAGTATATCTGATTAATTCTAATATTCTAATTGTTTATTTCATATCAGATAATACCTGATATTTGTAGTATGACTATAAATTGGCTATAAATGACTAGTTTAGTATTTCATATGATACTTATTGATCTTTCCATTTGTAAGTTGAATAAATATTAACTTGTATATATTTGATACTATAGCTAGCATGTCGAATAATCTTGCAAAACTTGAATTCTTGGCTTTAGACATAAGTGGACAAAATTATTTGTCTTGGGTTCTGGATGCTGAAATATATCTTGCTGCTAATGGTCTTGGTAATACAATCCAAGCGGGAAAGGAAACAACCGTTGAACAAAAGGCTAAGGCGATGATATTCTTACGCTATCACCTCCATGAGAATTTAAAAGATGAATATCTCACTGTTAAGGACCCACTTGTTCTTTGGAATCATTTGAAAGATAGATATGAACATCAAAGAACCGTGATTTTGCCAAGAGCCCGTTATGACTGGGTTCATTTAAGGTTCCAGGATTTTAAAACAGTGAGTGATTATAACTCGGCAATGTTTAAAATTACCTCAGAATTGACTTTGTGTGGAGAAAAAATCACTGATGAAGAGATGCTTGAAAAGACATTCTCTACATTTCATGCCTCTAATTTGTTATTGCAACAACAATATCGTGAAAGAGGTTTTAGAAAGTATTGTGATTTGATCTCTTGTTTACTCGTGGCTGAACAAAATAACGAACTATTAATGAAAAACCATGAGTCACGCCCTACTGGATCTGCTCCACTCTTAGAAGCAAATGTAGTAACATATAATCAGAGTGGAGGTCGCGGTCGTGGATCATACCGTGGACGAGGACGCGGTCGTGGCCGTGGCCGTGGTCGTGGACATAGTCAAGGGCGTGGTTTTGGTCGAGGTAATTTTCATGGTTTTCAGTCTGGTAATACAAGTGGTGTCAAAAAGTGGCAAGATAGAGGAAAAATGATAAATAAAGATGGAGGTGAAAAAGCCAAATGCGCCATAGGCGATGGATGTTACCGGTGTGGTGGTGACGATCATTGGGCCCGTGCATGTTGCACACCCAAACATTTAGTGGAACTCTACCAAAGATCCCAAAAGAACAAAGGAAAAGGGGTCGAATTTAATTTTGCATACCAAGATGAGAAAATTGATAACACTAATATTGATAGCTTCGGTCTTGATAACCTTGGTATTAAAAACCTTGGTGTTCCAGAATACCAAAATGATACCACACAATTGGATGTTAGCGATTTTCTCACAAATGAGTGATCCATAAAGCCGATAATAAGAGTATCAATAAAGCCATGAATAAACGATCTTCATGTTGATGATGATCATGTCCTTTGTTTCGTTTTATTTTCTTCTCAGTTTTCCTAGTGTTGTCCATGAGACATGTTTTATCAATAATTACTCACTTGGCTTAATAAAACATGTTATTTATTTTAATCATCTTTTTCCATTGAACATTTTACTTACACTATGTATTTTATTTTGAAGAAAATGGATCGTGTAGCACAACTTAATGTTGATGATGAAGACGTATGTCTTGTGGATAGTGCAACCACTCACACGGTACTCAAAAATGAGAAATATTTTTCTCAGTTAAAACTACACGAATCAAATGTTAGTACTATCTCCGGTAGTGCAAAACTAATAAAAGGTTACGGAAAAGCACATATACTATTATCAGGAGGTACAATATTTAAAAGTGACAATGCATTATTTTCCACTGTGTCTCAAAGAAACTTATTAAGTTTTAAAGATATTCGTCAAAATGGATATCATATTGAGACTATGAATGAAGAAAATAATGAGTACCTTCTGATTACGAATACGATTTTGGGGGAAAAGAAAGTGTTAGAAAAATTACCTGCACTTTCATCAGGGTTGTATTACACTAAGATCAATGTTGTTGAAACAAATATGGTCATAAATAAAAAACTTATTGACCAAGAAAAGTTTATCATTTGGCATGACCGGTTAGTTCATCCCGGATCATTAATGATGCGAAAGATAATAGAAATTTCAAGAGGACACACATTGAGGAACCACAAGGTTCTAGAAGCTAAAGAAATCACATGTGTCGCTTGCTCACAAGGAAAGTTAATCACACGCCCATCACTAGCTAAGATAGGGAACGAGTCCCTTAAATTTTTGGAAAGAATCCAAGGGGATATATGTGGGCCCATACATCCACCTTGTGGACCATTTAGATACTTCATGGTTCTCATCGATGCATCGACTCGATGGTCGCATGTGTGCTTATTGTCAAGTCAGAATATGGCATTTGCAAGATTACTTGCCCAGTTAATAAGATTGAGAGCACATTTTCCAGATTTTCCTATAAAGATAATACGTCTGGATAATGCTGGTGAATTTACATCCCAAACATTTAATGACTATTGTATGTCTATTGCGATAGGTGTAGAACATTATGTAGCTCGTGTTCATACACAAAATGGGCTCGCTGAGTCTCTTATCAAGCGCATTCAGATGATTGCAAGGCCCATGATTATGAAAGCTAAACTACCAATTTCTTCTTGGGGTCATGCAGTTCTACACGCAGCAACATTAATTCGCATCAGGCCAACTAGTTACCACACGTACTCCCCATTACAGTTGGTTTTTGGTCAGGAACCAAATATTTCCCATCTAAGAATTTTCGGTTGTGCTGTATATGTCCCAATTGCTCCACCACAACGCACAAAAATGGGACCTCAAAGGAGGATGGGAATTTATGTTGGGTATGACTCACCGTCTATAATCAGATACTTAGAGCCATCAACGGGGGACGTGTTTACAGCTCGGTTTGCTGATTGTCATTTTGATGAGTCGGTATTCCCAACATTAGGGGGAGATAAAAAACAGCTGGGAAATGAAATAAGTTGGAATGAATTATCTTTATCTCATTTTGATCCTCGAACAAAAGAATGTGAACAAGAAGTTCAAAGGATAATTCATTTACAAGGGTTAGCAAATCAACTGCCAGATGCATTTACTGACCTTAAACGAGTAACTAAGTCACATATACCAGCTGCCAATGCTCCTATTAAAATTGATGTTCCAAAAGAACATTCAGAAATTGCTAGTGAGTCTAAGACACGCCTAAAGCGTGGCAGACCAATCGGTTCCAAAGATAAAAATCCTCGAAAGAAAAAAGGAGCATAAAATCAAGATGGTCAAATCGAGGTTAAAGAAACACTTGAAGGGTCCTCTACAAGGACATTAGACATGACGGTTCAAGAGGAACCACGGGTACCCAAAAATGAAGAGATCTCAATAAATTATGTCATGTCTCAAAAGGTATGGAACCGAAACGAAATCAACGTCGATGATGCTTTTGCATATAACGTAGCGCTAGAAGTTTTGGAAAACGATGAGGATGATGAACCAAAGTCAGTTTCAGAATGCAAAAATAGAAATGATTGGCCAAAATGGAAAGAAGCAATTGAGGCGGAATTGAAGTCCCTCGAGAAATGTGAAGTTTTTGGACCCATAGTCCGTATACCCCACGGAGTTAAACCTGTTGGTTACAAATGGGTCTTTGTGCGAAAACGAAATGAAAAAAATGAAATCACGCGTTACAAAGCGCGCTTGGTGGCACAAGGATTTTCACAAAGACCAGGTATTGATTATGAAGAGACATATTCTCCTGTGGTAGATGCAACTACTTTTCGTTATCTAGTTAGTCTGGCAGTACAAGAAGGGCTCGATTTGCGTCTAATGGATGTTGTTACAGCCTATTTATATGGCTCACTGGATACAGAAATCTTCATGAAGCTTCCAGATGGGTTTAAGGTGCCAGAATCATGTAAAGCAAGTTCTCGAGAACAATATGCGATCAAGTTAAGTAAATCTTTGTATGGGTTGAAACAATCTGGACGTATGTGGTAAAATCGTCTTAGTGAATATTTATTAAAGGAAGGATACAAAAATGATTCTATTTGCCCATGCATTTTTATAAAACGATCAGGACACGAATATGTCATTATTGCCGTGTATGTTGATGATCTGAATATCATCGGGACTCCAGGGGAACTTCCAAAGGCAGTGGAATACCTAAAGAAAGAATTTGAGATGAAAGATCTCGGAAAGACAAAGTTTTGTCTTGGATTACAAATCGAACATCTAAGTAATGGAATCCACGTCCACCAAAATGCATACACAGAGAAATTGCTAAAAAGATTTTATATGGAAAAATCCCATCCATTAAGCACCCCAATGGTTGTAAGGACCTTAGATGTTGAAAAGGACCCCTTTCGACCCCGAGATGATGATGAAGATATTCTTGGTGCAGAAGTACCTTATCTAAGTGCCATTGGTGCATTGCTATACCTTGCAAGTCATACACGACCTGATATATCATTTTCACTAAACTTATTAGCAAGGTATAGCTCATGTCCAACAAGGAGACATTGGAATAGGGTGAAACAAATATTCCGCTATCTCCAAGGAACAAAAGATATGGGTTTATATTATACTAATCCATCCGAAAGAAATCTAGTTGGTTTTGCAGATGCAGGATATATGTCTGATCCCCATACCGGTCGATCCCAAACTGGATATGTTTTTACAAGTTCCAATACTGCTATTTCATGGCGTTTTGTAAAGCAAACAATGAGTGCCACTTCATCGAATCACACAGAAATCTTGGCCATACATGAAGCAAGTCGGGAGTGCGTATGGTTGAGAAGTGTGATACAGCATATTTGAGAACCTTGTGGAATTTCTTCAGGTCAGGAGGCTCCAACAATTATGCATGAAGATAATGCAGCATGCATCGCTCAACTTAAGGACGGATACATCAAAGGTGACAAGACCAAGCATATTCTACCGAAGTTATTTTTCACTCATGATTTACAGAAAAATGGGGATATTATTGTTCAAAAGGTTCGCTCAAGCGATAACCTAGCAGACTTATTTACTAAGGCACTTCCTACCGCAACATTCAAGAAGTTGGTTCACGGCATTGGAATGCGAAGACTCACTGAAATTAAGTGATCTAATCATGAGAGGGAGAATATACATGTTGCACTCTTTTTCCCTTAGCTATGGTTTTTCCCACTGGGTTTTCCAAGCCTGGTTTTTAACGAGGCAACACATATATCGGACAACTAATAATGGATAGCCAAGAGGGAGTGTTATGAAGGATTAAGTGTGTGGCTATCCAAATTCCTTAACCACCATAACATATGTCTTTTGTATTCCTCTCATTATTATGGTACTTAATGTGTGACATATTAGAGGCCTATAAATAGAGGCTTATCTTTGTAGTTTGGGATATCAATAAACAAATGCATTCCACAATTCATCTTCTCTTCTAAGTTCTTATTTTGAAACAATTTGAATTTAATTAACACGATTTTTGTTGATTTATCGAAAATAATTAAAATAATTAATAAGATCCGTAAATGTTCGAAAAATCTTTGTTTATACTTTGGTCAAAATTTTCTTAGTTGAAAAGCAAAAATTGTCGTTTCAAATTTTCAAGTCATGGTTTAAATGGTTTCCTCAATCCTTCTTTGGTTGTCTTGAGGTATACACAAACATTTACCCCTAAACAGGAGTTTAGTTAAATGTTTTGGGTTTAAGGGAATGATTCCTTAAAAATTATTTTGATAAAACATTTATCAAAACATATTTGCACTTTCTTTCTAGTATAACTCAAAGTCTTAAATGGCTCTAATCTTTAAAAATTCAATATAGATCCCATTTTCTTATTAATCATACGGTCAAATCATGTAAAGTATTATGCCTTAAATCACATGTTAAATATTCAAGGTACAGGTTTTCATTGTTCGGCCAATTCAGGGCAGTTTATAAATAATTATTAACTCATTCTTATTCTCATAAATAACAAATGGTCCTTAATGATCACAAGCATGAATTTATCAAATTACAGCCTACACACGTGATTCACCAAATTTATGAATGCTACATGTGCATTGGTCAATCCAAACGACATCACGTGAAACTTATAATGTTTATTACAAGTACCGGATGTAGTGATTGGAATACATAATCCTTTTCGCAGATGCGAAGTTGATGATAACCATGCCATGGATCAAATCTTTAGAACATACGCTAGAATCTTGTAAATGATCAAACAAATCTTCCATTTCGAGTTATGGATATCGTTTTCGATTGTCAATTTACTCAGTTCACAGTAATCTATAAATATAAGGAATGATAACACCATAGCTCTTCATGATGACGAGCTCGGTAGAATAAAATCTTTCTCCGACAACTCTCTCAGTTATACGGTAATTCTTTTAATTCAGATGGTGCTGACGTACAGTGCACAAGCCACAGGTGCAGCACCGGGAATATAATCAATACCAAATTCAACATGACTTAATAGCGAAAGTCTAGGTAATTCACCAGTAAATACCTCCTAAAATTTCTGATAACAGAGACATCTTTTAATACATTCACTTTTAAGTTCTTTCTAGATTATAATATCTATGACTAATTCATAACCATTCAAGGTATAATTTAAAGTCTAAATGCAGGATATGGTCATCCATCAAGAATTATTTAGATCACTTTTGATAATCAACATCTTATCATTTAGGGAAATTCTACTCGAGTTCCCATCAATTAAGACATGTCGTCATGTTATAACCAATCAATCCATTCTACTGGCACTATCAACTTTCTAGTTTGATTACCGTTGATAAGATGTGAACTTCTCAAAAGACTAATAATAACTCATAATCCTTCACACTTTCAAGGATATATTGTAAAACCCGTAAAAATAAGGTCATAATTTAATTCTATTTTAAATTATTTTGATGTATTTTATAACGTTAAATATTATTATGTTTAACGGTTTAAGTTGAAACCGATATTAAATATTATATTTTAATATTTTGACGAGCAACGAGGACTACTAGTGATCGCGATACCGACGGATGCCAAAAAATTTATATTTTATTATCGATAGTTTCGATATTTAATACTTTCGACGATATCGTTTCAATTACGTATCGAGTCGTTATGTTATTATTTTTCGTGTGCGTTTAAACTTTTAAAAAGTACAATCTAACATTTTCAGGTAGTGAAATATTTTCTCGTATAATACTTTGACACTTATTTTTGTGTTGGTTGACGAACTCACAATTTACGGATTTAAATTTGGGCTTACGTGCATAATTTAGCGTCCCTTACTGTTGGAAATACGTTTTTCCCAATAAAGTCTCGGTCACATCTTAGTTAGCATAGATCACGAGATATAGACTATTTAGAACTTTGTAACTTGGAGCGACCTCCCTTAGGGGGAGATTGTTGGAAATACGTTTTACGTATTTATGAAGGATCGGTCGCTCCAACGATAATTATGTAATGGGCTCGTGATCTATTTAGCTTATGTATAGTCCATATAGCCCACATGTAGGGTGGGCTATATATATATCCCCTCCTATTATGTTAGGAGGGGTTGTTGATTGTTGTTTCACACTTAATCATTTTCCACATTTACTTTCTCTCTCTACTTCTCTCCCTTCTCTCCTTTCTCTCTCTACTCCATCATCTCCTTCCTTCATTTCCTTATAATTATCTAATTAATCAACCATCTTAATCCATCAAATCAATCACATAGAATAGGCCAATGATTTCGTAGACCTTCAATTGGTATCAGAGCTATGGGGTGATTTAAGGTAGTGATTTGTGTGGTTTTTTAGTTTTTGATTGTATTAGTGTTCTTTAGGAAAATCCATCTTGATTCTTGGTGTTTTTGGTGTTTTTATGATTGGGATTAGTGGATAAGTATTAGTTTTTACTTATTATTGTTGAAATCACAAAACTTTTTGGGTCATTTGGTCAAAATCTGGGTTTAATCTCTCTTTTTGTGGTCGACTGTTCATCGTAACAAAACTTCTGATTACCCAGCAAAAGTCCCGAACCAACAAGTTCCGGATCAACCAAAAGTTCCGAACCAGGAAGTTCCGAACGAAAAAGTTCCGGATCAAGAAAGTTCCGGATCAAGAAAGTTCCGGATCAAGAAAGTTCCGAACCAAGGAAAGTTCCGAACCAAGGAAAGTTCCGAACCAAGGAAAGTTCCGAACCAAGGAAAGTTCCGAACCAAGGAAAGTTCCGAACCAAGGAAAGTACCGAACCAAGGAAAATTCCGAACCAAGGAAAGTTCCGAACCAAGGAAAGTTCCGAACCAAGGAAAGTTCCGAACCAAGGAATGTTCCGAACCAAGAACTTCCGAATCAAGAAGTTCCGGATCAAGCCAAAAAGTTCCGAACCAAGAAGTTCCGGATCAAGCCAAAAAGTTCCGAACCAAGAAGTTCCGGATCAAGCCAAAAGTTCGAACCAAGAAGTTCCGAATCAACACTTCCGAATCAACAAAAGTTCCGAATCAAGGGTTATTTTGCTTGTTTTTTTCGACGATTTTTTAGAGGATTTAATCTTGGTTTCTTACAACAAAAACTCAACACAATTCACAAGCTTTACTTCACTGCTCGATCAACCGATAATCTTTGTCTCTTTGAAGTTAACTAAATGAATCCGAATTCAGTAATGCCTCAGATGACATCACTTACGGATATTTCCGTCATTACGGGAACGGATAATCGCCCGCCAATGCTCATCAAAGAAGTGTTTGAAGCATGGCAAGGCCGGATGATGTCTTACCTTAAGGGAAAACCGGTTTATGGGAGGCTTATGGTTAAGTCAATTTTAAATGGTCCACTTGACTATGGTACCATCGTGGCTAACAATGTGTCTCGACCAAGAGAATTTGAAGAACTTACACCAGCTCAACAACTAGTTGCCGATGCAGACGAAAAAGCTCTTCAAACAATTCTCCAAGCTCTTCCCCATGACATCTATAGGATGGTAAGTCAGTATACGGTGGCAAAGGATTTATGGGAACGTTTAAAGGTGTTGCTACAAGGTACGTCTCTCACCAAACAGGAAAGGGAATGTCAGTTGTATGACCTGTGTATTAGGAGAGAGAGAGAGAGGTGAAAGGACGTTTTATTTGAAGAAATAGTCCACGTGTGAGAGGCGGATCTTACAAAGTTTTTTGACTTTTGTCATTTATCCTAGCCACGTTAATTTCTAAATTTTAGTTACATTTATTTTGTTTTTTTTTTGTCATTTTTAAAATTTTAGTTTAATAAACGTTTTGTTTTACAAAGTTTTGGTAAATGATAATTGTCAAACGTGTCTAGCTTCATCTCAAAATTTCAAAATCCGATCTTTTTTTTTTTATTTTAGAAAGTTTTTTTTTTTTTAAGATTGAATTAATTCTTATTTTAGAAAATTTTCATTTTTTTTTGGATATTAACTTTTCACTTTTTAATAATCCATTGATATTTTTATTCTTATTCAAAATTTTATTTTGAAAATTTTGTACTATTAAGTTATAATCGGGACAAGGCAACGTGACGGGATATATTTTTAGCAAATACGGATTTTTGATCGGGTTTAATTCATAATCGTTTGAGCCGACAACAATTTTTGAGCCGAGTCGTATTGTAAAAACCCGACAACAACAACTTCCACATCATTTTTCTTTATCTTTCCTCGATTTTCAATGGATTCGTTCAATTCAACACTTAAAGAGGGAGACTTGCATCGAATGCAAGACAAAGCTAGAGAAAGTGGTATACATTCATTTCAAATGCTTCAGTGTCATCTAGTTACTCTTTCACGGATTCAAGGAGGGAGCGAATTTGTGACAATCTTTGGTCAAGATCGTCATATATTCATGGAATCAATGTTCACCATCTTGACCCAACTAGCAGAGCAACTCAACAATGAAAACTTAAATCACTCTGCATCGGCACTTGCTTATAAGGCTCTTGTGATACAACTCACGCCTTTCCTACAATTTAATATCATCAAGTCTGAAAGTTCGATGCTTTGCCAATCATTTCTTCGAGATACACATACCGAGCTTTGAGTTTTTCGTGATACAATATTGAAACTCATGACCTCGGTCTCGTCTTCGATTTATGAAAGATCTCGACTTCAGCAAGGGTATGATAATGGAGTGCAAGACTCTTCGATGCAAGAGAAAACTGGTCATACGGTTGAAAACTTGGAGCCTAACGATGCCAAGAGCACAGAATCAGGAGGACAACATGATGCCAGTGGCACGTCAGGGAATGTTCACGAGATTTCTCTTGATGACACCTTACCCATTTATGACGCAGAGCCTACAAACATGGTACAATGTAATGTTGTTTATGATGTATATGCTGATGATATGCCGCATATTGAGAATTCTGAGCCTAATTATGACAAACATGGGATGGAAACGAGTGATAGCAATACCACTTCTGATTCATCCGATGTAAGTCATAATGGGGGAGAGATTGTTCAGAATGCTATAGTACATCATGATAATTGTATTATAACTGCTTCGTTAACTGATTCTGATTCCAAGATTAGAGAGCTCGAAACGATTGTAGCTCAACAATCAAAATATCTTGAGGATGCCAAACTTGAATTTTCTAAGAAAACGGACAAATTTGAAACATACTTTGAAAAACTGGAAAAGTCAAACGTTGTTCTTGAAAGAAAATTGGATCAAACTGTTCTAGATTCTAAAGCTGAAAAGGATAATCTTTTGAAACAAATTCAACTGCTTGAATCTAAGTTGGCATCCCAAGATAACTTGCTCAAAGAGAATGAGACCTTAAAAGCTCAAGTACAGGAAAAGGTGTTTGCTATTGCTGCGTTGAAAAACGAGTTAAGGAAAAATAGAGGACCTAGTGTGGACACTAAGCTTGAAAAACCATCAATCTTGGGGAAACCGCCTACAAATCAGTTCGTCAGACAACCGATTGTCAGACAACCTACTGCATTTAGATCTGAACGATCACTATCCTCGAGACCGCGGTTTGCCTCCCAAGTTGATTTGGGTCATATTTCTAGAACAGTCACTCCACCAACTAGGCCTAATGTGACTAAATCAGTTTTAGCAAGACATCATCACATGATTGCTCCTAGTTTCTCTAAGAATAGTTCAATGAATACGTCTAGAACTAGTTCAACTGATGTGCGCCATGATTTTGCTCAAAGGGAAGCTATTCAAAAGACACATATAAGAGATAGCAATGTCCAACCTAGTCAGATGCCTTCTAGATTACCCAACACTGCTAACCGTAGCATGACGTCTCCCAGTAGCATCGATCAATCATCTAGGAATTACTCGGACATTAAATATGCTACTTGTAAAACATGTAGAAAATGTGTCTTTACGGCAAATCATGACTCCTGTATCAAAAAATTGCTTAATGAGGTGAACTCCCGTGCTAGACTTAAATCCCAGTGGGTTGCAAAAATCAAACCCATTGGTAAAATGTGGCGCCCCACTGGTAGAACTTTCACTCTTGTAGGAAACGAGTGCCCTTTAACTAGGATAGTCTCCGATTCTACTAAGACTACTAGGGAGGAAATTGCAAAGGATGATACATCACTTAAGCCTGAACTTAAGATTTTCTATAAAAGGAAACGTTTGCCAACTAAGACAAGTGAATCATCCCCTCAGGCCACCTCTGACACAAGAAAAGAAAACCGTGAACCCCCAAGTGCTTCTAAAATAGATATCTCTAACCCATGCAAAAGTATACAAACTCCTAATGAGAATGCAGGTACCAAAGTTGATGTTCCAAAAGAACGAAGCGGTCCAATCATTGTATACCATTCAACTAAGGACACTCTCAGAGTTTGGTTGCTAAAGAAGCAGATATCAGAGAAACTAGTATCTCGGGGGATTCATGGTTAAAGCTTGTACAAGGACTTATAGTCACATCACAGACTATAACTCGCTCTTCAAAGAAAGGAAAGTTTATCGCCGATGGTAAACTTATCCTAACAACGAGAAATTAATTTTTCTCGGGCATGAGCTTATATCAAAAACATTCCAAGTTTTTAAGCTCATGCACTATGGCTCCTCGTTAAATGACAGACGACGACCCGGACTTCAGAGACAGGGAAGTTTATCCACGCAACGATAACTTACCCTCTTAACAAGAAATTAAGTTTTCTTGGACACGAGCTTACCCTAAAACCATTCAAAGGTTTTAAGCTCGTGTATATGGTTTATCATTAAATATCAGATGGTAACCCGTGCTTCAAAGAAAGGAGAGTTTATCGCCGATGATAAACTTATCCTAACAACGAGAAATTAAGTTTTCTCGGGCATGAGCTAATATTAAAAACATTCGAAGTTTTTAAGCTCATGCACAATGACTTACAGTTAAATGTCAGACTGTAACTCGAACTTAAAATAAAGGAAAGATTATCTTTTATGATAACTTATCCTCTTAACGAAAAATTCACCTTTCTCGGTCATGAGCTTGTATTAAAACATTCGAAGTTTTAAGCTCAGAAAGGAAAGTATATCTTTTAAATAAGAGAACTTTTCCTCGTAACGAGAAATTAACCTTTCTCGGTCATGAGCTTTCCGTTAAAACAGTCAAAGTTTTCAAGCTCATGAACACGACTTCTAAGTAAATGTCAGCTTAGGACTCGTTCTTCAGATAAAAGGAAAGTTTATCGCCGATGATAAACTTATCCTTAACAACGGGAAGTTTACAACTTCTCGGACTTGAGCTCGTTTTGTAAGATATTCAACATCTTAAGCTCAAGTAATTGGTTTTCAAAACTTTGAACACAATTTTTCGAGAATTTCTCAAAAGGTTTTTCTAAATCTTTCAAAATTGTGTGTTCAAAAATGTTTTGATAAAAAGAGCATGTCTTCTGGAATCGATAATATTTACGAACCTAGAAATGTCATTCAATAATGACACGGGGTTGTAAATAAAGTTCGAGCAGAAGTTCAAACTTTTAAAACATGCTCAAAATGGTTTGCTATTATTTCTGATAGTAACCCGCTTTTCACATTGAAGTCAAGCATTTCACCGGAAAGCTTTGACTTCAAAATCCGAAGTTATCAACTCCACAATCAAAATTCGTTGCAATTGATATCTACATACTCGACGATGCGACTACTCAAACGGTGACTACAGCTCTTTCAATAGAACACGGGTCAACAATTGAGGGGGAGCAATTGTCCAGCATTCAGAATCCTTGATGCCGAGAGTGCCAAGTTCACATATTGGTGTTAAGACACCGATATCAATCATACACATGGAGTCAAGAGATAACTTCAGAAGTTACGAGGAAGACCAACATTCGTGAACAAGAACCATGTGAATCTTTCATATGATGTTCTCCATCATTCAGGTCCTACCTCGTAAATTGTTAATCTTGTGAATTCATTCTCATATATGATCTTTGCACGTAATAAATACCTTACACTTGTGTTTAAAAGGTATTTAATTTACGTTTCAGCACACCCTCATTAATTTGAGGGGGGGCTTGTGTAATTCATGAAGATAATTGGACTTGCATTTTTCTTCCCAAATTTTCTTAAAATGCTATTAAATCAATTGATATTAAAAACATCGATTGCGTTAATATTTTTAATATGGGGGAGAAAATGTGATTTAATATGGGATATGATCAATCATAAATGGTTTGACTTAACGTGATAGCTCATCCCGACATGTGCAAAATGTTTTCGGATAACGTAGCATATGTTAAGGGGGAGCAAAATGGATTTGCATTTCAAAATGGATTTCATGGTGACATACACTTACCCAAAACATCTCTATTCACGATGATGAAGATTGTGGTGACATAAGGATGGTAGGATAGGTTAAAGTCCAATGATTCCTCTAGAACCGGAGGAATCTTCCCAAGGACATTCCATAGCTAGAAATAGTAGTCCTTAGGAAAGTTGGAGAAAGATTGTGAACGTAGCTGAATGCCGACCAAGTACTTAAGTTAGCACTGGAACAATCACAACAAGGTGCTAGTTATGACGTATTGGTAAGCCTTGAAGGGGTTGAAGAATGAAAAAGAATTGTAAACATAAAGGGTGTAAAGAAAGAAGCCCTCCTTACAACCTTAGGCAGAAACCGGGTCAATTCATATGCTATTGAGATCATTTTTGTTAATGATTCTCGATATTGAAGAAAGACATCATGGACCCAGTGATGCAATGCACAACCCTTCCCAGCTAACTCAAATATCTCTCAAAAGGTATTTGTTTTAATCACACGAAGATCAACACATTATCTACTGGTTTATTCACTCCGAATAAATTGGTATTGAAAAGGTGGCACTCCTCTCCAGCCTCCGATCACTAAAAATCCAAAATGCACGATCGAGTCTAGAGCCACTTGAGATCATCAAATATCTCATTAGGACACACTTTCATTATTCCTTGCTTCTTCACACACTGTGAAAAGTAAGAAAGATCTTAAGAGTCCTACGCAAAATCTTCATGATCTTGCCTGAACATCCGAGTAATACGAAAGTATTTACAATGAAGATGGAAATCCTTCTTGAGCGAATATCAAAAAGCTCATGGTAGGTGACTTGTGCGATTCTTTATGAATCAAACTTGTGATAACTGGAAAGCAACAGTGGTTTAATTCTTAAATGAATTTAAACACGTTCCAGGCCTCTACGCAATATCTTAGTGATCTTGCCAGAACATTCAGAGTAATACTATTAAGTATTTACAGTGACGAATGGAAATCCTTCTAGTGTTAACATCAAACAGCACTTGGTAGGTAACTTGCAAGATTCTATATGAATCAAGCTAGTGACAACTGGAAAGCAACGATGGTGCGGTTCTTAATTGAACTTCACTTGTTCCAGGAACATGAATTGACGGCTTCAAATCATGCGGATAATATTATCCAAATGATCCACTCTTTACGTTCGCAGTCAGCTTTGGACGGTCGAGTAAAGAGAACGGGTTTACCCACGAAATCTTGTCAAGGAGGTTCTTTATTGAAACTACCTGCCACAAGTACGATATTTAATATCGTCCAATGGTCTTCACCGACCGGAGGTAAATTGCTACCAAATTAGAATGAAATGTTCAAGGCCATTTCATCCGTGTATATTGTTTTGTTGCTAACTGTCTTATGCAGCGTAATAAGAAGGTGGCATTGCGGTGTACAATCCAGAAGAAGTCGTCACCACATGCTTATACTACATACAATTAGTACTTCAACAAATTCAAGAAAGCCTGAAGGTCAAGTCTTCCGCTGTATCAAACTCTGAAGCTTTCAAGAATTTAAAAGTATAAGTATGTGGAACATGAAGTCACGAAGAGGCAAATATCACAAGTGAAGAATGCACAAGGTCAAGGCAAGGAAACATGCTCAAGACTAAAGTCAAAGATCACATCAAGCATATTCACAAGAACAAGATCGAAGACTCAAACATAGATGCTAGGTTTAAGATTTTGTAAAAAGATGTGACCTCCCTTAGGGGGAGATTGTTGGAAATACGTTTTTCCCAATAAAGTCTCGGTCACATCTTAGTTAGCATAGATCACGAGATATAGACTATTTAGAACTTTGTAACTTGGAGCGACCTCCCTTAGGGGGAGATTGTTGGAAATACGTTTTACGTATTTATGAAGGATCGGTCGCTCCAACGATAATTATGTAATGGGCTCGTGATCTATTTAGCTTATGTATAGTCCATATAGCCCACATGTAGGGTGGGCTATATATATATCCCCTCCTAGCATGTTAGGAGGGGTTGTTGATTGTTCTTTCACACTTAATCATTTTCCACATTTACTTTCTCTCTCTACTTCTCTCCCTTCTCTCCTTTCTCTCTCTACTCCATCATCTCCTTCCTTCATTTCCTTATAATTATCTAATTAATCAACCATCTTAATTCATCAAATCAATCACATAGAATAGGCCAATGATTTCGTAGACCTTCACTTACGACTAAACCAGAAACCTTAGGATTACGTATTTACGTTTTTGAACTCCGTTTTTGATGAGACAATTTTTATTGGATTCGTTTTGTGTCGTTGATTCATAATTTATAAAAACGTTTTTCGTAAAACGACCCGAGGGCACGCAAATCGAGAAAACTAGAATCGAGGAATACCCGTAAATTAGTGAGGTGGGACAAAATATATTATCCCACCCCACTAGCTAACATGGGATGGCACACATGACACCACATCTAAGGATGTGGCATCATGTTAACTAACTAGCTACAAGTGTAAATACAAGTGTAAGCATTAGCTTACACCTTAAGCTTACACTTTCCACTTCCTAGTCAAAACCATTAGCTACTACACACACCACCATTTCCATACATGCAAACAACATCAAATCCTCTCAACCACATCACCCCTTGCCGTCCACTTTCAAGCTACAAACACCCCTTTTGATCTTTTCTAGCCATGAAATACATGTTAACTAGCTCTATCATGGAGTTATCTTGAAGCCTTGATCATTTGGTGGCCATATTAACAACATTGGAGATGATTTTCTTGTGTCCTAGGGCTGATTTCTCAACTATTGCTCTTGGTGTTTGATGATCTTGGAGTTATTTGTGGTGTTCATCAAGTTCTTGTCTTCCAAAAACAAGAAATACACTTGGTTGGTAAAGAAGATCATCCTCTCCATTTTCTCTTGTTATTTTTGTAAAGAACAAATGTATTTTCTTTCATTTTGTATATGTATATGATTTATATATGATGATAAAAATATTGTGTGGGGATCAAGTGTTGATAGATATGCTTAAAAAGATTAATAACTATAAGAAATGAGGCTAAAATCATGCTTATTTAGTTGGCTGTATAAAAACAGTATATAACTAAAACTTGAACTGATAAAATTGCATGGTATGATCCATTTACAGTAATTACAAGATGTTATACACATGTGAGAGTTGGTCATGCAATGGAATCAATATAATGAGTGAGATATGATCAAAACAAGTTGGGTGTTCTAATCTGAATAAGCAGTTTTGTAGGGACTGTTAAGGCAAGATAAACTTAAAATGAGAAGTAGCTATAGCTAAGTTAAATGTAGCACATAATATGAAGATCATGCCACCCAAAAATGAGCTTCTAATTCATTATAGAACTCTAGATATGATAAAAATGGTGAACATGAAGATAAAAATCAGATTTTGAGAATTAATGTTTATTATTATCATATAAGCACTCAAATGTTATTGTATAAAATGTAAAATAAAAACCCACTAACTTATGAAACTTATTTATATAAATATGTAAAAGGTTAATTAAATGGATAAATTATATAAATAGTTATGGAATAATACTTATAAGTAATAAAAACTATACACTTGATTTTTACGACTTTTTCGGCTATTACCGTAAAATTAACGTTTTTCGCCAAATAAAACTTAGACGATCAAACCCGTCTAATGTAAAGTTTTTAAAAGTCATATACTGATATATAAGTAACTAATACAAGTAAAAACCGATAAAACCCGAACAATAGGACATACGGACATTAACGAGCTAACTAAGCATATTGGAGTAACAATTGGACTAAATAAGATAAAAACTTATAAAAAGAACTTATTGGGATTAACCCATTTGGGCCCAACATGGAAAGTATATATACTGATAATATAGGTATAAAATTGATTAAAACAAGTTAAAGAACTTATACTAAGCTTATTGGACTTAAAATAGGTAAGTCGGTAAAACTAGTAAACTAGTAAAAAGTTACCAAAACGTAAACACTAAAATGAGTAAACAAGGATATATAAACCCACTTGATCATCATCATATGTACAAAATCATCATATGTATATTGTTATTTTCATAAAAGTCATTGGACAAGAGTCTAAGACCGATTATTATTTATCTAGGTTTCCGTGATCGATGCACGCCCGTAGCCGATAATCCGCCTTTCATTATCAACGTGAGTCTATAGCGTCGCTTTATACTAGTTATTAAATGATTTTAAACCCGCGAGGGGGAATACATGTTTTATAAACTTAGAACACAAGATTTTTATGGTATGCTTTGTCCCTTTATGAATGGACCCGTGGTTGCCTTTAAATTGCATTAAGTGATTGCCTTAGTTAAAGCCTCAATTATGGACCGTTAATTAACCTATGATGGGTTAACCGCTAGTACAATTAATAGATCTATGGGGGAATCCGCCCCGGTTCAGTTTTTGTGGACTTGTCATAGAAGCTTAGGCCCGACCTCCACACTGTTTGAGCATATTGTATTGAGAAGTCAGGTATATGGCAATGTACCAATAATCTGGAGGTAACCGACAATTAATAAATCTCTCGTCTTATTAGACTGATATGGGAGTGTCTAAGGGCTCGGTTCCATGAGCTTATTGCAATTTATGCTATATACAATTATCATTACTGATGCAAATTATTATTTGATGCTTATAAGCATGCCACAAACTTATAATCTTTGCTTGTGTTCAAATTGATTTCATAAACCTATAGATTCACTCGGCATTTTTGCTGATTGTTTTACTCACATGTATTTCAGGTAATCATGAAGCGGAAGCTTGGAGGTCACGGGAATGAAATTGTGCACTGCTTTTGTTGTTCAAACTCTTTGATTTATTTATCGTTCCATTTTTAAAACAAAATAATATGTTGTTCTAACTTATCTTTTGGTAACGATTACTTGGGACTACGCTACTCTGACAAATGTTTTAGGAACGATAAATCTAAAACGTCTCTTTTCGAGTCGTTCTTTATAAATTATGTGTTGTTGTATCATTGTTTAGCACCCAAAGATGTATTCCGCTGCGTGTAAATTTGGGGGTGTTATAGATTGGTACCAGAGCCATGAGTTATAGAGAACTAGGTCTTTTTCTAAAAACCTAAACTATAACTGTCGGTTTTATTTTTCAAAGAGTCGGTGCACATGATTTCGCGTGACTTCAGGTTCAAGCTACTTCTGGGATTACAACTTTAGTATACATTATTATGTATGCCTTATTGCTAAGTATTTCTAAATAAATACTATAATCCTTTATCGATATATATTTATGTAGTTAAACTTTTCGATAAAAGTTTATCATTTATTAATGATTAACTTAAATAAATACATTGAATTTTCAAGATCTTTCTGCATTTATTTTTGAACTATTTAAATTGCTTTTATTGCAAAATTTTTATATTATGACCTTACATACCTTCATCTGCGCGCGTTACTTTCATTATTTAACCCTTTGAGATATCTACGTAGATATCCAAATCGTCTTCCAGCTATTTGTGCTTGGACGTCTTGAAACGTAGTCTCTAGACCATTGTGTAGTTCAATGTGTCCTTGGAATAGACTAACCGCTATTTATTGACATTTATATGTATCGACTCCGAAGTGTATTGTTCACTTATATCTCGGTAACGTCATCGTTATTTTATAAATCATCGTCTAGATTATGGCACTAGAATTGGAATACGATTTTACTTATATAAAATGGTATCATTTGTTTTTCATTAACCTTCTTGCTCTCGGAACGCAACCTATGAATGTTCCATTCTTTTCTTTTTATGTTTTGTGTTTTTGGACAATCGTGGCACTAAGGAGATTTGCCTACATTGCCCCTTGAAACTAAAATTATGAACGTCAATTACCGTTTTACTTCCTAAATTTCGTGTAGAATACCTTGAAGCATCTTGTGTCATTCATTATGCTATATTATTATTTGATGCTCATTCTGAGATTTATTTTTCGTTGTTGTAAAATCCACAAGACATGTGTGTATATATTTTGAGTCGTTAGGAAGTGTAAAAAAAATACATTTTATGTAGAAACTCCAGGGGCAGTATAACAGGTCAAAACATAAAAGTAAAACCTGCGTTTTTTTAAAAATAAAACAGTCAAACCTGTACAGAACTTGCAGGGGTATTTTGGTCATTTTACATTGGTTTTCAGGTCTCAGGTAAAACTAGAAAGTCGCCTGAAACGTCGTTTTGCATCAAAATGCTTTAGACTCCGAGTCTTGGAGATGTCGTTTATCGGGTCAATTAATCGGCTCATATTAAAAGTTAAATCTGATAGAAAAATTCAGAACATGAGTTTTAAATGTTTCTAAGCTGTTTTGATTTCATTTGAGATCGTAAAATTTTAACAAATATTATTTTACAACTAACGAATACTAGTTGCATGTGAAAATGTTTAAAAATAGAAACATTACAGGATTAGCAATTACCGGATTAATGGTGTAATTTGAAAATGAAAAATATATTTTCTTAAAAGCATGTTGTGTCTAGTATGTTACATAAAATACACATATGGATTGATTTATTCTTTTTATATATATGACTCATTTGTCATTCGATGTTATTTTATTTTTATTTTTATTTTCTTCTAACCTTCCACTGATTTGGGTTGAGTTTTGAAGTTTGTCTTCACATTCTTCGTCGACATTATTATCGCGTATCTCATGACGTTTTCGTCTAAACCTTATAACCCTTTGAAAACTTAACAACTTGTAACCATTTCATTGGTTGTTTTATGAGCTACTATTTGCCACTTTTTGCAAAACTTTGACTACTTTATACGTTGTCATAATGTCATATTATAAATAAATCTGATATTGTTTTATGATTATTTTCACCAATTGTTTTTACTTTGGTCTTATAAAATACTTTTCATAAGATTAAAAGTTGCTTATTAAGTATCTCACAAATTACTTGTATCCTATAAATTTATAAACTATTTTTAAAATTCCATTTTACAAATGGCATGGTTTATATATAAACATAAGAAACGTAATACTTTTCGACGAAACTGAGCATTGCATTGCTATTCCTAAATTATACATGGCCTGATCACCTATGTCTAATCTAGAAGGAGCCATGCTAGGCTGAATAGTAGTCACCATAAATTTTTTTGATAATAATCAACTTTTTACTTGTATTCTTAATAGAATAAAATAAAATGAAAAGAAGTTTTGAAAACCTTTATATTTTATGCAAGTAGCGCAATTTCTATGCATCCGCATATGTTTTCTTACCTTTCGTTAAACGAATTACGTGATTTTAAGTACATTTTTACTCGATGATTGTTTTTCCACTTGTTACTTCATTTTGTCTTATAACTGATTTCTTTTGACTGCTCGTCTAATTATTGACTGTTGATAAAAGACTTGAAAGTCTGGATGTTTTATCCTTCCGTCTCGTCCAATCTTCTTTATGCGACTGGGTAGATCTTTGGAATGTCTCCGCACGTGAATAATGAATTATCATTAGAGTGATTTCCGTATATCCGGGATGACGTCCGTCACTCCCGTTTGTCTCGAAATCCACTCTTGTGAACCGTGCTTTGACTTCTCTCTTTAAACACTAACATCGTTCATTCGATTTGTTTTAATTACAAGTGATTATTAGGAATTTTCTTTGATTAAAATTTTTGTATGGATCTTATTTCCGATTATGTATCGACCACCGCTAAGTTAACGAGCTGATGTTGGTGAACCACCGACCGCACTAACAAAATTGACAACTTGTTTAATCTATTATTTCTTATCGTCTTACCATCGACGCCTTTATTTTATTATTCTCTTTAAGAATTCATACGACATTTGCTTCGTTTTCTTTCGTACCGCTGATATCGTGCTAATTGTTGACCATTATTTCCATTCGTGTTCATTTATTATCTTGTCACATTTTTTTAAACCCAAATATACCCCATGTTTATTTTGAAATAATAAACACCTTTATGTATTTCTACAACGTATTATAAATTTTTTTTATTGAACTTTTATACATTTTCCAATGATTTTCAATTATCGAAATAACTACCATAAGAAAAAGGTCAAATTTATATATCATATTTTGTATAACTAAAACTAATGTTTAAAATGAAATTATGCTCTATCTTTTGAACTAATTGACTTATCATACTTTACTTTTAATGTAATGAAAATTGCCGGTTTAATTTATATTCCTAACAGTGATTTAATTTGGAAATTACATTTTCTAATTGTAACCATCAGTATGAGTTTAATTAATAAATTTACGTCATTCTTTCAAAGTTTCTTAAGACGACCAAATAACTTTTGAAACTATTTTACTTCTATTTTTTATGTATCATCTTTATCAAGAAAGTACATCAACTGAGTTTTAAGGTAATACAAAATCCGGGACGGATAATTGTGACAAATGTTATTTTAATGATAATGTATAATTTATTCTTCGCTCTCATTTTTCTAGTATTGTGATTTATTATGTTTTACGGTTACGTGAGTCGAGAGCCCTTGTCGATCGTCAACCTTAAATCATTTTACCACATCTTGTTCGTTTATGTGTTTATTGAAGTCATTTTTATCTCGTTCTGTTCCTCGTATTGAAGATTACTATTTTATTTTGAGTTTAAAATGAATCTCGGGAAGCAGTGTATAAGAAGAAACGATAAGTGTCACCAGGATTTATGCGTGTACTTGTGGAATGATTGAGGACCGAATCTCTTAATGAATGGAGTTAATAAATTCGTTAAAACCTCGAGGAGTAAGTTGAAGCCGACACCGCAAGTGGAAAGACTCTGGAGATCAAGTAGTTATTATCAAGGGTTCGTTCAAGGTTTTCTCGATGATTAACGGTGGAGATATATACTCAATGTTTGTGTTCGACCTTTTTCTTTTATGTACTTATATGGTGTGTGATCTAGTCAAATGATCTTAAGTTGTGAGAACTTGAGACGGCATCATCCGATGACGTCCGATCATGTAGAACACATATTATGTAATATCTTTTTGACTTTCAACAACGATGTTTATTGAGTCTTTGAATGCGCGTTGGCGAAAGTGAGATAGTGTCTTTGTATTATCTTTTGAGTGAGGACCCGCGTGTGAGCACCCTCCGATGACGAAAATGTTTTCTTGTTAGTTCTTTTTGATGTGTGTCCATGGCCATCCGGCCGATGGATATCCTTTAAATTACAACCTTCCTTTTTACTGGACTTACCCGAAAATCCTGTCATCTATTCTTGTCGTCGAACGAGCTTCGTGTAATTCATAAAATTTTCATGTGTCGAGTTTGACGGGTGACTTGTGGATAAGGATTTACTTATTCCTTTTTGGTGAGATACAACTTGACAACAAGTTGCGTTTTGTAAAAGAACCAGTGGAGATCGTGGATCGAGATACACGTGGGAACGTAAGGACTTCTTATCAAGGAATGCCGTCATTATTCCGGGTAGTGATCAACTCGTGTATGAGGCGAGTTGAGCGCCGGGACGTCGCTCCCTTAAGGTGGTGAGGATGTAAAACCCGTAAAAATAAGGTCATAATTTAATTCTATTTTCAATTATTTTGAAGTATTTTATAACGTTAAATATTATTATGTTTAACGGTTTAAGTTGAAACCGATATTAAATATTATATTTTAATATTTTGACGAGCAACGAGGACTACTAGTGATCGCGATACCAATGGATGCCAAAAATTTTATATTTTATTATCGATAGTTTCGATATTTAATACTTTCGACGATATCGTTTCAATTACGTATCGAGTCGTTATGTTATTATTTTTCGTGTGCGTTTAAACTTTTAAAAAGTACAATCTAACATTTTCAGGTAGTGAAATATTTTCTCGTATAATATTTTGAAACTTATTTTTGTGTTGGTTGACGAACTCACAATTTATGGATTTAAATTTGGGCTTACGTGCATAATTTAGCGTCCCTTACGACTAAACTGGAAACCTTAGGATTACGTATATACGTTTTTGAACTCCGTTTTTGATGAGACAATTTTTATTGGATTCGTTTTGTGTCGTTGATTCATAATTTATAAAAACGTTTTTCGTAAAACGACCCGAGGGCACGCAAATCGAGAAAACTAGAATCGAGGAATACCCGTAAATTAGTGAGGTGGGACAAAATACATTATCCCACCCCACTAGCTAACATGGGATGGCACACATGACACCACATCTAAGGATGTGACATCATGTTAACTAACTAGCTACAAGTGTAAGCATTAGCTTACACCTTAAGCTTACACTTTCCACTTCCTAGTCAAAACCATTAGCTACTACACACACCACCATTTCCATACATGCAAACAACCTCAAATCCTCTCAACCACATCACCCCTTGCCGTCGACTTTCAAGCTACAAACACCCCATTTGATCTTTTCTAGCCATGAAATACATGTTAACTAGCTCTATCATGGAGTTATCTTGAAGCCTTGATCATTTGGTGGCCATATTAACAACATTGGAGATGATTTTCTTGTGTCCTATGGATGATTTCTCAACTATTGCTATTGGTGTTTGATGATCTTGGAGTTATTTGTGGTGTTCATCAAGTTCTTGTCTTCCAAAAACAAGAGATACACTTGGTTGGTAAAGAAGATCATCCTCTCCATTTTCTCTTGTTATTTTTGTAAAGAACAAATGTATTTTCTTTCATTTTGTATATGTATATGATGTATATATGATGATAAAAATATTGTGTGGGGATCAAGTGTTGATAGATATGCTTAAAAAGGTTAATAACTATAAGAAATGAGGCTAAAATCATGCTTATTTAGTTGGCTGTATAAAAACAGTATATAACTAAAACTTGAACTGATAAAATTGCATGGTATGATCCATTTACAGTAAGTACAAGATGTTATACACATGTGAGAGTTGGCCATGCAATGGAATCAATATAATGAGTGAGATATGATCAAAACAAGTTGGGTGTTCTAATCTGAATAAGCAGTTTTGTGGGGACTGTTAAGGAAAGATAAACTTAAAATGAGTAGTAGCTATAGCTAAGTTAAATGTAGCACATAATATGAAGATCATGCCACCCAAAAATGAGCTTCTAATTCATTATATAACTCTAGATATGATAAAAATGGTGAACATGAAGATAAAAATCAGATTTTGAGAATTAATGTTTATTATTATTATATAAGCACTCAAATTTTATTGTATAAAATGTAAAATAAAAACCCAGTAACTTATGAAAATTATTTATATAAATATGTAAAAGGTTAATTAAATGGATAAATTATATAAATAGTTATGGAATAATACTTATAAGTAATAAAAACTATAAACTTGATTTTTACGACTTTTTCGGCTATTACCATAAAATTAACGTTTTTCGCCAAATAAAACTTAGACGATCAAACCTGTCTAATGTAAAGTTTTTAAAAGTCATATACTGATATATAAGTAACTAATACAAGTAAAAACCGATAAAACCCGAACTATAGGTGTAACACTCTCAATTTTCGTATCGGTACAGCGGAAGGGTCTTTCAGAGTGTTACGGGATAGCACAATAACTCCAATCATAGACAACACATAAAAATGGTTGTGCAAGGTTCAACATAAATTCATTCGATTTAATGTTTTAAAGTGTACAACAGGTCCCAAATTATACAGGTCATTTAGTTTACAAAACATAGATCGAATGAACATTTTTAATATTATGTGGGCCATCAGAGTCGATCTCCATCCGGATTACCTTCAAGCACCTGAGATAAAAACATGCAAAAATCATATCAGCGAATGCCGAGTGAATTCATAGAGTTTAATAAAAACCGTTATATAAAACAATCATTTAAAATCAGAACACAAGTATAATATCGGAAGTAAGTCCTCATATTGCTAGTCAGGCAATATATTACAAGCATACATCTTAAACCGTCCATGAGACCGTAGTCTCTATATTACCATGATAGGTAATATATTCATCGTTAATAGCGTCGTTATCATATATAAGATACATTTTTATTTGGATTATATAGGTTGAATAGGATTATTATTAGCCGCATGACATTGTTACCTTACTATGAAAACAGCGGGCCGCGAACCCAACAAACAATTTGCCCATCTAAGTTAGCGTGTCGTCACAAAAATCACGCTATAGAATCTTCTCATACATAAATTCGCTTACCAATCAATGGGGTACGACGGGGATCAACCGTCAAGGCGCGAACTAGGGTGATCGTCCCCAAATAGTACTATCAAATGCATAAGCGTCTACCAAATCCCGGTAGTTCACAATTCATGCTAATGGGACTTTAAGTGACATAACCTAACTACTAATAATCCTTTTAGTCTCGTTTACAGGGTCATAGCATCATTCGGGTCCATATCATTAAGCATACAATCGGGACTACTTGTGTTCTATTTTTATAAAATCTAGCATGTTATCTCCCTCGCGGGTTTACAAATCATTTTATAAAACATTTAAAAGAGTGCGAGGCTATGAACTCACGTTGTTAATGAAAGGCGGATTATCGGCTACGGGCGTGCTTCGGTCACGGAAACCTATATAAATAATAATCGGTCTTAGACTCGGTCCAATGACTTTTATCAAAATAACAATATAAATATGATGATTTTGTACATATGATGATGATCAAGTGGGTTTATACATCCTTGTTTACTCATTTTAGTGTTTACGTTTTGGTAACGTCTTACTAGTTTGCTAGATTTAACCTATTTACCTATTTTAAGTCCATTAAACCTTTTATAAGTTCTTTAACTTGTTTTTATCCATTTTATACCTATATTATCAGTATATATACTTTTCATGTTGGGCCCAAATGGGTTAAGCCCAATAAGTTCTTTTTACAAGTTTTTATCTTATTAAGTCCAATTATTAGTCCAATATGTTTAGTTAGCTCGTAAATGTCCGTATTTCTTATAGTTCGGGTTTTATCAGTTTTTACTTGTATTAGTTACTTATACATCAGTATATGAATTTTATAAACTTTACATTAGACGGGTTTGATCGTCTAAGTTTTATTTGGCGAAAAACGTTAATATTACGACGATAGCCGAAAAAGTCGTAAAAATCAAGTTTATAGTTTTTATTACTTATAAATATTATTTCATTACCATTTATATAATTTACCCATTCAATTATCCTTTTATACATTTATATAAATAAGTTTTATAAGTTAGTGGGTTTATATTTTTACATTTTATACATTATAATGTGAGTGCTTATATAATATTAATAAACATTAATTCCAAAAATCTGATTTTTAACTTCATGTTCACCATTTTAACATATCTAGAGTTTTATAATGAATTAGAAGCTCATTTTTGGGTGACATGTTCTTCATATTATGTGCTACATTTAAATTAGTTATAGCTACTGCCCATTTTAAGTTTAACTTGCCTTAACAGTCCATACAAAACTGCTTATTCAGATTAGACCACCTAACTTGTTTTGATCATATCTCACTTATTATTTTGATTCCATTGCATGGCCAACTCTCACATGTGTATAACATATTCTACTTACTGTAAATGGATCAAAACATGCAATTTTATCAGTTCATCTTTTAGTTATCTACTGTTTTTATACAGCCAACTAAATAATCAAGATTTTAGCCTCATTTCTTATAGTTATCAACCTTTTTAAGCATATTTATCAACACTTGATCCCCACACAACATTTTTATCATCATATATACATCATATACATATACAAAATGAAAGAAAATACATTTGTTCTTTACAAAATAACAAGAGAAAAATGGAGAGGATGATCTTCTTTACCAACCAAGTGTTTTCCTTGTTTTTGGAAGACAAGGACTTGATGAATACAACAAGTATCTCCAAGACCATCAAATATCAAGAACATATGTTGGAAAATCAGCCCTAGGACACAAGCAAATCACCTCCAAAGATGTTAATATGGCCACCAAATGATCAAGGCTTCAAGAGAACTCCTTAATAGAGCTAGTAAACATGTGTTTCATGGCTAGAAGAGATCAAAGAGGGTGTTTGTTGGTTTATTTAGGACGGCAAAGGGGAGAGTTTGAGAGAGTTTGATGTTGGTTTACATGTGAGAAAGATGGAATGAGAAAACAAGTAGCTAGTTTTGCTAGTTAGTGGGAAAAGTTAGCTTAGGACTAAGCATGGCTAACACTTGGAATGTGTTAGCTAACTTGATGCCACCTTAGTGGTGTGGTGTCAAGTTTGCCGTCCCAACCAAGCTAGTGGGGTGGGACAATGTGTTTTTTCCCATCACACTAGTTTACGGGTATTTCTCGATTCTAGTTTTCTCGATTTACGTGCCTTGGGGTCGTTTTTCGAAAAACGTTTTTATAAATTATGAATCAGCGTCACAAAACGAATCCAATAAAAATTGTCTCATAAAAAACGGAGTTCAAAAACGTAAATACGTAATCCTAAGGTTTCCGGTTTAGTCGTAAAAGACGCCAAATTATGCACGTAAGACCAAATTTAAATCCGTAAATTGTGAGTTCGTCAACCAACACAAAAATAAGTTTCAAAATATTATACGAGAAAATATTTCACTACCTGAAAATGTTAGATTGTCACAGCTTTTCCTCCTAAAAGGGATCAACGTCCTCGTGATCCATTTCATTTGGATGTCCGTTTCTTATTGAAATCGAAGAGGTGCGGATATTTCTTCCACATTTCATCCTCTCGTTCCCATGTATACTCCGGTCCATTCTTTGAATTCCATCGGATCTTGACAATAGGTATCCGACTTTGTTTCAGTTGCTTTATCTCATGGTCCATAACTTCTACGGGCTCTTTGATAAAATGCAACTTCCCATCTATTCGAACCTTACCTAACGGAATTTTCTCATCACTCACTGCTAGACATTTCTTCAGATTAGATACATGGAATGTGTTGTGAACACCATGAAGTTCTGGGGGTAACTCTAGTTTGTAAGCCACCGGACCTACTCTAGATAAAATCTTAAAGGGTCCAATATAACGGGGATTCAATTTCCCTCGCTTTCCAAATCTGATAACGCCTTTCCATGGTGATACTTTCAACATTACTTAGTCACCCACTTTAAACTCCATTGGCTTCCGCCGCACATCCGCGTAACTTTTCTGTCTACTACGGGCAGTCAACAACCTATTCTTAATCTGAACTATCATCTCCGTAGTCTCCCGGATCAATTCCGGTCCCGTGAGCTGGGTATCCCCAACTTCACTCCAACATACAGGAGATCTACACTTTCTACCATACAAAGCTTCAAACGGTGTAGCCTTAATACTAGAATGGTAACTATTGTTATACGAAAACTCTGCTAACGGCAAATGTTTATCCCAATTCTTACCAAAGTCTAACACACAAGCTCTCAACATATCTTCTAGTGTTTGTATCGTCCTTTCACTCTGCCCATCAGTCTGGGGGTGATAAGCAGTGCTCATGTCGAGATTCGTTCCCAAAGATCTTTGGAGGGATTTCCAAAAATTCGATGCGAATCTAGGATCTCGATCTGAAATGATCGATACAGGCACTCCATGCTTGCATACAACATTCTCAAGGTATATACGAGTCAGCTTCTCCAATGGGAACTGCTCTTTAACCGGAATGAAGTGTGCTGATTTGGTCAGTCTGTCGACAATAACCCAAATCGAGTTGTTTCCAGATGATGTTCTAGGAAGCTTGGTGATAAAGTCCATCGTAATTCGCTCCCACTTTGTAACACCCCCAAATTTATACAACTCAATACAGCGGAAGACTAGTTGGTGTTACGGGATAGCACATTACTCACATCATAGACAACGCATAAAAATCGCGTCGTTTAATAGTAAAAGCATTTCCATTCATAAATATCAAAGTTACATCGGTCCCAAGTCATTATATTTCATACAAAGTTTTACAAAGTATTTGAATGGAAAATATTGTTTAAGTACGGGCCATGAATTCTTGTTGTCTTCCCGAGAATTACCTTCAAGTACCTGAGATAAAACATGTTAAAAGAAAAGGTCAGCGATAACGCCGAGTGAATTCATAGAGTTTAATAAATTCCATCAATATAACTTTGGTATAAAATTAGTACCAAAAATCAATTCGCACAAATCATTGTAATAGGCCGTAAAATAGCCAAAATCATTTTATACAAATCTTTGTAATAGGCCATAAAATAGCCAAATTCATTTTATACAAATTCTTATCGAAAATCATAATATAGGCATTAGCCTTAAAAATCATTGTACGAGCCAATGTCGTAAAAACATCATACAATACGTTTTGCAACGTTGTATAGATTAAATAAAAACCGTTATATGAATATGGTTATATAAAACAAAAACACGAACATAATATCAATAGTATGACCCTGTATTGCTAGTCAGGCAATACATTGTAATTCGAAGCGTCTAATAGTATTTCGTTAGTTTTGGATTATTATAAGCCGCATGACATTGTTACCTTACTAAACCAACAACGGGTAGCTAACCCGATACCAATTTTTCCCATCTAAAGTAGCGTGTCGTCACAAAGGTCGCGCTACGGAAATCTTCTCATACATAAATTCGCTTACCAATCAATGTGGCACGACGGGGATCAACCGTCAAGGCGCGAACTGGGGTGATCGTCCCCAAATAGTACTATTAAATGCATAAGCGTCTACCAAATCCCGGTAGTTCACAATTCATGCTAATGGGACTTTTAGTGACATAACCTAACTTTAATAATCCATTTAATTTCATCTATCGGGTCGTTTAATCATTTATCGGGTCATACAATCGGGACATTCAATCATTCGGGTCCAAAATCAATAAACAAACAATCGGGACAAATGGTGTCCTATTTTATAAAAACTAACATGTTATCTCCCTCGCGGGTTTATAAAACATTTATAAAAACATTTAAAAGAGTGCGAGGCTATGAACTCACGTTGATGTGGGAAGGCGGGTTATCGGCAATTCGGACGTACGGTACATGCTTCAATCACGGAAACCTAGACAAATAATACTCGTCTTAGACTCATGTCCAATGACTTTATAAAAATAACAATTATGTATACATATGATGATTTTATATATATGATGATCAAGTGGGTTTACATATCCTCATTTACTCATTTGTGTTATGTGTCGATAACTTTTATACTAGTTTTCTCGTGTTACCTATTTACGTGTTTTAGGTCCAATAAGCTTAATATAAGTTCTTTAGCTTGTTTTAGTCCTTCTTATACTTATTTTATCAGTATGTATACTTTCCATGTTGGGCCCAAATGGGTTAAGCCCAATAAGTTCTTTTTACAAGTTTTTATCTTATTTAGTCCAATTATTAGTCCAATATGCTTAATTAGCTCGTAAATGTCAGTATTTCTTATAGTTCGGGTTTTATCGGTTTTTAATTGTATTAGATACTTATATATCAGTATGTGACTTTTATAAACTTTACATTAGACGGGTTTGGTCGTCTATGTTTTATTTGGCGAAAAACGTTAATTTTACGGCGATAGCCGAAAAAGTCGTAAAAATCAAGTTTATAGTTTTTATTATTTTATAAATATTATTTCACCACCATTTATGTAATTTATCCATTTAATTAACCTTTTATATATCTATATAAATAAGTTTTATAACTTAGTGGGTTTTTATTTTACATTTTATAAAATAAAATGTGAGTGCTTATATAATAATAATAAACATTAATTCCAAAAATCTGATTTTTATCTTCATGTTCACCATTTTTACCATATCTAGAGTTCTATAATGAATTAGAAGCTCATTTTTGGGTGACAAGTTCTTCATATTATGTGCTACATTTAACTTAGTTATAGCTACTGCCCATTTTGAGTTCATCTTGCCTTAACAGTCCCTACAAAACTGCTTATTCAGATTAGACCACCTAACTTGTTTTGATCATATCTCACTCATTACAATGATTCTATTGCATGGCCAACTCTCAAATGTATACAAGACCCATAGCTTACTGTAAATCCATTCTAATTCATCATTTTATCAGTTTATCATATGGTTCTTTACTGTTTTATACAGCCATCAAATTTAATCAAGAATTTAACCTTGTTCTTTATAGTTTTTCACCTTTTTAATCATGTTTATCAACACCAAATCCCCACATAACATTTTTATCATCATATAATCATCATATACATATACAATAGGAAATAAAATACATGTTTACATAATCAAAATAACAAGAAGATGAGGAGGACAATCTTTATACCACCAAGTTGATGTTGGTTGTGATCAAAACATGGAATTTGATGGAGAAACTTGTGATGCATCAAGACCATCTTCAAGACCACCATTCTTCATAGACACCTTGTGGAAAATCAGCCCCAAGACACCATGAATACTCCTCCTTGGATGTTATAACTTGCACCAATAAATAGGGCTTCAAAAGGGCATCAACATGTATATGATTAACATGAGATTTTGTGGTTGATTTTGATCAAATGAGGGTGTTGTTTGTGAGATATGGGACGGCCAAAATGGAGTCAAGAGAGAGAGAATGGAAGTTGTAGCTTGTTTTTGCATGTATGAATGAGAAGAGTGAACTAGCTAGTGGTTTTTGGTAAGTTGTTAGCTTACAAAGTAAGCTTAAAGGACAAGTGTCCATTTAGTTATGTAAAAACGACACCAAATGTGGTGTGTTGTACATTGTTGCCGTCCCATGTAAGCTAGTGGGGTGGGATGTTAGGGTTTACTTCGTTCCAACAGGGTGAAGATAATCAATAGCCTAACTACGTACCAATGAATGGTTACCGGATATCTCTTGGAGTCGTGTAATCACTTTCCAAAGAAGATTATTCGACCCTATGCCTGGGTTAACACGAATACCTCCTTGGGATAAAACCAAGAGTTAGTTCTTGTTTTAGGCACAAATCATGAACTCTTATGCGTTTCTGTGTTTCTTGTTTCTGTCTTTCATCATGCAAAATATGATCACTATTTATAGTGATCCTATTCCTTTAAGGAATGTAACTCCTAGTCAAAGGTATTAAGAGCATTAATCGTCCTATTAATCTCATAATAACCTTCATAAAGCATAGTGGTTACATGACCAGAAATCTGGTCATCAAGTCAATATTCAACCCTCAATAACTGGTCAAAGAGGTTACAAAAACTTTGTGCATCACCAGGAGAAACGTCCTAACCAGGAGCAGCTTCCTGACCAGGAGCAGCTTCCTGACCAGGAGCAACTTCCTGACCAGAAGCAACTTCCTGACCAGGAGCAGCTTCCTACTGATATCACAACCACTATATTGAGTCCAGGGAGGTAAGGGACTTAATGGGTGTACACTCCGTACCTCCAAACCCATTTACAAGTATTACCCGTTCCCACTTGCACTAAATTTCCAACAATCCTCCCCAATTTAGTACAATTCCTTTTTGCATGAAAATCAACTTTAACAAAACCAGTGCATAAATGAAAATGTCCTGAGGATTGAATTTCCATCTTAGTACATCACTCCAAATATTCGAGAATCAGGGTGTTCTAAGAATTGAACCCTTCAACTACTTTGAACACCTGAAGATAACATACACCCAAGTTTTCAAACACTTAAAACGCTCCTGACACCATATAAGCCATGTGTCCATATCCAATTCATAAATGTTGTAAGAGCCAAAGTCCATGCTCCTTGAGGCGGCGAAACCTCAACATTTACATAGGTGGTTCCTCTTTAGTTCATGCTCCTGCTTAAGCACTTTTTCAAAGAAATTAACCATTAAGAAGTTTATAACTTCATCCTCCTTTCAGCAGGTACAAGCACATCCTTGGGATGATATGTAAAACATGTGCTTCAGTCCCCTGAATGTTCAGCTTTCCACATTAAACTCAGCTCCCAAGTTTCCTCAGGAGGGAGTTGGGTGTCCTAGCATTCAGTGACTAGAGTGGACTTTTAAACCCATCCCTTTACCAGACTTTATAACCAAGTCTCTAGCCAATCCCTTCGTCAAGTGATCAGCTAAGTTTTGTTGAGACCTCACACACTATATTGAAATCACCCCATTCGTGATCAACTCACGAATCATGCTATGTCTAACACCTAGGTGTCTAGACTTGCCATTGTACATCTGGCTATATGCCTTAGCCAATGTAGCTGCACTATCACAACGGATAGAAATGGGTGCCATAGGTTTGATCCACAATGGATTCCATTGTTGAACCAGTAATGCAAGTTTGCTTCTTGGATGCCCAAGAAATTGAACCACCACCAAGAAGGAATACCCAACCACTTGTGGATGAATTATCCTCAGTATTGCTGATCCAACTTGCATCAGTGTAACCTTCCAACACTGAAGGATATCCAGTATAAGACAAACAATAATCCATTGTTCCTTTCAAATACTTCAGTACCCTCTGAATTGCTTGCCAATGCTGAGTACCAGGATTACTAGTATACCTACTCAGTTTACCCACAGCAAATGCAATGTCAGGCCTAGTACTAGTCATGGCATACATCAAGCAACCAATAACCCTAGAATACTCAAGCTGGGAGACAGCCTGACCATTGTTAGGCATTAGTTTCTCACTTGTATCCATAGGTGTACTTACTGGAGTACAATCAAAGTGATTGAATTTCTTCAGCACCTTCTCAATGTAATGAGACTGAGAAATTACAATACCATCACTTTCATGTTTAATCCTTATGCCAAGGATAACATCAGCCTCCCCCATGTCTTTCATGGAGAACTTTGATGACAAAAAATCCTTTGTCTGATCAACCTTAGCTTGGTCAGTACCAAAGATTAACATGTCATCAACATATAGGCAAATGATGACTCCTTTACTAGATTCATCAAATTTGCTATATACACATTTGTCAGCTTGGTTAAGTGAATAACCATTAGACAAAACCACTTCATCAAATTTCTGGTGCCATTGCTTAGGTGCCTGCTTTAGTCCATATAAGGACTTAATCAGTTTACACACCTTACCTTCATGACCAGGCATGATGAAGCCCTGAGGTTGGTTCATATAAACCTCCTCATCCAAGTCACCATTCAAGAATACTGTCTTCACATCTATCTGATGAATAATCAGATTGTGAATACTTGCTAGAGCAATCAGCATTCTTATGGTACTGATACGTGCTACTGGAGCATAAGTATCAAAATAGTCTATCCCTGACTTTTGTTTAAAGCCCTGAATGACTAACCTTGCCTTGAACTTTTCAACAGTTCCATCTACCTTCATTTTCCTTTTGAAAATCCATTTGTTACCAAGTGGATGGCAACCAGGAGGTAGATCAACCAACACCCAAGTGTTGTTGCCCATGATGGAGTCCATCTCATCATTTATTGCTTCTTTCCAGAAAGCAACATCCTGGGACTTCATTGCTTCATCAAATGTTTTGGGATCATCCTCAACATTAAAGCAATAGGAGTATTGATCAGAGACCTCATCCCTTGTTCCTTCAACCAAGTATAGTTGAAACTCAGGCCCAAAATTCTTTGGAGTCCTATGCCTTGTGCTTCTTCTAAGCTCAGGCTAAGGTTGCTGAACCACAACCTCATCAGTGACCCTTTCAGGTTCCACTGAAACACCAGTGTCCTCAGCTCCTATAGGAGTCCTAAGGCTTGGTCTAGGGACTGATGAGAACCTAGTCTCATCAAAGTTAGCATCCCTTGATTCAATGATTGAGTTTATTGAAACTGAATCATTAGGTTCAATAACATAGAACCTATAAGCCTTGGAATGCTCAGCATATCCAACAAAGATGCATTCAATGCCTCTTTCACCCAAGGTTTTCACCTTTGGATCAGGGAGTCTTACAACAACCCTACAACCCCAAACTTTGAGATAGTTCAAGTTTGGTTTCCTTTTAGTCCAGAGTTCATAAGGGGTAATTCTGTTCCTTTTGTTGGGAACCCTATTTAATAAATAGCAAGCTGTTAACATAGCTTCTCCCCAAAACCCTTGACTCAGTCCTGAGTAGGACAACATGGAGTTATCCATCTCTTTTAGTACTCTATTTTTTCTTTCTGATATACCATTTTGTTGTGGAGTATAGGGGGCAGTTGTTTCATGGATTATTCCAACAGACTGAAAATACTGAGTATTCATGTACTCACCTCCCCTATCAGTCCTAAATCTTTTGATTTGGACTCCTTGTTGTAATTCAACTTCAGTTTTAAATACTTTAAATTTATCTAATGCTTCATCCTTAGTATGTAACAAATAGACATAACAAAACCATGAAGCATCATCAATAAATGATACCAAGTATTTCTTATTCCCTAATGAGGGAGTAGCATGCAAATCACATAGGTCACTATGGATTAGCTCCAAAACTGTAGTTACACGTTTTACATCCTGAAATGGTTTCTTAGTAATTTTATTCAGCAGACAAGTCTGACACTTATCAGTGTCCATGTCAAAAGCTGGAATTAACCCATCCTTAGACATATCTTGCATCCTCTTATAGTGGACATGGCCTAGTCTAGCATGCCATAGTGATGAATCATTTAGTTTAGTGGTAGTCATCAGGACAGAATCAACATTTATACTGGAATCAATATTAAGCCTGAACATTTGATTACTCAAATAGCCAAAACCAATAAACACACCATGTTTTGATAAAACAAATTTATTAGATTCAATCACTTGTTTATAACCACAATTATTCAAAACACTACTAGAAACCAAGTTCTTCCTAATATTAGGAACATGCAAAACATTAAACAAAGAAACAATCTTTCCAGAACTAAATTTAAGATCTACACAACCACGCTCTTTGGCTTATCACTTTCATGCACCCTGAGGGATTCCTCAATGCGCAAATGACTGCCCAACTCAACAAGAGTTAACTCCTCCTTCTTATGTTTCAAGGTGTGCTTGAAATCTTTCCAAGAAGGAGGTAGTTTGTCAATGACACACGAGACCTGAATGGTCTCATCCATGTTCATTTTATGTTGTGTAAATCTGCCAAGTATTCCAAGAAGTTCATTGTATTGTTCCATGACTGGTCTTGAATCAGTCATTTTGTAATTTGTGAAATCACTCACAAGGAACTTCTTACTTGATGCATCCTCAGCCATATATTTGGCTTCCAAGGAATCCCATAGTTCTTTAGCAGATTCAACATTTTGGTAAATATCAAATAAAGAATCAGACATACCATTGAGAATTATGCCGCGACACACACAATCATCATTCTCCCATTTGCTCCTTTTCCTCAGTTCCTCCAAAGTAGCATCATCACCACCATCAGGAATGGGAGTGGTCAGCACGTACACCACGTTCATGGTAGAAAGAAGAAAGTGCATCTTTTTCTGCCATCTCCTAAAATCAACCCCTTCAAACTTGTCCAGTTTGGAGAAGTTAGCCACCATATGCTTCATTGCCGCCGCCATTGATTATCACAAAATAATCTTCTTTGATTGTTGGGGTTTACTTCGTTCCAACAGGGTGAAGATAATCAATAGCCTAACTACGTACCAATGAATGGTTACCGGATATCTCTTGGAGTCGTGTAATCACTTTCCAAAGAAGATTATTCGACCCTATGCCTGGGTTAACACGAATACCTCCTTGGGATAAAACCAAGAGTTAGTTCTTGTTTTAGGCACAAATCATGAACTCTTATGCGTTTCTGTGTTTCTTGTTTCTGTCTTTCATCATGCAAAATATGATCACTATTTATAGTGATCCTATTCCTTTAAGGAATGTAACTCCTAGTCAAAGGTATTAAGAGCATTAATCGGCCTATTAATCTCATAATAACCTTCATAAAGCATAGTGGTTACATGACTAGAAATCTGGTCATCAAGTCAATATTCAACCCTCATTAACTGGTCAAAGAGGTTACAAAGACTTTGTGCATCACCAGGAGCAACGTCCTAACCAGGAGCAGCTTCCTGACCAGGAGCAGCTTCCTGACCAGGAGCAACTTCCTGACCAGAAGCAACTTCCTGACCAGGAGCAGCTTCCTACTGATATCACAACCACTATATTGAGTCCAGAGAGGTAAGGGACTTAATGGGTGTACACTCCGTACCTCCAAACCCATTTACAAGTATTACCCGTTCCCACAATTGCACTAAATTTCCAACATGGGACAATGTATTTTGTCCCATCTCACTAGTTTACGGGTATTCCTCGATTTGCGTGCCCTCGGGTCGTTTTACGAAAAATGTTTTTATAAATTATGAATCACCGTCACAAAACGAATCCAATAAAAATTGTCTCATCAAAAACGGAGTTCGAAAACGTAAATACATAATCCTAGGGTTTCCGGTTTAGTCGTAAAGGACGTTAAAATAAAATCGTAAGTCCTAATCTCTTCTCGTAAATTTGTGAGTTTATGAACCAACACAAATTTAAAACTCCAAAATAATATTCATGGATAAATTATTTTTCTAAAATGTCGGACTGTCACCAAGGACGGTGTACGTAAACGTAAGCACGTAACGTTGAATCCTCCGGTTTAGACGTAGTCAATGCTACTCCAAGACGTAAATCCAAATTTCTTCCCAAAAATAAGTGAGTTCATATTGTATCATTAAAATAATATTTTCAAATAATATTTGAGAATAAAATATTAACCATAAATTGACGGATTGTCACAGCATTTACCCCTAAACAGGATCTTTGTCCTCAAAGATCATCTTACCTTACTACTCGCTTCTTATAGAGTTAAAGCCATGTGGGTATTTCCTCCACATTCGGTCTTTTCTCACAAGTGTAATCCATTATAATATGCGAGTTTCATCAAACATAACTACGGGAATAAGATCAGGCTTAATGTTGACTTACTTTCTCTATCCATGATGTTCACGGGTTTTTGATGAATGCAACTTTTCGCCGATCTAAGCTCTACTAAGAATAATCAGATTTTCACTTGATAGATATTTCATCAAGTTCGATTTACGAAACATAATTCACGCAGTTCTTGAAGTCCTAGGGTAGATCCAGCTTATATGCCTTTCAATCGCAACTTTTACATCATCTCAATGGTCCCATACAAGGGGGACTTATATCCCATGATTTGTCAGATCATGAATTCATTTTTCCAAGGTTAAAAATTGTGGCATAACTTCGCTACCCATTTGGCACTTCAAGATCTACATTTCATATTCACATAACCTCCTGCCCACTATCGGCAGTTAATAATCAAATCCTAATTTCAACAATCATTTCAGATCTCGCGTGTCGGGTATTTTGCAAGGATAGGTTCGCCATCATAGGAAACCTTAAACCTAAAAGACATGTCCAACTCACAATGGGTGTATGTCGGGTGTCTTTATCTCAAATCTGGCTTACAGATGCTCTAATATTTAGATCCTAACAAGATTCGATCTCAATCCTAATACGATGATTATCAATGATAATCCTTCCAAAGGAAAACGATTATACGGTTTATTACTAAAGGTCAATCATTCAAACATACAACAGCGCTTATAGTATTTTGTATCGTTACTTTACCTCGTCCCTTCGATTGGGGTGGTACATAGTACTCTCATCAAGGTTCGTTCTCAATGATTTCTGAGCAAATCTCTAGAAATTCGATGCGAAGCGAGGATCTTGATATATAGATGATCGATACAGGCACACTATGTTTACATAACTCCTTTAAATAAAAGAGTTTATTGCTTCATCAAGATTCTATCATTAACGAGAATGATATTAGCAGATTTGGTCAGTCTGTCGACGATGACCCAAATCGAATCAAATTCAGATGATGACCTTTGCAATAGCTAGACGTTTACTAATGTATGAGGCAATGTCTGCCTTCATAATTTGTCATTAGTACAACTTCCTCAGACTAAGATACTTCTAGTCATAAATGACATAAATAGAATACTTATACTTACAAATTCCAACATAACTATATCTCACAATCTTCCACATTTAGGCAACCATAAACGGCCCTTTAAAACATTTAACGCTATCGGCTTCTCAATTCTAATGGTTCACATTAGCCGCGAACCCCTTTTATTATCTATATTATCCTTTTTACAAGTATTGTTTATTTTTATATCGTTCGGGAATTTATTTTGCATCTTCATTAATAAGGAACATGTCCTAACTGGTTCTTTATCTTTTCTACATAATGCATCGGTATCTATATTCACTTCTCATGATGAAATAATTATCATGTCTACAATTCACTCAGATATTCTTTCTATATTATGCGTCAGTAATTACGTTCACCTTCTCCTGATGAAATAAATATCATAACTGTATTTATTCAAAATTCTTTCTTCATATCTTTTATGTTTCAGTTTCGTCTCAACTATCATTTTTATCAGTTTTTCTTAATCTGGCGTCTAAAGCGTCGATAATTATTATATGTAAATTAACAAAAATTATTTAATTTTTATGAAACGTAAACGTTAAAAATTTTAAATTTCTTAGTTCGACCAATTATATAAAATGTTCAAAATAAATTTGAATTTAATTAACACGATTTTTGTTGATTTATCAAAAATATTTAATAAGGTTCGTAAATGTTCGAAAAATCTTTGGTTTACACTTTGGTCAAAGTTTCTTAGTTGAAAAGCAAAAATTGTCGTTTCAAATTTTAAGTCATGGTTTAAATGGTTTCCTCAATCCTTCTTAAGTTATCTTGAGGTATACACAAACATTTACCCCTAAACAGAAGTTTAGTTAAATGGTTTGTGTATAAGGGAATAATCCCTTAAAATCCTTTGTTAAAACATTTGTCAAAACACGTTTGCACTTTCTTTTTGGTAAAAATCCAAAGTCTTAAAAGCGCTCTTAATTTTTGAAGAGTCTATATGCATACATCTTACCATTATTAATCCAACGGTCATTTTATGTAAAGGATTAAGTTTTTAATCCCTAAGCGTTAATGGTTCTAATCTTTGAAAAGTCAATATAGCTTCCATTATCTATTAATCACATGGTTAAATCATGTAAAGGTTTAAGTCTTAAGTCTTATGTTAAATATTCAAGGTACAATTTTTAATTGTTCGGCCAATTCAGGGCAATCTATAATTAGTTATTAACTCATTCTTATTCTTATAAACAAACAAATGATCCTTAATGATCACAAGCATGAATTTATCAAATTACAGCCTACACACGTGATTCACCAATTTTATTAATGCTACATGTGTATTAGTCAATCCAAACGACATCACGTGAAACTCATAATGTTCATTACAAGTACCGGATGTAGTGATTGGAATAGATAATCTTTTTCGCCGATGCGAAGTTGATGATAACCATGTCGTGGATCAAATCTTTAAAACATACGCTAGAACCTTGTAAATGATCGAACAAATCTTCCATTTCGAGTTATGGATATCGTTTTCGATTGTCAATTTACTCAGTCACAGTAATCTATAAATATAAGGAATGATAACACCATAGCTCTTCATGATGACAGGCTTGGTAGAATAAAATCTTTCTCCGACAACTCTCTCAGTTGTACGGTAATTCCTTAAATTCAGATGGTGCTGACGTACAGTGCACAAGCCACAGGTGCAGCACCGGGAATATAATCAATACCAATTTCAACTTGCCTTAGTGGTGAAAGTCTAGGTAATTCGTCAACAAATACTTCCTAAAGTTTTAGATAACATAAACATCTTTTAATACATACATATTAGGTTCCTTCTAGATTATAATATCTATGACTAATTCACAACCATTCACGGTATAATTTCAAGTCTAAATACGGGATATGGTCATCCATCAAGAATTATTTAGATCACTTTGGATAATCAACATCTTATCTTTTCGGGAAATTCTACTCGAGTTCCCATCAATTAAGACAATGTCGTCATGTCATAATCAATCAATCCATTCTACTGGCACTATCAACCTTCCAGTTTCATTGCTGTTGACAAGATGTGAACTTCTCAAAAGTCTAGTAATAATTCATAATCCTTCACAAATTCAAGGATATGTGGAGACACAACTACCATTAAAGAGTAAGGTCAACGCATAATCTACGCGATAGAATTTCAAATCAGATACAGACGAAAACATTTAACGAATATGAATATATCCCATGTTTTCATAATTTGAGTACGCATTCGAAAGCTCCTCGGATCGTTACCCAGGTCATTCAAATGAAATCAAATCAAAAGAAATGATAAGAACGTCGATACATCCAGTCGGGTATCAATACTCGGTAATCAAATACTTTTCCTAAGAATCTTACTACGGGAGAATTGGACAAGAAAGAATTGTCAATTGTCAAATAAGACAATTTCCACAGATGAGTAAATTCGACTCAGAAGAATAGATGCTACAGGCACATATGTAGGTGTCCCTATCAATATGTCCCTATTTTGCAGTTTTTACAGATCTCATAAAATTTTAATCATTCACAATCTTCAAAGAAAATGTAGTGTTTATTCATTAGTTTTATGATGACTACTAATCAGTCTTGCATAGTCCATTCCAAATTGTATGTAGGCGCGCAACTATATACAATTTCAAGATTAACGATGCAATACTCAGTTCGTCAAAATGTTATCATCATGCTTATAATAGAAACATTTTCCTGCTTAATTCTTAAATAAGAATCAAAAATAAATTTACAACGATTTTCTCTGTTATGAAAACAATTAAGTTTTCTTTTTCCAAGGTGTTTTATAAACAACTTCATTTTGATATCAATCAGTTATAAATCTCACTTTGAATAATTCTTATTGTGATGAAAATTAATTTTTCTCAAAGGATACCGTTTTAACTTTATAAAAACAATGTGTGATCTGCAAAAGAGTGATGAAGAGTTGTTCACCAAGATCTTAACTACAATATGATAGGAAATAAGCTTTAGCCAAATAATCATGAGGTTCATGACCTCGATGGCACTCAAAAAGATTAATCCACAACGTAACTCAAATCAAGATGAGTACTTGTTTAATGGTTGCATCACTAATGCGAACATTAGGAAGAAGCAATAAAAGATAGATAACATCGATATATGTAGAATTTAGTAATCAAAGGTAGTCTTTTCACTAATCACAAACAAGTCAAATTGTACCGTAACACATTATGTGTCACTATGTCATACAATTCCAAGAACTCATCCTACCAACTGATGCCACAGTTAAGTTAGGGATTATTTTTAAAAGATACCACAATGAATACTAATCTACAAGAGTCATTAGGTGTCCCACCTGTCCCGGAAGATCCATCGGTCCTAATTCAGAAGAAGATTTCTTCAATTTATTTGTTGGACACTGGGCATCCTCGTTAGTGGACAATGGCCTAGGAACAACCCTTAACACAAACCTACAATCATTTAAAACCTCATAATTCAATCAAAGAACTTAACGACTTCCTCTTAATAATCTCATATTCCATACAGGTTAAATTTTACTTTATTCAAGTTTCAATCAAATTATACCCAATTCGATATCCTACTTCATTCTCCAATACTTCCACTTTATTCTTAGGCCTTAATAGGGCAATAAAAGCTCGATATGAACAACACTTAATTTCCAATCCTATAGCTCTTACAACAACAATTATCAAATGAGTCACTAGTATGAAATGACTTGATCATTCAACTTGACTTCTCGGAAAGGTACTAGTGGCATGAGGCTTTTGGGTAATGGTTCCAATGACAGCCTCAAGTGCAACATTCACCCTTTCGATTTCAATTTAAGAATTGTGTGACAACGAATCAGATGACACCTTTCCAGGTGGTAACGTTTTGTCAAACCCCACTCTATAAGGAAAGATTGTCATGACATCGATATCAGATTTAATCTCGCCAATTCTTCTTCAATATCGATCACAATCAACTAATATCTACATTTCTACGAATATCAACCATTTGTTGGAATCATAAATATCCACAACTTGGTTTAGATCTAGGATAGCTAGAATTCCTACGAGAATAGCTTTGATTGATTTACTAGGGGATTTAGGGTTCCTTGTGACAATCTACATCGTATAAATATCTCGTATAAATATCAAAATAATCATCAAACAATCATGTAATAAAATTACATCATATATATATATATATATATATAATCCAAGTTATATATATATTAAAATAACACTTCTCAGTCTGGCCTTGTCGGTAACTCGGGAATTCTTCGGCACCGTTATAGTCAAAAGATTTTTAGACATTTTTAGAAAAATGTTTATAGTTAAAAGATTTTCAAATGTTTTATTCAAAACCTTTGGTTTTAAAAATCTTTCGTTCTCTATAACGAGAGCTCTGATACCAAACTGTAACACCCCCAAATTTATACAACTCAATACAGCGGAAGACTAGTTGGTGTTACGGGATAGCACATTACTCACATCATAGACAACGCATAAAAATCGCGTCGTTTAATAATAAAAGCATTTCCATTCATAAATATCAAAGTTACATCGGTCCCAAGTCATTATATTTCATACAAAGTTTTACAAAGTATTTGAATGGAAAATATTGTTTAAGTGCGGGCCATGAATTCTTGTTGTCTTCCCGAGAATTACCTTCAAGTACCTGATATAAAACATGTTAAAAGAAAAGGTCAGCGATAACGCCGAGTGAATTCATAGAGTTTAATAAATTCCATCAATATAACTTTGGTATAAAATTAGTACCAAAAATCAATTTGTACAAATCATTGTAATAGGCCGTAAAATAGCCAAAATCATTTTATACAAATCTTTGTAATAGGCCATAAAATAGCCAAAGTCATTTTATACAAATTCTTATCGAAAATCATAATATAGGCATTAGCCTTAAAAATCATTGTACGAGCCAATGTCGTAAAAACATCATACAATACGTTTTGCAACGTTGTATAGATTAAATAAAAACCGTTATATGAATATGGTTATATAAAACCAAAACACGAACATAATATCAATAGTATGACCCTGTATTGCTAGTCAGGCAATACATTGTAATTCGAAGCGTCTAATAGTATTTCGTTAGTTTTGGATTATTATAAGCCGCATGACATTGTTACCTTACTAAACCAACAACGGGTAGCTAACCCGATACCAATTTTGCCCATCTAAAGTAGCGTGTCGTCACAAAGGTCACGCTATGGAAATCTTCTCATACATAAATTCGCTTACCAATCAATGTGGCACGACGGGGATCAACCGTCAAGGCGCGAACTGGGGTGATCGTCCCCAAATAGTACTATTAAATGCATAAGCGTCTACCAAATCCCGGTAGTTCACAATTCATGCTAATGGGACTTTTAGTGACATAACCTAACTTTAATAATCCATTTAATTTCATCTATCGGGTCTTTTAATCATTTATCGGGTCATACAATCGGGTCATTGAATCATTCGGGTCCAAAATCAATAAACAAACAATCGGGACAAATGGTGTCCTATTTTATAAAAACTAACATGTTATCTCCCTCGCGGGTTTATAAAACATTTATAAAAACATTTAAAAGAGTGCGAGGCTATGAACTCACGTTGATGTGGGAAGGCGGGTTATCGGCAATTCGGACGTACGGTACGTGCTTCAATCACGGAAACCTAGACAAATAATACTCGTCTTAGACTCATGTCCAATGACTTTATAAAAATAACAATTATGTAAACATATGATGATTTTATATATATGATGATCAAGTGGGTTTACATATCCTCATTTACTCATTTGTGTTATGTGTCGATAACTTTTATACTAGTTTTCTCGTTTTACCTATTTACGTGTTTTAGGTCCAATAAGCTTATTATAAGTTCTTTAGCTTGTTTTAGTCCTTCTTATACTTATTTTATCAGTATGTATACTTTCCATGTTGGGCCCAAATGGGTTAAGCCCAATAAGTTCTTTTTACAAGTTTTTATCTTATTTAGTCCAATTATTAGTCCAATATGCTTAATTAGCTCGTAAATGTCCGTATTTCTTATAGTTCGGGTTTTATCGGTTTTTAATTATATTAGATACTTATATCAGTATGTGACTTTTATAAACTTTACATTAGACGGGTTTGGTCGTCTAAGTTTTATTTGGCGAAAAACGTTAATTTTACGGCGATAGCCGAAAAAGTCGTAAAAATCAAGTTTATAGTTTTTATTATTTTATAAATATTATTTCACCACCATTTATGTAATTTATCCATTTAATTAACCTTTTATATATCTATATAAATAAGTTTTATAAGTTAGTGGGTTTTTATTTTACATTTTATAAAATAAAATGTGAGTGCTTATATAATAATAATAAACATTAATTCCAAAAATCTAATTTTTATCTTCATGTTCACCATTTTTACCATATCTAGAGTTCTATAATGAATTAGAAGCTCATTTTTGGGTGACAAGTTCTTCATATTATGTGCTACATTTAACTTAGTTATAGCTACTGCCCATTTTGAGTTCATCTTGCCTTAACAGTCCCTACAAAACTGCTTATTCAGATTAGACCACCTAACTTGTTTTGATCATATCTCACTCATTACAATGATTCCATTGCATGGCCAACTCTCACATGTGTATAAGACCCATAGCTTACTGTAAATCCATTCTACTTCATCATTTTATCAGTTTATCATATGGTTCTTTATTGTTTTATACAGCCATCAAATTTAATCAAGATTTTAACCTTGTTCTTTATAGTTTTTCACCTTTTTAATCATGTTTATCAACACCAAATCCCCACATAACATTTTTATCATCATATACATATACAATAGGAAATAAAGTACATGTTTACATAATCAAAATAACAAGAAGATGAGGAGGACAATCTTTATACCACCAAGTTGATGTTGGTTGTGATCAAAACATGGAATTTGATGGAGAAATCTTCAAGACCACCATTGTTCATAGACACCTTGTGGAAAATCAGCCCCAAGACACCATGAATACTCCTCCTTGGATGTTATAACTTGCACCAATCAATAGGGCTTCAAAAGGGCATCAACATTTATATGAATAACATGAGATTTTGTGGTTGATTTTGATCAAATGAGGGTGATGTTTGTGAGATATGGGACGGCCAAAATGGAGTCAAGAGAGAGAGAATGGAAGTTGTAGCTTGTTTTTGCATGTATGAATGAGAAGAGTGAACTAGCTAGTGGTTTTTGGTAAGTTGTTAGCTTACAAAGTAAGCTTAAAGGACAAGTGTCCATTTAGTTAAGTAAAGATGACACCAAATGTGGTGTGTTGTACATTGTTGCCGTCCCATGTAAGCTAGTGAGGTGGGACAATGTATTTTGTCCCATCTCACTAGTTTACGGGTATTCCTTGATTCTAGTTTTCTCGATTTGCGTGCCCTCGGGTCGTTTTACGAAAAACGTTTTTATAAATTATGAATCACCGTCACAAAACGAATCCAATAAAAATTGTCTCATCAAAAACGGAGTTCGAAAACGTAAATACGTAATCCTAGGGTTTCCGGTTTAGTCGTAAAGGACGTTAAAATAAAACTGTAAGTCCTAATCTCTTCTCGTAAATTTGTGAGTTTATGAACCAACACAAATTTAAAACTCCAAAATAATATTCATGGATAAATTTTTTTTCTAAAATGTCGGACTGTCACCAAGGACGGTGTACGTAAACGTAAGCACGTAACGTTGAATCCTCCGGTTTAGACGTAGTCAATGATACTCCAAGACGTAAATCCAAATTTCTTCCCAAAAATAAGTGAGTTCATATTGTATCATTAAAATAATGTTTTCAAATAATATTTGAGAATAAAATATTAACCATAAATTGACGGATTGTCACACACTTCTATTCAGGAATCTTTGGCTGTTGAAGTAGTCCTGATGGCTTTTGATGTTCAGCTTTGACTCTAGGACAAGTCAAGCATTTAAGAACATACATAGCTATGTCAGCTTTCATATTCGGCCACCAGTACAACTTCTTCAAATCATGGTACATCTTATCAGATCCCGGATGAATGGAATACTTAGACTTATGGGATTCTAACATAATCAAGTCTCTTAAGCCTCCAAACTTAGGTATCCACATACGACCTCTTAAGCATTTCACTCCATCAGCTCTAACCTCTAAAGGATCTCCTTCTCCTCGGAACCCTTCATTAACAAAATTTTCCTTCTTACAAGCTTCTATTTGCGCATTTCTAATTTTCTCAGGCAAATTATTGTGCACGATCAAGACTAGAGAACGCACCCTGATAGGTTCTCTATCTTTCCTACATAACGCATCGGCAACAACATTGGCTTTTCCTGGGTGATATTTTATATCACAATCATAATCACTTAACAACTCTATCCATCTTCGTTGCCTCATGTTCAATTCCTTTTGATCGAGAATATATTGTAGGCTTTTGTGATCGGTGAATACCGTACACTTGGTGCCATACAGATAATGTCTCTACAACCTAAGAGCAAAGACTACAGCTCCTAACTCAAGATCATGAGTAGTATAATTCTCCTCACTCTTCCTTAATTGCCTAGAAGCATAAGCTATCACTTTCTCTCGCTGTATCAAAACAGTTCCATAGCCTCTAAGAGATGCATCACAATATACTACAAAATCTTCACTCCCGTCGGGTAATGATAAGATTGGCGCACTACATAATTTTTGCTTCAATGTCTGAAATGCTCCATCTTCATCACTTCCGCAAACGAAAGGTTTATTCTTCTGGGTAAGCTTAGTCAAGGGTTTAGCTATCAAAGAAAATTCTTTAATGAATCGCCTATAATAGCCCGCCAATCCTAAGAACTGTCGCACTTCCGTTGGCGTTGTTGGTGCAGACCAATTCTTAATAGCTTCAACCTTTGCAGGATCAACATGAATTCCATCTTTGTTAATCACATGACCAAGAAATTGCACAGAATCTAACCAGAAATCACACTTTGACAACTTAGCATACAACTTTTCATCCTTCAACAAATTCAAAACAATCCTTAAATGTTCTCTATGCTCATCTTCATTCTTAGAATAGATTAGAATATCGTCAATAAACACAATCACAAATTTATCCTACTAGGGCTTGCACACTCGATTCATTAAATCAATGAAAACCGCAGGTGCGTTAGTTAACCCAAATGGCATTACTTGAAATTCATAGTGTCCATAACGAGTTCTAAATGCAGTTATAGGAATATCTTCTTCACGGACGCGAAGTTGGTGATATCCTGATCGCAAATCTATCTTAGAATACACACTAGATCCTTGCAGTTGATCAAACAAATCATCAATCCTAGGTAAAGGGTATCGATTTTTAATTGTCAACTTATTCAGTTCCCTATAATCAATGCACATACGAAAAGATCCATCCTTCTTCTTAACGAACAAGACTGGAGCTCCCCAAGGCGACGAGCTCGGTCGAATAAAACCTTTATCAGACAACTCCTTAAGTTGCTCAAATAACTCCTTTAATTCAGAAGGGGCTAATTGGTAAGGCGCACGTGCCACCGGTGCAGCACCAGGAATTAAATCGATTCAAAACTCTACTTGCCTTATCGGTGGAAGTCCGGGTAAATCTTTAGGAAATACCTCAGGAAATTCACAAATAATAGGTACATCTTCCAATTGTTTCTCCCTAGACTCATTCCCGGTCACTTGAGCTAAGAATAACTCACAACCGTTCCTGATATACTTTTGGACTTTAATACATGAAACGATTTTTAAACGGGATTCACCTCGATTACCATCAATTACTAACGTCCTATTTCTAAGAGGAATCTTAACCTTCTTCTCTCCACATAAAATAGTAGCATTATTCAACGACAACCAATCCATACCAATAATAATATCAAAACTACCTAATTCTATCAACATCAAATCAATCGGAAAGGAATGGTTTAAGAGATTTAGAGAGCATCCTTCTAATAGCTTATTAGTTTTCACTAATTTACCATCAGCCAATTCCACCTCGTAACTGGTACTTATCTTAACAGGTTCAATATCAATAAGGGCACTAAATTTAGTGGATACAAAGCTCCTATCGGCACCCGAATCGAATAATGCAACAGCATAATGATTGTTGAGTAAAAACGTACCGGTAACGACATTCGGATCCTCTTTCTTCACCTCAATTGTTCCAAGTTGGTAGATACCACCCTGGGGGTTTCTTCCAGGTACAATCGCTTTCAACTTGGGGCATTCCGATTTCCTATGACCTTCTTCATTACAGTTGAAGCAAATGGTTCCCTTCTTACACCTTTCAACCTTGTGTCCAAGCTTTCCGCAATTTCGGCACTTCCAGCAGTCGCCAGCATGCCTCTTGTTGCCACACTTAGGACATCTATCATCGTTGCGCGATGTGTTGTAGGTAAGAGCATTTGCATTCCCCTTTCTCTGGTTCTGACGGCGATTGAAATTCTTCCTATTATCACCTCTATCTACACGCTCACCGTCTCTCTTTCTTTTCTCACCTACACGGGCTTCATCTTCCTTATCCTAAATTATCTGTCCAATGAGTTGGTAAGCCATTCGAACAGCATCATCAATGGTCAGTGGTTTCGATGATGTCACGTCCCCAAGGATATTCCTGGTCAACCCTTTAATATATTGCTCAATTCGGATCTCTTCGGGTTCAACCAGTCGAGGACATAGCAAGGCCAACTCATGGAATCGGTTCGTGTAACTATCAATGTCCATACCTTTCATTCTCAGATGAATCAACTCCTGTTCTAACCTAATAATCACACTACGAGGACAAAACTCCAAAGTCATCCACTTCTTAATTTCAGCCCAAGGAGTAGCATTAGCAGCATCAAGACCCATGAAAGCAATTCTCCCGTTCCACCAAATCAACGCACGACCTTTAAGAGTAGCCATAGCAAAAGTCACCTTATCTTCCTCTTTACACTTACTAATCCTAAACACCGATTCAATCTTCTCAATCCACTGGCTTAGTCCTACAGCACCTTCAGTTCCATTAAAAGGTAGAGGTTCACACTTCATGAACGTCACATAAGTACAGCCACCAACTTTAGGTGTATTCGTTCCAAGTCCTCCTACATTTCCTCCAGCATTAGCGTTCACATTATTAGCATTCACATTCACATTAGTACCGCCAATTCCACTACCGCCAGCTCCACTACCGCCAGCTCCACTACCGCCAGCTTCATTTCTAGCATTTGCCATAAATTCAATCATAGATGCGGTAACTTGCTCCGTAATAATCCTACGTACATCATCCTCAGTCACAGCCTTCTTGGGCGGCATAGTTCTATAATTCCACAATTTCAAAGTATTAAGCATTCACCCAACAAAGGATTCATATAATATGGATCGAATTCATAATCAAGATACAAATAAGGCATAATATGGAATTCAAGACAAGATACATATTTCATTCGATTTGAAACAAAAGTATTGTCTTAGTACATCCCATATCAAAGTTCTAGCACTATATACACTCAAAATTCGTGCCAAGTCTATTACTAACGAGTCGGTTCAGTCAAAGCTACAAAAGCACAAAAGATATAAAGGTCACTACTAAACACAGACTGGTCTACTGAGAACCGCCAGATGGTCCATCATCCATCGTCTTCTGGATCTTTGCCGGACGATCACTAGACACATCTTCAGCTGGGTGCTTACGGATCACTCCTCTTTCAACCATGTCAGCATAAAATCTACTGTTCCAACCCACAGATATATTCAACTCCTTTTCAGCTTTCTCACGCATCGCACGAGCTACACTCAACTGAATCTCCATAGAATTCACCTTTCTCTTCATCTCAGCAAACTCACCACTTTCCAACACCGATAACCTCCTAAAAGCCTCATTCAAACCACGCTCTACATCAGTCAAATCCAAACTAAGCAATTCCCGCTCTTTCTCGCCAACCTTAGTCTTCGACTCCAAATAAGCAACATGAGTCTGAACAACACCTAATCCAATCTCCGTCATACTACTCTTAACAAGGGAAGCATCTAGATCACGTCTCAAGGCCCATGGTGCAAGACCATCAGTATGAGTAGCCTCTCGAGCACTAGACGACTCTCCTATCTCACGTCTACGAGTAGCAATACCATCGGTACCGTCAGGTGCATTATCATCCTCATCCTCCTCTGATTCAGAATCAGATTCAGATGATTCAGACATTTCATCCCTAGGTAGCTCAACCTCAGAATCAGACAAATAAACTGGTGGGGGCAAAGGCTCGCCCTCTGGAACATCATACGGATAAATAAGCTCGGCTTCCTCATCGTCATCAACCTCAACATCTATACTTACATCCTCCTCGACATCCTCGTCGTCAATCTCATCATCTAAATTATCTAACCCAATCTCATCATCGTTCTCAATATCCACATTCTCAATCTCATTCTCTACCAAGTCAACCTGAGGGGCAATCTGATCTCCTAGTCCTAACTCGGGCTCGGGATCCTCAAATGGTTCCTCCTCATCATCGATATCATAATCTACTAAGTCTAAATAAGGATCATCTTCTATATTAGGTTCGGGAATAGCATGGTTTTCTACAGGAATATTAGGGTCAGCCATGACAATCTGCATTTATATATATATATATCTCGTATTGGGATAACATACTAGTTAAACAATTACATAATGAAATCATGATATATACATATATATAAATTAAATTATATATATCAAAATATATATCTTCTCAATAGGGCTTGTTGGTAACGTCGGAGATCTCTGGCACCGTTATAGTCAAAAGATTTTTCAAATATTTTCTCAAATGTTCACTGTCAAAAGATTTTGAAAAGTTTTGTTCAAAACCTTGGTTTTTAAAATCTTTTGTTCTCTATAACGAGAGCTCTGGTACCAAACTGTAACACTCTCAATTTTCGTATCGGTGCAGCGGAAGGGTCTTTCAGAGTGTTACGGGATAGCACAATAACTCCAATCATAGACAACACATAAAAATGGTTGTGCAAGGTTCAACATAAATTCATTTGATTTAAAGTTTTAAAGTGTACAACAGGTCCCAAACTATACAAGTCATTTAGTTTACAAAACATAGATCGAATGAGCATTTTTAATATTATGTGGGCCATCAGAGTCGATCTCCATTCGGATTACCTTCAAGCACCTGAGATAAAAACATGCAAAAATCATATCAGCGAATGCCGAGTGAATTCATAGAGTTTAATAAAAACCGTTATATAAAACAATCATTTAAAATCAGAACACAAGTATAATATCGGAAGTAAGTCCTCATATTGCTAGTCAGGCAATATATATCAAGCATACATCTTAAACCGTCCATGAGACCGTAGTCTCTATATTACCATGATAGGTAATATATTCATCGTTAATAGCGTCGTTATCATATATAGGATACATTTTTATTTGGATTATATAGGTTGAATAGGATTATTATTAGCCGCATGACATTGTTACCTTACTATGAAAACGGCGGGCCGCGAACCCGACAAACAATTTTCCCATCTAAGTTAGCGTGTCGTCACAAAAATCACGCTATGGAATCTTCTCATACATAAATTCGCTTACCAATCAATGTGGTACGACGAGGATCAACCGTCAAGGCGCGAACTGGGGTGATCGTCCCCAAATAGTACTATCAAATGCATAAGCGTCTACCAAATCCTGGTAGTTCACAATTCATGCTAATGGGACTTTAAGTGACATAACCTAACTACTAATAATCCTTTTAGTCTCGTTTACAGGGTCATAGCATCATTCGGGTCCATATCATTAAGCATACAATCGGGACTACTTGTGTTCTATTTTTATAAAATCTAGCATGTTATCTCCCTCGCGGGTTTACAAATCATTTTATAAAACATTTAAAAGAGTGCGAGGCTATGAACTCACATTGTTAATGAAAGGCGGATTATCAGCTACGGGCGTGCTTCGGTCACGGAAACCTATATAAATAATAATCGGTCTTAGACTCGGTCCAATGACTTTTATCAAAATAACAATATATATATGATGATTTTGTACATATGATGATGATCAAGTGGGTTTATACATCATTGTTTACTCACTTTAGTGTTTACGTTTTGGTAACGTCTTACTAGTTTGCTAGATTTAACCTATTTACCTATTTTAAGTCCATTAAACCTTTTATAAGTTCTTTAACTTGTTTTTATCCATTTTATACCTATATTATCAGTATATATACTTTTCATGTTGGGCCCAAATGGGTTAAGCCCAATATGTTCTTTTTACAAGTTTTTATCTTATTAAGTCCAATTATTAGTCCAATATGTTTAGTTAGCTCGTAAATGTCCGTATTTCTTATAGTTCAGGTTTTATCGGTTTTTACTTGTATTAGTTACTTATACATCAGTATATGACTTTTATAAACTTTACATTAGACGGGTTTGATCGTCTAAGTTTTATTTGGCGAAAAACGTTAATTTTACGGCGATAGCCGAAAAAGTCGTAAAAATCAAGTTTATAGTTTTTATTACTTATAAATATTATTTCATTACCATTTATATAATTTACCCATTCAATTATCCTTTTATACATTTATATAAATAAGTTTTATAAGTTAGTGGGTTTATATTTTTACATTTTATACATTATAATGTGAGTGCTTATATAATATTAATAAACATTAATTCCAAAAATCTGATTTTTAACTTCATGTTCACCATTTTTAACATATCTAGAGTTCTATAATGAATTAGAAGCTCATTTTTGGGTGACATGTTCTTCATATTATGTGCTACATTTAACTTAGTTATAGCTACTGCCCATGTTAAGTTTAACTTTCCTTAACAGTCCCTACAAAACTGCTTATTCAGATTAGACCACCTAACTTGTTTTGATCATATCTCACTCATTATTTTTATTCCATTGCATGGCCAACTCTCACATGTGTATAACATCATCTACTTACTGTAAATGGATCAAACAATGCAATTTTATCAGTTCATCTTTTAGTTATCTACTGTTTTTATACAGCCAACTAAATAATCAAGATTTTAGCCTCATTTCTTATAGTTATCAACCTTTTTAAGCATATTTATCAACACTTGATCCCCACACAACATTTTTATCATCATATATACATTATATATATATATACAAAATGAAAGAAAATACATTTGTTCTTCGCAAAATAACAAGAGAAAAATGGAGAGGATGATCTTCTTTACCAACCAAGTGTTTTCCTTGTTTTTGGAAGACAAGGACTTGATGAATACAACAAGTATCTCCAAGACCATCAAATATCAAGAACATATGTTGGAAAATCAGCCCTAGGACACAAGCAAATCACCTCCAAAGATGTTAATATGGCCACCAAATGATCAAGGCTTCAAGAGAACTCCTTAATAGAGCTAGTAAACATGTGTTTCATGGCTAGAAGAGATCAAAGAGGGTGTTTGTTGGTTTATTTAGGACGGCAAATGGGAGAGTTTGAGAGAGTTTGATGTTGGTTTGCATGTGAGAAAGATGGAATGAGAAAACAAGCAGCTAGTTTTGCTAGTTAGTGGGAAAAGTTAGCTTAAGGAGTAAGCATGGCTAACACTTGGAATGTGTTAGCTAACTTGATGCCACCTTAGTGGTGTGGTGTCAAGTTTGCCGTCCCAACCAAGCTAGTGGGGTGGGACAATGTGTTTTGTCCCATCTCACTAGTTTACGGGTATTTCTCGATTCTAGTTTTCTCGATTTGCGTGCCCTCGGGTCATTTTACGAAAAACATTTTTATAAATTATGAATCAACGTCACAAAACGAATCCAATAAAAATTGTCTCATCAAAAACGGAGTTCAAAAACGTAAATACGTAATCCTAAGGTTTCCGGTGTAGTCGTAAAAGACGCCAAATTATGCACGTAAGCCCAAATTTAAATCCGTAAATTGTGAGTTCGTCAACCAACACAAAAATAAGTTTCAAAATATTATACGAGAAAATATTTCACTACCTGAAAATGTTAGATTGTCACAATAGGACATACGGACATTAACGAGCTAACTAAGCATTTTGGACTAACAATTGGACTAAATAAGATAAAAACTTATAAAAAGAACTTATTGGGCTTAACCCATTTGGGCCCAACATGGAAAGTATATATACTGATAATATAGGTATAAAATGGATTAAAACAAGTTAAAGAACTTATACTAAGCTTATTGGACTTAAAATAGGTAAGTAGGTAAAACTAGTAAACTAGTAAAAAGTTACCAAAACGTAAACACTAAAATGAGTAAACAAGGATATATAAACCCACTTGATCATCATCAGATGTACAAAATCATCATATGTATATTGTTATTTTGATAAAAGTCTTTGGACAAGAGTCTATGACCGATTATTATTTATATAGGTTTTCGTGACCGAAGCACGCCCGTAGCCGATAACCCGCCTTTCATTATCAACGTGAGTCTATAGCCTCGCTTTATACTAGTTATTAAATGATTTTAAACCCGCGAGGGGGAATACATGTTTTATAAACTTAGAACACAAGATTTTTATGGTATGCTTTGTCCCTTTATGAATGGACCCGTGGTTGCGTTTAAATTACATTAAGTGATTGCCTTAGTTAAAGCCTCAATTATGGACCGTTAATTAACCTATGATGGGTTAACCACTAGTACAATTAATAGATCTATGGGGGAAGCCGCCCCGGTTCAGTTTTTGTGGACTTGTCATAGAAGCTTAGGCCCGACCTCCACACTGTTTGAGCATATTGTATTGAGAAGTCAGGTATACGGCAATGTACTAATAATCTGGAGGTAACCGACAATTAATAAATCTCTCGTCTTATTAGACTGATATGGGAGTGTCTAAGGGCTCGGTTCCATGAGCTTATTGCAATTTATGCTATATACAATTATCATTGTTGATGCAAATTATTATTTGATGCTTATAAGCATGCCACAAACTTATAATCTTTGCTTGTGTTCAAATTGATTTCATAAACCTATAGATTCACTCGGCATTTTTGCTGATTGTTTTACTCACATGAATTTCAGGTAATCATGAAGCGGAAGCTTGGAGGTCACGGGAATGAAGTTGTGCACTGCTTTTGTTGTTCAAACTCTTTGATTTATTTATCGTTCCATTTTTAAAACAAACTAATATGTTGTTCTAACTTATCTTTTGGTAACGATTACTTGGGACTACGCTACTCTAACAAATGTTTTAGGAACGATAAATCTAAAACGTCTCTTTTCGAGTCGTTCTTTATAAATTATGTGTTGTTGTATCATTGTTTAGCACCCAAAGATGTATTCCGCTGCGTGTAAATTTGGGGGTGTTAAATATATGGAGACACAACTACCATTAAAATAGTAAGGTCAACGCATAATCTACGCGAGAGAATTTCAAATCAGATACAGACGAAAACATTTAACGAATATGAATATATCCCATGTTTTCATAATTTGAGTACGCATTCGAAAGCTCCTCGGATCGTTACCCAGGTCATTCAAATGAAATCAAATCATAAGAAATGATAAGAACGTCAATACATCCAGTCGGGTCTCAACACTTGGTAATCATATACTTTTCCTAAGAATCTCACTACGGGAGAATTGGACAAGAATGAATTGTCAATTGTCAAATAAGAAAATTTCCACAGATGAGTAAATTCGACTCAGAAGAATAGATGCTACAGGCACATATGTAGGTGTCCCTAACATTATGTCCCTATTTTTCACTTTTTGCAGATCTCATAAAATTTAACTTTCACAATCTTCAAAGAAAATGTAGTGTCTATTAGTTTTATGGTGACTACTAATCAGTCTTGCATGGTCCATTCCAAATTGTATGTAGGCGCGCAACTATATACAATTTCAAGATTAACAATACAATACTCAGTTCGTCAAAATTTTATCATCATGTTTATAATAAAAACGTTTTCATGCTTAATTCTAAAATAAGAATCAAGAATAAATTTACAAAGATTTTCTTTGTTATGAAAACAGTTAAGTTTTCCAAGGTACTTTATAAACAACCTCATTTCGATAACAATCACTTATAAATCTCACTTTGGATAATCCTTATAGTGATGAAAATTCAATTTTTCTCAAGGGATATTGTTTTATCTTATAAAAACAATGAGTGATCTGTAAAGGAGTGATGAAAGCTTGTTCACCAAGAACTAACCACAATATGCTAGGAAATGAGCTTAGCCAATTAATCATGGGGTTCATGACCTCGATGGCACTCAAAAAGAATAATTCACAACGTAACTCAAATCGAGATGAGTACTTGTTCAATGGTTGCATCACTAATGCGAACATTAGGATGAAGCAATAAAGGATATATAACATCGATACATGTAGAATTTAGCAATCAAAGGTAGTCTTTTCATTAATCACAAACAAGTCAAAATGGTACCGTAACACATTACGTGTCACTATGTCATACAATTCCAAGAACTCATCCTACCAACTGATGTCTCAGTTAAGTTAGGGATTTTTAAAAGATACCATAATGAATACTAATCTACAAGAGTCATTAGGTGTTCCACATGTCCCAGAAGATCCATCGGTCCCAATTTAGAAGAAGATTTCTTCAATTTATTTATTGGACACTGGGCATCCTCGTTAGTGGACAATGGCCTAGGAACAACCCTTAACACGAACCTACAATCATTTAAAATCTTATAATTCAATCACAGGAATTAACGACTTCCTCTTAACAATCTCATATTCCATACAAGTTAAATTGTACTTTATTTAAGTTTTCAATCAACTTATACTCAATTCGATATCCTACCTCATTCTCCAATAATTTCAATCTTATTCTTAGGCCTTTAAAGGGAAATAAAAGCTCAATATGAACAACACTTAATTTCCAATCCTATAGCTCTTTCATCATTAGTTATCAAATGAGTCACTAGTATGAAATGACTCACACATTCAATTAGACTTCTCGGAAAGGTACTAGTGGCATGAGTCTTTTGGGTAATGGTTCCAATGACAGCTTCAAGTGCAACATTCACCCTTTCGATTTCAATTTTAAGAATTGGGTGACAAGGCATCAGATGACATCTTTCTAGGTGGTAACGTTTTTTCAAACTCCACTTTATAAGGAAAGACCGTCATGACATCGATATCATTTTTAATCTCGCCAATTCTTCTTCAATATCACAATCAACTAATATCTACATTTCTACAAATATTAACCATTTCATTGGGATCATAAATATCCACAACTTGGCTTAGATTTAGAATAGCTAGAATTCCTACGAGAATAGCTTCGACTGATTTGCTAGGGAATTTAGGGTTCCTTGTGACAATCTACGTCGTATAAATACCTCGTATAAGTATTAAAATAATCATCAAACAATCGTGTAATCAAATTACATCATATAAATATATATATATATATATACATATATATATAATCCAAGTTATATATATATTAAAATAACACTTCTCAGTCAGGCCTTGTCGGTAACTCGGGAATTCTTCGGCACCGTTATAGTCAATAGATTTTTAGAAATTTTTAGAAAAATGTTTATAGTTAAAAGATTTTGAAATGTTTTATTCAAAACCTTTTTTTTAAAAATCTTTCGTTCTCTATAACGAGAGCTCTGGTACCAAACTGTAACACCCCCAAATTTACACAATTCAATACAGCGGAAGACTCGTTGGTGTTACGGGATAGCACATTACTCACATCATAGACAACGCTTAAAAATCGCGTCGTTTAATAATAAAACATTTCCATTCATAAATATCAAATTTACATAGGTCCCAAGTCATTGTATTTTATACAGGTTTTACAAAGCATTTGAATGGAAATTAATATTTAAGTGCGGGCCAAGAATTCTTGTTGTCTTCCCGAGAATTACCTTCAAGTACCTGAGACAAAACATGTTAAAAGAAAAGGTCAGCAATAACGCCGAGTGAATTCATAGAGTTTAATAAAACCATTAATATATCATCGGTATATAATTATTACCGAGAATCATTTTGTACAAATCCTTGTAGTAGGCCATAAAGTAGGCCAAAAACTTTTTATACAAATCCTTGTCAAAATCATAATATAGGCTGTTGCCTTCAAAACCATTATACGAACCAATGTCGTAAAACATCATACAATACGTTTTATAACGTTGTATAAAGTTAAATAAAAACCGTTATATGGATATGGTTATATCAAACCAAAACACGAACATAATATCAATAATAAGACCCTGTATTGCTAGTCAGGCAATATATCGTAATTCAATCCATAAAGCAGTATTTTCGTTATTTGGATTATTATAAGCCGCATGACATTGTTACCTTACTACAACAAACAACGGGTAGCTAACCCAAAACTCAATTTTCCCATCTAAGTTAGCGTCTCGTCACAAAAATCACGCTATGGAAATCTTCTCATACATAAATTCGCTTACCAATCAATGTGGCACGACGGGGATCAACCGTCAAGGCGCGAACTGGGGTGATCGTCCCCAAATAGTACTATTATATGCATAAGCGTCTACCAAATCCCGGTAGTTCACAATTCATGCTAATGGGACTTTTAGTGACATAATCTAAATTTAATAATCCATTTTATTTCACTTATCGGGTCATATAATCATTCATCGGGTCATACAATCATTCGGGTCCAAATCATTAAAACAAACAATCGGTACAAACGGTATCCTATTTTAGTAAAACTAACATGTTATCTCCCTCGCGGGTTTATAAATCATTTCATAAAAACATTTAAAAGAGTGTGAGGCTATGAACTCACGTTGATGTGGGAAAGCGGGTTATCAGCAATTCGGATGTACGGTACGTGCTTCAATCACGGAAACCTAGACAAATAATACTTGTCTTAGACCCTTGTCCAATGACTTTATAAAAATAACAATTATGTATACATATGATGATTTTATATATATGATGATGATCAAGTGGGTTTATACATTCTCATTTACTCATTTTAGTGTTAAGTGTTGGTAACTTTTATACTAGTTTACTAGTTTTACCTATTTACATGTTTTAGGTCCAATAAGCCTATTATAAGTCCATTACCTTAAATTAGACTATTTTATACTTTTATTATCAGTATTATACTTTACATGTTGGGCCCAAGTAGGTTAATCCCAATAAGTAAATTTATAAGTGTTTAGCCCATTTAGTTGGATTATTAGTCCAATAATGCTAACTTAGCCCGTTAATGTCCATATGTTATTTAGTTCGGGTTTTATCGGTTTTTATTTGTATTAAGTACTTATATATCAGTATATGGCTTTTAAAAAGTTTACATTAGACGGGTCCGATCGTCTAAGTTTTAATTGACGAAAAACGTTAATTTTACGGTACTAGCCGAAAAGACGTAAAAATCATGTTTATATTTTTTATAACTTATAAAACTTACCAAACTACCATTTTTATATAATGTATATTTATTTATCCTTATACATATTTATATAAATGAAATATATAAGTTTAGTGGGTTTTAATTTCACATTTTATACTATATTATTTTGAGTGCTTACATAATACTATTAAACTTTAATTTCACAAAATCTGATTTTTAGTTTCACTTTCACCATTTTTATCATATCTTGAGTTCTATATGGAAATAGAAGCTCATTTTTGGATGACATAAACTTCATATTATGTGCTACAAATAAGTTAGTTATAGCTACTGCTAAATCCATGTCTAAGTATCCTTAACAATCCCTACAAAACAGACTATTCAGATTGGTATACTAATTTTGTTTTGATCATATCTCACTCATTTTGATATTTCCGTTGCATGGCCAACTCTCACATGTGTATGACATCTAATACTTACTGTAAATTGATTCCACCATGCCATTTTATCAGTTTATCATTTGGTTAGTTACTTTTTTTATACAGCCAACTTTATAAGCAAGAATTTAACCTTTTTACCTATGGTTTTCCATCTTTTTAACCATGTTTATCAAATCTATCAACACCAAATCCTCACATAATATTTTTAATCATCATTCATCATCATATACATATACATAAATAAAGAAATTACAAGATTACATAATCAAAATAACAAGAAGATAGGAAGAACAATCTTTATACCACAAAGATTAAGTAGTTTATGATCAAGGCTTGGATTTTTGATGGCAAAACTTGTGATAGATCAACACCAATCTTCAAGACCACCAATACTTGTAAACTTCTTATAGAAATCAGCCCTTGAACATCACCAAATCTTCTCCTTGGATGTTAAAATCACCACCAATCAATAGAGCTTGAAAAGGGCTTCATCATATGTGTGAATAACATATGATTTCATGGTTAAATTTGATCAAATGAGGGTGTTTAGGGGTGGTTTTTGGACGAAAATGAGAGAGAGAAAGGGAGGATGAGAGAGTGGTTTGCATGTGTTGGAAGTGAGGAATGGTTTGTGTTGGATGATTTTGTGGTTTGATAGCTTACAAGTTAAGCTTTCAAGTTAACAAGTGTTAGCTTGTTAAGGAATTTTTGACACCTAAGGGTGTGTGTTAGAGCTTATTTAGCCATCCCATATTAGTGGGGTGGGATAAACTTGTTTTGTCTCATCCTACTAATTTACGGGTATTCCTCGATTCTAGTTTCCTCGATTTGCGTGCCCTCGGGTCGTTTTACGAAAAACGTTTTTATAAATTATGAATCAACGCCACAAAACGAATCTAATAAAAATTGTCTCATAAAAAACGGAGTTCAAAAACGTAAATACGTAATCCTAAGGTTTCCGGTTTAGTCGTAAAGGACGTTAAATTATTCACGTAAGTCCTAATCTCTTCTAGTAAATTTGTGAGTTTATGAACCAACACAAATTTAAAATCTCAAAATAATATTCACGGATAAATTTATTTTATGAAATGTCGGACTGTCACCAAAACGGTGTATATAAACGTAAGCACGTAACATAGAATCCTCCGGCTTAGACGTAGTCGATGCTACTTCAAGACGTAAATCCAAATTTCTTCCCATAAACAAGTGAGTTCATAATATAACATTAAAATAATGTTTTTAAATAACACTTGAGAATAAAATATCAACCATAAATTGACGGATTGTCACAAATAATATAACCTAAGTCATGTTAATTAATTAATTATAGCCATGGTTTTAAATAATTAATTAATTATAAAGTCTAGAAAAATATAAATACTTAGGTTAAAATTCCATGATCTAATAATTAAATTATAACCTAAGTCATGTTTTATTAAATTAATATGTCATGTTTTATTAATTTAATTATTAACATATGATTATTTAAAAAACATAACCTTAACATAAACCATGAACCGGATCGTGACTAGAAACCATGAACCGGACCCGTAATCAACACCATACCCCGAACCACTTCGGGGTTCTCCCTTGTTTGCTGCTGCCGTGGGATCCACACCACCAAACCGAGACCTTGAGGTCTCGGTGGTGGTCCATAAGCCAAGCTGAGACCCCCTTGGGGTTCGGTTTAGGCGTCGGCCACAACAAACACCCCCAAATCCCATGTTTTGATTTACCCCATAACAATTTACATGTTTAATTAATGTTTTTACTTATCTTTTTAATGACATCATGTTCTTATGAAATTAATTAAATCAAAACATAAAAGAAAAGGATTTAAAAGGTATACCGAATGCGTGGATCAAACGAGGATGAACACACACGAACACTTGCACCAAATTCAAGATCAAAAATCAAAAAAACACCCCCTTTCTTGTTTTTATATCCGGCGGCCAAAGGAGAGGGTAAGAAGAAGGAGAAAAATCCTTTTAGGGTTTTAATGTTTTTACTATAAAGTGAAAATGACTAAAAGATTTTACCTTAACCCCCTTTGTTAGTAAAATTTGATGGGCTTGGCCCATAGCCTTGGTGTAGCCGCGGGTAGGGGGGCCCACATGGGGTACCCGTACCTTTTCCGGAGTCTATTTATTTTAGTGTTCGTTCGTGTTTAGTCGTGTTCGTGTTTTATGTGTTCTCGTTAAATATTAACCGTGACTTAATATATTTATTTGTGTTCGTAATAAATATATATATACGTAATTAATATTACCTCGTGATTAAATTACGTTCATGATTTCATGATCGCATGTTCGTGATTAATTATTGTTTAAATAATTATTGTGTGTTCGTACGTAATAAATACTTATCGTGTTCTAACACGTACGTAATACGTAAAATTCTAACACGTGAACGTAATCATACTATAAAAGGAAAGTTTTAATCTAGTACGTACGATCTTAAGGGCACTATTCATGGTAAAAGCATGCGGGTTTTACATTAAGAGTTTACAAACGATCAAAACCTTTTCAAACCTTTTAATTAATTAAATATTAATTTTTAAATGCTAATTAAAGCCCTGAAAATCAAATTAATTATCAAAAAGCCCAAATAAAGATTTTTCACTTTGTAAACCTCTAAAATGACCTAAAAAGATTAAAAACTATTTTTATAAATTTTTAAACTAATTAAAACTATTTAAAATGATTTAAAAACTATTTAAACTTAAAATAATTATAAAAATTAGGAAAATGATGATAAAATTAATCTAAGAGTTTCAAAAATCCAATTTTAAAGTATTAAACCTAAGAAAAATATAAAAAGTGAAAAAATGTGAAATGTGAAATTTAATAATAAAATAATATTAAAATAATATTAAAAAATCCAAAAATTATAAAAAATTCTAAAAACTTTCAAACTAGTTTATTTTAACCTAAATATTCAGAAAATGAAAGTGAAATTACCAAATTACCCCTAATGGGCCCCCAAATGGGCTAAAACCAAAAACAGTCAACCTTAATGGGCTTTTAGGTACAAAAAGTCAAACTAGGCCCAAATGACCTAGAAAAAGCCCTATCTGACTCAAAGTTTAATTCTAAACACAAAAGTCTAAAGGCCCAAAAGCTGATTTTGAGCTTATCACAGCTTAAATAGTCAACAACTTATTCTTATTGGGCCAATAAGCCCATTAAGCAATAAGCCAATGCCATAAGCTCTGCTTAAACACACAACCTTCTTTTGAGATGCCTAAGAAATCTGTGAAAATAAATTTTGAAAAAGCACACTTAATAAGCAAGAAATAAGCCAAGAAGATTTTCACTAAAAGACAAAATAGTCGACTTGGAGTTCTAGACCACCTCAGACCTTCTAATAAGTTACAAAAGACTCTAAATGACTTAATTAAGACAAATCATCAAATAAACGTTCAATAATCCAAGCCAAATAAGCACAATAAGCTGATAAGCACTTATTTAAAAGTCAAAGTGTTTGGTTTTCTAGTCAAACCTCAAAGTCAAACCCTCAAATGCTCCAGAATGAACAAATGGGTCAAATAAGTGACACCTATTACAAATTCAAAGTTGTTGCAGGTTAAAATAAGCTAGAATAGCTTATTGATAAGCACCAGTTGAAATAACACTAGCAGTGGCTAGTAGCAGGGGAAAGGAGTTCCCATTGCTTTGACTATTTGACTTGCTTTTTTAGAGAGATCAGTAGGATTCAAATGGAAACAAGGGCACCCTTGAAATCAGTGGATCACAAGGAGTCTATATCAACAAAGAAATCACAAATTGGTTCACTCAATAAGCCCAGAATAAGCAAACATTCCACAGATATTGCACAGACCTTGAACATAAGCAGTTATGAACAATTAAGCAGTTTGAGCATGAATAAGCCAGCCAAATTGAACCAAATGCATACACAAGCTATAATTAAGTCCAATAAGCACAAATAAACTTGTTTCAAGTAATGGATCAAAGTAAATAAGCTGATTCAAGCACCAAAAGTTACTGATTAGCAAAAGTGATTATCCAAAATCCTTTTGCTGATCTATTTGACCACCAATCCAATTTTAAGCCTTCAAATCTATTTCCTTGATTAAGTTAACCAAAATTTAACACTTGTTAACCCTAGTCTACCCTTAGATCTAGGTGTCCCTAAAATATTAGCCAAAATACCCAAGTAAAACTGATTTTATGACCCTTTGATTGATTTAGGTGTTCAAGCCCACAAAACTTGCATATAACCAATCCTTAATAGAAGATAAACATGTAACAACACAATAGAACCAAGTACAACAACACAAGTTGCCTTAAATCCCTTTGAAATAGTTAACCCAAACACCCCTTTGGAATCTGATATATCAATCTTCCATAGTATTGTTATGATTTAACCCTTCAAACAAGATCTAATCAACACTAACAACACTTAACCAACCTCAGAAACTCAAATCAAGCCACAAAACACAGATCCACAACAAATCATGCAAAATTACCAAATATTCAACAAAAATTCAGAAAAATGAAAAAGGAGAGAGATGCAAACCTCCAAGACTTACATCCAAGCCTTGGAATGTTTGAGCTGAGGTGCTAGCAAAACAAGCACCAGCTTCCTTGTACCTGCTAAGATCAACAAACCACAAGGATGAACAAATACTATAAAATATGATTTTTTTGAAAACAAGAGTTTTATCCCGTAAAACCTTTCCTCAAAAACAACAAAACATGAATATGGAACTCAGATTTCAGCTATTCAATCACCAAACTTTTATAAATAACAAAAGAGAAAACCACAATTTTTAGAAACTCAATTTTATTTCAATAAAAAGGAATTATAAAGAAATAGCTAAAATCTGGAACAAAGGGACTCTCACATGTTCAGGTCTCCTTTTATAGACGGATACAAGTCATAAACAAGTAAAACCCTAGGCTATGAAATCCCAAAAGTGCCCTTGAAATCTTCTAGACGCATTTGATGTTTTAGCTGTCCAAATGAATCAGGAACGTTCATTTTAGCTTTGTAGTTAAGCAATAAGTCTTGGCTGTTGATTTGGCCACGTGGCAAGCCTTGGAGAGAAAGGTGTGATTTGAATGGTGGGGTCACATGGTGAGTGGGAGTGAGTGTTTTTGGTGTGGGATGGGTTTCTGGGTGTGTGAATTAAGTGTGGGTCAAGGTAATTGCAATTTACCCGTTGGTTTAAGTGGGATGGTAACTGGGTTCATCATGGTAAACAGTAAAGGTTTTGATCCGTTTTTTGTGGGATAAAGTTGTTTGGCGCGTGTTTGTCTGGTTTGAACTTTGGAGAATGACAATAGTAGTCCTTGTGTTTTGGTGAAAGTTGTATAATACGTATTTCAGCCACAAAACTTGATTCCCTTTGTTAATTAAGTTACAAACTTCACACATTGGCCACAAAACTTTTCAATAAGGGTTTCAAGGGTTATTTTTGCCATTTTTGAATATTTGAGGGACTGATCTTGGACATTCTTGATCTTCAAAGGTCTTCATTGTATCTTTGACCTCATGAGGGACCATAATTGACAATTTAGAATTGATGAGGGACTAAACTTGCCAAGTCTTCAAACTTGAAGGACCACTTTATAGTTTTGACAAACTTAAGGGACCAAACTTGTAATTATGAATATACAAGGGTTTTAAGTGTCATTTCTTCATATTTTGAGGATCAATCTTGTACATCTTCAAGTCTTCAAGGGTTTAACTTGGATAATTCATGAACTAGGGCCCGGTTCTTTGTACGGCTTCGTTTCTCGTGTCCATTTTTCCTTGTTTCTTGTGATCTTTTGTCTTTTTCACGATATCCATACCTAAAACACACAAGTAAACAAATACAAGCATATATATGGTATATTGATTATATTTTATGCATTTAAAGCCCGAAAAGAACGATGAGATCATGTATAGAAGCCATCTCATCACCACTCATGTTTGATGTTGCTAACAAAGACTGGAATGTGCTTTTATATAAAGGTAGCAAGAATACAACTTTTACTATGAATAGTCCCTGCAAATATAAAGTTGTTATTCAAACAAATTCTAATGGTACTACATTTTCACATGAATACGTTCAAAAACTTCTAGTTGTACTATATTTTCACATGAATACTTTCAACACCTTCAGGTTGTACTACATTTGCACATGAGTACTTTTTACCACATTAAAACAATCAATTACCTAGTGTTTTTCACCCTTTTCACTCTTCTTTCAGTACAACCTCGTGTCTTATCACTTTTCCTCTCAAAACACTCATGTTTTTCACTATAGTACAACAATCAAATTAGGTTGATGAGGTAAATTAGTAAATTATTACTTTTGTTGGAATATATATAACTTCTTGATATTATAACAATCTATACTAAATACAACCAAAACAATATTTAAACTTCGATAGTGGTTGTGCTTCCCTTTCCGGTGGTTTTGAATACGTTGTCGGGTCCCTTCGTGCCTTTCTTCTTCTTCTTGACCTTAATCGAGATCACTTCTTGGACATAAGGTGGCTGTGGAGGGGGGGGGGGGGGTCCCTGCATAAAAAATTTCAATACTAACTGAACACAAAGTGGTAATATTGTAGAAGGAATAAGTGATATGAACTCACCGCTAAGTAGATTTGCATGTATTGGTATACTTATAAGTTACGTCCCCTAAAAGCGTTGCAGTAACTACATAAAACACTACAGTTATTTCCACTCATGTTTGATGTTGCTAACTTGAGACTGAAATGTGCTTGTATATAAAGGCAACAAGAATACAACTTTTGCTATGAATAGTTCCTGCAAATATAAAGTTGTTAGTCAAACAACTTCTTGTTGTACTACATTTGCACATGAACACTTTCAACAACTTCTAGTTGTACTTCATCTGCACATGAGTACCTTCAACCACAGTACAACAATCAATTACCCAATGTTTTCACCTTTTTCACTCTTCTTTCAGTACATTCTCGTGTCTTAAAACTTTTCCTCTCAAAACACTCATGTTTTTCACCACAGTACAACCATCGAATTAGGTTGATGAGGTAACTTAGTGAATCATTACTTTTGTTGGAATATATTTATTATAATTTCTTAGTGTTATAACAATTAATACTAACTACAAGGACAACAATATTTAAGCTTCACTAGAGGTTGTGCTTCCCTTTACGGTGGTTCCGGATCCGTTGTCGGATCCCTACGTGCCTTTCTTTTATGCTTCTTTTCTTAATCAGGCTCACTTCCTGGCCAAAATTTAGCGGTGGAGGGGGGGGGGGGGGGGGGGGGGTTCTTTGCATCAAAAATTTCAATACATAATGAACACAAAGGAGAAATATTATAGATGGAATAATTGATATGCACTTTTCGCTGGGCAGATTTGCACGTATTGTTATTGTAACACCCCATTTGTTAAGATGGAATGCTACAGTGTATTATGGCGTGTCATCAAAGCATGCAAGGAAATGTCTAAACATTTATGACCATAAAAGGAAATACCGGAATCAAACATCGGTAGTCCAAGTAACTCCCATACAAGAAAATATAAGTACTGTAAATGAAAGGACTAAACAATGTCCAAAATGAAGTAAAGTATGATAAAGTAGGAATGAAATACATAAAGTAATGAAGGATGGATAGTTTCCATCCGAATGCACATACTCTTGAAATCCTACTTGCGACCTTGGGTACCTGCCGTTTGGGAACATGGAAAAGTAGACGGCTGAGCATAATGCTCAGTGCACGGATATACAATAAAGCATGGAAGACATAGCATATGAAAGCATAATAAGAGCATAAAGCATAAATAGCAGCGGAAATGAATAAGTACTGGGAAAACCTAGGCATATAACATGTTTTTACTGATTTTAGTTCTGAAAATATAGCATATGTTTACTTGTAAAATATGTATTATTTTAATGTACCAAAATAACCATAATAGGTCATGAGGTCAACAACGTGCATGGTCATGCAATTAGAGGGGCTAGCTCTAATTAGATTGGTCTGGGTAGGAGGGATCAGCTCCTTGTGAAGGATGCAAGGCACACACCACATTTACCATGAAATCCTGACTGAAACATGTAACTAGGATGCACCCATACGCCCTACATGATGACATAATAATATAATGGACAGATAACTGAAACGGACGCCACGAGCTATCACTCCGTCGTGGTGAAGTCATAACACTAGTGTCTCTAGTGTTATGGTTATGGTACCTTCATATCTAGGTGAAACTGGTCATGCATGTATATGGCTAAGGTAACTAATAACATAAGCATTTAAGCTGTAACTACTGGGAAAACAGTTGGCTGCATACGAGAAATCCTAATAAAGGAAGAGATTGTCCTTACTGAAGGACGAGAATCCGTACCTTATGTCCAGTAGAAGCTAACGAAACGATGAAGAACTATTCCACCTTGACGGATAATAATATATAAGAAATATGGAGGTGTATAAGTTGTCTGAATTACATGTGTTTTACTGGTTCTGAGTGTTCTTATCTTATTATACGTATTATGTCATGTTTTACTATTTTACTGTGTATTGTAGTTATTCTGATGTTCTGTTAAGTATTAATCATGTATTAGTGTATTATAATACTTGTATTGTAATACTAAGTAACTTTCTAAAAATAGCAGGTTTCCATAAATAGTAAGTTTCCAAAAATAGAAAGTTTCCAATAATAGTAAGTTTCCATAATTAGAAATAAGTTGGATTATAAATAGTAGTTAAAGTTTAATTATTACAATACAAGTCATGGTTATAGCTGATTAATTAAATAACTGGTTAATTTAATTAAACTATACGTTATACAAATTTAATTAGAAATACATGATTTAATTAAATTAGGCTAGTTAAATACATTAGGTTATACATGAATTAATTAAATAAATTAATTATCCTAAAGTTTGATACAACATGACTTATAAAAATAGTTTTTATAAAAACCAGAATCCCGAGCCCGTGTTCTATATAAGCCGAACCAAATAAGCTATACAAAAGTCCCACCAAGACCTTGGAGGGGTCTCCGTTGACACTAATTAAACTAACCAACATGCAAAACATACCCCGGCCTAGTGTCAGGGTCTCTTTGGTCTCGGGCCCGAACAAACAAAACCAACCGACCCCCTTTGGGAGTCTCGGTGGTGCCTCGGTGCACACAAACCGAACAAACAAACACACCCCAACCTTTGGTCGGGGGGTTTCTTGCTGCGTCTGAGCCAAACCAAACCCAGCCGATCTCCTTGGGGGTCTCGGTGGTGGTGAAGAAAAACAAACCGAGCCCCTTTGGGGTCTCGGGTGTCTCGGCCGAACCACAACCCACACAAACCAAACCCGAACCATGAATTTAATTAATCTATTACATGTTTGATTCTTTTTCTTGATGATTAATTAAATAATAACATGAATTCAAAAGAATTAAAAAGAAAAGAAAACGGGTTTGATTATACCAATGCGTGTATTAACGAGGGAATGATCACGAACACGAAACTAAAAACAAAAATCGACTGGTTCCTTCCTTTTGTTGTTGTAGTTGGCGAAACAAGGGAGAGAGAGGATAAATTTTATAAAACCTAAAATATGAGAAAAATAATTCCCCTGATGTTTTGTTAAAAGTTGGTATTGGGCCAAAAGCCCACCTTAGCCTTCTTTCCTTTGGTTGCCACGGCTTTGGGGCCCACTAAGGGTAACCCGAAGCTTTTTCCGTGTTAAAGTAATTATCATGTATGTTCATGATTCAGTATTCGTGATTTTTTTGTATTCGTGATCATGTCTCATTTATAATATTCATGGTTGCTTGTTATTTATTGTCGTGACACGTGTATTAATATTATAAATGCAAAGTTTAAATTTAATCGTGTTTTCATAAGTCACTGTTCATGTGTACTGTTCATAGGATTTTAATGCGGGTTTTACAGTTCTTCCCCTCTAAAAGAACAATTCGTCCTCGAATTGGAGAAACGTAAACTAAAAGAAAACATACCCGAATTAGAACTGGAAATGAGGGTAAGAAGTCCATATAGACTCCTCCGTCTCCCAAGTGGCTTCCCGCTCAGGATGATCCCTCCAGATGGTTTTGACGAAAGGGATCGTTTTCCTCCACATGACACGATCTTGTCGCTCGAGAACTCTCTCTGGTTCATCGACGTATGAAAGATCCTCTCGAATCTGATCAATCGGATACTGAACAATGTGAACTGGATGATAATTGTATCCTCTGAGTAAGGACACATGGAACACGTTGTGAACGTGTGATAGCTGAGGCGGTAACGCTAAACAGTATGACACTTCACTAACGCGTTCTATGATGTCGAACGGTCCGATGAAGCGAGGACTGAGCTTCCCTCTGATTCCAAAATGTTTAACTCCCCGTGCAGGTGATACCGTGAGGAAAACATGATCACCTATGTTGAAAGATACGTCTTTACGAAGTTTATCAGGATAGCTCTTCTAACGAGCACGAGCTTCCTGAATCTTCGCCTTGGCGATGGCGACCTTCTCATTTGTCACCTCGACCATCTCCGACCCCTCAATCAGTCGTTCGCCAACCCGATCCCAGCAGATTGGGGCACGACACTTCCTGCCATACAACATCTCAAAAGGTACACATTTGATGCTAGCGTGCCAGCTGTTGTTGTATGCAAACTCCACTAAACAGATATACTCATCCCAGTTTCCTACCCACTCTAGAGCACACGCCCGCAGCATATCCTCCAATGTCTAAATGGTGTGTTCCGACTGTCTGTTGGTCTGAGGATGAAAGGCAGTGTTGAGCTTGAGTTTGGTGTCCCAAGCTTTTTGCAAACTCTGCCAGAAACGTGATGTAAAACGGGGATGTCTGTCAGAGATGATTTCTAATGGAGTACCGTGTAGTATCACGATCTCCTTCTGAAAAGTATCTGCCAATTTGCTGACCGGATGTTCCTTGCGGATTGGCAGAAAATGTGCAGATTTGGTTAATCTATCAACAATAACCCAGATGGCGTCGTTCTTCTTCTAAGTCAAAGGAAGACCAGTAACAAAATCCATGGTGATTTTGTCCCACTTCCATGTCGGAATATCTAATGGTTGTAGTAAACCACTAGCTCTCTGGTGTTCGATCTTAACTTGCTGGTAGATCATACACTTAGAAAAGAAGGTGGCAACATCCTGTTTCATACCACTCCACCAAAAGTGCTGTTTGATATCGTGGTACATCTTGGTGGAACCAGGATGTATGGTAAATGGAGAGCTGTGAGCTTCAGTCAGTACAGCTTCCCTGAGTGTAGAGTTGTTACGTTGGATTCACATGAACACGGCTAAAAGATCCGGAGGTCGGGGAGGATAGAAGTGGTGTTTAGCCATTTTATAGAGAGAAACAAGTAACTAGAAAAGTGTGTTTATTCTAGTGAGAGAAAGACAAGAAGGAAATGATAAGCCTCACCCCTCCATGGAAGTATGGAGGGGTTTATATAGCCCGGGACTTGGACTTTACATATGACAATATTAGTCCCTGCAAGTCCCGACTATGAAACTAATGTAATTCCGTTAGTCGCTCACATTTTAAGGCTAACAAGAGTCATCAGGAACAACTAGTCTATTGCCCTGCCATAAGATACCATCATCATCAACATGAAACTCCGCCTGCTGATCAAGGTTCTGAATGATAGCCCAAATCTCACCATCATCTTTCTGAGCTTCCTTGATCTTAGAATTCAAGTCTGGTTCTACTCAGTATCCATGTCGTCCTTGTACAAAAAACTCTATGTCAGTCATCTCCATGTCACAGATAATCTCTTTAGCAATCCATATGCCAGCAATCATACCTGATCTTCTACTCAGAGCATATGCCACCACATTCGCCTTACCAGGATGGTACTGAATGTTGGTGTCATAATCCTTCAGTAGCTCTAACCATCTTCTGTGTCTCATGTTTAGTTCCTTCTGGGTGAAAATGTACTTGAGACTCTTGTGATCTGTGAAGATGTCACATGATTCACCGTACAAATAATGCCTCCAGATCTTCAATGCGAACGCAACTGCTGCAAGCTCCAAATCATGCGTAGGATAGTTTTCTTCATAAGGTTTCAGTTGTCGTGATGCGTATGCAATAACCTTCCCATGTTGCATGAGAACACAGCCTAGACCCTTTCCTGAAGCGTCACTATAGATTTGAAATCCACCTGAGCCAGATGGGAGAGTAAGAATAGGTACAGTCACTAACTTCTACTTAAGGTCTTCAAAGCTCTTCTCTCGTTCCTCAGTCCAGACGAATTTATCACCATTTCTCATTAGCTTAGTCAACGGTAAGGCCAGTCTTAAAAAGTTCTCAACAAACCTGCGGTAGTAGCTAGCTAAACCAAGAAAACTTCTAACCTCGGTTGCAGATGTAGGTCTCGGCCATTTGGTGATAGCTTCAACCTTTGAAGGATCCATGGTGACCCCCTCCGCGGATACAATATGGCCTAGAAATGCCACCTTGCTTAACCAAAATTCACACTTGGAGAATTTGGCATACAGTTGCTTCTGACGAAGAATCTGCAAGACTATACGAAGGTGTTCCTCATGTACCTCCTTGGATTTGGAGAAAATCAGGATGTCATCTATGAAGACGATCACAAACTTGTCCAGAAATTCATGGAAGACACGATTCATCAAATCCATGAACACTACTGGAGCATTTGTGAGTCCGAAAGGCATGACTAAGAATTCATAGTGTCTATAGCGTGTACGGAAAGCAGTCTTGGAGATGTCCTGCTCTTTCACCCGTAACTGATGGTAGCCGGACCTCAGATCGATCATTGAGAAATACGTGGAGCCCTGAAGTTGATCGAAAAGGTCATCAATACGCGGCAAAGGATAAAGGTTCCTGATCGTGATCTTGCTCAGCTCACGATAGTCTATACACAAACGTATGCTGCGGTCTTTCTTGTTCACAAATAGTACCGGTGCACCTCATGGTGATGCACTGGGACGAATGAAGCCTCGCTCCAAAAGTTCCTGCAGCTGATCCTTCAACTCCTTAAGCTCAATGGGAGCCACGCGGTAAGGAGCCTTGGAAATTTGCTCTACACCTGGAATGAGTTCAATTTCAAACTCTACTTCAGGAACATGTGGTATGCCCGGAAGTTCATCTGGAAATACGTCAGGAAATTCCGACACAATAGGCTGATCTTGTATTGATGGAGACTCGGTGGATATGTCATGAATATTGGCTATAAAGCCCTGACAGCCGTTTGCTAGCAATGCACGCGCCTCCATGGTCGATATAATTTGTACAGACCTCCCTGGAAAAAAACCATGGTGTATGTACTCTGGAGATTTAACATCATCGAAGATAACATGATAAGTATGGCAGTATATAGTTGCCTGGTGTTTGGATAACCATTCCATGCCCAGAATCAAGTCAAAATCACACATTTCCAAAGGCAGTGCGTCAACTCTGCGGATTCTATCGTCAAATGCTAGGGGAAGATCTCTGTATACCTGGGTGATTCATACAGAGTCCCTAAGTGGCGTGGAAATGCATAAGGCATTATCTAATGGCATCGGGGAAATCCTAACACGTACGGAAAAAGCAGTAGACACGACTGAAAATGTCGCTCCAGTATCAAACAAAACACATGTTGCCAGACCATTCATAAAGAGATTTCCAGTGATGGTACCTAAAGTGTTGTTCGCCTGATCTCTAGTGGTAGTGAACACGCGACCAGAAGTAGGAGGTGGCTTGGTGTCGGCGTGTCCAGAGGTGCCTTCTATCTCACCTTGGCGAAAATCCTTCTGCTGATGGCCTTGTTGGCCACACATGAAACAACCACTAGTACCTCGGTGGCAAACACCAAATCTGCGCAAACAAGTAGGACAGATAGGATGCGTGAATCCTCTAACAGGCGTCCTTGCTAACTGTGAGCCTGTTATGGAATTACATGCATGACACATGATCATGAAACATAAGCATGATTACATAGAAGGTTAAATTGATTGCCAGATGAAGCAGAACGGTTAGGCTGCGAACCTCTACGGTCCTGGTCCCTTCCGTTGCCATTGCTCCCGAATACGAGCGTTGGTATGTCAGAATAATGAAGCATACACAGTTTAATAATAAAGAAGGTAAATGTAGGGACGTGCTGATGTTGGCATTAGTACGGTAACTATCATTACCGCCACGCCTATCTGAAGCAGAACGATCATTTGATTGACCGTTTCCCTTGGAGGACTGTTGCTGAGTATCCGGAGGCTTCCGGTCCTCAGTCTTCTGACTAAAATGAAAATTGAACAGAGGATGATATAAACATGAAAATACTGGAAGGAAATGAATGTTTACATTTGGTGATTGAAGATACCTCTTCACTGTACGGTCATCACTAAACTCCTCTCGTTCCTAAAGCATCTCGATCTTACGGGCTGCATCGGCCACTTGTGCCACTGTAGTGAAAGTAGCACATACCAAGCTGTTGGCGACCAAAGTCCAAAGTGCCCAGCAAAACTTCTCAGCTTGCTCTGCAGCAATGCCAGTTGTTGCTCTTAGAAAACCAGCCAAACCGAGAAACCTCTGCATAAATTCATTGTTGTTCTCACCAGCAATCTGCCGAATGTTGTAGTAGTCCCTCTTGAGCTTCTCCTTCTCGGCATGTGGAAAGTACTGGTTAAGGAAGAGCTCCTTAAACTAGTCCTATGTCAGCTGTGCTGTAAAACCCGCATGCTTTTACCATGAATAGTACCCTTAGGATTGTACGTACAAGATTAAAACTTTCCTAATATAGCATAATTACGATTACGTGTTAGGATTTTACGTATTACGTACGTGTTAGAACTCGATAAGTATTTACTATACACGAGCACGTAATAATTATTTGACAATAATTAATCACGAACATGCGATCATGAAATCATTAACGTAATTAAAACACGAACTATTATTAATTACGTATATATATTTATTACGAGCGTAATTAAATATATTAGATCATGGTATTTACGTAACGAGAACACTTAAAACACGAACACAAATAATCACAAACGTTTAGCTTAACAACGAGACACGGAAAAAGGTACGGGTACCCCAAGTGGGGCCCCTACCCGCGGCTACAAGGGCAAATGGGCCAAGCCCATTTGTCAAATTTACTAAAAGGGAAAAAGGGGATTTTCACTACTCATAAAATTTTATAGAAGATTTTTAAGAAAACCTAAAAACCCTCCTCCCTTGTCTCCTTTGTGCCGCCACCCTACAACCACCACAAGAGGTGGTTTGTGACCTTGGATCTTGGAATTTTAGTGGTTGATCGTGTTTGTTCTTCATCCTTTTGGTCCGCGAATTCGGTAAACCCTTTTTAAATCTTTTCTTTTGATTTAATCTTTTTATAAATCAAGAACATGTTATGTTTTTTACAAAAACCTAATAATTAAACATGGACCTAACATGATTTGGTGTTAAATAAAATCAAAAGGGTGTTTTAAGGGGTGTTTGTTTTGGCCGCGGGCTGCACCGAACCCGAATAGGTTTCGGTTTGGCCAAGCCGACCACCACCAAGACCATACGGTCTTGGTTGGTGCGTGTGGGTCCCACGGCAGCAGTAAAGCACGGGGTACCCCGAGTTGGTTCGGGGTACGGTGTCGATTTCATGTCTGGTTCATGGTTTGTAGCTTAGATCCGGTTCATGGTGTATGTTTAGTTTTTTTTATGTTTATGATCTTAGGTTAAAATTAAATTAATAAATTGATATGATAAATTTAATAACATGACTTAGGTAATTTAATTATTTAATAATCATGAAATTAATTAACCTAAGTATTTTTATATTTGAGACTTATAATTAATTAATTATTTTAAAACCATGGATATAATTAATTAATTAACACGACTTAGGTTATATTATTAATATATAATAATACATATTTTAACCTAAGTATTTAACTTATTTAATTAAAAACATGTTATACTTTAATTAAATATTTTAACCTATAGTTTAATTTAATTACATGAAATAATTATTCAACTATACATTATATCATATGACGTAGAAAATAATCATGAAAACACTTAGGCTTATATACTTAGCTTATTTAACCAGCTTATTTCTAATTATGGAAACTTTCTATTTTTAGAAACTTAATTAAATAAGGCAGCTAATCTATTTATGGAAACCTTCTATTTTTAGAAACTTATTTATTTCAGACAGCTAATCTATTTATGGAAACTTATTTAATTAAGGCAGCTAATCTATTTATGGAAACTTTCTATTTTTAGAAACTTATCTATTTTAAGTAGTAAATCTATTTTTGGAAACTTTCTATTTTTGGAAACTTTCTATTTTTGGAAACTTTCTATTTTTGGAAACTTTCTATTTTTGGAAACTTTCTATTTTAGGAAACCTGCTATTTTTGTAAAGTTACTTATTATTACACAGTAAGTATAATAAAACATGAAATACCAGAAATACTTAATCAGACTAAACAGAATATAAGATAAAACACAGTTCTGCATTTCAAAAAAAAAAAAAAAAAAAAAAAAAAAAGATAAAACACAGTTTAAGGCTTTAAAACAGTAAAACATGGTAAGAACACATAAATAAGCTAAGACATGACATAAAACCAGCTATGTATTTAGTAAGCAGATACTTATTCATGTATGTATTTATGTAGCACTAGTGATTCGGAAGTAGGATTTCTCTCAGTTCATCTTCTTCGTTCACTGGACATAAGGTACGGATTCCCGTCCTTTCAGTATGGACATTCTTTTCTTATTAGGATTCCCCTTATGCAGCCAACTGTTTTCCCGTAGTATAAGTTACGTGTTTGATTGCTTATGTTTAATTAAGATTACCTATAGCCATATACATGCATGACCAGTCTCACCTAGTTATGGAGGTACCATAACCATAACATTAGAGGCACTGATGTTATGACTTCACCACGGCGGAGTGATTGCTCGTGGCGTCCCTTCAGCTTTTGGCCATTTATTTATAATTATCATGTGGGGCGTATGGGTGCATCCTAGTTACATGTTTTATTCAGGATTTCATGGTGAATGTGGTGTGTGCCTTGCATCCTTCACAAGGAGCTGATCCCTCCTACCCAAAACTAGTATATTAAATTAGAGGCAGCCCCTCTAATTTCCATGATGAGGTCACCCCTCCAAGTATTCATGCACGGTGGATTTTCATGACCTATATTGGCTAATGGTAAAATATGACAAACAGTTTTTATAAGATAAACATAAGACTTTCAAACTATTAAATCAGTTTTATCAAGACTTAACTAGGTTAGTCGGGACTTAGTTTTCTTCCGCTGTTATTATGTTATATGCTTATTGTGACAATCCGTCAATTTATGGTTGATATTTTATTCTTGATTATCATCTAAAAACATTATTTTAATGTTACAATATGAACTCACATATTTTTGGGAAGAAATTTGGATTTACGTCTCGAAGTAGCATCGACTACGTTTAAACCGGAGGATTCTACGTTACGTGCTTGCGTTTACATACACCGTCCTTGGTGACAGTCCGACATTTCAGAAAATAAATTTGTCCGTGAATATTATTTTGGATTTTTAATTTTATGTTAGTTCATAAACTCACAAATTTACGAGAAGATATTAGGACTTACGATTTTATTTTAACGTCCTTTACGACTAAACCGGAAACCCTAGGATTACGTATTTACGTTTTCGAACTCCGTTTTTGATGAAACAATTTTTATTGGATTCGTTTTATGACGTTGATTCATAATTTATAAAAACGTTTTTCGTAAAACGACCCGAGGGCACGCAAATCGAAGAAACTAGAATCAAGGAGTACCCGTAAATAAATGGGATGAGACAAGTGGGACACTTGTCCCACCCCACTCATCAAAACCGGCTACAACAACACATACCACCTTAGGTGTCAATAACTTAACCAAAACAAGTCACACATGTCTTAGCTTAGCTAGTAAGCCAAGCCTTACCTCAAAACCAACAATCAAAACCATTTACCACACACACACTACATGCAAAACAACACATTTCTCTCATCCTCTCTCAATTGTGCCGTCCCATTTTCTCAACAAAACACCCCAATTGATCCAAATTTAACCACAAAACATATGTTATGATTAACATATGTTAATCTCCATTCAAAAAGATGAAGATTGTTGGTGCTTATAACATCCAAGGAGGAGTTTTCATGGAGTAGGAGGGCTGATTTTCCACAAGGTTTTCATGGAGCATGGTGGTCTTGAAGATGTGTGTTGGGGTTTACTTCGTTCCAACAGGGTGAAGATAATCAATAGCCTAACTACGTACCAATGAATGGTTACCGGATATCTCTTGGAGTCGTGTAATCACTTTCCAAAGAAGATTATTCGACCCTATGCCTGGGTTAACACGAATACCTCCTTGGGATAAAACCAAGAGTTAGTTCTTGTTTTAGGCACAAATCAAGAACTCTATGCGTTTCTGTGTTTCTTGTTTCTGTATTTCATCATGCAAAATATGATCACTATTTATAGTGATCCTATTCCTTTAAGGAATGTAACTCCTAGTCAAAGGTATTAAGAGCATTAATCGGCCTATTAATCTCATAATAACCTTCATAAAGCATAGTGGTTACATGACCAGAAATCTGGTCATCAAGTCAATATTCAACCCTCATTAACTGGTCAAAGAGGTTACAAAGACTTTGTGCATCACCAGGAGCAACGTCCTAACCAGGAGCAGCTTCCTGACCAGGAGCAGCTTCCTGACCAGGAGCAACTTCCTGACCAGGAGCAACTTCCTGACCAGGAGCAGCTTCCTACTGATATCACAACCACTATATTGAGTCCAGGGAGGTAAGGGACTTAATGGGTGTACACTCCGTACCTCCAAACCCATTTACAAGTATTACCCGTTCCCACAATTGCACTAAATTTCCAACAATCCTTCCCAGTTTAGTACAATTCCTTTTTGCATGAAAATCAACTTTAACAAAACCAGTGCATAAATGAAAATGTCCTAAGGATTGAATTTCCATTTTAGTACATCACTTCAAATATTCGAGAATCAGGGTGTTCTAAGAATTGAACCCTTCAACTACTTTGAATACCTGAAGATAAAATACACACAAGTTTTCAAACACTTAAAACGCTCCTGACACCATACAAGCCATGTGTCCATATCCAATTCATAAATGTTGTAAGAGCCAAAGTCCATACTCCTTGAGGCGGCGAAACCTCAACATTTACATAGGTGGTTCCTCTTTAGTTCATGCTCCTGCTTAAGCACTTTTTCAAAGAAATTAACCATTAAGAAGTTTATAACTTCATCCTCCTTTCAGCAGGTACAAGCACATCCTTGGGATGATATACATGTGCTTCAGTCCCCTGAATGTTCAGCTTTCCACATTGAACTCAGCTCCCATGTTTCCTCAGGAGGGAGTTGGGTGTCCTAGCATTCAGTGACTAGAGTGGACTTTTAAACCCATCCCTTTACCAGACTTTATAACCAAGTCTCTAGCCAATCCCTTCGTCAAGTGATCAGCTAAGTTTTGTTGAGACCTCACAAACTCTATTGAAATCACCCCATTTGTGATCAACTCACGAATCATGCTATGTCTAACACCTAGGTGTCTAGAATTGCCATTGTACATCTGGCTATATGCCTTAGCCAATGTAGCTGCACTATCACAACGGATAGAAATGGGTGCCATAGGTTTGACCCACAATGGAATCTCAAGAAGCAAGTTTCTCAACCATTCAGCCTCTTTACCAGCAGCTGCTAGAGCCACAAATTCAGATTCCATTGTTGAACCAGTAATGCAAGTTTGCTTCTTGGATGCCCAAGAAATTGCACCACCACCAAGAAGGAATACCCAGCCACTTGTGGATGAATTATCCTCAGTATTGCTGATCCAACTTGCATCAGTGTAACCTTCCAACACTGAAGGATATCCAGTATAAGACAAACAATAATCCATTGTTCCTTTCAAATACTTCAGTACCCTCTGAATTGCTTGCCAATGCTGAGTACCAAGATTACTAGTATACCTACTCAATTTACCCACAGCAAATACAATGTTAGGCCTAGTACTAGTCATGGCATACATCAAGCAACCAATAACCCTAGAATACTCAAGCTGGGAGACAGCCTGACCATTGTTAGGCATTAGTTTCTCACTTGTATCCATAGGTGTACTTACTGGAGTACAATCAAAGTGATTGAATTTCTTTAGCACCTTCTCAATGTAATGAGACTGAGAAATTACAATACCATCACTTTCATGTTTAATCCTTATGCCAAGGATAACATCAGCCTCCCCCATGTCTTTCATGGAGAACTTTGATGACAAAAAATCCTTTGTCTGATCAACCTTAGCTTGGTCAGTACCAAAGATTAACATGTCATCAACATATAGGCAAATGATGACTCCTTTACCAGATTCATCAAATTTGCTATATACACATTTGTCAGCTTGGTTAAGTGAATAACCATTAGACAAAACCACTTCATCAAATTTCTGGTGCCATTGCTTAGGTGCCTGCTTTAGTCCATATAAGGACTTAATCAGTTTACACACCTTACCTTCATGGCCAGGCATGATGAAGCCCTGAGGTTGGTTCATATAAACCTCCTCATCCAAGTCACCATTCAAGAATGTTGTCTTCACATCCATCTGATGAATAATCAGATTGTGAATACTTGCTAGAGCAATCAGCATTCTTATGGTACTGATACGTGCTACTGGAGCATAAGTATCAAAATAGTCTATCCCTGACTTTTGTTTAAAGCCCTGAATGACTAACCTTGCCTTGAACTTTTCAACAGTTCCATCTACCTTCATTTTCCTTTTGAAAATCCATTTGTTACCAAGTGGATGGCAACCAGGAGGTAGATCAACCAACACCCAAGTGTTGTTGCCCATGATGGAGTCCATCTCATCATTTATTGCTTCTTTCCAGAAAGCAACATCCTGGGACTTCATTGCTTCATAAAATGTTTTGGGATCATCCTCAACATTAAAGCAATAGGAGTATTGATCAGAGACCTCATCCCTTGTTCCTTCAACTAAGTATAGTTGAAACTCAGGCCCAAAATTCCTTAGAGTCCTATGCCTTGTGCTTCTTCTAAGCTCAGGCTCAGGTTGCTGAACCACAACCTCATCAGTGACCCTTTCAGGTTCTACTGAAACACCAGTGTCCTCAGCTCCTATAGGAGTCCTAAGGCTTGGTCTAGGGACTGATGAGAACCTAGTCTCATCAAAGTTAGCATCCCTTGATTCAATGATTGAGTTTATTGAAACTGAATCATTAGGTTCAATAACATAGAACCTATAAGCCTTGGAATGCTCAGCATATCCAACAAAGATGCATTCAATGCCTCTTTCACCCAAGGTTTTCACCTTTGGATCAGGGAGTCTTACAACAGCCCTACAACCCTAAACTTTGAGGTAGTTCAAGTTTGGTTTCCTTTTAGTCCAGAGTTCATAAGGGGTAATCCTGTTCCTTTTATTAGGAACCCTATTTAATAAATAGCAAGCTGTTAACATAGCTTCTCCCCAAAACCCTTGACTCAGTCCTGAGTAGGACAACATGGAGTTAACCATCTCTTTTAGTACTCTATTTTTCCTTTCTGATATACCATTTAGTTGTGGTGTATAGGGGGCAGTTGTTTCATGGATTATTCCAACAGACTGAAAATACTGAGTATTCATGTACTCACCTCCCCTATCAGTCCTAAATCTTTTGATTTGGACTCCTTGTTGTAATTCAACATCAGTTTTAAATACTTTAAATTTATCTAATGCTTCATCCTTAGTATGTAACAAATAGACATAACAAAACCTTGAAGCATCATCAATAAATGTTACCAAGTATTTCTTATTCCCTAATGAGGGAGTAGCATGCAAATCACATAGGTCACTATGGATTAGCTCCAAAACTGTAGTTACACGTTTTACATCCTGAAATGGTTTCTTAGTAATTTTATTCAGCATACAAGTCTGACACTTATCAGTGTCCATGTCAAAAGCTGGAATTAACCCATCCTTAGACATATCTTGCATCCTCTTATAGTAGACATGGCCTAGTCTAGCATGCGATAGTGATGAATCATTTAGTTTAGTGGTAGTCATCAGGACAGAATCAACATTTATACTAGAATCAATATTAAGCCTGAACATTTGATTACTCAAATAGCCAAAACCAATAAACACACCATGTTTAGATAAAACAAATTTATTAGATTCAATCACTTGTTTATAACCACAATTATTCAACACACTACTAGAAACCAAGTTCTTCCTAATATTAGGAACATGCAAAACATTAAACAAAGAAACAATCTTTCCAGAACTAAATTTAAGATCTACACAACCACGTCCATGCACTAGGGCTGTTGACTCATTTCCCATGTGAAGAATAGATCCATCATTCATTGACTCATAAGTCTTGAACCAGCATCTATCTTTACACACATGTACTGTTGCTCCAGAGTCAACCCACCACGCAACATCATCATCCTGCACAAATTAAGCTTCAGATACATATGTAACATAATAAATCTGGAGAGATTCATTAAACATATTCTGACCTTTTGTGCCTGATCCATTAGCTTGATTGCCAATGCTAACACCTTTGCAATCCCTTTTGAAGTATCCAGGTTTCCCACACTTCCAACAAGCCACTGATGACTTCTTGTTAGGATTAGCCTTGGTGTTATCATGATGCTTACGTTTGCCCTTGTTGTCATTGTACCTGGTGGAGTTGTTATGCTCCACCATATTGACAACAGATGAACCAGCAACATTGTTGCTCTTTGGCTTATCACTTTCATGCACCCTAAGGGATTCCTCAATGCGCAAATGACTGCCCAACTCAACAAGAGTTAACTCCTCCTTCTTATGTTTCAAGGTATGCTTGAAATCTTTCCAAGAAGGAGGTAGTTTGTCAATGACACACGAGACCTGAATGGTCTCATCCATGTTCATTTTATGTTGTGTAAATCTGCCAAGTATTCTAAGAATTTCATTGTATTGTTCCATGACTGGTCTTGAATCAGTCATTTTGTAATTTGTGAAATCACTCACAAGGAACTTCTTACTTGATGCATCCTCAGCCATATATTTGGCTTCCAAGGAATCCCATAGTTCTTTAGCAGATTCAACATTTTGGTAAATATCAAATAAAGAATCAGACATACCATTGAGAATTATGCCGCGACACACATAATCATCATTCTCCCATTTGCTCCTTTTCCTCAGTTCCTCCAAAGTAGCATCATCACCACCATCAGGAATAGGAGTAGTCAGCACGTACACCACGTTCATGGTAGAAAGAAGAAAGTGCATCTTCTTCTGCCATCTCCTAAAATCAACCCCTTCAAACTTGTCCAGTTTGGAGAAGTTAGCCACCATATGCTTCATTGCCGCCGCCATTGATTATCACAAAATAATCTTCTTTGATTATTGGGGTTTACTTCGTTCCAACAGGGTGAAGATAATCAATAGCCTAACTACGTACCAATGAATGGTTACCGGATATCTCTTGGAGTCGTGTAATCACTTTCCAAAGAAGATTATTCGACCCTATGCCTGGGTTAACACGAATACCTCCTTGGGATAAAACCAAGAGTTAGTTCTTGTTTTAGGCACAAATCAAGAACTCTATGCGTTTCTGTGTTTCTTGTTTCTGTATTTCATCATGAAAAATATGATCACTATTTATAGTGATCCTATTCCTTTAAGGAATGTAACTCCTAGTCAAAGGTATTAAGAGCATTAATTGGCCTATTAATCTCATAATAACCTTCATAAAGCATAGTGGTTACATGACCAAAAATCTGGTCATCAAGTCAATATTCAACCCTCATTAATTGGTCAAAGAGGTTACAAAGACTTTGTGCATCACCAGGAGCAACGTCCTAACCAGGAGCAGCTTCCTGACCAGGAGCAGCTTCCTGACCAGGAGCAACTTCCTGACCAGGAGCAACTTCCTGACTAGGAGCAGCTTTCTACTGATATCACAACCACTATATTGAGTCCAGGGAGGTAAGGTACTTAATGGGTGTACACTCCGTACCTCCAAACCCATTTACAAGTATTACCCGTTCCCACAATTGCACTAAATTTCCAACAATGTGTTGGAAATTTAGTGCAATTGTGGGAACGGGTAATACTTATAAATGGGTTTGGAGGTACGGAGTGTACACCCATTAAGTCCCTTACCTCCCTGGACTCAATATAGTGGTTGTGATATCAGTAGGAAGCTGCTCCTAGTCAGGAAGTTGCTCCTGGTCAGGAAGTTGCTCCTGGTCAGGAAGCTGCTCCTGGTCAGGAAGCTGCTCCTGGTTGACGTTGTTCCTGGTGATGCACAAAGTCTTTGTAACCTCTTTGACCAGTTAATGAGGGTTGAATATTGACTTGATGACCAGATTTCTGGTCATGTAACCACTATGCTTTATGAAGGTTATTATGAGATTAATAGGCCGATTAATGCTCTTAATACCTTTGACTAGGAGTTACATTCCTTAAAGGAATAGGATCACTATAAATAGTGATCATATTTTGCATGATGAAATACAAAAACAAGAAACACAGAAACGCATAGAGTTCTTGATTTGTGCCTAAAACAAGAACTAACTCTTGGTTTTATCCCAAGGAGGTATTCGTGTTAACCCAGGCATAGGGTCGAATAATCTTCTTTGGAAAGTGATTACACGACTCCAAGAGATATCCGGTAACCATTCATTGGTACGTAGTTAGGCTATTGATTATCTTCACCCTGTTGGAACGAAGTAAACCCCAACAATCAAAGAAGATTATTTTGTGATAATCAATGGCGGCGGAAATGAAGCATATGGTGGCTAACTTCTCCAAACTGGACAAGTTTGAAGGGGTTGATTTTAGGAGATGGCAAAAGAAGATGCACTTTCTTCTTTCTACCATGAACGTGGTGTACGTGCTGACTACTCCCATTCCTGATGGTGGCGATGATGCTACTTTGGAAGAACTGAGGAAAAGGAGCAAATGGGAGAATGATGATTATGTGTGTCGCGGCATAATTCTCAATGGTATGTCTGATTCTTTATTTGATATTTACCAAAATGTTGAATCTGCTAAAGAACTATGGGATTCCTTGGAAGCCAAATATATGGCTGAGGATGCATCAAGTAAGAAGTTCCTTGTGAGTGATTTCACAAATTACAAAATGACTGATTCAAGACCAGTCATGGAACAATACAATGAACTTCTTGGAATACTTGGCAGATTTACACAACATAAAATGAACATGGATGAGACCATTCAAGTCTCGTGTGTCATTGACAAAATACCTCCTTCTTGGAAAGATTTCAAGCACACCTTGAAACATAAGAAGGAGGAATTAACTCTTGTTGAGTTGGGCAGTCATTTGTGCATTGAGGAATCGCTCAGGGTGCATGAAAGTGATAAGCCAAAGAGCAACAATGTTGCTGGTTCATCTGTTGTCAATGTGGTGGAGCATAACAACTCCACCAGGTACAATGACAACAAGGGAAAATGTAAGTATCATGATAACACCAAGGCTAATCCTAACAAGAAGTCATCAGTGGCTTGTTGGAAGTGTGGGAAACCTGGAAACTTCAAAAGGGATTGCAAAGGTGTTAGCATTGGCAACCAAGCTAATGGATCAGGCACAAAAGGTCAGAATATGTTTAATGAATCTCTCCAGATTTATTATGTTACATATGTATCTGAAGCTTATTTTGTGCAGGATGATGATGTTGCGTGGTGGGTTGACTCTGGAGCAACAGTACATGTGTGTAAAGATAGATGCTGGTTCAAGACTTATGAGTCAATGAATGATGGATCTATTCTTCACATGGGAAATGAGTCAACAGCCCTAGTGCATGGAAGTTGTTGTGTAGATCTTAAATTTAGTTCTGGAAAGATTGTTTCTTTGTTTAATGTTTTGCATGTTCCTAATATTAGGAAGAACTTGGTTTCTAGTAGTGTTTTGAATAATTGTGGTTATAAACAAGTGATTGAATCTAATAAATTTGTTTTATCTAAACATGGTGTGTTTATTGGTTTTGGCTATTTGAGTAATCAAATGTTCAGGCTTAATATTGATTCTAGTATAAATGTTGATTCTGTCCTGATGACTACCACTAAACTGAATGATTCATCATTATGGCATGCTAGACTAGGCCATGTCCACTATAAGAGGATGCAAGATATGTCTAAGGATGGGTTAATTCAAGCTTTTGACATGGACACTGATAAGTGTCAGACTTGTATGCTGAATAAAATTACTAAGAAACCATTTCAGGATGTAAAACGTATAACTACAGTTTTGGAGCTAATCCATAGTGACCTATGTGATTTGCATGCTACTCCCTCATTAGGGAATAAGAAATACTTGGTAACATTTATTGATGATGCTTCAAGGTTTTGTTATGTCTATTTGTTGCATACTAAGGATGAAGCATTAGATAAATTTAAAGTATTTAAAACTGAAGTTGAATTACAACAAGGAGTCCAAATCAAAAGATTTAGGACTGATAGGGGAGGTGAGTACATGAATACTCAGTTTTTCCAGTCTGTTGGAATAATCCATGAAACAACTGCCCCCTATACTCCACAACAAAATGGTATATCAGAAAGGAAAAATAGAGTACTAAAAGAGATGGTTAACTCCATGTTGTCCTACTCAGGACTGAGTCAAGGGTTTTGGGGAGAAGCTATGTTAACAGCTTGCTATTTATTAAATAGGGTTCCTAATAAAAGGAACATGATTACCCCTTATGAACTCTGGACTAAAAGGAAACCAAACTTGAACTACCTCAAAGTTTGGGGTTGTAGGGCTGTTGTAAGACTCCCTGATCCAAAGGTGAAAACCTTGGGTGAAAGAGGCATTGAATGCATTTTTGTTGGATATGCTGAGCATTCTAAGGCTTATAGGTTCTATGTTATTGAACCTAATGATTCAGTTTCAATAAACTCAATCATTGAATCAAGGGATGCTAACTTTGATGAGACTAGGTTCTCATCAATCCCTAGACCAAGCCTTAGGACTCCTGTAGGAGCTGAGGACACTGGTGTTTCAGTGGAACCTGAAAGGGTCACTGATGAGTTTGTGGTTCAGCAACCTGAGCCTGAGCTTAGAAGAAGCACAAGGCATAGGACTCCAAAGAATTTTGGGCCTGAGTTTCAACTATACTTAGTTGAAGGTACAAGAGATGAGGTCTCTGACCAATTCTACTATTGCTTTAATGTTCAGGATGATCCCAAAACATTTGATGAAGCAATGAAGTCCCAGGATGTTGCTTTCTGGAAAGAAGCAATAAATGATGAGATGGACTCCATAATGGGCAACAACACTTGGGTGTTGGTTGATCTACCTCCTGGTTGCCATCCACTTGGTAACAAATGGATTTTCAAAAGGAAAATGAAGGTAGATGGAACTGTTGAAAAGTTCAAGGCAAGGTTAGTCATTCAGGGCTTTAAACAAAATTCAGGGATAGACTATTTTGATACTTATGCTCCAGTAGCACGTATCAGTACCATAAGAATGCTGATTGCTCTAGCAAGTATTCACAATCTGATTATTCATCAGATGGATGTGAAGACAGCATTCTTGAATGGTGACTTGGATGAGGAGGTTTATATGAACCAACCTTAGGGCTTCATCATGCCTGGTCATGAAGGTAAGGTGTGTAAACTGATTAAGTCCTTATATGGACTGAAGCAGGCACCTAAGCAATGGCACCAGAAATTTGATGAAGTGGTTTTGTCTAATGGTTATTCACTTAACCAAGCTGACAAATGTGTATATAGCAAATTTGATGAATCTGGTAAAGGAGTCATCATTTGCCTATATGTTGATGACATGTTAATCTTTGGTACTGACCAAGCTAAGGTTGATCAGACAAAGGATTTTTTGTCATCAAAGTTCTCCATGAAAGACATGGGGGAGGCTGATGTTATCCTTGGCATAAGGATTAAACATGAAAGTGATGGTATTGTAATTTCTCAGTCTCATTACATTGAGAAGGTGCTAATGAAATTCAATCACTTTGATTGTACTCCAGTAAGTACACCTATGGATACAAGTGAGAAACTAATGCCTAACAATGGTCAGGCTGTCTCCCAGCTTGAGTATTCTAGGGTTATTGGTTGCTTGATGTATGCCATGACTAGTACTAGGCCTGACATTACATTTGTTGTGGGTAAACTGAGTAGGTATACTAGTAATCCTGGTACTCAGCATTGGCAAGCAATTCAGAGGGTACTGAAGTATTTGAAAGGAACAATGGATTATTGTTTGTCTTATATTGGATATCCTTCAGTGTTGGAAGGTTACACTGATGCAAGTTGGATCAGCAATACTGAGGATAATTCATCCACAAGTGGCTGGGTATTCCTTCTTGGTGGTGGTGCAATTTCTTGGGCATCCAAGAAGCAAACTTGCATTACTGGTTCAACAATGGAATCTGAATTTGTGGCTCTAGCAGCTGCTGGTAAAGAGGCTGAATGGTTGAGAAACTTGCTTCTTGAGATTCCATTGTGGGTCAAACCTATGGCACCCATTTCTATCCGTTGTGATAGTGCAGCTACATTGGCTAAGGCATATAGCCAGATGTACAATGGCAAGTCTAGACACCTAGGTGTTAGACATAGCATGATTCGTGAGTTGATCACGAATGGGGTGATTTCAATAGAGTTTGTGAGGTCTCAACAAAACTTAGCTGATCACTTGACGAAGGGATTGGCTAGAGACTTGGTTATAAAGTCTGGTAAAGGGATGGGTTTAAAAGTCCACTCTAGTCACTGAATGCTAGGACACCCAACTCCCTCCTGAGGAAACTTGGGAGCTGAGTTCAATGTGGAAAGCTGAACATTCAGGGGACTGAAGCACATGTATATCATCCCAAGGATGTGCTTGTACCTGCTGAAAGGAGGATGAAGTTATAAACTTCTTAATGGTTAATTTCTTTGAAAAAGTGCTTAAGCAGGAGCATGAACTAAAGAGGAACCACCTATGTAAATGTTGAGGTTTCGCCGCCTCAAGGAGTATGGACTTTGGCTCTTACAACATTTATGAATTGGATATGGACACATGGCTTGTATGGTGTCAGGAGCGTTTTAAGTGTTTGAAAACTTGTGTGTATTTTATCTTCAGGTATTCAAAGTAGTTGAAGGGTTCAATTCTTAGAACACCCTGATTCTCGAATATTTGAAGTGATGTACTAAAATGGAAATTCAATCCTTAGGACATTTTCATTTATGCACTGGTTTTGTTAAAGTTGATTTTCATGCAAAAAGGAATTGTACTAAATTGGGGAGGATTGTTGGAAATTTAGTGCAATTGTGGGAACGGGTAATACTTGTAAATGGGTTTGGAGGTACGGAGTGTACACCCATTAAGTCCCTTACCTCCCTGGACTCAATATAGTGGTTGTGATATCAGTAGGAAGCTGCTCCTGGTCAGGAAGTTGCTCCTGGTCAGGAAGTTGCTCCTGGTCAGGAAGCTGCTCCTAGTCAGGAAGTTGCTCCTGGTTAGGACGTTGCTCCTGGTGATGCACAAAGTCTTTGTAACCTCTTTGACCAGTTAATGAGGGTTGAATATTGACTTGATGACCAGATTTCTGGTCATGTAACCACTATGCTTTATGAAGGTTATTATGAGATTAATAGGCCGATTAATGCTCTTAATACCTTTGACTAGGAGTTACATTCCTTAAAGGAATAGGATCACTATAAATAGTGATCATATTTTGCATGATGAAATACAGAAACAAGAAACACAGAAACGCATAGAGTTCTTGATTTGTGCCTAAAACAAGAACTAACTCTTGGTTTTATCCCAAGGAGGTATTCGTGTTAACCCAGGCATAGGATCGAATAATCTTCTTTGGAAAGTGATTACACGACTCCAAGAGATATCCTGTAACCATTCATTGGTACGTAGTTAGGCTATTGATTATCTTCACCCTGTTGGAACGAAGTAAACCCCAACAAGATGGTCATGGTTGTCTACAAGTTTCTCCATCAAAAACCATGTACAAAATCATAACCTACATCAACTTGGTGGTATAAAGATTGTCCTCCTCATCTTCTTGTTATTTTGATTATGTAAACATGTATTTTATTTCCTATTGTATATATTTATGATGATTATATGATGATACAAATTTTATGTAGGGATTTGTTGTTGATAAACATGATTAAAAAGGTGAAAACCCATATGAAACAAGGCTAAAATCTTGATTAATTTACATGGCTGTATAAAACAGTAAGTAAACAGGTCATGGACTGATAAAAGGATGAAGTAGAATGGATTTACAGTAAGCTATGGGTCTTGTACACATGTGAGAATTGGCCATGCAATGGAATCAAAATAATGAGTGAGATATGATCAAAACAAGTTTAGGGTATAAATCTGAAGTTACTGTTTTGGACGATTTTTAGAAAATACTTAAAGGATGATTCAACAGTAGCTATAGGAGAGTTAAATGTATCACATATCATTTAGTTCATGTGATAAAAATTTGAGCTTCTATCTCCATGTAGAACTCAAGATATGGCAGTTTTGGTGAAGATGAAGTTAAAAATCAGATTTTTGGAAATTAAAGAATAATACTATTATATAAGCACTCACATTTTAATATATAAAATGTAAAATAAAAACCCACTAACTTATAAAACTTATTTATAAATATATATAAAAGGTTAATCAAATGGATAAATTATATAAATGGTGGTGAAATAATGTTTATAAGTAATAAAAACTATAAACTTGATTTTTACGACTTTTTCGGCTATTGCCGTAAAATTAACGTTTTTGTTAAATAAAACTTAGATGGTTGGACCCGTCTAATGAAAACTTTATAAAACTTATATACTGATATATAGACATGTATAACAAGTAGAAACCGATAAAACCCGAACTATAGGGCATACGGACATTAACGAGCTAAGTAAACATATTGGACTAATACTTGGGCTAATAATTGGACTAAATAAAATAAACACCCATAAAAAGAACTTATTGGGCTTAACCCATTTGGGCCCAACTTGAAAGTGTATGTACTGATAATATAAGTACAAAATGGATTAAAACAAGTTAAAGAACCTATAATAAGTTTATTGGACTTAAAACACGTAAATGGGTAAAACTAGTAAGCTAGTATAAAAGTTATCGACACATAACTCTAAAATGAGTAAACGAGAATATGTAAACCCACTTGATCATCATATATATATAATCATCATATGTATACATACTTGTTATTTTTATAAAGTCATTGGACATGAGTCTAAGACGAGTATTATTTGTCTAGGTTTCCGTGATTGAAGCACGTACCGTACGACCGAATTGCCGATAACCCGCCTTCCCATATCAACGTGAGCTCATAGCCTCGCACTCTTTTAAATGTTTTTATAAATGTTTTATAAACCCGCGAGGGAGATAACATGTTAGTTTTTATAAAAATAGGACACCATTTGTCCCGATTGTTTGTTTATTGATTTGGACCCGAATGATTGAATGACCCGATTGTATGACCCGATAAATGATTAAAGGACCCGATAGATGAAATAAAAATGGATTATTAAAGTTAGGTTATGTCACTCAAAGTCCCATTAGCATGAATTGTGAACTACCGGGAGTTGGTAGACGCTTATGCATTTAATAGTACTATTTGGGGACGATCACCCCAGTTCGCGCCTTGACGGTTGATCCCCGTCGTGCCACATTGATTGGTAAGCGAATTAATGTATGAGAAGATTTCCATAGCGTGACCTTTGTGACGACACGCTACTTTAGATGGGCAAAATTGGTTTCGGGTTAGCTACCCGTTGTTGGTTTAGTAAGGTAACAATGTCATGCGGCTTATAATAATCCGAATTAACGAAATACTAATGGATGCTCCGAATTACGATGTATTGCCTGACTAGCAATACAGGGTCATACTATTGATAATATGTTTGTATTTTGGTTTTCATAACCATATTCATATAACGGTTTTTATTGGATTTTATACAACGTCATAAGACGTATTGTATGATGTTTTTACGACATTGGCTCGTATAATAATTTTTAAGGCAAATGCCTATATTATGATTTTCGATAAGGATTTATACAAAATGACTTTGGCTATTTTATGGCCTATTACAAAGATTTGTATAAACTGATTTTGGCTATTTTACGGCCTATTACAACGATTTGTACGGATTGATTTTTGGTACTAATTTTAATACCAAAATTATATTGATGGAATTTATTAAACTCTATGAATTCACTCGGCGTTATAGCTGACCCTTTTCTTTTAACATGTTTTATCTCAGGTACTTGAAGGTAATTCTCGGGAAGACAACAAGAATTCATGGCCCGCACTTAAACAATATTTTTCCATTCAAACACTTTGTAAAACTTTTGTATGAAATATAATGACTTGGGACCTATGTAACTTTGATGTTTATGAATGGAAATGATTTATTATTAAACGACGCGATTTTTATGCGTTGTCTATGATGTGAGTAATGTGCTATCCCGTAACACCAACTAGTCTTCCGCTGAACTGAGTTGTATAAATTTGGGGGTGTTACAGTTTGGTACCAGAGCTCTCGTTATAGAGAACGAAAGATTTTTAAAACCAAGGTTTTGAATAAAACATTTCAAAATCTTTTAACTATAAACATTTTTCTTAAAATGTCTAAAAATCTTTTGACTATAACGGTGCCGAAGAATTCCCGAGTTACCGACAAGGCCAAGACTGAGAAGTGTTATTTTAATATATATATAACTTGGGTTATATATATATATATATATATATATATATATATATATATATATATATATATATATATATATATATATATATATATATATATATATATATATATATATATATATATATATATATATATATATATATATATATATATATATATATATATATATATATATATATATATATATATATATATATATATATATATATATATATATATATATATATATATATATATATATATGATGTAATTTTATTACATGATTGTTTGATGATTATTTTGATTTTTATACGAGGTATTTATACGACGTCGATTGTCACAAGTAACCCTAACTCCCCTAGTAAATTAATCGAAGCTATTCTCGTAGGAATTCTAGCTATCCTAGATCTAAACCAAGTTGTGGATATTTATGATCCTAACAAAGGGTTGATATTCGTAGAAGTGTAGATATTAGTTGATTGTGATATTGAAAAAGAATTGGCGAGATTAAATCTGATACCGATGTCATGACGATCTTTTCTTATAGAGTGGAGTTTGATAAAACATTACCACCTAGAAAATGTTTTTATTATAAACATGATCATAAAATTTTGACGAACTGAGTATTGCATCGTTAATCTTGAAATTGTATATAGTTGCGCGCCTACATACAATTTGGAATGGACTATGCAAGACTGATTAGTAGTCACCATAAAACTGATTAATAAACACTAAATTTTCTTTGAAGATTGTGAAAGATTAAAATTTATGAGATCTGCAAGAAGTGAAAAATAAGGACATAATGTTAGGGACACCTACATATGTGCCTATAACACCTATTCTTCTGAGTTGAATTTACTCAGCTGTGGAATTTGTCTTATTTGACAATTAATATTCCGTTCTTGTCCAATTCTCCCGTAGTGAGATTTTTAGGAAAAGTATCTGATTTCCGAGTGTTGATACCCGACTGGATGTATCGACGTTCTTATCATTTCTCTTGATTTGATTTCATTTGAGTGACCTGGGTAACGATCCGAGGAGCTTTCGAATGCGTACTCGAATCATGAGAACATGGGATATATTCATATTCGTTAAATGTTTTCGTCTGAATCTGATTTGAAATCCTCTCGCGTAGATTATGCGTTGACCTTACTCTTTTAATGGTAGTTGTGTCTCCATATATCCTTGAATTTGTGAAGGATTATGAATTATTATTAGTCTTTTGAGAAGTTCACATCTTATCGACGGCAATGAAACTGGAGAGTTGATAGTGCCAGTAGAATGGATTGATTGATTATGACATGACGACATTGTCTTAATTGATGGGAACTCGAGTAGAATTCCCCTAAATGATAAGATGTTGATTATCAAAAGTGATCTAAATAATTCTTGATGGATGACCATATCCTGTATTTAGACTTGAAATTATACCGTGAATGGTTGTGAACTAGTTATAGATATTATAATCTAGAAAGAACTTAATATGAATTTATTAAAAGATGTTTATGTTATCTAAACTTTAGGAGGTATTTGTTAATAAATTACCTAGACTTTTGTCATTAAGGCAAGTTGAAATTGGTATTAATTATATTTCCGGTGCTGCACTTGTGGCTGGTGCACTGTACGTCAGCACCATCTAAATTAAAGGAATTACCGTGCAACTGAGAAAGTTGTCGGAGAAAGATTTTATTATACCAAGCCTGTCATCCTGAAGAGCTATGGTGTTATCTTTCCTTATATTTATAGATTAATGTGACTGCGTAAATTGACAATCGAAAACGATATCCATAACTCGAAATGGAAGATTTGTTCGATCATTTACAAGGTTTTAGCGCATGTTTTAAAGATTTGATCCAAGGCATGGTTATTATCAACTTCGCATATGCGAAGAAGATTATGTATTCCAATCACTACATCCAGAACTTGTAATGAACATTATGAGTTTCACGTGATGTCGTTTGGATTGACTAATACACATGTAGTATTCATAAATTTGGTGAATCATGTGTGTAGGCTATAATTTGATAACTTCATGCTCGTGATCATGAAGGACCATTTGTTTGTTTATCAGAATAAGAATGAGTTAATAATTATTTAAAGATTGCCCTGAATTGGCCAAACAATAAAAACATGTAACTTGAATAATTGATATGTGATTAAAGGCTTAAACCTTTACATTATTTGACTATGTGATTAACAGATAATGGAATTTATATTGACTTTTCAAAGATCAGAACCATTAACGCTTAGGGATTAAAAACTTAATCCTTTACATAAAATGACCATTGGATTAATGACGGTAAGATATATGCATATAGACTCTTCAAAAATTAAGAGCCCTTTTAAGACTTTGGATTTTACCAAAAAAGAAATGGAAATATATTTTGACAAATGTTTTAACGAAGAATTTTAAGGTATTATTACCTTATACACAAACCATTTAACTAAACTTATGTTTAGGGGTAAATGTTTGTGTATACCTCAAAATAACCTAAGAGGGATTGAGGAAACTATAACTTATGACTTGAAATTTGAAACGATAATTTTTACTTTTCAAACTAAGAAAACTTTGACCAAAGTATAAACAAAGGTTTTTCAAACATTTACGAATCCTATTAATTATTTTTCGATAAATCACCAAAAATCTTGTTAATTAAATTCAAATTATTTTTGAACATTTTATATAATTGGTCGAACTAAGAAATTTAAAAACTTTTACGTTTACATTTCATAAAAAATGAATATTTAATATTTAATTAATTATAATAATTATCGACGCTATAGACGATGGATTGAGAAAAACGGATAAAAATGATAGCTGAAATTAAACTGAGACTTAGAAGACATGAAGAAAGAATTTTGAATAAATACGATGGTGATATTTACTTCATCAGGAAGGTGAACGTAATTACTGACGCATAATATAGAAAGAATGCCTGATTGAATGATGGACATGATAATTATATCATCGTGAGAAGTGAATATAGATACTGACGTATTATACAAAGGATAAAGAACCAATTAGGGTATATTTCTTAATAATGAACGTGCAAAATAAATTGCCGAACGATATAAAAATGAACGATGTGTGTAAGAAGGATAATATAAATAGTGAAAGGTTTTACGACTAATATGAACCATTAAAAATTGAGAAGCCGAGGGCGTTAAATGTATAAAAGACCACATGTGATTGCCTAAATATGGAAAATTGTGAGATATAGTTATATTGGAATTTGTAAGTATAAGTATTATATGTATGTCATTTTTGACTAAGAGTATCTTTGTCTGAAGGAGTTGTACTAATGGCAATTATGAAGGCAGACACCGCCTCATACATTAGTAAACGTTTAGCTATTGCAAAGGTCATCATCTAAATTTGATTCGATTTGGGTCATCGTCGACAGACTGACCAAATCTGCTAATATCATTCTCGTTAATGATAAATGCAAAAGAGTTATGTAAACATAGTGTGCTTGTATCGATCATCTATATATCAAGATCCTCGCTTCGCATCAAATTTCTAGAGATTTGCTCAGAAATCATTGAGAACGAACCTTGATAAGAGTACTATGTACCACCCCAAATCGAAGGGACGAGGTAAAGTAACGATACAAAGTAATATAAGTGTTGTTTTATGTTTGAATGATTGACCTTTGGTAATAGACCGTATAATCGTTTTCCTTTGGAGAGATTACCATTGATAATCATCGTATTAGGATTGAATTGAATCTTGTTAGAATCTATATTAGAGCATCTGTAAGCAGGAGTTGAGATAAAGACACCCGACATACACCCATTGTGAGTTGGACATGTCTTTTAGGTTTAATGGTTCCTATGATGGCGAACCTATCCTTGCAAAATACCCGACCCGCGAGATCTGAAATGATTGTTGAAATTAGGATCTGATTATTGACAGCCGGTAGTGGGCAAGAGGTTATGTGAATGTGAAATGTAGATCTTGAAGTGCCAAATGGGTAGCGAAGTTATGCCACAATTTTTAACCTTGGAAAAAAAAATGAATTCATGATCTGACAAATCATGGGATATAAGTCCCCGTTGTATGGGACCATTGAGATGATGTAAAAGTTGGGATTGAAAGGCATATAAGCTGGATCTACCCTAGGACTTCAAGAACCGCGTGAATTATGTTTCGTAAATCGCACTTGATGGAATATCTATCAAGTGAAATTCTGATTATTCTTAGTAGAGCTTAGGTCAGCGAAAAGTTGCATTCATCAAAAACCCGTGAACATCATGGATAGAGAAAGTAAGTCAACATTAAGCCTGATCTTATTCCCGCAGTTATGTTTGATGAAACTCGCGTATTACAATGGATTACACTTGTGAGAAAAGACCGAATGTGGAGGAAATACCCACATGGCTTTAACTCTATAAGAAGCGAGTAGTAAGGTAAGATGATCTTTGAGGACAAAGATCCTGTTTAGGGGTAAATGCTGTGACAATCCGTCAATTTATGGTTGATATTTTATTCTCGATTATCATCTAAAAACATTATTTTAATGTTACAATATGAACTCACATATTTTCGGGAAGAAATTTGGATTTACGTCTCGAAGTAGCATCGACTACGTTTAAACCGGAGGATTCTACGTTACGTGCTTGCGTTTACATACACCGTCCTTGGTGACAGTCCGACATTTCAGAAAATAAATTTGTCCGTGAATATTATTTTGGAGTTTTAAATTTATGTTAGTTCATAAACTTACAAATTTACGAGAAGAGATTAGGACTTACGATTTTATTTTAACGTCCTTTACGACTAAACCGGAAACCCTAGGATTACGTATTTACGTTTTCGAACTCCGTTTTTGATGAAACAATTTTTATTGGATTCGTTTTATGACGTTGATCCATAATTTATAAAAACGTTTTTCGTAAAACGACCCGAGGGCACGCAAATCGAGGAAACTATAATCGAGGAGTACCCGTAAATAAATGGGATGAGACAAGTGGGACACTTGTCCCACCCCACTCATCAAAACCGGCTACAACAACACATACCACCTTAGGTGTCAATAACTTAACCAAAACAAGTCACACATGTCTTAGCTTAGCTAGTAAGCCAAGCCTTACCTCAAAACCAACAATCAAAACCATTTACCACACACACACTACATGCAAAACAACACATTTCTCTCATCCTCTCTCAATTGTGCCGTCCCAGTTTCTCAACAAAACACCCCAATTGATCCAAATTTAACCACAAAACATATGTTATGATAAACATATGTTAATCTCCATTCAAAAAGATGAAGATTGGTGGTGCTTATAACATCCAAGGAGGAGTTTTCATGGAGTAGGAGGGCTGATTTTCCACAAGGTTTTCATGGAGCATGGTGGTCTTGAAGATGGTCATGGTTGTCTACAAGTTTCTCCATCAAAAACCATGTACAAAATCATAACCTACATCAACTTGGTGGTATAAAGATTGTCCTCCTCATCTTCTTGTTATTTTGATTATGTAAACATGTATTTTATTTCCTATTGTATATATTTATGATGATTATATGATGATACAAATTTTATGTGGGGATTTGTTGTTGATAAACATGATTAAAAAGGTGAAAAACCATATGAAACAAGGCTAAAATCTTGATTAATTTACATGGCTGTATAAAACAGTAAGTAAACAGGTCATGGACTGATAAAAGGATGAAGTAGAATGGATTTAAAGTAAGCTATGGGTCTTGTACACATGTGAGAATTGGCCATGCAATGGAATCAAAATAATGAGTGAGATATGATCAAAACAAGTTTAGGGTATAAATCTGAAGTTACTGTTTTGGACGATTTTTAGAAAATACTTAAAGATGATTCAACAGTAGCTATAAAAAGAGTTAAATTTAGCACATATCATGTAGTTCATGTGATAAAAATTTGAGCTTCTATCTCCATGTAGAACTCAAGATATGGCAGTTTTGGTGAAGATGAAGTTAAAAATCAGATTTTTGGAAATTAAAAAATAATACTATTATATAAGCACTCACATTTTAATATATAAAATGTAAAATAAAAACCCACTAACTTATAAAACTTATTTATAAATATATATAAAAGGTTAATCAAATGGATAAATTATATAAATGGTGGTGAAATAATGTTTATAAGTAATAAAAACTATAAACTTGATTTTTACGACTTTTTCGGCTATTGCCGTAAAATTAACGTTTTTGTTAAATAAAACTTAGATGGTTGGACCCGTCTAATGAAAACTTTATAAAACTTATATACTGATATATAGACATGTATAACAAGTAAAAACCGATAAAACCCGAACTATAGGGCATACGGACATTAACGAGCTAAGTAAACATATTGGACTAATACTTGGGCTAATAATTGGACTAAATAAAATAAACACCCATAAAAAGAACTTATTGGGCTTAACCCATTTGGGCCCAACTTGAAAGTGTATGTACTGATAATATAAGTACAAAATGGATTAAAACAAGTTAAAGAACCTATAATAAGTTTATTGGACTTATAACACGTAAATGGGTAAAACTAGTAAGCTAGTATAAAAGTTATCGACACATAACTCTAAAATGAGTAAACGAGAATATGTAAACCCACTTGATCATCATATATATATAATCATCATATGTATACATACTTGTTATTTTTATAAAGTCATTGGACATGAGTCTAAGACGAGTATTATTTGTCTAGGTTTCCGTGATTGAAGCACGTACCGTACGACCGAATTGCCGATAACCCGCCTTCCCATATCAACGTGAGTTCATAGCCTCGCACTCTTTTAAATGTTTTTATAAATGTTTTATAAACCCGCGAGGGAGATAACATGTTAGTTTTTATAAAAATAGGACACCATTTGTCCCGATTGTTTGTTTATTGATTTGGACCCGAATGATTGAATGACCCGATTGTATGACCCGATAAATGATTAAAGGACCCGATAGATGAAATAAAAATGAATTATTAAAGTTAGGTTATGTCACTCAAAGTCCCATTAGCATGAATTGTGAACTACCGGGAGTTGGTAGACGCTTATGCATTTAATAGTACTATTTGGGGACGATCACCCCAGTTCGCGCCTTGACGGTTGATCCCCGTCGTGCCACATTGATTGGTAAGCGAATTAATGTATGAGAAGATTTCCATAGCGTGACCTTTGTGACGACACGCTACTTTAGATGGGCAAAATTGGTATCGGGTTAGCTACCCGTTGTTGGTTTAGTAAGGTAACAATGTCATGCGGCTTATAATAATTCGAATTAACGAAATACTAATGGACGCTCCGAATTACGATGTATTGCCTGACTATCAATACAGGGTCATACTATTGATAATATGTTTGTATTTTGGTTTTCATAACCATATTCATATAACGGTTTTTATTGGATTTTATACAACATCATAAGACGTATTGTATGATGTTTTTACGACATTGGCTCGTATAATAATTTTTAAGGCAAATGCCTATATTATGATTTTCGATAAGGATTTATACAAAATGACTTTGGCTATTTTATGGCCTATTACAAAGATTTGTATAAACTGATTTTGGCTATTTTACGGCCTATTACAACGATTTGTACGGATTGATTTTTGGTACTAATTTTAATACCAAAATTATATAGATGGAATTTATTAAGCTCTATGAATTCACTCGGCGTTATCGCTGACCCTTTTCTTTTAACATGTTTTATCTCAGGTATTTGAAGGTAATTCTCGGGAAGACAACAAGAATTCATGGCCCGCACTTAAACAATATTTTTCCATTCAAACACTTTGTAAAACTTTTGTATGAAATATAATGACTTGGGACCTATGTAACTTTGATGTTTATGAATGGAAATGATTTATTATTAAACGACGCGATTTTTATGCGTTGTCTATGATGTGAGTAATGTGTTATCCCGTAACACCAACTAGTCTTCCGCTGAACTGAGTTGTATAAATTTGGGGGTGTTACACTTATCCTATTCATGCTTTATTGTACATCCGTGCACTGAGCGTATTTGCTCAGCCGTTTTCCTTTTCTATGTTCCCAAAACGGCAGGTACTCAGGGACGCTCGTAGACACTAAGAGTACGTGCATATGGACTTGAAGCTGTCTAGCCTTCTTTACATTATGCATTTCTTTTCTTATGATACTTATGCTTTGGACATTGTTTAGTCCTTTCCTTTATTAGACTATGTTTGTGTGTGATGAGCTTTACTTTTGGACTACCGATGTTTGATTCCGGTATTTTCCTTTTTATCGTCAAGTAATGTTTAGACATTTTTCCTTGTATGCTTTGATGACACGCCATAATTGCTGTGATATTTCCATTTCCAAAATGGGGTGTTACAATTATGGTATCAGAGCCAAGGCTTCGACCTGTAGGCTCTCAAATATGACATGTGATTAGTGGGTAGTCACTACAGTCTTCCTAGAACTGACAGTTGTTTTCATGCATTCATCATTTTTAAGCATACATATACATGTCATTGTTGCAGGGTTTTTGACTAAGTAATGGTTGGTACAGGACTGGCCGTATTTAGTCGCATATGTTTTGTCGAAACTTTTAGATTTAGGACTGACCCATAGGCGTCCCCTCGCTATGTCTTGTGTTTTGAGTGAACTGACCAGAGGCGTTCACTCTCGAGCATACAAAAGTTTTCATAAAACTGCATCATGCATTCATACACAAAATTTTTTGCATAAAATTTTTCTCGTGAAATTTTAGTATAAATTATTTTCATGTATATATTTTATGTTTTGATCTGTTTAATCATATGTTTTATGTTATACTGTCAGATGGTTCACACACGCGAACAGGAGCAGCTTAATGCTGCAATTCAGGCTGCCATGCAAGCCTTGCTTCCTCAACTGAGGAATGACATCAGGGCTGAAGTTCAAGCTGCCAACAATCAGCAGCAAAATAAGCCACCTCCTCCTCCTCCTCCAGTAACATTAGCAGTATGGCTGGAGAGATTCAACAAGCTCCGCCCTGGAAATTTTGAGAAGACAAATAGCCCCAGCGATGCTGAAAGCTGGCTGGCTCACATCGAGAAGATTTTCAACGCTATGGGCTGTGACCCCGCATACAAGGCGAGGTTGGCATGCTATCGGTTCGAAGGCGATGTACTCAACTGGTGGTTAGCATTGATGCAATCTGAAGGTGGTGACGAGTGGGTTGCTGGTTTGACTTGGGCTCAGTTCAAGGACAGGGTGATGGAGCAGTTCTTTCCCAAGGCTGAGCAGGACAAGCTCAAGAGAGAGTACCATGGGATCCGACAGAGAGCTGGGGAGAATAGCAACGAGTTTATGCAGCGCTTTCTTCGCTTGGCTGGTTTCCTTGGTGCGGCAGCAGGTACTCCTGAAGAGCAGGCACATCACTTTAGATGGGCTCTTCGCACATCGGTCGCAAACAATCTGGTGTGTGCTACGTTCAACACTGTAGCACAAGTGGCCGATGCAGCACGAAAACTAGAGATACTGCAGGAGAGTGATGAGTTCGGAGAAGCTGAAAGCCCCGACAAGAGGTAAACATTCGTATTCGAGCGATGACCAATCCGTATATTTTCCATATGTCAAATATTCATCTCTTAAATGTATCTTCCAGGCAGAAAACTGGGGACCGGTCTCAGCCGGCTACCCAGCAGCAGCCTCATCAGCCCAAGGGAAACGGTCAGACTAACGACCGTTCTGCTACGGATAGGCGTGGTGGTAATGATAATTACCGTAACAACACTGGGCACTCCAACAGCAGCAGGTCCTAATACTTACGCAATTCCTTATGTTTTATGCTATATCTCATATGCTGACACTTTAGCAAACTTCTACCAGGAACCATGGAAACGGTAGGGACCAGAACCAGAGAGGTTCGCAGCCTAGCCGTCCAGCTATCACTGGTATTCAATCTTACGATTATCCGCTTTGTCCTTTGTACCCAACTATCATGTCTTACGTAAAATGTTTTATCAGGTTCTCAGCCAGCCAGAGCACCTACTGGAGGATACACTCATCCTCTTTGCTCTACTTGCCACCGTAGGCACCCAGGACCATGTCGCCGTAATATTGATGTGTGCTTCAAGTGTGGTCTTCCTGGCCATATTATGAAGGATTGCCGTAAGGGCGATATGGAGGGTACATCGGGACATGCTGATACCAAGCCGCCTCCTACTGCCGGGCGTGTCTACACGACATCTCGAGACCAAGCCAACAAGTCTACAGGTACCATCACTGGAATCTTGTATATGTATGGTCAAGCTGCATGTGTTCTTTTCGATACGGGTGTTACTCACTCGGTTATTTCTACTGCTTATGCTAAGAACATTAGGATGCCTCCCTTGCCATTAGAAAATAGGCTTACTATTTCCACGCCTTTGAGAGACTCTGTATTAATCACCCATGTATACAAGAGTCTTCCCCTATAATTTGACGATAAGGTTCGACCTGTCGACGCACTTCCGTTGGACATGAATGACTTCGACATGATTTTGGGCATGGATTGGCTATCCAAGCATCATGCTACCATAGACTGCCATTCATATCGAGTTATCTTCGGTGATGTTAATGCACCAGAGTACATTCATAATGGGTTCATAATACTCGGCTTTTGGCTAAGTATAAAATCTTATCGTCCGAATCCTTTCGAATTGGTTACCGATCTAAAGTGTGACGCAATTGTCTTTTGGTGAACAAGAGAATGGTTTGGTTGATTATCTATTTTAAACTAATAGCAAGTAATTTAAATGTCGTTGAGTAAAGTAGAAGTTTAAAGATTATATTGAAAATAACGAGTTAAAAAATAAATGCTTGAAAACTTAAAGGCAATTTTAGAAAAATACTTGAACACTAAATAAAACTAACACTTAGAACTTTGTAAAAACAAGAAACTAAAACCAATGGAAAATGCAAGGTACACCCGTCAGAATGTTTGGTCGGAATAAGGCAATCGGAATATTAGGGAAAACACTGATCGGAATGTAACCAATACCCCACAATCGGAATATTAACAAATCACCATGATCAGAATACAGGGAAATTCATGCAATCGGAATATGCCAAAAACCCTAATCGGAATATATAAAAATGAGTCAAATCGGAATACTTGGTAGACACCTAATCGGAATGTTTGGAGAATGACCCAATCGGAATGTTGAGATGAGTCAAATCGGAATAATATGCAACACCCCCAATCGGAATAATCCACAAAGCCACAGTCGGAATACTAAACCCTATTCCGATCCTAGGAGATCGGAATATAGATGCTTAAATCGGAATACTCAAAACCCTTTTCCGATTTGGCAATCGGAAAGAGGGGGATGGTGGTGGTCGGAATAAGCTGATCGGAAAGGGGTTTAGACCCTTTCCGATTTAAGTGGCATTCGAAAGAAGCAAAAGCAATAAGCTATTATGATAAGCTTATTACCAAAACTAGAACGAATCAATAATGAAACGGATCAAATAAGCACTAATAACAACTTATCCAAACTTAAAATAAACAAACTTTTAAATCAAACCATAAAAATATGAATTTTTAAAGAAAACTTTTAAAAAGTAAATAAGCTAAACATGTAAATAAGCCAATAAGCACAAGAATCTTAAAGCTTAATCAAATGAAAGATTAACTTTTTAAGCACAAAAACATCAAGAACAACACGGATCAAATGTATTTTGCACCAAAAGTTAACTAAAATCAAGAAAGGTAGAATGAGATGAAAGAGTAAAAGCTTAACTAGAACTTGATTAATGAAATCAACAATACATAAAGATTTAATCTTGAAAGATTAAAAGAAAAGATGAAACTTAGTGAGAGAAAGTTGAGAACTTTCTCTCTCTAAAACTAGAAAGAAAAGTAAAAAAATGAAAACTCAAACTAAAAACTAACCACCCTCCTAATGTGTATTAGGAGGGTTTTTATAGGGAAAATGGAAGGAGTGCATGTGTTGCATCTTCTTTCTTTCTTTACGTCTTCTCGACTCGATTTAATTCTTTGTCTTTTCTTGACGTCGTCTCGGGATTAGAACTCGTCTTGATAATTTCCTTCTTTAATTTAGACTCGAGTTCTTCGACTTCATTAAACTTCCGTCTTTTGACTTTTTCTTCGATAAATCTTCAGAATAGGCCTTGGACATCCGTTCTTTTTGCACTCTTGATCTTTTTGACTTCGTCTTTTCCTGTTTTCTTCGATAAAAGCCCGTGAAAGCCCGTGTTTTCTTCCTTTTTCATCTTTTGGTCCTAAAACACAATAAAAACACAAACCACGCATAATTCCGACTTTTACGACATAAATTACACGTTTTGGTCTTATTATTATAGGAAATAAGTGGTAAAAGGATAAGTGTTTTCACACTTATTAAATCCCCTACACTTTACCATTGCAATGCCCTCATGCAATGCATTAATTTTAAAGCACGGTTTACATTTTCCATCATAAATAACCCACCTTGGCCTTATTAAATACTAAACAAAAAAAGATAGAAGCAAGTAAAGAAATCAAAGACTTACATTGGGTTTTGGCAGCCATGAACGTTTATCATCCTCAAGTTTCACGTTTCCCATACCAAGCTTAAAAACAAGATCATTGTTATTATAAGTTAGCAGACTAACACGAATTCATGTGGGCCAATTATTTACTTAGACTCCCTTATTCCTAGGTGTATCTCTTATATTTTATTTTTGTCTTGAATGATCACGAGGATTCATTGTTTGACTTATTTCGATAGTTATTTAGGCCGAAAATAAAGTGAACGATTTAATCAATAGTTAGCCAAAGGACAAAATCTTTTAAAACCACTTCTCGAGACCTCATAAAGTTCATATCTTGGCATAACTCGCTTTGCGATTTGAGACCTTTCTCGGACCGATATTTGGCAGCGACTTCATACTTCAAATCTTGAGAGACGTTAATGAAATAAGGGTTTTCTCTTCATAATAGGAATTTCTTCACTTGAAGTTTTGAGAGATTCTTCATATTTGGACCACGACTTCTTCATTTTTCTCCAATCTTTATTTTGGACATTGATATACAACGATCCGCCTCCTTTTAGGACTTGGATCTATTTATCCTCATACCTTCTTAGGGCCTTTTTGGATAGACTTCTCCATGATCTTTTGGGGAGCTTTTGCTTTTCGTCGTGTGTCTCAATCCTTCATATTGATTTTCGATAAATGATTCTTCACATCACTTTTGGATCTTTAGCAACAAAATGTAGCCCTCATGCCTTGTTAGGGCCTTTTTGGACTCGCCAATCTTCGCATCCCGCTTCAATAAGTTATGCCTTGGCTATGAACTCTAATCCGTACCGAGCAACTTTTAAACGATATTGGGCTAGAAGCTAAGTAACCTTTTAAATCGCACAACCTTATTTATTGTAGATATATTTATTAACAAGTGAAGGGAGAATAGGCTTATAATTAACTCACATAAATTCACGAAAGAATACCAAACTTATAATTGACTCTATCATCTCTCGTCCTCCACAGTTTAAAATCTCAAGGAATGAGACTCGTGGATGCTTAGCCTATTAAATCAAAGTTTTGGGTTTTCGAGTCATCTATAGGATCTTGCAAATTCTTGGACTTTTTCAAGTTTAGAAATCGCATTTTAAAGTTCCCTTGATAAACGACTCTCTAGGATCAATTATAGGAACTTGCGAAAAGTTCTTGTTCTTAACCCGTGAGAGTTAAGACTTTCGCGTTTTATAGCTCCCTATATAAAAGCCTAGCAAAGCTTGACTTAAACACGTTAAGGATACTAGCTAGAGTAAACTTAGATAAGTAAACTCGGGTTGAGTCAAAATGTTCACGACTTAAGAAAAATTTAAAACCACTTTACTGAAAATTTATTCTAGCAATGGAAAGGAAATAAACATAATAAAGGAAAATACAACTATACAACTAGGCCAAAATAGATTAAAAATTTTGAAAAATGTCGAAAAATCAAATTTTCCGGTTAAAATGAGGGCAAATTCATGGAAAAGACCACTTACTTCGATAGAAGTCCCCCCTACACTTGAGATAAACATTGTCCTCAATGTTTAAGCATGTGGGAGTAAACTCCCCTACACTTAGGACATTGTGCACTTTGTTTAAATCTTGCTAAGGAAAGGACAACTAAAGTGATTTCAATGTGAACATATAAAATATGAAATATTGAATCACAAGAGTTTAGGATAGAACCGGGAAGATGGGAACACGGTATCACGGTCGTCAAAAGTCATCAATATGCTCTTTGAAGCTTTAATCCCTGCACAGCACAAGAAACAAGACAACAAACACATACGGGGCTCCCCCCTACACTTATTATGAAAGCAGTAAAGGATAGATCATGGGTTGCCTCCCGAGAAGCGCTTTTTTTTGTTCACCGAGTCACGAGCCTGACTCGACCCAAATTTAGTTCATGGGAAACATGGTGAGGGATGGAATCATCTCTTGAGAGATGTCCTCACCAAAGTACAGCTTCAAACGCTGGCCATTCACCTTGAATTTGGGCCCATTTGGCTGAGAAAGCTCAATGGTCCCATATGGAAAGACTTTGGCGACGGTGAATGGACCAGACCAGCGGCTCTTCAACTTGCCTGAGAAGATCTTCAACCGAGAGTTAAAGAGTAGAACTTGATCACCAACATGGAACTCTCGGTTCTTAATCCTTGCATCATGAATGATCTTGGTCTTCTCCTTGTAGATCAGTGGGTTCTCGTAAGCTTCATTCCTCAGTTCGTTGAGCTCGTTGAGTTGAATCTTGCGATGATCACCGGCTTTGTTGATGTCAAAGTTAGCCCACTTCAAGGCCCAGTGCGCCTTATGTTCCAGCTCGATAGGGAGGTGGCATGCTTTCCCGTACACAAGACGATAAGGTGTACAATTGATCAGGGTCTTATAAGCAGTACGGAAAGCCCACAGGGCATCATCTAACTTATCAGCCCACGCGGCGCGATGCTCTCCCACAGTACGCTCCAAAATTAGCTTCAATCCACGGTTGGAAATCTCGGCTTGCCCATTGGTTTGGGGATGATAGGCGGTGGAAAGACGGTGATTGACACCATACTTAGCCATGACTCTTGCAAATTGATCATTGCAAAAATGAGTCCCGCGGTCACTGATATTTGCACGAGGAACGCCGAATCGAGCGAAAAGCTGTTTTAAAAAGTTCACAACCACCCTCGCATCGTTCGTAGGGAGAGCCTTAGCTTCAACCCATTTAGAAACGTAGTCAACGGCTACGAGGATGTACTTGTTCCCTTTGGAGGATGGAAATGGCCCCATAAAGTCTATGCCCCATACGTCAAAGATTTCACAATCCTGTATAAAATTTTTAGGCATCTCGTCTTTATGTGTGATCTTGCCTTGGCGTTGGCAAGCATCACAATGCTTAACCATTTCGTGAGCGCCACGATAAATGGTGGGCCAATAGAATCCAGAGTCAAACACTTTCTTAGCGGTGTAGTTGGGACCAAAGTGACCACCGGTGGGTCCTTTGTGGCAAGCCTAGAGAATGTCAAAAGCTGTCGGTCCGTCAACACATCGACGAATTATCAGGTCAGCACATTGTTTGAATAGAAAAGGGGCATCCCAAAAGTAAGTCTTAACATCATTCAAGAACTTCTTCTTTTGTTGGGATGTTAACCCTTTGATGAGAACACCACCCGCAAAGTAGTTTGCAATGTCGGCAAACCACGGGGTGTCATCAAGATTGAGATTTATAGACATTAAGGTCTCAAGGGGGAAAGAGTCATTGATCTCTTTGTTCGGAAGATCCCCTTGATATGGATCCTCAAGTCTACTCAGATGATCCGCGACTAGGTTTTCGGCTCCCTTTTTGTCACGAATTTCAATGTTGAATTCTTGAAGGAGTAAAACCCAACAGAGAAGTCTTGGCTTAGAGTCGTGCTTAGTCATCAAGTACTTCAACGCGGAATGGTCCGTGTATACGATTGTGGTGGATAAAACAAGATAGGGGCGAAATTTTTCAAAAGCATAGACAACAGCTAAAAGCTCTTTTTCGGTTGTCGTATAATGCAATTGAGCCCCCGTCATTGTTTTGCTAGCATATTGGATTGGTTGGAAGTGTTTATTCACTCTTTGGCCCAAAACCGCACCAATAGCAAAGTCGCTAGCATCGCACATCAATTCAAAGGGTAGCTCCCAATTAGGGGTAACCAAGACCGGTGCCTTAGTTAGCTTATCCTTAAGAAGATTGAAGGCTTCGATACACTCTTTAGAAAAGGTAAAAGGAGTATCTTTTTCCAAGAGGTAGGTCATCGGGCGAGCGATTTTAGAGAAATCCTGAATGAATCGACGATAGAAGCCCGCATGACCCAGAAAACTTCTCACACCCTTCACGGTTAAAGGTGGAGGTAATATGTCTATGACATCTACTTTAGCACGGTCGACTTCAAGACCGGCTTTAGAGATTTTGTGTCCTAGCACAATGCCTTCTTTTACCATAAAATGGCATTTTTCCCAATTCAGAACGAGGCGAGTGTCTTCGCACCGCTTAAGCATACGTTCTAAATTGGCAAGGAAAGAAGAGAAGGAATCCCCAAAGACCGAGAACTCATCCATGAAGACTTCCATGGTTTGCTCAACCATGTCATGGAAGATAGCCAACATGCACCTTTGGAAAGTCCCGGGGGCATTGCATAAGCCAAAAGGCATCCTTTTGTAGGAAAATGTGCCATAGGGACAAGTGAATGTTGTCTTCTCTTAATCTTGGGGATCGATGGGTATTTGGAAATAACCCGAGAAACCATCAAGAAAGCAGTAATATTTATTACCCGCTAAACGTTCAAGCATTTGGTCCATAAAAGGTAGAGGGAAATGATCCTTTCTCGTGGCATCATTGAGTTTGCGGTAGTCTATACAAACTCTCCACCCAGTAACGAGACGTGTAGGAATCAATTCGTTGTTTGCATTGGGCACAACGGTAATTCCGCCTTTCTTAGGCACACAATGGACTGGACTAACCCATGGTGAATCCAAAATAGGGTAAATCATACCCGCATCAAGAAGTTTAATAACCTCTTTTTTGATGACTTCATGGATTTTAGGATTCACCCTTCGTTGGCTTTGAATTGTGGGCTTAAAGGCGTCCTCCATGAGAATTTTATGTGTGCAGAAGTGAGGATCAATTCCACGGATGTCGGAGATTTTCCAAGCGATAGAACTTTTATGCTTCTTCAACACGGCGATGATTCGGGATTTTTCTTCTTCTTTCAGGTCCTTTGCGATGATGACTGGTAACTTCTCGTTGTCTTCAAGGAAAACATACTCAAGATGAGGAGGTAGGTCCTTAAGCTCAAGAGTAGGAGGATCCTCCATAGATGGTGTAACTAACGATGGATCATCATTAGTCACCTCTTTAGGAGAAGGAGGAGAAAACGGGTCTTCATTGAGAAGTCTCTCAATAGTACGAATGTCTTCGTCCCAATCAGTGGAAGAATCATCATACTTAATATCGAGAGGACCCAAGCTAGCTTCGAAATCATCCAAGTCACTTTCTCCAAAAGGAGTCAATGATGGAGCAATTGAGGCAACGGTCTCAACATTGGGTAGAGAAGAGAGAGTACTTTTGCAAGCATCATGAAAATGTTCTTCACAAGCCTCATCGAGAACATCAATAGCATTAACACTCTCATAAGAAAAAGGTTGCTTAGAAATCTTACCCATGTTGAAGACAATTTTATCGTCACCAACTCTCATAATTATTTCGCCCGCGACGACATCAATGAGAGTGCGACCGGTCCTCAAGAAGGGACGTCCAACGATTAATGGAACACGGGGGTCCATCTCGTAGTCAACGACGACAAAATCCGCCGGGAAGGTGAATTTGTCAACGCCAACGAAAACGTCTTCGGCTATCCCCACTGGATAAGCAACCGTACGGTTAGCTAATTCCAAGGTCATTTTGGTGGGGACTAGCTCGGGGAGAGATAATTGCTTCCAAACACTTAAAGGCATTAAGTTTATACTGGCACCTAGATCGGCTAGGGCCATGCAATTCTCTACTCCCGGGAAGTTGCAAGGAATCAAGAAGCGACCCAGATCACCAATTTTGGTGGGCAATTTTCTTAAGAGAACGGATGAGCAATTCTCATTAAGTTGGGTCTGAGCAATGTCAAGAAGCTTCTCCTTGTCACTTAGAAGATCTTTAAACACTTAGCATATTTGGGCATGTGAGCGAGAGCCTCGGCAAAGGAGATGTTAAAATTCAATTGTTTAAACATTATAGAAAGTTTGAAACTTGAATATCATCCTTGCTCTTTTGCTTCTCTTTCCTCAACCTTGAAGGATAAGGTATATTGGATGAAGAAGAAGGATTTACGGGAGTAGGATCACTCACAACCACGGGTGGTGGGGAAATGGGGTTAGAAGGCAAAGGAGGTGAGGAAAGTTGCTATTTTTCCTTGTTCACAATCACGGGTGGAGGTGTAGGAAGCTCGGGTTCCGTATAACCTTTTCCACTACGAGTGGTGATTGCTTTCATCTCCCCTCTTGGATTTGCAACGGTGTTACTCGGAAGAGTACCCGAAGAAGAGAGTTGATTACCTTGGATGAGCGAACCGATCATATCACGTATGTTAAGCGCTTGAGTGCTGAAAGAGTCTCTGATGTCTGCGCGAATTTCATTGCTTTGTTTTGCCATGTCATTCCTCAGCTCGGCTCTAATATCGCTCCCTTGTTTCGCCATGTCATTCTTCAAGTTGACAAATTGACTTTGAAGATTCGTCACCATCTCTCGATTAGTCTTCATGAACGTTTTGACGTCTGGATTCAATTCCATCGGTTGATTGAGAGGTGGAGCTTGGTAAGCTTGAGAATTTCCTTGAGTTGGGTATGGGTTTCTTTGGGATTGATACTGATTGGTAGCACGAGGTTGGGATTGATTGTTTCGGTTGTAGCTTTGTTGTTGGTTTTGGTTTTGAGGAGGGAAACCGGGTGGAGCAAGATAGTTGTTTGAACGATAACTTAGCAAGCTACGGTCTCCTTGAGGACGAGCTTGATAGCCGCCCGTGGGATAAGTACCGTATGCCGCGTTAACGTTTTCAGAAAAATTGCCTTGGGTAGAAGGACAATCATTGTAAGAATGAGGACCACCACATGTGTCACAAGAAATAGCAACGGCTTTAGCTTGTTGAAAGTGGTTTGTCGCCATGGTCATGAAATTCTTGTTCATCTCAGCGAGTTATCGAGAAATTTCAGTCATCTCGGGATTGGAAGTAGTAGAAGAAACATTGACTCTCGGGTTAGATCTTGAGGATGCGGATGAATCCCAATTCTTGTGGTGAGTAGTCATGTTTTCAATCAACTCTCTACATTCCTCCGGTCTCCTTTTCATAAAAGTACCACCGGCGGCGGCGTTGATCGTGTCACGATCACGAAAAGTGAGACCATTGTAGAAAGTATCAATGAGAGTGACGGGGAGCATGTTATGGTTCGGACAACGGTCGATCAAATCATTGTATCGTTCCCAAGCATCGAAGAGCGATTCGTCATTGTCTTGCATGAATCCACTAATTTGGTTACGAAGGCTGGTGACCATGGATGGTGGGAAGTAGTGCGACAAAAAGCGTTGAGTCATGTCATTCCAAGTGTGAATAGAATTCTTTGGGAGACGGTCAAACCATTTTTCGGCATGGTGAGAAAGTGAGTGGGGAAATAGTTGAAGGCGAAGGTCATCCATAGAAACACCGGGGGACTTCATGCTTTGGGTGATGGTAATGAATTTGTCGAGGTGTTTGTTGGCATCATCATCCACAATTCCGTGAAATGGGTTAGTTTGCACTTGTTGGATCATGTGATGCTTCAACGAAAACTCCTGAGCCGTGACGTGCATCGGCGCAATCGGGCCTCCGCGTCCGTTCATGGTGGGTTGACACAATTCCTCCATTGTTCGTAAATCTGGTAGGGGGACATTGTTGTTGTTGTTGTTATTCAAATTGGGTAGAGGTGGGTTATTATTGTTGTTATTAACACCAGCCATATCTAAATCTTCACGAGTCTCGGTCTCATAATAGTTTGAAGACCTAGTACGCATACACCTGTAGAAGAAAAATATACACAGAGAGAATATCTATATAATCTTTTTGGTGCAAAACCTTTAGGAAAAGAATTGCTTTTTATGATTTTTCAATGTTTTTGTATTTTTGAAGAATTTTATATTTTTTATGGTTTTTGAAAATTTTTGAAGCAAGGAAAATAACGTTCAAAGAACGGATCCCAAAATTCAATGCGTCTCTCACTAGAAACCGTTAATCTTAACGAAAAGAGCCGGCAGCGGCGCCATTTAATACTCGGCTTTTGGCTAAGTATAAAATCTTATCGTCCGAATCCTTTCGAATTGGTTACCGATCTAAAGTGTGACTCAATTGTCTTTTGGTGAACAAGAGAATGGTTTGGTTGATTATCTATTTTAAACTAATAGCAAGTAATTTAAATGTCCTTGAGTAAAGTAGAAGTTTAAAGATTATATTGAGAATAACGAGTTAAAAAATAAATGCTTGAAAACTTAAAGGCAATTTTAGAAAAATACTTGAACACTAAATAAAACTAACACTTAGAACTTTGTAAAAACAAGAAACTAAAACCAATGGAAAATGCAAGGTACACCCGTCGGAATGTTTGGTCGGAATAAGGCAATCAGAATATTAGGGAAAACACTGATCGGAATGTAACCAATACCCCACAATCGGAATATTAACAAATCACCATGATAGGAATACAAGAAAATTCATGCAATCGGAATATGCCAAAAACCCTAATCGGAATATATAAAAATGAGTCAAATCGGAATACTTGGTAGACACCTAATCGGAATGTTTGGAGAATGACCCAATCGGAATGTTGAGATGAGTCAAATCGGAATAATATGCAACACCCCCAATCTGAATAATCCACAAAGCCACAGTCGGAATACTAAATGTTGTCCCCTTATATTTGTTGTCCCATATATTTGTGATTGATGAAGAAATGAAGAAAGAAAGAAAATAGATGAAGAAGAGATGAATTCCTAGAGAGAGAAAGTAGTGAGAGAAAGTAGAGAGAGATGATTAACTTGGTGAATATTAGATTAGAGAAAAGAATTTGTTACAAATGACCATCCACCCTCCTAACATGCTAGGAGGGTAGTATATATAGTCCACCCACATGCGGGCTTTAATGAACTATATATTGGGCCGGGCTTGTCTTTTGGACTTTAATTAGTTTAAATCCAAGCCCGTGAACCACGACTAAATAACTACCTATTACAACGTTCTAATAAATATTACAATAGAAACCTATGACCGAACATTCTTGTTTGACTCAATATTTTGAGGCTAACAATCTCCCCAATGTGAGGTCATTCCTCTTTGATATTTGGATTCCAATGGAGATTTACGAATTTCGTCATAAATGAGTCTTGAACGTGTAACAGTAGTTTTGTTCCTTCATGCTGTGAACTTTGAGCCTTTGTCGTTGTCTTTCGACTTTGTCTTTTATCTTGAGATCTTCAAATCATCCTTGACTTGTCATTACCATCTTGCGATCTTGTGTCTTTATCCACATTCTCACACTATCAATTGTTGGATAAGTCTTTGGGCATGAATATGTGGTTGTGAATCTTTGACTTTGCTGAGTACACCGTGACGCCACCTTCTCGAGACAAAACATAGACACGGACTGAATGGCTTTGACATTCGTCCTAAATCGGTAGTGTTTTACCTCCGGTCGGTGAAGACCGTTATACGATATTAAATATCGTACCTGTGATCAGGTAGATTCAATTAAGAATCTCCTTGACAGGGTTTCGCGGCTGTACTAGCCGTTCTCTTTACTCGACCGTCTCAAAGCAAGACTGCGAACATAAAGAGTGAATCAATTGGATAAATATCCGCTTGATTAAAGTCGTCAATTCAAATTCCTGGAACAAGTTTGATTCATTAAGAATCTTACCATTGTTGCTTTCCAGTTGACACATGTTTGATTCATAAGAATCTCACAAGTCACCTACCGTAGCGCTGTTTGATGTTGACGTTAGAAGGATTTCCATTCGTCACTGTGAGTATTAATGAATATCACTCTGAATGTTCTGGCAAGACCATAAAGATATTGCGTAGAAACCTGAAACGAGTTTGAATCAATTCAGAATCAAACCACTGTTGCTTTTCAGTTTTACATATGTTTAAAGAATCTTGCATATGACCTACCGCAGTGCTGTTTGATGTTAACACTGGAAGAATTTCCACTCATCATTGTGAATACTAAGTAGTATCACTCTGAGTGTTCTAGCAATATCACAAGGATATAGCGTAGGACTCTCTTGATCTTCATCCGTGTGTCCTAACGAGATTTGATTGATCTATTGGCTCTAGACTCGATTTGTGTACTTTTGGTGGTCGGAGGCTGGAGCAAATGCCACCTATTCAATATCAACTATCTCGGAGTGAGAAAGTCAATAGAAGTCGTGTTGATCTCCGCGACAATAAAACAAACTTCTTTTGAGAGAAGTCTGAGTAGCTAGGAAAGGGTTGTGCTTCACATCACTGGGTCCATGATGAGTTTGTCTTCATGATGAGTTGACCCGGTTTCTGCCTAAGTTGTATGGAGGGCTTCTTTCTTTAAAACCTTTATCCTTACATTTCTTTTTCATTCTTCAACCCCTTCAATGCTTACCAAGACATCATTAATAGCACCTTGTTGTGATTGTTCCAGTGCTATCATCAGTACTTAGTCGGCATTCAGCTACGTTCACATTCTACTCCATCTTTCCTAAGGACTTCTAATAATCTATTGGATTGTCCCTGGGAAGATCCCTCCGGTTCTGGTTGGATCATAGGACTTAAACCTAAACACCCTTTTGACACCAATAACGTCGTGAATTAAAGATGTTGTGGGTATTTGATCGTAACCATGAAAACCACTTTAAATTCTAACAAAGTGTTTGAAAAACATTTAACACCTTGCTAGTTTTGTCGTTTTAGAAATGCTCCCCCTTCACATGTGAATCGATAATCGAAAGTGTTTCGCACATCTGGGTAAGAGTTAAAGTGCTTGAGTCTTATAGATCACATTTTAATCACATTTTCTCCCCTATCTCTAATATATAAAATCTTTTGATATTAGAGATACCAAATTTGATTAAAATATATTGTGAAAAATAGTCTTGAAAATCTTCGGGAGAAAGATGTGCTATTCTCTTGCATGAAGTAGAATTGCTCCCCCTCAAAAATTGATCCAATGGAATTGTCATTACAAGGATTTGATCCACAATACACTTTTGAGGATAGGAGTTGTTGAACACACAATTTTTGAAAGATTTTGAATATCAATGATAAATTCTTGAAAAAATTGTGTTCAACGCTTTTTGAAAAATCAATTCTTTTTGACGAAAAGGTTTTCTAAAGCATAAACTTGAGTTCATAGACTTTGAATGTCTTGACGAATCCACTCAAGTGTAAGAAGATTTAACCTCTTTTGCTAAGGGTAAGAGTACAAAAGCGTACACTCCCCCGTGAATTTAGTTCCGGGTTGCAATCTGAAAGTAATTACAAGCCATTGTGTTGAGCTCAAAACATTGAATGTTTTGTGACAAGCTCAACCCAAGATAGATTGCTCTACCCGTTGTTGGAAGTATTGTCCAAAATAGACAATTTCCTTTTGAAAAGATAGAAATGACATGTTTTGAAAAATATTTACAACTTTTATTCGAGCTTTATGTACACGCCCGTGTCATTATTGAGCGGCATTTCTAGGTATGTCCATATTATCGATACTGAAAGACATGTCGAAAAGAATATTTTTGGTATTTTGAAAGTTTTTCCATTTTTTTTAATTTTGTTTTTCTATGGATATTTACATTTTATTATATTTTTGTGTTTTATCAAGTTTTTCGAAAATAATTCAAAATAGGCTTTTGTACAACAGAAGAAGGTGATATCGAATGTACAGAATTGAAACCCTTTGAAGAGGGAGAAGTGGGTTCAGAATCCGCTGTTGTACCTGCAATCACAGAAGAAGAGTTTACACAAATACTAGAATTAGGAGTAACAAATTCCTTTTCAGCGTGTAGAACAATAGCATTAGTGCTGGTGCAGGTGTCGTCACTCTTCTCTATTGGAATCCACTTAAGACCAACTTCCGTGAAGATTCGACCCGTTGGTTTCCACTGAAGACTAGATTTTGGAGTAGCTTTCTCTTGCACAGCGGAAGACTTCTTTGGAGAGAAACTAAGTCCTTTTTTAATCCATGTTTCAGATTTGTTGTTGTTGCTTTTCTTTGCGACGGGTTTGTATCTCCTTGGTGTCTTATGGGATTCTGTATTCGATCTCCGTTCAAAGGAACGAGATTTGACCTCATAGAGGTATTGCAAAATGCAATGGTCATGATTTCCATTGTGAATGCCCTTTTTGCAAGTGGGACATACAGGGAATTTGGGATTCACGAAAGTACTTATATTCCTTTGTTTTCCAAATCGTTCAGGCGTAGTGTTTGAAACACGACTATTCATGGATGGTTTCCAATTCCTAGATTGCTGAAGAGGGATCCTAGGTTTTGGTTGACTACCATTAGGAGTGTGTGGAACTCTAGCGAGATTTGGTGAGCTAGGTTTTTCATACACGAGTTTGTCTTGCTGAATCTTCCCTTTTAGTTTCGCATCCTCTAGGTTGTGGGTATGAACGAGGTCATTTAAACCTACTGATTCTTTTGTGGACGTGAATGTCACACATTTTGGAGGAGTCCTAGAAGTGCTAGGTGCATTTACATGGTTGGGTTTAGCAATAGTGTGCTTTCTAAATGGAGGAACATAGGGTGATATGGATGGTTTTGGAACACTTGGTTGCACATCAGTCTTAGGGGGTAACCTAGATTTCATATGAGAAGAATTGGAGAACGGAGTCGGTTTTCCTAAGATAGACAGATTTGGATCCTTGTATGCATTGGGTTGTCGAACAACAGGTTTCTTAATGCTAGGTTCCATGATTTTCCCACCCATTTTAGCAACGAGTTTCTGCAACTCTGCTATTGCTCTGTCCCTGTCTTGTAATTGAGCTTTCAACCCTTTAATTTCCAAATTCTGTTCATTCATTTCTCGAAATGTTTGGGAAAGTTTTTCTTGCAATTTATTATCATGTGGAAAACTACCAACTTCTTTTTGCAGAGCAAGTTCAAGTGAATGACAATGTTTTTGAAGGAAATCAGTTTTGTGTTGAAGTAACTCAAAAGCCTTTTTGTCAATTTTCTTTACGTTTCAAAAGCTCAATTTCAAGACGTTCACATTCTTTGATCTTATCAAGATATTGGCATGCAACTTCAGAATATTCATCAATATCAGCACAAGATGTAAAATAAGCACACATAACATCTTTAGAAACGCATTCTTGCAAGAGTAAATCATATTCATCTGAGAAATCAGACTTCTCCATTTGAAGATCATCAATGTGGTTCTCAAGAGATTCAACGTATTTTAAATCATCATACATTTCAGTCCAAATGAACTCCTCAAGTTGAAGAACAGTTTCTTTAATCAACGATGTGTTTGGAATTAAGAGTTCTTTCACAAGCAAGGTAATATCTTGAGGAATCGGATGTGTCTATTCAGCATTTTCACGTTTTGCCCAATCTCTTTCAACAATAGATTTAACATTATTTATGTGGTGTTTAAGAATACCTAATGTTTTCCTACTCTTTCTTTTAGATTCATCTAGAGGGAGGTAGTTTATGTATTTGTAAACATTAGATTTCTTAGGGGCAAATGCTTTCTTCCATTGAATTCTCTTTTGTTTGCATTCAAGGAACACTTCCTCACGAGTTTTCTGAGTTTGTTTATTGAAAAGGCCATAAAGACTATTCTCATAAGCATAATTATATGGTTTCACAAACTCCTTATTAACAAGTGATTGACTATCATCGTCCCAAAGGGAAGTCTCTTCACTATCGACACTTACCGTCATGCAATCAAGATCGGTCCTTTCAGTCTCATCAAGATAGAGACACGGGTTTGCAGCTTGAGCTTTGGCAAGGTACTCAGGACTTGCAAAGCTAGCTTGACCCTTAAACATCGATGGAGGTGCTAGCATTCTTACGGATTGAATAGAATCATGCGTTTTATGAACAACGTTCTTCAAAAAGTCAACTTGTGCTTCTAGTTTCATAACTTTTTCGGTTTCTTTATCATATCTACTTTTGAAGTCTTGTTTTAACGCATCTACCTCTTGTTTCTTATACTCAAGAATTTTAGCAGAATCTGTAGTGGTCATAGAGAGCTTTTGTTCAAGTTCATTAACTTTGGTATTGGCAAGGTACGTTTTTTGACGTTCATCCATTAAGAATACATTATATTGACGCTTCTCTTTGGCTAATAACTCAAGAGTGGTATTATATTTGTTTTCAAAATCGTCCTTTTGACTTTTTAACGCACTTCCCTTGTACCCCTCAAGCTCTTTGGTTTTCTGAAGGAGCTCATCTCTATAGCTTTCAGTCATCTCAGTAGATTTAAATAAGAGCAGCTTTACATTCTTCAAAACTTTGAGTGAGCGTAGCGTTTGCCTTCTTTAATTGCTTTTGACTCTTTTTATTTTCAGTGACATCTTTTTGTAAAGTAGCAATTAAATTAGCAAGCGCAATACGTTCCTCTTCATCATATTCATTTGCATGTTGATCATCCTCAGACACATTATTGCACATGTCTGATGAATCGGGTGTGGTATTGCTATCAACCGTTCCATCACACACGTGTCATTAATGGCATTGGGTAGATCACTATGCTCAGGAATGTCACCAAACACATTATATTCATCAGTAGTGTGTACCTTATCGATTGGCTCAGTGTCAAAGATAGGGCTATTGTCATCTTCAGTGACTTTGAGAACTTCTTCAACTTTTTCCATGTACGAGTAACATGCATCGAGCTCTTTATCAGAATCTTCATCATCAGTATCATCAAGCATTGCTCCTTCCTCAGCTGACAATTTAACCCCTGCTTCCATTTTCTTGCATAACAGCATCTTTTCCTTATGATAACCGGAGTCTCTAACCCTTTTCGGCTTCATGCATTCCTTTGCCATATGCCCATATCCTTGGAAATTAAAACATTGAATCCCGCCCTACTGAACCACTTGACTTCCAACCGTTTCCCTATTCCCAGTAGCAGCAGCAATCCTCTGAGTATCATACTTTGCAGTTTGTCGATCATATCTTGCAGAACCCTCAACATGCGTTGGATTATGTCGATCATACCTAGAAGGAATTTCACCACGTCGACGTGTGTCATACCTTGGTGGACTCTCAACATATCGGTTCTTTGTGTTAGGTGATGTGCGAAGATTGTTGTTGGTGGGTTTGTAGATTTTCTTGTAAGTCTTCATTATGTAAGCAATTTGTTGTTTCATCTCTCGGTTCTTTTGAGCTTGGTCTTCATCACTATCTTCTTCAGATGAGGACTCAGATGGTGGTGATGGTGCTCTTGGTGCTTTACCTCGAGATTTTGTGGAAGATGAAGACTTAGATGATGTGGAATATCGTGGTGAAGATGATCTATTGGAGTATGGCTTAGGAGCACGAGAGTCAGGATCTTGAACATGTTGAGTGGTAATCACTAAAGCAAGTGGATTAGCCGTCTTGGCAATACGTTCAACTCGAATCTCATTTGCTTCATTCTGAAATTGCTTCAAGATATCAAAGAGTCGATGATATGAGACCTCGTCTAACTTTTCTTGTTGTTTCACCAAAGTGACGAACCGTGTCCACTCGGGTTGAAGTTGTTGAAGAAATTGAACATTGACTTGCATGGTGGATACTTGCAGATTATTTCTTGTCATGTCATTCATCATCTTATAAAACCTGGAGTAGTAAGAGTCAATTGATTCTCCATCCCTTGAAGTAAACTTGCAAAAATTCCAAAACAAGTTTGTTTTGACATCTTTTTTGTTGAGTGATTCTCCTTGTTGCAAGCGTTCAATAGCAGTCCACATTGCATGTGCTGTCGGGCATGCATCAACCGTGGAGTAAATATCATCTCCAATCCCACTTAAAACCATATAGATGGCTTCCTTCTCCGCATCATGCCAAGCACAATTTTCAGGTGTGAGATCAGCTCTTGTTTCATCACGTTCACTTGCAGGTATTGGATCAGTAGTATCTGTGGCTGCTCTTGGAGGAATTGAGATCTTCTTGAATATATATGGTCCATGAGTAATACATTTCCTCAAGGCATCACCATTAGGTCTTGTGTCAAGGTATCGTATGAAACGTGATTGCCATTAAGCATACCGACCAGATACAAGCATTGGTGGTCTCTCTTTGTTACCCGCCACCATTATATTGTTGTTCGTCACACGATATTCGGCAGTAGAATCCATCTCGATAATCTCTGAAATGATGAAGTGAATATGGATCTTAAGTAAATTTGTTGTGATTGTTGTTGTGGTTTAAATTCCGATAATTGCAATTTTTCTCCAGTCCGACAATAAATTCTCCAGTCCGACAAAAACGGTAGACCAAAAAATTTTGTATCGCCAAATTTTGAAATTGAGCTAGAAATGTCCTAAAACTAGTATGGGAAAAAATTTGAATTTACTTGACGAAATTTTTTTTTTTTTTTTTTTTTTTGATCTTCGTGTAAACGATATTCCGAACTAGTCTAGATGGTGGCTAAGTCTAAAAAATACGCAAACAAAATTTAGCAAAACACATCATCGGAATGTCCCCTAATCGGAATGTCCTAATCGGAATGTCCTAATTGGAATGTCCTAATCGGAATAACCAAATCGGAATGTTATCGGAATGTACTAATCGGAATCCTTGTCGGAATGATCTAATCGGAATCAGCTTGTCGGAAGACCCAAATCGGAATGCAAATCGGAATGCAAATTGGAATGCAAATCGGAATGAGCTGGTCGGAATGTTGTTGAATAACCCTTGATCAGAAAGTCTAATCGGAATACTGATAGGAATGTTTAAACCCTTTTCCGATGCGAGTGATCGGAATCACTAATCCCTTTTCCGATTGCACTGATCGGAATAATAACACTGTTACGAGATTTTGGGGTAAAAAATGAATTTTTCGACAAGAAATCCGCGATTTTAACCAACCAAATGCGACCAAATCCCTACCACAGCTATGTAGAAGATTTATATCAAGATTTAGAGCATAGAAACACAAAAAGAATCTTGAATTCGAGATGATTATAAGAGAAAATCACACGAACCAAGTAAAATCAACAACGAATCACAAAACTACCCCATGGCGATTGATACCAAATGTTGTCCCCTTATATTTGTTGTCCCATATATTTGTGATTGATGAAGAAATGAAGAAAGAAAGAAAATAGATGAAGAAGAGATGAATTCCTAGAGAGAGAAAGTAGTGAGAGAAAGTAGAGAGAGAGATGATTAACTTGGTGAATATTAGATTAGAGAAAAGAATTTGTTAAAAATGACCATCCACCCTCCTAACATGCTAGGAGGGTAGTATATATAGTCCACCCACATGCGGGCTTTAATGGACTATATATTGGGCCGGGCTTGTCTTTTGGACTTTAATTAGTTTAAATCCAAGCCCGTGAACCACGACTAAATAACTACCTATTACAACGTTCTAATAAATATTACAATAGAAACCTATGACCGAACATTCTTGTTTGACTCAATATTTTGAGGCTAACACTAAACCCTATTCCGATCCTAGGAGATCAGAATATAGATGCTTAAATCGGAATACTCAAAACCCTTTTCCGATTTGGCATTCGGAAAGAGGGGGATGGTGGTGGTCGGAATAAGCTGATCGGAAAGGGGTTTAGACCCTTTCCGATTTAAGTGGGAGTCGAAAGAAGCAAAAGCAATAAGCTATTATGATAAGCTTATTACCAAAACTAGAACGAATCAATAATGAAACGGATCAAATAAGCACTAATAACAACTTATCCAAACTTAAAATAAACAAACTTTTAAATCAAACCATAAAAATATGAACTTTTAAAGAAAACTTTTTAAAAGTAAATAAGCTAAACATACAATAAGCACAAGAATCTTAAAGCTTAATCAAATGAAAGCTTATGTAGGAACAAAAAGATCAACTTTTTAAGCACAAAAACATCAAGAACAACACGGATCAAATGTATTTTGCACCAAAAGTTAACTAAAATCAAGAAAGGTAGAATGAGATGAAAGAGTAAAAGCTTAACTAGAACTTTATTAATGAAATCAACAATACATAAAGATTTAATCTTGAAAGATTAAAAGAAAAGATGAAACTTAGTGAGAGAAAGTTGAGAACTTTCTCTCTCTAAAACTAGAAAGAAAAGTAAAAAAATGATAACTCAAACTAAAAACTAACCACCCTCCTAATGTGTATTAGGAGGGTTTTTATAGGGAAAATGGAAGGAGTGCATGTGTTGCATCTTCTTTCTTTCTTCACGTCTTCTCGACTCGATTTAATTCTTTGTCTTTTCTCGACGTCGTCTCCGGATTAGAACTCGTCTTGATAATTTCCTTCTTTAATTTAGACTCGAGTTCTTCGACTTCATTAAACTTCCGTCTTTAGACTTTTTCTTCGATAAATCTTCAGAATAGGCCTTGGACATCCGTTCTTTTTGCACTCTTGATCTTTTTGACTTCGTCTTTTCCCGTTTTCTTCGATAAAAGCCCGTGAAAGCCCATGTTTTCTTCCTTTTTCATCTTTTGGTCCTAAAACATAATAAAAACACAAACCACGCATAATTCCGACTTTTACGACCTAAATTACACGTTTTGGTCTTGTTATTATTGGAAATAAGTGATAAAAGGATAAGTGTTTTCACACTTATTAGTTCATACCCGGACGGTCTGTACAAATCATATCTACCCTGCAAGCGTGTGCACTACTGTCACATGGCTTCGAGGGTTATCTAGCTACGGTTCACGACATGGATGCTGAATCCCCATCAATTCAGGATCAACCTATAGTGTCGGAATTCCAAGATGTTTTTCCAGTAGAACTTCCGGGCATACCACCTACACGAGAAGTGGAATTCAGTATCGAACTGGTTCCAAGAGCTGAACCAATCTCCAAGGCTCCTTATCGCATGGCTCCCATAGAGCTTAAGGAGCTGAAGGATCAACTGCAAGAACTTCTTGAACGAGGTTTCATTCGACCGAGCGCATCTCCATGGGGCGCACCGGTCTTGTTTGTTAAGAAGAAGGACGACAGTATGCGTCTTTGCATAGACTATCGAGAGCTCAACAAGATTACCATTCGGAATAGGTATCCGCTGCCACGCATCGACGATCTGTTTGACCAACTCCAAGGGGCCAAACATTTCTCCAAGATTGATCTTAGGTCAGGCTACCATCAGCTACGGGTCAAGGTGCAGGACATCGCTAAGACTGCTTTTCGTACCCGCTATGGCCACTACGAGTTTGTAGTTATGCCATTTGGTCTGACAAATGCTCCAACAGTGTTCATGGATTTGATGAACAGAATCTTCCATGAATTTCTGGACAAGTTCGTCATTGTCTTTATCGATGACATCCTGATTTTCTCAAAGTCCAGGGAGGAACACGAAGACCATCTTCGTACAGTACTACAGATTCTTCGCCAAAAGCAGCTGTATGCTAAATTCTCCAAGTGTGAGTTCTGGTTAGACAAGGTGGCATTCTTAGGTCACATTGTATCAGCAGAAGGAATCACTATGGATCCAGCGAAGGTTGAGGCCATTACTAAGTGGCCAAGGCCGACATCAGCGACGGAAGTCCGCAGTTTCTTAGGCTTAGCTGGCTATTACCGTAGGTTCGTGGAGAACTTTTCCCGCCTAGCACTACCATTGACCAAACTAATGCGGAAAGGGGAGAAATCCGTCTGGACTGAAGATCGAGAGAAGAGCTTTGAAGACTTGAAGCAAAAGCTAGTATCTGCACCTATTCTTACTCTACCATCTGGTACGGGTGGATTTCAAATCTACAGCAATGCATCAGGGAAGGGACTTGGCTGTGTTCTCATGCAACATGGGAAAGTGATCGCGTACGCTTCACGACAGCTTAAGCCTTATGAAAAAATTACCCCACGCACGACCTAGAACTTGCTACAGTCGTGTTTGCATTGAAGATATGGAGGCACTACTTATATGAAGAATCATGTGACATTTTCACGGACCACAAGAGTTTGAAGTATATCTTCTCTTGGCGTGAATTGAACATGAGGCAGAGGAGATGGTTAGAGTTGTTGAAGGATTATGACATTAATCTACAGTATCATCCCGGCAAGGCAAATGTAGTAGCAGATGCTCTTAGCAGGAAGTCCGGAATGATCAACGGCATTAAAATCGAGAAGGAAATCATCAGAGACTTGGAGCGATTAGACATAGAAATCATGGTACGTGGTCAGCACGGTTACTGGGCTAATCTTAGAGTAGAACCCGAGTTACTATCTAAGATCAAGGAAGCTCAGAAAGATGACGGAGAAATCTGGGCGATAGTACAGAATTTGGAGAAGCAGACGGAATTCAGAGTAGATGCAGATGGTATCGTATGGTTGGGCACGAGACTTTGTGTTCCTGATGACCAAGAACTTCGGGAAGCCTTGTTAGCTGAAGCTCATAGCTCCCCATTCTCGATACATCCTGGTTCGACTAAGATGTACCATGATATCAAGTAGTACTTTTGGTGGAGTGGTATGAAACAGGATGTGGCCACTTACGTCTCCAAATGTATTACCTGCCAGCAGGTTAAGATCGAGCATCAGCGATCTGGCGGTCTCCTTCAACCGTTAGATATCCCAGAGTGGAAGTGGGACAAAATCACCATGGATTTTGTTACCGGTCTTCCGCCTACCAAGAGGAAGCACGATGCAATTTGGGTTATCGTTGATCGACTTACCAAATCATCTCATTTCTTACAGATACATACAGATGAGAGATCATGAGACTCCACGGTGCACCATCCAGCATCGTCTCAGATAGAGATCCTCGATTCACTTTGCGCTTTTGGAAAAGTCTGCAGAAAGCCTGGGGTACACAACTTAAGCTTAGCACGGCTTTTCATCCTCAAACGGACGGACAGTCAGAGCGAACCATTCAGACATTGGAAGATATGTTGAGGTCATGTGCGTTGGAATGGACGGGTGATTGGGACGAATACATCTGTTTGGTGGAGTTTGCATACAACAACAGTTGGCACGCAAGTATCAAGTGTGCTCCATTTGAGATGTTGTATGGCAGAAAGTGTCGCACCCCAATCTGCTGGGATCAGGTCGGCGAGCGAACACTTGAAGGACCGGAAATCATAGAGATGACCAATGAGAGGATCGCAGTAGCTAAGCAGAAAATTCAGGAGGCACAGTCACGTCAAAAGAGTTACGCCGATAAGCATCGTAGGGATATACACTTTAACGTAGGAGATCACGTCTTCCTTAAGATTTCGCCGGCACGTGGTGTTAGATGCTTCGGGATTAAAGGGAAGCTCAGTCCTCGTTTCATCGGACCGTTTGATATCATTGAACGAGTCGGTGAAGTATCTTACTAATTGGCGTTACCTCTGCAGCTTTCGCATGTGCACAATGTGTTTCATGTGTCCTTACTCAGAGGGTACCAGTATCATCCCCTTCACATGGTTCAGTATCCGCTGGAACAGATACGTGAAGATCTAACCTTTATAGAAGAACCCGAACGAGTTCTTGACAGACAAGATCGAGTCATGAGAAAGAAGACGATTCCATTCGTCAAGATTCTATGGAGGGATCATACCGAGCGGGAAGCCACTTGGGAAACAGAGGAGTCTATTCGGGCTTCTTACCCTCATTTCATATTTTGAATTCGGGTATGTTCTTCTTTTCCAGTTTACTTTATCTATAATTCGGGGACGAATTATTATTTTTAGGGGGGAAGAGTTGTAAAACCCGCATGCTTTTACCATGAATAGTACCCTTAGGATCATACGTACTAGATTAAAACTTTCCTAATATAGCATAATTACGATTACGTGTTAGGATTTTATGTATTACGTACGTGTTAGAACACGCTAAGTATTTACTATACACGAGCAAGTAATAATTATTTGACAATAATTAATCACGAACATGCGATCATGAATCATGAACGTAATTAAAACACGAACTATTATTAATTACGTATATATATTTATTACGAGCGTAATTAAATATATTAGATCACGGTATTTACGTAATGAGAACACTTAAAACACGAACACAAATAATCACAAACGTTTAGCTTAACAACGAGACACGGAAAAAGGTACGGGTACCCCAAGTGGGGCCCCTACCCGCGGCTACAAGGGAAAATGGGCCAAGCCCATTTGTCAAATTTACTAAAAGGGAAAAAGGGGATTTTCACTACTCATAAAATTTTACAGAAGATTTTTAAGAAAACCTAAAAACCCTCCTTCCTTGTCTCCTTTGTGCCGCCACCCTACAACAACCACAAGAGGTGGTTTGTTATCTTGGATCTTGGAATTTTAGTGGTTGATCGTGTTTGTTCTTCATCCTTTTGGTCCGCGAATTCGGTAAACCCTTTTTAAATATTTTCTTTTGATTTAATCTTTTTATAAATCAAGAACATGGTATGTTTTTTACAAAAACCTAATAATTAAACATGGATCTAACATGATTTGGTGTTAAATAAAATCAAAAGGGTGTTTTAAGGGGTGTTTGTTTTAGCCGCAGGCTGCACCGAAGCCGAATGGGTTTCGGTTTGGCCAAGCCGACCACCACCAAGACCATACGGTCTTGGTTGGTGCGTGTGGGTCCCACGGCAGCAGTAAAACACGGGGTACCCCGAGTTGGTTCGGGGTACGGTGTCGATTTCATGTTCGGTTCATGGTTTGTAGCTTAGATCCGGTTCATGGTGTATGTTTAGTTTTTTTTATGTTTATGATCTTAGGTTAAAATTAAATTAATAAAATGATATGATTAATTTAATAACATAACTGATGTTATTTAATTATTTAATAATCATGAAATTAATTAACTTAAGTATTTTTATATTTGAGACTTATAATTAATTAATTATTTTAAAACCATGGATATAATTAATTAATTAACATGACTTAGGTTATATTATTAATATATAATAATACATATTTTAACCTAAGTATTTAACTTATTTAATTAAAAACATGTTATACTTTAATTAAATATTTTAACCTATAGTTTAATTTAATTACATGAAATAATTATTAAACTATACATTATATCATATGACTTAGAAAATAATCATGAAAACACTTAGGCTTATATACTTAGCTTATTTAACCAGCTTATTTCTAATTATGGAAACTTTCTATTTTTAGAAACTTAATTAAATAAGGCAGCTAATCTATTTATGGAAACCTTCTATTTTTAGAAACTTATTTATTTCAGGCAGCTAATCTATTTATGGAAACTTATTTAATTAAGGCAGCTAATCTATTTATGGAAACTTTCTATTTATAGAAACTTATCTATTTTAAGCAGTAAATCTATTTTTGGAAACTTTCTATTTTTGGAAACTTTCTATTTTTAGAAACATTCTATTTTTGGAAACTTTCTATTTTTGGAAAGTTTCTATTTTTGGAAACTTTCTATTTTAGGTAACCTGCTATTTTTGGAAAGTTACTTATTATTACACAGTAAGTATAATAACACATGAAATACCAGAAATACTTAATCAGATTAAACAGAATATAAGATAAAACATAGTTTAAGGCTTTAAAACAGTAAAACATGGTAAGAACACATAAATAAGCTAAGACATGACATAAAACCAGCTACGTATTTAGTAAGCAGATACTTATTCATGTATGTATTTATGTAGCACTAGTGATTCAGAAGTAGGAATTCTCTCAGTTCATCTTCTTCGTTCACTGGACATAAGGTACGGATTCCCGTCCTTTCAGTATGGACATTCTTTTCTTGTTAGGATTCCCCGTATGCAGCCAACTGTTTTCCGTAGTATAAGTTACGTGTTTGATTGTTTATGTTTAATTAAGATTACCTATAGCCATATACATGCATGACCAGTCTCACCTAGTTATGGAGGTACCATAACCATAACATTAGAGGCAATGATGTTATGACTTCACCACGGCGGAGTGATTGCTCGTGGCGTCCCTTCAACTTTTAACCATATATTTATAATTATCATGTGGGGCGTATGGGTGCATCCTAGTTACATGTTTTATTCAGGATTTCATGGTGAATGTGGTGTGTGCCTTGCATCCTTCACAAGGAGCTGATCCCTCCTACCCAAAACCAGTATATTAAATTAGAGGCAGCCCCTCTAATTTGCATGATGAGGTCACCCCTCCAAGTATTCATGCACGGTGGATTTTCATGACCTATATTGGCTAATGGTAAAATATGACAAATAGTTTTTATAAGATAAACATAAGACTTTCAAACTATTAAATCAGTTTTATCAAGACTTAACCAGGTTACTCGGGACTTAGTTTTCTTCCGCTGTTATTATGTTATATGCTTATCCTATTCATGCTTTATTATACATACGTGCACTGAGCGTATTTGCTCAGCCGTTTTCCTTTTCTATGTTCCCAAAACGGCAGGTACTCAGGGACGCTCGTAGACACTAAGAGTACGTGCATATGGGCTGGAAGCTGTCTAGCCTTCTTTACATTACGCATTTCTTTTCTTATGATACTTATGCTTTGGACATTGTTTAGTCCTTTCCTTTATTATACTATGTTTGTGTGTGATGAGCTTTACTTTTGGACTACCGATGTTTGATTCCGGTATTTTCCTTTTTATGGTCAAGTAATGTTTAGACATTTTTCCTTGTATGCTTTGATGACACGCCATAATTGTTGTGATATTTCCATTTCCAAAATGGGGTGTTACATGTGCAATCCAATCATCACCACCGTTGGACTCCTTGACTGACTTCCACCACTGCAGCACATCACCTTCAAACTTATAGCAAACCAGTCTTGCCTTGAAAACACCATCACAACCCATCGCATCGAATATCTTCTCGATGTGAGAAATCCAAGCTTCAGCCTCGTTGGGTCTGTCAGTCTGCTCAAATGAACGGGGTCACTGTTTGTTGAATCGCTCCAACCAAGTCATGAGGGTAATAGGTGGAGGAGGTGGATGATTGTTGTTGTTATGATTTCCATGAGCCTGGAATTCCGCATGAACTTCGTCCCTGATCTCATTGCGAAGTTGGGGAAGGAGGGATTGCAGAGCTGCATTGACAGTTGCAGCCAAATCTAGGTTGTTGCGTGGATTCACCATCTGACAGTTTAAAAGAACAAAAATGAAACATGAATGATACGTTTGAACTGATATGAACATAAAAATGCGTGAACAATGTATAAATTAATGAAGCAATTTATAATGCATGAAACAATGAAAAATGCATGATGTAGTTTATAAAACTTTTATATGAACGAAAGTGGACGCCTATGGTCAGTTCACCCAAAACAAAACGACAGGGCGCTGGGACGCCTATCGGTCGATCCCTAAGTTAAAAGTTTCGATAAAAGCACATGCGACTAAATAGGGCCAATCATGTACCAGCCATTACTTAGTCATAAACCTGCTACAATGATATGAATGCAAGAAATAAAAATGAAAATGAATTAATGCATGAAAACCAACTGTCAGTTCTAGGAAGACACTGGTGACTACCCGTAAGTCACATATCATGTTTTACAGAGCTACAGGTCGAAACCTTGGGCTCTGATACCATAATTGTAACACCCCATTTGTTAAGATGGAATGCTATAGTGTATTATGGCATGTCATCAAAGCATGCAAGGAAATGTCTAAACATTTTTGACCAAAAAAGGAAATATCGGAATCAAACATCGGTAGTCCAAGTAACTCCTACACAAGAAAATATAAGTATTGTAAATGAAAGGACTAAACAATGTCCAAATGAAGTAAAGTATGATAAAGTAGGAATGAAATGCATAAAGTAATGAAGGCTGGATAGCTTCCATCCGAATGCACATACTCTTGAAATCCTACTTGCGACCTTGGGTACCTGCCGTTTGGGAACATGGAAAAGTAGACGGCTGAGCATAACGCTCAGTGCACGGATATACAATAAAGCATGGTAGACATAGCATATGAAAGCATAATAAGAGCATAAAGCATGAATAGCAGCGGAAATGAATACGTCCTGGGAAAACCTAGGCATATGACATGTTTTACTGATTTTAGTTTTGAAAATATTGCTTATGTTTACTTGTGAAATCTATATTATTTTAATGTACCAAAATAGGCAATATAGGTGTAACGCCCTATTTTGATAAACGACGTGTCACGCGTAATTATGACGTGTCATCAAAGCATGCAAGATAAATGTCTTAAAAACATTTATTGACCATAAAGACATAAGCTGGAATCAAACATCGACAGTCTAAGTAGAACTCATCACACATGAGTAATAAAAGTACTGGAATGGAAAAGGACTAAATAATGTCCTTGAAATGAAATAAAGTATTGAATGTTAAGTAAAGGAAATGCATAAAGAAGTAGAAGCCAGATAGCGTCCATCCGTATGCACGTACGGTGATAAGCCCACGAACGTCCTTGAGTACCTGCCGTTTTGAGAACATGAAAGGAAAACGGCTGAGCATAACGCTCAGTGCGCGGATATACAAGCATAGCATGAATGATATAAGCATATAAGACATATAGCAGCGGAAATGAATAAGTCTTGGAAAACATGGTCATAACTTAGTAGAACTGGTTTTATAGTTTCAAAAGCCTTATGTTTATCGTGTAAAAATGTAATACCCGTGAATGTGCCGTATGATGCTAAGTTATTGTCTCAAGAGTTGTTCAGTATGAGCATCTCTCTTAAGTTGTGACTCACTTGTGGATGTGATATCCCGAGCCCAACATCATTTATTTAATCCTATTTTATGAATATTTTTGAAATTTTTAAGAAATTTCGTTTGCTATAGATTTGACGGTTTAAGTTGAAACCAACGTTTACGGTCGTAATCTAACGTTTGACGATTTAAGAAGAACCGATAACGACTACGATACCGACGGATGCCCAAAACTTACATTTTATTATCGATTGATCGATATTTGAGTTTTTCGAGATTTTTATTTTTATTACGTGTTATGTCGAGTCAGAACCATATGTATATTTTTTTTGTGTGCGTTTGAACCATTTAAAAGTATTTTGAGGTGGCCGGGACTAAACCCGACTCCCGTAAATTTTCAAAACCGACTACTAGTCATAATCCCGCTCTTTAAAAGTGGATTTGCCACTAAGGCCAAAAGATAGCTACCTTGTCAAAATTAGTCCCTCTATTTTTACAAAAGAGAGAACTACACACACACACTTCATTTCCAACTTTCAAAAATTCGGGTTCATCCCCTTTTTCTCTCCATGGCCGCCGGCCACCACATCACCACCACCAACCATCATCACAAATTTTATTTCGAAAAATCCAATCAAAGACCATCTCTCATTTTATCTTTGTAAGTATTATTATCCAATAAAATCAAACATGCATCCATGAAATCTTTCAAAAAAATTTATGATTTTTCAAAAACATGTTTTAATCTAATTAAACCCGTTTATTGTTTAATTTATGTGTTTATAATGATAATTAATCCATAAAACAAGATGGGAATTATGTTTTTGGTGTTCCACAGCCCCAAAAACCCACGAAATTATGGGGGTGTTTGGGTGTTCATGCTGTTTGATGAAATGTGTTGTGGGGTTGTGTTTAGAATGATGTTTCTAGTGTTTTTAAATGATTAAAACCTATTGCATGTATGATTTAGGATTGGGTTTTGATTAGTATTTCATGTTCTTAGTGTTATAGGCTGTATGAGATGATTGGGTATGATCATAAGTGGTTAAAATTGGTCTAGGTGATGTTAGATTGGATTGAAATCAAGTGTTAGGGTGATTTTGAAAGGGTGATTTTAGACCAGATTGTTCAAGCATGTTTTTCGTGGATTTAACTTTGTAAGCAGGTCATAACCATAGGATAGAGTGGTAGAGCTTTGTCTTAGCTTCGTTTTGGTATAAGGTAGAGCTTACGACTCCAAACGAGTCAAAAGTTATGATATTTTGAAAGTTCGTGTACCGGGAGATGAGAACCAACACAATCCGAATTTGTGTTTGGTATTGGGTCAAATCCCGCGGACCATAGATAGAGTTTGGTAAATGATTGAAAATTAATTTTTTGTTTCAAACCTGCACTTGTGAGTCTATTTTTAGACTTAGGTGTTGTATTGGTCAATGGTGTATTTTAAATGGGTCAAACAAGTCCAACATAGTCAAATTGCAAAATCAGTCCAAAAAATTGTACGTCTAGTAATGTGTTATGAAACGAGTCATAGAAGTGAAAACTTTTTATGGGATTAAATATGGGTTTTATACAGGTCATGAGGTATTTTTTTGAATTTTCTTGAAATTTATATAGGTGCTTAAGTCATAGCAAACAGCCCGTACTTTTGGTAAGTACAGGCAAATCTATAAAATGGGAATCAACTTTAATTACGTAGGTAAATGGTATAAGTCTAGTAACAACTACTTGTTTGATTTTGGCGTGAGTTTTCATAATCATTGAGTGTGTTTGCATATGCGTGTGTTTAGTACAATAATGTACGCGGAGTATTGATTTGGTTTTCGTACCTTGATTTTTAGGTCAAGTGTTAGATTTTCCCGGGCATCCACGTCATCGGTGACATTTCTCGTTACGTCTTCGCTAGAACCACTACTAATACGCCAGGTGAGTCTATAGCCTCGCTCTTTACTTATTTCAAACGTTTTTACCCGCGAGGGGGATGCATGCTATTTAAATGAAGAGAACATAAGTCATGAATGATTGTTGGACCCGAATGTTGCCTTGAGATGTGTTGACTACCTAGTTGTAAAAGTCCCTAAATTCGTAAACTATTAATTATTGTCTTGCCCTTGTGTGGGTTGGAGATAGTCGCTTATATACAATTAATAGTACTATGGGGTTGACGACCCTATCCGAGACGAGAGCTAGTACGTTGAGTACCCTCTGCGGACGGATAACTTGTCATAATAAATAAGGTATAATTATAACTAATGCCTTTAGAAGGGGCACTGGTTTCACTTAAATCGTGCCGGTCTATGTACGCGGGTGATTGGGTTAACGGATTAGTGTCACGAGCTTAAACACAATTATTAGCTATTGCTAAAGATAATATCCTTGAATAATAGATTGTGAGTACGATAATGCTATTGAATGGTCATGATTGGTTTTAATACTTATGTTCAACTTATGATTTGATAAACATATAGATACGCTCAACCTTTGTGTTGACGGTTTTAAGCATGTGTTTCAGGTAACCAAGATTGATAGCAGCGGAGCATGCGAGGATGGAAGTTGTTGTGGCTTGGCGGTCTACTTTGTTTTTCCTCCCTTTTAGCACTTAAATATTTTATATTATGTCATGTGAAAGAAAATGTACTTTTGGGTTGAGATTCAATGGGGACCTAAACGCAACTCTATTTGTATTATTTTTGGGATTTGGAAAACAGTAGACTTTGATGTTTTAATCAATCCTTAACTTATGTTTAAATTTCTACGTCTCTTTGAGTCGTTCGAAATAGCTTATGTGTGATGATAACTGCTTAGCACCCAAATGTTGTAGTTCTGCTGCGTATAGCATTTGTTGGGGGTGTTATAGATTGGTAATCAGAGCCATGAGTTATAGAGAACTAGGTCATTTTGAAAAATCCTAAACTATAACTTTTGGTGTCGTAAGAAATTGTCCAAGCACACAACTATCCTGCATGGCTCCGGTAAGATTTCTTTAGCATTGCTTTATATTTTAGATGTATCCCTCAAAATTGATATGAATTCCCTAGTATTTAGTAAGTAAATACTATGATATATATTGAGATATATTGTTGTGTACGTCGAGTACTTACTATCGTAATTTGCAAAAAATTTATACGACTATCATATATGTTGCATGTAATTGGCATACGGGCCACATTGCATTACATCGCAACACTGCGTTGTGATCCTATGTGTATGTGGGAATGATTGTATGTATAAGTATGTATATACTATGGTATTTAAAGGCATTGCACGTGAAGCAATGGTCCTTGCGTGATTATTGTACATTTAAAATGCGGTTTTGTTGAGAATTCAGCCTCACGGCCAATTATCAATCCTGATAATTAATTATTGTTCGAATAACCGAGTGTGAACCTCGTTTGATACTCTAGATACGTAAATAATTCTTCGTAACATATTGAATATCAACTAGATTGATCTCGATTGTCGTTATCGCACCGTGATGTGTCATTCTTGGACATCTTCTTTTGAAACGTAATTTAATTACATATTATTTTATATCCTTTATTCCTTATGGGTTTGATATATTGGTTGGCGTAACTATAACAATAAACGAAGTATAATCAACGATGTGTGCATCGTGGCGGCGAATCATGTGTGTGTATTATGAAACGTGGTTGAGGCGCGTCATCATTTACTCGTTGTTTACCATTTTACTCGAATTTAAAGATGTGTTTTAAAATAGATTAGCGTTGTGATCAAGCGTGATAGCTTGAAATTTGGTTGGGTTGTGTTAATTTTGTGGTGTACGATTTCGAGACTCATCCGAGGCCGATAACAACACTTAGTTGACATACGTATTCTCGCTTCGTTTATTTCATTTTGTTTTTGTTGTTTCATTATTTTGAATTCGATATTATACATGACGAGGTCCGGCATTTGTGTGAGTTAAATAAACATTAAACTTTGTTGATCGAATGATTTAAACATAAAGTGTTTTACATATTAAATAAATGGCGAATGAAACTTTTGGATAAAAATGACCTATGATATGTCTTGTAACAAGTAAAACTCTTATAGAGAGTAAAGTGACAATGTGAAATTATTTTTCCTTCAACCTTGGTTGGTAAATCATAATAAGTAATTTATATTACTCGTAAAAATCCTTGTTTTCATATATTAATAATTTGATACTAGAAGCTTGTGATGGATTTGTTAAGATTTTGTTTAATTTAATTTGAGAAAGGAGTTATAATAAAAATTACGATATGACTATTGAGTATATGTAGCTGTGGGCTTGATATGAGTTAATTTTCGGGTCAATATAGCAAACTTTTGGCATAATTTGTAATATAGAACACGAGTAGAAAAATTGGTCATGCGTTTTGGAGCTAGAGACTTTGAAAAATTGGTTTTATTTTAAACATAAGGTCATGTTATATGCATTGGTATAAACTAGAACTTGTCACTCGTTGTAGTAAATAACGTGGGACAAAATCGGAATATACACTTTTAGTGAGAAATTCTAACGCTTGAAACGAATTTTTAAATGTTGATGGAACGTCATTTTACTCTACTGTGAGATGTGTTAATTTTAAAATCGTTTGATAATTGGCTAAAGATTTAAAATTCGAATTTTCTATATTTTAGAATTATTGAAATAAGCATCTTAATTATTTATTATTATTATTATCGAGATTCAAGTGTCGACTAAAATCAGTAAGTATCCGAGATAATACGACGTGAAACCTCTTTAGCATCTGGGTCGAATTACGCGAGTACGATTTAACAAAATCAGTTTTAAGGAAAATTTATGTATAATAAAAAGTCAAAGGTTGATTTTTAAGAGTTAATTGGACTAGTTTGAGTCGTGTTGGATACGTGTATATATGTGATAATATAAGTCGTAATAATAATAACGTAAAACTTAGAAAATTCTTACTGTATACGTTTTTGGTACTTAAGATATGAACATTAATGAGATTTTGACACAAGTATGGAGATTTTCAAACCTAATGATTTTGTCGATTATGATAACCGAAGTCACCGCACCTACTAATGTTAAAAATTTCCTAGAGATTGTAATTTTTTTTTAGAAATAAAAACTTTGCAAAGATTGAAACATGAAAGGTATAAATTCTTTAACGGTGTAACATAAATTAAAAATATGCAAAGGATCGCTCTACAATATACAAGGTAACAGTAACTAGAAAATGCAAATGGGTTACCCAACAAACGCATATTTGTATTATTTTCTTAAGACATAATATTTTGAGTCACGATGGTTCGATCGTACAGCTTCACTTCTTTGATTTTGCAAGTCTATATCTAAACTTGAGTAGTCATGTGATTGTTTATTTTAATATTGTCTATGGTATGAAACCATTATTATTATATCTATTTTTGGATTGCTACTTCGCTAGTACTTGATAATGAGAGTATGTCACCCGGTGTATTTTTTTTCCTCTTCATGGACGTCGTGACTTTTCTTCTTTCGGTTAATGGAACCTAAAATTCGGTATTTACTTGAATGATGCTATAAATCTTCATTAAATTGGTTATTTATTTATATTGAACAAAAGCGAGGAGGCGAAGCCGCTTTACCAAATTGTAGAGGTGAAAGAACTCGACCTTCCTGGTGAAATTGTTTCTATTCGACCAAGTGATTATTCTCCTCTCCCCGTATACCCTTGGTGGAATGTGTGTGCAACTTGAGATGATGGGAATTATGATCGTTGTTTTATTTTTGACGCTTGTGTTGATATTCAATATTTACTCTATGTATTCGTAGATTGCCGTTGATTATTCTGAAACTCTTGTCATATCTTCAAAGTATCTTCATTTCTAATGTAGTTAATTTTAGTTGGCAATTATATTGCTTGTTTACCTAGTTCGATCTCATTGATTTTTGATTTTATTACTTTTTGTGCTTGCAATGATCTTTAATCCTGAACCACCTTACCATTGATTGGTGAATAGTCTATTTTGAAAATATGTATGAGTGTGTCAAATGGTTCGTTCAACCAAATGCGAATGGTGTCGATTTATTTATTTATTTATTTTCTCATAAAAAGGCAAAGTAATAGTATGTTTCCAAAGTAGATGAAAAATGTTTGATGTGTTCCTTAAAACGATGGTAGCAATATTTTTCCCATTTCAAATTTCATTTCAAACGATTTAATTATTTTGAGGACTTGGTCGAAAACTTTCATAGTCGTGTTTGGTGTGTAATAGTAACATTGGTGTTGTCACTTGATACTAGCGTTTTTGGATGGGGTTCAGATTAATTCTCGGAATCTTCTCGAATTGATCGCAGCTCAAAGTGGAATAATTGTTCTTGGTGACAAATAGGGGATTTGGTTTTCTATTCTACTAATAAATAAATAAATGAGAGTCGTTGAGAAATTAAAATAAAAATTAAGCGAGAAGAGATTAAACTAAAAATTAGAAAAACACTTGGTAAAAATAAACATTTCGATAAGCGTGCAATTTATTGAAATTAAAAACGTAATTAAAATGAAAAATTTGAAAATTTAAATACTCGAAAATTAAACTAAGACGAACGAGTAAATATAAGCTAAGAAAATTTGGCGGGAAAAATAAATTCAAAAATCAAATTTTAAATAAAACTAATTAATTTCGTAATTAAATCAAAAACTGAATTAAATTCGCAACTTGAAAGTAACACAAATCCGCAATTGTTAAAATTACATAATTTCGCAATTAAAAGTATGATTTCGCAATTACTTGTGCAAGATTTCGCAATACAAGAAAGGAACAATTTCGCAACTTATGGAGAATTCAAATTCGCAACTTTGTGAAAAGTTCCAAAATCGAATCAGACGTGAAGATTTCGCAATATGAACCAGATGAAGATTTCGCAATAGAAAAAGGAACAATTTCGCAACTTTGTGAAGAATTCCAAAATCGAATCAGATGTGAAGATTTCGCAATATGAACCAGATGAAGATTTCGCAATATGAACCAGATGAAGATTTCGCAATAGAAAAAGGAACAATTTCGCAACTTATGAAAAGTTCAATTTTGCAACTTTATGAAAAGTTGCAAAATCGAATCAGACATTCCTAAAAAATAGGAATCAGATGTAGGACGAAAATAAGCAACTTTTTGACAACTTTTCAAGGGCAATAAGCCAAGAAAAACCCCAATAAGCTATCAATAAGCTAAGGAGAAGATCAAAACTTATAAAAACTTCAAATAAACCCACGAAAATTTAAAAGATCAAAACTTTAAATAAGAACTTGATGAAAAAGATGATGAAAAAAAGATTGAGATTAACAAGAAAGATTAATAATATGAAGATTAAGACAAGATTAAGCTTAAAAGGTAAAGATTAAATTTAAAAACAAGAATTTAAAACAAGAATAAAAAGTTTTCTAGTGAGAGAAAGTTAAGCTTTCTCTCTCTAGATTTAAAAACTACAAAGATGAGAATAAACTAAAGACTAACTAACTTTTGGTGATGGAAAGAGCTTATATAGTAGTTTGATGTGGGCTTGATTTGTTGTGGGCTTGTAAGTGGGCTTTCTTCTTTCTTCTTAGTCTTCTCGTCACTTAAGTAAATAAACGTTTCCGACTTTGAATTTGATATTTGTCGGTGAATATTTCCAACTCGTCTTTTAATCTCTCGTTAAATAGACTTGAGTTCTTCGACATAGATAAATCTTCCGTCTTTGGCCCTTTTCTTCGATAAATCTTCAAATAGGTCAGTTGACTTCCAATCTTTTGCATCTCTTGGACAATAGACTTCGTCTTGAGTCTTTTTCTTCGATAAAAGCCGTGCAATCCCATGTTTTCTTCAATATTCATCCGGTTGACTCTGAAAACACAATAAACACAAAAACCACGCATAATTTCAAACAAATGATATTAAATACGTGTTTGGTCTTGTTTTAGCCAGAAATAAGTGGCAAAAGGATGGGTGTTTTCACACCTATCAAATCCCCTACACTTAACCATTGCCATGCCCTCATGCAATGCTTAGTGATAAAGCAATTTTACACTCTTCTCATTATCAATCAACCTTGGCCTTATTAACATACTACTAAACAAAAATTAAAGTACTAAGAGAAATTAAAACTTTAAAGTAAACAAGAGGATAGAAACCATTTTCACTTGAAAATAGCTATATGGAAATAACTTGCAAAGAGATCAAGGACTTACATTAGGGCTTTGGTGCTGCGAAGATTTATCACCCTCAAGTTTCATGTTCCCCAAACTAAGCTTAAAAACGAGATCATTGTTATTATAAGTCAGCAAATCAAACACTTACACACATGGCTTAATTATATGCTTAAACTCCCTTATTCCTAGGTGTATCTCTTATATTTTATTTTTGTCTTAGAATGATCATGAAGATGCATCTTTGGACTTATTTCGATAGTTTATTTAGGCTGAAAGCAAAGTAGGACGATTTGATCAATAGTTAGCTAAAGGACAAAATCTCTTAAAACTGCTTCTCGGGATATCAAAAAGTTCATATCTTGGCATAACTCGCTTCGCGATTTGAGACCTTTCTCGGGCCGATATTTGGCATGTACTTCATTCTTCATATCTTCGAGAGACGTTCTTGAGATAATGGTCTTCTCTTCGTTAATAGAGTTTCTTCACTTGGAGACTTTTGAGGGGTACTCCAACTTTGTTGACCACGACTTCATGATTATTTCTTCAATCGCTAATTAGGATTTTGAGATACAACGATCCGCCTCCTTTTCGGAGTTGGATCTATTTATCCTCATACCTTGTTAGGGTCTTTTCGGATAGACTTCTCCATGATCTTTATGGGAGTTGATTGCTTTTCGTCGTGAGTCTTGATCCTTCATATTGATTTTGGGAATAATGATTTTCACATCACCTTGGATCTTTAGCAATAAGATTGAATCCTCATGCCTTGTTAGGGCCTTTTCGGACTCGCCAATCTTCGCGCCCCGCTTCATAAGTTATGCCTTGGCTATGAACTCTTACCATTACCGAGCAACTTTTAAACGATCTTGGGCTAGAATCTAAGTAACTTTTCAAATCGTACGACCTTACTTATTGCAGATAAATTATTAGCAAGTGATGGGAGAATAGGCAAATAATTACACCAAGTGAGCTTGTGCAAGAATACCGACTTATAATTAACTCTATCATTTCTCGTTCTCCACAATTTAAAATCTCAAGTAATGAGACTCGTGGATGCTTAGCCTAATAAACCAATTAAGGTCTACATGGTTAAGGATACTAGCTAGAATAAACTTAGATAAGTCTATTCGGGTTTAGTCAAAATAATCGCAACGGGCCTAATATGTCAAAGATTTCAAAACTAGCTACACCACTTTATTAATATTTTTGACTTTATTGCGGGATATATACATATGAAAGCAACGATAAAAATTTAAAAATTACGACTAAATGGCCAAAGTTAATAAAAAATTTGAAAAATGTTGAAAAAGATGATTTTCCGGTTAAATGAAGGCATTTTAATGGAAAAGTCCACTTAAAACTTCGATAGAAGTCCCCCCTACACTTAAGATAAACATTGTCCTCAATGTTTAAGCATGTGGGAAAAGTCTCCCCTACACTTATGACATTGTGCACGTTGGTTAAATCAAGCTAAGGAAGAGACGACTAACGTGATCATTTTCAAATGTGAGTATGAAGAAAATTAAATCACGATAGTTGAGAGATAGAACCGGATTTCGGATAACACGGGAGCACGGTTCTTCAAAGGTTCCAAAAGTGCATTCATCCCTGTAATCACACCATCACACAAAGACAAACACCTTTAGAGGTCCCCCTACACTTAGGAGGTTAAAACGGAAAAGGATAGATACTCGGGCTGCCTCCCGAGGAGCGCTTGTTTTTTATAACCGAGTCACAAGCCTGACTCGACCCAAAATTAGTTCATGTGGAACGTGGTGAGGGATGGAATCATCTCCTGAGAGATGTCCTCACCAAAGTACAACTTCACTCGTAGGCCATTCACCTTAAAGTTCGGTCCATTAGGTTGAGCGAGCTCGAGAGTACCATATGGAAAAATTTGGGCAATGGTGAATGGGCCGGACCAACGAGATTTCAGCTTGCCCGAAAAGATTTTCAACCGAGAGTTAAAGAGTAAAACTTTGTCTCCAACTTGGAACTCTCGGTTCTTAATCTTAGAGTCGTGAATGAGCTTAGTCCTTCCCTTATAGATCAAAGAATTTTCATAAGCCTCATTCCGGAGTTCATTCAGCTCATTGAGTTGGATCTTGCGTAGGTCACCGGCTTTGTTGATATCAAAATTAGCCCACTTCAAGGCCCAGTAAACCTTGTGCTCCAACTCAATGGGGAGGTGGCATGCTTTCCCGTACACGAGATGATATGGTGTACAACCAATCGGAGTCTTGTATGCGGTACGAAAAGCCCACAAAGCATCATCAAGTTTATCAGCCCATGAGGCACGATGCTCTCCCACGGTTGTTTTAAGAATTCGCTTTAATCCTCGGTTGGATATTTCAGCCTGGCCATTAGTTTGTGGGTGGTAGGCGGTGGAAAGACGATGATTTACACCATACTTAGCCATGACTCTAGCAAATTGATCATTGCAAAAATGAGTCCCGTGATCACTAATAATGGCACGAGGCACACCGAATCTAGCGAATAGCGACTTCAAAAAGTTACAAACTACCCTTGCGTCATTACTGGGTAAATCTTTGGCTTCAACCCATTTGGAGACGTAGTCAACGGCTACAAGGATGTATTTGTTTCCTTTAGAGGAAGGGAATGGCCCCATAAAGTCGATACCCTAAACATCAAAGATTTCACATTCTTGTATGAAATTCTGAGGCATCTCATCTTTATGTGTGATCTTGCCTTGTTTTTGGCAAGCATCACAACGTTTAACCATCTCGTGAGGATCACGGTAAATGGTGGGCCAATAAAATCCCGAGTCAAACACTTTTTTGGCGGTGTAGTTGGGACCAAAGTGACCACCAGTGGGTCCTTTGTGGCAAGCGTCGAGGATTTCTAAAGCTGCCGGTCCATCAACACATCAGCGAATAATCAAGTCGGCACATTGTTTGAATAGATACGGGTCATCCCAGAAGTATGTCTTAATGTCTTTAAAGAACTTCTTCTTTTGTTGGGATGTTAACCCATCAACGAGAATTCCACCCGCCAAGTAGTTTGCAATGTCCGTAAACCACGGGGTTTCATCAGAATTCGAGTTGATAGACATTAAGGTCTCCAGGGGAAAAGAGTCATTGATCTCTTTGGTTGGATGTTCCCCTTGGTAAGGATCCTCAAGTCTACTGAGATGATCCGCGGATAGGTTTTCAGCTCCTTTTTTATCGCGAATTTCGATTTTAAATTCTTGGAGTAGCAAAACCCAGCGAAGAAGTCTTGGTTTGGAATCTTGCTTAGTCAACAAGTACTTCAACGCGGAATGATCGGTATACACGATGGTGGTAGAAAGGACAAGATAGGGGCGGAACTTTTCAAAGGCATAGACAACAGCTAAAAGCTCTTTTTTGGTTGTCGTATAATGCAATTGAGCCCCCGTCATTGTCTTGCTAGCGTAATGGATTGGTTGGAAGTGTTTATTCACTCTTTGCCCCAAAACCGCACAAATAGCAAAGTCGCTAGCATCGCACATCAACTCAAAGGGAAGCTCCCAATTAGGGGTAACTAAGACGGGTGCCTTAGTTAGCTTATCCTTAAGCGAGTTGAAGGCTTCAAGACACTCGTTGGAAAAAATAAAAGGAGTATCTTTCTCCAAGAGGTGGGTCATCGGGCGAGCGATTTTAGAAAAATCTTTGATGAAACGACGGTAGAAGCCCGCATGACCGAGGAAACTTCTCACACCCTTCATGGTTGAAGGTGGAGGCAACTTAGAAATAACATCGACTTTAGCACGGTCCACTTCAAGACCAGCTTTGGAGATCTTGTGTCCTAGCACGATGCCCTCTTTTACCATGAAATGGCATTTTTCCCAATTAAGAACAAGGCGAGTGTCTTCACACCGCTTAAGCATACGTTCTAAATTGGCAAGGCAAGCAGAGAATGAATCGCCATAGACCGAGAAATCATCCATGAATACTTCCATAATTTCTTCAACCATGTCATGGAAGATAGCCATCATACACCTTTGGAACGTCCCAGGAGCATTGCATAAACCAAAAGGCATACGTTTGTAAGCAAATGTTCCATAGGGACAAGTGAATGTGGTCTTTTCTTGGTCTTTGGGATCTATGGGAATTTGAAAATACCCGGAGAAACCGTCTAAAAAGCAGTAATAGTCATTACCCGCTAGACGCTCGAGCATTTGATCCATGAAAGGAAGAGGAAAGTGGTCTTTTCTCGTGGCATCATTGAGCTTGCGATAATCAATATAAACTCTCCACCCAGTAACGAGACGAGTGGGAATCAACTCGTTGTGTTCATTGGGAACAACGGTTATTTTGCCCTTCTTGGGCACACAATGGATGGGACTTACCCAAGGCGAATCCGAAATAGGGTAAATCAAGCCGGCATCAAGAAGTTTGATAACCTCTTGTTTGATGACGTCATGAATGCGAGGATTAACCCTTCTTTGACTATGGATTGCAGGTTTAAAGTCATCTTCCATGAGAATCTTGTGAGTACAAAAGTTCGGATCAATTCCGCGGATATCGGAAATTTTCCAAGCAATTGCCTTCTTATGATCTTTAAGCACGACGATTAGGCGAGATTTCTCTTCTTCGTTCAAGTCCTTCGCAATGATGACGGGCGACTTCTTCTCTTCTTCAAGGAACACGTACTCGAGATGGGGCGGCAACTCCTTAAGTTCTAAATCCGGAGGATTTTCGATCGGAGGCGTTTTCAAAGTCGGAGCATCGATAGCAATAACCGTGGGAGATGGTGGAGAAATATTGTCTTCTTTAAGAATGTTCTCAATGAGGCGAAGATCTTCATCCCAATCGGTGGGAGAATCGTCATGGTCTAAGTTCACATCTCCCATGGTGGCTTCCAAATCTTTCCAAAGGAAATCACTTTCTCCAAATAGAGATAGTGATGAGTCAATAGAGGAAACGGTCTCAACATTGGGAAGAGAGGTAGGAATACTTTTACAAGCATCTTTTAAGTGTTCTTCACAAGCCTCATCAAGAACGTCAATACAATTAACACTCTCATATGAATAAGGCTGTTTAGAAAGCTTTTTCCTTGTTGAAGACAATTTTATCGTCACCCACTCGCATGATAAGCTCACCGGCTTCAACATCGATGAGAGTGCGACCGGTCCTCAAGAATGGACGACCAACAATTAATGGCACACGAGGGTCCATATCGTAGTCGACGACAACGAAATCGGTAGGAAAAGTGAATTTGTCGACTCCTACAAAGACGTCTTCAGCTATCCCCACTGGATAAGCAACCGTACGGTTAGCTAATTCCAAAGTCATTTTGGTGGGGACTAGCTCAGGGAGAGATAATTGCTTCCAAACGCTTAGAGGCATTAAATTAATACTGGCACCTAGATCAGCTAGGGCCATGCAATTCTCTACTCCCGGGAAGTTGCAAGGGATTAAGAAGCGACCCGGATCACCAAGCTTGGTTGGCAATTTCCTTAAGAGCACTGCAGAGCAATTCTCATTAAGTTGGGTGTTAGGAATATCAAGAAGCTTCTCCTTGTCGCTAAGAAGATCTTTGAACATTTTTGCATACTTAGGCATGTGAGCGAGAGCCTCAGCGAAGGAGATGTTAAAATTCAAATGTTTAAACATTTTGAGAAAGTTCGAAACTTGAATATCATCCTTGCTTTTGAGCTTCTCTTTCCTCAACCTTGAGGGATAAGGTATATCGGAAGAAGAGGAAGGCTTTGGGATCGAAGGATCACTCACATCCTTGGGTGGAGGAGGGGTAGAAGTAAGGGGTGGAGAAATTGGGGAAGTAGAAGGATGAGGAATAGGAGCAGGTGACTCGTTTTCCTTAGTCACAATCACCGGTGGAGGTATAGGAAGCTCGGGTTCCTTGGTACCTTTGCCACTGCGAGTGGTGATTGCTTTCATCTCCCCTCTTGGATTCGCAACGGTGTTACTCGGAAGAGTACCCGAAGAAGAGGGTTGATTACCTTGGAAGAAACTAGCCATCATGTTCCTTAAGTCATTCGTTTGACTATCCAAAGTGTTTCTCATATCAGCTCTCAGATCGTTCCCTTGTTTCACCAGGTCTGCTTTCAAGTTGAGCACTTCCCGTTGGAGATTGTCCATGATCACATCATTAGTCCTCACGTAGGTTCCAATATCTTGGTGTAATGCGGTGGGTTGGTTGGGAGGAGCATTGTAAGCGGGTGGTTGATAAGCAGGTTGCTGGTAAACTTGGTTGTTTCTTTGAGGTGGATATGGTTGTTTGTGAGGTGGTATGTATGGTGCACGAGGTTGTTGTTGTTGTTGAGGAGGGCGATTGAGTTTTTGTTGTTGGTTTGGGTTGTTAGGAGGAAAACCGGGTGGTGAGAGATAGTTGTTTGAGCAGTAGCTAAGCAAGTTGCGGTCACCTTGAGGACGAGCTTGATAAGCGGCCGGAGGATAGGTACCGTATGCTGCATTCACATTCTCAAAAGGGTAGTCTTGGGTGGCGGTACAAGTGGTGTAAGAGTGAGGACCCCCGCATATTTCACATGGTTGGCTTACAGCATTGACTTGAGCGTTTTTAGCATTGATGTTGTTGGTGTTGCTAGCGGTTTGGGTAGCAAGCGATTCAAGAAGCACAGTGATTCTGTCAATTCGCTTGTCGTTGTCACTAGTACCAGCACTAGCGGCATTAGTCCGCACACTCTTGGTTTGCACACGAGACTTATTCTCAATGATATCCCAAGCGGCATTGGAAGTCTTAACCAAAATATTACCCCCCGAGGCACTGTTTAGTGAATCTTGGTCATTCATGCTTAAACCATTATAAAAAGTATTAATTTGGTGCACTTTGGTAAAACCATGTTGTGGGCATTTTCTTAAAAGATCTTTGAAACGATCCCAAGATTCACTAAAAGACTCATCGTACTTTCGTTCAAAATTGATAATTTCATTCCGCAAAGCGGTAGTACGAGAGGGTGGGAAAAAGTAGTTGATAAATTTGGTCTCCAAATCCGTCCACGTAAGAATACTTTGTGGCAGTTCCTTAGCAAGCCAATGCCGGGCTTGTCCCTCTAAAGAAAAGGGAAAAAGTTGCAAACGGATTACCTCTTGTGGAACACCATTGAATTTGACCGTATTCGTTAGTTGCAAGAATCTCTTGATGTGGTCATGTGGATCATCAATGGTACGCCCCAAGAATGGTTGAGCAGAGACCATCTGGATAAAACCGGATTTGAGCTCAAAATTGTTGGCTGCAATCGCGGGTATGACAATTGGATCATTGTTGCCCTCTACATGTGCTTGCAGAAGTTCAATCATCGGGCGATTATCCGGTAGAGGCTCATTGTTGAGAGGTGGATTGTTATTGTTGTTGTTATTATTGTTGTTGAGAGGTGGGTTATTGTTGTTGTTTTGTACACCGGCCATGTCTAAGTCTTTGAGAGGCTCGGGCTCTTGATAAGACGTGGATCGTGTACGCATGCACCTGCAAAAGAACTAACAAGGCAAAAACAAAGCAGAAATATTTTTGGTTTTTATGTTTTTTAATTTTTAGGATTTTTGAAAATTTTATATTTTTTTGTGTGTTTGAAATTTTTTATGAGAAAGTAACGTTGACGGTGAACGGATCCCAAAATCCAAGTTCTCACAAAAAACTGTAAATCTTAACGAGAAGAGCCGGCAGCGGCGCCATTTGATACTAGCGTTTTGGATGGGGTTCAGATTAATTCTCGGAATCTTCTCGAATTGATCGCAGCTCAAGGTAGAATAATTGTTCTTGGTGACAAATAGGGGATTTGGTTTTTTATTCTACTAATAAAGAAATAAATGAGCGTCGTTGAGAAATTAAAATAAAAATTAAGCGAGAAGAGATTAAACTAAAAATTAGAAAAACACTTGGTAAAAATAAACATTTCGATAAGCGTGCAATTTATTGAAATTAAAAACGTAATTAAAATAAAAACTTTGAAAATTTAAATACTCGAAAATTAAACTAAGACGAACGAGTAAATATAAGCTAAGAAAATTTGGCGGGAAAAATAAATTCAAAAATCAAATTTTAAATAAAACTAATTAATTTCGCAATTAAATCAAAAACTGAATTAAATTCGCAACTTGAAAGTAACACAAATCCGCAATTGTTAAAATTACACAATTTCGCAATTAAAAGTATGATTTCGCAATTACTTGTGCAAGATTTCGCAATACAAGAAAGGAACAATTTCGCAACTTATGGAGAATTCAAATTTGCAACTTTGTGAAAAGTTCCAAAATCGAATCAGACGTGAAGATTTCGCAATATGAACCAGATGAAGATTTCACAATAGAAAAAGGAACAATTTCGCAACTTTGTGAAGAATTCCAAAATCGAATCAGATGTGAAGATTTCGCAATATGAACCAGATGAAGATTTCGCAATATGAACCAGATGAAGATTTCGCAATAGAAAAAGGAACAATTTCGCAACTTATGAAAAGTTCAATTTCGCAACTTTATGAAAAGTTGCAAAATTGAATCAGACATTCCTAAAAAATAGGAATCAGATGTAGGACGAAAATAAGCAACCTTTTGACAACTTTTCAAGGGCAATAAGCCAAGAAAAACCCCAATAATCTATCAATAAGCTAAGGAGAAGATCAAAACTTATAAAAACTTATAAAAACTTCAAATAAACCCACGAAAATTTAAAAGATCAAAACTTTAAATAAGAATTTGATGAAAAAGATGATGAAAACAAGATTGAGATTAACAAGAAAGATTAATAATATGAAGATTAAGACAAGATTAAGCTTAAAAGGTAAAGATTAAATTTAAAAACAAGAATTTAAAACAAGAATAAAAAGTTTTCTAGTGACAGAAAGTTAAGCTTTCTCTCTCTAGATTTAAAAACTACAAAGATGAGAATAAACTAAAGACTAACTAACTTTTGGTGATGGAAAGAGCTTATATAGTAGTTTAATGTGGGCTTGATTTGTTGTGGGCTTGTAAGTGGGCTTTCTTCTTTCTTCTTAGTCTTCTCGTCACTTAAGTAAATAAACGTTTCCGACTTTGAATTTGATATTTGTCGGTGAATATATCCAACTCGTCTTTTAATCTCTCTTTAAATAGACTTGAGTTCTTCGACATAGATAAATCTTCCGTCTTTGGCCCTTTTCTTCGATAAATCTTCAAATAGGTCCGTTGACTTCCAATCTTTTGCATCTCTTGGACAATAGACTTCGTCTTGAGTCTTTTTCTTCGATAAAACCCGTGCAATCCCATGTTTTCTTCAATATTCATCCGGTTGACTCTGAAAACACAATAAACACAAAAACCACGCATAATTTCAAACAAATGATATTAAATACGTGTTTTGGTCTTGTTTTAGCCAGAAATAAGTGGTAAAAGGATGGGTGTTTTCACACCTATCATCACTCGATCCTCAATTATGCACAGCTTAGCTAACTATGTATAATTAGGGAAGAGTCCTATTTTGTTGGTTGCCGTTGCTTGGTCCTTAAGTATGCATGATCTAGCTAATTATGCATAGTTTAGGAAGGGCAATGTAGTTTCAAATCAATTGGTCATTTTTAAAACTGGTAGTGTTTTTGATAAATGTTTGGATGGGAACGCTTTTAAAATGGTGGATCCTTATGCAAGTAATCGTATTCTCTTAGATTCCTAAAGAAAATTTTTGAGTTTTATTGTGTTCCTGGAAATCTTTTCTTTGGTTTTGCGTTGACTTAGTAAGCCATCGTGACCGAGTAATTATGGAAAATGTTTTATGTGTTGTATGTAACGTGTGAATTCCATCGGAATCACTAGGGTGTTGATGAAATACCAAAGGGGATGATGCCGACACTGAGAAGAGATATTAACAAAAACAAAAGACTGCCAAAGTGGAGGAAATCCGAGTTCGAGTAACTCCGAGGGAAATGACGAAGACTTCTCCTACATAAGATGTATCGTACTTTATTTATTTTCTTATCTCGTTCTTTTGATGTGTAAAGCGACACGCGATAAACTGTTGAAGTTTACCAACTGTGCATCGGTAATTGGAAGACAATTCCATTGCCGTCTTCGTTTGTTTAAGTGAGGAATCCTCGTTGCTTAACTCAACCATCCTTGATTATCGATGGTTAAACGACGGATAAACATAGTTGATGTTTTTATGGTGAACCCTTGTCTTTTATGTGTTTATGTCGTATGTGATCTAGTCGAGTGATCCAAAGTTGTGAGAACTTGAGACGACATTGTCCAATGGCATCCGATCATGGAGAACACGTGCCATGCAATATATTTTTTTTAACTGTGAATGATGATGCTTATTGAGATTTTGACCGCGTTTGGGACGGAAGTAAGATGGTGCTCTTGTAGTATTTTTTTTAGGGTATGGATCCGTGTATGAGCATCCTGTGATGACATATGTATGTATTGTTTTTCTTTTTGGATATGCATCCATAGCTGGCAAGCTCGTAAACCTTCTTTAACTTGCAATTTTCTTTTGACTGGACTCATCCGGTATCCTGTCAATATTTCTTATTTTATCATGGCTTGGCTGATTAGCAAGCATGAGTTAACTTGATTAAACTGATGGGCTTGGCATGGTTTGGCTATGTTGCAAACATGTCGTAATGTGGTTGTTTGTGCTTCATAATGGCTTTTGTGTTTCATTAGATTGTGATGTTTTCGAGAGAGTTATGTATACGTCGAATGATTTTGTATCGATGAATTCGCTTTTGAAAAACTAGGTTGTATATACGTAATATTGTAATAAGGTTATTTTGTACGACTAGTATTAATTACTTCGTCTTGTATATTTTGAACGTTATCGATGGAGTTATGTGCGACCCGTGCGATTTTCTTTGTGATTAATTGTTTTTATGAGACTGATGAACTAAGTGAAAGGACGATTCGAACGTTAGAAGACATGCTTCGAGCATGTGTGATTGATTTTGGTAGAATGTTGAGATCGACACTTGCCGTTGGTAGTATCTTTGCACAACGATATTTACCATGTTAGCATTGAAGCTGCAGCATTTGAAGAATTAGGTTGATGAAATTGTAGATCGCCAGTTGGATAGAATGAAGTAGGAAAAAGTCAGTTGAATGGACTTGAAATGATTCGAGAGACTACGAAAGAGATGGTGTAGATTAAGAATCACTTGTTAACCACGAGAAGCTGTGAGAAGAGATGAGTTGAAAATCGTAGGAAGAATTTGGGAAATTGAAGTGGAGATCATGGATCTAGATCTTAAGAAATTGAAGCAAGGTAGAATACTCATTGTGAACGTGTGATGGAACCCGAGACATGAACCGAAGTCCATGTCGGAACATGAAGACCCCTTTAGGAAGAAGTACCCTCATCTTTCAAGTAGTACGAAATGCGTGTATAAGAACCGGAGAGCGCCGGGACGTCGCTCCCTTAAGGAGGGGGGGATGTAATACCCGTGAATGTGCCGTATGATGCTAAGTTATTGTCTCAAGAGTTGTTCAGTATGAGCATCTCTCTTAAGTTGTGACTCACTTGTGGATGTGATATCCCGAGCCCAACATCATTTATTTAATCCTATTTTATGAATTTTTTTGAAATTTTTAAGAAATTTCGTTTGCTATAGATTTGACGGTTTAAGTTGAAACCAACGTTTACGGTCGTAATTTAACGTTTGACTATTTCAGAAGAACCGATAACGACTACGATACCGACGGATGCCCAAAACTTACATTTTATTATCGATTGATCAATATTTGAGTTTTTCGAGATTTTTATTTTTATTAGGTGTTAAGTCGAGTAAGAACCATATGTATATTCGTTTTGTGTGCGTTTGAACCATTTAAAAGTATTTTGAGGTAGCCGGGACTAAACCCGACTGCCGTAAATTTTCAAAACCGACTACTAGTCATAATCCCGCTCTTTAAAAGTGGATTTGCCACTAAGGCAAAAAGATAGCTACCTTGTCAAAATTAGTCCCTCTACTTTTACAAAAGAGAGAACTACACACACACACTTCATTTCCAACTTTCAAAAATTAGGGTTCATCCCCTTTTTCTCTATATGGCCGCCGGCCACCACATCACCACGACCAACCATCATCAAAAATTTTATTTTGAAAAATCCAATCAAAGACCATCTCTCATTTCATCTTTGTAAGTATTATTATCCAATAAAATCAAACATGCATCTATGAAATCTTTCAAAAAAATTTATGATTTTTCAAAAACATGTTCTAATCTAATTAAACCCGTTTATTGTTTAATTCATGTGTTTATAATGATAATTAATCCATAAAACAAGATGCGAATTATGTTTTTGGTGTTCCACAGCCCCAAAAACCCACGAAATTATGGTGTTTTTTGGGTGTTCATGGTGTTTGATAAAATGTGTTGTGGGGTTGTGTTTAGAATGATGTTTCTAGTGTTTTTAAATGATTAAAACCTATTGCATGTATGATTTAGGATTGGGTTTTGATTATTATTTGATGTTCTTAGTGTTATAGGCTGTATGAGATGATTGGGTATGATCATAAGTGGTTAAAATTGGTCTAGGTCATGTTAGATTGGATTGGAATCAAGTGTTAGGGTGATTTTTGAAAGGGTGATTTTAGACCAGATTGTTCAAGCATGTTTTTCGTGGGTTTAACTTTGTAAGCAGGTCATAACCATAGTAAAGAGTTGTAGAGCTTTGTCTTAGCTTCGTTTTGGTATAAGGTAGAGCTTACGACTCCAAACGAGTCAAAAGTTATGATATTTTGAAAGTTCGTGTACCGGGAGATGAGAACCAACACAATCCGAATTTGTGTTTGGTTTTGGGTCAAATCCCGGGGACCATAGATAGAGTTTGGTAAATGATTGAAAATTAATTTTTGTTTTCAAACCTGCACTTGTGAGTCTATTTTTAGACTTAGGTGTTGTATTGGTCAATGGTGTATTTTAAATGGGTCAAACTAGTCCAACATAGTCAAATTGCAAAATCAGTCCAAAAATGTGTACGTCTAGTAATGTGTTATGAAACGAGTCATACAAGTGAAAACTTTTTATGGGATTAAATATGGGTTTTATACAGGTCATGAGGTATTTTTGTGAATTTTCTTGAAATTTATATAGGAGCTTAAGTCATAGAAAACAGCCCGTACTTTTGGTAAGTACCGGCAAATCTATAAAATGGGGATCAACTTTAATTACGTAGGTAAATGGTATAAGTCTAGTAACAACTACTTGTTTGATTTTGGCATGAGTTTTCATAAGCATTGAGTGTGTTTGCATATGCGTGTCTTTAGTACAATAATGTACGCGGAGTATTGATTTGGTTTTCGTACCTTGATTTTTAGGTCAAGTGTTAGATTTTCCCGGGCATCCACGTCGTCGGTGACATTTCTCGTTACGTCTTCGCTAGAACCACTACTACTACGCCAGGTGAGTCTATAGCCTCGCTCTTTACTTATTTCAAACGTTTTTACCCGCGAGGAGGATGCATGCTATTTAAATGAAGAGAACATAAGTCATGAATGATTGTTGGACCCGAATGTTGCCTTGAATTGTTTTGAGTACCTAGTTGTAAAAGTCCCTAAACTTCGTGAACTATTAACTATTGGCTTGCCCTTGTGTGGGTTGGAGATAGCACCGCTTATACAATTGATAGTACTATGGGGTTGACGACCCTATCCGAGACGAGAGCTAGTACGTTGAGTACCCTCTACGGACGGATAACTTGTGATAAGAAATAAGGTATAATTACAACTAATGCCTTTAGAAGGGGCACTGGTTTCACTTAAATCATGCCGGTCTATGTACGCGGGTGATTGAGTTAACGGATTAGTGTCACGAGCTTAAACACAATTATTAGCTATTGCTAAAGATAATATCCTTGAATAATAGATTGTGAGTACGACAATGCTATTGAATGGCCATGATTGGTTTTAATACTTATGTTCAACTTATGATTTGATAAACCTATAGATTCGCTCAACCTTTGTGTTGACGGTTTTAAGCATGTGTTTCAGGTAACCAAGATTGATAGCAACGGAGCATGCGAGGATGGAAGTTGTTGTGTCTTGGCGGTCTACTTTGTTTTTCCTCCCTTTTAGAACTTAAATATTTTATATTATGTCATGTGAATGAAAATGTACTTTTGGGTTGAGATTCAATGGGGACCTAAACGCAACTCTGTTTGTATTATTTTTGGGATTTGGAAAACAGTAGACTTTGATGTTTTAATCAACCCTTAACTTATGTTTTAAATTCTACGTCTCTTTGAGTCGTTCGAAATAGCTTATGTGTGATGATAACTGCTTAGCACCCAAATGTTGTAGTTCCGTTGCGCATAGCATTTGTTGGGGGTTTTATAAAAATCTGTTTAAATGGTTAACCATTAAGCCGATATAGGTCATGAAATATCAACGTGCATGAATACTTAGAGAGGTGACCTCGTCATGCAATTAAAGGGGCTGTCTCTAACTACTACAAGTCTGGGTAGGAGGGATCAACTCTTTGTGAAGGATGCAAGGCACACACCTCATTCACCTGATAATACTGCTAAACATGTAAACTAGGATGCACTCATACGCCCCACATGATAACATAATAATGGCCAAAACTGAAAGGGACGCCACGAGCAATCAGTCCGCCGTGGGGAAGTCATAACACTGGTGCCTCTAGTGTTACGGTTATGGTACCTCCATAACTAGGTGAAACTGGTTATGTATGAATATGCTTAGGCATTTAAACTAAACATAAGCAATTCAAAAACATATAAAACATATACTGGGAAAACAGTTGGGTGCATACGAGGACTCCTAATAAGGAAGAATGTCACAATGAAGGATACGTGTATAAGTATACTGTTACTGTGTACGTAATCTGATTATAATATGTCTTGACTTGCTATATGTTTTAGTCTTGTTTTACTGATTTTAATGTTATACTACTTTTCTCAAGTGTTTTAAGTCTTCTGATAAATATTAACTGATATTCTTGTGTTATTATACTTGTAATGTAATAATAAGTAACTTTCTAAAAATAGCAGGTTTCCTAAAATTGAAAGTTTCCAAAAATAGAAAGTTTCCAAAAATAGAAAGTTTTCAAAAATAGATTAACTGCTTAAAATAAAATAGTTTCTATAAATAGAAAGTTTCCAAAAATAGTAAGTTTCTTGAAATAGAAAGTTTCCATATTTAGAAATAAGATGAATCAATAAGCTAATAGTATAAGCTTAGTTTTACTGATTAATATTCTAAGTCATGTGATTAAATAGTATAGTTTATTAATTATTACATGTAAATTAAATAAACTATAGGTTATTTGATTTAATTAAATATAACATGATTTAATTAAAGTTAGTGGTTAAAATACTTAGGCTAAAACATGTATTAATCTATATATTAATATAACCTAAGTCATGGAAATTAATTAATTATAAGTCATGATTTTAAATAATTAATTAATTACTTAGTCTAATTTTCATGATTAAAATACTTAGATTAAAGTCATGTATTATTAATAATAATAATTAACCTATGTCATGTTTTAAATTAAATTAATTATGTAGCATGTTAAATTAACTTAATTAATCTTGTAATTTTTCATCTTGTCAAAATAATTAACTTATAAAATTAAGTCATGAACCGAACCCGTGTTTTAAATCTAAACATGTTGTGGACCGTATTCGTGAACCCTTGAATCGGACCCGTGAACCGGCCAAACAAACGCACCCTTAACAGTGGAAAAACCGGCTTGGCCGGTTGCCACTGTTTTAACAAAACAGCCACCGGCCTACGCCGGTGGTTTCCCCTGGTCTCTCAGCTAAAGCCGCCGGCAAGGCAAAGTTCCCACCGGCTAGCCGGTGGTTCTCCCTGCTGCCGCGGCTTGGTTCCCCCTGCTTTCCTTATTTAGCCACCGGCTTAAGCCGGTGGTGGTTTCTTGTTTTTAGCCGAGACCCACTAAGACCACAACATACCCCGACATAAGTCGGGGGTTCCCTTGTTCCAGCGACCGAGACACAACAACACCACACCGAGACCATGGGGTCTCGGTTGATGCGTAACAAAGCAAGCCGAGACCATGGGGTCTCGGTTCCTTGCGTCGGCCAAATAAACACCCCTAAAACACCATGATTAATTACCCCTATGATTAATTACATGCTAGTTAACTGGTTTTTGTAACCTTATGATTTCATGTTTTCTAATTTAATAAAAACATAAAAAGAAAAGGGGTTTAATGGTTTACCAATTACGTGAAACAGTGGAGAACGATAACACTAACAATCTTGCAAGAATTGATCACCAAAAATCAACCAATCACACCCTTTTGGTGTGTTATACCCGGCGGCCAAGAGAGAGCAAAATAGAGATTTAGGGTTTTGATATTTTCTAACTTTTTGTAATTATGAAAGTATATTTTCCTTTTTCCTTGTTTTGGTAAATATTACATGGGCTTGGCCCTTGTTGCTTGTTCTTGCCGCGGGTATGTGGCGCCCACAAGGGGAAACCCATTTTCTTCCATGTCTAAATATTATACGTGTTCTCGTGTCGTGTTTACGTGATTTATTTAGTTATCGTTCGTGTCGTAATATATATTTATACGTAAGTGTAATAATTACTACATAAATACTTATAATGTGTTCGTGATTATTTACGTTCATGAATTCATGTTCGTATGTTCGTGATTATAATTATTGTTGAAATAATTATCGTGCATTAATACGTATTGAATACTTATCATGTAATAACACTTACGTAATACTTGTAATTAACATTCGTGAAACGTAAACATGTTATATATGGTAAGTTTTAATCATGTACGTACGACTATAGATGCACTGTTAAGCATGCGGGTTTTACAACTCTTCCCCCTAAAAAGAATAATTCGTCCCCGAATTATATATAAAATAAACTGAAAAGGAACATACCCGAATTTAAAACTTGAAATGAGGGTAAGAAGTTCAGATAGACTCCTCGGTTTCCCAAGTGGCTTCCGGCTCGGTGTGATCCCTCCAAAGGATTTTGACGAATGGAATCGTCTTCTTCCTCATGATCCGTTCTTGTCTGTCAAGAACGCGTTCAGGTTCCTCTATGAAGGTAAGATCTTCATGTATTTGATCAAGTGGATATTGAACCATGTGAAGAGGATGATAATTGTAACCCCTAAGTAGAGATACATGGAAAACGTCGTGAACGTGTGAAAGCTGCGGAGGAAACGCTAAACGATAAGATACTTCACCAATCCGCTCAATAAGGTCAAACGGTCCGATGAACCTAGGACTGAGTTTTCCCTTGACTCCAAAACGATTAACACCGTGTACTGGTGATACCTTGAGAAATACATGATCTCCAACCTTGAAATATAGATCTCTATGGTGCTTGTCTGCATAACACTTGTGCCGTGCACGAGCTTATTGCAACTTCTCCTTAGCTACTGCCACCTTCTCATTAGTCAATTCTATCATCTTCGGACCCTCAAGTGTTCGCTCACCAACTTGATCCCAGCAGATTGGGGCGCGACACTTCCTGCTATACAACATCTCGAATGGTGCACACTTGATGCTTGCGTGCCAACTGTTGTTGTATGCAAACTCTACTAGACAGATATAATCATCCCAATATCCTGTCCATTCTAGTGCACATGCGCGGAGCATGTCTTCTAGAGTCTGAATAGTCCATTCCGATTGTCCGTCTGTTGTGGATGAAAGGTCGTGCTAAGCCTAAGCTTTGTATCCCAAGCTTTATGCAGACTCTTCCAGAATCGCGAAGTAAAACAAGGATCTCTGTCTGAGACGATACTGGATGGAGCACCATGAAGTCTCATGATATCCTTCTGATAAGTGTCAGCGAGTTTACTGACCGCCTCGTCTTTGCGAACCGGTAAGAAATGAGCTGACTTCGTAAGTCGATCAACAATGACACAAATCGCATCATGTTTCCTCTTAGTCTGCGGAAGACCGATAACAAAATCTATGGTGATTTTGTCCCACTTCCACTCTGGAATGTCTAACGGTTGTAGGAGACCGCTAGCTCGCTGATGCTCGATCTTAACCTGCTGACAGGTAAGACATTTGGAAACGTAGGTGGCAACATCCTGTTTCATACCGCTCTACCAAAAGTATTGCTTGATGTCGTGGTACATCTTGGTCGAACCAGGATGAATGGAGAATGGGGAGCTATGAGCTTTAACTAACAATGCTTCCAGGAGTTCCTGGTTGTCGGGAACACAAATTCTCGTTCCTTGCCATAAGATACCGTCTTCGTCTAAACAAAATTCTGTCAGCTTCTCCAAGTTCTGAATTATCGCCCAGATTTCACCATCATCTTGCTGAGCTTCCTTGATCCTAGAGAGTAATTTAGGTTCTACTCTAAGATTAGCCGAGTACTCGTGCTGTCCTCATACCATGATTTCTATGTCCAGTCGCTCCAAATCCCTTATAATATGCTCCTTGATTTTAATGTCGTTGATCATACCTGACTTCCTGCTAAGAGCATCTACTACTACATTTGCTTTACCGGGATGATACTGCAGATTAATTTCATAGTCCTTCAACAGCTCTAACCATCTCCTCTGTCTCATATTTAGCTCACGTTGGGTGAAGATGTATTTGAGGCTCTTGTGATCTATGAAGATATCACATGATTCACCATACAAGTAATGCCTCCATATCTTTAGTGCAAACACGACTACTGCAAGTTCCAAGTCATGTGTAGGATAGTTTGCTTCATAAGGCTTAAGCTACCATGATGTGTAAGCAATCACTTTCCCATGTTGCATGAGAACACAACCAAGTACCTTCCCTAAAGCGTCACTGTAAATTTGAAATCCACCCGTACCAGATGGGAGAGTAAGAATAGGTGTAGATACTAATTTCTACTTCAGGTCTTGAAAGCTCTTCTCTATTTCCTCAGTCTAGATGAATTTCTCCCCTTTCCGCATCAGTTTGGTCAATGGTAGTGCTAAACAGGAAAAGTTCTCTACGAACCTGCGGTAGTATCCAACTAAGCCTAAAAAGCTACGAACTTCAGTCGCCGATGTCGGTCTTGGCCACTTGGTGATAGCCTTAACCTTTGCTGGATCCATGGTTATTCCATCGACAGATACAATGTGACCTAGAAATGCCACACTAGTCAGCCAGAATTCACATTTGGAGAATTTAACATACAACTGCTTCTGTCGAAGTATCTGTAATACTGTTCGAAGATGGTCTTCGTGTTCTTCCTTTGACTTTGAGAGGATAAGGATGTCGTCAATGAATACTATGATGAACTTGTCCATAAATTCATGGAAGATACGGTTCATCAAGTCCATGAAAACAACTGGAGCATTGGTAAGGCCAAATGGCATGACTACAAATTCGTAGTGTCCATAATGTGTACGGAAAGCAGTCTTGGCGATGTCCTGCTCCTTAACCCGTAACTGATGATAGCCTGACCTCAGATCAATCTTGGAGAAATGCTTGGCCCCTTGGAGTTGGTCAAACAAATCTTCAATGTGTGGTAAAGGATATCTATTCCTAATGGTGATCTTGTTGAGCTCGCGATAATCTATGAAAAGACGCATACTGTCGTCTTTCTTCTTCACGAATAAGACCGGTGCGCCCCATGGAGATGCGCTAGGTCGAATGAAGCCTCGTTCCAGAAGTTCTTGCAATTGATCCTTCAACTCCTTTAGCTCAATGGGAGCCATGCGATATGGAGCCTTGGAAATCGGCTCAGCTCCTGGGATGAGCTCGATATTAAACTCTACTTCACGTGCAGGTGGAATGCCCGGAAGTTCTTTTAGAAACACGTCTGATAATTTTGACACTATTGGTTGATTATGGATCGATGCAGATTTAGCATCCATGTCATGAACAGTAACTAGATAGCCCTCGCAACCATGTGAAAGTAATGCACGTGCTTGCAAAGTCGAGATGATTTGTACAGACCTTCCGGGTATGACCCCGTTGTGAATGTACTCTGGTGCATTAACATCACCAAATATGACCTGATATAAGTGGCAGTCGATGGTGGTGTGATGTTGGGATAGCCAATCCATGCCTAATATCATGTCAAAATCATACATATCTAGAGGAAGTGTGTCTACTGGACAAATCTTGTCGTCAAACTCGAGGGGAAGACTCTTGTACCCATGTGTAATGCGTACAGAGTCTCGTAAGGGCTTGGAAATGTTTAGGACATTTCCTAATGGCATCGGGGATATCCTAACATTTTTGGAAAAAGTAGTAGAAATGATCGAATGAGTAGCACCCGTATCAAATAGTACACATGCAACTCGACCATACATATATAAGATCCCAGTAATGGTACATATGGACTTAGCAGCCTGATCGCGCGAGGTCGTGTACACCCACCCAGAAGTAGGAGGTGGCTTGCTGTCAGCATGTCCGGATGTGCCCTCTATCTTGCCTTTACGGCAGTCCTTCATGTGATGGCCTGACTGACCACACTTGAAGCAAGCATCGCTGTCAGGGCGACATGGCCCTGGGTGCCTACGGTTGCACGTGGTACATAGAGGATGAGTATATCCCCAACAGGAGCCCTTGCTGGTTGGGAGCCTGTTTAAGAAGAGTTTACATAAGACATGGTTTATGGATAGAATTTGGACAATGCAAAAAAATATAGACATAATACCAGTGATAGCTGGACGGTTAGGCTATGAACCTCTGCGGTCCTGCTACCTTCCGTTTCCATGATTCCCGGTAAAAGATACTGAAGTGTCAGAATGAAGTTCATAAAACATATGCATAATGATTGAATAAGTTTAGGGACCTGCTGCTGTTGGAGTGGCTGACATTGCCACGGTAATGGTCATTACCGTTGCACCTGTCCAAAGCAGAACGGTCATGGGTCTGACCATTACCCTTGTGCTAACTCTGCTGAGGCTGAGTGGCCGGTTGGGACCAGTCCCCAGTCTTCAGCCTAAAAGATGCAATTGTTTATAGAGAGATAAATATTTGGTATAATACGAATGAATTAAATGATCACGGCTGAATGATAATATGTACCTCTTGTCGGGTCTCTCTGCTTCACCGAACTCATCTCTCTCATGCAGCATCTCTAACTTACGTGCTGCGTCAGCTACTTGTGCCACCTTGTTGAAGGTAGCACACACCAAGTTGTTGGCAACCGAGGTGCGAAGAGCCCAGCGAAAGTGGTAATCTTGCTCTTCGGCCGTACCTGTTGTAGTGCCAAGAAAACCAGCCAGACGGAAAAAGCATTGCATAAACTCATTGTTGTTCTCCCCAGCTCTCTGCCTGATTTCATGGTACACCCTCTTCAGCTTATCCTGCTCAGCCTTAGGGAAGAACTGTCCCATCACTAACTCCCTGAACTGAGCCCAAGTCAAACCAGCCACCCAAGCATCACCTCCTTCTGATTGCTTCACTGACTTCCACCAACCCAACACGTCGCCTTCGAACTTGTAACAGGCCAACCTCGCCTTGAAAATGGGGTCACAGTCCATTGCATCAAAGATTTCCTCGATATGAGCCAGCCAGCTCTCAGCCTCACTGGGGCTGTCAGTCTTCTCGAAAGAACGCGGGCGCTGCTTATTGAAACGCTCCAACCATGTGATCAATGTGGCTGGAGAGGAGGAGGAGGAACTGGGTGTTGTTGCTGATTGTTGGTAGCTTGCACCTCTGCTCGGATTTCATTCCTCAGTTGAGGAAGCATGGCTTGTAATGCAGCTTGGACAGCTGCATTGAGTTGTTCTTGCTCACGTGTGAGAACCATCTGACAGTATAAAACAAATGCAATACAAAACCTTGTTAGAACATAGTATCCATAATCATGAAAAAAAAATTTATGCAATAATCATGAAAAAAATTGATGCGTGAAAACAGTGCATGAATGCATGATGCAGTTTGTAAAACTTTTGTGCGAAGGTAAACGCCTATGGTCAGTTTACCCAAAACAAAATGACAGGGCGCGGGGACGCCAATGGCTCGGTCCCAAAGTTAAAAGTTTCGATAAAAGCACATGCGACTAATATGGTCAGTCATGTACCAACCATTACTAGTCAAAATTCCTGTAACAAATGACATATATATATATATATATATATATATATATATATATATATATATATATATATATATATATATATATATATATATATATATATATATATATATATATATATATATATATATATATATATATATATATATATATATATATATGAAAATATGCAAACATGAAACAAACTGTCAGTTCTAGGAAGACCATGATGATTACCCACTAATTACAAGTCATATTTTTAGAGCCTATACGTCGATGCCTTGGCTCTGAAACCATAATTGTAACGCCCCATTTTGATAAATGGCGGGTCACGCGTAATTATGGCGTGCCATCAAAGCATGCAAGGTAAATGTCTTAAAACATATATTGACCATAAAGACATAAGCTGGAATCAAACATCGGCAGTCTATTTAGAACTCATTACACATGAGTAATAATAGTACTGGAATGGAAAAGGACTAAACAATGTCCATGAAATGAAATAAAGTACTGAATGTAAAGTAAAGAAAATGCATAAAGAAGTTGAAGTCGGATAGCGTCCATCCGTATGCACGTACGGTGATAAGCCTATGAACGTCCTTGAGTACCTGCCATTTTGAGAACATGAAAGGAAAATGGCTGAGCATAACGCTCAATGCGCGGATATACAAGCATATCATGAATCATATAACCATATAAGACATATATCCGCGGAAATGAATAAGTCTTGGAAAACATGGTCATAACTTAGTAAAACTGGTTTTATAGTTTGAAAAGCCTTATGTTTATCTTGTAAAAACTGTTTAACAGGTTAACTATTAAGATGATATAGGTCATGAAATATCAACGTGCATGAATACTTAGAGGGGTGACCTCGTCATGCAATTAGATGGGCTGCCTCTAATTAATATAAGTCTGGGTAGAAGGGATCAACTCCTTGTGAAGTATGCAAGGCACACACCTCATTCACCTGATAATACTACTAAACATGTAAACTAGGATGCACCCATACGCCCCACATGATAATATAATAATGGCCAAAACTGATAGGGACTCCACGAGCAATCACTCCGCCGTGGGGAAGTCATAACATTGGTGCCTCCAGTGTTGTGGTTATGGTACCTCCATAACTAGGTGAAACTGGTCATGCATGTATATGGCTTAGGCATTTAAACTAAACATAAGCAATTCAAAAACATATAAAACATATACTGGGAAAACAGTTGGCTGCATACGGGGAATCCTAATAAGGAAGAATGTCCATACGGAAGGACTGAGAATCCGTACCTTGTGTCCAGTGAACGGAAAAGATGAATGAAGGGAATCCTACTCCGATCTCACTAATGCTACAATGAAGGATACGTGTATAAGTATACTGTTACTGTGTACGTAATCTGATTGTAATATTTCTTGACGTGCTTTATATGTTTTAGTCTTGTTTTACTGATTTTAATGTTATATTGCTTTTATCATGTGTTTTAAGTCTTCTGATTAAGTATTAACTGATATTCCTGCGTTATTATACTTGTAGTGTAATAATAAGTAACTTTCTAAAAATAGCAGGTTTCCTAAAATAGAAAGTTTCCAAAAATAGAAAGTTTCCCAAAATAGAAAGGTTCCAAAAAAGATTAACTGCTTAAAAAAGAATAGTTTCTATAAATAGAAAGTTTCTAAAAATATTAAGTTCCCTGATATAGAAAGTTTCCATATTTAGAAATAAGCTGAATCAATAAGCTAATAATATAAGCTTAGTTTTACTGATTAATATTCTAAGTCATGTGATTAAATAGTATTGTTTGTTAATTATTACCTGTAAATTAAATAAACTATAGGTTATTCGATTTAATTAAATATAACATGATATAATTAAATTTAGTGGTTAAAATACTTAGGTTAAAACATGTATTAATCTATATATTAATATAACCTAAGTCATGGAAATTAATTAACTACAATTTATGATTTTAAATAATTAATTAATTACTTAGTCTAATTTTCATGATTAAAATACTTAGATTAAAGTCATGTATTATTAATAATAATAATTAACCTAAGTCTTGTTTTTAATTAAATTAATTATGTAACATGTTAATTTAATTTAATTAATCTTGTACTTATTTATCTTGTCAAAATAATTAACTTGTAAAATTAAGTCATGAACCGAACCCATGTCTTAAATCTAAACATGTCGTGAACCTTGTTCGTGAACCCGTGAACCGGACCCGTGAACCGGCCAAATAAACGCACCTTTAACAGTGGCAAAACCGGCTTGGCCAGTTGCCAATGTTTTCGCAAAACAGCCACCGGCCTACGCCGGTGGTTTCCCCTGGTCTCTCGGCTAAAGCCGCCGGCAAGGAAAAGTTCCCACCAGCTAGCCGGTGGTTCCCCCTGCTGCCGCGGCTTGGTTCCCCCTGCTTTCCTTATTTATCCACCGGCTTAAGCCGGTTGTGGTTTCTTGTTATTAGCCGAGACCCACTAAGACCACAACACACCTCGACATAAGTCGGGGGTTCCCTTGTTCCTGTGGCCGAGACACAACAACACCACACCGAGACCATGGGGTCTCGGTTGATGCGTAACAAAGCAAGCCGAGACCATAGGGTCTCGGTTCCTTGCGCTAACAAACACCCCTAAAACACCATGATTAATTACCCCCCATGATTAGTTACATGCTAGTTAACTTGTTTTATAACCTTATGATTTCATGTGTTGTAATTTAATAAAAACATAAAAAGAAAAGGGGTTTAATGGTTTACCGATTACGTGAAACAATGGAGAATGATAACACTAACAATCTTGCAAGAATTGATCACCAAAGATCAACCAATCACGCCCTTTTGGTGTGTTATTCCCGGCGGCCAAGAGAGAGCAAAAGAGAGATTTAGGGTTTTGATATTTTCTAACTTTTTGTAATTATGAAAGTATATTTTCCTTTTTCCTTGTTTTGGTAAATATTGCATGGGCTTGGCCCTTGTTGCTTGTTCTTGCCGCGGGTATGTGGGGCCCACAAGGGTAAACCCGTTGTCTTCCGTGTCTAAATATTATACACGTTCTCGTGTCGTGTTTACGTGATTTATTTAGTTATCGTTCGTGTAGTAATATATATTTACACGTAACTGTAATAATTACTATGTAAATACTTATAATGTGTTCGTGATTATTTACATTCATGATTTCATGTTCGTATGTTCGTGATTATAATTATTGTTGAAATAATTATCGTGCATTAATACGTATTGAATACTTATCGTGTAATAACAAGTACGTAATACTTGTAATTAACATTCATGAAACGTAAACATGTTATATATGGTAAGTTTTAATCATGTGCGTACGATTATAGTGCACTGTTCATGGTAAAAGCATGCGGGTTTTACAATAGGTCATGAGGTCAACAACGTGCATGAATACATACAGGGGTGACCTCGTCATGAAATTAGAGGGGCTGCCTCTAATTAGACTGGTCTGGGTAGTAGGGATCAGCTCCTTGTGAAGGATGCAAGGCACACACCACATTCACCATGAAATCCTGATTGAAACATGTAACTAGGATACACCCATACGCCCCACACGATAACATACTAATATAATGGCCAAATAACTGAAATGGACACCACGAGCTATCACTCCGCCGTGGTGAAGTCATAACGTACCTCTAGTGTTATGGTTATGGTACCTCCATAACTAGGTGAAACTGGTCATGCATGTATATGGCTAAGCTAACTAATAACATAAGCATTTAATCTGTAACTACTGGGAAACTAGTTGGCTGCATACGGGAAATCCTAATAAAGGAAGAGATTGTCCTTACTGAAGGACGGGAATCCGTACCTTATGTCCAGTAGAAGCTAACGAAACGATGAAGAACTATTCCGCCTTGACGGATAATACTACATAAGAAATATGGACGTGTATAAGTTGTCTGAATTACATGTGTTTTACTGGTTTTGAGTGTTCTTAGCTTATTATACGTATTCTGTCATGTTTTACTGTTTTACTGTGTATTCTGTAGTTATTCTGATGTTCTTAAGTATTAATCATGTATTAGTGTATTATAATACTTGTATTGTAATACTAAGTAACTTTCTAAAATAGCAGGTTTCCATAAATAGTAAGTTTCCAAAAATAGAAAGTTTACAATAATAGTAAGTTTCCATAATTAGAAATAAGTTGGATTATAAATAATAGTTAAAGTTTAATTAGTACAATACAAGTCATGGTTATAGCTGATTAATTAAATAACTGGTTAATTTAATTAAACTATACTTTATACGAATTTAATTAAAAATACATGATTTAAATAAATTAGGCTAGTTAAATACTTTAGCTTATACATGAATTAATTAAATAAATTAATTAGCCTAAAGTTTAATACAACATGACTTATAAAAACAGTTTTTATTAAAACCCAAATTCTGAGCCCATGTTCTATATAAGCCGAACCAAAAAAGCTATACAAAAGTCCCATCGAGACCTTGGAGGGGTCTCGGTTGACACTAATTAAACTAATCAACATGCAAAACATACCTCGACCTAGTGTTGGGGTCTCTTTGGTCTCGGGTCCGAACAAACAAAACCAACCGAGCCCCTTAGGGGGTCTCGGTGGTGCCTCGGTGCACACAAACCAAACAAACAAACACACCTCGACCTTTGGTCTGGGGTTTCTTGCTGCGTCCGAGCCAAACTAAACCCAGCCGAGCCCCTTGGGGGTCTCGGTGGTGGTGAAGAAAAACAAACCGAGCCCCTTTGGGGTCTCGGGTGTGTCGGCCGAACCACAACCTATACAAACCAAACCCGAACCATGAATTTAATTAATCTATTACATGTTTAATTCTTTGTAATCCCAAAATTTTCATATTTCAATTCAGCGGAAGAGTCCCTACGATGTTTATCGTCGTAACTCTTCTGACGTGACCGTGCTTCTTGAATTTTCTGCTTAGCTACTGCGATCTTCTCATTGGTCATCTCTACGATTTCCGGTCCTTCAAGTGTTCGCTCACCAACCTGATCCCAGCAGATTGGGGCGCGACACTTTATGCCATACAACATCTCAAAAGGAGCACACTTGATACTTACGTGCCAACTGTTGTTGTATGCAAACTCCACCAAATAGATGTAATCGTCCCAATCACCCATCCATTCCAATGCACATGACCTCAACATATCTTCCAATGTCTGAATGGTTCGCTCCGACTGTCCGTCCGTTTGAGGATGAAAAGTCGTGCTAAGCTTAAGTTGTGTACCCAAGCTTTTTGAAGACTCTTCCAAAAGCGCGAAGTGAATCGAGGATCTCTGTCTGAGACGATGCTGGATGGTGCACCGTGGAGTCTCATGATCTCTCTTCTGTACGTATCTGCGAGTTTACTTACCGGATCTTCCTTGCGGATCGGTAAGAAATGAGCTGATTTGGTAAGTCGATCTACGATGACCCAAATTGCATCGTGCTTCCTCTTGGTAGGCGGAAGACCAATAACAAAATCCATGGTGATTTTGTCCCACTTCCATTCTGGAATATCTAACGGTTGAAGGAGACCGCCAGATCGTTGATGCTCGATCTTAACCTGCTGGCAGGTAAGACATTTGGAGACGTAAGTGGCCACATCCTGTTTCATACCACTCCACCAAAAGTATTGCTTGATGTCATGGTACATCTTAGTCGAACCAGGATGTATAGAGAACGGGGAGCTATGAGCTTCAGCTAACAAGGCTTCCCGGAGTTCTTGGTTATCAGGAACACAAAGTCTCGTGCCCTGCTATACGATACCATCTGCATCTACTCTGAATTCTGTCTGTTTCTCCAAATTCTACACTATCGCCCAGATTTCTCCGTCATCCTTCTGAGCTTCCTTGATCTTAGAGAGTAACCCGGGTTCTACTCTAAGATTAGCCCAGTAACCGTGTTGTCCACGTACCATGATTTTGATGTCTAGTCTCTCCAAGTCTCTTATGATTTCCTCTTTGATTTTAATGTCGTTGATCATTCCGGACTTCCTGCTAAGAGCATCTGCTACTACGTTTGCCTTTCCGGGATGATACTATAGATTAATGTCATAATCCTTCAACAACTCTAACCATCTCCTCTGCCTCATGTTCAATTCATGTTGAGTGTAGATATACTTCAAGCTCTTGTGGTCCGTGAAAATGTCACATGATTCTCCATACAAGTAGTGCCTCCATATCTTCAATGCAAACACCACAACTGCAAGTTCCAGGTCATGCGTGGGGTAATTTTCCTCATAAGGCTTAAGCTACCGTGAAGCGTAAGCGATCACTTTCCCATGTTGCATGACAACACAGCCAAGTCCCTTCCCCGATGCATCGCTGTAGATTTGAAATCCACCGGTACCAGATGGTAGAGTAAGAATAGGTACAGATACTAGCTTCTGCTTCAGGTGTTCAAAGCTCTTCTCTCGATCTTTAGTCCAGACGAATTTCCCCCCTTCCGCATCAGTTTGGTCAATGGTAGTGCTAGGCGGGAAAAGTTCTCCACGAACCTACGGTAATAGCCAGCTAAGCCTAAGAAACTACGGACTTCCGTCGCTGATGTCGGCCTTGGCCACTTAGTAATGGCCTCAACCTTCGCTAGATCCATCGTGATTCCTTCTGCTGATACAATGTGACCTAAGAATGCCACCTTGTCTAATCAGAACTCACACTTGGAGAATTTAGCATACAGCTGCTTCTGGCGAAGAATCTGTAGTACTGTACGAAGATGGTCTTCGTGTTCCTCCTTGGACTTTGAGAAAATCAGGATGTCATCGATAAAGACAATGACGAACTTGTCCAGAAATTCATGGAAGATTCTGTTCATCAAGTCCGTGAACACTGCTGGAGCATTTGTCATGCCAAATGGCATAACTACAAACTCGTAGTGGCCATAGCGGGTACGAAAAGCAGTCTTAGCGATGTCCTGCTCCTTGACCCGTAGCTGATGATAGCCTGACCTAAGATCAATCTTGGAGAAGTGTTTGGCCCCTTGGAGTTGGTCAAACAGATCGTCAATACGTGGCAGTGGATATCTATTCCAGATAGTAATCTTGTTGAGCTCGCGATAGTCTAAGCAAAGACGCATACTACCGTCCTTCTTCTTAACGAACAAAACTGGTGCGCCCCATGGAGATGCGTTCGGTCGAATGAAACCTCGTTCAAGAAGTTCTTGCAGTTGATCCTTCAGCTCTATGGGAGCCATGCGATAAGGAGCCTTGGAGATTGGTTCAACTCCTGGAATAAGCTTGATACTGAATTCCACTTCTCGTGCAGGTGGTATGCCTGAAAGTTCTGCTAGAAAAACATCTTGGAATTCCGACACTATAGGTTGATCCTGATTTGATGGGGATTCAGCATCCATGTCGTGAACCGTAGCTAGATAACCCTCGCAGCCATGTGACAGTAGTGCACGCGCTTGCAGGGTAGATATGACTTCTACAGACCGTCCGGGTATAAACCCGTTATGAATGTACTCTGGTGCATTAACATCACCGAAGATAACTAGATATGAATGGCAATCTATGGTAGCATGATGCTTGGATAGCCAGTCCATGCCCAAAATCATGTCGAAGTCATTCATGTCCAGCGGAAGTGCGTCAATAGGTCGAACCTTATTGTCAAATTCTAGGGGAAGACTCTTGTATACATGAGTGATTAATACAGAGTCCCTCAAAGGCGTGGAAATAGTAAGCCTATTTTCTAGTGGCATGGGGAGCATCCTAATCTTCTTAGCATAAGCAGTAGAAATAACTGAGTGAGTAGCACCCGTATCGAAAAGAACACATGCAGCTTGACCATACATATCCAAGATTCCAGTGATGGTACCTGTAGACTTGTTGGCCTGGTCTCGATATGTCGTGTAGACACGCCCGGTAGTAGGAGGCGGCTTGGTATCAGCATGTCCTGATGTACCCTCCATCTCGCCCTTACGGCAATCCTTCATGATATGGCCAGGAAGACCACACTTGAAGCACGCGTCAGTATTACGGCGACATGGCCCTGGGTGCCTACGGTGGCAAGTAGAGCAGAGAGGATGAGTAAATCCTCCAGCAGGTGCTCTGGCTGGCTGGGAACCTGATAAAACATTTTACATAAGACATGATAATCGGGTACAAAGGACAATGCGGATAATCGTAAGATTGAATACCAGTGATAACTGGACGGCTAGGCTGTGAACCTCTCTAGTTCTGGTCCCGACCGTTTCCGTGGTTCCTGGTAGAAGTTTTGCTGAAGTGTCAGAATATGAGTTATAACATGAAATCATAATGAAATGTGTAAGTATTAGGACCTGCTGCTGTTGGAGTGTCCAGCGTTGTTACGGTAATTATCATTACCACCACGCGTATCCGTAGCAGAACGGTCGTTAGTCTAACCGTTTCCCTTGGGCTGATGAGGCTGCTGCTGAGTAGCCGTCTGAGACCGGTCCCCAGTTTTCTGCCTGGAAGATACATTTAAGAGATGAATAATTGACATATATGGAAATTATAGGATTGATCACCGCTTGAATACGAATGTTTACCTCTTGTCGGGTCTTTTAGCTTCCCCGAACTCATCTCTCTCCTACAGCATCTCTAGCTTACGTGTTGCATCGGCCACTTGTGCTACAGTGTTGAACGTAGCACACACCAGATTGTTTGCGACCGATGTGCGAAGAGCCCATCTAAAGTGATGTGTCTGCTCTTCAGGAGTACCTGCTGCCGCACCAAGGAAACCAGCTAAGCGAAGAAAGCGCTGCATAAACTCATTGCTATTCTCCCCAGCTCTCTGTCGGATCCCATGGTACTCTCTCTTGAGCTTGTCCTGCTCAGCCTTGGGAAAGAACTGCTCCATCACCCTGTCCTTGAACTGAGCCCAAGTCAAACCAGCAACCCACTCGTCACCACCTTCAGACTGCATCAACGCTAACCACCAATTAAGTACATCGCCTTCGAACCGATAGCATGCTAACCTCGCCTTGTATGCGGGGTCACAACCCATAGCATTGAAAATCTTCTCGATGTGAGCCAACCAGCTTTCAGCATCGCTGGGGCTATCTGTCTTCTCAAAAGCTCGAGGACGGAGCTTGTTGAATCTCTCCAGCCATACTGCTAATGTCACTGGAGGAGGAGGAGGAGGTGCATGATTATGCTGCAGATTGTTGGCAGCTTGAACTTCAGCCCTGATGTCATTCCTCAGTTGAGGAAGCAAAGCTTGCATAGCAGCCTGAATTGCAGCATTGAGCTGCTCCTGTTCGCGTGTGAGAACCATCTGACAGTATAACATAAAACATATGATTAAATAGATCAAAACATAAAATATATATATATATATATATGAAAAAAATTTATACCAAAATTTCAAGAGAAAAATTTTATGCAAGAAAATTTTATGTATGAATGCATGATGCAGTTTTATGAAAACTTTTGTATGCTCGAGAGTGAACGCCTCTGGTCAGTTCACCCAAGACAAAAGACATAGCGAGGGGACGCCTATGGGTCGGTCCCAAATCTAAAAGTTTCGATAAAACACATGCGACTAAATAGGGCCAGTCCTGTACCAACCATTACTTAGTCAAAAATCTGCGACAATGACATGTATATGTATGCTTAAAAATGATGAATGCATGAAAACAACTGTCAGTTCTAGGAAGACCATAGTGACTACCCACTAATCACAGGTCATATCTGAGAGCCTACAGGTCGAAGCCTTGGCTCTGATACCATAATTGTAACACCTCATTTTGATAATGGAAATGTCACATGCAATTATGGCGTGTCATCAAAGCATACAAGTAAAAATATTTAAACATTACTTGACCATAAAAGGAAAATACCAGAATCAAACATCGGTAGTCCAAACGTAAACCTCATCACACACAAACATAGTCTAATAAAGGAAAGGACTAAACAATGTCCATAGCAAATGTATCATAAGAAAGGAAATGCATAAAGTAAAGAAGGCTAGAAAGCTTCCAGTCCATATGCACGTACTCTTAAAGTCTACGAGCGTCCCTGAGTACCTACCGTTTTGGGAACATAGAAAAGGAAAACGGCTGAGCAATACGCTCAGTGCACGGATGTACAATAAAGCATGAATAGGATAAGCATATAACATATAACAGCGGAAGAAAACTAAGTCCCGAGTAACCTGGTTAAGTCTTGATAAAACTGGTTTTATAGTTTGAAAAGCCTTATGTTTATCTTGTAAAAACTGTTTATCATATATTACCATTAGCCAATATAGGTCAGGAAAATCCACCGTGCATGAATACTTGGAGGGGTGACCTCATCATGCAAATTAGAGGGGTTGCCTCTAATTTAATATACTAGTTTTTGGGTAGGAAGGATCAGCTCCTTGTGAAGGATGCAAGACACACACCACATTCACCATGAAATCCTGACTGAAAACATGTAACTAGGATGCACCCATACGCCCCGCATGATAAATATAATATAAATGGCCAAAAGCTGAAGGGACGCCACGAGCAATCACTCCGCCGTGGTGAAGTCATAACATCAGTGCCTCTAATGTTATGGTTATGGTACCTCCATAACTAGGTGAAACTGGTCATGCATGTATATGGCTATAGGTATTCTTAATTAAACATAAGCAAATCAAACACGTAACTTATACTACGGGAAAACATTTGGCTGCATACGGGGAAATCTTAATAAGAAAAGAATGTCCATACTGAAAGGACGGGAATCCGTACCTTATGTCCAGTGAACGAAAAAGATGAACTGAGAGGAATCCTACTTCCGTATCACTAGTGCTACATAAATACATACATGAATAAGTATCTGCTTACTAAATACGTAGCTAGTTTTATGTCATGTCTTAGCTTATTTTATATGTTCTTACCATGTTTTACTGTTTAAAGCCTTAAACTGTGATTATCTTATATTCTGTTTAATCTGATTAAGTATTTCTGGTATTTCATGTATTATTATACTTACTGTGTAATAATAAGTAACTTTCCAAAAATAGCAGGTTTCCTAAAATAGAAAGTTTCCAAAAATAGAAAGTTTCCAAAAATAGAAAGTTTCCAAAAATAGAAAGTTACCAAAAATAGAAAGTTTCCAAAAATAGAAAGTTTCCAAAAGTAGAAAGTTTCCAAAAATAGAAAGTTTCCAAAAATAGAAAGTTTCCAAAGATAAAAAGTTTCCGAAAATAGATCAGTTGCCTTAATTAAATAAGTTTCCATAAATAGATTAGCTGCCTGAAATAAATAAGTTTCTAAAAATAGAAGGTTTCCATAAATATATTAGCTGCCTTATTTAATTAAGTTTCTAAAAATAGAAAGTTTCTATAATTAGAAATAAGCTGGTTAAATAAGCTAAGTATATAAGCCTGAGTGTTTTCATGATTATTTTCTAAGTCATATGATATAATGTATAGTTTAATAATTATTTCATGTAATTAAATTAAACTATAGGTTAAAATATTTAATTAAAGTATAACATGTTTTTAATTAAATAAAGTTAAATACTTAGGTTAAAACATGTATTATTATTTATTAATAATATAACCTAAGTCATGTTAATTAATTAATTATAACCATGGTTTTTTAATAATTAATTAATTATAAGTCTTAAAAATATAAAATACTTAGGTTAGTAATTTCATGATTTTAATAATTAAAATAACCTAAGTTATGTTATTAAGTTAATCATGTCATATTATTAATTTGAAGGGCGAGATGGCGAAACAAGGGAACGATATTCGAGCCGAGCTAAGAAACGACATGCGAACTTCGTTGAGCACTCAAACGAATGACTTACGCGATATGATGGCTTCGTTTTTCCAAAGTAATCAACCCTCTTCTTCGGGTTCTCTTCCGAGTAACACCGTTGCTAATCCAAGAGGGGAGATGAAAGCAATCACTACTCGTAGTGGAAAACGTTATATGGAACCCGAGCTTCCTACACCTACTCCCGTGATTGTGACTAAGGAAAAAGAACAACTTTCCCCAACTCCTTTACCTTCTAACCCCATTCCCCAACCACCCAAGGATGTGAGTGATCGTACTATTCTAAAGCCTTCCTTTTCATCCGATATACCTTATCCTTCAAGGTTGAGGAAAGAGAAGCTCAAAAGCAAGGATGATATTCAAGTTTCTAACTTTCTCAAAATGTTTAAACAATTGAATTTTAACATCTCCTTTGATGAGGCTCTCGCTCACATGCCCAAATATGCGAAGATGTTTAAAGATATTCTTAGCGACAAGGAGAAACTTCTTGAAATTGCTCAGACCTAACTTAATGAGAATTGATATGCGGCTCTCTTAAGGAAATTACCAACAAAACTTGGTGATCCGGGTCGCTTCTTGATTCCTGGCAACTTCCCGGGAGTAGAGAATTGTATGGCCCTAGCCGATCTAGGTGCTAGTATAAACTTAATGCCATTAAGTGTATGGAAACAATTATCTCTCCCCGAGCTAGTCCCCACCATAATGACTTTGGAATTAGCTAACCGTACGGTTGCTTATCCAGTGGGGATCGCCGAAGATGTATTCGTCGGTGTCGAAAAATTCACCTTCCTGACGGATTTTGTTGTCATTGACTACGAAATGGATCCACGTGTTCCATTAATCGTTGGACGTCCTTTCTTGAGGACCGGTCGCACTCTCATTGATGTAGCCGCGGGCGAATTAATCATGAGAGTTGGTGACGATAAAATTGTCTTCAGCATGGGTAAGATTTCTAAGCAACCTTATTCATATGAGAGTGTTAATGCTATTGATGTTCTCGATGAGGCTTGTGAAGAACACTTTAATGATGCTTGAAAAAGTAGTTTTTCCTCTCTTCCCAATGTTGAGACCGTTGCCTCAATTTCTCCGTCATTGACTCCTTTTGGGGAAAGTGACTTTCTTTTGGATGAATTTGAAGCTAGCTTAGGTACAATCAATCTAAAATATGATGATTCTCCCACCGATTGGGAAGAAGATATTCGTACCCTTGAGAAACTTCTCAATGAGGACTCTTTCTCTCCTCCTTCTCCTAAAGAGGTGACTAATGATGATCCATCGTTAGTTACACCATCTATTGAGGATCCTCCTACCCTCGAGCTTAAGGACTTACCTCCTCATCTCGAATATGTTTTCTTAGAGGGCATTGATCAACTTCCCGTTATCATTGCTAGGGACTTAAAAGCCGATGAGAAAACTCGTCTCATTGAAGTTCTCAAGAAGCATAAAAAAGCTATTGCTTGGAAACTCTCCGATATTCGTGGAATTGATCCTCACTTTTGCACACATAAAACACTAACGGAGGACGACTTTAAACCCACTATTCAAAGCCAACGAAGGGTGAATCCCAAGATTCATGACGTTATAAAAAAAGAGGTTGTCAAACTTCTTGATGCGGGCATGATTTACCCAATCTCGGATTCACCGTGGGTTAGTCCGGTCCATTGTGTGCCTAAGAAAGGCGGAATCACCGTTGTGCCCAATGCAAACAACGAGTTGATTCCTACTCGTCTCGTTACAGGGTGGAGAGTTTGTATAGACTATCGTAAACTCAATGATGCTACGAGAAAGGATCATTTTCCTCTTCCTTTTATGGACCAAATGCTTGAACGTCTAGCGGGTAATGAATATTACTGCTTTTTAGATGGTTTCGCGGGTTATTTTCAAATACCCATTGATCCCCAAAATCAAGAGAAGACAACATTCACTTGTCCCTACAAAACATTTGCCTATAAACGAATGCCTTTTGGCTTATGCAATGCTCCCGGGACTTTCCAAAGGTGCATGTTGGCTATCTTCCATGACATGGTTGAGCAAACCATGGAAGTCTTCATGGATGATTTCTCGGTCTTTGGGCACTCATTCTCCTCTTGCCTTGCCAATTTAGAACGCATGCTTAAGCGGTGTGAAGACACTCGCCTTGTTCTAAATTGGGAAAAATGCCATTTTATGGTAAAAGAAGGCATTGTGCTTGGACATAAAATCTCAAAAGCCGGTCTTGAAGTGGACCGTGCTAAAGTGGATGTCATAGCCAAATTACCTCCACCTTCAACCGTGAAGGATGTGAGAAGTTTTCTCGGTCATGCGGGCTTCTATCGTAGATTTATCCAAGATTTTTCTAAAATCGCTCGCCCGATGACCCACCTCTTGGAAAAAGATACTCCTTTTATCTTTTCTCAAGAGTGTATTTAATCATTCAATCTTCTTAAGGATAAGCTAACTAAGGCACCGGTCTTAGTTACCCCTAATTGGGAGCTACCTTTCGAATTGATGTGCGATGCTAGCGACTTTTCTATTGGAGCGGTTTTGGGACAAAGGATAAACAAACATTTCCAACCGATCCATTACGCTAGCAAGACAATGACGGGGGATCAATTGCATTATAAGACAACCGAAAAAGAGCTTTTAGCTGTTGTCTATGCCTTTGAAAAATTTCGCCCCTATCTTGTTTTATCCACCACCATCGTATACACGAATCATTCCGCATTGAAGTACTTGTTGACAAAGCAAGACTCTAAACCAAGACTTCTTCGTTGGGTTTTGCTCCTTCAAGAATTTAAAATTGAAATTCGTGACAAGAAGGGAGCTGAAAACCTAGCCGCGGATCATCTAAGTCGACTTGAGGATTCTTATCAAGGGGATCATCCGACTAAAGAGATCAATGCCTCTTTTCCCCTTGAAGCCTTAATGTCTATCAATGCCAATCTTGATGACACCCCGTGGTTTGCGGACATTGCAAACTACTTAGCGGGTGGTGTTCTCATCAAAGGGTTAACATCCCAACAAAAGAAAAAGTTCTTTAAAGATGTTAAGACTTACTTCTGGGATGACCCTTTTCTCTTCAAACAATGCGCTGATCTGATAATTCGCTGGTGTGTTGACGGATCCGCAGCTCTAGATATTCTCGAAGCTTGCCACAAAGGACCCACCGGTGGTCACTTTGGTCCCAACTACACCGCGAAGAAAGTGTTTGATTCGGGATTCTATTGGCCCACCATTTATCGTGACGCTCACGAAATGGTTAAAAATGTTCATGCTTGCCAAAGACAAGGCAAGGTCACACATAAAGATGAGATGCCTCAAAATTTCATTCAAGAATGTGAAATCTTTGATGTATGGGGCATCGAATTTTCCCTTCGTCTAAAGGAAACAAGTACATCATCGTAGTCGTTGACTACGTTTCTAAATGGGTTGAAGTGAAATCTTTACCCACTAACGATGCGAGGGTGGTTGTTAACTTTCTGAAACAATTATTCGCTAGATTCGGTGTGCCTCGTGCTATAATCAGTGATCGCGGGACTCATTTTTGCAACGATCAATTTGCACGAGTCATGGCTAAGTATGGTGTCAATCACCGTCTTTCCACCACGTATCATCCATAAACTAATGGGCAAGCCGAGATCTCTAACCGTGGGTTGAAGCGAATATTGGAACGTAATGTGGGAGCGCATTTGTGCCTCTTGGGCCGATAAGTTAGATGATGCTTTGTGGGCTTTCCGTACCGCATATAAGACCCCGATTGGTTGTACACCTTATCGTCATGTGTACGGGAAAGCATGCCACCTCCCAATTGAGTTGGAGCACAAGGCTTATTGGGCCTTGAAATGGGCTAACTTTGACATCAACAAAGCTGGTGACTTAAGGAAAATCCAACTCAATGAGTTAAATGAACTAAGGAATGAGGCTTACGAAAATTCATTGATCTATAAGGAGAAGACCAAGCTCATTCATGATGCTAAGATCAAGAACCGAGAGTTCAAAATTGGTGATAAATTTTACTCTTTAACTCTCGGTTGAAAATCTTTTCAGGAAAATTGAAATCTCGTTGGTCCGGCCCATTCACCGTTGCTAATATTTTTCCATATGGAACTATTAAGCTAGCTCAACCTAATGGACCTATTTTTAAGGTGAATGGCCAACGAGTGAAGTTATACTTTGGAGAGGACATCTCTCATGAGATGATTCCATCCCTCTCCACCTTTCATTTGGATTAATTCAGGACCGAGTCAGGCTCGTGACTCGGTTAACAAAAACAAGCACTCCTCGGGAGGCAACCCGAGTATCTATCCTTCCTTTTCCGTTTTTCACCATAAGTGTAGGGGGAGCTAGTAGGTGTTTGTTGCCTTGTTTCTTATGATGTGCAGGGATTCAAACTTTCAAAGAAGCACTTTTGATGACTTTTGATGACCCGTGATCCTGTGTACCCGTCTTCCCGGTTCTATCTAAAAACTCATGTGATTCAATATTTTATATCTTATATGTTAACATTGAAATCACTTTAGTTGTCCTCTCCTTAACGAGATTTAAACAATGTGCACAATGTCCTAAGTGTAGGGGAATTTACTCCCACATGCTTAAACATTGAGGACAATGTTTATCTCAAGTGTAGGGGGACTTCTATCGAAGTTAAGTGGGCTTTCCCATTAATTTGACCTCATTTTAATCGGAAAATCAATTTTTCGGCATTTTTCAAAATTTTTAATCTATTTTGTCCTAGTAGTATTTTTCTCTTATATCTTTTTCATTGTCACCACTATCGTATGTATATATTCCATTTCTATAATAAAGTCAATAAGGAAAAACAATGAATAAATAAAGTGGTTTTAGCGAGTTTAGATGTCTTAGATATATTAGGCCCGTCGTGAATATTTTGACTCAACCCAAGTTTACTTATCCAAGTTTACTCTAGCTAGTATCCTTAATCATGTAGACCTTAGTTGGTTTATTAGGCTAAGTATCCACGAGTCTCATTCCTTGAGATTTTAAATTGTGGAGAACGAGAGATGATAGAGTTAGTTATAAGTTTGGTATTCTTCCATTAACTTATGTGAGTTAATTATGAACTTTTTCTCCCATCGCTTGTAAATAAATAAATGCAGTAAGTAAGGTCGTACGATTTGAAAAATTACTTAGCTTCTAGCCCAAGATCGTATAAAAGTTGCTCGGTATTAATTAGAGTTCATAGCCAAGGCATAACTTATTGAAACGGGACGCGAAGATTGGCGAGTCCAAAAAGGCCCTAACAAGGCATGAGGATTCCATTTTGTTGCTAAAGATCCAAGATGATGTGAAGAATCATTATTCCAAAATCAATATGAGGGATCAAGACACACGACGAAAAGCAATTACTCCCATAAGATCATGGAGAAGTCTATCCGAAAAGACCCTAACAAGGTATGAGGATAAATAGATCCAAGTCCGAAAAGGAGGCGGATCATTATATATCAAAATCTCAAATAAGGATTGAAGAAATAATGAAGAAGTCGTGGTCAGCAATTGAAGAATATATAAACTACCCCAAGTGAAGATATACACTATATACAAAGAGAAGACCATAATTTCAAGATCGTCTTCTCAAGATTCGAAGTATGAAGTAAATTCCAAATATCGGTCCGAGAAAGGTCTCAAATCGTGAAACGAGTTATGCCAAGATATGAACTTTATGAGGTTTCGAGAAGCAGTTTTAAAAGATTTTGTCCTTTAGCTAACTATGGATTAGATCGTCCTACTTTATTTTCAGCCCTAATAAACTATCGAAATAAGTCAAACAATGCATCCTTGTGATCATTCAAGACAAAAATAAAATATGAGAGATACACCTAGGAATAAGGGAGTTTAAGTGATTAATTAAACCACATGAGTAAGTGTTAGTTGTGCTAACTTGTAATAACAATGATCTCGTTTTTAAGCTTGGCATGGGGAACGTGAAACTTGAGGATGATTAGTATTCATGACACCAAAGCCCTAATGTAAGTCTTAGATTTCTTTACGAGTTTCTTCCATCAAACAATTTCAAGTAAATAAATAAAGTGGAAATTGTTTTATCTTTTGTTTCCTTGATTAAAGTTTTATCATTTCATTTTTAGTTTAGTAGTAATAGTATATCTTATAAAGGCCAAGGTGGGTTGATTATGTTGGAGGATGTAAATTTGCTTTGAAACTAATGCATTGCATGAGGTCATTGCAATGGTCAAGTGTAGGAGATTTGATAGGTGTGAAAACACCCATCCTTTTACCACTTAAAACAATTAAAAACAAGACCTTAACGTGTATTTTATGTCGTAAATGTCAGAATTATGCGTGGTTTGTGTTTTTGTTGTGTTTTAGGATCAAAATATGAAAAAGGAAGAAAACACGGGCTTTCACGGACTTTTATCAAAGAAAAAGACAAAAGACAGGTCATAAGATCAAAAGTGCAAGAAGAACGGAAGTCAAAGGCCTATTCTGAAGATTTATCGAAGAAAAAGTCTAAAGACGGAAGTTTAACGAAGTCGAAGAACCAAGTCTACTAAAAAGAAGAAAATTAGAAGACGAGTTCACGTGCCATTCGACTAATCCCGAGACAAAGTCGAGAAAGACGTATTATTTAAAAGACGAGAAGACAAAGAAAGAAAGAGAGAAGAAACAACACACTACAACACCCTCCTCCTATAAATACTCCCCTCATTCATATTTTGGGAGTTAGTTTTATTGTCATTCTTAGTTTTTAGTTTCTTTTAAGCTACTTTCTCTCTCTAGTTTTTATTAATCTTTCATTTTATATCTTGTAGTTTGGATCTTTATCTCTAATATAATCAAGCTTTTAATAATCTCTCATTCTACCTTTCTTAATAATCTATGGTTTTGTTTTGTTAATCATGTAATGGATGTGATTTGTTGATTTTGGTGTGTTTGGCTTATTGAAAATAAGTTTATTTTGATAAGTTAATATTTTTATAAAAAGAGCTTTTTGATATCTAGCTTATTTGGTGTTTCAATAGTTTTTAAATTCTAGCTTATTTACTTTTTCTTAAAATCCTTTTGGTTACGTTTTTGGTAAAGTGCTTATTAGTTTTTAGCTTATTTTCTTTTGGCTTAAGTTTTTCTTGTTCGAAATCTTTTCTATATCCCTAATTCCGGATAAGAGTTTTAAAACCCTTTTTCTGGATAAGCATACGTAAATTAGATTCCGGATAAGCATGCGAAACACAATTTCCGGATAAGCCTTTAAATTTAGTATTCCGGATAAGCATCCTAAGGCCAGATTCCGGATAAGCACCAGTATTTCACATTCCAGATAAAGATTTTAGTATCATTTCCGGATAAGCTCCATCAACACCATTTCCGGATAAGGTTTCGAAGGTGAATTCCGGATAAGACTCCGAAAGTCTTTTTCCGGATAAGTGTCCGAAAGTAGATTCTGGATAAGCCACCGAAGACGATTTCCGGATAAGACTCAGAAAACAACATTCCGGATAGTGGTTATTTACGTTTTCCGGATAAGCATTTGAAAATAACATTGCGGATAAGCCTTACAAAGACGATTTCCGGATAAGGCAAAGAAAGCATATTCCGGATAACAAGTCATTTATATTTTCCGGATAAGCCCCAGGAAAGCCGAATTCCGGATAGGAGGAAGAAGTGGATTCCGGATAAGAACCCGAAATTGGATTCTGGATTAGCCATTTAACATTCGTTTCCGTTTCAAGTGTTATCTTTTCCCGCCAATTAAGGTTAGCTTGTTTTACTTTTATCTTTTCATTTACTTATTTTATTGTTATTCTCACGATAATCCCAAGCTCCCCCTTTTAGTGACCAAGAACGATAATTCCACTTTGAACCGTGATCAATTCGAAAAAGATACCGAGAACGAAACAACGACAGAACACAATTGCAATCGAGTACGAACAACACGATAAAAGACTTGCAAAAGTTAGTTATTAAAATGGCGCCGCTGCCGACTCTTTTCGTAAATATTAACGGTTTATTGTGAGAAAAATTGGATTTTGGGATCCGTTCTCTTGGGAACGTTATTTTCAACGTAATAAATTTCAAAAATCCTAAAAATATAAAAATTTCAAAATACAAAAAAAAAACCTATAACAACCAAAAGTATTTTCTTGCATTTTCTTTTTAGTGTATGCGTACTCGATCTACATCTTATCCTGAGCCCGAGACTCATGAAGACTTAGAGATAGCCGGTGTACACAACAATAATAATCCACCTCACCCCAGCATGAATAATAACAACCCCCAACCCGACCTTCGTACAATGGAGGAACTTTGTCAACCTACTATGAACGGACGCGGAGGACCGATTTCGCCGATGCAAATCACGGCTCCTGAATTTTCTCTAAAGCATCACATGATCCAACAAGTGCAAAACACTTGTCCTTTTCGCGGATTACCGGATGATGATGCCAACAAACACCTCGACAAATTCATTACCGTCACCCAAAGCATGAAATTACCCGGTGTTACTATGGATTTTCTTCGCCTTCACCTCTTTCCACACACTTTATCACACCATGCCGAAAAATGGTTTGATCGTTTCTCTAAGAATTCAATTCACACATGGGACGACATGACTCAACGCTTTTTATCGCGCTACTTTCCACCATCCATGGTAACGAGCCTTCGTAACCAAATTAGTGGATTCACTCAAGAAAATGACGAATCACTTTTTGATGCTTGGGAACGCTAAATGTTTTGATCGACTGTTTACTAAATCATAACATGCTCCACGTCACTCTCATTGATACTTTCTACAACGCTCTCACTTTTCGTGATCGTGATACGATTAATGCCGCCGCCGGTGGTACTTTTATGAAAAGGAGACCGGAGGAGTGTAGAGAGTTAATTGAAAACATGACGACTCACCACAAGAATTGGGATTCATCCGCATCCTCAAGATCTAACCCGAGAGTCAATGTCTCTTCTACATCCTCCAACCCCGAGATCACAGAACTCACACGCCAAATCACTGAGATGAACAAAAATTACATAACCATGGCTACAAACCACTTTCAACAAGTGAAAGCTGTGACACCTTCTTGCGAGATTTGTGGTGTTCCTCATTCTTACAATGCTTGCCCTTCTACCCAAGGTAATCTTTGTGAAAACGTTAACGCGGCATACGGTAACTATCCTACGGGAGGCTATCTAGCTTGTCCTCAAGGAGACCGTAACTTGCTAAGTTATCGTTCAAACAACTTTCTTTCACCGCCCGGTTTTACTCCTCCAAACCCAAACCAACAAAACTTCAATAACAATCAAAGCCAACCTCGTGCTACCAATCAATATCAATCCCAAAGAAACCCATATCCACCTCAAGGCAACAATCAAGCTTACAAGCCCCACCTCTCATTCAACCAACGAAATTGAACCAAGACCTCGAAACGTACATGAGGACTAATAGAGAGATGGTGACGAATCTTCAAAGCCAATTCATTAACTTGAAGGGCGAGATGGGGAAACAAGCGAACGATATTCGAGCCGAGCTAAGAAACGACATGCAAACTTCGTTGAGCACTCAAACGAATGACTTACGCGATATGATGGCTTCGTTTTTCCAAAGTAATCAACCCTCTTCTTCGGGTTCTCTTCCGAGTAACACCGTTGCTAACCCAAGAGGGGAGATGAAAGCAATCACTACTCGTAGTGGAAAAGGTTATACGGAACCCGAGCTTCCTATACCTACTCCCGTGATTGTGACTAAAGAAAAAGAACAACTTTCCCCAACTCCTTTACCTTCTAACCCATTCCCCAACCAGCCAAGGATGTGAGTGATCCTACTATTCTAAAGCCTTCCTCTTCATCCGATATACCTTATCCTTCAAGGTTGAGGAAAGAGAAGCTCAAAAGCAAGGATGATATTCAAGTTTCTAACTTTCTCAAAATGTTTAAACAATTGAATTTTAACATCTCCTTTGCTGAGGCTCTCGCTCACATGCCCATATATGCAAAGATGTTTAAAGATCTTCTTAGCGACAAGGAGAAACTTCTTGAAATTGCTCAGACCCAACTTAATGAGAATTGATTTGCGGTTCTCTTAAGGAAATTACCAACAAAACTTGGTGATCCGGGTCGCTTCTTGATTCCTTGCAACTTCCCGGGAGTAGAGAATTGTATGGCCCTAGCCGATCTAGGTGCTAGTATAAACTTAATGCCATCAAGTGTATGGAAACAATTATCTCTCCCCGAGCTAGTCCCCACAAAAATGACTTTGGAATTAAAGGGAAAGGTTTCACCTAGGACTTGATGCTTGATCTACTGATGTGACCACACATCCAGGTATACACTATGAAGTAGTATAAATACCTTCACATTTAAGACACACACATTCATTCTAATCTTAGATTATTATTCATCATTAATATACTGCATATATTCTGGTATTCCATACCGGATACCAACTGCGTGATAGTTACTTACTCTCACGTTGGAGCTTGGTCTCGGGGTCAAACCTGGGACGAGGCTAACGTGTGCTACCTTGTGTTTCTAGGTCTGATATCAAGGTACAAGCACACCATCTTTGTGACCGAATGGAATTTGCTAGCGTCAGCCTAGCCGGAGAAATTTGCTTCAACAATTGGCGCCATCCGTGGGACCTCAAACTCGAATCTCTACAAAACAGCTATCCATGGCAGGAGTTTCAGGAGGGTCACCCATACCGTTATCTCCCGACCGCGATCTCGCAACGGTGGAGAAGGAGATAGAAACACCTTTAAACCTACGAGAAAAGATTTTGGAAAGCATGAGCGTATTGCAAAACTTGGTGGAGCGCCATAACGCGGTATCTAAAAGGCCCATCTCACCTACAAGAATTGTCTTCGAAGATGACCCACATGATACACAGAGAGACAAAGATGAGGCACGGAAGGTTCAAAAGGAAGCCAACGTTCTGGTGGATGACTTACAAAAACCTTTTAAGGACGTCATCGCTTCTCCCTTCACCAAAAGTATTATAGAGTTCTCCTCGCCGAAGCACATACTACCCGAAACTCTCAAGTTGTACACGGGAGCCACTGATCCTAATGACCACATCACTCGATTCGCCGGTGCGGCCAATTCGGAGGAATGGCCAATGCCGGTGTGGTGCATATTTTTTCAGCAAACGTTGGACGGGGCCGCGGGAGGATGGTTCGAAAGACTACCGAGAGGTAGCATAGATAATTGGGATGACTTAAAGGACCAATTCCTAGAAATATTTTCTCTAAGAAGAAAGAGCCTCAAAACGCCAATGGAGATTACCACCATCATCCACAAGGCACACGAGACCTTGGCGGTATTCAAAGAACGTTGGACGGACGAAGCAAGATATATCCAGGGAGTCCCTGAAGTAATGAAGATATCAGCTTTTGTGAATGGTGCTAAATGCCCAGAATTAGCCCGACTTTTCACAGATGATACTCCGGTAACAGTGACAAAAATGATGCAAAGGGTGAATGATTTCATCAAATCCGAAGACGCTTTCCGAAACACGGAACTACCACAGGGAGAAACAGGCGACGGGAATGTAAAATACGGTAAGGAAGAAAGATACCCCTCTTCCGGATCACGTGGACGCCACATGGGTCGTCAAAGGAATGATTATCGATCTAAAACCACATTTTCCCCATATGTACCTCCAGTTAACCAGAATCAAGGAAGAAGGGAACCATACCAACGTCCCAGGTTGGAATCTTTAACCAAGTTCCGTAAGGAAATCTTAGCCACTAAGTTGCAATTGTGTCTTCCTCCACCGCTGCCAACCAATGGCATAGTCCGGCCAGAAAATATGGATAAGTATCGCGACTATCACCAAGAAAAAGGACATGTCACCAATGATTGTCATTAGTTAAGAAAACAGTTGGAAGCTGCCTTGGAGTCCGGCAAATTGAACCATCTCGTGAAAGATCCGAGAGGAAGGGTGAATAAGGGAAATCAAGGGCGAGGAAACGGAGACTTTAAGGGGAAAACAATAAATATGATAGAAGGCAGGTACAACGGCGTAAAAAGGAAGGACGTATGCAAGATTGAGGTAGGTTGGATGAACACTCCCATCACTTTCCCTCCGGTGACTGATGATGAAGCATCCGATAATCCTCTGATATTTGAGGCCGAGGTAGAAGGATACTAGGTAAAAAGGGTACTCGTGGACGAAGGCGCAACGATGCAGGTCATGTTCGAACATTGCTTCCGGAATTTAGAACCCTCAATCCGGAAAAGACTGACCCCCGATCACGCAAAGGTTGTAAGCTTTTCAGGAGAGGAAACCACACCCCTTGAAAAAATTGACTTGGAAGTAACCTTCGGATCGCATGAGCTATCAAGACGAACCATCATGAGCTTCACAGTGATTAGGGCACCGTCACCTTATAACATAATAGTTGGAAGAACCGGGATCAGGGAGTTAAGGGTCGTACCCTCTATGGTGCACTCAGCCATGAAATTCCCCACTCCTAACGGGATAGCCACAATGAAGACTAAGGCTCGGGCAATCTATGAATGCAGAGTCATAGAGGACGGGCGTAACATAGAAAAAATGAAGGGAACTGCCATAGGAAAAGAATTAGAGAAATGGCTCGCCCATGAAAAGTCTAACCAGCAAGATAGGTTAGCAGGAGGAATGACGGAACAGATTGTGGTCCACACCGGATATCTTGAACAGTTGGTCACCATCGGATGGCTGTTCACCAATAAATGTCGGCTGCAACTCATAGATTTGCTAAGAAACAATGTCGACGTGTTCGCTTGGGAACCTCGGACATGACTGGGGTTCCGAGAAGAATCATAAAACATTCACTGAACGTCAGCATAGAAGCCACCCCGGTTGCACAGAAAAGAAGGAGATTAGGGGAGGAGAAAAGACAAGTAGTCAAAAGGGATGTTACGGAATTGATGAAAGCTAGAATCATACGACCGGTGAGATATCCTACATGGATCTCGAACCCAGTTTTAGAAAAGAAACCGGATGGTGATTAGCGAATGTGCATACACTTCAAAAACCTCAACTCTGCTTGCCCAAAGGATTACTACCCCTTACCAGACATAGATGTGAAAATAGGAGCACTCATGGGATATAAATTCAAATGCTTCTTGGACGCGTACAAGGGATATCATCAAGTGCTCATGGACGAAGCAGATGAGGAAAAAACGACATTCTACATCGCCGAAGGTACATATTGCTATACGAAAATGCCCTTCGGTCTGAAGAATGTCGGAGCCACTTATCTAAGGTTGGTAGACTCAGCATTCCGATCACAAATTGGGGTAAATTTAGAAGCCTACGTAGATGATCTAATGATCAAAAGCAAAACCAAGGAAGAAATACTCACGAATGTCCATGAAACTTTTGACAACCTAAAAAGGATTCACATGAAGTTAAACCCGAAGAAGTGTTCATTTGGAGTAGAAGAGGGGAAGTTCCTCGGGTACATGGTAACCTCGGAGGGCATAAGAGCAAACCCCAAAAAGACAAAAGCAATCAAAGAAATGATCTTCCAAAACATTAAAAGAGATGCAGTCCTTAAGTGGAAAGTTAGCAGCACTTAACCGATTCTTGTCCCGGTCGGCCGAGCGGTCAATGCCCTTCTTTGAAACATTGAAGAATATCACCAAGTAAAATAAAGAAGAACTTCGTTGGACAGAAAAGGCCGAGGAAGCTTTCCAGCAGCTCAAGAAGGCAATCCTGGAACTTCTATTGCTTACCTTTCCTGTCAAGGGAGAGGTTTTATATGTGTACCTCGCCGCATCCAAGGAAGCAGTCAGCGGTGTGTTATTGGCTGAGCGAAATGGAATACAAATGCCGATAAGATATGTGTGACAACCCTAGATTTTGGATTTGTCACTTTTGACTGCTTGATGTTGATTATGCGTTTAGTGTGAGTTTATGTGATATATGTTTATATTTGAGCATTTGATTTGATGTTAGACATCGTACATGTAGTACGTGGTACGTTATACGATGATACGATGGGAATATTTCGTGCTCATTTGTTCAATTAGATGTAATTATGATAGACTATGGTGCTATTTTTGTATTTTATGTGTACGTATATGTATTATAGTAAATCGTATTTTTACGATTTAGGGTTTAGCATTTTGAGGTATCGGATGAGGTAATTAGTCACGGGAATATTTTTCGGGATGGTTTTAAGTCATTTAGGACTTAAATATAAAGTTTATTTCAAATTCCAAGAGTTTTTATAAAACTGTATATTTTTGTGTCTTTTACGGTATACGCGTAAAACTGACTAGTTTTACGGTTTTAAGGTTTTGGAGGCTTTAGGAGCTGAAATAAATTAAGGTAAATTAAGGTAATATTACTTATACTTTAATTAATAATAAAAGGAAAAAAAAAATAAAAAAACGAAATTTTGGGTGTTTTGGTCGTTTATGTGACGCAAAGAAAGGAAAAAAAAAGAAAGAAAACTAATTTTGGTAACTAGGCTTTTTGTATTGGGCTATGATTTGTTTAACTAATCTATATAAGGATTTTAACTAAAAGCAAATCTCATAAAATCCCTAGAGACAAAAATCACGTCGATCATCTTAATGGTTCTTAGGGTTTCATAAATTTTTCTTGATTCAAGGTAAGTAATCAATTAAAACCTTAACTTAATTTATGTTTTTATTAATTAATCATAATTGTAATGTTAATTAACCATCATTGAGATGATTAGGGTTTTATTAATTTTCTGGAAAAATTATACTAATTAATATCCATTAATGATTTTAGGGTTCTTGTTTAATAATTTAGGGGTAATTAATGATGTTTAGAGGGTTAGTGCATAAAGGCGTAAAACATTCTGATTTTTAAGGTTGTCTTGTGTCGACTGTTCCGGGCAGTAGGTAGCACCTTTGGTCGAGTTTCTTTTTTTTAAGTTAAGTTCAGAGAGTCTACTTTTCAAAAATGTAAGGTTGGTCGAAAATGGAGTTGGGAAGGTCGTCAAACAATTTTTAAAAAAACAGTGCGCTGTTTGGGAATAAATTTTGATTTCGGGGATTTGAGTCAAAACCAAACCAAACGGATGAGATAGCCAAATATTTTTTATTTGGGAACTCTTTATAATGTATATAAAAGGACTGGAGGTTTTCAATAAAAGTTATGGTGTTTAGGTCGGGCTTTTGGTGTCGAACATTTAGCATGTACATAAAATCAGTTTTGGTGAAAACGGCTTTTGCCGTAGAGACTAAACGGAAGGGTTAAATGTGTAAGTAAGAAGTAAAATTGGTTTTTGGAGTTCTTATATCATATAAAAACATAACTCCAGTAGGTTAGGAGACAAATGTGGTGTTAAGTTCACTTCATGTGATCGTTTAGTGACTAGTAAACCGTAGCGGAGAAAAACTGGATTTTTACGTATAGAATAGCTTGTAGTGGGAGAACTAGATAGTGGGGATTGAGGAATTAAATTCATCTCCTTGATTGTTACTTAACTTGGGTGTTAGGACCTGAGCTAAGTGTGTGGTGTATGATTTTATAGGTTTGTAGGAGTGCTAGCTTGATGTGCTATCAGGTGAGTTCATAGTCCTATTTTCACCGAGTTTTTAAACATTTTCTTCTAGTATGGGATCGAGATGACACTTGCAATGTTCTTTAAAATGTCTTGGTACTATGTTTTAAAAATGTGTGGACATAGATGTGTTATAGTGTGACTTGCGTGCTTATGTGTTCTAATATGTGCTTTGATATGTGTTCTGATATGTGAATCTTGATTGTGTTATGATTGCGATTGGTACATAGATGTATGAGCGTCTATGGGACCAGTTGTGATGTGTGTGGAGCGTAGGGCACGATCCGTCCTAAGTTCTTGGTTCGTGGGGCACGATCCGTCCTGAGTTCTTGGTTCGTGGGGCACGATCCGTCCTGAGTACTTGTGCATCGTCTCTTCGGAGGCAAGATATCTCGACGGGGATATAGTTCATCTTCCATAGGTGGTGTGGGAAAGATCCGGATAGTGTGGTGTGTGTTCTTGTGTGTGTGACGGGATACTTCTTGATTGTTATAGTGTGCTTTGTGAATTGTAGATGTGATCGGTACTTGGTTTAAGTTTTGTTGTGGATGCATGTAACATGATTATCACATTATGGTCCATTTTGTTTTTCTTCAACTTATTTACAGCGGATGTCAAGGTTTCTTAAGATGTTTTGATAATTTAAACCTATGTTCTCACCAACTTTATGTTGACAGATTTTAGTGTCATTTTCAGGTGAGGTAGTTGAGAAGGATGCTATTAGAAGTGGCTAGAGTTTAGAGGCTGCTAGAATTGCGTTAGGAGGAATCCCTTTCCTCTTAGATTTTATTTTGTGTTTTGATTAAGTGAACTTTGTGGTACCTATATGTTTGATGTTTGTTCATTTGTATGTCTTTGGTAAGAGGTAGGCATGTTACCTACTTACCTAGACGCCTGCATTGTTGAGATATTGTCACGACATTTGTGTCGCCGTTTATGATATTTCATTTCATTTAGTTCTCTCAATAGACACGCTGTTGTTGTGATGATATCCATACGTCGCACCCCATATTCCGCCATGGTGGGGTGTGACAGAATGGTATCAGAGCCAATGGTTATAGAGAATTAGGTTTCCTATTCGCGTAACCTAGTCTATAGCTTAAGGGTCCCTGCATATAGGCGTCATAGGAGTATGTGTGCATTTTATATTAATTGATGTGTTTGGATGTTATTTATTGCGATGTTTTGACTAGTATGAATTGAACCATAGTATGTTCATACTTAGCTACATGTTATTTTCTTTACGAGTTTTGACTAGTGCGGGTTGAACCATAGTCGTATACACTAGTCATTGTTGGATTTCGTTTGATTATGTTTTCATGTTCTTTATACATTTGGAATTTTGTCTACGCTAGTTCAGCTGGACTACGAGTTTATGTGTTTCATGCTTTGGCTATGTTATTTTAATACATGCGATTTTGGATCTTATTTTATGTTGTGGTTATGTGCTTATATGAGTTGTAGGATCTATGTGCTTATTTGAGTTGGTAGACTGATGTGTTATGTGTAGTATTAATTCTTATAAGTGTCATAATAGGAGGGTGTGCATTAGTGAAAGGGGACTGGTATAAGTATGGTGACCAACATAGTTATACAAGTACCACGACATCAATGGATTCCTAAGTATGGTTGCATGAAAGAGGGTTAATACATGCTTGTATAGTATATGTTGGATGGATTTGAGTGTATGTATGCCTATGCCTATATATGTATATACCCCTTCTACTTATCGGTTGTATTCTTAAGATAGTTTGCTAGTTCTTTTCTCTTTGGGATGTTCAACTTCCATAGTAGCGCATTTATTGAGTCCTCATTTCACGTGTTTGTTTGTATGGTACTTTTGGTGTAGAGGATATTGAGAGGGTGGAGAATTCTTTTTGGGATAACGGTATCTTTCAGTTTGAATCTTACGTGGTAAAAGAAATGGAATTTGTAAATAGTTAAAATAGTTGTTGGTAGTCGGTGAAATAAGGGTTAAGTGTCGTAAGCGTGTTTGAAATAAGATGGGATATATATTTTCTTTTAAAATATAAGTATGGCTTGTTTATTTAAAAAAAACTAAAAATTGGTTTTGATCACCTAAATCTAATGATCTTTAGTTAAATTCTTGTTCTTATTTAATTAAATATGTTAAAATCATGTAATTACTCATATGATGGGTAAGGGTTTCTAATTTTCCGGAATTAAAATAAATTAGGTCTTGAATTTGGTAACTAATGAGGGGTTTTAGGGTTTAAAATCGTTTTTTTGTATAAATCGGAGTAGGAAAAACTGTCGCTAAACTGTCAAAATTCGTCGCTAAACTGTCAGAAACTGTCGCTAATGTCTGGGCATATTTTAGTTAAAATCGTTTTGGTCATAACTTATTCGTTTTTAAAGCTTTTTGGGTCATTCAAAAGCCTAAAAATATGTACTCGGAACGTACTTTTCAAATATTCAGAAAGTTTAGTAATTGGAGGCCAGTAGCTTGGTCGAATTAATTGTACAGGTGTCGATTTCAAGATTAATTTTCGAACGGCATGGTTTAAACGTGTGTTTTGGATATTTTGGGATAGTGAACACTTAGAGGGATAACATAAGGATTATTTGGGATAGGATTTGAGATGTATCCATCATAAGGATTGTACATTGATGAAGGATGTGGGTTTCGGAGTCAATGTTAACGTGTGATATTGTCTTGTGTGCTTTAGACAATTGAGCGTTTGTGAAGAGACTTTAGATTGATCTTCGTCAGATGATTACATAAATTACTAATGTGGTACCATGGTTTTAGAACAACTAATATACAATTACATTACAAAATCCATTCTGGGGTAAAATTTGGTGGTTCACAAGGTTTTAATAGTATGTCGCCGGTCGTAATACATTTCAATTGTCGTTGGGTGCTTGTTGTCATTGGTTCGTTTCCATGGTTCGTTGGGAGTCGGTACATGTTTTATGTTGAGTATCTTTTGGAGTTTCATGGTTTGGTTCATATTTTTAAATTCGTTCACGTAAACGTCCGTTAGTTGTCCATGGGTTCGATCCGTTATCCGAAGTTGGGGGTCCTAAAATTTGTCGTGAGCTTATATTCATTGAGAGCGTTGTTGTAGTCATGATCCGGTTACGTTCTTATGAGAGAGATAGCGAGTTGGCTGTGTAATGAATTTATTGAGCTTATGGAGTAAATCTCGGGATGAGATTTCTATTAGGAGGGAGTGATGTGACAACCCTAGATTTTGGATTTGTCACTTTTGACTGTTTGATGTCGATTATGTGTTTAGTGTGTGTTTATGTTCTATATGTTTATATTTGAGCATTTGACTAGACGATTACCCGCGCATAGCGGTGGAATTGCATGGCGGCAGAAAATTAACGATACCATATATCGTGGTGAAGTAGAAGTAAATGTTATGGGATATTTTATGGGTATTTATTTGTACGGTGGGATTTTGTAGTATTTTGGTATGAAATATTTTTTTAGGTTTTGAATTTTGATTTGGTGTGTGTAAATTTTGGTTTCGATGGTGGGTATTAGGGTTTAGAGAGAGATTAAAGTTTGTGTGTATGTGTGTGAATTAATTATGTTTCTGTATTAGGGCTGACCCCAAGGAATAATCTATATTTTTCTACATTTTAGTAGGACCCACATTTCAACTTTCAACATTTAAACTTTCAACCAAAAGGATACACTCTTTATAATGTAGTAAAGATTTGATGTTAGACATCGTACATATAGTGCGTGGTACGTTATACGATGATACGATGGGAATAGTTCGTGCTCATTTGTTCACTTGGATGTAATTATGATAGAATATGGTGTTATTTTAGTATTTTATGTGTAAGTATATGTATTATAGTAAATCGTATTTTTACGATTTAGGGTTTAGCATTTTGAGGTAACGGATGAGGTAATTAGTCACGGGAATATTTTTCGGGATGGTTTTAAGTCATTTAGGACTTAAATATAAAGTTTATTTCAAATTCCAAGAGTTTTTATAAAACTGTATATTTTTGTGTCTTTTACGGTATACGCGTAAAACTGACTAGTTTTACGGTTTTTAAGTTTTGGAGGCTTTAGGAGCTGAAATAAATTAAAGTAAATTAAGGTAATGTTAATTATAATTTAATTAATAATAAAAGGAAAAAAAATAATAAAAAAACGAAATTTTGGGTGTTTTGGTCGTTTATGTGACGCAAAGAAAGGAAAAAAAAGAAAGAAAACTAATTTTGGTAACTAGGCTTTTTGTATTGGGCTATGATTTGTTTGACTAATCTATATAAGGATTTTAACTAAAAGAAAATCTCATAAAATCCCTAGAGACAAAATTCACGTCGATCATCTTAAGGGTTCTTAGGGTTTCATAAACTTTTCTTGATTCAAGGTAAGTAATCAATTAAAACCTTAACTTAATTCATGTTTTTATTAATTAATCATAATTGTAATGTTAATTAACCATCATTGAGATGATTAAGGTTTTATTAATTTTCTAGAAAAATATACTAATTAAGATCCATTAATGATTTTAGGGTTCTTGCTTAATAATTTAGGGGTAATTAATGATGTTTAGAGGGTTAGTGCATAAAGGCGTAAAACAGTCTGATTTTTAAGGTTGTCTTGTGTCGACTGTTCCGGGTAGTAGGTAGCACCTTTGGTCGAGTTTCTTTTTTTAAATTAATTTCAGAGAGTATACTTTTCAAAAATGTAAGGTTGGTCGAAAATGGAGTTCGGGAAGGTCGTCAAAATATTTTTACAAAAACAGTGTGTTGTTTAGGAATAAATTTTAATTTCGGGGATTTGAGTCAAAACCTAACCAAACGGATGAGATAGCCAAATATTTTTGATTTGGGAACTCTTTATAATGTATATAAAAGGACTGGAGGTTTTCAATAAAAGTTATGGTGTTTAGGTCGGGCTTTTGGTGTCAAACATTTAGCATGTACATAAAATCAGTTTTGGTGAAAACGGCTTTTGGCGTAGAGACTAAACGGAAGGGTTAAATGTGTAAGTAGGAAGTAAAATTGGTTTTTGGAGTTCTTATATCATATAAAAACATAACTCCAGTAGGTTAGGAGCCAAGTGTGGTGTTAAGTTCACTTCATGTGATCGTTTAGTGACTAGTAAACCGTACCGGGGAAAAACTGGATTTTTACGTATAGAATAGCTTGTAGTGGGAGAAATAGATAGTGGGGATTGAGGAATTAGATTCATCTCCTTGATTGTTTCTTAACTTGGGTGTTAGGACCTGAGCTAAGTGTGTTGTGTATGATTTTATAGGTTTGCAGGAGTGCTAGCTTGATGTGCTATCAGGTGAGTTCATAGTCCTATTTTCACTGAGTTTTTAAATGTTTTCTTCTAGTATGGGATGGAGATGACACTTGAAATGTTCTTTAAAATGTCTTGGTACTATGTTTTAAAAATGTGTGGACATAGATGTTTTATTGTGTGACTTGTGTGCTTATGTGTTCTTATATGTGCTTTGATATGTGTCCTGATATGTGAATCTTGATTGTGTTATGATTGGGATTGGTACATAGATGTATGGGCGTCTATGGGACCAGTTGTGATGTGTGTGGAGCGTGGGGCACAATCCGTCCTGAGTTCTTGGTTCGTGGGGCACGATCCGTCCTGAGTTCTTGGTTCGTGGGGCACGATCCGTCCTGAGTGCTTGTGCATCGTCTCTTCGGAGGCAAGATATCTCGACGGGGATATAGTTCATCTTCCACAGGTGGTGTGGGAAAGATCCGGATAGTGTGGTGTGTGTTCTGTGTGTGTAATGGGATACTTCTTGTTTGTTATAGTGTGCTTTGTGAATTGCAGATGTGATCGGTACTTGGTTTAAGTTTTGTTGTGGATGCATGTAACATGATTATCACATTATGGTCCATATTGTTTTTCTTCAACTTATTTACAGCGGATGTCAAGGTTTCTTAAGATGTTTTGATAATTTAAACCTATGTTCTCACCAACTTTATGTTGACAGATTTTAGTGTCATTTTTAGGTGAGGTAGTTGAGAAGGATGCTATTAGAAGTGGCTAGAGTTTAGAGGCTGTTGGAATTGCGTTAGGAGGAATCCCTTTCCTCTTAGATTTTATTTTGTGTTTTGATTAAGTGAACTTTGTGGTACCTATATGTTTGATGTTTGTTCATTTGTATGTCTTTGGTAAGAGGTAGGCATGTTACCTACTTACCTAGACGCCTGCATTGTTGAGATATTATCACGACATTTGGGTCGCCATTTATGATATTTCAATTTCATTTAGTTCTCTCTATAGACACGCTATTGTTGTGATGATATTGTAGCACCCCATATTCCGCCATGGTGGGGTGTGACAATATGTGAGCTGGACACTACATGATGCCGAAAGAATATATGCCCCGTTATAAAGATTGGTACCCGGTTTGCTACACCTATCACGAAGGTTGAGGAGGTATTTCGAAGCTCATGACATTCATGTCATAACAGATCAGCCCTTGAAACAAATGTTAAGCAAGTCCGAGGCCTCGGGAAGACTAGCAAAGTATGTATTAGAGTTTGGAACATACAAAATCTTTTATGTCTCTAGAAATTCTGTCAAAGGACAAGTTTTAGTAGATTTTCAAAACGAATCTCCTTTGGATCAAGAAGATGTCGCGGTAATTTATGAAATATCTGAGGAAGAAGAGTCGGAGGTCCACTGGATGCTATTCACGGACGGGGCAGCCAACAGTAAAGGGGCCGACACCGGACTAGTGCTAATCAAACCGGAGGGGGTGGAATTCACATAGGCTCTAAGATTCAACTTCAACTGCTCAAATAATGAGGCCGAATACGAGGCACTCCTAGCTGGACTCCGTTTAGCCGATAAAATGGGAGTAAAGAAGTTACAAGCCAAGGTGGACTCGAAGTTGGTAGCTTGCCAAATCAAGGGAGAGTTCGAAGAAAATGATGATAGGATGTCAAAGTATCTGTCCAAAGTCAAGGAACGGCTTCCCACCTTCACAGAGTTTAGCATCGAGCACATACTCCGGAACAAAAATCAAAAGGCTGATGTTTTAAGTAAGCTCGCGTCAGTCGCATTCAATCACCTCACCAAAGAAGTATTGGTAGAATCTTTAGACGCAAGGTCTATTGATGTGCAAGAAGTCAGTGATATAGTAGATGAGGAAGAGAAATGTTGGATGACTCCCATCAAAAGGTGCTTAGAAGAAGGAATATGGCTACAAGATCCGGAGAAAGCCAGAAACCTAAGAATGAAGATACCCTAGTATACCATGGAAAAAGGGGTCTTATTCAAAAAGTCATACCTATCTCCAATGCTAAGGTGTGTTGGACCATTGCAAGCAAATTACATCATCCGAGAGGTCCACGAGGGAGCCTACGGAATGCATGCCGAATCGAGATCAGTTGTTGCGAAAATAATGCGTCAGGGGTACTTTTGACCCACAATTAACCAAGACACATGGGACGAGATCTCTAAATGTGATTCGTGCAAAATACATGGTCCCATAACGAGGCTTCCCAAAACAAATCTAACTTTGATAACATCGACATGGCCCTTCTACCAATGAGGAATGGATATATTGGGACCAATCAACAAAAACTCTCGTAATATCAAGTTTGTAATTGTAGCCATCGACTATTTCACCAAATGGATTGAAGCCAAGCCGATGGCCAAGATAACTGGAAAAGATGTCAAGAAATTCGCATGGGAAAATATCGTTTGCAGGTTTGGGTTACCAGGGGTGATAGTAACTAATAACGGCAAGAAGCTAATAGACGGGTCATTTGGGAAGTGGTGTGATAAATGGCATGTTAAACAGATGACCACCGCGGTAGCACACCCACAAGCAAACGGTTTGGTCGAGAGGGCCAACAAATCACTAATGCATGGCTTGAAGGCCAGACTGGGAAGTAGGCTAACCGGGTGGGTCGACGAATTGCCTCACGTGCTATGGGCACACCGGACAATGCTTAAAACCAGTAATGGGGAAACTCCCTTTAGTCTCACTTATGGGAGTGAAGCCGTGATTCCGGCAGAAATAGGCATCCCGTCTGCAAGAACTTTGCTTTTTGACGAGAATACAAATGACGAAGAGTTGCGGCTAAATCTTGATCTGCTCCAAGAAAGAAGGGAGGTTGCGGCCATACAAGAAGCTAAGTACAAGAAGAAGGTTGAAAAATATTACAACAAGCGTGTTAGGCCATGCTCCTTCAAAGTCGGGGACTTTGTCTACCGCTGCAACATGGCCAGCCGACAAGAGAAGATTGGAAAGCTTGGTCCCAATTGGGAAGGACCTTACAGAGTCGTGGATGCCTACCAAACCGGCTCGTACAAGCTGGAAACTATGGACGGAAAGGAAATACCGCGCACTTGGCACGCGACCAACTTGCAGAAGTGTTTTATGTAATATGAACAACAATGTACCGACCTTTTTTAATGAATGAAAGTTCTCTCTTTAAGCATATTTATTTCCAGTAATTATAGACCTCGGCTTAGCTAACCAGAAGGTATGTAAATACGCTTTAAAGATGTTGAACGCGCCTCATGGGCAGTCCGGAGACAAAGCAAAAGCGGTTTAGTGCCGATGTCTCCCACACAAATCTAAAAACACAAGTGTAGACGTACAAGTGTTGGACGCACCCCAAGGGCAGTCCGGAGACAAAGCAAAAGTGGCCTGGTGCCGATGTCTCCCACATAAATCTAAAAACATAAGTGTTAAATACACAAGTGTTGGACGCGCCCCGAGGACAGTCCGGAGACAAAACAAAAGCGGCTCGGTACCGATGTCTCCCACATAAATCTAAAAACATAAATGTTAAATACAAAAATGTTGGACGCGCCCTATGGGTAGTCCGAAGACAAAGGAAAAGCGGTCCGGTGCTGATGTCTCCCATATGAATTATTATAAGAAAATATACAAGTGTTACACGCACCCCATAAATACTCCGAGAGGTACTATACACCCCGCCGTGTCAAGTCCTTGGATAAGTAGTCAACAAACACACTATAATCAGGGTAAGGAAAAGGACACGGCATATAAAGAAAGAAAATGATGATTAATAATAAAGATAGATGTCATATATGAAATGCTTAGGGTGGAACTTGTTCAAAAAACCCGTAATGTTAAAAACTTATTATAGATACTAATGTTTAAGATGTTCAAACAAATTACAATGTGCACCGGCATACCGGGCCTTCGATTCAAAGAGCTCCTCCATCTTTCACCGGCGTATCTTAAGTGTTGCTGTCAGGACCACTTGCCAAAATCTTGGAAGCATTTGAGGTTCCGGTCACAGGCGGATTTTCTGGCACAAGAGTGGTTGGCTTTTCCGCTGGAGTAAGCTACATTATATCTATCACTGAAAGCTTGTTGTCCGTCGTAACCTTAGCTACGAAAGGGTATTCAGCCGAGAACAAGGCACTAAAATCTTCTTTCCAAGTCCTATCCATCTCTACGTTCAAGTTGTCGGCAGCGGCAATAGCAGCAGCTATCTGCTCCGGAGTGCGACCAAACTCCACAGCTTTAAGAAATCCTGCATTGTACATACCACCAGCACCTAGAGAGAGAGACCCCCGATACTCATATCTAGCAACCAGATTAAGAACAAGTATAGGGAAGCCATCCCTCACTAGAACCTGCTTATCCACCTCCGCTTGGGCAAGAAGGGAGGTCAAGTTCTTGTTGCTAGCTTCAAGTTCCTTAATCTTATCAAAATACTTGATATGATCTTGAGCACTTGCACCTAAAAGACGTTCCAGCTCCGCAATCTTTTTATCCTTGACCTCAAGCATAGTTCGGGAGTCCTCGGCCTCTTTCTCCAAGCTTTCAATGGTACCAAGGCATTCCTGTTCCTGGGCGAGACAGCTGTTGTAATTATCCTCCAGCTTTTTGTGTGCGAGGTCCATCTGATCAAGCATCGTCTTACCAGAAGAAAAATGACCTTGAGCACCTTGTTGAGCCGCAGTCAAACGAGAGTGGTCCCGGCTGAGAGCTTCATACCTTTTGAGCAATTCTGACACCGTGAGCGTGCTCTGGGCAAGGGTTTGATAGGCATGACTCAATACATCGTAGTTAGAAAGGGAGGAGAGCCCAGCTTGTTCCGCCGGTGTGGCCAGGTGAAATGATAACTCCCGAGAAGAGTAGTGAGAGTCGATGCGCACATCCTCCTCCAAACGCCATGGGTGTACAAACCGGCGAGAAGGACCGTGCACACCTCCTAAACAAAAGAAACATAGTAACACAGGTGTCAAAATGTGAGAACCCGTACTTTCCCAGCATTATTTTATTCTTTTTATTCGTACTTCTTGAATTTTTCAACGTATTACGTTTTCTTGTATTACTATATGTAAATCCTGAGATTTTTAAATTATACTTTTTAAGTATTTTTCTAATCATCGATAAATACTTTGTATGGAATTATAAAATTTTTATTTTATTTTTCCATATTTAATTTAGATCAAAGTTTTTGATTTAAAATCACCCGCGTGCGTTTACAACGAGTTTATTCAAAAACAATGTACAACGAGAATTCCTAGTGATCGTGATACCGACGGATGCCCAAAAGTTTACGTTTATTTATCGATTATTTCGATAATTAATATTTTCGACGATTTCGTTTTAATTACGTATTAAGTCGTGTCGAGAAATCGTATAATCAATTCTATGGTGCATTGTAACTTTTGAAAAGTATTCTTACGAAACCCGAGCCCCGTAAATATTTTCAGTATTTACCAATAACCATTTTCTACCATTTAAAACTATTAATTGTTTTTAAGTCCACAAGTTTCAAAGTTGGCAATATTAGCCCTCCACATAACTAGCCATATATAAACCTACATTTTCTTCCACTAACAACACAAATCATTTAAACAAAAAAAACACACACACAATCTCCTCCCTCCCCCTCATTTATGCCGCCACTCCACCACCACAAAACACCAACATCATGATTTGACGAAAACTAAATTAAGACCCATTCCAAAAATTTTCTTGTGATTCCATTCATACCAAATTTGTACACATGCATTAAGTTTTCACAAAGTTATGATTTCATGGTGGATTGATGTTTAAATCATCTTGCATGCATTGTTTTTGGTATGATCAACACATTTTAATCCTTAAAAGTCTTGTTTTTAATCTTTGATTTTGTTATATTTTACATGCAAGTGTTTTTTGGAGTGTTTGGATGATGGGTATGATAGTATAGTGATCCTAGGGGTATGGGAATGAGTGGATTTGGTTGAAAAATGGATTTGACATGTTTTCTAAAAAGGTAATTTGGGACAGCAGGACTTTAACTGATTTTTCGTGGGTTTAAGTTCTGTGAAAGACTAAGATTATTTGATATTATTGTATAGTTTTCCGAGACGGTCGTTTTGGTATAAGATAGAGCTTCTAAGTCATTACGAGTCAAAAGTTATGCTAGTTTTAGTTTTCGTGTACCGGGAGACGCAAGTCGGCACAATCCGAAATTGTGGCTGATTTTGGGTCGACTCTCGGGGACTTTAGGCTTGGTTAGATAGTTGATACTACTGATTTTTAAAGTTTACAAACTGAGTTTGATGAGTCTAGTAGTGATTTCAAAACAAGGATTGTCGAGATTGTACTTTTAAAGTGGTCCAAACGGTGTTACAAAACAAGTGTACAAATCTGTCCTAAAATTTGGAGTCGAGTAAAGTGTCGAGCTGATGGGTTTTAAAGTGTGAACATTGGCTCAAATTTTGGTGAGGTCGTATACAGGTTATAAGTGACCTTGACACCAATTTTCATGTAAAATGGACAAGTCTAGATAGGGTAGATCGGTGTGTACATTTAGGGTGTACTTGCTGATTTTTATTTTGGACATGTAGTTCAATGTTTGTGTTGTGTGAGTTTGAGTATTCATCATCGGACATGGTGACTTACTCAAGTGCTTAGTCATTATATAAATGACTTAGCTACTGGTCAGAGTAAGGTTAAAGGATATTTTGACTTGCGTTGACTTGGCATCGTATGACGAGTCATTTTCAAGTGTTCAAGTGTTTTAACGTGTAACGTTGGATAAATGTATTCATTTGATTCGTGTCAATGGTTTTGAAACGTGTATACTTTGAAAACATTTGAGTCATATTTTATTTGGTACATATCGATATTCGAGTTCGAGTCTTAACGCGCGCCTTATTTTGATAGGTTGCGGTTTTCGTGCTTCCCCGGGCATCCATATCGTCGGTGATCGTCTACCACTACCGTTTCTACTCAGTTGCTAAGTACCGTGATTGACTTACCTCGTGGCTAAGGTGAGTTCATAGCCCCTTTTTACTTGTACATGGTTTCTAAACACGAGGTGAGATTTTACATGGTGGAACACAACCATTTAAAAACCGTATGCTATCCAAAACTTGTACGCTATCCAGAACTTGTATGCTATCCAGAACATGTATGATTTCAGGTTTTCAATATTATTATTGCTTTTAGTCTAGCCTTAAGTTTCCTCTCCTGATCATGAACCGTTAATTTCGAGTACTAAGCGCGAATGTTGTGGGTGGATCCATCGGGATTGACTATCCCCGTCTCAAGTACCTTGACGCACTGATATTGGTTTGTTACTTGAGTATTTAGGCTGAATACTCCCTAGAGGAACTTACACTGAGTTAAGCTTCGGTTCATGAACTAAACAGCAATAATAATGATTTCGGACTATGGTTGACGAACCAAACTCCATACTACTTGTTTTACAAATGAATGCTTGTGTTACACACCTTTACTGCTAAACCTATGAATATCACTCAACTTTATGTTGACGATTTTACATGTTTAATCTCAGGTATTATTACTTAGCTTTGCTTGGATAGGAGCCCGCAGGATATTATCGCAGCTTGGAGATTTCTGTGATGCTTTTGAAAGAATTGGTTTATATAAACTATCAGAAGTTTATTTAATCTTTTTGGCAACTTTATGTTATAAATCGAGACGAAATAATATAATTTTCCGCTTATAAAACTCTTGGGACCTATGTTTAAAAACTTTGACCTTTTATGATGTAATGTACATATTTTTATTTCGTCAGCTTTATATGAACTGTAATTCATTGTTTCTTGTACTATGACGTGTTACCCCCTCGTTGCCTAGTTGTTCCATGTCGGATTTTGGGGGTCTCACAAAGTGGTATCAGAGCGATGGTTATAGGGGTTTTCAAAAACTTAGTCTATAACCGAAAGTTCAAATATTTTATTGTTTCTAAGTGTCAAACACAGAATCTGCCATTGCTGTTCGATATCTTTGCGGGTAACTCTCTAATCCTTATTATTTACGTTTAATTATCGTTATAGTATTTCATCTCTTGATTACATGTTGAAATATTACGTTACCCTGATGACGATAATTACTATGTCTTTTCAAAGCCTTGTGCTTCATGGATTATCATTCGATATTACTGTGATTACATCTGCTCTTACTGGATTTCTGGAATTCTTGTTCTTGTGAACTGATCTTGTTACGATGATTTCATATTGTTATGACGTTACATACTTGTATCCAGAGCGCGTGTACTGCCGACTTTTCATACTCATTTTTCTGAGTACTATTGCTATTTCATTTATGCGTGATACGACTGACTTCATATGCTCGTTCGTTTTGAATCATCTGTTTTTCTCGACTCGTTGTTACATGTTGTGCATACTCTCAAGATACCATTGTTCGGGATCGAATAAGTGTTGTTTTCGACGAAACTCCTGATTTTCATTCTTACTACCGAGCATGTTGCTTTCATTGTTTAATTCTTTTAAATATCTATTTAGATACACAGATTTTCTTTCCGACCATTCGAAATTGAATGTCTAGTCTATAGACCATTATGTAGCTCAATGTGTCTCCCAGAAAGACTAAAGGACATCGTGTGAGTTACATATCTCGAAGCATTCCTTGAATCAGTGTTGACTAATATCGTGGATTTTTGTAATCTTGATCGACCTTTACATCACTGTTTTACACGACAATTGTGCATGGATTACATCTTATTTCATTGACCATTCTACGTTTCGACTTCGACTTACAACATCCGTTGTACCTTGAACACATGATCGTCATTTATTATGTGACGATTCTTTGGAATACGATCCTACTTGTATCCTCCCTTTTCATTAAACCTCCTCGCCTCAGGAGTGTGACTTGTTAATATTTTTTTTCTTCTCGATATGTCTTGTGATTTTGGAAAATCACGCCGCCAGGAGACCTTCCTCCTTGCATCTTGCAATCGAAGAAACGGATGTCATGCGTCGTTGTTGATTTCTTAGATTTTCGTTGGTATTCCTGAACCATTTCTATCATGTGTTTTCTTTACATGATTAATTTTACAGTTTATTCTCTTTCGTCTTTATGGAATCCACTAATTTTGTGTGTACATTAATTCTGGGTTATTATGAAATTGGATTTAATTTCAAACTGTGTCGAAAAATATACTTTGTATAAAAACTTTACAGGAAGTTTAACAGTGTCGAGAAAATATTTTTATAACTTTAGACATAAAAATATATATTTCTACTTGTTGAGACGTCCATTTAGGACATAAAATTTGACCAGTAACTTTAAAATCGATCAAGTAACGCTCATTTGAGATTGTAAAATCTAAGAAGTTATTTTCTGAATAATGCTAAAATATCGTTTTACTGACAGATTTAATGCAAGGGCATTTTCGTCCATTTTTATTTCGTTTCAAGTCTCGGGTAAAACTAGAAAGTTGTTCAAAACACTGTTTTACATCGAAATGCATTAGACTTTGAGTCTTAGAATATTGTTTAGTGGGTTAATTGGTCTAGTCAAACCCAAAAGTCAAAACTGATAGATTTTAAAAATATGGTTCTAAGCATTTTAAGTTCGTTGAGCTCGTAAAACTTCAGCTAATGATATTTTGCAAACTAAAAACAATGATTGCATTTGAACAAGTATAAAATAGTAACTTGGAGTTCGGTCATACATATACATAGATCTTGAGCTTTTGAAATTCGGTAACTTCCTAATATAGAAACTTTTCGGTATGATTGTACTATTGGTTAACTGATACCCTACTTTCTTAAAGGTATATTATTGTCAAATTAATCACGATGTGCACATACGGATTCCTTTATCCTTTCTTTTATGTATGACTTATTTGTCATTCTATATTGTCTTTCTTTGCTTCTATCGTACCACTGAATTAGACCGAGGTTGAAGTTCCTGCTTTCGTATCGTTCGTTACCATCTTGACACGTGTCTCTTGACGATTCCCGCTAAACCTCTTGAAACCTTATCACCTTGTAACCATTTCGTTGACTGTCTTGAACTACTCCTTATTTCCCTCTTGTAACCCACTCGCTACTTTATAAACTATTGTCATGTTACCATATAACTCAAACAGATATTGTTTGCAAATCATTTTACAAAAGGTTTCATTTGGGCTTTCTTAAATAATTGAATGTTATCTTATAAAATTTATTTATATTAATTTTACAATGTATTCTCACAAATTGTTCTACCTTGGGTCTTGTAAAGAATCTTGTAACATTTCAATTGTTGAATTAAATATCTAGCCAGTAACTTATTGGCGAATAGTTTCATAAACTATTTTTATTTCTGTTCTTACAAATGCTATTATATACATATTTTAAATCATATGATATGTAATACTGGTTTGACGAAGCTGAGCATCGCATTGCTAGTCCTAAATTATGCATGGCCTGATCACCTATGCCTAATTTAGAAGGAGCCATGCAAGGCCAAATAGTAGTCGCCCTAAATGTTTGACCAATAATCAACTTTTTAATCATGTTCCTTAAAAAGTTAGATAAAATAAAAGTTTTGAAAACTTTTACATCTTATGCGAGTAACAACAGTTCACGACATACACTAATGAACCCTTATCTTTTCTTGAACAAAGTACATGCCTCAAGCACATATTTCCTTACTCAACGACCTTTGTTTTACTTGTTACCTCATCATCCTCATGATACGATTTTGTTACCATTTGCCTAAATTCTTACCATTGATAAAAGTTTCATCGTTGTTATGCTTCTACATCGATCGGACTTCTCTATCTATTTTGGTAGACCTTCGAAACGTCTCTGGACGCGATTAATGATTTATGACTGGACGTGAACGATGATTTCGTGTAATTGTCATGATGTGTGTTAAACTTTGTCGTCTTTAAATTCATTCGTGTGAATCATGTGTTGATTTCGCCTTTCATTGCTAATGTTGTTCATTTACAAGAATTATTTTCAAGTGACTCCTTAACAATTTTCTTTGATTCGAAAATTCGTTGTGTGGTTTTTCTCTTTCGATCGTATGTCGACCACCGAGAACTTAATAAGCCGTTATTGGTGACGCCAACCGCACTCGTGAATTAATCATTCTATCATCCTTGTTTCTTATTGTCCTTATCATCGATGCATCTATTCTATCATGTTCGTTAAGAGTTGATACGACTTCCGTTTTATTCCCTCGTGCTATTGCTTGTATACTAATTGTTGATCGATATTCGTTTCATAGTCGTTTGCTATTTTGTCACTTTCTGAAAACCAGAAACTGTTACGTGTTTATTGTTTGATATCTTAAACACTTTCTTGAATTTTTAAAAATTATTATTAATTTTTAAGAACGTTTTATGCATTTTACCAAATTTTTAAATTGTCAAAATACCCATTTCAAGTTTAATATCGAATCTGTACATCCTCTTTGGTAAATTTATAACTAGTATTTAAAAAGGATATCAAGCTGTATCTTTTAAAGTATTTGATTATATCGTACTTTACTGTCAACCTAATGAAATTATTAAATTAATTTATAATTTCTAACAGTGATTCAAAATAACTTGGAAAAACTTGATATTTCTAATGGTAACGATAAACCTGAGGTTTTAACGATAATTTAATGCAGATATCCAAAGGTTCTTAAGTCAAACAGGATAACTATTTGAACTTAGTTACTTTTACTTTGAAGTTCTGATCAAGAAAAAAAGATTTGACAACTGTTTACCCACTCATTTTATATAGAGTTTTATTTTTAATCACTACACTTGGTAAAATTTTCTTTTAATCAAGAAAATATTTAAAACTAAGTTTTAAAGTAATACCAAAATACTAGACAACTTATTTTGACAGCCTATATTTTAAATGATCATGTGTTATTCATTTTTTTTCCTTCTATCTTGTTTGTGACTAGATTCTTACATTTTAAGATTGTTACATTTTACCGTTGCATGACTTGCGACCCCTTATTGATTTACAATTTTGATTCATTTTATCGCACTTTCCCTGTTTAAGCGATTCTTGTGTCCATTCTTGTTAGTTTATCGCACGTATCTCCAACAACTCTATCTCTCGATGTATCTCCGTATTGAAAGATCGTTATCCTAATCCAAGACTGAAAAGTTATACGAAAAGGAGTTAAGAAACTGAAGCATAGTAAATTCTACCGTTAAGATTCGTCGTGGTACGGAAATTACCTGGGAAGCAATGAATTTTGTTCTACACTTTGTACCTCCTCTTGTTTGCATCTTCTACTGTTTCCACGAGAACTCTGGGGACCAGAGTTACTTTAGGGGGGGAAGACTGTGAGAACCCGTACTTTCCCAGTATTATTTTATTCTTTTTATTCGTACTTCTTGAATTTTTCAACGTATTACGTTTTCTTGTATTACTATATGTAAATCCTGAGATTTTTAAATTATACTTTTTAAGTATTTTTCTAATCATCGATAAATACTTTGTATGGAATTATAAAATTTTTATTTTATTTTTCCATATTTAATTTAAATCAAAGTTTTTGATTTAAAATCACCCGCGTGCGTTTTACAACGAGTTTATTCAAAAAACAATGTACAACGAGAATTCCTAGTGATCGCGATACCGACGGATGCCCAAAAGTTTACGTTTATTTATCGATTATTTCGATAATTAATATTTTCGACGATTTCGTTTTAATTACGTATTAAGTCGTGTCGAGAAATCGTATAATCAATTCTATGATGCATTGTAAATTTTGAAAAGTATTCTTACGAAACCCGAGCCCCGTAAATATTTTCAATATTTATCAATAACCATTTTCTACCCTTTAAAACTATTAATTGTTTTTAATTCCACAAGTTTCAAAGTTGGCAATATTAGCCCTCCACTTAACTAGCCATATATAAACCAACATTTTCTTCCACTAACAACACAAATCATTTAAACAAAAAAAACACACACAATCTCCTCCCTCCCCCTCATTTATGCCGCCACTCCACCACCACAAAACACCACCATACATCATGATTTGAGAAAAACTAAATTAAGACCCATTCCTAAAATGTTCTTGTGATTCCGTTCATACCAAATTTTTACACATGCATTAAGTTTTCACAAAGTTATGATTTCATGGTGGATTGATGTTTAAATCATCTTGCATGCATTGTTTTTGGTATGATCAACACATTTTAATCCTTAAAAGTCTTGTTTTTAATCTTTGATTTTGTTAGATTTTATATGCAAGTGTTTTTAGGAGTGTTTGGATGATGGTTATGATGGTATAGTGATCCTAGGGGTATGGGAATGAGTGGATTTGGTTGAAAAATGGATTTGACATGTTTTCTAAAAAGGTAATTTGGGACAGCAGGTCTTTAACTGATTTTTCGTGGGTTTAAGGTCTGTGAAAGACTAACATTATTTGATATTGTTGTAGAGTTTTCTGAGACGGTCGTTTTGGTATAAGATAGAGCTTCTAAGTCATTACGAGTCAAAAGTTATGCTAGTTTTAGTTTTCGTGTACCGGGAGACGCAAGTCGGCACAATCCGAAATTGTGGCTGATTTTGGGTCGACTCTCGGGGACTTTAGGCTTGGTTAGATAGTTGATACTACTGATTTTCAAAGTTTACAAACTGAGTTTGATGAGTCTAGTAGTGATTTCAAAAGACGGATTGTCGAGATTGTACTTTTAAAGTGGTCCAAACGGTGTTACAAAACAAGTGTACAAATCTGTCCTAAAATTTGGAGTCGAGTAAAGTGTCGAGCTGATGGGTTTTAAAGTGTGAACATTGGCTCAAATTTTGGTGAGGTCTTATACAGGTTATAAGTGACCTTGAAACCAATTTTCATGTAAAACGGACAAGTCTAGATAGGGTAGATCGGTGTGTGCATTTAGGGTGTACTTGCTGATTTTTATTTTGGACATGTAGTTCAATGTTTGTGTTGTGTGAGTTTGAGTATTCATCATCGGACATGGTGACTTACTCAAGTGCTTAGTCATTATATAAATGACTTAGCTACTGGTCCAAGTAAGGTTAAAGGATATTTTGACTTCCGTTGACTTGGCGTCGTATGACGAGTCATTTTCAAGTGTTCAAGTGTTTTAACGTGTAACGTTGGATAAATGTATTCATTTGATTCGTGTTAATGGTTTTGAAACGTGTATACTTTGAAAACATTTGAGTCATATTATATTTGGTACATATCAATATTCTAGTTCGAGTCTTAACGCGCGCCTTATTTTGATAGGTTGCGGTTTTCGTGTTTCCTCGGGCATCCATATCGTCGGTGATCGTCTACCACTACCGTTTCTAATCAGTTGCTGAGTACCGTGATTGACATACCTCGTGGATAAGGTGAGTTCATAGCCCCTTTTTACTTGTACATGGTTTCTAAACACAGGGTGAGATTTTACATGGTGGAACACAACGATTTAAAAACCGTATACTATCCAGAACTTGTATGCTATCCAGAACTTGTATGCTATCCAGAACATGTATGATTTCAGGTTTTCAATATTATTATTGCTTTTAGTCTAGCCTTAAGTTTCCTCTCCTGATCATGAACTGTTAATTTCGAGTACTAAGCGCGAATTTTGTGGGTGGATCCATCGGGATTAACTATCCCCGTCTCAAGTACCTTGACGCACTGATATTTGTTTATTACTTGAGTATTTAGGCTGAATACTCCCTAGAGGAACTTACACTGAGTTAAGCTTCGGTTCATGAACTGAACAGCAATAATAATGATTTCGGACTATGGTTGACGAACCAAACTTCATACTACTTGTTTTACAAATGAATGCTTGTGTTCCACACCTTTACTGCTAAACCTATGAATATCACTCAACTTTATGTTGACGATTTTACATGTTTAATCTCAGATATTATTACTTAGCTTTGCTTGGATGGGAGCCCGCAGGATGTTATCGCAGCTTGGAGATTTCTGTGATGCTTTTGAAAGAATTGTTTTATATAAACTATCCGAAGTTTATTTAATCTTTTTGGCAACTTTATGTTATAAATCGAGACGAAATAATATAATTTTCCGCTTATAAAACTCTGGGACCTATGTTTAAAAACTCTGACCTTTTATGACGTAATGTACATGTTTTTATTTCGTCAGCTTTATATGAACTGTAATTTATTGTTTCTTGTACTATGATGTGTTACCCTCTCGTTGCCTAGTTGTTCCATGTCGGATTTTGAGGGTCTCACACAAAACATATAAAAAAGGGGAAGAAGAAAGAACCACCTAAGACAAACAAGGCTATAAGAGATCGAAACAATCATACCTGTGGCATCATCATCCTGAATGTAATCATTTAGAGGAGAAGAGTGGTCACTTAAGTTGATGTGAGGAGGGGTTTTTGTCCCAGCACCGCTCGTCTTGCTGTTGTTACCACTAGAGCCTGAGGGATGGGAGTGATTAAGAGGAGTGGTTGAGTGAACCTCAGTGTCCTCGGTGCCAGACGACACTTGTGCTTTGTTAGCTTTCTTCTTTACATGACGACTGGAAGGCTCACCACCAGCAGGTCTCTTCCTAATATCTATCACAGGGTTCTTTCCCTCATGATGCAGGCGAGCTGCTAGAATCTTGGGGTCTGGAACCGTAACGGTCTCTTGATGGGGAGTCAAGGCAGGAATGGTAGTATTCGCCGGTAGCGGTTGGGTAACCCTCGGTTGCGGGGAAGGCATAATTTCATTCTCATCCCGACCAACTTTAGCATTGTCAAAAGACGACAACTTGATGAATTCATCCATGCTAAGCTCTGCAAATAAGATAAAGAGGTCGCGGTTAGAGCGAGCAACAATAGCCCGCGGTAAGTAAAAAAATGTATATATGCAAAGTACCATTTTTTTCAAGGTCAACTACAATCTGACGGAAAGGAGGATTCTCATAAGGAAACCATAACCCAGCTAAGAACAACAAGTGTCTGTGGGGAGGACGAAGCAATATGGGGTTATCGGCAAGCAACTTTGCGTGTTCCGTATTATAGTTGGTAGGGAAATCATCGCGAACATCCGTATCCCTATCCCTCCAGGGTATAGCATAAGGGATTGCCCTTATGTTAATAAGAAACCACTTACGTTTCCAAAGTTTCAGGCTAGAGGTTGTTTCCGTCAAGCACTTACCGTATATGGCAGGCCACTGACTTTCAAACGAGAACCAATGCCCTTGTTTGCTCAGCCTATAGAAAACACGGAACAGATTCACCGAACATGGTATGTTTAGACTCCGACAACTAATCTCAAACATTGTAACGCGGTTAACATTCATAGGGACCAATTGAGAAATAGGTACGAGAAAATGTCGAATCACGGATAAGAAGAATGTAGAAAAAGGAATCTGAAGCCCCCATGCTTCATATAATCCTCATAAATCCTAATAAAGCGGTCCGGAAGGTTATTCATGGTCAGAAGAGGGTCGGGCAAACGAGGACGAAGTTCATCCGGGATAAGATACTTCCTTTGTACCTTCTTGAGGTCATCATCGGTCAAGGTTGAAACCCTAATGTGCATGTCGCATTTAGGGTCAAGGAAAGAAGTACCGGCTTCATCATCAGAACCACTAGTAGACAACAAAATATATGAAGCAAAAAATCGGAATAAGAAGAAATAAGTGCACACCTGCTGAGATGGTAATTCTTGAACCAGAAACAACAATGGGGGAAATAAGAAAGAGAAAATTAAAGTGAGAATGAGATCGGGAAAACATTTATACAAAGAAAAGGGGCAGTGAAGAGACGTGCACGCTTTCACATGTCTAATCTACACCGTTGAAAGAGAAATCGGCCACATGGAAGCAGATCGTGGCCAAGGGAGCGAAAACCAAAGCCTCGAGTGGCCGAAAATGCAGGAACCTAGAGACAAAAGCAATTAATGCAGAGTCAATGGAACGACTTGCATTAATTAGGCCTGTTACTGTTCGGGTAGGGCACATCTAAAGTATCATACCACTAGCTATTCCTAACGCTATGATACTGGGGGGAAATGTTCGTGTATGTCTCTGGCCAATGCCTCCGGACATGGACACTACCCTGGAATATTACCGAAGTCCCAACAATTAATGAGCTTGATATATGAATAGTGGAGCATTTAATGACCCAACGTGGGATTGAGGAAAGTAAAAGTAACCCATCACATTATCCAGGTGGCCTTCGTCTACCTGATGGATAAAGCGAAGCACCGCCACCCTTAGGGAAACAAATCCCTTGATTAAAGAGAAATTTTTCACCTAGGACTTGATGCCTGATCTACTGATGTGACCACACATCTAGGTATACAATGTGAAGTAGTATAAATACCTTCAAATTTAAGACACACACATTCATTCTAATCTTAGCTTAATATTCACCATTAATATACTTCATATCTTCTGGTATTCCACACCGGATACCAACTGTGTGATAGTTACTTACTCTCACGCCAGAGCTTGGTCTCGGGGTCAAACCTAGGACGAGGCTAATGTGTGCTACCTTGTGTTTCTAGGTCTGATATCAAGGTACAAGCACACCATCATTGTGATCGAAGGGAATTTGCTAGCGTCAGCCTAGCCGGAGAAATTTGCTTCAACAAATAACATTTTGTTTTTCTTTCTTACGTGGGATTGATACTCAAATAGGTTGTGCCAGTGTCCTTTCTTCCTTTTATCTTTAATTTATACTGTGTATGTTTCTTTTAATTTATTACTAAAACACATACATATAAATATAGGTGAAACGTCAAAACATGAGAATAGTCTTACATACAACAAATACAATAGAATATTAAACGAATGATTTTACGTAGTTGTTGTAAAAAAGAATTTAACCCCCTTCAAAAATATTTCTAGCTCCGCCACTGTGCTTATGCTTGAACTCTTGATATATTGTTATAACTCAGGGAGGAGTAGAAACCGGGAAACTACACAAATTGGGCGGATAAATAGACCACATACTACTAATTTAATTTTTTTTGTATAATCGTAAAATTTCACTATCATAAGATAGTGCAATGTGTATCAATTGAATCCATTAAATTATATGATTTTGTGATTGAGTCGTCCAATTGTGAGGGTCAGTCTATCGAATTACACCGATCTTCCAAAGCTTAAGGAACTTGAAATTAATGAAAAACATGCACTATTGAAAAATAATGTGTTGGGTCAGATCTCATCTGGTACTTTGTACCTTTAGGTTCTTTTCTTATCTCTTTTTAGTTTTTACCCTTTCCCACTTGTTTGAATGGATAACACTATACCATAGAACAACAATCAATTACCTAGTGTATTTCACTTTTTTCACTTTTCTTTATGGTACACACTACGTGTCTTATCACTTCTCATCGGGTGCTTTGTACGTTCAGGTTCTTTGCATAAAAATATCTCTTTTAATGGTTAGTAGTTCAATTCATCTCAACTGTGCTAATTTAAAATCCCTAATGATCGAGAAAGTTGTGAGTGTGTTTTCTTGTGTTTGCAGGAAAATTTCAAGCTTGATTCTATTCCTAAAGACATTGAGAATGCTTGTCTCTTAGTATTTGTTTTTTTCCTTCTTTTTTCTTCCTTTTTGGTTTCTTTGACATACATCAAGTATAACGATCCTTCATACACTTTTTAACATTGTTTTTTTACTTTACTAACCTACAACACCATTAGACACTGAATTTTTAGGTCTGACTTTAAAGAGTTAATGTAAAAATCAAATGTGTGCACGTGTCTTAAAAATGAATAAAGTAAAACACATATTTTCTACGTCTATGTTTTGAAATTTTCAATGTGCTAGAAAAAATGGAGATAAAATCTTAGACCAAAAGTGTTGTGGTGTGCTTAAATACGATTTTTATTCATAACTTCTTTCAACCTAACATTTCGTTAAAATATTTTTTTAATCTATACAAACAAGAACAATACCCGTGCATATAATAAGTTTATGTACATGTACAGATGCAAGATACAACAAATCAGAGTGCGTCCTAGTGAGCTCTTATCAATGCGTTGTTGGAATGTACATCTTCTTTTGATGACATTTCACCTAACTTAAACACGTTCACGTACATATACAAATGCAAGATACATCACATCATTGTCATACAACATACATTGACCTAATATTTGAATCACCATATTCAAATTTGTCTGCCTTGTATTAAAAAAGCTTCACACATACATAAGTAATTAAGAATGTTGATATTTGAAGTAGTTTATAAAATAATTTATATTTAATAACATCGTATTAATAAACTAAAATAATTAACTCTAATAAATTCATAATCATTATGTGGGCATATTTTCAATTAAATTTTGGTGGACATATTTTCATGTAATGTTTTGGATGATGAAATGCGAAAATGAATAATAGCAACTTTAAACAATGACAGTATGGCACGTAACTTATTCGTCAAAATATGCAGTGATGCACATAAGTCATATGAAACAAATTATAGTTAACTGATGATTTTATATAGCTTCAATCTTAATTCGAGTTTTCCAAAATTTATTTTGTATTGGCATAATGTATGATGCACTATAAAATACTATCCGAGTAATATCTCACATACATCTTTCTGCATGGATACTCAACACAAAAGGATATGAAAATCAAAATAAGATCACGTGCATCCTTACATCTTCGATATAATTTAATCCATAAACCCAAAGCACAATCTTTTAGACTTTTGAGTTTTGATAGTTTTGTTTTTATATGAAAAAAAAATTCAATCCTGGAAACCCCAAGTTTGCTGCTCAGAGTGTGTTAAAGAACTTGCCATTGCCAAAACGCTTCTAGTTCTCGTAATAAAGAGCGGTGATTAGTACATAACCGACAAAGCTTAATCAATAAAAAATTAATATTTTGATTTAGAAAACCAGTGGATAAAACAAATGAAAAAAAATCTAAATTAATACTTGGATGTTATATAAGCAAAACATAGATGGAGCTAATTACAACAAGTGTAGAAAAAAAGAGCAAAAAAATCAGTGGAAGAAGAAGATGATATCAGTAAGTATTTCTCATTTCATACCCTAAGTTTTTATAAGATTTTAATGGTTAGTATTTCAATTCATCTCAACTCTGCTAATTTAAAATCCCTAATGATCAAGAAAGTTGTGAGTGTGTTTTTTTGTGTTTGCTGGAAAATTTCAAGCTTGATTCTATTCCTAAAGACATTGAGGATGATTGTCTCTTAGAATTTGTTTTTTTTCTTTTTGCTTCCTTTTTGGTTTATTTGACATACATCAAGTGATCCTTCGTGCACTGTTAACATTGTTTTTTTTTACTTTACTAACCTACAACACCATTAGAACAATACCCGTGCATATAATAAGTTTACGTACATGTACAAATGCAAGATACATCAAATCATAGGGGTGGCAATTATCGACACGACACGATTAATGACACGAACCCGACACGAAGTTAAATAGGTTTGGGTCAAGGATAAACAGGTTTGGGTCAAAAACAGGTCAACCCGTATAACCCGTTTAATAAATGGGTCGTGTTTGGGTTGAGTAAGTATTAAACAGGTCGACACGTGAACCCGTTTAAGTATGTATAAGCCTCTAAAAATAAATATATAACTTTAGTCTTATGTTAGATTTTGATTAAATATATTTTATTATGTATTAATAAGAGTAATTGGCATTATAATTCACATATCATCTTTCTTTACATATTTATATCCTTTTTTATATAAATTAGTCTGATTGACAAACATCAACCTTATTTACCGCTTGACATATTTACTTAAACAGGTTAAACGGGTCAAAAACGGGTAACACATGTTATGCAGGTACGGGTTAGGGTTGAGTTTCTTGACACGATTAATAAATGGGTCGTGTTTGGGTTTAGATTATAATAACACGTCAACCCGTGAACCCGAACAGGTCGACACGAACACGACTCGATTGCCACCCCTATCAAATCATAGTGCGTACTAGTGAACTCTTATCAATGCATTCTTGGAATGTACATCTTATTTTGATGACATTTCACCTAACTTAAACACGTACATCACATGCATCATTGTCATACAACATACATCGACACAATATTTGAATCACCATATTCAAATTTGTCTATCTTGTATTAAAAAAACTTTCACACACATACATAAGTAATTATGTGACGAAATTTAAGAATTCCCATTAGTTATCATAGTCACACACGCTTAGACTATACTAGGTACAATGTATAGTTTAAGGTTCGGGTGTGACTATATATACCCCTCTTTAGCTTCCAAGGAGGGGTGTTGCTTGTGTTTTTCATTCATTAGCTTAATACATTTTCTATCTTTCACACATTCAACCTTTCTCTCTCAACTCAACAATGGCTTCTATCATCTATCACCCTACTGGACCACCGGATTAGCTAAAAGCAATTCCACAATTGGCATCAGAGCCACGGTTCAATCCTTGGATCGTTTGTTCTTTGTGTTATTATTTTGGTGGTCTAAAAATTTTTTTTGGTCCGTATGCATCATTTTTTTGTCACGGTTTGTGTTTTTTTTTTATCATATTGACAAGTTGTATCACTTTCACATGTTTCTTGGTCTCACTATATCAAGCTTTCTTTGAATCTGTGTCAAAAATTACCTCGTCATACATATTTTGTCAAATTTTTTTCTACCCTGTTATCTTTTTTTTGTCCCTTCTTTCATTGTTTATTTTCTTGATTTGTTATGGTGGGGATATGCACAAAATCAAATGGAGCAGATCCATTTTTTTGGGGGATACAAAGTTTCTGGTCAAAAACCTGTTACGATGGGCACTTTCAGATGGGACATTGTGATGGCTTCCTCTTTTTCAGATTTATTCCGATGGGTTCTTTTTACACATTCCGATGGGTAGGGCTGTCCTCATTGCGATGGATGGCTTGATCCATGGCAATGGTAGATGAGTCGTCATGATGCCCAATTTTTTCCAATGATATTGCGGTGGATGAAGTATCATTGCGATGGACAGATAGTGAAATATTGCGATGGATAGTGGTTTTATTGCGATGGTGTGTAGTGTAAAGATTCATTGCGATGGGAGTGAATGCATTGAATATCATTGCGATGGGTGAATGGTTTTTTTTTAAAAAACATTGCGATGGTCTCATCAATTCATTACGATGGTGCACTATTTCAATCATTGCGATGGGAGTTTAAATCAGTTAAAATTTAAAATCAGATTTGGACTCTTTTCAATCATTGCAAAATCAAACCAGTAATCCTATACATTGCATTGCGACACCATGATGTTTAGAAAATTTTTGACCGAGACCCTTGACCAAACATAACCAAAACTGTGAAATACCGTGACCCCATCCCGACTCTATCTCTCATATCTCATCAACTCCACTCCAACCTTTTATCTCCTCAACACCACTCTATTTATTTCTAATCCCATCGTCTCCTATTCCCAACACCTAGACTCGAGCACTTTTAATACACACGAAATTCATAGACTCGAAATCACTCAATCAAGATCTCAGTGTTGTTATAACGTTTATTCAAATCTGTAAAAATATTTTTTCACGTTTAACAAATTACATTCATTGATCATCTCAAACCCGACATGCAACAATCCAAATCCAAAGGATTTCAGATTTACTAAAACGTTTTTGTTAATCTTATAACAGATTTGTTTGCGTTTTATCATTAAATCATCATAGATCTTTGTTCAATTCATTTGAAAATCATTACAAAGCAAACATGCAATCACAAATCATTATTATACCTACCCGAGACCTCTCTTGAGATCTTGATGACCCACAACAATGGTAGTCATTTAGGATGAGCTTCATCAGCATATAATCATTCGAGAAAGATTTGGGATTTTGTTTTGAATTCGTTTGGTGTGATTGGTATTGGAAAAGATGACACTATGATTAAATCTAAGAGATGGGGCAGTGATGCATTCGATTTGAGCATGTATATGATTGGTTTGAGTAGTAGATTGATGCGGATGGAGTTTTCTAGTGTCTGTAGAAGGGAGAAGGAGTTTGGTTGGGGCGGTGTAAACTATGTGAGAGGGGGGCGGATTTTACTATGAAGGTGATTAGGTTTAGACCAATATGAAGTTGATTAGGATTGTTGGTAGGTTTTATATCCTTAAGATTAGGGCCACGTATTAGGGTGGATGATATACGTGTTCTACAAATGTGAGACGGGCTGGACAGAGTGTAAACTTGGGCTGTGATAAGTTAATATTGGGCTGTGATAAGTTAATATCTAATTTGTGGTATTTTGTTGGCAAAATGATGGCCAAGGTATTTTAATAATCGGATATTGGACTTTATCACAAAAGGCTACGTAATTTGACAATTTGAGTGTATCACTTAAGTACAAATTTGTAAGATTACAAATCGACTGTATAAAATTAGCTTTTGCTAATTTTTATATAAGTTATTTTGTGGGCTAATTTGTTTAAGTGGTTTTATTGTCGGGTTGCAAGTGAAAAGTTTATGTGCCAAAGTGATGAGACAAAAGTGACAAAATTTGAAGACACGTATCAAGACAAAGTGACAAAAGTGATGTGACCAAGTGTCAAGAATTAGGTGACGAGACCAAGAAAAAATTGGGCGATTTTTTAGTGGCTACAGATTTTTTTTTAGATTGGGTATTGATTATTTGAAGACGGAGACGAATTTCTTCGAAGGCGTGTACTTATTTTGTCCTTGAACAGATAACTTGCTTGTGCTTAATCTTAGAATGAAGACTTGTTTATCTAGTTTCCGGGTTCGGGGTGGTTGGTTGATGACTCGGATAACTATCACTTAAAGGGGTTACATTGTTGTACTCAGTGTCACGCGCTTAGTCGACGTGGATAATTTCAAGAGGTGTTGTGCTTATAGACATCTTCAGTGATGCAGTGGGTACTTAGAGATTTCTCCACCGTTCTTCATTCAACAAATGTGCAAGCTTAAGTCACAAAATCGAAGGATTCTTATTCAGTTTCACGTTTGATGTATCTGGTTCATTCCATCAGTGGTCACTTCAAATTGCCTTCAAGTGGGTTGGTAAAGATGGTCATGGAGAGTTTATGAGTAGAGATTTTTGATCAACAGCTGATTCTCACTGAATATAATTAAGCTTATTTATTATTCTCTCGAGATTTTCAGGTTCATGTGCTTACGATTTATTGATGGTTCCGAGTTTCGAAACCATCAAGGGGGAAGAAGAAGACACATTGAACGCATAATGAGTACACGTGATGAACTTCATACCTTCTTTAGATTTGAAGACATTCCGGGATGACATTTGTCATAGCCGCAGAGAAAATCAGTGTTATAACTCATGGCGTTATCAATCTCTAAACGGTACACTACTGATTCGATGTTTAATTGTTTGGTGGTTGCATTATTCATCATCATTATCCTATATGCATTCCCGGGACTTAATTGACTCTGGTGCATCTCCGGAAGAAGATATGTGCATTTCGGGGATTTAATTGACTCTGGTGTTACGATGTCAACTTCATGAATGGGATAAAGTGTCCACTTCAGTATTTGAGGTACATAACTGGGATTGATTTACTTTCTTCAACTATGTGAGGGAAAAAATATCTTGATTCTTTCTGGTATGCATAACTTGAACTCTCAGGGGGAAGAAAAATTCAGAAGAATTATACAAGCGTGAGAAGAAAAGTTGTTGATCTACTTGGTGTGCCCCAGACTTTCAATCCCTCTTAGCAACGTTATCATGTTATATGATGGGATTTGCTTGTTAGATTCCGCTGTGCGCTTAATCATTCTAAGCTTTATTGAAAGCTTTGAAGTTGCTTACGAGGATTGTCGGTTTAGGGGGAAGCTACCTAAAAGCTTCTACATCAAGTTGATGTGGCATGAATTAGGGGGAAGTTAATTCAGAAGCTTCTCCTTAACCAGAAGTATATGGGTTACTTAGCTCGTGCCGTTACAGTATTTCGTCTACAAGTTACTTTAAAGATGAGTCGTTTTGAAGATGAAGGCCTCAGAAGACATCATCAGCATTGGACGCTTCATGAAAACTCTTGTTCTTTATCATTATTTACTTGTTAGGAAAAATATTGTAAGGAATTCTACACGTCGTCCCATGGGGGAAGATTGTTGGAAACTCACTTTATGTGACGACATTTAAGAATTCCCATTAGTTATCGTAGTCACACACGCTTAGACTAGACTAGGTACAATGTATAGTTTAAGGTTCGTGTGTGACTATATATACCCCTCATTAGCTTCCAAGGAGGGGTGTTGCTTGTGTTTTTCATTCATTAGCTTAATACATTTTCTATCTTTCACATATTCAACCTTTCTCTCTCAACTCAACAATGGCTTCTATCATCTATCACCCTACTAGACCACCGGATTAGCTAAAAGCAATTCCACAAATGTTGATATTTGAATTATTTTATAAAATAATTTATATTTAATAACATCATATTAACAAACTTTGTGATAGTTTATAATGAGTCAACCCATGAAATTCAAACTTTGACAACACATCGATATCTTTGCGATAATTCAGACTTGCATTGATATAGATTGAACACGTCGGTCGATAAAACAAGAACAATACCCGTGTGTTACGGTTATCTTTTATTATGTTTGAAATAAGACGGGTATGGCATTATCAAGGTTACAGATAAGCCGGGAAAGGCTTATGTTCGTGATAAAACGCCATCATCTGGTGATTATGAGAGATTGAGTGTAACAAACTTATAGCACCATTCAAAACACTATCATCCACACTTAGAGATACCGTGTCAACTGTCAAGTATCGAAAGGTTTTCACGACACACAAAATCTGGAGTGTAGCTACAATTAACCGTCTAGTAATATCAAGCGTTCCTGCAGTCCATTTTCCACATGGCGGCTTCACCACCTCCGTGTTAACAGCAGCTGCAACTATGGCGCAATGTGTGGTTTTGTAACTGATATGGGTCATTTTGTAATCGTCGAGTTCATCGTTTTTTTTCAATAAATATTATATGGGCTATTTTAAAAATCATCTATTAGTGTCATCCTATTCTCATCATCCTGCAAATTATTTACAATCCCTCATTCAAAAAGGAAACCGTAACATCAAAATGTGCCATCATTGAACACATATTGCATGATATTTCCAATTATCCTCTAAGGGGTAAGCCCGTATTAGAGGATCATCTAAAGTTAAATATGAAATATTTGCTAAAATCTCTAATGTTTATGACTCGATATTTCTACCCAGCTTGTATGTATGATACATGTTCTTTACAGTGAAAACGGAAGCAATCACCATGCAACAAAACAAAAATATGTTACCAAAAGCCTAAAAGTTGGACGAAAAGAGATCAAAATATTTGAGTTATAAAACCAATTTTCTCTTGCAGAAGAACAGAACACGAAACTTTGTAAGACGTTGATATACGATTAAGTACAAAATGTAAAAGCATAAACACCTAGAGGTGTGGCAAATTTCATCTATTTTTATGTGAAAACGGGTCAATTCCAAGTTGAAATTTCTCTTATTTATCTATTTTTACAATCGAAATGTGTTGTATACTCTTGTTATAACAAGTAGAAACCTTTTTTGAAAGGTAATCAAGATTTATTTGCTTTGTTTTAGAGAGCATTTGTTTGCATTTTAGTACTTTTGTTGGCTTTGATAGGAAGTAGTTTTCAAGACCTGTGGTTAACGATGAAGGGGTCTGGCTAATTTTTGGCTTAAAACAGTATATAATCTTTAGGCTTTTAACTGATATGTTATACATTTTTGGTTCCAACATTTCGGCCCGTGGTTAGATTTACCGATTCCAACGGCTTGGAACAAGATCTCTACATGTAAAGAGTTGTCCACATCAAATGCGAGAATCATACTACCAACTTAGGACTATTTCGTTGGAAGTTGCTATTGATCTAGTAGTTTAATCCTATGTTCCAAATGTTGACATAATTTATTGTTAATAATCAGGGTTCTTCCACCGCATTTGACTCCATTTGTTGACAATGAAACAGAAGGGTATGCAGATACCATCAAAAGGCTTCAAGCAGGTGCGAAAAAGAAATACTTCCAATGCCAGGTGCAGAAATGGATGATCTCGATAGTACCCATTTACTCGCTGAAGGAATCATTAATAGGGCAGAAGCTGCTGAAAGGAAACCATTGGGTCCAAATCGTATAAAAATATGTTCATATATATTCTCAGTTCTAACTCGATTCGATTTGGTAATATATGTATTAGTAATTAGCATGAACCGTATACGATTATTAGTAGTCAGTCTCCAAATCGTATTTCATTTCGTTCATCATTGACATTCATGTTACAGAAGATAGAAAGTAAAAAAAAAGAATTTTGAAAATGAAAAATGCTTGCATATTCGTCCATAGGTCAAATCGGATATATAATTATTGGAATAATTGTTGGAGACTCAAATGATGGATATGCAATCTTACGTATGGAAATCAAAGGATTTCTTTGAAGGGGTCCCCTAAAATACAACATCTATTACATCGACACCTCTTCCATTACATTATTGGTTTTTAATTTTCAGTCGTAGTACAAAACACAAAGGTTCACATTAGCTACTAGAAAACATCAACTCTGTCGGATAGTGTATCTTTGCATGTGATTGTTTAAAAACTTTACTTTGTGTGTTGCCGTGTTTTCAGGAAAAAGATAGTGATTTTGTTTTGTTTTTTATAAATATTATATTTATATTTTATGCTTTTACGATTTTTTTTCACTTTTAAGTTTAAATTTATAAATTTGTTTATAAAATGTGTTTTATAAAATAGGCTTATAATTTTTAGTTTTATGTAATATTTTTATTAATAAAATTAATTTATTTAGTTTAAAAATTAAAAATTAAAAATAAAATTGTGAGTTGACGAGACCCAAATAAAAAAGTTTGGATGTGTCATGAGTGGACTCCTAACATACAGATAAATTTTATTTGGTGTAAACTGCTATGTTAAAAACGCACTTGAAAATAAAATTCCGGGTATTCGGACCTGGTTTTCTGCCCGTTACTAAATGTTGCAGTTTAGTTGTAAAAACTGTCTTTTTGCAGTTAAAACTGCAAACACTGTTTTGGTCATATAACCTTTCAGATTTTTTGGTTATGTTCATAACAACAAAACACAAATACTGTTCGTAATCTGAGTTTTATCCGATTGGAGATTTCGATAGAACCATCGAAATACTTTGATCTAAAAGTGTTTCACACGACTCTCAGATTACTGTGATCCACCAAAATTCTAACAATCGGATATGTAATTATTGGAATAATTGTTGGAGACTCAAATGATGGATATGAAATCTTACGTGTGGAAATCAAAGGATTTCTTTGAAGCGGTCCCCTGAAATACAACATCTATTACATCGACACCTCTTCCATTACATTATTGGTTTTTACTTTTCAGTCATAGTACAAAACACAATGGTTCACATTAGCTACTAAAAAACATCAACTCTGTCAGATAGTGTATCTTTGCATGTGATTGTTTAAAAACTTTACTTTGTGTGTTGCCGTGTTTTCAGGAAAAAGATAGTGATTTTGTTTTGTTTTTTTATAAATATTATATTTATATTTTATGCTTTTACGATTTTTTTTCACTTTTAAGTTTAAATTTATAAATTTATTTATAAAATGTGTTTTATAAAATAGGCTTATAGTTTTTAGTTTTATGTAATATTTTTATTAATAATTATTTAGTTTAAAAATTTAAAATAAAACGGTGAGTTGACGAGACCCAAATAAAAAAGTTTGGATGTGTCATGAGTGGACTCCTAACATACAGGTAAATTTTATTTGGTGTAAAGTGCTATGTTAAAAATGCACTTGAAAATAAAATTCCGGGTATTCGGACCTGATTTTCTGCCCGTAACTAAATGTTGCAGTTTAGTTGTAAAAACTGTCTTTTGGTAGTTACAACTGCAAAAACGGTTTTGGTCATATAACCTTTTAGATTTTTTGGTTCTGTTCATAACAACAAAGCACAAATACAATTCGCAATCTGAGTTTTATCCGATTGGAGATTTTGATAGAACCATCAAAATACTTTGATCAAAAAGTGTTTGACACGACTATCAGATTACTGTGATCTACCAAAATTCTAACAATCGGATATGTAATTATTGGAATAATTGTTGGAGACTCAAATGATGGATATGCAATCTTACGTGTGGAAATCAAAGGATTTATTTGAAGGGGTCCCCAGAAGTACAACATCTATTACATCACATCTCTTCCATTACATTATTGGTTTTTACTTTTCGGTCGTAGTACAAAACACAAAGGTTCACATTAGCTACTAGAAAACATCAACTCTGTCGGATAGTGTATCTTTGCATGTGATTGTTTAAAAACTTTACTTTGTGTGTTGCCGTGTTTTCAGGAAAAAGATAGTGATTTTGTTTTGTTTTTTTATAAATATTATATTTATATTTTATGCTTTTACGATTTTTTTCACTTTTAAGTTTAAATTTATAAATTTGTTTATAAAGTGTGTTTTATAAAATAGGCTTATAATTTTTAGTTTTATGTAATATTTTTAATAATAAAATTAATTTATTTAGTTTAAAAATTAAAAATTAAAAATAAAATTGTGTGTTGACGAGACCCAAATAAAATGGTGTGGATGTGTCATAAGTGGACTCCTAACATACATGTAAATTTTATTTGGTGTAAATTGCTATGTTAAAAACGCACTTGAAAACAAAATTCCGGGTATTCGGACCTGATTTTCTACCCGTTACTAAAGGTTGCAGTTTAGTTGTAAAAACTAACTTTTGGCAGTTACAACTGCAAACACGGTTTTGGTCATATAACCTTTCAGATTTTTTTGTTCTGTTCATAACAACAAAACACAAATACAGTTCGCAATCTGAGTTTTATCCGATTGGAGATTTCGATAGAATCATCGAAATACTTTGATTTAAAAGTGTTTGACACGACACTCAGATTACTTTGATCCACCAAAATTCTAACAATCGGATATGTAATTATTGGAATAATTGTTGGAGACTCAAATGATGGATATGCAATCTTACGTGTGGAAATCAAAGAATTTCTTTGAAGGGGTCCCCTGAAGTACAACATCTATTACATCGATACCTCTTCTATTACATTATTGGTTTTTACTTTTGAGTCGTAGTACAAAACACAAAGGTTCATATTAGCTACTAAAAAACATCAACTCTGTCGGATAGTGTATCTTTGCATGTGATTGTTTAAATACTTTACTTTGTGTGTTGCCGTGTTTTCAGGAAAAAGATAGTGATTTTGTTTTGTTTTTTTATAAATATTATATTTATATTTTATGCTTTTACGTTTTTTTTCACTTTTAAGTTTAAGTTTATAAATTTGTTTATAAAACGTGTTTTATAAAATAGGCTTATAATTTTTAGTTTTATGTAATATTTTTATTAATAAAATTAATTTATTTAGTTTAAAAATTAAAAATTAAAAATAAAATTGTGAGTTGACGGGACCCAAATAAGAAAGTTTGGATGTGTCATGAGTGGATTCCTAACATACAGGTAAATTTTATTTGGTGTAAAGTGCTATGTTAAAAACGCACTTGAAAATAAAATTCTGGGTATTCGGACCTGATTTTCTGCCCGTTACAAAATGTTGCAGTTTAGTTGTAAAAACTGTCTTTTGGCAGTTACAACTACAAACACGGTTTTGGTCATATAACCTTTCAGATTTTTTGGTTCTGTTCATAACAACAAAACACAAATACAGTTCGCAATCTGAGTTTTATCCTATTGGAGATTTGGATAGAACCATCGAAATACTTTGATCTAAAAGTGTTTGACACGACTCTCAGATTATTGTGATCCACCAAAATTCTAACAATCGGATATGTAATTATTGGAATAACTGTTGGAGACTCAAATTGTAACACCCCCAAATTTTCATACTTTAGTTTAGCGGAAGAGTCGTTGGTGTTACGGGATAGCACATTACTCAAATCATAGACAACGCTTAAAAATCGCGTCGTTTGATAATAAAGCAATTTCCATTCATGAATATCAAATTTACATAGGTCCCAAGTCATAGTATTTCATAAAATTTTACAAAACATTTGAATGGAAATTGTTATTTAAGTGCGGGTCGTAAATTCTTGTTGTCTTCCCGAGAATTACCTTCAAGTACCAGAGATAAAACATGTTAAAAGAAAAGGTCAGCGAAAACGCCGAGTGAATTCATAGAGACTAATAAGACCATTAATATAACATCGGTATATAATTATTACTGAAAATCATTTTGTACAAACCTTTGTAGTAGGCCATAAAATAGGCCAAAAACATTTTTATACGACTCTTAGTCGTAACTCATAATATAGGCTTTTGCCTTCAAAATCCATTATACGAACCAATGTCGTAAAAGCATCATACAATACGTTTTATAACGTTGCATGGAATTCAATAAATATTGTTATATAAAAACAGTTATGTAAAACCAAACACAAATATAACATCAGTAATAAGACCCCATATTGCTAGTCAGGCAATATATTGCAGTTCAGTATTTTTATTATCGGATTATTATAGCCGCATGACATTGTTACCTTTCCATAACATATATCGGGTAGCTAGCCCGTAACTCCTTTGCCCATCTAAAGCAGCGTGTCGTCACAAAAATCACGCTAATTATATCACTCTCATACATAAATTCGCTTGCCCATCACCGTGGCACAACGGGGATCAACCGTCAAGGCGCGAACTGGGGTGATCTTCCCCAAATAGTACTATTATATGCATAAGCGTCTACCAAACTCAGGTAGTTCACAATTCATGCTAATGGGACTTTTAGTGACATAACTTAACTAATAATAATCCATTTCATCTCATTCATCGGGTCATTCAATCATTCGGGTCCATATCAATAAGCAAACAATCGGGACAATTGATGTCCTATTTTTATAAAAACTAACATGTTATCTCCCTCGTGGGTTTATAAAACAGTTCATAAAACATTAAAAGAGTGTAAGGCTATGAACTCACGTTGATGTGGGAAGGCGGGTTATCGGCAATTCGGATGTATGGTACGTGCTTCAATCACGGAAACCTAGACAAATAATACTCATCTTAGACACTTGTCCAGTGACTTTATAAAAACAATGGCTATGTGTATATATATATATATATATATATATATATATATATATATATATATATATATATATATATATATATATATATATATATATATATATATATATATATATATATATATATATATATATATATATATATATATATATATATATATATATATATATATATATATATATATATATATATATATATATATATATATATATATATATATATATATGATGATATTATAAGTATGATGATGATCAAGTGGGATTTTATCTCTTTATACATATTATAGTGTTGTGTGTTAGTCAAACTTTTGACTAGTTACACTAGTTTCAATCCAATTCCATACTAAGGCCCAATAAGCCCATTATAGGCCCATTACCTTATATTAGTCCATTTTACACTTTTAATTTCAGTATTATACTTACATGTTAGGCCCAAGTGGGTTAAGCCCAATAAGCAAGTCCATTAGTGTTTAGCCAAATTAGTTGGATTAATAGTCCAATAAGGCTAATTTGGCCCGTTAATGTCCGTATGTTATAAAGCTCGGGTTTTATCGGTTTTTACTTGTTATATAAGTTTATACATCAATATGTGAGTTTATAAAAGTTTACATTAGACGGGTCCGACCGTCTAAGTTTTATTTGACAAAAACATTAATCTTTCGGTTTTAGCCGAAAAGACGTAAAACTTGTGTATATAGTTTTATAACTTAGAAAACATATCAATTTGTAATTTTATAAAATGTTATAATTATTTATCAAGTATACAACTTATTTTATAAGTATTATCATAAGTTAGTGGGTTTTATATATGTATTTTATAATAATACCACTTGAGTGCTTATTTTATATTATATACTTTTATTTTAAAATCTGATTATCAAACTCACTTTCACCATTTTTGCCATATCTTGAGCTCTACAAAGATATAGAAGCTCATCTTTGGAAACTATAAACTACATGATATGTGCTATAACTAACTCAGCTTTAGCTACTGCTCAATCTATCTCTAAATGTCCCTAACAGTCCGTCTAAAACAGACTACTCAGATTTGCACTTCAATTTTGTTTTGATCATATCTCACTCATTATAAAGATTCCATTGGAGGGCCAACTCTCACATGTGTACAAGCCCTAATACTTACTGTATATTGATTCAACTATGTCATTTTATCAGTTTATCATTTGATTAGTTACTGTTTTTATACAGCCCACTTATTAAGCAAGATTTAACCATTTTACATATGGTTTTCCATCTTTTTAACCATGTTTATCAACACTTGATCCCCACAAAACATTTTTATCATTATATATCATCATATACATATACAATAGGAAAGAAAATACATTTAATCTTTACAAAAATAACAAAGAAAATGGGAATAATGATCTTGTTTACCAACCAAGACTATAACTTGTCTTTTGAGGACAACACCTTGTGGTACACCAAATTTGTCTTCAAGATCACCTTTCACCAAGAATATTTGTTGAGAAATCAGCCCTAGGACACAAGCAAATCACCTCCTTTGATGTTATAATGATCACCAATCAACAAGGTTTCAAGGGTTCTTCATTATATGTGTAGATAACACAAAATTTATGGCTAAAATTGATCAAATGGGGTGTTTGTTCTTGATATGGGACGACAAGGGTGAGGGGGTGAGAGAGTTGGAGAGTAGTTTGCATGAGATAAATGTGAGAAGTGGTTTAGTGCTAGTGGTCTTATGGTGTGTATCTTACTTGTTAAGCTTGAATGAACAAGTGTAAACTTGTTAGTTACAAGTTTGCCACATCATGGTATGTGGTGTCCTTGTTTTAGCCGTCCCATATAGTGGGGTGGGGCAAAACTTGTTTTTTCTCATCCCACTAGATTACGGGCATTCCTCGATTCTAGTTTCCTCGATTTGCGTGCCCTCGGGTCGTTTTACGAAAAATGTTTTTATATATTATGAATCAACGGCACAAAACGAATCTAATAAAAATTGTCTCATCAAAAACGAAGTTCAAAAACGTAAATACGTAATCCTAGGGTTTCCGGTTTAGTCGTAACGGACGTTAAATTATTCACGTAAGTCCTAATCTCTTCTCGTAAATTTGTGAGTTTATGAACCAACACAAATTTAAAATTTCAAAATAATATTCACGGATAAAGTGTCGGACTGTCACCAAAATGGTGTATGTAAACGTAAGCACGTAACGTAGAATCCTCCGGTTTAAACGTAGTCAATGCTACTTCAAGACGTAAACCCAAATTTCTTCCCAAAGATGAGTGAGTTCATAATATAACATTAAAATAATGTTTTGAGAATAAAATATTGACCTTAAAAATTGACGGATTGTCACAACATTTACCCCTAAAAGGATCATTGTCCTCAAAGATCAGTTTATCTTACTACTCACTTCTTATAGAGTTAGAGCCATGTGGGTATTTCCTCCACATTAGGTCTTTTCTCTCAAGTGTAATTCATTACTATATGCAAGTTTTAGAAACATAACAATAGGAATACGATCGTGCTTAAGTTGACTCACTTTCTCTCTCCATGATGTCCACGGGTTTTGGAGGAAATGCAACTTTTCGCCGATCTAAACTTCGCCAAGAAGAAATCAGATTTTCACTTGATAGATATTTTATCAGGTTTGATACACGAACATAATTCACGCAGCCCTTGAAGTCCTAGGGTAGATCCAGCTTATATGCCTTTCAAACCAACTTTTACATTATCTCAATGGTCCCATACAACGAGTACTTATTTCCCATGATCCTTCAGATCATCAATTCGTTTTTCCATGGTGAAAATTTTTGGCAAAACTTCGCTACCCATCCTGCACTTCAAGATCTACATTTCATATTCGCATAACCTCCTACCCACTAATGGCAGTCAATAATCAGATCCTAATTTCAACAATCATTTTAGGTTTCACGGGTCAGGTATCTTGTAAGGTTAGGTTTGTCGCCATAAGCAACCTTAAACCTAAAAGACATGTCCAACTCACAATGGGTGTATGTTGCGTATCTTCATCCCAACTCTCACCTACAAGTGCTCTTATTTTTAGATTCTCACATAATTCGATCTCGATCCTAATACGATAATTATCAATGATAATCTCTCCAAAGGAAAACGATTATACGGTTTATTACCAAAGGTCAATCATTCAAACATAAAACAAGACTTCTAGTGTTTTGTATCGTTACTTTACCTCGTCCCTTCGATTGGGGTGGTAAACAGCACTCTCATCAAGGTTCGTTCTCAATGACTTCTGAGCAAATCTCTAGAAATTCGATGCGAAGCGAGGATCTTGATAGATATGATCGGTAAAGGCACACTATGTTTACACAACTCCTTTAAATACAAAGAGTCAACTTCTTCATTGAGAATTTATCATTAACGGGAATGATATTAGTAGATTTGGTTAGTCTGTCGACGATGACCCAAATAGAATCAAATTCAGATGATGACCTTTGCAATAGTTAGACGTTTACTAATGTATGAGGCGATGTATGCATTCATAATTCGCCATCAGTACAACTTCTTCAGATAAAGATATATTTAGTCAGAAATGGCATGAATTGAATACTTAAACTTATGAGATTCCAACATGGCTAAATCTCAAAATCTTTCATATTTAGGCAACCACGAGTTTCCTTTTAAACATTTAACGCCATCGGTTATCATTTCTAATGGTTCGCATTAGCCGCGAACCCCTTTTTATTATCTATGTTATCCTTTTTACAAGCATCGGCTATTTTTAAATTGTTCGGGCAAATTATTTTGCATAGTCAATATTAAGGAGCACATCTTAATTGGTTATTTATTCTTTCTACATAATGTGTCAGTATTTACATTCACCTTCCCCGATGAAATATATATTATGACCTGTGTTCATTCAAAAATTCTTTCTTCATATTTTCTAAGTTTTAGTCTCGACTCAACTATTATTTTTAACAGTTTCGCTCAATCCGACGTTTAAAGCGTCAATAAATATTACGAGTAATTAAATAATAAATATTTAATTTTATGAAACGTAAACGTAAAAAGTTTTAAATTTTCTCAGTTCGTCCAATTATATAAGAAAAATATGTTAAAAATAAAATTGAATTTAATTGACACGATTTTTGTTGATTTATCGAAAATAAATAATAAGATTTATAAATGTTCGAAAAATCCTTGGTTATACTTCGGTCAAAATTTTCTTAGTTGAAAAGCAAAAATTGTCATTCCAAATTCCAAGTCATTGTTTTAAATGGTTTCCTCAATCCCTCTTCGGTTATATTGAGGTATACACAAACATTTACCCCTAAAGGAGTTTAGTTAAATGATTTGGGTACAAGGGAATGATTCCTTAAAAATCATTTGATAAAATATATGTCAAAACATTTTTGCACTTTCCTTTTTGGTATAATACACAAAGCCTTAATGGCTCTTAATCTTTGAAGAGTCAATATAGATTCCATTATCTATTAATCACATGGTCAAATAATATAAATGATTAAGCCTTAAATCACATGTTAAATACTCAAGGTACAAGTTTTCATTGCTCGGCCAACTCAGGGCAGTCTATAAATGATTATTAACTCCTTCTTATTCTTAGAAACAAACAAATGGTCCTTAATGATCACAAGCATGAATTTATCAAATTACAGTCTACACACGTGATTCACCAAATTTATGGATGCTACATGTGTATTTGTCAATCCAAACGACATCACATGAAACTCATAATGTTCCTTACAAGTTCTGGATGTAGTGATTGGAATAGATAATTTTTTTTCGCGGACGCGAAATTGATGATAACCATGTCGTGGATCAAATTTTGAATATACTCTAGAACCATGTAAATGATCGAACAAATCTATCATCTTGGGTAGTGGATATAAATTTTGATCGTCAATTTACTTAGTTCATGGTAATCAACAAATATAAGGAATGATAACACCATAGCTCTTCATGATGATGAGCTTGGTATAATAAAAGCTTTCTCCGACAACTCTCTCAGTTGTACGGTAACTCTTTTGATTCAGATGGTGCTGATGTAGGGTGTACACGCCACAGGTGCAGCACCGGAAATATAATCAATACCAATTTCAACTTGCCTTAATGGCGAAAGTCTAGGTAATTTATCAACTATTACCTCAGAGAGTTTCAGTTAACAGGAACATCTTTTAATAACTTCACCTTTGATAACCGACATCTTATCTTTTAGGGGAATTCTACTCGAGTTCCCATCAATTAAGACAATGTCGTCTTGTCATAATCAATTAATCTGTCATAATCAATTAATCCATTCCACTGGCACTATCAACTTTCCAGTTTCATTACCGCTGATAAGATGTGAACTTCTCAAAAGACTAAGAATATATCGTAATCCTTCACAAATTCAAGGATATACAGAGACATAGCTAACATTAAAAGAGTAAGGTCTACGCATAATCTACGCGCGAGAATTTCAAACCAGATAAAGACAAAAACATTAACGAATATGAGTATATCCCATGTTTTCATGAAATCAGTACGCATTCGAAAGCTCCTCGGATCGTTACCCAGGTCATTCAAATGAAATTTAATCAAAAGAAATGATAGGAACGTCGATACACCCAGACGGGTTCAACACTCGGTAATTAGATACTTTTCCAAAGAATCTCACCATGAGAGAATTGGACAAGAAGAGAATATCAATTGTCAAGTAAGATAATATCCACAGATAAATAAATTCGATTCAGAAGATAAATGGTATGGACACATATGCAGGTATCCCTGACAATATGTCCCTATTTTGCACTTCTTGCATATCTCATAAAAATTCAGTCTTTCACAATTTCAAGGAAAATGTAATGTTTATTAACAATTTCATGGTGACTACTAATCAGCATTGCATGGTCCATTCCAAATTGTACGTAGGCGCGCAACTATATACAATTTTAGGATTAACGATGCAATACTCAGTTCGTCAAAACTTTGTCATCATGTTTAATATATATATATATATATATATATATATATATATATATATATATATATATATATATATATATATATATATATATATATATATATATATATATATATATATATATATATATATATATATATATATATATATATATATATATATATATATATATATATATATATATATATATATATATATATATATATATATATATATATATATATATATATATATATATATATATATATATATATATATATATATATATATATATATATATATATATATATATATATATATATATATATATATATATATATATATATATATATATATATATATATATATATATATATATATTCATGCTTAATCATGAAATAAAAATCAATGAATTAACAGGGATGTTCTTTGTTATGAAAACAATTAAGTTTTCTAAGGTGTTTCATAAACAACTTTATTTCGATAACGATTACTTATAAATCTCACTTTAAATAATCCATATGGTGATGAAAATTCAATTTTTCTCAAGGAATACTGTTTTAACTTATAAAAACAATGAGTGATCTGCAAAAGAGTGATGAAAGTTGTTCACGAAGAACTAACTACAATATGAGAGGAAATGAGCTTAGCCAATTAAACATGAGGTTCATGACCTCGATGACGCTCAAAAAGAATAATCCACAACGTAACTCAAATTGGGATGAGTACTTGTTCAATGGTTGCATCACTAATACGGACATTAGGATGAAGAAATAAAAGATCGATAACATTGATACATGTAGAATTTAGTAATCGGAGATAGTCTTTTCATTAATCACAAACAAGTCAAAATTGTACCGTAACACATTACGTGTCACTATGTCATACAATTCCAAGAACTCATCCTACCAACTGATATCTCAGTTAAGTTAGGGATTTTTAAAAAATATTACAGTGAATACTAATCTACAGTAGTCATTAGGTGTTCCATCTGTCCCGGGAGATCCATCGGTCCCAATTTAGAAGAAGATTTCTTCAATTTATTTCTTGGACACTGGGCATCCTCGTTAGTGGACAATGGTCTAGGAACAACCCTTAACACGAACCAACAATCATTTAAAACCTTATAATTCAATCACAGGACTTAACGACTTCCTCTTAACAATCTTATATTCCATACGAGTTAAATTTTACTTTATTCAAGTTTCAACCCACTTATGCTCAATGCGATATCCTACCTCATTTCCAATCCTATAGCTCTTACAACAATAGTTATCAAATGAGTCACGAGTAGGAAAAGACTCACACATTCAATTAGACTTCTCGGAAAGGTACTAGTGGCATGAGGCTTTTGGGTAATGGTTCCAATGACAACCTTAAGTGCAACATTCACCTTTTTGATTTCAAATTAAGAATTGGGTGACACCGATTCAGATGACACCTTTCCAGGTGGTGAGGTTTTGTCAAACTCCACTCTATAAGGAAAGATCGTCATGACATCGATATCAGATTTAATTTCGCAAATTCTTCTTCAATATCACAATCAACTAATATCAATATTTCTACGAATATCAACCATTTTTTTTGGATCATAGATATCCACAAATTAGTTTAGATCTGGAATAGCTAGAATTTCTACAGAAATAGATTCGATTGATTTACTAGGGGAGTTAGGGTTCCTTGTGACAATCTAGGTCGTATAAATACCTCATATAAATATTAAAACAATCATCAAACAATCATGTAATCGAATTACATCATATATATATATATATATATATATATATATATATATATATATATATATATATATATATATATATATATATATATATATATATATATATATATATATATATATATATATATATATATATATATATATATATATATATATATATATATATATATATATATATATATATATATATATATATATATATATATATATATATATATATATATATATATATATATATATATATATATATATATATATATATATATATATATATATATATATATATATATATATATATATATATATATATATATATATATATATATATATATATACTAGTGGCAAAACCCGTCCGATGGACGGGTATGACTTCTGACTGTCGTTTATTATTTTTTTGTTATGTGAATATTTGTTTCATATATATGTTTTAATATAGTTTTATTTAATGCATTATCAATCGACATGTCTTGTATTTTTTTTTTTACGTTTTTTATTTATTAAAGTAATTTTTATATGTTTTTTTTATTTTTGGTATGTTTTTTTTTATTTATAGTGTTAGTTATCAAATGTTTTTATAGTACATATTTTTTAATAACCCAAAATTGAAAACACCCGAAACAAAGAAACCGAAATCGAAAAAACCCGTTTATCAAGGTTTATATTCGGTTTTCTTTTGTAGATATCCGCAATTAATCGAACCGAACTGCGCATACTATACAATTTTTTAATTAAATATTTAAATAATAGTACACATATTAATTATATCAGTACACTACTTTTATTGTACAACAACTTTTTTACTCTCAATGACAACATTTCTAAACATGTATGTGTAAAATTTAGTTAACGTGATCGTAATCAATAAACATCGAATTAATATTTTTTGTTAATATGTTATTTATAATTATTTGAATGCATTTTTTGTAATGAAATAATTTTTATATGATTATTCTTTATTATGTATCCGTTAATTATACGAACCACATTTTATACTATAAACCATGTTATTATTTATAAATTTATCTCGATTAAACTTATAAAATGGTTGACCCTAACAAAAACTACGGATAACTTCTCGTATATATACGTCTCATTTTAATTTTCCTCGTTATTATTTTAGTTTACCTAACCACTCCCACTTTTTTAATTAAGATAATAGTGATAATAATGGCTAAGCCCGTCTGATGGCGGGCATAACTTGTAATTATCATTTATAATTTTTTGTTTTACTAAATATAGTTGTTAAAAAGTCGTATATTTTATAAAGATTTTCAAAACATTATAGCAATATTTGTCAAATTGGGGTAAGGTTGGCCATGGCCCACCCACAAATCTATAACAATTATACATGCGTATTTTGAAAACACATTTGTAATAGTGGATCATGTATACAAAGTTAGCCCATTTAAAATATTAAATTACTACTGTAATATAAGTATGCTAGTCCTCATAGAAACTGATTGCATACTTATGCAAGTATGCAGCTGATCGAAATTTCGTGTTAGCTGTTTTTATTTTTTTAAAGAACTTATTAATTGTTATTTAAATATTTCTCAAACATCAACCGGCAACAATTCTGATAATGTAATTTGTTACAATTAGAAAGATATAATTAAGCCTGCTTGTCATGATGCTCACGGTCAATAGTGTCAACTTAACGTTCTATCACTACAACATTTTTCTTAATCAAATTAATGTGACAAAACGAACGCAATATTGATGCAAATAAGAGTATTGTGTAACTAAAGCGCTAAATGAGTAAATATGCCGAAATATTCATACGTTGTTATAATTTATGTTTTCTTAACGATTGTCGTTGCCTTTTAAAGAATTGCCCACATGTGAAATAAATTCTTGGTTACACCCGTGATGTTTATAATATTATTATGTATATATATGTTTTTTATGCAATCGTAAAAATGTATATGACAAAAACATCAAAAAGTTATATAAGTAATATAAAAATTATATGTTGTTACTTTTCATTTTAATATTTTTATACGCATCTTAATGAGCTTTAACCCACGAATAAGTACCATTGAGAGCGAAATGCACATTTTGATCATGATATACACGACTCTTATTTGTATTAACTACATTTATATTTTTATATATATTTATACTACTGGATAAAAGATATATTAAGTCCAAAACCTAACACAAAACCTAAAACTAAAATTAACATATCAAATCTTATTAGGGGTGTTTAGGATTGCTTATTTAAAACATATCATTCATATTGAAAATGAATAATCAGATAATCATTATTTTGAAAACGTCATTTTAGAAAATATTGTTTAGATTTGATTATTCTGTTTGAAATCGCAATAATCTGATAATCAGTTTTTTGAGTATTATCCAAATTTGATTATTTGATAAGTAAAATGAATAAAATAAAATATATTCTTTCAAAACTTCATTTTGGAAGCTTACTTTTTCAAAACTCAGTTATGAAAATAAAATAAGTAGCTCCTCACTTACTTTTTTAAAACTTCATTTTGGAAGCTCCTAAACGCAAATAATCACTTTTCTTCATTTGTTATACAAACACTCATTTTAGCTTATCTCCTTTTTTCAAAATGACATAAGCAGATAACGTGGTTGCACACGCAATCCCAAACACCCACTTAATTCTAACGATTATGGATGGAGACCTTCTTGGTCAAGTTTGAAAATGTTCACATACATAACTGGTCAAGCTTGAAGGATGGAGACCATTATGCATTTGAACCATTATGCACCCGTCCGATGGACGGGTATGATTTCTGGCTGTCGTTTAACACTTTTTTTATTTGATAATATATACTTGTAAATATATTTTTTAGTAATATGATTTCTGGCTGTCGTTTAATTTTTTTATTAGGTAAATATTTGTTTGTAAAGTCCAGTTGACGGGTATAATTTCTGATTGTTTTTTAAACTTTTTATTAGCTTACCGATGTGCAGGCTTTTTAGATAATTTTTATTTCCAAAAATTAGCTAAGGTTAATCAATTATAATAATATGAAAGATAATTTTTCAATGCATAAGCAACAAAAAAAAAGAATGTTCATTAAATATGATCAAAGAAAAGGGATTAAAGTGATTGTTTAGAACAAAGTATATGTTACAAGTTAAAAATCAAATAAAGTTTTTCGTACACAGCTTCTTTTATTAAAATAGTTAATACCTAAGGAATAACAACCAATTCTTTAGTTGGTGTCACAGACAATGAAACCCATCATAGACTTTAACCCATTTAGCTTCATATAATTACTTGTAAAATTATAATCATAATGCTTATGAATGCCTTAATTATCCTAAACATATTACATCACAAACTTGTAAGCTCACATTACCGAGAGTTCTTAGAATTGTGAACAATGATCAAGCTAACATTGTCGTGAGCACAAAGAGCCTTACTTTTGTTATTCAGGTTCTACAAAAGTCATACACGTATCTGAGCAGCATACTTATCGATCACTTTAGCAGCCTCATGAAGTCCCCTTGTAAGGCCACCGTAAGCAAATGACTTTCTTAACACAAGCTGCAAAAGTATCGATCACTTTAGCAGCCTAATGTCCATTGGTTCACCAAGAGCGTAATAAACATTTTTACTTTAATGCAAAGAAGCGTTATTTAGTATTTTGTCAATCGGTCAAATATAAATGTTGATTTAAGTAATAATTTTTTATTATGATTTTTAATATATTTTGTATATTCTTTAAAATTTATGTTTTTTTTACAGTCCAACTTTGCTCGTAAACATAAACACCACAATTCTTTTTTTAGTTTATTGTTTGCAAAATAATATCAAGTGTATACCTGATGTTATGCAGATACCACTGTTACAATTGCAAAGCCTACCAATATTTACATTAACTATCATTATTCGTTGGGTCTCGTAAATAAATTCTCAATCTAAATGATGTTTCCTTTATCAAATATCAAATGACATAAACACTGTGACTATGTCACCTTATCACAGCCAAGCTTAGCGCCACCATCATCATAATATCATCAATGTTAGATCTCATATTCCACACCTATCTTAGCCCACTATAAAATTAATGTTCTGTTTGTTTACAACATGAAATATGAAATAAATCATACTTTGTGTTTGTAAGCTTAATTATTTTGATCGATATATGCGTTAAATTTTCATTACATATCAGTTTACAATGTCTTATCTTATACAGAGCAAGTTAGTTTGTGATGGAAATAATTGTAGTGTTTCAAAACAAAAGTTTTTTATGGAATATGGAATTACAGTGAACCATCATCAGGATCAGAAATCCTAGGTTGTAGATACTCGTAAACACGTTCAATCGGGGGTGACTTAATGAAGCATTAAGCACAAAGTTAATCAACATTGTCATAGAAAGTACTTATTGCAGTAGGTTTAACAACAATGTTCAAACTAACTCTTTCAGCTGTTGTGAAATCCGTTAGGAAGCTTTTCAACCTGAACCTATCCAATACGCATAGTTATCCCGGATCACATGTGTCGACCTTGTAAAAAGATATAAGTATTAATAAAAAGTTCTCACAAAAATAAAAAGTAGTGAATTACTATAACAAATAAGATGTTTGACAATCAAAAAGTTTACCCCCTGGTTTTGCATCCTCATCCGTTCACTTCAAGATCTCACATTATCCTACTTGAAATATCAGCAGGTCATCGACTTGAGAAAAAGGTGACTAATACATTTTCAAGTGGCTAAGCCCGCCCGATGGACGGGCATGACTTTAATTATCGTTTTCATATTTTTCTTTAGATATTTTGTTTGCGCTTATTATATATAAATTAAATATAATTTATTGTTTTTAAAACAGTCGTATAAAATTTGTATTAAATCTATTTTAAAAAGTATATAGATCGATGTTATCATATAAAAAATCTATCTTTGTGAAAAATAATGTATGTCAATGTGTATCGTCCATATTTATTGGCATTAGCACGATAAAGATTCTAGTCTTTTTGGCTTTTGAGTATTTTGATGACGTCGAGATTTTTCCAACATAAGCTTCTATAAATTTTTCATTCGGTTTATGCATTATTAATTTTCAAATTTCATGCAACAACTTTAAATATAGTGTTTTGAAACATCTCATTCAAATCTTTAACAAAAAAACAACTCATTCAAATTAAGCTAAATATGTTTCTATAATATTATCCTATTTTATATTAGTAATGTTTTATACTAACAAAATAAATAAGTTGGTTTATTTGTTAAGCAACTGTGCCAAAAAAATCACCCGGCTGTTAGCTACACTATTTTCTTAAGAGCAGGAGGAGTCCAGTCCTATGGCTTGGCGCCATGGCCAAAACGCAGCAAAAGTCGACCGCGCAGGACTCCCTCCTCCTGCGCCGTCGGCTTGGCGCCATGGCCACCAGCCCTCGCCATGGGGTTTTCTAATTTTTTATTTTTTTTTAATTATTAAAGTGGGTATATGTGGACCCCTTATACCACTTTTTACTTCCACGGCACCAGTTTTCCCACGGCTCAGGGTTACCAGTGAAAACTAGTGCCGTGGGAAAAACTGATGCCGTGGGGAAAAAAGCTGACGTGGCAGCACTTTTTGTGTCATGGCACCAAGCCATGGCACAAGGATTCCCTGTGCTCTAATTTAGTCGAAACATATCAAATTTACCTAATGCATAATTTTCAATTACATTGGAATTCTATAAGGTTTTTTAATATGTAAATTCTTTTTAACATGAAATATAGACAACTTACATGATATGTAGAGGTGACGTGTTACTAAAAAGTCCGTAATGCGGTTTGCGTCTATAGTTTTGTCGACCCGTCTAGACCAGTGTGTATGTTGTACCTTAAGGTCATCCTGGTTTCGCATCCCTCACTTCCCGTGGCTCGCAGCAATACATTTCTCTTAGTGGCCTAGAGCTGACTCAACAAATGGGGGACTCTAAAAACATGATGTGTGCAACAGACCCTATTAAGAAAACCCTACTGCAACTGACTTAGGTAAACTGCAGCAACTGTAAAGTTTATAAACCAAGACACTAAGTTATTTTCAATAATAGGACAATTTAACCTATCCCTAATAATATCAGTAATAGGACTCATTTATGCAAGACCAACGCGCAAAAGAAGGAACAAATATAGGTTATGACAAGTCTTTTGAATGTCACCATACATCAAGCTTTGTATCATACATGTACCATCAGCAAATGTAAAGCTTTACAGTAAATGACTCAGTGTAAATTCATTATACGTAAATGACTCATTTACAGTAAATGTGAAGCTTCCTTACTACAATAGGATCACTTCAAATGTTTTCTTTTTCTACATTCAGATTATTGAAACTCACAATGGACAACTTTTTAGATATAATTTGAAATTTGAATAAGAATTGACCGTGACAACAAATGATTCCAATGGGTAAGAACATATATTCTCGCTAAGGAAGACTGACTCAGTTCCTTAACATGATGAGACGACACAATCGACCTTCTAAAGGGACACGAAGGACAAAGATCACCGGTATCACTATAAATGCTACTATGAAAGTCAACATGACCCAACCACTGCGCAACATCAGCAACACCATATCGGTGATCCACCAATAAAATAGGCACTACACAGCTCTTCACAGTGGCATTTGAACACATAGAAGAATATGTGCATTTGAATGTGTGGGCTTGAACATAATAGTGTTTTTGGCACTTAGTATCGATATTTGACAATAACTAATAAGTTAAACATGTTTTTACAATCACTTTGAACTTTGATAAAATACCGAAGCAACAATGTCAGCGTAATTCGAGTGCCACCATTTTCTATTGAATTCATGTTTTGAAAGTGTCTTTAGGTGGCTTTCAAGTTCCAACAGTGACTTTTAGATACAAAAAAATGGGAAAAAAATAATAGCAAACTTTAAAGCTAAGAGCAGTAGGCTGCAAAGAGGGCGTTGACACTTGTGACGAGAGCTGTGTTTCTGCTCATTGCATTAGACTCTAGGTGAGCTTACGAGCTCATTTAGTTTTCATGTGATGTCCATTCTGGAGTCTGGGAACCCGAGGAGGACCCATGATTTTCAGGACCTGTTCCTGAGCATAAATTTTAATAAAGCTTAAAACACCATTATTAAAAATAGCAGCACTGTAAGTCGCAAGGAATGGCACAAACCTTGTGTCTAACTTATCTGATTAATCCCACCACGGCTCCTCACGGCCAGTTGTGTAAACAACTGGGCTGACTTTGCCTTGAATCGATGTAATTTGCCACTCTTTTATGATCACTGCAAGCTGATTCATTGGACCCATGGATGTGAGTGCTGCTTAGAAAAAAGAAACACGACAAAAACAACGGAAGCCATTAACTAAGGCTTTTTTCAAATAGATGAGAGAAAAAAAAGAATACTTACTCTCAAAAAGAGCAAAGGTGAGCCCTGTAGGTTCTGCATTCAACCAAACCCTATGCGGAAAAAATCCTTAAAACATAAAAAATATAGTAACGTAGTGTACTTTCAATTATAACATCATCAAAAAAGTGGATACAACCGAATATCTTAAACAAAAACCTTTGCTGCAACCTGCGCTCTTGCTACCACAGTAATTAATGATTTTAAAAAATAAATTTTCCTTTTTTGTAAATTGAACATATGTATTATTATAACAAGTAAATTTGTGTATGCATCGCCCCTTGCATAATGACATAAATAGGAAGTCAGTTTGTCGATCACCGAGCCTAACTTCAGGCTGATTGTGTCTAGTTTCTTTATAAAGAGCCTGCACCTTTTGTTCATCCACTAAACCTATTGAACCAGCTGATGAATTCCCTTTCTATCTTCAATAGTATTACTATTACTAAATAATAACAATCCATCAAGTTTTGATCTTGATGTATGGGGGAAGGGGTTGGTCTCTTTAACACTGACTTCAAAGATTCATTCAACATAAACGTTAAAATGGTAAAAGAAGGTGACATGTTGTCCTGTTCGTCAACTAATACTGCTGCTGCGGATGCAACACCGACTTTATCTAAGGAAGTTTTGGACTATTTTAGTTGGATCCTGAAATTGGAGGAGAAAGGCTGTCTACTTTAAATATGTTTTTGATATAGTTTTTGGTGACAAGTTAAAATGCGTCATTTTTGAATGGTTTGAAAAGTGCTGGAACAGTGACCCGCAAACTTTTAAACCATGTTTTTATTTTTTAAGTAATGGCTTTTTATGATAAGCACCTTAATTGGAAGGAAAGCTCATGACCATTTTATTAGGCCAAGCAACAGCTAAATGTATAATAATACAGGGCATGTAAGATTATAATGTGCACATACCATCCAGAATTTATTTTAAAGAAAACTCTTAGCTCATTCTTGATTTTCAACTAAGAGTAAAGCTAATTTAAAGAAACTTGCAGAAAAATAAATCATTTGCAGCCTAAGAATATATTTATGAATGAAAGTCTTCAATATGAACAAAAAAGTTAACGTGTCATCAGCGACAAACTAAGTTTGCAAGAATATTCAACCAAGCCAAAAAATAGGAATCAAAGGGGGTATGTGGGTGTAAAGTTTCCTGTGTCTAATGGGCAATGATAAAGAACGAAAATGGTCATAATCCGCAATATTTAAAGCTGAAATGTAAACTACTTGATTTAAAATATCTATAAAATTAATGTTCTGGTTAAGGGGTTAAGTGTCTTAAATAATATAAAGCTACTACACGTGATTCTGTTCTGATCTAGGGACCAAGTATCTTAAATAATCCGATAATTCTATTCCAACCGAGGGATTAGGAATATTATATATTCTAAAGCTTCTAAGCATATTCCTATCCTGATTGAGGGTTTATGTTAAAGAATCAAAACGCGAATGCTTCTTCGTATACAGAACTTTCAGTTTAAATGAACATCCAAACACCCCATCAAATTTTACATCTGCGTATACAGAACTTTCAGTTTAAATGCACATCCAAACACCCCCCAATCAAATTTTACATCCAACTTGATGGTTGGTTAGCAAAAATTGAAACTAATTTTACCTCCGGGCTCTTTAAGAGAACAGGTTTACCAAGGCGAACAATTTCCCATGCAAAGCACCCATAAGGTAATTCGATTGTGCATACATCCCATTAAATCCTGACAAAATAAGATCAAAATATTAGTTTATGATTATAAGTTGTGTTAAGTGCTTGAGCAGATGGTAAATATGTAGCCCTGTAGGATAATAAACTTATATTCTTCTATTCACTTCATGGGTTGGTATTTTTTCTATGGAAGACGTGTCAAGGGACGATGATGACGCTTAATTTAGCCTAATCTGATATATAAAACGATACTCATTTACGGAATTCCAAATGGAGTTCAGAATTTTTAACTTGCAGCATAAACTTATTTGTGTAGGCGCCTAGATTCTTGCAAATGATTGTAATGAGAGGTTAAATACTGGCAAGGGCTTTAGTTACAACATATCGTCAGGCCCTTCAAAGTAAGTTTTGATAGTATCACTTGACAATAATCTAAAATCATCTTCAAACGGAATTCCAAACACCCCCTTAATACAGAAAGCTGTTAAAATTTCAAGAAAAATGGGTTGCATTTATTGAATTAAATTATTGAGTATTTGAAAAACTTAATTTTATTGTCTATTTCACAGACGTTGCTGTTGCGATGCCAAATACAACTGATTTTGGTTCTTCGTATTGGGCTGTTGTACTTGCAACCCTATAGCAGGGCATAATTGTCCATTCCCAGAAAAAACTTGATTCAATCCTAAATAGATGGAAATAAACATTAATGCATATCTACCATATAAGACCTTTCATTTTAAGACAACCAAATAGCATATTCACAGGTCTGTATGAGGGTAAGCAAAAACTGTAAAAGGAGTAGCATGTTATGTAGCACGGAAACGCTTCCGGGATGCCGTATCACGTGCCCGCAACGTCCCGGAAACGGAAACACCTTAGAAACGTCCTCGGAAAATTGGAAACATCTCTTCAATTGGGGTACGCTTATCTGTATCTAGGATTCTCTTATGGAAACGTTTCTTGCCCAAAAAGTCACGTTTCCATATGATAATTTTTATAAAAAAAAAGATGATATGTATTATAAAGAGAGGTGATACATACCACCGCCAACAGATTTCAACTCGTGACCACCAGTTAGTGTTTCACTTTGAGGCACTTCTTCAATCACTTTAGGTCTGCCCACAGACTGCAATCATAAAAAATAGTAAGCACATACGTATTACAATCCAAATCAAGGTTTCACCCAGAGAAATTTAAGAAAAAGAACAACGGGGAACCTTAACCATGAAAAACCACTAAAATGGACTCACAATTTCAAAGCCTTTTAAAAATTAAAGATATGTAGATGGGACGAAGATTTTCTCACAACCAACTCAAGAGCCAATGCGGTTGATTGGTATTAACATATTCAGTCACAATCCCACCAGCCCACACAACCTCCAACAACGGCGTTGACCACAATGCCATTCTTAAAGATTGGTGTAGTCGAGTTGAAGATGTTTGGCTTCTGTTTTAACAGCAGCCAAACACCCTTCTGAGAAGGAGGGTTTGGCGACTGGTTTAATAGAACGCATGATTCGCTATATCAAAATAATGATCAGCATGTAATGCAACTCTCTTGATGCACTTAATTGAGACATTTGTTCCCCTCCATTTCCTCCATGGTACACAATTTCAAAGGTACAGAACCAATTTCCCTTAATTCTATCGTTTCTTATAATCTGTACCAAGAATCACATAAAGGTGCAACACTTGAATTATAGATTAGCAACACCTGATATGAGCATTATATATAAGCAAGAACATAATATAGAGAATATAGCTTACTTTAAATAACGTTTCAAAGATAATTAAATCAACTATGTGGGCGTCACGCAGAAGCTAATGTTGCCTTATAACAACTTCATGCGGTAAAAAAGGTGAATATATGGGTTATGAACTTATGATAAAAAAAACATTAATCAAGTACTACTACTTAAAATTTTATTGGTTAAAGTTAACAAATAAAAGATAGCCTTTTTATTAAAAAATTAACATAAGCTATCATCACAATCCATGCCGCATATACATAACAAAATAAAAGATAGCTTTTTTATTAAAAAATTAGAGTTCATGATATTAGGGTTTGAAAGATACGAATTCTAATTTGTGTTTTTTTATGTGGGTAAAAGGTTAATGGTTGGGTAAAAAACACGTACCTGGTGGATCGGAACGATTGCTTGTGTCAGATTGAATGTATAGAATAATAAATCGGTGATATCGAGTTTTATTTTGAGCCCATGATCTTTTTAAGCCCATGCTGACGTGGATTAGTGCCCCAATAGATGACGTGGCAAATCCCTCCTCTTATATATAATGTAAAGATATATATATATATATATATATATATAAAATCCAAGTTATATATATATATATATATTAAAATAACACTTCTCAGTCTGGCCTAGTCGGTAACTCGGGAATTCTTCGGCACCGTTATAGTCAAAAGATTTTTAGACATTTTGAGAAAAATGTTTATAGTTAAAAGATTTTGAAATGTTTTATTCAAAACCTTGGTTTTAAATATCTTTCGTTCTCTATAACGAGAGCTCTGGTACCAAACTGTAACACCCCTAAATTTTCATACTTTAGTTTAGCGGAAGAGTCGTTGGTGTTACTGGATAGCACATTACTCAAATCACAAACAACGCTTAAAAGTCGCGTCGTTTGATAATAAAGCAATTTCCATTCATGAATATCAAATTTACAAAAGTCCCAATTCATAGTATTTCATAAAATTTTACAAAACATTTGAATGGAAATTGTTATTTAAGTGCGGGCCATAAATTCTTTTTGTCTTCCCGAGAATTCCTTCAAGTACCCGAGATAAAACATGTTAAAAGAAAAGGTCAGCGAAAACGCCAAGTGAATTCAAAGAGATTAATAAGACCATTAATATAACATCGGAATATAATTATTACCGAAAATCATTTTGTACAAATCTTTGTAGTAGGCCATAAAATAGGCCAAAAACATTTTTATACGACTCTTTGTCGTAACTCATAATATAGGCTTTTGCCTTCAAAATCCATTATACGAACCAATGTTGTAAAAGCATCATACAATACGTTTTATAACGTTGCATGGAATTCAATAGATACTGTTATATAAAAACAGTTATGTAAAACCAAAACACAAATATAACATCAGTAATAAGACCCCATATTGCTAGTCAGGCAATATATTGCAGTTCAGTATTTTTATTATCAGATTATTATAGCCGCATGACATTGTTACCTTTCCTTAACATATATCGGGTAGCTAGCCCGTAACTCCTTTGCCCATCTAAAACAGCGCGTCGTCACAAAAATCACGCTAATTAAATCACTCTCATACATAAATTCGCTTGCCCATCACCGTGGCACAACGGGGATCAACCGTCAAGGCGCGAACTGGGGTGATCTTCCCCAAATAGTACTATTATATGCATAAGCGTCTACTAAACCGACTTTTAGTGACATAACTTAACTAATAATAATCCATTTCATCTCATTCATCGAGTCATCCAATCATTCGGGTCCATATCAATAAGCAAACAATCGGGACAACTGATGTCCTATTTTTATAAAATCTAACATGTTATCTCCCTCGTGGGTTTATAAAACAGTTCATAAAACATTAAAAGAGTGTGAGGCTATGAACTCACATTGATGTGGGAAGGCGGGTTATCGGCGATACGGATGTACGGTACGTGTTTCAATCACGGAAACCTAGACAAATAATACTCGTCTTAGACTCTTGTCCAATGACTTTATAAAAACCATGGCTATGTATATATATATATATATATATATATATATATATATATATATATATATATATATATATATATGATATTATAAGTATGATGATGATCAAGTGGGATTTTATCTCTTTATACACATCATAGTGTTGTTTGTTAGTCAAATTTTTGACTAGTTACACTAGTTTCAATCCAATTCCATACTAAGGCCCAATAAGCCCATTATAGGACCATTACCTTATATTAGTACATTTTACACTTTTAATATCAGTATTATACTTACATGTTAGGCCTAAGTGGGTTAAGCCCAAGTACATTAGTGTTTAGCCAAATTAGTTGGATTAATAGTCCAATAAGGCTAATTTGGCCCGTTAATGTCCGTATGTTATAAAGATCGGGTTTTATCAGTTTTTACTTGTTATATAAGTTTATACATCAGTATGTGAGTTTATAAAAGTTTACATTAGACGGGTCCGACCGTCTAAGTTTTATTTGACAAAAACGTTAATCTTTCGGTTTTAGCCGAAAAGACGTAAAACTTATGTATATAGTTTTATAACTTAGAAAACATATCAATTTGTAATTTTATAAAATGTTATACTTATTTATCAAGTATACAACTTATTTTATAAGTATTATCATAAGTTAGTGGATTTTATATATGTATTTTATAATAATACCACTTGAGTGCTTATTTTATATTATATAGTTTTATTTCCAAATCTGATTATCAAACTCACTTTCACCATTTTTGTCATATATTGAGTTATAAAAGGAGATAGAAGCTCATCTTTGAACACCATAAACTACATGATATGTGCTATAATTAACTCAGATTTAGATACTGCTCAATCTATCTCTAAATGTCCCTAACAGTCCGTCCAAAACAGACTACTCAGATTTGCACTTCAATTTTGTTTTGATCATATCTCACTCATTATAAAGATTCCATTGTAGGGCCAACTCTCAAATGTGTACAAGACCTAATACATATTGTATATTGATTCCACTATGCCATTTTATCAGTTTATCATTTGATTAGTTACTGTTTCTATACAGCCCACTTATTAAGCAAGATTTAACCATTTTACATATGGTTTTCCATCTTTTTAACCATGTTTATCAACACTTGATCCCCACACAACATTTTTATCATCATATATCATCATATACATATACCATAGGAAAGAGAATACATTTGATTTTTACAAAAATAACAAAGAAAATGGGAAGAATGATCTTGTTTACCAACCAAGACTATAACTTGTCTTTTGAGGACAACACATTGAGGTACACCATATTTGTCTTCAAGATCACCTTTCATCAAGAATATTTGTTGAGAAATCAGCCCTAGGACACAAGCAAATCACCTCCTTTGATGTTATAATGATCACCAATAAACAAGGCTTCAAGGGTTCTTCATTATATGTGTAGATAACATAAAGTTTATGGCTAAAATTGATCAAATGGGGTGTCTGGTCTTGATATGGGACGGCAAGGGTGAGGGGGTGAGAGAATTTGAGAGTAGTTTGCATGAAATAAATGTGAGAAGTGGTTTAGTGCTAGTGGTTTTATGGTGTGTAGCTTACTTGTTAAGCTTTAATGACCAAGTGTAAACTTGTTAGTTACAAGTTTGCCACATCATGGTATGTGGTATCCTTGTTTTGGCCTTCCCATATAGTGGGGTGGGGAAAAACTTGTTTTGTCTCATCCCACTAATTTACGGGTATTCCTCGATTCTAGTTTCCTCGATTTGCGTGCCCTCGGGTCGTTTTATGAAAAACTTTTTTATAAATTATGAATCAACGGTACAAAACCAATATAATAAAAATTGTCTCATCAAAAACAGAGTTCAAAAACGTAAACACGTAATCCTAGGACGTAAAGGACGTTAAATTATTCACGTGAGTCCTAATCTCTTCTCGTAAATTTGTGAGTTTATGAACCAACAAAAATTTAGAATTTCAAAATAATATTCACGGATAAATTTATTTCCTGAAGTGTCGGACTGTCACCAAAATGGTGTATGTAAATGTAAGCACGTAACGTAGAATCCTCTGGTTTAAACGTAGTCTATGCTACTTCAAAACGTAAACCCAAATTTCTTCCCAAAGATGAGTGAGTTCATAATATAACATTAAAATAAAGTTTTTAAATAATACTTGAGAATAAAATATTGACCTTAAATTGACGGATTGTCACACAAATGATGGATATGCAATCTTACGTGTGGAATCAAAGGATTTCTTTGAAGGGGTCCCCTGAAGTACAACATCTATTACATCGACACCTCCTCCATTACATTATTGGTTTTTACTTTTCAGTCGTAGTACAAAACACGAAGGTTCACATTAGCTACTAGAAAACATCAACTTTGTCGGATAGTGTATCTTTGCATGTGATTGTTTAAAAACTTTACTTTGTGTGTTGTCGAGTTTTCAGGAAAAAGATAGTGATTTTGTTTTGATTTTTTATAAATATTATATTTATATTTTATGCTTTTACGATTTTTTTTCACTTTTAAGTTTAAATTTATAAATTTGTTTATAAAATGTGTTTTATAAAATAGGCTTATAACTTTTAGTTTTATGTAATATTTATATTAATAAAATTAATTTATTTATTTTAAAAATTAAAAAATAAAAATAAAATTGTGAGTTGACGAGACCCAAATAAAAAAGTTTGGATCATGAGTGGACTCATAACATACATGTAAATTTTATTTGGTGCAAAGTGCTATGTTAAAAACGCACTTGAAAATAAAATTCCGGGTATTCGGACCTGATTTTCTGCCCGTTACTAAATGTTGCAGTTTAGTTGTAAAAACTGTCTTTTGGCAGTTACAACTGCAAACACGGTTTTGGTCATATAACCTTTCAGATTTTTTGGTTCTGTTCATAACAACAAAACACAAATACAGTTCGTAATCTGAGTTTTATCCGATTGGAGATTTCGATAGAACCATCAAAATACTTTGATCTAAAAGTGTTTGACACGACTCTCAGATTACTGTGATCCACCAAAATTCTAACAATCGGATATGTAATTATTGGAATAATTGTTGGAGACTCAAATGATGGATATGCAATCTTACGTGTGGAAATCAAAGGATTTCTTTGAAGGGGTCCCCTGAAGTACACCATCTATTACATCGACACCTCTTCCATTACATTATTGGTTTTTACTTTTCAGTCGCAGTACAAAACACAAATGTTCACATTAGCTACTAGAAAACATCAACTTTGTCGGATAGTGTATCTTTGAATGTGATTGTTTAAAAGCTTTACTTTGTGTGTTGCCGTGTTTTCAGGAAAAAGATAGTGATTTTGTTTTGTTTTTCTATAAATATTATATTTATATTTTTATGCTTTTACGATTTTTTTTCACTTTTAAGTTTAAATTTATAAATTTGTTTATAAAATGTGTTTTATAAGATAGGCTTATAATATTTAGTTTTATGTAATATTTTAATTAATAAAATTAATTTATTTAGTTTAAAAATTAAAAATTAAAAATAAAATTGTGATTTGACGAGACCCAAATAAAAAAGTTTGGATGTGTCATGAGTGGACTCCTAACATACATGTAAATTTTATTTGGTGTAAAGTGCTATGTTAAAAACGCACTTGAAAATAAAATTCCGGGTATTCAGACCTGATTTTCTGCCCGTTACTAAATGTTGCAGTTTAGTTGTAAAAGCTGTCTTTTGGCAGTTACAACATCAAACACGGTTTTGGTCATATAACCTTTCATATTTTTTGGTTCTGTTCATAACAACAAAACACAAATATAGTTTGCAATCTGAGTTTTATCCGATTGGAGATTTCGATAGAACCATCGAAATACTTTGATCTAAAAGTGTTTGACACGGCTCTCAGATTACTGTGATCCACCAAAATTCTAACAATCGGATATGTAATTATTGGAATAATTGTTGGAGACTCAATTGATGGATATGCAATCTTAGGTGTGGAAATCAAAGGATTTCTTTGAAGGGGTCCCCTGAAGTACAACATCTATTACATCGACACCTCTTCCATTACATTATTGGTTTTTACTTTTTAGTCGTAGTACAAAACACAAAGGTTCACATTTGCTACTAGAAAACATCAACTCTGTCGGATAGTGTATCCTTGCATGTGATTGTTTAAAAACTTTACTTTGTGTGTTTCCGTGTTTTTAGGAAAAGATAGTTATTTTGTTTTGTTTTTTTATAAATATTATATTTATATTTTATGCTTTTACGATTTTTTTTTCACTTTTAAGTTTAAATTTAGAAATTAGTTTATAAAATGTGTTTTATAAAACAGGCTTATAATTTTTAGTTTTATGTAATATTTTTATTAATAAAATTAATTTATTTAGTTTAAAAATTAAAAATTAAAAATAAAATTATGAGTTGACGAGACCCAAATAAAAAAGTTTGGATGTGTCATGAGTGGACTCCTAACATACAGGTAAATTTAATTTGGTGTAAAATGCTATGTAAAAAACACACTTGAAAATAATATTCCGGGTATTCGGACCTGATTTTCTGCCCGTTACTAAATGTTGTAGTTTAGTTGTAAAAACTGTCTTTCGGCAGTTACAACTGCAAACACGGTTTTGGTCATATAACCTTTCTAGTTTTTCGGTTCTGTTCATAACAACAAAACACAAATATAGTTCGCAATCTGAGTTTTATTCGATTAGAGATTTCGATAGAACCATCGAAATACTTTGATCTAAAAGTGTTTGACACGACTCTCAGATTACTGTGATCCACAAAAATTCTAACAATCGGATATGTAATTATTGGGATAATTGTTGGAGACTCAAATGATGGATATGCAATCTTACGTGTGGAAATCAAAGGATTTCTTTGAAGGGGTCCCCTGAAGTACAACATCTATTACATCGACATCTCTTCCATTACATTATTGGTTTTTACTTTTCAGTCGTAGTACAAAACACAAAGGTTCACATTAGCTACTAGAAAACATCAACTCTGTCGGATAGTGTATCTTTGCATGTGATTGTTTAAAAACTTTTCTTTGTGTGTTGCCGTGTTTTCAGGAAAAAGATAATGATTTTGTTTTGTTTTTTTATAAATATTATATTTATATTTTATGCTTTTACGATTTTTTTTTCACTTTTAAGTTTAAATTTATAAATTTATTTATAAAATGTGTTTTATAAAATAGGCTTATAATTTTTAGTTTTATGTAATATTTTTATTAATAAAATTAATTTATTTAGTTTAAAAATTAAATATTAAAAATAAAATTGTGAGTCGAAGAGACACAAATAAAAAAGTTTAGATGTGTCATAAGTGGACTCCTAATATACATGTAATTTTTATTTGGTGTAAAGTGCTATGTTAAAAACGCACTTGAAAATAAAATTCCAGGTATTCAGACCTGATTTTCTGCCCGTTACTAAATGTTGCAGTTTAGTTGTAAAAACTGTCTTTTGGCAGTTACAACTGCAAACACGGTTTTGGTCATATAACCTTTCAGATTTTTTGGTTATGTTCATAACAACAAAACACAAATACAGTTCGCAATCTGAGTTTTATCCGATTGGAGATTTTGATAGAATCTTCGAAATACTTTGATCTAAAAGTGTTTGACACGACTCTCAGATTACTGTGATCCACCAAAATTCTAACAATCGAATATGTAATTATTGGAATAATTGTTGGAGACTCAAATGATGGATATGCAATCTTACGTGTGGAAATCAAAGGATTTCTTTGAAGGGGTCCCCTGAATTACAACATCTATTACATCGATACGATCTTTCATTATTGGTTTTTACTTTTCAGTCGTAGTACAAAACACAAAGGTTCACATTAGCTACTAGAAAACATCAACTCTGTTGGATAGTTTATCTTTGCATGTGATTGTTTAAAAAATTTACTTTGTGTGTTGTCGTGTTTTCAGGAAAAAGATAGTGATTTTGTTTTGTTTTTTTATAAATATTATATTTATATTTTATGCTTTTACGAATTTTTTTTCACTTTTAAGTTTAAGTTTATAAATTTGTTTATAAAATGTGTATTATAAAATAGGCTTATAATTTTTAGTTTTATGTAATATTTATATTAATAAAGTTAATTTATTTAGTTTAAAAATTAAAAATTAAAAATTAAAAATAAAATTGTGAGTTGACGAGACCCAAATAAAAAAGTTTGGATGTGTCATGAGTGGACTCCTAACATACAGGTAAATTTTATTTTGGTGTAAAGTGCTATGTTAAAAACGCACTTGAAAACAAAATTCCGGGTATTCGGACCTGGTTTTCTGCCCATTAGTAAATGTTGCAGTTTAGTTGTAAAAACTGTCTTTTGGCAGTTACAACTAGAAACACGGTATTGGTCATATAACCTTTCAGATTTTTTGGTTATGTTCATAACAACAAAACACAAATACAGTTCGCAATCTGAGTTTTATCCTATTGGAGATTTTGATAGAACCATCGAAATACTTTGATCTAAAAGTGTTTGACACGACTCTCAGATTACTGTGATCCACCAAAATTCTAACAATCGGATATGTAAATATTGGAATAATTGTTGGAGACTCAAATGATGGATATGCAATCTTACGTGTGGAAATCAAAGGATTTCTTTGAAGGGGTCCCATGAAATACAACATCTATTACATCGACACCTCTTCCATTACATTATTGGTTTTTACTTTTCAGTCGTAGTACAAAACACAAAGGTTCACATTAGCTACTAGAAAACATCAACTCTGTCGGATAGTGTATCTTTGCATGTGATTGTTTAAAAACTTTACTTTCTGTGTTGCCGTGTTTTCAGGAAAAAGATAGTGATTTTGTTTTGTTTTTTTATAAATATTATATTTATATTTTATGCTTTTACGATTTTTTTTTCACTTTTAAGCTTAAATTTATAAATTTGTTTATAAAATGTGTTTTATAAAATAGGCTTATAATTTTTAGTTTTATGTAATATTTTTATTAATAAAATTAACTTATTTAGTTTAAAAATTAAAAATTAAAAATAAAATTGTGAGTTGACGAGACCCAAATAAAAAAGTTTGGATGTGTCATGAATGGACTCCTAACAAACAGGTAAATTTTATTTGGAGCAAAGTGCTAGGTTAAAAACGCACTTGAAAATAAAATTTCGGGTATTCGGACCTGATTTTCTGCCCGTTACTAAATGTTGCAGTTTAGTTGTAAAAACTCTCTTTTGGCAATTACAACTGCAAACACGGTTTTGGTCATATAACCTTTCAGATTTGTTGGTTCTGTTCATAACAAAAAAACACAAATACAGTTCGCAATCTGAGTTTTATCCGATTGGAGATTTCGATAGAACCATCAAAATACTTTGATCTAAAAGTGTTTGACACGACTCTCAGATTACTGTGATCCACCAAAATTCTAACAATCGGATATGTAATTATTTGAATAATTGTTGGAGACTCAAATGATGGATAAGCAATCTTACGTGTGAAAATCAAAGGATTTCTTTGAAGGGGTCCCCTGAAGTACAACATCTATTACATCGACACCTCTTCCATTACATTATTGGTTTTTACTTTTTAGTCGTAGTACAAAACACAAAGGTTCACATTAGCTACTAGAAAACATTAACTCTGTCGGATAGTGTATCTTTGCATGTGATTGTTTAAAAGCTTTACTTTGTGTGTTGCCCTGTTTTCAGGAAAAAGATAGTGATTTTGTTTTGTTTTTTTATAAATATTATATTTATATTTTATGCTTTTACGAATTTTTTCACTTTTAAGTTTAAATTTATAAATTTGTTTATAAAATGTGTTTTATAAAATAGGCTTATAATTTTTAGTTTTATGTAATATTTTTATTAATAAAATTAATTTATTTAGTTTAAAAATTAAAACTTAAAAATAAAATTGTGAGTTGACGAGACCAAATAAAAAAGTTTGGATGTGTCATGAGTGGACTCCTAACATACAGGTAAATTTTATTTGGTGTAAAGTGCTATGTTAAAAACGCACTTGAAAATAAAATTCCGGGTATTCAGACCTGATTTTCTGCCAGTTACTAAATGTTGCAGTTTAGTTGTAAAAACTGTCTTTTGGCTGTTACAACTGCAAACACAGTTTTGGTCATATAACCTTTCAGATTTTTTGATTCTGTTCATAACAACAAAACACAAATACAGTTCGCAATCTGAGTTTTATCCGATTGGAGACTTCGATAGAATCATCGAAATACTTTGATCTAAAAGTGTTTGCCACGACTCTCAGATTATTGTGATCCATCAAAATTCTAACAATCGGGTATGTAATTATTGGAATAATTGTTGGAGACTCAAATGATGCATATGCAATCTTACGTGTGGAAATCAAAGGATTTCTTTGAAGGGGTCCCCTGAAGTACAACATCTATTACATCGATACCTCTTTCATTACATTATTGGTTTTAACTTTTCAGTCGTAGTACAAAACACAAAGGTTCACATTAGCTACTAGAAAACGTCAACTCTGTCGGATAGTGTATCTTTGCATGTGATTGTTTAAAAACTTTACTTTGTTTGTTGCCGTGTTTTCAGGAAAAAGATAGTGATTTTGTTTTGTTTTTTTATAAATATTATATTTATATTTTATGCTTTTACGATTTTTTTTCACTTTTAAGTTTAAGTTTATAAATTTGTTTATAAAATGTGTTTTCTAAAATAGGCTTATAATTTTTAGTTTTATGTAATATTTTTATTAATAAAATTAATTTATTTAGTTTAAAAATTAAAAATAAAAAATAAAATTGTGAGTAGACGAGACCCAAATAAAAAAGTTTGGATGTGTCATGAGTGGACTCCTAACATACAGGTAAAATTTATTTGGTGCAAAGTGCTAGGTTAAAAACGCACTTGAAAATAAAATTCCGGGTATTCGGACTTGATTTTCTGCCCGTTACTAAATGTTGCAGTTTAGTTGTAAAAACTCTCTTTTGGCAGTTACAACTGCAAACACGGTTTTGGTCATATAACCTTTCAGATTTTTTGGTTCTGTTCATAACAAAAAAAAAATACAGTTCGCAATCTGAGTTTTATCCGATTGGAGATTTCGATAGAACCATCGAAATACTTTGATCTAAAAGTGTTTGACACGACTCTCAGATTACTGTGATCCACCAAAATTCTAACAATCGGATATGTAATTATTTGAATAATTGTTGGAGACTCAAATGATGGATAAGCAATCTTACGTGTGGAAATCAAAGGATTTCTTTGAAGGGGTCCCTTGAAGTACAACATCTATTACATCGATACCTCTTTCATTACATTATTGGTTTTAACTTTTTAGTCATAGTACAAAACAGAATGGTTCACATTAGCTACTAGAAAACATCAACTCTGTCGGATAGTGTATCTTTGCATGTGATTGTTTAAAAACTTTATTTTGTTTGTTGCCGTGTTTTTAGGAAAAAGATAGTGATTTTGTTTTGTTTTTTTATAAATATTATATTTATATTTTATGCTTTTACGATTTTTTTTCACTTTTAAGTTTAAGTTTATAAATTTGTTTATAAAATGTGTTTTCTAAAATAGGCTTATAATTTTTAGTTTTATGTAATATTTTATTAATAAAATTAATTTATTTAGTTTAAAAATTAAAAATTAAAAATAAAATTGTAAGTTGACGAGACCCAAATAAAAAAGTTTGGATGTGTCATGAGTGGACTCCTAACATACATGTAAATTTTATTTGGTGTAAAGTGCTATGTTAAAAACGCACTTGAAAATAAAATTCTGGGTATTCGGGCCTGATTTTCTGCCCGTTACTAAATGTTGCAGTTTAGTTGTAAAAACTGTCTTTTGGTAGTTACAACTGCAAACACGGTTTTGGTCATATAACCTTTCAGATTTTTTGGTTCTGTTCATAACAACAAAACACAAATACAGTTCGCAATCTGAGTTTTATCCGATTGGAGATTTCGATAGAACCATCGAAATACTTTGATCTAAAAGTGTTTGACACGACTCTCAGATTACTGTGATCCACCAAAATTCTAACAATCGGATATGTAATTATTTGAATAATTGTTGGAGACTCAAATGATGGATAAGCAATCTTACGTGTGGAAATCAAAGGATTTCTTTGAAGGGGTCCCCTGAAGTAAAACATCTATTACATCGACACCTCTTCCATTACATTATTGGTTTTTACTTTTCAGTCGTAGTACAAAACACAAAGGTTCACATTAGCTACTAGAAAACATTAACTCTGTCGGATAGTGTATCTTTTCATGTGATTGTTTAAAAGCTTTACTTTGTGTGTTGCCGTGTTTTCAGGAAAAAGATAGTGATTTTGTTTTGTTTTTTTATAAATATTATATTTATATTTTATGCTTTTACGAATTTTTTCACTTTTAAGTTTAAATTTATAAATTTGATTTATAAAATGTGTTTTATAAAGTAGGCTTATAATTTTTAGTTTTATGTAATATTTTTATTAATAAAATTAATTTATTTAGTTTAAAAATTAAAACATAAAAATAATATTGTGAGTTGACGAGACCAAATAAAAAAGTTTGGATGTGTCATGAGTGGACTCCTAACATACAGGTAAATTTTATTTGGTGTAAAGTGCTATGTTAAAAACGCACTTGAAAATAAAATTCCGGGTATTCGGACCTGATTTTCTGCCCGTTACTAAATGTTGCAGTTTAGTTGTAAAAACTGTCTTTTGGCAGTTACAACTGCAAACACGGTTTTGGTCATATAACCTTTCAGATTTTTTGGTTCTGTTCATAACAACAAAACACAAATACAGTTCGCAATCTGAGTTTTATCCGATTAGAGATTTCGATAGAATCATCGAAATACTTTGATCTAAAAGTGTTTGACACAACTCTCAGATTACTGTGATCCACCAAAATTCTAACAATCGGGTATGTAATTATTGGAATAATTGTTGGAGACTCAAATGATGGATATGCAATCTTACGTGTGGAAATCAAAGGATTTCTTTGAAGGGGTCCCCTGAGGTACAACATCTATTACATCGACACCTCTTCCATTACATTATTGGTTTTTACTTTTCAGTCGTAGTACAAAACACAAAGGTTCACATTAGCTACTAGAAAACATCGAACTCTGCGGATAGTGTATCTTTGCATGTGATTGTTTAGAAACTTTACTTTGTTTGTTGCCGTGTTTTCAGGAAAAAGATAGTGATTTTGTTTTGTTTTTTTATAAATATTATATTTATATTTTATGCTTTTACGATTTTTTTTCACTTTTAAGTTTAAGTTTATAAATTTGTTTATAAAATGTGTTTTCTAAAATAGGCTTATAATTTTTAGTTTTATGTAATATTTTTATTAATAAAATTAATTTATTTAGTTTAAAAATTAAAAATAAAAAATAAGATTGTGAGTTGACGAGACCCAAATAAAAAAGTTTAGATGTGTCATGAGTGGACTCCTAACATACAGGTAAATTTTATTTGGTGCAAAGTGCTAGGTTAAAAACGCACTTGAAAATAAAATTCCGGGTATTCGGACCTGATTTTCTGCCCGTTACTAAATGTTGCAGTTTAATTGTAAAAACTCTCTTTTGTCAGTTACAACTGCAAACACGGTTTTGGTCATATAACCTTTCAGATTTTTTGGTTTTGTTCATAACAACAAAACACAAATACAGTTCGCAATCTAAGTTTTATCCGATTGGAGAATTCGATAGAATCATCGAAATACTTTGATCTAAAAGTGTTTGACACGACTCTCAGATTACTGTGATCCACCAAAATTCTAACAATCGGGTATGTAATTATTGGAATAATTGTTGGAGACTCAAATGATGGATATGCAATCTTACGTGTGGAAATCAAAGGATTTCTTTGAAGGGGTCCCCTGAAGTACAACATCTATTACATCGATACCTCTTTCATTACATTATTGGTTTTTACTTTTCAGTCGTAGTACAAAACACAAAGGTTCATATTAGCTACTAGAAAACATCAACTCTGTCAGATAGTGTATCTTTGCATGTGATTGTTTATAAACTTTACTTTGTTTGTTGCCGTGTTTTCAGGAAAAAGATAGTGATTTTGTTTTGTTTTTTATAAATATTATATTTATATTTTATGCTTTTATGATTTTATGATTTTTTTTTCACTTTTAAGTTTAAGTTTATAAATTTGTTTATAAAATGTGTTTTCTAAAATAGGCTTATAATTTTTAGTTTTATGTAATATTTTTATTAATAAAATTAATTTATTTAGTTTAAAAATTAAAAACAAAAAATAAAATTGTGAGTAGACGAGACCCAAATAAAAAAGTTTGGATGTGTCATGAGTGGACTCCTAACATACAGGTAAATTTTATTTGGTGCAAAGTGCTAGGTTAAAAACGCACTTGAAAATAAAATTCCGGGTATTCGGACCTGATTTTCTGCCCGTTACTAAATGTTGCAGTTTAGTTGTAAAAACTCTCTTTTGGCAGTTACAACTGCAAACACGGTTTTGGTCATATAACCTTTCAGATTTTTTGGTTCTGTTCATAACAAAAAAAAAATACAGTTCGCAATATGAGTTTTATCCGATTGGAGATTTCGATAGAACCATCGAAATACTTTGATCTAAAAGTGTTTGACACGACTCTCAGATTACTGTGATCCACCAAAATTCTAACAATCGGATATGTAATTATTTGAATAATTGTTGGAGACTCAAATGATGGATAAGCAATCTTACGTGTGGAAATCAAAGGATTTCTTTGAAGGGGTCCCCTAAAGTACAACATCTATTACATCGACACCTCTTCCATTACATTATTTGTTTTTACTTTTCAGTCGTAGTACAAAACACAAAGGTTCACATTAGCTACTAGAAAACATTAACTCTGTCGGATAGTGTATCTTTGCATGTGATTGTTTAAAAGCTTTACTTTGTGTGTTGCCGTGTTTTTAGGAAAAAGATAGTGATTTTGTTTTGTTTTTTTATAAATATTATATTTATATTTTATGCTTTTACGAATTTTTTTCATTTTTAAGTTTAAGTTTATAAATTTGTTTATAAAATGTGTTTTATAAAATAGGCTTATAATTTTTAGTTTTATGTAATATTTTTATTAATAAAATTAATTTATTTAGTTTAAAAATTAAAAATTAAAAATAAAATTGTGAATTGACGAGACCAAATAAAAAAGTTTGGATGTGTCATGAGTGGACTCCTAACATACATGTAAATTTTATTTGGTGTAAAGTGCTATGTTAAAAACGCACTTGAAAATAAAATTCCGGGTATTCGGGCCTGATTTTCTGCCCGTTACTAAATGTTGCAGTTTAGTTGTAAAAACTGTCTTTTGGCAGTTACAACTACAAACACGGTTTTGGTCATATAACCTTTCAGATTTTTTGGTTCTGTTCATTACAACAAAACACAAATACAGTTCGCAATCTGAGTTTTATCTGATTGGAGATTTCGATAGAACCATCGAAATACTTTGATCTAAAAGTGTTTGACACGACTCTCAGATTACTGTGATCCACCTAAATTCTAACAATCGGATATGTAATTATTTGAATAATTGTTGGAGACTCAAATGATGGATAAGCAATCTTACGTGTGGAAATCAAAGGATTTCTTTGAAGGGGTCCCATGAATTACAACATCTATTACATCGACACCTCTTCCATTACATTATTGGTTTTTACTTTTCAGTCGTAGTACAAAACACAAAGGTTCACATTAGCTACTAGAAAACATTAACTCTGTCGGATAGTGTATCTTTGCATGTGATTGTTTAAAAGCTTTACTTTGTGTGTTGCCGTGTTTTCAGGAAAAAGATAGTGATTTTGTTTTGTTTTTTTATAAATATTATATTCATATTTTATGCTTTTACGAATTTTTTTTACTTTTAAGTTTAAATTTATAAATTTGTTTATAAAATGTGTTTTATAAAATAGGCTTATAATTTTTAGTTTTATGTAATATTTTTATTAATAAAATTAATTTATTTAGTTTAAAAATTAAAACAAAAAAATTAAATTGTGTTGACGAGACCAAATAAAAAAGTTTGGATGTGTCATGAGTGGACTCCTAACATACAGGTAAATTTTATTTGGTGTAAAGTGCTATGTTAAAAACGCACTTGAAAATAAAATTACGGGTATTCGGACCTGATTTTCTGTCCGTTACTAAATGTTGCAGTTTAGTTGTAAAAACTGTCTTTTGGCAGTTACAACTGCAAACACGGTTTTGGTCATATAACCTTTCAGATTTTTTGGTTCTGTTCATAACAACAAAACACAAATACAGTTCGCAATCAGAGTTTTATCCGATTGGAGATTTTGATAGAATCATCGAAATACTTTGATCTAAGAGTGTTTGACACGACTCTTAGATTACTGTGATCCACCAAAATTCTAACAATCGGGTATGTAATTATTGGAATAATTGCTGGAGACTCAAATGATGGATATGCAATCTTACGTATGGAAATCAAAGGATTTCTTTGAAGGGGTCCCCTGAAATACAAAATCTATTACATCGATACCTCTTTCATTACATTATTGGTTTTTACTTTTCAGTCGTAGTACAAAACACAAAGGTTCACATTAGCTACTAGGAAACATCAACTCTGTCGGATAGTGTATCCTTGCATGTGATTGTTTAAAAACTTTACTTTGTTTGTTGCCGTGTTTTCAGAAAAAAATAGTGATTTTGTTTTGTTTTTTTATAAATATTATATTTAAATTTTATGCTTTTACGATTTTATTTTCACTTTTAAGTTTAAGTTTGTAAATTTGTTTATAAAATGTGTTTTCTAAAATAGGCTTATAATTTTTAGTTTTATGTAATATTTTTATTAATAAAATTAATTTATTTAGTTTAAAAATTAAAAATTAAAAATAAAATTGTGAGTTGACGAGACCCAAATAAAAAAGTTTGGATGTGTCATGAGTGGACTCCTAACATACATATAAATTTTATTTGGTGTAAAGTGCTATGTTAAAAACACACTTGAAAATAAAATTCCAGGTATTCGGGCCTGATTTTCTGCCCGTTACTAAATGTTGCAGTTTAGTTGTAAAAACTGTCTTTTGGCAGTTACAACTACAAACACGGTTTTGGTCATATAACCTTTCAGATTTTTTGGTTCTGTACATAACAACAAAACACATATAAAGTTCGCAATCTGAGTTTTATCCTATTGGAGATTTTGATAGAACCATCGAAATACTTTGATCTAAAAGTGTTTGACACGACTCTCAGATTACTGTGATCCACCAAAATTCTAACAATCGGATATGTAAATATTGGAATAATTTTTGGAGACTCAAATGATGGATATGCAATCTTACGTGTGGAAATCAAATGATTTCTTTGAAGGGGTCCCCTGAAGTACAACATCTATTACATCGACACCTCTTCCATTACATTATTGGTTTTTACTTTTCAGTCGTAGTACAAAACACAAAGGTTCACATTAGCTACTAGAAAACATCAACTATGTCGGATAGTGTATCTTTGCATGTGATTGTTTAAAAACTTTACTTTGTGTGTTGCCGTGTTTTCAGGAAAAAGATAGTGATTTTGTTTTGTTTTTTTATAAATATTATATTTATATTTTATGCTTTTACGATTTTTTTCACTTTTAAGTTTAAATTTATAAATTTGTTTATAAAATGTGTTTTATAAGATAGGCTTATAATTTTTAGTTTTATGTAATATTTTTATTAATAAAATTAATTAATTTAGTTTAAAAATTAAAAATTAAAAATAAAATTGTGAGTTGACGAGACCCAAATAATAAAGTTTGGATGTGTCATGAGTGGACTCCTAACATACAGGTAAATTTTATTTGGTGCAAAGTGCTATGTTAAAAACGCACTTGAAAATAAAATTCCGGGTATTTGGACCTGATTTTCTGCCCGTTACTAAATGTTGCAGTTTAGTTGTAAAAACTGTCTTTTGGCAGTTACAACTACAAACACGGTTTTGGTCATATAACCTTTTAGATTTTTTGGTTCTGTTCATAACAACAAAACACAAATACAGTTCGCAATCTGAGTTTTATCCGATTGGAGATTTCGATAGAACCATCAAAATACGTTGATCTAAAAGTGTTTGACACGACTCTCAGATTACTGTGATCCACCAAAATTCTAACAATCGGATATCTAATTATTGGAATAATTGTTGGAGACTTAAATGATGGATATGCAATTTACGTGTGGAAATCAAAGGATTTCTTTGAAGGGGTCCCCTGAAGTACAACATCTATTACATCGACACCTCTTCCATTACATTATTGGTTTTTACTTTTCAGTCGTAGTACAAAACACAAAGGTTCACATTAGCTACTAGAAAACATCAGCTCTGTCGGATAGTGTATCTTTGCATGTGATTGTTTAAAAGCTTTACTTTGTGTGTTGCCGTATTTTCAGGAAAAAGATAGTGATTTTGTTTTGTTTTTTATAAATATTATATTTATATTTTATGCTTATACGATTTTTTTTCACTTTTAAGTTTAAATTTATAAATTTGTTTATAAAATGTGTTTTATAAAATAGGCTTATAATTTTTAGTTTAATGTAATATTTTTATTAATAAAATTAATTTATTTAGTTTAAAAATTATAAATTAAAAGTAAAATTGTGAGTTGACGAGACCCAAATAAAAAATTTTGGATGTGGCATGAGTGGACTCCTAACATACATGTAAATTTTATTTGGTGTAAAGTGCTATGTTAAAAATGCACTTGAAAATAAAATTCCGGGTATTCGGACCTGATTTTCTGCCCGTTACAAAATGTTGCAGTTTAGTTGTAAATACTGTCTTTTGGCAGTTACAACTGCAAACACGGTTTTGGTCATATAACCTTTCATATTTTTTGGTTCTGTTCATAACAACAAAACACAAATACAGTTCGCAATATGAGTTTTATCCGATTAGAGATTTTGATAGAACCATCAAAATACTTTGAACTGAAAGTGTTTGACACGACTCTCATATTACCGTGATCCACTAAAATTCTAACAATCGGATATGTAATTATTGGAATAATTGTTGGAGACTCAAATGATGGATATGTAATCTTACGTGTGGAAATCAAAGGATTTCTTTGAAGGGGTCCCCTGAAGTATAACATCTATTACGTCGATACCTCTTTCATTACATTATTGGTTTTTACTTTTCAGTCGTAGTACAAAACACAAAGGTTCACATTAGCTACTAGAAAACATCAACTCTGTCGGATAGTGTCTCTTTGCATGTGATTGTTTAAAAACTTTACTTTGTTTGTTGCCGTGTTTTCAGGAAAAAGATAGTGATTTTGTTTTGTTTTTTTATAAATATTATATTTATATTTTATGCTTTTACGATTTTTTTTCACTTTTAAGTTTAAGTTTATAAATTTGTTTATAAAATGTGTTTTCTAAAATAGGCTTATAATTTTTAGTTTTATGTAATATTTTTATTAATAAAATTAATTTATTTAGTTTAACAATTAAAAATTTAAAATATAATTGTGAGTTGTTGAGACCCAAATAAAAAAGTTTGGATGTGTCATGAGTGGACTCCTAACATACATGTAAATTTTATTTGGTGTAAAGTGATATGTTAAAAACGCACTTGAAAATAAAATTCCGGGTATTCGGACCTGATTTTATGCCCGTTACTAAATGTTGCAGTTTAGTTGTAAAAACTGTGTTTTGGCAGTTGCAACTGCAAACACGGTTTTGGTCATATAACCTTTCAGATTTTTTGGTTCTGTTCATAACAACAAAACACAAATACAGTTCGCAATCTAAGTTTTATCCGATTGGAGATTTCGATAGAACCATCGAAATACTTTGATCTAAAAGTGTTTAACACGACTCTCAGATTACTATGATCCACCAAAATTCTAACAATCGGATATGTAATTATTGGAATAATTGTTGGAGACTCAAATGATGGATATGCAATCTTAGGTGTGGAAATCAAAGGATTTCTTTGAAGGGGTCCCCTGAAGTACAACATCTATTACATCGACACCTCTTCCATTACATTATTGGTTTTTACTTTTCAGTCGTAGTACAAAACACAAAGGTTCACATTAGCTACTAGATAACATCAACTTTGTCGGATAGTGTATCTTTGCATGTGATTGTTTAAAAACTTTACTTCGTGTGTTGCCGTGTTTTTAGGAAAAAGATAGTCATTTTGTTTTGTTTTTTTATAAATATTATATTTATATTTTATGCTTTTACAATTTTTTTTTCAGTTTTAAGTTTAAATTTTTAAATTAGTTTATAAAATGTGTTTTATAAAATAGTCTTATAATTTTTAATTTTATGTAATATTTATTAATAAAATTAATTTATTTAGTTTAAAAATTAAAAATTAAAAATAAAATTGTGAGTTGACGAGACCCAAATAAAAAAGTTTGGATGTGTCATGAGTAGACTCCTAACATACAGGTAAATTTTATTTGGTGTAAAGTGCTATGTTAAAAACGCACTTGAAAATAAAATTCCGGGTATTCGGACCTGATTTTCTTCCCGTTACTAAATGTTGCAGTTTAGTTGTAAAAACTGTCTTTTGGTAGTTACAACTGCAAACACGGTTTTGGTCATATAACCTTTCAGATTTTTTGGTTCTGTTCATAACAACAAAACACAAATACAGTTCGCAATCTGAGTTTTATCCGATTCGAGATTTCGATAGAACCATCGAAATACTTTGGTCTAATAGTGTTTGACACGACTCTCAGATTACTGTGATCCACCAAAATTCTAACAGTCGGATATGTAATTATTGGAATAATTCTTGGAGACTCAAATGATGGATATGCAATCTTAGGTGTGGAAATCAAAGGATTTCTTTGAAGGGGTCCCCTGAAGTACAACATCTATTACATCGACACCTCTTCCATTACATTATTGGTTTTTACTTTTCAGTCGTAGTACAGAACACAAAGGTTCACATTAGCTACTAGAAAACATCAACTCTGTCGGATAGTGTATCTTTGCATGTGATTGTTTAAAAACTTTACTTTGTGTGTTGCCGTGTTTTCAGGAAAAACATAGTGATTTTGTTTTGTTTTTTTATAAATATTATATTTAGATTTTATGCTTTTACATTTTTTTTCCAGTTTAAAGTTTAAATTTAAAAATTAGTTTATAAAATGTGTTTTATAAAATAGTCTTATAATTTTTAATTTTATGTAATATTTTTATTAATAAAATTAATTTATTTAGTTTAAAAATTAAAAATTAAAAATAAAATTGTGAGTTGACGAGACCCAAATAAAAAAGTTTGGATGTGTCATGAGTAGACTCCTAACATACAGGTAAATTTTATTTGGTGTAAAGTGTTATGTTAAAAACGCACTTGAAAATAAAATTCCGGGTATTCGGACCTGATTTTCTGCCCGTTACTAAATGTTGCAGTTTAGTTGTAAAAACTGTCTTTTGGCAGTTACAACTGCAAACATGGTTTTGGTCATATAACCTTTCATATTTTTTGGTTCTGTTCATAACAACAAAACACAAATACAATTCGCAATCTGAGTTTTATCCGATTCGAGATTTCGGTAGAACCATCGAAATACTTTGATCTAATAGTGTTTGACACGACTCTCAGATTACTGTGATCCCCCAAAATTCTAACAATCGAATATGTAATTACTGAAATAATTGTTGGAGACTCAAATGATGGATATGCAATCTTAGGTGTGGAAATCAAAGGATTTCTTTGAAGGGGTCCCCTGAAGTACAACATCTATTACATCGACACCTCTTCCATTACATTATTGGTTTTTACTTTTCAGTCGTAGTACAAAACACAAAGGTTCACATAGGCTGTTAGAAAACATCAACTCTGTCGCAGAGTGTATCTTTGCATGTGATTGTTTAAAAGCTTTACTTTTTGTGTTGCTGTGTTTTCAGGAAAAAGATAGTGATTTTGTTTTGTTTTTTTATAAATATTATACTTATATTTTATGCTTTTACGATTTTTTTTCACTTTTAAGTTTAAATTTATAAATTTGTTTATAAAATGTGTTTTATAAAATAGGCTTATAATTTTTAGTTTTATGTAATATTTTTATTAATAAAATTAATTTATTTAGTTTAAAAATTAAAAATTAAAAATAAAATTGTGAGTTGACGAGACCCAAATAAAAAAGTTTGGATGTGTCATGAGTGGACTCCTAACATACATGTAAATTTTATTTGGTGTAAAGTGCTATGTTAAAAACGCACTTGAAAATAAAATTCCGGGTATTCGGACCTGATTTTCTGCCCGTTATTAAATGTTGCAGTTTAGTTGTAAAAACTGTCTTTTGGCAGTTACAACTACAAACACGGTTTTGGTCATATAACCTTTCAGATTTTTTGGTTCTGTTCATAACAACAAAACACAAATACAGTTCGTAATCTGAGTTTTATCCGATTGGAGATTTCGATAGAACCATCGAAATACTTTGATCTAATAGTGTTTGACACGACTCTCAGATTACTGTGATCCACCAAAATTCTAACAATCGGATATGTAATTATTGGAATAATTGTTGGAGACTCAAATGAAGGATATGCAATCTTAGGTGTGGAAATCAAAGGATTTCTTTGAAGGGGTCCCTTGAAGTACAACATTTATTACATCGACACCTCTTCCATTACATTATTGGTTTTTACTTTTCAGTCGTAGTACAAAACACAAAGGTTCACATTAGCTACTAGAAAACATCAACTCTGTCGGATAGTGTATCTTTGCATGTGATTGTTTAAAAACTTTACTTTGTGGGTTGCCGTGTTTTCTGGAAAAACATAGTGATTTTGTTTGGTTTTTTTATAAATATTATATTTATATTTTATGCTTTTACAACTTTTTTCCAGTTTTAAGTTTAAATTTAAAAATTAGTTTATAAAATGTGTTTTATAAAATAGTCTTATAATTTTTAATTTTATGTAATATTTTTATTAATAAAATTAATTTATTTAGTTTAAAAATTAAAATTTAATAATAAAATTGTGAGTTGACGAGACCCAAATAAAAAAGTTTGGATGTGTCATGAGTAGACTCCTAACATACAGGTAAATTTTATTTGGTGTAAAGTGTTATGTTAAAAACGCAAATAAAATTCCGGGTATTCGGACCTGATTTTCTGCCCGTTACTAAATGTTGCAGTTTAGTTGTAAAAACTGTCTTTTGGCAGTTACAACTGCAAACACGGTTTTGGTCATATAACCTTTCAGATTTTTTGGTTCTGTTCATAACAACAAAACACAAATACAATTCGCAATCTGAGTTTTATCCGATTTGAGATTTCGATAGAACCATCGAAATACTTTGATCTAATAGTGTTTGAGACGACTCTCAGATTACTGTGATCCACCAAAATTCTAACAATCGAATATGTAATTACTGAAATAATTGTTGGAGACTCAGATGATGGATATGCAATCTTAGGTGTGGAAATCAAAGGATTTCTTTGAAGGGGTCCCCTGAAGTACAACATCTATTACATCGACACCTCTTCTATTACATTATTGGTTTTTACTTTTCAGTCGTAGTACAAAACACAAAGGTTCACATAGGCTGTTAGAAAACATCAACTCTGTCGCATAGTGTATCTATGCATGTGATTGTTTAAAAGCTTTACTTTTTGTGTTGCTGTGTTTTCAGGAAAAAGATAGTGATTTTGTTTTTTTTATAAATACTATATTTATATTTTTTGCTTTTACGATTTTTTTCACTTTTAAGTTTAAATTTATAAATTTGTTTATAAAATGTGTTTTATAAAATAGGCTTATAATTTTTAGTTTTATGTAATGTTTTTATTAATAAAATTAATTTATTTAGTTTAAAAATTAAAAATTAAAAATAAACTTGTGAGTTGACGGGACCCAAATAAAAAAGTTTGGATGTGTCATGAGTGGACTCCTAACATACATGTAAATTTTATTTGGTGTAAAGTGCTATGTTAAAAACGCATTTGAAAATAAAATTCCGGGTATTCGGACCTGATTTTCTGCCCGTTATTAAATGTTGCAGTTTAGTTGTAAAAACTGTCTTTTGGCAGTTATAACTGCAAACACGGTTTTGGTCATATAACCTTTCAGATTTTTTGGTTCTGTTCATAACAACAAAACACAAATACAGTTCGTAATCTGAGTTTTATCCGATTGGAGATTTCGATAGAACCATCGAAATACTTTGATCTAGTAGTGTTTGACACGACTCTCAGATTACTGTGATCCACCAAAATTCTAACAATCGGATATGTAATTATTGGAATAATTGTTGGAGACTCAAATGAAGGATATGCAATCTTAGGTGTGGAAATCAAAGGATTTCTTTGAAGGGGTCCCTTGAAGTACAACATTTATTACATCGACACCTCTTCCATTACATTATTGGTTTTTACTTTTCAGTCGTAGTACAAAACACAAAGGTTCACATTAGCTACTAGAAAACATCAACTCTGTCGGATAGTGTATCTTTGCATGTGATTGTTTAAAAACTTTACTTTGTGGGTTGCCGTGTTTTCTGGAAAAACATAGTGATTTTGTTTTGTTTTTTTTATAAATATTATATTTATATTTTATGCTTTTACAACTTTTTTCCAGTTTTAAGTTTAAATTTAAAAATTAGTTTATAAAATGTGTTTTATAAAATAGTCTTATAATTTTTAATTTTATGTAATATTTTTATTAATAAAATTACTTTATTTAGTTTAAAAATTAAAATTTAATAATAAAATTGTGAGTTGACGAGACCCAAATAAAAAAGTTTGGATGTGTCATGAGTAGACTCCTAACATACAGGTAAATTTTATTTGGTGTAAAGTGTTATGTTAAAAACGCAAATAAAATTCCGGGTATTCGGACCTGATTTTCTGCCCGTTACTAAATGTTGCAGTTTAGTTGTAAAAACTGTCTTTTGGCAGTTACAACTGCAAACACGGTTTTGGTCATATAACCTTTCAGATTTTTTGGTTCTGTTCATAACAACAAAACACAAATACAATTCGCAATCTGAGTTTTATCCGATTTGAGATTTCGATAGAACCATCGAAATACTTTGATCTAATAGTGTTTGAGACGACTCTCAGATTACTGTGATCCACCAAAATTCTAACAATCGAATATGTAATTACTGAAATAATTGTTGGAGACTCAGATGATGGATATGCAATCTTAGGTGTGGAAATCAAAGGATTTCTTTGAAGGGGTCCCCTGAAGTACAACATCTATTACATCGACACCTCTTCTATTACATTATTGGTTTTTACTTTTCAGTCGTAGTACAAAACACAAAGGTTCACATAGGCTGTTAGAAAACATCAACTCTGTCGCATAGTGTATCTATGCATGTGATTGTTTAAAAGCTTTACTTTTTGTGTTGCTGTGTTTTCAGGAAAAAGATAGTGATTTTGTTTTTTTTTTATAAATACTATATTTACATTTTTTGCTTTTACGATTTTTTTCACTTTTAAGTTTAAATTTATAAATTTGTTTATAAAATGTGTTTTATAAAATAGGCTTATAATTTTTAGTTTTATGTAATGTTTTTATTAATAAAATTAATTTATTTAGTTTAATAATTAAAAATTAAAAATAAACTTGTGAGTTGACGGGACCCAAATAAAAAAGTTTAGATGTGTCATGAGTGGACTCCTAACATACATGTAAATTTTATTTGGTGTAAATTGCTATGTTAAAAACGCACTTGAAAATAAAATTCCGGGTATTCGGACCTGATTTTCTGCCCGTTATTAAATGTTGCAGTTTAGTTGTAAAAACTGTCTTTTGGCAGTTATAACTGCAAACACGGTTTTGGTCATATAACCTTTCAGATTTTTTGGTTCTGTTCATAACAACAAAACACAAATACAGTTCGTAATCTGAGTTTTATCCGATTGGAGATTTCGATAGAACCATCGAAATACTTTGATCTAATAGTGTTTGACACGACTCTCAGATTACTGTGATCCACCAAAATTCTAACAATCGGATATGTAATTATTGGAATAATTGTTGGAGACTCAAATGAAGGATATGCAATCTTAGGTGTGGAAATCAAAGGATTTCTTTGAAGGGGTCCCTTGAAGTACAACATTTATTACATCGACACCTCTTCCATTACATTATTGGTTTTTACTTTTCAGTCGTAGTACAAAACACAAAGGTTCACATTAGCTACTAGAAAACATCAACTCTGTCGGATAGTGTATCTTTGCATGTGATTGTTTAAAAACTTTACTTTGTGGGTTGCCGTGTTTTCTGGAAAAACATAGTGATTTTGTTTTGTTTTTTTCTAAATATTATATTTATATTTTATGCTTTTACAATTTTTTTCCAGTTTTAAGTTTAAATTTAAAAATTAGTTTATAAAATGTGTTTTATAAAATAGTCTTATAATTTTTAATTTTATGTAATATTTTTATTAATAAAATTAATTTATTTAGTTTAAAAATTAAAATTTAATAATAAAATTGTGAGTTGACGAGACCCAAATAAAAAAGTTTGGATGTGTCATGAGTAGACTCCTAACATACAGGTAAATTTTATTTGGTGTAAAGTGTTATGTTAAAAACGCAAATAAAATTCCGGGTATTCGGACCTGATTTTCTGCCCGTTACTAAATGTTGCAGTTTAGTTGTAAAAACTGTCTTTTGGCAGTTACAACTGCAAACACGGTTTTGGTCATATAACCTTTCAGATTTTTTGGTTCTGTTCATAACAAAAAAACACAAATACAATTCGCAATCTGAGTTTTATCCGATTTGAGATTTCGATAGAACCATCGAAATACTTTGATCTAATAGTGTTTGAGACGACTCTCAGATTACTGTGATCCACCAAAATTCTAAGAATCGAATATGTAATTACTGAAATAATTGTTAGAGACTCAGATGATGGATATGCAATCTTAGGTGTGGAAATCAAAGGATTTCTTTGAAGGGGTCCCCTGAAGTACAACATCTATTACATCGACACCTCTTCTATTACATTATTGGTTTTTACTTTTCAGTCGTAGTACAAAACACAAAGGTTCACATAGGCTGTTAGAAAACATCAACTCTGTCGCATAGTGTATCTTTGCATGTGATTGTTTAAAAGCTTTACTTTTTGTGTTGCTGTGTTTTCAGGAAAAAGATAGTGATTTTGTTTTTTTTTATAAATACTATATTTATATTTTTTGCTTTTACGATTTTTTTCACTTTTAAGTTTAAATTTATAAATTTGTTTATAAAATGTGTTTTATAAAATAGCCTTATAATTTTTAGTTTTATGTAATGTTTTTATTAATAAAATTAATTTATTTAGTTTAAAAATTAAAAATTAAAAATAAACTTGTGAGTTGACGGGACCCAAATAAAAAAGTTTGGATGTGTCATGAGTGGACTCCTAACATACATGTAAATTTTATTTGGTGTAAAGTGCTATGTTAAAAACGCACTTGAAAATAAAATTCCGGGTATTCGGACCTGATTTTCTGCCCGTTATTAAATGTTGCAGTTTAGTTGTAAAAACTATCTTTTGGCAGTTATAACTGCAAACACGGTTTTGGTCATATAACCTTTCAGATTTTTTGGTTCTGTTCATAACAACAAAACACAAATACAGTTCGTAATCTGAGTTTTATCCGATTGGAGATTTCGATAGAACCATCGAAATACTTTGATCTAATAGTGTTTGACACGACTCTCAGATTACTGTGATCCACCAAAATTCTAACAATCGGATATGTAATTATTGGAATAATTGTTGGAGACTCAAATGAAGGATATGCAATCTTAGGTGTGGAAATCAAAGGATTTCTTTGAAGGGGTCCCTTGAAGTACAACATTTATTACATCGACACCTCTTCCATTACATTATTGGTTTTTACTTTTTCAGTCGTAGTACAAAACACAAAGGTTCACATTAGCTACTAGAAAACATCAACTCTGTCGGATAGTGTATCTTTGCATGTGATTGTTTAAAAACTTTACTTTGTGGGTTGCCGTGTTTTCTGGAAAAACATAGTGATTTTGTTTTGTTTTTTTATAAATATTATATTTATATTTTATGATTTTACAATTTTTTTCCAGTTTTAAGTTTAAATTTAAAAATTAGTTTATAAAATGTGTTTTATAAAATAGTCTTATAATTTTTAATTTTATGTAATATTTTTATTAATAAAATTAATTTATTTAGTTTAAAAATTAAAATTTAATAATAAAATTGTGAGTTGACGAGACCCAAATAAAAAAGTTTGGATGTGTCATGAGTAGACTCCTAACATACAGGTAAATTTTATTTGGTGTAAAGTGTTATGTTAAAAACGCAAATCAAATTCCGGGTATTCGGACCTGATTTTCTGCCCGTTACTAAATGTTGCAGTTTAGTTGTAAAAACTGTCTTTTGGCAGTTACAACTGCAAACACGGTTTTGGTCATATAACCTTTCAGATTTTTTGGTTCTGTTCATAACAAAAAAACACAAATACAATTCGCAATCTGAGTTTTATCCGATTTGAGATTTCGATAGAACCATCGAAATACTTTGATCTAATAGTGTTTGAGACGACTCTCAGATTACTGTGATCCACCAAAATTCTAACAATCGAATATGTAATTACTGAAATAATTGTTGGAGACTCAGATGATGGATATGCAATCTTAGGTGTGGAAATCAAAGGATTTCTTTGAAGGGGTCCCCTGAAGTACAACATCTATTACATCGACACCTCTTCCATTACATTATTTGTTTTTACTTTTCAGTCATAGTACAAAACACAAAGGTTCACATTAGCTACTAGAAAACATCAACTCTGTCGGATAGTGTATCTTTGCATGTGATTGTTTAAAAACTTTACTTCGTGGGTTGCCGTGTTTTCTGGAAAAACATAGTGATTTTGTTTTGTTTTTTTATAAATATTATATTTATATTTTATGCTTTTACAATTTTTTTCCAGTTTTAAGTTTAAATTTAAAAATTAGTTTATAAAATGTGTTTTATAAAATAGTCTTATAATTTTTAATTTTATGTAATATTTTTATTAATAAAATTAAATTATTTAGTTTAAAAATAAAAAATTAATAATAAAATTGTGAGTTGACGAGACCCAAATAAAAAAGTTTGAATGTGTCATGAGTAGACTCCTAACATACAGGTAAATTTTATTTGGTGTAAAGTGTTATGTTAAAAACGCAAATAAAATTCCGGGTATTCGGACCTGATTTTCTGCCCGTTACTAAATGTTGCAGTTTAGTTGTAAAAACTGTCTTTTGGCAGTTACAACTGCAAACACGGTTTTGGTCATATAACCTTTCAGATTTTTTGGTTCTGTTCATAACAACAAAACACAAATACAATTCGCAATCTGAGTTTTATCCGATTCGAGATTTCGATAGAACCATCGAAATACTTTGATCTAATAGTGTTTGACACGACTCTCAGATTACTGTGATCCACCAAAATTCTAACAATCGAATATGTAATTACTGAAATAATTGTTGGAGACTCAGATGATGGATATGCAATCTTAGGTGTGGGAATCAAAGGATTTCTTTGAAGGGGTCCCCTGAAGTACAACATCTATTACATCGACACCTCTTCCATTACATTATTGGTTTTTACTTTTCAGTCGTAGTACAAAACACAAAGGTTCACATAGGCTGTTAGAAAACATCAACTCTGTCGCATAGTGTATCTTTGCATGTGATTGTTTAAAAGCTTTACTTTTTGTGTTGCTGTGTTTTCAGGAAAAAGATAGTGATTTTGTTTTTTTTATAAATACTATATTTATATTTTTTGCTTTTACGATTTTTTTCACTTTTAAGTTTAAATTTATAAATTTGTTTATAAAATGTGTTTTATAAAATAGGCTTATAATTTTTAGTTTTATGTAATGTTTTTATTAATAAAATTAATTTATTTAGTTTAAAAATTAAAAATTAAAAATAAACTTGTGAGTTGACGGGACCCAAATAAAAAAGTTTGGATGTGTCATGAGTGGACTCCTAACATACATGTAAATTTTATTTGGTGTAAAGTGCTATGTTAAAAACGCACTTGAAAATAAAATTCCGGGTATTCGGACCTGATTTTCTGCACGTTATTAAATGTTGCAGTTTAGTTGTAAAAACTGTCTTTTGGCAGTTATAACTGCAAACACGGTTTTGGTCATATAACCTTTCAGATTTTTTGGTTCTGTTCATAACAACAAAACACAAATACAGTTCGTAATCTGAGTTTTATCCGATTGGAGATTTCGATAGAACCATCGAAATACTTTGATCTAATAGTGTTTGACACGACTCTCAGATTACTGTGATCCACCAAAATTCTAACAATCGAATATGTAATTACTGAAATAATTGTTGGAGACTCAGATGATGGATATGCAATCTTAGGTGTGGGAATCAAAGGATTTCTTTGAAGGGGTCCCCTGAAGTACAACATCTATTACATCGACACCTCTTCTATTACATTATTGGTTTTTACTTTTCAGTCGTAGTACAAAACACAAAGGTTCACATTGGCTGTTAGAAAACATCAACTCTGTCGCATAGTGTATCTTTGCATGTGATTGTTTAAAAGCTTTACTTTTTGTGTTGCTGTGTTTTCAGGAAAAAGATAGTGATTTTGTTTTTTTTTATAAATACTATATTTATATTTTTTGCTTTTATGATTTTTTTCACTTTTAAGTTTAAATTTATAAATTTGTTTATAAAATGTGTTTTATAAAATAGGCTTATAATTTTTAGTTTTATGTAATGTTTTTATTAATAAAATTAATTTATTTAGTTTAAAAATTAAAAATTAAAAATAAACTTGTGAGTTGACGGGACCCAAATAAAAAAGTTTGGATGTGTCATGAGTGGACTCCTAACATACATGTAAATTTTATTTGGTGTAAAGTGCTATGTTAAAAACGCACTTGAAAATAAAATTCCGGGTATTCGGACCTGATTTTCTGCACGTTATTAAATGTTGCAGTTTAGTTGTAAAAACTGTCTTTTGGCAGTTATAACTGCAAACACGGTTTTGGTCATATAACCTTTCAGATTTTTTGGTTCTGTTCATAACAACAAAACACAAATACAGTTCGTAATCTGAGTTTTATCCGATTGGAGATTTCGATAGAACCATCGAAATACTTTGATCTAATAGTGTTTGACACGACTCTCAGATTACTGTGATCCACCAAAATTCTAACAATCGGATATGTAATTATTGGAATAATTGTTGGAGACTCAAATGATGGATATGCAATCTTAGGTGTGGAAATCAAAGGATTCTTTGAAGGGGTCCCCTGAAGTACAACATCCATTACATCGACACCTCTTCCATTACATTATTGGTTTTTACTTTTTAGTCGTAGTACAAAACACAAAGGTTCACATTAGCTACTAGAAAACATCAACTCTGTCAGATAGTGTATCTTTGCATGTGATTGTTTAAAAACTTTACTTTGTGTGTTGCCGTGTTTTCAGGAAAAACATAGTGATTTTGTTTTGTTTTTTATAAATATTATATTTATATTTTATGCTTTTACAATTTTTTTCCAGTTTTAAGTTTAAATTTAAAAATTAGTTTATAAAATGTGTTTTTATAAAATAGTCTTATAATTTTTAATTTTATGTAATATTTTTATTAATAAAATTAATTTATTTAGTTTAAAAATTAAAAATTAAAAATAAAATTGTGAGTTGACGAGACCCAAATAAAAAAGTTTGGATGTGTCATGAGTAGACTCCTAACATACAGGTAAATTTTATTTGGTGTAAAGTGCTATGTTAAAAACGCACTTGAAAATAAAATTCCGGGTATTCGGACCTGATTTTCTGCCCGTTACTAAATGTTGCAGTTTAGTTGTAAAAACTGTCTTTTGGCAGTTACAACTGCAAACACGGTTTTGGTCATATAACCTTTCAGATTTTTTGGTTCTGTTCATAACAACAAAACACAAATACAATTCGCAATCTGAGTTTTATCCGATTCGAGATTTCGATAGAACCATCGAAATACTTTGATCTAATAGTGTTTGACACGACTATCAGATTACCGTGATCCTCCAAAATTCTAACAATCGGATATGTAATTACTGGAATAATTGTTGGAGACTCAAATGATGGATATGCAATCTTAGGTGTGGAAATAAAAGGATTTCTTTGAAGGGGTCCCCTGAAATACAACATCTATTACATCGACACCTCTTCCATTACATGATTGGTTTTTACTTTTCAGTCGTAGTACAAAAACACAAAGGTTCACATAGGCTGTTAGAAAACATCAACTCTGTCGGATAGTGTATCTTTGCATGTGATTGTTTAAAAGCTTTACTTTTTGTGTTGCTGTGTTTTCAAAAAAAAGATAGTGATTTTGTTTTGTTTTTTTTATAAATATCATATTTATATTTTATGCTTTTACGATTTTTTTCACTTTTAAGTTTAAATTTATAAATTTGTTTATAAAATGTGTTTTATAAAATAGGCTTATAATTTTTAGTTTTATGTAATATTTTTATTAATAAAATTAATTTATTTAGTTTAAAAATTAAAAATTAAAAATAAAATTGTGAGTTGACGAGACCCAAATAAAAAAGATTGGATGTGTCATGAGTGGACTCCTAACATACATGTAAATTTTATTTGGTGTAAAGTGCTATGTTAAAAACGCACTTGAAAATAAAATTCCGGGTATTCAGACCTCATTTTCTGCCCGTTATTAAATGTTGCAGTTTAGTTGTAAAAACTGTCTTTTGGCAGTTACAACTGCAAACACGGTTTTGGTCATATAACCTTTCAGATTTTTTGGTTATGTTCATAACAACAAAACACAAATACAGTTCGCAATTTGAGTTTTATCCGATTGGAGATTTCGATAGAACCATCGAAATTCTTTGATCTAATAGTGTTTGACACGACTCTCAGATTACTGTGATCCACCAAAATTCTAACAATCGGATATGTAATTATTGGAATAATTCTTGGAGAATCAAATGATGGATATGCAATCTTAGGTGTGGAAATCAAAGGATTTCTTTGAAGGGGTCCCCTGAAGTACAACATCTATTACATCGACACCTCTTCCATTAAATTATTGGTTTTTACTTTTCAGTCGTAGTACAAAACACAAAGGTTCACATTAGCTACTAGAAAACATCAACTCTGTCGGATAGTGTATCTTTGCATGTGATTGTTTAAAAACTTTACTTTGTGTGTTGCCGTGTTTTCAAGAAAAACATAGTGGTTTTGTTTTGTTTTTTATAAATATTATATTTATATTTTATGCTTTTACAAATTTTTTTCAGTTTTAAGTTTAAATTTATAAATTAGTTTATAAAATGTGTTTTATAAAATAGGCTTATAATTTTTAGTTTTATGTAATATTTTTATTAATAAAATTAATTTATTTAGTTTAAAAATTAAAAATTAAAAATAAAATTGTGAGTTGACGAGACCCAAATAAAAAAGTTTGGATGTGTCATGAGTGGACTCCTAACATACAGGTAAATTTTATTTGGTGTAAAGTGCTATGTTAAAAACGCACTTGAAAATAAATTTCTGGGTATTCGGACCTGATTTTCTGCCCGTTACTAAATGTTGCAGTTTAGTTGTAAAAACTGTCTTTTGGCAGTTACAACTGCAAACACGGTTTTGGTCATATAACCTTTCAGATTTTTTGGTTCTGTTCATAACAACAAAACACAAATACAGTTCACAATCTGAGTTTCATCCGATTGGAGATTTCGATATAACCATCGAAATACTTTGATCTAATAGTGTTTGACACGACTCTCAGATTACTGTGATCCACCAAAATTCTAACAATCGGATATGTAACTATTGGAATAATTGTTGGAGACTCAAATGATGGATATGCAATCTTAGGTGTGGAAATCAAAGGATTTCTTTGAAGGGGTCCCCTGAAGTACAACATCTATTACATTAATGGTTTTTACTTTTCAGTCGTAGTACAAAACACAAAGGTTCACATTAGCTACTAGAAAACATCAACTATGTCGGATTGTATCTTTGCATGTGATTGTTTAAAAACTTTACTTTCTGTATTGCCGTATTTTCAGGAAAAAGATAGTGATTTTGTATTGTTTTTTTATAAATATTATATTTATATTTTATGCTTTTACATTTTTTTTTTAGTTTTAAGTTTAAATTTATAAATTAGTTTATAAAATGCGTTTTATAAAATAGGCTTATAATTTTTAGTTTTATGAAATATTTTTATTAATAAAATTAATTTATTTAGTTTAAAAATTAATAATTAAAAATAAAATTGTGAGTTGACGAGACCCAAATAAAATTTTTTTGATGTATCATGAGTGGACTCCTAACATACAGGTAAATTTTATTTGGTGTAAAGTGCAATGTTAAAAACGCACTTGAAAATAAAATTCTGGGTATTCGGACTTGATTTTCTGCCCGTTACTAAATGTTGCAGTTTAGTTGTAAAAACTGTCTTTTGGCAGTTACAACTGCAAACACGGTTTTAGTCATATAACCTTTCAGATTTTTTGGTTCTGTTCATAACAACAAAACACAAATACAGTTCGCAATCTGAGTTTTATTCGATTGGAGATTTAGATACAACCATCGAAATACTTTGATTTAAAAGTGTTTGACACGACTCCCAGATTACTGTGATCCACCAAAATTCAAACAATCGGATATGTAATTATTGGAATAATTGTTGGAGACTCAAATGATGGATATGCAATCTTAGGTGTGGAAATCAAAGGATTTCTTTGAAGGGGTCCCTTGAAGTACAATATCTATTACATCGACACCTCTTCCATTACATTATTGGTTTTTACTTTTCAGTCGTAGTACAAAACACAAAGGTTCACATAGGCTGTTAGAAAGCATCAACTCTGTCGCATAGTGTATCTTTGCATGTGATTGTTTAAAAGCTTTACTTTTTGTGTTGCTGTGTTTTTAGGAAAAAGATAGTGATTTTGTTTTGTTTTTTATAAATATTATATTTATATTTTATGCTTTTACGATTTTTTTTCACTTTTAAGTTTAAATTTATAAATTTTTTTATAAAATGTGTTTTATAAAATAGGCTTATAATTTTTAGTTTTATGTAATATTTTTATTAATAAAATTAATTTATTTAGTTTAAAAATTAAAAATTAAAAATAAAATTGTGAGTTGACGAGAGCCAAATAAAAAAGTTTGGATGTGTCATGAGTGGACTCCTAACATACATGTAAATTTTATTTGGTGTAAAGTGCTATGTTAAAAACGCACTTGAAAATAAAATTCCGGGTATTCGGACCTGATTTTCTGCCCGTTATTAAATGTTGCAGTTTAGTTGTAAAAACTGTCTTTTGGCAGTTACAACTGCAAACACGGTTTTGGTCATATAACCTTTCAGATTTTTTGGTTCTATACATAACAACAAAACACAAATACAGTTCGCAATTTGAGTTTTATCCGATTGGAGATTTCGATAGAACCATCGAAATACTTTGATCTAATAGTGTTTGACACGACTCTCAGATTACTGTGATCCACCAAAATTCTAACAATCGGATATGTAATTATTGGAATAATTGTTGGAGACTCAAATGATGGATATGCAATCTTAGGTGTGGAAATCAAAGGATTTCTTTGAAGGGGTCCCCTGAAGTACAACATCTATTACATCGACACCTCTTCCATTACATTATTGGTTTTTACTTTTCAGTCGTAGTACAAAACACAAAGGTTCACATTAGCTACTAGAAAACATCAACTCTATCAGATAGTGTATCTTTGCATGTGATTGTTTAAAAACTTTACTTTGTGTGTTGCCGTGTTTTCAGGAAAAACATAGTGATTTTGTTTTATTTTTTATAAATATTATATTTATATTTTATGCTTTTACAATTTTTTTTTCAGTTTTAAGTTTAAATTTATAAATTAGTTTATAAAATGTGTTTTATAAAATAGGCTTATAATTTTTAGTTTTATGTAATATTTTTATTAATAAAATTAATTTATTTAGTTTAAAAATTAAAAAATTAAAAATAAAATTGTGAGTTGACGAGACCCAAATAAAAAAGTTTGGATGTGTCATGAGTGGACTCCTAACATACAGGTAAATTTTATTTGGTGTAAAGTGCAATGTTAAAAACGCACTTGAAAATAAAATTCTGGGTATTCGGACTTGATTTTCTGCCCGTTACTAAATGTTGCAGTTTAGTTGTAAAAACTGTCTTTTGGCAGTTACAACTGCAAACACGGTTTTGGTCATATAACCTTTCAGATTTTTTGGTTCTGTTCATAACAACAAAACACAAATACAGTTCGCAATCTGAGTTTCATCCGATTGGAGATTTCGATAGAACCATCGAAATACTTTGATCTAATAGTGTTTGACACGACTCTCATATTACTGTGATCCACTAAAATTCTAACAATCGGATATGTAATTATTGGAATAATTGTTGGAGACTCAAATGATGGATATGCAATCTTAGGTGTGGAAATCAAAGGATTTCTTTGAAGGGGTCCCCTGAAGTACAACATCTATTACATCGACACCTCTTCCATTACATTAATGGTTTTTACTTTTCAGTCGTAGTACAAAACACAAAGGTTCACATTAGCTACTAGAAAACATCAACTATATCGGATAGTGTATCTTTGCATGTGATTGTTTAAAAACTTTACTTTGTGTGTTGCCGTGTTTTCAGGAAAAAGATAGTGATTTTGTATTGTTTTTTTTATAAATATTATATTTATATTTTATGCTTTTACATTTTTTTTCAGTTTTAAGTTTAAATTTTTAAATTAGTTTATAAAATGTGTTTTATAAAATAGGCTTATAATTTTTAGTTTTATGTAATATTTTTAATAATAAAATTAATTTATTTAGTTTAAAAATTAAAAATTAAAAATAAAATTGTGAGTTGACGAGACCCAAATAAAATTTTTTGGATGTATCATGAGTGGACTCCTAACATACAGGTAAATTTTATTTGGTGTAAAGTGCTATGTTAAAAACGCACTTGAAAATAAAATTCGGGGTATTCGGACCTAATTTTCTGCCCGTTACTAAATGTTGAAGTTTAGTTGTAAAAACTGTCTTTTGGCAGTTACAACTGCAAAAACGGTTTTAGTCATATAACCTTTCAGATTTTTTTAGTTTTGTTCATAACAACAAAACACAAATACAGTTCGCAATCTGAGTTTTATCCGATTGGAGATTTAGATACAACCATCGAAATACTTTGATTTAAAAGTGTTTGACACGACTCTCAGATTACTGTGATCCACCAAAATTCTAACAATCAGATATGTAATTATTGGAATAATTGTTGGAGACTCAAATGATGGATATGCAATCTTAGGTGTGGAAATCAAAGGATTTCTGGTCCCCTGAAGTACAACATCTATTCCATCGACACCTCTTCCATTACATTATTGGTTTTTACTTTTAAGTCGTAGTACAAAACACAAAGGTTTACATAGGCTGTTAGAAAACATCAACTCTGTCGCATAGTATATCTTTGCATGTGATTGTTTAAAAGCTTTACTTTTTGAGTTGCTGTGTTTTCAGGAAAAAGATAGTGATTTTGTTTTTTTTTATAAATATTATATTTATATTTTATGCTTTTACGATTTTTTTTTTCACTTATAAGTTTAAATTTATAAATTTGTTTATAAAATGTGTTTTATAAAATAGGCTTATAATTTTTAGTTTTATGTAATATTTTTATTAATAAAATTAATTTATTTAGTTTAAAAATTAAAAATTAAAAATAAAATTGTGAGTTGACGAGACCCAAATAAAAAAGTTTGGATGTGTCATGAGTGGACTCCTAACATACATGTAAATTTTATTTGGTGTAAAGTGCTATGTTAAAAACGCACTTGAAAATAAAATTCCGGGTATTCGGACCTGATTTTCTGCCCGTTATTAAATGTTGCAGTTTAGTTGTAAAAACTGTCTTTTGGCAGTTACTGTCACACCCCACCATGGCGTAATATGGGGCGCGACGTATGGATATCATCACAACAATAGTGTGTCTATAGAGAGAACTATATGAAATAAGAAATGTCATAAAATGGAGACACTAAGTCATGACAATATCTCATCAAACTCAGGAGTCTAGGTAAGTAGGTAACAGTCCTACCGCTTACCCAAGACAAATAAATAACACTAACAATCACATATAGGTGCCAACAATATCACTACGAAACAATCAGAAAGAAAATAAACTAAGAAGGAAACATGGATTCTCCTTCTATATGCATTCCTAAGCTTCTCCAATCCTAGCCACTTATGTTCCATGCTTAACCATAGTATCTCCTGAAAGAGACACTAAAACACGTCAACATAAAGTTGGTGAGAGTCATAGGTTTAGACTCCAACACAAAACAAGTCATAAGCTGTGAATACCATAAACCAATAAACATATGGACAATGCGATACAATTATGTACTAACAACTAGCATTCAAGTTCAATCAATCATCACAAATCCAAGGCATCACGCCTTACCAACAATCACAATTCCAAGGCATCACGCCTTACCAACAATCAAATTCCAAGGCATCACGCCTTACCAACAACCATAATTTCCAAGGCATCACGCCTTACCAAACACCATAATTTACAAGGCATCACGCCTTACCAAATACCATGGTACCATAGGCGCCCATACACCTATGTACCTTTCCGATCCAAATCATACACAAACAAGAATCACCTAGCAGTTAATCACATAATGTACACACAAGTCCATCTCAAACCTTAAAAACATTCACAGCATTAATTTAGAAAATAACTCAACACAGTGTCTCTTCCATCCCATCTGGAAGTCAAAATCAATAATAAACATGGGACTATGAAACTCACCTGATAGCTTCTTCACAAGTCCTCGCACTAGCAACAAGCTAACAAACCAAAAACACGAAATCAATACACGAACCAATCACTAAGATGGCTCATCAACCTATGATGGACATCTATTATATTCCCGTATAATTACCTCATTGTTAAGCTCTAATCACCCCATTACCCTTCCTTAACAAGTCCTTAACTTGGTTAAGTTTAATAACTATCCCGTTCATATTTTACCCAAAACAGTCCCAGTTTTTAGGTCTCAAAACTTTAAGTCAAACGTCCACTTAAACGTATCCATGGTTTCTGTAGAAGGAATATTCATACCCTTACGTATGTTGGATAACACCTCCCACTTGACCTAACCTTAAAGCTACTGTTAAGGCCCCGATATACATATATCTACTTTTGTCATTCCAGATTTCCTGATTTTATACGTACTAAAAGTTTGTTACCATTAAGGGGTCTTACCCTAAACCACAACCTTAGCCCAAGTGCAGATACTTACCACAATATATAAACCATCTCTCATGTTCGTGAGAAGATCCCAATGCAACCCTAAGTACCCCAAACAACCCAAAACTTAAAAAGAAAACAGGCTGAATTCAAAACTGTTTTGACCTCCGACTGTTGTAACCTGTTTTTGACCCACTTCCCGACCTCCAATTTAGTTATAGTTTCTTGCATTGGAAAGCCACTCCAAATACCTTTCCAAGGGTACTTGGATCGTAAAATAAGAGTTTATAGAACTCCCTATATGATCAAAACAATGACCCAAAATTCTGCCCAGTTTTTAAAAACGGGTTTAACAAAATCAACCTCATTAATTAACCCTAATCCCTCTAATTACAAGCCCTAATTTATGTAATCATCATGTTATGATTAATATAACATTAATTTACTGTTTTTATAATAAACCCTAACCTAAATCCATCATAAGATGATTAAAAAAAACATAAAAACAATTTAATTAAAAAGGGTTATAAAGATTTACATTGGATTTATGAAAAACCAAGATTTTTATGAAAACCCTAATTCCACCCTTGTATATTTCGACTCCTTATTGATCTCCAGGGATTTTATGAAGTTTTTTGATAAATAAAAACCTTATATAATTAATCCTAACCAGTCCTAGCCTAAATACAAAAGCCCGGTTCCCTTTTCCCTTTTTTCCCCTTTTTTTCACATAACTGACCTATACCCATTTAATTTCGTTTTTTTCCCTTTTTATTATTAATATTCGTATTAATAATATTACCTTAATTTTCCTTAATTTATTTCAGCTCCTAAAGCCTCCAAAACCTCAAAACCGTAAAACTAGTCAAATTTACGCGTTTTACCGTAAAAGACGTAAAATATACACTTTTAAAAAAAATCTCAAATTTTGAAATAAACTTTATAACTAAGTCCTAAATGACTTAAAACCATCCCGAAAAATATTCATATGACTAATTACCTCATCCGAGACCTCCAAAAGCTAAACCGTAAATCCTAAAAAAATATACTATTACTATAATACTTATACGTATACGTAAACACCAAAATATCACCATTTCATTTCATAGTCACTAAATGTGAGCTCATGAACATGAAATAACCGTTCCTCGATTTACTTATGAGTACTCTATACTCATAAATGATAACCACACCAACCTCGTTCACACAAAATAAACACGTAAACACACAAATCAAGTAATCACACATAAAATAACCTAAAAATAAGACCAAGTGACGAACCTCGAAACCACGGTTGTCACATCACTCCCTCCTAATAGAAATCGCGTCCCGAGATTTACTCCTTAGGATCAAACACACAAACAACAAATCACACGAGGATACTTGTTCTAAACGAACTCCTCTCATTTCCATGTGAACTTTAGTTCAAGTCTCAAATTACCACATATACTAACCAACAATATTTAAATTTATTGCCAAACTCTTGACCTCACAGTCAATAAATCTCACAAATGACTCTTTGATAAAACAAAGACTCTTATTAACACAAGTCCCGAATAACCGTACAGGCAAAATGCATTCTCAAACAACCTTTACCAATCCCAATACATGAAATGTATCATGTATACAACTTATTTTCCCCAGGTAATTCTATGCTCATATGCTACTGGTCCGATCTTTCCAAAGATCATAAATGGACCTCCAAAACTCTACGTGAACTCTTCCATTTTACCAAAACATACCACCCGTTACTATGGGTGAAACTTCATACACAACTTTGTCACTAACTCTAGTGGTTTCCTCCATCTCTACATAGCATCCCTTGCTGCTCTCATCCCGTCCACAAACACCATTACCACATTAGTAGCATGCTTTGTGCTTTATTCTACTCATTAGGCTCTACCAAAGTTCTACCTTCGATTCCTATCTCGACCTATTTCATTTATGCTTCGCTTCTATACACACTTCCTTCTTCCTCCTTAACTCATGCCATACATCACGATGTGATGCTTCACATCGTTTCTTCCCTTTCCATAATCCCTCATAAGGCATTCCATACATATCAGACTAACTTTTACGTAAAACCCTCTATTCCATCACATCCGTACGCAATCCTTCCAACTTCTCAACTACGTGACTTCTCATTCCTCTTGAAATGTGAGATGAATTAGTCTGTCTATCGACTATCACCCAACTCTCGTCGTACTTATTCCTCCACCGCATTATGTATCCCTTCCACCTACTTCGTCCTTACATCGCCCTTTCTAAGCTACTCCTAACTATGTAGGAAGTATAGTCTACGTCCCTCTTCTTCATATGATTGTCCAAGCCACGCAACATACATGTTGACGCTTTCTCTGCTTTAGACAACTCAACTCGTGCAACCTATATCCTTTATCTAAACCGCCCTAATACGTCATCCCTATAGTTCAAGTTCTTCTTAGTTTCGCCTCATCCTTCTTATTCCATGTCTCATCGACCATGCTTGCCTTTCCCAAATGGTACTTGGCCATGCAATTTTCTTTCGTCACTTAACTCCACCCACCACCTTTGCCAAATGTTCAATCAAGGTGATTGAATATGTGTTGGAGACGTTCATGATCCGTATAGATCATTCTCTACGTCTCGTACCCCAAATGCCTCTAGCATTCTAGGCAGATATAACAATCCAGCTCCACTAACTAAGTCTATCCAGTTCTTCCAAATCTTCAGTTCCTGCAACGTATAAGCAATCGCCTTTCTTTGTCGTCCTCGTACGCATCTAAATCCTTGCTCCACATATCGTCATGCTTGCGAATTCATCCAGTCCTTCCGATAATGCCAAGATCCGCTCATTATCCAATCCACCTCTTCATCCTCCAAAATGCTTCCTCATCCTTCTTCACTTCGCCCCTTGCTGGTTCCATGATATGCCATCATCTCTAACTACTCATCATGGTAGACTTAATACTAAAACTCACACTTTGAAAATCTCACGTATACTTACACTCCAAAACCAACACATACTTCGCCTCACTCTCCTTCTTAGACTTTGAGTAGATCAAGATGTCGTCGATACTCCCGATGACAACTCATTTATATACGTTCATGCACACTCGCTTCATTGTCTCCATGAAATCCGCTAGTGCTTGGCGAAGCCAAATGCATAACCGTAAACCTAAAGCGTTCATACAACATCCTTAGCAGTTTCAACTATGTCCTCCTTGCACCCTCTCTTAGCGGCAATACGAATAAATTCCTACCTCGTTCTACTTGCAAAATTCTACACGCATTTTAAAAGACCAATGCTTCTTCTCATCAGACCACTCAACCACTTTCCACATCCAATCTACTACTAAGCAACTCAACTTTTATCCGGCATTCCTTGCAATTTCTAACAGCTCTTGTTTTTAAATCACTCCATCAATGATTTGCCTTGGAAAGGCACTAACTACAACTCCTCTCACCTCCCCTACTTGCTCTATTTATGGTTCTACCTCACCGTAATAGGCAAACCTACTAAATTTCAGGAAATTTTCGGAAAACTTACATACCCTACGAACAATCATAAATACCTTTGAGGTATTGTATCCCCTTCCAACACCCTCTATGGCGCGTTACTTGTGCTAGTATCCCACAAATCTCTAATTATCTCCTTGGTACTCCTAAGAGACCTCATGACCACCTTAGTTCGTCTACGAACTCCTTTCCTCCCCACTAAGGGCATTCCAGACCATTCTCTCATGGTCACCTACTTAAGCGTGTATGCGCGACCAAGTCTTTCATATGACTACCTCAACGCTCCCGAACAATACGAAACCAAAACTACATCCTGAATCCATCAGATACGATCAACAAATCAAACCAACGGATAACTAACGACATTTCACGTGCACCAGTTAAAACAAGTCAAAACCATGAGACTCGAAAGAAAACTCAAACCCAAAACGTGTATCAATTCAAAATGACCCATGACAACGAAAAATAATCCAAGAAACACCCAATGGCAACCAAACAGATTACGCCCCGCGACATATTATTTAAACCGTGCAAAAGATTGACTTTTCCAAAAGAATATATATATCTTTTTTTATTATTACCTCCCACATCCATGTGACTCAAACAATATACCAACAACCTTCTAGGCGATCTCAAAACTCAACCCAAAGACTAGGTATCCCGTGCACCCCAAATAAAATAAACTACTATTCAAAACTCAAACTTGAACCCGACACTTGTACAACAATTCCGACCAGTCCATTGACCTCCCATGACTATAATTTTTGAATATTTGAAAAGTACGTTCCGAGTACATAATTTTTGGCTTTTGAATCACTCAAAAATTCTAAAAAAACGAACAAGTTATGACCAAAACAGTTTTATACTAGTTGTTTTTAAAAAAAAACTAAAGATTAAACTTAGTGATTAATGTAATCCTTTTAAATGACAGATATAATTGTATGTGTAACCTTCATAAACTCAATTTAACCTTGTATTAATAGTTATAAATGACGTGAATCGGTTAAACCCAATTGTATAAACTATGTAAGTAGAAAGAAATTTTACTTCGCTTTATTTTAAAGAAAGTCCTTTAGAATTTGAAATATATAAGTGTTGATTACAAAGAAATCTTATGTTACATATTGTTTCAAACACGACTCCAACACCTTACCCTTATTTACCGAATACAACCAACCATCTAACTCAATATATACCGACCAAAAGAAATGCAAGACCCAACACAAAAGATTTCATTATCTCAAAAGAAATCCCAAGTTATTTCAGTAGAATTGAAACCAAAAACACCATTTTAAAACGTACACGTGAAATACGAGACTCAAAGAATACGCTACAAGACACACTTCAAAAGATTCAAAACGTCGGTGGAACTCCGACAAACTCCAGCACCATAAAACACGACAAACACGAGGTACGTTCAAGTTATAATAACTAGTGAACGACTATATACCATAACCCAACACGTAGTAGTATATATACATCCGCATATATATATATACCTATCGAATCTCCCAAACATACTCGCTATCATACATGTCAAGTCAATCAATCACTTTATACGCTCGTTTTTCCATACGAGTAATCACCATCTAACCGTGCCACAACAAGGCATAAAGCCCACCTCCAAAACCAAACCATATCGTGTGACCCCATAATCACACAACACCACTATAATCCCAAAACATATAACACAAAAAGAACAATAGCCATATCATAGGCAGCCATTACATAAACCCATATATATACGTATACCCAAATTCTACATCTCATCATATACAAGCATGTATTAACCCTCTTTCATGCAATCATACTTGAGAACCCATTGAAGTTGTGGTACTTGTATAACTATGTTGGCCACCATACTTATACAATTACCCTTTCCCCAATGCACTCCCTCCTATGATGACACTTATAAGAATCAATACAACATATAACACAAAAATCCATCTCCTCACATAAGCTCATCACCACATAAACAATAAAGTCCAAAACTCCATCTGTTAAAATAACATAGTAATACTCTTGAAATACGTAAATCCATAGTCTAGCTAAAACAGCATAGACTAAGTCCAAAACGAAAACATAATCAGTTATAAGTCATGTCGCCCGTAAGAGTGGAAACAGCTTAAAATCCTTCCTATCCACCTACTCCTAGTAACTCGAACCACCACACGATTCTTAGGGAACATGACTTAAACATCAAAAGAAAATAACATACCTCAGGTATGTAAAATAACTCGATAAAAGATAGAATCTACCTTGTACTAAATTATGTACTATAATGTACAATTTAAGCAAAATACTACAGTGACTAGCGTGGACGATTATGGTTCAACCCGCACTAGTCACAAACCCGAAAAGAAAATAACATGTGACTAAGTATGAACATACTACGGTTCAATTCATACTAGTCAAAACATTGCAATAAATAACATCTAAACACATCAATTAATATAAAATGCACACATACTCCTATGAGCCTATATGCAGGGACCCTTAAGCTATAGACTAGGCTACGCGACTAGGCAACCTAATTCTCTATAACCATTGTCTCTGATACCATTCTGTCACACCCTACCATGGCGGAATATGGGGCGCGAAGTATGGATATCATCACAACAATAGTGTGTCTATAGAGAGAACTATATGAAATAAGAAATGTCATAAAATGGAGACACAAAGTCATGACAATATCTCATCAAACTCAGGAGTCTAGGTAAGTAGGTAACAGTCCTACCGCTTACCCAAGACAAATAAATAACACTAACAATCACATATAGGTGCCAACAATATCACTACGAAACAATCAGAAAGAAAATAATCTAACAAGGAAACGGGGATTCTCCTTCTATATGCATTCCTAAGCTTCTCCAATCCTAGCCACTTATGTTCTCATGCTTAACCATAGTATCACCTGAAAGAGACACTAAAACACGTCAACATAAAGTTGGTGAGAGTCATAAGTTTAGACTCCAACACAAAACAAGTCATAAGCTGTGAATACCATAAAACAATAAACATATGGACAATGCGCTACAATTATGTACTAACAACTAGCATTCAAGTTCAATCAATCATCACAAATCCAAGGCATCACGCCTTACCAACAATCACAATTCCAAGGCATCACGCCTTACCAACAATCAAATTCCAAGGCATCACGCCTTACCAACAACCACAATTTCAAAGGCATCACGCCTTACCAAACACCATAATTTACAAGGCATCACGCCTTACCAAATACCATGGTACCATAGGCGCCCATACACCTATGTACCTTTCCGATCCAAATCATACACAAACAAGAATCACATAGCAGTTAATCACATAATGTACACACAAGTCCATCTCAAACCTTAAAAACATTCACAACATTAATTTAGAAAATAACTCAACACAGTGTCTCTTCCATCCCATCTGGAAGTCAAAATCAGTAATAAACATGGGACTATGAAACTGACCTGATAGCTTCTTCACAAGTCCTCGCACTAGCAACAAGCTAACAAACCAAAAACACGAAATCAATACACGAACCAATTACTAAGATGGCTCATCAACCTATGATGGACATCTAGTATATTCTCGTATAATTACCTCATTGTTAAGCTCTAATAACCTCATTACCCTTCCTTAACAAGTCCTTAACTTGGTTAAGTTTAATAACTATCCCGTTCATATTTTACCCAAAACAGTCCCAGTTTTTAGGTCTCAAAACATTAAGTCAAACGTCCACTTAAACATACCCATGGTTTCTGTAAAAGGAATATTCATACCCTTACGTATGTTGGCTAACACCTCCCACTTGACCTAACCTTAAAGCTACTGTTAAGGCCCCGATATACATATATCTACTTTTGTCATTCCAGATTTCCTAATTTTAAACGTACTAAAAGTTTGTTACCATTAAGGGGTCTTACCCTAAACCAAAACCTTAGCCCAAGTGCAGATACTTACCACAATATATAAACCATCTCTCATGTTCGTGAGAAGATCCCAATGCAACCCTAAGTACCCCAAACAACCCAAAACTTAAAAAGAAAACAGGCTGAATTCAAAACTGTTTTGACCTCCGACTGTTGTAACCTGTTTTTGACCCACTTCCCGACCTCCAATTTAGTTCTAGTTTCTTGCATTGGAAAGCCACTTCAAATACCTTTCCAAGGGTACTTAGATCGTAAAATAAGAGTTTATCGAACTCCCTATATGATCAAAACAATGACCCAAAATTCTGCCCAGTTTTTAAAAACGGGTTTAACAAAATCAACCTCAATAATTAACCCTAATCCCTCTAATTACAAGCCCTAATTTATGTAATCATCATGTTATGATTAATATAACATTAATTTACTGTTTTTATAATAAACCCTAACCTAAATCCATCATAAGATGATTAAAGAAAACATAAAAACAATTTAATTAAAAAGGGTTATAAAGATTTACCTTTGATTTATGAAAAACCAAGATTTTTATGAAAACCCTAATTTCACCCTTGTATATTTCGACTCCTTATTGATCTCCAGGGATTTTATTAAGTGTTTTGATAAATAAAAACCATATATAATTAATCCTAACCAGTCCTAGCCCAAATACAAAAGCCCGGTTCCCTTTTCCCTTTTTCCCCTTTTCTTTTTTTTTCACATAACTGGCCTATACCCATTTAATTTCATTTTTTTTCCCTTTTTATTATTAATATTTGTATTAATAATATTACCTTAATTTTCCTTAATTTATTTCAGCTCCTAAAGCCTCCAAAACCTCAAAACCGTAAAACTAGTCAAATTTACGCGTTTTACCGTAAAAGACGTAAAATATACACTTTTAAAAAAAATCTCAAATTTTGAAATAAACTTTATAACTAAGTACGAAATGACTTAAAACCATCCCGAAAAATATTCATATGACTAATTACCTCATCCGAGACCTCCAAAAGCTAAACCGTAAATCCTAAAAAAATATACTATTACTATAATACTTATACGTATACGTAAACACCAAAATATCACCATTTCATTTCATAGTCACTAAATGTGAGCTCATGAACATGAAATAACCGTTCATCGATTTACTTATGAGTACTCTATACTTATAACGATAACCACACCAACCTCGTTCACACAAAATAAACACGTAAACACACAAATCAAGTAATCACACATAAAATAACCTAAAAATAAGACCAAGTGACGAACCTCAAAACCACGGTTGTCACAGTTACAACTGCAAACACGGTTTTGGTCATATAACCTTTCAGATTTTTTGGTTCTGTTCATAACAACAAAACACAAATACAGTTCGCAATCTGAGTTTTATCCGATTGGAGATTTCGATAGAACCATCGAAATATTTTGATCTAATAGTGTTTGACACGACTCTCAGATTACTGTGATCCACCAAAATTCTAACAATCGGATATGTAATTATTGGAATAATTGTTGGAGACTCAAATGATGGATATGCAATCTTAGGTGTGGAAATCAAAGGATTTCTTTGAAGGGGTCCCCTGAAGTACAACATCTATTACATCGACACCTCTTCCATTACATTATTGGTTTTTACTTTTCAGTCGTAGTACAAAACACAAAGGTTCACATTAGCTACTAGAAAACATCAACTCTGTCGAATAGTGTATCTTTGCATGTGATTGTTTAAAAACTTTACTTTGTGTGTTGCCGTGTTTTCAGGAAAAACATAGTGATTTTGTTTTGTTTTTTATAAATATTATATTTATATTTTATGCTTTTACAATTTTTTTCCAGTTTTAAGTTTAAATTTAAAAATTAGTTTATAAAATGTGTTTTATAAAATAGTCTTATAATTTTTAATTTTATGTAATATTTTTATTAATAAAATTAATTTATTTAGTTTAAAAATTAAAAATTAAAAATAAAATTGTGAGTTAACGAGACCCAAATAAAAAAGTTTGGATGTGTCATGAGTAGACTCCTAACATACAGGTAAATTTTATTTGGTGTAAAGTGCTATGTTAAAAACGCACTTGAAAATAAAATTCCGGGTATTCGGACCTGATTTTCTGCCCGTTACTAAATGTTGTAGTTTAGTTGTAAAAACTGTCTTTTGGCAGTTACAACTGCAAACACGGTTTTGGTCATATAACCTTTCAGATTTTTTGGTTCTGTTCATAACAACAAAACACAAATACAATTCGCAATCTGAGTTTTATCCGATTCGAGATTTCGATAGAACCATCGAAATACTTTGATCTAATAGTGTTTGACACGATTCTCAGATTACTGTGATCCACCAAAATTCTAACAATCGAATATGTAATTACTGGAATAATTGTTGGAGACTCAAATGATGGATATGCAATCTTAGGTGTGGAAATCAAAGGATTTCTTTGAAGGGGTCCCCTGAAGTAAAACATCTATTACATCGACACCTCTTCCATTACATTATTGGTTTTTACTTTTCAGTCGTAGTACAAAACACAAAGGTCCACATAGGCTGTTAGAAAACATCAACTCTGTCGCATAGTGTATCTTTGCATGTGATTGTTTAAAAGCTTTACTTTTTGTGTTGCTGTGTTTTCAGGAAAAAGATAGTGATTTTGTTTTGTTTTTTTTATAAATATTATATTTATATTTTATGCTTTTACGATTTTTTTTCACTTTTAAGTTTAAATTTATAAATTTGTTTATAAAATGTGTTTTATAAAATAGGCTTATAATTTTTAGTTTTATGTAATATTTTTATTAATAAAATTAATTTATTTAGTTTAAAAATTAAAAATTAAAAATAAAATTGTGAGTTGACGAGACCCAAATAAAAAAGTTTGGATGTGTCATGAGTGGACTCCTAACATACATGTAAATTTTTATTTGGTGTAAAGTGCTATGTTAAAAACGCACTTGAAAATAAAATTCCAGGTATTCGGACCTGATTTTATGCCCGTTATTAAATGTTGCAGTTTAGTTGTAAAAACTGTCTTTTGGCAGTTACAACTGCAAACACGGTTTTGGTCATATAACCTTTCAGATTTTTTGGTTCTGTTCATAACAACAAAACACAAATACAGTTCGCAATCTGAGTTTTATCCGACTGGAGATTTCGATAGAACCATCGAAATACTTTGATCTAATAGTGTTTGACACGACTCTCAGATTACTGTGATCCACCAAAATTCTAACAATCGGATATGTAACTATTGGAATAATTGTTGGAGACTCAAATGATCGATATACAATCTTAGGTGTGGAAATCAAAGGATTTCTTTGAAGGGGTCCCCTGAAGTACAACATCTATTACATCGACACCTCTTCCATTACATTATTGGTTTTTACTTTTTAGTCGTAGTAAAAAACACAAAGGTTCACATTAGCTACTAGAAAACATCAACTCTGTCGGATAGTGTATCTTTGAATGTGATTGTTTAAAAACTTTACTTTGTGTGTTGCCGTGTTTTCAGGAAAAACATAGTGATTTTGTTTTGTTTTTTTATAAACATTATATTTATATTTTATGCTTTTACAATTTTTTTCCAGTTTTAAGTTTAAATTTAAAAATTAGTTTATAAAATATGTTTTATAAAATAGTCTTATTATTTTTAATTTTATGTAATATTTTTATTAATAAAATTAATTTATTTAGTTTAAAAATAAAAAAATTAAAAATAAAATTGTGAGTTGACGAGACCCAAATAAAAAAGTTTGGATGTGTCATGAGTAGACTCCTAACATACAGGTAAATTTTATTTGGTGTAAAGTGCTATGTTAAAACGCACTTGAAAATAAAATTCCGAGTATTCGGACCTGATTTTCTGCCCGTTACTAAATGTTGCAGTTTAGTTGTAAAGACTGTCTTTTGGCAGTTACAACTACAAACATGGTTTTGGTCATATAACCTTTCAGATTTTTTGGTTCTGTTCATAACAACAAAACACAAATACAATTCGCAATCTGAGTTTTATCCGATTCGAGATTTCGATAGAACCATCGAAATACTTTGATCTAATTGTGTTTGACACGACTCTCAGATTACTGTGATCCACCACAATTCTAACAATCGGATATGTAATTACTGGAATAATTGTTGGAGACTCAAATGATGGATATGCAATATTAGGTGTGGAAATCAAAGGATTTCTTTGAAGGGGTCCCCTGAAGTACATCTATTACATCGACACCTCTTCCATTACATGATTGGTTTTTACTTTTCAGTCGTAGTACAAAACACAAAGGTTCACATAGGCTGTTAGAAAACATCAACTCTGTCGGATAGTGTATCTTTGCATGTGATTGTTTAAAAGCTTTACTTTTTGTGTTGTTGTGTTTTCAGGAAAAAGATAGTGATTTTGTTTTGTTTTTTTATAAATATTATATTTATACTTTATGCTTTTACGATTTTTTTTCACTTTTAAGTTTAAATTTATAAATTTTTTTATAAAATGTATTTTATAAAATAGGCTTATAATTTTTAGTTTTATGTAATATTTTTATTAATAAAATTAATTTATTTAGTTTAAAAATTAAAAATTAAAAATAAAATTGTGAGTTGAAGAGACCCAAATAAAAAAGTTTGGATGTGTCATGAGTGGACTCCTAACATACATGTAAATTTTATTTGTTGTAAAGTGCTTTGCTAAAAACGCACTTGAAAATAAAATTCCGGGTATTCGAACCTGATTTTTTACCCGTTATTAAATGTTGCAGTTTAGTTGTAAAAACTGTCTTTTGGCATTTACAACTGCAAACACGGTTTTGTTCATATAACCTTTCAGATTTTTTGGTTCTGTTCATAACAACAAAACACAAATACAGTTCGCAATTTGAGTTTTATCCGACTGGAGATTTCGATAGAACCATCGAAATACTTTGATCTAATAGTGTTTGACACGACTCTCAGATTACTGTGATCCACCAAAATTCTAACAATCGGATATGTAATTATTGGAATAATTGTTGGAGACTCAAATGATCGATATGCAATCTTAGGTGTGGAAATCAAAGGATTTCTTTGAAGGGGTCCCCTGAAGTACAACATCTATTACATCGACACCTCTTCCATTACATTGTTGGTTTTTACTTTTTATTCGTAGTAAAAAACACAAAGGTTCACATTAGCTACTAGAAAACATCAACTCTGTCGGATAGTGTATCTTTGAATGTGATTGTTTAAAAACTTTACTTTGTGTGTTGCCGTGTTTTCAGGAAAAACATAGTGATTTTGTTTTGTTTTTTTATAAATATTATATTTATATTTTATGCTTTTACAATTTTTTTCCAGTTTTAAGTTTAAATTTAAAAATTAGTTTATAAAATATGTTTTATAAAATAGTCTTATTATTTTTAATTTTATGTAATATTTTTATTAATAAAATTAATTTATTTAGTTTAAAAATTAAAAATTAAAAATAAAATTGTGAGTTGACGAGACCCAAATAAAAAAGTTTGGATGTGTCATGAGTAGACTCCTAACATACAGGTAAATTTTATTTGGTGTAAAGTGCTATGTTAAAAACGCACTTGAAAATAAAATTCCGGGTATTCGGACCTGATTTTCTGCCCGTTACTAAATGTTGCAGTTTAGTTGTAAAAACTGTCTTTTGGCAGTTACAACTACAAACATGGTTTTGGTCATATAACCTTTCAGATTTTTTGGTTCTGTTCATAACAACAAAACACAAATACAATTCGCAATCTGAGTTTTATCTGATTGGAGATTTCGATAGAACCATCGAAATACTTTGATCTAATAGTGTTTGACACGACTCTCAGATTACTGTGATCCACCAAAATTCTAACAATCGGATATGTAATTATTGGAATAATTCTTGGAGACTCAAATGATGGATATGCAATCTTAGGTGTGGAAATCAAAGGATTTATTTGAAGGGGTCCCCTGAAGTACAACATCTATTACATCGACACATCTTCCATTACATTATTGGTTTTTACTTTTCAGTCGTAGTACAAAACACAAAGGTTCACATTAGCTACTAGAAAACATCAACTCTGTCGGATAGTGTATCTTTGCATGTGATTGTTTAAAAACTTTACTTTGTGTGTTGCCGTGTTTTTAGGAAAAACATAGTGATTTTGTTTTGTTTTTTATAAATATTATATTAATATTTTATGCTTTTACAATTTTTTTTTAGTTTTAAGTTTATATTTATAAATTGGTTTATAAAATGTGTTTTATAAAATAGGCTTATAATTTTTAGTTTTATGTAATATTTTTATTAATAAAATTAATTTATTTAGTTTAAAAATAAAAAATTAAAAAAAAATTATGAGTTGACGAGACCCAAATAAAAAAGTTTGGATGTGTCATGAGTGGACTCTTAACATACAGGTAAATTTTATTTGGTGTAAAGTGCTATGTTAAAAACGCACTTGAAAATAAAATTCTGGGTATTCGGACCTGATTTTCTTCCCGTTACTAAATGTTGCAGTTTAGTTGTAAAAACTGTCTTTTGGCAGTTACAACTGCAAACACGGTTTTGGTCATATAACCTTTCAGATTTTTTGGTTCTGTTCATAACAACAAAACACAAATACAGTTCGCAATCTGAGTTTTATCCAATTGGAGATTTCGATAGAACCATCGAAATACTTTGATCTAATTGTGTTTGACATGACTCTCAGATTACTGTGATCCACCAAAATTCTAACAATCAGATATGTAATTATTGGAATAATTGTTGGAGACTCAAATGATGGATATGCAATCTTAGGTGTGGAAATCAAAGGATTTCTTTGAAGGGGTCCCCTGAAGTACAACATCTATTACATCGACACCTCTTCCATTAAATTATTGGTTTTTACTTTTCAGTCGTAGTACAAAACACAAAGGTTCACATTAGCTACTAGAAAACATCAACTCTGTCGGATAGTGTATCTTTGCATGTGATTGTTTAAAAACTTTACTTTGTGTGTTGCGGTGTTTTCAGGAAAAACATAGTGATTTTGATTTGTTTTTTATAAATATTATATTTATATTTTATGCTTTTACAATTTTTTTTCAGTTTTAAGTTTAAATTTAAAAATTAGTTTATAAAATGTGTTTTATAAAATAGTCTTATAATTTTTAATTTTATGTAATATTTTTATTAATAAAATTAATTTATTTAGTTTAAAAACTAAAAATTAAAAATAAAATTGTGAGTTGACGAGACCCAAATAAAAAAGTTTGGATGTGTCATGAGTAGACTCCTAACATACAGGTAAATTTTAGTTGGTGTAAAGTGCTATGTTAAAAACGCACTTGAAAATAAAATTCCGGGTATTCAGACCTGATTTTCTGCCCGTTACTAAATGTTGCAGTTTAGTTGTAAAAACTGTCTTTTGGTAGTTACAACTGCAAACACGGTTTTGGTCATATAACCTTTCAGATTTTTTGGTTCTGTTCATAACAACAAAACACAAATACAGTTCGCAATCTGAGTTTTATCCGATTCGAGATTTAGATACAACCATCGAAATACTTTTATCTAATAGTGTTTGACACGACTCTCAGATTACTGTGATCCACCAAAATTATAACAATCGGATATGTAATTACTGGAATAATTGTTGGAGACTCAAATGATGGATATGCAATCTTAGGTGTGGAAATCAAAGGATTTCTTTGAAGGGGTCCCCTGAAGTACAACATCTATTACATAGACACCACTTCCATTATATTATTTTTTTTTACTTTTCAGTCGTAGTACATAACACAAAGGTTCACATAGGCTATTAGAAAACATCAACTCTGTCGGATAGTGTATCTTTGCATGTGATTGTTTAAAAGCTTTACTTTTTGTGTTGCTGTGTTTTCAGGAAAAAGATAGTGATTTTGTTTTATTTTTTTTATAAATATTATATTTATATTTTATGCTTTTACGATTTTTTTTCACTTTTAAGTTTAAATTTATAAATTTGTTTATAGAATGTGTTTTATAAAATAGGCTTATAATTTTTAGTTTTATGTAATATTTTTATTAATAAAATTAATTTATTTAGTTTAAAAATTAAAAATAAAATTGTGAGTTGACGAGACCCAAATAAAAAAGTTTGGATGTGTCATGAGTGGACTCCTAACATACATGTAAATTTTATTTGGTGTAAAGTGCTATGTTAAAAACGCACTTGAAAATAAAATTCCGGGTATTCGGACTGATTTTCTGCCCGTTATTAAATGTTGCAGTTTAGTTGTAAAAACTATCTTTTGGCAGTTACAACTGCAAACACGGTTTTGGTCATATAACCTTTCAGATTTTTTGGTTTTGTTCATAACAACAAAACACAAATACAGTTCGCAATCTGAGTTTTATCCGATTGGAGATTTCGATAGAACCATCGAAATACTTTGATCTAATAGTGTTTGACACGACTCTCAGATTACTGTGATCCACCAAAATTCTAACAATCAGATATGTAACTATTGGAATAATTGTTGGAGACTCAAATGATGGATATGCAATCTTAGGTGTGGAAATCAAAGGATTTCTTTGAAGGGGTCCCCTAAAGTACAACATCTATTACATCGACACCTCTTCCATTACATTATTGGTTTTTACTTTTCAGTCGTAGTACAAAACACAAAGGTTCACATTAGCTACTAGAAAACATCAACTCTGTCGGATAGTGTATCTTTGCATGTGATTGTTTAAAACTTTACTTTGTGTGTTGCCGTGTTTTTAGGAAAAACATAGTGATTTTGTTTTGTTTTTTATAAATATTATATTTATATTTTATGCTTTTACAATTTTTTTTCAATTTTTAGTTTAAATTTATAAATTAGTTTATAAAATGTGTTTTATAAAATAGGCTTATAATTTTTTGTTTTATGTAACATTTTTATTAATAAAATTAGTTTATTTAGTTTAAAAATTAAAAATTAAAAATAAAATTATGAGTTGACGAGACCCAAATAAAAAAGTTTGGATGTGTCATGAGTGGACTCTTAACATACAGGTAAATTTTATTTGGTGTAAAGTGCTATGTTAAAAACGCACTTGAAAATAAAATTCTGGGTATTCGGATCTGATTTTCTGCCCGTTACTAAATGTTGCAGTTTAGTTGTAAAACTGTCTTTTGGCAGTTACAACTGCAAACATGGTTTTGGTCATATAACCTTTCAGATTTTTTGGTTTTGTTCATAACAACAAAACACAAATACAGTTCGCAATCTGAGTTTTATCCGATTGGAGATTTCGATAGAACCATCGAAATACTTTGATCTAATAGTGTTTGACACGACTCTCAGATTACTGTGATCCACCAAAATTCTAACAATCAGATATGTAACTATTGGAATAATTGTTGGAGACTCAAATGATGGATATGCAATCTTAGGTGTGGAAATCAAAGGATTTCTTTGAAGGGGTCCCCTAAAGTACAACATCTATTACATCGACACCTCTTCCATTACATTATTGGTTTTTACTTTTCAGTCGTAGTACAAAACACAAAGGTTCACATTAGCTACTAGAAAACATCAACTCTGTCGGATAGTGTATCTTTGCATGTGATTGTTTAAAACTTTACTTTGTGTGTTGCCGTGTTTTTAGGAAAAACATAGTGATTTTGTTTTGTTTTTTATAAATATTATATTTATATTTTATGCTTTTACAATTTTTTTTCAATTTTTAGTTTAAATTTATAAATTAGTTTATAAAATGTGTTTTATAAAATAAGCTTATAATTTTTTGTTTTATGTAACATTTTTATTAATAAAATTAGTTTATTTAGTTTAAAAATTAAAAATTAAAAATAAAATTATGAGTTGACGAGACCCAAATAAAAAAGTTTGGATGTGTCATGAGTGGACTCTTAACATACAGGTAAATTTTATTTGGTGTAAAGTGCTATGTTAAAAACGCACTTGAAAATAAAATTCTGGGTATTCGGATCTGATTTTCTGCCCGTTACTAAATGTTGCAGTTTAGTTGTAAAACTGTCTTTTGGCAGTTACAACTGCAAACATGGTTTTGGTCATATAACCTTTCAGATTTTTTGGTTCTGTTCATAACAACAAAACACAAATACAGTTAACAATCTGAGTTTTATCCAATTGGAGATTTCGATAGAACCATCGAAATACTTTGATCTAATTGTGTTTGACACGACTCTCAGATTACTGTGATCCACCAAAATTCTAACAATCGGATATGTAATTATTGGAATAATTGTTGGAGACTCAAATGATGGATATGCAATCTTAGGTGTGGAAATCAAAGGATTTCTTTGAAGGGGTCCCCTGAAGTACAACATCTGTTACATCGACACCTCTTCCATTACATTTTTGGTTTTTACTTTTCAGTCGTAGTACAAAACACAAAGGTTCACATTAGCTACTAGAAAACATCAACTCTGTCGGATAGTGTATCTTTGCATGTGATTGTTTAAAAACTTTACTTTGTGTGTTGCCGTGTTTTCAGGAAAAACATAGTGATTTTGATTTGTTTTTTATAAATATTATATTTATATTTTATGCTTTTACAATTTTTTTTTAGTTTTAAGTTTAAATTTAAAAATTAGTTTATAAAATGTGTTTTATAAAATAGTCTTATAATTTTTAATTTTATGTAATATTTTTATTAATAAAATTAATTTATTTAGTTTAAAAACTAAAAATTAAAAATAAAATTGTGAGTTGACGAGACCCAAATAAAAAAGTTTGGATGTGTCATGAGTAGACTCGTAACATACAGGTAAATTTTATTTGGTGTAAAGTGCTATGTTAAAAACGCACTTGAAAATAAAATTCCGGGTATTCGGACCTGATTTTCTGCCGTTACTAAATGTTGCAGTTTAGTTGTAAAAACTGTCTTTTGGCAGTTACAACTGCAAACACGGTTTTGGTCATATAACCTTTCAGATTTTTTGGTTCTGTTCATAACAACAAAACACAAATATAGTTCACAATCTGAGTTTTATCCGATTCGAGATTTAGATACAACCATCGAAATACTTTTATCTAATAGTGTTTGACACGACTCTCAGATTACTGTGATCCACCAAAATTCTAACAATCGGATATGTAATTACTGGAATAATTGTTGGAGACTCAAATGATGGATATGCAATCTTAGGTGTGGAAATCAAAGGATTTCTTTGAAGGGGTCCCCTGAAGTACAACATCTATTACATCGACACCTCTTCCATTATATTATTGGTTTTAATTTTCAGTCGTAGTACAGAACACAAAGGTTCACATAGGCTATTAGAAAACATCAACTTTGTCGGATAGTGTATATTTGCATGTGATTGTTTAAAAGCTTTACTTTTTGTGTTGCTGTGTTTTCAGGAAAAAGATAGTGATTTTGTTTTGTTTTTTTATAAATATTATATTTATATTTTATGCTTTTACGATTTTTTTTCACTTTTAAGTTTAAATTTATAAATTTGTTTATAAAATGTGTTTTATAAAATAGGCTTATAGTTTTTAGTTTTATGTAATATTTTTATTAATAAAATTAATTTATTTAGTTTAAAAATTAAAAATAAAATTGTGAGTTGACGAGACCCAAATAAAAAAGTTTGGATGTGTCATGAGTGGACTCCTAAATTACATGTAAATTTTATTTGGTGTAAAGTGCTATGTTAAAAACGCACTTGAAAATAAAATTCCTGGTATTCGGACTGATTTTCTGCCCGTTATTAAATGTTGCAGTTTAGTTGTAAAAACTATCTTTTGGCAGTTACAACTGCAAACACAGTTTTGGTCATATAACCTTTCAGATTTTTTGGTTATGTTCATAACAATAAAACACAAATACAGTTCGCAATCTGAGTTTTATCCGATTGGAGATTTCGATAGAACCATCAAAATACTTTGATCTAATAGTGTTTGACACGACTCTCAGATTACTGTGATCCACCAAAATTCTAACAATCAGATATGTAACTATTGGAATAATTGTTGGAGACTCAAATGATGGATATGCAATCTTAGGTGTGGAAATCAAAGGATTTCTTTGAAGGGGTCCCCTAAAGTACAACATCTATTACATCGACACCTCTTCCATTACATTATTGGTTTTTACTTTTCAGTCGTAGTACAAAACACAAAGGTTCACATTAGCTACTAGAAAACATCAACTCTGTCGGATAGTGTATCTTTGCATGTGATTGTTTAAAAACTTTACTTTGTGTGTTGCCGTGTTTTTAGGAAAAACATAGTGATTTTGTTTTGTTTTTTATAAATATTATATTTATATTTTATGCTTTTACAATTTGTTTTCAGTTTTAAGTTTAAATTTATAGATTAGTTTATAAAATGTGTTTTATAAAATAGGCTTATAATTTTTAGTTTTATGTAATATTTTTATTAATAAAATTAATTTATTTAGTTTAAAAATTAAAAATTAAAAATAAAATTATGAGTTGACGAGACCCAAATAAAAAAGTTTGGATGTGTCATGAGTGGACTCTTAACATACAGGTAAATTTTATTTGGTGTAAAGTGCTATGTTAAAAACGCACTTGAAAATAAAATTCTGGGTATTCGGACCTGATTTTCTGCCCGTTACTAAATGTTGCAGTTTAGTTGTAAAAACTGTCTTTTGGCAGTTACAACTGCAAACACGGTTTTGGTCATATAACCTTTCAGATTTTTTGGTTCTGTTCATAACAACAAAACACAAATACAGTTCGCAATCCGAGTTTTATCCAATTGGAGATTTCGATAGAACCATCGAAATACTTTGATCTAATTGTGTTTGACACGACTCTCAGATTACTGTGATCCACCAAAATTCTAACAATCGGATATGTAATTATTGGAATAATTGTTGGAGACTCAAATGATGGATATGCAATCTTAGGTGTGGAAATCAAAGGATTTCTTTGAAGGGGTCCCCTGAAGTACAACATCTATTAGATCGACACCTCTTCCATTACATTATTGGTTTTTACTTTTTAGTCGTAGTAAAAAACACAAAGGTTCACATTAGCTACTAGAAAACATCAACTCTGTCGGATAGTGTATCTTTGAATGTGATTGTTTAAAAACTTTACTTTGTGTGTTGCCGTGTTTTTAGGAAAAACATAGTGATTTTGTTTTGTTTTTTATAAATATTATATTTATATTTTATGCTTTTACAATTTTTTTCCAGTTTTAAGTTTAAATTTAAAAATTAGTTTATAAAATATGTTTTATAAAATAGTCTTATTATTTTTAATTTTATGTAATATTTTTATTAATAAAATTAATTTATTTAGTTTAAAAATTAAAAATTAAAAATAAAATTGTGAGTTGACGAGACCCAAATAAAAAAGTTTGGATGTGTCATGAGTAGACTCCTAACATACAGGTAAATTTTATTTGGTGTAAAGTGCTATGTTAAAAACGCACTTGAAAATAAAATTCCGGGTATTCGGACCTGATTTTCTGCCCGTTACTAAATGTTGAAGTTTAGTTGTAAAAACTGTCTTTTGGCAGTTACAACTACAAACATGGTTTTGGTCATATAACCTTTCAGATTTTTTGGTTCTGTTCATAACAACAAAACACAAATACAATTCGCAATCTGAGTTTTATCCGATTGGAGATTTCGATAGAACCATCGAAATACTTTGATCTAATAGTGTTTGACACGACTCTCAGATTACTGTGATCCACCAAAATTCTAACAATCGGATATGTAATTATTGGAATAATTCTTGGAGACTCAAATGATGGATATGCAATCTTAGGTGTGGAAATCAAAGGATTTCTTTGAAGGGGTCCCCTGAAGTACAACATCTATTACATCGACACCTCTTCCATTACATTATTGGTTTTTACTTTTCAGTCGTAGTACAAAACACAAAGGTTCACATTAGCTACTAGAAAACATCAACTCTGTCGGATAGTGTATCTTTGCATGTGATTGTTTAAAAACTTTACTTTGTGTGTTGCCGTGTTTTTAGGAAAAACATAGTGATTTTGTTTTGTTTTTTATAAATATTATATTTATATTTTATGCTATTACAATTTTTTTTCAGTTTTAAGTTTATATTTATAAATTAGTTTATAAAATGTGTTTTATAAAATAGGCTTATAATTTTTAGTTTTATGTAATATTTTTATTAATAAAATTAATTTATTTAGTTTAAAAATTAAAAATTAAAAATAAAATTATGAGTTGACGAGACCCAAATAAAAAAGTTTGGATGTGTCATGAGTGGACTCTTAACATACAGGTAAATTTTATTTGGTGTAAAGTGCTATGTTAAAAACGCACTTGAAAATAAAATTCTGGGTATTCGGACCTGATTTTCTGCCCGTTACTAAATGTTGCAGTTTAGTTGTAAAAACTGTCTTTTGGCAGTTACAACTGCAAACACGGTTTTGGTCCTATAACCTTTCAGATTTTTTGGTTCTGTTCATAACAACAAAACACAAATACAGTTCGCAATCTGAGTTTTATCCAATTGGAGATTTCGATAGAACCATCGAAATACTTTGATCTAATTGTGTTTGACACGACTCTCAGATTACTGTGATCCACCAAAATTCTAACAATCAGATATGTAATTATTGGAATAATTGTTGGAGACTCAAATGATGGATATGCAATCTTAGGTGTGGAAATCAAAGGATTTCTTTGAAGGGGTCCCCTGAAGTACAACATCTATTACATCGACACCTCTTCCATTAAATTATTGGTTTTTACTTTTCAGTCGTAGTACAAAACACAAAGGTTCACATTAGCTACTTGAAAACATCAACTCTGTCGGATAGTTTATCTTTGCATGTGATTGTTTAAAAACTTTACTTTGTGTGTTGCCGTGTTTTCAGGAAAAACATAGTGATTATGATTTGTTTTTTATAAATATTATATTTATATTTTATGCTTTTACAATTTTTTTTCAGTTTTAAGTTTAAATTTAAAAATTAGTTTATAAAATGTGTTTTATAAAATAGTCTTATAATTTTTAATTTTATGTAATATTTTTATTAATAAAATTAATTTATTTAGTTTAAAAACTAAAAATTAAAAATAAAATTGTGAGTTGACGAGACCCAAATAAAAAAGTTTGGATGTGTCATGAGTAGACTCCTAACATACAGGTAAATTTTAGTTGGTGTAAAGTGCTATGTTAAAAACGCACTTGAAAATAAAATTCCGGGTATTCGGACCTGATTTTCTGCCCGTTACTAAATGTTGCAGTTTAGTTGTAAAAACTGTCTTTTGGCAGTTACAACTGCAAACACGGTTTTGGTCATATAACCTTTCAGATTTTTTGGTTCTGTTCATAACAACAAAACACAAATACAGTTCGCAATCTGAGTTTTATCCGATTCGAGATTTAGATACAACCATCGAAATACTTTTATCTAATAGTGTTTGACACGACTCTCAGATTACTGTGATCCACCAAAATTATAACAATCGGATATGTAACTACTGGAATAATTGTTGGAGACTCAAATGATGGATATGCAATCTTAGGTGTGGAAATCAAAGGATTTCTTTGAAGGGGTCCCCTGAAGTACAACATCTATTACATCGACACCTCATCCATTATATTATTGGTTTTTACTTTACAGTCGTAGTACAGAACACAAAGGTTCACATAGGCTATTAGAAAACATCAACTCTGTCGGATAGTGTATCTTTGCATGTGATTGTTCAAAAGCTTTACTTTTTGTGTTGCTGTGTTTTCAGGAAAAAGATAGTGATTTTGTTTTATTTTTTTTATAAATATTATATTTATATTTTATGCTTTTACGATTTTTTTTCACTTTTAAGTTTAAATTTATAAATTTGTTTATAGAATGTGTTTTATAAAATAGGCTTATAATTTTTAGTTTTATGTAATATTTTTATTAATAAAATTAATTTATTTAGTTTAAAAATTAAAAATAAAATTGTGAGTTGACGAGACCCAAATAAAAAAGTTTGGATGTGTCATGAGTGGACTCCTAACATACATGTAAATTTTATTTGGTATAAAGTGCTATGTTAAAAACGCACTTGAAATAAAATTCTGGGTATTCGGACTGATTTTCTGCCCGTTATTAAATGTTGCAGTTTAGTTGTAAAAACTATCTTTTGGCAGTTACAACTGCAAACACGGTTTTGGTCATATAACCTTTCAGAATTTTTGGTTTTGTTCATAACAACAAAACACAAATACAGTTCGCAATCTGAGTTTTATCCGATTGGAGATTTCGATAGAACCATCGAAATACTTTGATCTAATAGTGTTTGACACGACTCTCAGATTATTGTGATCCACCAAAATTCTAACAATCAGATATGTAACTATTGGAATAATTGTTGGAGACTCAAATGATGGATATGCAATCTTAGGTGTGGAAATCAAAGGATTTCTTTGAAGGGGTCCCCTAAAGTACAACATCTATTACATCGACACCTCTTCCATTACATTATTGGTTTTTACTTTTCAGTCGTAGTACAAAACACAAAGGTTCACATTAGCTACTAGAAAACATCAACTCTGTCGGATAGTGTATCTTTGCATGTGGTTGTTTCAAAACTTTACTTTGTGTGTTGCCGTGTTTTTAGGAAAAACATAGTGATTTTGTTTTGTTTTTTATAAACATTATATTTATATTTTATGCTTTTACAATTTTTTTTCAATTTTTAGTTTAAATTTATAAATTAGTTTATAAAATGTGTTTTATAAAATAGGCTTATAATTTTTAGTTTTATGTAATATTTTTATTAACAAAATTAGTTTATTTAGTTTAAAAATTAAAAATTAAAAAAAAATTATGAGTTGACGAGACCCATATAAAAAAGTTTGGATGTGTCATGAGTGGACTCTTAACATACAGGTAAATTTTATTTGGTGTAAAGTGCTATGTTAAAAACGCACTTGAAAATAAAATTCTGGGTATTCGGACCTGATTTTCTGCCCGTTACTAAATGTTGCAGTTTAGTTGTAAAAACTGTCTTTTGGCAGTTACAACTGCAAACACAGTTTTGGTCATATAACCTTTCAGATTTTTTGGTTCTGTTCATAACAACAAAACACAAATACAGTTCGCAATCTGAGTTTTATCCAATTGGAGATTTCGATAGAACCATCGAAATACTTTGATCTAATTGTGTTTGACACGACTCTCAGATTACTGTGATCCACCAAAATTCTAACAATCGGATATGTAATTATTGGAATAATTGTTGGAGACTCAAATGATGGATATGCAATCTTAGGTGTGGAAATCAAAGGATTTCTTTGAAGGGGTCCCCTGAAGTACAACATCTATTACATCGACACCTCTTCCATTACATTTTTGGTTTTTACTTTTCAGTCGTAGTACAAAACACAAAGGTTCACATTAGCTACTAGAAAACATCAACTCTGTCGGATAGTGTATCTTTGCATGTGATTGTTTAAAAACTTTACTTTGTGTGTTGCCGTGTTTTCAGGAAAAACATAGTGATTTTGATTTGTTTTTTATAAATATTATATTTATATTTTATGCTTTTACAATTTTTTTTTAGTTTTAAGTTTAAATTTAAAAATTAGTTTATAAAATGTGTTTTATAAAATAGTCTTATAATTTTTAATTTTATGTAATATTTTTATTAATAAAATTAATTTATTTAGTTTAAAAACTAAAAATTAAAAATAAAATTGTGAGTTGACGAGACCCAAATAAAAAAGTTTGGATGTGTCATGAGTAGACTCCTAACATACAGGTAAATTTTATTTGGTGTAAAGTGCTATGTTAAAAACGCACTTGAAAATAAAATTCCGGGTATTCGGACCTGATTTTCTGCCCGTTACTAAATGTTGCAGTTTAGTTGTAAAAACTGTCTTTTGGCAGTTACAACTACAAACACGGTTTTGGTCATATAACCTTTCAGATTTTTTGGTTCTGTTCATAACAACAAAACACAAATACAGTTCACAATCTGAGTTTTATCCGATTCGAGATTTAGATACAACCATCGAAATACTTTTATCTAATAGTGTTTGACACGACTCTCAGATTACTGTGATCCACCAAAATTCTAACAATCGGATATGTAATTACTGGAATAATTGTTGGAGACTCAAATGATGGATATGCAATCTTAGGTGTGGAAATCAAAGGATTTCTTTGAAGGGGTCCCCTGAAGTACAACATCTATTACATCGACACCTCTTCCATTATATTATTGGTTTTTACTTTTCAGTCGTAGTACAGAACACAAAGGTTCACATAGGCTATTAGAAAACATCAACTCTATCGGATAGTGTATCTTTGCATGTGATTGTTTAAAAGCTTTACTTTTTGTGTTGCTGTGTTTTCAGGAAAAAGATAGTGATTTTGTTTTGTTTTTTTATAAATATTATATTTATATTTTATGCTTTTACGATTTTTTTTTCACTTTTAAGTTTAAATTTATAAATTTGTTTATAAATTGTGTTTTATAAAATAGGCTTATAGTTTTTAGTTTTATGTAATATTTTTATTAATAAAATTAATTTATTTAGTTTAAAAATTAAAAATAAAATTGTGAGTTGACGAGACCCAAATAAAAAAGTTTGGATGTGTCATGAGTGGACTCCTAAATTACATGTAAATTTTATTTGGTGTAAAGTGCTATGTTAAAAACGCACTTGAAAATAAAATTCCGGGTATTCGGACTGATTTTCTGCCCGTTATTAAATGTTGCAGTTTAGTTGTAAAAACTATCTTTTGGCAGTTACAACTGCAAACACGGTTTTGGTCATATAACCTTTCAGATTTTTTGGTTTTGTTCATAACAACAAAACACAAATACAGTTCGCAATCTGAGTTTTATCCGATTGGAGATTTCGATAGAACCATCGAAATACTTTGATCTAATAGTGTTTGACACGACTCTCAGATTACTGTGATCCACCAAAATTCTAACAATCAGATATGTAACTATTGGAATAATTGTTGGAGACTCAAATGATGGATATGCAATCTTAGGTGTGGAAATCAAAGGATTTCTTTGAAGGGGTCCCCTAAAGTACAACATCTATTACATCGACACCTCTTCCATTACATTATTGGTTTTTACTTTTCAGTCGTAGTACAAAACACAAAGGTTCACATTAGCTACTAGAAAACATCAACTCTGTCGGATAGTGTATCTTTGCATGTGATTGTTTCAAAACTTTACTTTGTGTGTTGCCGTGTTTTTAGGAAAAACATAGTGATTTTGTTTTGTTTTTTATAAATATTATATTTATATTTTATGCTTTTACAATTTTTTTTCAATTTTTAGTTTAAATTTATAAATTAGTTTATAAAATGTGTTTTATAAAATAGGCTTATAATTTTTAGTTTTATGTAATATTTTTATTAACAAAATTAGTTTATTTAGTTTAAAAATTAAAAATTAAAAAAAAATTATGAGTTGACGAGACCCAAATAAAAAAGTTTGGATGTGTCATGAGTGGACTCTTAACATACAGGTAAATTTTATTTGGTGTAAAGTGCTATGTTAAAAACGCACTTGAAAATAAAATTCTGGGTATTCGGACCTGATTTTCTGCCCGTTACTAAATGTTGCAGTTTAGTTGTAAAAACTGTCTTTTGGCAGTTACAACTGCAAACACAGTTTTGGTCATATAACCTTTCAGATTTTTTGGTTCTGTTCATAACAACAAAACACAAATACAGTTCGCAATCTGAGTTTTATCCAATTGGAGATTTCGATAGAACCATCAAAATACTTTGATCTAATTGTGTTTGACACGACTCTCAGATTACTGTGATCCACCAAAATTCTAACAATCGGATATGTAATTATTGGAATAATTGTTGGAGACTCAAATGATGGATATGCAATCTTAGGTGTGGAAATCAAAGGATTTCTTTGAAGGGGTCCCCTGAAGTACAACATCTATTACATCGACACCTCTTCCATTACATTTTTGGTTTTTACTTTTCAGTCGTAGTACAAAACACAAAGGTTCACATTAGCTACTAGAAAACATCAACTCTGTCGGATAGTGTATCTTTGCATGTGATTGTTTAAAAACTTTACTTTGTGTGTTGCCGTGTTTTCAGGAAAAACATAGTGATTTTGATTTGTTTTTTATAAATATTATATTTATATTTTATGCTTTTACAATTTTTTTTAGTTTTAAGTTTAAATTTAAAAATTAGTTTATAAAATGTGTTTTATAAAATAGTCTTATAATTTTTAATTTTATGTAATATTTTTATTAATAAAATTAATTTATTTAGTTTAAAAACTAAAAATTAAAAATAAAATTGTGAGTTGACGAGACCCAAATAAAAAAGTTTGGATGTGTCATGAGTAGACTCCTAACATACAGGTAAATTTTATTTGGTGTAAAGTGCTATGTTAAAAACGCACTTGAAAATAAAATTCCGGGTATTCGGACCTGATTTTCGGCCCGTTACTAAATGTTGCAGTTTAGTTGTAAAAACTGTCTTTTGGCAGTTACAACTGCAAACACGGTTTTGGTCATATAACCTTTCAGATTTTTTGGTTCTGTTCATAACAACAAAACACAAATACAGTTCACAATCTGAGTTTTATCCGATTCGAGATTTAGATACAACCATCGAAATACTTTTATCTAATAGTGTTTGACACGACTCTCAGATTACTGTGATCCACCAAAATTCTAACAATCGGATATGTAATTACTGGAATAATTGTTGGAGACTCAAATGATGGATATGCAATCTTAGGTGTGGAAATCAAAGGATTTCTTTGAAGGGGTCCCCTGAAGTACAACATCTATTACATCGACACCTCTTCCATTATATTATTGGTTTTTACTTTTCAGTCGTAGTACAGAACACAAAGGTTCACATAGGCTATTAGAAAACATCAACTCTGTCGGATAGTGTATCTTTGCATGTGATTGTTTAAAAGCTTTACTTTTTGTGTTGCTGTGTTTTCACGAAAAAGATAGTGATTTTGTTTTGTTTTTTTATAAATATTATATTTATATTTTATGCTTTTACGATTTTTTTTCACTTTTAAGTTTAAATTTATAAATTTGTTTATAAATTGTGTTTTATAAAATAGGCTTATAGTTTTTAGTTTTTATGTAATATTTTTATTAATAAAATTAATTTATTTAGTTTAAAAATTAAAAATAAAATTGTGAGTTGACGAGACCCAAATAAAAAAGTTTGGATGTGTCATGAGTGGACTCCTAAATTACATGTAAATTTTATTTGGTGTAAAGTGCTATGTTAAAAACGCACTTGAAAATAAAATTCCGGGTATTCGGACTGATTTTCTGCCCGTTATTAAATGTTGCAGTTTAGTTGTAAAAACTATCTTTTGGCAGTTACAACTGCAAACACGGTTTTGGTCATATAACCTTTCAGATTTTTTGGTTATGTTCATAACAATAAAACACAAATACAGTTCGCAATCTGAGTTTTATCCGATTGGAGATTTCGATAGAACCATCGAAATACTTTGATCTAATAGTGTTTGACACGACTCTCAGATTACTGTGATCCACCGAAATTCTAACAATCAGATATGTAACTATTGGAATAATTGTTGGAGACTCAAATGATGGATATGCAATCTTAGGTGTGGAAATCAAAGGATTTCTTTGAAGGGGTCCCCTAAAGTACAACATCTATTACATCGACACCTCTTCCATTACATTATTGGTTTTTACTTTTCAGTCGTAGTACAAAACACAAAGGTTCACATTAGCTACTAGAAAACATCAACTCTGTCGGATAGTGTATCTTTGCATGTGATTGTTTAAAAACTTTACTTTGTGTGTTGCCGTGTTTTTAGGAAAAACATAGTGATTTTGTTTTGTTTTTTATAAATATTATATTTATATTTTATGCTTTTACAATTTGTTTTCAGTTTTAAGTTTAAATTTATAGATTAGTTTATAAAATGTGTTTTATAAAATAGGCTTATAATTTTTAGTTTTATGTAATATTTTTATTAATAAAATTAATTTATTTAGTTTAAAAATTAAAAATTAAAAATAAAATTATGAGTTGACGAGACCCAAATAAAAAAGTTTGGATGTGTCATGAGTGGACTCTTAACATACAGGTAAATTTTATTTGGTGTAAAGTGCTATGTTAAAAACGCACTTGAAAATAAAATTCTGGGTATTCGGACCTGATTTTCTGCCCGTTACTAAATGTTGCAGTTTAGTTGTAAAAACTGTCTTTTGGCAGTTACAACTGCAAACACGATTTTGGTCATATAACCTTTCAGATTTTTTGGTTCTGTTCATAACAACAAAACAAAAATACAGTTCGCAATCTGAGTTTTATCCAATTGGAGATTTCGATAGAACCATCGAAATACTTTGATCTAATAGTGTTTGACACGACTCTCAGATTACTGTGATCCACCAAAATTCTAACAATCGGATATGTAATTATTGGAATAATTGTTGGAGACTCAAATGATGGATATGCAATCTTAGGTGTGGAAATCAAAGGATTTCTTTGAAGGGGTCCCCTGAAGTACAACATCTATTACATCGACACCTCTTCCATTACATTATTGGTTTTTACTTTTCAGTCGTAGTACAAAACACAAAGGTTCACATTAGCTACTAGAAAACATCAACTCTGTCGGATAGTGTATCTTTGCATGCGATTGTTTAAAAACTTATTTTGTGTGTTGCCGTGTTTTCAGGAAAAACATAGTGATTTTGATTTGTTTTTTATAAATATTATATTTATATTTCATACTTTTACAATTTTTTTTCAGTTTTAAGTTTAAATTTAAAAATTAGTTTATAAAATGTGTTTTATAAAATAGGCTTATAATTTTTAATTTTATGTAATATTTTTATTAATAAAATTAATTTATTTAGTTTAAAAATTAAAAATTAAAAATAAAATTGTGAGTTGACGAGACCCAAATAAAAAAGTTTGGATGTGTCATGACTGGACTCTTAACATACAGGTAAATTTTATTTGGTGTAAAGTGCTATGTTAAAAACGCACTTGAAAATAAAATTCTGGGTATTCGGACCTGATTTTCTGCCCGTTACTAAATGTTGCAGTTTAGTTGTAAAAACTGTCTTTTGGCAGTTACAACTGCAAACACGGTTTTGGTCATATAACCTTTCAGATTTTTTGGTTCTGTTCATAACAACAAAACACAAATACAGTTCGCAATCTGAGTTTTATCCGATTGGAGATTTCGATAGAACCATCGAAATACTTAGATCTAATTGTGTTTGACACGACTCTCAGATTACTGTGATCCACCAAAATTCTAACAATCGGATATGTAATTATTGGAATAATTGTTGGAGACTCAAATGATGGATATGCAATCTTAGGTGTGGAAATCAAAGGATTTCTTTGAAGGGGTCCCCTGAAGTACAACATCTATTACATCGACGCCTCTTCCATTACATTATTGGTTTTTACTTTTCAGTCGTAGTACAAAACACAAAGGTTCACATTAGCTACTAGAAAACATCAACTCTGTCGGATAGTGTATCTTTGCATGTGATTGTTTAAAAACTTTACTTTGTGTGTTGCCGTGTTTTCAGGAAAAACATAGTGATTTTGATTTGTTTTTTATAAATATTATATTTATATTTTATGCTTTTACAATTTTTTTTTCAGTTTTAAGTTTAAATTTAAAAATTAGTTTATAAAATGTGTTTTATAAAATAGTCTTATAATTTTTAATTTTATGTAATATTTTTATTAATAAAATTAATTTATTTAGTTTAAAAACTAAAAATTAAAAATAAAATTGTGAGTTGACGAGACCCAAATAAAAAAGTTTGGATGTGTCATGAGTAGACACCTAACATACAGGTAAATTTTATTTGGTGTAAAGTGCTATGTTAAAAACGCACTTGAAAATAAAATTCCGGGTATTCGGACTGATTTTCTGCCCGTTATTAAATGTTGCAGTTTAGTTGTAAAAACTATCTTTTGGCAGTTACAACTGCAAACATTGTTTTGGTCATATAACCTTTCAGATTTTTTGGTTATGTTCATAACAATAAAACACAATACAGTTCGCAATCTGAGTTTTATCCGATTAGAAATTTCGATAGAACCATCGAAATACTTTGATCTAATAGTGTTTAACACGACTCTCAGATTACTGTGATCCACCAAAATTCTAACAATCAGATATGTAACTATTGGAATAATTGTTGGAGACTCAAATGATGGATATGCAATCTTAGGTGTGGAAATCAAAGGATTTCTTTGAAGGGGTCCCCTAAAGTACAACATCTATTACATAGACAGCTCTTCCATTACATTATTGGTTTTTACTTTTCAGTCGTAGTACAAAACACAAAGGTTCACATTAGCTACTAGAAAACATCAACTCTGTCGGATAGTGTATCTTTGTATGCGATTGTTTAAAAACTTTACTTTGTGTGTTGTCGTGTTTTCAGGAAAAACATAGTGATTTTGTTTTGTTTTTTATAAATATTATATTTATATTTTATGCTTTTACAATTTTTTTCAGTTTTAAGTTTAAATTTATAAATTAGTTTATAAAATGTGTTTTATAAAATAGGCTTATAATTTTTAGTTTTATGTAATATTTTTATTAATAAAATTAATTTATTTAGTTTAAAAATTAAAAATTAAAAATAAAATTGTGAGTTGACGAGACCCAAATAAAAAAGTTTGGATGTGTCATGAGTGGACTCCTAACATACAGGTAAATTTTATTTGGTGTAAAGTGTTATGTTAAAAACGCACTTGAAAATAAAATTCTGGGTATTCGGACCTGATTTTCTGTCCGTTACTAAATGTTGCAGTTTAGTTGTAAAAATTGTCTTTTGGCAGTTACAACTGCAAACACGGTTTTGGTCATATAACCTTTCAGATTTTTTGGTTCTGTTCATAACAACAAAACACAAATACAGTTCGCAATCTGAGTTTCATCCGATTGGAGATTTCGATAGAACCATCGAAATACTTTGATCTAATAGTGTTTGACACGACTCTCAGATTACTGTGATCCACCAAAATTCTAACAATCGGATATGTAATTATTGGAATAATTGTTGGAGACTCAAATGATGGATATGCAATCTAAGGTGTGGAAATCAAAGGATTTCTTTGAAGGGGTCCCCTGAAGTACAACATCTATTACGTCGACACCTCTTCCATTATATTATTGGTTTTTACTTTTCAGTCGTAGTACAGAACACAAAGGTTCACATAGGCTATTAGAAAACATCAACTCTGTCGGATAGTGTATCTTTGCATGTGATTGTTTAAAAGCTTTACTTTTTGTGTTGCTGTGTTTTCAGGAAAAAGATAGTGATTTTGTTTTGTTTTTTTTTATAAATATTATATTTATATTTTATGCTTTTACGATTTCACTTTTAAGTTTAAATTTATAAATTGTTCTATAAAATGTGTTTTATAAAATAGGCTTATAATTTTTAGTTTTATGTAATATTTTTATTAATAAAATTAATTTATCTTGTTTAAAAATTAAAAATAAAATTGTGAGTTGACGAGACCCAAATAAAAAAGTTTGGATGTGTCATGAGTGGACTCCTAACATACATGTAAATTTTATTTGGTGTAAAGTGCTATGTTAAAAACGCACTTGAAAATAAAATTCTGGGTATTCGGACTGATTTTCTGCCCGTTATTAAATGTTGCAGTTTAGTTGTAAAAACTATCTTTTGGCAGTTACAACTGCAAACACGGTTTTGGTCATATAACCTTTCAGATTTTTTGGTTCTGTTCATAACAACAAAACACAAATACAGTTCGCAATCTGAGTTTTATCCGATTGGAGATTTCGATAGAACCATCGAAATACTTTGATCTAATAGTGTTTGACACGACTCTCAGATTACTGTGATCCACCAAAATTCTAACAATCAGATATGTAATTATTGGAATAATTGTTGGAGACTCAAATGATGGATATGCAATCTTAGGTGTGGAAATCAAAGGATTTCTTTGAAGGGATCCCCTAAAGTACAACATCTATAACATCGACACCTCTTCCATTACATTATTGGTTTTTACTTTTCAATCGTAGTACAAAACACAAAGGTTCACATTAGCTACTAGAAAACATCAACTCTGTCGGATAGTGTATCTTTGCATGTGATTGTTTAAAAACTTTACTTTGTGTGTTGCCGTGTTTTCAGGAAAAACATAGTGATTTTGTTTTGTTTTTTATAAATATTATATTTATATTTTATGCTTTTACAATTTTTTTCAGTTTTAAGTTTAAATTTATAAATTAGTTTATAAAATGTGTTTTATAAAATAGGCTTATAATTTTTAGTTTTATGTAATATTTTTATTAATAAAATTAATTTATTTAGTTTAAAAATTAAAAATTAAAAATAAAATTGTGAGTTGACGAGACCCAAATAAAAAAGTTTGGATGTGTCATGAGTGGACTCCTAACATACATGTAAATTTTATTTGGTGTAAAGTGATATGTTAAAAACGCACTTGAAAATAAAATTTTGGGTATTCGGACCTGATTTTCTGTCCGTTACTAAATGTTGCAGTTTAGTTGTAAAAATTGTCTTTTGGCAGTTACAACTGCAAACACGGTTTTGGTCATATAACCTTTCAGATTTTTTGGTTCTGTTCATAACAACAAAACACAAATACAGTTCGCAATCTGAGTTTCATCCGATTGGAGATTTCGATAGAACCATCGAAATACTTTGATCTAATAGTGTTTGACACGACTCTCAGATTACTGTGATCCACCAAAATTCTAACAATCGGATATGTAATTATTGGAATAATTGTTGGAGACTCAAATGATTCATATGCAATCTAAAGTGTGGAAATCAAAGGATTTCTTTGAAGGGGTCCCCTGAAGTACAACATCTATTACATCGACACCTCTTCCATTACATTAATGGTTTTTACTTTTCAGTCGTAGTACAAAACACAAAGGTTCACATTAGCTACTATAAAACATCAACTCTGTCGGATAGTGTATCTTTGCATGTGATTGTTTAAAAACTTTACTTTGTGTGTTGCCGTGTTTTCAGGAAAAAGATAGTGATTTTGTATTGTTTTTTTATAAATATTATATTTATATTTTATGCTTTTACTTTTTTTTTCAGTTTTAAGTTTAAATTTATAAATTAGTTTATAAAATGTGTTTTATAAAATAGGCTTATAATTTTTAGTTTTATGTAATATTTTTATTAATAAAATTAATATATTTAGTTTAAAAATTAAAAATTAAAAATAAAATTGTGAGTTGACGAGACCCATATAGAAAAGTTTGGATGTGTCATGAGTGGACTCCTAACATACAGATAAATTTTATTTGGTGTAAAGTGCTATGTTAAAAACGCACTTGAAAATTAAATTCCGGGTATTCGGACCTGATTTTCTGCCCGTTACTAAATGTTGCAGTTTAGTTGTAAAAACTGTCTTTTGGCAGTTACAACTGCAAACACGGTTTTAGTCATATAACCTTTCAGATTTTTTGGTTATGTTCATAACAACAAAACACAAATACAGTTCGCAATCTGAGTTTTATCCGATTGGAGATTTAGATAGAACCATCGAAATACTTTGATTTAAAAGTGTTTGACACGACTCTTAGATTACTGTGATCCACCAAAATTCTAACAATCGGATATGTAATTATTGGAATAATTGTTGGAGACTCAAATGATGGATATGCAATCTTAGGTGTGGAAATCAAAGGATTTCTTTAAAGGGGTCCCCTAAAGTACAACATCTATTACATCGACACCTCTTCCATTACATTATTGGTTTTTACTTTTCAGTCGTAGTACAAAACACAAAGGTTCACATTAGCTATTAGAAAACATCAACTCTGTCGGATAGTCTATCTTTGCATGTGTTTTTTAAAAGCTTTACTTTTTGTGTTGTCGTGTTTTCAGGAAAAAGATAGTGATTTTGTTTTGTTTTTTTATAAATATTATATTTATAATTTATGCTTTTACGATTTTTTTTTCACTTTTAAGTTTAAATTTATAAATTTGTTTATAAAATGTGTTTTATAAAATAGGCTTATAATTTTTAGTTTTATGTAATATTTTTATTAATAAAATTAATTTATTTAGTTTAAAAATTAAAAATTAAAAATAAAATTGTGAGTTGACGAAACCCAAATAAAAAAGTTTGGATGTGTCATGAGTGGACTCCTAACATACATGTAAATTTTATTTGGTGTAAAGTGCTATGTTAAAAACGCACTTGAAAATAAAATTCCGGGTATTCTGACCGGATTTTCTGCCCGTTACTAAGTGTTGCAGTTTAGTTGTAAAAACTGTCTTTTGGCAGTTACAACTGCAAACACGGTTTTGGTCATATAACCTTTCAGATTTTTTGGTTCTGTTCATAACAACAAAACACAAATACAGTTCGCAATCTGAGTTTTATCCTGATTGGAGATTTTGATAGAACTATCGAAATACTTTGATCTAAAAGTGTTTGACACGACTCTCAGATTACTGTCATCCACCAAAATTATAACAATCGGATATGTAATTATTGGAATAATTGTTGGAGACTCAAATGATGGATATGCAATCTTAGGTGTGGAAATCAAAGGATTTCTTTGAAGGGGTCCCCTGAAGTACAACATCTATTACATCGACACCTCTTCCATTACATTATTGGTTTTTACTTTTCAGTCGTAGTACAAAACACAAAGGTTCACATTAGCTACTAGAAAACATCAACTCTGTCGGATAGTGTATCTTTGCATGTGATTGTTTAAAAACTTTACTTTGTGTGTTGTCGTGTTTTCAGGAAAAAGATAGTGATTTGTTTTGTTTTTTTATAAATATTATATTTATATTTTATGCTTTTACAATTTTTTTCAGTTTTAAGTTTAAATTTATAAATTAGTTTATAAAATGTGTTTTATAAAATAGGCTTATAATTTTTAGTTTTATGTAATATTTTTATTAATAAAATTAATTTATCTAGTTTAAAAATTAGAAATTTAAAATAAAATTGTGAGTTGACGAGACCCAAATAAAAAAGTTTGGATGTGTCATGAGTGGACTCCTAACATACATGTAAAATTTATTTGGTGTAAAGTGCTATGTTAAAAACGCAATTGAAAATAAAATTCTGGGTATTCGGACCTGATTTTCTGCCCGTTACTAAATGTTGCAGTTTAGTTGTAAAAACTGTGTTTTGGCAGTTACAACTGCAACCACGGTATTGGTCATATAACCTTTCAGATTTTTTGGTTATGTTCATAACAACAAAACACAAATACAGTTCGCAATCTGAGTTTTTTCTGATTAGAGATTTTGATAGAACCATCGAAATACTTTGATCTAAAAGTGTTTGACACGACTCTCAGATTACTGTGATCCACCAAAATTCTAACAATCGGATATGTAACTATTGGAATAATTGTTGGAGACTCAAATGATGGATATGCAATCTTAGGTGTGGAAATCAAAGGATTTCTTTGAAGGGGTCCCCTGAAGTACAACATCTATTACATCGACACATCTTCTATTACATTATTGGGTTTTACTTTTCAGTCGTAGTACAAAACACAAAGGTTCGCATTAGCTATTAGAAAACATCAACTCTGTCGGATAGTGTATCTTTGCATGTGATTGTTTAAAATCTTTACTTTTTGTGTTGCCGTGTTTTCAGGAAAAAGATAGTGATTTTGTTTTGTTTTTTTATAAATATTATATTTATATTTTATGCTTTTAAGATTTTTTTTCACTTTTAAGTTTAAATTTATAAATTTGTTTATAAAATGTGTTTTATAAAATAGGCTTATAATTTTTAGTTTTATGTAATATTTTTATTAATAAAATTAATTTATTTAGTTTAAAAATTAAAAATTAAAAATAAAATTGTGAGTTGACGAGACCCAAATAAAAAAGTTTGGATGTGTCATGAGTGGACTCCTAACATATATGTAAATTTTATTTGGTGTAAAGTGCTATGTTAAAAACGCACTTGAAAATAAAATTCCGAGTATTCGGACCTGATTTTCTGCCCGTTACTAAATGTTGCAGTTTAGTTGTAAAAACTGTCTTTTGGCAGTTACAACTGCAAACACGGTTTTTGTCATATAACCTTTCAGATTTTTTGGTTCTGTTCATAACAACAAAACACAAATACAGTTCGCAATCTGAGTTTTATCCCGATTGGAGATTTGGATAGAACCATCGAAATACTTTGATCTAAAAGTGTTTGACACGACTCTCAGATTACTGTCATCCACCAAAATTCTAACAATCGGATATGTAATTATTGGAATAATTGTTAGAGACTCAAATGATGGATATGCAATCTTAGGTGTGGAAATCAAAGGATTTCTTTGAAGGGGTCCTCTGAAGTACAACATCTATTACATCGACACCTCTTCCATTGCATTATTGGTTTTTACTTTTCAGTCGTAGTACAAAACACAATGGTTCACATTAGCTACTAGAAAAAATCAACTCTGTCGGATAGTGTATCTTTGCATGTGATTGTTTAAAAACTTTACTTTGTGTGTTGCCGTGTTTTCAGGAAAAAGATATTGATTTTGTTTTGTTTTTTTATAAATATTATATTTATATTTTATGCTTTTACAATTTTTTTTCAGTTTTAAGTTTAAATTTATAAATTAGTTTATAAAATGTGTTTTATAAAATAGGCTTATAATTTTTAGTTTTATGTAATATTTTTATTAATAAAATTAATTTATTTAGTTTAAAAATTAAAAATTAAAAATAAAATTGTGATTTGACGAGACCCAAATAAAAAAGTTTGGATGTGTCATGAGTGGACTCCTAACATACAGGTAAATTTTATTTGGTGTAAAGTGCTATGTTAAAAACGCACTTGAAAATAAATTTGTTTATAAAATGTGTTTATAAAATAGGTAAATTTTATGCTTTTACGATTTTTTTTTCACTTTTAAGTTTAAATTTATAAATTTGTTTATAAAATGTGTTTTATAAAATAGGCTTATAGTTTTTAGTTTTATGTAATATTTTTATTAGTACAAATTAATTTATTTAGTTTTAAAATTAAAAATTAAAAATAAAATTGTGAGTTGACGAGACCCAAATAAAAAAGTTTAGATGTGTCATGAGTGGACTCCTAACATACAGGTAAATTTTATTTGGTGTAAAGTGGTATGTTAAAAACGCACTTGAAAATAAAATTCCGGGTATTCGGACCTGATTTTCTGCCCGTTACTAAATGTTGCAGTTTAGTTGTAAAAACTGTCTTTTGGCAGTTACAACTACAAACACGGTTTTGGTCATATAACCTTTCTGGTTTTTTGGTTATGTTCATAACAACAAAACACAAATACAGTTCGCAATCTGAGTTTTATCCAATTGGAGATTTCGATAGAACTATCGAAATACTTTGATATGAAAGTGTTTGACACGACTCTCAGATTACTGTGATCCACCAAAATTCTAACAATCGGATATGTAATTATTGGAATAATTGTTGGAGACTCAAATGATGGATATGCAATCTTACGTGTGGGAATCAAAGGATTTATTTGAAGGGGCCCCCTGAAATATAACATCTATTACATCGACACCTCTTCCATTACATTATTGGTTTTTACTTTTCAGTCGTAGTACAAAACACGAAGGTTCACATTAGCTACTAGAAAACATCAGCTCTGTCGGATAGTGTATCTTTGCATGTGATTGTTTAAAAGCTTTAATTTGTGTGTTGCCGTGTTTTCAGGAAAAAGATAGTGATTTTGTTTTGTTTTTTTATAAATATTATACTTATATTTTATGCTTTTACATTTTTTTTTCACTTTTAAGTTTAAATTTATAAATTTGTTTATAAAATGTGTTTTATAAAATAGGCTTATAATTTTTAGTTTTATGTAATTTTTATATTAATTAAATTAGTTTATTTAGTTTAAAAATTAAAAATTAAAATTAAAATTGTGAGTTGACGAGACCCAAATAAAAAAGTTTGGATGTGTCATGAGTGGACTCGTAACATACAGGTAAATTTTATTTGCTGTAAAGTGCTATGTTAAAAACGCACTTGAAAATAAAATTCGGGTATTCGGACCTGATTTTCTGCCCGTTACTAAATGTTGCAGTTTAGTTGTAAAAACTGTCTTTTGGCAGTTACAACTGCAAACACGGTTTTGGTCATATAACCTTTCTGGTTTTTTGGTTCTGTTCATAACAACAAAACACAAATACAGTTCGCAATCTGAGTTTTATCCGATTGGAGATTTCGATAGAACCATCAAAATAGTTTGATCTAAAAGTGTTTGACACAACTCTCAGATTACTGTGATCCACCAAAATTCTAACAATCGGATATGTAATTATTGGAATAATTATGGGAGACTCAAATGATGGATATGCAATCTTAGGTGTGGAAATCAAAGGATTTCTTTGAAGGGGTCCCCTGAAGTACAACATTTATTACATCGACACCTCTTCCATTAAATTATTGGTTTTTACTTTTCAGACGTAGTACAAAACACAAAGGTTCACATTAGCTACTAGAAAACATCAACTCTGTCGGATAGTGTGTGATTGTTTAAAAATTTACTTTGTGTGTTGCCGTGTTTTCAGGAAAAAGATAGTGATTTTGTTTTGTTTTTTTATAAATATTATATTTATATTTTATGCTTTTACGATTTATTTTTCACTTTTAAGTTTAAATTTATAAATTAGTTTATAAAATGTGTTTTATTAAATGGGCTTATAATTTTTAGTTTTATGTAATATTTTTATTAATAAAATTAATTTATTTAGTTTAAAAATTAAAAATTAAAAATAAAATTGTGAGTTGACGAGACCCAAATAAAAAAGTTTGGATGTGTCATGAGTGGACTCCTAACATACAGGTAAATTTTATTTGGTGTACAGTGCTATACTAAAAACGCACTTGAAAATAAAATTTCGGGTATTCGGACCTGATTTTCTGCCCGTTACTAAGTGTTGCAGTTTAGTTGTAAAAACTGTCTTTTGGCAGTTACAACTGCAAACACGGTTTTGGTCATATAACCTTTCAGATTTTTTGGTTCTGTTCATAACAACAAAACACAAATACAGTTCGCAATCTGAGTTTTATCCTGATTGGAGATTTTGATAGAACTATCGAAATACTTTGATCTAAAAGTGTTTGACACGACTCTCAGATTACTGTCATCCACCAAAATTATAACAATCGGATATGTAATTATTGGAATAATTGTTGGAGACTCAAATGATGGATATGCAATCTTAGGTGTGGAAATCAAAGGATTTCTTTGAAGGGGTCCCCTGAAGTACAACATCTATTACATCGACACCTCTTCCATTACATTATTGGTTTTTACTTTTCAGTCGTAGTACAAAACACAAAGGTTCACATTAGCTACTAGAAAACATCAACTCTGTCGGATAGTGTATCTTTGCATGTGATTGTTTAAAAACTTTACTTTGTGTGTTGTCGTGTTTTCAGGAAAAAGATAGTGATTTGTTTTGTTTTTTTATAAATATTATATTTATATTTTATGCTTTTACAATTTTTTTCAGTTTTAAGTTTAAATTTATAAATTAGTTTATAAAATGTGTTTTATAAAATAGGCTTATAATTTTTAGTTTTATGTAATATTTTTATTAATAAAATTAATTTATCTAGTTTAAAAATTAGAAATTTAAAATAAAATTGTGAGTTGACGAGACCCAAATAAAAAAGTTTGGATGTGTCATGAGTGGACTCCTAACATACATGTAAAATTTATTTGGTGTAAAGTGCTATGTTAAAAACGCAAATGAAAATAAAATTCTGGGTATTCGGACCTGATTTTCTGCCCGTTACTAAATGTTGCAGTTTAGTTGTAAAAACTGTGTTTTGGCAGTTACAACTGCAACCACGGTATTGGTCATATAACCTTTCAGATTTTTTGGTTATGTTCATAACAACAAAACACAAATACAGTTCGCAATCTGAGTTTTTTCTGATTAGAGATTTTGATAGAACCGTCGAAATACTTTGATCTAAAAGTGTTTGACACGACTCTCAGATTACTGTGATCCACCAAAATTCTAACAATCGGATATGTAACTATTGGAATAATTGTTGGAGACTCAAATGATGGATATGCAATCTTAGGTGTGGAAATCAAAGGATTTCTTTGAAGGGGTCCCCTGAAGTACAACATCTATTACATCGACACATCTTCTATTACATTATTGGGTTTTACTTTTTAGTCGTAGTACAAAACACAAAGGTTCACATTAGCTATTAGAAAACATCAACTCTGTCGGATAGTGTATCTTTGCATGTGATTGTTTAAAATCTTTACTTTTTGTGTTGCCGTGTTTTCAGGAAAAAGATAGTGATTTTGTTTTGTTTTTTTATAAATATTATATTTATATTTTATGCTTTTAAGATTTTTTTTCACTTTTAAGTTTAAATTTATAAATTTGTTTATAAAATGTGTTTTATAAAATAGGCTTATAATTTTTAGTTTTATGTAATATTTTTATTAATAAAATTAATTTATTTAGTTTAAAAATTAAAAATTAAAAATAAAATTGTGAGTTGACGAGACCCAAATAAAAAAGTTTGGATGTGTCATGAGTGGACTCCTAACATACATGTAAATTTTATTTGGTGTAAAGTGCTATGTTAAAAACGCACTTGAAAATAAAATTCCGAGTATTCGGACCTGATTTTCTGCCCGTTACTAAATGTTGCAGTTTAGTTGTAAAAACTGTCTTTTGGCAGTTACAACTGCAAACACGGTTTTTGTCATACAACCTTTCAGATTTTTTGGTTCTGTTCATAACAACAAAACACAAATACAGTTTGCAATCTGAGTTTTATCCCGATTGGAGATTTGGATAGAACCATCGAAATACTTTGATCTAAAAGTGTTTGACACGACTCTCAGATTACTGTCATCCACCAAAATTCTAACAATCGGATATGTAATTATTGGAATAATTGTTAGAGACTCAAATGATGGATATGCAATCTTAGGTGTGGAAATCAAAGGATTTCTTTGAAGGGGTCCTCTGAAGTACAACATCTATTACATCGACACCTCTTCCATTGCATTATTGGTTTTTACTTTTCAGTCGTAGTACAAAACACAATTGTTCACATTAGCTACTAGAAAAAATCAACTCTGTCGGATAGTGTATCTTTGCATGTGATTGTTTAAAAACTTTACTTTGTGTGTTGCCGTGTTTTCAGGAAAAAGATATTGATTTTGTTTTGTTTTTTTATAAATATTATATTTATATTTTATGCTTTTACAATTTTTTTCAGTTTTAAGTTTAAATTTATAAATTAGTTTATAAAATGTGTTTTATAAAATAGGCTTATAATTTTTAGTTTTATGTAATATTTTTATTAATAAAATTAATTTATTTAGTTTAAAAATTAAAAATTAAAAATAAAATTGTGATTTGACGAGACCCAAATAAAAAAGTTTGGATGTGTCATGAGTGGACTCCTAACATACAGGTAAATTTTATTTGGTGTAAAGTGCTATGTTAAAAACGCACTTGAAAATAAATTTGTTTATAAAATGTGTTTATAAAATAGGTAAATTTTATGCTTTTACGATTTTTTTTTCACTTTTAAGTTTAAATTTATAAATTTGTTTATAAAATGTGTTTTATAAAATAGGCTTATAGTTTTTAGTTTTATGTAATATTTTTATTAGTACAAATTAATTTATTTAGTTTTAAAATTAAAAATTAAAAATAAAATTGTGAGTTGACGAGACCCAAATAAAAAAGTTTAGATGTGTCATGAGTGGACTCCTAACATACAGGTAAATTTTATTTGGTGTAAAGTGGTATGTTAAAAACGCACTTGAAAATAAAATTCCGGGTATTCGGACCTGATTTTCTGCCCGTTACTAAATGTTGCAGTTTAGTTGTAAAAACTGTCTTTTGGCAGTTACAACTACAAACACGGTTTTGGTCATATAACCTTTCTGGTTTTTTGGTTATGTTCATAACAACAAAACACAAATACAGTTCGCAATCTGAGTTTTATCCAATTGGAGATTTCGATAGAACTATCGAAATACTTTGATATGAAAGTGTTTGACACGACTCTCAGATTACCGTGATCCACCAAAATTCTAACAATCGGATATGTAATTATTGGAATAATTGTTGGAGACTCAAATGATGGATATGCAATCTTACGTGTGGGATTCAAAGGATTTATTTGAAGGGGCCCCCTGAAATATAACATCTATTACATCGACACCTCTTCCATTACATTATTGGTTTTTACTTTTCAGTCGTAGTACAAAACACGAAGGTTCACATTAGCTACTAGAAAACATCAGCTCTGTCGGATAGTGTATCTTTGCATGTGATTGTTTAAAAGCTTTAATTTGTGTGTTGCCGTGTTTTCAGGAAAAAGATAGTGATTTTGTTTTGTTTTTTTATAAATATTATACTTATATTTTATGCTTTTACAATTTTTTTTCACTTTTAAGTTTAAATTTATAAATTTGTTTATAAAATGTGTTTTATAAAATAGGCTTATAATTTTTAGTTTTATGTAATTTTTATATTAATTAAATTAGTTTATTTAGTTTAAAAATTAAAAATTAAAATTAAAATTGTGAGTTGACGAGACCCAAATAAAAAAGTTTGGATGTGTCATGAGTGGACTCCTAACATACAGGTAAATTTTATTTGCTGTAAAGTGCTATGTTAAAAACGCACTTGAAAATAAAATTCGGGTATTCGGACCTGATTTTCTGCCCGTTACTAAATGTTGCAGTTTAGTTGTAAAAACTGTCTTTTGGCAGTTACAACTGCAAACACGGTTTTGGTCATATAACCTTTCTGGTTTTTTGGTTCTGTTCATAACAACAAAACACAAATACAGTTCGCAATCTGTGTTTTATCCGATTGGAGATTTCGATAGAACCATCGAAATAGTTTGATCTAAAAGTGTTTGACACAACTCTCAGATTACTGTGATCCACCAAAATTCTAACAATCGGATATGTAAATATTGGAATAATTATGGGAGACTCAAATGATGGATATGCAATCTTAGGTGTGGAAATCAAAGGATTTCTTTGAAGGGGTCCCCTGAAGTACAACATTTATTACATCGACACCTCTTCCATTAAATTATTGGTTTTTACTTTTCAGACGTAGTACAAAACACAAAGGTTCACATTAGCTACTAGAAAACATCAACTCTGTCGGATAGTGTGTGATTGTTTAAAAATTTACTTTGTGTGTTGCCGTGTTTTCAGGAAAAAGATAGTGATTTTGTTTTGTTTTTTTATAAATATTATATTTATATTTTATGCTTTTACGATTTATTTTTCACTTTTAAGTTTAAATTTATAAATTAGTTTATAAAATGTGTTTTATTAAATGGGCTTATAATTTTTAGTTTTATGTAATATTTTTATTAATAAAATTAATTTATTTAGTTTAAAAATTAAAAATTAAAAATAAAATTGTGAGTTGACGAGACCCAAATAAAAAAGTTTGGATGTGTCATGAGTGGACTCCTAACATACAGGTAAATTTTATTTGGTGTACAGTGCTATACTAAAAACGCACTTGAAAATAAAATTTCGGGTATTCGGACCTGATTTTCTGCCCGATACTAAATGTTGTAGTTTAGTTGTAAAAACTGTCTTTTGGCAGTTACAACTGCAAACACGGTTTTGGTCATATAACCTTTCTGGTTTTTTGGTTTGGTTCATAACAACAAAACACAAATACAGTTCGCAATCTGAGTTTTATCCGATTGGAGATTTCGATAGAACCGTCGAAATACTTTGATCTAAATGTGTTTGACACGACTCTCAAATTACTGTGATCCACCAAAATTCTAACAATCAGATATGTAATTATTGGAATAATTGTTGGAGACTCAAATGATGGATATGCAATCTTACGTGTGGAAATCAAAGGATTTCTTTGAAGGGGTCCCTTGAAGTACAACATCTATTACATCGACATCTCTTTATTACATTATTGGTTTTTACTTTTCAGTCATAGTACAAAACACAAAGGTTCACATTAGCTACTAGAAAACATCAACTTTGTCGGATAGTGTATCTTTGCATGTGATTGTTTAAAAACTTTACTTTGTGTGTTGCCGTGTTTTCAGGAAAAAGATAGTGATTTTGTTTTGTTTTTTATAAATATTATATTTATATTTTATGCTTTTACGATTTTTATTTCACTTTTAAGTTTAAATTTATAAATTTGTTTATAAAATCTGTATTATAAAATCGGGTTATAGTTTTTAGTTTTATGTAATATTTTTATTAGTAAAATTAATTTATTTAGTTTTAAAATTAAAAATTAAAAATAAAATTGTGAGTTGACGAGACCCAAATAAAAAAGCTTGGATGTGTCATGAGTGGACTCCTAACATACAGGTAAATTTTATTTGGTGTAAAGTGCTATGTTAAAAACGCACTTGAAAATAAAAAACCGGGTATTCGGACCTGATTTTCTGCCCGTTACTAAATGTTGCAGTTTAGTTGTAAAAACTGTCTTTTTGCAGTTACAACTGCAAACACAGTTTTGGTCATATAACCTTTCTGGTTTTTTGGTTCTGTTCATAACAACAAAACACAAATGCAGTTCGCAATCTGAGTTTTATCCGATTGGAGATTTCGATAGAACCATCAAAATACTTTGATCTAAAAGTGTTTGACACGACTCTCAGATTACTGTGATCCACCAAAATTCTAACAATCGGATATGTAATTATTGGTATAATTGTTGGAGACTCAAATGATGGATATGCAATCTTACGTGTGGAAATCAAAGGATTTCTTTGAAGGGGTCCCCTGAAGTACAACATCTATTACATCGACACCTCTTTCATTACATTATTGGTTTTTAGACATTCTACTTTTGAGTCGTAGTACAAAACACAAAGGTTCACATTAGCTAGGAGAAAACATCAACATTGTCGGATAGTGTATATTTGCATGTGATTGTTTAAAAACTTTACTTTGAGCTTTGCCGTGTTTTCAGGAAAAAGATAGTGATTCAGTTTTGTTTTTTTATAATTATTATATTTATATTTTATGCTTTTACGATTTTTTTCACTTTAAGTTTAAATTTATAGATTAGTTTATAAAATGTGTTTTATAAAATAGGCTTATAGTTTTTAGTTTTATGTAATATTTTTATTAATAAAATTAATTTATTTAGTTTTAAAATTAATTTAATAAAATTGTGAGTTGACAAGACCCAAATAAAAAAGTTTGGATGTGTCATGAGTGGACTCCTAACATACAGGTAAATTTTATTTGGTGTAAAGTGCTATGTTAAAAGCGCACTTGAAAATAAAATTCCGGGTATTCGGACCTGATTTTCTGCCCGTTACTAAATGTTACAACTGCAAACACGGTTTTGGTCATATAATCTTTAAGATATTTTGATTCTGTTCATAACAACAAAACACAAATACAGTTCGCAATCTGAGTTTTATCTGATTGGAGATTTCGTTAGAACCATCGAAATACTTTTATCTAAAAGTGTTTGACACGACTCTCAGATTACTGTGATCCACCAAAATTCTAACAATCGGATATGTAATTATTGGAATAATTGTTGGAGACTCAAATGATGGATATGCAATCTTACGTGTGGAAATCAAAGGATATCTTTGAAGGGGTCCCCTGAAGTACAACATCTATTACATCGACACCTCTTCCATTACATTATTGGTTTTTACTTTTCAGTCGTAGTACAAAACACAAATGTTCACATTAGCTACTAGAAAACTTCAATTTTGTCGGATAGTGTCTTTGCATGTGATTGTTTAAAAACTTTACTTTGTGTGTTGCCGTGTTTTCAAGAAAAAGATAGTGACTTTGTTTTGTTTTTTTATAGATATTATATTTATATTTTATGCTTTTACAATTTTTTTTCACTTTTAAGTTTAAATTTATAAATTTGTTTATAAAATGTGTTTTATAAAATAGGCTTATAGTTTTTAGTTTTATGTAACATTTTTATTGTTAAAATTAATTTATTTAGTTTTAAAATTAAAAATTAAAAATAAAATTGTGAGTTGACAAGACCCAAATAAAAAAGTTTGGATGTGTCATGAGTGGACTCCTAACATACAGGTAAATTTTATTTGGTGTTAAGTGCTATGTTAAAAGCGCACTTGGAAATAAAATTCCGGGTATTCAGACCTGATTCTCTGCCCGTTACTAAATGTTGCAGTTTAGTTGTAAAAACTGTCTTTTGGCAGTTACAACTGCAAACACGGGTTTGGTCATATAACCTTTCATATTTTTTGGTTCTGTTCATAACAACAAAACATAAATACAGTTCGCAATCTGAGTTTTATCCGATTGGAGATTTCGATAGAACCATCGAAATACTTTGATCTAAAAGTGTTTGACACGACTCTCAGATTACTGTGATCCACCAAAATTCTAACAATCGGATATGTAATTATTGGAATAATTGTTGGAGACTCAAATGATGGATATGCAATCTTACGTGTGGAAATCAAAGGATTTCTTTGAAGGGGTCCCCTGAAATACATCATCTATTACATCGACACCTCTTCCATTACATTATTGGTTTTTACTTTTCAGTCGTAGTACAAAACACAAAGGTTCACATTAGCTACTAGAAAACATCAACTCTGTCGGATAGTGTATCTTTGCATGTGATTGTTTAAAAACTTTACTTTGCGTGTTGCCGTGTTTTCAGGAAAAAGATAGTGATTTTGTTTTGTTTTTCTTATAAATATTATATTTATATGTTATGCTTTTACGATTTTTTTTTCACTTTTAAGTTTAAATTTATAAATTTGTTTATAAAATGTGTTTTATAAAATAGGCTTATAATTTTTAGTTTTATGTAATATTTTTATTAATAAAATTAATTTATTTATTTTAAAAATTAAAAATTATAAATAAAACTGTGAGTTGACGAGACCCAAAAAAAAAGTTTGGATGTGTCATGAGTGGACTCCTAAAATACAGGTAAATTTTATTTGGTGTAAAGTGCTATGTTAAAAACGCACTTGAAAATAAAATTCTGGGTATTCGGATCTGATTTTCTGCCCGTTACTAAATGTTGCAGTTTAGTTGTAAAAACTATCTTTTGGCAGTTACAACTACAAACACGGTTTTGGTCATATAACTTTTCTGGTTTTTTGGTTATGTTCATAACAACAAAACATAAATACAGTTCGCAATCTGAGTTTTATCCGATTGGAGATTTCGATAGAACCATCGAAATACTTTGATCTGAAAGTGTTTGACACGACTCTCAGATTACTGTGATCCACCAAAATTCTAACAATCGGATATGTAATTATTGGAATAATTGTTGGAGACTCAAATGATGGATATGCAATCTTACGTGTGGGAATCAAAGGATTTATTTGAAGGGGTCCCCTGAAATACAACATCTATTACATCGACACCTCTTCCATTACATTATTGGTTTTTACTTTTCAGTCATAGTACAAAACACAAAGGTTCACATTAGCTACTAGAAAACATCAACTCCGTCGGATAGTGTATCTTTGCATGTGATTGTTTAAAAACTTTACTTTGTGTGTTGTCGTGTTTTCAGGAAAAAGATAGTGATTTTGTTTTGTTTTTTTATAAATATTATATTTATATTTTATGCTTTTACGATTTTTTTCACTTTTAAGTTTAGATTTATAAATTTGTTTATAACATGTGTTTTATAAAATAGGCTTATAATTTTTAGTTTTATGTAATATTTTTATTAATAAAATCAACTTATTTCGTTTAAAAATTCAAAATTAAAAATAATATTGTGAGTTGACGAGACCCAAATAAAAAAGTTTGGATGTGTCATGAGTGGACTCCTGATGAGATGGCATTTATACATGATGTCATCGTTGTTTTTGGGTTTAAATGCATAAAACATCATCAAAAGTGCCATATATATGCTTGTATTTGTTCAATGTGTATTTTAGGTACGGATATTAAGAAAATGACAAAAGATCACAATAAACAAGCAAAAACGAACACGGGTAACGAAGCCGCATAATGAACCAAGGCCTAGTGTTGATTTACCAAGAAAAGACCTTGAAGAATTGAAGATTGTGCAAGAAGGGTCTTCCATTATTGAAGAATTGACACTTTAAACCCTTGTATATTCATAATTACAAGTTTGGTCCTTAAATTTTGTCAAATTACAAAAAAGGACCCTCAACTTTGAAGAATTGGCAAGAATGGTCCCTCAAATTTGAAGACTTGTCACTTTTAGTCCTCCATGAAGACAAAGAAACAAGTAAAGACCTTGAAGAATGAAGAAATGCCAAAATCAACCCTTCAAATATTAAGATATTACAAAACAAGTCCTTTGAAAACCCTTTTGAAAAGTTTTGTGGCCAAAGTCTAAAAAACAAAACACGAAATACAAAGGAAATCCAGTTTTGTTATGATAATCTACAAATGAAAGAAGAATGGAAAACGAGGGACTAAATGTGGCCGACAAGGAAAGATACATAAACCACTTCTGTTGTGACACCTCACCCACTCAATCTTCATAACCAATCAAAACCCTCTAACATGCCACAGCACAACCCACTCACAACCGGTTTAATAACTAATTTAATTAGTTATATAATTACGCAGTTAACAACTTTTTTTAAACATAAACAAGATCAAACAACCACTATTCCATGAAGACCATGATTTGGGTTTTTACTAATCGTTGGAAATTAACCCATAATCTTGTCCAGATTTATGATTAAGGTCTTAATAAACATAACCCAACCCTTAAACCTTTTTCCGCCTCACCCCAAAGACCTACATGAGACTCCCCTGCTGCATACTTTTGAGAAGATGCCAAAACCTGCCAGAAATCCAATGTGCCACAAAGTAGCTTCAATCCTAAGCTCATTGGGAGCCCTTTGCTCAATTCTCACCACTGGCATCACATGTATCTCCATAAAAGTCCAAATTCGTCAAAGGTTATTCAAACTTCAATAGGCAAAAGAGGAACTTCATCAAATAGGGTTTATAGTTGTTATTCAGCTTTCTAGAACCATTGTGAGCCTATATAAAGGCCTTAGGTCACAACATTGTTGTTGTTCTTGGATTCCTAGGTCAAAAATATATAAAGCCTTATTTCTATGTGAATGAAAAAGTGTTTGATTTTGTGACGAATTCCAAGTTCTAATCTTATATTCTTGTTGTTATTGTTCAAATTTTGTGATTTTGAAGTCTCATAGTTTGGTTTTAAAGATTGTGCAAGTATTTGCAAAAATTTCCAAAACTTGATTTTTGCTAAGTTCTTTGTTCAAACCCTTGGAATTTTTGGGCTAAGATTGGCCACATCACCCTGATAAGAAGATTATCAAGGCAAGGTGACGTCTTGGTTTGGGTATAATCAAGGAGTGGGGTACAAAGCTTGAAAGAATCAGTTTTTTTATCCATTTTTTCATATAATCTGTTTGTGCTTTGACTTTGTTGTTCTTAGCAGGGTTTGTTATTGGAATCTTGTGTCTTGTTGGGCTAGACACATCAGCTCAAAAATTCGTGAGTGTGGATGTACATTCATGAGGTTGAACCCTTTTACCCAAACATATGTCAAAATACTTGTGTTAAGTGATTTTGTGGATTGCTGTTGTATGTTGTGTTCTTGTGGATTGAATCTTGTTTTGAGTGCATAAGGAAGTTGTTATGATGTTTATCTAAGCTTAGTCTAACCTGAAAACGTTTTTAACTTTGTAAAATTTGATTTCCAAAAGTTAAAGGGGTGTTTGGGATTACGGCATGCTTGGGGTTTGGGTTAATTTGAGTAGGATTTGTAGGAATACTAGTGTTTGTTCTTGTTAGTATAGCATTGTTAAGTGTTTTTCTTCATGCTTTGAGCTTTGTAACATATTAATCAATCAAGTGGTCATATAATCTTTATTATTCTTGATTTTGTGGACACCTAGATCTAAGGTTAGACTAGGGTTAACAAGTTATAAATCCAAGTTTAGGTAACCTGTGAAGAAGATTTATGGCTTTGAATTTGGGTTTGTGGTCAATTAGTTCAGCAAAACTTATTCTTGCCTGTTTATTGTTCATCAGTAACTTGCATAAGCCTTAATCTGTTTCAAATCTTGTAACCAGTGGATGAAATGAGTTTGTTTATGTTTGATTAAGTTTTTTTGAGCCTGTGTTTGCTTTTGGTGGTTTGTGGTTAGCTTGTTCTAGCATAAATAGCTTTTTACTCATCAAACTACTTATTATTCATGTCTGTGTGATATCTGAGCATAAACTGAATTAACTGTATCAATTGGCTAAGTGTTTTTGTGTTTATTTGCTTGATATTTACTCCTTATAACCCACTGGTTATAAGGGTGACTTGTTGTTCACTGAATCCAACAAAAATCCACTAAAAACAAAAAGTCAATTAAGTCAATCAGTGAAAACTTTTCCCACTAAAAGAACCTAAAAGTTCCCACTGACAGTGCAATTTGTTCATCAGCTTATCAATAAGCTATTCTAGCTTATTTAGACGTGCAACAACTTTGTTTTTGTGACTAATCTTCATCATTTGACCCATTTGACTATTCTAGAGCTTTGTAGCTGTTGACTTTAGGGTTTGAGTAGAAAACGAATTGACTTGACTTTTTCAAAATAGCTAATTGCTTATTCCAGCTTATTTAGTGGTTCTTTTTGAAAACTTATTGTTGATTTTTCTTAGTTTGATCATTTGAAACCTTTTGCAACTTGAATCAGACCTTGAAGTGGTCTAGAACTCGAAAACGACTATTTTGTCGTTTTGTGTAGAGAGCTTTTGCTTATTTCAGGCTTATTTCTTGGAATTTTTAAAAATTTCTTTTTACAAAAGGATTATTGAGGTCAAGAGAAGGACGTGTGTGAAAATTACAGCTTATGGCATTGGCTTATAGCTTAATGGGCCAAAAAGCCCATTAAGAATAAGTTGTTTTCCAATAAGCTGTGATAAGCTCATTTTCAGCTTTTGGGCCTTTAGATTTTTGTGTTTAAAACTTGATTTTAAGCTAGACTAGAAGTTTTGGGCCATTTTTGTGAACATTTTTCTTATTGGGCCAATTTGAGCCCATTAAGGGTCTGTTTTACTGTTTGGCCCATTTGGAGGCCCATTAGGGGTATTTTGGTAATTTCAAGTTCATTCTCTATTTAATTAGGTCAAAATAAGTTAGTTTGCTAGTTTTTAGAAATCTTTACAACTCTTGAAATTTTTATTATTATTTTATTATTAAAATTTATTTTTAGAATTAAAATAGTATTTTTGCAACTTTTACATTTTCCTAGGTTAAATACATTAAGTTAGGATTTTTAGAACTCTTAGATTAATTTTCTCACCTCTTAATTAATTTTTAGAATTATTTTAATATTTTACTAGTTTTTAATCATTTAAAAATAGTTTTAATAGGTTTTAAATTTTAGAAAAATAGTTTTTAGTTTAATTAAGTTATTTTTGAGTTTTACAAATTATAAAATCTTTATTTGGGCTTTTTATTAATTAGTTTGATTTTTAGGGCTTTAATTAGCATTTAAAAATTAATATTTAATTAAATAATAGTTTGGTAAAATTTTGATTTTTTTTAAACCCTTAGTTTATTTTTAAGAATTTTTGGTAATTTTTTGGAATTTTTTAGAGTAAATTTTTATTTTTGCCCTTTTTACGGTTTTGCGTTTACGTCATTCGCTTTAGTTTAATTTTATTCGTAGTCGTCATCATTTTCTCTTTTATTTCTTCATAATATTAATCACAAACATTTAATCAAGTCTTAACACATAACACACTAGCCTCCCGGAGAACGAACTCATACTTGGGTCATTAGTGCTTGATTTTCCTAAATCAACCCCTAAATACTTACCGCTTTTACGCCTCTTTTCCTAAAGGGTGTAACATACCAACTATCATTTTGGCGCAGATGCCGGGGAGGCATGTTGTGTTTTGATTTGAACAAATTTTGTTTTTCATATTATCCATAATAAATATTTGTGTGATTAGCACTCTAATCATACGTATTATCGGTTTTCGTTTTTTGTGAAATATTATTACTATATGGTATACGTATCACAATAAATATACAATTACTCCAAAAGTGTGAAAACACAACCTTGATTTGGGATTTCATCACTCAATCATTGTATTCGAATCTCAAACAAAGAAAAAAAGGCAAAATAGATAAATACTTTCGTGAAGCTTGATTTTGATAAACACAAACTATAAGGTAGTATAAGGCGGTTGTATTTCACGACCTAAGGGAAAAAGGCTCTTAAGTACTTCGGGCCGCCTCGTTTCCCCCGCTTGCTTGTGCGTGTTTTGAGAAAAAGGGCTAATCAAGGGTTTGCCGCCCAAGGTATTATTACGTATCTATATATTTTCTTGGTTTCAAAAGATTAAACCCTCTTGAACGTTTTACTGTTCCACCAACGTTCTAAAGTCATCGAAGGCGTTCACTTCACGTGATCGTTTTCATTCCTTGAGGCTCCTTTAATCGAGAGATTTGATTTGAGGAGAGATTTGTAGATTTGTGTCTACGTAATACATGACAAAAATAAAAATAAAAAGTAAAAACAATAAAAAAACAACAAAAAAATTGAAAAACGTAAAAACACCCAAAAGAAACTTCTTTGCTCACCTCACGTTGTACGTTACGTTTATGAAAACTCGCTCCAAGGCAAAACGTTCACGTAAACTTCGAAACCGAAAGGAAACAACACCAACGTTTTCTAGTGAAGACTCTCCTATTGACGAACCCATTATAGAACAAGAAGTCACCATGGCTAACCGTACTATAATGGAGTTGCTTCAAGCACCCACCGAGGGTTATAGAGAGGCTATTGTGATTCCCGCTATCCTTGCGGAGAATTTCGAGGTTAAGACGGGTTTATTGTCCATGATCCAAGCCAACAAGTTTCGTTGTGACGAAAAGGACAACCCTCATAACCACATCCACCAATTCAATCGTCTTACCGCCACTTGCAAATTTAAGGACGTCTCGAAAGACTCGATCAAGATGATGCTTTTTCCGTATTCCTTAGCGGGGCCCGCTAAAATTTGGTTAGAGAAAGAGCCACCCAATTCTATATTGACGTGGAAGGATCTCGTTTTGAAGTTCATAAACCAATTTTTCCCGCCCTCTAAGACTACGCATTTGAAAAACGAGATTTCAAAATTTTCACAAGAGTTTAACAAAAGTTTTTCAACGTCTTGGAATCGGTTTAAGGAAATGTTACATGAGTGTCCTCATCATGGTTTTTCCGACTTGCATCAAATCGATACGTTTTACAATGGTTTGAATGATCATGAGCGTGATTATCTTAATGCCGCCGCGGGTGGTAATTTTTTGTGTAAAACGATCAAAGAAGCATTGACGATTATTGAGAATAGGTCTAAGGTCTATAGTCCTCGTAGCACACCGAGTGTTGCCAAGGCTTCGTTTACACCCTCATCATCGTCATGTACCATTGATGCTTGCCAAATCGAGGCAAATTTGGAGAACAAAGTTTTTGATAAGCTTAAGGGATTGTTAATTGAGTTTAAAGTTGGTGAACAACCCGCTCCCGCTACGATTAAACCGGTTGAGGTTTCTTGTATGTATTGTGGTGGAGCTCACGATTTCTCCGAGTGCATTACCAACGGTGGTAACACATCGAGTGCCTACGCGGCCACGGAAACTTATAACCAAAACTGTCAAGTTACCCGTACTAATCAATTGACTCCACCGGGTTTTTCACCAAATCAAAATGCTAATAACTATCGCAACAATCAAGTGGGTTACCAAGGAAATCAAAGAAACAGTTATAAGGGTAACAACTATGGGAATCAAGGGACTAATAATCAAGTGCAAAACAAAAATCAAAACCATGATTTTCAAAACAACAACAAGAGTTTGCAAAACTTGAAAGATCTTCCAAATGAATTTGTTGAATATGCAAATGGTAATGATGCTAGGTTTGATAATATACAAAGGGAGATCATTAGCCTAAGATCCGAGTTTAAGAATGATTTGAAAAACGAGTTAAAAACCGAGCTCGCTAATGAACTTAAGATTCATACAAACAAAATGGAGAGTAATGTGACTAGGTTACAACAAAACCAACAAAAGATGGAACAAGGCCAACATGAGATAAAACAAGAGATGCTTAAGGCCGATAAGAGGCAATCTATGTTTGAGGATAAAATTTCAAGTATGTTTGAGGCTATAATGTGTAAGCCGACTTCTTCGGGTTCTCTTCCTAGTAACACCGTTTCAAACCCGAAAGGAGAGATGAAAGTGATTACCACTCGTAGTGGTAAGACCTTTAAGGAGCCGATTCCTCAACCAATTACTCCTACGTAGGAGACAATTGAGGAAGAAGCCGAGGTTGTGGTTGAAAAGGAGCATATCTCAATCCCACGAAGTACCGCTTATACCACACCTACGGTCGACCCTTTACCGTCATTGGAACCCGAGATTCCAAAGGCTATGCCTATGCCCCACCCAATACCACCCTCTTCCTTTGAACCATCGTCGTCTTTACCAACACCACCGTTGCCTTACCCCTCAAGACTTCAAAAGGAAAAATTGCAAGAACGAGACAACTACCAATTTGATATTTTTATCAAAATGTTTCGTAACTTTCATTTTAACATAAGTTTCGCCGACGCTTTAATCATGATGCCTCGATTTGCCACTAAATTTAAGAGTATGTTGAACAACAAGGAGAAATTGCAAAATTTGTCTAGTTGTTCGTCGGTTTATCTTAATTGCATACCTTAAAAAGTCAGTGATCCCGGTAAATTTTTAATTCTGTGTGGTTTTCAAGATGTGGAAGAATGCTATGCCTTGGCCAATCTTGGTGCTAGCATTAATTTGATGCCTCATTCGATCTTTAAGTCGCTCAATCTTCCTAATCTTACTCCTTCAAGAATGTCTCTCGAAATGGCCGATCATTCTACGATTCCCGCATGTGGGGTGGCCGAAGACTTTTTTGTGAAAGTGGGTGTGATAACCCTGGTTTTGAGGTTCGTCACTTAGTTTTATTTTGTGCTAGTTACGTGTCTCTATGTGTTTATGTGCTTATTTGTGTGTATAGATTGTGGTTTGAATATCGTTTCCGGTACGGGGTACCTTGTGAGTGAAACGATGTGTGATGAATTCATGTTCATGAGTTCACATGGTAGTGACTATGAAATGAGATGGTGATATTTAGTGGTTTTACGTATACGTATATGTATTATAGAAAATCGTATTTTTACGATTTACGGTTTAGCATTTAGAGGTCTCGGATGAGGTAATTAGTCATATGGATATTTTTCGGGATGGTTTTAAGTCATTTAGGACCTATTTATAAAGTTTATTTCAAAATTTGAGATTTTTTATAAAAGTGTATATTTTACGTCTTTTACGGTAAAACGCGTAAAAACTGACTAGTTTTACGGTTTTGGAGGCTTTAAGAGCTGAAATAAATTAAGGAAAATTAAGGTAATATTATTAATACATATACTAATAATAAAAAGAAAAAAAAACGAAAATTAAGGGGGTGTTAGTCGGTTTGGACGCAAGAAAGAAAGGAAAAAAAGGAAAAAAAAGGAAAATAGGAAAGTGGGCTATTACACTTGGGATAGGACTTTATACATGGTTATATAAGGATTTTAAAGAGGAAATAAAACATAATTCCCTGGAGATTTAATAAAACCGACGGTCACCTAACAAAAGTTAGGGTTTCTTCATAAAATTTGGGGGTTTTCATAAATCCAAGGTAAATCTTTAAAACCCTTTTCATATTAATTGTTTTTAATGTTTCTATGATCATCTTATGATGGATTTAGGTTAGGGTTAATTTAAAAACAGAAATTAATGTTATATTAATCCTAATATGATGATTACATAAACTAGGGCTTGTATTAATTGGGGATATGGGTGATTAATTAGTTTAATTTGATTAAACCCGTTTTTAAAAAGTGGGCAGAATTTTGAGTCAATTGTTTTGATCATATTGGGAGTTCTGCAAACTCTTATTTAACGATCAAAGTACCCCTGGAAAGGTATTTGAAGTGGCTTTCCAATGCAAGAAACGAGAACTAAATTGGAGGTAGGGAAGTGGGTCAAAAACATGTTACAACAGTCGGAGGTCAAAACAGTTTTGAATTCAGCATGTTTTCTTTTTTAAGTTTTGGGTTGTTTGGGGTACTTAGGGTTTCATTGGGATCTTCTCACGAACATGAGAGATGGTTTATATATTGTAGTAAGTATCTGCACTTGGGCTAAGATTGTGGTTTAGGGTAAGACCCTCTAATGGTAATGAACTTTTCACACGTTTAAAATCAGTGAATTCTAGATAGGTAGCAATATATACACATATATCGGGGCCTTAACAGTAGCTTTAAGGTTAGGGAAAGTGGGAGGTTTTAGCTAACATATGTAGAAGTATGAATATTCCTTTTACAGAGATCATGGGTATGTTTAAGGGGGAGATCGACCCATAGTTTAAGGTATGAAAAACGGGACTGTTTTGGGTAAAATGTTAACGGGACGGGTTATGAAGTAAAAGGAGTTAAGGGTTTTATAGAAGGGTGTAATGGGGTGGTTAGAGCTTATCAATGAGGTATTTATATGGGAATAGGCTAGATGTCCATCATAGGTTGATGAGCCGTTTTAGTGATTGGTTCATGTTTTGATTATGTGTTTTTTGGTTTGTTAGCTTTTTTCTAGTGCGAGGACATTTGGAGAAGCTCAATCAGGTGAGTTTCATAGTCCCATGTTTACTATTGATTTTGACTTCCAGATGGGATGGAAGAGACACTGTGTCGAGTTATTTATAAATTGTTGCTATAAATGTTTTATGGTTGTGATGGACTTGTGTGTACACTTATGTGATTAACTGCTATGTGATTCTTGATTGTGTATGATTTGGATCGTGGGACACGTGCCGTCTCAGTTATTGTGGTTTGACAAGGTAGTGGCCTTGTGGTTTGCCAAGGTAGTGGCCTTGGGGTAGGTACATAGCGTGATCGTCTATGGGACCAATGGATAATGACAAGGTAGTGGCCTTGGAAATTATGGTTGTTGGTAAGGCGTGATGCCTTGGTAATTGTGGTTGTTGGTAAGGCGTGATGCCTTGGAATTGTGATGATTGATTGAACTTGATTGCTAGTTGTTAATACATAATTGTAGCGCATTGTCCATATGTTATTGTGTTGATGGTTGTTATTCACAGCTTGTAACTGATTTAGCGTTGGAGTCTAAACCTATGACTCTCACCAACATTATGTTGACGTGTTTTAGTTTCTCTTTCAGGTGATGTTATGGTTAAGCTTGAGAACATAAGTGGCTAGGATTTGGAGAGCGTAGGATATGCATTTAGAAGGAGATCCTCGTTCCTTCTTAGATTCTTTTGCTTGTTTTATAAGTGATACTGTTGGCACCTATATGTTTGATTTGTTGTGTTATTTGTTTGTCTTGGGTAAGAGGTAGGACTGTTACCTACTTACCTAGACTCCTGCATTGTTGAGATATTGTCATGACATTTGTGTCACCATTTTATGACATTTCTTATATCATTTAGTTATCTCTATAGACACGCTATTGTTGTGATGATATCCATACGTCGTGCCACATATTCCGCCATGGTGGGGTGTGACAGTAAGGAAGTTCTATTATTCGGTATACTTTATCGTTGCCGATATTCCCACAGATCCTCAAGTTCCTATCATTTTAGGTCGTTCGTTTTTAGATACATCGAAAGCGATTATCGACGTTCATGCTCGAAAAATCACTTTATGATTCAACGTCGAGGAACTTGTTATAAACGCGACTCTAAACTCGAAACTTTCTCATGTTTATTCTATCGCGACTTTAAACCATGTTGATATGATCGATGTCGTTTGCGAAGAATATTCACAAGAAATTTTAGGTTTTGTTGACGAAGCAAATTGTGGCAATCCCACTATGCTCGATCCAATTCTTGATAATTCGACACCTTCGTTCACTCCATTTGAAGGAGGTGGTTTTACGTTGGAAGAATTTGATGTTCCTCGTACTTGTGACGAAGACCTCTATGATGAAGAGGACTTCTCGATTATCAAGGATTTTCTTAACGATTTCCGATTTCCTCCGCCGGTGGAGGTTATGAGTATCGAACCCACATCTTCAATCGACGAACCACCAATACTCGAATTGAAAGATCTTCCTCCTCACCTCGAATACGTATTCTTGGAAGGAGACGATAAGTTGCCGGTTATTATTGCGAATGATCTTTCCAATGATGAAAAAGCCGCACTTATCGATGTTCTAAAATCTCACAAAGGGGCAATTGCGTGGAAACTCTCCGACATTAAGGGAATAGATCCCAAATTTTGTACGCACAAAATCTTAGTGGAGGAAGACTACAAGCCCGCAATCCAATGTCAACGTAGGGTAAACCCCAAAATTCATGATGTCATCAAAAAGGAAGTTCTTAAACTACTAGACGCGGGAATGATTTACCCTATATCTGATAGCCCTTGGGTGAGTCCCATTCATTGTGTCTCTAAGAAGGGAGGAATGACCATTGTGCCAAACGATGACAACGAGTTAATTCTCACTAGACTCGTAACCGGTTGGAGGCTGTGCATTGACTATCGTAAGTTGAATGACGCCACTCGTAAAGACCACTTTCCCTTGCCCTTCATGGATCAAATGTTTGACCGTCTTGTGGGAAATGACTTCTATTGCTTTTTTGATGGTTTTTCCGGTTACTTCCAAATCCCCATCGATCCTCGTGATCAAGAAAAAACTGCGTTTACGTGTCCATATGGAACGTTTGCCTATCGTAAAATGCTATTCGGACTTTGCAATGCACCGGGAATGTTTCAACGGTGCATGATGGCTATTTTTCATGATATGATCGAGAAGACGATGGAAGTCTTTATGGATGACTTTTCCGTGTTTGGTAGTTCGTTCACTTCGTGTTTGTCGAACCTTGAGAGAATGTTAAAACGTTGTGAGGAAACCAACCTTGTGCTTAATTGGGAAAAATGTCATTTTATGGTTAAAGAAGGAATCGTCTTAGGGCACAAGGTTTCGAAAGCGGGGATTGAGGTAGACAAAGCTAAGATAGACGTCATCGCCAAATTACCTCATCCCAAAACCTTCAAGGGAGTTAAGAGTTTCCTAGGCCACGCGGGCTTTTATCTTCGATTCATCAAGGATTTTTCAAAGATATCTCGACCTATTACACATCTTCTTGAAAAAGATGTTCCGTTCGTCTTTAGCGAAGATTGTGTACGAGCCTTTGAAATCCTAAAGAGGAAACTTACCGAAGCTCCTATTCTTGTTGCTCCAAATTGGAACCTCCCCTTTGAGCTCATGTGTGACGCTAGTGATTATGCTATTGGGGCCGTTTTGGGGAAACTTCATGAAAAGCACTTCTTGCCTATTCACTATGCTAGCAAGACGATGACTGAGGCTCAACTTAAGTATACCACAACGGAAAAGGAATTCCTTGCCGTGGTTTATGAATTTGAGAAATTTTGACCTTATCTCGTCTTGACCAAAAGCATAGTGTATACGGACCATTCGGTAATCAAGTACCTCTTGGCTAAACAAGATGCAAAGCCAAGATTGCTTCGTTGGATTCTCCTCCTACAAGAATTTGATGTCAAAATCCTTGACAAAAAAGGAGCCGAGAATCTAGCGGCCGATCATCTCTCTCGTTTGGAAGATCCTCACCAAAGAGTTTATGAGAATAAGGAAATCACCAAAACATCCCTCTCGAGATGCTTGGTGTAGTCAATTCTACGAAAGACTCGTCCACCCCATGGTTTGCGGACATCGCAAATTACCATGCGGGAAACTTCATCATTAAGGGTATGACGACACAACAAAAACGAAAATTCTTTTGTGACATCAAGTTCTACTTTTGGGACGACCCTTATCTATTTCGGACTTGTGCGGATCAAATCATTCGACGTTGTGTATTTGGCACCGAAGCTTCTAACATCCTTAGAGCTTGTCATGAGGGACCCACGAGAGGTCACCACGGTGCTAATCTCACGGCTAAGAAAGTTTTCTATGTCGGTTTCTTTTGGCCTACTATTTACCGAGACGCGCACGCACTTATCAAGTCGTGTGACGCATGCCAACGTCAAGGAAAGTCATCACAAAATGATGAAATGCCTCAAAATATAATCCAAGTTGGTGAAATCTTTGACGTGTGGGGCATTGATTTTATGGGGCCATTCCCATCGTCTCGTGGAAATAAGTATATCCTTGTGGTCGTTGACTACCTATCCAAGTGGGTTGAAGCTAAGGCTTTGCCCACCAACGATGCTCGAGTGGTAGTCAAGTTTTTGAAGCAATTGTTCTCTCGGTTTGGAACCTCTCGTGCTATCATAAGCGATCGTGGAACCTATTTTTGCAATGATCAATTTGAAAAGGTCTTAAAGAAATATGGGGTTACACATCGACTTTCTACGGATTATCACCCACAAACGAGTGGGCAAGTCGAGGTTTCAAACCGAGGTTTAAAAGGATCTTGGAAAGATCGATAGGAGAGAACCGACAATCTTGGTCGGATAAGTTAGACGATGCTTTATGGGCCTTTCGTACCGCCTATAAGACGCCCATTGGGTGCACTCCGTATAAGCTTGTGTATGGGAAGAATTGCCACTTGCCAATTGAACTCGAACACAAAGCTTATTGGGCCCTAAAGCACGCTATCTTTGATTTGAAGACCGCGCGGGATCATCGAAAAATAAAATTAAATGAATCAGATGAATTGAGGGATAATGCTTATGAAAATTCATTGATTTATAAGGAAAATCCTAAAAAGTTTCATGATTCTAAAATTAAAAACCGGGTTTTTAACGTTGGGAATCAAGTGTTGCTTTTTAACTCTCGTTTGAGAATATTTTCCGGTAAACTGAAATCCCGTTGGTCGGGTCCGTTCACCGTCACACAAGTTTTTCCTTATGGGACCATCGAGCTACCTCAAAATGATGGTCCTAACTTTAAGGTGAATGGACATAGGCTCAAGAACTACTTTGGTGGGGAAGTCCCTTCTTTGGACGACCTTGACCAAGTCACCTTCCCCAATGATAATTAGTATTGAAAGGATCGAGTCGAGCTCATGACTCGGTAATCAAAAACGAGGTGCCTCGTAGGGGAGCTCCCATGTTTATCCATGTACATATTATCGCTTTCTAATGTAGCTAATGAGAGGGGATTTGTGCCCTTCCAACCTTTGCTCCGTGGTTGTTTGTGAATTGTGGTTATTAGATCATCATCATCTTCACGATTCAAGCCACTCGTGTTCGTTTTACGTAAGCCTTGATCATTTGCTTGGAAGAATTTCTCAATATCCATATGATGTATCCTTTGTTGTTCTAACCTTAGGTTTTTAGCACACTTCATAAATGGCTATTAATTTAATGGTTCCACCCTTTCCATGTTAGATTAAGCATTCGACTATGTCTCTAGTATGGGGGTATCCTACCCTTAGACTCGAAACATTGAGGACAATGTTTAACTTTAGTATGGGGGTGGATAGATACTTGCCTTGCCAAACCTTCACGCTTTCCAACTTTCATGTTTTTGTTTCTCGTTTTGTTGCAAAATAAAGCTAAAAATGGCGAAATTTTAAGCTTTCCAACTTTCATGTTTTTGTTTCTCGTTTTGTTGCAAAATAAGGCTAAAAATGGCCAAATTTAAAATTTTTCTCATGTTTTCATAAGTGTTTAGTGACAAGAATGTAGATTTTCCGATGGCGAGAATAAGAGTACTTTTTGACTCAACCGTGCGTGTTGAGCACTTAGCTTCGATTCCTTAACTTTTTAGGCTAAGTCTCTTAAATGAGGACGAGAAATGATAGCGTTAATTATAAGTTACTATGCTAAACGTAGAAGTCGCTCATCTTTCAAAAACTCATGTGTCCTAATTGTTTGCTTATTCTCCCTTCGCTTGTATATAAATTTTGCTAATAAGTATTAACTTAGTAGTTTAGTCTTAATTGTTGGTTTCTAGCTTTTTTTTGTAGCTTCCATGTAATTAGATTGGCAAAATATTTGAGAATTGCCAGCGTCACGGTTTTGAAGTATTGGCAACCCGAGTAATCGAAAGCTTCATCCAATAACAAGATTTCAAGTGCTCACCTAAATCAAGCAAAAATTCGATGCTCACAAGGCCGAAAAATCTATGCAAAACTGAAAGTGATTAAGCCTTAATCTTTGAAGCTTTAAAGATCCAAAATTTGCTTTTAGCGTGAAGATATACGTCTTTGGCCATAATAAACACCTCATGGCGAGGTTAAATAAAAGGCAAGGCAAGACCGATCCCAAAAGGTGAAGGTAAACCTATGATAATAAGGCACATCCGTTAGGGGGCGTATAAAAGTCTTGGTAATAAGTCTCATGTTCAAAACCATTATAAAACCATGTTTATCGAATCTCAATTGTTAACTTATTTTGACATCGTTGTCTACTAGGGGAGGTTATTAATTCGATGGTTTTGATTACACCATTTCGTTTCTATTTTTGGACCTTAATATCTATCATCGCATAAGTCAACAATGTATCATCATGATCATTAAGACAATAATAAAATATAAGAGATACCACTTAGGAAAATGGGATTCTAAGTACGTGATTAGAGCATACGAGTAGTGTTAGCATTACTAACTTATAATGACAATGATCTTGTTACACGCTTGGCATGGAATTGGGTGAAAATCGAGGACGACAAATTTATCTCTATGAGGCACTCACATGTTCTTATTCTATGAACCTAAACGTCCCATTTTGTGATGAAAATCAGACATTATGGCTACGTTTGGTAAGAGCTACTTTAGAGCTTTTTAAGAGCTATTAGCTTTTTTTTTATAAAAATATTTTTTTTCAATCTAAAAGCTCTGTTTGGATAGGAAGGCTACTAGATTTTGAAGAGCTGGTAAGAATGTAAACAGCTCTAAAATAAACAGCTATGAGATACAGCGTCTAAAAATTTAAAGAGCTGGTGATAATTTAAATTACCTATATACCCTCTAATCCTATCTAAAAATCACGTAAAATACCAATCTTTTACACAACCCTAATTTGCTTTCTCTTCAACAACAAAAAAATAACAGACGGCAGAAAAGTAAACCTCCATTCAGGTACGTTTTCATGTTTTAATTACATAGATGGTTTCTTGTTTACAATAGCATATTGATATACACGTTATATAGATGATTTATTCTTTATAATTCGATGATGTTTTTTTTTACCTTTTTTATAATACGTCCAAACTATGATTTAATTTCCAAGTTGTGAAAACTCAATTTCACATGTATATGAAAATACCCCTCTGACAGGTGTTTCTGAAACTACTAGCCTAGTTGTGAGCATGTGACTTCACTGTTAGAATTTAGTTAAATTTTTTATAATAGATTATTGCTTGTAGTGGGAATATGGCCCCTAATTGATTATAGTGGACAATTGCTCATTGTGGGTAGAATACGGCCAAATAACAAAAAAATTTGCTAACTAGTGTATGGTATATTTTTAATGGATAAATCTAAGTATAAGAAGATGTAGTAAATTAATTAAAAAGAGTTTTTGTTCAAAGATAGAAGATTTGTTAATAAGATTATTATAGTTTATCGAGTTTATCGAGTTGATCCGATAATTCGATAACGAACTAACTAAGACCCTAATCCGACCATACTAGCTTATCGAACTTATCGGGTTAGTTACTTATTAGGAATGCATACTTCTTATCTAATGGCTACAATATTGTACATTTCACTTGAGAAAATTAAAGTTTTTATGTAGCTAACAGTTAACAAATGTTACTCTTCTGTCACAACTAAATGTATTGAATATTTTTTAGATGGCTCCGAAAAAAGACAAATGGTCAGATGAGCAAACATTGTCCTTGTGTGATTTACTAAACAATTATGTAAACGAGCATGGTCGAAATGTTCGATTCAATTGGGTCGAGCTTCAACAAAAATTTGCAGAACTTTTTAACCGCACGTTTGTCAGTGACAAGGCTTTAAAGAATAAGGTCGATGGAATGAAGAGAGACTACAATCTTTGGAAGTCGCTAAAGAATGGCGCAACTGGTATAGGATGGGATGTGACTGCAAAAAAACTTAATTGTTCAGATGAGTGGTGGAAAAAGAAAATTAAGGTAACATAATATTAGTCCTTTCAAAACTAAAACACCATGTCACATTTTTACTATTATCATTTTAGGATCTAATTGGTGACTATCATATGCTGTAGGAGGACTCGAATTTTAAAAGACTAAGAAATAAGCAATCGTCGTTAGAGTTGCAAGATGCGTGGGATCAACTTTTTGGAGATGTTGTTGCTGGTGGTGTAGAGTGTATATCAAATTCAATGGATCCAAAGTCTTTCAAGAAAGTGCATTATGGAAACGTAGATGATGAAGATGTTGAGAGTGATGATGATGTACCTAACACTCAAGCGGGTACACAAGCACATAATTTTCACATTGAAGACTTAGAGAATGAAGATCCTAGTTTCTATAAAAGTTTCATTCAGGAAGTCAATGAAGCTGACACGACAACACCAATAAACCAAAGTGGCATACCTAAAAAAATTCATAAGATCGCCAAATCAAACACCAAAGCAAAAACTATTGATATGAAGCGTAAAGGGAGACAGTCAGGAGGATCTTCAAGATTTCATGAACATCTAGCTCAAATTCGGGCTACTCAACAACGTGTCATAGAATACTTGGAGGCAGAAACATCTAACACTAATCAAAGTAATAAGTATACTATTGAAGCGGTTGTGAGTGTAATTAATCACCTGATAGAAGCAAATCACATTGTAAAAGGTAGTGCATTGTGGTTATTCGCAATGGACTTGTTTGAAGATCCAGTGAAGAGAGAAATGTTCATGAGTATGCCGGATGATGAGTCAAGGATGACATGGCTGCAACATAAGAGAAACAAGAGCACCAATATTTAATTTTTATGTCACTGACGACTCGCCATGAAAACATTTTTGTTATTTTTTCTATTATATCGTTTTTGTTTGGATGATTTATTTGTTCTTGCTTTTTATTATTTGAGATATGCTTATTGTGAATGTTTATGGATTTTGATGTCTTATTATTGCAATATATTTAGAAGTTAATTATATATGCTATTATTTGATTTTTATGTTCTTGAATTTGTATAGGATTACTATGGATATTGAGAGAAAAAAGAAGATAAAAAAACTACAATTTGTTGATTATTTATTGGATATGATTAACGACAGTGATATACTTGCTGAGTACTACTATAAGCATATGTATAAGGAACCATGCATGACATCCCAAAAAAAAGGAGCCGACTGGATGAAAGATGTTTTGAATGGTAATCCTATTCGTTGTGTAAATGCGTTTAGAATGCATCCAGAAACTTTCAAGAAATTGTGTAGCGAACTACAATCAAATTACGGGTTAAAATCAAGTGATAAAATGTCTGCTCTTGAAAAGTTAGGGGTATTTGTCTACACACTTGCATTAGGAGTATATAATAGGGATGTTGGGGAGCGTTTTCAACGTTCTGGGGAGATTATTAGTAGAGCATTTCATGACGTTTTAAACGCGATAACTGCAAAAGGTGACGGTTTTCAGGGTCTAGCAAGTGATGTTGTTAGGCCAAAAGATCCTAATTTTCCTATACCACCTCAAATCATGAATGATTTAAAGATACATGCCGTATTTTAAGGTAGTACTTCCGTTATCTTAAATAAAATTATTAAAATGAAAAAAAACATGTTGTTAACATTTATATTATTTAATGTGGTTTCAGGATTGCATTGGATGTATTGATGGCACACACATAGGAGCATGCATCCCTGAGGCTCAACAAGTTCGTTATATCGGTAGAAAAGGGATACCTACTTTCAATGTCATGGCGACTTGTTATTTTAATATGTGTTTCACATTTATATCCGTTGGTTGGGAAGGATCAGCACACGACACACGTGTCTTTCTTCATGCGATTAACACGCAAGCAATGAACTTCCCAAAACCACCTGAAGGTGACCATACATATATGGGATACTATTATGTGGGTAAATATACATGTTATAATACACTAATCATCTTTTTAACTATTATGACAGGTAAATATTATCTAGTTGATAAAGGATATCCAGAAAGAAATAGATATCTTGTTCCGTATTCTAAGATACGATATCATCAGTCTCAGTTTCAAAATGAGCCACCTACTAACATGAAAGAATCGTTCAATCGTTCTCATTCATCTTTACGAAGCTATATTGAGAGGTCGTTTGGAATTCTAAAGAAACGATGGAAAATACTTGGAGGAATGCCCCACTTTAGTGTGAAAACTCAAATTGAGATAATTATGGCTGCATTTGCTTTGCATAATTACATCCGTAATAGTGATGAAGAAGATATGATGTTTACTACGATCGAGCAGCATCCAAATTACATACCAGTTGATGAACTACTTGATGTTCATGGTAATGAAACAAACACTGTGAATGTCTCTCAAGGAACATCTAATGAGATGAAACGAATCCGAGATGATATTGCTACAGCAATCTGGAATGCACGTAATCAATGATTATTACAATTATGTTTTCTTAAAGAACTACGGTTATTATTAATGTAATACTTTACATTTATTAACAATTATGTGTATGTCTTTTTTTGTCATTTTACATCATATTATTACAGTTAACAGCTAGTTTACCAAACACTTTTATTAAAAAACGAAACATCTAACAGTTAACAATTAACAGCTTTATAGGTAACAGTTAACAGTTAACAGCTTACAGTTAACAGCTTACAGCTTACAGCTATTTTTACCAAACATAGCCTATGTCTAAAACACAAAGTAGTAGTATAGTAAGTTTACCTTGAATAAAAGTGCATAAAAAAGAATTTTGGAGATGCTTAGATACTTTATTCTAGCATTGCGTGAGGGCACGACAATGGTTTAGTACGGGAGAGCGATGAGATGGCATTTATACATGATCTCATCGTTCTTTTTGGGCTTTAAATGCATAAAACATCATCAAAAGTGCCATATATATTCTTGTATTTTTTCAATGTGTATTTTAGGTACGGATATTGAGAAAATGACAAAAGATCACAAGAAACAAGCAAAAACGAACACGGGGAACGAAGCCGCACAATGAACCAAGCCCTAGTGTTGATTTTCCAAGAAAAGACCTTGAAGAATTGAAGATTGTGCAAGAAGGGTCCTCCATTATTGAAGAATTGACACTTTAAACCCTTTTATATTCATAATTACAAGTTTGGTCCTTAAAGTTTGTCAAATTACAAAAAAGGACCCTCAACTTTGAATAATTGGCAAGAAAGGTCCCTCAAATTTGAAGACTTGTCACTTTTAGTCCTCCATGAGGACAAAGAAACAAGTAAAGACCTTGAAGAATGAAGAAATTACAAAATCAACCCTTCAAACATTAAGATATTACAAAACAAGTCCTTTGAAAACCCATTTGAAAAGTTTTGTGGCCAAAGTCTAAAAAACAAAACTTGAAATACAAAGGAAATCCAGTTTTTTTATGATAATCTACAAATGAAAGAAGAATGGAAAACAAGGGACTAAATGTGGCCGACAAGGAAAGATACATAGACCACTCCTGTTGTGACACCTCACCCACTCAATCTTCACAACCAATCAAAACCCTCTAACATGCCACATCACAACCCACTCACAACCGGTTTAATAACTAATTTAATTAGTTATATAATTACGCGGTTAACAACTTTTTTTAAACATAAACTGGATCAAAGAGCCACTATTCCATGAAGAACATGATTTGGGTTTTTATTAATCGTTGGAAATTAACCCATAATCTTGTCCAGATTTATGATTAAGGTCTTAATAAACATAACCCATCCCTTAAACCCTTTGCCACCTCACCCCAAAGACCCACATGAGATTCCCCTGTTGCATACTTTTGAGAAGATGCCAAAACCTGCCAGAAATCCAACGTGCCACAAAGTAGCTTTAATCCTAAGCTCATTGGGAGCCCTTTGATCAATTCTCACCACTGGCATCACATGTATCTCCATAAAAGTCCAAATTCGTCAAAGGTTATTCAAACTTCAATGGTCAAAAGAGGAACTTTATCAACTAAGGTTTATAGTTTTTATTCAGCTTTCTAGAACCATTGTGAGCCTATATAAAGGCCTTAGGTCACAACATTGTTGTTGTTCTTGGATTCCTAGGTCAAAAATCTGTAAAGCCTTATTTCTATGTGAATGAGAAAGTGTTTGATTTTGTGACGAATTCCAAGTTCCAATCTTATATTCTTATTGTTATTGTTCAAAGTTTGTTATTTTGAAGTCTCATAGTTTGGTTTTAAAGATTGTGCAAGTATTTGCAAAAATTTCCAAAACCTGATTTTTGCTAAGTTCTTTGTTCAAACCCTTGGAATTGTTGGGCTAAGATTTGTCACATCACCCTGATAAGAAGATTATCAAGGTGAGGTGAGGTCTTGGTTTGGGGATAATCAAGGATTGGGGTACAAAGCTTGAAAGAATCAGTTTCTTTTTCCATTTTTTCATATAATTTGTTTGTGCTTTACTTTGTTGTTCTTAGAAGGGTTTGTTATTGGAATCTTGTGTCTTGTTGGGCTTGACACATCAGCTCAAAAATTCGTGAGTGTGTTTATACATTCATGAGGTTTGAACCCTTTTACCCAAATATTTGTCAAAATACTTGTGTTAAGTGATTTTGTGGATTGCTGTTGTATGTTGTGTTCTTGTGGCTTGAATCTTGTTTTGAGTGCATAAGGAAGTTGTTATGATGTTTATCTAAGCTTGGTCTAACCCGAAAATATTTTTAACTTTGTAAAATTTGATTTCCAAAAGTTAAAGGGGTGTTTAGGATTACTGCATGCTTGGGGTTTGGGTTAATTTGAGTAGGAGTTGTAGGAGTAGTGCTGTTTATTCTTGTTAGTATAACATTGTTAAGTGTTTTTCTGCATGCTTTGAGCTTTGTAACACATTAATCAATCAAGTGGTCATATAATCTTTATTACTTGTTGATTTTGCCTGAGATTTTGTGGACACCTAGATCTAAGGTTAGACTAGGGTTAACAAGTGCTAAATCCAAGTTTAGGTAACCTGCGAAGAAGATTTGTGGCTTTGAATTTGGGTTTGTGGTCAATTAGTTCAACAAAACTTGTTCTTGCCTGTTTATTGTTCATCAGTAACTTGCATAAGCCTTAATCTGTTTCAAATCTTGTAACCAGCAGATGAAATGAGTTTTTTTATTCTTGATTAAGTTTGTTTGAGCCTGTGTATGCTTTTGGTGGTTTGTGGTTAGCTTGTTCTAGCATAAATAGCTTTTTACTCATCAAAATGCTTATTGTTCATTTCTGTGTGATATCTGGTCATACATTGAATTAACTGTATCGATTGGATGAGTGTTTTTGTGTTTTTTTGCTTGATATTGACTCCTTATCACCTACTGGTTATAAGGGTGCCTTGTTGTTCACTGAATCCAACAAAAATCCACTAAAAACAAAAAGTCAATTAAGTCAATCAGTGGAGGCCCATTAAGGGGTCTGTTTTACTGTTTGGCCCATTTGGAGGTCCATTAGGGGTATTTTGGTAATTTCAAGTTCATTTTCTGTTTAATTAGGTCAAAATAAGTTAGTTTGCTAGTTTTTAGAAATTTTTACAACTTTTGAGTTTTTTATTATTATTTTATTATTAAAATTTGTTTTTAGAATTAAAATAGTATTTTTGCAACTTTTAGATTTTTCCTAGGTTAAATACATTAAGTTAGGATTTTTAGAACTCTTAGATTAATTTTCTCACCTTTTAATTAATTTTTAGAATTATTTTAATATTTTACTAGTTTTTAATTATTTAAAAATAGTTTTAATAGGTTTTAAATTTTAGAAAAATAGTTTTTAGTTTAATTAAGTTAGTTTGAGGTTTACAAATTATAAAATCTTTATTTGGGATTTTTATTAATTAATTTGATTTTTAGGGCTTTAATTAGCATTTAAAAATTAATATTTAATTAAATAAAAGGTTTGGTAAAGTTTTGATTTTTTTGTAAACCCTTAGTTTATTTTTAAGAATTTTCGGTAGTTTTTTGGAATTTTTTAGAGTAAATGTTTATTTTTACCCTTTTTACGGTTTTGCGTTTACGTCATTCGCTTTAGTTTAATTTTATTCGTAGCCGTCGTCATTTTCTCTTTTCTTTCTTCATAATATTAATCACAAACACTTAATCAAGTATTAACACAACACTAGCCTCCTTGGGAACGAACTCATACTTGGGTCATTAGTGCTTGATTTTCCTAAATCAACACTTAATACTTACCGCTTTTACGCCTCTTTTCCTAAAGGGTGTAACATACCCACTATCAACTCCTAACATACAAGTAAATTTTATTTGGTGTAAAGTGCTATGTTAAAAACTCACTTGAAAATAAAATTTCGGGTATTCGGACCTGATTTTCTGCCCGTTACTAAATGTTGCAGTTTAGTTGTAAAAACTGTCTTTTGGCAGTTACAACTGCAAACACGGTTTTGGTCATATAACCTTTCTAGTTTTTTGGTTCTGTTCATAACAACAAAAAACACAAATACAGTTCGCAATCTGAGTTTTATTCGATTGGAGATTTCGATAGAACCATCGAAATACTTTGATCTGAAAGTGTTTGACACGACTCTCAGATTACTGTGATCCACCAAAATTCTAACAATCGGATATGTAATTATTGGAATAATTGTTGGAGACACAAATGATGGATATGCAATCTTACGTGTGGAAATCAAAGGATTTCTTTGAAGGGGTCCCCTGAAATACAACATCTATTACCTCGACACCTCTTCCATTACATTATTGGTTTTTACTTTTCAGTCGTAGTACAAAACACAAAGGTTCACATTAGCTACTAGAAAACATCAACTTTGTCGGATAGTGTATCTTTGCATGTGATTGTTTAAAAACTTTACTTTGTGTGTTGCCGTGTTTTCAAGAAAAAGATAGTGATTTTGTTTTTTTTATAAATATTATATTTATATTTTATGCTTTTACGATTTTTTTTTTCACTTTTAAGTTTAAATTTATAAATTTGTTTATAAAATGTGTTTTATAAAATAGGCTTATAATTTTTAGTTTTATGTAATATTTTTATTAATAAAGATAATTTATTTAGTTTAAAAATTAAAAATTAAAAATAAAATTGTGATTTGACGAGACCCAAATAAAAAAGTTTGGATGTGTCATGAGTTGACTCCTAACATACAGGTAAATTTTATTTGGTGTAAAGTGTTATGTTAAAAACGCACTTGAAAATAAAATTTCGGGTATTCGGACCTGATTTTCTGCCCGTTACTAAATGTTGCAGTTTAGTTGTAAAAAATGTCTTTTGGCAGTTACAACTGCAAACACGGTTTTGGTCATATAACCTTTCTGGTTTTTTGGTTTTGTTCATAACAACAAAAAACGAATACAGTTCGCAATCTGAGTTTTATCCGATTGGAGATTTTGATAGAACCATCGAAATACTTTGACTTGAAAGTGTTTGACACGACTCTCAGATTACTGTGATCCACCAAAATTCTAACAATCGGATATGTAATTACTGGAATAATTGTTGGAGACTCAAATGATGGATATGCAATCTTACGTCTGGAAATCAAAGGATTTATTTGAAGGGGTCCCCTGAAATACAACATCTATTACATCGACACCTCTTCCATTACATTATTGGTTTTTAATTTTTAGTCGTAGTACAAAACACAAAGGTTCACATTAGCTACTAGAAAACATCAACTCTATCGGATAGTGTATCTTTGCATGTGATTGTTTAAAAACTTTACTTTGTGTGTTGCCGTGTTTTCAGGAAAAAGATAGTGATTTTGTTTCGTTTTTTATAAATATTATATTTTTATTTTATGCTTTTGCGACTTTTTTTCACTTTTAAGTTTAAATTTATAAATTTGTTTATAAATTGTGTTTTATAAAATAGGCTTATAATTTTTAGTTTTATGTAATATTTTTATTAATAAAGATAATTTATTTAGTTTAAAAATTAAAAATTAAAAATAAAATTGTGAGTTGACGAGACCCAAATAAAAAAGTTTGGATGTGTCATGAGTGGACTCCTAACATACAGGTAAATTTTATTTGGTGTAAAGTGTTATGTTAAAAACGCACTTGAAAATAAAATTTCGGGTATTTGACCCTGATTTTCTGCCCGTTACTAAATGTTGCAGTTTAGTTGTAAAAACTGTCTTTTGGCAGTTACAACTGCAAACACGATTTAGGTCATATAACCTTTATGGTTTTTTGGTTCTGTTCATAACAACAAAACAAAATACAGTTCGCAATCTGAGTTTTATCCGATTGGAGATTTCGACAGAACCATCGAAACACTTTGATCTAAAAGTGTTTGACACGACTCTCAGATTACTGTGATCCACCAAAATTCTAAAAGTCGGATATGTAATTATTGGAATAATTGTTAGAGACTCAAATGATGGATATGCAATCTTACGTGTGGAAATCAAGGGATTTCTTCGAAGGGGTCCCCTGAAATACAATATCTATTACATCGACACCTCTTCCATTACATTATTGGTTTTTACTTTTCAGTCGTAGTACAAAACACAAAGGTTCACATTAGCTACTAGAAAACATCACCTCTGTCGTATAGTGTATCTTTGCATGTGATTGTTTAAAAACTTTACTTTGTGTGTTGCCGTGTTTTCAGGAAAAAGATAGTGATTTTGTTTTGTTTTTTATAAATATTATATTTATATTTTATGCTTTTATGATTTTTTTTCACTTTTAAGTCTAAATTTATAAATTTGTTTATAAAATGTGTTTTATAAAATAGACTTATAATTTTTAGTTTTATGTAATATTTTTATTAATAAAATTAATTTATTTAGTTTAAAAATTAAAAATTAAAAATTAAAAATAAAATTATGAGTTGACGAGACCCAAATAAGAAAGTTCGGGTGTGTCATGAGTGGACTCCTAACATAAACGAAAATTTTATTTGGTGTAAAGTGTTATGTTAAAAATGCACTTAAAAAATTTTTGGGTTTTTGGACCTGATTTTCTGCCCGTTACTAAATGTTGTAGTTTAGTTGTAAAACCTGTCTTTTGGCAGTTACAACTGCAAACACGGTTTTGGTCATATAACCTTTCTAGTGTTTTGGTTTTGTTCATAACAACAAAACTAAATACAGTTCGCAATCTGAGTTTTATCCGATTGGAGATTTCAATAGAACCATCGAAATACTTTGATCTAAAAGTGTTTGACACGACTCTCAGATTACTGTGATCCACCAAAACTCTAACAATCGGATATGTAATTATTGGAATAATTGTTGGAGACTCTAATGATGGATATGCAATCTTACGTATGGAAATCAAATGATTTCTTTGAAGGGGTCCCCTAAAATACAACATCTATTACATCGACACCTCTTCCATTACATTATTGGTTTTTTACTTTTCAGTCGTACTACAAAACACAAAGGTTCACATTAGCTACTAGAAAACATCAACTCTGTCGGAGAGTGCATCTTTGCACGTGATTGTTTAAAAACTTTACTTTGTTTGTTGACGTGTTTTCAGGAAAAAGATAGTGATTTTGTTTTGTTTTTTTATAAATATTATATTTATATTTTATGCTTTTACTATTTTTTCACTTTTAAGTTTAAATTTATAAATTTGTTTATAAAATGTGTTTTATAAAATAGGCTTATAATTTTTAGTTTAATGTAATATATTTATTAATAAAATTACTTTATTTAGTTTAAAAATTAAGAATTAAAAATAAAATTGTGAGTTGAAGAGACTCAAATAAAAAAGTTTGGATGTGTCATGAGTGGACTCCTAACATACAGGTAAATTTTATTTGGTGTAAAGTGCTATGTTAAAAATGCACTTGAAAATAAAATTCCGGGTATTCGGACCTGATTTTCTGCCCGTTACTAAATGTTGCAGTTTAGTTGTAAAAACTGTCTTTTGGCTGTTACAACTGCAAACACGGTTTTGGTCATATAACCTTTCTAGTTTTTTGGTTCTGTTCATAACAACAAAACACAAATACAGTTCGCAATCTGAGTTTTATCCGATTAGAGATTTTGATAGAACCATCGAAATACTTTGATCTGAAAGTGTTTGACACGACTCTCAGATTACCGTGATCCACTAAAATTCTAACAATTGGATATGTAATTATTGGAATAATTGTTGGAGACTCAAATGATTGATATGCAATCTTACGTGTGAAAATCAAAGGATTTCGTTTAAGGGGTCCCTTGAAATACAACATTTGTTACATCGACACCTCTTCCATTACATTATTGGTTTATACTTTTCAGTTGTACTAAAAAACACAAAGGTTCGCATTAGCTACTAGAAAACATCAACTCTGTCGGATAGTGTATCCTTGCATGTGATTGTTTAAAAACTTTACTTTATGTGAGGTCGTGTTTTCAGGAAAAAGATAGTGATTTTGTTTTGTTTTTTTATAAATATTATATTTATATTTTATGCTTTTACAATTTGTTTTCACTTTTAAGTTTAAATTTATAAATTAGTTTATAAAATGTGTTTTATAAAATAGGCTTATAATTTTAAGTTTTATGTAATATTTTTATTAATAAAATTAATTTATTTAGTTTAAAAATTAAAAATTAAAAATAAAATTGTGAGTTGACGAGACCCAAATAAAAAAGTTTGGATGTGTCACGAGTGGACTCCTAACATACAGGTAAATTTTATTTGGTGTAAAGTGCTATGTTAAAAACGCACTTGAAAATAAAATTTCGGGTATTCGGACCTGATTTTTTGCCCGTTACTAAATGTTGCAGTTTAGTTGTAAAAACTGTCTTTTGGCAGTTACAACTGTAAATACGGTTTTAGTCATATAACGTTTCTGGTTTTTTGGTTCTGTTCATAACAACAAAACACAAATACAGTTCGCAATCTGAGTTTTATCCGATTGAAGATTTCGATAGAACCATCGAAATACTTTGATTTGAAAGTGTTTGACATGACTCTCAGATTACTGTGGTCCACCAAAATTCTAACAATCGGATATGTAAATATTGGAATAATTGTTGTAGAATCAAATGATTGATATGCAATCTTACGTGTGGAAATCAAAGGATTTCTTTGAAGGGGTCCCCTGAAATACAACATCTATTACATCGACACCTCTTCCATTACATTATTGGTTTTTACTTTTCAGTCGTAGTACAAAACACAAAGGTTCACATTAGATACTAGAAAACATCAACTCTGTCGGATAGTGTATCTTTGCATGTGATTGTTTAAAAACTTTACTTTGTGTGTTGCTGTGTTTTCAGGAAAAAGATAGTGATTTTGTTTTGTTTTTTGTTTATAAATATTATATTTATATTTTATGCTTTTACGATTTTTTTTTCACTTTTAATTTTATAAATTTGTTTATAATATGTGTTTTATAAAATAGGCTTATAATTTTTTGTTTTATGTAATATTTTTATTAATAAAATTAATTTATTTAGTTTAAATATTAAAAATTAAAAATAAAATTATGAGTTGACGAGACCCAAATAAAAAAGTTTGGATGTGTCATGAGTGGACTTCTAACATACAGGTAATTTAATTTGGTGTAAAGTGCTATGTTAAAAACGCACTTGAAAATAAAATTCCGGGTATTCGGACCTGATTTTCTGCCTGTTACTTAATGTTGCAGTTTAGTTGTAAAAAATGTCTTTTGCCAGTTACAATTGCAAACACGGTTTTAGTCATATAACCTTTCTGGTTTTTTGGGTCTGTTCATAACAACAAAACACAAATATAGTTCGCAATCTAAGTTTTATCCGATTGAAGATTTCGATAGAACCATCGAAATACTTTGATCTGAAAGTGTTTGACATGACTCTCAGATAATGTGATCCACCAAAATTCTAACAATCGGATTGTAAATATTGGAATAATTATTGGAGACTCAAATGATGGATATGCAATCTTAAGTGTGGAAATCAAAGGATTTCTTTGAAGGGGTCCCCTGAAATACAACATCTATTACATCGACACCTCTTCCATTATATTATTGGTTTTTACTTTTCAATCGTAGTACAAAACACAAAGGTTCACATTAGCTACTAGAAAACATCAAATCTGTCGGATAGTGTATCTTTGCATGTGATTGTTAAAAACTTTACTTTATGTGAGGTCGTGTTTTCAGGAAAAAGATAGTGATTTTGTTTTGTTTTTTTATAAATATTATATTTATATTTTATGCTTTTACAATTTTTTTCACTTTTAAGTTTAAATTTATAAATTAGTTTATAAAATGTGTTTTATAAAATAGGCTTATAATTTTAAGTTTTATGTAATATTTTTATTAATAAAATTAATTTATTTAGTTTAAAAATTAAAAATTAAAAATAAAATTGTGAGTTGACGAGATCCAAATAAAAAAGTTTGGATGTGTCACGAGTGGACTCCTAACATACAGGTAAATTTTATTTGGTGTAAAGTGCTATGTTAAAATCGCACTTGAAAATAAAATTTCGGGTATTCGGACCTGATTTTCTGCCCGTTACTAAATGTTGCAGTTTAGTTGTAAAAACTGTCTTTTGGCAGTTACAACTGTAAACACGGTTTTAGTCATATAACGTTTCTGGTTTTTTGGTTCTGTTCATAACAACAAAACACAAATACAGTTCGCAATCTGAGTTTTATCCGATTGAAGATTTCGATAGAACCATCAAAATACTTTGATCTGAAAGTGTTTGACATGACTCTCAGATTACTGTTGTCCACCAAAATTCTAACAATCGGATATGTAAATATTGGAATAATTGTTGTAGAATCAAATGATTGATATGCAATCTTACGTGTGGAAATCAAAGGATTTCTTTGAAGGGGTCCCCTGAAATACAACATCTATTACATCGACACCTCTTCCATTACATTATTGGTTTTTACTTTTCAGTCGTAGTACAAAACACAAAGGTTCACATTAGCTACTAGAAAACATCAACTCTGTCGGATAGTGTATCTTTGCATGTGATTGTTTAAAAACTTTACTTTGTGTGTTGCTGTGTTTTCAGGAAAAAGATAGTGATTTTGTTTTGTTTTTTGTTTATAAATATTATATTTATATTTTATGCTTTTACGATTTTTTTTTCACTTTTAATTTTATAAATTTGTTTATAATATGTGTTTTATAAAATAGGCTTATAATTTTTTGTTTTATGTAATATTTTTATTAATAAAATTAATTTATTTAGTTCAAAAATTAAAAATTAAAAATAAAATTATGAGTTGACGAGACCCAAATAAAAAAGTTTGGATGTGTCATGACTGGACTCCTAACATACAGGTAATTTAATTTGGTGTAAAGTGCTATGTTAAAAACGCACTTGAAAATAAAATTCCAGGTATTCGGACCTGATTTTCTGCCTGTTACTTAATGTTGCAGTTTAGTTGTAAAAAATGTCTTTTGCCAGTTACAATTGCAAACACGGTTTTAGTCATATAACCTTTCTGGTTTTTTGGGTTTGTTCATAACAACAAAACACAAATATAGTTCGCAATCTAAGTTTTATCCGATTGATAATTTCGATAGAACCATCGAAATACTTTGATCTGAAAGTGTTTGACATGACTCTCAGATAATGTGATCCACCAAAATTCTAACAATCGGATTGTAAATATTGGAATAATTATTGGAGACTCAAATGATGGATATGCAATCTTAAGTGTGGAAATCAAAGGATTTCTTTGAAGGGGTCCCCTGAAATACAACATCTATTACATCGACACCTCTTTCATTATATTATTGGTTTTTACTTTTCAATCGTAGTACAAAACACAAAGGTTCACATTAGCTAGTAGAAAACATCAACTCTGTCGGATAGTGTATCTTTGCATGTGATTGTTTAAAAACTTTACTTTGTGTGTTGTCGTGTTTTCAGGAAAAAGATAGTGATTTTGTTTTGTTTTTTTATAAATATTATATTTATATTTTATGCTTTTACGAATTTTTTTTTTCACTTTTATGTTGAAATTTATAAATTTGTTTATAAAATGTGTTTTATAAAATAGGCTTATAATTTTTAGTTTTATGTAATGTTTTTATTAATAAAATTAATTTATTTAGTTTCAAAATTAAAAATTAAAAATAAAATTGTGAGTTGACGAGACCCAAATAAAAAAGTTTAGATGTGTCATGAGTGGACTCCTAACATACTGGTAAATTTTATTTGATGTAAAGTGCTATGTTGAAAACGCACTTGAAAATAAAATTCCGGGTATTCGGACCTGATTTTGTGCCCGTTACTAAATGTTGCAGTTTAGTTGTAAAAACAGTCTTTTGGCAGTTACAACTGCAAACACGGTTTGGTCATATAGCTTTTCTGTTTTATTGGGTCTGTTCATAACAACAAAACACAAATACAGTTCGCAATCTGAGTTTTATCCGATTGGAGATTTCGATAGAACCATCGAAATACTTTGATTTGAAAGTGTTTGACATGACTCTCAGATTACTGTGGTCCACCAAAATTCTAACAATCGGATATGTAAATATTGGAATAATTGTTGGAGACTCAAATGATGGATATGCAATCTTACGTGTGGAAATCAAAGGATTTCTTCGAAGGGGTCCCCTGAAATACAACATCTATTACATCGACACCTCTTCCATTACATTATTGGTTTTTACTTTTCTGTCGTAGTACAAAACACAAAGGTTCACATTAGCTACTAGAAAACATCAACTCTGTCGGATAGTGTATCTTTGCATGTGATTGTTTAAAAACTTTACTTTGTGTGTTGCCGTGTTTTCAGGAAAAAGATAGTGATTTTGTTTTGTTTTTTTATAAATATTATATTTACATTTTATGCTTTTTCGATTTTTTTTTTCACTTTTATGTTTAAATTTATAATTTTGTTTATAAAATGTGCTTTATAAAATAGGCTTATAATTTTTTGTTTTATGTAATATATTTATAAATAAAATTAATTTATTTAGTTTAAAAATTAAAAATTAAAAATAAAATTGTGAGTTGACCAGACCCAAATAAAAAAGTTTAGATGTGTCATGAGTGGACTCCTAACATACAGGTAAATTTTATTTGGTGTAAAGTGCTATGTTAAAAACGCACTTAAAAATAAAATTCCGGGTATTCGGACCTGATTTTCTGCCTGTTACTAAATGTTGCAGTTTACTTGTAAAAACTGTCTTTTGGCAGTTACAACTGCAAACACGGTTTTGGTCATATTAACTTTCTGGTTTTTTGGTTCTGTTCATAACAACAAAACAGTAATAGAGTTCGCAATCTGAGTGTTATCCGATTGGAGATTTCGATAGAACCATCAGAATACTATGATCTTAAAGTGTTTGACACGACTCTCAGATTACTGTGATCCACCAAAATTCTAACAATCGGATATGTAATTGTTGGAATAATTGTTGGAATAATTGTTGGACACTCAAATGATGGATATGCAATCTTACGTGTGGAAATCAAAGGATTTCTTTGAAGGGGTCGCCTAAAATACAACATCTATTACATCGACACCTCTTCCATTACATTATTGGTTTTTACTTTTCAGTCGTATTACAAAACACAAAGGTTCACATTAGCTACTAGAAAACATCAACTCTGTCGGATAGTGTATCTTTGCATGTGATTGTTTAAAAACTTTAATTTGTGTGTTGCCATGTTTTCAGGAAAAAGATAGTGATTTTGTTTTGTTTTTTTATAAATATTATATTTATATTTTATGCTTTTAAGATTTTTTTTTCACTTTTAAGTTTAAATTTATAAATTTGTTTATAAAATATGTTTTATAAAATAGGCTTATAATTTTTAGTTTTATGTAATATTTTTATTAATAAAATTAATTTATTTAGTTTCAAAATTAAAAATTAAAAATAAAATTGCGAGTTAACGATACCCAAATAAAAAAGTTTGGATGTGTCATGAGTGGACTCCTAACATACAGGTAAATGTAGAAGTTTAGTTTTACAAGCTGAGATTGAAAAAAATGATCGGCTCGTTTAAAAACTCGATTAATTACTCCAGTTAAATAATTGAGTTAAATGAGCTAAGCGAATAGAAGAAGTTAATCGAGCCATTACCAAAAATATGGTGAAATGGCTGATTACTCAATTTCAGATTGCTTTAATTTAATTTAAGAATGTTAGGGTGCGTTTGGTTTGCAAATAACAATCGTTATCGGTATTGGTTTAATAATAGGGTAGAATGAATATAAGTATTTCCTTATAAAAATGTCATTTTGGTATTTTCATATGACTATGGGTATCAATTTAGATCAACATATTTGATTTGATAAAAATCAAATATAATAAATTTTGTGAAGTATAATATGAGGCATAGTACGTATTTCTATTGGATAAATGGGTCGGAGAGACTTGTTTTCGTGATCGTTTTCCAAGGCTGTATCATTTAGAGAGTAACAAGGGGGTCATGGTGGGGCATAGGAGCAGAAGGAACGAGGGAGGCTGTGTGTGGTGTTGGGATTTGTTTCGGCCATTAAGGGGTCGGGCTGAAGGGGAGTTTAAAGACCTTATATACTTAGTGTCAAATGCTGCTCTAGATCCTAATGTGAAAGGATGTGTGGCGGTGGAAATTAGATGTAAATGACGCGTTCTCGGTTAAATCTTTGTCCAATGGATTGAGGAGCATCAAGGAATAAGGGATACAAACACTTATCAGTTCTTACATCGAGGACGATGTTCAACTTAAGTGTGGAGGAGAAGACAAACAGAAAAAATAAAATAAAAATAAGTCAATATTCTCCACATGAAAAATCGTTTCCAAAATAAAATAAAAATAAAGATGTTTTGAAAATAAATAAAGTGTTTTTAGCAAAGCAAAAATCTCATTGATTGACACTATAACTAAGCACAAACCAATCCACCAAATATGTGAGGAAACCAAGTTTTATATTTCTCTATTTTTATGTGAAAGCTGATAAATTACTTGTTAGTTTATAGACTTATATTTAATAGTCGTGTGATAGGATCGAACTCGAGATTACGGGATTGCACACAATACGTAAAGAGTTAATTTATTTAATAAATATATTTATTGTATTTATTAATTTATTTAATTAATATATATATTTATTAAAATATATCGAGATGTAACTTTAACGATCGTTAAATAATTAAGATTTAACTATTAACGAGCGTTGTGGAATAAATAGAAAGAGGAATTAAAATAAAGAAGCATGGAAGGTTCCGGAACACCCCTAAGGGGTGTTTGGGCCGTCGGATATGGAGGGTAAAAAGGGAAGGAAAAACTTTCCTTTTATTTGTTTTTCTTGGGCTACAACAATTACTAGGCCTATATAAACAACCCCTCACCCTCATAGTTCAATATACCATAATCTCTTCTCTTCCTCTCTCTTTTGCGATCAAATCAAACTCACCCTTAGGGGATGTTGTCTGGTTTGTTTGGTTTCTTTCTTGCTATCAACACCAAATGAAAAACACCTTTTTTAGGGTTACTTTTGTCCTTTGGTTTTGGTTTAGAAATAATCTAGTCCTATCCCCTCTCTAGGGTTGTTGGGTAGATTTTCCACTTGATGTTGAAGCTCGGTTTACACGTGCTAGAATCACGGTTAACTCGTTGTATTACGTGTGTACAAGAACGTAATATAGTCTTACTTTAGACTATATCTTGGTGATAATGTTTTATCGATATTTGGTGCTTCGTTCTTTATCTTGTGGATCTTCACATTGGCTAAAATGTATGTAACCCTAATTCGATTAATTATAATTATGTTACTATTATGATCTTGTTAAAACGCTTCTGCTATGTGTGCTTTGATCTCGTTTAGGGTTTTATGTAATTTTATGATGTTAATAAACCTTCAGTGGCATCAAGAGCCGGTTAAACATGTTATAATTATCGAAAATCTAAAGTTTGTTAACTATAATTGTTTTGAGTTAAAACTACATGTTTTTTAGGTTTTTTGAAAAAATAGAGTTTTTCTAAATTAGGGTTTTTTGGCCGAATTTTTTAATAAAAAAAAGAATTGTTTTGAAACCCTAAATTACATGTGGGAAATTTTATATTAAATTGCATGATTAATTGTTATGTCATGTAGATTAAAGGTTACGATTCATAGAGATTTAATTGTTAAGAGATTTTTGGTGGATCCGTGATGAACGTGCATGTTTTCACGGATTAATTAAATTGCTATTTGTGTTAGTTGATTCAATAAATCTATAATTAGGGAAGACTTTTATATGAATATAAAAACTTAGATTTGATGATTATTGAATAAATCGTATGCGTGTGGCTATTTGATTTACTTATTGCACAAATAAATTGTTATTATGTGTTTATGATTTAGTGTTATTTTAACTTGTTTATGTTAAAATTGTACGAATTGTTGTAAACAAGGGTTTTTTTGAAAAGAAAATAATATGGACTAAATCATATTAAAATTAAGATTTGTTTTGGGATCTAAATTACATAGAATTACGTTGATTGGTAAATTGCGATAATAATCTAACGGCCTACTCCTTTTGACAAACTATAAAGTGGGTATAACGCACCGCTGGTCATGTACCCGGTTAAGGAATGAGGTGTTATGCCATTAGTCGCTGACCGAATTCCCAGCTCGCATGTGCGTCAAATTAAAATTACCTACGATTATTATTTGAATCATACCTTAAGGTTGATTTACTACAAATTCACATCCGAAACACAATGAATAAGGTTATTGCTTTGTGATCTAGTCGAGTTATAGGAGACGTACGTTGTGAATAGTTGTGAGTAATATTATAAATTGGTTTCACCAATACCTCAACATAATTTATGTATAAATTTAGTCTCGTGAAAAAGTTTACTAAATGTTTTATTAAACTTATGCTATGGAGTTGTATGCATGCTTCTCCATACATTGATTTTGACATCAAAATTTGTACCCTTAAAAATTTAAGTCGAATGCTATCTAATTGACGAACACTTGGAATTACTATGTCGTCATATGAGATTTTGGACGATGCTGTAATGGAAAGAAAACTTTCATTGAATGAGAATTTGCGTGATAGTTTTAGGTTTTGTAGATTAGACGCCCTGATTAAGTTACTCAGAGACATCTAGAAATTTAAGGCATTCGGGAAGGGATGAAACATGTTTACAATGCAAAATGTTCTTTTGGCAATGTACATCCCATAAATATCTAGAAATTGCAAATTGTTTGTCAATTGAATTGTTTGACAAGTCACTATGTTGAATACATCCATTACTAGCAGATCAACTGATGTAATGGGTTTATTTCGATATAGATTCTAGCTTCAAGGAAAATACTATGCTTTATTTACCGGGGTAGTTTTATTTTCTTGAAAGTATTTTATTATCGAAAATACTAAAATTGAATTTTGTAAATTATTTTACAATGTATTAATGCAACGTTACACTGATACGATGCTTTTGTATGGGGTTCAGATTAGTTCTCTCGGTATCTTCTCGAATTGATCACGGTTCAAAGTGGAATGATTGTTCTTGGTGACAAATAGAAGGTTTGGTTTGTTATCTATTTTAAACTAATAGCAATTAAATGTAAATGTTGTTGAGCGAAAAGAGTTTTAAAGATTAGACTAAAATAACGAGTTGAAAATAAATGCTTGAAAACTTAAAAACTATATTAGAACAATACTTGAAAACTTAATGAAACTAACACTTGGAAACTATGTAAAAACAAGAAACTAAAACCATCGGAATGTTGAAAAATTGAATTCCAATCGGAATATCAAAAACTTCCCTAGTCGGAATGATGCAATCGGAATATGGACAAGGAAGCTGATTGGAATGTTGGAGAATAAGCACTAATCGGAATGTTGCAAAGCTTCCCAATCGGAATGTTTAACAAAACCCTTAATCGGAATATTGAAAATGAATCAAATCGGAATATTTGGAAGACAATGCCAATCGGAATAATAGTAGACACCTAATCGGAATAACCAACAAAGGGTTCAGATCGGAATGTCTTAAAAACCTACAATCGGAATACCCCAAAAACTCCACAATCAGAATGTGTCAAAACCCTTTTCCGATCTGACGATCGGAATAAAGGGAGGATGCTAATCGGAATATGCCAATCGGAAAAGGGTTTTACCCTTTCCGATTTATATTGATTCGAAAAATAAGCTAGGCAATAAGCTAATATGATAAGCTAATCACCAAAACTAGCACGAATATAAAGTGAAAAGGACTAAATAAGCACTAATAACAACTTATCCAAACTTAAAATAATCAATCTTATAAATCAAACAATAAAAAGATGAACTTTTTAAGAAAACTTTTAAAAAGTAAATAAGCTAAACTTACAAATAAGCCAATAAGCACAAAGATCTTAAAGCTTATTCGTATGAAAATTTAAGTAAGCATAAAAAGATTAACTTTTTAAGCACGAAAACATTGATGAACAACACGGATCATAAGTAATTCGCACCAAAAGTGAACCAAAATCAAAGAAAGGTAGAAAGAGATGAAAGATTAAAAGCTTAAACTTAAACTTGATTAATGAAATCAACAATACAAAAGGTTTAATCTTGAAAGATTAAAAGAAAGAAAGATGAAAACTTAGTGAGAGAAAGTTGAGAACTTTCTCTCTCTAAAACTAGAGAGGAAAAAAATGAAAAGTGAAACTAAACACTAAAAACTAACTAACTCCAATATTGTGAAGTGAAGTCCTATTTATAGGCGTTTGCTTGCGGGCTTGTGAATGGGCTTTGTTTTTGGGCTTCTTTTCTTCTTTCTTCTTTAGTCTTTACGTTTCTTTAAATAAACGTTTCCGACTTTGGATTTTGAGAAGTGTCGGTGAATAATTCCAACTCGTCTTATAATCTTTTGTTTAATAGACTCGAGTTCTTCGACATATAAGAATCTTCCATCTTTGGCCTTTTTCTTCGATAAAACTTCAAATAGGCACAATGACTTCAAATCTTTTGCATCTCTTGGACAATAGACTTCGTCTTGAGTCTTTTTTCTTCGATAAAACCCGTGCAATCCCATGTTTTCTTCAATATTCATCCGGTTGACTCTGAAAACACAATAAACAAAAAAACCACGCATAATTCTAAGCAAATGATATTAAATACGTGTTTTGGTCTCGTTTTTAGCCAGAAATAAGTGGTAAAAGGATGGGTGTTTTCACACCTATCAAATCCCCTACACTTAACCATTGCCATGCCCTCATGCAATGCTTAGTGACAAAGCAAATTTACACTTTTCTCATAATCAATCAACCTTGGCCTTATTAACGTACTAAACAAAAATTAAAGTACTATGAGAGACTAAAACTTTAAAGTAAACAAAAGGATAGAAAATAGCTACGTGGAAATAACTTACAAAGAGATCTAAGACTTACATTAGGGCTTCGGTGCTGCGACGATTCATCACCCTCAAGTTTCAATTTCCCCAAACTAAGCTTAAAAACGAGATCATTGTTATTATAAGTTAGCAAATCAAACACTTACACACATGGCTTAATTATATGCTTAAACTCCCTTATTCCTAGGTGTATCTCTTATATTTTATTTTTGTCTTATAATGATCATGAAGATGCATTTTTTGACTTATTTCGATAGTTTATTTAGGCTGAAAGCAAAGTAGGACGATTTGATTAATAGTTAGCTAAAGGACAAAATCTCTTAAAACTGCTTCTCGGGATATCAAAAAGTTCATATCTTGGCATAACTCGGTTCACGATTTGAGACCTTTCTCGGGCCGATATTTGGCATGTACTTCATACTTCATATCTTGAGAGACGTGCTTGAGATAATGGTCTTCTCATCGTTAATAGAGTTTCTTCACTTGGAGACTTTTGAGGGGTACTCCAACTTTGTTGACCACAACTTCATGATTATTTCTTCAATCGCTAATTGGGATTTCGAGATACAACGATCCGCCTCCTTTTCGGACTTGGACCTATTTATCCTCATACCTTGTTAGGGTCTTTTCGGATAGACTTCTCCATGATCTTTATGGGAGTTGATTGCTTTTCGTCGTGAGTCTTGATCCTTCATATTGATTTTGGGAATAATGCTTTTCACATCACCTTGGATCTTTAGCAACAAGATTGAATCCTCATGCCTTGTTAGGGCCTTTTCGGACTCGCCAATCTTCGCGCCCCGCTTCATAAGTTATGCCTTGGCTATGAACTCTTATCATTACCGAGCAACTTTTAAACGATCTTGGGCTAGAAGCTAAGTAACTTTTCAAATCGTACGACCTTACTTATTGCAGATAAATTATAAGCAAGTGATGGGAGAATAGGCAAATAATTACACCAAGTGAGATTGTGCGAGATTACCGACTTATAATTGACTCTATCATTTCTCGATCTCCACAATTTAAAATCTCAAGTAATGAGACTCGTGGATACTTAGCCTAATAAACCAATTAAGGTCTACATGGTTAAGGATACTAGCTAGAATAAACTTGGATAAGTCTATTCGGGTTGAGTCAAAATAATCGCAACGGGCCTAAAATGTCAAAGATTTCAACACTAGCTACACCATTTTATTAATATTTTTGACTTTGTTGCGGGATATATACATATGAAAGCAACGATAAAAATTTAAAAATTACGACAAAATGGCCAAAGTTAATAAAACAATTTTGAAAAATGTTGAAAAAGATGATTTTCCGGTTAAATGAAGGCATTTTCATGGAAAAATCCACTTAAAACTTCGATAGAAGTCCCCCTACACTTAAGATAAACATTGTCCTCAATGTTTAAGCATGTGGGAAAAGTCTCCCCTACACTTATGACATTGTGCACGTTGGTTAAATCAAGCTAAGGAAGAGACGACTAACGTGACCATTTTTCAAATGTGAGTATGAAGAAAATTGAATCACGATAGTTGAGAGATAGAACCGGATTTCGGATAACACGGGAGCACGGTTCTTCAAAGGTTCCAAAGGTGCATTCATCCCTGTAATCACATCACCACACAAACACAAGCAACCTATAGAGGTCCCCCTACACTTAGGAGGTTAAAACGGAAAAGGATAGATACTCGGGCTGCCTCCCGAGGAGCGCTTGTTTTTGATAACCGAGTCACGAGCCTGACTCGACCCAAAATTAGTTCATGGGAAACGTGGTGAGGGATGGAATCATCTCATGAGAGATGTCCTCACCAAAGTACAACTTCACTCATTGGCCATTCACCTTAAAATTAGGTCCATTAGGTTGAGCGAGCTCGAGAATACCATATGGAAAAATTTGGGCAATGGTGAATGGGCCGGACCAACGAGATTTCAGTTTGCCTGAAAAGATTTTCAACCGAGAGTTAAAGAGTAAAACTTTGTCTCCTACTTGGAACTCTCGGGTTTTAATCTTAGAGTCATGAATGAGCTTAGTCTTTTCCTTATAGATCAAAGAATTTTCATAAGCCTCATTACGGAGTTCATTGAGCTCATTGAGTTGGATCTTGCGTAGGTCACCGGCTTTGTTGATATCAAAATTAGCCCACTTCAAGGCCCAGTAAGCCTTGTGCTCCAACTCAATGGGGAGGTGGCATGGTTTCCCGTACACGAGATGATATGGTGTATAACCAATCGGAGTCTTGTATGCGGTACGAAAAGCCCACAAAGCATCATCAAGTTTATCAGCCCATGAGGCACGATGCTCTCCCATGGTTCTTTCAAGAATTCGCTTTAATCCTCGGTTAGATATTTTAGCCTGGCCATTAGTTTGTGGGTGGTATGCGGTGGAAAGACGATGATTTACACCATACTTAGCCATGACTCTTGCGAATTGGTCATTGCAAAAATGAGTCCCGCGATCACTAATAATGGCACGAGGCACACCGAATCTAGCGAACATCAATTTCAAAAAGTTACAAACCACCCTTGCGTCATTAGTAGGTAAAGCTTTGGCTTCAACCCGCTTTGAAACGTAGTCAACGGCTACAAGGATGTATTTGTTTCCTTTAGATGAAGGGAATGGCCCCATAAAGTCGATACCCCAAACATCAAAGATTTCACACTCTTGAATGAAATTCTGAGGCATCTCATCTTTATGTGTGATCTTGCCTTGTTTTTGGCAAGCATCACAACGTTTAACCATCTCGTGAGCGTCACGATAGATGGTGGGCCAATAAAATCCCGAGTTAAACACTTTTTTGGCGGTGTAGTTGGGACCAAAGTGACCACCGGTGGGTCCTTTGTGGCAAGCGTCAAGGATTTCTAAAGCTGTCGGTCCATCAACACATCGGCGAATAATCAAATCAGCACATTGTTTGAATAGATACGGGTCATCCCAAAAGTAAGTCTTAATGTCTTTGAAGAACTTCTTCTTTTGTTGGGATGTTAACCCGTCAACGAGAATTCCACCCGCCAAGTAGTTTGCAATGTCCGCAAACCACGGGGTTTCATCAGAAGGCGAGTTGATAGACATTAAGGTCTCCAGGGGAAAAGAGTCATTGATCTCTTTGTTCGGATGTTCCCCTTGGTAAGGATCCTCAAGTCTACTGAGATGATCCGCGGCTAGGTTTTCAGCTCCTTTTTTATCGCGAATTTCGATTTTAAATTCTTGGAGTAGCGAAACCCAGCGAAGAAGTCTTGGTTTGGAATCTTGTTTAGTTAACAAGTACTTCAACGCGGAATGATCGGTGTAAACGATTGTGGTAAAAGGACAAGATAGGGGCGAAACTTTTCAAAGGCATAGACAACAGCTAAAAGCTCTTTTTCGGTAGTCGTGTAATGCAATTGAGCCCCCGTCATTGTCTTGCTAGCATAGTGGATTGGTTGGAAGTGTTTGTTCACTCTTTGTCCCAAAACCGCACCAATAGCATAGTCGCTAGCATCGCACATCAACTCAAAGGGAAGCTCCCAATTAGGGGTAACCAAGACGGGTGCCTTAGTTAGCTTATCCTTAAGAAGGTTGAAGGCTTCGATACACTCGTTGGAAAAGATAAAAGGAGTATCTTTTACCAAGAGGTGGGTCATCGGGCGAGCGATTTTAGAAAAATCTTTGATGAATCGACGGTAGAAGCCCGCATGATCGAGGAAACTTCTCACACCCTTCACGGTTGAAGGTGGAGGCAACTTAGAAATAACATCGACTTTAGAACGGTCCACTTCAAGACCGGCTTTGGAGATCTTGTGTCCTATCACGATGCCCTCTTTTACCATGAAATGGCATTTTTCCCAATTAAGAACAAGGCGAGTGTCTTCACACCGCTGAAGCATACGTTCTAAATTGGCAAGGCAAGCAGAGAATGAATCGCCATAGACCGAGAAATCATCCATGAATACTTCCATAGTGTCTTCTACCATGTCATGGAAGATAGCCATCATACACCTTTGGAATGTCCCAGGAGCATTGCATAAACCAAAAGGCATGCGTTTGTAGGCAAATGTTCCGTAGGGACAAGTGAATGTGGTCTTTTCTTGGTCCTTGGGATCGATGGGAATTTGAAAATACCCGGAGAAACCGTCTAAGAAGCAGTAATAATCATTACCAGCTAGACGCTCGAGCATTTGATCCATGAAAGGAAGAGGAAAGTGATATTTTCTCGTGGCCTCATTGAGCTTGCGATAATCAATACAAACTCTCCACCCAGTAACAAGATGAGTGGGAATTAACTCGTTGTGTTCATTGGGAACAACGGTTATTCCGCCCTTCTTGGGCACACAATGGACGGGACTTACCCATGGCGAATTCGAAATAGGGTAAATCAAGCCGGCATCAAGAAGTTTGATAACCTCTTGTTTGATGACGTCATGAATGCGAGGATTAACCCTTCTTTGGCTCTGGATTGCGGGTTTAAAGTCATCTTCCATGAGAATCTTGTGAGTACAAAAGTTCGGATCAATTCCGCGGATATCGGAAATTTTCCAAGCAATTGCCTTCTTATGATCTTTAAGCACGGCGATGAGGCGAGATTTTTCGTCTTCTTTCAAGTCCTTCGCGATAATGACGGGCGACTTCTTCTCTTCTTCAAGGAACACATACTCGAGATGGGGCGGCAACTCCTTAAGTTCTAAATCCGGAGGATTTTGGATGGGAGGCGTATTCAAAGTCGGTGCATCGATAGCAATAACCGTGGGAGATGGTGGAGAAATATTGTCTTCTTTGAGAAGGTTTTCAATGAGGCGAAGATCTTCATCCCAATCGGTGGGAGAATCGTCATGTTCTAAGTTCACATCTCCCATGGTGGCTTCCAAATCTTTCCAAAGGAAATCACTTTCTCCAAATAGAGATAGTGATGAATCAATAGAGGAAACGGTCTCAACATTGGGAAGAGAGGTACGAATACTTTTACAAGCAACAATAAAGTGTTCTTCACAAGCCTCATCAAGAACGTCAATACAATTAACACTCTCGTATGAATAAGGCTGTTTAGAAAGCTTTCCCATGTTAAAGACGACTTTATCGTCACCCACTCTCATGATAAGCTCACTCGCTTCAACATCGATGAGAGTGCGACCGGTCCTCAAGAATGGACGACCAACAATTAATGGCACACGAGGGTCCATATCGTAGTCAACGACGACGAAATCGGCAGGAAAAGTGAATTTGTCGACTCCTACAAAGACGTCTTCGGCTATCCCCACTGGATATGCAACCGTACGGTTAGCTAATTCCAAATTCATTTTGGTGGGGACTATCTCAGGGAGAGATAATTGCTTCCAAACGCTTAAGGGCATTAAGTTAATACTGGCACCTAGATCGGCTAGGGCCATGCAATTCTCTACTCCCGGGAAGTTGCAAGGGATTAAGAAACGACCCGGATCACCAAGCTTGGTTGGAAATTTCCTTAAGAGCACTGCAGAGCAATTCTCATTAAGTTGGGTGTTAGCAAGATCAAGAAGCTTCTCCTTGTCGCTAAGAAGATCTTTGAACATTTTTGCGTATTTGGGCATGTGAGCGAGAGCGTCAGCGAAGGAGATGTTAAAATTCAATTGTTTAAACATTTTAAGAAAGTTCGAAACCTGAATATCGTCCTTGCTTTTGAGCTTCTCTTTCATCAACCTTGAGGGATAAAGTATATCGGAAGAAGAGGAAGGCTTTGGGAGAATAGGATCACTCACATCCTTGGGTGGAGGAGGGGTAGAAGTAAGATGTGGAGAAATTGGGGAAGTAGAAGGATGAGGAATAGGATCAGGTGACTCGTTTTCCTTAGTCACAATCACCGGTGGAGGTATAGGAAGCTCGGGTTCCTTGGTACCTTTGCCACTGCGAGTGGTGATTGCTTTCATCTCCCCTCTTGGATTCGCAACGGTGTTACTCGGAAGAGTACCCGAAGAAGAGGATTGATTACCTTGGAAGAATCCAGCCATCATGTTCCTTAAGTCATTCGTTTGACTTGCCAAAGTGTTTCTCATATCAACTCGAAGATCGTTCCCTTGTTTCACCATGTCTGCTTTCAAGTTGAGCACTTCCCGCTGGAGATTGTCCACGATCACATCATTAGTCCTCATGTAGGTTCCAATATCTTGGTGTAATGTGGTGGGTTGGTTGGGAGGAGCACTGTAGGCGGGTGGTTGATAAGCAGGTTGTTGGTAAACTTGGTTGTTTCTTTGAGGTGGATATAGTTGTTTGTGAGGTGGTAGGTATGGTGCATAATGTTGAGATTTTGCTAGGTTCAATTGTTCGTTTCTCGGTATCTTAACGAATTGATTTCCGGCTTAAAGTATGACTCTATTGTTTTTGGTGAAAAGAATATTTTGGTTGTTTTTAAAATAAAAGAGCGAAACTTTAAAGAAAAAGGGCAGGTATTTAAATCTAAGTCTAAATAAAAGTAATGGTGCAAGTATTTAAAACGTGACTGAAATTAAAAGGCACTAATGTAAATAACGCAAACTTAAATCTATCTAAGGCAAACTTAAAACGCAACTGAAACTTAAACTAAGGCAAGTCTAAAATAAAGCTAAGGCAAATTTAAAGTGCAACTAAATAAAAGGCGGGAAAAATAAAGCTTGAAAATAAAAGACAGAACTTAAAAAGAAAAACTAAAAAGAACCTGACAGGAACCCTTGATTCGGAACTTTCTGGTCAACCCTTGGTTCGGAAGTTCTTGAGTTCCGAATGAACAACTCTTGACTCGGAACTTCTTGATCCGGAACCTTGGCTCGGAACTCTTCCGAGTGAATCAAAAAGATGTTGATCCGGAACTTCTTGATCCGGAACTTCTTCTGAATGAAGCACTCTTGACTCGGAACTTTTGGTCCGGAAGTCCTTATTCGGAACTCTTCCGTATGAACTTGATTCGGAACTCTTCCGGATGAACAAGATGTTGATCCGGAACTTCTTGACCCGGAACTTTTCGTTCGGAAGTCTTGACTCGGAAGATTCGTTCGGAACTTTCAAAGTTCCGAATGAGATTGCTGATCCGGAACTTATCCTTCGTCCGAAAGTTTTCGTCCAGAAGTTTTCCGGATGAAGCTTGACTCGGAACTTTTCCGAGTGAAACGGCTTGGTTCGGAAGTTGTGGCTCGTTCGGAACTTTTAAAGTTCCGAATGAAAGCCTTTCTTCTCTTGATCCGGAACTTCCTGGGAATGATCAGATACAGAAACAAACTCCCCCGAAGAACAAGGGATTACAGTAACACGAATCTACCATAAATTAATCAAAATCAAACAAAAGATTTAACCAAACTAATAACAAAACAACAAATAATCATAAACAAACAATCTATATTAATAAAACTAACAAATCTAACCACAATAATCAAAAACCCACTTGATCAAAATAAGAACATGAACATGAACACAAACATAAACATAAAAATCAAAGATCAAGAAAGGTAGATAGGAGATTAACAAGATAAAATAAACATTGACAAGAATTAAATGGAAACTTACTTGAAATTAAACGAATTTAAGGTGCAAGACAAGGTATTTAAATTTTACAAGTAATTAAATTGACATGAATTTAAAGGTGCAAGGTAAATAAATGTGGAAGACTAATTGTCACACTTAGCCAACACAGAAAATCATTAACTAGCCTAAACTATATATAGGGGAGGATTAGGAAGCTTCCTCCCCTTCTTCCTTTTATCTTAATTGCAAGATTAAGTCCTTCCTTCTTTAATCTTCTTTTAATTGCATGCTTAGTCCTTTTCTTCTTATCTTCTTTAATCTTGGACTTTTAATGACTTTTGGCTCGGGATTTCTTTGAACTCGTCTTTTGATTCTTCAATAAAGTAGACTTGAGTTCTTCGGCTTTAAGTAAACTTTCGTCTTTCGACTTTATCTTCGATAAATCATCAGAATTGGTCTTGGACTTCCGTTCTTTTTGCACTCTTGACTTCTTGACTTCGTCTTTCATCTTTTTCTTCAATAAAAGCCCGTGAATGCCCGTGAATGCCCGTGTTTTCTCCACTTTTCACCTTTTTGTCCTAAATCACAACAAAAACACAAACCACGCATAATTCCGACATAAAAGACATAAAATATACGTTTTGGCTCGGTTATTATTGTAATTAAGTGGTAGAAAGGATGGGTGTTTACACACCTATCAAATCCCCTACACTTGACCATTGCAATGTCCTCATGCAATGCATTAGTTACAAAGTACGTTTATATTTTTCATCATAATTAATCCACGTTGGCCTTTATTAAAGAGATAAACAACTATAAATATTCAAAGTAAAGAAATCAAAAGCATACCTTGGGTTTTGGAAATGTCGTGAATAATCATCATCCTCAAGTTTTCACTTTCTCCAAACCAAGCTTAAAAATGAGATCATTGTTATTATAAGTTAGTAGACTATCACAAACTCATGTGGGCCAATTACTCACTTAGACTCCCTTATTCCTAGGTGTATCTCTTATATTTTATTGTTGTCTTGAATGATCACGAGGATGCATTGTTTGACTTATTTCGATAGTTATTTAGTCCAAAAATAAAGTGAACGATTTAATCAATAGTTAGCTAAAGGACAAAATCTTTTAAAACTGCTTCTCGGGCCCTCATAAAGTTCATATCTTGGCATAACTCGCTTCGCGATTTGAGACCTTTCTCGGACCGATATTTGGAAGCGACTTCATACTTCAAACCTTGAGAGACGTTCATGAAATAATGGCCTTCTCTTCATAATGGAATTTCTTCACTTGAAGTTTTGAGAGATTAATACTTGGACCACGACTTCTTCATTTTTCTCCAATCTTTATTTTGGACTTTGATATACAACGATCCGCCTCCTTTTATGACTTGGATCTATTTATCCTCATACCTTGTTAGGGTCTTTTCAGATACACTTCTCCATGACTTTTGGGAGTTTTTGCTTTTCGTCGTGTGTCTCGATCCTTCATATTGATTTTCGATAAATGATTCTTCACATCACATTGGATCTTTAGCAACAAAATATAGCCCTCATGCCTTGTTAGGGCCTTTTCGGACTCGCCAATCTTTGCATCCCGCTTCAATAAGTTATGCCTTGGCTATGAACTCTAATCCATACCGAGCAACTTTTAAACGATCTTGGGCTAGAAGATAAGTAACTTTTCAAATCGTACAACCTTATTTATTGCAGATAAATTTATTAGCAAGCGATGGGAGAATAGGCTTATAATTAACTCAGATAAATTCACGAAAGAATACCAAACTTATAATTGGCTCTATCATCTCGTTCTCCACAGTTTAAAATCTCAAGTAATGAGACTCGTGGATACTTAGCCTATTAAATCAAAGTTTTGGGTTTTCGAGTCACCTATAGGATCTTGCAAATTCTTAGACTTCTTCAAGTTTAGAAATCGCGATTTAAAGTTCCCTTGATAAACGACTCTCTAGGATCAATTATAGGAACTTGCGAAAAGTTCTTGTTCTTAACCCGTGAGGGTTAAGACTTTCGCGTTTTATAGCTCCCTATATAAAAGCCTAGCAAAACTTGACTTAAACACGTTAAGGATACTAGCTAGAGTAACTTAGATAAGTAAACTCGGGTTGAGTCAAAAGATTCACAACGTTTAAAAATTAAAACCACTTTATTAAAGATTTATTCTAGTAAAGAAAGAAAATAACTATACAAAGGGAAAAACTAATAGGCCAAAATAGATCAAAAATTTTGAAAAATGTCGAAAAATTGATTTTCCGGTTAAAATGAGGACAAATACAAGGAAAAGGCCACTTAACTTCGATAGAAGTCCCCCCTACACTAAAGATAAACATTGTCCTCAATGTTTAAGCATGTGGGAGTAAACCCCCCTACACTTAGGACATTGTGCACTTTGTTTAAATCTCGCTAAGGAAAGGACAACTAAAGAGATTCCTATTTTAATATTGAGAAAATATAAAATAGTGAATCAAAAAGAGTTTAGGATAGAACCGGGAAGAAGTGGAACATGGGATCACGGGTCGTCATGAATCATCAAGAGTGGATCATTGAAGCTCGAATCCCTGATTAAGAAGGAGAGGAGAGGAAATAGCAAACCAACGGGTCTCCCCTACACTTATGATAAAGAAAGCGAAAAGATAGATGCATGGGTTGCCTCCCAAGAAGCGCTTGATTTTTGTTACCGAGTCGTGAGCCTGACTCGACCTTGATCATCAACGGAAGAAGCATGAAATATATCCACCAGGATCGAAGACATAGTTTTCGTCCATCAAATAGCACAGGCTTAAGGCGAACAAGGCAAGCCAGAGAAGAGTAGGCAAGGTTCCCTTAAGCAGTGATGGAGCACGGTGGAAGCAAGGGTGAAGTGGTGCAAGCAGATTTCCATAAGGTCCAAAGATATTTCCTTTTATTTCATCAGGTGGATACTGAGATGGCTTAAGAATAGCAATACCGGGGTCGAACACCGTTTCCTTTAGGGGAAAATAGTACTCAGGCTCAGCAGAGTGTGAAGAAGATCCGTGAAGAAGCACAACCTCGTCCTCAGAAGGGGGACAAAGAGGTGTTAACTCATACGTGCTGCGGATATTGGTGTCGACCGTTTCTTCTCCTTAGAAAGAATGTTCTTCAAATCCAAAGTAGGATCAAGACGATAATCTTCAAAATCAAAAGGAGGGGCATCACTCTCATGAGGGAAGTAAGTGTTGAGAAATTCAGAGAAGTCTTCCTCAAATGAGTAATCGTCCAAATTAGGATCGAGTGATGGCGGGGGATCTTCATCATGTGAAGAATCGCTCGAAAGAGTATCGGCCTCATCAAAATCATCGAAAGTGGGCATCTCGGGATACTCAGAAGTACAATCATCAAAATCATCTGAATCTGAGCTAGAATCATCATCATCATAAGCATCAAAGACTGGTGGAGAATCATAAATGGGAGAAGCTTCCAAAGTGGAGCAAGAATCATCCACATCATCATGAAAGAGTGGATTATCATTGCAAGACTCGAATAGAGGATTGTTGTAGACGACGAAGTCCGCATGCACATTAATCATATTCACTGATTCTCGGCCTCCAAAGGATTTGCCTGTAAGCTTCCCCATTTTAAAAATTTGTGAATCATCCCCGACTCGTAAGATTAACTCACCTTCGGCCACATCCACTAAAGCTCGTCCGGTTCTCAAAAATGGCCGACCAAGTATTAAAGGAATACGAGGGTCCATTTCATAATCAACTACGACAAAATCGACCGGGAAAGTAAATGTGCCAACTTTAATAAACACGTCTTCGGCTATACCAACGGGGTAAGCGAGAGTGCGATTTGCAAGTTCAAGAGTCATCTTTGTTGGAGTGAGGTCGGGTAATGATAGTGTTTTCCAAAAACTCAGTGGCATCAAATTAATACTGGCCCCGAGATCAGCAAGGGCAGTAAATTCTTCAGTTTTGTTGAACACGCAAGGCAACACAAAACGACCGGGATCTCCAAGCTTTTCCGGAAGTTCTTTAAGAATCACTGCAGAGCAGTTTTCATTTAAGCGTGTGTTGGCGAGTTCAATCAGCTTTTCCTTCTTGCTAAGCAATTCCTTGAATGCTTTGACAAATTTCGGCATGTGGACAAGTGCTTCAACAAGGCTAATGTTGATATTCATTTGAGAAAGCATCTTCACATATTTCGACACTTGGCAGTCATTCTTGGTTAGCAAGTTAGGCTTGTCCAAGCGAGAAGGATATGGGATGTTGGGTTTATAGGTGGAAGGTGAAGGTGTAGGTGTAGGTAAAGGTTGAGATGTTGAAGGGTTCTTCCTAGAGACATCGTCATGAAGAGGAGGAGACGGTAATGGTGCACTAATACTAGGTGTAGGAGGAGTAGGGATATATGGTGGTGGAGGAGGTGTAAAGGATGGGGGTGGGATAGGTGGATCGACAATGGTAATTCCACTACATGTAGTAATAGCACTCACATTTGCTCGCAGATTGGTGACGGTGTTTGAAGGTAGAGAACTTGAAGTAGAAGGTTGAGTGAAGGGAAAGAAACTAGCCAACATATTCTTTAATTCATTCGTTTGAGTGCTGAAGGAGGATTGAATATTATCGCGAAGCTCGGATCTTATCTCATTCCCTTGCTTCGTGATATCTCCTTTCAAATTGATTATTTGGCTCTATAGATTCTTGATTTGCTCACCTTGGGTTCTCATTATAGCCTCAACATCAGGGTTAATGGGTGGGGTTTGTTGAGTGGGTGGGTGATAAGGATTAGAAGCTCTTGGTGGGATTTGGTTGCTTCTATTGTAGTTGTTGGCGGGGTTTTGGTTTTGAGGAGAAAAACCGGGTGAAAGGTAATTGTTGGACCGGTAACTCAGCAGATTTCTATCCCCTTGAGGTCGAGCTTGGTAATTTTCCAGTGAATAATTACCATAAGCTGCATACACATTTTCCGGATTTCCTTGTGTAGAAGGACAATCGGTGTATGAGTGAGGACCGCCGCATGTTTCACAAGGATTAGCAACCGCTTTAACTTGTTGTTGTTGGTTTGAAGCGAGAAGGGTAATACTTTTGCTCATTTCGGTCATCATGCGGGTGAGTTTGGTCATATCAGGGTTTGCTGAGGTGGAAGAAACATTGACTCTCAGATTGTTCCTTGAAGAAGCAGAGGAATCCCAGTTTTTGTGGTGAGTAGTCATGTTCTCAATAAGCTCTCTACACTCCTCGGGTCTCCTTTTCATAAATGTGCCACCGGCGGCTGCATTAATCGTATCACGATCACGAAAAGTCAAACCGTTGTAGAAAGTATCAATCAATGTGACTGGAAGCATTTTGTGGTTTGGACAACGATCAATCAAGACATTATATCTCTCCCAAGCATCAAAAAGAGATTCATCGGGATCTTGCATGAAACCGCTGATTTGATTGCGAAGGCTTGTGACCATGGATGGTGGAAAGTAGCGCGACAAAAAGCGTTGAGTCATGTCATCCCACGTGTGAATAGAATTCTTCGGGAGACGATCAAACCATTTCTCGGCATGATGCGATAAAGTATGTGGAAAGAGTTGTAGGCGAAGGACATCCATTGTGGCACCAGGAAACTTCATGCTTTGGGTGATTGTAATGAACTTGTCGAGGTGTTTGTTGGCATCATCATCGGGCAATCCACGGAATGGGTTAGTTTGCACTTGCTGAATCATGTGGTGCTTCAACGAAAACTCAGGGGCGTTGATTTGCATCGGCGCAATCGGTCCTCCTCGTCCAAACATGGTAGGTTGACAAAGCTCCTCCATTGTCTGAAGATCGGGCTGTGGAAGAACATTGTTGTTATTGTTGAGGTGCGGTGGATTATTATTGTTAACACCTGACATAGCTAAATCTTCTTGAGTCTCGGGCTCTTGATAATTAGAAGATCTAGTACGCATACACCTGAAAAGGCAAAAGAAAAAGAAACCAAACACAAAGACAATATATATACACAATAAAAATAAAATCTTTTTGGATTTTTGAAATTTTTAATTTTTATGGATTTTTATCAAGTTTTAATTTTTATGGATTTTTTGAATTTTTTATGCAAGAAAAGTAACGCTCAAAAGTGAACGGATCCCAAAAAGCAACGCGTCTTTCACAGAAAACCGTTAATCTTTACGAAAAGAGCCGGCAGCGGTGCCATTTTAATGTTGAGATTTTGCTAGGTTCAATTGTTCGTTTCTCGGTATCTTAACGAATTGATTTCCGGCTTAAAGTATGACTCTATTGTTTTTGGTGAAAAAGAATATTTTGGTTGTTTTTAAAATAAAAGAGCGAAACTTTAAAGAAAAAGGGCAGGTATTTAAATCTAAGTCTAAATAAAAGTAATGGTGCAAGTATTTAAAACATGACTGAAACTAAAAGGCACTAATGTAAATAACGCAAACTTAAATCTATCTAAGGCAAACTTAAAACGCAACTGAAACTTAAACTAAGGCAAGTCTAAAATAAAGCTAAGGCAAATTTAAAGTGCAACTAAATAAAAGGCGGGAAAAATAAAGCTTGAAAATAAAAGACAAAACTTAAAAAGAAAAACTAAAAAGAACCTGACAGGAACCCTTGATTCGGAACTTTCTGGTCAACCCTTGGTTTGGAAGTTCTTGAGTTCCGAATGAACAACTCTTGACTCGGAACTTCTTGATCCGGAACCTTGGCTCGGAACTCTTCCGAGTGACTCAAAAAGATGTTGATCCGGAACTTCTTGATCCGGAACTTCTTCCGAATGAAGCACTCTTGACTCGGAACTTTTGGTCCGGAAGTCCTTATTCGGAACTCTTCCGGATGAACTTGATTCGGAACTCTTCCGGATGAACAAGATGTTGATCTGGAACTTCTTGACCCGAAACTTTTCGTTCGGAAGTCTTGACTCGGAAGATTCGTTCGGAACTTTTAAAGTTCCGAATGAGATTGCTGATCCGGAACTTATCCTTCATCCGGAAGTTTTCGTCCCGAAGTTTTCCGGATGAAGCTTGACTCGGAACTTTTCCGAGTGAAACGGCTTGGTTCGGAAGTTGTGGCTCGTTCGGAACTTTTAAAGTTCTGAATGAAAGCCTTTCTTCTCTTGATCCGGAACTTCCTGGGAATGATCAGATACAGAAACAAACTCCCCCGAAGAACAAGGGATTACAGTAACACGAATCTACCACAAATTAATCAAAATCAAACAAAAGATTTAACCAAACTAATAACAAAACAACAAATAATCATAAACAAACAATCTATATTAATAAAACTAACAAATCTAACCACAATAATCAAAAACCCACTTGATCAAAATAAGAACATGAACATGAACACAAACATAAACATAAAAATCAAAGATCAAGAAAGGTAGATAGGAGATTAACAAGATAAAATAAAGATTGACAAGAATTAAATGGAAACTTACTTGAAATTAAAGGAATTTAAGGTGCAAGACAAGGTATTTAAATTTGACAAGTAATTAAATTGACATGAATTTAAAGGTGCAAGGTAAATAAATGTGGAAGACAAATTGTCACACTTAGCCAACCCAAGAAATCATTAACTAGCCTAAACTATATATAGGGGAGGATTAGGAAGCTTCCTCCCCTTCTTCCTTTTCTCTTAATTGCAAGATTAAGTCCTTCCTTCTTTAATCTTCTTTTAATTGCATGCTTAGTCCTTTTCTTCTTATCTTCTTTAATCTTGGACTTTTAATGACTTTTGGCTCGGGATTTCTTTGAACTCGTCTTTTGATTCTTCAATAAAGTAGACTTGAGTTCTTCGGCTTTAAGTAAACTTTCGTCTTTCGACTTTATCTTCGATAAATCTTCAGAATTGGTCTTGGACTTCCGTTCCTTTTGCACTCTTGACATCTTGACTTCGTCTTTCATCTTTTTCTTCAATAAAAGCCCGTGAATGCCCGTGTTTTCTCCACTTTTCACCTTTTTGTCCTAAATCACAACAAAAACATAAACCACGCATAATTCCGACATAAAAGACATAAAATACACGTTTTCGCTCGGTTATTATTGTAATTAAGTGGTAGAAAGGATGGGTGTTTACACACCTATCAGTGCACGAGGTTGTTGTTGTTGTTGAGGAGGGAGATTGAGGTTTTGTTGTTGGTTTGGGTTGTTAGGAGGAAAACCGGGCGGTGAGAGAAAGTTGTTCGAGCGGTAGCTAAGCAAGTTGCGGTCTCCTTGAGGACGAGCTTGATAAGCGGCCGGAGGATAGGTACCGTATGCTGCATTCACATTCTCAGAAGGATAGTCTTGGGTGGCGGTACAAGTGGTGTAAGAGTGAGGACCCCTGCATATCTCACATGGTTGGCTAACAGCATTGACTTGAGCGTCTTGAGCGTTTTTAGCGTTGATGCTGTTGGTGTTGTTAGCGGTGTGGGTAACAAGCGATTCAAGAAGCGTAGTAATTTTGTCAAGTCGCTTGTCGCTGTCACTAGTACTAGCACTAGCGATATTGGTCCGAACACTCTTGGTTTGCACACGAGACTTATTCTCAATGATATCCCCAGCGGCATTAGAAGTCTTAACCAAAATATTACCCCCCGAGGCACTATTTAGTGAATCTTGGTCATTCATGCTTAAACCATTATAAAAAGTATTAATTTGGTGCACTTTGGTAAAACCATGTTGTGGGCACTTTCTTAAAAGATCTTTAAAACGGTCCCAAGATTCACTAAAAGACTCATCGTACTTTTGATCAAAATTGATAATATCATTCCGCAAAGCGGTAGTACGAGAGGGTGGGAAAAAGTAGTTTATGAACTTGGTCTCCAAATCCGTCCACGTCAGAATACTTTGTGGCGGTTCCTTAGCAAGCCAATGCCGGGCTTGTCCCTCTAAGGAGAAAGGAAAAAGTTGTAAATGGATTACCTCTTGTGGAACACCATTGAATTTGACCATATTCGTGAGTTGCAGGAATCTCTTGATGTGGTCATGAGGATCATCAATGGTACGCCCCAAGAATGGTTGAGCAGAGACCATCTGGATAAAGCCGGATTTGAGCTCAAAGTTGTTGGCTGCAATCGCGGGTATGACAATTGGATCATTGTTGCCCTCCACATGTGCTTGTAACAGTTCAATCATAGGGCGATTGTCCGGTAGAGGTTCACTGTTGTTGTTATTATTGTTGTTGAGAGGTGGATTGTTATTGTTGTTGTTATTATTGTTGTTGAGAGGTGGGTTATTGTTGTTATTGTGTACACCGGCCATGTCTAAGTCTTCGAGAGGCTCAGGCTCTTGATAATACGTTGATCGTGTACGCATGCACCTACAAAAGAACTAACAAAGCAAAAACAAAGCAGAAATATTTTTGGTTTTTATGTTTTTTAATTTTTAGGAATTTTTTTGAAAATTTTATATTTTTTAGGGTTTTTGAAAATATTATGAAAAAATAACGTTCACGGCGAACGGATCCCAAAATCCAAGTTCTCACAAAAACTGTTAAGCTTAACGAGAAGAGCCGGCAGCGGCGCCATTTGATACGATGCTTTTGTATGGGGTTCAGATTAGTTCTCTCGGTATCTTCTCGAATTGATCACGGTTCAAAGTGGAATGATTGTTCTTGGTGACAAATAGAAGGTTTGGTTTGTTATCTATTTTAAACTAATAGCAATTAGATGTAAATGTTGTTGAGCGAAAAGAGTTTTAAAGATTAAACTAAAATAACGAGTTGAAAATAAACGCTGGAAAACTTAAAAACTATATTAGAACAATACTTGAAAACTTAATGAAACTAACACTTGGAAACTTTGTAAAAACAAGAAACTAAAACCATCGGAATGTTGCCAAATTGAATTCCAATCGGAATATCAAAAACTTCCCTAGTCGGAATGATGCAATCGGAATATGGACAAGGAAGCTGATTGGAATGTTGGAGAATAAGCACTAATCGGAATGTTGCAAAGCTTCCCAATCGGAATGTTTAACAAAACCCTTAATCGGAATATTGAAAATGAATCAAATCGGAATATTTGGAAGACAATGCCAATCAGAATAACCAACAAAGGGTTCAGATCGGAATGTCTTAAAAACCTACAATCGGAATACCCCAAAAACTCCACAATCGGAATGTGTCAAAACCCTTTTCCGATCTGACGATCGGAATAAAGGGGGGATGCTAATCGGAATATGCCAATCGGAAAAGGGTTTTACCCTTTCCGATTTATATTGATTCGAAAAATAAGCTCGGCAATAAGCTAATATGATAAGCTAATCACCAAAACTAGCACGAATATAAAGTGAAAAGGACTAAATAAGCACTAATAACAACTTATCCAAACTTAAAATAATCATTCTTATAAATCAAACAATAAAAAGATGAACTTTTTAAGAAAACTTTTAGAAAGTAAATAAGCTAAACTTACAAATAAGCCAATAAGCACAAAGATCTTAAAGCTTATTCGTATGAAAACATAGTAAGCATAAAAAGATTAACTTTTTAAGCACGAAAACATTGATGAACAACACGGATCATAAGTAATTCGCACCAAAAGTGAACCAAAATCAAAGAAAGGTAGAAAGAGATGAAAGATTAAAAGCTTAAACTTAAACTTGATTAATGAAATCAACAATACAAAAGTTTTAATCTTGAAAGATTAAAAGAAAGAAAGATGAAAACTTAGTGAGAGAAAGTTGAGAACTTTCTCTCTCTAAAACTAGAGAGGAAAAAAATGAAAAGTGAAACTAAACACTAAAAACTAACTAACTCCAAATTGTTAAGTGAAGTCCTATTTATAGGCGTTTGCTTGCGGGCTTGTGAATGGGCTTTGTTTTTGGGCTTCTTTTCTTCTTTCTTCTTTATTCTTTACGTTTCTTTAAATAAACGTTTCCGACTTTGGATTTTGAGAAGTGTCGGTGAATAATTCCAACTCGTCTTATAATCTTTTGTTTAATAGACTCGAGTTCTTCGACATATAAGAATCTTCCATCTTTGGCCTTTTTCTTTGATAAATCTTCAAATAGGCACAATGACTTCAAATCTTTTGCATCTCTTGGACAATAGACTTCGTCTTGAGTCTTTTTTCTTCGATAAAACCCGTGCAATCCCATGTTTTCTTCAATATTCATCCGGTTGACTCTGAAAACACAATAAACACAAAAACCACGCATAATTCCAAACAAATGATATTAAATACGTGTTTTGGTCTCGTTTTTAGCCAGAAATAAGTGGTAAAGGGATGGGTGTTTTCACACTATCATACACCATAAACGTGGTTTATTCATTTACTGATCTACAAACCGTATGGTTTATGATAGAGTCAATTTATAATGAAAGATAAACCTAAACTCTTTTACAAGTGTGAAGAAGGAGTAATAAGGATTTTAGAAATGTCTAATTCTAAATACATAACTCATAGCAAACTTTAATGGTTAAGAAAAGTGAATATTTTGAGTTATTACATTTTAAGAATGATTACCGCTAATTGGTGTAAAGGCAAACTAGAATATTTTATCTAGTAGTTGTGCTTTCACTAGTTATAGGAACTACATACCATTGTGGGGTTGGTAGATCTATTAAGGAAGAAATTGCATGCAAAATCTTTCAAGTTAAAATAAACTGATGTATAAGTCATCATTTACGAAGTAGAATACGCTCAAACTCGAAGTAATTGCTACGAATGTGTTTTTCAAAAAGTGTAAGTAATTGTTACGAATGTGTTTTTTCAAAAGTGTAAGAAAGTAAATACAACACTACTTAGTTTCACCGATTATTAAACATTTTCTATGTTGTCAAATTCAGTAGGAGAATTGTGTTGTATTAATGAATTCTAGGTTATTTAAACATTCTTTAATTCAGTGGGAGTTACAAGCTTTGTTGTCTTGGTAATTATTGGTCCCTTGTAACTTGATATTACTTATCAACCTTAAGTAATAACTCGTTAGCAAGACTCAAGTGTGTTGTTTTAACAATTGATAAGAACTAAGAACAATTAAAACAACAATACCAATATAACTTTTCAACGTTTAGACTTTTGTTAGAATCAAATAAAGAATCTATAACCCACTTTGTTTGCGGAAGAAAAAAGTGGTTGAATGACAATAAATGTTGATCTCCTCTACTTATTTCAACCTAAGTTAATACTTTAAGCTCCAAATCTAAACGTTCATTACTTTGTATCGAGAGAGAAAGGTTTGGCAGAGTTTTTACTCTTGGAATTGTGATACACGGCTTTTACCTAGTAAGAAATTAAAGATTAAGTTCGTTGTGTTGGTCTAATCGAATTGATCTTAGCTCTCTATGTGACTTCGTTTTATTTTGGTGGAATCAAAGATGTGTCGTTGTAGTTTTGAAAATTAAAGGTGCAAAACAATTAAAGTAAAAGTGCTCTTTAAGTAAATCTAAGTCTAATTAAAGTAAAGTGCAAGTATTTAAAAACGTGACTAAAATTAAAGGGCACTAAAATAAAATGACGTGAACTTAAATCTATCTAAGGCAAACTTAAAGTGCGACTAAAACTAAGGCAAATAATCTAAAAGTGCAATTAAATAAAAGGCAGGAAAAATAAAGCTTGAAGATAAAAATTAAGGACAAAAGCTAATAAGAACCTGAATACAGCTCATTCGGAATAAACCTTCGTTTGGAACAATCACTCGTCCTAAATGTCACCTTTGGTTGAAATGATTCTTCTTCACTTGGAATATTACCAAAATCCTTGATCCGGAACAAATTGATCTGAATATGTCACTTATCCAAAACAATGCTTCGTTCGGAACTTACTGATTCGGAACTCTCACTTGTTGCCTTGATTCGGAAATCTTTGGTCACTCCTTGATTCAGAACTTTCCGGATGAAACTCCATGATTCGGAAGTTTATAACTTCCGAATGAACCGTTCTTGAGTCGGAAGATTTCCCTTGGTTCGGAAGTTTTGACTTCCGAATAAACAACCTTGACTCGGAAGTTTTTGACTTCCAAATGAACGGCCTTGATTCGGAACTTTGGTCCTTGATTCGGAACTTTGAGTTGATTCGGAACTTTTGAAAAGTTCCGGATGAACCCTTGATTCGGAACTTTGGAGTTCCGAATGAGTATGTTTGGTTCGGAAGTTTTGGACTTCCGAATGAAGAGTCTTGGTTCGGAAGTTTCGACTTCCGAATGAACAAGTTTAATCTTCCGAATGAAGCCTTGATTCGGAACTTCAGAAGTTCCGAATGAACACTTTCCACCTTCTTGGTTTGGAACTTTTTCTGGAAATATCAGAAACAAAGCAAACACATCCGAAGAACAAGGAACATATAGTAGCAGATATAAACAATAAAAAGTAAACAAATCAAGCACACGGTTAGATTAAAATAGTAACGAATCAATGAAATAACATCAACGAATAATTAAAAACATGAAATCAAACAACTTTTACCACAATAATCAAAAACCACTTTAGATCAAAATAAAGCATGAACTTGAACATAAACACAACAAATCAAAGAATAAGAAAGGTAGATAAGAGATTGACAAGATAGAATAAAGATTTGACAAGAATTAAAATGAAAACTTACTTGGAATTAAATGGTAATTAAGGTGCATAACATGAATTAAATTGACATGAAAAGTAAATGACAAGTATTTAAATGGTGGAAGACTAATTGTCACCTTAGCCAACAAAATGAAATGTTTACATCTAATGACTATTTATAGGGGAGGATTAGGAAGCTTCCTCCCCTCTTTCCTTTTCTCTTAATTGCAAGCTTAAGTCCCTTCTTTTATTAATCTTCATTAATTGCGTCATTAGTCCTTTTCTTCTAATCTTCTTTAAACTTGGACTTAAGGGGCTTTTGGCTTCGGGATTTCTTCGAACTCGTCTTTGAATTCTTCAATAAAATAGACTTGAATTCTTTGGCTTTTGATAAACTTCCGTCTTTTGACTTTTTCCTCGATAAATCTTCAGAATTGGTCGTGGACTTCCGTTCCTTTTGCACTCTTGACTTCTTGACTTCGTCTTTCATCCTTTTCTTCAATAAAAGTCCGTAAATGCCCGTGAATGTCCGTGTTTTCTCCATTTTTCACCTTTTTATCCTAAATCACAACAAAAACACAAAACACGCATAATTCCGACATAAAAGACATAAAATACACGTTTTGGTCCGGTTATTATTGTAGTTAAGTGGTAGAAAAGATGGGTGTTTACACACCTATCAAATTGCTAACCTTCCTCTCTCAATAAGCACTCCTAATATAGGCAATGCTAAATCTAGGGTTTGCATTTCGCATGTTCCCATGCATATGTTTATCCAGTGGGTGGTTGATGTCCATGCTGGATAAACATTACAAAGTACATATTAAACTAATCTAGAAAAGATAAAAGTTGTACTTATACCTAACTATACAAGCAACCTACTTTGACTTAAATTTATCTTTTCCCGCCTAATGCAAACCTCCAGAATACTAAATTATCTTCAGTATCCTAGAGGAGATCGACATCATTCAGTTTGGTATTGTCAAGCCAAACTGAACTGAAAGCTCTTATTCAGTTCTTGTTCTTCAGCAACTAGACCGCCTAGGATTTGAAGCAAAGACTCTTTTGTATTTTAAGTTAACTGGAAGAGGAAAGCTGAACGTCCTTCAGCAAAGTATTCTTCAGTAGGAAACTTTGTTCCTTTGGTCATGCTTCAGCAGATGCTCCTTTCTACTGAACATGAAACACTTACGGGGATTTTATATTCAAATCCTAGAGTTGCTTCAGGGTCAGTAAATGTTGACCCAACAATCTCCCCCTATTTGGATATACAAATAGCCTAAGTCTAAGGTCAGTAGTAAGTGAGCATAACAACTTCTTCTTACTTGCACTGAACGATATTAAACTGTAAACATCAGATAATCATTCATTAAAACATCACAAATTACAAAATAGAAAATTACAAATGATTATTCAACATTGCTTAGGCCTAAGTCCTTCAATGATAGGAGTCTGAACTGATGGATCTGAATTTCTTACGTCCAGTATTGATAGTAAGCACATGCTGAAGGTTCTTACAGCTTTAGTGAGTCCTGGACCACCATGGTGAGCAAAGAAGATTTTATGTATGTTCCCAAGAAATTCATTGTTCATATCATCAAGATCATTAATTCCCACATAGTCTTGACGCTCACGATGATTGAATATGATCATTCCCAATTTTGGTTCTTCTAGTACTTGCTCAGGGAGATGATTTTGAAACTGAACAAAACCTTTGTATTTCTTTGTGGTGACAAAGATGTCACCTACACCAGGTTGGACCAGATTGGCTCTTTTGTTCAGCTCCAGTAATGGATCTTGATCCTCTAGTGAGACTTGATTGCTGATGTTGAGGATCTGACCAATCCTTTCATGATTTCTCATGAGGTGTTCAATTCTGACGCGGACCTCCTCCCATCTCTTGGAAGTTATCTTTTCAATAATATTGTGCATTTCAACCTATTCAGTATAAGAGACCTCCTTTCCTTGGAAGTCCTCTAGGATCTCATCTGGCCCACCAGCTTTATAGAACTTCAGATTAATACCCCCTTGTAAGTCATCATGTCAATGTTTCTGATTTCTTAGAGATATCTTCTATTCAGCCTTTTTATACAAAAAATTTTGTATAACATTTTTTTATTGAAGAGGCCTTCAACCTTAGGTTTTCCAATTTTCTCATATAATCTCATCTTCAGTTCTCTGAGTTTTTCTACAGCCTGAAGCTTGTGTAATTTATCAAGTTCTTCTTGAGTGGTGATGAGATGGCATTTATACATGATCTCATCGTTCTTTTCGGGCTTTAAATGCATAAAAATGTCATAAAATACCATATATATGCTTGTGTTTGTTTACTTGTGTATTTTAGGTATGGATATCGTGAAAAAGACAAAAGATCACAAGTTACAAGGAAAAACGGACACGAGAAACGAAGCCGTACAAAGAACCGGGCCCTAATCATGAAATATTCAACAAATACCCTTGAAGATTTGAAGACAAACAAGATTGATCCTCCAAGAATGAAGAAATGACACTTAAAACCCTTGTATATTAATAATTACAAGTTTGGTCCCTTAAGTTTGTCAAAATTGCAAAAAGGTCCTTCAACTTTGAAGAAATGACAAGATTGGTCCCTCAACAAAATCAATTTGTCAATTATGGTCCCTCATGAAGTCAAAGATACAAGGAAGACCTTTGAAGATCAATATTGTCCAAGATCAGCCCTTGAAATATGAAAAAGTATCAAAAATAACCCTTGATAACTTTTTTTCCAAAAGTTTGTGCCAAAAGTGTAAAGAGTGGAAAGTTATTTACAAAGGAGAACACGTTTTTAGGGCAAAAGACTTTGTTTGCCAAAATTCCCAAAGAACAAGGACTGAAGTTGTGCACTTGAAACTTTCAAACACAAACACGCGCTAAACACTTTTCTCCCACTAAAATCGGATCAAAACTACTTACTATAGCACGTGAGAAACCCAGTTACCACACCCCTTAAAACAAAGGGTTATTTAAAATTACCTTTACAAACGTGTGATTCACCTCACCCCAAACCATTCCCAACAATTAAACATCTCTTCTCCACTCACCTTGTGACCCCACACCCAAGACGTGCACCCAATCACATCACACCTTGGCCTCCAAGTATTGTGACGTGTCCCCAATCAACAGCTGTGATCTCTTGCTTACTCCCAACGCAAAAAGGAACGATTGAGATCAAATTTGACACCTCATACCTCAAAATCGTCTAGAAGACCTAGAGGGCATATTTGGGAATTTTCACTGATTAGGGTTTGTATTTTTAGGTTCTAGATAGTTCATTAGAGTAGTATAAAAGGAGGTCCAACCTGTGGAAACCCCTTTGTTCCAGTTTTTCTTCAAAAATTTTGTAATCCCTTTTAATTAAAATAAAAGTTTGGTGTTTGTTTTTAAGCAATATAATTCCTTTTTATGTTTATTTAAAGTTGGTATTTATTGTTGAAGAGAAACTGAGTTCCATTTTTAAGTTGGTGAAATAATTTTGTGTTTCAAAATTATTTCAACAGTTTTCTGAATTTGAGATTTTCTTGGTGAAATCTGTTTCAGGTTTTGGTGTTAAGAGTTTCAATTTGTTGGTGATTAAGTGTGTATAAAACGTTTTAAGAAGGTTTAAGAGGTTTTGGAAGAGTTTAAGAAAGAAAGAAAAGAAAACAGAAAGAGTATATTGGTTATTATACTTGTGTTTTTGTTTGATTTTTCTTTAACAGGTGTTGATTGTTTTTTATCCAAGGATCTGCATACACCCGGGTGTATAAGGAGGTGGGTTTACATCCACCAAGGACTTGGATGTAAGTCCTTGAGGTAAAAAATTCTAGTTCCTTTGGAAATTTTCAGAAAATTTGTAGTCTAAGTGATTTTGCATGAATCTGCTTAGATTGTGTGTTAAAGCTGTTTGATCTGTGTTCTTATGTGTTTATATGCATGTTAGATGCTATATGAACCAGTTTGATTGAGTTTGTTAGTGATTTACTTTGGAAAATTTTGGTTTACAGGATTTAAAGGACTGTTTGGATAAGTGTTTTAGCAGGGTATAACATCTTTGATTGCATTTGAAAACGTGTTATAGTCACTAAAAAGGATTGAGATAGGTTGTTTGCTAGATTTAGCTTAGTTTGGAAAAGTTTTGTAACAAGTTTAAGTGTTAAAAAGGAAAAAGAGAGCTTAAAATCTGCATATGCCAATATTTGCTTGTTTTCATGAATTTTTGTTTTGATTCTTGAAAACCTGTTGAGTGTTAGGGATATATAGGATTGTAGTTCAGTTGTGAGTCAGTTTGTGGAGTTGTGTGCATAAGAGGTGAGTTTGAAACTCAAATTTGTGCTAGTAATCTGCATAAAAGTCCACCAGACCTGCTCATTTTGTCATAGAAACTTGAAAACGTTTTGGTATGCCTTTTTTGTGAAAATTTGTGTGCAAGGTGTTTAATTTCTGCTTGTCATTGACTCCTTGTGCTTCAAAGAGCACAAGGGTGCCCCCTTTGTCCAAGAAAACACCACCAAATAAGCCACAGCCAAATCCTTTTGGCTATATCCACTTGTGAAGAAACTGAAACAAAGAAGAAAAAGGCTTGAGTTCTTAAAATTGACAACTGGGCACGTTTTATGATTGATTTGGACTTAATCTTGGTTAAAAACAGTGTTGGATTGTGTTACAAGCAAGTCTAAGTGTCAGTTTGGATTGTAAAAAGTAAAAAATAAAAAAGAAATTTTAGCAAAAAGTACACCCGCAACGGGCTCGAACACGCGACCTGCAGCTCAGGAGTAACGTGTTCTACCATTGATCTAGATGACTTTTTACGTCATAGTTTGATTTCAAACGTTATTTAACACCATTTTCCTTTCTAGCTTAATAAATAAGCCGTAGCTTATTTCTTTCATTTTGGGCTTATTTAATAAGCACTTTTGGCTTGTTTCATTTTTCCTAAGTTAGAATTAGCATATAAGATTTTCCTAGCCTGTTTTCATATTTTTCATTTTCTTTATTTATTTTTTATAATTTATTTATTAGCCGTATTTTGAAAAATCATTAAAAAATAGAAAAAAGTGTTTTAATTTTTAGGAAAAATAGTTTTTAAGTTTTAATTTATGTTTTTGAGGTTTACAGCTTATTAGGTTTTCAATTTGGCTTATTTTTAATTTTATAAGATTTTAGGATTTTTAATCAACTTTAAAATTCAATATAAAATTATTTAATAGGTTTTAGAAACTTTAATTTACATTTTCTTCTTAGTTAGAATATTTAGGATTTTTGAGAATTTTTTAGAATTTATTTAAGAACTTTTAATTTTTTAGATTATTTTAATATTATTTTATTCATAAAAATAAAAAGTTGTATTTTTAATTTTTTTTCATTTTTCCTATGTTATAGACATTAAATTAGGAACTTTGTCAATTTCCAATTAATTTTTAGGCTTTTCAATTAATTTCTAGATTTAATTTAAGATTTAATACATTTTAATAGTTTTTAAGTGTTTAAAAATAGTTTAATTTGATTTTAAAATTTTTAGAAATAGTTGTTAGCTTAATTAGGATATTTTTAAGGTTTTCAAATTATAAAATCTTGTTTAGGGCTTTTTAATAATTAAAAGTGATTTTTAGGGCTTTAATTAGCATTAAAAAGTCATTATTTAATTAATTAAAAGGTTTTAGCGAGTTTGGATTTTTTGTAAACTCTTAGAATATTATTGGGGATTTTTAGGAATTTTTAGAAATTTTTAGGTTAAATTTTTTATTTTTGTCGTTTTTACGGTTTTACGTTTACGCCTTTTTCGTCATAGTTTAATACGTTTTCGTAACCGTCTTTTCATCCTTTCATTCTCATCCTTCTCAATATTAATCTCAAATAATTACAAGTTAGAACACACACATATACCTCCTTGGGAAACGAACTTTCTCTCTTTTATTTGATTGGGTCATTAGTGTTGATTTTTCCTAAAATCAGCACTCGATACTTACCGCTCATATACGTTCTTTTGTTTCCCTAAACAAAAGTCGTATTTTACCACAATCAAGTGGCCAGCCCAGACTTGATTATCCTTTTGTCCAGTGTGAATTCACCTTTACTTTTGGGTTTGATGGGAGGTGAACCATTATCAGATGAGTCATTGATGGTGGTAAGACCATCAACATGACTATCTTTGGCTGGAGACTCCCCTGACCCTTAGCTGGACTCTTAAAATGTGAACCATAAACAACAAGTTGTTTTTGGGCCTTCTTTTGTACATGCTTTTGAAAGAGCTGATTGATAGTGATTTTCTCCCCCTCAGCAAAAGATTGCCCAGCAACTTCTGATGAACCCCCAACAGGCATAAATGTACACAAAGAATCTAAGGTGGAGGATACCTTGGCCAGCATTGCTGGAACATTTGCAAGTTCGTTCAGTTTCTGCTAAACCTCCTCAGATAGGTTCAGTTTTTGTTGTTCCAGCAGACCCACCCTATCCTTGATCTTTGATACTGAATCACATAACTCATTTAGCTGAGTGGGAACTGGCTTGAAATCTGGTGGGAACTCAAAGGACGCAGTGTTGATGGAGTCCATGAGTGTTTGTATCTCCTTCTTAACAGAGGTGGTGGTGGCCACATCTTTCACTAGGAGCTTTAGAGCAGTGAGAATGACATCCCTGATTTGCTCAGCAGTAGGAGGAATTGGCCTTGGTTTAAGTGTAATGAGTTCAGCATCAGCAATAGCCTTTTCCTCTTTGAGTTTGGCCACATGTGATTGAAGAACCAACACTTGATTTGTCAGTTCCTTTACCTGAATGGTGATAGGGGATGGTGGCTTGGGTTCTAGATCAGCAATATCCTCTTCAGGTTCACTGTCATCCAGGTTGACTGGAGTTCTTTCACTGAACCCCAACTCCTTCTCTAAGTCATAAGCAGACACGCTGAACATAAATGTAGGCAAGTGTCCCCCCTTGGTGCCAGTGGAGAGAAGCACTTCCTTGGTTGTTTGCTGAGCGTCACCTCCAGTGTGATGGTCAGTTTCAAGTACTTCACCACTAGGGTTGGTTTTACCTGATGGATCCTGAGAAAGAGTCCTTGATGAGTTAAGATCAATGATAATATTTTTGGTTCCTTTAGTAGGACCCTGTTGTGGGGGGACTACATCATTAGAAACAGATATTCCAGGGTCAGCGTCAGTTGTTGTATATGCTGACGCCTCATGCCCTGATGCAGACTCAGAGTGACAAATGATAGAAATTGGTAATGAAATTGAAGTTGTATTCAGATTAAGATTACTTACCAATGCTGACTCCACACTACTGAGCTGAGGGTGCGCTCTATCTTCACCCTTCTCTCCTAAAGAAGTTGAGAGAGGGGTTGCCTTCAGGGCCTCTTTATGCATGTCACCTCTAGCAGAGACTGAAGGTGGCGGCTGGCTTGGGTTCTTGTCCTTGGCCGAGGACTTATGTTTCTTCGAAGCTTGGCCTTTGGGATCATCATTACTCTTCTTTGATGAAGATCATGTGGGGTGCCTCCTTTTCTTGGACCCACATCTACACTTAAGAGTATTCACCGATGTTTGCTTCTGATGTGGTCCAGATGAAGAATCTCCAGGCTTTGTGCCTGTCAGATCCCCTTCTCCAGTTGGAGGAGTGTCTTGTGGAGCTTTGTACACTACTGGAGCATTTTCTGAGTAAATGTCCGGCATGGACTGTATGAAAGGAGGGTCAGTTGTGCTACATGGAATGTTGCGTTTGATATCAAAGGGTTGAAAAACTAATTTAACTCCATGGTTGTTTGAATAATCATCACCAAGGTGGTCAGCAAAAACGAGGGACAAAAACCTGGTGTAGACAATATTCTTTTCCCTAGTTTTCTTCTCCAGTTTTCCATGGAGATCTTCAAAGATTAATTTCCTAAAATCAGCTTTTATACCCTTTGCCAGACAATATAAAATCAGGGCATCCTTTTGATTGATTTGATCAAGCCCTCCAGTTTTCCCACCCAGACACTTTATTAAGATTGACATCAAAAGTTTCCACTTAGGTGGTAAACAACTTCTCTTCAGCCCACCCTTATCAAAAATCTCTTCAGTGTACCCAATTGCTTTGAAAAATGTTTTGACAACAGAGAAATCATTGGGTACAGCCTCATACTCATTAGGATCATCCAAATAATTTAACCCTAAAACCCTTCTAAATAGCTTTAAACCTATTTTCCCATGAATACCAGCAGTTGTAGAATCAAACTCAATTGATTTCTTGTTCTTTGACGCTTGTGTCGTGAACCAAAATTCTTTTAACACGTTTTGAAACATCACACCTAGATCTTTGAACAAGGCATCATGGATCACACATTTAGATAAAAAGTTCATGACTTGGTTTCTAGGAATAGATTTTAGGGTTTCTGGTTTGATCAAGGTGAGGTTGTTGGGTTTAAGAGGATATCATCAATGGGATAGTTAACATGGATGGAGGGATTGAGGGTGATCGCAACCTGATATGAGTGATTTTACTCATATCATTCGTAGCAATAAACAATCAATAAATGTATAAAAATCATGAAATATGCCTTGTATTGGTTTGTTTCTTGTTTTAATGTGTGTAGGTACCAAATTCACGAAAACCGACAAAAAACCGACACGAGATTGACGAAAAGATCGACAAAGCCAATTTCAAAACGCTTTTAGAGGATTTAATATTAAATGGGCCAAGTGGGACCCACACTTGAGTTTAATGGGCCTTAAAAGCCCATTATTGAAGTTATGTTAGAAAGTTTTAATCTTTGGCCCAAATGAAGCCCAAGTTAGGACGGATTGAAAGTGTTTTTTAACTTGGGTTCAAGATAAAGCCCATTAGGGCTGGTATTCACTTGAAATGATATGCGTGTATTTAAACAAAATACTTGGTCAAAAGTAATAAATCCCTTATTTATCCCATTTACATTTATATCCACCACACATATTCAAGATCTTTTCGTTACTTCCAAAGCTTCATCTTCCCCATCTCACAAAAAAATAACCAGTAACTTTAAAGTTACTGTTCCTAAACCTTAATAAATAAAATACTCAAGTAAATTTGGGGCTTTTGATTCCCTCGTGTAATTCACATGAGTGGGTAATTAATTCCCCAAAGTTTCGGAAGGGCAGAGGTGATGGCATCTTCTACGTGGCAGCTATTAATTGGCCAAGACACCTTATTTTCCCCAAGCATCCAATAAAGAGTGGCCAAGTCAGCAAAGAGAAAACACAAATATGGCCATGTTGGTGATCCGTGTGATCAAGGCATTTTTTCAGCCCTTGGATGATCAACTGACAAGAGAGAGAACGGGAGATACCTAATTAAAGGCCAAGATCAAGTTTCAGAAAACAACCCACCTCTCGGTTCAATTATATAAACTCTTATTCTCATTGTATTTCATTATCCCTTCTTTTAATTTTACCGTTATAATTTTAGTTTAATCTTAGAAATTGTAATTTTCTTTAAAGTTGTAATGTTTGATTTATCTTAATAAAAGTTAATTTTACTGTTTAAATATCCTGTGCATCTCACGTTTTAATTTTGTTTAACTGAATTAAATACAATTTAAAGCTTTAAATTGAAATTATAAGTGAATAATTATTCAAATAAGCTAAAGTCATAGCTTAATTGGATAATTGAGTTAAAAAAAAGGAATTAGTTTAATCCATTGATTGAACCAAAAATAATGGTGGATTGCGGATTCATGATGATTCGTTTGGTGGTTTGGTCGTATTCGGGTGTTATGCTAGTTTAGACGGCTCAGCGCCGCTTCTACGTCTCAACGGTTCTTCAACTTAATGGTTAAGCTTTATTTTACTTTTCTAGCATAATTTAAGCTTAACTGAATGATGAATAATACTGGATGCTTTATTCTGATTGTCTGCTATAGAATCTTTAAGTTTCAGTTTATCTGCCATAATAGAACTGTTAATGATTAATCTGTTAATTGATTGTTTGAGTACTTGTAACTGCTGAATTGGATTTGTCATTAGCTGAATGTTAAGTTTTAATGAATTGGATCTGTTAATTGGATTTGTTAATGAATTGGATTTGTATTTGACTTGGGTCTTTAACTAGGTCTGTTTAGTTTTCTTTTATTCATGTCGATTTGGTTTATCTATTAAGTTTAATCAGTTTGAGTTTTGTCTTATATCTTTTGTTGTAATTGCATTTTCTTGAATGTTACTGATCTAAATCTGTGTGATAGTACCACAGGTTCAAGTTAGTTTGATGTTGTAACTAATTTTTGATGGTTAAATTGGAGATGTGTATGGTTAACTCTTTAGCTGCGTTTTAGGTTCGATATGATGATTAAATAGCTATTTGTTTGATCCGTATTATTGCAAGTAATTGTGTGTTCTAAGTTGTCTAACAGTTAGCATTGTTAATAATTTTAGCAGTACGTATGTGAATTTTGGATTACCAGTCTAGTTTGTTTCGTTCTTTGTTTATGCAATTATAGCTTTGAGTCGTATGCTTTTGCTGCCATGTGTTTATGTTGCTGAAGGTTTAATTGTGCTAATTTGTATCCTAGATATCTGAATTGCTGAGTGTCTGATTGTTCAGTTTTATGGAAGTTTTGATAATACTAGCTACTGATAATATTTAGTGATCTGATTGTGTTAGTTAATATTGATTCTGCATTTTCGTGGTTATATGATCTGCTGTTTTTAATTGATTTTGAGTTTTCTGAATTTCAAAATTTAATAGATTTTAATTAATCTTGTATTGTTATTTGATGTTGCTGTGATCTGCATTCCCTCTGATCATGTGGATACATTGAATTTCTTGTTGAATTGTTTTATTTGATTGTTGTATTTATGTTATGTCCATGCTTGCTTTTTTTGAGTACATTTGGTTAAAAATCTGGATTTCAAATAAAATTAATACCAAAAATTTGTTACTCAGAGGTCTTGAACTCGAGACCTCCTGCTTAAAGGCCCATCACCTTGACCATTGTGCTAGTTGAGATGTTTAGTCAATTAACTGCTTAGAAGATATTTATCATCCTTCCTGTGTATCATCATTAAACGCTTTTCACTCCTTTATTTAGCTTTAATCACGTTTGTATTTTATAAAGTTTATTATTTTTTTTGTCAGATGTTTAAATTTAAATTAAATTAGTTTTTGAATCTAAAAAAAATAAAAATAAAAATAAAAAGATAAATAATATTAAAATTGTTTTAAAGTTTGATTAAATATTTTTGTTTTTAATAAACTTTGTTTTAATAGTTTTGTTGAGTTTAAATATTAAAGTAAAAAAATAATATAGTTTAGAAATTGAATCAAATAAATTTAAATAAAATAAAAATAAAATAAAATAAAATAAAAATGTTTTTATTAATTTCAAAAGTTTAATTAGTTTATTTTAATAATTAGATTTTTATAATGTTAGGTTTAAATAAATATAGATTTTATTAAATAGATTTGGTATTAGTTAATTTTTAATAAAGTTAATTAGTTTAATTAGATTTCTAAAAAAGTGTAAAAGTTATTAAATAGATTAATTTTTATAGATTTTTAAATTAGTTTAATTTTTTTAATAGTTTTTAATTTTAATTAATTGTTTTATAATAAATAAATTTGGGGGTTATCGATTCATGCACTTTAGGATAATTTTAAATAGATTAAAATAGGTAGAATTAATTTCTAGTTTAAAAACCGAAAACGAATTCAAATCAATTGTCCAAATCGAATCAAAACGTCTCAAATTCACTCGATCTTTGTGTACAACGAACTTGGTTCATCACGTGTTTAATTGAATCCGTCATTGGTAATTTTAGTCTATTACTTTTTCCTAAAGGTAATTTTCTAATTTACCCTATAACGTATCCAAATTATCACTATACATATCTCCACACATCAAAAATTTTGGCGCCGCCGCCGGGGATCTTGTGTACGATTCGCTTTCGTGGAGATTTGTTGATCATATATTTGAAGACCCTTTCTGTCCTCGGAAAGTTTTGTTATTTTCTTATTATGTATCATTTTTATGAAAGATACCAAAAATAATCTTCTTAATCCTCTATCATGTTTAATTCTTTTTCTCCTCGCCCTCTAAATTTTAATTCTTCCATGGATTCCTTCGTCGATTGTGTTGGGTGTGGAGAACCGTTATATGGTTTTTTGCCATGTCGGTGGTGCACATGTGAGCATTGTGGAAATGACTTACATCATGATTTACAAGTTGGATTTCGTCCTTCTTGTAATGAAATTACTTCATGTGAAAATCCGAATTTTTCGAATAATTCTCTCGATTTCAATCCACCTCCATACCCTACATACGAGACACCCGCGAGTGAGTTTTGTGGAAACGATTCTCATTTTGGAGATGATTGTTCGCATCGATTCTTGCTTAATTACGAGCAAGAACCGAGCTACAATCAAAACTTTAATGATAATTGTTATCCACAAGATTTACCGAGTTTATCACAACAATATCTTTGTTGTGAGTATTGTGGAGGTCCTCACGAGAGCTTTTGTTGTCAACCGATGGATCAAAGTTTTTATGAGCCTAGTCCTTGCTATAATTTGATTCCTTCCGGTTTTGACCCATCTCCACACCATTCTTTCGAAATTGAACGACTTGAAACAATGTTCCAACAAATAACGAATCAAAGAAATGTTGAAGTTGTTGAAAAAAGTATTGAATATTTGTTGCTTGAAAAGAGACAAATTAATCAAGAGATTAATGATATAACTAATGAATTGGGAAGTCGTAGATTTCATGGAGAAATAATTGATGAGGGATTTAAAAGAGAATGTGAATTTAATATTAGACAACTTTCGCAAGATTATAACGGATTAAGCATTGAAATTCGAAAGAAAGAAAAAATTCAAGCGGAAGCAAAATCTCTTGCTAATCGTGAACTCGAGCGTTCTCTTCTTTTGGATGATGATGAGGATAGTGCTATTTCTTTGATAGATCTTATTGCTCTACATCCTTCGTCTAGTGCTATCGTACTTCCTTTTCGTATCTTGCCGGCTATTGAGCCCGAGGATTCACCCATCCTAGATGATGAGGAAATCTCTCATGACATCACCACTCCTATTCATGATTCTTCCACCGTGGAACCCGAAAATTCTCTAAGCAAGGGGGACGAGCATATTAGCACTATACTTGTCCAAAACCCGAGAGAGTTTGACGGTATTTCCAATGAGATGTGTGATTTGCCACATTATGATGACTCGACTTCTTCCATTCACTTTGATATTTTCTCCAATTCTAATGATGAAAATTGTGATGGAAATGAAGATTTTGAGGATGATTCTACTTCTAGTGAATTTTCTAATGAGGAGTTCTCCGATGAACTTTCTTATAAAGATGACATTCACGACTTGGATTTTGAGGGGTTTACCGATGAACCTACTCTTCTTCACCCATTTCCACCGAGAAATGAGGATGATAGTGATCCGATTTTTGAGAGGTTCACCTTTGAACTTGCTCCTTTAGACCCATTTCCACCGGGAAATGAGGTTGATTTGACTTTTCCGATCCTTGAGAAGTTCACCGATGAACTTACTCATTTAGATGTGGAGGACGTGGTTCTTCGTGAGAAGTTATCCAACGTCTATATTCTCATTTCTAGGATCGAGGCTTTGAATTCTAAGCCTATTAGAAAGTCTTTCTCTCCATCTCCTATTACCGTTGAGGATAGTGATCCGCTTATGGAGGAGATTGACACTTTTCTTGCTTCTAATGATTCGATACCACCGGGTGTTGATGAAATCGACCCGGAGGGGGACACTCTCTTTTTAGAGAATTTACTTGATGATGATTTCGTCCCAAGTCCTCCTCCCACCCACTTTGACCTTAATGTGCGGGTTTTTCATGTTTCTCATATTGAGTACCATGACCCAATTGATCACATTTCTAAGGTTGAAATGGTCGTTAAAGCTAAGAATTTTGATTCTACTATGGATGAGATTTTTATCCCACCATTACCATGTGCTTTATATGATCTTGGATTAGCATGGGGGGACGACACCGTGTTGTCCATTCCTTTCTCCACCGAGGACGAGGTATTCGATCCCGGAATCATTTATTTAGGGAAATCTCGGCCTTTCACCGATGTAATAATTGAAAGATTTTTCGATCATCTTGGTGCGAGTTTATCTCGGGGATCATGCTTTATCCATATCATGATTTGTGACTTCTATCTCTTGTTAGAGATTTGTGTTGGAGTTTTATCCTTTCGTTTGTCATCCGACAACGAGGATGAGATCTTTGACCCCGGCATCGTGCTTTATGTTGGATTTTATTCCATTATGCCGGTTTTCACCATTTTCCCTAAGGACCAATGAATGCGGGGATCGAGTCGAGCTCATGACTCGATGAACAAAAACGAGGTGCCTTGTGGGGGAGTCCCATACATTCTATCTTCTTTCTATTTTCTAACACTAATAAGGCTTGATCTTTCAAGCTCGTGCTCGTGTTTTGTTGTGTTGTGATCTTAGGTATGACCCTAATATTTGAAGACTCTCGTGTTCGGTTTTTGCCGGTCCACTTGATCTTCCATTCTTTGAATGTCAAAAAGGGGCACACTTTATATCCCTTGATTTTTATCGACTAACGTTTTATCTTAAGGCATAATTAATAAACGGCTTATAGATTTGCGTGCTCTTTCCATGCTAGGATTTTGCATTAGACTCTTCGTGTCTTAGCAAGGGGGTGTTACTCTTGAGCTAAGAAACATTAAGGACAATGTTTGGTTTTAGCATGGGGGAGTCAATCGATATAATCGCTTGCAATTGCTTTTGTCGTGTCTAAACGTGTTGTTTTTCTCATTTTTCAATAAAATTAAAAAAATTTAGTGTTATTTTTAAGTTTTAATAAGTAAAATAAGTGCTTTTGACACGTATGTAGGCTTTCCGTTGGTGAAAATAAGGATAGTTTTTGACTCGACTCGGTTTTTAACCTTAGCTTTTCCTTAGCATATTTGAATTAAGTTTTGCTAGGCTTTTATATAGGGAGCTTTAAAACGCGAAAGTCTTAATTCATACGAGTTAAGAACAAGAACTTTTCGCAAGTTCCTATAATTGATCCTAGAAAGTCGTCTATCAAGGGAACTTTAAAACGCAAATTCTAAAACTTGAAAAAGTATAAGAAGATGCATGATCCTATAGATGACTTGAAAACCCAAAACTTTGATTTAATAGGCTAAGTATCCATTGATTTCACATTTTTGAAATTTTACAATATGGAGAACAAGATATGATGAGTTCAATCATAAGTTTCTAAGAATAAATTCTTCTTTGTGCAAGTATTTTTTTGTTTGATTTAATCTCCCCGTACTTACTTTCCTCGCTTGTATAATAATTGCTTAATAAATGAAGTTTTTAGCGGTTTAGGCTTGATATCTTAACTCGTAACTCCTTCTTTTTCTTCCCTTGTAATTAAAGTGAGAACACATTAAGGGTGTCAGCGTCATGGACTTTTGATCATGGGATTGCGGAAATTTGGCTTACTATAAATATCATATTAATAAGAAGAATAAATAAAAACATGTCTCTAGGAGCCTTCGGGTGGGAGTCATGTAGCACAAACCTTGTCATTAGAGCCTTAGGGTGTATGTCAAGGGGCGTGTTGAATAAAAATTGCTTCATCATTATGACCCGTAAGGTGGGATGGTGAAGTCAATTCCCTTATTTTTGTCCAAGGAGCCTTAGGGTGTGGATTTTAAATAAGGAGCACAATTGCATCTTAAAGAGCCAAAAGGTGTTATGATGTGATTGTTGCTAACTCCATTAATAAGGTCATAATTGACTTTGGAGGTTTTATTGTTGCTTTTAAGTAGCCATATTAGCCAAATTTCGGGTCCGGGATTTATCCCTAAATCGTGTTAAGTTATCCTTGATGTGGGCTTTCTTTAGTGACAACGGTTTTTGAAGTCGAGGTTAGGTTTTGAGTGTTGAGTTTACACCGTTCTTGCCTTCATTTTTGGACTATTAAATATCAAAATAAAGTCAAATGAGCCTTTGGGTGAATGACATATAAAATCTAGAGATACAATTAGGAAAAATAGGAGATTGAGTTTAACACAAATTACGTGTATGAGTTGGTTTAATTTTGGGGCTTATGATTGACAATGATCTTGTTTTTGCACTTGGCATGGAAAAGTGAAAAGTCGGGGACGATGAATCTATTTGAGTTTTACGATCCTTAAAGTTATTTTTCAATAATGAAAGCAATACATTATGTCTTTGCTAAATAAAAAGTCAAAAGTTGAATAATGGTGTAGTTAGAGTTTAATTTTATCATTGCGTGAGGACACGGCAATTGCTTAGCAAGGGGGAGTTTGATATGAGTGATTTTACTCATATCATTCGTAGCAATAAACAATCAATAAATGTATAAAAATCATGAAATATGCCTTGTATTTGTTTGTTTCTTGTTTTAATGTGTGTAGGTACCAAATTCACGAAAACCGACAAAAAACCGACACGAGATTGACGAAAAGATCGACAAAGCCAATTTCAAGACGCTTTTAGAGGATTTAATATCAAATGGGCCAAGTGGGACCCACACTTGAGTTTAATGGGCCTTAAAAGCCCATTATTGAAGTTATGTTAGAATGTTTTAATCTTTGGCCCAAATGAAGCCCAAGTTGGGACGGATTGAAAGTGTTTTTTAACTTGGGTTCAAGATAAAGCCCATTAGGGCTGTTATTCACTTGAAATGATATGCGTGTATTTAAACGAAATACTTGGTCAAAAGTAATAAATCCCTTATTTATCCCATTCACATTTATATCCACCACACATATTCAAGATCTTTTCGTTACTTCCAAAGCTTCATCTTCCCCATCTCACAAAAAAATAAGCACCTAACTTTAAAGTTACTGTTCCTAAACCCTAATAAATAAAATACTCAAGTAAATTTGGGGCTTTTGATTCCCTCGTGTAATTCACACGAGTGGGTAATTAATTCCCCAATGTTTCGGAAGGGCAGAGGTGATGGCATCTTCTACGTAGCAGCTTTTAATTGGCCAAGACACCTCATTTTCCCCAAGCATCCAATAAAGAGTGGCCAAGTCAGCAAAGAGAAAACATAAATATGGCCATGTTGGTGATCCGTGTGATCAAGGCATTTTTTCAGCCCTTGGATGATCAACTGACAAGAGAGAGAACGGGAGATACCTAATTAAAGGCCAAGATCAAGTTTCAGAAAACAACCCACCTCTCGATTCAATTATATAAACTCTTATTCTCATTGTATTTCATTATCCCTTCTTTTAATTTTACTGTTATAATTTTAGTTTAATCTTAGAAATTGTAATTTTCTTTAAAGTTGTAATGTTTGATTTATCTTAATAAAATTTAATTTTACTGTTTAAATATCCTGTGCATCTCACGTTTTAATTTGTTTAACTGAATTAAATACAATTTAAAGCTTTAAATTGGAATTATAAGTGAATAATTATTCAAATAAGCTGAAGTCATAGCTTAATTTGATAATTGAGTTAAAAAAAGGGAATTAGTTTAATCCATAGATTGAACCAAAAATAATGGTGGATTGCGGATTCATGATGATTCGTTTGGTGGTTTGGTCGTATTCGGGTGTTATGCTAGTTTAGACGGCTCAGCACCTGTAACACCCCATTTTGGAAATGGAAATATCACAGTAATTATGGCGTGTCATCAAAGCATACAAGGTAAAATGTCTAAACATTACTTGACCATATAAAGGAAAATACCGGAATCAAACATCGGTAGTCCAAAAGTAAAGCTCATCACACACAAACATAGTATAGTAAAGGAAAAGGACGAAACAATGTCCAAAGCATAAGTATCATAAAGAAAGGAAATGCATAATGTAAAGAAGGCTAGACAGCTTCCAGTCCATATGCACGTACTCTTAGTGTCTCCGAGCGTCCCTGAGTACCTGCCGTTTTGGTAACATAGAAAAGGAAAACGGCTGAGCAATACGCTCAGTGCACGGATGTACAATAAAGTGATGATCCCTATAATCGTTCGACTCAATGGTTAAGAACCATTATATCTAGGATGATCATCATTCATATGATAACATAGCGGAAAAGAACAATGATCATGACAAGGTGTTTGGACACAAAGAACACGAATTAAAACAATTGGGTTGCTCATTATATTAATAACAAACAACCACTAGACGTGTATACATTGAATCCCACGTCTAGTGCGACACACACTTTAGGTTTACATTGTGAATGAATGATATATGATAAAACCTATGACCCTTGGTTCCTTTTATAGTGTAAGGATTAGGGTTTACAAGAGATAAGAATGAATAAACAAGTAAATCTTCTATTTAAATAAACTTATGCAGAATATCTTTTGCATGTTTATCTAAATAGAAGCTTCCATTAGCTTCTTTTGTCTACGTTTTGTCAATGCTTGAATTGCATGTGACAATGCTTGGATTGCTCTTGACAATGCTTGATTCCATCAACGCCTAAATAACTCTTGTCAACGCTTGGAATGCTCTTGTCAACGCCTAGACAAATACTTCACGTTTTCTTCATTTTTGAGTTTCTGCCACATCAACTTTTTGACCCAACAATCTTCCCCTAGTTGATAGTGGCAAAACTCTATGTATATCTCTTGTAAGTTGTACATGATCTTCAAATTGCTTCCCCTCAAATGTAGCATGTATTTTCTTCCCCTTTTTGTCACATCAACAAGGAAGTAAACAATGTATGCAATGTTGAAGATTCTCCAAATGTAGGCTCTGTGTAATGATCCTGAAGAAAAATAAATAAAGTAGTCTTGATGCAGAAGTAGAATACCACAAACCTATGTTCCATGTCTTGTTTATCCATGTGATGAAGAACTTATACCAGAAGAAAAAATATAAGTAGACCTCGATCCCTTGTCAATATTCTCATCCTTTGTGAGACACTGAGCACGATAATGTAACTCCTTCAAGTGTTTATGACAAGTCTTCATCACCAACTATGTAAGCACGAACAAGTTATCTATAAAGTTAGTGGCTGGAAGTCCACAACTTTAAGATATGATAGAACACAAACTCACAAAAATCTTCTTCAATCATCAAACTTACCATAAGAATTCTTCCCCTTAAGCTAACACTTCTTCATGACGAATTTGAATGAAATAACATCTTCATACCATATGTAAAAGTGTTATTTGAATAACTCTTTTGCAAGGCTATCCCGATTACATAGTTTAAATATCCATCAAATTCCCACGAATAATTGCTAACTCACTTTAAAATCATTAATCCTTTTTAAAAATATCCGAGCCATAAATATCAACTTGATATTCTGAATAAAACGGAGATCATGTACCTTTGTGTGTATTATCCTCCTTTTTGTGTGCTTAAAACGTCTAATTTTCTCAAACAGCAGCAATCAGTGTGTTATCCGAGATCCCTTACTGTCCAATATCCACATTCATTACCCGATATCGGACAAGGCGTATCAGCGTTTGAAGAACATATCTCGGACAACACTGTCAACCTAACAGTGTTGACTTATTCCTTGTCAGCGTCGAAACTCTTCCTGTCAGCGCCCATATAACAAACGTCAGCGCCAACCTAAAATCTTTGTCAGCGTCAATAATATACGCTGTCAGCGTCTTCGTAAGTCTTGTCAGCGTTTACATCTGCTGACATCTTCAATTTGCTACAGCAACGTTTATATCTTTTTCCCACAAACGAAAATGGAAATAAGATATATGCTCATAACAAATCAACTGCTTCCTTTTGTTTGAACAATGAATATAGACCCCACGTCATTCTGTATCCATGCCAATTTTAATATCACGTTTAAATGTGATATATACATTCCAAAAGCAGCTCCGCAATATCAATCCAATATATTATCTAGTCGTGTGAACACAATAAGAATCCACCAATTAGAATTGAATGACCGTGTGAACACACCCTTTTTACATGTCTTCACGTCACCATCTTTCAATCGTGTGAACAAAAGATTTTGGCCAATCGTCTTTGAGACGCCATGTGAACACAACTTGTAACCAATAATCATGCGCATGTTAACAAACAAGAATCGTTAAACCACGATTACTTCTAAGCTGCGATCTGTTTTCATCAAACGTGAGAAGATACTATAACAGCACCTTCTAATCATGGTCATGAAAACGTACTTCTTGATTGTTGTTGTTATTCCATTTTTTTTTTAAAAACAGCAACCCATCATCAACTTCATACTTTTCTGTATTAAACTCAATCTAGGGTTTATATTATTTGAGCATCGAAACCCTAATTAGGGTTTGCTAATTAACCATAGATCCTGAATTAACAGCCACCAATCTCACAAAATTCTGCTTTTTATGTAGATCTAGGGTTTGAAGAAACCCTAGTTCATGATTTCATGTGAAAGCAGAAAACTGAAAATCTTCCATCAGCCAACTTCGACGCTTAATAACTTTTGCCTGGGGATAAAACTCGACAATCCCTCCGGTGGATGTTTAGATCTATGTATGTAGAACACACATCTAAAATTTCGTGACGATCCAACGGTTAGATCAAAAGTTATGACCTTCTGAATACTGCTGCGCACACAAAAACGTCCAGAAAAACTCCATACGAATTTTTCTTCTCTTCACGATACACGAACACCTCGTCGGACCTAGATATCATGAGCCTTAGGCTCTGATACCAATTGATGATCCCTATAATCGTTCGACTCAATGGTTAAGAACCATTATATCTAGGATGATCATCATTCATATGATAACATAGCGGAAAAGAACAATGATCATGACAAGGTGTTTGGACACAAAGAACACGAATTAAAACAATTGGGTTGCTCATTATATTAATAACAAACAACCACTAGACGTGTATACATTGAATCCCACGTCTAGTGCGACACACACTTTAGGTTTACATTGTGAATGAATGATATATGATAAAACCTATGACCCTTGGTTCCTTTTATAGTGTAAGGATTAGGGTTTACAAGAGATAAGAATGAATAAACAAGTAAATCTTCTGTTTAAATAAACTTATGCAGAATATCTTTTGCATGTTTATCTAAATAGAAGCTTCCATTAGCTTCTTTTGTCTACGTTTTGTCAATGCTTGAATTGCATGTGACAATGCTTGGATTGCTCTTGACAATGCTTGATTCCATCAACGCCTAAATAACTCTTGTCAACGCTTGGAATGCTCTTGTCAACGCCTAGACAAATACTTCACGTTTTCTTCATTTTTGAGTTTCTGCCACATCAACTTTTTGACCCAACATAAAGCATGAATAGGATAAGCATATAACATAACAACAGCGGAAGAAACTAAGTCCCGAGTAACCTGGTTAAGTCTTAATAAAACTGGTTTTATAGTTTGAAGTCTTATGTTTATCTTATAAAAACTGTTTATCATATTTTACCATTAGCCAATATAGGTCATGAATATCCACCGTGCATGAATAATTGGAGGGGTGACCTCATCATGTAAATTAGAGGGGCTGCCTCTAATTTAATATACTGTTTTATGGGTAGGAGGGATCAGCTCCTTGTGAAGGATACAAGGCACACACCACATTCACCATGTAATCCTGAAATAAAACGTGTAACTAGGATGCACCCATACGCCCCACATGATAAATATAAATAAATGGCCAAGCTGAAGGGACGCCACGAGCAATCACTCCGCCGTGGTGAAGTCATAACATCAGTGCCTCTAATGTTATGGTTATGGTACCTCCATAACTAGGTGAAACTGGTCATGCATGTATATGGCTATAGGTAATCATATTTAAACATAAGCAATCAAACTCATACTTATACTACGGGAAAACAGTTGGCTGCATACGGGGAAATCCTAATAAGGAAAGAATGTCCATACTGAAAGGATGGGAATCCGTACCTTATGTCCAGTGAACAAAAACGATGAACTACGAGAATCCTACTTCCGAAACACTAGTGCTACATAAATACGTACATGAAATAAGTATCTGCTTACTACATACATAGCTGGTTTTATATCATGTCTTAGCTTATTTTATGTGTTCTTACTATTTTACACTGTTTAAAGCCTTAAACTGTGTTAAATCTTATATTATGTTCAATCTGATTAAGTATTTCTGATATTTCATGCATTATTATACTTACTGTGTAATAATAAGTAACTTTCTAAAAATAGCAGGTTTCCTAAAATAGAAAGTTTCCAAAAATAGAAATTTACCAAAAATAGAAAGTTTCCAAAAATAGAAAGTTTCCAAAAATAGAAAGTTTCCAAAAAATAGATTTACTGCTTAAAATAGATAAGTTTCTAAAAATAGAAAGTTTCCATAAATAGATTAGTTGCCTTAATTAAATAAGTTTCCATAAATAGATTAGCTGCCTTAAATAAATAAGTTTCTAAAAATAGTTGGTTTCCATAAATAACATAGCTGCCTTATTCAATTAAGTTTCTAAAAATAGAAAGTTTCCATAATTAGAAATAAGCTGGTTAAAAAAGCTAAGTAAATAAGCCTAAGTATTTTCATGATTATTTCCTAAGTCATATGATATATTATATAGTTTAATAATTATTTCATGTAATTTAATTAAACTATAGGTTATTATATTTAATTAAAGTATGACATGTTTTTAATTAAATATATTAAATACTTAGGTTAAAATATGTATTATTAAATATTAATAATATAACCTAAGTCATGTTAATTAATTAATTATTCCCATGGTTTTAAATAATTAATTAATTATAAGTCTTAATAATATAAATACTTAGGTTAAAATAATTTCATGATTATTAATAATTAATTAACCTAAGTCATGTAATTAAATTAATTACATATTTATTAATTTAATTTTATCCTAAGTTCATAACATAAAAACTAACATAACCATGATCCGGACCTAAGCTTAAAAACATGCACCGGACATGAATCGACACCATACCCCGAACCAAATCAGGGTACCCCCTTGCTGCCGTGGGACCCACACGGACCAACCAAGACCAAAAAGGTCTTGGTGGTGGTCGGCTAAAACAAACCAAACCCCCCTTGGGGTCGGTTGTACCTTGCGGCCCAAAACAAACACCCCTTTGATCGACCCCTTTGATTAATTAATGATCAAAACATGTTAGATCTATGTTTAATTAATGTGTTTTTATAAAAACATCACGTGTTCATAATTAAATAAAAGATTAATTAAAAAGAAAAGGTAAAAAAAGGTTTTACCGTATTCGTGGATCAAGAGGGTGAAGAACAAACACGAACAACCAATAAATCAACAAGATCCAAGATCAAAATCACCTTCTATGGTGGTTTGTAGGTGGCGGCACAAAGAAGGAGAAAAGGGAGGGTTTTAGGTTTTTCCTGAAATCTTCTGTAAAGTAATTTTTGAGTAGTAAAAATTACTTAACCCCCTTTTAGTAAAATTGGTAATGGGCTTGGCCCATTACCCTTGTTTGGCCGCGGGTAGGGACTCCCCCGTGGGGTTCCCGTACCTCGTTTCGTGTCTCGTTATTTAGTACTCGTTTATGTTTAATTATGTTCGTGTTTTAAATGTTCTCGTTACGTAAATACCATACTCTTATATATTTAATTACGCTCGTATTAAATATATATACGTAATTAATAATAGCTTGTGTTTTAATTACGCTCGTGATTTCGTGCTCGTATGTTCGTGATTAATTATTGCTAAATAATTATTACGTGATCGTGCAAATAAAATACTTATCGTGTTCTAACACGTACGTAATACATAAACTCCTAACACGTAACCGTAATCATGCTATATTAGGAAAGTTTTTAACTAGTACGTATGAACTTAAGGTACTATGCATGGTAAAAGCATGCGGGTTTTACAACTCTTCCCCCCTAAAAAGAATAATTCGTCCCCGAATTATAGATAAAGTAAACTGGAAAAGAAGAACATACCCGAATTCAAAATACGAAATGAGGGTAAGAAGCCCAGATAGACTCCTCTGTTTCCCAAGTGGCTTCCCGCTCGGTATGGTCCCTCCATAGAATTTTGACGAATGGAATCGTCTTCTTTCTCATGACTCGTTCTTGCCTGTCAAGAACTCGTTCGGGTTCTTCTATAAAAGTAAGATCTTCACGTATCTATTCCAGTGGATACTGAACCATGTGAAGGGGATGATATTGGTACCCTCTGAGTAAGGAGACATAAAACACATTGTGCACATGCGAAAGCTGCGGAGGTAACGCCAATCGGTAAGATACTTCACCGACTCGTTCAATGATATCAAACGGTCCGATGAAACGAGGACTGAGCTGCCCTTTAACCCCGAAGCGTCTAACACCCCGTGCCGGCGAAACCTTAAGGAAGACGTGATCTCCTACATTAAAGTGTAAATCCCTACGATGCTTGTCGGCGTAACTCTTTTGACGTGACCGTGCCTCCTGAATTTTCTGCCTAGCTACTGCGATCTTCTCATTTGTCATCTCTATGATCTCTGGTCCTTCGAGTGTTCGCTCGCCAACCTGATCCCAGCAGATTGGGGCGCGACACTTCCTGCCATACAACATCTCAAATGGAGCACACTTGATGCTCGCGTGCCAGCTATTGTTGTACGCAAACTCCACCAAACAGATGTATTCGTCCCAATCACCCGTCCATTCCAACGCACGTGACCTCAACATATCTTCCAATGTCTGAATGGTTCGCTCCGACTGTCCGTCCGTTTGAGGATGAAAGGCCGTGCTAAGCTTAAGTTGTGTACCCAAGCTTTCTGCAGACTTTTCCAAAAGCGCGAAGTGAATCGAGGATCTCTGTCTGAGACGATGCTGGATGGTGCACAGTGGAGTCTCATGATCTCTCATCTATACGTATCTGCGAGTTTACTTACCGGATCTTCCTTGCGGATCGGTAAGAAATGAGCTAATTTGGTAAGTCGATCAACGATAACCCAAATTGCATCGTGCTTCCTTTTGGTAGGCGGAAGACCGGTAACAAAATCCATGGTGATTTTATCCCACTTCCACTCTGGAATGTCTAACGGTTGAAGGAGACCGCCAGATCGCTGATGCTCGATCTTAACCTGCTGGCAGGTAAGACATTTGGAGACGTAAGTGGCCACATCCTGTTTCATACCACTCCACCAAAAGTACTGCTTGATGTCATGGTACATTTTGGTTGAACCAGGATGTATCGAGAATGGGGAGCTATGAGCTTCTGCTAGCAAAGCTTCCCGGAGTTCTTGGTGATCAGAAACACAAAGTCTAGTGCCCTGCCATACGATACCATCTGCATCTACTCTGAATTCTGTCTGCTTCTCCAAATTCTGTATTATCGCCCATATTTCTCAGTCATCCTTCTGAGCTTCCTTGATCTTAGATAGTAACTCGGGTTCTACTCTAAGATTAGCCCAGTAACCGTGTTGTCCACGTACCATGATCTCGATGTCTAGTCGCTCCAAGTCTCTTATGATTTCCTCTTCGATTCTAATGCTGTTGATCATTCCGGACTTCCTGCTAAGGGCATCTGCTACTACATTTGCCTTTCCGGGATGATACTGTAGATTAATGTCATAATCCTTCAACAGCTCTAACCATCTTCTCTGCCTCATGTTCAATTCACGCTGAGTGAAGATATACTTCAAGCTCTTGTGGTCCGTGAAAATGTCACATGATTCTCCATATAAGTAGTGTCTCCATATCTTCAATGCAAACACGACTGCAGCAAGTTCCAGATCGTGCGTGGGGTAATTCTCTTCATAAGGCTTAAGTTGCCGTGAAGCGTACGCGATCACTTTCCCATGTTGCATGAGAACACAGCCAAGTCCCTTCCCCGATGCATCGTTGTAGATTTGAAATCCACCCGTACCAGATGGTAGAGTAAGAATAGGTGCAGATACTAGCTTCTGCTTCAGGTCTTCAAAGCTCTTCTCTCGATCTTCAGTCCAGACGAATTTCTCCCCTTTCCGCATCAGTTTGGTCAATGGTAGTGCTAGGCGGGAAAAGTTCTCCACGAACCTACGGTAATAACCAGCTAAGCCTAAGAAACTGCGGACTTTTGTCGCTGATGTCGGCCTCGGCCACTTAGTGATGGCCTCAACCTTCGCTGGATCCATAGTGATTCCTTCTGCTGGTACAATGTGACCTAAGAATGCCACCTTGTCTAACTAGAACTCACACTTGGAGAATTTAGCATACAGCTGCTTCTGGCGAAGAATCTGTAGTACTGTACGAAGATGGTCTTCGTGTTCCTCCTTGGACTTTGAGAAAATCAAGATGTCATCGATGAAGACAATGACGAACTTGTCCAGAAATTCATGGAAGATTCTGTTCATCCGATCCATGAACACTGTTGGAGCATTTGTCAGGCCAAATGGCATAACTACAAACTCGTCGTGGCCATAACGGGTACCAAAGGCAGTCTTAGCAATATCCTGCTCCTTGACCCGTAGTTGATGGTAGCCTGACCTTAGATCTATCTTGGAGAAGTGTTTGGCCCCTTGGAGTTGGTCAAACAGGTCGTCAATGCGTGGCAGTGGATACCTATTCTGAATGGTAATCTTATTGAGCTCGCGATAGTCTATGCAAAGACGCATACTGCCATCCTTCTTCTTAACAAACAAAACCGGTGCGCCCCATGGAGATGCGCTCGGTCGAATGAAACCTCGTTCAAGAAGTTCTTGCAGTTGATCCTTCAGCTCCTTCAGCTCTATGGGAGCCATGCGATAAGGAGCCTTGGAGATTGGTTCAGCTCCTAGAACCAGCTCGATACTGAATTCCACTTCTCGTGCAGGTGGTATGCCCGGACGTTCTGCAGGAAACACGTCTTGGAATTCCGACACTATTGGTTGATCCTGAATCGATGGAGATTCAGCATCCATGTCGTGAACCGTAGCTAGATAACCCTCTCAGCCATGTGACAGTAGTGCACGCGCTTGCCGGGTGGATATGATTTGTACAGACCGTCCGAGTATGAACCCATTATGAATGTACTCTGGTGCATTGACATCACCAAAGATAACTCGATATGAATGGCAGTCTATAGTAGCATGATATTTGGATAGCCAATCCATGCCCAAAATCATGTCGAAGTCATTCATGTCCAGCGGAAGTGCGTCGACAGGTCGAACCTTATCATCAAATTCTAGGGGAAGACTCTTGTATACATGGGTGATTAATACAGAGTACCTCAAAGGCGTGGAAATAGTAAGCCTATTTTCTAGTGGCAAGGGAGGCATCCTAATGTTCTTAGCATAAGCAGTAGAAATAACCATGTGAGTAGCACCCCTATCGAAAAGAACACATGCAGCACGACCATACATATACAAGATTCCAGTGATGGTACCTATAGACTTGTTGGCCTGGTCTTGAGATGTCGTGTAGACACGCCCGACAGTAGGAGGCGGCTTGGTATCAGCATGTCCTGATGTACCCTCCATCTCGCCCTTACGGCAATCCTTCATAATATGGCCAGGAAGACCACACTTGAAGCACGCATCAGTATTACGGCGACATGGTCCTGGGTGCCTACGATGGCAAGTAGAGCAAAGAGGATGAATGTATCCTCCAGCAGGTGCTCTGGCTGGCTGAGGAACTGATAAAACATTTTACATAAGACATGATAGTTGGGTACAAAGGACAAAGCGGATAATCGTAAGTTTGAATACCAGTGATAGCTGGACGGCTAGGCTGCGAACCTCTCTGGTTCTGGTCCCTACCGTTTCCATGGTTCCTGGTAGAAGTTTGATAAAGTGTCAGAATATGAGTTATAACGTAAAACATAAGAAATTACGTAAGTATTAGGACCTGCTGTTGTTGGATTGCCCGGCATTGTTACGGTAATTGTCATTACCGCCACGCCTATCCGTAGCAGATCGGTCATTAGTCTGACCATTTCCCTTGGGCTGATGAGGCTGCTGCTGAGTAGCCGGCTGAGACCGGTCCCCAGTTTTCTGCCTGGAAGATACAGTTTAAGAGATGAATAATTGACATATGGAAAGTATATGGATTGATCACCGCTTGAATACGAAGGTTTACCTCTTGTCGGGTCTTTCAGCTTCCCCGAACTCATCCCTCTCCTGCAGCATCTCCAGTTTTCGTGCTGCATCGGCCACTTGTGCTACAGTATTGAACGTAACACACACCAGATTGTTTGCGACCGATGTGCGAAGAGCCCATCTGAAGTGATGCCACCAAGGAAACCAGCCAAGCGAAGAAAGCGCTGCATAAACTCATTGCTATTCTCCCCAGCTCTCTGACGGATTCCATGGTACTCTCTCTTGAGCTTGTCCTGCTCAGCCTTTGGAAAGAACTGCTCCATCACCCTGTCCTTGAACTGAGCCCAAGTCAAACCAGCAACCCACTCGTCACCAGCTTCGGATTGCATCAAAGCTAACCACCAGTTAAGTACATCGCCTTCGAACCGATAGCATGCCAACCTCGCCTTGTATGCGGGGTCACAGCCCATAGCGTTGAAGATCTTCTCAATGTGAGCCAACCAGCTTTCAGCATCGCTGGGGCTATCTGTCTTCTCAAAATCTCGGGGCGGAGCTTGTTGAATCTCTCCAGCCATACTGCTAATGTCACTGGAGGAGGAGGAGGAGGTGCCTGATTCTGCTGCTGATTGTTGGCAGCTTGGACTTCAGCACGGATGTCATTCCTCAGTTGAGGAAGCAAGGCTTGCATGGCAGCCTGAATTGCAGCATTGAGCTGCTCCTGTTCGCGTGTGAGAACCATCTGACAGTATATCATAAAACATATGATTAAATAGTTCAAAACATAGAATATAAATATATACATGAAAAAATTTATACTAAAATTTCACGAGAAAAATTTTATGCAAGAAAATTTTTGTGTATGAATGCATGATGCAGTTTTATGAAAACTTTTGTATGCTCGAGAGTGAACGCCTCTGGTCAGTTCACCCAAAACAAAAGACATAGCGAGGGGACGCCTATGGGCCGGTCCCAAATCTAAAAGTTTCGATAAAACACATGCGACTAAATAGGGCCAGTCCTGTACCAACCATTACTTAGTCAAAAACCCTATAACAATGACATATATATGTATGCTTAAAAATGATGAATGCATGAAAACAACTGTCAGTTCTAGGAAGACCGTAGTGACTACCCACTAATCACAGGTCATATTTGAGAGCCTACAGGTCGAAGCCTTGGCTCTGATACCATAAATGTAACACCCCATTTTGGAAATGGAAATATCACAGTAATTATGGCGTGTCATCAAAGCATACAAGGTAAAATGTCTAAACATTACTTGACCATATAAAGGAAAATACCGGAATCAAACATCGGTAGTCCAAAAGTAAAGCTCATCACACACAAACATAGTATAGTAAAGGAAAAGGACGAAACAATGTCCAAAGCATAAGTATCATAAAGAAAGGAAATGAATAATGTAAAGAAGGCTAGACAGCTTCCAGTCCATATGCACGTACTCTTAGTGTCTACGAGCGTCCCTGAGTACCTGCCGTTTTGGGAACATAGAAAAGGAAAACGGCTGAGCAATACGCTCAGTGCACGGATGTACAATAAAGCATGAATAGGATAAGCATATAACATAATAACAGCGGAAGAATCTAAGTCCCGAGTAACCTGGTTAAGTCTTAATAAAACTGGTTTTATAGTTTGAAGTCTTATGTTTATCTTATAAAAACTGTTTATCATATTTTACCATTAGCCAATATAGGTCATGAATATCCACCGTGCATGAATAATTGGAGGGGTGACCTCATCATGCAAATTAGAGGGGCTGCCTCTAATTTAATATACTGGTTTTATGGGTAGGAGGGATCAGCTCCTTGTGAAGGATGCAAGGCACACACCACATTCACCATGTAATCCTGAATAAAAACGTGTAACTAGGATGCACCCATACGCCCCACATGATAAATATAAATAAATGGCCAAGCTAAAGGGACGCCACGAGCAATCACTCCGCCGCGGTGAAGTCATAACATCAGTGCCTCTAATGTTATGGTTATGGTACCTCCATAACTAGGTGAAACTGGTCATGCATGTATATGGCTATAGGTAATCATATTTAAACATAAGCAATCAAACTCATACTTATACTACGGGAAAGCAGTTGGCTGCATACGGGGAAATCCTAATAAGGAAAGAATGTCCATACTGAAAGGACGGGAATCCGTACCTTATGTCCAGTGAACGAGAACGATGAACTGCGAGAATCCTACTTCCGAAACACTAGTGCTACATAAATACGTACATGAAATAAGTATCTTCTTACTACATACATAGCTGGTTTTATATCATGTCTTAGCTTATTTTATGTGTTCTTACTATTTTACACTGTTTAAAGCCTTAAACTGTGTTAAATCTTATATTCTGTTCAATCTGATTAAGTATTTCTGATATTTCATGTGTTATTATACTTACTGTGTAATAATAAGTAACTTTCCAAAAATAGCAGGTTTCCTAAAATAGAAAGTTTCCAAAAATAGAAAGTTACCAAAAATAGAAAGTTTCCAAAAATAGAAAGTTTCCAAAAATAGAAAGTTTCCAAAAATTGAAAGTTTCCAAAAAAATAGATTTACTGCTTAAAATAGATAAGTTTCTAAAAATAGAAAGTTTCCATAAATAGATTAGCTGCCTTAATTAAATAAGTTTCCATAAATAGATTAGCTGCCTTAAATAAATAAGTTTCTAAAAATAGCTGGTTTCCATAAATAAAATAGCTTCCTTATTTAATTAAGTTTCTAAAAATAGAAAGTTATAATTAGAAATAAGCTGGTTAAATAAGCTAAGTAAATAAGCCTAAGTATTTTCATGATTATTTCCTAAGTCATATGATATATTATATAGTTTAATAATTATTTCATGTAATTTAATTAAACTATAGGTTATAATATTTAATTAAAGTATGACATGTTTTTAATTAAATATATTAAATACTTAGGTTAAAATATGTATTATTAAATATTAATAATATAACCTAAGTCATGTTAATTAATTAATTATACCCATGGTTTTAAATAATTAATTAATTATAAGTCTTAATAATATAAATACTTAGGTTAAAATAATTTCATGATTATTAATAATTAATTAACCTAAGTCATGTTATTAAATTAATTACATATTTATTAATTTAATTTTATCCTAAGTTCATAACATAAAAACTAACATAACCATGATCTGGACCTAAGCTTAAAACATGCACCGGACATGAATCGACACCATACCCCGAACCAAATCGGGGTACCCCCTTGTTGTCGTGGGACCCACACGCACCAACCAAGAGCAAAAAGGTCTTGGTGGTGGTCGGCTAAAACAAACCGAACCCCCTTGGGGTCGGTTGTACCTTGCGGCCCAAAACAAACACCCCTTTGATCGACCCCTTTGATTAATTAATGATCAAAACATGTTAGATCTATGTTTAATTAATGTGTTTTTATAAAAACATCACGTGTTCATAATTAAATAAAAGATTAATTAAAAAGAAAAGGTAAAAAAAAAGATTTTACCGTATTCGTGGATCAAGAGGGTGAAGAACAAACACGAACAACCAATAAATCAACAAGATCCAAGATCAAAATCACCTTCTATGGTGGTTTGTAGGTGGCGGCACAAAGAAGGATAAAAGGGAGGGTTTTAGGTTTTTCCTGAAATCTTCTATAAAGTAATTTTTGAGTAGTAAAAATTACTTAACCCCCTTTTAGTAAAATTGGTAATGGGCTTGGCCCATTACCCTTTTCTGGCCGCGGGTAGGGACTCCCCCGTGGGGTTCCTGTACCTCGTTTCGTGTCTCGTTATTTAGTACTCGTTTATGTTTAATTATGTTCGTGTTTTAAATGTTCTCGTTACGTAAATACCATACTTTTATATATTTAACTACGCTCGTATTAAATATATATACGTAATTAATAATAGCTCGTGTTTTAATTACGCTCGTGATTTCGTGATCGTATGTTCGTGATTAATTATTGCTAAATAATTATTACGTGATCGTGCAAATAAAATACTTATCGTGTTCTAACACGTACGTAATACATAAACTCCTAACACGTAATCGTAATCATGCTATATTAGGAAAGTTTTTAACTAGTACGTACGAACTTAAGGTACTATGCATGGTAAAACCATGCGGGTTTTACAGCGCCGCTTCTACGTCTCAACGGTTCTTCAACTTAATGGTTAAGCTTTATTTTACTTTTCTAGCATAATTTAAGCTTAACTGTTTGATGAATAATACTGGATGCTTTATTCTGATTGTCTGCTATAGAATCTTTAAGTTTCAGTTTATCTGCCATAATAGAACTGTTAATGATTTATCTGTTAATTGATTGTTTGAGTACTTGTAACTGCTGAATTGGATTTGTCATTAGCTGAATGTTAAGTTTTAATGAATTGGATCTGTTAATTGGATTTGTTAATGAATTGAATATGTATTTGACTTGGGTCTTTAACTAGGTCTGTTTAGTTTTCGTTTATTCATGTCGATTTGGTTTATCTATTAAGTTTAATTAGTTTGAGTTTTGTCTTATATCTTTTGTTGTAATTGCATTTGCTTGAATGTTACTGATCTAAATCTGTGTGATAGTACCACAGGTTAGTTAGTTTGATGTTGTAACTGATTTTTGATGGTTAAATTGGAGATGTGTATGGTTAACTCTTTAGCTGCGTTTTGGGTTCGATATGATGATTAAATAGCTGTTTGTTTGATCCGTATTATTGCAAGTAATTTTGTGTTCTAAGTTGTCTAACAGTTAGCATTGTTAATAATTTTAGCAGTACGTATGTGCATTTTGGATTACCAGTCTAGTTTGTTTCGTTCTTTGTATATGCAATTATAGCTTTGAGTCGTATGCTTTTGCTGCCATGTGTAGTTCTTCTATTTAGATGGCGTTATGTTGCTGAAGGTTTAATTGTGCTAATTTGTATCCTAGATATCTGAATTGCTGAGTGTCTGATTGTTCAGTTTTATGGAAGTTTTGATAATACTAGCTACTGATAATATTTAGTGATCTGATTGTGTTAGTTAATATTGATTCTGCATTTTTGTGGTTCTATGATCTGCTGTTTTTAATTGATTTTGAGTTTTCTGAATTTCGAAATTTAATAGATTTTAATTAATCTTGTATTGCTATTTGATGTTGCTGTGATCTGCATTCCCTCTGATCATGTGGATACATTGAATTTCTTGCTGAATTGTTTTATTTGATTGCTGTATTTATGTTATGTCCATGCTTGCTTTATTTGAGTACATTTGGTTATAAATCTGTACTCAGAGGTCTTGAACTCGAGACCTCCTGCTTAAAGGCCCATCACCTTGACCATTGTGCTAGTTGATATGTTTAGTCAATTAACTGCTTAGAAGATATTTATCATCCTTCCTGTGTATCATCATTAAACGCTTTTCACTCCTTTATTTAGCTTTAATCACGTTTGTATTTTATAAAGTTTATTATTTTTTTTGTCAGATGTTTAAATTTAAATTAAATTAGTTTTTGAATCTAAAAAAAATAAAATTAAAAATAAAAAGATAAATAATATTAAAATTGTTTTAAAGTTTGATTAAATAATTTTGTTTTTAATAAAGTTTGTTTTAATAGTTTTGTTGAGTTTAAATATTAAAGTAAAAAAATAATATAGTTTAGAAATTGAATCAAATAAATTTAAATAAAATAAAAATGTTTTTATTAATTTCAAAAGTTTAATAGTTTATTTTAATAATTAGATTTTTATAATTTTAGGTTTAAATAAATATAGATTCTATTAAATAGATTTGGTATTAGTTAATTTTTAATAAAGTTAATTAGTTTAATTAGATTTCTAAAAAAGTGTAAAAGTTATTAAATAGATTAATTTTTATAGATTTTTAAATTAGTTTAATTTTTTTAAATAGTTTTTAATTTTTATTAATTGTTTTATAATAAATAATTTTGGGGGTTATCGATTCATGCACTTTAGGATAATTTTAAATAGATTAAAATTGGTAGAATTAATTTCTAGTTTAAAAACCGTAAACTAATTCAAATCAATTGTCCAAATCGAATCAAAACGTCTCAAATTCACTCGATCTTCGTGTACAACGAACTTGGTTCATCACGTGTTTAATTGAATCCGTCATTGGTAATTTTAGTCTATTACTTTTTCCTAAAGGTAACTTTCTAATTTACCCTATAACGTATCCAAATTATCACTATACATATCTCCACACATCACAACCTCTAGTGATTGTGAAGATGATTCGACAGCATTGATTTTTTTTTGTGTTTTTCTTTGAAAGAGAGAGAGTTTGTGTGTGTTTTTTGATGAAAGCTTTGCAAATGATATGAATCTTCAATCTTCAAAGAGATATATGTAAACACTTTAGACTGATTTGTAAAAGTTTTTAAAACATTTGAAAGAGTTATAAAACTTTTAGGGGTTCTTTTAAACAAATGTCACAAACTCTCTCATTAATGTTCTGAAAAGTGGTATGATTTTCTGTTACTTGGAACAGTGAAACGCCTCATTGTGTCGGGGAGTTGTTGTCTGTGATATGGACAATTGATATCTCCTAAATAAACAATTGACACCTTTTGAAAGAATGATTTGTATTTATTCTCAAGACATTTAATGACATTAAGTCCTTTGAATCACATGATTGATTTGTCTTAAAAGCTGTTGGCCAGATATGCTGAACCTGAAGAGAATACTTGTGAGCTTCAGTGCGTCAGATGAGGCGACAAAACCCCATATACATGTTCACAAAAGTGAACAAGACATATGACGTTGCACGCTTCTCTACTCATCCCTAGCTACTCATTTGTATTAAATTTTTTGTTCAGAATGCTGAAGAAAAGAAATACTGATGACTTGTGATTTTGTTCAGCTTCAATGCATCAGATAAGGCGACAAAACACCATGTACACAATCACATTTATGATATAGACACATGACATTGCACACTCCTTTACTGAGACACTGCTACTTTACATAAATCAAAACTTTGATGATTTTTGGTGATTATTTTTTTAGCTTCAGTGAATCAGATAATGTTACAAAACACCATGTACACAATCACATTTGTGATATAGACACATGACATTGCACACTCCTTTACTCAGACACTGCTACCTTACATAAATCAAAATTTTTAAGAAATGCTGAACCTTTAGGCTTCTTTAGTGAATGCTGAAGGTTCAGGTTTTGTATCATCAATGTTCAGCATACTAAGCTCCACTATCAATCTTTTGAAAGTTGGTTCATCAAGTGGTTTGGTGAAGATATCAGCCAAATGGTAATGAGTGGGGATGAAATGTAATTCAATGTCCCCTTTCACAATGTGATCTCTGATAAAGTAATATCTGATATCAATGTGTTTTGTTCTTGAGTGAAGGACTGGATTATTGGATATTGCAAAGCACTAGTGTTATCACAAAAAATTGGTACCTTTTCATATTCTATGTCATAATCAGCCAGTTGGCTTTTCATCCAAAGAACATTGGCACAACATCCAGCAGCAGCCACATATTCAGCTTCTGCTGAAGACATGGCAACTTCTTGTTGCTTTTTAGCACTCCAACACATAAGTTTGCCACCCAGCAATTGACAAGCACCAGAAGTGCTTTTTCTGTCCATATTGCATCCAACATAGTCTGAGTCTGAATACCCTTTAAGATCAAACCTTGAGTATTTGGGGTACCAAAGACCTAGACTTGGTGTACCTTTTAGGTATCTGAAGATTCTCTTTACAATAGTAAGGTGTGATTCCTTTGGGTCTGCTTGGTATCTTGCACAAAGGCAGGTAGAAAATTGAATGTCAGGTGTGCTTGCTATTAAGTATATGAGTGACCCAATCATACCTCTATACTAAGTCTCATTGACTGATTGTCCATTGAGATCAGTTCCTAAGTTGTTAGGGGGTACCATTGGTGTTTTAACCGAAGCACAATTGATATCATACTTTTTCAACAAATCCTTGACATATTTTTCTTGATTGATGGAGATGCCTTGGTCAGATTATTTTATTTGAAGACCAAGGAAGTATGTGAGTTCTCCCATCATACTCATTTCAAACTTGCTGGTCATCTTGGCAAATTGTTTGCGAAGTTTCAAGATTGTAGAACCAAAGATCATGTCATCCACATAAATTTGTACCAGAATGGTGTCAGATTTTTATTTATAGATAAAAAAGGTGCTATCTATATTTCCTCTGACAAATTTATGTTCAATGAGAAATGTTGAGAGATTTTCATACCATGCCCTTGGGACTTGCTTCAGTCCATACAAAGCTTTGTAAAGCTTGTAGACATGATTTGGGTATTTAGAATTCTCAAAACCTGGAGGGTGTGTAACATAATCTTCTTCTTTTAGGTCACCATTTAGGAATGCACTTTTGACATCCATTTGGTAGATGGTGAAGTTCATGTAAGTGGCATAAGCAATGAATATACGTATGGCTTCCATACATGCAACTAGAGCATAAGTTTGATCAAAATCAACACCAGGCTCTTGATTGAATCCTTGAGCCACCAGCCTAGCTTTATTTTTGGTCACCACATTGGTTTCATCTCTTTTGAGTTTGTAAACCCATTTGGTGCTAGTGGTTGATTTACCATATGGAAGAGGAACCAACTTCCAGACTTCATTTCTTTCAAATTGATTTAGTTCCTCTTGCATGGCATCCACCCATCCAGGGTGTGTGAGTGCTTCATAAATCTTTGTTGGTTCAATTTCTGAAAGAAAGTTTGCATAGAAACACTCTCCAAGTGAAGCCACACTTAATTTCTTTGCCATAGATCTAGTAACTCTACCTTCTCCAGGATTGCCTATTATATTCACCAGCTGTATGTGACTATTATTAGTCAAAGATTTTTGTGTAGGTGGAGAATAGGCACTGGTATCGTGATGAGAACTAGAGCTTGGAAGTCTATAACATGGGACTGGAATTGGATTATCTCTAGTGTCTGCTGAAGGATATTCAATAGATAAAGGTTCAATCAACGGAGGGCTTCCTTCTTGGTCAGAAGAAACACATCCAAGACCTAATTCCCTAGAGATAGTTGGAGAACTTTGAGCAGGAGGCTCAGATTGTTCAGCAGCTTCATTTGACTGATCATTTTGATCATGAGTATGTTGATCATTTTGAGATTGACCATTTTTGTCATTTGTGTTTTCTTGCTAATCATTTTGATCATGCTGACCATTTTGGTTATTTTGAAATTAATAATTTGATGACAGCCATCAGTATTTGATACTGAAGGATTTCCTTTTGTAGGACTTTTCATATTTTCAAGTGGATTAATATGACGAACTGGACTGTTTGTTTGATATCTTTGAGAAGGTTCATAATGTTGAAATTCATCAGATGGATAATTGTGAGATTCATGAATATGAAGTTTATCATTTGATGGATTTGCAAATTTTAGAGCCTCATAACTTTCATTGAAAGTGATGTGGTAAGTTTCTTCAATGCATTGTCTTCTTGTTTTGAAGACTCTATATGATTTAGATACTAGTGAGTATCCATTGAAGTAATCATCATCAGATTTTTCATCAATCTTACCAAGGTGATCCTTGTGATTGTGAATGAATATTGGACACCCAAACACATGTAAGAATGAGATGTTTGGAATTCTCCCCCTGAAGACTTCATAGGGAGTCTTCATGTGTCTCTTCACAATAATGGACCTATTTTGAGTGTAGCAAGCAGTGGCTACAACATCAGTCCAAAAATGCTTAGAGAGAATAGATCTAGCAAGCATTGTTCTTGCTGCTTCAATCAAGGTTCTGCTCCTTCTTGCAGCCACACAATTTTGTTCAGGTGTGTAAGGAGATGAGAAATTTTGGGAAATTCCTTTATCATCACAGAATTTGATCAGTGTGTGATTTCTGAATTCAGTGCCATTGTCGGTCCTAAGTTGTTTGACATGAGTGTCATTTTGATTTTCAACTCTTTTGATGAAAGACATGATGGCATCTGGTGCATGGCTTTTCTTCGCCAGAAAATATACCTAGGTGTACCTAGAGTACTCATCAACAATGACAAGTGTATATTTTTCATGACAATTGGCCCTAGGTTATATTGGGCCAAACAAGTCCATGTGAAGAAGATGAAGACTTTTTTTAATTGAGAAAGTTTGTTTTGTTTTAAAACTGGCCCTATGGTGCTTCCCTTTTTCACATGCTGAGCATGGTTTTTCCTTGGAGTAGACAAGGAAGACCAATAACAAGATATTGTTTTGCCAGCAGAGTGACTGTTTTGAAATTAAGATGTGAGAGCCTCTTATGCCAAAGCCAGTTTGTGATATTTGAGGCTTTAGCAAAGAAGCATGTCTCCTGAGTAGAGTTCATGTTCATGACATAAACATCTTTGACTCTAGGAGCAATCATCACAATTTCATGATTGGAGTTGAAAATTGTACCTTTTTTGTCATCAAACAGAACCAGATATTTTGCATCACAAAGTTGACTGAGGCTGATGAGGTTATGCTTCTATCCATTAACATATGCTACCCTTGTGAAAGTTATACCATTGCATATCACCGAACCAAATCCTTCAGTATTGGCTGATGAGTTATCACCAAACACTACTTTAGGACCTAGTCCTTCCTTATACTTGTGCAGATAACTTTTAGTTCTAGTCATATTCCATGAGCAGCCACTGTCCAGGTACCAAATAGGCTTCCTAAGGTCATACTGCACAAGTTAAGGAAATGGTCAGTTTTGTTTTGAAACCCACCTTTGATGGGTGGGTGTTTTGGATCTAGAAAGAGTCTAGATCTAAGGGGTCCTTTTGATTTTGATGAGGATGATGAAATTGATTGCTTAGAAGAAGAGGGTGAGGTTTGAGCAGCATTTGCCTTTTTAGACTGAAGAGCCTCACCTCTTCTGAACCACTCTATATGATTGTGATCAGATGTAGTGTGGACATTGCTTCCAAAAGTTTCACAACATTTGGTAATAGCGTTAGGGTTCCTAGGTTTAATACCCCTTCTGAGTGAGATTATTCGATTATGTCCATGAGTGTCATGGTCATAACTTCCACAAATGTCACAAACTAGGTAATGGTAACAGTCATCTAGGTGATGATTGTCCATACCACAGTGAATGCATGGTGGGAAAGGCATGTTTCGCTTGGAATGAGATGCCCCAAAGCTTTGAGCATCAGCACTAGTTTTTGCAATCATATATTCAGTATGTTCACAAATGCGATGGTCAGTTTTCTCACATTTGGTACAATAAATCACTTTAAGGTAAGTTTCAGTTAGATGGTTGTTTAGACCACATAAATCACAAGCCTTTTTGAATTGTGTCTTGTACGTTCATCTTTGATTCGAGTTGGTGTTTGTTGTTGTCTGAGTTGTAATTTAAGATCATTAATCTCTTTCATGACAAGAGACATTCTCTCATCTTCCTTAGATCTAGCATTCTTCAGTTTATTTGATAAAACTGAAGAGGTAGTTCCCATGTGTGTACCCTCAGCAAGAGCTGAAGAGTTATTTGATGTGTCAATTTTGACATGTCTGGGAGAGCTAATTTTTAATGTGGTGTAAGACTTGATGATTGACTGGATTGATTTTGGACCAGTAGAGGGTTTAACACCAACATGTTTCTCCAGAGGAGGAAGTGGGGTGCTTACTTCAGTCTATGTATCATCATCTGAGTCATCTTCAATAATTGAAGATTCTACAGGTGCTAAGGTGTCAACACTTACATGAAACTCAGGAAGAAGGATACATCCAGTGTCATGATTTGGTAAATTCTCTTCACCTGACCTAACAACGTCAGGGATCGAGCTACCATCCTCATTAGAGGCTTTGACAAAGACAGTATCATGTGAGTTGGTGTTGGAGGATTCCTCAGCACCAAGCATTTTCCTTTTTTGAGCAGGAATTTGTTCATTTATGCATTGATTTACCCTATTACAGTTTCTAAGCCATGATTTAACAAAAATCTTTTGCTTCTTTTAGTTCAACTCTTAAGGATTGATTTTCATCAAGAATCTCTTTGTTTAATTGTTGAAAAGTAAGAACATCAAGTTTAGCTTCTTTTAGCTCAATTAGCATACTTTCAAAATCAACAAGTTTAAGAAGAATTTTGTGAAAAATTTTAAGCAAATTGTTTCGTTGTTCTTTAACAAATTTTAGATCAATGCACAGGTAGTCAAAGAAAAATTTAATGTCTTATTTATCTTCTAATTCAAGAAGTGTTTTTACCTTTTTGAACATGATATTGACCCATTCACCATTTCGAGCACTTTCTTTGGCTAGCACATTAGAGCCTTCATCATCAGCAAGTGCCATTAGCACTTTCACATTAATCATTTCATTATCATCATCTAAAGAGACTTCCTCTTCATCCCATTAATAGGCTTCAGCAACAAGTCCCTTGTTCTTGTCTTGCTTGGAAGACTTGGAGGAAGAACCTTTAGTGCTCATCAGTGCCAGTCTAGCCTTAATCTCCCTATACTTTGCCTCAAAATATTTTGCTGGACAAAGTTCAACCCTGTTTTGCTGAAAAGAAGATGATGCAATTTGTTTCTGTTGAAATGGGGATTGACCAGATGGTCTTGATTGAGCTTGTGAGGAATGAGAAGGAATGGATGTTTTGGAATGACAATCCTTAGCAAAGTGACCAGACTTCCCACATTTATAGCAAACAGTGTCTGCTATAGCTTTTGAGGTGCTGGTGAACTTGCCTCCTTTCTTAAAGAACCTTCTAGACTTGGCCAGAAGTGCTCTTTCATGAAATTCCTCTTTGAGGTCATTCAGATATTCCCCACTTGATCTAGTATCTTCTTCATCTTCAGGAATATCTTGGTAGTCTTGGATGATAGCTTCACTGAAGAAGGCTGTTGACAAGGGTGTAGCAATGGTTAATGCTTTACTCTTGCTGGAGCCTTCATAAATCCTATCAACTAGGTTTTCTTCATATTTTAGTTTCCCAAAAATAGAAGCTAGATCACAATCTTTAATGTGATTAGCAATTCTCAAGCTTTGACAGAAACCGTGCCACTTTTTTGGCAATGCATTAACAAAAATTATGTTGATTTCATGTTTTGAAAGCTCAACACCATCATTCACTAGCTTATTCATCAGTGCTTTGTATATGGTGAATGTTTGTGTGAGGTTTTCCCCTTCTTTGTGTTTGAAGGTGTTGTATTGAAGCTTTAAATCCATGATTCTTGTTTCTTTCACATCAGAGGGTCCCTCATGATAAAGAATAAGGTCCTCCCATGTAGATTTGGCTGTTTTGCGATTCACAATAGAATTCATTTGGTCATCTGGGAGTACAGACATGATGAGACTTTTGAGACGCTGATCTAGGTTAGCAGCTTTTCTCTCATCAGCGGTCCATTGTACTTCAGTTTTTCTATTGTCCCCAACCATGGGAACAAATGGGCCATTTTCAATGGTTCCAAGGAATTAAGGTTCGATTCCAACCATGTGGACAAGGAACCTTTCTTCTAATTTGTGAAGTTAGCTACCTCTAGAACAGGAACAGCATTGAGTTGGCCACCCTTATATTCTAGGGTTTGTGGTATTACTTGAGCCATTTTTTGGATCTTGATTTGAAAACTTTAAATGAGCAATTTAATGAAAAATAAGAGTTTGCTAATCAAACTGCTCTGATACCACTTGTTGGTCCTTTGTAACTTGATATTACTTATCAACCTTAAGTAATAACTCGTTAGCAAGACTCAAGTGTGTTGTTTTAACAATTGATAAGAACTAAGAACAATTAAAACAACAATACCAATATAACTTTTCAACGTATAGACTTTTATTAGAATCAAACAAAGAATCTATAGCCCACTATGTGTGCGGAAGAACGAAGTGGTTGAATGACAATAGATGGTGATCTCCTCTACTTAAACTTTCAACCTAAGTTAATAGTTTAAACTCCAAATCTAAACGTTCATATGCTCTTGGCTATATGGTTTAGTTGGTATCGAGAGAGAAAGGTTTGGCAGAGTTTTTACTCTTGGAATTGCTAACCTTTCCTCTCGCAATAAGCACTCTGGTAGTTGTAAAAACGCCCTTGTTTAGGAAAACAAGGATGTAATTAGGGTAAGTGATTAATACGACGATCTAGAAAAATCGTGCACTAAAATGACCCAAGTGTGAGTTCGTTCTCAAGGAGAATAGTGTGTTATGTGTGAAATGATTTGAATTAATTATTTGTGATTAATATTATGAAGGAAGAAAAGAAAAATGAAGACGGATACGAGAAAATTACACTAAGACGTAAAAAAGTAAAACCGTAAAATGGGGTAAAATAAAATTTTATTCTAAAAAATCCCAAAAAAATACTAAAAATCCACTAAAATATTCTAAAGGTTTACAAAAAATCAAAACTTGCTAAAACCTTTTATTTAATTAATTATTAATTTTTAAATGCTAATTAAAGCCCTAAAAATCAAAATTAACTAATAAAAAGCCCAAATCAAGGTTTTAAAGTTTGTAAACCTCTAAAATAACCTAATTAAACTAAAAAGTATTTTTCTAAATTTAAAAACCACTAAACACTATTTTTAAATACTTAAAAACAATAAAAATCTTAAAATAATCCTAGAAAACAATTAAAAGGTGCTAAAAATATCTAGAAAGTTGTAAAAATCCTAACTTAATGTATAAAACCTAGCAAAAAACAAAAAGTGAAAAATCTTAAATAAAAATAAAAATGATTAATTTAATAATAAAAATAATAATAAAAAATTCAAAGTTTATAAAAAATTATAAAAAGTTGCAAACTAGTTTATTTTAACCTAAATAAAACAGAAATGAAGTTGAAATTACAAAAATACCCCTATTGGGCCTTGAAATGGGCCAAAAGTTCAAACAGACCCCTTAATGGGCTTTTTATGGCCCAATAAGAAAAATGTTGTCCAAATAAGCCCAAAACTTCCTATCTGACTTAAAATTTGATTTTAAGAACAAAACTCTTAAGGCCCAAAAGCTGAAAATGTGTTTAAGGTAGCTTATTTCAAAGCAGCTTATCCTTAATGGGCTTTTTGGCTCATTAAGCTATAAGCTGATGCCATAAGCTAAAATTTGACACACAAGCTTCTTTTGAGTTACCAAAGAGATCTGTAAATAAAACTTGTAAAAGCACAAGAAATAAGCCTGAAATAAGCCAAGACTCTCTTCACAAAAAGACAAAATAGTCGTTTTTGAGTTCTAGACCACCTCATGTGTTGATTCAAGTTTCAAAAGGTTTTAAATGACTTAATTAAGCAAAATAATCAAAAAAATTTCCAGTAAGCACACTGAATAAGGCAGAATAAGCAGATAAGCCCCTATGTAAAAGTCAACTTAATGAGTTTTCTAGTCAAACTTAAAAGTCAAACCCTAATTGTTGGAAATACGTTTTTAACGTATATTAGAAGTATCGGTCACTCCAACAATATTATTAGACGTTGTAGGCTCGTAGTTAGTTATTTACTTTGTAAAGTATTAAAGCCTAGCCCATGGAAATGTCCATGGGTTGGAAGGCCCACGCCCACCAAGGCTTGGGTATAAAAGCCCTCTCCTTTGATGGAGAGGGTGTTGGTTGTTTCATTTTCTTAATATACTTCTTAGTTTTCTCTCTCTTTATCTCTCTAGTTTCTCTCTCTAAAAACATCAACCCTCTTGATAGAATCTTAGATTATCAATATTTTACAATTGGTATCAAGAGCCATGGGATGAAATAAAGGTTGTTTTGATTGTTGTTCATGTTGGTTTAAAATTTTCGTGGGTTTTTGATCATTTTTACCAAAGTTTCAAAAAAAATTCATGTTTTTAGTGTTCTAAGTGATTCGTATACCTTTATCATTGTTATTTTAGTGATTTGGGTATTTTGGTTTGGTTAAAACACGAATCTTTTTGGCTAAAAGTTGCGAAATTCATTGGCTAAAAGTTGTGAATTTGTCTAAATATTGCGACGGATTTCATCGGAAAAGGAAAGGTAAGTACAACGGTTTGATCGCAATAACCCTAGGGTTTTACTTTGCAATTAGTATTGCGATACCCTTATTCCGACGCTTATTGCGATCGCTCATTGCGATCGTCGATTGCGACAGATTTAAGGTTTATTGAAACGTTACTCTTCCCACATTGCGACAGCCATATTACGATAGACTCACTTTGCGATACACATTCCGACAGCCGATATATATATTGCGATAGGTATATTGCGATAGGTATACATTGCGATACTTGTCTTATTGAGATACTAGCAACATTGCGATAGACATCATATTGCGACAGGGGATTTATTACGACAGGGGATTTATTGCGACAAGGGATTTATTGCGATAGAAAGGTCATATTGCGATACATAAATTATTGCGATAGGGGTATTATTCTGATAGAATTTGTTTAATTTTGGGATAAAAATTTGCATAACTTAGAGGATTTTTCTACTTTGCATTAATTTGGTAATTTTCAATAACACTCACAACAAAAAGATAAGAACATCGTTAATTCAACAATACAAAAACACATAACCTTATTTCAGTGCTCGATCATTTTTGGTAATCTTTTTCTTCAAGTGATAAAAATGAATCCACATTCATTTATGCCGATGATGCCGACGTTCACCTCACTTACGGATATTTCCATCATCTCGGGTACCGATACCCGTCCACCATTGCTTATCATATATCTATTTGAAGCATGGCAAGAGCGGATGATATCTTATATTATGGATCGTCCAAATAGACGTCTTATGGTAAAGTCCATTCAAGAAGGACCACTTGATTATGGAACCGTTACGATCGATAATGTGACAAGACCAAGAGTCTCTGCTGAGCTAACACCTGCAGAACAAATCATTGCTGAGGTAGATGAACGCGCTACTAAGACTATCAGGCAAGCTCTTCCTCCTGATATTTTTCGAATGGTAAGTAACTATACGGTGGCAAAGGCACTATGGGAGCGGTTGGAGGTACTGCTACAAGGAACTTCCTTGTCTAAGCAAGAACGTGAATGTCAATTGTATGATTTGTTTGATCGTTTCACATACATTCCAGGGGAGACTCTACATGACTATTATTGGTAATTCACCACACTCATGAATGACTTGAATGTCTATAATCTTTCCATTGCTCAGTTTCAGATCAACACTAAGTTTCTGAACACGATACCTGTAGAGTGGAGCCAATATGTTACTGATGTTAAGTTGATCCGTGATTTGCACAAATCAAACTTAGATCAATTGTACTCTTTCTTGCAGCAACAGGAAAGGCATGTGATAATGAAACAAATGTCTCAAGGATACTCTCCCGAACCTTTGGCACTAATGGCAAATCATCCAAGTTTGTCATATAACAACATATCTTCTGCTATGGGACATCATGCTTACAGTCAGCCAGCTTATCACACTCCAAGTTTTTCATAGTACTCAGTCTTACCCCAACCACTCACATCTTATCCAAATCAATATCAGCATCAAGCAGCACCATCACAAAGGGATCCACATCCATATCCCTCAACTTATGGTCAACAAGGGTATTCACCTTACCAATCTCCTCAGGTTCCTGCAATCACTTATCCAAACCATGAAGTAGGTCAGTCAAGCTACTCACAACACGTCAGTGCTCCTTCACATGCATATGAAGTTCCTCCAGCACTAGTGTTATACTGTGATGATGAGGTGCCAGTCCCTAAACTCAGAGAAGGCAATAATCCAGTTGAAGTGTTAGCCAAGATGTCTGCCTATCTCACTCAAACATTGATTAAACAAGGGTATAGAAGACCATCTCCAACAAACAATCAATCTAGGAATTCTTCTAACTCTCGTCAACAAGCTACCATTCAAGATGGCAGGGTCATGGTTCAACCAATTCAAGGGCGCCCAAGTTCTTCAATTCCTGCTGTCCGTACTTACACCACTGTTGCTTCAAAGGAAAAGGATACAGGCACATTGAAGATGATCACCTGCTACAACTGCAAGGGATAAGGGCATATGGCTAAGGATTGTAAGTAACCAAAAAGGAAAAGGGATGGTACATGGTTTCAAGAGAAACTATATCTGGTTAATGCTCAAGCACAGGGTCGGGAATTAAATGAGGAGGAGTTGGCATTTCTTGCGGATCCGGGAGTTGCGGAAAATGAGGGAACCACAGCAACCTACACTCAGAATGAAGCATATCAAGCAGATGATCTGGATGCATATGACTCCGACAGTGATGACTTCAACACCGCCAAGGCATCTCTAATGGCACAGATCTCACTTTATGGGTCTGACCGCATCTCTGAGGTACCAAGTTCTAACAATGATACTAGTATTGTCCCTTATCAAGTTGGGCAAGGGTCTCGGTATCAGGAAGAGCCTTTGGTGGTGAGTAACTCAAACGAGGAGACGAGCAATGATAGCAATATCAATGCAAGTCCCCAGACTTTGAGTGAAATACAACCAGCTGCTATTTCTCATATGACGTCTCCTGCTCAACAAAATTTGGTTACGGTTTCAGCATCTTTACTTGGCCAAATGAATATTGCGGTCCTTGAAACCCTAGATGCCAATAAGGAATTAACTGCCGAGCATGCTTTGTATAAACAAAAGGTGCACACCTTGGAATTAATTCCCTCGTCCACTAGTCTGACCAACCCCGAATTTGATCATTTTCGACTAGCTCAAATGGGTCATTTAACAGAGATTGAAACGTTAAGGGCAAATCTTTCAAAAGAGATTAAAGAAAAATTGTTAGTCGTAACCAATTTTCAAAAACTTAAAACGGATTTCTAAATTCTCGAGTCTAAAAAGGTTGAAGTGGAAATTAATGCGTCTAATAAAATTAAGAAGATTGATAATTTGTTGTTACGTCAATACTCTGCGTTACAATTAGTTCATTTATTTGAGGCTTCTTTTAAGGAATTTAATCTTTCGCGTCAAAAAGACCTTAAGCCTAACCCGGCCATGCAAAGCAAGCTTTTCACCACAACCCACGTCTTTATGATGCAACCAAGTTAGGTTTGGTCTTACATCCGATTGTCTTTAAGGAACCTTCTGAGCCTATGTCACCTTATGAAGAGAGACGGTCTAAACTGCTTCCCACGTATCCTAAGTTTGACTATTCTAAGATGAATGAAGAATATGCAAGAACGGACTTTAGAACACGCTTTAATATACATGGGGGTTTAATCTCAAAACCTATTTACATGTCTAATAAATAAATCCCTAGTACATTTCCTACACTTCTCAATTCGGCGGAACCTAAGGAGACTCCAAAGGTTCATCCACCAGTAAGTACAGTTTTGATCTCCTTGGGAGTGATTAACCGACACTTTAATAATTTTGAAAAGGTCATTAAGGAATGTACAACTCGAACGGAAAAACCGTTGGAGAATGGGCTTTCGAACACATGAAATCGGCGTTTGAGAGAGAGATCCATTTGTACGTAGTCTTCACGAGAGCTATCTAGATCTAGAAAATAATCTTAATTTCGAAATGAAAGAAGTTCAAAAAGTTTTCCATGAAATGGATGATGTTTATGAGAAACATTTATTAGAGAAAGAAAAGATTTTATCCGAATATGATAGTTTCTTAGAACAAGCGGTGTCTCTTGATGTGATGCAAATTGTGACGATTAAGTGTGCTAGTGAGATAACCTCTGCTGTGAATAGTTGTGATGATGTGCCTGATCTTTCTGTGAACAATGTTGAACCTGTAGATACCGTAGATAATCATTCTTGTCACGAATCTAACACTGAATTTTTAAAGCTGCAAGATTCTTTTAATTTACTTTCAAAACGTTTTGAAAATATTAGAACACTGTATTTCTCTTGAAATATAACAACAATCTGTAACTAAAAATCTTTCAAAACCAAACGATTATGAAAACAACGTTGAGACTAGTGACAAGATGATTCAGGTAGTTCAGGCATTAGAATAAGAGATTATGAGACTTAAGAGAGAATCCTTGAAATTGTGTATAATGCAGTTCGTTTTTCTCAGTTCTTGCTAATTGAAAGTCCAATCAATATCGGGTTTTTAACTGTTTTTGGTTGTTAATCTTTTTTTGGATATTCTATTTGCTAATTCAACAAAGCCTTGCAAAATTGAAAAATATTACCTACTTATATGTAAAACATCGTGCGAATACCAAGTTTTTATTCAAGTAAGATTCAAAATGTAAATTTTAAAACTAAAAGGACTGAAAATGTAAATTCTATGAAATATAAATGCTCAAAATGTAAGGTCTAACAAGTATAAGGACCGAAAGTGTAAAACAGCAAACTATAAGGATCAAATATGAAAACTATGTAACAAACTAACCAATTAGTAACAAATTCCAAAACTGCTAACTAAATTCTAACAAATTTCAAACTAAAAGGACTTAATTGTGAAAACCCTAAAAAGATGCAAACTTAGCCAGGTTTAGAAACTGTTTAAAACAAAAAGGACTAGATTACAAATTTTGAAACTTTTTAAGCCAAAACGTGTTACAAGACAAATAAGCTCGTTTGAGCTTATTACTGAACCAAATTCAGTCAAACCAATTGCAAAACACTTAGAATTCAAAATAAGCTAGGTCTATAAAAGGAAACTTGTTGAAAATGTCAAATAAGCAAATAAGCACTTCACAATAAGCACAAAATAAGCTCTAGGACAATCTGGACATGCACAACTGGATTTTTGTGCTTAAACTGATTAAAGAACTCAAATGATGAACGGGAAATCAAGTCATATCAAATTTCATCAAGTAATAAGCTGGGAAAGTGAAATAAGCTGAAAATGGCTTATGTTGACCAAGCGTTGACCAGAATTTTTGACAAAAAGCTGAAACTCTCAAATATCAACCAATACCATCTACTAAGTGGATTTGTGAAAGAAAATTGCTTGGTTAATGAATAGAATCAAAAAATCTGAAAATGCAGTTTCCATTTACAGAAACATTGCTTTTCTCAACTGTTCAGATTTATGCTTATATCTCCTAGCTTAATTGAAACTGTATCAAGTGCTTATAGACTATGAAACTTTATAATATGACCTACAAATCAGAACTGGTTTGGCAAGATTTCATCAACAAACAAACAAATGCCAGCTAAATGAAAATGACAACTTTTTTAAGCAAAACTGAATGGAAATTAACCCAATCCTTTTTCTTGCCAATTGCCTTTTTGAACTGATATTTGACTTGAAAATTACTCTATATGACTTTTTATCACCTAATGACTGAAAATGAACATTTACTTATCAAATTCCAACACTTGAAAATCAAAACTTGTGTAAACCCAAACACTCCTTTATCTGATTTATATGAAAATTTGTTAAGACTTTTTAAGCAAGAGTTTTAGCTGAATGATAGGCTATGGCAAACCAAACTTTGTGTTCAAAATGAAATGTATAAAGGCTACTAGCAAGTAATGAGGACAACTAGAACTCAAATAAGGTGATAAGACTGAAATTGACTGAATAAAGCTATAACTAAAACACAATCCAAAGCAATGAGCAGTTAATCAAAACTAAAGCTACTAACAAGTCCACAATCAAACAACAACCAAGCTAAACAGATTTTATCATGCAATCAACAAGATTTAAACTAGAATTGAAGCATGCAATTGACAAATTGAGTGGAATCAAAATCAAGAAGCTTTAGAACCATGTGAAGAAACCATTGGGAAGTAGAGGAGTGATATACTCTCTATCCTAGTGCTAACCACCACCTTAGCACTAGATCAACAATCTACAATCAACAAAACTGCTACAAATCAACAAGAAACATCTCCATGGCATGAATTCATCTCATAAGCTATGGATTTGAACTGAAATCAACAAACAGCTACAATTCTTCCTCTAAAGTTAGTTATGATCAATGTATGATCATAACAAACTTCAAACAGCAACACAAGTATCAATTGAAGGCAGGTATGAACAGTAATGATGAAGATAGAATTTGGCAGGAAATGAAGAATTTGAATTTTATTAATGGAATTCAGTTACAAAGTTTGTTAAAAGGATTCTAACTAACTAACTAACTCAAGAGTGTGTCAAACTCTTGAGTAGTTTAGCTAAGAAAGGAAAAAGTTGAGAGAAAATGTAAATGTGTGTGTTTTTCACACTTACAACTAACTAGTACAAATGAAGACCTAAACTGCTATTTATAGACTTGAGAAGGAAGTTAGTTGGGGATGGTGACGTGTTGAGACCAATCCCAGGTCTCCACGTGGCACAATTCTGCTAAGTTGATTTTCCAAGTATGAACATGAAATGGGGCTTTTTGATTGAGTCGATTTCTTGTTAATTGATGATGACCATTGTGTTCGTCTCTCAAAAATAAGCGCTTTTGATGTTTACAACTCTTCATGAAATCCATTCTAGCTCAAGAATGATCCTGGGAATTTTTGGCCGTTTTGAAGATGACACGTGTCGATTCCTGAATGGTTGAAACAAGTGCACACTGATTGCACTGTTCAGATTTTGTAATTAATGAAGGCGGTTGAGTGGGAAATTAATGCTGATTATTTGGCAATCCATGTGCCTATTTTGCTTGCTTCTCATTGGTCTAAACATGTACACATGGATTGAACTTGTAATAATTTCCAAGATTGGCAGATTTAGTCCCTAGACTTTGGCAGATTGCACTTAAAGGCTTGTAACTTCATTTCTTTGGCACTTTTAGTCCTTCAAACTTCATTCTTGAGCAGAATTGGTCCTTTGACTGAGTTGACTTGAAAGTTGACCTTGTTTGACTATGATCTTGACTTTTTACAATATTTACACTTTGGTCCTTCATCTTTGGTAGTTTGTCAAGATAGGTCCTTGCACTTTAAAGTCTTGTCACTTTTGATCCTTCTTTGTCTTTTTCATCAATTTAAGCTTGATTTTCCCTTGTTTGCTTGAAAATGTATCCTTTTACCTACACAAGTGTACACAAACACAAACATACCACATAACACTGTTTTTGCAAGATAAATTGGTATTTTGCTTCATGTTTTAGGGTTATTTGTTGATAAATTGATATGAGTTTAAGCTCATATCAAATCCCCTACACTTGAACATTGTCATGTCCTCATGCAATTCTATATATTTTAAAGCACAAATTTATATTCTCCTCATAATTAATCCACCTTGGCCATATGGAATGTATCTACACTACTCTAAACTACATGATGCATGATTTTGGCTTTTAACAATGCAATGAGCAAAATACAATGCTATCTATATCTTTTTGATTTTTCTTGAAATGGTTTTGACGGAAATAACTCATAAAGAATTCAATGACTTTGATTAGGGCTTGGGTACTATGGACATTTATCACCCTCAAGTTTCACTTTCCCCATACCAAGCTTAAAAATGGGATCATTGCATTCACGAATAAAAAGTGCATCAACTTATTCATAACAATTAAATGTGGAACCGGTTATTATTTGAGCAAATTGCTTGTGGGAAAATTTGTCATTATTTCAAGTGTGAAGTATAAGAAGTGTAAAATCCAAAAATAAGGAAGCACGGTTTTAATCCTAAATAATCCTCTCATCCATTACTTGAAAAACCGCTCACAATTAATACAAGTCCGTTTCAAGAATAATAAGTCATTCGCCTTATGTGTAAAATCCTCATGTCATGCTTTCATAAGTAGATACACACTCGCTAAGGAAAGAAAAATAAAACTCACGCATTAATTTACATCCGCCATCTTTTTGAGACTTTGGATCTTCAACCCCGCAACCCATCAAGGTAATATTGGATTGGAGCAATCTACTGAATCCCCGCAACCCGTCAAGGTAATATTGGAACTCAATAGTCACTATAATTAACACCACACTGCCCCTCTTGGGAGTCTTGTATATATATTTTTTTTCTTTTCTTTTTCTTTTTCTTTTTTTTTCTAGCCACTCATTTTTTTTCATAAGCCGCTCTTATTTTTCTTTATTCCTCACAAAGAAAGTTCAAAAGAATAAAAGGAAAAACACCCGCTAAATATTGAGCATGACATAAGTCTAGTACACATAAAACGTTCTAACTTAGAATCTTAAGACGTACTTATATCAACCATGAATGATTAGCCAAAAATGCATAAGAGATTACAAACCGATTAAAACCGTTCTTGATTATTTATTAACAATTATATACATGCGAAGAAAATAGAGGTTAAGAAGAGAAGGGTTTAGCCACAAGTAATTATCATGAAGTTTATCTAGCCCTTTTATACTTGCTTCAACTCTATCATTTCCCATTCTCCACAAATTTAAAATCTCAAATAATGAAATTAGTGGATGCTTAGCCTAATAGACCAATGAAGGACTACATGGTTAAGGATACTAGCTAGAGAATGCTAAGATAAGCAAACTCGGGTTGAGTCAAAATATCCATGGCGGGCCTAATATGTCAAAGAAATCTAAATTTGTTAAACCATGTTTTATTATTATTATTTTTTCTTTTTATATATTTTTGATGAAAAATAAGAGAAGAAATATATACAATGCAAATGTATTATGCAAAATGATTGATGCAAAAATTATGAATGCATATTTTTGTTGGCCAAAGTAGATCAAAAATTTGAAAAATGTTGAAAAATCAATTTTCCATGTTATCATGCAAGACAATGACAAGTTCTAGGTAAGGTCACTTCGATAGAAGACCCCCCTACACTTAAGCTAAACATTGTCCTCAATGTTTAAGAGCATGGAAGTATAAAAACTTCCCCTACACTTATGACAATGAATAGACTTTGCTTAACCCAAGTTAAGGAAAGGACAACTATTAGTGAAATCATGTTTAAGCACAAGGTGTCGATGAAAAATCACTATAGTAACGAAGTGAACCGGATACAAGGGCCTCCTCCATAAGCTCCAAAGCATGAGATGAGTGAGCAACCCTACAAACAATCATGAAGACAAAAGAAGGTCTCCCCTACACTTTCTCCAAGTCTATACCTTTATTTCTAACCTACAACACTCTAAACCTAGTTATATGATGCTTGAGTTAATGAGTCTCTAGCTCGACTCGTCCCTCAATGAATTAATTCATGGGGAAAATGGGGATCTCTTGGACCATTTCAACGGAAATGTCCTCCCCAAAGTAATGCTTAACACGGTGACCATTCACTTTGAAATTTGGACCATCGGGTTGGGACAACTCAATAGTTCCATATGGAAACACTTGAGCAATAGTGAATGGACCGGACCATCTCGACTTAAGCTTGCCCGCAAAAAGTTTCAATCTTGAGTTAAAGAGGAGAACCGGCTCTCCAACTTTGAACTCACGATTCTTGATCTTAGCATCATGCAATTTCTTAGTCTTTTCCTTGTAAAGCAAAGAATTTTCATATGCATTGGCTCTCAATTCATCCATCTCATTGAGTTGATCTTTCCTATGGGAACCGGCTTGGTTTAAATCAAAGTTAGCCCATTTGAGAGCCCAAGATGCCTTATGTTCTAGCTCGAATGGGAGGTGGCACGCTTTTCCATAGACAAGCCTATAAGGAGTACAACCAATTGGTGTTTTAAAAGCCGTCCTAAACGCCCACAAAGCATCATCAAGCTTATCCGACCAAGAAGCTCGATGCTCTCCCACCGTTCTCTCTAAAATTCTCTTCAAACCACGATTTGTGACCTCGGTTTGACCATTTGTTTGAGGGTGATACGCGGTAGAAAGTCTATGATTAACTCCATACTTCTTCATCACTCTCGTGAATTGATCATTACAAAAGTGCGTACCACGATCACTTATGATGGCCCGAGGTATACCAAATCTAGCAAACAATTGTTTCAAAAACTTCACAACAACTCTAGCATCATTGGTAGGTAAGGCTTTAGCCTCCACCCATTTGGACACATAATCCACCGCTATAAGTATATACTTGTTTCCCTTAGAGGATGGAAAAGGTCCCATGAAATCAATGCCCCACACATCAAATATCTCACACTCTTGGATAAAATTTTGTGGCATCTCATCACGTTGCGTAATTTTACTTTGTCTTTGACACACATCACAAAATTTCACTATTTCATGGGCATCTTTGTAAATGGAAGGCCAATAGTAACCCGAATCAAAGACTTTCTTGGCGGTATAGTTAGGCCCAAAATGTCCACCCGTAGGTCCTTTATGACACGCTTCTAAGATCTTAAATGCCTCGGGCCCATCTACACACCGTCTAATGATTTGGTCCGTACATTGCCTAAAAAGATATGGATCATTCCAAAAGTAGTACTTAACTTCCTTAAGAAACTTCTTCTTTTGTTGATAAGTAAGACCCTCAATAAGCACATTGCCCACAAGATAGTTTGCGATATTCGCAAACCAAGGAGTGGCATCCTCTTGGGAAGAGATAGACATGAGCTCCTCTAATGGAAAGGATTCATTGATTTCTTGGTGTGGTAAATCTCCTTGAAAAGGATGCTCAAGTCTACTCAAGTGATCCGCCGCTAAATTCTCGGCCCCTTTTTTATCACGAATTTCTATCTTAAACTCTTGAAGCAACAAAACCCATCTCAAAAGTCGAGGCTTAGCATCTTGTTTTGTCATAAGATACTTGAGAGCGGAATGATCCGTATACACTATGGTTTTGGAAAGCACAAGATATGGTCTAAACTTCTCAAAAGCATATACTATAGCAAGCAACTCTTTTTCCGTGGTAGTGTAATGAAGTTGTGCACCGGTCATGGTTTTACTCGCATAGTGTATAGGTTGAAAATGCTTATTAACTCTTTGTCCTAAGACGGCCCCCACCGCATAATCACTAGCGTCACACATAAGCTCAAAAGGTAATTCCCAATTTGGAGAAACCAAAACGGGATCCTTAGTCAATTTTTCCTTAAGAGTCTCAAAAGAGTCCAAACAATCTTGGTTAAACATGAAAGGAGCCTCTTTCTCCAAGAGGTGAGTCATCGGTCTAGCTATCTTAGAAAAATCTTGTATAAAGTGCCTATAAAATCCCGCATGACCTAAGAAACTCCTCACACCTTTAACCGAGGTGGGTGAGGGAAGCTTAGCAATCACATCAATTTTAGCTCGATCAACTTTTAATCCCTTGTTGGATATTTTGGGTCCTAAAACAATCCCCTCTTTCACCATAAAGTGACATTTCTCCCAATTAAGCACCAAACGTGTTTCCTCACAACGCTTAAGCATTCTCTCAAGATTGGTGAGATATGAGGTAAATGAATTTCCAAAGACGGAAAAATCATCCATAAAAACCTCCATGGTTTGCTCTATCATGTCATGGAAAATCGCCATCATGCACCTTTGAAACGTCCCCGGTGCATTACATAAGCCAAAAGGCATCCTTTTGTAAGCAAATGTACCGTAGGGACAAGTGAATGTGGTCTTTTCTTGATCCTTATGGTCAATGGGTATTTGGAAATAACCCGAAAAGCCATCAAGAAAACAATAGTACTCATTTCCCGCTAAACGTTCAAGCATTTGATCCATAAAAGGAAGCGGGAAATGGTCTTTCCTAGTCGCCTCATTGAGTTTTCTATAATCAATACAAACTCTCCAACCGGTCACAAGTCTCGTGGGAATAAGCTCATTGTTCTCATTAGGCACCACGGTGATTCCACCCTTCTTTGGAACACAATGAACCGGGCTAACCCATGGAGAGTCAGAAATGGGGTAAATCATACCCGCATCTAAGAGTTTAATCACTTCCTTCTTAATAACCTCATGGATTTTTGGGTTAACTCTCCTTTGGTTTTGAATGGCGGGTTTATAATCATCCTCCATAAGGATTTTGTGTGTACAAAAATGTGGATCAATTCCCCTTATGTCGGATATTTTCCATGCTAAGGCTTTCTTGTGTTTCTTAAGGACTTCAATAAGTTGCTCCTTCTCATCCTCCTTCAAATCTTTAGCAATGATCAAAGGTAATTGGTCTTTGCCTTCTAAGAAAGCATACTCTAAGTGGGATGGAAGGTCCTTAAGTTCAATAGGAGGTGGACTCTCTATGGAAGGTTTTACCATGGAAGGTTCCTCAATGGTAACTTCTTGCGGAATAGGAGAAGGGATAGGGTCCTCATTGAGCAACTTTTGGATTGTATGAATATCTTCTTCCCAATTAATGGGAGAATCATCATCACCAAGAAAGTTTGACTCAAATTCCTCCAAGAGGAAATCACTCTCTCCAAATGGTGTTAAAGAGGGAGCAATTGAGGCCACGGTTTCAACATGGGGCATCTCATCACTAGTACTCTTACAAGCATCATGAAAGTGTTCATCACACACCTCATCCAACACATCAACAATGTTAATAGTCTCACAAGGTCTAGACTCCTTAACCTCTTTCCTATCACAAACTTTCCCTAACTTAAACACCACTCTCTCATCTTCTACTCTCATAATTAGTTCTCCTTCCGCCACATCTATCAAGGTACGACCCGTTCTCAAAAACGGTCTACCAACAATCAAAGGCACTCTAGGATCCATGTCATAATCAACCACTACAAAGTCGGCCGGAAACGTAAACTTATCCACACCTACAAACACATCCTCCGCTATACCTACGGGGTAAGTTATGGTTCGGTTGGCTAATTCAAGAGTCATCCTAGTGGGAGTGAGCTCGGGAAGAGAGAGTTTTTTCCAAACCGATAAAGGCATGAGGTTTATGCTTGCCCCTAGATCCGCCAAAGCCATGCAATTTTCAACACCGGGAAAATTACAAGGTATCAAGAAGCGCCCCGGATCTCCAAGTTTTGTTGGTAAGGTTTTAAGTAGCACCGCGGAACAATTTTCATTAAGGGATGTGTTGGGCAAATCAACCAATTTTTCTTTGTTTGAGAGTAAATCCTTGAACATCTTTGCAAACTTTGGCATATAAGCAAGAGCTTCCGCAAAGGATATATTGATGTTGAGTTGCTTGAACATCCTTAAGAAATTGGAGACTTGAATGTCATCCTTGTTCTTTAACTTGTCCTTTTTCAACCTTGAAGGATATGGAAGAGTAGGTTTTGGTGTAGGTGGAATAGGTGTTGTAGTGGAAGATTTGTCTTTGTTAGCTTCTTCATTGGGAAGTGTGGAAGGTAAAGGAGAAGTATGAATAGGTTGAGAAGGTGTGTTTGAGTGAATGGGAGCATTTTGAGGAGGTGAAGTAGAGGTAGAAGGCTTGTCACAAGTAGGAGCACAAGTGGGTTGAACAATAGTAGGTTTAGGAGGTGAAGGATCCTTTGTTGTTTTTCCACTCCTTGTTGTAATAGCATTGACATTTGCCCTTGGATTAGTTTGTGTGTTGGAAGGTAAAGCCCCTTGTGGTCTTTGATTAAACATAATTTGGTTTTGGAGAAGAGCAAATTTCTTGTTATTTTCCTCTTGATTATCTCTCAATTGTTTCTCAAAAGAAGTAAACTTTTGAAGCATCAAATCCATGGGGTTAGGTTGCACATTTCCTTGATAAAAACCTTGTTGTGGGAAAGATTGAGGTGGTGGATTAAACCCTTGGTTTGGTGGATAGAAGTGATTTCCTTGAGGTTGAAAATGATTGGTTGCCTTGTAGTTATTTCCTTGGTAAGGTGGTCTTTGCCCTTGATTCCTTGGTAAAATTTGAGGAGGATTTTGTTGCATTTGGGTGGTTGGTTGGGGTGGAAATCCAGGTGGAGTAAGGTAATTTTGGGATTTGTAAGAAAGGTTATTTGGATTGATATTTGGCTTGAAGTGTTCACGATGTTCCTCTTGGTAAGCATAGCATTCTCCTTGATAAACTTGCACCTTATCACATTGTTCATAAGAATGGGGACCTCCACAAGTGACACAAGAAAGAGTAATGGCATTCACATTATTTGAATAATTTTTCAATGACATGGTCTTAAAAGCTTGAAGTATTTCTTGTTGTACTTTCAAATTCCTCTCACTATCTCTATCCATCTTTTGAATGATCTCTTGTTGATACTTGAGGAGTTGGTTGTCACAAGGTGTTTGAGAATTGTTTTGGATAACATGAACCCTTTCTTCAAATTGATTATTTGTTTGAACCATTGCTTTAGTCTCAATGATGTCCAAGGCCTCTTGCACGGATTTAAGAAGAATATTCCCTCCCGCGGAAGCATTGAGTGAATCTTCGTGGTGAGGTTTAAGGCCATTATAGAAGGTATTGATTTGGTGAACATCATCCAATCCATGGTTAGGGCATCGCCTCAATAACTCTCTATACTCTTCCCAAGCATCACTAAAGGATTGACTAGGTTTTTGTTAAAAGCCTATAATTAATGTCCTCAAAGCCATGGTCTTAGATGGAGGAAAGAACTTGTTCAAAAACTTAGTGGTAAAACCATCCCATGTGATGATACTATCGGGTGGTTGAGTGTCTAACCAATGCTTAGCTTGTCCCTCAAGTGAAAATGGCACTAACATCAACTTAATAGCATCATGTGGAACTCCATTTTGCTTAATGGTATTGCAAAGAGAAAGGAATCTCTTAAGGTGATCATGAGGATCATCATTCTTGTTACCATAGAAAGGTGATTGTGAAACCATAGTAATCATAGTCGTTTTTAGCTCAAATGTATTTGCGGGAATTTCGGGAATCCTAATAGCACTAGCAAATCCATGAACATTGGTTTGCATACGTTCCATCAAAGAGCGATTATCAATAGCCATGGTTTCTTGTGGTGGAGGAGTCAAAGCACGATTCTCGTGATCGGCTTGATGGATGGTGGTGGTCTTACTCTTTCTCTTTTTCTTCCTTTTCGGAGGAAGAGGTTGTACACCAATCGGTATTTGTGCACGCCCGCGAGTGAGCATGCAACTCAATAAGATGAATGAGAGAGAAGCTCTCGTGTGACTTTGAAGAGAAATGGATTATCCACTTCGAGTTTCAATATTAAATATCCACAAGAAAATAACAATATATGTATGTACTACTTGGGTGCAAGACCCCAATGAAGCCTTCCTTCTTAGAATACTTACAAGTGAACGGGGGGTTAGGTGGCGCGAAGCACTTAAGTACCTATTGACCCTTAGATGGCATTTTATAGCACATCGCCTTTCTATTCACTTAAATGTTCGTATTCTTCGAATTGTTGCTTATTAAGAGTATTTATCTATTCTTGCTTTATTTTGTTTGATCGATACACGTGTCAAGGACCGGAACGCCCCTCAACACGGTGTATTGCCTTGGCAATACTTATGGAGAATATGTAGATTGGTTGTTCTTATACGTATACGTATTTACTTATAATAATATATGGAAAATATTTTTGTATTTATGAGTTTTTTAGAAGGAAAATACTATATGTACATAAAAACCGAGGGAATCCAATAATATATATTTTTGGGTGCAATCTCTTAGGAAAAAGATTGCTTTTTGGATTTTTTAATTTTTTTTTTATCAATTCTTTAGGAAAAGAATTGTTTTGTTAATTTTTTAGTTTTTATATATTTTTATATTTTTGATTTTTTATTTGTTTTTTATTTATGATACGTAAAAATAACGTTCACAAGGTGAACGGATCCCAAAAGCCAATGAAAACCATCAATCGATAGTCTCTCGTAAAGTCAAAGAACCGGCAGCAGCGCCATTTGAAATTGTGTATAATGCAGTTCGTTTTTCTCAGTTCTTGCTAATTGAAAGTCCAATCAATATCGGGTTTTTAACTGTTTTTGGTTGTTAATCTTTTTTTGGATATTCTATTTGCTAATTCAACAAAGTCTTGCAAAATTGAAAAATATTACCTACTTATATGTAAAACATCGTGCAAATACCAAGTTTTTATTCAAGTAAGATTCAAAATGTAAATTTTAAAACTAAAAGAACTGAAAATGTAAATTCTATGAAATATAAATGCTCAAAATGTAAGGTCTAACAAGTATAAGGACTGAAAGTGTAAAACAGCAAACTATAAGGATCAAATATGAAAACTATGTAACAAACTAACCAATTAGTAACAAATTCCAAAACTGCTAACTAAATTCTAACAAATTTCAAACTGAAAGGACTTAATTGTGAAAACCCTAAAAAGATGCAAACTTAGCCAGGTTTAGAAACTGTTTAAAACAAGAAGGACTAGATTGCAAATTTTGAAACTTTTTAAGCCAAAACGTGTTTACAAGACATATAAGCTCGTTTGAGCTTATTACTGAACCAAATTCAGTCAAACCAATTGCAAAACACTTAGAATTCAAAATAAGCTAGGTCTATAAAAGGAAACTTGCTGAAAATGTCAAATAAGCAAATAAGCACTTCACAATAAGCACAAAATAAGCTCTAGTACAATCTGGACATGCACAACTGGATTTTTGTGCTTAAACTGATTAAAGAACTCAAATGATGAACGGGAAATCAAGTCATATCAAATTTCATCAAGTAATAAGCTGGGAAATTAAAATAAGCTGAAAATGGCTTATGTTGACCAAGCGTTGACCAGAATTTTTGACAAAAAGCTGAAACTCTCAAATATCAACCAATACCATCTACTAAGTGGATTTTTGGAAGAAAATTGCTTGGTTAATGAATAGAATCAAAAAATCTGAAAATGCAGTTTCCATTTACAAAAACATTGCTTTTCTCAACTGTTCAGATTTATGCTTATATCTCCTAGCTTAATGGAAACTGTATCAAGTGCTTATAGACTATGAAACTTTATAATATGACCTATAAATCAGAACTGGTTTGGCAAGATTTCATCAACAAACAAACAAATGCCAGCTAAATGAAAATGACAACTTTTTTAAGCAAAACTGAATGGAAATTAACCCAATCCTTTTTCTTGCCAATTGCCTTTTTGAACTTTGACTTGAAAATTACTCTATATGACTTTTTATCACCTAATGACTGAAAATGAACATTTACTTATCAAATTCCAACACTTGAAAATCAAAACTTGTGTAAACCCAAACACTCCTTTATCTGATTTATATGAAAATTTGTTAAGACTTTTTAAGCAAGAGTTTTAGCTGAATGATAGGCTATGGCAAACCAAACTTTGTGTTCAAAATGAAATGTATAAAGGCTACTAGCAAGTAATGAGGACAACTAGAACTCAAATAAGGTGATAAGACTGAAATTGACTGAATAAAGCTATAACTAAAACACAATCCAAAGCAATGAGCAGTTAATCAAAACTAAAGCTACTAACAAGTCCACAATCAAACAACAACCAAGCTAAACAGATTTTATCATGAAATCAACAAGATTTAAACTAGAATTGAAGCATGCAATTGACAAATTGAGTGGAATCAAAATCAAGAAGCTTTAGAACCATGTGAAGAAACCATTGGGAAGTAGAGGAGTGTTGTACTCTCTATCCTAGTGCTAACCACCACCTTAGCACAAGATCAACAATCTACAATCAACAAAACTGCTACAAATCAACAAGAAACATCTCCATGGCATGAATTCATCTCATAAGCTATGGATTTGAACTGAAATCAACAAACAGCTACGATTCTTCCTCTAAAGTTAGTTATGATCAATGTATGATCATAACAAACTTCAAACAGCAACACAAGTATCAATTGAAGGCAGGTATGAACAGTAATGATGAAGATAGAATTTGGCGGGAAATGAAGAATTTGAATTTTATTAATGGAATTCAGTTACAAAGTTGGTTAAAAGGATTCTAACTAACTAACTAACTCAAGAGTGTGTCAAACTCTTGAGTAGTTTAGCTAAGAAAGGAAAAAGTTGAGAGAAAATGTAAATGTGCGTGTTTTTCACACTTACAACTAACTAGTACAAATGAAGACCTAAACTGCTATTTATAGACTTGAGAAGGAAGTTATTTAGGGATGGTGACGTGTTGAGACCAATCCCAGGTCTCCACGTGGCACAATTCTGCTAAGTTGATTTTCCAAGTATGAACATGAATTGGGGCTTTTGATTGAGTCGATTTCTTGTTAATTGATGATGACCATTGTGTTCGTCTCTCAAAAATAAGCGCTTTTGATGTTTACAACTCTTCATGAAATCCATTCTAGCTCAAGAACGATCCTGGGAATTTTTTGCGGTTTTGAAGATGACACGTGTCGATTCCTGAATGGTTGAAACAAGTGCACACGGATTGCACTTTTCAGATTTTGTAATTAATGAAGGCGGCTGAGTGGGAAATTAATGCTGATTATTTGGCAAACCATGTGCCCATTTTGCTTGCTTCTCATTGGTCTAAACATGTACACATGGATTGAACTTGTAATAATTTCCAAGATTGGCAGATTTAGTCCCTAGACTTTGGCAGATTGCACTTAAAGGCTTGTAACTTCATTTCTTTGGCACTTTTAGTCCTTCAAAATTCATTCTTGAGCAGAATTGGTCCTTTGACTGATTTGACTTGAAAGTTGACCTTGTTTGACTATGATCTTGACTTTTTACAATATTTACACTTTGGTCCTTCATCTTTGGCAGTTTGTCAAGATAGGTCCTTGCACTTCAAAGTCTTGTCACTTTTGATCCTTCTTTGTCTTTTTCATCAATTTAAGCTTGATTTTCCCTTGTTTGCTTGAAAATGTATCCTTTTACCTACACAAGTGTACACAAACACAAACATACCACATAACACTGTTTTTGCAAGATAAATTGGTATTTTGCTTCATGTTTTAGGGTTATTTGTTGATAAATTGCTATGAGTTTAAGCTCATATCAATCCTCATCTGTAGAACCTTTGAAACAAGAACTAGAGGTTCCAATGATAAAAAACCATGCCTTAGAATCTAGACTTTCATCTATTCTAGGGGAGATGGAACGTGCAAGGCAGGGATTTTCCAATATTTATGGTTTAATAGAAGAACGTTTCGCTTTTAACACGACACAGCAACAATCACTTGTTGAACAACTGAGCCAAAAGTGTGAGGAAATCTCTGACCTTAACATCCAACTCAATGACAAAAACATGGTTTTGGCTGAGTTAAAGGAGACACTTCAACTCACCCGACAAGAAGTTGTTGATAACGCAGCTACAATCTCTGCACCATCCTCTAGTGCTCCACCAACCCATCAAATGGTAATTCATAAGAACACGTCCTATAAGAATAACCCGGATGCATACGCTGTGTATATGAAAAATGTCATTAATCATGTGAATCTTGTTAGGGATATCTTAGATGATCTTTATGCTTTAGATCCCTCTAGTTGTCACTATTACTCAGCTCATGCATACATTAAGAGAGTTCAATATTCCTTAGCATCCCTACAATACATAGGACAACCGGGTTCTGTACCACTTACCACAAAACCCATTGCCATGACTCCATTCAATAAGACTCCCGGAGCTAAACCTTTGTTAACGATAGTTGCAAAACCTAAGGCCAAATCAAATTCTGCCACTAATGTTCCCTTGCCTTCTACAGGAGTAAATGCGTCTACTAAGGTTAAAGGATCACGCACCAAGAAAGATAGGATTAAGCCTCCCACTAGTAGCACTATGCAGAAGAAAGTAGAAGTTCACCCTAGGAATGTTATTTCGAATTTGAATAAAAAGAATCATGTAGCTAAGACAAAAAGCTATGCGGTTGTTCAGCAGCCTAAGCCGAATGTGAATTCTGATTTGTGTTGTTGGAATTGTAATGAATGCATGTTTTCTCAGCGTCATGATTTATGTCTTATTGATCACGTTAATGAAATGAATGCTATTAGGAACAACATTGAATGGAAACCAACTAGGATAATACCCACCCAAGTTGGATGGCAATGGAAACCCACTGGTAGGACCTTTACTGCTAATGGAACTAAGTGCCCTTTAACTAGGATCACTTCCACTAAGGTTAGGTCTCAGCGTCCTTTAACTAGGAAGCCTAGCACTCAAGTAGCGAAACAACGCCCTTTAACTAGGTCAGCCTCCACTACTGTGCCTACCAGTGCGATAGTACCTCATGAAATTAGACAACCTGTATCTAAACCGACAACTAGGAAGCAATTTTGGAAACCTAATCCACCTCAGGATAGCAAATCTAAGATAATTATATCTGTACCTACTAACTCTGATGAACAATTAGATTCCGATACATCGTCTTTGTCTGGTGATATTTTCAGGTGGTCCAAATCATCCTCTGGTACTTGGACTCTGGGTGCTCCAAGCATATGACCGGAGATCGCTCGATGCTCAAAAATTTCGTCAGCAAGTTTCTAGGGACGGTCAAGTTTGGTAATGATCATATTGCTATGATTATGAGGTATGGTGAATATCAGATTGGGAATGTTACGATTTCGCGGGTGTATTATGTGGAAGGACTAGGTCACAATTTATTCTTAGTGGGACAATTTTGCGATTCAAACCTTGAGGTCGCTTTTCGACAACATACTTGCTTCATTCGTGATTTGGCAGGAAATGATTTGTTAAAAGGTTCTCGAGGGGATAATCTATACACATTGTCTATTCAAAACATGATGGCCCCCTCTCCCGTATGTCTTTTCTCCAAAGCATCGAAGACCAAGTCATGGTTATGGCATCGACGTTTATCTCATCTTAATTTTGATGCTATTAACCACTTGGCTAAAAACAAACTTGTTTGTGGTCTTCCGAAACTTAAATTCAACAAGGATCATTTATGTTCCGCGTGTTCATTGGGGAAAAGTACCAAGAAATCTTACGAACCTAAAGCCGAAGATACTAACCAAGAACCATTACATCTTATACATATGGATCTTTGTGGGCCAATGCGGACTGCCAGTGTGAGTGGTAGAAAGTATATGCTAGTTATGGTGGATGATTATTCACGGTTTACATGGGTAAATTTTTTGGCATCTAAGGATAAGGTACCGGAATTTATTATCAAATTCTTAAAGATGATCCAAGTGTGTCTTAATGCTACTGTTCGTTGCATTCGAACTGACAACGGCACAGAGTTTGTTAATCAAACTTTACAAACCTATTATGAAGAGGTTGGTATATCACATGAAACATTAGTTGCTCGCACTCCTCAACAAAACGGTGTCATGGAAAGACGTAACCGTACACTTATGGAAGCTGCTAGAACTATGCTTATCTACGCCAACGCTCCTTTATTCTAATGGGCTGAAGCAGTAGCTACAGCATGTTATACCCAGAATCATTCCATCATTCGACAGGGACATGGAAAAACACCATATGAGCTTCTTCATGGACGTAAACCCGATATTTCGTTCTTTCATGTGTTTGGTGCCTTGTGTTATCCAAATACTAACAGTGAAAATTTGGGTAAACTTCAACCAAAGGCTGATATAGGTATTTTCATTGGTTATTCACCCACAAAGAAATCTTACCAAATCTATAACCATCGTCTTGTCAAGATTGTAGAAACTTTAGATGTCGATTTTGATGAGCTGACAGCGATGGCTTCTAAGCAACGCAGCTCTGAACCCGCACTTCATGAGATGGAAACCGGAATTATTAGTTCTAGATTAACTCCCAACAATCCTACTTCATCATCATTTACACCACCTACAAGGTCCGAGTGGGATGAGTTATTTCAACCTATGTTTGATGACTTATTTGATCTCCCAAGTGAGGTAGTTCCAGCACCTGTAGTGATAGCTCCAATCCCTGAAGTTGTCGCTGAAGATAACGGAGCTCAATCCGATACATCCACTGTCACCATTGAACCGGATGTACCATCGCCAAGTAATTCTCAAACTACACCTACATCCTCACCCCCACTCATTCCTAATGATGATGAAGAGGATCACTACGATCATGATTTGGAATATGCTCACTTTCAAGAGCTTCCTTTCTTTGGGTCACATATACCCGACAACCCTAATGGTGCGTCAACATCAGAGGAAGCTCCTACAACTGTATACTCCAGACCACCACAGATTGAAAACCACACCATCAAATGGACAAAGGATCACCCAATCCGGAATATTATTGGTAATATCGATCGACCAGTCTCTACACGCCATCAATTACAAGAGAGTGCATTATACTGCTACTTTGATGCATTTCTCTCCGAAGTTGAACCCAAAAATCGGCAACAAGCCATGACACAATCATCATGGATTAAAGCCAGGCAAGAGGAACTTAATGAATTTCAACGTCTCGAAGTTTGGGAATTATTTCCTTTACCCAACAACGTCGATATTCTTACATTGTTGTGGGTTTATAAGGTTAAACTTGATGAAATGGGTGGAGTGTTAAAGAACAAAGCAAGATTGGTTGCTCGAGGTTATAAACAAGCGTTGGGTATTGATTTCGAAGAATCCTTCGCTCCTGTTGCACGATTGGAGGCTATTAGACTATTCCTTGCTTATGTTGCTCACATGAACATGATCGTCTACCAAATGGATGTTAAGACAGCCTTTCTCAATGGTGAATTAAGGGAAGATGTCTATGTAAGTCAACCGAATGGATTTGTCAACTCGGAATATCCTAACCATGTGTACAAGATAAAGAAGGCTCTTTAGGGGTTAAAACAAGCTCCACGCGCGTGGTACGATCTTCTATCGTCATATCTTATCTCGGAAGGCTTCTCCAAAGGTAAAGTGGACCCGACATTGTTCATTCTCAAGGAGGACAACAACATGATACTGGTACAAATATACGTTGATGATATCATATTTGCTGTCACTACTCAAAGACTGTCTGACCGTTTTGAGAAAATAATGTCCACATGTTTTAAGATGTTGATGATGGGAGAAATATCATTTTTCTTAGGATTACAGATTTCTCAAAATCCCAGAGGCATCTTTATTAATCAATCCAAATATGCTCTTGAATCTTTGAAAAAGTATAAGTTTGAAAACTGGGACCCCGTGGATACTCTAATGGTGGATAGATCCAAGTTAGATGAAGATAGGGATGGGATTGATGTTGATCCAAAACTTCATCGTAGAATGATCGGCACCCTTCTCTATCTGACTGCTAGCAGGCCTGATTTGCAATTTGCTATATGCATGTGTGCCCGGTATCAGGCTCGGCCTACCAAAGCACTTACATGTTGTGAAAAGGATCTTTCGGTACCTTAAAGGAACACTTAATCGTGGTCTATGGTATCCTAAGGATTCCTCTATTGCACTAATATCATATGCAGATGCGGATTATGCTGGGTGTCAAGATACTAGACGTAGAACATCTGGCAGTGTGCAACTTCTTGGAGACATACTTATCAGTTGGGCATCAAAAAGGCAGAAAAGCGCTGCGATTTCAAGTACTGAGGCTGAATACATTGCTATGTCCGAATGCTGTGCTCAAGTTCTTTGGATGCGATCACAGTTGACAGACTATGGTCTTGGATTCAACAAAATCCCGATGTACTGCGACAACAAAAGCGTCATTTCCCTTTGCTGCAACTACGTTCAACACTCCAGAGCAAAGCACATTGACATAAGCTACCACTTCATCAAAGAGCAAGTGGAAAATGAAGTCATCGAGCTATATTTTGTCAACACTGAATATCAGCTGGCAGACATATTCACAAAGGCCTTGGATCGAGGACGCATTGAGTTTTTGATCGAAAAACTGGGCATGAAATCATTCTCACCAACGACTCTTTAGGAGTTGGCAGAAGAATCTGCAGAATAGTGGTGGTAAACTATTCTAGCGTATCCTTTGATCGTGATATTGTATATTATCGTATATATATAAACCACAAAAAGAAAAATAAAAAAATATAAAACCTACAAAAATCATTAAAAAATATAAAATCAAGAAAACCCAAAAATATTTTTCCTTTTAAAATCGGGCATGTCTTTTAGTACGGTAATATTTACGGCCTTAGAAATGACATTAAAATTGACACGGCGCCCTAAATAGAGTCCGTATAAAAGTTGTACATATTTTAAAACATGCCCACATGGCTTGTAGTTATTTCAGACTGCAACCCGTTTTTCACATTAAAGTCACGTATTTCTTTTGAAAACGTTGGCTCACAACGGAATTAATTTTCTCGGGCAAGGTTTACTTTAAAACCTTGTAAGGGATCAAGTTTACTTTATAACTTGGTCTAACACAAATTAGTGTACGTGTCAGTACACTTATTTTGTCAAAATAAGAGAAATCTTATTGCCACCAGAATTGTTTCCAAACAATCACTAAAATGGAAAATGTCTTCATGGATATTTGCTTCTTTAAAAACATTGACTACAACTCTTTAAATAGAAAACAGGTCCGTGTTTAAGGGGGAGCAAATATAAAATGTTTTCGCATTTAAATTGGTCTTCAAAATGGGTTTTTTAGAAAATATAAACCGTTAATCCTCATCATTAAATGCTAAGTGTGCCTTGTGTGGAATATAACTTGAGGAATAGGTTATTTGAAATTAGGCGTTAAGTGTAAGTGTTCGTGTTTGGGTGCGGTTTAGTACTTCGTTAAGTCATTTGGTTGATCCTAATGATCTTAACAAACGCTACTAACTGGGGGACTATTTTTGCAAATGTTGCAAATAGGGGGTGTCATGTGTAACTTTGGCATAAAAGTTGACCAAGTCAACCTTATACTCCCCCCCTCCCCGTTTCTTTCTCTTTTTCATCACAAAAACACAAACACACAAACACTCTCCTTAACCGCCATTGCCAAAACCTTCATCTTTGATCTCTTTGCTTGCTAATCTGTACATCCAACTAGGTATTCTTACATGTTTCTATGCTTGTTACATTTCTCATTTTATCATCTTAACCATAACACACAAACCCCCAATTAATGAATTAATCCAAATTAGGGTTTCAAAATTTTTGTGTTGAAAATGTTAATTGATTAGTGGGATTTGTTCATCTAGCCTAGATAAACGTAGGTCTTGCTTAGTTTTGCCTAAAACATTGCTAAATCCCGTAATCGTAAAGTCAAACTTGAAATCGAAGCCATGTCTCGGATTGCGATGAACATTGCGATACAACATTGCGATGCATGGTCATTGTGATGAGTCATTCTGATGGCTCATTGGGATGGGTTATTGCGATGGGTCATTCTGATGGCTCATTGCGATGGCTCATTGCGATGACACATTGCGATGGCATATTGCGATGGTGCACTTTGAGGCATCATTGCGATGGGGACATATTGTGATAGTTTTTCAACATTGCGATGGAATCACACATATTGCGATAGAAACTTAGTTACTGCGATAGTTGTGATATTGCGATGGGATTACATTGCGATAGTGTGTGATATTGCGATAGGATGATATTGCGATGAATGTGAGATTGCGATAGGATGAGACTGCGATAGGATTGCGATAAAATGAGATAGAATTGCGATGGTTAAGTATTCCAATGGCTATAAGATTGCGATGGATAGTTTTTATGCGATAGATAGTGGATTGGGATGCCATCACTTGAAAATTACAATGAGTGATAGGATTTTCACACTAGTATTATGTTAGGAGGCACCTATAGACATGTGGCTAAATCGAGTTCAAAGTAGTCGATAAACATAATGTGCTAATGTTTGATTGTATATTACTCCAAATGCTACAGCATGACATAGATGTAATATATATATATATATATATATATATATATATATATATATATATATATATATATATATATATATATATATATATATATATATATATATATATATATATATATATATATTTATATATATATATATTTGTGCATATCATTTGTGTTTGTGTCATCTAAGCAGGAATATGTCGATTACAGAAGAACAACAGCGACAACTTGATCTTGAACTTGTTCCACTCAGTCTCAGGATACCATACGCCGAAAACAACTCTCGCTTACAAGAGGATTTTGATCCATCTCTAGCAGCTTTCAAAGTAGCCACGGATATCCTTGACATCTCCCCTATCAAAGATGCATGCAGACTTACTGCTTCGGTTCCTGAAGTCTACATGCACGGATTCTAGACCACTGCAACGCTTTCATAGAGACAACTGTCTAAAAAGACTGTATCATTCAAACTCAACAAAATACCAATGGTACTTGACTTGAGCACCTTCAGACATTTGTTTAACTTTCCTAAGTTAGCAAAAGGTGAACACTTTGTGGCTAACCCAGACACCGATGAAATGCTTCGAGTCATTCGCGATCTCAATTATGACAGTGAAATCCACCTTCTATCCCAATTTAACACATCACACATTGGGAAACCCTGGAAAGCAATAATCACCATCCTCGTCAAATGTCTTACCTCTAAGACTCGGGGCTCGGACGTAATAAGACTACCTCATGCTCATATATTTTGGGAACTTTACACGGCATCTAAAGTAGATTATGCACTACTTATCTGGGAAGAGTTTTGTTATCATTTTACTGGAACCAAGAAGAAATCGGTACATCTTCCATTCCCAAGGTTCACAAAGCTCATTATCAATCACTTTATGAAGAATAACCCAAGCATTGATACTCGTGGGAACTTCTTCTACCACACAAAAGATGATGACTATGTGATTCTATAGATGAATCCAGATACCAAATCCACAAAGTATTCTTTACGTCCAGCTCTCGTCCATGACACAATGATAAATGAAGGAATCAAAGAAAGTGATCATTATCAAGAGATGCTCCTAGATATTGACACACAGCTTCGACGAGCTACTGCACTTCCTTCAGAGAAGTCAAACGGTAAACACAAGAAAAGAGTTTCCAAGCGCCAACCAACTGCTTCCTGCAAAGCTAAAGGCACAAGCAAGGAACAACTTCATGATGAAGATGACGAGGAAGAAGATGAGATGATTCATACTGATGAAGAAGAGCAACAACTTATCCGCCAAACAAAGAAACACAAAGGCAAGGAAACAAGTGTGCCTGAGAACGAACCTGCTCATGAAACCATCTCTCAGGACAAACTGCTGCGTCTCACTCTTCAGCAGAGTCAAGAGGAGGCTTTTGCTTCATCCAGAGGCTTAGGTTCCGGACCTTGATGATTTAGATGAGTTCGGTCAACCTGATGATGATACCCATTTGTATGAAGATCCAAATGACCAAGATATTGACACATTCTCTTTTGAGACAACGGAGCACAGTGAAGAAGGTGGTGGTAGTGACACCGCGATGATTGACACACTGTATGATGATGTCAATATTACCACCACACTACCACCTGCAACGTGTACGCTGACCACCGATGATGCTCATGCAACTCTCACTCCAGCCATTCAGTCTCAAAGTAAGTCTTCTTCCAGTTCTACTGATATACTGCGATATCTTAACTTAGAAGGCGATGGCGGTAAGTCACCAATATTGATGCCTCAACAAATGGGAATTTGGTGTATGTTCCTATTACATCAATGACATCTACTGTCATTCCATCACTTACTCCAACGGTGAGTAGCAATGTTGTAACTACTGCTCCACCCACCCCAACGGTCACCAGCACTGTGATGACTATTGTTCCCATGGTTGAACCTATCGTAGTACAACCTGTATTAACCACCGTCCTACAACCCGTATCATCCACCACCCCACAATCTGTATCATCCACCACCCCAGCTACACAGGTGGATCCTACCGTCGAACAACCGGTATCAACCACCATCCCACAACATGTACCATCCACCACCCCTCTAACACTCGTGGTTACTCCTACACCTTCCACCAAACAACCTGTATCATCCACCACCCAATCTATTATTTCAACACCTCTACCACAATCAGCACAACCGGCACCATCAACCTCATATCTCACTGTAAATGATGAAGTCATTCAGACACTTCTAAAACAACTGGAGGTTCAGGCAAAACAGATTGAAACGCTTAATGCTTCGATCACTAAGCCGGCCACCCCATATGTCAGTGCACAACAAAGTGAAGAGTCTACAATGAAGAAGCTCTATGACAAAGTCAAACGTCTCAAAAGACAGCACAAGGAATTCCGTGCCGAAAAGAAAGCTCGTGACAACGAAAATGCCGTCTTTCTCGGGTCCATTGATACCAATATGACGACCATCATTCAACGTGAAGTCAAGTCATATGTGGATCAAGTGCTCCCAACTCTCTTCAGCTCAGGTTTATCTACTTCTCAACTCATGCAACTATTGCAGACACGTCTTACAGATATGGGAGCTCACAAATCCAAGAATAAGCGGAAAGTTCTACAATATCTTAACAAGACGATTAGTGAAGATACACCTAAAGAGGCTGAAGCTCCTGAGGATGAAGACGAAGACGAGTTGGTAGAGATAGTAGATAGTGAGGATGATGGTAATGAAGATAAGGATGGAGATGCTGATAATAATGACGAGGAGGATGAGGAAGAGGAGGACAACAATGAGGATGAAGAAGAGGATGAGGATGAGGAAGAAGATGATGCGGATGATGATGTAGAGGACGAGGATGTGGATACGGATGGGGATGACGATGATAACAACGGGAAAGGAACTGGCAACAATGATAAGAACGACAACGTGGGTACAAGTGGTGTTGAGACCAATACGGGTGAAGATGACATGGAAACTGAGAACGTTGTTGAGAAAGAAAACGAAGATGGTGCCGGATCTAAACAACAGACAGTAGATACTCCGGTTTCAGTAACTCAGAATATCGACACAGGTACGTCTACTACACCGGTGTCTACTTCTATTCCTATTTTAGAACCTATAGAACCAGTGCTTGAAGACAAACCCCCGGTCACTATGCTTGAAGACGAACCCCCGGTCACTGTGCATGACGATGAACCATCAAGGTCTATGCCTGAAAACAATCCCACTACTCACATATCCACACCTCCAACCATGGATCAGCAGCCTTCTGAGGATATGGAAGTAGACGACCTTAATTCCCCAGAACTGACTTTTGTTGAATCCTTAGTCATTATGAGAGTGTTCAAGCTCATCAGGGAATGATTGAAGCAGCACCACAACATTCATTTGCTACAGCTACAGCTATCGAGCTTACGCAAATGCTCAACAACCCTATCGATTTCTCAGCTTTCTTTCTGTATACTCATGAACAACCCACCTTAACCCCGACGCTTCTAAAAATGTCAGTAGCCGATGTGAATTTCTTCGATACAATGAAGATCACTAATAATGAGGCAGAATACCATTTCAATGAGCTTGTCAAGGCAATGAAATCAACAACTACCGGGATTCAGACTCCAGTGGTGCAACTTCTTACACCCAATCTGATTCTCCAGTCGCTAACTATTCAAATGGAATGTTTCGTATCTCATGACCTAGAGTACCTTGAAAACGGGGCAAATAGATATGCGACATCACTAACCATGTTAAGGGCGATAAACCTGGAGAATGTACCATGGATAGAAGACAAAGTGCCAGCGGCTTTATGGCGAAGAAAGTTGCTTCAATTTTATGATCCCTATGTTGCACTTGGTGTTTCTCACTGGAATAAAAAGAAGAGGTTAGCCTATAACTGCCTAAATCGTGGGAAGTCCAAGTCACTCATCGTTTCAGATCGTAGAATTACGAGCATACAAGAAGCTACAACGATGAATGTACTCGGTTATGATTATCTGAATCACATAAAGATCAAGCGCGCTGATGAAAGGGAATACACATTCGAAGAGAGTGATCTTTAGCACCTTCCACTTGAAGACGTTGAAGATCTTCTACTACTCTTAGTCTAAGAAAAGATCACGCACTTGACTCCCGTCATCAACATCGCCTTAAGCTCAAATATTCGCCAATTCACAAGACGGGTTGTCATCATCAACAGAGTTGAAGACTTCCAACTTAGGGTGGAGGGCTATCAGCAAAAACTAAACCTGCAACATCCTCACACTGCTCCACTGAGTCAATACCATAAGGACAAGTTGCCTTACATAGGGACAATAAACCCGGAACCAGGTATGTTTTATAAGAACACGACAGGAGTAAAGCAATACATGAGGTTCTCTGAGCTGAACAAGTTCAGTGATGGTACACTTCCCAAACAACGACTTCCGGCAGTAACATACACATGGACTTCCCAATGCAGAAGAAGTGCCAATTACGCCAAAGATCAAGGAAACACTGCGGAAGAGAAAGTTGATAAGAAGTTTGGAACGATTCGTCGGTGGACGACCATATGGAGCACACCACAGGTTCATGGAACGATCCATTTAATTATGGATCGTCTTCAAACAGGTCACCTCCATATGTTTAATATTGTGAATATGTTAATATGTTAATAGAAGGCTTTTGTGGCTTGCTGTAGTGTGAAAGTATGATAATTTTTTTCAAGAATTTCTCATGAGATTCTAAATCTTTCAAAATATACCATACTCAAGCACTACAACAGACCCTCATTGATTTGAGGGGGAGCATTACCATGTTCTATGGCCAACAACTAATTTCATTTTGTTACCCAAAGACCAGTTAATCCATTGATATCCAAAATATTAGTGGTTAACATTTTGGATAAGGGGAGAAAATGGGATTAGGGAGACTTGTTAATATATCTGGCTAAAGATCGAAAAGTAATTAACAAATGTCCAACTTAATATGTGTTATGCACACGTTAAGGGGGAGCGTTTTGTTGCATAAAAACTCTACGGTACAAAATCTTTTGATATTTATATCACAAGTACCTTAGTAGGTTTTTCAAAGGAATTTTTATGGTGACATGTACTTACCAAAACACTATTGATTCACGACGTATGTGGTGACAAAAGGGTGGTAGGATTAGGTACAAGTCCAATGATTCTTCCAGCACCGGAGGAATCTTCCCAAGGACAATCCCATATCTAGAAATAGAAGTCCTTAGGAAAGATGGGGAATATATTATGAACGTAGCAGAATGCGGACCAAGTACTTAAGCTAGCACTAGAACAATCACAACAAGGGGCTAGTTATGACGTATTGGTAAGCATTGAAGGGGTTGAAGAATGAAAAAGAATTGTAAAGATAAAGGGTGTAAAGAAAGAAGCCCTCCTTACAACTTAGGCAGAAACCGGGTAAACACATCTTGAAGACTTTATAGTATCATGGACCCAGTGATGCGATGCACAACCCCTCCCAGCTAACTCAAATATCTCTCAAAAGATATTTGTTTTAATGTCACGGAGTTCAACACGTTATCTATCGGTCCATTCACCCCGAATGAATTGATATTAAAAAGGTGGCAATCCTCTCCAGCCTCCGCTCAGCAAAACAAAACGCACGATCGAGTCTAGAGCCACGAGATCATCCAAAGTCTCATTAGGACACTTGTCATTTATTCCTTTCATTTTCACACTCTGTGAAAAGTAAGAAATATTTTATGAGTCCTACGCAATAGTCTTGTATTATTGCTAGAACATCTGAGTGATACGTAAGTATTACTATGAAGATGGAAATCCTACTTGAGCCAACATCAAACAAGCTCATGGTAGGTAACACGTACGGTTCTTTAAGAACTAATCTTGTGATAACTGGAAAGAAACGATGGTTTAACTCTTAAATGAGATTAAACTTGTTCCAGGGCCTCTACGCATTATCCAAGTGATCTTGCCAGAACACTCGGAGTGGCATTCTTTAATGTCCACAGTGACGAGTGGAAATCCTTCCAGTGTCAAAATCAAACAGCACTGCGGTAGGTGACTAGCTAGATTCTATCAGAATCGAGCTCGTGACAACTGGAAAGCAATGATGGTGAAAATCTTAATTGAGATTCACTTGTTTCAGGATCATGAATTGACGGCTTCAATCATGCGGATTTTTAATCCAAATGATTCACTCTTTATGTTCGCAGTCATCTTTGGGTGGTCGAATAAAGAGAATGGGTTTACCCGCGAAATCTTGTCAAGGAGATCTTTAATTAGAGCTACCTGTCACAAGTACGATAATTTATTATCTTCCAACGGTCTTCACCGACCGGAGGTAAAATGATACCGAATCAGAATAAAATGTCAAAGGAATTATTATCCGTGTCTTATTATGTTGCGGCATTTGAAGACTGTGGCGTTGCGGTGTACCAGAAGAAGTCGTCCTCACATACTAATTTCTTCTGCATCAAATACTTCAGCAAAACTCAAGAAAGTATGACCTAAAAGTCTTCTGATGTATCAACTCTGAAACTTTCAAGAATTCAACAAAGGATAGGTATGTGGGACATGAAGTCACGAAGAGGCGAAAATCATAAGAAGACAAAGACTGCACGTGAAAGGCAAAAGAACATGCTCTCAGCCAAAACTCAACGATTATCAACATATTCACAAAAAAAAAGAAGAAAAGAGAAAGCAACTACGAGCTCAAGACGAAGACTTAGTATATTATGCTAGGTTTAGGACTTTATAATTTGGAGTGAACTCCCTTAGGGGGAGATTGTTTGGAAATACGTTTTTAACATATATTAGAAGTATCGGTCACTCCAACAATATTATTAAACGTTGTAGGCTCGTAGTTAGTTATTTACTTTGTAAAGTATTAAAGCCTAGCCCCATGGAAATGTCCATGGGTTGGAAGGCCCAAGCCCACCAAGGCTTGGGTATAAAAGCCCTCTCCTTTGATGGAAAGGGTGTTGGTTGTTTCATTTTCTTAATATACTTAATAGTTTTCTCTCTCTTTCTCTCTCTAGTTTCTCTCTCTAAAAACATCAACCCTCTTTATAGAATCTTAGATTATCAATATTCTACACTAATAAGCTCCAAATCAAATCAATGGGTCAAATAAGGAAGTTCTATTACAAAAAACAAGTTGTTGCAAGTCTGGATAAGCCAAAATGGCTTATGAATAAGCTGTTTGATGTTTTACACTAGCAGGGGCTAGTTTTGGAGGTTGAGCAGTGGGAAAAGTTTCCACTGCTTGACCAAATTGACTATTTGTCTTATGTGACTTTTTTGTGGATTTAGGTTAAGCAAAGGCACCCAAATGATCAGTTAATCATAAGGAGTCAATAACAACAACAAAATCACAATTTCAATCAGCCAATCAATACAGTTTAATCAAAACATCACCAGATATGCATCAGACATGAACAATAAGCAGTTATCACTCAATAAGCACTTTTAGCAAGATTCAGCCAGCCAAACTTCACCAAATGCATACACAAGCTATAATCAATTCAAATGAACATAAATTAACAAGTTTCATGCAATGGTTCAAAGTCTAGATCAAGATTCAAGCAGATTAAAGTTACTGATGAATAAAGAACATGCAGTTCTGATACTTTGCTGATATACTTGACCACAAGGCCAGATTTAAACACTCAAGTCTACTTAACAGGTTATAATGAGTATGTTTAATCACTTGTTATCCCTAAGAATGCATACGAACTAAGTGTTTCCAAAATCTTAGGTCAAAACAAGCAGATTTCTAACTTTTATAGCACAATCAAGAATTTGATGTTTTAAAGCCAAGAACTTGCAGCAAATAGCATACAACCAAGTATATTGCAGATACAAACACAATTAACCAACAAACACAAACTCAATTTCAACTTATGCACTTAAACAGGTTAACCAAAAACACCCCTTATCTTTTTCAAATCCAAATTTGAACAAGTATAAGTGTGATTCAATGTTACCCAAGCCCAATCAAACACAATAACATATATATTATGCAGTATCAAGCAAGATTAAGCCACAAAAACAACAAGAACACTAGCAGAACACAAAAATCATAAAAATCATGTATTTTTCAGATTTTTAGGTTCAAGGGCTCAAACCTCATGAATGTACATCCACACTCACGAATTTTTGAGCTGATGTGCCTAGCAAAACAAGGCACAAGCTTCCACAAACAAGCTGCTAAGATTCAACAAGGTTAGAACAATAATATGAAAAACAGAAAGGTGACAAAAACTTGATTGATGCAACCTTTGTACCCACTTCTTGATTATCCCCAAACCACAAGCTCCCAGTACCTTGATAAGCTCCTTATCAGGGTACTTAGACCACTTGCAGCCCAAAAATTCCAAGAATGTACCAAAGACTTAGCAAAATATCAAGATTTTTGGAAAATATGCAATTTCTTGCACACTCTTTGAAAACGGGTTTTAATACTTCATAAACACAAACATGAAACAATAATAAGCGGTAATAAGATTGGCATTTGGGTTTTCTTCAAATACTCAAACACGTTTTCATTAAAATGAAAGAAGGATTTACAGAAATTTGAACAAGGAAAAATCAAGAGCAATTTTCTATGAAGCAGGTCCTATACCTTATATAGGCTACAAATGTTCTAGAAATGCAATAAAAACGTAAAACCCTAATTCTTGAAGTCCCTATTTTTCCCTTGAGGATTTTGAATTCTTGGAATCATGTGAAGGAATATTGGCTGTTTGTGGACATGTGAGCTGTTGGAATTGCATCAAGGGCTCACAAAGAGCTTAAGTTTGAAGCTACAATCTTGGACGTTGGATGGCTGGCAGTTTTTGGCATCTTCCTCACAAACCGTGTACAAGGCTGGTGGCATGTGACATGTGGTGATGTGGCATGTAAAGTGAAGGTCGGGATGTGTTTATGTTGACCTTAATCATGTTTCTAGAAAAGATTATGGCTTAATTCATGGTAATTAGCAAAAGCTCAATTTGATTAAGAACATGAACAGTGGGGGTTTTAATCCGTTTTTGGGTTTGAAAATTGTGTTTAGCGCGAAATAAATAACTAATGCAAGATTAGTTAATACAGGTTTGAGTGGGAAGTGAGGTGGAAAAAGGTTGGGTTTTGATTGGCTGTTTGAGGTGAGTGGGGCACGTGGCAGGCTTCTAGTGGTCTAGGTAAGAATTGTTGTCTGCCCATTTTAGTCCCTTTATTCATTCCTTTCTTTCACTTTGTATAAAAACCGGCCAAAACCGAATTCCTTTGTTATGAAAGTTTTCTTTTTCACACTTTTGCCCCATATACTTTTCCAAAGTATTTTTAGGGGTATTTCTTGCCAATTCATGATTCTTGAAGGGTTGTTTTGGCATTTTCTTCATAGATTATGGTCTTGACTTGTATGATTGACTTTTTGGAGGACTAATATTGACAAGTCATGATTTATGAGGGACCATTTTTTCCAATTCTTCAAAGTGGAGGGTCCTTTTTGCAATTTGACAATCTTTAAGGACCAAACTTGTAATTATGAATATACAAGGGTTTAAAGTGTCAATTCTTCAATATTGGAGTACCCTTCTTGTACAATCTTCAAATCTTCAAGGGTTATTCTTGGAAAATCTTCATTAGGGCTTGGTTCTTTGTGCGGCTTCGTTTTCCGTGTTCGTTTTTGCTTGTTCTTTGTGATCTTTTGTCATTTTCTCAATATCCGTACCTAAAATACACATTGAACAAATACAAGCATATATATGGTCTTTTTGATGATGTTTTGTACATTTAAAGCCCAAAAAGAACGATGAGATCATGTATAAAAGCCATCTCATCACACTCCTTATATAGGCAGTGCTAAATATAAGGTTTGCATTTCGCATGTTCCCATGCATAAGTTTATCCAGTGGGTGGTTGATGCCCATGCTGGATAAACAGTACAAAGTACATATTAAACTAATCTAGGAAAGATAAAGGTTGTACTTATGCCCAACTATACAAGCAACCGATTTTGACTAAAAGTTATCTTTTCCCGCCTAATGCAAACCTTCATAATACTGAAGTATCTTCAGTATCCTAGCGGAGATCAACATCATTCAGTTTGGTATTATCAAGCTAAACTAAACTGAAAGCTCTTCTTCAGTTCTTGTTCTTCAGCAACTAGACCGCCTAGTATTTGAAGCAAAGACTCATTTGTCTTTTAAGTTAACTGGAAGAGGAAAATTGAACGTCCTTCAGTAAAGTATTCTTCAGTCAGAAACTTTGTTCCTTTGGTCATGCTTCAGTAGATGCTCCTTCTTGCTGAACATGAAACACTTAGGGGGATTTTATATTCAAATCCTAGAGTTGCTTCAGGGTCAGTAAATGCTGACCCAATAGTAATAACCTAAATTATCCTAGTATGTCCTAAGATAATTACTTTAAAATTTCGACACTAATATCTTCAAGGATAGTTATGTATTGATTCATGTTGATTAAGTGGTTCTACATCTACTTGTAAAAATCTAATATATATATATATATATATATATATATATATATATATATATATATATATATATATATATATATATATATATATATATATATATATATATATATATATATATATATATATATGAGACAATCATATTTTGTATAGACGAACGTTAGACGTAATGTTTATCTAATATATGAGGTTGTTCCATGCACAAGTGGGAGAAATGTATATTGTGTGCAAGAAACAACTCATAAAGATATGATTATCTTGTCTTTAAGATAAGAGACTAACAATCTAATTAATATTAGATGAAAGTTAGATCATGTGTCAATATGATTACAAGACTACTCCAAAGTATATATATATCATTCACATTAAGAAACACTTGTTTTTTTTATTTAGTCATGTGAGAGCTTGGACTAAATTGTAAATGCAAGGGTAAAATATCCACATGTCGTGAGATCGGGCGTGGATTATTTTGTAGTTTCTTAAGATGGATAATTCCTATAATGACATAAAATACATAGAGTAATATTATACTACTAAAGTAAAATATATGTGTATTCTTGGAATTACATAAATAGATATAATAGTGAATTAACTTGAAAAGGCTAATGAAACATAGTGGTGTTCATGATTACTTTAGTTATACATGTTTATGATGCATTTTATAAATTCACAAACATAAAGTCTTGAAAGACGTAGAATGTAAAGTGAGACGTTAATGTATTGTCTCTACTTCGTTAAGACATATACATGAAGTCATTTTAAAATGACTTAAAACGTATAATGAAATTATAACTTTTATGTTTTAAAGACATGAAAATGAAGTGACTTTGTATTGGAAGTACTTGAGTTATAAAGCATGCAAAATGGTTAGGAAATCTATTATAGCATTAAGATGATTTAGTTGGTATATAGGTAAGCCGAAAGATATATATATATATATTTATCTTAAATATTGTTAGATTGACTTACAATATTAACCCTAAATGAAATACGACATTGTTATGGTATGTTCATTAGGAGGATTAATATGATGATTGATTCAAGATAACTATATCTTCATTTCTTCCAAAAGATATCAAGGTTAGAAAGTTGAGTATGACTTCAGCTAAGAAGATTAATAAGATACCATTATATATGGAATGTGATGAATCACGTTATATCTTAAATGCAGTTCAGATTTTGCTAAACTACTTATGAAGTGGGTTGTTTAGAAAATAATGAGTTAGGAACTTTCATTGTGTTTTGTAATGTCCCATATAGATAACGTTGGAGTGTTGATCTATTTGCTATGTATTTAAAGATTAATTTTAAGTTACTAAAATTAAGTGGGAGTTTTGATCTTGAAAGATAAAATTACAAGATACATAATCTTCTAAAATACACTAGTAATTATCATGAGGTAGGTGTGTAAATGCTAAATCACATGATAAATGAATTTAAGTCATAGGTCTGCAAGGATATCTCGGATATGCGAGTAATATGCTGAGAATTATGAGTTACAAATAATCGTTATGATTTATTACCAAATATTGTTTTGTGTAATCAATTTTAGATTTGGTTTATCTTAAATAGTTTGACTAGAAATTAAAGATAAGTTTCGTCAAAGAAAGGTAGTGGTGGTTTAAACCCTTGTGTCAAAATTATATGGACGAGATTGTACACATATTTAACGTATGAATTATGAGTAGATTATTACTCACACTTAAGTAATTAATTGTGATTGAATATTATTTCCTAAACACATTAAATATATAAGGATTTTGGTGGTCATATTTTAATTGACAAATTGAATATATATGGACTCTTTCTTGAAATCGTTGCTTGGGTAAAGACTTAAGTAATCGAAAGGAGTCTATTTATTCAAAATAAATCTTTAGAAAAGTACAAAGTGCAATTATCCATGTATGGATAAAAGCAGGCATCTAGGATATTGTTCTTATGTTTAATTTGAAATCCAAGATTGGATTTAAATTTGAATAAGATGATTTCTAAGTATTCCTAAAAGCTAGAGGGAGTTTTATGTTTATTTTCTTAATTGTATGTGTCGAATAGACATGTAAGAAAGTAAGTTTCCATTCAAATTAAATGTTGATTTGGTTTAGATTTCAAATGGAACTTTGTTTTGAAGATTTAGAAAATAAGATATATATATACCCTTGGAACAAATAAGTTTGTTTATTTATGCGGTGGAAATACAACATAATATGCCATGTAGTAAGTTTATATGGATATTTAGAACATGAAGAAATCTAAATCTAGTTTGAGAAATTTTCATGTGTATCACGTTGTATTTATAACATGCTTAAAATGCAAGATGATTTGAATATATTAATCTATTTGAAAGTTATTAAATAACTTGTATAATGAATATTCTAAAGGAATATGTTTGGAAATAGAATAACATCCTTGTCTTGGATCAGCTTCCATATTCTATAGATGAGTAATTTGTCAATAGTTGTGCAAATTATCATAACCAACAAACTTTGAGGTTTAGTTGGAATCAAACATTACATAGTAGATATTATAAGTAACGTATTTATATCTTTAAATGAAAAGTTATCAAAAACTTGAAAAGATATAATTGAGGTAACACTCAATATTAGTCATGGGATCTTTGGAGATGACATGTTGATTAAAGTTACATTATACATTAAAGAAGAATACTTTGAAACTTCAAATGTGTTTTTGGAAGTTTAGTATAAAATTGGTGATCAAGGATGTTCATAATTTTGGAATCATGTGGCAATATCAAACTATTTGAATGCACATGTGCAAGAACTTTAATAATTTAATTATTGAAGAAAGTATTCTTAAAAATCCAAATAGGTCAAGAATGGTTGTTTTATGCTTTGTCAATCAAGTGTGAAGGTCACTACTAGAGGCATGATGCATTAACCATGTTTTTCATGCTTTGATCTATTTAGTATTTAGATAAAGGATGTTAAGACATTATTATTTAATGAAATAAAGATTGGGTTTCGTTTATTCTTGTTATTTAATTTTATATCCTATTTTACATGTTTTAATCCATGAATAATTTGTTATGCTAAATGTCCGTTGTCGATTAATAATATGGGAGTATTATTAAACTAAAACAATTCAAAATTGCGATAGAGTATACTTGAAAGTATATTGATTGATTTTGGATGATATTTGATGAATTGAGTATTGGACTTATCCCAACTATATGATTATACTTTATGGATCTTTGTCGTTAAGTATATCATAAATAGTTATCCTCATACCTGAGATACCAGGAAACTGATGTGAGTCTAGTGCATATGTTTGGAATAATCTAACGCTAAACGTAACTGGTAGCTATAAGGTTTATTTTCAGAAGTGTTGCAAAATTCATAAGTTTTGCTTGTAGTCAATATGGAATTTATTTCCTTCAAAATTATTTTGAAGTATTAATACAGTTGGGCCCCTTGTGGGATTAGTAAGATGTTTGTATGGTCGTACCCTAAGTCTTTCTAAACTATGTTTAGAAGTTTTGGTTATCTTGCTTGAATCCGTTGAACGAGAAACATAATGGTTATGAAAGGAATGACTAAGATCCATATCTTTATTAACGTTGTATTAGAAACGAAAGGATAATAATAATAATGATGAATCATTAAAAGGGTTTTATCCAGGAGACCTTACTCGAGTTGTACTAGAGACATTGCTAGTGTAACTAGACGCTAGTCAATGTAATCACGATGTTCGAAATATGTCCAAGTGGGAGATGTTAGTTTATGGAATGATATTTAATAGTCGTGTGATAGGATCAAACTCGAGATTACGGGATTTCACACAATACGTAAAGAGTTAATTTATTTAATAAATATTTTTATTGTATTTATTAATTTATTTAATAAATATATATTTATTAAATTAAACCGAGATGTAACTTTAACGATCGTTAAATAATTAAGGGTTAAGTATTAACGAGCGTTGTGGAATAAATAGAAAGAGGAATAAAAAGAAAGAACAATAGAAGGTCCCAGAACACCCTAAGGGGTGTTTGGGCCGTCGGCTATGGAGGGTAAAAAGGGAAGGAAAAACTTTTCTTTTATTTGTTTTGCTTGGCTACAAGAATTACTATGCCTATATAAACAACCTCTCACCCTCATAATTCAATACACCATAATCTCTTCTTTTCCTCTCTCTTTTGCGATCAAATCAAACGCACCCTTAGGGGATGTTGTTTGGTTTGTTTGGTTTCTTTCTTGCTATCAACACCAAAGGAAAAACACCTTTTTAGGTTTCATTTTATCCTTTGGTTTTGGTTTAGCAATAATCTAGTCCTAGCCCCTCTTTAGGATTGTTGGGTAGATTTTCCACTTGATGTTAAAGCTCTCTTTACACGTGCTAGAACGTAATATAGTATTACTTTAGATTATATCTTGGTGATAAGGTTTTATCGATATTTGGTGCTTTGTTCTTTATCTTGTGGATCTTCACATTGGCTAAAAGGTATGTAACCCTAATTCAATTAATTATAATTATGTTATTATTATGATCTTGTTAAATCGCTTCCGTTATGTGTGCTTTGACTCGTTTAGGGTTTTATGTAATTTTTATGATGTTAATAAACCTTCATTAGTATGCTTCAGAACTTGTGCTTGATTATCAGTTACTAAACCACAGTGAGGTTAATTTATAGATATTTTCGAAAGGAGACAAAATAAATCCCCATCGTATCATTTTAGTCGAGCTATACTGGCTTGCTAAAATTTATGGCACTTGTACTTATGTGTTATATTATCTATCGTGTCGATATCCTTATGTTATGCCTATCTACTGTCAAGTCGTAAAGTTTATGATGTACTCTCTTAAAAAAAATATGAAAAAGAAAGAAAGAAAAAAGTATTCTAGTATAGTTGTTCTACGACTTTGACAAGGCATATTATGTTCTAACCCCTCATCATTATCACGTTTTACCTCTTTGAAAACTTATCTGGTGCTCACGCCGCAACGGTTATGTTTATGTGTCATGTACAAGCCTATGGTAGCTATCTATTTTATGTCCGTGCTATTTGAGTGTTATCTAACATTTTCCCCTTGTGAGTGACATTTGTGTGAACTTAAAATCCTAACACTGTCCTATGTGAGGTGCTGAAGTTAATTTGTCATTTGCTTTTGCTACTTATAAAAACCTAATCATTTTCTTATCATACTTCATAACACTTAAAAGCCTTTTAAAAATTTAATTTTGTTTTCTCGCTTTGATTGCTTCAGAGCGAGCAATAGCTAAGTGTGCAGGATTTGATAACGTCCTAAATATACATATTCAATCCGTTATTATTATGCCATTTTGTTTTATAAATAAGAACTTTCGATACTTAATACATTGCGTTTTATATGCAGGTATAAAGTTTGAATGCTCAAAGTGAAGAAAATAAAAGAAGAGTCCTTGAAGTGCAAATAATAAAGACTTTTGAAAAACATTCTGGAACGCACAAAAGTGCGGCGCACAAACTCAGAAGTGCGGCGCACATTTCCCTCCTTCAAAGTGCGGCGCACTTTTGGAGAAGTGCGGTGCACATTTACCTCCAGTCTACACTATAAATAGGGACCTTCTCATCTCATTTTACACACACCTCTTCTATCCAATACTCTATAATCCGAGTATTTTAGCATTCTTAGTAATATTTCAGTATATTCCACTTTTGCGAAATACTTGTAACGAGAGTACCTTACTCTTTGGTTCTTGGAAAGACGATACAATCGTGACACTTGTGTACTCGTTCATTCGATCAATCTAAGTATGATGTTCTCTTACTCTTTTCCATTTGTTACTATGATTACTATGTTAGGCTAAGCTATTTGTGACTATATGGGTATGACTATGATTAGTTATGATGCTATGATATGATCCGTTATAAATTGATTTCAAGCTATCGTTGTGGAACCACTTTACCACTTAGTTTTACCACCTTATTTTATCAAAAGTTGATTTGTTACAATAATTTGACATCGAGAGATTCACGTTGTTATAATAAATTTTTAAGAACTTGTCTATGGTTTTGAATCTTTGGTTGGAGAGATTTGCTTAGTTACTTTGATAAAATATTGAACTTATTGGAAACTTGTTTTAAGCTTAGTCGCTTAATCAAACCTTAGTCTTGAATCAAACCAAGTAAATTGAGTAAACTCCATTTTGATGAAAAAGGATTATCACTCTTTACCTACCTAATCATATCACGATCATTATTATCATCATCACGAAGTTATACGAACTATCCCATATTAGTCATACTTGTTATCATTGTTATTTATCTAAATCATTTCTTTCTTCAATTATTATATTGATTACCAAAACAAAACTAAGTCTTTGCGAACGATCCTGGCTTACCAATACAAAACTGTACTACGAACGAAAGGATATACTTGCCCGTGTTTGTATTCTAGTCTCTTGTTTTGTGAAACCTTGTTATAAATTTAAGACTTGCGAAACGAACATCAACAATCTACCGATGAAATTTCACATATTTTTCATATTACAAGATTCAAACATAAAAAATAATAAAAGCATTACATCCCTAAAAACAACATAAAAACATATCATACCATAAACTCTTTTGCATAATTATGGAGATTTGGTATTTGGGGAGTTAAAAAAAAGAGCTAAAAAGTAGTAATAGTTTTTATTAATTTGCGATTTTTGTTGGTGGATTATATAATCATAGGACAAAGGGACCGAAGTATCTTTTTGAGAAAAAAACTTACTGCAATGAACTCAAATAATTTAAGAGTATTGATAGATGGACCTAATAAGGGGACTTAAAAATAGACATAAGCTTACATGTCGTTTTGTGATTGGTGAAATGCAGGAGGCCCGATATTTTTTATTTTCTCATTTTCTTATCTCGGTCTTTCATTTTGCCACTTGTCTTAATCATATGATTAGGCTTATTTTTAAGCATTCGAATTAGGACCGTTTATCATTTTTCATAATTTAAGCATGAAAAACACCAAAAGCTGATGCACATGTAGATTAATAATGAACTTTTCTTTAATTTTAAGGATTCTAGATTTGTTTTGGATAGAAAAATAGATCATCTTAATTTGGTCAACTTATTCTATATACACACATGCAATAGGTACTTAGGCTAAAGGGAGTGGAACCTCAAAATCCCACTACTACCTCATCGTCACCTCGGCTTTCTCACTCCTCCCACTAACCCATCTAAAACTCACCTTTCAACGTTACTAAGGAAAAAAAACTGTTAGGACATATGTAATAGGTTATTTGTAATAGGTAGGCTAGGAGGTATGTAGTTCCTCCTAGTTCTAGTAGTAGGAGCAACACATGCTCCTGGTATTGTTGAAAGTCAAACAGACTTATTCTTAGTAGTTAGTTAGGATATACATGAGATATCTTAGGAAAGGATATGCATATCACTGGTTACACGTTTAGTAGTTATTGCAAATTAGGGTTTCCATGTAGTATAAAAGGAACCAGTAGTAGAAGGGTTAAACATACCTTTCTCCAGTATTATTTTCATTTCAATATAATAGAATCCTTAGAGATGATCAAGTATTATCAGTTATTATGTTTCTTCTTGTTCATAGTATTTGTATTCCGCACCTAGACTTTATTTATTAGCTAGAGTCTCTCACGTGAATTGACTTGTGATTACAGAAGTCATTCACCATCCTTAACAGGCTGCAAGATCCACAATCAGTGGACCCAACAAGTGGTATCAGAGCCTGGGAGAGTCTCTGCACAAGAAGAATCAAATTTTTCTTTGTACTAACATCTTTGTTTAATCTTGTCTGCCTCTAGTTCTACTGAAATAGGAGAGCCAAGCACCAATACAACACAAAAGACACAGCAAATTATGGCTACTGTTTCCAATACAAATGGAAAATTTCCACTCCTGAAGAAGGAGGAGTATGATAGCTGGGCTATGAAGATGGAATGCTGGATCACCAATACTGATTTAGACCTCTGGAAAATTGTTCTCAATGGCAACAGTAAAAAGACCACTAGGCGAGACAAGAATGGTAATATCATTATTTTTGATCCTAAAACTCATGAAGAAATCACTGTTGTTCAGAAGGAAATCAAAGCAAAAACTATTTTGCTTCATTCTCTTCCTGATGATCATATGGGTGATTTTTATCACTTGGATGATGCTAGAGAAATATGGAATGGAATCAAGGCACGTTTTGGTGGGAATGAGGAATCAAAGAAGATGCGAAGATCAATGCTGAGAGATGAGTTTTTAGACTTCAAGATCTCTGAGACAAAAGGCCTTCATCAAGGGTATGACAGGTTTCAGAAGATTCTAAGCCAGTTGAATCAACTTCGCTCCAAGCCTGAAAATGAAGACATCAATGCCAGGTTTCTAAGAGCACTACCACATTCATGGAATCATGTAGTTATCTCTCTAAAAACTAAAGGAGGTCTTGAATATCTCTCTTTTGATGACTTGTACTATAAAATCAAAACATTTGAGTCGCATATAAGAGGATACTCAAGTGACTCCTTTTCCACTCCTGCTAACTCTTCTTTTGTGAGCTCCATGGGGTCTAGCCCAATGTCTTATCCCAGTAGTCCAAGCTAAACTTTGTCTTCCCAACATACTACTGCTACTGCTCCTGAACCAAAAGCCAAGTCTGGTAGCATGGTAGAAGTTGTTCTTCACTCTTTTGTTGCCGATGTTGATCCACAACAGCAGCTTGCCTTTGATGATTTCAAACAGGTTGATAAACTTGACTTGGATGAAATGGATCTAAAGTGGCAGATGGCCATGCTTACTCTTCGGGTTCATAAGTTTGAAAAGAAAGCCGGTCGAAAATTTAACTACAACCCAAGAGAGTCAGCAGATTTGATAGAAGCAAGGTTAGATGCTATAACTGCCAACAGCAAGGTCGTTTTGCTAGGGAATGCCCTAACAAGACTGACCTAGAGAAGAACCGATATTCAGCCTTCAAGGTTCAAGAGCTCAAGAATGAAAAGAAAGCTTTGGTGTCAGTTGACTTCATGGTTAACTGGAATGATCATCAGACTCCTACTTTGGAATCAGTTGAGTCTTCCACTGATGTGTTTGCTATGATTGCTGGTCACATATCTGATGCTGAGGAAGCAGAAGAATTTGCTCTCATGAGAATTTCTCCTCAGGTACAAAATTGCCCTCTTGGTTGTGATGCTAAATACTCAGACCTTTTGACTCAATGCAATGAACTAAATGCTCAAAATGATAAATATTTTCTAGAAGTTCAGGCATATAAGAGTTCTTTAAAAACTTTAGAACAACAAAAGAAGTGGCTTCAAAATACTCAACTTGAATATGAGGACAAGATTCGTGTGTTAAGCATAGACTTAGAAAACACCACTAATATGCTTAAATATACTGAAAAGCTTAACAATGAGAGTATTAAGGCAAAACAAGACATGCAAGAAAAATTGGATGCTACACTTGTACGATTTGAAAAATGGCAAAAAGCACCCAAAAATCTTTCTAAGTTAATTGATAGTAGCATGTCTGGTAGAACTAAGAGAGGCCTAGGCTTTGATAAATATATTGATTCAAAAGATGTGTTTGATCTATCCTTTTTAATTGTCTTTGATCCTGACAAGGAGGAGGAGGGAAAACCTCTTTACAATAGGTTTCTACCAGCTTCAGCAATGCATGTTGTTCCTCCACCTCTTATAGGAACTTTTAGCCCATTTCTAAGCATACTGACTTGGATGGATCACAGATGCATGAGTCTCCAAAAAGTTACACTAATACTAATGACTTTGTCTCTTGTACTTGCAGTGACAAGGCCAGCGACTATGCATCCTGTGGTTCAAGTGAAGAGTCAAGACCCACAAGCTCCAAGAAAAATGACCCTACTGCTACTAGTCCTAGGAAGAGTGAAGAGAGAGTTGCCTCTACTATTTCCAGTTCTAGTTTATTAAGTCCTAGGAATGTTGATTCTCCTAAAATTGTTTGTAATAAATTTAGCAGCGTGAAACATTGTCATTTGAATAATAGGTCTTTTAAAACATGCTTTGTTTGTGGAAGTAAATTTCATTTGATTAAGGATTGTGATTTTTATGATCAACCTCGTTCTGTTTCTCAAGCTTGTCCCACTCCTGGTTCACCAGGAGTTGCTCATTTTTCTTCTAGAAGACTTAATCCATGTGCCCAATCCTATTCTTCTTCTAGAAGGACCTCTCCTTTAGCTTCTAATTTTTGGAAAAGCAATTGTTACAATAACAATAGACCAACCAGCAACTATTTTCAGAACTTTAATCCAAATTATGCTCGTAATTCTGACCAAATGTATTTTGGGATGGGAAATTTGGGTACTGCTGTTAAGCCCTCAACAGGTTGTTCTTGGTCAAACAGTAACACCCGTATGATGTATAGGCAACCTAAGAACAACAGTGGATCTCATCAATCTTCTTGGCTATCTTCAAAAGATCCACAAGGCAGACTCAGGTCTGAAAAAACTTGGGTCCCCTTAAGACACTAACTGTTTTATATTGACATTCTGTTGTTGTAGATTACTCCATACCAAGACCCATTGCTTAGAATTGTAGATAGTGGATGCTCTAGGAGCATGACAGGAAATAAAGAACTTCTGACTAATTTTGTACCATTTCAAGGCGGAAAGGTGTACTTTGGTGGTGGTGAAGGCAGGATCTCTGGCAAAGGAACTATTAAGACGCCTAACCTTAATTTTGAGTAGGTCTACTACGTGGAAGCACTTCAACACTTCAACTTGATCTCTGTCTCTCAAAATTGTGACAAGAAGCAGTTTGTTCTCTTTACGGATACTGACGCCCTGTTACTATCCAAAGACTTCAAGTTGTCGGATGATTCCCAAGTTCTACTCAGAATCCCTAGAAGACACAATCTCTATGGTATCAAGCTGAATGAAGTTAATCCTACTGGTCAACTAGCTTGTTTGGTTGCCAAAGCCTCAGAAGATGAAGCCACTATATGGCACAGAAGGATGGGACATGTAAACTTCAAGACCATTCACAAATTAGCAAATATGAACTTGGTCTCTGGTTTACCTCCCAAAACTTTCAGAAATGACATCAATTGCCTTGCGTGTAGCAAAGGCAAACAACATAAAGCATCCTTCAAGGCCATTACTGCTCTCCGTCTCATAACTGAACCATTGCAGCTACTACACATGGATTTATTTGGTCCTACCTCTATTAGGAGCATTGACCATAAACATTATTTTCTTGTGGTAACTGATGGGTTTAGCAGGTTCACGTGGGTTTTCTTTTTGCCTACAAAAAGTGAGACCTACTCCATTCTCAAGGACTTCATTACCCTAATTGAGAATCAGCTGTCCAAAAAGGTGAAAGGTATCCAATGTGACAATGGAACAGAATTCAAAAATGCAGACCTCATATCACTTTGCAATTCCAAAGGTATCAAAATATATTATAGTTCTGCAAGGACTCCTCAACAGAATGGTGTTGCAGAAAGGAAGAACAGGACTCTTATAGAAGCTGCGAGAACCATGCTTGCAGACTCCAAGCTTCCAACCATGTTTTGGACAGAAGCTGTCAATACTGCAAGTTATGTGTTGAATAGGGTTTCAATTACCAACCCTCATAAGAAGACTCCCTATGAGCTACTCACAGCTAAAGTACCTAGCATTGCTCATTTGAAGCCATTTGGTTGTCCTGTTACCATTTTGAATACTAGTGACTATTTGGGGAAATTTGATGGCAAGGCAGATGAAGGATACATAGTAGGATATTCAGCTCACTCTCGAGCCTATCAGGTCTATAATCTCCATGCCAAGCGTGTCATTGAAACTATTAATCTCAGGTACTTTGAGGAGAAGACTAACATCCAAGGCACAGGTCTTTAATGGTATTTTGATCTTGATTATCTTAGTGACTCACTGGGATATTTCCGTTTCAAAACTAACCAAGATGCAGGTCCACAAGTGTTTCCAACTCCTAGTACAGGTGCTCATTCTAGTTTTTCGGACTTAGATGAGGAGGATGATATTTTTGTTCCATCCTATCCCACCACAGTCTCTTTAAACCATAATGATACTCCGGTTGTTGCCTCTTCCACAGACATTGTGGACTCACAAGGAGCTCTTGACACATTGCTCAAGCAACAGTAAGATGCTACTACAGCAGCTGCTCAAGGCAGCTTTGAGTTTCCCTTGAGTACCCCTGTTGTCCAAGCTACTCCTAGTGCTCCTAATGCCACCCCTAGTGCTAGTTCGACACCTATTGGTAGTCCGGTTAGAGATCCAACTTCCTCGACTCGCTTCTCTGGTCCTTCTGACCTGGGAAACTATCAAACGAAGCCCTCTACTAAGCTGGATGATATTCAAAAGCAACCAACAGGTGGAATCTTTGACTCTGCTTCATATGACGATGCCATTGTTGGGGATCTTACCAACTTGGCACCAGAAGTGGATGTAGCTCCTACTCCTATTCAGCAAATCCATAAAGCACATCCTACGACTCAAATCATAGGAGATCCTGGTTCTACTGTCAAGACTCGCAACATGCAGAAGAAAGCATCAACTGGTCATCATGCTCTTGTGAGCTACATTGAAGATCAAAAACGTAATAACCATACAGATTTTCTTCACTGCTTGTTTGCTTGTTTGCTTGTTTTCTTTCACAGGTGGAACCTAGGTCTGTCTCACATGCTCTTGAAGATCAAAGCTGGGTAGAAGCTATGTAGGAGGAGATGCAACAGTTCTTGTTTCAGAATGTTTGGCTTCTAGTCGATTTGCCGGAAGGAAAGACAGCAGTTGGTACCAAATGGATTCTGAAAAACAAGAAAGATGCTCGGGGAATTGTTGTGAGGAACAAGGCGAGACTAGTAGCACAAGGTCACACTCAACGGGAAGTCATTGATTATGATGAAGTCTTTTCTCCTGTTGCACGCATAGAGGCCATCCGTCTATTTTTTGCTTTTGCTTCTTATATTGGCTTCACTCTGGCAAGATTGACGAGGAGGTGTATGTCACTCAACCTAAAGGATTTTTGGATCCACTTCATCCTAAGAAAGTCTACAAGGTTGTCAAAGCTCTTTATGGGCTTCATCAGGCTCCTAGGGCCTGGTATGAGCGTTTATCTACCTTCTTGTTGAAGCATGGCTACAGACGAGGTACGATTGAAAAGATATTGTTCCTTAAACGGAGTGCCAAAGACATCATCCTGGTTCAGGTTTATGTCGATGATATCATCTTTGGCTCTACAAAGAAGGAATGGTGTGATGAGTTTGAACATTTGATGAAAGGTGAATTTCAAATGAGTGCCATGGGTGAACTGACATTTTGCCTTGGTCTCCAAGTTAAACAACAGCAGGATGGTATCTTCATTAGTCAAGATAAGTATGTTCGGGACATTATTCAGAAATTTGATGTCGAACCTCTTCGACCAGCAGCTACACCCTATGAAGTGACCAAAGTCAAGCTCAAGAATGAGCCTGATCCTCCTGTTAATGTGCATTTATACAGGTCTATGATTGGTTCACTTATGTATTTGACTGCTTCTCGCCCCGACATTATGTTTGTTGTTAGTGCTTGTTCCAGACATCAGGTGGCACCTATAGTGTCCAATTTGAATGCTGTCAAGAAAATCTTCAAGTATATCAAGGCTCAACCCAAGCTAGGCTTGTGGTATCCTAGGGAGTCATCCTTTGTTCTTGAAGCCTATAGTGACAGTGATTATGCAGGTGCAAATAATGATAGGAAGTCTACTGGTGGTTGTCAATTTTTGGGATGAAGACTTATTTCATGGCAATGCAAGAAACAGATAATCGTAGCTACTTCCTCAATAGAAGCTGAGTATGTAGCGGCTGCTAGTTGTTGTGGACAAGTCTTGTGGATCCAGAATCAGATGCTGGACTATGGGTTCAACTTCATGAACACCAAAATTTTCATCGACAATCAAAGCACTATCTGCATTGTGAAGAATCCTGTCTTTCATCAAAGGACCAAGCATATTGAGATTCGACACCATTTTATACACGATGCTAATGAAAAGAAGTTGATACAGGTTCTAAAGGTTCATACGGATGATAATGTTGCTGACCTGTTGACTAAAGCATTTGATGGACCCCGGTTTAATCACTTGGTGGTTCACATTGGCATGGTCAATCCTTGAGGTCTAAGATTGAGGGGAGGCTAAGCCTAAGGGGAGGCTTAGTGTACATATTTTCATTGCACAGTCTAATATATGGTAGGTTTTAACAACAGTTTTCATGGGGATTTACGGTGTGTGCTACTTCTAGTGAAATATTTTGGTTACTCCTAGTGGCAGTCTTCTACTTCTAGTGGGTGCAAACCTTTCTATTTCACTCATGGATGACTTCTGGTTTTGGGATGGGTCACTGTTCACACTGTTGACTTTGTTGACTACACTCTGCTCCTAGTGTTGACCCTTACGCGTTTTGACTTTCAGTCAACGCCAGTTACTTCTGGTGCATATATTTTGCTTAGTTTTGGTAACTGAATTCTGCTATTAAAGGTTTAGTGGGCAAGTGGTTACTACTCATTAATGGGTAATGAGACAGAGGTCCCGTTTGAGAAGAGAGATCCTGCTAATCTCATTGATGCTACTTCCGATAGTGAGACAGAGGTGCCTATGGGTAAAGGGTGGATTGTCGCTTGGGAGGTTTGGCCATCTCCTATTGTTCGTGGCACTTTTACTCATAAGATTACAACCAGTGATGGTTACGCTCGTTGTGTCTCGGGATTGCAAAACATTTTGACATGGGTGGAGCGTCATGATCTTATGCTACTGTACGGGTTGGTTGATGCTGATGTTCCTGAGTCTCCTAGTGAACTTCCCACCTGGCCTGGGTTGACAATTTGGGGTGACTTAAAGTTCCTGGTGGATCGCCCTTCTGACTCTCCGTTTGCTACTGTTTAGGAGGAACAACCCCGTTGGATCATTACTCGGTGGAAGTTGTATGCGGGTTGTGGTGTTCATGTGTTGGAGCTTGAGTCTGCTGCTATTTTTGTGATGTTTATGCTTACGGATATGGAGTATCCGTTGACAATTGCTACCATGGAAGCTATGCTAGAATGTCATCTGCAGGTATCCAATGCTCCTTCTGGTAATGAGTCTACCATGGCCACTACTTTGTTTGAAGGCATTCAAGCCAGGCTACATGCAGACAAGCTTGCGGCTTCTGGTAGGTAGTAGGTATAACTTTTCCTTTTGTATGTTTTACTTTTGCTTTTTTCTCCCATTTTTGTCACCAACTGTATAGTGATTGGTGCCTAACTTGACACTTGTTTCTTATTCGTTAAAAAAACAAAAAAACAAAATGAACCTTTTATATAATATCTGCTTATACTTTTCAAATATAATGACATTTGGAAATTTGTAAATACCATATAATATCTGCTTATACTTTTCCAATATGTTTCTGGTTTCACTCCTGAGATGTACTACTGGTGTTGGACTTTGTCCTCACAACAAATAGTGCTCAACTCACCATGTCTAACCGACAAGAAAGAGTTGATTCACCATGAGGGTACGGCTCTGGTGTAATTATCAAATCCGTTGACGGTTGCCAATTTACCCAAAATTGGATGGTCTTCACTCACCTTGGTCCTAGACTGAAGAGTGGCAAGTCGGAGGGAGTACGGCTCTTGGTAACGACTTATCAAATCTGTTGATAGATGTAATAGCTTGCTCAAAGCTATAGGGTCCTCAACTCACCGATGGTTCATTGTTGAGAGTTGGCTAGTCCAGAAGGGTACGGCTTTTGGTAAAGAACACATCAAATCCATTGACGGCTATGATGGTTTGCCCAAAATCATCACGGTACTCCAACTCACCATTGATTCACGTTCCAAGAGTTGGATTGGGTACTAGTCTCCCATGGTGATGTCATGATTCCACCAAAAGACTGGCTAGCCCAAGAGTGAGCAGCTACTTGGTAAAGGCTCATCAAATCTGCTCATGTTGCTGTAAAGATTCAACAAGGTGCAGATCTGTTCACGCTTTCAAGAAGCTTTTCGGTGTGCATCGGTCTTTTTGTTCTTTATGATGATGCTTATGCTGCTGCTGTTTGTTTTGTTGTTCCAATCCTCAAGCTGTTATGCAAGATCTACTAGGAAACTTGAACTCAACAAGTCAAATTCAAGTTTAGAGGAGGATTGTTAGGACATATGTAATAGGTTATTTATAATAGGTAGGCTAGGAGGTATGTAGTTCCTCCTGGTTCTAGTAGTAGAAGCAACACGTGCTCTTGGTATTGTTGAAAGTCAAACAGACTTATTCTTAGTAGTTAGTTAGGATATGCATGAGATATCATAGGAAAGGATATGCATATCACTGGTTACACGTTTAGTAGTTATTGCAAATTAGGGTTTCCTTGTAGTATAAAAGGAACCAGTAGCAGAAGGGTTAAACACACCTTTCTCTAGTATTATTTTCATTTCAATATAATAGAATCCTTAGAGAGGATCAAGTATTATTAATTATTTTGTTTCTTCTTGTTCATGATATTTGTATTCCGCACCTATACTTTGTTTATTAGCTAGGGTCTCTCACGTGAATTGACTTGTGATTACAGAAGTCATTCACCATCCTTAACAGGCTGCAAGATCCACAATCAGTGGACCCAACAAAAACACACCTCCACCCCACCTCTACCTCATCCGTCCACTATCACTTTAATCTATTATCAACTATTTTTAAACTAAAAAAATAAATAAAAACAAAAATAAATTAACCAAAAAAATTTATATTCAGTTTTAAAAAACTTTAGTCTAACTTGATCCCATTTATAAAAAAACAAAAATAAAACCCATTTGTTTTGAATAGGTCCAGCCCATTTACAAAGGTGTTAAGGGTTTCACATTTATACTATGTCAAAAACATTATATCCTTCACACTGTCGTCTTCTTAATAATGATATGCGCGTGTGTTTTTTTTCTTTCTTTTTTTTCGTTCAGCTGTGATACCAACCATGGCCCACATAATTGTGTTAATCGAATGGTAGGAGACTCACCGTTGGTGGGGGTTTTTTGCCTGGAATTCTTAACCAACGTGTGGGTTTTAGGTGAGTTTTAGGTGGGATTGTGTGAGGTTAATGGCAACCCACGCGTGGGTTTTTGCCACCTCAGACCCACTCATGGTATTTATTCACCATTCCCTTCAGCTTGAGTCTCCTACCTTTCAATTAACACAATTATGTGGGCCATAATTGGTATCACAGTTGAACAAAAAAACACCTGCATATCATGATGAAGAAGACGGCAGTGTGAAGGAGATCATTTTTTGACATAGTATAAATGTGAAACCCTTAACACCTTTGTAAATGGGTTGGACTTATTTAAAACAAATGGGTTGTATTTTTTTTTATAAATGGGCTCAAGTTAGATTAAAGTTTTTTAAAACTGAATATAAATTTTTTTGTTAATTTATTAATGTTTTTATTTATTTTTTTAGTTTAAAAATAGTTAATAATAGATTAAAGTGATAGTGGAAAGATGAGGTGGATGTGGGGTTTTTTTCCTTAGTAACCTTGAAATGTGAGTTTGGGTGGGTTAGTGAGGAGTAAGAAATCTGAGGTGGCGGTGAGATTTTGAGGTGCCATTCCCTTTAGCCTCACCGTTGGTGGGGTTTTTTTTGCCTAATATTCTTAACCCACGCGTGAGTTTTAGGTGAATTTTAGGTGGAATTGTGTGAGATTAATGACAACTCACGCGTGGATTTTTGCCACTTCATATCCATCCGTGAGAATTATTCACCATTCCCTTCAGCCTTAACACACAGACAAACCATAAGTACCATCTTGAGTGGCAAAATATGTTGTCACCTTGGGTTAAAACTTTGAGTTAAGGAGAAACACAAGACTCATGGTACGCGTTAAGGCCTCTAACCCTTCCATAACCGCTGCTAAAAAATGGAGCATTAGTGACGGCGTTTTTGTCACTAATTACGGACAAAGTTCTGTCAAATTAATGACTGATATTATGATCTGTTTTCCGAGGAAAATTAATATCGACGGAAATCCGTCGGGAATTTACTTACATGGCGTCCAGTTTCCGACGGGTACCAAAAACTGTGTATAGCCGTCACTATTCGGTCGGAAAAAAGTTAATAAAATATCACTCTAATTTCTCAAAAACTTTAAACTCGTAAAACTAAAATAATCTCCAGACTTTAAAAATTATTAAAATAACACACTTTCATTTCCCACTAAAATAACACACATCGACACCACTATTTCATCCCTCTGTCGTTGTCGTTGCCATCCACTGTCAACCATTTAAACTCCGATCAAGGTATATTATTAATGTGTACGAGGATTAATGCCCGCGCTCTGCAGCGGGGTATTTTAAGGCGATGTTTATAGACGGAAGGTTTGGCAGGAGGTAGTAGGATGACAAGCGTCTATTTAATTTAGACATAACCCAGAACTGACAACCATATACACTACCCTTTGAAACAAAAAAATCACACTTTCTGTGTGTATGCATTCGGCAAGGCTGCATTGCAATCACAACCTCAGTTGGATCCCGGTTTTATTGAGGAGCTCTCTTGGTCACTTCCCTTATGTTATGAAAGTAAGTACTTCTGGCTGCAAATTATATGGGTTTTATTTTTGTAAACACATTTATTTCACATTAATAAATGCAAAATAATACAGCCATAAATTTTAGACTGTCGTTACTACTAAATCCATAACATGTCTTAAAAGTTGAATATCACAACTATGCAAACACTAGTTTAAAAAGACCTCATCCATAAGACCGACGTCAAACTGAAAGCTCTTCATTCTTACCGTGTCCGAGCCAAGCTACATTGTCAGAACTTGCTTTTCTTGTAAGCTATTACCATGCTTCCCCATCTTCGGCATCTAATTTTCCTTACTATTCCTACACAAATAGACATAAAATTATTTAAGGGAACACCGATACAAATCAATGCTTAAACAAATAAATTATTCAAAGTACTATTCCTGCAAAAGTAGTAAACAGTGGGTATTTTGGTTAATTGCGTTAATCATATAAATTCGTTCTACATATGAATCATAAGTTAATATATAAACTAGTCAAAGTACTAACCCTGAGAAAGCGTAGGTCTGTAAATGCTTCAAGTAGTTCATCTGGCATCTTCAATTTGAAGCGTTTCTTAGTTTCCAAAACTAAGTTGGTTGTGTTTTTAAGTGTTTCTTATCAAGTGCAGGCAACACCCCTTTGGATAGCACGGGATTTGAGCTCAGCCCGAGCAAGTCAGGCTCCTACCAAGCCTCACCTGGGTGGTCAATAGGTAGTATTTCAGTAGATAGTATTCCATAAGAAAATGAAAGTTTGTGATTTAAAAGATAAACCATACCTGGCCTTAAAGTTGCAAATCTCGCAGAGTTCATCGCCTCTAACATCTGCGCAATGGACACACCTAGAACTCTTGTACACAGGCTCATTGTCGCCACCATAATCAGCAGCCATGTCCCAAACAGCTAGGCACAATATGATCTGAGGAAAAAAGTTAAGAGAAGTTTTAGTACAAAACTTATAAGAGAAATAAAGAAGAGTCATTGAGAAAAATACATGATGAATATTCATGGAAAATAGAAGGTACAAAGAGTGTCAAATTAAAATGCAATTTGTTAGTTCAAACCTTTTGTATTTTTATCTATCACATGCATTTTTTTTATAGTAGGTCAGGTACCTAAAAAGCTTGTTGAACTTCTACCCACTATTTTCAAGGTGTTTGGCATTCAGAATATGTTCCACGACCAAATTATGCAATGTCGTTTAATAATTAAATGTTGCAACCTGAGACTGAACAAATTGAAAACATGAATCAAGGTGTGTGGCTACATTATAAATATGTAATGACATATTGATTATGAAGGCCTACAAAATCTAAGGATTTGATAAAGGATGGATTAGATCTATGGATTTGGTGGAAGAGATGGGGAAGAAGGAGATGAAGTGTAGAGAGAGAAAGGAGAGGGAATAAAAGTAGAGAGAGAAAGTGATTAGATTAAATGAAATGTGTTAATGAATGAATGACCAACCCCCTCCTAACATGCTAGGAGGGGTATATATATAGCCCACCCTACATGTGGGCTATATGGACTATACAATATTAAGTGGACCACGAGCCCATTACATAATTATCGTTGGAGCGACCGATCCTTCATAAATACGTAAAACGTATTTCCAACAATCTCCCCCTAAGGGAGGTCGCTCCAAGTTACAAAGTTCTAAATATACTATGGCTCGTGATCTATGCTAATAATGATGTGACCGAGACTTTCTTTGGGAAAACACATTTCCAACATGGTCACTTGACCCATACATATTTTTTTTGAAACTTTATTTTGTAGCCATAATATGAATGTTTCCGTACCCGTCACAACGGTTGTAAAAAAATATTGTTGCACAATGTTTTAGAAAAGTTAACATGATACTGATTATAAGTTCATAATATTATAAGGTTTATAGTTTGTACAAACAACACACTCATATGCAGTGTAATAGGGTAAATTGACTTCAGTTCTGAAAGGGGTAGTTGAAGTATGGTTACATCTGGAAATGTGCAGTTTGGGTCATTTGAAAAGCATACAAAAAGGGTTTGGGTCTAAGATGATGTTGAAAATGTGGTTCGTTGAAGGGATGGGTCTTAGGTGAGTATCGTGGGGCATTGTGCAACCTCTGGTTGCAAGTAAGCTTCCTAAGTCCAGGGGTTTGGGTGCTAAAGGGTAGTTACGTTATTTACGTATTTAGTTCTTTTATCTGTAGTCTGATAACTAAAAAAGTTATACAGTCTGAAAAAAGGTTGTTGAATTTGAATTTCGACTTTCACTGAAATTTCTTAGCACAATGAATCAATGATAAATTATAGTAATCCTTTATCGTTCCAGAAACAAAGAAACCAGGATACATGTCCTTTAATACGAGATTCAAGGAAGCCTGGACTGGTCTAAAAGTATAATTTGTTCGAACTTTGATACCACATATGTTTTAGTGTTTAAGCTAGAGTTTTAACGCCACTTTAAACTCGAGTTAATATGAGTTTATAATACTTTATGCTTATTTTTCTAAGAAAATTAAAAGAAACAAAAAAATTAGTGCGTAGTTTCGACAGGCTAAAAAAGCTTATGGGATCCCTTTAAAAATAAGAACGTGCAGGCATCTCTTTCGAGTTCATCTAGAGTACGTGTTTGCTGCTGCTCGTATTTTAGAAAGTATATTCTGAATCATTTTGTAAATGAAACGAAATTTAAATTTCAGTAGTGTAATTTTCACCTTCACGCGAGTGTACAGAAGAATGGCTCAATATGCTTTGTACTACAAGTTTAGTGAAAGTAATGAATTGATAAATTAAGTGCTAATACCTGATGTTTTTGAAAGTTCAGGTGTTTATTACTATCAAGTTTAGTATTGTTTGTCAAAGCTTATATGCAACTACCAAAGTTACTTAAAATTTTGTTTTGCGGTTTTATATTTTAACCTTTCTTCTTTAGTTTATACAGCATATTGCACACGATTGCTCTCAAAATGGCGTGGAATAAATGTAGGACGCCCAATGTCTGAATCCCTCAAAATGGAATATTTACATTGTTGTAGATGCTCGAACAATAACACATTGCGTGGACAGGTTGCAGACGCCAAAAATCTATGTATTCAGCTTAAAGAGCTATGAAAATTTGTCCAGCTTTCCTGATACTTTTGTACAAGTAGCATTGGTAAGTGATGAGTTTAAACTTTGCTAAATTGTTGAACCTACCAATCACTATAATTTATTTCCATTTTGTTTAGTATAACTTATGACTTGTTTCAATTGGTTCTAGATTTAAGATTTAGCTAACTGGCAACCAATTAAATGGGTCAACTGACTTGGAACAAAGCCACTGAGAACATACTTTTACAAAATACAATGCCATAAGTTTTTATTCATATTTAGGTTATTATTGCAAGAATGATGTTTTTGTAATCATGGTCATTGGTTAATGTAATTATCTATAAAAAAAATGTACAACATCACCCGACCCAGGCATTTGGCGTGTACCAAAATGCCAGTTTTGTGGTTTGTGTTGAAGGTTTATAGAGTTCATAACAATTATTTAAAACCCTAATATGGATCAAAGAACGCATAGCGGAAGCGATTAACAAGATCATTAATTTAACACAATTATATTAATCAAGATTAGGGTTACATACCTTTATCCTAGCTAGATCCACAAGACGACGGAACGAACGGCAACTAGGGTTTATCACGAACACCACCAAGAATATAATCTAAAGGAAGATTATATCACGCTCTTGTACACACGTAATAAGGCGAGTTAACCGTGAGTCTAGCACGAACAAACCGAGCTTCAACGCTTATGGAGTATCTACCCAATAACCCTAGAGAGGGACTAGGACTAGATAAAATAGACTTGATCAAAAACCAAACGAAACCCTAATATGGGAGAGGGGTGGCCGGCGATCAAAGAGCAAGAAAGAGAAGAGGGATAAAAAATTATGAGGCTTGGGGTTTGTTTATATAGCCTTGACAATCCTTGGGCTCCAAGTCATAAACAAATAAAGAAACCAAAGTTCCCCTTTGCCCCCTCTATAAGCTGGCGGTTAACGCCCCCCCAAGGGGTGTTATGTGTAATTTTTCCTCCTTCTTTTAGCTTCTATTCAAATTCTATAACGGTTGTTATAACTTAACTATTATTTATCAACGATCGTTAGTTAAGCTTTGGTTTGATTTAATAAATATATATATAATATATTTAATAAATAAATTAACCCTTTACGTTATGTGTGCAATCCCGCGATCCCGAGTTCGATCTTTTCTCACGACTATTAATTTTAAGTCCATAAACTTTCAGCTCCCACTTGGACAAAATTCTAATATCGTGATCACATTGACTAGCGTCTAGTTACACCAGCAATGTCACTAGTACAAACCGGATAAGGTCTCCTGGACAAGAACCTTTTAATGATTATATCATTATTATTATCCTTTCATTTCAAATACATTGTTAATAAGTATATGGATCTCAGTCATTCCTTCATTAACTATTTTGTTTCTCGTTTACGGATATAGCAAGATTACCAAAACAAATTTGGGTGTGGCCACACAAACATCTTACTAGTCCCCCGAGGGGTCCAGCTGTATTTATACTTCAAAATGATTTGAAGGAAACAAATCCCATTTTGACTACAAGCAAAACACATGAACTTTGCAACACTTCTGAAAATAACCCTTATAACTACCAGTTACGTTTAGCGTTAGGTTACCTTACAGAAATGCACTACATTCAATGCAGTTTTCTGGTATCTCAGGTCTAAGGATAACTATTTATGATTTACTTAATGACAAAGATCCATAAAGTAAAATCACATAGTTGGGATAAGTCCAATATTTGATCCATCAAATATCATCCAAAATTGACCAATATACTTTCAAGTATACTCTGTCACTATTTTGAATTGTCTTAGTTTAATAATACTCCCATATTATTAATCGACAACGGACATTTAGAAACATCAAAATGCTCACGGATTAAAACATGTAAAATAGGATACAAAATCAAATAACAGAAAAATAAACGAAATTCAATCTTTATTTCATCAATTCAATAATGTCTTACATCCTTTATCCAAATACTAATCAACAGATTTATTGCATGAATTCGCTAGCTAGTTGCAGCCCAATTGCCTTGGCATGCTTAACTACCTTTGGCCTAGATAAAGCCTTAGTAAAAGGATCAGCTACCTTATCATCTGTGTGAACTTTTATTAATTTTATTTCTCGAGCTTCCACTTGTTCTCGAACGTAGTGATATCTACGTTTAAAGTGTCTGGCGCCTTTCATAACTCCAGGGTCATTGGCGAATATTATTGCAGCAGAATTGTCGCAATATATATCAATAGGTTCTTTAATTGAAGGCATCACTCCAAGATCTCCAATAAACTTCCTAATCCAAACAGCTTCTATTGCGGCTTCTGAAGCGGCCATATACTCAGATTGAGTCGCATGCATAGCAATGGTTTTCTGCTTACTGCTCTTCCAGTCAACTGCTCCTCCATTTATGACAAACACGTAACCCGTCTGAGACTTCGTATCGTCTTTATCACATTGCCAGGACGCATCACAGAATCCTGTTACATTCAGTTTTGTGTCTGGTTTACCCCCAAATACTTTAGAATATGCTTAACTGCAGTCCAGTGGAACTTTCCTGGATTCTGTTGGTATCTACTGACCAAGTTCTGAGAAAATGCCACATCAGGCCTTGTGCATCTTACAGCATACATAATAGATCCTACTGCCGAAGCATAAGGCACCTTCCGCATGTAAGCCACCTCTTCAGGTGATGATGCATCTTTCTCATGACTTAACTCATGCTTAACCTCCATCGGTAAGAAACCTTTCTTAGAGTTATGCATGTTATACTTTTTCAATATCTTATCAATATAAGCATATTGGCTAAGACCAATTAACCGTCTACTCCTATCTCGATAGATTTTAATTCCCAGAATATATACAGCATCTCCCAAATCTTTCATAGAAAAACATTTACCAAGATAATCCTTAACTTCCTTAAGTCTTGGAATGTTACTTCCCATGATTAATATGTCATCGACATATAGAATTAGGAACACTACATTACTCCCACTAGCTTTGCGGTATACACATGGCTCGTCACGATTTTGAATAAATCCGAACTTTTTGATTTCTTCATCAAATCGCTTATTCCATTGACGTGATGCTTGCTTCAAACCATAAATAGATCTTTGAAGTTTGCACACGCGCTTTGGATATTTAGGATCAACGTACCCTTCTGGTTGTTGCATATAGATGTCTTCATCTAAGTGACCGTTCAAGAAGGCAATTTTAACATCCATTTGCCATATCTCATAGTCATAGTATGCTGCTATAGCTATGAGAATCCAAATAGCTCGTAAGTCTGCTACAGGAGAAAATGTCTCCTCGTAGTCTATGCCAAAAGTTTGAGTAAAACCTTTAGCCACTAAACGTGCTTTATAGGATTGTACATCACCATCCATGTCGGTTTTCTTCTTATAGATCCACCTATTTTTCACTACTTTAGCATTTTTAGGCGCGTCTACAAGAATCCAAACATCATTGATTTTCATGGATTTCATTTCCTCATTCATCGCAACTATCCATTTTGACTTTTCTGGATCAGACATTGCGGATCGATAGTTAGCAGGTTCACCAAGATCCCCTACTTCATCCTCATCATCCTCTATGTATAGACAAAGTTTTTCCGGCGCACGTATAGTCCTTTGAAACCTACGTGGAGGAATTAATTCCGGTGGAACACTCAGACTTTCTGGTTCTACAGGAATTTCTTCGCTAGTATTTTCAGAAGGCAATGTATCTTCTTGAATTTCTTCAAGATCATAATTTCTCCCACTGAATTCTTGATTTACAAGATCATTTTCAAGGAAGTCTCCATACCGAGCCACAACTATTTTGTTCTCAGCCGGATAATAAAAGTAGTAACCCATAGTTTCCTTAGGGTAACCTACAAAGATACATTTTACTGAGCGTTGTTGGAGTTTATCTCCAGAGTCACGTTTCACATACGCCTCACAACCCCAGACTTTCCAATAAGACAAATATGGCTTCTTACCATGCCATAGTTCATATGGTGTCTTATCAACCTTCTTTGTGGGAACCATATTCAGAATACGAACAGCAGATTCAAGAGCATAATCCCAAAAGGATAATGGTAAAGTTGTAAGATTAAACATAGATCGTACCACATCCAATAATGTACGATTTCTCCTTTCAGATACACCATTTTGTTGTGGAGTATACGGAGAAGTAAGTTTCTAAAAAATTCCATTCTCACTCAAATAATCTTTAAACTCTTGACTTAAATATTCACCACCACGATCAGAACGAAGAGCTTTAATCTTCTTTCCTAGTTGTAACTCTACTTCTGCTTTAAACGTCTTGAATGTTTCAAATACCTCATGTTTATGTTTAAGTAAATAAACATAACCATAACGGCTATAATCATCCGTAAACGTCAAGAAGTAGCTAGCACATTTCCTTGACACATGTCTAAGTGGTCCACACACATCAGTATGTATCAAACCAAGTATTTCAGTAGCCCTTTCAATATTGCTATTAAAAGGTTTCTTGGTCATCTTTCCAGAGATGCAAGATTCACATTTATCAAATGATTCATCATTGATACTTTCTAAAAGCCCATCACATTAAAGCTTTTGTATGCGAGTCTTCCCAATATGGGCAAGCCTACAATGCCAAAGATAAGAAGAGTTCTTGTCTAACTTACTCTTCTTATTTATGCTAAAAACATAATTATTTTTCCTCTTGGAATTTTTATCATGCATGTTAATTTCAAAAACACGATTCACAGAAGTTGCATCAAAATAGAATAAACCATCTTTGAAAACATAAATTCTATTATTATCAATCGTGTGAGTAAATCCAAGATCCAACATACAAGAAAAGGAAATGACACATAAATAAGTTACCAGAAGATGGTGTTGCAGCAGCTTGCTTAGCCTTCTTCTTATGTTCTGCCATTTCATGGAGATAGAGAGAGCAATTCCTCTTCCATTGTCCAGTCATCTTGCAGTAGTGACAAGTCTCATCTTTCAGAGATTTCTTAGCAAAGTTCTGCTTCGGTTTTGATGTAGTCGCAACTTGCTTGCTCTTATCAACCTTGCCTTTGCCTTTCTGCTTCTTATTCACTTGCGGTTTTGGTTTCGACACTCTACCCTTTTGTACATGAAGTACTTGAGGAGTAGCAGTGGATGCCTTATCTTTCAAACCCTTTTCGAAGTCAATGAGCATTGCATGCAAATCATTAATTGTCTTCCCCGTGTAATGCATATTATAGTTACGAACGAAATCATTGAAGTCCTTATTAAGGGACCTGTTGATCAAGTTAATAGCCATATTATGATCAAAGGGTTGTCCTAGTGCGATGAGTTGTTCCATATAACCCCTCATCTCCATATAATAAGCACTTACGGACTTTCCAGGAGCTTGCTTGCAACTATGTAGAGCATCAACTAGATCATAGATCTCTACAGCTTGCGGCGTTTCATACACAGCCTTGAGTTCATCAAGCATTTGCTGAGGTAAAGCTAGCTCATACTTCCTTTGAAGTGATGGAGCCATTCTCCTTAACATTACAGCAGCCACCTCATGGTGCTTCTTAACGTTAGCAGCGTGTTGAAGCCTTTCCGCATCAGTTGCTCCTTCAGCAAGATCCTCCGGAAAAGGAGTTTCCAAGATAATGATAGTACCCGTTGCTCTCAAAACAATTCTTAGTGAGCGGTACCAGTCATTGAAATTAGGGCCAGTAAGTTCAGGCCGTTCAAAGAAAGCTTTGAACGTCGAGCTTATTGTCAGATTGTTTTCGGGTTGAGCCATTTCTACAGAAATAAGTTCAAACATTAGTATTTTTGATAATACAATTCAAGAAAATAAAATTACCCTGGTAATAAAACCATAGTATTTTCCTTGAAAAACTAGAATCCATATTGACATAGATTCATCACATCAGTTGATCTGCTAGTGAAAAATGTATTCAACACAGTAACTTGTCGAACAATAATTGACAAACAAATTTGCAATTTCTAGATATGTTAGGGATTTACATTGCCAAAATCATTTGCATAGTAAACATGTTTTATCCCTACTTTATGCCTTAAGTTTCCAGTTCTCACTGAGTAACTCAATTAAGTCGACTAATCTAAAGAACATAAAACCTTCATGTGCAATCTTATTCAGTCATGAAGTTTTCTCTCCATTACAACATCGTCTGATATCTTATATGACGACAATTGTAACTTCAAGTGTTCGTCAATTAGAGGGCATATGACTTAAATTTTAGGGTATATATTTTGGTGTCAAAATCATGTATGTAGAAGCATGCATACATCTCCATAACATAAGTTTAATAAAAAGTTTAGTAAACTTTCCGGTGAGACTAAAAGTTCATCATATACTTGCAAGTTGAGGTATTGGTTAAACCAATTAAAGATTTTACACACAACTAAATTCACACCGTACTTTTTCTAGAACTTTAGTTATAGCACAAAGCAATAACCTTATTCATTGTGTTTCGGATGTGAATTAATGTAGTTAAATCAACCTTAAAGAATTGTACCAATAACAACCGTAGGTAATACCAATTTGACGCACAGGCGAGCCGGGAATTTGGTCAGCGCTGAAGCATAACACCTCATTCCTTAACCGGGTACATGACCAGCGGTGCGTTATACCCACTTTATAGTTTGCCAAAATTGAGTAGCCGTTAAGTTGCTATTGCAATTCTAATCAACGCAAATCATATGTATTTTACATCTCAAAACAATTCATTAATTTTGATAAGATTTAGTCCATATTATTTTTCTTGGAAAAAATTACCCTTGTTTACAACATATAATATAAAAAACGCATGAAAACAAGTAGTACAAAAAAAAACTAAATCAAATAGCCATATGCATAACAATTTATTCAAAGAACATCAAATCTAGGGTTTTTATGATCATAAAAAGTCTTCCCTAATTTTAAAACTTTGAATCAAATAAAGCAAATAGCAATCAAAATTATATGATCCGTAAGAAACATGCATGTTTATTACGGATCTCCCACATTCTCTTAACAATTAAAAAGCTGCGGATCGTAACCACACATGACATAACAATTAATTCATGCATACATCTAAAGTTAATTACCATGTAATTTTAGGGTTTACAAAAAAAAAATTTAATAAAAATCGGCATAGCCGATTTTTAAAAAACAATAAAAACAAAACTCTATTTTTTATAAAACCTAAAAAACAACATGTAATTTTTAACATAAATCAATATTAGTTAAAAACTTTAGATCTTGATAATTATAATCATGTTAAAACGGCTCTCGATGCCACTGAAGGTTTATAGAGTTCATAACAATTATTTAAAACCCTAATATGGATCAAAGAACGCACAGCGGAAGCGATTAACAAGATCATTAATTTAACACAATTATATTAATCAAGATTAAGGTTGCATACCTTTATCCTAGCAAGATCCACAAGATGACGGAACGAACGGCAACTAGGGTTTATCACGAACACCACCAATAATATAATCTAAAGGAAGATTATATCACGCTCTTGTACACACGTAATACGGCGAGTTAACCGTGAGTCTAGCACGAATAAACCGAGCTTCAACGCTTATGGAGTATCTACCCAATAACCCTAGAGAGGGACTAGGACTAGATAAAATAGACTTGATCGAAAACCAAACAAAACCCTAATATGGGAGAGGGGTGGCCGGTGATCAAAGAGCAAGAAAGAGAAGAGGGATAAAAAATTGTGAGGCTTGGGGTTTGTTTATATAGCCTTGACAATCCTTGGGCTCCAAGTTATAAACAAATAAAGAAACCGAAGTTCCCCTTTGCCCCCTCTATAAGCCGGCGGTTAACACCCCCCCAAGGGGTGTTATGTGTAATTTTTCCTCTTTCTTTTAGCTTCTATTTAAATTCCATAACGGTCGTTATAACTTAACTATTATTTATCAACGATCGTTAGTTAAGCTTTGGTTTGATTTAATAAATATATATAAAATATATTTAATAAATAAATTAACCCTTTACGTTATGTGTGCAATCCCGTGATCTCGAGTTCGATCCTATCTCATTACTATTAATTTTAAGTCCATAAACTTTCATGTGTCTGCTAGTAAGTGATCACTTTTGGGAAATAGATAGTGTGGATTTGGTTACGAGTTAGTTGCATAAAAAAAGTGTAACACCCAACTTAGATAAGTGGACCGTTACGTGTATTTATGGCGTGTCATCAAAGCATAAGGTAAATGTCCTAAAACATTAACTGACCCTAAAGGAAATACCGGAATCAAACATCAGTAATCCAAATATAAGCTCAAAACATGAAAAGTAAAATACTGAAGGAAATGACTAAACAATGTCCAAATAAGCAGAATAATGTAAGAAGTGCATAAAGTAAGAAGTCCGGATAGCTTCCATTCAATTCACATGCTCTCAGAATCCTAAGAGCGTCCTGGTGTACCTGCCGTTAGAACATGAAAGAACTACGGCTGAGCATAACGCTCAGTGAACGGATATAAAGCATGATAAGGAATTACTAAAATGAAGCAGAAGATAAAATATTGGAGCCATAAGACTGATAAGTAAAGTTGCAGCGGAAATCTGTGTATAATTTGTAAAGTCTGATTTATAAATAATAAAGCTGAACTGTTATCTATTAAATCTGAAAAACGTGCATTTACTGTATTTTAATTGCCAGAGCTTATAGGTCATGTGCTGTAACAACGGTGCATGAATAACTGGAGGGGTGACCTCGTCATGCTGTAGAGGGGTGACCTCTAAATAACTGTAGAGGGGTGACCTCTAAATACTGTGCTGGGTGGAGGGATCAGCTCCAATGTGAAGGATGTAGAGCACACACCACATTCACCCTGATAACTGTAAACTGATAAGCCTAGGATGCATCCATACGCCCCACTAAAAATCCTGATAAAATGGCCAAACTGAGCTGAGTGGGACGATGCAGGATATCACTCTCCTGCATGTGAGTCACGACACCGGTGCCTCTAGTGCCATGGTTACGGTACCTCCGTAACTAGTACATAAACTGGTCATGCTTGTATATAATGCTCAGGCAATATCTTAGTTATTTAAATAATTTCTGATAATTTATCACATGTACTGGGGAAAACATTTGGCTGCAGACGGAAAACCTTAATCATGCATAGAAGGGAAGTCCTTACTAAAAGGACGGAAAATCCGTACGATTAATCGAAACGAAGGAAACAAATAATAGTAGAGAGATAGGAATATCCGTACCTTAGCTAAATCGTAACGCCTAACCAAACTTCAAACTGATTTTCATCAAATAATCTACATTATTTATAAAACAAATTACTACTGATATAACTAGATTATGTCTTAAAATCCATTAACATATATAAATACATACTTATATCTCCTTCAGTTTGAACTATCTTATATCTCTTTCATTTACGTCAATATGCATGGTATGTCTACATCAATATGTTTATTGTCTTATAACTCCTTTATTTGGTTTGTAGCTACGCTTGTTAATACTTCAAGCTCTAACCGTTTCATTTTATAAACGAAAAATCGATTTATCATGTAAATGAATAGCAGATTTCTAATTTGTTTATGTAGCACATGGAGAATATAGAAAGATTACACTTGATATATATACCTTAGGCCAAGGAAGAAACCGATGGAACAAAATGAAACCATACACGAAATCAACACTAAGATCCAACGAGGTACCATCGAACCTCATTGTCGGCAGCGTAAGAATAGACAGACTCATAACAACGCCACTCGCAGACGGTTGTTACCACCGACTGCACAACCGTCTTCCAAACATGACACGGTCGACCTTCACCCGCGTGCATACCCGAAACTCGAAACACGCCTCTTCCCCAGTCACGAATTATAACTGGACTCAGGCCAAACGACTTATTATATTCAGCATGAATGGTCATTCTACGCTACCAGCAAAAATCAAGACACATTTAAAACCAACGGTTATGAACATAAGGTGAACTCAAAACCAAAACGCAGCTCCAAACTCGTATCCCACAAAAGCTTCGTACAAATATGCACATACGGTAGGAACTCGAGCATGCTTAACGTACAGTGGTACATGGATTATGAATTTATGATGCATTCTTTCTCATTCTTAATGTACAGATGGCTATCCTTTGTATGAAATATATATAAAAAAATTGTAACCGATCATCGTGATCTTCAGAATACTTGTTATAAATGTTAAAGATCATGAGAATATATTTAATGATTAAACTTAGTGTGTCCGGTAATGAAGGGATTGTTTAGACGTGTGATTGTTGACTCATTCTATTTACACATTCAAAATTGCAAACATTTTTCATTCCTTCATTAACTGCAGCATAATATCCATGTTCTTTTAATATTCGCTTTATCTGACATAACCTACTAGTAACATACATATTTACCATTTGATATTTTATGTGCTAGTCAAAGTTAAGTATTTGGTAACATATCTGGAAGCATAAAACTTTTTCTTTATTTTTTTCATATATCTTATGTTAAAAAAAATTAATAATACAAAAATAATTATAACCCAAGATTTTAATATCAAATGCTTATTATTTAAACTTTATTATGTCGAAATAAAATAAAAACCAAAATTTTGGGTTTTACAACTCTTTCCCTCTAAAAGGAATAATTCGTCCTCGAATTAGAGACGTGATACTGTTGCGGCTTTTATAATTCTTCCCCTCTAAAAAAGAAAAATTTGTCCTCGAATTAAAGGTAATAAGCTGATGAAGTTATAAAAGCTGAGAAAGACACATAGGCTGGTATAATATGAAAGCTGAAGGGACATATAAACTGACAGATATTTCGTCCTCGATCTAAGACATAATGATGATGAAGGTATACACGTGACACGACTGAAGTAACCATGGAACGTGACATGGCTGAAGAGGACATGGAACGTAACATGACTGAAGTAACTTAACTGAATTATTGAAGGAAAATGGATGAGAGGTCCGGATGGACTCCTCCGTTTCCGAGTGGCCTCCCGCTCGAAACGGCTCCTTCAAATGTCTAACACAATGAAAATCTTGGTCTTAATGACCTTGTCCTGACGATGCTGAAAAGTTTCTGATTCCATACTTAAGATGGATTTTCTGAATCTGATCGAATGAGTAAGCTATAACATGTAGAATACATGAAACAATATGTACAATTAACCTGCAAATGTATCATTAATATCCCTGAGTAAGGTACTGAAAACTTATTGGAACGAACTACGTGAACAATTGTGAACGTGCTACGTGAGCAATTGTGAACGTGGTTCGCGATCATCTGATGAACATTGGGCATGGAATATATCGTGAACGTGATACGTGAAACATACTGTGAACGTGATACTAAGACATATCAGAACCTATGTTGACTGAGGAAAGAATGCCAAGGATACGGCCTGAGACGTGCAACGTCTGCCTAGGTATGGAAAAGTTGTGCTAAGCTTGAGTCTGGTTTCTTAAGTTTTATGTAACCAAATCCAGTAAAAGCTGTGAGACGTGTATCGTGAGATAGAACACGAATCTGAACGTGAACAATGTCATGAACGCGACCGTGGACTTAAATCATGAGATAACAAAAAAACATGGACTGAAACAACATCATAATGTGAACGTGAGATGTAACCGCGAAGGTGAACATAAACGTGAACATGAACGTGAGCGTGATTCGTGAACGTGAATTTCTATCTGACATGATCGTTGATGGAATACTTTGAAATCATACGTTTTGATCGTTTAATTTTCTGCAGATCTGCTACTGCGTAATCCTTTCGGATGAAGAAAACGTGTACGCTGGGTTAAATGGTCGATACTGACTTCGATCGTATTATACCACTTCTGAGTTTGTGATAACTGATAACAACCTCATGGAGTCTTGTCTTATTTCTGCTCAGAAATCTCTAAGGGTTGTAGTAACTTACTAGCATGTCGGTGTTCTATCTTGAACCTGCGGAATGTCAGGCATCTAGATATGAACATAGATGCATCAATTGTGTTATACTACTTCTATCAAATTCTGCCTGAGTATGGAACCTTCTGGTGGAAATCTGGTTGAATAGTCATGGAAAAAAAATTGGAGAACTGTCAGCAATTTCTGTGGTAGCAGTCAATTAAGTTCTAGAAAAATTGGTACTTCGTTCACAGGCGTCGGTTGGGACCATCAGGTGATGGCCTTCACCTTCACAAGATTATCTGAAATTTCTATCTGCTGAAATAGGGTGGCTCAGAAATGCCACGTTGTTCAAGTGAAATTTATATCTGGAAAGTTGTGTATAAAAATTACTCCTATTGAAGATTTTGTACAACTGTGAGAAGACGAGTCTCGTGTTCTTCTCTAGCATTGGGCAGATCAGAATGTGATCAATGAATATACTGACGATTTTGTCTGAGAGTCATGAAAAAATTTATTCATAAATTTCATAATATAGCTGGAGCATTAGGGAGCTTAGAAGTATAAAATCAAAATTTTAGAGAGGCTATAATATGTGCAACAACAGTCTGGAAAGCATCATGTTCTTTCTCTCACCACTGCTGGTGGTATGGTCGGGAATTGTTCTAGAAAATATTTAAGACATCGTAGAAGGTCAGATATACCTACTATTTATGGAATGAACATTGATTAAGAATGGTGATCTTGTAAAAAATTTCAGTGGTCGATACATGATCTTATGATACCGGCCTTCTTCCTGATAGACAGAAACGATGCTCTTCCTGGTGGTGCGCCAGGGCGAATAAAGCCTCATTTCGGTAATTCCTGCAGCAAATGTTGCAACTCTATTAACTTAGCTGCAGCCTTGCAATAAAGAGTTTTGAAAATAGGTTCCGTTCTTGAGACTAACTCGATGTTAAATTTTGTCTTGTGGTCAAGAATGAATTTCTGGAAAACCTTCCGGAATTACATCTGGAAACATTGGGATAATTTGTTGATCATGAATTTAAGGAATTTCAGAATTCGTATCATGAATGATGACCAGAAGTCTTCGCAGCTAAAAGATAATAATTCACGTGCTCGTAAAGCTGGAACAATTTGTACTGATTTTTCTGGCAGGAGTAAAATCAATATGTTCAGGGTTGGTAAGACGGATCTTGTCTTCAATTGGAAGGAAGACTTTAAAATATTGTGATACTGCGGAGTCCTTTCTGGCTGGGAGGTTGGTAAATACCTGTTTTAAGATAAAGTTGTCATAATAATACGTGAAGTAAGCGTGGCGACTTTCGCTGAATGTGTTTATCTGTAACCTCGTAGAATGAAGACTACGTGTCTAACCTGAATAATACTCTAGTGGTGGTAACTGAATTTATGGTCAAACGGGTATACCCCTTTCTGAAGGGTACCCTGAATTACTGAGGGCATGGTTTAGAAACATACTAGAGTTATGAGTTCTGACTGGTATTTTGAGAAAAGATTCGTATGACGTTTACCATGAATGGTGTCCTGATATGTGTCTTCTGAAATGATACATGAGACCTATGTCTTGACTGATGTCTTGACATGTGTTTTAGTGGATGAATCTGGACAAGGCTAAAAAATTTTGGTAACTGCTAGGATTGACGGACCGGTGAGACTACTAACCTCTGTATTTCTGGTCACGTCCGTTCTGGAGTTCCGATGGTTACTGACTGATTAATTATACGCACGGTGGTTATCACTACTGCTTTGTCTGTCAATTAATGACGGTCATTATCATGACCGTGATTCATGTAATTATTCTGTTGAGTGGCCGGCTGGGTTCTGGTTCCCACTCTTCTGAATGAAAGGTTAGCTAAGTGAAGTGTGACACCTAGCTGAGAAGGTAAAAGTATGGAATGGAATGGTAGTGTCTGATGGTTGAAATTTATTCTTGTCAGAAATTTCAAATTTATAGTTTTCGTCCTTGTTCTGCAGAGTCTTCATATATGAACGGCATCAGCATCTTGAGAGATCTCCAAAGTATCAGCGGCCTCAACATTTGTGAGGTCTTCAAAGTGTTAGCAGCATCAGCATCTGGTAAAATCTTCAACTCACGAGCAGCATCAGCACCTGGTAGAATATCGACAAATGGAAACGCCTGAGATAACTAAGGATCGATTAGCAATATCCATGGAGTAGGGTACCTAGAGTACACCTGGACTACTGTACATGAAGTACAAAGTGAAAAATGCACATGGAGCATATCTGAGACACTGTATGTGGAGTACTCATGAAATACTGTACATAGAGTATAACTAAGACACTGTACATGAGGTACAAATGGAATACTGTACATGGTACTGGTGGAAATTTTTTATGGGATGATCGATACTGGTGTCGCTTGTCTGACATGATCAAAGAATTAAATTGATTTAAATGGTAGTAAACTGTACTGAAATGAGTAACATGATAACCTGGTAATTCTTGCGTAGACTTAATGCTGGGTGTATAGGGGCTCAAGAGTATGATTAAACGGAGTTTCAAAAATGGTCAGCATAAAGACATGACCAATGAATACCACACATGATTTATCATGAAACGGGATTTTACTGAAATCTTTTTGTGTCTTAGTATGAAAACATTATCACTCTGCTGAAAATAAAACCCTCGTAAGGAGACATGAAACCAAATCAGCGTGAAAACGACATCAACTTGAGATTGTGTAAACTGGATTGTTACAAAGAACATAAGAGTGATCAACTGAGGTTTAACAACAACTAGTGTGGATGGCTATAGTTCAATCCACAGAATTCAAAGAAGAAAACATGTGACTAAGTATGGGCGATTCTGGTTCGATCCATACTTGTCAAAATTTTATGAGAACTGTCATGTATAGAAATTTACAATCTGGGACTAAATATGGATGGCTAAATTTACAATCTGGGACTAAATATGGATGGTTGTAGTCCAATCCATACTTATCAAAATTTCTAAAATGTCATGATATGACAAAGGTGAACAACTATGGATCGGTTCACAAAATAACATTCGACTGAAAAGCATGAAATTGGACCTGATAAATGGTGAACGCATATGGGCCAGTTCACCTAATAACATTCGACTGAAAACATGAATCTGTCATGAGTAAGGATGAACGCCATTGGGTCGGTTCACCAATACAAAAATCTGAACGGGCAAGGGTGAACGCCTATGGTTCGGTTCACCAAAACAAAATTCGCAGAAAAGCACATGCGACTAAATATGGCCAATCCTGTACCAACCTTTTACTTAGTAAAAAACTTTAAGAAAACTGACTGATAATTGAAGAAAACTGACAAATAAATGCATAAGATAACAACGCCAAAATCTGGGAAGTTCCTGGTGACTACCCACTAGTCACAGGTCAAGTTTTAGAGCCTACAGGTCGAACCTTGCGCTCTGATACCATAATTGTAACACCCCACTTAGATAAGTGGACCGTTACGTGTATTTATGGCGTGTCATCAAAGCATAAGGTAAATGTCCTAAAACATAACTGGCCCTAAAGGAAATACCGGAATCAAACATCGGTAATCCAAATATAAGCTCAAAACATGAAAAGTAAAATACTGAAGGAAATGACTAAACAATGTCCAAATAAGCAGAATAATGTAAGAAGTGCATAAAGTAAGAAGTCCGGATAGCTTCCATTCAATTCACATGCTCTCAGAATCCTAAGAGCGTTCTCGTGTACCTGCCGTTAGAACATGAAAGAACTACGGCTGAGCAAACGCTCGTTTGCTCAGTGAACGGATATAAAGCATGATAAGGAATTACTGAAATGAAGCAGAAGATAAAATACTGGAGCCGTAAGACTGATAAGTAAAGTTGCAGAGGAAATCTGTGTATAATTTGTAAAGTCTGATTTATAAATAATAAAGCTGAGCTGTTATCTATTAAATCTGAAAAAACGTGCATTTACTCTATTTTAATTGCCAGAGCTTATATAGGTCATGTGCTGTAACAACGGTGCATGAATAACTGGAGGGGTGACCTCGTCATGCTGTAGAGGGGTGACCTCTAAATAACTGTAGAGAGGTGACCTCTAAATACTGTGCTGGGTGGAGGGATCAGCTCCAATGTGAAGGATGTAGAGCACACACCACATTCACCCTGATAACTGTAAACTGATAAGCCTAGGATCCATCCATACGCCCCACTAAAAATCCTGATAAAATGGCCAAACTGAGCTGAGTGGGACGATGCAGGATATCACTCTCCTGCATGTGAGTCACGACACCGGTGCCTCTAATGCCATGGTTACGGTACCTCCGTAACTAGTACATAAACTGGTCATGCTTGTATATAATGCTCAGGCAATATCTTAGTTATTTAAATAATTTCTGATAATTTATCACATGTACTGGGGAAAACATTTGGCTGCAGACGGAAAACCCTAATCATGCATAGAAGGGAAGTCCTTACTAAAAGGACGGAAAATCCGTACGATTAATCGAAACGAAGGAAACAAATAATAGTAGAGAGATAGGAATATCCGTACCTTAGCTAAATCGTAACGCCTAACCAAACTTCAAACTGATTTTCATCAAATAATCTACATTATTTATAAAACAAATTACTACTGATATAACTAGATTATGTCTTAAAATCCATTAACATATATAAATACATACTTATATCTCCTTCAGTTTGAACTATCTTATATCTCTTTCATTTACGTCAATATGCATGGTATGTCTACATCAATATGTTTATTGTCTTATAACTCCTTTATTTAGTTTGTAGCTACTCTTGTTAATACTTCAAGCTCTAACCGTTTCATTTTATAAACGAAAAATCGATTTATCATGTAAATGAATAGCAGATTTCTAATTTGTATATGTAGCGCATGGAGAATATAGAAAGATTACACTTGATATATATACCTTAGGCCAAGGAAGGACCGATGGAACAAAATGAAACCATACTCGAAATCAACACTAAGATCCAACGAGTTGCCATCGAACCTCATTGTCGGCAGCGTAAGAATAGACAGACTCATAACAACGCCACTCGCAGACGGTTGTTACCACCGACTGCACAACCGTCTTCCAAACATGACACGGTCGACCTTCACCCGACACATTTAAAACCAACGGTTATGAACATAAGGTGAACTCAAAACCAAAACGCAGCTCCAAACTCGTATCCCACAAAAGCTTCGTTCAAATATGCACATACGGTAGGAACTCGAGCATGCTTAACGTACAGTGGTACATGGATTATGAATTTATGATGCATTCTTTCTCATTCTTGATGTCATACGAACATAACTACATAACTCTTACCTCATAACGAAAATATAAACAATCTAATTTATATACAAACATTTTGGTATTAAATTACACAGACTTTCTTGGTAACTAAAAAACAAAGATGTCCCATGTTCTCGAACTACTTGTGTATCAGGCAATGATTTCATATAATATATTAAACGGGCAGATTGTAAAGGTTCTAGATTTTGAAGAGTTAGCTGAATGACACCTTATTAGGTATGAAATCATAGACGACATGGGCATACATAAGTGAAAACTTACGACAGAAGCACCAAATGATCCAATATCTGATGGTTGGGAACTTGGTTAGGCATTAGGCCACGGGATATTGCTGGGCTGATTGCAAGGGCACTTGTGATGTTTCTACCATCTTTAGACATACCTGAACATTAAACCGAGTAAGTTCAGTTATTACCATAGAGAATATGATAAGAGACATAAGAAGATATTAGAATTTTAGTAAGAAAATGATAAGCACACTTGAAAAAAGTTATACTGGTACATAATGAGTTTTTGTATCACCCGAACACTCAAAAGTGATCCTTAGTAGCTTAGCTGTATGTACGGGCATGTAAAAATAACAAAGATAGAAATAAGAAATCACATGTATAGTCGCTATAAGCACTTACATACTAAACAACGAATTCCGATACTGGATGTGTTTCACAATCAGGTAATCGAGTGTCTCGAGCTGCGACGCTTTTCTGAGCAGAAACAATTTTGTATTATTAGAACTTGTTCAACTTACTTTAAGCATGTAATGAGCCATGCTTTGTTTCTTCCTCTCGTTAAAAGCAATGCAATTTACTCGTGGAAAGTTTTACATAACCATTGTATTACTTTATTCTGATTATGAGATCAATAAATAGTCTAGTGCACTAAACTAAAGTTTTTTTTTTGATGTTTTGGGACGTACTTATTGAAGCCTACAAATGACATAAACATGAGGATTTTTGTGCACATATAAAGATTTAAGCGGTCACAATCACAACCCCTAAACACACCGCTAAATTATAGTCTCTAAATAACTTCAAATAAGAGTAATCGATTTATAATATAACACATCAAACAAATTCTTTTCCTTTTGCCAAATGCAGTTGCATATAGTGATGGTCACTGAATCTAGCGTACGCGTTTACAAAAATAGAACAGTAGGATTATGCAGAGTTGATACATTGCAAGGCTATTATAATTTCTTTTCTGCTCATTAGATGTCATTTAACTTAAGGCATGTTGATAACCTTATGTCATGCAAATTATTCTATTTGTGAATAGTCTTTTGATCTTTCTACATATTCAGAAAACAAATTTAAAAAAAGTGCAGTTTTTCACGAAAATGAGATTACCAACATAAACACATAGAGGGTGTATGTTTAGGCCCGAGGTTATGAAACATAAGACCGAACCAAATAAACCATAAGCTGAAACAAACACCCTCTTTTGGTTCCAACTTAAAATTCACTTAGTCATCTTCAATCACGTAATAGGCTAATATGGACACATAAATAAATGCTCTACAACATATATCAAGAAATTAACCATAAAGAAAACTTACCAACCATTTAACATAGCGTCTTGGTTAGTTTTAAAACCTTACATAGATCTCACGAAGCGAGTCCGTCATAAGACCCGTAATCAAGAAAAGCTTCTGAAACTTCCCCACAGTTGGCGAGAAAGTCTAAAATTCGATCACAAAAACACCATTAAATGCAAATCTAACGTCACATTACAGAAGTTTTTGCTTTGTTTTATATGCATCTGCCATCTTTGTTTTATATGCACAAAAATCATGGCCACCATAAGAAGACCCAAACCAATCATGAATGATCATCAATTGGGGGAAACGACGTTGGTGAAAACAGACAACATCACTCCACGACACGACCGTCACCGACCGTCACCATCACCCTAAATCGATTGCCAACCCATCAAACAATGGGGCTACGATCGGTGCTGAAAAGACCATGAGAACCCAAAACAATCGAGATCCAGAAAAGGTCGGAGATTCAGTTTTTGAGAGAGAGAGGGATGAGTTAGGGAGAGATGTGAGACACGTAACCAATGTCAATGGACACGATGTTTAATAATTAAAAAACCGTCTAAAGTGATATGTGATGGGAGATTTTTTTTTTAATTTAAATTACGAAATTTCTCATCTTTTATTATAGTTATAATTATAATTATAATTATAATATGACAAAAATAAATATGGGTTACTACAGTATAAATCAAAATGTATTGATCTTATTCTTATATATATTTATATTTGATACATGATATAAAAAAACAATGTAAACATAAAAATATTATTAACCCTCTTGATTGTAAATAATACTGCAACAATTTTATTCCTGGTACTAAATGGGCTAAATGATAACAAATGAAAGAAAAAACTACTAAAATATTTACTACATAAGTTATGTTTTTAAGGTGGGCTTTTGAGACAGATTAAATGGGCTCAAATAGAAAGAAGCATTAAAAATTAAACCCTACTAAACATTCACGCATCCATCTTCTTCTTCCTCAAAAGAACTGCTGTTTTACAGAAAATCATCTTTTTGTATTATTTTCCATTTCTAGTGAAGGCAAGTTAGATTGGGTATGCACTCAAAATTTTCATTCATATTAAAGGGTGTGCACTCACAATTCTTAGTACAGATTGTTCTTACTTCTAACCAAAAACTCAAAAATTTACACTACTCAAATTTTAAACAGGGTATGCACGTGCATACCCTGTGTTCCAAGTAGATCCGCCCCTGGTTGGGACCTATGATGTGGTAAAGGATAAATCATAAATGGTACCCTTATGACCCAGAAAATAACGTGGGCATCGGGATGATATATGATTTTGGAAAATTTTATTCGTCCAAGACTTTTTAGGACTGACATAAAAAGAGAATTTATGACAAGGCGATTGGTGTTTCGCCAACAATTATACAATGATTTGAATTATATAGTCGTTTGAAAGATAAAAGAATTTACACAAATTCTAATATTACAAATACTACGCAGACAAAATCTAAACATCAGAAACGCAAGGTATATCTTGATCATTCAAAACTCATTAACAAAATTTTCAAAAACACGAGATTATAAAAATCACTCCACGTCTCATTCATACATCAAAAAACATATTTAGTCAAGGGACAATCATAAGTCATAAAAAATTTAAGATTTTTGTATGATCCTTAAATTACATAATTATAGTTAAAGGCAACATGAGATATAGTGCAATGTGTATCAGTTGAATCCATTAAATTATATGATTTTGGCCTTGAGTCGTCCAATTATGAGGGTCAGGATATCAAATTACACTGATCTTCCAAAGCTTAAGGAGCTTGAAATTAATGAAAAACATGCACAATTGGAAAATAATATGTTGGGTCTGATCTCTACTTTGTACCTTTAAGTTCTTTGCTTAAAAGTATCTCTTTTTACCCTTACCCACTTGTTTGAATGGACAACACTACAACATAGTACAACCAACAATCAATTACCTAGTGCATTTCATTTTTTCACGCTTCTTACGGTACATAGTACACACTACGTTTCTTGTCACAATTACTCTCAAAACACCACAGTACAACAATCCAATTAGGTTGATGCAATATATGTTTATTATAACTTCTTGATATTATAACAATTAATACTAACTACAAGCACAACAATATTTAAACTTAATTAGTGGTTGTGCTTTCCTTTCCGGTGGTTCCGGATCAATAAAAGTATTAAGAAATAATGTGTTGAGTCAGATTTCATCCGGTGCTTTGTACATTCAGGTTCTTTGCTTAAAAGTATCTCTTTTTACCCTTACCCACTTGTTTAAATGGACAACACTACACCACAGTACAACCAACAATCAATTACCTAGTGTATTTCACTTTTTTCACGCTTCTTATGGTGCACAGTACACAGTACGTGTCTTATCACTTTTCCTCTCAAAACACCACAGTACAACAATCAAAATTAGGTTGATGGAATATATGTTTGTTATAACTTCTTGATATTATAATAATTAATTCTAACTACAAGCAAAATAATATTTAAACTTCATTAGTGGTTGTGTTTCCCTTTCCGGTGATTCCGGATCCCTTAAAAGTATTGGAAAATAATGTGTTGGATCAGATTCCATCTGGTGCTTTGTACCTTCATGTTCTTTGCTTAAAAGTATCTCTTTTTACCCTTACCCACTTGTTTGAATAGACAAAACTACACCACAGTACAACCAACAATCAATTACTTAGTATATTTCACTCTTTTCACGCTTCTTTCGGTACACAGTACACACTACGTGTCTTATCACTTTTCCTCTCAAAACACCACAGTACAACAATCAAATTAGGCTGATGGAATATATGTTTATTATAACTTCTTGATATTATAACAATTAATACTAACTATAAGCACAACAATATTTAAACTTCATTAGTAGTTCTGCTCCCTTAAAAGTATTGGAAAATAATGTGTTAGGTCAGATTTCATATGGTGCTTTGTACCTTCGGGTTCTTTGTTTAAAAGTATCTCTTTTAACCCTTACCCAATTATTTGAATGGACAACACTACACCACAGTACAACCAACAATCAATTACCTGTGTATTTCACTTTTTTCACGCTTCATACGGTGCATAGTACACACTACGTGTCTTATCACTTTTCCTCTCAAAACACCACAGTACAACAATCAAATTAGGTTGATGGAATATATGTTTATTATAACTTCTTGATATTATAACAATTAATACTAACTACAAGCACAACAATATTTAAACTTCATTAGTGGTTGTGCTTCCCATTCCGGTGTTTCCGGATTCCTTAAGAGTGTTGGAAAATAATTTGTTGGGTCAGATTTCATCTAGTGCTTTGTACCTTCAGGTTCTTTTCTTAAAAGTATCTCTTTTTACCCTTACCCACTTGTTTGAATAGACAACACTAAACCACATTAGAACCAACAATTAATTACTTAGTGTATTTCAATTTTTTCACGCTTCTTACTTTACATAGTACACACTATGTGTCTTATCACTTTTCCTCTCAAAACACCACAGTACAAAAATCAAATTAGGTTGATGGTATGTTTATTATAACTTCTTGAAATTATAACAATTAATACTAACTACAAGCACAACAATATTTAAACTTCATTAGTGGTTGTGCTTCCCTTTCCGGTGGTTCTGGATTCCTTAAAGGTATTTGGAGATAATGTGTTTGGGCAGATTTCATCTGGTGATTTGTACCTTCAGTATCTTTGCTTAAAAGTATCTCTTTTTACCCTTACCCACTTGTTTGAGTGGAGAACACTACACCACAGTACAACCAACAATCAATTACTTAGTGTATTTTACTTTTTACACGCTTCTTACGGTACAGTACACACTACATGTCTTATCACTTTTCCTCTTAAAACACCACAGCACAACAATCAAATTAAGTTGATGGAATATATGTTTATTATAACTTCTTGACATTATAACAATTAATACTAACTACAAGCACAACAATATTTAAACTTCATTAGTGGTTGTGCTTCCCTTTCTGATGGTTCCAGATCCCTTAAAAGTATTGGATAATAATGTGTTGGGTCAGATTTCATCTGGAGCTTTGTACCTTCAGGTTCTTTGCTTAAAAGTATATCTTTTTACCCTTACCCACTTGTTTGAATGGACAACACTACACCACAGTACAACCAACAATCAATTTCCTAGTGTATTTCATTTTTTTCACGCTTCTTACGGTACACAATACATACTACGTGTCTTATCACTTTTCCTCTCAAAACACCACATTACAACAATCAAATTAATTTGATGGAATAGATGTTTATTATAACTTCTTTATATTATAACAATTAATACTAACTACAAACATAACAATATTTAAACTTCATTAGTAGTTGTGCTTCCCTTTCTAGTGGTTCTGGATCCCTTAAAAGTATTTGGAAATAGTGTGTTGGGTTAGATTTCATCTGGTGCTTTCTACCTTCAGTATCTTTGCTTAAAAGTATCTCTTTTTACCCTTACACACTTGTTTGAATGGACAACACTACACCAGAGTACAACCAACAATCAATTACTTAGTGTATTTCTGTGACATCCGTCAAATTTTCATCTTAAATTATTCATATAGTAAGAGTACTTTAATTATTTACCGACGAGTTGTCGACGTGAATGTGTTATTTATTTTGCTTTGCGGACAAAGCCCTTTTTAGGTAGAGCATATGTAACATCTCGATTTTTTTTCGCGTCTATTAAGTTTGAATGCAATACACGAAATTGGTGGGCGTATTATGTTTGTCGCATGTTTATTTGATGTACTTACTTAATCCCGTGAAGTCTCGCATAATTGTCTTTGTTTTGGATCGTGTGTCAAACTGTTATAGAGTCGTGCTTATTCAGTTTCGCGTCTAAACTTAAATACCCGTCGAACCCGAGTCGAGTAGTATAACAAATACATCATGTACAAACATTTAAGTATAAACCTTTATTCACTTTTATTTCAAAAACTTGCTTAACAAGAGTCCCATTTCCAGTCACAATTTAATCCCATAGTTTATTACCCACTAAGCACTACAAGACAGCACACATGCCAAGTTTACCCAAATTGGGTATATCACAAGTTTACCAATTTCAGCTTGAATCTAACCCTAGACTAATAATACATGATTAAATACAAATCCAAAGTTTACCCAATATCCAAACATAACACACAAAGTTTTTCACAGTCCAATATTACAATCACAAATTCTGGACAAGTTTTCAAATACAAATTCCTGGGTAAAGTGAAGAAAGTGTCCAGCCGACCCATACACCTCGTCCACACCTGCAAACCGAGAGAGTCAAGCCATCCGTCTCGTCCACACCTGCAAACCGAAACGTAGCATCCCATTGTGAGTCTTTTAAACCATCTCTTATTTTCTGAATGAGATCTTAGTTGTGCTCGTCTTTGACAAACCTGCGAAAAATCAAACAAATGTGTTAGTCTTTGTCACGGTCTTATTTTAATTAAAAACTGAAAAGGATAAACCATAGAATTATTACATGACCATGACCATATTTTTCTGTCAACCAAACCGAGACCCCGACCTAGACCAAACCGAGACCCCAATCAAGGCCAGACCGAGACCCCAATCAAGACCAAACCGAGAACCAAACCGAGATCCAAACCAAACCAAACCGAGACCCCAACCGAGACCCAAACCGGGGCCAAACCGAGAACCAAACCAAGACAATCAAGATTCTTGTCTTTCTGCCAAGACCATCATCATTCAAGGTTACCATAATCCAAATGTCTTAACCATTTTTATTTTACAGAAACATCATAAAAACCCCCAATTATGTCGCGGGTATAAAACCCCCTTTTCAAATCAAAACCCTAGAAACTAAAAACCTTTTTAAACATGAAATTAATATTTTCTATATTCCAAAAACGCCACTTAATCATGATTTATCAACCGAATGTAAAAACCCCCAATTTTGTATAAACCCTAATTTGATTTTATTTATTAAAACTCTAATTAAACCCAATCTAAACACGAATCTAATAATTAATTAGACTGGAAACAAGATATGCAAAAACCCCCCAATTTGACCGAAACCCAAATTTTTATAAAACCGATTATATGTTGAAATTAACTTGATTTTATACAAGAAAACATTAATTAATTGTATTTAAACCCGAGATTTAGAGAAACCCCCAAATATTTCGAAACCCTAAATTATTTATTTTCTAATCCAAGAGCCATGTGGTTCTCAACAAGTTTATACAAGTTAGTTAAACCCACTGATCTTTTATAAAACGAAAATCAATTAACTTTTGTTAAAAGAAAATAAGGATAAACAACTTATCTTTGATTTTGGATGATGAATAACGTTGACCTGAGGATGATCACCATCATGAACCCAATCGGTTTGATGTGGGGATGAAACCCCACATCTCACGCGATCTAAACACCACAAACCATCCCCAAATGATTGTTATATCAAACTGAAAACCATATTAACCAAGGGAAAGAGATGATCCGATCCAGATTAGAAAAGAAAGAGAGAGTGGGGCGGTGGGTATGTTTCGAGAGAAGAGAGAGAGAGATAACTCTCTGTTTTTGAGAAGTGTGTGAATAAACACACGTATCTACTCCCTTGTTCCTTGTTTATATCGCCAATGGGCCGGGCCGGGTCATTTAACCCTTGGGCCGGATTGTGAGTGGGGAATATTGGGCTCATTTTGGGCCAGTGTTATATTTTGAGTTTATTTAAAGCCCAAAAACGAATTTGGTAACTTAAGGGTATAATTTAACCCGTAAAACTCGACCGTTTAATAACCGACTTATATGTGTAGCATTTTTCCGTAGACGTAAGGTTTTGTCAAGCACAACTAGGGTGTCGTGTCTTTTTATTAGTATAACTTTTCATATCGTAACCCGATCCTTATAATCAAATAGGTCGCGGCTAGCGTAACCGTACTCTCGAGCCACTTTTACCTTCGTCCTTTTTGCTGAATTACGAGGTGAGTTTGTAGCCCCATACTTAACTATTTTTATTGCTTTTTGGGGTGAGACATTGCTTGATTTTAACGTATGAACACAAGTGCATTTACTGATTTATATATTAGTCTAAGTCCCACTAAAAACCCAGTTGCTTTGGCCCGTGAATCGTGAACCGTTAATTACTTTGTGTAAGCGCGAATGTTATGGATAGATCTATCGGGATTGACGTCCCTGTCTGTCTTGTCCAACAAGGGGACAAGCGGGCACAGTTTCATTTGAGTCTGAGATAGGATGTCGTAGGTTTAGGCATCTAGTTGGGCTACATTTATATGATTATACTGCCGGTGATGTTAACGCTTCGGTGTCACGAGCTTAGACTGTAATAAATACTTTTGGGATGACTTTGTATCTGTTATATTGTCATCACTTTTGGGAAAATCTTGTGGTTCACTAAACATTTCAAATTAACTAAACCTATGAACTCACCAACTTTATGTTGACACTTTAGCAATGTTTTTCTCAGGTATTAAGAAGGAAGATGCTAAGTGAGGTCTCATGCATTGCCGTCATTTCTTTGAAACCAAGATCATTTGTACTATTTGAGAAAACTATGTTTTGTAACTGTATCCAGTTTTATGCTTCCGCACTTGGTTAAAACTATTTATTTTATTAATTACAAGTGATCTATTTTCCGAACGTCTCATTTAGAGGTCGTTCTTTGTGACTGTGTGTGTATGATAATCATGACGTCACCACTCCCTTGTCGCCATTATACTCTGATATTTTGGGAGTGTGACAGATTGGTATCAGAGACATGGTTATAGAGAACTAGGTTGCATTTAGTAACTCTAGACTATAACTGCTATATGTTTAATCGATTATCATACGGATTGTAAGTATTAAGTATATGTAGATACATGAACATAGATAAGTAATAAATGGGATACATGTGATTTAACAATTACGAGGTATATTTACATGGGTTACATGTGCAACAACAAAATCTGAATTATGTTATATGGGATACATGTGGATTCAACAATGATTGCTATGTTATGTTAATGTCCTTTTTACGGACTAATTTTATAAGATATTTACACACATTTATTTTGTTTATGATTACAGCGATGTCTTCTTCTGATGATTCCACGTCTACAGGAGCGTACTACAACCGTAGTTCACAGTCGACTATCAGTTCATCAGTAGGACTACCTAGAGGATCACCATCAGGATATCCGTGGTACCGGATGGTTTCAGATGATGATACAGAGAGAGAGACTGAGGAGGTTCGTCGTTCACCGATCCGCATTCCTGATGCATCAGCTGACGACGTACTTAGCCTAGAAGGCAGAGGAGAAGATGAATTAGACGCTGATGTGGTGCAGTCACCAGGTCAGACATCAGTTACTAGAGATGAGACGGTAGAGGAGACAGAGGATGATGAGATGGAGTTTACAGATGGGGAAGGAGAGCCTATGGAGGTCACAGACACTGAGGACCCTCCTACTGCGTATGCTGCTACTCCTGAGGTTTCCCTAGCACACATCTCCTCATCTTCATCCGAAGACGAAGGAGAGAGGACTGCTATTCCTGCTCCAGCACCTGGTACTCTACCTTTCTACTATGTGAGACGACGTCTTCGGGGGAGAGCTGCTCGACCACCACTTTCACCTTACCGACCCCTCATACCTTTTACTGCCACTGACAGGCATGCAGCCCGCACACCTGCCAGTCCTGTCCCAGAGATACTACTACTACCACCACCAGAGACTGTACCTACTGTGTACCAGGAGATGCTTACTGATGCTGGCATCTCTACTGGGCCGAGAGCTACGACTCCTCTTCCTAGGAGAGCTACATCGACGGTGGTGATGCTTGGTGCAGCAGATGGATGTGTGACGACACGATTAAACAGGTTGGAGGATGCTGTAGAGGCTTTAGGTGAAGAGTATAATGAAGTGCAGGATAAGTTGGAGGCACTGGCAAAGAAGAGTCCAGTTAGGGATGAGACAGTGTTGACGGTATGTGTGACCCGTCTACGAGGACAGCTTCATACTGTTCTTGATCAGATGGAATCCATGCCGAATGCTCGTCTTGAGGAGATCGAGAGCCTGATGACCCGTTGGGGAGTAGAGCCATTGGTTGAGACAGGCGGACTAGAGGCACCAGTGGAGGACCCTGTTGCAGACTTGGATAAGAGGTTTAGAGCCGCTTGTTATGATACCGATGTTAGACTTAGAGATTCCCAGGCTCGTGAGATCGTGGTTGAGAGGAGGTTAGCAGAGTTGGAGAGAGAGCTTCATCAGTGCCGTGAGGGCACTAGTTAGATTTATCTTGTACCATCGACTTATCCTTGTATGACCACTAAGCTTTGAAGTTTATCTTAGCTAGTTGGCATTTTATTTTCTTTTATTATATTATGTATGACAAACTATGATGTACTACTAAACGATTCTATGAATGATATTATGGGTTACAAAAATTGTGAGATCATTATATATTGTGTATTATACCCTGGAGCATTTCATAATTGTATTGTGCGTGTCATGCATGTTATGTCTGGCAAAACTCATTGTCCTATTACCTTTTTAGATTATGGCGCCAGTTAGAAGATCCGAAAAGCAGAATCCACCAGCCGCTACCGGTGGAATTGACACCGTCATGCTAAGTCAAATGATAGCCGAACGAGTGGCCGAGGCACTCGCAACAGCCGAATCAAATCGTACAGCTAGCACACAGGAGGAGACCAACCAAGGAGCTACTAATGCTATTGCACGGACTTGTACCTACAAGGAATTTCGTGCAGTTACGCAAGTAAGTTTCCGCGGTACTGAAGGAGCAGTAGGATTAACCAGATGGTTTGAGAAGCTAGAATCCCAATTTGGGATTAGCAATGTTGCTGAAGCTGATAAGGTGAAGTTTGCGTCAAGCACGTTAGTGGATGGTGCTTTGACTTGGTGGAACGTCTATGCTCGTGCAGTGACCATTGACGTTGCCCAAGCGACGCCCTGGAGTGAATTTAAAGCTATGTTTGTGAGGAAATACTGCCCACGAAATGAAGTCAAGCAGATGGAAGTTGAGCTGTGGAACCTGAAGGTCAAGGGTACTGCTCTTACTGCTTACAATCAGCGCTTTCAAGAGTTGATCTTGTTATGTCCTGAAATGGCGCCCAACGACGACCGATTGTTGGAGCGATACATTGAAGGACTACCTTTGAGCATCAAAGGGAATGTGACTTCATCCAAGCCAACTGATTTGCACGAGGCAATCGACATGGCTCAGAGTCTGATGTACCAAGTGGTACAAGAGTTGGGAGAAAATATTGGAGATAAAAGGAAGTGGTCTGGCAACCACTACAACAACAATACCAACAATACCAACAACAGCAACAACACAAACAACTACAACCAGAACAAGCGACAAGAAGTAGCAAGGGTGTTTACTGCTGGACAAGGCAATACTGGAAACTACGCTGGAAGACTTCCTTTCTGCGGAAAATGTGGCCGACACCACGAAGGAGCATGTCCCCCTACGTGCTAAAATTGTGGGAAGGCCGGACATAAGGCAAAGGAATGTCGAGCACCACCTCGTCCTACTAACCAAAGAGGACCTGGAACGCAAGGTGGCCAAGGAGAAAATGTCACTTGCTTTGGATGTGGAGAGAAAGGTCACTACAAGAACAAGTGTCCAAGCAGTGGGAACCAAGGTCGTGGTAACCAGATTTGAGGCAATCAAAATCACAACCAAGGGAACCAGAGGCAGAATCAAGGGAACCAGAGGCAGAATCAAGGGAACCGAGGAGGGAATAACCGAGCCACAACTAGTACTCCTGGAGGATTCACGGCACCTAGCAAAGTGTATCATCTCTGTGCTGAAGCTGCAGTGCAAGACAACAATGTTGTGACTGGTACGTTTCTAGTCAATAACAACTATGCTTCAGTACTATTTGATTCTGGTGCGGATAGGAGTTTTGTGTCGTCTATATTTAGTGAAAGCCTAAACGTTACCCCTACTGCGTTAGACGTTAAGTATAATGTAAAATTAGCCGATGGGAAGTCAGTAACCACCGACGTTATTCTGAAAGGATGTAGTGTAAGGTTACAAGGTCGTTCGTTTAGTATCGACCTACTCCCTATAGAATTGGGAAGTTTTGACGTCATCATTGGAATGGATTGGATGTCGAAGCATCACGCGGAGATCGTATGTCATGAGAAGTGCGTCCGTGTTCCTTATGGAAACGATGTACTAATCATACAAGGCAAAAGGAGTGGAGTGAAGAATGGATCAAGACTGGAAGTCATCTCATGTATTAGGACCCAAAGATACATTGAGAAGGGATGTCCAGTATTCTTGGTTCAAATAACACAAAAGGAAGGAGAAGAAGATCACGAGAAGAAGGTGGAAGATGTACCGATCGTTAGAGACTTTCCAGACGTATTCCCAGAGGACTTACCAGGACTACCACCAGCACGGCAAGTGGAGTTCCACATCGAGCTTACACCAGGAGTCGCGCCTGTTGCTAGAGCCCCATACCGTCTAGCACCGGCCGAGATGACAGAGTTAGCTGAACAGATAAAGGAACTTTCTGACAAAGGTTTCATTAGACCAAGTTCCTCACCTTGGGGAGCGCCGGTCTTGTTTGTCAAAAAGAAAGATGGATCCTTTAGAATGTGTATCGATTACCGAGAATTGAATAAGCTGACGATAAAGAACCGTTACCCATTGCCGAGAATTGACGATCTTTTCGATCAATTGCAAGGATCTAGCATATACTCGAAGATCGATTTAAGGTCAGGATATCATCAACTAAGGGTTAGAGAGGAAGACGTTCATAAGACGGCTTTTAGAACCCGGTACGGACACTACGAGTTCCAAGTTATGCCTTTCGGTTTGACAAACGCGCCTGCGGTATTCATGGATCTCATGAACCGAGTTTGCAAACCATACTTGGACAAGTTTGTGATTGTATTTATCGATGATATTCTCATCTATTCTCGTAATGAAGAAGAACACAAGGAACATTTGAAGACCATACTAGAGCTGCTAAGGAAGGAGAAGTTATATGCAAAGTTTTCCAAATGTGAGTTTTGGATAAACACAGTGCAATTCCTTGGGCATGTAATCGACAGCAGTGGTATTCACGTTGATCCTGCTAAGATCGAGGCCGTGAAGGATTGGGCGACTCCAACAACACCCACGGAGATCCGCCAATTTTTAGGTCTTGCTGGTTACTATAGGAGATTCATTGAAGGTTTCTCCAAGATAGCTAAACCAATGACGGAATTGACTCAAAAAGACAAGAAGTTTGAGTGGAAAGAGGATCAAGATTTGGCATTCCAGACATTGAAGCAGATGTTGTGTGAAGCACCTATACTAGCCCTACCCGAGGGTAATGAAGACTTTGTGGTGTATTGTGATGCATCCATAAAAGGGTTAGGTGCAGTACTTATGCAAAGGACTAAGGTCATAGCTTACGCATCAAGACAACTAAAAGTGCACGAGAAGAACTACACAACTCATGACCTAGAGTTGGGAGCAGTGGTGTTTGCCTTGAAGATTTGGAGACACTACCTTTATGGTACTAAGTGTGTTGTATTCACTGATCATAAGAGTCTACAACATATTTTGAATCAAAAGGAACTCAACATGAGACAACGACGTTGGCTAGAGTTGCTCAGTGATTACGATTGTGAGATCCGTTATCACCCGGGCAAGGCAAATGTCGTGGCCGACGCTTTGAGTCGAAAGGAGAGAGTTCTTAGGGTGAAGGCTTTGGTGATGACCATTGACTTAGACCTTCCATCCTTAATTCTCAAGGCTCAGAAAGAGGCAGTCGAGGAAGAAATTCTCAAGACTGAAGATGTTGAAGGAATGATAAAGAAGTTAGAAGCACGCTCGGATGGAACATTATGCCTTGATAATAGGAGTTGGTTACCATGCCATGGTGACCTACGATCTTTGATTATGCATGAGTCGCATAAGTCAAAATACTCCATACATCCGGGATCTGACAAAATGTATCATGATCTGAAGATGTTGTATTGGTGGCCGAACATGAAGGCGGATATTGCTACATACGTTAGCAAGTGCTTGACTTGTGCCAAAGTCAAGGCCGAACATATGAAACCATCAGGATTATTGGTCCAACCCGAACTGCCAGAATGGAAGTGGGAAAGGATCACTATGGATTTCATTACCAAGTTACCAAAGACCGCAGCCGGATTCGACACGATTTGGGTAATCGTCGACCGACTCACCAAATCGGCTCATTTCCTACCCATCAAGGAGACTGATGGAATGGATAAGTTAGCAAGAACATACTTGGAGGAGGTAGTCACGAAGCATGGTGTGCCTGTGTCTATAATCTCCGACTGAGACAGCCGATTTACTTCGCGGTTCTGGAAGTCACTGCAGAAGGCATTGGGAACGCAGTTGGATATGAGCACTGCATACCATCCCCAAACTGACGGTCAAAGTGAAAGGACCATTCAAACCTTAGAAGATATGCTGAGAGCTTGTGTGATTGACTTTGGAAATAGATGGGATAGACACCTACCTCTGGTGGAGTTTTCATACAACAATAGCTATCTCACTAGCATTAAGGCAGCGCCGTTCGAAGCACTGTATGGTAGGAAGTGTCGTTCACCCGTGTGTTGGGCAGAGGTTGGTGAAGCACAACTCACTGGACCTGAGATCATACACGAGACTACTGAGAAGATCTTTAAGATTAAGAGCCGTATGCAAGCCGCAAGAGATCGACAAAAGAGTTATGCTGACATGAGACGCAAACCCCTTGAGTTTGAGGTTGGTGATAGAGTCATGCTGAAGGTCTCGCCTTGGAAGGGTGTGATTCGCTTTGGAAAGCGTGGAAAGTTGAATCCTCGTTACATTGGACCCTTCAAGATTATAGAGAGGATTGGTCCCGTAGCCTATCGTTTGGAATTACCCCAAGAACTTAGCCGAGTGCATAATGTGTTCCACATTTGCAATCTGAAGAAATGCTTAGCCGACGAGACACTCGTTATTCCTTTGGAAGAGATTCAACTCGACGACAAACTCAATTTTTTAGAAGAACCAGTAGAAGTTATGGACCGTCAAGTCAAACAACTCAAGCAAAGCCGTATACCTATTGTAAAGATCCGTTGGAATACGCGTAGAGGTCCAGAATATACGTGGGAACGTGAAGATCAATTCAAGAGCAAGTATCCTCATCTTTTCGCTAACCATCCTACTACAACAACGTCTTGATTTCGTGACGAAATCTCTAAAACATGGGAATACTGTGACATCCGTCAAATTTTCATCTTAAATTATTCATATAGTAAGAGTACTTTAATTATTTACCGACGAGTTGTCGACGTGAATGTGTTATTTATTTTGCTTTGCGGACAAAGCCCTTTTTAGGGAGAGCATATGTAACATCTCGAGTTTTTTTCGCGTCTATTAAGTTTGAATGCAATGCACGAAATTGGTGGGCGTATTATGTTTGCCGCATGTTTATTTGATGTACTTACTTAATCCCGTGAAGTCTCGCATAATTGTCTTTGTTTTGGATCGTGTGTCAAACTGTTATAGAGTCGTGCTTATTCAGTTTCGCGTCTAAACTTAAATACCCGTCGAACCCGAGTCGAGTAGTATAACAAATACATCATGTACAAACATTTAAGTATAAACCTTTATTCACTTTTATTTCAAAAACTTGCTTAACAAGAGTCCCATTTCCAGTCACAATTTAATCCCATAGTTTATTACCCACTAAGCACTACAAGACAGCACACATGCCAAGTTTACCCAAATTGGGTATATCACAAGTTTACCAATTTCAGCTTGAATCTAACCCTAGACTAATAATACATGATTAAATACAAATCCAAAGTTTACCCAATGTCCAAACATAACACACAAAGTTTTTCACAGTCCAATATTACAATCACAAATTCTGGACAAGTTTTCAAATACAAATTCCTGGGTAAAGTGAAGAAAGTGTCCAGCCGACCCATACACCTCGTCCACACCTGCAAACCGAGAGAGTCAAGCCATCCGTCTCGTCCACACCTGCAAACCGAAACGTAGCATCCCATTGTGAGTCTTTTAAACCATCTCTTATTTTCTGAATGAGATCTTAGTTGTGCTCGTCTTTGACAAACCTGCGAAAAATCAAACAAATGTGTTAGTCTTTGTCACGGTCTTATTTTAATTAAAAACTGAAAAGGATAAACCATAGAATTATTACATGACCATGACCATATTTTTCTGTCAACCAAACCGAGACCCCGACCTAGACCAAACCGAGACCCCAATCAAGGCCAGACCGAGACCCCAATCAAGACCAAACCGAGAACCAAACCGAGATCCAAACCAAACCAAACTGAGACCCCAACCGAGACCCAAACCGGGACCAAACCGAGAACCAAACCAAGACAATCAAGATTCTTGTCTTTCTGCCAAAACCATCATCATTCAAGGTTACCATAATCCAAATGTCTTAACCATTTTTATTTTACAGAAACATCATAAAAACCCCCAATTATGTCGCGGGTATAAAACCCCCTTTTCAAATCAAAACCCTAGAAACTAAAAACCTTTTTAAACATGAAATTAATATTTTCTATATTCCAAAAACGCCACTTAATCATGATTTATCAACCGAATGTAAAAACCCCCAATTTTGTATAAACCCTAATTTGATTTTATTTATTAAAACTCTAATTAAACCCAATCTAAACACGAATCTAATAATTAATTAGACTGGAAACAAGATATGCAAAAACCCCCAATTTGACCGAAACCCAAATTTTTATAAAACCGATTATATGTTGAAATTAACTTGATTTTATACAAGAAAACATTAATTAATTGTATTTAAACCCGAGATTTAGAGAAACCCCCAAATATTTCGAAACCCTAAATTATTTATTTTCAAATCCGAGAGCCATGTGGTTCTCAACAAGTTCATACAAGTTAGTTAAACCCACTGATCTTTTATAAAACGAAAATCAATTAACTTTTGTTAAAAGAAAATAAGGATAAACAACTTATCTTTGATTTTGGCTGATGAATAACGTTGACCTGAGGATGATCACCATCATGAACCCAATCGGTTTGATGTGGGGATGAAACCCCACATCTCACGCGATCTAAACACCACAAACCATCCCCAAATGATTGTTATATCAAACTGAAAACCATATTAACCAAGGGAAAGAGATGATCCGATCCAGATTAGAAAAGAAAGAGAGAGTGGGGCGGTGGGTATGTTTCGAGAGAAGAGAGAGAGAGAGATAACTCTCTGTTTTTGAGAAGTGTGTGAATAAACACACGTATCTACTCCCTTGTTCCTTGTTTATATCGCCAATGGGCCGGGCCGGGTCATTTAACCCTTGGGCCGGATTGTGAGTGGGGAATATTGGGCTCATTTTGGGCCAGTGTTATATTTTGAGTTTATTTAAAGCCCAAAAACGAATTTGGTAACTTAAGGGTATAATTTAACCCGTAAAACTCGACCGTTTAATAACCGACTTATATGTGTAGCATTTTTCCGTAGACGTAAGGTTTTGTCAAGCACAACTAGGGTGTCGTGTCTTTTTATTAGTATAACTTTTCATATCGTAACCCGATCCTTATAATCAAATAGGTCGCGGCTAGCGTAACCGTACTCTCGAGCCACTTTTACCTTCGTCCTTTTTGCTGAATTACGAGGTGAGTTTGTAGCCCCATACTTAACTATTTTTATTGCTTTTTGGGGTGAGACATTGCTTGATTTTAACGTATGAACACAAGTGCATTTACTGATTTATATATTAGTCTAAGTCCCACTAAAAACCCAGTTGCTTTGGCCCGTGAATCGTGAACCGTTAATTACTTTGTGTAAGCGCGAATGTTATGGATAGATCTATCGGGATTGACGTCCCTGTCTGTCTTGTCCAACAAGGGGACAAGCGGGCACAGTTTCATTTGAGTCTGAGATAGGATGTCGTGGGTTTAGGCATCTAGTTGGGCTACATTTATATGATTATACTGCCGGTGATGTTAACGCTTCGGTGTCACGAGCTTAGACTGTAATAAATACTTTTGGGATGACTTTGTATCTGTTATATTGTCATCACTTTTGGGAAAATCTTGTGGTTCACTAAACATTTCAAATTAACTAAACCTATGAACTCACCAACTTTATGTTGACACTTTAGCAATGTTTTTCTCAGGTATTAAGAAGGAAGATGCTAAGTGACGTCTCATGCATTGCCGTCATTTCTTTGAAACCAAGATCATTTGTACTATTTGAGAAAACTATGTTTTGTAACTGTATCCAGTTTTATGCTTCCGCACTTGGTTAAAACTATTTATTTTATTAATTACAAGTGATCTATTTTCCGAACGTCTCATTTAGAGGTCGTTCTTTGTGACTGTGTGTGTATGATAATCATGACGTCACCACTCCCTTGTCGCCATAATTATAGTTAAAGGCAACATGAGATATAGTGCAATGTGTATCAGTTGAATCCATTAAATTATATGATTTTGGCCTTGAGTCGTCCAATTATGAGGGTCAGGATATCAAATTACACTGATCTTCCAAAGCTTAAGGAGCTTGAAATTAATGAAAAACATGCACAATTGGAAAATAATATGTTGGGTCTGATCTCTACTTTGTACCTTTAAGTTCTTTGCTTAAAAGTATCTCTTTTTACCCTTACCCACTTGTTTGAATGGACAACACTACAACATAGTACAACCAACAATCAATTACCTAGTGCATTTCATTTTTTCACGCTTCTTACGGTACATAGTACACACTACGTTTCTTGTCACAATTACTCTCAAAACACCACAGTACAACAATCCAATTAGGTTGATGCAATATATGTTTATTATAACTTCTTGATATTATAACAATTAATACTAACTACAAGCACAACAATATTTAAACTTAATTAGTGGTTGTGCTTTCCTTTCCGGTGGTTCCGGATCAATAAAAGTATTAAGAAATAATGTGTTGAGTCAGATTTCATCCGGTGCTTTGTACATTCAGGTTCTTTGCTTAAAAGTATCTCTTTTTACCCTTACCCACTTGTTTAAATGGACAACACTACACCACAGTACAACCAACAATCGATTACCTAGTGTATTTCACTTTTTTCACGCTTCTTATGGTGCACAGTACACAGTACGTGTCTTATCACTTTTCCTCTCAAAACACCACAGTACAACAATCAAAATTAGGTTGATGGAATATATGTTTGTTATAACTTCTTGATATTATAATAATTAATTCTAACTACAAGCAAAATAATATTTAAACTTCATTAGTGGTTGTGTTTCCCTTTCCGGTGATTCCGGATCCCTTAAAAGTATTGGAAAATAATGTGTTGGATCAGATTCCATCTGGTGCTTTGTACCTTCATGTTCTTTGATTAAAAGTATCTCTTTTTACCCTTACCCACTTGTTTGAATAGACAAAACTACACCACAGTACAACCAACAATCAATTACTTAGTATATTTCACTCTTTTCACGCTTCTTTCGGTACACAGTACACACTACGTGTCTTATCACTTTTCCTCTCAAAACACCACAGTACAACAATCAAATTAGGCTGATGGAATATATGTTTATTATAACTTCTTGATATTATAACAATTAATACTAACTATAAGCACAACAATATTTAAACTTCATTAGTAGTTCTGCTCCCTTAAAAGTATTGGAAAATAATGTGTTAGGTCAGATTTCATATGGTGCTTTGTACCTTCGGGTTCTTTGTTTAAAAGTATCTCTTTTAACCCTTACCCAATTATTTGAATGGACAACACTACACCACAGTACAACCAACAATCAATTACCTGTGTATTTCACTTTTTTCACGCTTCATACGGTGCATAGTACACACTACGTGTCTTATCACTTTTCCTCTCAAAACACCACAGTACAACAATCAAATTAGGTTGATGGAATATATGTTTATTATAACTTCTTGATATTATAACAATTAATACTAACTACAAGCACAACAATATTTAAACTTCATTAGTGGTTGTGCTTCCCATTCCGGTGTTTCCGGATTCCTTAAGAGTGTTGGAAAATAATTTGTTGGGTCAGATTTCATCTAGTGCTTTGTACCTTCAGGTTCTTTTCTTAAAAGTATCTCTTTTTACCCTTACCCACTTGTTTGAATAGACAACACTAAACCACATTAGAACCAACAATTAATTACTTAGTGTATTTCAATTTTTTCACGCTTCTTACTTTACATAGTACACACTATGTGTCTTATCACTTTTCCTCTCAAAACACCACAGTACAAAAATCAAATTAGGTTGATGGTATGTTTATTATAACTTCTTGAAATTATAACAATTAATACTAACTACAAGCACAACAATATTTAAACTTCATTAGTGGTTGTGCTTCCCTTTCCGGTGGTTCTGGATTCCTTAAAGGTATTTGGAGATAATGTGTTTGGGCAGATTTCATCTGGTGATTTGTACCTTCAGTATCTTTGCTTAAAAGTATCTCTTTTTACCCTTACCCACTTGTTTGAGTGGAGAACACTACACCACAGTACAACCAACAATCAATTACTTAGTGTATTTTACTTTTTACACGCTTCTTACGGTACAGTACACACTACATGTCTTATCACTTTTCCTCTTAAAACACCACAGCACAACAATCAAATTAAGTTGATGGAATATATGTTTATTATAACTTCTTGACATTATAACAATTAATACTAACTACAAGCACAACAATATTTAAACTTCATTAGTGGTTGTGCTTCCCTTTCTGATGGTTCCAGATCCCTTAAAAGTATTGGATAATAATGTGTTGGGTCAGATTTCATCTGGAGCTTTGTACCTTCAGGTTCTTTGCTTAAAAGTATATCTTTTTACCCTTACCCACTTGTTTGAATGGACAACACTACACCACAGTACAACCAACAATCAATTTCCTAGTGTATTTCATTTTTTTCACGCTTCTTACGGTACACAATACATACTACGTGTCTTATCACTTTTCCTCTCAAAACACCACATTACAACAATCAAATTAATTTGATGGAATAGATGTTTATTATAACTTCTTTATATTATAACAATTAATACTAACTACAAACATAACAATATTTAAACTTCATTAGTAGTTGTGCTTCCCTTTCTAGTGGTTCTGGATCCCTTAAAAGTATTTGGAAATAGTGTGTTGGGTTAGATTTCATCTGGTGCTTTCTACCTTCAGTATCTTTGCTTAAAAGTATCTCTTTTTACCCTTACACACTTGTTTGAATGGACAACACTACACCAGAGTACAACCAACAATCAATTACTTAGTGTATTTCTGTGACATCCGTCAAATTTTCATCTTAAATTATTCATATAGTAAGAGTACTTTAATTATTTACCGACGAGTTCTCGACGTGAATGTGTTATTTATTTTGCTTTGCGGACAAAGCCCTTTTTAGGTAGAGCATATGTAACATCTCGATTTTTTTTCGCGTCTATTAAGTTTGAATGCAATACACGAAATTGGTGGGCGTATTATGTTTGTCGCATGTTTATTTGATGTACTTACTTAATCCCGTGAAGTCTCGCATAATTGTCTTTGTTTTGGATCGTGTGTCAAACTGTTATAGAGTCGTGCTTATTCAGTTTCGCGTCTAAACTTAAATACCCGTCGAACCCGAGTCGAGTAGTATAACAAATACATCATGTACAAACATTTAAGTATAAACCTTTATTCACTTTTATTTCAAAAACTTGCTTAACAAGAGTCCCATTTCCAGTCACAATTTAATCCCATAGTTTATTACCCACTAAGCACTACAAGACAGCACACATGCCAAGTTTACCCAAATTGGGTATATCACAAGTTTACCAATTTCAGCTTGAATCTAACCCTAGACTAATAATACATGATTAAATACAAATCCAAAGTTTACCCAATATCCAAACATAACACACAAAGTTTTTCACAGTCCAATATTACAATCACAAATTCTGGACAAGTTTTCAAATACAAATTCCTGGGTAAAGTGAAGAAAGTGTCCAGCCGACCCATACACCTCGTCCACACCTGCAAACCGAGAGAGTCAAGCCATCCGTCTCGTCCACACCTGCAAACCGAAACGTAGCATCCCATTGTGAGTCTTTTAAACCATCTCTTATTTTCTGAATGAGATCTTAGTTGTGCTCGTCTTTGACAAACCTGCGAAAAATCAAACAAATGTGTTAGTCTTTGTCACGGTCTTATTTTAATTAAAAACTGAAAAGGATAAACCATAGAATTATTACATGACCATGACCATATTTTTCTGTCAACCAAACCGAGACCCCGACCTAGACCAAACCGAGACCCCAATCAAGGCCAGACCGAGACCCCAATCAAGACCAAACCGAGAACCAAACCGAGATCCAAACCAAACCAAACCGAGACCCCAACCGAGACCCAAACCGGGGCCAAACCGAGAACCAAACCAAGACAATCAAGATTCTTGTCTTTCTGCCAAGACCATCATCATTCAAGGTTACCATAATCCAAATGTCTTAACCATTTTTATTTTACAGAAACATCATAAAAACCCCCAATTATGTCGCGGGTATAAAACCCCCTTTTCAAATCAAAACCCTAGAAACTAAAAACCTTTTTAAACATGAAATTAATATTTTCTATATTCCAAAAACGCCACTTAATCATGATTTATCAACCGAATGTAAAAACCCCCAATTTTGTATAAACCCTAATTTGATTTTATTTATTAAAACTCTAATTAAACCCAATCTAAACACGAATCTAATAATTAATTAGACTGGAAACAAGATATGCAAAAACCCCCCAATTTGACCGAAACCCAAATTTTTATAAAACCGATTATATGTTGAAATTAACTTGATTTTATACAAGAAAACATTAATTAATTGTATTTAAACCCGAGATTTAGAGAAACCCCCAAATATTTCGAAACCCTAAATTATTTATTTTCTAATCCAAGAGCCATGTGGTTCTCAACAAGTTTATACAAGTTAGTTAAACCCACTGATCTTTTATAAAACGAAAATCAATTAACTTTTGTTAAAAGAAAATAAGGATAAACAACTTATCTTTGATTTTGGATGATGAATAACGTTGACCTGAGGATGATCACCATCATGAACCCAATCGGTTTGATGTGGGGATGAAACCCCACATCTCACGCGATCTAAACACCACAAACCATCCCCAAATGATTGTTATATCAAACTGAAAACCATATTAACCAAGGGAAAGAGATGATCCGATCCAGATTAGAAAAGAAAGAGAGAGTGGGGCGGTGGGTATGTTTCGAGAGAAGAGAGAGAGAGATAACTCTCTGTTTTTGAGAAGTGTGTGAATAAACACACGTATCTACTCCCTTGTTCCTTGTTTATATCGCCAATGGGCCGGGCCGGGTCATTTAACCCTTGGGCCGGATTGTGAGTGGGGAATATTGGGCTCATTTTGGGCCAGTGTTATATTTTGAGTTTATTTAAAGCCCAAAAACGAATTTGGTAACTTAAGGGTATAATTTAACCCGTAAAACTCGACCGTTTAATAACCGACTTATATGTGTAGCATTTTTCCGTAGACGTAAGGTTTTGTCAAGCACAACTAGGGTGTCGTGTCTTTTTATTAGTATAACTTTTCATATCGTAACCCGATCCTTATAATCAAATAGGTCGCGGCTAGCGTAACCGTACTCTCGAGCCACTTTTACCTTCGTCCTTTTTGCTGAATTACGAGGTGAGTTTGTAGCCCCATACTTAACTATTTTTATTGCTTTTTGGGGTGAGACATTGCTTGATTTTAACGTATGAACACAAGTGCATTTACTGATTTATATATTAGTCTAAGTCCCACTAAAAACCCAGTTGCTTTGGCCCGTGAATCGTGAACCGTTAATTACTTTGTGTAAGCGCGAATGTTATGGATAGATCTATCGGGATTGACGTCCCTGTCTGTCTTGTCCAACAAGGGGACAAGCGGGCACAGTTTCATTTGAGTCTGAGATAGGATGTCGTAGGTTTAGGCATCTAGTTGGGCTACATTTATATGATTATACTGCCGGTGATGTTAACGCTTCGGTGTCACGAGCTTAGACTGTAATAAATACTTTTGGGATGACTTTGTATCTGTTATATTGTCATCACTTTTGGGAAAATCTTGTGGTTCACTAAACATTTCAAATTAACTAAACCTATGAACTCACCAACTTTATGTTGACACTTTAGCAATGTTTTTCTCAGGTATTAAGAAGGAAGATGCTAAGTGAGGTCTCATGCATTGCCGTCATTTCTTTGAAACCAAGATCATTTGTACTATTTGAGAAAACTATGTTTTGTAACTGTATCCAGTTTTATGCTTCCGCACTTGGTTAAAACTATTTATTTTATTAATTACAAGTGATCTATTTTCCGAACGTCTCATTTAGAGGTCGTTCTTTGTGACTGTGTGTGTATGATAATCATGACGTCACCACTCCCTTGTCGCCATTATACTCTGATATTTTGGGAGTGTGACAATTTCACTTTTTACACGCTTCTTACGGTACACTATACACAGTACACACTACGTGTCTTATCACTTTTCCTCTCAAAACACCACAGTACAACAATAAAATTAAGTTGATGGAATATATGTTTATTATAACTTCTTGAAATTATAACAATTAATACTAACTACAAGCACAACAATATTTAAACTTCATTAGTAGTTGTGTTTCCCTTTCTGATGGTTCTGGATCCCTTAAAAGTATTGGAAAATAATGTGTTGGGTCAGATTTCATCTGGTGCTTTGTACCTTCAGGTTCTTTGCTTAAAAGTATATCTTTTTACCCTTACCCACATGTTTGAATGGACAACACTACACCAGAGTACTACCAACAATGAATTGCCTAGTGTATTTCATTTTTTCATGCTTCTTACGATACACAGTACACACTACGTGTCTTATCACTTTTCCTCTCAAAACACCACAGTACAACAATCAAATTAAGTTGATGGAGTATATGTTTATTATAACTTCTTGATATTATAACAATTAATACTAACTACAAGCACAACAATATTTAAACTTCATTAGTGGTTGTGCTTCCCTTTCTGGTGGTTCTGGGTCCCTTAAAAGTATTAGTAAATAATGTGTTAAGTCAGATTTCATCTGGTGTTTGGTACCTTCAGGTTCTTTGCTTAAAAGTATCTCTTTTTACCCTTACACACTTGTTTGGATGGACAAAACTACACCACAACACAACCAACAATCAATTACCTAGTGTATTTCACTTTTCCACGCTTCTTACGGTACATAGTACACACTACGTGTCTTATCACTTTTCCTCTTAAAACACCATAGTACAATAATCAAATTAGGTTGATGGATTGTATGTTTATTATAACTTCTTGATATTATAGAAATAATACTAACTACAAGCACACCTTTATTTAAACTTCATTAGTGGTTGTGCTTCCCTTTCCGGTGGTTCCAGATCCCTTAAAAGTATTGGAAAATAATGTGTTGGGTCAGATTTCATCTAGTGCTTTGTACTCTCAGGTTCTTTGCTTAAAAGTATCTCTTTTTACCCTTACCCACTTGTTTGAATAGACAACAATACACCACAGTACAACCAACAATCAATTGCCTAGTGTATTTCACCTTTTCACGCTTCTTACGGTACACAGTACACACTACGTGTCTTATCACTTTTCCTCTCAAAACACTACAATACAACAACAAAATTAGGTTGATGGAATAACTTCTTGATATTATAACAATTAATTCTAACTACAATCACAACAATATTTAAACTTCATTAGTGGTTGTGATTCTTTTTCTTGTGGTCCCGGATCCCTTAAAAGTATTGGAAAATAATGTGTTGGGTCAGATTTCATCTTGTGCTTTGTACCTTCAGGTTCTTTGCTTAAAACTATCTCTTTTTACCCTTACCACTTATTTTAATGGACAACACTACACCACAGTACAACCAATAATCAATTACTTAGTGTATTTCACTTTTTTCACGCTTCTTACGGTACACAGTACACACTACATGTCTTATCACTTTTCCTATCAAAACACTACAGTACAACAATCAAATTAGGTTGATAGAATATATGTTTATTATAACTTCTTGATATTATAACAATTAATACTAACTACAAGCACAACAATATTTAAACTTCATTAGTGGTTGTGCTTCCCTTTCCGGTGGTTCTGGATCCCCTAAAGTATTGGAAAATAATGTCTTGGGTCTGATTTCATCGGGTGCTTTGTACATTCATGTTCTTTGCTTAAAATTATCTCTTTTTACCATTACCCACTTGTTTGAATGCACAACACTGCACCACAGTACAACCAACAATCAATTACTTAGTGTATGTCACCTTTTCATGCTTCTTACGGTATACAGTACACACTACTCTTGAAAATGGTCGCCACCTCTCCCAGGACCGGAAGAATCTGTTACAAATGCATGTGAGGGAGGAATGCCTTCCTTCAAATTTAAAACTTGTCATCTACTTGAAGGACGCGTCTTATCCCGTTTCTTCTCAAAACACCACAACACAACAATCAAATTGGGTTGATGGAATATATGTTTATTATAACTTCTTGATATTATAACAGTTAGTACTAACTACAAGCACAAAAATATTTAAACTTCATTAGTGGTTGTGCTTCTCTTTCCGGTGGTTCCACATCCCTTAAAAGTATTGGAAAATAATGTGGTGGGCCAGATTTCATCTGGTGCTCTCTACCTTCAGGTTCTTTGCTTAAAATTATCTCTTTTTGCCATTACCCACTTGTATGAATGGACAACACTACACCACATTACAACCAACAATCAATTACCTAGTGTATTTCACTTTTTCATGTTTCTTACGGTACACAGTACGCCCTGCGTGTCTTATCACTTTTCTTCTCAAAACACTACAGTACAACAATCAAATTAGGTTGATGGAATATAATTTTATTACAACGTCTTGATATTATAACAATTAATACTAACTACAAGCACAACAATATTTAAACTTAATTAGTGGTTGTGCTTCTCTTTCCGGTGGTTCCAGATCCCTTAAAAGTATTGGAAAATAATGTGTTGGGTCCGATTTCATCTGGTGCTATGTACCTTCAGGTTCTTTGCTTAAAAGTATCTCTTTTTACCGTTACCCAGTTGTTTGAATGAACAACACTACACCACAGTACAACCAACAATCAATTACCTAGTTTATTTCACTTTTTTCACGCTTCTTACGGTACGCAGTACACACTACATGTCTTATCACTTTTCCTCTCAAAACACCACAGTACAACAATCAAATTAGGGTGATGGAATTTATGTTTATTATAATTTCTTGATATTATAACAATTAATACTAACTACAAGCACAACAATATTTAAACCTCATTAGTGGTTGTGCTTCCCTTATCGGTGGTTCCGAATTCCTTAAAAGTATTGGAAAATAATATGTTTGGTCAGATCTCATCTTGTGCTTTGTATCTTAAGGTCTTTGCTTAAAAGTATCTCTTTTGTTGGTTAGCGGTTCAATTCATCTCAACTATGCTAATTTAAAATCCCTAACGATCGAGAAAGTTGTGACTGTGTTTTCTTGCGTTTGCAGAAAAATTTCAAGCTTGATTGTATTCCTAAACTATCAAATGTCAAGAATTTGAGACTTGTAATTAAAGACATTGAGAATGATTGTCTTTTAGAATTTGCTTTTTTTTTTTTTTTTTGCTTCCTTTTTGGTTTATTTGACATAAATCAAGTATAACGATCCTTCGTGCACTGTTAACCTTTTTTTTACTTTGTTAACCTACAACACCATTAGAGCACTTAATTTTTATGTCTGACTTTAAAGAATTAATATAAAAATCAAATGTGTGCACGTGTCTTTAAAATGATGAATAAAGCAAAACACATATTTTTTACGTCTATGTTTTGAAATTTTCAATGTGCTAGAAAAATTGAGATAAAATCTTTCTTACACTAAAAGTGTAGTGGTGTGCTTAAATACGATTCCTCGGCTATTTTTTACGCGACGATTTGAGCACTTGAACAACCACTTCGTCTTTTCTTATAAAGAACACTTTAAAAGAAGGTCATGAGATGCAATTCTATCTCTTTTACCCTGATGGTAAGAGACATTTATATGGCTGTATAACAACCGAAAGAGAAAAAGTTCAAAAGGTCAGCTTTAGAAAAAAAACAAAGAAAAAAAAACAAAGAAAAAAAAAACCTTGTAACTAGTAGTACTATAAACCCAAAACGGAAAACCGAAATAAGTATTTAACGGGCCAAACATTAAAGGGCCAATAGGCTGGATCAATATGAGCCTGCAAAGGGGCTGGTTACAAATTTGGCTGTATATAACAACTTCTACCATACTCATCAAATAATTGACATTTTTTATTTATATACCCTTTTTTCAGTAACAAATTGTTGGTTTTAATGTTCAAAAATAAAAATTAAACAATATGTGTAAACGAAGTCGTTTCATTCAAATAACGACGTCGGATATAAATAAATTATAGCATTATTCGCGTGATACTCACGCGCTTATTCAGTGACACTGACCTTGACTCAATGACTTGATCGAATGAAATCGATGGTTAAACCGGTGACCACTAATATTTAACAATTAAAAATGGTTAGAAAATTTTACGAAAGTACTGTTTATATATAATAGGGATTAAAAAGTAAAGATAAAGATAGACCAAATTTTTTAACAAAAATCAACGACTCAGATATGCCTAAGCTTTGATTCTCAAACAGAAACATACATACAAGAACCGAACATAGTATTAGGCGTACCATATCACTTAAAATCTTCATCAGTTCTTCATATGTGTAGTGCAAGAATTTTTAAAACCTTGGCAGACCAAAAACAACCCAGTAATGGATCATACAACCGGTCTAACAGAGCCTACTAAGGGGGTGTTTTGTTTGCATTTTGAACAGACTTATTTATTTATTTTATTTTAAAAATAAAGTTAATTTAAAATAAATGTTTGTAAAAAAATGGAATAATCATTTATTTGCATTTTGAAATGCTCAAAATGTAGTTTTAGAAAAGTAGATAGATATTTACTTTTTGAAACTAAAGTTTTGATAAAACATTAAATTACTTAAAAAAAATTACAAGAATACTCTAAAATCTTATCTTTTATATTTCTCTTTTAGCATATTAATCAAATACAAACACTATTTTGTAAAACTACATTTTATAACCACTTATCTATCTATATCTATATCTATATACCCTATAAAGGGTGTATGACAATTGTTGAAAGTTGAAAATTGAAAACAGTAATAAATATGACAACATGAACAGCTCGTCTGTATTCAACAAAAAAAATAAGGAGAAGTTGACTAATTTAAAAAGTGAAATGTTGAAAGATATTGGTATCTTTTCAAATCATATGACTGTAAACCTTAATACATTAACATAAAGGTGGCATTCAATGATTTGAAACTATTCATAGTAAATACTAGACTAGCTTTCTATAATACACTCTTTAATTCTACAACTCAATCAATCAGGGCTTTTTGTTGTGATTTCATGAGTGGCAACTTTTCATATGAATAATTTCATTAGTTGAAACGTAAGAACCTAAATAAAGGAATGATTTGAAGAGTTGCCTATATAAACAACCATATTATTCTATGTTATTCAAGTCGAATAGAACAAGACATTTTTACATATCATGCAATAGTGATGTTAATTTTTTTGCTAACCATTTCTTATTTATCTTCCATAACTAAAGTTGCTTTCTTTCGCCCCGCACAAACACACGAACGGCTTAACAATAATAAAGTTAATGTCTTGAGTTTCTACGAGGTGTTGAGTTAGTGCTACTATGCTAATGGCAATCTCATCACAAGAGTACAAAAGGCCGTCCTAAAGTAAACGTTGGTGATTTGTTTATGAAAGTTAATACTTAGTGATATTTATCCTGTGGCATAATTATTGTTGTGAAAAAAAGTTACTCTAAAATAGCTTTTATTTATGTTGTCGTCATGGTGAAAGTGCTAAAAAGCTTTAAAGGCAGATTTGTGGTTTCGGTATTAGGAGTCAATGGGCTGATGTAATAAAATTACTTGACGTAATACATATGGTTAATTTGTAGTTTCGCAAATCATGCAATTAGTTGTTTCAGTTTGATCAGTGTATGATTGTATATATAATTGCATTTCACAAATTATTCAACGTGTACCTACGGTTATAATTTGTTTTTTGTAGGTTGAAGATGTTATCGGTTGGAGGAAATGTGACATGTCCGTTCCTTGCTCAAATTGATGCGGATGGTTGCTTGAAAGTTCATCACTTAGGAAACACGGTTGATGATAACTTATCATTGTTTTAATGAAATGCCGATTGTCCCAATATGTATTTATGATGATTCTGAATTAATTTTCTTTGTAAAAACTAGTATATTGAATATTTTGCTCAGAAAGTCTTAGTTGATTAATACTCTGCTTTGTAACGTTATCTTTCTATTGGATTAGTCACCGAGATATGAAATTTTCTCTACTAAGATTAATTATCCTTTAAAACTTCTTGTGTGTTTAAATATATTCTTTATCTGATGACAAAAAAGTAGTATTATGTTTTTGTAGTCATTGAAACTTGAAAGTAAATCCCTTTCTTTTCAATTGTAATTGGGTTAATATACAAAGATGTTACTAAGCGTTCCATAAAATTTGTCCTAAGGTAATAAACGTTCATTTAATGTTTCTAAGTTACTCATCTATACGGGTTGGGTAAATGAGTTACTTAACATTACAAAATATGACAACAAGGTTACTCAATGGAGGGGTAACCGATACTCCAGGTCATTTTTGAAAAAAATAGGATTTTTAATATATTTTTAGAAAAACATTTTTAAACAAATATTTTCAAAATAATCTTTCACAAATCTTTTAAAATAAGTATTTTTCGAAAAACATTTGTAAAAAGGTTTTAAATTATTTTAATATTAAAAAATATTTTAATTATTTGTAAAGATTTAAGTATTTAAGTAAACAAGTTGGTTTAAAGATTTTTAAAAAACGTTTAATTTTTTTTCCAAAAATACGGGTTGGTTTAAAAACGTATATAAAAGGATTTTTTAAATGTTTTTCGAAAAACTTTAAAAAAATATTTTGGAAAAAGAATTTCAAAAAGATTTTAAAACATTAAAAAATATAAATTCTTATAAAATTTATTTTCAAAATATTTCAAACATTATTTTCAAAAATATTTTAAATAATTTCGAAAAAAATATTTTTGAAAAGTAATTTCATAAAAATATTTTTGAAAAACATTTTTAGAAAGATTAAAAACATTTTCGAAAAAACTATAATCCAATAAAAAATATTTTAAAAATCTTTTCGTTAAACATTTTCGAAAAGAATTATATTCTTATAAAAAAAGAAAGAGAATGTTATTTAAAAAAAATATATAGTTTAACCCTACGAATGGTGAAATTCAAGTATGTTTTTATAATTTTTTTAAATCCTTTTTTATAAGAATTTATTTTTTTAATATTAAACACACTTTTTTGAAATGGGATTTTTTTTAGGTTTTTAAATAAATTATTATAAGAATTTAATTTTTTTTAATTATATAATATTGTTTTTGAAAAAAGAATCGAGAGGTTATTTGGAAAGAAATCTTTTCGAGAAATTTTGTAAATCTTTTATGTCAGCGAGTATTTTTTTAAATTAATTATTTTAATATAAAAGACACTTTTTTGAAAAGGGATTTTTTTTAAGTTTTTAAAATATATTATTATAAGAATTTAATTTTTTTAATTATAATTTTTTTTTTGAAAAAAGAATCGAGAAGTTTTTTGGAAAGAAATATTTTCGAGGAATTTTATAATTCTTTTATGTTGTCAAGTATTCTTTTTTAAGTTAATTTTTTTAGAAAATAAGGTAACCTGCTAATTTACCAATTTTAACAGGTTACTCAAACATGAGTAACATAAACAACCGGTCACCCATACATGAGTACCCTAGAAACACAAAATGAACGTTTGTTACCTTACGACAAATTTTATGAAACGTTTAGTAACATCTTTGTATATTAACCCATTGTAATTTTATTCATTGCAGCTCTTTTGTGTCTTTTACATTAAGCACTTAAATCCATTCATCACTACGAGTATCTGTGTTGCGAAAAATGTACATGAATCACATTTTAATATTTTACGTAATATGTTTAAACATTTCACGAAATACTTACCACGATATCGCATATCAATAAAAGTGTGCCGTTAGGAATTTCCGCCGCTATGCGCGGGTATTCATCTAGTTATACAATTATACATTTTTAAAACGAATAACCTACTATTTAAAGAAGCAATCTCAAACGCCTCCTAAAAAGCTTAAGCTATTTTGAACGAATAACCAATCGCACAAGGCCCATCACATAATGCAGTCAAGTTCTTAAGTAACAAGCCCACTCTAATTTCCTTTTTATTTTTCAGTTTTAGCGTGCTGACTTTTATCATAAAATGATTGTTGGGATTTAATTAAAAGAAACTTAATTGTTAACGTTAGTGTATGATGTTTAAACCAACAAACTATTGCATGAAAAATTAAAGGGTAGGTTAAAATTTTAAAATTAGTCTACACGCGATTAACAATCTATTTTATGCTACGTTTAAGTTCCTAATAACTAGTTATGTACTTATGTACGTAGTTGTTATGATGGTAATCTTTTATAGAGCAAAAATTATTGTAATTGTTATATCATGTGCGAGGTTCTTTTCAGAACCAAATAAATGTACAAAACTGCGAGAACCATTTTTTACTCTTAACAATACATATGTATTTTCCTTGTTATGTTTAAATTAAACGTTTAATAACTGTTTTATTGATTATAGATTCGAGTATGATGAGCGATATAAATAGTGCACATGTGTTTTCATGTTATTCATCACGAAGATAGTTATGATACAAACAAAACAAAATACATGTGCATGATCCTAAAATACATGTATCTAGCGACCTAACACAATGAAAATCCATGAATATCTACTTGATGTATTAACACGATGAAAATACATGTGTATTTTATGAGTAAAAATCTGGTTCTCGCAGTTCTGTACATTTATTTAGTTTTTAAAAAAACCTCACCCTTTATATCATAGCAATTTTCCCAAAATTAATTGAACATTTCGTCCATGTAGTTAAAATATGTCATGTGTTTAAAGCCATGGTATGATGTAACGTGATACATGGCTGTCGAAATTCACGAAACGAATCTATCATACAACCAAAACATACACACATATATGCACATCGAAACACAATTATCCATATAGGCGAACCAAAGTCTTTTTCTTTTTATGCATATCAGATCTTTGAATTATACATTCAGCGACAGTTGCAGATCATTCATATATTATGAAATAGTCATGTTTGGTTATTTGATAAACAAAATGTATGTCAAAAGTTTTCTACACCTATAAAACAAACAAACAAAAAATGAATGTATTTATCAAAACAACTAAAACTATATTGTAATCTCAAAATGTCGAGTGAATTATGATAGAGTTGTGCTAAAAAATTTCTAACTAAAAAATTACATCAGATGTTAAAACGATCGAGTTTGATTATTATTTTATAAGCAAAATGTTAGTCAAAAGTTTTCTACAACTATGAATCAAAGGAAAAAAAACCGAATGTGCTTATCAAAACAACTAAAACTATATTGTAATCTCAAAATGAGGAGTGACTTATGATACAACTGTATTAACTTTTTCTAATTAAAATTTAATGACTTTTGGAAAATGAAGATTCCATAGCATGATTTTGGAGCAACCATCTTGTGGGACCCCTTTCAACTTGGTGTCCTCTTCAAGGACTTCTTCTTTAACAAACTTTATAAAATTCTACGTATTTACAAGAAAGTAACAAGATTAAAAGAGGATCTAGTATATATAAAGAGTTAATTTTTTAAATGGTCTAGGGTAGTCTGACATTCACAAAATAGATCGGTGCTATTAGGAGAGGCGGACTCACATAGAGGCTGAGTATAACGGAGATTATATTTGTTTTGAGATCACGAAGTGCAAAATTTGTCAAAGTTACCTTTGTTTTTGTACTTTAGTTTTTTCACGACATAGCTTTAGTTGATTTAATATCTTTTTATACAACACTTTTTTATAATTTTTGGTTGGCCCTTAGCTACTAGACGACTAAGGCAAATTGAGCGTGAACGACCGAATGAATTTACGTTTTGGTAATAAAATATGCAATGCGGGTTAAAACTGTAATGAAGTAGTCTGGTCGATCATATTGACGAAACATGTGATATGTGTCGTTTCTAATAAGAGATGTTTTAGAATTATATAATTTTTACAAAATAAATTGTACATAATGAGATGTCATAATAATATGTGGATGTTTTCTTTTTTACTTTTTAGATCATTTTATATTTTAAACCAATTGCAAACATGAAAATTGTTTAATGAATTTTATTTTATAAATTTTTTGTGAGTTTAACATTTCTATTCTAATAAAATCGCATGGTCACGTATGTATTTTGAGTTTTTTTTTTGTCAGCTACTTTACTTATTTAGTCATTTAAAGAATTTACACAAAATTAAATATCATATCTCTATCTCTACTAATTATAAAGGACGGATACCTATTGTTGAAAATTGAAAAATTTTCTTTGTGGCTTCTATTGTAAGTTTCGTCTATCACCGGTTTAGAAAGTCAGCCATGCATATATATGATGATCACACAACTCAATAATATCTAACACGTCTTTGACTTTGCAAAGTTAATATGCATGAAACTTTGGCAAGTATGCCCATGCATGAAACTGAATGCAAGTATTCATCACACAACTCATTAATATCTAAACTAAATGATATTGTAACGTCAATCACTATGACTATATAAGAAATACACACTCCTATGTCTCATTCGTATCACCAGCTTCGTATATCACTTGTATCTTAAACAATGTCTTCCGAAAGTAACAATCACGATGATCTTGAGGTTTGTGTTCTTCGTTTCGTTTTGTTGGTAACGACTTTCATTCTAATCTTTTGATGTGTGTAGTTATTACTATTGTTTTTTGTTTAGGTTGTTCCCCCTCCTCCTGCTAACTGTGCTCCACACCCCAGTCCATTCTCCACACCCCAGTACATTCTTTGGTTGATGAAAGTGACGATGAAGCATAAGTTGACCGCTACGAGAACTTTGTCGCTTTTTTTAAATGTTTTTATTTTGTCTTTGTAATGCGTTTGTCTTTCTAATATGTCTGTCTTACCAGTCATTGTAATATGTTTCACTTGATTTTGGTTTAGATACATGGTATACTGAGGTCTTCTATGTCTTTCTTTTTATTCTTTTAGGTGTCAATGAAGAGACATGTTGATGATGATCATACATCGTATGGATGATGTTGATGAAGCATGTTTGAACAGAAAACTATGAAAGGTATGTTGCACTAGAAGTTCTATGTATGTTTGTTCAATGTGTTTACTTTGATGTCTAATTTTTGTAAGTTTTTAAAACATTTTAAGGTCATGGATTTGATGATAAAAGATGGAGGACCTTGAGGTATTAAAAGATGTCATAAAATTGTTGTTTCTAACCAAGCCTTGAGGTAAAACGTTTTATTTAAAAATTGAAGTCATTTTCTACTAAAAATTTGTTATAGTTAACCAACTTCCGTTCAAGCTGTGCATTTTTTTGTGTGTATTTTTCTTCCATATTTGTACTTGTAGTGAGTTGTAGTTGGCATGTTGTTTGGTGTGTTCTTCTTCCTATGCATCTAGGTTTACAAAATTAAAGTTCATGATCTTATTAGGTTGTGTTTGTTGTGTACAGCTCTTCGCGATGATATCTGTTAGGATAAAAGTTCGATGTGAGAGATTTTGAAATTATAAGGCATGACAAGCTGATTCCAAGGGATGGCAAGCTGGTCTATTTCTTCCATATATGTTGTATATAAGGTTTTTTTGGTATACTCAAAGATGAAAACATATTTTTTTAGTGCCTTCTTTACAAAGTAAAGCAAGAGTATAGCAACTTTATTATCAATTTGCTTTTTATTTTGATTTTTTTTCTTAGATCGAGAATCGTTTTCTTTATTATCAATTTTCTTTTTATTTTGGTTTTCATATTGAAGTATATATACCTCTTTTATAAAGATTTTGTCAGAAATTAGTTTATAAAAATCAATGGTGTAATAAAAGAAAAAATGGTGTATATTAATAAAATATATAACTAAAAACCTTAGTCCGAAAGGTGTGCAGCTAGAATAAAGAAATATCAAAATTTTGGTTCAAAATCTGGTGGATAAAATTATAAGGATACGAAATGTGATATTTTATGTAAATGAGATGTATCAGCATCATATCACATAAGGTTTGTTTCAAAAAATAACCATAATGTTTGTTCAAAAAACAAAGACAGGGTGCAGATTTAAATTTTTTACTCCGAACTTTTCAGCTTTTTTGTGATATGTTTGATGTCACATGAAGTCTAAAATATAAAAATCGACTTAATTTTGATCCTTGGTTTGCAAAAAGTATAAATATGAGATTTAATTGGCAGCAAGTAACTTTTGATCTTTCGTAATAACTTTGAATTACTATGTCCTTCGGTAGTTAGAATATAAATTTGTTAATGCTTGATACTTGTTTAATTGACATTTTATTTAACATTTAATTATAGTATGTTACGATCTTTGCAATTATATTTTGATATTTTCACGTATTATTTTGAATATTGTATGAAACGCTTACCGCCATACGAATATTATTAATTATCTGTTGTTATCAATTCCGTCGTTATGCGCGAATACTCGTCTAATCATGTTTAAAGGTACTAAATTATGAATGTAACTAAAGTAACAAACGTCATGCAAACGAAATGCCTGTAGGAGCGGATCTAGAGTGTTTTTGAAGTTTCACGAAAGATATTTAGGTGAAATGAATGTATAATAGAAACATATTAAACGGATAACAACGAAACGAATGAAAACTATATAACATGTAAAAACCTATATATCACAAATTTGGACCATCTGCTGATCGTGTTTTATTTTAGTAGGAGAAATATTTTTTTCTATTTATCTATATAAAATTGGAAAATAAGTACTTTGTTAATTTTAAAAAATATTAAGAAAAAAGAATTTAAATATATTTTTTACTTTTTTATTTTCATATAAAGTCATATATTTTTCTTCGATTAACACACCTTTACACCCTGAAACATTTCTATTCTAATATATAAAAGCATATTAAGCCTTAAATCAAAACTTTTACTCTCTTCATACTATTTTTATTTTTTGTTTTTCTTTTTGTGACGTTCCAATTTAATTATCCAATACTAAAAATAAATAGCAAATTTGATCAAGTTTACTATTGTGTATTAACTTTGTTTGAAATTATTATTACAAAATTTAAAAAAAAACATGTTTAATTAAATACCTAAAAGTAAAACGGTCAAAAGTATAAAAAAAATTATAATAAATATATTTTTGTATGTTTCTTGTCGAAAGACAATAATTAACGGAAAAAAATATATCATTCAATATAATTTTTTAAACCCAAATGAGATTAGATCAACAAACTAAAAGTTAATTAAAACTACAATCTAAAAGTAATCAAAGCTCAGTTGGCTATCAAAATTTAATTAAATGGTTTTTTTTAAGGGAGGAAGATCTCGCTAAATAATTTTTTTAAGGGAGGTTCCTTGAAAGTCTTGGGTTCAAGACATGCCAAGGACTTTTCAGGCTAAGCGAATAGAAGTCTAACATAACTAAACGAGCGTTCGAAAAAAATATTCTTTCACTTGAATGTTATTTCACGACCTGACTCACTAACCACTAACATTTATCGTTATAAAAAAATAAAAAAAACTACAAATTTAAAAGTAACTTTAAATAAACTCGAGATCCACACCTACTAATCCATGTGTGACGTAACTATATACAATGCTTTAAGATGATTTGTTTAATGATTTAGATAAAGAAGGTAGCTGTTGATATATTGTCCGTGGATTAACCGGGTCGGATGACGGGTTTCAATCCTTTGCTAGCTATTCCAAGACAGTGTGTCCGGCTTTGTCGCGACCTCTAGGTGAAAACTAAAAAGAAAGTGGATATGTTGCTTAGAGTGAATAGCTCACTATAAGTTTAATGTTGCTAACAGTCAACAGTTGAGAATGGAATGTGCTTGTATATAAAGGTAATAAAAATAAAACTTTACTATGAATAATCTTTGCAAATGTACAACTTACACAACTAACATATATTTTAAAGTTTTTGAACGCTAGAGCTAATCTAATACTATGAGTTTAGTTTATATTGAGACGAAAAATGTTTACTTTATACCTTCTAAGACCGTGTTTGGTACGTGGGTTTAGAAATGTTTGACATGAAAAACATGTTTGTTTAAACCATCTTTGGGCTGACGCGCTTGTACATTTCCGAATCTGACTTCCAAGTGATTTGGTGAGGTTTGAGTATTAATTTAATAAATAAAACAAACGTTATGGCTTCTAAAAAATTTCCAGCCACACATGAATAAACTAACTGATGTCATATCCAATTTTTTTTAATAAAATAAATATTACTCTCTCCGTCCTAAAATTATTGCACCGACAAAAAACACAAAATTTAATAAAAAAGTAACACTTTTACTGCTTTCTCGCTTATTTTTTACATAAATACAGTTTTACCATTAACTAATTAATTAAAAACCTTTTTAAAATTTGTAATTATAATTTTAACTAAGGGTAATGTAGTAATCTCGATCCAAACTTCCTATTTATTTTTAAAAGTAGACAATTAATTTGGGACAACCGGAAAAAGAAAGGTGAATTATAATTTTGGGATGAATGTAGTATATATTTATTCATTTATATAAAAATATATCTATATATTATAATAATAATTAATTTTCTTTCTCCTTATCTAATTTTAAACCTTTTTTAAACCCAAATTTAAATATAAACCAATTACAAACCAAAGACACCCTAATATTGATAGTTTTAGTGATTGAAAGATAAATAAAATAAAAATGTAGGTTTTAGCCTATATGAAATACTATATTTGTTGCATATAATCTAATCCATATTTAACAATAGGAATATATGTATATACATGTTTATATACTACGTATTTGCATTTCTAAACATGTGTATACATCATTATCAAGTCGCATAATAAACTTTTATCATATATATAGTCAATCATATTTTTGTTATCGGGTTATTTGGATGGATTATTTCGACTCCAAGATATGTTTTCTTCTTATTTAAAAAAAAAACAGTTGATCACTTGATCATACGAATATTGGTTGTTTGTTTTTCATAAATGGGATTTACCTCTATTTTTTTGAATGGTTCAGAACTTTGGTTCGCTATAATTACAATATTGATGTGGTTTAGACATTATTGGAGGATAACTAAAGCATTAGGTGTTAGTCAAACAGCTTCTAATTGTACTACATTTGCTCATGAGTACTTTCAACAACTTTCATTTTTGGTTGTCTCATTAACTCTTTGTGGACTTCTTGCTTCACCATATACGTCTAATAATTATTGCCATAAACGCTCCTCTCCTAGTATAGAAAACGACTTATTGGAGAAAAAGAATAATGATTATTGGTGTTTGCATCTTATTAGTGTACCCATATTAATGATTATTGCCTTATTTGTGGCTAGAAACATGTTGCATCTTATAATTAGTCTACCCATATTATAGTTTTCTATAGTGATCTTAGAGTAAAGGGTGTCGTGATGTTCATGAGCTCGTCGTGCCCATGTGGCACGTTCGGTGGCTCTCGTCGGTGTTCGTTGCCACACTATCCCCCAATTCGCCGACCTCTCGTTGGTTATCCGGCGAGGCTTCGACGAGAGATTAATGTTTTTTTTCTTTTTTTTTCTTCTTTCTTCCTTAGTTTTCTTCTTTCTTTCTTTCTTTCTTTCTTCTTTATTTCTCTTCTTTTTTCTGAGGTGTGTGTGTTTTCTGGTAAACACATAAGAAGACGGAGGAGGAAGGAGGGGTGGTGGGTGGGTGGGGCGGATAAGACATTTGGATTTTTTTTTAATAATAATGTTTTTAATTTTAATTATATTTACAATTTTTACCCACATAATTTGGTATTTATTATTTTTTGGTTAAACTTTTATAATTTTTGTAAAATTTAAAAATTCTTTTAGTTTAGGATTTATTTTTATTTTTGTAGTGTATTTTTATTTATGTATTTCTGGTTTTATTTGAATGAAATAAATTTTAATTTGTGTGAAAATGAAAAAAGAAAAGAAAAGATAATGGTGGGACTAAAGTGGAGAGGGGTTAGTGTGTTGTGAGTGAAGGGTATTTTTGTTAGTTGTTTGTGATGATGTGGCGCTGATGTGGCAGCTGTGGGGCCAAAGTGAAGTGGGTGTTTTGTGTCATGATACCCTTTACTCTTACTCGTTCATACTTGATACTGCCCCGCTTCAAACTCAGCACTAGATATGTAAAAGTTTACGTGGGGTTACGTTTAACTTTTTTTAACAATCGAGTTGTAATTATCATGAAAAAACAGAATATGATGGATAGTACAAGGTGTAGTTACATAAATGGTATCTGTTCATGGTTCTGATCACTTGACCCGTACGTATTTTTTTGAAACTTTATTTTGTAGCTATAATATGAATGATTTCATACCCGTCACAACGGCTGTAAAAAAATTTGTTGCACAAAGTTTTAAAATAATGTTTACATGATATTATAAGGTTTATAGTCTGTACAAATAAAACACTCATATGTAGTGTAATAGGGAAAATTGACTTTAGTTCTGAAAAGGGGTAGTGGAAGTACGGGCACATCTGGAAATGTGCAGTTTGGGTCATTTGAAAAGCATACAAAAGGGTGCGGGTCTAAGATGATGATAAAAATGTGGTTCGTTGAAGGGATGGGTCTTAGGCGAGTCTCTCAGGGCATTGTGCAACCTCTGGTTGCAAGTAAGCTTCTTAAGTCCAGGGTTTGGGTGCTAAAGAGTAGTTTCCTTATTTAGTTCTTTTATCAGTAATCTGATAACTAATAAATTTATACCGTCTGAAAAAAGGTTGTTGAATCTGAATTTCGACTTTCATTGTAATTTTTTAGCACAATGAATCAATGATAAATTACAATAATCCGTTATTGTTCCAGAAACAAAGAAACCAGGATACATTTCCTTTAATACGATATTCAAGGCAGCTCGGACTGGTCTAAAAGTATATTTTGTTCGAACTTTGATACCACATATGTTTTAATATTTAAGCCAGAGTTATTACGCCGCTTTAAACTCGAGTTAATATGAGTTTATAATACTTTATGCTTATTTTTCTAAGAAAATTAAAAGAACAAAAAAAATTAGTACGTAGTTTCGAAAGGCTAAAAAAGCTTATGGAATCCCTTTAAAAAATAGAAAGTGCAGCATCTCTTTAGAGTTCATCCAGAGTACGTATTTGTTGTTGCTCGTGTTTTTTAAAGTATATTCTGAATCGTGTTGTAAACGAAACGAAATTTGAAATTCATTAGTGTAATTTTCACCTTCACGTGAGTGCAAGTAGCAAGCGAAATTATGATGATCTTAAAAAGTACCTCTAAAGATTATAAACTCATTAGTGGAAGAAAAAGGTGTTAAACCCATTTTAATCCATAACACAATATTTAGATAGAGAAAGAGAAGAAAGGTAGAGAGAGAAACAAGAGAGAATGCATGGTTAAACAATAAACTAGAGAGAGAAAGTAATGTTCACCAACACCCTCTTCCACACATGGAAGAGGGTATTTATAGGACACGCCTCATGGGCTTTGGTGGACTTGTTCTTGGGCCGGGCTTGGCTTTCACTTGGGCTTACACCCCTAACTTATACATTATTAGCTTAAATTTCAAGCCCGGTTAACCCGACTAACCTATTACAATACAAGACCATTAACGACTAAGATGACCTACTACATTCTTGTTCGACTATATAAAATATAGGGCTAACAATCTCCCCCAATGTATCGGTCATCTTAAAAAGCTTAAAAATCATAAGATGATTGAGTGAATACATTCTTGTAGAGGAGATTGTAAAACCCCTGATTTTACCTTATTGACTTTGTCAACTGTTGTACTACTTATTTATGGAATTTATATAATTTCACCTTTCTATGTTTTATTATTAAGCATATACCTTTTGTCATATTATTTATCCCATTTATTTTATATTTATGTGGACCTTTAGTCATGTATTGACTACTCTGGCAACTGACTGGCCACCTGATTTATTAATAAACTCATCACCTCAGTACATATTTTAAGATAAACTGTAACCTTACTTAATTTATTTATTAAGTACTTGAGTTATTTTATATGTACATATTTACATATATTACCTAAAGGAATAAACACCTAACACTCTAAATATAATGTACACTATTTTAACAGTGTCATTTATTTATTTCTTCAAGTAAATACTTACAATGATATATTTTATACACTTTCATTAAATTATCTAAAAGCTTCAACAAAAATACCTACAACACCACAAGTACCTATAATAATATACAAAGACTATTATTATCATACAACACTTGGCAAAATTTACCCAAAACCCCTCTCCCAAGCCTATGTAAAACGTGTATGTGCATGCTTGCATGCAATACCATCATTTGGTTCAACTAGCTACAAGTAACCTAAGTAATCATGTTACTCCACTAACTCTACCCTAAGCCATGCTTTACTTACACTAACCATGCAAACCTTACACAATCCACTATTTGGACACACCTTGTCCCCTTTTGCTTGCTAACACACGGCACACCAAGGAAAAAGGGGGAAGAAAGAGTATTTGCCATTTAGGGACTTACCAACCTTGCATATCTTTGTGAGATCCAAACTAAATCAACCTTAGATCCCCCTAGTACTTCCCTTAGATACACCAAATCCCATCATGTCTTGATATAGACGAATCCTAGACATTTGCAACATAGGAAATCTCCCAAAAGTCTTCTACTCTCTCTCTACCCCACGGTTCACTCTCCATCTTCACAAATCTAGCAAGCTTCCATTGTCATTATTAACTACTCTAAAAACATGCCTCCTACACTATAAAGATCAAGCATAAGCTCATCCTACAAGAAACCTTGATCCTTGAAGCAACAAAGAAGCCCTAGACGCCTCACTTGAAGCCCACGACATGTATTTGATCTCCTAGACCTCCATTGTTGAAAGCTTGTCACTTGTTTCTACCTATTCTCATATCATTCCTAAACCTAACTAAACAAGTAAGTCCAAGTTAAAACCTATCTTTTTCAATACATTACATTTATATATATTTATGTGTACATGTTTATTTTAGTAAAGTTAACATTTGAACAAACATGGAAACCCTAAAAACCAAAGTAAAACCCACGGCTAATTTTTATATATAATGAAACTTGTTGTAAAAACTTGTCAACCTTGAAGAACACATTAACATGATCTTGTTTAACTTGTAAAATCATAAAAACCTATCCATGTATATTTTTGGACGTGAGCTTTAAAGCTCATATTTTGAGTTTGAGTGATCTTGTAATGATATAACTAGAAATATTAGCTTCATGTTATTAGGTGCCTTAAAATATTAGGATCACTATTAGGCCTTATAGGATTAGTTTAAGCTCACTATAATACTTTTCCTAGATAAATAATCATCTTTATTAAATAAATGTTTTATAAGACTTTTAGTGTCAAAGTTATGATTTTATAAAGTTACATATTAAAAATATAGATCTATAATTATTTTGGATTTAAATAATAGATCTAAGAAGTTTTGAAACTAAAATAATATATATATAAATTTTCGGATTAAAAATAGCTTATATAATACTTTTGGACTAAATTGTAAATTTATAAAGTATAAGGGATCTAAATAGATAAGTGTAGAAAATTTCATTTCAAAAACATAAACTTTGAATCCCATTTTAAATATTGCCGAGAGTATAAGGGTGTGTTTTGAACATATCCGAAACTTTTTAGAGTTAAAAAGGACTAAAAAGAGATTACTAAAATACTAGGGTGAGTTGTGTAAACTTTGGAAAGCCTAAGGACTATTTTGGACACAAGTCGTGACCTAAAATGAACATGAGGGACTAATAGTGTCAAGTTACTAAACTTAAATAAAACCTTAAGCAACCCTAGGGACTAAACCTGCCTAAAGCCGAAACCTATACAAGCCCAAGGGGGCATAAATGTAACTTATAATAAACCTTATTATTATCCGAAACTATAAGGACTAAAACTGCCAATATATGAAACTTAAATAAGCCCTAATATGAGCCGTACACTTTAGGGACTATTTTTGCCATTTATGAAACTTAAACAAACCCTAGTTACACGTGTAACTAGGAAGGGACCAAAACTGTAATTATTCAAATACAAGGACAAAAACGTAATTTATACAAAATATAACGAGACTTGAAACTCCTATATATTTACACCCGTTAATTAAAACGTAAAACTTAAATAAATATAGCAAATGTTATTTTTCTAAACTTATAATTTAATAATTATAAACCTTACGTAAACGGGAAATTTAATTAAAATGTTGTACGTTTTGTAAACCTCATTACACATTTTTATGTAAACTAAAAATGATTAACTTATAAAATAAATATATTAATTATATTTATTTTCCCATTACTTTGAATATATATATATATAAAACTACATTTTATAAATATTTAAAGAGTTTGTATAAACAACATAAGTACAAATGTTAATTAAATGGATTAATTTATTTAAACCTTAATATTTATTTTATACTTAAAATAAATCTTAATATGACTTGTACAACGATAGACTAAATTACAAGTATTGTAATTTAATACTTAAAACCAGTTAAGCATGCACAGATTTATTCTGAAACTTTTATGCATTTATATTATGCATTTACTGAGACCTTATAATTATTTAGGTCGTTGACTGTATCGTGAGCATCCCTATCAGACTTATCTATTGACTAATTGCTGTACTATTGAGGTGAGTTCATGGCCCCACTTTTATATATTGACAAACTTTTAAACTCTTTTATGGGGAAGAAAACATGCAACATATTTTATTTTATGGACGTAAACTGAACTGCAAAACTTTTGATTACAATGCCTATTGTAGATGAACCCGCATGACCCGTGCATCCGAAACTGTTAGAATTTTTGAATTGCCTGAATGTTATAAATAGATCTATTTGGGATTGACCGTCCCCATCTGGGTGAGTCATGCTCACTGTGCCTAGGCCAGGACAACAGATGTTTCACATGTCAGTACATTATTATTTATGGGTGCTTTGATAATGATAAGGCGAAGGGCCCTTATTTGTTAAGGGCTTAACTGTCAAGTTTCAGTTTCGGGCAATATGGAAATGTAATTACTTTTAAGTATTAATGCTTTGTGCATTACTACTTCAGTGAATGTTTATATGTCCAAACTTATTTTAATTAAACCTGTGAATTCACCAACTTTATGTTGACTCTCTAAGCATGTTTTCTCAGGAAACTAAAGCAGGTATTGGTGTGCATGGAGTCAAGCATCATGATAGGCTGCATTTATAGAGCTCATCTGGGGTTTTATAAACCGGGGAATAATTCAAACTACTGAATATTGTTTAAGACTTGTTTTAAGAACATTTGCACTTTTAATCATGTAATAAATGTAAGGATAATCTTTTATCTGTCGCTCTATAATCTGTCTGCTGTTGATCCACCTACGTGACACCCAAATATTACCTCCGCTGCATTTGACTCAATTTGGGGGCGTCACAGAAATGGTATCAGAGCGATAGTTATAGAGAATCAGAGCAAAATTAAAATAAATATAAAAATAAAATTTTTATATAATCTAGACTATAACTGCTTTTAAAAATCTTTTGGGATTTTCAGGACTAGAATAGTTAAGCATATAGATTGTAGAGCATACATCGATTGTGTGATTGACTGTGCATTGATTATTAACACCCGGTTGATTAATCTATTAAGTATTAACGTAACCTTCTATATCGCCATACTAACGGCACTATCATATAAATTAAATTATTATTTCCCAAAACTTTTAATTTGAGTAAGTTTATACTTATGTCAATTAAAACTATATTACTTTCAGATTATCATGACATCACCTACCGATACTCCTGCTGCCGTATCGCCGACTACCGTCTTATGTGGATGGCTATCTGCTAGTGACGCAGACGACAGCCACACTTCAGTCGATGCTGCATCATTGGAGGCACTTATCTCCACTCCACCTATCTCACCTGTTTCCCCCGCTGGGGAAGAGGTCTCACCGACTTTTGCCTTGCCACCCTTACCACCAGCCTCTACCCTTCAGGGTTATGCTGCGGAGTCTCTACCACCTCGTAAGAGGAGGTACGAGGCACCTCTCGACTCCACCTATGAGATCGGAGAGGGTTCCCGGGCTAGACAGGCAGACCCCGTCCAGGCCCAGATTGCTGCACTGGCCACACGCCAGGCACAGGATGTAGCAGACATTCATGCTCTGCTATCGGCTGGACAGGCGGGACGCGCTGTTCTACAGCAGCGTCAGGACCTTCTATCTTGGACTGTGAGTTTGGAGGCGCACGCCGCCCGAGGAGCGTGGTCTACTACTTACCATTCCATCCAGTGGCTGCTGGATGAGAATGAGTTCCTACGTGAGCAGATCTACTCGCTCCAGAGCCAGCAGACAGGGACTCAGACCTCTCTATCGTCCATGGAGCAGACTCTTGCTATCTTCTTCGACCTCCAGGATGTCCGACATCAGGGATTGACGTCAGAGACCGCTCATCTAAGAGGAGCTCAGCAGACTTTCAGAGACCAGTTTCTTGAGGCACTCCGACTGCTCAAGGAGACCAGGACTGCGCTGACAGAGATGCAGGATGCTAGGAGGGCACCAGTTGCCCCACCACCACCAGCGGCACCCGTAGTTTCCGAGGAGTCTGTTAGACGTGGCTAGATTAGTTATACTAGATTTCTGTATATCATGACAAGCTATTAGGGTTGCATCCCGGCTCGCATGATTTAGGATCTTTTGTATTTGTACTTTCCTTTCATCAGTTGTATCCTTGTACTATACTTTTAGATTGTAGACGATGTACCTTAGATTATATGTACCACCATCCCAGACAGGCGGGCTGTGCTCTGTCTTGGATTAGGTTGTGCATTTTGTACTATATTCTTATTCTAGAAATGGCATGTACTCGTCATCGTTTGTTATATTATGTGCTGTATTATATTGTGAACTCTTAACAGGTTGCCAAATTTGTTGTGAATTCTATGCATACATTTTTTTATGCACCTCAATATAAACTGTACTAATACATGAAACTAATGATATCATTTTGTATATGACTATAGACAAATGGCAATCACTAGACTGACTACCGAACCCAACAACGCGGCCGCTACCCAAAATATCACTGCTGCCCAACTACGGGAGATGATTGATCAGGGAATCGCAACTGCGATGGCTGCCAGTAGGAATGGGGATGATAGTCTAAACTCCAACGCTCGCAGGAACAACCAAGCCACCAGAGGTTGCTCTTACCCCGACTTTCTGAAATGCAAGCCTTCCTACTACAAAGGAAAAGAAGGAGTAGTGGAACTAATGCAGTGGTTTGAGAGATTGGAGACTGTGTTCCGCATCAGCGACTGTACAGAAGAGAGCAAAGTGAAGTTTTCCACCTGCACCTTACTTGAGAGTGCTCTAACTTGGTGGAACTCTGTTGTTGCTACCCTTGGACACGATGCTGCCTATACTCTCAGCTGGACCGAGCTGAAGGAAAGAATGACGGAGAAATATTGTCCAAGGGGAGAAATGAAGAAACTGGAGATCGAATTGTGGGATCTCAGATGCAGAAACAATGACATCACTGCGTACAACCAGAGGTTCCAAGAGTTGACCCTAATGTGCACCAGGATGTTTGTGGAAGAGGATGATAGGATTGAGAAGTATGTGGGAGGACTCCCAGACACCATTCACGACAGTGTACTCGCATCTCGACCTACTACCGTCGAGAATGCTATTGAGTTTGCTACTGAGTTGATAAACAAAAGAGTCCGTACCATATCTGAGAGGCACACTGACAACAAACGAAAGGCAGACGAGCATTTCCCCAGTCAGCACCAGCAGCATCCTAAGAAACAACATGTTGGACAGGTTTACAGTGCTACTTCTGCAGGAGCTAACTCGTACGTGGGCGCCAAACCTTTGTGCTCAAAGTGCAATTATCATCACACTACTGATAGCCCATGCCAGACCTGCTACAAATGTGGACAAGTAGGTCATTTTGCTAAGACCTGTCGAGTTAATGCTGTCACTCAGGCCCGACCCAATCAGAACACTGGGAACTACAACAACAGGGGCGGGTATAATGCTCGTGGGAACGGGAATGGACAGCAAGGAAACCGTAATGTTATCGGAGGAAATGGAAACGGACCCAAGAAAGGAGTTGTGTGCTATGAGTGTGGAGCACCGGGACACGTAAGACCAAGTTGCCCTAAGCGGGCCAACCAGAACAAGAACAGTGGAGGAGCTTCATCCAGAGTGTACGTGGTCGGCAATGCAAAAGCCAACCCCGATGCAAATGTCGTTACTGGTATGTTCCTACTAAACAATCGTTATGCATCTGTTTTGTTTGATACTGGAGCAGACCGAAGCTTTATATCCACTGAATTTAGCAATGTGTTAGAAGTCGTCCCATCCATTTTAGATCACCGTTATTCTGTAGAACTAGCTGACGGTAAAACTGTAGTCACTAACACCATCGTTAGAGGTTGTACCTTAAACCTTTCGAAACATCCGTTCAATATTGACCTTATCCCAGTACACCTTGGTAGTTTTGATGTAATTATCGGCATGGACTGGTTAGCAAAATACCACGTAGTCATTGTTTGTGATGAAAAACTAGTCCGTATTCCTTGGGGAAACGAGATCTTAATCATTAGAGGAGACGGTAACACTGACCTCATTGACACCAGACTTAGTGTCATCTCTTGTACCAAAGCTCAGAAATACTTACTGAGAGGATGCCCTATCTTTTTGGCTCACATTTCCCAAACTGAGGAAGAAGACAAACCCGATGAGAGACAAATCAAGGACGTACCTATCGTCCGGGATTTTCCCGAAGTATTTCCTGATGAGTTGCCAGGCTTACCACCGACCTGACAAGTGGAATTTCAAATTGACTTGATTCCCGGAGCTGCACCTGTAGCAAAAGCTCCATACCGGTTGGCACCATCAGAAATGAAAGAACTAGCTGAACAACTCCAAGAATTATCTGACAAAGGATTCATCCGACCCAGTTCCTCTCCGTGGGGAGCTCCTGTTCTATTTGTCAAAAAGAAGGATGGTTCTTTCCGTATGTGTATTGACTACAGAGAACTTAATAAATTAACAGTGAAGAATCGTTATCCGCTACCTCGCATTGACGACTTATTTGACCAACTGCAAGGGTCAAGTGTGTATTCCAAGATCGATCTGAGATCTGGATACCATCAGCTGAGAGTCAGGGAGGAAGACATTCCAAAGACAGCCTTCAGAACCCGTTACGGTCATTACGAATTTCAGGTTATGCCTTTCGGGCTGACCAATGCACCCGCTATTTTCATGGACCTTATGAACCGCGTGTGCAGACCTTATTTGGATAAATTCGTGATAGTCTTCATTGACGACATACTCATTTATTCTAAGAACGAACAAGAACACGGGGAACATCTTGCACAAGTACTGAAGGTACTCAAGGAGGAACAGCTCTATGCCAAATTCTCCAAATGTGAATTCTGGATTCCCAAAGTGCACTTCCTTGGTCATGTCATTGATTGTGACGGCTGTTAGAAATACGTTTTAACGTATATTAGAAGTATCGGTCACTCCACAATATGATTTATGTTGTAATAGCTCGTAGTTAGTAATTAGTTAGTATTTGCTTATTAAGTTAAGTAAGAACCGGTCCATGGGCTTGTCATGGACCGGCCCAAGTCCACTTATGACTTGGAACTATAAATACCCCTTTCCACCAAGGAAAGGGGTTGGTTGTTGTTTCATTCACATAACAAACCCCTTCATAGATTCATTGATTATCAATATTCTACAACGGCATACACGTAGATCCAGCAAAGGTCGAATCTGTCAAAGATTGGGCATCTCCTAAATCACCGACGGAGATCCGCCAATTTCTAGGCCTTGCCGGGTACTATCGTAGATTTATTGAAGGTTTCTCCAAAATAGCCAAGCCAATGACCAAGCTCACACAGAAGGGAATGAAGTTTGATTGGGGAGAGAAAGAAGAAGCAGCATTTCAACTGATTAAGCAGAAGTTGTGTAGTGCACCTATTCTGGCCTTGCCCGAGGGCAACGATGATTTCGTTGTGTACTGCGATGCCTCACACAAAGGCTTAGGTGCAGTATTTATGCAGAGAATGAAAGTGATCGCCTATGCTTCAAGACAACTGAAGAAGTACGAGAAGAACTATACCACTCATGATCTGGAACTCGGATCCGTGGTCTTTGCTCTCAAAATCTAGAGGCATTACCTATACGGAACAAAATGTACAGTGCATACTGACCACAAAAGCTTCCAACACATATTGGACCAGAAGGAACTGAACATGAGACAACGTCGTTGGATTGAGTTGTTGAGTGACTACGACTGCGAGATCAAATACCACCCCGGTAAAGCAAACGTGGTTGCAGATGCTCTAAGTCGTAAGGATACGGACCCTCCTATGAGAGTTCGGGCATTAGTTATGACGATCAGTTTGGACTTACCCAATCAGATTTTGGAAGCTCAGACTCAAGCCCAATTACCTGAAAACCTTGTGAAGGAAGATGTTGGAGGAATGCTCAGGACCGACCTTACTAAGGAAAAGCTAGAACCAAGGACAGATGGAACCCTATGCCTTCACGGACGAAGTTGGTTACCTTGTTATGGAGACTTGAGGAACGTGATCATGCACGAGTCTCATAAGTCTAAATATTCTATACATCCCGGATCTGAGAAGATGTATCAGGATATGAAGAAGTTGTATTGGTGGCCGAATATGAAAGCCAACATTGCCACCTACGTTCAGAAGTGTTTGACATGTGCACGTGTCAAAGCTGAACACCAGAGACCATCGGGCTTGCTTGTACAACCCGAGATACCGGAATGGAAGTGGGACAACATCACTATGGACTTTGTCACCAAACTCCCAAAGTCATCTCACGGTTACGACACTATCTGGGTGATTGTCGACCGACTCACTAAGTCCGCCCGTTTTCTGCCAACTAGGGAGAACGATTCCCTGACCAAACTGGCAAAAACGTACCTGAAGGAGATCGTGACCAAGCATGGAATACCAGTCTCAATAATTTGTGATAGAGATGGTAGGTTCACTTCAAATTTTTAGAAAGCCTTTCAACGAGCCTTAGGTACCAAATTGGATATGAGCACAGCTTATCATCCACAAACTGATGGACAAAGTGAGCGAACCATTCAGACTCTAGAGGACATGCTGCGAGCATGTGTAATTGACTTTGGAAGTGGGTGGGTTGACCACATCCCTTTAGTGGAATTCTCCTACAACAACAGTTATCATGCCAGTATCAAGACTGCCCCTTTTGAGGCACTGTACGGTCGCAAATGCCGTTCACCTGTGTGTTGGGCAGAAGTAGGAGAGTTTCGACTCACCGGACCAGAATTAATCCAAGAGACTTCAGATAAGATTGTCCTCATTAAACAGAGAATTCAAGCTGCCCGCGATCGACAAAAGAGCTACGCGGACCTGAAGCGAAAACCTATGCAATTTGAAGTAGGTGACCGTGTTATGCTCAAGGTATCTCCTTGGAAGGGTGTGGTACGTTTTGGCAAACGTGGAAAGCTGAATCCACGTTATGTTGGCCCTTTCAAAGTGATAGCCAGGATCGGGGAAGTAGCTTACCGTTTAGAGTTGCCCCAACAACTGAGTCGGGTACACTCTACCTTTCATGTGTCTAACTTGAAGAAGTGCTATGCTGAAGAACCATTGGCTATGCCATTAGAAGGAGTTCAGTTTGACGACAAACTCCAGTTCACAGAGGAACCAGTAGAAATCATGGAGAGAACAGTTAAGAAATTGAAACGCAGTCGTATCCCGTTGGTCAAAGTACGTTGGAACTCTAGGAGAGGCCCTGAGTTCACTTGGGAACGAGAAGACTCGTTCAAAACCAAGTACCCACACTTGTTCACCTGACCAATGACTTCATCTTAAGCTTTGAGGACAAAGCTAAAATAACGGGATTGTGCTGTAAAACCCCTGATTTTACCTTATTGACTTTGTCAACTGTTGTACTACTTATTTATGGAATTTATATAATTTCACCTTTCTATGTATTATTATTAAGCATATACATTTTGTCATATTATTTATCCCATTTATTTTATATTTATGTGGACCTTTAGTCATGTATTGACTACTCTGGCAACTGACTGGCCACCTGATTTATTAATAAACTCATCACCTCAGTACATATTTTAAGATAAACTGTAACCTTACTTAATTTATTTATTAAGTACTTGAGTTATTTTATATGTGCATATTTACATATATTACCTAAAGGAATAAACACCTAACACTCTAAATATAATGTACACTATTTTAACAGTGTCATTTATTTATTTCTTCAAGTAAATACTTATAATGATATATTTTATACACTTTCATTAAACTATCTAAAAGCTTCAACAAAAATACCTACAACACCACAAGTACCTATAATAATATACAAAGACTATTATTATCATACAACACTTGGCAAAATTTACCCAAAACCCCTCTCCCAAGCCTATGTAAAACGTGTATGTGCATGCTTGCATGCAATACCATCATTTGATTCAACTAGCTACAAGTAACCTAAGTAATCATGTTACTCCACTAACTCTACCCTAAGCCATGCTTTACTTACACTAACCATGCAAACCTTACACAATCCACTATTTGGACACACCTTGTCCCCTTTTGCTTGCTAACACACGGTACACCAAGGAAAAAGGAGGAAGAAAGAGTATTTGCCATTTGGGGACTTACCAACCTTGCATATCTTTGTGAGATCCAAACTAAATCAACCTTAGATCCCCCTAGTACTTCCCTTAGATACACCAAATCCCATCATGTCTTGATATAGACGAATCCTAGACATTTGCAACATAGAAAATCTCCCAAAAGTCTTCTACTCTCTCTCTACCCCACGGTTCACTCTCCATCTTCACAAATCTAGCAAGCTTCCATTGTCATTATTAACTACTCTAAAAACATGCCTCCTACACTATAAAGATCAAGCATAAGCTCATCCTACAAGAAACCTTGATCCTTGAAGCAACAAAGAAGCCCTAGACGCCTCACTTGAAGCCCACGGCATGTATTTGATCTCCTAGACCTCCATTGTTGAAAGCTTGTCACTTGTTTCTACCTATTCTCATATCATTCCTAAACCTAACTAAACAAGTAAGTCCAAGTTAAAACCTATCTTTTTCAATACATTACATTCATATATATTTATGTGTACATGTTTATTTTAGTAAAGTTAACATTTGAACAAACATGGAAACCCTAAAAACCAAAGTAAAACCCACGGCTAATTTTTATATATAATGAAACTTGTTGTAAAAACTTGTCAACCTTGAAGAACACATTAACATGATCTTGTTTAACTTGTAAAATCATAAAAACCTATCCATGTATATTTTTGGACGTGAGCTTTAAAGCTCATATTTTGAGTTTGAGTGATCTTGTAATGATATAACTAGAAATATTAGCTTCATGTTATTAGGTGCCTTAAAATATTAAGATCACTATTAGGCCTTATAAGATTAGTTTAAGCTCACTATAATACTTTTCCTAGATAAATAATCATCTTTATTAAATAAATATTTTATAAGACTTTTAGTGTCAAAGTTATGATTTTATAAAGTTACATATTAAAAATATAGATCTATAATTATTTTGGATTTAAATAATAGATCTAAGAAGTTTTGAAACTAAAATAATATATATATAAATTTTCGGATTAAAAATAGCTTATATAATACTTTTGGACTAAATTGTAAATTTATAAAGTATAAGGGATCTAAATAGATAAGTGTAGAAAATTTCATTTCAAAAACATAAACTTTGAATCCCATTTTAAATATTGCCGAGAGTATAAGGGTGTGTTTTGAACATATCCGAAACTTTTTAGAGTTAAAAAGGACTAAAAAGAGATTACTAAAATACTAGGGTGAGTTGTGTAAACTTTGGAAAGCCTAAGGACTATTTTGGACACAAGCCGTGACCTAAAATGAACATGAGGGACTAATAGTGTCAAGTTACTGAACTTAAATAAAACCTTAAGCAACCCTAGGGACTAAACCTGCCTAAAGCCGAAACCTATACAAGCCCTAGGGGGCATAAATGTAACTTATAATAAACCTTATTATTATCCGAAACTATAAGGACTAAAACTGCCAATATATGAAACTTAAATAAGCCCTAATATGAGCCGTACACATTAGGGACTATTTTTGCCATTTATGAAACTTAAACGAACCCTAGTTACACGTGTAACTAGGAAGGGACCAAAACTGTAATTATTCAAATACAAGGACAAAAACGTAATTTATACAAAATATAACGAGACTTGAAACTCCTATATATTTACACCCGTTAATTAAAACGTAAAACTTAAATAAATATAGCAAATGTTATTTTTCTAAACTTATAATTTAATAATTATAAACCTTACGTAAACGGGAAATTTAATTAAAATGTTGTACGTTTTGTAAACCTCATTACACATTTTTATGTAAACTAAAAATGATTAACTTATAAAATAAATATATTAATTATATTTATTTTCCCATTACTTTGAATATATATATAAAACTACATTTTATAAATATTTAAAGAGTTTGTATAAACAACATAAGTACAAATGTTAATTAAATGGATTAATTTATTTAAACCTTAATATTTATTTTATACTTAAAATAAATCTTAATATGACTTGTACAACGATAGACTAAATTACAAGTATTGTAATTTAATACTTAAAACCAGTTAAGCATGCACAGATTTATTCTGAAACTTTTATGCATTTATATTATGCATTTACTGAGACCTTATAATTATTTAGGTCGTTGACTGTATCGTGAGCATCCCTATCAGACTTATCTATTGACTAATTGCTGTACTATTGAGGTGAGTTCATGGCCCCACTTTTATATATTGACAAACTTTTAAACTCTTTTATGGGGAAGAAAACATGCAACATATTTTATTTTATGGACGTAAACTGAACTGCAAAACTTTTGATTACAATGCCTATTGTAGATGAACCCGCATGACCCGTGCATCCGAAACTGTTAGAATTTTTGAATTGCCTGAATGTTATAAATAGATCTATTTGGGATTGACCGTCCCCATCTGGGTGAGTCATGCTCACTGTGCCTAGGCCAGGACAACAGATGTTTCACATGTCAGTACATTATTATTTATGGGTGCTTTGATAATGATAAGGCGAAGGGCCCTTATTTGTTAAGGGCTTAACTGTCAAGTTTCAGTTTCGGGCAATATGGAAATGTAATTACTTTTAAGTATTAATGCTTTGTGCATTACTACTTCAGTGAATGTTTATATGTCCAAACTTATTTTAATTAAACCTGTGAATTCACCAACTTTATGTTGACTCTCTAAGCATGTTTTCTCAGGAAACTAAAGCAGGTATTGGTGTGCATGGAGTCAAGCATCATGATAGGCTGCATTTATAGAGCTCATCTGGGGTTTTATAAACCGGGGAATAATTCAAACTACTGAATATTGTTTAAGACTTGTTTTAAGAACATTTGCACTTTTAATCATGTAATAAATGTAAGGATAATCTTTTATCTGTCGCTCTATAATCTGTCTGCTGTTGATCCACCTACGTGACACCCAAATATTACCTCCGCTGCATTTGACTCAATTTGGGGGCGTCACAGAGATCTTCCTGTTTTGGTCTTGTATCTTGGTCTTGATCTTGTTTGTAACGGCTTTGTTCCTTCATGCTTTTGTGATCTTTATCTTGAGCCTTTGTCATTTGACTTTGAGTGCTTGAGATCTTCATCTTGTGCTCCTTGTGACTAAGATGACCTATTACATTCTTACATTCTTAGGTATCTTGATTATTGTCATCTTGTGCTCTTGTGACTTCTGAATTGACATGTTCATACTTTGTTGATTTTGAACGGCTAACAATCTCCCATTCAAATGAAGTTGTAGTTAGTCCTTCAAATATCCATCAGAGTTGCGGAAGACTTTAACTTTTAGTATGAACATGTGAAGACGACTTTGGTTAGTACATGCTACGCCACCATCTTGAGACGTGCAACGTCTGCCTAGGTATGGAAAAGTTGTGCTAAGCTTGAGTCTGGTTTCTTAAGTTTTATGTAACCAAATCCAGTAAAAGCTGTGAGACGTGTATCGTGAGATAGAACACGAATCTGAACGTGAACAATGTCATGAACGCGACCGTGGACTTAAATCATGAGATAACAAAAAAACATGGACTGAAACAACATCATAATGTGAATGTGAGATGTAACCGCGAAGGTGAACATAAACGTGAACATGAACGTGAGCGTGATTCGCGAATGTGAATTTCTATCTGACATGATCGCTGATGGAATACTTTGAAATCATACGTTTTGATCGTTTAATTTTCTGCAGATCTGCTACTGCGTAATCCTTTCGGATGATGAAAACGTGTACGCTAGGTTAAATGGTCGATACTGACTTCGATCGTATTATACCACTTCCGAGTCTGTGATAATTGATAACAACCTCATGGAGTCTTGTCTTATTTCTGCTTAGAAATCTCTAAGGGTTGTAGTAACTTACTAGCATGTCGGTGTTCTATCTTGAACCTGCGGAATGTCAGGCATCTAGATATGAACTGCATCAATTGTGTTATACTACTTCTATCAAATTCTGCCTGAGTATGGAACCTTCTGGTGGAAATCTGGTTGAATAGTCATGGAAAAAAATTGGAGAACTGTCAGCAATTTCTGCGGTAGCAGTCAATTAAGTTCTAGAAAAATTGGTACTTCGTTCACAGTCGTCGGTTGGGACCATCAGGTGATGGCCTTCACCTTCACAGGATTATCTAAAATTTCTATCTGCTGAAATAGGGTGGCTCAGAAATGCCACGTTGTTCAAGTGAAATTTATATTTGGAAAGTTGTGTATAAAAATTACTCCTATTGAAGATTTTGTACAACTGTGAGAAGACGAGTCTCGTGTTCTTCTCTAGCATTGGGCAGATCAGAATGTGATCAATGAATATACTGACGATTTTGTCTGAGAGTCATGAAAAAATTTATTCATAAATTTCATAATATAGCTGGAGCATTAGGGAGCTTAGAAGTATAAAATCAAAATTTTAGAGAGGCTATAATATGTGCAACAACAGTCTGGAAAGCATCATGTTCTTTCTCTCACCACTGCTGGTGGTATGGTCGGGAATTGTTCTAGAAAATATTTAAGACATCGTAGAAGGTCAGATAGACCTACTATTTATGGAATGAACATTGATTAAGAATGGTGATCTTGTAAAAATTTTCAGTGGTCGATACATGATCTTATGATACCGGCCTTCTTCCTGATAGACAGAAACGGTGCTCTTCCTGGTGGTGCGCCAGGGCGAATAAAGCCTCATTTCGGTAATTCCTGTAGCAAATGTTGCAACTCTATTAACTTAGCTGCAGCCTTGCAATAAAGAGTTTTGAAAATAGGCTCCGTTCTTGAGACTAACTCGATGTTAAATTCTGTCTTGTGGTCAAGAATGAATTTCTGGAAAACCTTCCGGAATTACATCTGGAAACATTAGGATAATTTGTTGATCATGAATTTAAGGAATTTCAGAATTCGTATCATGAATCATGACCAGAAGTCTTCGCAGCTAAAAGATAATAATTCACGTGCTCGTAAAGCTGGAACAATTTGTACTGGTTTTTCTGGCAGGAGTAAAATCAATATGTTCAGGGTTGGTAAGACGGATCTTGTCTTCAATTGGAAGGAAGAATTTAAAATATTGTGATACTGCGGAGTCCTTTCTGGCTGGGAGGTTGGTAAATACCTGTTTTAAGATAAAGTTGTCATAATAATACGTGAAGTAAGCGTGGCGACTTTCGCTGAATGTGTTTGTCTTTAACCTCGCAGAATGAAGACTACGTGTCTAACCTGAATAATACTCTAGTGGTGGTAACTGAATTTATGGTCAAACGGGTATACCCCTTTCTGAAGGGTAACCTGAATTACTGAGGGCATGGTTTAGAAACATACTGGAGTTATGAGTTCTGACTGGTATTTTGAGAAAAGATTCGTATGACGTTTACCATGAATGGTGTCCTGATATGTGTCTTCTGAAATGATACATGAGACCTATGTCTTGACTGATGTCTTGACATGTGCTTTAGTGGATGAATCTGGACAAGGCTGAAAAATTTTGGTAACTGCTAGGATTGACGGACCGGTGAGACTACTAACCTCTGTATTTCTGGTCACGTCCGTTCTGGAGTTCCGATGGTTACTGACTGATTAATTATACACACGGTGGTTATCACTACTGCTTTGTCTGTCAATTAATGACGGTCATTATCATGACCGTGATTCATGTAACTATTCTGTTGAGTGGTCGACTGGGTTCTGGTTCCCACTCTTCTGAATGAAAGGTTAGCTAAGTGAAGTGTGACACCTAGCTGAGAAGGTAAAAGTATGGAATGGAATGGTAGTGTCTGATGGTTGAAATTTATTCTTGTCAGAAATTTCAAATTTATAGTTTTCGTCCTTGTTCTGCAGAGTCTTCATAGTATGAACGGCATCAGCATCTTGAGAGATCCCCAAAGTATCAGCAGCATCAACATTTGTGAGGTCTTCAAAGTGTTAGCAGCATCAGCATCTAGTAAAATCTTCAACTCACGAGCAGCATCAGCACCTGGTAGAATATCGACAAATGGAAACGCCTGAGATAACTAAGGATCGATTAGCAATATCCATGGAGTAGGGTACCTAGAGTACACCTGGACTACTGTACATGAAGTACAAAGTGAATAATGCACATGGAGCATATTTGAGACACTGTATGTGGAGTACTCATGAAATACTGTACATAGAGTATAACTAAGACACTGTACATGAGGTACAGATGGAATACTGTACATGGTACTGGTGGAAATTTTTTATGGGATGATCGATACTGGTGTCGCTTGTCTGACATGATCAAAGAATTAAATTGATTTAAATGGTAGTAAACTGTACTGAAATGAGTAACATGATAACCTGGTAATTCTTACGTAGACTTAATGCTGGGTGTATAGGGGCTCAAGAGTATGATTAAACGGAGTTTCAAAAATGGTCAGCATAAAGACATGACCGATGAAGACCACACATGATTTATCATGAAACGGGATTTTACTAAAATATTTTTGTGTCTTAGTATGAAAACATTATCACTCTGCTGAAAATAAAACCCTCGTAAGGAGACATGAAACCAAATCAGCGTGAAAACGACATCAACTTGAGATTGTGTAAACTGGATTGTTACAAAGAACATAAGAGTGATCAACTGAGGTTTAACAAAAACTGGTGTGGATGGCTATAGTTCAATCCACAGAATTCAAAGAAGAAAACATGTGACTAAGTATGGGCGATTCTGGTTCGATCCATACTTGTCAAAATTTTCTGAGAACTGTCATGTATAGAAATTTACAATCTGGGACTAAATATGGATGGCTAAATTTACAATCTGGGACTAATATGGATGGTTGTAGTCCAATCCATACTTGTCAAAATTTCTAAAATGTCATGATATGACAAAGGTGAACAACTATGGATCGGTTCACAAAATAACATTCGACTGAAAAGCATGAAATTGGACCTGATAAATGGTGAACGCATATGGGCTAGTTCACCTAATAACATTCGACTGAAAACATGAACCTGTCATGAGTAAGGATGAACGCCATTGGGTCGGTTCACCAATACAAAAATCTGAACGGGAAAGGGTGAACGCCTATGCTTCGGTTCACCAAAACAAAATTCGCAGAAAAGCACATGCGACTAAATATGGCCAGTCCTGTACCAACCTTTTACTTAGTCAAAAACTTTAAGAAAACTGACTCATAATTGAAGAAAACTGACAAATAAATGCATAAGATAACAACGCCAAAATCTGGGAAGTTCATGGTAACTACCCACTAGTCACAGGTCAAGTTTTAGAGCCTACAGGTCGAACCTTGCGCTCTGATACCATAATTGTAACACCCCACTTAGATAAGTGGACCGTTACGTGTATTTATGGCGTGTCATCAAAGCATAAGGTAAATGTCCTAAAACATTAACTGGCCCTAAAGGAAATACCGGAATCAAACATCGGTAATCCAAATATAAGCTCAAAACATGAAAAGTAAAATACTGAAGGAAATGAGTAAACAATGTTCAAATAAGCAGAATAATGTAAGAAGTGCATAAAGTAAGAAGTCCGGATAGCTTCCATTCAATTCACAGGCTCTCAGAATCCTAAGAGCGTCCTGGTGTACCTGCCGTTAGAACATGAAAGAACTACGGCTGAGCATAACGCTCAGTGAACGGATATAAAGCATGATAAGGAATTACTGAAATGAAGCAGAAGATAAAATACTGGAGCCGTAAGACTGATAAGTAAAGTTGCAGCGGAAATCTGTGTATAATTTGTAAAGTTTGATTTATAAATAATAAAGCTGAACTGTTATCTATTAAATCTGAAAAACGTGCATTTACTGTATTTTAATTGCCAGAGCTTATATAGGTCATGTGATGTAACAACGGTGCATGAATAACTGGAGGGGTGACCTCGTCATGCTGTAGAGGGGTGACGTCTAAATAACTGTAGAGTGGTGACCTCTAAATACTGTGCTGGGTGGAGGGATCAGCTCCAATGTGAAGGATGTAGAGCACACACCACATTCACCCTGATAACTGTAAACTGATAAGCCTAGGATGCATCCATACGCCCCACTAAAAATCCTGATAAAATGGCCAAACTGAGCTGAGTGGGACGATGCAGGATATCACTCTCCTGCATGTGAGTCACGACACCGGTGCCCCTAATGCCATGGTTACGGTACCTCCGTAACTAGTACATAAACTGGTCATGCTTGTATATAATGCTCAGGCAATATCTTAGTTATTTAAATAATTTCTGATAATTTATCACATGTACTGGGGAAAACATTTGGCTGCAGACGGAAAACCCTAATCATGCATAGAAGGGAAGTCCTTACTAAAAGGACGGAAAATCCGTACGATTAATCGAAACGAAGGAAACAAATAATAGTAGAGAGATAGGAATATCCGTACCTTAGCTAAATCGTAACGCCTAACCAAACTTCAAACTGATTTTCATCAAATAATCTATATTATTTATAAAACAAATTACTACTGATATAACTAGATTATGTCTTAAAATCCATTAACATATATAAATACATACTTATATCTCCTTCAGTTTGAACTATCTTATATCTCTTTCATTTAGGCCAATATGCATGGTATGTCTACATCAATATGTTTATTGTATTATAACTCCTTTATTTGGTTTGTAGCTACGCTTGTTAATACTTCAAGCTCTAACTGTTTCATTTTATAAACGAAAAATCGATTTATCATGTAACTGAATAGCAGATTTCTAATTTGTATATGTAGCGCATGGAGAATATAGAAAGATTACACTTGATATATATACCTTAGGCCAAGGAAGGACCGATGGAACAAAATGAAACCATACTCGAAATCAACACTAAGATCCAACGAGGTGCCATCGAACCTCATTGTCGGCAGCGTAAGAATAGACAGACTCATAACAACGCCACTCGCAGACGGTTGTTACCACCGACTGCACAACCGTCTTCCAAACATGACACGGTCGACCTTCACCCGCGTGCATACCCGAAACTCGAAACACGCCTCTTCCCCACTCACGAATTATAACTGTACTCAGGCCAAACGACTTATTATATTCAGCATGAATGGTCATTCTACGCTACCAGCAAAAATCAAGACACATTTAAAACCAACGGTTATGAACATAAGGTGAACTCAAAACCAAAACGCAGCTCCAAACTCGTATCCCACAAAAGCTTCGTTCAAATATGCACATACGGTAGGAACTCGAGCATGCTTAACGTACAGTGGTACATGGATTATGAATTTATGATGCATTCTTTCTCATTCTTAATGTACAAATGGCTATCCTTTGTATGAAATATATATAAAAAAAATTAAAATTGTAACCGATCATCGTGATCTTTGGAATACTTGTTATAAACGTTAAAGATCATGAGAATATATTTAATGATTAAACTTAGTGTGGCCGGTAATGAAGGGATTGTTTAGACATGTGATTGTTGACTTATTCTATTTACACATTCAAAATTGCAAACATTTTTCATTCCTTCATTAACTGCAGCATAATATCCATATTCTTTTAATATTCGCTTTATCTGACATAACCTACTAGTAACATACATATTTACCATTTGATATTTTATGTGCTAGTCAAAGTTAAGTATTTAGTAACATATCTGGAAGCATAAAACTTTTTCTTTATTTTTTTCAAATATCTTATGTTAAAAAAATAATAATACAAAATAATTATAACCCAAGATTTTAATATCAAATGCTTATTATTTAAACTTTATTATGTCGAAATAAAATAAAAACCAAAATTTTGGGTTTTACAAAAGGTGTCCAGTGTAGGGCTCATATAAGAGGGTATAGAATGGTAAGCTGAAACTTGAAAAATGTAAAGAATGTGAAGCAAATTGAGAGATATGATATTTGTATGAAATAATCCATATGCTTATCAGCTTATGCTTGAACTCTTGATATAGTGTTATAACTCAGGGAGGAGTAGAAACTGGGAAACTACACAAATTGGGCGGATAAATAGATCACATACTACTAATTTTACAAATTTTGAACTTAAGAAAAAGGTACTTCATGCAGTCCCACATACTTGTATGACCCGGTGTCCACCACAAACTACAGAAAACAGGTTGAACATAGAGGATCACGGGGACAAAGTAAAACATGTGTTGAAACATAGTGGAGATGAAGATCGGCATGATTGATATGCAGTTGGGACCTATGATGTGGTAAAGGATAAATCATAAATGGTACCCTTATGACCCAGAAAATAACGTGGGCATCGGGATGATATATGATTTTGGAAAATTTTATTCGTCCAAGACTTTTTAGGACTGACATAAAAAGAGAATTTATGACAAGGCGATTGGTGTTTCGCCAACAATTATACAATGATTTGAATTATATAGTCGTTTGAAAGATAAAAGAATTTACACAAATTCTAATATTACAAATACTACGCAGACAAAATCTAAACATTAGAAACGCAAGGTATATCTTGATCATTCAAAGCTCATTAACAAAATTTTCAAAAACACGAGATTATAAAAATCACTCCACGTCTCATTCATACATCAAAAAACATATTTAGTCAAGGGACAATCATAAGTCATAAAAAATTTAAGATTTTTGTATGATCCTTAAATTACACAATTATAGTTAAAGGCAACATGAGATATAGTGCAATGTGTATCAGTTGAATCCATTAAATTATATGATTTTGGCCTTGAATCGTCCAATTATGAGGGTCAGGATATTGAATTACACTGATCTTCCAAAGCTTAAGGAGCTTGAAATTAATGACAAACATGCACAATTGGAAAATAATATGTTGGGTTTGATCTCTACTTTGTACCTTTAGGTTCTTTGCTTAAAAGTATCTCTTTTTACCCTTACCCACTTGTTTGAATGGACAACACTACAACATAGTACAACCAAGAATCAATTACCTAGTGTATTTCATTTTTTCATTTTTTCACGCTTCTTACAATTAATAGTACACACTACGTTTCTTGTCATAATTACTCTTAAAACACCACAGTACAACAATCCAATTAGGTTGATGCAATATATGTTTATTATAACTTCTTGATATTATAACAATTAATACTAACTACAAGCACAACAATATTTAAACTTAATTAGTGGTTGGGCTTTCCTTTCCGGTGGTTCCGGATCAATAAAAGTATTGGGAAATAATGTGTTGAGTCAGATTTCATCCGGTGCTTTGTACATTCAGGTTCTTTGCTTAAAAGTGTCTCTTTTTACCCTTACCCACTTGTTTGAATGGACAACACTACACCACAGTATAACCAACAATCAATTACCTAGTGTATTTCACTTTTTTCACGCTTCTTATGGTGCACAGTACACAGTACGTGTCTTATCACTTTTCCTCTCAAAACACCACAATACAACAATCAAAATTAGGTTGATGGAATATATGTTTATTATAACTTCTTGATATTATAAGAATTAATTCTAACTACAAGCAAAATAATATTTAAACTTCATTAGTGGTTGTGTTTCCCTTTCCGGTGATTCCGGATCCCTTAAAAGTATTGGAAAATAATGTGTTGGATCAGATTTCATCTGGTGCTTTGTACCTTCATGTTCTTTGCTTAAAAGTATCTCTTTTTACCCTTACCCACTTGTTTGAATAGACAAAACTACACCACAGTACAACCAACAATCAATTACTTAGTATATTTCACTCTTTTTACGCTTCTTTCGGTACACAGTACACACTACGTGTCTTATCACTTTTCCTCTCAAAACACCACAGTACAACAATCAAATTAGGCTGATGGAATATATGTTTATTATAACTTCTTGATATTATAACAATTAATACTAACTATAAGCACAACAATATTTAAACTTCATTAGTAGTTCTGCTTCCTTAAAAGTATTGGAAAATAATGTGTTAGATCAGATTTTATCTGGTGCTTTGTACCTTCGGGTTCTTTGTTTAAAAGTATCTCTTTTAACCCTTACCCAATTATTTGAATGGACAACACTACACCACAGTACAACCAACAATCAATTACCTGTGTATTTCACTTTTTTCACGCTTCATACGGTGCATAGTACACACTACGTGTCTTATCACTTTTCCTCTCAAAACACCACAGAACAACAATCAATTTAGGTTGATGGAATATATGTTTATATTAACTTCTTGATATTATAACAATTAATACTAACTACAAGCACAACAATATTTAAACTTCATTAGTGGTTGTGCTTCCCTTTCCGGTGGTTCCGGATTCCTTAAGAGTGTTGGAAAATAATTTGTTGGGTCAGATTTCATCTAGTGTTTTGTACCTTCAGGTTCTTTTCTTAAAAGTATCTCTTTTTACCCTTACCCACTTGTTTGAATAGACAACACTAAACCACATTAGAACCAACAATTAATTACTTAGTGTATTTCAATTTTTTCACGCTTCTTACTGTACATAGTACACACTATGTGTCTTATCACTTTTCCTCTCAAAACACCACAGTACAAAAATCAAATTAGGTTGATGGTATGTTTATTATAACTTCTTGAAATTATAACAATTGATACTAACTAAAAGCACAACAATATTTAAACTTCATTAGTTGTTGTGCTTCCCTTTCCGGTGGTTCTGGATTCCTTAAAGGTATTTGGAGATAATGTGTTGGGGCAGATTTCATCTGGTGATTTGTACCTTCAGTATCTTTGCTTAAAACTATCTCTTTTTACCCTTACCCACTTGTTTGAATGGAGAACACTACACCACAATACAACCAACAATCAATTACTTAGTGTATTTTACTTTTTACACGCTTCTTACGGTACAGTACACACTACATGTCTTATCACTTTTCCTCTCAAAACACCACAGCAAAACAATCAAATTAAGTTGATGGAATATATGTTTATTATAACTTCTTGACATTATAACAATTAATACTAACTACAAGCACAACAATATTTAAACTTTATTAGTGGTTGTGCTTCCCTTTCTGATGGTTCCAGATCCCTTAAAAGTATTGGATAATAATGTGTTGGGTCAGATTTCATCTGGAGCTTTGTACCTTCAGGTTCTTTGCTTAAAAGTATATCTTTTTACCCTTACCCACTTGTTTGAATGGACAACACTACACCATAGTACAACCAACAATCAATTTCCTAGTGTATTTCACTTTTTTCACGCTTCTTACGTTACACAATACATACTACGTGTCTTATCACTTTTCCTCTCAAAACACCACAGTACAACAATCAAATTAAGTTGATGGAATAGATGTTTATTATAACTTCTTGATATTATAACAATTAATGCTAACTACAAGCATAACAATATTTAAACTTCATTAGTAGTTGTGCTTCCCTTTCTAGTGGTTCTGGATCCCTTAAAAGTATTTGGAAATAATGTGTTGGGTTAGATTTCATCTGGTGCTTTCTACCTTCAGTATCTTTGCTTAAAAGTATCTCTTTTTACCCTTACTCACTTGTTTGAATGGACAACACTACACCAGAGTACAACCAACAATCAATTACTTAGTGTATTTCACTTTTTACACGCTTCTTACGGTACACAGTACACAGTACACACTACGTGTCTTATCACTTTTCCTCTCAAAACACCACAGTACAACAATCAAATTAAGTTGATGGAATATATGTTTATTATAACTTCTTGAAATTATAACAATTAATACTAACTATAAGCACAACAATATTTAAACTTCATTAGTAGTTGTGTTTCCCTTTCTGATGATTCTGGATCCCTTAAAAGTATTGGAAAATATTGTGTTGGGTCAGATTTCATCTGGTGCTTTGTAACTTCAGGTTCTTTGCTTAAAAGTATATCTTTTTACCCTTACCCACATGTTTGAATGGACAACACTACACCAGAGTACTACCAACAATGAATTGCCTAGTGTATTTCATTTTTTCATGCTTCTTACGGTACACAGTACACACCATGTGTCTTATCACTTTTTCTCTCAAAACACCACAGTACAACAATCAAATTAAGTTGATGGAGTATATGTTTATTATAACTTCTTGATATTATAACAATTAATACTAACTACAAGCACAACAATATTTAAACTTCATTAGTGGTTATGCTTCCCTTTATGGTGGTTCTGGGTCCCTTAAAAGTATTAGTAAATAATGTGTTAAGTCAGATTTCATCTGGTGTTTTGTACCTTCAGGTTCTTTGCTTAAAAGTATCTCTTTTTACCCTTACACACTTGTTTGGATGGACAAAACTACACCACAACACAACCAACAATCAATTACCTAGTGTATTTCACTTTTCCACGCTTCTTACGATACATAGTACACACTACGTGTCTTATCACTTTTCCTCTTAAAACACCATAGTACAATAATCAAATTAGGTTGATGGATTGTATGTTTATTATAACTTCTTGATATTATAGAAATTAATACTAACTACAAGCACACCTTTATTTAAACTTCATTAGTGGTTGTGCTTCCCTTTCCGGTGGCTCCAGATCCCTTAAAAGTATTGGAAAATAATGTGTTGGGTCAGATTTCATCTAGTGTTTTGTACTCTCAGGTTCTTTGCTTAAAAATATCTCTTTTTACCCTTACCCACTTGTTTGAATAGACAACAATACACCAAAGTACAACCAACAATCAATTGCCTAGTGTATTTCACCTTTTCACGCTTTTTACGGTACACAGTACACACTATGTGTCTTATCACTTTTCCTCTCAAAACACTACAATACAACAACAAAATTAGGTTGATGGAATTATAACTTCTTGATATTATAACAATTAATTCTAACTACAAGCACAACAATATTTAAACTTCATTAGTGGTTGTGATTCTTTTTCTGGTGGTTCCGAATCCCTTAAAAGTATTAGAAAATAATGTGTTGGGTCAGATTTCATCTTGTGCTTTGTACCTTCAGGTTCTTTGCTTAAAACTATCTCTTTTTACCCTTACCCACTTATTTTAATGGACAACACTACACCACAGTACAACCAATAATCAATTACTTAGTGTATTTCACTTTTTTCACGCTTCTTACGGTACACAATACACACTACATGTCTTATCACTTTTCCTATCAAAACACTACAGTACAACAATCAAATTAGGTTGATAGAATATATGTTTATTATAACTTCTTGATATTATAACAAGTAATACTAACTACAAGCACAACAATATTTAAACTTCATTAGTGGTTGTGCTTCCCTTTCCGTTGGTTCTGGATCCCCTAAAAGTATTGGAAAATAATGTCTTGGGTCAGATTTCATCGGGTGCTTTGTACATTCATGTTCTTTGCTTAAAATTATCTCTTTTTACCATTACCCACTTGTTTGAATGCACAACACTGCACCACAGTACAACCAACAATCAATTACTTAGTGTATGTCACCTTTTCATGCTTCTTACGGTATACAGTACACACTACTCTTGAAAATGGTCGCCACCTCTCCCAGGACCGGAAGAATCTGTTACAAATGCATGTGAGGGAGGAATGCCTTCATTCAAATTTAAAACTTGCCGTCTACTTGAAGGACGCGTCTTATCCCGTTTCTTCCCAAAACACCACAGTACAACAATCAAATTGGGTTGATGGAATATATGTTTATTATAACTTCTTGATATTATAACAATTAGTACTAACTACAAGCACAAAAATATTTAAACTTCATTAGTGGTTGTGCTTCTCTTTCCGGTGGTTCCACATCCCTTAAAAGTATTGGAAAATAATGTGTTGGGCCAGATTTCATCTGGTGCTCTCTACCTTCAGGTTCTTTGCTTAAAATTATCTCTTTTTGCCATTACCCACTTGTATGAATGGACAACACTACACCACATTACAACCAACAATCAATTACCTAGTGTATTTCACTTTTTCATGTTTCTTATGGTACACAGTACGCCCTGCGTGTCTTATCACTTTTCTTCTCAAAACACTACAGTACAACAATCAAATTAGGTTGATGGAATATAATTTTATTATAACGTCTTGATATTATAACATTTAATACTAACTACAAGCACAACAATATTTAAACTTAATTAGTGGTTGTGCTTTTCTTTCCGGTGGTTCCAGATCCCTTAAAAGTATTGGAAAATAATGTGTTGGGTCCGATTTCATCTGGTGCTATGTACCTTCAGGTTCTTTGCTTAAAAGTATCTCTTTTTACCCTTACCCAGTTGTTTGAATGAACAACTATACACCACAGTACAACCAAGAATCAATTACCTAGTTTATTTCACTTTTTTCACGCTTCTTACGGTACGCAGTACACACTACATGTCTTATCACTTTTCCACTCAAAACACCACAGTACAACAATCAAATTAGGGTGATGGAATTTATGTTTATTATAATTTCTTGATATTATAACAATTAATACTAACTACAAGCACAACAATATTTAAACCTCATTAGTGGTTGTGCTTCCCTTTCCGGTGGTTCCGAATCCCTTAAAAGTATTGGAAAATAATATGTTTGGTCAGATCTCATCTTGTGCTTTGTATCTTAAGGTCTTTGCTTAAAAGTATCTTTTTTAATGGTTAGCGGTTCAATTCATCTCAACTATGCTAATTTAAAATCCCTAACGATCGAGAAAGTTGTGACTGTGTTTTCTTGTGTTTGCAGAAAAATTTCAAGCTTGATTGTATTCCTAAACTATCAAATGTCAAGAATTTGAGACTTGTAATTAAAGACATTGAGAATGATTGTCTTTTAGAATTTGCTTATTTTCTTTTTTTTTCTTCCTTTTTGGTTTATTTGACATAAATCAAGTATAACGATCCTTCGTGCACTGTTAACCTTTTTTTTACTTTGTTAACCTACAACACCATTAGAGCACTTAATTTTTATGTCTGACTTTAAAGAATTAATATAAAAATCAAATGTGTGCACGTGTCTTTAAAATGATGAATAAAGCAAAACACATATTTTTTACGTCTATGTTTTGAAATTTTCAATGTGCTAGAAAAATTGAGATAAAATCTTTCTTACACTAAAAGTGTAGTGGTGTGCTTAAATACGATTCCTCGGCTATTTTTTACGCGACGATTTGAGCACTTGAACAACCACTTCGTCTTTTCTTATAAAGAACACTTTAAAAGAAGGTCATGAGATGCAATTCTATCTCTTTTACCCTGATGGTAAGAGACATTTATATGGCTGTATAACAACCGAAAGAGAAAAAGTTCAAAAGGTCAGCTTTAGAAAAAAAACAAACAAAGAAAAAAAAACCCTTGTAACTAGTAGTAGTACTATAAACCCAAAACGGAAAAACGAAATAAGTATTTAACGGGCCAAACTTTAAAGGGCCAACAGGCTGGATCAATATGAGCCTGCAAAGGGGCTGGTTACAAATTTGGCTGTATATAAATTATTTGGACGAAACCTGCAAATTAAAACTTTTAGGACGAAACCTGCAAAATGACTAAACATTAAGGATAAAAATTTCCGAAATAGTTTGATTTTAAGACGATATAGGCACTTTGAAAATATTTAGGACGAAACATGTAACATGACCAAATCGAAAGTACGATTTATACAATTCTCTCATTAATATATATTAATAGGGATTAAAAAGTAAAGACAAAGATAGACCAAATTTTTAAACAAATAATCAAGGCCGGCCAATAATCAACGACTCAGATATGCCTAAGCTTTGATTCTCAAACAGAAACATACATACAAGAACCGAGCATAGTATTAGGCGTACCAGATCACTTAAACTCTGCATCAGTTCTTCATATGTGTAGTGCAAGAATTTTTAAAACCTTGGCAGACCAAAAAGAACCCAGTAATGGATCATACAACCGGTCTAACAGAGCCTACTAAGGGGGTGTTTTGTTTGCATTTTGAACAGACTTATTTATTTATTTTATTTTAAAAATCAAGTTATTTTAAAATAAATGTTTGTAAAAAAATGGAATAATCATTTATTTGCATTTTGAAATGCTCGAAATGTAGTTTTAGAAAAATAGATAAATACTTACTTTTTGAAAATATAGTTTTGATAAATCATTAAATTACTTTAAAAAATTACAAAAACACTCTCAAATCTTGTCTTTTATATTTATTTTTTTAGCATATTAATTAAATACAAACACTATTTTATAAAACTACGTTTTATAACCACTTATTATACAATTATACATTTTTAAAACGAATAACCTACTATTTAAACAAGCAATCTCAAACACCTTGAAAAGGCTTTAGGCTATTTTGAACGAATAACCAATCGCACAAGTCCCATAATGCAGTCCAGTTCTTAAGTAACAAGCCCACTCTAATTTCCTTTTTATTTTTCAGTTTTAGCGTGCTGACTTTTATCATAAAATGATTTTTGGGATTTAATTAACAGAAACTTAATTGTTAACGTTAGTGTATGTTTAAACCAACAAACTATTACATGAACAATTAAACGGTAGGTCAAAATTAGTCTACACGTGATTAAAAATCTATTTTATTTTGTGCTACGTGTATATTCTTATTAAATAATTAGTTATGATCTTATGGAGTTGTTATGTTGTTAGTAATCTTTTAAAACACCTTTGTTGCTAATTAGAATAAGAATTTGATATGCATAGAGCAAAAATCATTGCAATTGTTATAAGCTTATAATATTTCCAAAATTAATTAAATAGCTTTTTCATGTAATTAAAACTGTTATGTGTTTAAAAGTATGGTATATAACGTGACACACGACGTTCAAAATTCATGAAACGACTCTGTCATACATACGGAAATCATACACCAAAACACGAGCAAACCAAAGCCTCCTCCTTTTTTATGTACACGGTAGGTGTATATCATGTTGAAATGGTCGAATTTGGTTATTATTCGATAAACAAAATGTATGGTCAAAAGTTTTCTACAACTATTAACCAAAGGAAAAAAAACAGAATGTTCTTATCAAAACAACTAAAGTCTAAAACTATATTGTAATTTCAAAATGTCGAGTGAATTATGATACTACAATTGTATGAATTTTTCCTAATTAAAATTTAATTAGTTTTGGAAAATGAAGATTCCATAGCATGATTTTGGAGCAACCATCTTGTGGGATGCCCTTCAATTTGGTGTCCTCTTCAAGGACTTCTTCTTTCACAAACTTTATAGAATTCTGCACATTTACAAGAGAGTAACAAAATTAATAATGGATGTAGTAAATAAAATATCATATAGCATGTTTAAGGTACTACATATGATAAAAGTAACAAAAGTAATAATCACACAATCAAAATGCATGTCCTAAGAGCATAACGCTATAGGGTTATCTGTCTCGTATAAGCATAAAATTTACTGTTACGTCAACATTTTTCTCATATGATTATTAGATGATAAATATGGATCAAGACTTAAAAGTATACTTTTACATTATATTTTTTATTTAGTTATTAAAATGGTCAAATTTTTAATTACTTTCATTAAGTATATATTTTTTCCGGCCTAATTTATTTGTTCACTATCTATACTTCTATACTATCTATAAAGAAAAAACTTCATTTCTTGAAATGTGAAAAGTGAAATGTGAAAACTTAAATTCCATAAATATTTAAATGTGAAAATTTAAATTATGTAAATAGATTTAATTATTAATTAATCAAACTTCTTCCATAATTTCATTACTCCTAATTTCGATCACCGAGTCACCGGTTGGATCAGCGGGTCAACCCAATCGAATCACCCGGTTACCAGTTCGTCCACCGGGTCAACCCGCCCACCGGGTGTAACAGGGTTTCGAAAATATAAGACCAGGTTTAATTTTAACCGTTTTCTCCAACTAGTTGAACCGGTCGGTGGGTTTTCAAAGTATTTGGGTTAGTGGGTCAAAACATGTTACTTCTATAACGGGTTATGAATGTTAATTTAAACTTTTTATGTTGTTTTACTTTAACATAAGGTGTACAACTTGATTTGTACACGGTTTTTTAATGTCACACGAAACACTTACCACAATATAACATGTCGTTAATTATTTGTCGCTAGGAATTTCCGCCGCTATCTAGTTAATTTTTAAAAATCTTTTCATTCAATTTTGACTTTCAATTAATTTTGTTGTGTTATACTCCCTCCGTCTCTAAATAAAAGTCCCCATTTCTATTATAGGTTGTCCCTAAATAAATATACACTACCTAAAATAGGTAAAAGTACATAGGTGATTTTCCACAAATACCTTAAGGTGTCGTTTGTTTCAAAATTTTAAAATTACGAAATTCTAAATTCTAATAATTTAAAATTCCTAAGAATTTAAAATTCAAAAATTTAAAATGTCTAAACCTGTTTGGTTGCCAGAAATTTATAATATTTTGAAATCATGATTTTTAGTTGAAACAATTAACGAAAAAATATTTTTTATATAAATTTTTTATTTAAGAGAGTAAAAATTGAATTTTCACTTTTTTAAAAAAAATAATAAAAAATTCAAAAAAATTTATAAAACATTTATATAAATTCTATAAAAAATTTAAACAAATTATATAAATTTTATAAAAAAATCTATAATTTTAATAAAAAATTTATTAAAAAATTAATTTATAAAATTTTTATATAAACTTTATAAAAAAATCGAAATTTTTATAAAATATTTATTTAAAGTTTATAAAAAGTTTCTATAAACTTTATAAACAATTTTGTAAAAAAATTATTTAAATTTTATATTATAATATTTTATATAAATTTTTATAACAAGATTTATATAAAATTTATAAAAAAATTGCTTAACTTCTATATAAAATTACATAGATTTTATATAAAATGTCAATGAATTTTATAGAAAAATTACGTTTTATAAAAAATTTCAATGAATTTTATAAAAAAAATATTTAAAACTTAAAATTTTTATAAAAATTTTAAATTTCTATATAAATTTTATAAACAATTTTAAAAGTTTTATAAATTTTTTATATAAATTTTAATTTTGTTTTGAGTTTCATAAAAAAAATTTTATATCAATTTTATTTTTACTATTTAAAAGAGTAAAAACAAAAAAAAAATTATATAAATTTAGAAACTTTATAATTTTTATATAAACATAAAAACCTAAATAAAAACGGCTAGAAAAAAGTTTATAAAAATAATTTTCAAGGAAATTAGAATTCCTCACTTTTTGGAGTAATTCTAATATCCTTTATTTTGGCATTTCAGAGAATTTTGAATTCCTTCGTTAGCATACCAAACTCAATATTTGGGGGAAGTTAAAATGTAAATATTTTAAATAGGGAAAATTACCAAAAAGGTCTGTTGCCCATTATTCTCTTCCCAAAAAAGGCCAAAAATATTTTTTTTCCCGCAAAGGACTAATTTTTGGGGGATATAGGCCAACTGGGTGCAGAATGCGCCACGTGTCCTATTTTTTAGGGCAATCTGTCAGAATTGCCTTATTTTTTGGACATTTGTCAAAATCTGAACGGTTGCTGTCCTATATTTTTTGTTGCCCTGAACCGTATCAGAAAAAACATATTTTTTGGACCATTTGAAGAATTGCTCAAAAATGGACTCTTTTGATAATTTTCCCTTTTAAATATCCCCTAATATACCCAACCAAACGGCACCTAAGTTTTATTAAATAAATGGTACAAAGGTTCATGATGGGACCTAGAAATTAACACAAGTACATGGGCTAAATTGTCATTTTACTACTTTTTTACATGTTTTCTTAATATGTATGTGCTTTTTTATGTAGATATTTAAAAAGAGGCGGAGGGAGTATAATATTTAATGTAAAATTTATGTATAGATTGAGTGTTAGCTGTATTTTCATTTGGTATAAACTTCATTAAATATTACATAAAAAAAATAATCTAATGTCAAAGTTTAGTAAAAAAAATTTAAAAGTTAATAGTGGACAAATAAATTGAGATAGAGAGAATATATGATACGCCCGTGGATAATCATCATGGGGTTTCATGATGGGTTAGGATAACCATCATGCTTACAATTGTTTATAACATAAATCGTATGTTGTGAGGGTCTAGTATTTAAGATCTCATAATATATTATATAATCAAAATCAAGTTAAACAATAACAAATCTCTTATTTTTCTTCTTTATTTTTTAAGAAGCAACTACATGTTTAAAGTAGTGAAATTTATCCTAATACAACCCGAGAGGGTCGTATTAATATATCTCAATTTCTCTTACACAAAATATGTATTTGAAATTTTATAGCCACTTTATTTTAGAGACTTTAAAGGTTGAAATCTTATAGCCACTTTATTTTAGAGACTTTAGAGGGCGTTTGGTTTGGAGACGGGTTTAAGATTAGGTTTAGGATTTTTATTTAATATTTTAGATATGGGTTTAAATGTAGGTTTTATTATGAAAGAAAAAAATTATTTAATTAAAGTTATTATTGTATATTATTAAAGAATGTTTGAAATAAATTTTTATTATTAAATATGTGGTTAAGATAAATAGTTTTAAAACTTTTTTTTTTTTTAACCGTGATTTTCGACTCATTGGCCGACTAATCCACGGGGTTTGAGCCCACCGCCACACAGACTCAAACCAGGTAAAGCCCTCCCTTTTCAGGAGGTTGGCGTGGCCACTTCAAGGTTGTTTGCACCTAGTGGGAATTGAACTTGAGACCTCACACACTTTGGAGTAATAGCCACAAATCTTTTTGCCACTAGACCACCCTTGAGTGGTTAATAGTTTTAAAACTTGACCCCACATGAAATGCAAAACTATGTTTAAGATAAAATTGTGAATAGTGCATGTCACTGGGGGATTAACCCCATATTTTTAGTTTAAATTTTAACCAAACAACTAATACAAAAGTAAAAGTTATCTCCATTTGATATATACACTAACCAAACGGGCCCTTAATAGATAAAAGTTTAGTAATGAAATGATTCATTTATATATTATAATTAGGGGTGGAAACGAGTCGAGCCGAGCTTGAGCTCGTCAGAGCTCGAGCTCGGCTCGTTTAAGTTTTACAAAGCTCGAGCTCGAGTTCGGCTCGTTTCGAGCCTTATTATTTAGGCTTGGGCTCGGCTCGTGGTATGGTAGACAATCTCGGCCTTGGCTCGAGCTCGACTCGTTTATAAGATTTGACAATGTAAAAATAAAACTTGGCTCGAGCTTGGCTTATAATATAAGTTAGTTAGGCTCGTTAATAAGTTTGTTATTAAGCTCGTTAAGAAGCTCGTATACAAAACATTAGGCTCGTTAAGGCTCGCGAGCCTAAACGAGCTTTATACGTAAAGCTCGAGCTCGAGCCCGTTTAATAAACGGGCTGCAACTTAGGCTCGAGCTCGGGCTCGAGCTCGTTTAGGCTCGGCTCGTTCAAGCTTTTTACCGATGTGATCTCGAGCTTTTCACGAACAGCTCGGCTCGTTTCCACCCCTAATTATAATATACAAAAAATTTAATAAAAGCGTTTTAGATTGTGCACTGACCGTGAAATATTTATATTTTGATATATTAAAGCATAATTTTTTTTTCAACGACAATTGTGGCTAGAAGACGTAACAAGCCCATACAACCATGTTGGGTTCAGCCTAGAAGGCAATGACACCCTTTCTTTTACACACGCGAAAAAAATCTTTATCGTCCTAAACAACACTCGAACATAAGAACAGAAACCATAAAGTCTTAAACCAAAACTTGTATATCACCCGAATGAGATTAGATCAATAAGCTAAAAGTTAATTAAAGCTACAATCTAAAAGTAACTTTAAAGAAACTCGAGATCCACACCTACTAATCCATGTGTGACTTATATACAATACTTTAAGATGAAGCAAATTTTTTATTAAAGTTTTAAAATATGCGACTTTTATGTCATTTCTAATTCGAAAGGGGACTAAAATGTAAATATATTAGATATTATAAGATCATGTACCTGTGAAGTGTGTTGGTCAGTAGAAAGTCTACCCCATCTTTCTGGGTCCCACAGAATCGAGCTATTAAATCCAACGGTTGATATTTGAACTGGTGGACGCGTGGCATCATCTGCTGAATTGTTCAAGCTTTTCAAATGCCACCCTATAACTTCTGATGAGTCACAAACTGGCCCTTCTATTCTCACTCTTTGTCTATTTGCTGATAAAAATGCCATTGGCCATGTCCCAAACACCCTACATTTTACAAAATTCAGTCGTCAAATTATTCGAGCGACCGGCCGAAGATAGTCGTAGAAGCGGTCTCTCTATCTTCGTGTAATGGTTTGATGGTTAACATCCTAACTGGTGGCGGACTAATAGTTAAAGGTCATCGAGTGCATTTCATAAGACTAAACGCCATATGTGACAGTTTTTTTGAACCAAGTTCAATTTTTGAAAAATCGTCGTTTTTAACAAAATTTTACACTACATGAGTAGATACATGGGGTTCTCGTGCATCCCGAGAACCCACTTGGTCCCACTTGATCATAATTTACACATATCATACCCCGGGTATGTATAAATTACCATTTATGTAAATGCTAAAGTTAAAGGAAACTTCACTTGAAGGTTAACCAAGTTTTTAAACGAAATGTAACCATTTTCCTGTATTCATAATAGTATACAAGGTTGCAGAAATTGCTAGGCGCTAGTGAGGCGGTCGACGACCTTCGAGGCGGAATTCATCTAGGCGGCGCCTAGGCGCTGCCTAGGCGGATTGGAATTTTATGTATATAAATATTATAAATAATATGTATGACATAAAAAATACTTCTAATTTCAAATAATTCGAAGTTCTTGCAAATTAGACAAATAAAACATAACAATTTAAGTGCTTAAAAACTTCAAACGTGAACATATAATTCAATTGGTTCGAATTTCATACGAAAAACCCATTACTTTATGTTTATAATCATTCGTTTATCTCTTATTTTAAGATGTTACGTTAAATTAAATATGGGCACTATATATTAGAAAGAAAACATTTAATTTTTTGTAAAAAGTTATTGACTTTTTATTGACTTTCTTGACTTTTTGACCGCCTAGCTCCTAGGTGCCGCCTAGGCGGAGTATGACCGCCTAGCGCCTAGGCGCCGCCTAGGCGGTCGCCTAGGCCTTGTTTTACAACATTGATAGTATATGGAAAGAAAGAGCTTACTCGATGGTCCTTATCTCGTCGAAGAAGCTTAGATCATACACGTTGTAGAGTGACGCAAAATGGACAATCCCGCTTAACTTATGATACTCAATATGCTTAAGCGCGACGTTTCTTTGATGATCCATTTCAGCTTCCACATCCGTAAAATTCTCCTTAAAAACTAAATGCCTATACATAACATTAGTTTTCCGCAATATATCAGAAACTTCAGTAGACTCAGACTGCGACTCCACAACGACCCACAATAGTGGTGCAGGAACTAATGACAAAGTATTCGCCATTTTCCTCAAAAGCACTCCTCTTAGCTCATCTTTATCGCTCGTTGGAGTTACAACAATCACAAGCCTTCTAGGAGTCAAATTTGCAAAATCTTGGCCCTTGTCATCTTGTGTAGTATCAACATTTGGCCTTTCTTGTACTTTCATTGCTAAAGACTCATCCAACATGCTCCTATCAAAATTCTCATTTTCGTGATCCACACGTTTATCAGAGACTTCCTCGTATGACGGGGAAATCTCTGGAGAAACGTTGGACGCGACGACAGTTTGACTAGAAAAGTAGGACTTATTTGTAGGAGCAAATCCAGTGAGGAATCCCATTATGAAACATAGCAAAAAATGGACTGTGGCTTTCTTCCATAGCTGAGTTTTCTTCTTTGGTCTTTCTGTTAGTCCCATGACCGTAAAAACCCGAAAACTTAAGGTTAAATTTGGGTTTTCAGGTGGAAATGAGAAGGATATAAGTAGATGACAATGATAATAAAAATGGAAACAAAGTATGCATATATATGTTTCTTGTGTTGAAAAGGGTATAAAAGTAACTTGGACTTGAATAAATTATATGTAGGCAGTTGATTTATGATTGATACAGGTGAACTTAATCCTGGTTGTTTAAATGTCATTTTATTTCATTAGAAAAAGTGTCCTAACATTCGAGGCGGCTACGGAGGATCACCTGCGACGACTTTAGGCTATCCAAAAGAGTAGCTGCCATGGGGTTAGTCGGCTCAGAATGTCGAGTCGAAAACTCAGATAAAAGTGTCCTATATCGAAGTGTAATAAAGTGCTTATGTATGCATGGCTACTAATTAAATGTAATTTTCTTGTGCTAAAAAGATATGATTAATGAAAGCTATGTTCTTACTTAATGTGTATTATGTTAAAATTGACTGCATAGTTTTGTTTTACAAGGCTCTTAAGTTTGTATTTAGCAAATGCAATCTTAATACTTGTAAACACCTAACAGTTGTCAATATTGGCAGAACCAGGCGGGTCTCGGAGGATTCAGAGACATTCATGGATTTTCATGTTGTAGTGTTAGAAAAACTTCGTTTTTCTTAAATGCATCCGGTTCTTAAAATTTGTGTTAATAATAGTGTTAATTCATTCCAAATGCATTTGGTTACTTTGTGTCTTGGTTTCGTCCGTGCTTATGAAACGATGCATCCTTATTAAAATTGCTAATTTCCAAAAACAAAGAGCTCAATTTTAGCAATATATCCAAAAAGTTACTATTTTCTTGCTAGATAACTGTTTTTTTTAGTTATCAAGTGGATGATTAGGAGGTTGCTTGATAAGGTCATCCCTTGAAATAGAAGAAACAGTTTGCTACCAAATAGTTGTTGAGATTTACAAATCATCACCTAAAGTTGGTGTGAATTTTAAGTAATACCCAAAGTTTAACACATTTCATAAATGAGTAATGACCATCAATCAACACAAAGCTGCACTGTTAATCAACAAAGACATGTTAACTTAACTCACTTGGTTAAAAAAGGGTTCAGAGTAAAAAATGGAAACCTTTTCATATGTTGTTTTTTTGTTGTATAACAATCTACGATAAGACGATACAAGAGAGCTTGGCATGTCGTATAGATAAGTTTCATATGTTTGATTTAAGTATCGGTTTAGTCATAAAGAAAGCAGAGATGTGTTGTCGTAATCAAGCAGCCACCGGGATCCAGGATCCAGACCTTTCGTTACAGGTCAACCCCAACACCTGTGTGTATCTTCTCTCTGCATACTTGTTTTTAAAGTTGTAATTTGTAAACAAGTTCATGAATTCATACCAACAGCCAAGTATCAACCAGATATAATTGCAGTTGCTACTTGCTATGCAGCATGATTACTTTTTACTTTGTCGGCTATGATAATGTTACTTTGGCTCCGTTACTCAGTACGTATATGGTTTGGTGGTCGATATAAGCATTACGAAAGAAATGCTCAACATGTAAACAAATCTGGGGTCACTTTTGAGTACGCGCAAAGTAATCAATTTGAGGGGATATAAATTAATACTCAAACTAGGTATACTTATGCAGCTTCTTTTCAACAATAGTAATCAAGTCCTCTCAACTCATTATATTAAGCAGCAAAATCCAGCAAAGATCATTAAATGCTTTAAATAGCAAATGCAAAAACTAAGTTACAACAATTGTTCACTTGACCTCCACATATTACAAATAAGATTAAATCAAAATCTGGTCTTCCAAAAAGTATCTTGTATACTTACTCTTCTTCATCGTTGCCCTGTTTTGCGAACACAGACTCTCTTTTTGGTCTGTGTTTTCTCCATTTGAGCTTAGGCATTGACAATATCCATTCTGGAACTTCAGAACCAGAATTTTTTATCGCATTGGCTATATTTTTCAGGTATCGAACATCAGCGTCTGTGTAGAAAGTAACTGCTTCCCCACTCCTACCTGCTCTGCCAGACCGACCTAAATAAAGTAACAAAACTTTATCAATTTCTGTACTACCCAAATGTGGTAATAATCGTACTGTGTACGAGTCAAAATTAATTCGGATTGACTCTATTTTCCTTGTAGTGCATTAAACTATAAGAAAAAAGTTGGAAGGGTCAAAAAGTAAGATAGTTAAACATTTTGTGGTTTTGAGTTTTAACCATTACTAACCCTTTTTCATTTCACCCATTTACAATATTTAAAGACTTTACAAAAACTTTTGAATAATTTAAAGTCACATACCGATCCTGTGAATGTATGCTGAAGATGAATCTGGAAAGTCGTAGTTGATCACACAATTGACACCTTTGAAATCCATTCCACGTGCAATCACATCAGTAGCAATTAAAACCCAAGTTTTACCGGCTCTAAAGTTATCAATGGCATTCTCTCGCTGTATACATTTTAAAAAATCAATAAAGATACATATATGTTGACCATAAAGCTATATTTTAACAAATGCAGAAGAAATGAAGACTTGCCTCTGTTTGTTGCAGATCAGAGTGTATCACATCGACTCTTATATCATCAAATTTCAGTTGATTGTAAAGATCCTTTGCCCGTCCCTTATTTTGAACGAAAAGCAGCATTGGCGGATTCCAACCCTGCTCACAAAATTAAACATGTATATAAGAAACCAAAGAAAAGTAATATTAAACTCATACGGATATAAAAGACAATAAACATAATAATCTTAGGTATAGGCATTGTAGGTTCTACCTTCTCAAAGGTTTGACGAAGAGCCATTACTTTTCCTTCTTCACTTCCAACATATACCAATCTTTGCTTTACTGTTTCCGATGCAGAATTCCTATATAAATTCCAAATTAGAAAAACCAAATAAAAAAAAAGATACAAATAAAATACAAAATGCTCTGTGAATGAGTCTTATGCATATCCCAATCAGCGGAGGTGGCAAAATGGTAAGTGGGACGTATCAGATAATAGGTCAAACAGGTTGATTTGCATTGTCCCACGACTTTTATCCGTTATTTTTATAAACAGTTATGCTTTTATCCATTATTATTACATAAACAATGTATTTATAATCATAAGTTAAATCTGTGATTAACGATGTGGCGATTCTAGGCTTTGAAAGGATTTGGGCAACTTTTCTGTTTGATCAACTCCCCTTTTAGTAAAACCTTAATGATTTGACCCGTTTGAGATAAAACACAACCAAAATCGACCTTTTCAATCGTAAAGGCATTGAAATTGCCACCTCTACCATGCAGAGACGGTAGGAAACAAATGACACACGGAGCCAAATAAGCAAATTATAGAAAATTATTGCATGTTAATACTTACTTTCTACCAATAATTACGCGAACAGCATCATGCATAATTGTTCGTGCAAGTTCTTCAACTCTATCAGGTAAAGTTGCACTAAACAATGAACGAATAATCGAAGGGTTTGTGCATGCTTTTACAATTGCGTCAACTGGTTCTAGCAAACCAAGCTCGAAAAGCTTATCCGATTCATCCAAAACAAGGTATTCCACCCTGCAAAAAGATAAATTATAAAAATTTGTACCTAGAAATTTCAACTTTTCATACATCCTATCTTGTGCAGATTTTACGTGTCTTGATACGGTTTTTTTAACGCGGCTAATCCTTTGCAAATTAATATAGTGTTCTGTTGTAACAAGACAGGATAAAATGAAGGTTACAAACATGTCTGGGTTGGGTAATGGGTAAAAGCTTCGTCTAATTTTCTAATAAGTGAATAGTGTGTTAAATATGACATCAAAAGTATATAGCAATCAAAACCTAACTTTGTACTTAAAATGATTTTAAAGGTATTGAAACTAAAAAAAAAAAAATACAATGTAGACCACCTTCTACCCAGTTTCCTCTTTATCCAACTTCCAGAAATATAACTAAACCGGTTGGAATAAGTAAAGCTAACTACCTGTGTAGCAATGAATAAACATCAAGAATAGGAAATAACCTGCTTAGATCAAGCTTCCTTTTGGTCACGGAAGATTTTAGGCGGAGTGGTGTAGATATTAGCACATCACAAGAGAGTTTTGCGAACTCAGCAGTATTGGAAAGCTGCTTAGTCATCAACTTTATATAGAATTTCTTTCCTTTTGCCAACTTCTTACATTCTCTGTATGTCTGAGAGGCTAGTTCTCGTGTAGGGCAAAGAATAACAGCACGAACACCATCTTTTGAAGCACGCTGAATGCAAAGAACAAATACTGGTCAAAGAAATGCATTGTGGCAATCATTATCAAATGCTGTAAATGGCCATATGGGGGGTCGGGATGAGATGAAAAATTTTGAATTACAAAGGTATAGTATTCGAAAAATAGCACAAGTATAAAAGAATGTATTTAGCAGGTTCCATGTGTCAAAAATACCCTTGGTAACTTTTAACCAGTTCCCTTACTAGCTGACTTTTTTATTTTGCTTCATTAGAGATAAAGCATCCCAATTTCACCCAGTCATAAGTAAATGGCTCAAAATTGTCACATCCAGCATATGTCAGACGTACCTTTAGTTTCATTAGCATAGGGCAAACAAAGGCCAATGTTTTTCCGGAACCAGTTGGAGCACAAGCAAAGACATCCCTCCCCTGATTATATTGACATAAAGGAGCTTCAATATAACTTCGTGCCCAATTGATTCAGCAAAAGTCCAAAATGAAAAATAATACTTCAAAAATGACAAAGTGTAATACAAAGATCATACAGATAGGAGTATTGGAATAGCCTGCATTTGAATCGGTGTTGGCTCTTTAATTTTAAGTTCTGCCAAATTTCGCAAGATATACGGTTTACATTCGTACCTGTAAACAGCATTAAAATACAAGTAATTAAGGTGTGCTTTACAAAAGAGAGCTGACAGAATAGGTAGGTCGAGCGAGTTGTGAAATGGGACACAATGGGTTCAAGCTGAAACATGTCAGTTTAAAGTGCGGGTTGGAACAGACAGTGTCCATAAATTGAATCTCAAAAGGGTTAATTATGATTACCAAAAAAAAAAAATTAATCCAATTATAATCAGGGGCGGAGCCAGGAATTCGTGTTAAGGGGGGCCGAAAGCAGAATCTCTTACGAGCTTTTTGATACCTGGGACGAGCTCATGAAAAATGTCCCTTAATGTCAAACAAGCATTATATTACTTTAGAGGTTCAAACCTAGCTAGTTAAGCTTGCCGACCAAGCTTTATACCGACTTTTATTAAATAAAAATGTTCAGACGTGATGACATAAACTCCAAACTGCAAGTTCGATGTTGTAGTATATCTTGTAAGCACAAACACTGGTTATTAGCTAGTCTTCGTTTGCGAAAACAATTATTGAGTACTTTATATAGTCTAAACTGATAAGCATATAGCCACCTCTTTGTCGAAAATCAATCTCCAGTTCGATTTCTGGAGTTGCTGACTTTCATATTATGCTATAGCTTCAAGTTCTAATCTGAGGTACAATTGTCCAATTACAAATCGAATTTGTAATTACATACTGTCAAGAGGTTAACTCATCTCTAACTCATTATTTTCTCGCTTAAAAGTCCCAACAGATAAAGGCAATAAATTAACATGGTACTAAAAGTGAAAGTGTTAGCCGATATTTACTACGTTTATATTTAGAGTTTCATTGTAGCCCATTCAATGTTTTAAGGTACTGGCCCATTACTTGTAAATATATACACGTTTCATTGTGAGAAAAACACAAAAAGACAAAAAAGTAAATGAGATTTTATTATAAAAAATTCAATCCTTCTCTTTCATCTATCATCTTCTCCGATCTATTTATTTTTCTTTCATTTTTCTTCTTTTTTAATTCTTTCTTCAACATTCTCCATACTAGATAACACTTAAAAAGCTCTTGCAAAAGAGGGTTGTCTCATTAGCAGGGGCCTGATTGAAAAGTTTACATAAACGTGGACCGGAAACCAAGCAACAAACAGGGGTGCTTGTCTGGTTGGGGGTGGCCGAGCACCCGCTAGCCACCCCACTGGCTCCGCCTCTGATTATAATGCACCACTATCTTAAAAGCACTTAAGAGATACTACAAGGACAAGAAACGCATACAAAAGTACCTTGATCTCAACTCCGAAAAATCTTGAAGAGGAGATGGAACATTAGTTCCAGATGTATGAATGTTATGCTGCTTACGAAATATCGCATCCCTCTGAAATCATAAATGTAATAGAAAAATTTACTATCAGATGCTCATAATTATCTCACATTCTACAACTAAAGTTGAACTGCGTAAGACAAACCTCCATTTGTCTATTAAACTCTTTCTTCCGTTGGGATGCAAGTTCAGTCTCTTCATTCTCTTCAAGTACTGGTTCCGTCTTTGCGCTATTGAAAACGTTAAATCCTTCTACAGGGTCTACAAACCAACAAACGTAATCAATATAAATCATCAAAGAGCTTAGAATAAACTTCAAATGCCCTGGGTTTTTTTCTTTTTGACCTAAGCCATGTTAAACTAACAAAAAACAATTAAAGATCAATGATATCAGAAATTACCAGAGGCGTTTCTCTTCCTTTTCCTCTTCTTTTGAGGCTTCGGTGCTGGTTCTGCCTCAGTGGTTTTGGTTTCAAGCACCGTCTCTTCTGGATCATTGCTTTCCTTTTTCTCCTAAACAAAGATGAAACAACAATCAAATACATACATTATACATCCAAACTGCTCTCACATTTCCGAGATGCCCTTCGATAATTTGCACGTTCCAAAGGACTAAATGTAGTTTAAATGGAATACTCGAGGGTACCAAGTCACATCACACAAAATGGATTAAAGTTTAAACTATACCGATTTTAGCATTAGTACGCCTACAAAATCTACACTCATCAACTTCCTATATAGATCTAAATAACAACCAAAGACAGTTGAGACCATTTCTTGTTTCTAGGGTCTCCTTAATGTGTCATCCTAATATTTTATTTAAAAGAGTCTAGGCACCTTATTCCTCCTCATTTCCTTCATACAAAGAAACAAACAAAATGTAGAATAAATAAAATCGTCATCAAGTTTGGAACTTTATAAAAACGACGCTTTTCAGCCACTCGGTCAGATTCTAGATGATAAGTACATGATTCACATCTCTGGGCTTCTAAAAATCTAGAGTAGGACCAAGAAACCGATTTAAAGGTTGGCTAGGGTGGCTGACATTCTGAGTCCAGTTTTACTGATAAAGACTGTAATATTTGAAACATTCAGAATATCATCGCTTTCACATTTTCCTCTAAATAAATAATTTAACACCCCCAAATCATTTTTATATGCTCCTAATACTTGTCCAAACATCCACCGTCTGAAAAAACAGAAACTTAACATCATCCGATCATCGATATATAACCCAAAACCTCTGTTAGCCATCCACACTATAAGGGCTTTTGGGATTGCTTATTTTTGAGTTTAATAAAAGCATAAGCATTTTGAAGGCAAAAAAGCAGTTTTTTCGGCTTATCTGCTTATTTCGGATTCACTAAGCGTGTTTTTTTTCAATTGGCAGATTAAGAAGTGCTTATTTAAGATGAAACTAGAGCTATTCATTCAACCTAAAACAACCATTACAAATATAGTAGATTAAAAAATTTCTAAAAAAAGATATTTTTCCACAAAATATGCAAATCCATGCATTATTTCTGGAAGTGCTTATTTTTAAGCAGAAAAATAAGCAACCCTAAATACCCGCTATAACTACATTGCACACAATCAAGTTCCATTACATATTCAACCAATTAAACCAAGAGATTAAGCACCATTTTATGTCTATGAGGTAACCTTTATGTGGCATCCTACTATATTATTAAGCACTATCTTAAAAGCACCTTAGAAAACTCAAAATCACAAAAATCACATATTAAATTTAGAAATCGAAAAGGCCTCTCATATACAAAAACCAAAATGGATAGAAAGAATGCATCATTGAGTTTGGAACCTTTAACAAATGACCGTTTATGAGCCAATCCATCAAATTCTAGATGATAAGTACATGATTCACATCTTTGGGATTCCACAGAATCAAACAAACCAATCTAAAGTTAGGCTTTCCTAAATCGTATAACTTATCGTCCCCAAATCATTTTATAATGCTACTAATTCGTATCCACGCATCCATTTATTCAAAGGATGTATAGTCTATCTACTGCACTTGTTAAAAAACAATAACTTCAAAACTGATATCATTTTTTTATATTTCTTACAGCCTAAAATCGATAATAAGCCCAATAGCTCTAAAAGTCATCCACGCTATCTGAATCTTTAATTCCTTGAGATTGCTTATAAGGGTTATTAAGATTGCTTATTTTTCTTCTCATTTGTTTCGCTTTATATAGCTAGCTTATGGCTTATTTGGTTTTGGGCTTATGCTTAATAAGCTCACTTGTGGCCTATTTTGAAACTTTTTGGCTTAAATAAGCTTATTATTAGCATAAGAAACTTATATAAGCCGAAAAGATTCAAAAATAAGCCACAAAAGTGAGCTTATGGAACATAAGCCCAAAATCAAATAAGCCATATATCTGGCTATATAAGGCGAAACAAACACCCACTTACTTCTGTTATAAGCATAAGCACATTTGCAGGCAAAATAAGGAGTTTTTTCTGCTAATCTGCTTATTTTGGAGAAAAATAAGCAGGGTTTTTTTATACAGCCGAAACTAGGACTACTGTTTTCACCATCACATCTAGTCTAACACCATATAACTACAATCAACTAGCATAAAAATAAAAGTAACTGAAATTAATAATGCAAAATGGGTCTAAATAAACAATAATAAGCCCAAAAGCTCTAATAGTCCACTATCTGAATCTACGGGGTTGCTTATTTTTCTTCTTATTTACTCTTTTTTATAAGCATAAGCACGTTTGCAGGCAAAATAAGTAGTTTTCTGCTTATCTGCTTATTTAAACTGCTTCATCTGCTTATGTTTCTCCGAAATAAGCAGTTTTTTCACCATGGACGAAACTAAGCAGTTTTTTTCTATATGACGAAACTAGGACTATTTGATCGATATGGACGAAACTAGGGACTACTATTTTCGATAAAAGTAGTTTGGAGCAAAATAAGCGGTTTTTTATATGGACGAAACCAGGACTATTTTGTCCGATAAACGCAGTTTGGAGCAAAATAATATAAGCAGTTTGGAGCAAAATAAGCAGCTTTTTCTGTATGAACGAAACTAGCCCTATTTTATTTCGATATAAGCAGTTTGGAGCAAATTAAGCAGTTTTTTCGATATAGCCAAAACTAGGACTATTCTTTTCACCAACATATCTAACCTAACACCATTATGAACAGACTAAATCAAAAGTCTTCTAAAAAGAGCATTATCTCTACAGAATAATCAAATCCAAACATTGCTTAGGGAGTGTTTGGTTTGGCTTATATAACATAAGCCCGTTTCGGCTTATATAACATAACCCTCAATTGTGTGGCTTAATTGGAGAGCTATGGGCTTATATAAGTTTATTATATCATGATAAACTTATATAAGCCCATAAGACTCAAAATAAGCCATAAAATTGAGGTTTATGTTATATAAGCCGAAAATAAGGCATATTTCTGCTGATATTTCGTAAACCCCAATTTTTTAAGCTTATTTGAAAACTTTTGGGCTTATATAAGTTTATTACTAGTATATCATAATAAACTTGTATAAGCTCATAAGTTTATTACTTGGGTAAGTGCTTATTTGTAAGCAGGAAAAAAAACAATCCTAAACACCCCACTATATAACTACATTAAACACAATTAACTAGCATAAAAATAAAATTAACTGAAATTAAGAATGCAAAATGGGTATAAATAAAAAGAATACCTTAAATCTTGCAAAATCATTGGAGAATTTCTTACGATTGAAAGTGATTCCTGAGAAAAGAAAAGATGTGTCTTTCTCCATGACTGCTGAAACTTAATAAAAACTCTCAATTTTTTTTAAATTTTGGTTCAACCGTCAACAAATTATTAGGGTTTATGTGATAGAACAACAACAACCACCTTAGTTAAACCTTAACCTTCGTTTGTTAAACCAGACAATAAGGTTTGTTGTTGATGTGGCCCCTGAACTATGTGTATTTGCAGTTCAAGACCCTTGTAAGCTCAAGACGGACGTAAACTCAAACTCTGAGTTGCTTTATTTTTTTTAAACTAGTTTAACTGAATTACTTTATTTTTTTTAGCTTGTTATAATATTAAAAATATATGTATTAGTTAAATTGTCAAAATTAAAATAATCCCAAAATTAAAATACAAGTTATCTATTTTTTCGCATATTAAGTAGCACGTGTTTGTTTTCGTTTATACGAATTTGGTTTAAATTCTTCAGTAAAAAGATTTTATAATTTTAGAGTAAAACTAATTTTAACATATTAAAATAATAAACTAAAAATTAAAACATAAAACATCGACGAAATTGTTATAATTCATTTTCAACTAATTAAAGTTACTTCTCATGCTTCTCGTTGGGAACGGCTCCTCTTAAATGATGCTAAAACCGATATTATACATTTCAGTAGTTATTTGTATTGTTTTAATATGTTAACTTTATGTTATTTTTGTTGTTCTAATGTTTGAGAATTTTTTTTATCTGTAATTAACATAAACGAAAACAAACACATATAATAAATTAGTTTTGATATATTAGTAGCTACAAAATGTTTAATACTTGAAGGAAATAATCCCAAAGTTGTACAGATAACAATATGCGTATCATGCGTTTATTCTCTTGCATCATAGGTATGAATCAATTTGTGACATGTAATCAAAATAATAGCTTAATTAATGGCATATCTTTGGGTTTTGCACCTGCCTCTCAAACATTTTTTTTTCTATGAAATGCGACCTACTTAATGCTCGTCAGGCTAATTTAGGTTCGCGAACTGAAGCAATTTATTGGTATGAAATTAGGCTCGAACTCATTTACTAAATGAACCTAAAATTAGGCACGGCCCTGGACTTAGGCTCATCTTGACTTGGTTTGTTTCCAGCATTAACAAATGGATTCCTAATAGTAATAGCTACGAACAACTTGGCTTGTTTACACACTTAACTCACTTTTCAGTCTACAAGCTATTGATTTGGTCGAATAATCCTTATGAACGTCACATGTTAGTTATTTTCTGGACACGTACACAAGAGCTCGCAACTTGTTTTACGGGTACATACTAGACAACGTACAACTAGTGAATGTAAACAAATGTTGAGCAATGACGAATATCAGAAAGAATGTTCGAGTTGGCTTGTGTGTTATGGCAAGATTTTCAGGTACTTCAAATCAAAGTTTAGTGTAGTCGGCATAGCCCGATTGTATAAAGATTTTTCATGAACATAGTAGACATTAATATCATGATTAGTAAGCACAAGCATGTTTTAACCCATTTTGTCTGAGGCTAGTACAAGGTTTCATCACCACTTGGTAAAAATGCCATTGGGTCATCGATAACATACACATATACCAAACTCGAGGAAAAACTAATTTGTATACTCAAACTTCAACTCATGAAATAAAAGCTTATGTTACATGATCCATGGTACAACGCACACAAATTTCTTACTACTCATCGACCCCATAGTCTTCCCCAAAATATTTGTCGACCAACTGGTTAGCCATATTCCGGAGGTCTTCATTTTCATGAAACTGGAATCGCTCCATTGCATCAATCCCGTCCTCTTTTTCAACCAGCTTTTGTCCCTTGCCATTGGGCATCCCTCTTAACACCTTCACGTTCAAGAAACCAAAAGTTGATCATAAGATATCTTGTAATAACACTTGGTTCAGCAACTGATAGATTAGGGGATATCAATAAAAAGGTATCAGAAATTACCAGCTCCATGAATTGAAGTCCGAGCCTTGCAGCTTCAATATCAGCAGATCTAACCAAATCGATAAAACCACGAAGGCATCCACTTCTAACAAATGCGGCCAAGTGATCAGATATTAAACTCGATCTTCCAGAACCTTCTGCTGGGGCAACACAAAGGTTACCCACAACATACGCCACTTCCTTTTTTATGTCAAATGTTGATGTTGATAAAAGTTGTGTCAATAAAGGTACGGCTTCACTCTTGTATATCAACTGCTTGTGAGCAATTGAGCCAGCGGCTATATTTGATAGCACCCAAGCAGCTTCCTAGAAAATTAAAATCTTAAAAATAGAAATAAATTTGTACTGGTCAACTTGAGTTAACCAGAAAACTTTTTGTCAAACTACCGTGTCAAATATGATTACAATGGTCACATCGTTTCGATATTTTGAAAAGAAAATTAGAATACATTTTGGACAACCATTGACTGATTGCCTGGTTGGAGATAAAACATTCACACGAAACCAGGATCTAGCCATTTATAAGTAAATGGGTCAAAAAGTCACTTATAGAACTTATGACCAAGGTGTGTGTCTCTTAGAAACTAGAAAGAAAGTATACCTTCTTTAAAACACGATGCTCACTATTCAGACACTTGCTTAACGCATGTAAGATATTATCTGCAAGTATTACAACAGGTTAACGATCTATATTCTATACAACAGATTAGGGAGCAGATATAGTAACTGGCCTGTGATTTCGTATCCAGGAACAAGAACAGCATTTGTTGAGTAAGCATCACCTGCTATGAGATTACCTAAACTCCGTAGCACCTGCAAAAAATGAAATTTTCAGATAGTTATTGTAATCATAGATACCACATGAATGACGTACAAATTCAAGGGAAAGATAAAAAAGGTATTGCGGGCTGATCTAACCCGATCGACTCATTATCATCCGCACTAGAAGACTACCCAGTGAACCAAACCCGTATCTGTAACCTGACCCACCCTTTTTTCTTTGGCCATTGATATTCAGTTGTTACATTAACATAAGACAGATGTTACGGAATTGGCCTTTATTACATTCTTGAACAACTAGTCACTAGGTATTTCATATATTCAAATTTTACATTAAATTTGTGTCAAACTGCCCAATACGTGCTTTAACTGGATTCTTATGGGACGAGAAATAAGACCAGAAAACATATTGGCAAAAGAGATAAGTTAACAATCTTTTTTGTTACCGGAATGAGCAATTGCAAGCTATTTGATGAAGCCAATCGTTGGACTAGTAATTGTAGGATATCAGTTTTAACCAGCACACTAGTAGCAACAGCTGAAAGAGCTGAAAGGTACACAACAACCCATGCTATTTCAGTCGCCAATTCGTCATCCCTGATCATCAAAGAAACAAAAATGACAAACAATTAGAAGAAAATGCATTTAGAACCGTTTCACTAACCACACAAGATAAAAACAATTATGTGATTAGTATCTTAGTTCACCAAAATTCATTGTATGGCGTAACTGCACCACCAATGGTGATTCTGTATTGATGGTGTGACAAGAACTTACGATTTACTCAAGTGTCTTAGTATAGCCTCCACTACACCATCAACTTTTATGAGTTCTGTTGCAGCCTTCGGGTCTGGGCCCTACATCAACAAAAACGATCAATTAAAATAATACAAGACTGTTCCAGTATAAATGTAGGGTAATGGGTACTCTATGATATGGGTTGAAAGTGGTCTGGTTGGGTCGCTTTGAACTTTGAAGTGGAATAGTGGATTACTTTTGTCTTCCTTTTTTTTATGAATAATAGGTTTGTCAAATATGATTGCAAGAAGCAAATTATTTCAACAATAAACTAACATTGTTAACATAAGTGATTTAGAAAATAATTTATTAAATTTTGACTCGTCGCCTTATAATTTACTTTTTTTTATTTTATCCCATGACCTGGTAGACATAAAAAATAACTTGGATTGACCCATTTATAAGTCAATGGACAAAATTGCCTCGTCTGTAGTGAAGACCACACAATTAGATAGAGAAGGTCCAAGTGAAAGAGTTTAGATTTAAGAACCTTGATCAGGTTTGACAAAGCCCAAGCAGCTGTTCGAACAGTGGAACCTTTGTTCGGCAACATCATTTTTGCTAGAGGAAGTAAAGCTCCTTGAGATATTAGAATATGTCTCAACTCTTCTCCTTCACCAGCTACGTTCCCTAATGCCCATGCACACTGCTCAGCAACCGGCACTGAACTCTTCTCTAGAGATTAATTGCATAAAATGCGTTAGACATTGAAGTAATATCACTAATCAAAAGTAACCAAATCTTAAATGTGAGTTGATTGATGAGAAGTATGGTAATAAAAAGGTTATAATGATATGCTGTTATGTCAACGGCTACCACATAGATAACTATGTCATTATAGATAATTTTGTGTGGGACAGCAAAGAACGTCATGTTGGTTAATTGTTACAGTCCATCTCATATTCACTCAATTAAAATCACAGTACTTATCACTGACCTCCAATATGAGCAATAAGTAACGGTAACGCTGGCAATAAAGCTCTTGTTTCTTCAGGTTGTCCAGCAGCTATGTTTGTAAGACACCAAGAAGCCTCAAGCAACTGCATCACCCATCCAAAAATACTATAAGTAAACTTTAAAAAACAGTACACGAACACCATCTACTTGTATTATTTGAGCTAAATTAAAAGGTTTGATTTGACAAAATTAATTATGTTATACTTGACCTGTTCATCTTGGGAGCCAAATGAAAGACATTGTGCAAGTAAAGGAATTGCTCCAGATTTAATAGCGGTCTCAATGGGAGGAAACTCAGATCTAGACAACAAACGCCTTAGTTCCCGCAGAGCATTGACTTTCTTTTGAACCGCACCTTTGCCCCTAAAGATAACCAAATAGAATTAAGTGATATTTTAAAAAGGGTACCAAAATATTGCAGAAAGGAAATGTAGCATCCGAACTAATAAACACACATGGTTCTCGGGGACTAGCTACTAGTGACAGATCTAGGATACCTGACCAGGCTATGCGTTATTTGATAAGTTCTCACTTTTCATATTTGGGGTTAATTTCATAAATCAGCAACGTATTACTCTTGTTCCAAATTTAGCCTTCGTACTTTGTTCTGTGTCAGTTTAGTCATAACAGTATTAAACCGAGTTCCATGCTTGAAAATTGACCAAAATGCCCCTAGAATTTACACAAAAATTATGGTTACTATTGTCATTTTCAGGTGTAGTATGGTCATCTTTTAAAAAATTGGCCAAAAAGTAACACCTTTTGCGACTTTAATGACTAAAATGGAACAAAAGCGAAACTTATATTGTTGTTTTATACTTTCATAAAACTAATACCCTATATTTTCTTAGATAACAAAAGACATTTAGAGTATGTGTACACATATATAGAACAATCGTGCTTTAGGTAAAAACCTATAATAGGTTAACTTACTGAAAGGCAAGTGCAAGCTTCAACTCTTCAACAGCAGAAGACGTCTGAGCCTCTAGAATGGATTGCTCTTCTTCGATCATCATGTCACTATCGTCGTGAACGTCCATTTCACTGCTAACTCCAACTCGACATAACCGTTTAGTTCTAAACAATGCTTCTCTTCTTTCTTTACCCACTGATACTGCATTTTGCCTTCTCTTTTGTGCAGCAGTATTCCCAACTACAATACCGAATAACAAAATTTAACATTTTCACAAGACGAACGGCGAGTAATTATTGGGTAACTATATCAAAAAGCTTATTTTGATGTTTAGGATTGCTTATTAAAACTGTTTGGTATTAACGCAACGTAATGCTTATAGTTAGACAATCTTTGAAATGAATTCTGATGTGACCTTTCCTCCAATTTTCAGTACGTTGTTACTGGCTCTAAGATCTCCCTGATCATGAACCAGAATTGATATATAGAAGTTATTCAATCCAGCCAACAGGAAATGCAACAATCTACTCCGTAATAAGTAGTTTTCGAGTGTTGGGCTACTTTGCTTATTTAAGTAAGTCATTCGTGATAAAAATCCGGAATCAGATAACTAGTTTAAACACGCAACTCCCAACCTGCTTATTAGAAACTGGTACTTAGTGCTTTTTGAACCAAACAGCATTACCAAGTAGCTTATTTCAGTTACAATCAGGGGCGGATGCACATGTACAATCGATTTTAGTGTAAATTTTTGTTTTTATCGACCATTTTGTTAAAGCGCACCCCACTACAAAATCAAATTGAGCCCTATATTGAAGACAAACAATGTAAAAACCTTGAATTTATGTCCTCATTCTAGTGCGCACAACAACTTCTGTCCAAAAAAAAAAGTTTTTGCCCCAGTCCTCTAACTTCCTGGTTCGGGCACTGGGTTACAAACTTACAATCGCTGGAACAGGCAGTTCAGATAATCAATCGCAATAAGCACCCCAACCACCTTATTTTAACTCAAACACCCCCTATTAGCATCAAATGCAATCATTAATTAATTCCTTAATTGATTTGTATAATCAAAACCCAAATAAAAGCATGTAAAGTCAATAAATAAGTCAACAAAGGGTTGTTTGAAATGATAAAAACTAACATATATATAGAGTTGGTTTAATCATAAGCTGTATATTAAATTTGTTGAATGAAGTTAACAATAATAACCCAACATAAAAGTTAATGGTATTTAAAAAAAGTGTATAAAGAAAAAGAGAAGAGAAGGGAAGGTATGCCTGTGTTCTTGATGGGGTCTCTTCTGGGTGTCGTTGTGTTTTCTTCATCCGCCATTCTTCCAACTTCAAACTTCAAATTCGATTTAATAACTGGGAATAATAACTAGTGGGACTTGTAGCAAACTCAGATGAAAGAGTGGAACTCTTGAAACTTATTATTGTCCCTTTAGTTAGAAAAAACAAAATGAACAAAATATAATAGGGTGTCCATAACCATAAAAATAAAAAATACAACTCAAACTAAAACCAAGTTAAACATAAAATTCGAATTTTGGCTCATAACCTAAACAGAAACAGAGTTAAGATCTATATAAATCCTTAAATTAGCATAGACTTATTCAACCAATTAGCATACACTTATTCAACCAATCATAATCACCTATTTTTAAAAAAACTTACTTCCCACCACTTTTTTAAAAATTAAATATCTCACAAACGGTAAATCGTCAAACGAAAAAAAATACACCATTGCAACGAGAATTAAATCATATTTCTATCGAGGGGCACATGTATATACTTTCGACGAACTTTTTTTCGATTTTTTCTCTTAAGTCACGTCTGAAGAGAATCATATATGATTCGTCACGAATCATATATGATTTTCAGAAAATCATATATGATTCGTGATATGAATCATATATGATTTTCTGAAAATCATATATGTTTTGCGACGAATCATATATGATTCTCTCCATACGTGACCTAAGAAAAAAAATCGAAAAAAAAGTTCGTCGAAAGTATATACATGTACCCCTCGATAGATAGATGATTTAATTCTCGTCGTGATGATATGTTTGTTTTACGTAACGATTAACGGTCTGTGAGATATTTAATTTTTAAAAATTATGTTTTTTTTACATGATAAAAATAGGTGGTTGTGATTGGTTGATTGAGTTTATGCTAAATTAAGGGTCTATATTGAACTTTTTCCGACCTAAACATACCCGGTTATTAAAATTTTTAATCATAATATAAAAAACCTTTTATACTTGACATAATTAATTTTTATATTTAAAATAATATTTTTTTCTCCTGTATAATCATATATTTTAAAAACATAGTGTAATTCGGTTAATTCAAGTTATTTGTGTCAACTCGAAAATCGAACCAAATTCAAGTTAAGTTATTGATTTAGTTTTTTGCTTGACAAAGAAAAGTTTTTACCCGAATAGAATAAACCAAACAGCTTGAGAACCGAACCGATAAAAACCCTAAAATATACCTTACTAGGTTATTGACCCGTGAAATCACGGGGCCTTAAGAAACCATTGATAGTGTTTTTATAAGAGATCGATTTGTGGTATTACGTAAATAAATGACATGTTAGCTCCGTGAATACAAAATATTATTGTAACAACAAAACACACGTAACATTTTATGGAATTTAATAAAAGTAACATTTTATGGAATTTAATAAAAGTTGTGTGTACCTCAATATATTTACATTATCGATCGATTTGTTCTGTTAGGTTAGTATATGATATGTTAAATATATGAATATAGACATCTAATATATTTGTGTATACACTTTTGTCAACTTCTTCTATAAAAGAAAGAGTAACACTAATTGGTGTATTTTGCATACACCTAATAGCATGTTAATTTAGCATAATTATACATTTATTTTTCGTTATACATGTACTTTTAATGTGTTTTGTGATTATGTAGGTTACGAGCGAAATGGAATAAAATGGCCGCTTAATTAATTTTTTGGAGAAAAGACATTGTGAGCGCCAATAAATGAAGAAGAAATATTAAAGAAAAAGATTTGAGCGCGTCGCAATATTTTCGGTCATCTTTCATTTGTCCGGACTTTGTTTGAGCAATTATTTGCGTTGGGTTATTTTTTATTGTGCCAAAGTTATTATATATGTCAAAAGAATAAAAAAAAGAATTGGGGGCTCAATAGTTATTAACAACCGACTATCAAGTTACAATGGCAATTGGAAAAAAGTATATATTGTCGACAAGTGATAGTAAAAAGGTCAACACATCATAACAGGGAAAAAACAATTGCTATTGGTGATAGTGGGGAAACAATCGCAAAGAGAGACGTAGTGAACTAAAAAAAAGGAAACAATTGGAGGGCCACTTATACACAAAAACAAATGCACCATCAATTGGATAAAAAAAGACGGCGGCTAAAATAAAAAAAAGAAGAGACTAGATTGGAATTAGGCTGCCAAGGAAAAAAATAAAGACAAATTGTTTTTTTTTGTTGAAGAATTGGAGATTGCGAAGAGAATAAAAAAAAGAGTATGGTAGTTGATACGCAGTTGGCCGAGTGCACCGCGATGTCCGACTAATTTTGTTGTAATTCCTTCTGTTAACTTTATTTATGGTTTGCTCATTACTTTTGGATTATTATATTTTTATTACATTGATTTATAATTTATTTATAAATTATGTTATTTGATTTGGTATTATATTTAATTATTTGTGCAAGACAATTTATTCTTAGTTAACGATTCATACTTATTCTATTTAATAAAAGAAAAAGATGGTCGTATAATCGATATAAATTGTACCAAAATAAATTATTAAAACATAATTATTGGTTGGATTAATATAAGATTTATTATCGCGAGTCATCGATAAACATAATAAATGCCGAGATTAATTCATTCATATTAAGTCGACATAATCTTTGTAATCGGTTCGAAAAGTTTCGATAATCCATAAGTGTGATCAACCATAAATATTAGGAGCTGGAAGGGATTGCATTTTTCTTTTAATTGTTTACATCCTTATTTTATTTTTCTAGCCTTATTATTAGCTTAATAATTATTTTAATTTTTAATCCGCATTTTTATTATCAAAAGTATTTTAGTTGTAAGATTTCAGAACCAAAACTTTTATTGATCAGTGATCACCCCAAAACTTAAACTAAAACCACATATTCCTCGTGGATCGATACCCGCTTACCCTATCTAGTATAAGGTAACTAGGTTATTTTTGACCGGCACTTCGATGTCGATCAAAAATTTGGGGCCGCTGCCGGGGAATAGTGAGCGTTTCGTTTAAGTTTTTGTTAATATTTTTCTTAAATAAAATAAAAAATACAAAAAGATTTTATTGTTCTTGTTTTGTTTGTTTGTTTTGTTTCTTGTGAGTGTGCAGGTTAGTGTATGCGCACACGTAGATCGGGACGTACATCACCGTTATCTTACGATCCTGAGGTTGAGAAAAGTGCACGGTTGAGGAGGAAAATGTTTCGACAGTTTTCTACTAATCTTGATTTTTCAGGTTTAGTAGAGCTTTTCGCTGAAATGCCAGGTGATGACGATGTTGACGGAGATGCTAGTAGCGGAGAAGAATCCCCAACACGGGGTGTTGATTCTTATTACAGGCCGGGGATCTTCGAGGATCACTCGCTTATCGTTTATCCGAATCTGGCTAAAGGGGTTACAAGTAACTTTAAGATCCACCCGAACCTCATAGCAATTTTGCCAGTGTTTCGAGGTCGTGGTGAGCCATACGCCCATCTGCGAGAGTTCTTCTCAATTGCTGTCACACATCAGGTTAATAACATTACCAAGGACGAGGTAAGACTTCGCTTTTTTCCTTTTTCTCTTAAAGATCAAGCTAAGGACTGGTTCTCATCTCTTGAGCCAGGTAGTATTAACTCATGGTCTGAAATGCAATCTGCTTTTCTTGAGGAATTTTATTCTATAAGTAAAACTAATGCCATTAGGAATAAGATATTCTTTCATCAAATCCCAGGCGAGCAGTTTCATGAAGCATTTAGTAGACTTAAGGAGTTATTAAGAACTTGTCCTCATCATGATGTTCCAAAATGGGAGCTTGTCAAAGTCTTCTATGATGGGTTGGATTATAACAACCAACAATTTGTGATGGCCACTAGTGGGGGTATGTTTTTCTCGCGACCTATGGAGGAAGAATGTGAGTTTTTTGAAAAACTAAGCAAAGGTTCTAAGACCCAAGCTTCAGTGGATCGAAACAACAACCCATATTCCGCCAATTCTGTGTCTAACCAACGTGGCACAAATTCTGAAATTAGCGAGTTAAGTAAGAAAGTTGATCTTTTGATGAAAAATCTAGGAAAAGGTGTTCCAAATGTGTCTAATGTGTCGCATAATGGGTGTCCAATGTGTGGTGATCCAAGTCATTTAGTCGATAATTGTCAAAGTTGGGGGCGTCACCAAATGAGGAGGTGAATGGAGTCTATGGAGGTCGTCCACGAAATGACCCATTCTCCGAAAGTTACAATCCTGGATGGCGCAATCACCCGAACTTCCGTTGGAAAGATGAGGACAACCGCCCTAATAATACCCAACAACAACACTATGGTTACAAACCAAGGTATGAAGGTGGCGATTCATCTAACTTCCAACAAAATTCTTACTATCATAAGCCACAACAACAATATCCAATCAGGGCCAAGGGCAAGATGACAACCATCTCTTGAATCTTGACCGAAAGTTTGATAGGATTATGGCTTCATTGTCTATTAACAATCAAGAGATCAATAGGAAATTTGAGGTCACTAATCAAAGACACGAGACCACTACCAAATCTATTGCAGATCTTAAGAGACAAGTTGGTCGGCGGATCAATTAAACAAAAGAGATGAGGGAAAACTACCGAGCTACCCCACCATGAATCTCGCACACAAGAAAAACGGAAATGAGCACGTGAATATGGTGACATCTCTTCGAAATGGGAAAATCTACAACAATGACAAGGGAATTCCAAAATCTCCTGATGTCGAGGATTTTGTTACTGATGACGAAATTATTGTTTAAGGTAAAAATTCTGATAATGTTAAGTCCGGTTCTGAGTTGGTAAATGATTTGTTAAATGATTTTCCTAAACCAACAACACCGAATCCTAAAGCTACCGAATCTCCCGAAGTTGGGGAGGGTGGTGTGTCCAGCACACCTTACCCCACAGCTTTGGAAAAATCGACATCTGCAAGGTTAGCTAAAAAGGGTCCTCATGTTGAGGATATGTGGGAGACTTTCAAGAAAGTTAAAATCAATCTCCCCCTTATTGATGCTATCAAGCAAATTCCTGTATATGCCAAGTTTTTAAAGGACTTGTGTACCCAGAAGAGGAAGCTGAAGGCGTCGTTGCCTAAAAAGATCGACCTAACTGAGCATGTTAGTGCGGTCTTATCTAGCTCTCTTCCTCCTAAGTTCAAAGATCCTGGAGCACCATTGATTTCAGTTGTGGTGGGAAATATTGCCATTAAGAAGGCGCTCCTTGATCTTGATGCCAGTATCAACATCCTTCCTGCTAGTTTGATCGATAAGTATGACTTAGGAACTCTTCGTAAGACAGGCACCATTATTTTCTTAGCCGATCGGTCTACCAAAATTCCTAGAGGTATCTTTGAGGATGTAATTGTGAAAGTTGATGACTTCTATTACCCTGTTGACTTCTTTATTATGGACACCGAGTCGCAATACAAGGATGTTCAACCAACTATTATCCTTGGGCGCCCATTCTTAGCCACGATAGATGCTAGGATTAATTGTTGGACTGGTGCCACGGATATTACATGTGGTAATAAGAAGATAAGATTGAATGTGTTTAATTTTATGAATTCTCCTACGATAAATGAATGTTATCAAGTAGATGTGATCGATGAGGAAGTCCAAAAGCATGCATCCCGTATGCTTAAGGATGATCCTTTGGAATTATATCTAACTAGTGAGAATGAGGAGATTCTTGATGTTGCTGAAGTTCAAGAGATTCAAGAGTGTTTGGTCAGTTCTTTAGACCATCAAAAACCACCTTGGTCTTATAAGGTAGAGCCATTGCCTTCTACTTTTGACACGACCACTAAGCCGTCTCTAAAGGTGCCTCTAACTCTTGAACTAAAACATTTGCCATCCAATCTTAAATATGCTTTTCTAGGTCCTAACAATACTTTACCCGTTATTTTTCCTTATGATCTCTCTGAATCACAAGAGGAAGCACTTTTAAAAGTGCTTTCCAAGTACAAAGCAGCAGTGGGATGGACAATTGCAGACTTGAAAGGGATCACCCCTTCATTATGTATGCATCGAATTGTTACAGGCCCAAATATTAAGCCATCAAGAGATGCGCAAATACGTCTGAATCCTAATATGAAAGAGGTAGTGAAGACGGAAGTTCTTAAATGGTTAGATGCTGGTATCATCTATCCCATCTCGGATAGTAAATGGGTAAGTCCCACTCAAACGGTGCCTAAAAGGGCCGGAATCACCGTTGTGGAAAACGATAGTGGGGAAAAACTCACAACCCGACCAGCTACTAGGTGGAGAGTTTGTATAGATTACCGTAAGCTGAATAATGCCACATCGAAAGATCATTTCCCATTACCCTTCATTGATCAAATAGTTGAGAAGCTTTCTGGTAAGAAGTTCTATTACTTCCTGGATGGGTACTCCGGTTATAATCAAATACCCATCCATCCTGATGACCAGGGCAAAACTATTTTTACGTGTCCTTATAGAACATTTGCATTTCGAAGAATGCCTTTTGGCCTGTGTAATGCACCCGCTACTTTTCAGCGGTGCATGATGAGTATCTTTTCTGACATGGTTGGAGAATTAATAACTGGGTTTTAACCAAGTATGAAAGTTCGTTGTTCCGATCTTTTCGAATTCATTATTGGTAGAAAGTGCGACTCAATTGTCTTTTGGTGAAAAATAATTTGGGGTGGTTGATTATCTATTTTTAAACTAAAATTAAATAAGAAAATTTTGTCGTTGAGTAAAATAAAGCTTTAAAAAAAACTAAAAAGAGTAGTTAAGAATAAATGATTGAAAAATTAAAAACAAAATTGGAAAAACACTTTGTAAAAAAAACAAGAAATCAAGCCCGTCGGAATCCCTGGTCGGAATCCTGTCGGAATAGAGTGATCGGAATGTGGGAAAAATACCAATCGGAATAAGTGAAAATGAGTCCTGTCGGAATATTGGTAGGAATCCCAATCGGAATAGCATAAAAAGGAACACAATCGGAATAATGGGAATTGGAAGCTATCGGAATAGTCGAAAACAAGTCCAATCGGAATGTCTGGCAAAACACCCACGTCGGAATACACAAAAGGAAGTGGTCGGAAAACAAATGAAACAAATCGGAATGTTAAAACCCTAATCCGATCAAAGTGATTGGAATGATGGAGCAGTAGTCGAAATGTCTAATCGGAAAGGGGTTTACCCTTTCCGATGGTATATACTCGAAAATAAGCTAAGTTATAGGCTATTTTGAATAAGCTCAAACCAAACTTAATCGAATCAACAACGAAAGGAACTAATAAGCTCAAAATAAGAACTTTTAAACTTTAAATAAGCAAACTTTTTAAATCAAACCATAAAAAGATGAAACTTTTTAAGAAAACTTTTAAAAAGTTAATAAGCTAAAATATTCGAATAAGCCACTAAGCATAAAAAGCATATAACTTATACGTATGAAAGCTTATGAAGAGATAAAAGATTAACTTTTTCTTGACTAAAACATCAAAATCAATCACGCATTAAGAACTAATCGGATCAAATATGAAGTTTCGGATCAAGGAATAAGTGAAATCAAGAAATGTAGAAAGAGATTAAAGAACAAAAAGCTTAACTTGAACTTGAAATTAAAATGAAATCCAAATACAAGAATGATTCAAACCTTAAACTTGAAAGGAAAAGATGAAACTTAGTGAGAGAAAGTTTGAAACTTTCTCTCTCTAAAAACTAGAAAGGAAAAAATGAAAAACTAAAACTAGCTAACCACCCTCCTAATGTGATTAGGAGGGTAATTATAGGGAAATGAGGAGTGCATGTGTGGTGTGCTTCCTTCTTTCTTTTCTTCTCGACTCGATTTAAATCTTTGTCTTTTCTTGACGTCGTCTCGGGACTTGAACTTGTCTTAATAATTTTCTTCTATAGTTTAGACTTGAGTTCTTCGACTTCATTAAACTTTCGTCGTTAGACTTTTTCTTCGATAAATCTTCAGAATAGGTCTTGGACATCCGTTCTATTAGCACTCTTGATCTTTTGACTTCGTCTTTTCTCGTTTTCTTCGATAAAAGCCCGTGAAAGCCCGTGTTTTCTTCCTTTTTCATCTTTTGGTCCTAAAACACAATAAAAACACAAACCACGTATAATTCTGACTTTTACGACATAAATTACACGTTTTGGTCTTGTTATTATTAGAAATAAGCGGTAAAAGGATAAGTGTTTTCACTCTTATTAAATCCCCTACACTTGACCATTACAATGCCCTCATGCAATGCATTAATTTTAAAGCACGGTTTACATTTTCCATCATAAATAACCCACATTGGCCTTTATTAAATATTAAACTTTAAGGAAAAATAAAAAGATAGAAACAAGTAAAGAAATTAACGACTTACATTGGGTTTTGGCTGCCATGAACGTTTATCATCCTCAAGTTTCACGTTCCCCATACCAAGCTTAAAAACGAGATCATTGTTATTATAAGTTAGCAAACTAACACGAATTCATGTGGGCCAATTATTTACTTAGACTCCCTTATTCCTAGGTGTATCTATTATATTTTATTTTTGTCTTGAATGATCACGAGGATTCATTGTTTGACTTATTTCGATAGTTTATTAAGGCCGAAAATAAAGTGGACGATTTAATCAATAGTTAGCTAGAGGACAAAATCTTTTAAAACTGCTTCTCGGGACCTCTTAAAGTTCATATCTTAGCATAACTCGCTTAACGATTTGAGACCTTTCTCGGACCGATATTTGGCAGCGACTTCATACTTCAAATCTTGAGAGACGTTCTTGAAATTATGGTCTTCTCTTCATAATAGGAATTTCTTCTCTTGAACGTTTTGAGAAATTCTTCATATTTTGACCACGACTTCTTCATTTTTCTCCAATCTTTATTGTGGACTTTGATATACAATGATCCGCCTCCTTTTAGGACTTGGATCTATTTATCCTCATACCTTGTTAGGGTCTTTTCGGATAGACTTCTCCATGATCTTAGGGGAGTATTTGCTTTTCGTCGTGTGTCTCGATCCTTCATATTGATTTTCGATAAATGATTCTTCACATCACTTTTGGATCTTTAGCAACAAAATGTAGCCCTCATGCCTTGTTAGGGCCTTTTCGGACTCGCCAATCTTCGCATCCGGCTTCAATAAATTATGCCTTGGCTATGAACTCTAATTAATACCGAGCAACTTTTAAACGATCTTGGGCTAGAAGCTAAGTAACTTTTCAAATCGTACAACCTTATTTACTGCAGATATATTTATTAACAAGCGATGGGAGAATAGGCTTATAATCAACTCACATAAATTCACGAAAGAATACCAAACTTATAATTGACTCTATCATCTCTCGTTCTCCATAATTTAAAATCTCAAAGAATGAGACTCGTGGATGCTTAGTCAATTAAATCAAAGTTTTGGGTTTTCGAGTCATCTATAGGATCTTGCATCTTCTTAGACTCTTTCAAGTTTAGAATTTACGTTTTAAAGTTCCCTTGATAAACGACTCTCTAGGATCAATTATAGGAACTTGCGAAAAGTTCTTGTTCTTAACCCGTGAGAGTTAAGACTTTCGCGTTTTAAAGCTCCCTATATAAAAGCCTAGAAAAACTTGACTTAAACACGTTAAGGATACTAGCTAGAGTAAACTTAGATAAGTAAACTCGGGTTGAGTCAAAATATTCACGACTTTGAAAAATTTAAAACCACTTTATTGAAAATTTATTTTAGTAAAGAAAGTAAATAACGCTAACAAAGGAAAATACTACTATACAACCAGGCCAAAGTAGATTAAAATTTTCGAAAAATGTCGAAAAATCAAATTTTCCGGTTAAAATGAGGGCAAATTCATGGAAAAGACCACTTACTTCGATAGAAGTCCCCCTACACTTGATATAAACATTGTCCTCAATGTTTAAGCATGTGGGAGTAAACTCCCCTACATTTATGACATTGTTCACGTTGTTTAAATCTTGCTAAGGAAAGGACAACTATAGTGATTTCAATGTGAACATATAAGATATGAAATATTGAATCACGAGAGTTTAGGATAGAACCAGGAAGAAGGGTATACGGGATCACGGTTCATCAAAAGTCATCGAGAATGGATCTTTGAAGCTTTAATCCCTGCACATCACAAGAAACAAGACAACAAACACATACGGGGCTCCCCTACACTTATGATGAAAACAGTAAAGGATAGAACAACGGGTTGCCTCCCGAGAAGCGCTTGTTTTTGTTAACCGAGTCACGAGCCCGACTCGACCTGGAACTAATTTAAGGAAAACGTCGTGAGGGATGGAATCATCTCATGAGAGATGTCCTCACCAAAGTACAACTTCACGCGCTGGCCATTCACCTTAAAATTGGGCCCATTTGGCTGAGAAAGCTCAATGGTGCCATATGGGAAGACTTTGGCGACGGTGAATGGACCAGACCAGCGGCTCTTCAACTTGACCAAGAAGATCTTCAACCGAGAGTTAAAAAGTAAGACTTGATCACCAACGTGGAACTCTCGGTTCTTAATCCTTGCATCATGGATGATCTTGGTCTTCTCCTTGTAGATCATCGAGTTCTCATAAGCTTTATTTCTTAATTCATTTAGCTCATTGAGTTGAATCTTCCGAAGATCGTCGCTTTGTTGATGTCGAAGATAGCCCACTTCAAGGCCCAGTACGCCTTATGTTCCAACTCGATAGGGAGGTGGCATGCTTTCCCGTACACAAGATGATAAGGTGTACAACCAATCGGAGTCTTATATGCAGTATGGAAAGCCCACAAAGCATCGTCTAACTTATCGGCCCACGCTGCACGATGCTCTCCCACAGTACGCTCCAAAATTCGCTTCAATCCACGGTTGGAAATCTCGGCTTGCCCATTGGTTTGGGGATGATAAGCGGTGGAAAGATGGTGATTGACACCGTACTTGGCCATGACTCTAGCAAATTGATCATTGCAAAAATGAGTCCCGCGGTCACTGATGATAGCGCGAGGAACACCGAATCGAGCAAAAAGCTGCTTCAGAAAGTTCAAAACCACCCTCGCATCGTTCGTAGGGAGAGCCTTAGCTTCAACCCATTTAGAAACGTAGTCAACGGCTACGAGGATGTACTTGTTCCCTTTAGATGATAGAAATGGCCCCATAAAGTCGATGCCCCATACATCAAAGAATTCACATTCTTGTATGAAAGTTTGAGGCATCTCATCTTTATGTGTGATCTTGCCTTGTCGTTGGCAAGTATCACAATGCTTAACCATTTCGTGAGCGTCACGATAAATGGTGGGCCAATAAAATCCAGAGTCAAACACTTTCTTCGCGGTGTAGTTGGGACCAAAATGACCACCGGTGGGTCCTTTATGGCAAGCATCAAGGATTTGTAAAGCTGCCGACCCATCAACACATCGACGAATGATCAGATCAGCACATTGTTTGAAGAGATAAGGGTCATCCCAGAAGTAAGTCGTAACATCTTTAAAGAACATCTTCTTTTGTTGGGATGTTAACCCTTCGATGACAATGCCACCCGCTAAGTAGTTTGCTATGTTCGCAAACCACGGGGTGTCATCAAGATTGGAATGAATAGACATTAAGGTCTCAAGGGGAAAAGAGTCATTGATCTCTTGGTTCGGGTGACCCCCTTGATACGGATCCTCAAGTCTACTTAGATGATCCGCTGCTAGGTTTTCGGCTCCCTTCTTGTCACGAATTTCAATGTTGAATTCTTGAAGGAGGAAAACCCAACGAAGAAGTCTTGGCTTAGAATCTTGTTTAGTTAACAAGTACTTCAACGCGGAGTGGTCGGTATACACGATGGTGATGGAAAGGACAAGATAGGGGCGGAACTTTTCAAAGGCATACACTACAGCTAAAAGCTCTTTTTCGGTAGTGGTATAATGCAATTGAGCCCCCGTCATTGTCTTGCTAGCGTAATGGATTGGTTGGAAGTGTTTGTTCACTCTTTGGCCCAAAACCGCTCCAATAGCAAAGTCGCTAGCATCACACATTAATTCAAAAGGTAGCTCCCAATTAGGGGTAACCAAGACCGGTGCCTTAGTTAGCGTGTCCTTAAGAAGATTGAAGGATTCAAGACACTCTTTAGAAAAGATAAAAGGAGTATTTTTTTCCAAGAGGTGGGTCATCGGGCGAGCGATTTTAGAGAAATCCTGAATGAATCGACGGTAGAAGCCCGCATGACCAAGGAAACTTCTCACACCCTTCACGGTTGAAGGTGGAGGTAATTTGGCTATGACATCAACTTTAGCACGGTCCACTTCAAGGCTGGTTTTTGAGATTTTATGTCCAAGCACAATGCCTTCTTTTACCATGAAATGGCATTTTTCCCAATTTAGAACAAGGCGAGTATCTTCGTACCACTTAAGCATGCGTTCCAAATTGGCAAGGCAAGAAGAGAAAGAATCACCATAAACCGAGAAATCATCCATGAAGACTTCCATAGTTTCTTCAACCATGTCATGGAAGATAGCCATCATACACCTTTGGAATGTCCCAGGAGCATTGCATAAGCCGAAAGGCAATCTTTTGTAAGCAAATGTTCCATATGGACAAGTGAATATGGTTTTTTCTTGGTCTTAGGGATCGATGGGGATTTGAAAATACCCCGAGAAACCGTCTAAGAAGTAGTAATAGTCATTACCCGCTAGACGTTCAAGCATTTGATCCATGAAAGGAAGGGGAAAATGATCCTTTCTCGTAGCATCATTGAGTTTGTGATAGTCTATACAAACTCTCCACCCTGTAACGAGACGAGTAGGAATCAACTCGTTGTTTTCATTAGGCACAACGGTGATTCCGCCTTTCTTAGGCACACAATGGACGGGACTAACCCATGGTGAATCCGAGATAGGATAGATCATGCCCGCATCAAAAAGTTTGATAACCTCTTTTTTGATAACGTCATGGATCTTGGGATTCACCCTTCTTTGGATTTAAATAGTGGGTTTAAAGTCGTCCTCCATGAGAATTTTATGAGTGCAAAAGTGAGGATCAATTCCACAAATATCGGAGATTTTCCATGCAATAGCTTTCTTATGATTCTTCAATATGGCGATAAGTCGGGATTTTTCTTCTTCTTTCAAGTCCTTTGCGATGATGACCGGTGATTTCTTGTTGTCATCAAGGAACACGTACTCGAGATGAGACGACAGATCCTTAAGCTCTAAATCCGTAGGATTTTCGATGGACGGCGGAGTCAAAGTCGGATCATCGATAGAGATATCCTTAGGAGATGGTGGAGAAATATGGTCCTCATTGAGAAGTTTCTCAATGGTACGATTGTCTTCATCCCAATTGGAGGGAGAATCGTCATATTGCAAGTCCACATCTCCCAAAGTTGCTTCGAATTCCTTCAATATGAAATCACTTTCTCCAAATGGAGTTAGTGATGGGACAATAGAGGCAACGGTCTCAACAGTGGGTAGAGAAGAAGAACCACTTTTACAAGCGTCTTTGAAATGTTCTTCACAAGCGTCATCAAGAACGTCAATGAAATTAACGCTCTCATTTTCAGAAGGCTGCTTAGAAAGTTTACCCATGTTGAAGACGATTTTATCGTCACCAACTCTCATGATTAATTCGCCAGCGGCTACATCAATGAGAGTGCGACCGGTCCTCAGGAATGGACGTCCAACGATTAATGGAACACGGGGATCCATCTCGTAGTCAACGACAACAAAATCCGCCGGAAAGGTGAATTTTTCGACACCAACGAAGACGTCTTCGGCTATCCCCACTGGATAAGCAAACGTACGGTTAGCTAATTCCAAAGTCATTCGTGTGGGGACTAGCTCGGGTAGATACAATTGTTTTCAAACGCTTAAAGGCATTAAGTTTATACTAGCACCTAGATCGGCTAGGGCCATACAATTCTCTACCCCAGGGAAGTTACAAGGAATCAAGAAACGACCCGGATCACCAAGTTTGGTTGGTAATTTCCTTAAGAGGACTGCAGAGCAATTCTCATTAAGTTGGGTCTGAGCGATATCAAAGAGTTTCTCCTTATCACTTAGAAGATCTTTAAACATTTTAGCGTATTTTGGCATGTGAGCGAGAGCCTCAGCAAAGGAGATATTAAAATTCAGTTGTTTAAACATTTTGAGAAAGTTAGAAACCTCAATATCATCCTTGTTTTTCAATTTCTCTTTCCTCAACCATGAGGGATAAGGTATATTGGGTTGAGATGAAGGCTTCGGAATGGAATTCTAACTCACATCCGTAGGTGGTGGAGGGGCGGGAGTAGAAGGTGGTGGTATTGGAGAAGGGGACTCGTTTTCCTTTGTCACTGTGACAACCCAAAATCGAGGTCATTATTTAATCTTATTTTACGATTATTTTTGAAATTTTTGGATGAGTTTGAACGATATTTATTTTTGGAGGTTTAAGTTTAAACCGATGTTGGAAGGTCTATATTTAATATTTATTAAGTATAAGGAGTATTAGCAAGCGTGATGTCGATGGATGCCAAATATTTTGCGTTTTATTGTCGGTTGTTCGATTTTTGTCATTTTTGAGGTTTTATTTTAAATGACGTGTTAAGTCGAGTCGAGAGTCGATATTATTATTTTTAAGGTACGTTTTAAATTTTTAAAAGTATCTTTATGAAACCCGAGCCCCGTAAATATTTTGAAAATTGACTAATAGTTATTTCCCGCTTTTTAGCTAACTATTTACATTTTTAGCCACAACTTTCATTAAATTGCAACTAGGTCCCTTGAGCACTATGTATAAGATTTTTTTTAAACACATCATAATTCCACTCAAAATTTTTTTAATCTCTCTCTCTTTCTTCTCTAGCCTTGCCGTGACCATCTCCCACCCAAAACACCACCTTTGATCAATTTTTACTTCCAAATTATGATGTTATGAGCTAAATTAACACAAGACCTAACCTTATTTTTGCATAAGGATCACATTGGTGTAAGAATTTCTTACATGCAAGCAACTTTTTTTTCTTGATGTTGGTAGGTAGGAGATTTGATCATGCATGGCTTCATCTTGATGATCCATGGTGGTTTGTGCTAAAAATCTTGTTAGAAACTTTATTTTGATCTTATGATTTTTATTTTGATTATGTTTTTGATGTTATGATTCATATATGATGATATTAGGGCATAGTAATGATCATTTCCATGGTTGGTTTTTATTAAAAAGTTGATTTTGTACAAGTTTTGAGTAGTCAATTTATAACAGTAAGTAAAAGGAAAAATCCGAATTTTTATGTTTTGAAAATGGCCTAACTTATAGCCTAGGGTTGTAGATAATTTCCTTAGCTTCGATTTGATATAAGGTAGAGCTTCCAGCTCAAAACGAGCGCAAAGTTATGATGTTTTGAATGATCGTGTACCGGGAGACGAGTACCGACACTACATGTAGTTGTTGTCGATATTTGGATCGAATCCCGGGGACTCTAAATGGATGTTTTAAAAAATGTAACCTAATGATAATGAGGTGTTTACTTATTAGGTTGAGTTTACTTTAAAACCCGAGTGTCGGTTTTGTAAACGGAGTCGTTTAAATAAGTTTAAACGGTTGTATGAAAAATTAACGTAAATCTGTCCGGATTTTGTAGTTTGAAAATGAGTCGGGTAAATTACTTTAGAAGTAATTTCATTTGATAAACTTGTAAGAGGACTTTCTATATATAATAAGTTAGTTTATCGAGTCTTTTCATAAACGGTTGACGAGTTTAAAAAGGGGTAAATAAGCTAGTACGTGTAGTATGTACCGGCGAACTTTGTAAAGAGTATAAAATGGTTAAGTAAATGTGTAGTAAAGTATAATGAAGTAATTTATATCATTTTCTATCGAGTTTATCGTGACTTTATGAGTTTGAGTTTGATGTTTTTATGTATTATTTATTTCTCGAGTCATTATTTAACGAACGCGCCTTATTTGATAGGTAGCGGTTCTCGTGTTTGAAAGGCATCCATTATCATCGACGATCATCTCGCTAGATCTCTTATACTAAGGTGAGTCTATAGCCTCGCTTGCTAATTTTTTTAATGATTTTAATACCCGCGAGGGGGATACATGCTATTTGAAAATAAATGAACACAAGTCATGAGTAATTGTTAGACCCGAATGTTGCCTAAAGTTGATTTCATTGTATTGAGTAACTTGTTGCTAAAGACCCTAAATTCATGAGCCGTTAACTATCTCCTGACTTGATGTTGTGAGTCGGGAATAGACGCTTATTCTAATGGTAGTACTATTGGGTTGACCACCCTATCTGAGACCAGGGCATTACGTTGAGTAACCCGCTGGGAAGGATAATTTTACGTGAATAAGCTTGTGGTATTCTAGCAACTGATACCCTAGAGGGGCAATGGTTTTATTCTAGTCATGCCGGCATTTGGCGTGGGTGACTATTGGTTAAGGGGTCGGTGTCATGAGCTTAAATACAATGTTTGTTTATCATTATTATTACTGCATTGAATATAGATTGTGTGTACGATAATTCTATAAATGATTATGATTGATTTTCTTCTTGTGTTCAAATGTGATTTGATAATCCTATAGTCTCGCTCAACATTATTGTTGACTTGTTTTATGCATGTATTTCAGGTAATAGGAAGTGATGGAGCATGGAGCTTTGATGTGGAGGTTGTGGCTTGGCTTTTGGAAGAATGTTGGTCTAAACCGTTTCTACCTTTTTAAATGTTGAACAATTTACTTTATGTTGATGTACTGTACTAAACTTGTTGGTTGTTGGTCGAGATCCATGGGGACAAAACGCTTTACTCTGGTATCGTGTCAGTACATTTATGGGTTGAAGTCTATGTTTTAGACCAATTATAATAATCTTGTCTATATTATGTGTAAACGTCTCTATTTTGAGTCGTTCAATATATCTTGTGTGATGATGCTTGTGTCTAGCACCCAATTGTGTATTTCCGCTACGCAATGTAAACTGGGGGTGTTAGAGATTGGTAATCAGAGCTGCAAGTTATAGAGAACTGGGTCGATTTTAAAAGTTGTCCTAAACAATAACTTTGGTGTCGAACGTATATATTCTTCAAAAGTACACAACTCCTCTGCAACGATCCGGTAAGATCACTTTTAGTTTTGTTTTGCATTGTAGATGTATCCCTCATAACTGAAATGATTTCCCGAGTATTTATTAAGTAAATACTACGATATTGTATTGGAATTATTGAAAGTACGTTGAGTGCTTGTCAGTATCATATTTATTTATTTTTGCGAGCATTGCATAAACATCATTTGCATTGTGTTGCATAGCATGGATAATGTATGACATTTGCATGAGCATTGCATACTAATTATTATTTTATTAATGATGACCTTAAGTATCCTTGAACCCTTATAATTGTAGAAAATGGCTGGTTTACCTCGTGAGGATGGATGGATTGATTTGACTAATGTAGTGGATGGTGAGGAAGTAGATAACTATGGTGCTAGTGACGATGAGGAGCCTTTTGAGTTTTTAGATGATGGGATTCCACTTACTGCAGGTGTTCAGACAGAGCCTGAGTTGATACAAGGTAGTTATGTTCCAAGGGTCAATGTTGTGCCACAGACTGTTCCAGATTGTCAGCGACCTGTTGTTCGTTCTTCGACTCCTACTTGTGATGCTTATATTAGCAGTTTGCCTGGGATTGCATTTGCTAGGGGTGATGTTCCTGTAGAGTCGAGTAGGGCTGCTAGTGCTCGATCTATTCATGATGGTATTCCTAAGGTTTATTGTCCAGGTCCTAGGTCTTATGATGATATTTTCTGGTTTCTTTAGAAATTTGATAGGTCTTTGTTTGAGAGGTATTTGGTTGAGACTCGTGTGATTAGGAGGTTTGAGATGAATGAGAAGAAGTTTGAAAGGTTTGTTGGTAGTGTGAGGAGGTCAGAGTTTGTTAAGGCAAGGGAAATGGATGAGGTTGTTAGATTGAGGTCTATGGTGTTGAATTTGAGTGGGCAAGTTGAAAGGTTGCGTAGGGAGCAAGAAAGGAATGCTAGGTTGAGTGTGTGGGGTTTGCCGATGAGATCTTTTCCTAGTCGAGGTGTTGTGATTCGTGATGTGCCGGATCAGGTTGAAGCTCAAGTGTCGGTGAAGCCGAGTAAAGGAGGTAGTCGTAAGGGGAAGGAAAAAGTGGAAGAAGAATCAGAGGATGATGATAGCAGCAGTGATGACGAGCCGGTATACAAGAAGCTGCGAGGATGTGATGTTTAGTTCTTTCTGTTGTTATTTTTATTTGGTCTTGTTGTAATAGAACTTATGTAGACTCGTACTCTAGCTTGTGATGAAACTTAATGACTTTAAGTTGTTGTGATGAAGGATTGTAGTGACATTACTTGTCACAATTTTGTGGAGATTTTCCAAAGAAATCCTAATTACCTTCATGACTTATGATTTGTCTTATTAGTTCTTTTGTGTGATTGGTTAATGATTCATTGTGAATTATGTTGTTGGTGCATGTAGTATCCATGTTACATCTTGATAGAGAAATCCTTCTTCTTATCTTGATATGAATACTTACTTGTTCTTTTTCTGTTATGGTGACAGGAAGGAGTTGGGAGGCATTTTTCTGACTCTACTAAATTATTGTTTGGTTAGTTTCCTGTAAACATGCCGCCTAAATTGACGACTGCTACTGTTAATACCATGATTGAGCAAGCTATCGCTAGAGCTTTGGAAGCTGAACGTGTTGCGAGGAACCAAGAGGCTGAGAATAGGAATACTGCTGGTCCGGCTGGAGGGAATGCTGGAAATCAGGCTGGAGGTAATGCTGATTAACAGGCAGAAGGAAATGTTGCAAGACAAGTTGGAGGTAATGCTGCTGTTCAGCAGGTTCAAAAGGAATGTTCTTATGCTAGTTTCATGAAATGTGGACCTACCCAATTTCGTGGTACTGGTGGTGCATTGGAATTAAGGAGGTGGATTGAGAAGATTGAAAGTACTTTTGAATCAGTGGATGTTCAGAAGCTAGTAAGGTGAAATTTGCTGCAGCTACTTTTCAGGATGATGCATTGAGTTGGTGGAATAGTCAAGTAGCTACTGTAGGATTGGTTGAAGCTAATGCTAGAACATGGACTGTGACTAAGGGACTGTTGACTGCTAAGTTTTGTCCTGAGGAAGAGTTAGGTCAGTTGGAAGATGAATTGAGGCATTTGGTGTTGAGGAATAATGATATTGTAGCTTATACGAGGAGGTTTTCTGATTTATGTTTGTTGTGTCCTGATGCGTTTGCTGATGACCGTAAGAAGATGAAGCAGTATATTAGGGGTTTATCTAGTAATATCAAGGGAGAAACTACTTCGTCGAAACCCAAGTCATTTGATGAAGCTGTTCAAATGGCTCATGCTTTAATGGATGTAAAGCTGCAGGATCGAAAGGATAGTATTGCTGAAGGGAATAAGAGAAAGTTGGAAGCTGCACACTCAAGCCAAGGGCAGAATCGAGGTGGTTATCGTAATAACAAGAACCAAGGACCGAGTAGGAATCAACAATATAATTTGAGAAGGAACGATGGTGTTCGTGCTGCCACAGGAAATCAAGGTAACAAGGTGAATCCGAAGTGTGGTCGGTGTAATCTGTATCATGTTGGAAATTGTCCACCTGCTTGCAACAAGTGTGGGAAGGCCGGACATAAGATGGCAGATTGTAGAAACAAGGGTGTAGCCACTGGGGCTAATGTTGTCAAGGTAGTTTACTGTTCTGGATGTGGAGGCCGTGGACATAAGCGGGGAACTGTCCGAGGGTTGGCATACGACAGGGAGGCAATGTTGTTGATGTTGCTGCTGGGAATGCTGCTACAGCCTATGTCATGGGAGATGCTGACAAACCTCAAGGGCCAAACGTGGTGACTGGTACGTTCTTACTTGATGCTTGTTATGCTAGAGTGTTGTTTGATTCTGGATCCGATAGAAGTTTCGTAGATGTTAGATTCAGTCAGCTATTGGATAGAGAACCAATGAGATTGACAACTAGTTATAATGTGGAGTTAGCTGATGGTAAGGTTGTAAGCACTAGTTCTATACTGAAAGGTTGTTCCTTAAAGTTAGGTAATTATGTGTTTAGTATTGATTTGATGCCCATAGAATTAGGATCTTTTGACGTGATCATTGGAATGGACTGGTTAGTTGGTAATGGTGCAGTAATTGTTTGTGGAGAAAGATTAGTTCAGATACCGCTAAGAATAGGGTATTGACTGTGAAAGGTGATGAATGTACGTCTCGTTTGAGAGTTGTTTCTTGTTTAAAGGTGATGAGGTATATAGAAGCAGGTTGTGATGTGTTTCTTGCACAGATAAGTAATGATGGTGTGAATGAAAGGAAATTGGAGGATGTGCCTGTGATTAGAGAGTATCCTGAGGTTTTCCCTGAGGAATTACCAGGATTACCGCCGCATCGTGAAGTTGAGTTTCGTATCGATTTAGTGCCGGGTGTTGCTCCAGTTGCTCGTGCACCATATCGTTTAGCTCCATTTGAGATGAAGGAATTATCCGATCAATTGAAGGAATTGATGGATAAGGGATTTATTAGACCAAGTTCGTCGCCGTGGGGTGCGCATGTTTTGTTTGTTAGGAAGAAAGATGGTTCTTTTAGAATGTCTATTGATTACAGAGAGCTTAACAAATTGACTATCAAGAATCGGTATCCACTGCCGAGGATTGATGATTTGTTCGATCAGTTGCAAGGATCAAGTGTATACTCAAAGATCGATTTGAGGTCTGGGTATCATCAACTGAGAGTTAGGGAAGAAGATATTCCTATAACCGCTTTCCGTACTCGATATGGACATTTCGAATTTCAAGTGATGCCTTTTGGATTAACAAATGCGCCTGCTGTATTTATGGATTTGATGAATCGTGTATGTAAGCCGTATTTGGATGAGTTTGTTATCGTATTCATTGATGATATTCTTGTTTATTCCAAGAGTGAAGAGGAACATGAGAAGCATTTGAGAACAATTTTGGAATTGTTGAAGAAGGAGAAGCTGTATGCGAAATTCTCTAAGTGTGAATTTTGGTTGAAATCAGTGCAATTTTTGGGGCACGTGATTGATAGTGAAGGTGTTTGTGTGGATCCTACTAAGATTGAAGCAATTAAGGATTGGTCAGTGCCGAAGACGCCGACTGAAGTTCGCCAATTTCTTGGTTTGGCTGGGTATTATAGAAGGTTTATTGAGAAGTTTTCGTTAATTGCTAAGCCGTTGACTAAGCTTACGGAGAAGAACCGAGTGTTTGAATGGGGATTGGAAGAGGAATCTGCATTTAGTATGTTGAAGGATAAGTTGTGTTCTGCGCCGATATTGTCTTTGCCAGAAGGATCTGCGGATTTTGTAGTGTACTGTGACGCGTCTCATAAAGGATTTGGAGCTGTATTGATGCAAAGGGAGAAAGTAATAGCGTATGCATCGAGACAATTAAGGAAGCATGAAGAGAATTACACTACGCATGATTTAGAACTTGGGGCTGTTATTTTTGCTTTGAAGCTGTGGAGACACTACTTGTATGGAACCAAGTGTGTGGTTTTCACTGATCATAAGAGTTTGAAGTATATTTTGGATCAAAAGGAATTGAATATGAGGCAAAGGAGATGGGTTGAGTTGCTGAGTGATTATGACTGCGAGATTCGTTACCATCCTGGTAAAGCGAATGTGGTAGCTGATGCACTTAGTAGAAAGGAAAGAGATAAGTCTATAAGAGTTAGAGCTTTGGAGATGTTGGAAAGTGTTGATTTGAGAGAAGTGATATTGAAAGCCCAAACTAATGGTTTGAAGGAAGAGAACATTGAGGCAGAAAATTTGGGTAGAATGTTGAAACCTTTGTTTGATATGAGGCCAAATGGATTGAGGTATTTTAAGAATAGGATTTGGTTACCGTTGTGTCCGTCTGAGGAAGGTTCGTTAGGGGTGCGAGATTTGGTGATGAATGAATCTCATAAGTCGAAATATTCAATACATCCTGGATCGGACAAGATGTATTAAGATCTTAAGAAAGTTTATTGGTGGCCGAATATGAAGGCAGATATAGCACAGTATGTTAATAAGTGTTTAACTTGTGCGAAGGTGAAGGCTGAACATAAGAAACCGTCGAGATTATTAGTGCAACCTGAGATTCCTGAGTGGAAATGAGAGAAGATTACAATGGATTTTGTGACAGGTTTGCCAAGGACTGCAAATGGTTGTGATATGATATGGGTGATAGTAGATAGATTGACTAAGTCTGGTCACTTTTTGCCAATGAAGAAGACAGATAGTATGGAGAGGTTAACAACAGTGTATGTGAAAGAGATTGTTTGTCGACATGGTGTGCCTTTGTCGATAATTTCGGATCGTGATAGTAGGTTTACTTCAGAATTTTGGAAGTCTTTACAGAAAGCGATGGGAACGGAGTTATGTTTGAGTACAGCATATCATCCGGAAACTGATGGACAAAGTGAAAGAACGATTCAAACGTTAGAGGATATGCTTCGTGCATGTGTGACTGATTTTGGAAATGGTTGGGATAAGCATTTTCCATTGGTTGAATTTTCGTACAACAATAGTTATCATGCAAGTATTAAAGCCGCTCCATTTGAAGCTTTGTATGGACGTAAGTGTAGATCTCCAGTGTGTTGGAGTGAGGTAGGAGAAAGTCAGTTGACTGGGCCTGAAATGATATTTGAGACGACTGAGAAGATTGTGCAAATTAAGAAGCGTTTGTTATCTGCCAGAAGTAGACAAAAGAGTTATGCTGGTAACAGAAGGAAACCGTTGGAGTTTGAAGTAGGAGACATGGTTATGTTGAAGGTATCTCCATGGAAAGGAGTAATACGTTTTAGAAAAAGAGGAAAGTTGAGCCCGAGATTTATTGGACCATTTAAGATTATCCAAAAGATTGGATTGGTGGCTTATAAGTTAGAATTGCCTGATGAGCTTAAGGCTATTCATAATACTTTTCATGTGTCTAATCTGAAGAAGTGTTTAGCTGAAAGGGATGTGGTGATTCCATTAGAGGAGATTCAACTTGATGATAAGTTGCATTTTATAGAGGAACCTGTAGAGATAATGGATAGGGAAGTTAAGAAGTTGAAACATAGTAGAATTCCGATTGTGAAGGTGAGATGGAACTCTAGACGTGGGCCAGAGTTTACGTGGGAACGTGAGGATCTATTTAAGGACAAGTATCCTCATTTGTTTAGGAAGGATTAAGCGCCGAGGACGCCGCTTCTTTTAAGAAGGGGGGGATGTGACAACCCAAAATCGAGGTCATTATTTAATCTTATTTTACTATTATTTTTGAAATTTTTGGATGAGTTTGAACGATATATATTTTTGGAGGTTTAAGTTTAAACGATGTTGGAAGGTCTATATTTAATATTTATTAAGTATAAGGAGTATTAGCAAGCGTGATGTCGATGGATGCCAAATATTTTGCGTTTTATTGTCGGTTGTTCGATTTTTGTCATTTTTGAGGTTTTATTTTAAATGACGTGTTAAGTCGAGTCGAGAGTCGATATTATTATTTTTAAGGTACGTTTTAAATTTTTAAAAGTATCTTTATGAAACCTGAGCCCCGTAAATATTTTGAAAATTGACTAATAGTTATTTCCCGCTTTTTAGCTAACTATTTACATTTTTAGCCACAACTTTCATTAAATTGCAACTAGGTCCCTTGAGCACTATATATAAGATTTTTTTAAAACACATCATAATTCCACTCAAAAAATTTTTAATCTCTTTCTCTTTCTTCTCTAGCCTTGTCGTGACCCTCTCCCACCCAGAACACCACCTTTGATCAATTTTTACTTCCAAATTATGATGTTATGAGCTAAATTAACACAAGACCCAACCTTATTTTTGCATAAGGATCACATTGGTGTAAGAATTTCTTACATGCAAGCAACTTTTTTTTCTTGATGTTGGTAGGTAGGAGATTTGATCATGCATGGCTTCATCTTGATGATCCATGGTGGTTTGTGCTAAAAATCTTGTTAGAAACTTTATTTTGATCTTATGATTTTTATTTTGATTATGTTTTTGATGTTATGATTCATATATGATGATATTAGGGCATAGTAATGATCATTTCCATGGTTGGTTTTTATTAAAAAGTTGATTTTGTACAAGTTTTGAGTAGTCAATTTATAACAGTAAGTAAAAGGTAAAATCCGAATTTTTATGTTTTGAAAATGGCTTAACTTATAGCCTAGGGTTGTAGATAATTTTTTTAGCTTCGATTTGATATAAGGTAGAGCTTCTAGCTCAAAACGAGCGCGGAGTTATGATGTTTTGAATGATCGTGTACCGGGAGACGAGTAACGACACTACATGTAGTTGTTGTCGATATTTGGATCGAATCCCGGGGACTCTAAATGGATGTTTTGAAAAATGTAACCTACTGATAATGAGGTGTTTACTTATTAGGTTGAGTTTACTTTAAAACCCGAGTGTCGGTTTTGTAAACGGAGTCGTTTAAATAAGTTTAAACGGTTGTATGAAAAATTAACGTAAATCTGTCCGGATTTTGTAGTTTGAAAATGAGTCGGGTAAAGTACTTTAGAAGTAATTTCATTTGATAAACTTGTAAGAGGACTTTCTATATATAGTAAGTTAGTTTATCGAGTCGTTTCATAAACGGTTGACGAGTTTAAAAAGGGGTAAATAAGCTAGTACATGTAGTATGTACTAGCGAACTTTGTAAAAAGTATAAAATGGTTAAGTAAATGTGTAGTAAAGTATAATGAAGTAATTTATATCATTTTCTATCGAGTTTATCGTGACTTTATGAGTTTGAGTTTGATGTTTTTATGTATTATTTATTTCTCGAGTCATTATTTAACGAACGCGCCTTATTTGATAGGTAGTGGTTCTCGTGTTTGAAAGGCATCCGTTATCATCGACGATCATCTCGCTAGATCTTTTATACTAAGGTGAGTCTATAGCCTCGCTTTCTAATTGTTTTAATGATTTTAATACCCGCGAGGGGGATACATGCTATTTGAAAATAAATGAACACAAGTCATGAGTAATTTTTAGACCCGAATGTTGCCTAAAGTTGATTTCATTGTATTGAGTAACTTGTTGCTAAAGACCCTAAATTTATGAGCCGTTAACTATCTTCTGACTTGATGTTGTGAGTCGGGAATAGCCGCTTATTCTAATGGTAGTACTATTGGGTTGACCACCCTATCTGAGACCAGAGCATTACGTTGAGTAACCCGCTGGGAAGGATAATTTTACGTGAATAAGATTGTGGTATTCTAGCAACTGATACCCTAGAGGGGCAATGGTTTTATTCTAGTCATGCCGGCATTTGGCGTGGGTGACTATTGGTTAAGGGGTCGGTGTCATGAGCTTAAATACAATGTTTGTTTATCATTATTATTACTGCCTTGAATATAGATTATGTGCACGACAATTCTATAAATGATTATGATTGATTTTCTTCTTGTATTCAAATGTGATTTGATAAACCTATAGTCTCGCTCAACATTATTGTTGACTCATTTTATGCATGTATTTCAGGTAATAGGAAGTGATGGAGCATGGAGCTTTGCTGTGGAGGTTGTGGCTTGGCTTTTGGAAGAATGTTGGTCTAAACTGTTTCTACCTTTTTAAATGTTGAACAATTTACTTTATGTTGATGTACTGTACTAAACTTGTTGGTTGTTGGTCGAGATCCATGGGGACAAAACGCTTTACTCTGGTATCGTGTCAGTACATTTATGGGTTGAAATCTATGTTTTAGACCAATTATAATAATCTTGTCTATATTATGTGTAAACGTCTCTATTTTGAGTCGTTTAATATATCTTGTGTGATGATGCTTGTGTCTAGCACCCAATTGTGTATTTCCGTTGCGCAATGTAAATTGGGGGTGTTAGAGTCACAATCACCGGTGTAGGTGTAGGAATATCGGGTTCCTTTAAACCTTTGCCACTGCGAGTGGTGATTGATTTCATCTCCCCTCTTGGATTAGCAACGGTGTTACTCGGAAGAGAACCCGAACCAGAGGTTTGATTACTTGGGAAAAAACTACCCATCATGTCCCTTAAGTTATTCATTTGATTGTTCATGGAGTTTCTCATGTCGGTTTGAAGAGCATTCCCTTGTTTCGCCATGTCATTCCTTAGCTTAGCCCGAATATCGTTCCCTTGTTTCGCCATGTCACCCTTCAAGTTAATGATTTGGATTTGAAGATTCGTCACCATCTCTCTATTGGTCCTCATGTAAGCTTTGAGGTCTTGGTGCAATGCCGTGGGTTAGTTGCGAGGTGGGGCTTGGTAAGCTGCATTATTTCCTTGAGGTGGATATGGGTTTCTTTGGGATTGATATTGATTGGTAGCTCGAGGTTCGCTTTGATTGTTGCGGTTGAAATTGTTTTGGTTTTGGTTTTGAGGAGAAAAACCTGGTGGAGATAGATAATTGTTGGAACGATAACTTAGCAAGTTACGGTCTCCTTGAGGACGTGCTTGGTAGCCTCCTGTAGCAAAGTTACCATTAGCGGCATACACATTTTCCGGATTGTCAAGAGTAGAAGGACAATCGATGTACGAACGAGAACCCCCACAAATCTCACAAGAAGGTGCAATAGCTTTGGCTTGTTGAAATTGGTTTGTAGCCATGGTTAAGAAGTTTTTGTTCATCTCAGCTATTTGGCGAGTAAGTTCGGTGAGCTCTGGGTTAGATGATGTAGAAGAAACATTGGCCCTCTGATTATTTCTCGAAGATGCTGATGAATCCCAATTTTTGTGGTGAGTGGTCATGTTCTCTATCAGCTCTCTACACTCCTCAGGTCGTCTCTTCATGAATGAACCACCGACGGCAGCATTAATCGTATCACGATCACGAAAATTTAGACCATTATAGAAAGTATCAATCAAAGTAACGGGGAGCATGTTATGGTTCGAACAACGGTCGATCAAGACATTATAGCGTTCCCAAGCATCGAAAAGCGACTCATCAGGTTCTTGTGTGAATCCAGTGATTTGGTTGCGAAGACTAGTGACCATGGATGGTGGAAAATAACGCGACAAAATTTTTTGAGTCATGTCATCCCTTGTTTGAATTGAGTTTTTGGGGAGACGATCAAACCATTTTTCAGCATGATGGGATAAAGTGTGTGGAAAAAGGTGAAGGCGAAGAAAATCCATGGAAGCACCGGGTAGTTTCATGCTTTGAGTGACGGTAATGAACTTGTCTAGATGTTTGTTGGCATTATCATCCGGTAATCCGCTAAATGGGCAAGCATTTTGAACTTGCTGGATCATGTGATACTTTAACGAAAATTCAGGGGCCGTGATTTGCATCGGCGCAATCGGTCCTCCGCGTCCGTTCATGGTGGGTTGACACAGTTCCTCCATTGTTCGTAAATCGGGTGGGGGACATTGTTGTTGTTGTTGTTGTTATTCAAATTGGGTAGGGGTGGGTTGTTATTGTTGTTATGCACACCAGCCATATCTAAATCTTCACGAGTCTCGGGCTCAGAATAATTTGAAGATCTAGTATGCATACACCTGCAGAAGAAAAAGATACAGAGAGAATCTATATATAATCTTTTGGTGCAAAACCTTTGGAAAAGAATTGCTTTTTATGGTTTTTTAATGTTTTTGTATTTTTGAAAAGTTTTTAATTTTTGTGGATTTTTTTGAGAATTTTTAAGCAAGGAAAATAACGTTCCTAAAAGAACGGATCCCAAAATTCAACGCGTCTCTCACTAAAAACCGTTAATCTTAACGAAAAGAGCCGGCAGCGGCGCCATTTAATAACTGGGTTTTAACCAAGTATGAAAGTTCGTTGTTCCGATCTTTTCGAATTGATTATTGGTAGAAAGTGCGACTCAATTGTCTTTTGGTGAAAAATAATTTGGGGTGGTCGATTATCTATTTTTAAACTAAAAGTAAATAAGAAAATTTTGTCGTTGAGTAAAATAAAGCTTTAAAAATTAAACTAAAAAGACTAGTTAAGAATAAATGATTGAAAACTTAAAAACAAAATTGGAAAAACACTTTGTAAAAAAAAAGAAATCAAGCCCGTCGGAAACCCTGGTCGGAATCCCGTCGGAATAGAGTGATCGAAATGTGGGAAAAATACCAATCGGAATAAGTGATAATGAGTCCTATCGGAATATTGGTAGGAATCCCAATCGGAATAGCATAAAAAGGAACACAATCGGAATAATGGGAATTGGAAGCTATCGGAATAGTCGAAAACAAGTCCAATCGGAATGTCTGGCAAAACACCCACGTCAGAATACACAAAAGGAAGTGGTCGGAAAACAAATGAAACAAATCGGAATGTTAAAACCCTAATCCGATCAAAGTGATCGGAATGATGGAACAGTAGTCGGAATGTCTAATCGGAAAGGGGTTTACCCTTTCCGATGGTATATACTCGAAAATAAGCTAAGTTATAGGCTATTTTGAATAAGCTCAAACCAAACTTAATCGAATCAACAACGAAAGGAACTAATAAGCTCAAAATAAGAACTTTTAAACTTTAAATAAGCAAACTTTTTAAATCAAACCATAAAAAGTTGAAACTTTTTAAGAAAACTTTTAAAAAGTTAATAAGCTAAAATATTCGAATAAGCCACTAAGCATAAAAAGCTTATAACTTATACGTATGAAAGCTTATGAAGGGATAAAAGATTAACTTTTTCTTGACAAAAACATCAAAATCAATCACGCATTAAGAACTAATCGGATCAAATATGAAGTTTCCGATCAAGGAATAAGTGAAATCAAGAAATGTAGAAAGAGATTAAAGAACAAAAAGCTTAACTTGAACTTCAAATTAAAATGATACAAGAATGATTCAAACCTTAAACTTGAAAGGAAAAGATGAAACTTAGTGAGAGAAAGTTTGAAACTTTCTCTCTCTAAAAACTAGAAAGGAAAAAATGAAAAACTAAAACTAGCTAACCACCCTCCTAATGTGATTAGGAGGGTATTTATAGGGAAATAGGGAGTGAATGTGTGGTGTGCTTCCTTCTTTCTTTTCTTCTCGACTCGATTTAAATCTTTGTCTTTTCTCGACGTCGTCTCGGGACTTGAACTTGTCTTAATAATTTTCTTCTATAGTTTAGACTTGAGTTCTTCGACTTCATTAAACTTCCGTCGTTAGACTTTTTCTTCGATAAATCTTCAGAATAGGTCTTGGACATCCGTTCTATTAGCACTCTTGATCTTTTGACTTCTTCTTTTCTCGTTTTCTTTGATAAAAGCCCGTGAAAGCCCGTGTTTTATTCCTTTTTCATCTTTTGGTCCTAAAACACAATAAAAACACAAACCACGCATAATTCCGACTTTTACGACATACATTACACGTTTTGGTCTTGTTATTATTGGAAATAAGCGGTAAAAGGATAAGTGTTTTCACACTTATTAAGAATCTGTAGAGATATTTATGGATGATTTCTCCATCTTTGGTCAGTCTTTTGAAAGCAGCCTTGATCAGCTTGAAAGTGTGTTTAAAAGATGCACCGAAACTAACCTGGTGCTTAGTTGGGAGAAGAGCCATTTCATGGTTCGGGAATTGTATTAGGGCATGTTGTGTCTGAAAAAGTATTTGAGGTTGACCGTGCCAAAGTTCAAGTAATTTCAACCCTTCCTCCTCCCACTACCATCAAAGGTATACGATCTTTTCCTCGTCATGTCGGGTTCTATAGGCGAGTTATTAAATATTTTAGTGCTATATCAAAGCCTCTTTGTAATTTACTCTTAAAAGATGCACGCTTTGACTTTAATGAATCATGTCTTAAAGCATTCAACATGCTTAAGCAAAAGCTTGTAGAAGCCCCTATTCTGCAGTCACCTGGCCTTTCGAGATCATGTGTGATGCGAGTAATTATGCCGATGGGGCGGTTTTGGGACAACAGGTTGATAAGAAACCCGTTGTAATCTTTTATGCTAGGAATACTTTTTCAGAAGCTCAAATGAATTACACCACTACTGAAAAAGAGTTGCTAGCCGTGGTTTTTGCTCTTGACAAGTTTAGGTCATATATTTGGGGGCATTCTAAGGTGATAGTATTTTCCGATCATAGTGTCGTAAGACATTTGTTGAATAAGAAAGAGACAAAACCGAGGTTGCTTAGGTGGATTTTGCTTTTACAGGAATTTAATTTAGAAATCCGGGATAAAAAGGGGTCAAAAATATAGTTGCTGACCATTTTTCTAGAATTATCCCTCCGCCATTCAACCCTTCTGATGTGATTAAGGAAAGCTTTCCGGATGAAAGCTTATTTGAGGTTTCTAAGGTTCCTTGGTACATAAACATAGTCAATTACCTAGCGGTTAAAAAGCTTCCGGATTTTTGGTCCAAGCAACAAAGAAAATACCTCTTCTCCCAGTTGAAGCATTATTTTTTGGAGGATCCGGAGCTATATAAAGTGTGTGCTGACCAAGTTGTTAGGAGATGTGTTCCGGACCATGAGCATATGGACATATTGGCTCATTGTCAATCTTATGCATGTGGTGGACACTTTGGTGCTACAAAAACTGGGCATAAAGTCCTATAAAGCGGTTTATTTTAGCCGACTATATTCAAGGATGCCCAGTCTTTTGTGAAAGCATGTATTCGTTGCCAACAAGTTGGAGGGATTTCAAGGCGTTATCAAATGCCTACGAATCCCATACTTGTTGTTGAGTTCTTTGACGTGTGGGGTATTGACTTTATGGGGCCATTCCCTACTTTACATGGCAATGTGTACATTTTAGTAGCAGTTGATTATGTGTCTAAGTGGGTAGAGGCTGAGGCTACTAGAACCAATGACCATAGTGCAGTTCTTAAGTTTGTTAAGAAGAATATCTTTGCTAGACACGGAATTCCTAAGGCTATCATTAGTGATGGGGGTTCCCACTTTAAGAACTTTAGATTTGGAAAATTATTGAAACACTATGGAGTTAATCATAGGATAGCTACCCCTTATCACCCATAGACTAGTGGAAAGGTGGAAGTATCTAATAGGGAGATTAAACGAATCTTAGAAAAGATCGTTCGTAGTGACAGGAAAGATTGGTGATTGAGGTTAGATGATGCCTTGTGGGCATATAGGACGGATTTTAAGACTCCTATTGGTATGTCACCTTATAAGTTGGTATATGGAAAGGCGTGTCATTTATCGGTTAAGATAGAGCATAGGGTTGAATGGGCAATTAAGACCGTTAATTTGGATTTAGAGAGAGCGGGTAGTTTTAGGAAACTTCAGTTATCTGAACTAGATGAGATTAGACGTGATGCATATGAAAGTTCTAGGATTTATAAGGAGAAAACCAAAGCTTTTCATGATCGACACATCACCAAGAAATCCTTCTTGTTGGTCAAAAAGTTTGCTTATTTAATGCTAGACTTAAGCTTTTTCCTGGGAAGTTGAGAAGTAAATGGACGGGTCCATATATTATGACTCAAGCCTCTCCACATGGAGCCATTGAAATAAAAATATGGTGGGTGGAGAGCCTTTTAAAGTTAATGGACACCGATTGAAGCCGTATGTTAAGTTGGAGAGTGATCAGATAGAAACGGTGGATGTGGTTTATTTGGAACCACTCCAACCGTCTCAATAGCTCATATGAGTTATGTCTGGCTGAAGACGGTAAACTTAGCGCTTCACGGGAGGCAACCCGTGGTTTGTGGTTTGTAGTGTGTGTATTTTCTTTTTAAATTTATTATCTTATTTTTTGTGTGTTTAAAACTTTGTGGGTGTGTTCACTAAAAACCCTCACGAGACAAAACTCGTCCAGTCGGGCTACCGAGTGGTTTAAAGGCTTGTTGCATACGCTAAATGCAACCGTGATTCCTAAAAAAGTGAGTTAGGTTTTTGTTTTTGTGTGAGTTTGTCAAATTGATTTTTAACCAAAATTTCAATTTAAAGTTTTTGCATTAGGGACAATGCAATGCTTTAAGTTGAGGGGGTGGCACATGCATTACATGTTTTTGTGTTAAATTTTGGTCAAAATGGGTTAAAATGTGATTTTTGGGAAAAATTGAAAATTTTTAAAAATTTTAAATCACATTCTAAGAATCTTGTGCTAATTAGATGTGGAAGTTTCTTCTACATATACATTTGTTGAGTGTTTGTAGATTCTGAAGATTAGCTTGTGGATGATTTATTGGAGCAAGCTAGAGGATTTGGCCATAATTATCAGGTGCACTCGATTCCATTGTATAATTTGGTTATTAAATTGATTTGATTATTTACATGTAGTTAGGCATGTGTATAATTTAGATGATCAAACCACGCCGATTGAATTCCCTTTACTTACCTTTGCTTAGATCGAGTAGAAAGTTTGAGTAAATAATATGAAATATAGTAATGTAATTGTTGGGTTAGGACACTTGAAATTGATCTTATTCGACTCGCCGTCCGCGCACGGTGTCCTTAGAAAAGAGTTGAAGAACTGTGATAATTATTGGTGGTAGTCATATGTTGGGCTTGCCTATCTGATTCGTCACCCGCGCAAGGTGATACTTTAGTTGTTAGCATGAGTCAGACGTCAATTTTTATGATGGATAGCATTGCACTTATCTGAGACAATTTTATGTGAAATAACCCAATCCTTGTATTGTTGTAATGAAATTAGGAAGATTAGTTTAATTTAGTGCATTGTATAATTATACTATGTGGTAGATAACTTCATCATGTGATGTACCAGTAGGCACGAAGTATAATTGTTCCCATTTAATTAAAACCGAATAAATTAACCGATTCCCATGTGCCAATGTTTCTTAGTATGCACCTATAGGATAGATATTCATTTTTCTGAATAATTGGTCTTTATATCAACCTTAAAAGGAGTGTATAAAGCGTTCGGGATGACTTGTATAAGAAACGGCCCCGAATGGCTAAAAAAAGAGCTTATGTGCGATGTGAAAAAAAACAAAGAAAAAAAAAGTGAAAAAAAATGATGAAAAAAAATTGGAAAAAAAGGAAAAAAAAAAAGAACGTGAAAGTATATAAGATAAAGTATGATGGCTTATGATGTGCTCTTATGGTATAAAAACTCCAATGTTATAAAAGGTGTAAGATATTCTCAACTCTTATTTTAGATTAATGTTTAGATTGATTATAGGTGTGCATTAGGTACGTTGGACACATGGTTAATTATACGAAACATAAAATAAATGGAATCAATGAGAATGGTTATGCTAAGTGTTTAAGAAGGACAAAAATATTGGTAATTATTTTGGATTATTTTTCATGTAAGGTGGTTATTAGTGTACTAGATTGAATTTGATCTGTTTGATGAAATTTCAATAGTTTGATTAAAAATTATGAAATTAACATGCTTGTATATTTTTATTTTTACTCTGAGACAGAGTAAAGGTTAAATGTGAGGGGGTTTGATTGGTGTATTTTGCATACACCTAATAGCATGTTAATTTATCATAATTATATATTTATTTTTCGTTATACATGTACTTTTAATGTGTTTTGTGATTATGTAGATTACGAGCGAAATGGAATAAAATGGCCGCTTAATTAATTTTTTAGATAAAAGACATTGTGAGCGCCAATAAATGAAGAAGAAATATTGAAGAAAAAGGTTTGAGCGCGTCACAATATTTTTGGTCATCTTTTATTTGTCTGGGCTTCGTTTGAGCAATTATTGGCGTTGGGTTATTTTTTATTGGGCCAAAGTTATTATATGTCAAAAGAATAAAAAATAATAAGAATTGGGGGCCCAATAGTTATTAACAGCCGACTATCAAGTTACAATGGCAATTGGAAAAAAGTATATATTGTCGACAAGTGATAGCAAAAAGGTCGACACGTCATAACAGGGAAAAAAATTGCAATTGGTTATAGTGGGGAACCAATCGCAAAGAGAGACGTAGCCAACTAAAAAAAAGACACAATTGGGGGGCCACTTATACACAAAAACAAACGCACCATTGTTGGGAATAAATTATGGGTCAGTTCACTAGACGCTGATAAGAAGAATGTCAACGCTGATAAGATGACATTGGACGCTGACAGCCAAGCGTTGACATTGAAGAAGTCAACGCTGATAGCCTTGAAGATTAGCACTGATGGAATATATCTTCATACGAATCTTTTTGTTTATTTGTTTCTTTATTTGTGTATGGTAAAGATAAGCTCGACATTGTATTTTCTATTATTATCTTTACCTAGAATAGTTGATTCGTAGCTTATTGTACAAGACTTCTTAATCTATAAAAGAAGATCTTTTAGGTTAAAGTTAATAATCAGTTTTCATAAGTTTTCACAAGTTAAACCTCTTTCATTGTAATCAAGTTCGATCATTCTAATACAAGTGAAAGTTTGTTTAACATCTTTGTGTTTTAGATTAAGTGTTAATTCCGCATAACACTTAGTTACTTTATTCATAAGCAAAGGTTTCTCTACGTGTAGTACTTGATCTAATCTCGTATACACAAAGCTTAATCGATCTAAGTTTGGGATCAAAAAGTGGTATCAGAGCTTGTTGAGAAACTTTTGATCTTTAAGTAACGCAAGAACCCTAAAACACCAAAAACCCTAAAAACCCTAAATTTCTCAAAACCCTAAAAACATCATGTCTGGCACAAATCAGCCTTCTGCTTTGCTACAAAACAACTCCACAAATCCGAGTATCAAAATTCCCATGTTTGATGCCAGGAACTTCGAGCTTTGGAAGTCTAATTTTGAGCAATATATAGCCATCCATGACTACACTCTTTGGGAGATTGTTGAATATGGGAACACATTCAACAAAGCTCAAAAGATTGCTAATGCTATTGCCGCAAGGATAGCCCTTCCTAATTGTCCTGAAGCTGATAAGAAGGAAAAGCCTGAAGATGGAAGAGCTGTATCTGCTGATGATGTAGCCAAGAAAAGGGTGGACATGAAAATCTTGAACATCATGAAACACGCCCTAGGTCATGAGAATCAGCACAAGTACAAACGCTTTGAGTCTGCAAAAGAGCTTTGGGAAGCTCTTGAAGTAGCACATGGTGGCAATGCTGACACAAAAGAAGAAAAGAAGAAGCAACTCATGCATGAGTATGTTGTCTTTAAGGCTCAACCTAATGAGAATCTCAGCAGTGTGAGAAGTAGACTGCTTGACATCACAAGTCAACTTTCCTTCATGGGAACACAGATTGATGACCCTGACTTGAATGCTACTTTTCTCAAAAGCCTTGGTGATGTATGGAAGATTGAGACAAGATCCATTCTTGTCAATAACACCCACAAGACCTCCAGGTTTGATGACATCTTCAACAAACTAAGACTGTTGGAGAATGAATGGCTTTTGGAGAGTGATAATAAATCTTCCAGTAGCAACATGGCCTTCTTCTCACAAAGTGAAAGCCAATTTGATTCCATGAACTCCTATGGACATCCAGTCACTGGATCTCAATGTGTCAATGCTGGATCACAGCCTGTCAGCGCTGGATCATATCCTGTCAACGCTTTATACTCAAGCGCTGACACACACAACTTTGGCGTTGATAGAATTAAACCTGCTGGTTTAGATCTAGATACTGTGTGTGCATTCATTGCTTCTTTGCCCAGTGATTCAAGGATTACATATGAAGATCTTGAGCAGATAAGTGATGAGCAATTGGAAGAGATGGACATCAAGTGGACTATGGCTCTTGTAAGTTTAAGAGCAAACAGGTTCAATAAAAGGTTCAAGAAGAAGATGACCTTTAATGCTAAGGATGTTGCTGGATTTGACAAATCCAAAGTTGAGTGCTACAATTGTCATAGGATGGGGCACTTTATGAGGGAATGTAGATCTCCAAGAAGATCTGATGCTGGTAAGCCTTCAAGCCAAATGGTTAAGAGCCAAGATTCCAAGGCCATGGTTGCTGTTCAACAAATTGATGGTGTTGGAGGATGGGACTGGAGCTGGAACTTTATGGCTAAGGATGAGGAAGAGGACAGAGCTTTGGTTGCTGAAGTTAAAGAAGAGCATTTTGAATATGCTCTCATGGCACACTCCTCCTCTTCATCAGACAATGAGGTATATGATGATGCTTTCTGTTCTAAGGGTTGTCGTTTAAATACTGAAAAACTAAATCAAGAGATAGTAAAATTATTAGATGAGGCAAGTACTGAAAGATGCAAAGTATCTAATTATCAAATTGCTCTTACCCAAACAGAAAAGACAGTAGCTGAGTATAAGAAAATGGAGTTTGATTTAAAGGATCAAATAAATATCTTAAAACATGAGTTACATCAAAGTAAAGATATTCAAGATATCACAAACAGGGTTAATCTTGATTTGATAGCTCAGTTAGATGAGGCTAACAAAAATAAAGATAATGTGAGTCTTAAAATCCAGAGATTTGATAAGGCCACACAATCCCTAGGAGAGTGTGTTAGTAAACAAAGAGACTCTAAGGACATAAGTGGGATTGGGATGAAAGATTATACTGGTGTTCCACCACCAGCTGGGGATTTCTATGGTGTCCAATCAAAGGACTTATCTTGGACTGGCTTGCCAGAACTCCAAGAGAAGGAATTCATTCCTCCACCTAGAGTGACTTCCCCAGTTGAAGAATACAAACAAAAACTGACTGACCTAGATGAGTGGAAGAAAGCTAACCACACTTTGTTTGTTAAGGGAGGGTTATTGTGTGAAAGTCCAAATGAGCCCACACCAATTAAGAGCCTTGATCCTACACCTATTAAAATCACACACCCAACCACTGGCAAAGCTGTTGACCTTGGCCCACAAACTGTTAGAAAACCTAGTGTTAAGTATGCAGAGATGTATAGAAATACTAGGTCACCAAAAAGCCAAGTTAGTAACCATGGAACAGGCTTCTTTGCTTCTAGACCTAAGACTGTGTCTAGAAAAGCTTGTTACACATGTGGTAGCTTTTCACATTTGGCATACAAATGTGTCAACGCTTCCAATGTCAACACTGATAGGAACCATTTCAGCGCTGACAAAAGTCAACATAGGTCAAACACTGTCAGACCCAATACTTTTGTGAACAAAAGTTCACAAGTTGTTAGACCAGCCCCATTCTTTTCTAGAGGGTCTAACACACAAGGCCTAAGACATTTCCAAAAGTCAAACACTTGGTCCAATAGGCAATGGGTTCCTGTAGCAAACCCTAGGTACAACGCTGATAAAGGCAATCGTGGCGCTGACAAGAACAATTTCAGCGCTGACAGACACACTGCCAAACCTAGGTATTTGCAACCACAGGGAAATAGGTCTAAAGCTTCTACTAGCTTAACATGGAGACCAAAACAAGACCAAAACCCTAATTTTACTGGTCTTTCTATGACATGCAATAGGTTTCATTATATTTCAAAGGCCATGTCAACACCAATTGGGGTTAATTGGGAATTTCATTCAAAAAGGGATGAAAATGGGGTTGTTATGAGAACCAAGTCTGTTCTTGTTGAACAACCAGATGAATCCAAGTCTTCCAAGGCTTGGGTTCCCAAAGAAAACTAATGTGTTTTCTTTATGTGCAGGGCATTCAGAAGAAGATCAATGATTATGGATATTGGGATAGTGGATGCTCAAGGCACATGACAGGGAAGGAAGACTATCTGACAAACTTTGCTCCTGTTGCAAGAATTGAAGCTATAAGAATTTTCCTAGCTTATGCCTCTTGTATGAATTTCACTGTTTATCAAATGGATGTGAAGAGCGCTTTCCTCTATGGGACAATTGTTGAGGAGGTATACGTTATGCAACCTCCTGGTTTTGAAGATCCTGAGAATCCAGACAAGGTTTATAGAGTGAAGAAAGCTATGTATGGACTTCATCAGGCCCCAAGAGCATGGTATGGTACATTGTCCACCTACTTGGTGGAAAATGGTTTTAAAAGGGGCACCATAGATCAGACATTGTTCACCAAGAAGAAAGGTAAGGATGTCTTACTTGTCCAGGTCTATGTTGATGATATCATCTTTGGATCAACTAATCCAAAGATGAGTGAAGACTTTTCCAAGCTTATGACAGATAAATTCAAGATGAGTGCAATGGGTGAGATGAACTTCTTTCTAGGCTTACAAGTTCAGCAGAAAGAAGATGGTATCTTCATCTCCCAAGACAAGTATGTAGCTGAAATCTTGAAGAAATATGGTTTTTCTCCACATGAAAAGGATGCTTCCACTCCTATGGATAGGGAACACCCTTGGGGAAAAATTGGAGCTGGAAAGGATGTGGATGTTAGGCATTATAGATCAATGATTGGGTCATTGATGTATCTTACAGCCTCAAGACCTGACATCATGTTTGCTGTGTGTGCTTGTGCACGCCATCAAGTGACTCCCAAAGAGTGTCACCTTCTTGCTGTGAAAAGAATTTTTAGGTACCTCAGATGTTATCCAGATCTTGGCTTATGGTACCCAAAAGATTCTCCATTGGAGCTTATTGCATATTCAGACAGTGACTATGGTGGTGACAAGTTTGATAGGAAATCCACAACTGGTGGATGTCAATTTCTTGGGAGTAGATTGATATCTTGGCAATGCAAGAAACAAACAGTGGTGGCAAACTCTACAACTGAAGCAGAATATGTAGCTGCAGCTGCTTGTTGTGGACAAGTCTTATGGATTCAGAACCAGCTGTTGGATTATGGGTATAATTTTATGCATACCAAGATTTTTGTAGACAATAACAGTACTTTATGCATTATTAAAAATCCTGTACATCATTCTAAAACCAAACACATAGAAATTAGACATCATTTTATAAGAGATTGCTTTGAGAAAGGTTTAATACAACCAGATAGGGTAGCCACAGAAGATAATGTGGCTGATTTATTAACTAAACCTTTTGATGCTGGAAGATTTCAATATTTGGTAACAAATATTGGAATGGTTAATCTCACTTAATATGTGTTTTGGAACCTTTTTGTAAACGTATGTACAGGATAATGCATTGTTATTGGTCTTTGTGATGATTTAGATTTTTCCACTTTATTTTTCTAACACTGACAAAGGTAAATGTAACGCTGATAAGTGTTATTTTGCCGTTGTTAGAGATATTATTGTCTAACGCTGACAAGAGTTCCTTCAACGCTGATAAGTGTTGTCGGGACGCTGTCAGCAACAAATGTTAGTTTTGTGGTTTTCAATCTAAATGTGTAGGTGGTGGTAGCTTTATGCCATTGGATACAGAGTTGCTTATGGATCTTTGAAGAGCTATTTGGACATGTTTTTGTTTATGGATGATGGTTGGAATATTTATATTCCTATCTTGACATAAATTTTTAATGTTCATATATATTTTGAGAAACTCATGTATCATAGTTTAAGGGGAGGTTTAAGGAACCATTAGGACTTTTGGGTATTCTTATAATACTCTCATCACAATTCTACATTGTGTCCACAGGTGAGTATGGGTTAGTTTTACTAAACCATGAGGCACTGTAGCATGCAAAGTTGACAAACTATGCATGCTGCCAAGACATTTTTGGCCTAGAATTGGTTGTGGTCTGATGGGAGACTTGGGAATAGTTTTGTTATGGGTTTACCTGGGAGTTACAAAGAATTTTATGAAATAACTTTGTTGGTAAGTATTTTGGTTAGCAAGGGACACTAGAGGACATTTGTGTCTATCTTGCTTAAGCAAGTGTGCATAAATGGACAGTGCTTGCCGCCCAGTAATTATTATCAACTTGTAAGATATTTCCCTTAGGATAAATTACTTTGTTAAGGTCTTTTTCTTTTTAAATATTTTTATTTTTATTTTTAGACGCTGACAAGTTTTTCTCCAAACGCTGTTACGTCCAATCGTGACGCTGACAAGGCTTTAGGCAAACGCTGACAAGAAAATATAGCCGTTGGGCGCTGATGGGCTATTTTTGACCGTTGACACCTAGTGGGCCCTACCCAGTTGTTATTTTTGACTAATCTTTGGCCATAATTTTGGGGAGTTGTTACTTTTAATTAATGCATGAGATAAGTTATATTTGATTCAATATTTTCATCATTACTCTTTGAATATAACTGCCTCATTTTTTACCAATCCAAATCATGCATCTCTCCTATAAATTTGGCTAATCTTTTTATTCTGGGTATTCATATTTTCTTGTCTAACATTTTTCTCCTAGATTTTTCCCATATCACATAACCTAAACAGCTTTCAACATGGCACCAAAGTTCAACTCAAAGAAATTAACATTAAAGTTCAAGAGCCAACATAATATGGTAGCTTACTTGACTGCTGATAATGACTTGTTCCCTCAGTATTCACAAATGGTGGCATTTTTAAATGCATCCTCATTAAGGTATGCACTTTCTCATGAACCATTGGTCCCTGTCGCACACATTAGACAGTTTTGGAATAATGCTAGTTCCACAACAGCTAATGGAGTGACCACATTAACATCTACTGTTCATGGAAGAACATGGGTGGTCACTGAAGCCTTGGTTCGCCAAGCTTTGCGTCTTAATGACGCTGATGGTGTGACTACCCTTGCCATTGCAACAATAGAACAAGGTCTTAGGGAATTGGGTTATCCTATTCTTGCTGATGTCACTTTAAATAAATATCATAAGCAGGAATTTCCCTCGGATTGGAAATATTTGATACATGTCCTTCTTCAATGCTTAAGTCCAAAATGTACTTCTTTTAATGAAATAAACAGGTCAATTGCAAGTGCTTTGGTTTGTATAACACGTGGGCTTAAGTATAATTTTTCAAAAATGATTTTTGAAGGGATGTGTAAAAATAAGGGAAGTAAAATGACTTTGGCTTACCCAAGATTTTTGCAAATGGTGTTTGATTTACAAGAGTATTGTACTAGGGATCATGACACTTTTTATGAGATCCCTAAGAAACAGAAAACCATTTTTGCCAAAATGAGCTCCACAAACAGATCCATACCTCTTACCCAAGCCATGCTTGAAGTAATTCAGGCTGCTCAACCACAACCAGACCCTGCACCCCAACTTGAGCCTATCCATGAACCATTATCTTCACCTGATCACATGACCATTGACCAACCCAATGTCCACGCTGACACTCAAAATGTTGGCACTAACACAGCCATTCCCAACGCTGATGACATCCCTAAACAATCCCAAACACCCCTTAACCAACCAACACCCACACAATCTACCTCATCTTCCACCCCATTACAATCTAGGTTGAATAAACGCCAAAGGACTACTGGAGTGTTCTCCTCTAGTGGTCCTAGCCTTGTTGCAGAGAGAACCACCTCCACAAGTGTGGTTGGTGCCATGGATGAGGCTGGGGCTATTGACACAAGCTTAGAAGCTGGTCAAGACAGTCCCAACATCATTAAGACCTCATCCACGCCCTATGATTCTATTTTGGGAGGTCAAATCCCCATTCTAGCTGAGGGCAGATTGGAACCTATGACATTGACTGAATTGACGGCTGCTGTCATTAGCTTGCAAAAGCAAAATGTCAGCCTTGTACAAATTGTCAACAAACAGGGCCGTGAACTCCAAGTATTGAGGGAGCGGGTAACTGTTTTGGAGAATCCAAGTAGCAGGAGTAGGCTGGAGGAATCTTCCAAAGGGGAGGATGAAGAGGATGAGCTGATTCATACAGCCAGTGAGAAGAGTTCACAATTTAGTGAATCTTTAGGTATTGCTGAAGCTCTTACAAGTCTGAAGCAGCATCCTGTTATTGATACATCCAAGGTGACACCATTAAACTTGGAAGGATCTTTCACAGAAACAATGGGCGCTGATACAGGTTTGAACGCTGACACATCCAGCACTGACAAAGGTAATCGGGGCGCTGATAAAGGTAACTTGAACGCTGACAAAGTTGCAGGTGGTGTTGATGTATTCCAGTCATCAACAATCATCAAAGATGTGTCCACACAGGTTTCTTCTTCTACTTTACCTATTATTGATCCAAATGACAAAGGTAAAGGGATTATGGTTGAAGAAGATGTTCCAAAGAAAGATGCAGCACAAATTGCATTTGATGAACAGTTGGCTGCACAACTTTTGGAAAGAGATTTGAAGAGGAGTGGTAGATCACCATTTGTTGCCACTTCTGAGAGTGAGGAAGAAAGTGGTGATGAAAAAGAAGGAGATAGCTCAGATTCAAGTGTTCAAATTATTGAAGATCCAGAAAGACTTGAATATGGGGATGAGTTAGCAAAGGAAAGATTGAGTGATTTGAAGAATCAGATTGATTGGGACCTTCCAAAAATCACCAGAATGTACCATGCTTGGGAAGACAAAGTAATGGACAACCCAGGAATGAGCTTATCAGATCAAATTTGGGGGTTGGAAATTCTTCTCAGGGTACAAGATGACATAAAGGTGATTTTGAGGTTTAATGCACAAGAGGTCAAGACTTGGCTTAAAAGAGATAGAAGGCAGTTGTATTACAAGTTGCTTAGATGCCATCAACCTAGATGGACATACAAGAAGTTACTGGCTTTATCTTTTGAGGAGCTAGAGTATAGGGCACATCCTATTTGGAGGAATGTGCAAGAACAAAATGTCTATCAGTTTCTTTCAGAAGAAAGGAAACAAGAACTTGCTGAGGAAATGCAGATTCAAAAGGAGATGAGGATTGCTCAAAGACCAGTGAAGAAAGGAGATCCTCTCCAATTTTCCAAAGATATGGATGTGTATTATCCAACTGAAAGTGTCATAAGGAAGCATCTCAAGCTTTCTCCATTGGAAGCTTCAGATTTGGTTAATGTAGTACCTCTAGATGACAGAAATCCAATCATTAGTTTTGATGAAGATGAGTGTGGATTTTGGAAGATTGGCAGGTTTGGAAAGGAGGTACATACTTTCACTTCAATTATTTCTATCTTTGCAAGCATAGACAGAGAAGACTTGGTGCATCTATGGAGATTAATAGAAGCCAAGTATACAGCTGAAGCACCTACTTCAGCAAATGGAATAAGACTCTGGCACACATTTTTGACTTTGTGTGGTCCAAGAGAAGCAGATCCTGCCATATGGAAGGATCTTGAAGATGATCTCAGTAATCTTCATTGGAGGCTTTATTCTACTTGTGGTGTATTTCATTTGAGCTCTACAAAGTTTTCAGAGTATCTACTTGTGGATGCTAACTATTTCTTGTCCAAAGAAGTATTGGAGAAGATGAAGGAGACACCCTTGGAGATTGATTATACTAGTGACGTGGCCAAAGACTTGATTAGATATGTTTATCACCAACATAAGAAGTTTTTGTAAGATTCCTCCTAAGTCTTAAGTTTTTATTCAGAAACTTGATCATTGGAATAGATATCAAGTTTAGGGGAAGATTGTTGGGAATAAATTATGGGTCAGTTCACTAGACGCTGATAAGAAGAATGTCAACGCTGATAAGATGACGTTGGACGCTGACAGCCAAGCGTTGACATTGAAGAAGTCAACGCTGATAGCCTTGAAGATTAGCACTGATGGAATATATCTTCATACGAATCTTTTTGTTTATTTGTTTCTTTATTTGTGTATGGTAAAGATAAGCTCGACATTGTATTTTCTATTATTATCTTTACCTAGAATAGTTGATTCGTAGCTTATTGTACAAGACTTCTTAATCTATAAAAGAAGATCTTTTAGGTTAAAGTTAATAATCAGTTTTCATAAGTTTTCACAAGTTAAACCTCTTTCATTGTAATCAAGTTCGATCATTATAATACAAGTGAAAGTTTGTTTAACATCTTTGTGTTTTAGATTAAGTGTTAATTCCGCATAACACTTAGTTACTTTATTCATAAGCAAAGGTTTCTCTACGTGTAGTACTTGATCTAATCTCGTATACACAAAGCTTAATCGATCTAAGTTTGGGATCAACAACCATCAATTAGATAAAAAAAGACGGCGGCTAAAAAAAAAGGAAGAGACTCGATTGGAATTGGGATGCCAAGGAAAAAAATAAAGACAATTTGTTTTTTTTGGTTGAAGAATTGGAGATTGCGAAGAGAATAAAAAAGAGAGTATGATAGTTGATACGCAGTTGGCCGAGTGCACCGCGATGTCCGACTAATTTTGATGTAATTCCTTCCGGTAACTTTATTTATAGTTTACTCATTACTTTTGGATTATTATATTTTTATTACATTGATTTATAATTTATTTATGAATTATATTATTTGATTTGGTATTATGTTTAATTATTTGTGCAAGACAATTTATTATTAGTTAACGATTCATACTTATTCTATTTAGTTAAAGAAAAAGATGGTCGTATAATCGATATAAATTGTACCTAAATAAATTATTAAAACATAATTATTGGTTGGATTAATATAAGATTTATTATCGCGAGTCATCGATAAACATAATAAATATCGAGATTAACTGATTCATATTAAGTTGACATAATCTTTGTAATCGGTTCGAAAAGTTTCGATAATCCATAAGTGTGATCAGCAATAAATATTAGGAGCTGGAAGGGATTGCATTTTTCTTTTAATTGCTTACATCCTTATTTTATTTTTCTAGCTTTATTATTAGCTTAAATTAATGTTTAGATTGATTATAGGTGTGCATTAGGTACGTTGGACACATGGTTAATTATACGAAACATAAAATAAATGGAATCAATGGGAATGGTTATGCTAAGTGTTTAAGAAGGACAAAAATATTGGTAATTATTTTGGATTATTTTTCATGTAAGGTGGTTATTAGTGTACTAGATTGAATTTGATCTGTTTGATGAAATTTCAATAGTTTGATTAAAAATTATGAAATTAACATGCTTATATATTTTTATTTTATTTTTACTCTGAGACAGAGTAAAGGTTAAATGTGAGGGGGTTTGATTGGTGTATTTTGCATACACCTAATAGCATGTTAATTTATCATAATTATATATTTATTTTTCGTTATACATGTACTTTTAATGTGTTTTGTGATTATGTAGATTACGAGCGAAATGGAATAAAATGGCCGCTTAATTAATTTTTTAGAGAAAAGACATTGTGAGCGCCAATAAATGAAGAAGAAATATTGAAGAAAAAGGTTTGAGCGCGTCACAATATTTGTGGTCATCTTTTATTTGTCTGGGCTTCGTTTGAGCAATTATTGGCGTTGGGTTATTTTTTATTGGGCCAAAGTTATTATATGTCAAAAGAATAAAAAAAATAATAAGAATTGGGGGCCCAATAGTTATTAACAGCCGACTATCAAGTTACAATGGCAATTGGAAAAAAGTATATATTGTCGACAAGTGATAGCAAAAAGGTCGACACGTCATAACAGGGAAAAAAATTGCAATTGGTTATAGTGGGGAAACAATCGCAAAGAGAGACGTAGCCAACTAAAAAAAAAGACACAATTGGGGGGCCACTTATACACAAAAACAAATGCACCATCAATTAGATAAAAAAAGACGGCGGCTAAAAAAAAGGAAGAGACTCGATTGGAATTGGGATGCCAAGGAAAAAAATAAAGACAATTTGTTTTTTTTTGTTGAAGAATTGGAGATTGCGAAGAGAATAAAAAAGAGAGTATGATAGTTGATACGCAGTTGGCCGAGTGCACCGTGATGTCCGACTAATTTTGATGTAATTCCTTCCGGTAACTTTATTTATGGTTTACTCATTACTTTTGGATTATTATATTTTTATTACATTGATTTATAGTTTATTTATGAATTATATTATTTGATTTGGTATTATGTTTAATTATTTGTGCAAGACAATTTATTATTAGTTAACGATTCATACTTATTCTATTTAGTTAAAGAAAAAGATGGTCGTATAATCGATATAAATTGTACCTAAATAAATTATTAAAACATAATTATTGGTTGGATTAATATAAGATTTATTATCGCGAGTCATCGATAAACATAATAAATATCGAGATTAACTGATTCATATTAAGTCGACATAATCTTTGTAATCGGTTCGAAAAGTTTCGATAATCCATAAGTGTGATCAGCAATAAATATTAGGAGCTGGAAGGGATTGCATTTTTCTTTTAATTGTTTACATCCTTATTTTATTTTTCTAGCTTTATTATTAGCTTAATAATTATTTTAATTTTTAATCCGCATTTTTATTATCAAAAGTATTTTAGTTGTTCGATTTCAAACCCAAAACTTTTTTTGATCAGTGATCACCCCAAAAGTTAAACTAAAACCACATATTTCTCGTGGATCGATACCCGCTTACCCTATCTAGTATAAGGTTATTAGGTTATTTTTGACCGGTACTTCGACATCGATCAAACACTTCTCTCAAACTCATTATAGTAAGAGACTTTAACATGAACTTGTATTCTTCTTCACGCAGGTTCTTGTTACATAATACAATCTTTGCACATTCATCGATCCCCAACTTCATCTCAACATTTTTTTGAGAAATCGTCAGCTTTCTCAATGAGTTTATCAGTTGGTAGAGACTTTTAACATGAACTTGTATTCTTCTTTACGCAGGTTCTTGTTACTTAATACAATCTTTGCACATTCATCGATCCCCAACTTCATCTCAACATTTTTTAGAAATCATCAGCTTTCTCAATGAGTTTATCAGTTTGTAGAGCTGCATATCTCGAACTCTTTGGACTTGACCATCCGAAGAAGCAAAATCATTTCAGAGCTTTAGCGAGGAACCGATCTCTCTCCATCTGCATTAATAATCAAGATCTTCTAAGAATGAAACAACATGTGAAATATAGCTTGCTTATGTTTATATACCTACCTGCACCACCCGTTTTTCATCCTCAAGTTCCATTATTTTCTTTGTAAAATGCTTGCTCCATTCATAACATCCTATTGTTTAGAGTGTCCCATCTCCGACTACATAATTTTGTGCATATATGTTATCACAATGGTTTTGGCTTTATGTCTAGCATAAAACTTACTGTTCACCAGTTAAAACGTATGTAAACTCATCGTCATCAGCTTCTTCATTCATGTATTGCATCATCCTTGTAGTAATCAATAAATAATAAAATTTAGAAATCTAATCCATAATTTGTTTTCTACACCTGCTAGGATCTCTTACATCTTGGAATTGCTTATTTCCTTTGTTTATATGCACTTTCAAAACTACATGAAAAACAAAATTTTGTTTCAGAAAAAAATATATACAACCCACATTAGAAATAAGTCGAGTTTATTATGTAACCAAAGGGAAGCTATACTAATTATACATCAGATTTTCTAATAAGTCTTCAAGTTGCTATAGAGTCTAACTGACTTTATATGAAAACATAGCATACTATACTATTCAAACCAAATGCGTTAGAGAAGCACATCAGTTAAAATCTCGACAACAAAAGTATTGATAAGATCTAAGCAAAATGAATTTCGATGGACATCTACTCCAAGCTTCTAATGTATGTTATTGATGTTGATATCAACAAAAATTCACACCCTCGATGGTTTAGGAAATCAGGTGTTTTCTTAGTGCATCTATTTTGTAATTCTATTGGCTTTGTCACATGTAAGTTTGCTTATGCTTTGAAATTATATGTTGAACTATTAGACTATTTTCTAATATTTTAAAGCATACTCACAATATCAAACCCTATCAACTACAAAACAAAGACTTTATGTTATTCTCATGCCCCCTCCATTATGAGACATAATTCCACAACTTCATCATATCTTTGGCAAAACAAAGAAGCAGGTTGTAAGAAATTCAACCTCCAATCTCTTTGCTTTCTCTATGCACATGTGATTATGGATAACACATAGGTTTGATGTTTTTCACTAATATATGTAAAATATCTTGCTATTCTAACGATCAATATAAGGATTGTTTGGACAGATGAAATAAAAATAAGGTAGTCCAACATAATGGCGCGCTTTTAACCTAGCAAGTGGCGTTTACTTATCAAGCCTTAAAAGTAACATAATAGCCATATAAAATGCAACCAAAATAAACCTAAAAATACAACTTTATAAAAAAATATGTTACACTGTGTATTGAAATCACATTAAAGGTAGCAAACGGGTATTTTTTGTTCAATTTCGGGTTAAATGAATGGCTTGATAAAACAACTTGGTTATATAACATTGATAATTAACAGTTACTAATTTTGTTCATGTACATAAATGAAACATACGTAGGAGAAACACAGTAATCATAAGGTGCTAGAAAGAACAAACGATCATGTTAATCAAAGTTCAAACACATACCTTTATGTAAATTATCTCTTCAATAGCTCTTTATGTATGCTTCTACTGATGCGCCTTATTAGATCTCTTGTTTTGGACCTGCTGCTACTCATTTTTCTTATTAGATCTCTTGTTCAAGAGCAACTTATAAGTATAATTTGAACTTTTTTTAGTTACCGCAATTATTTGCGTTACTCTGTTACCTTTTGATAAAGAACAACGTAATCCTTTCGAAAGGTATCTTCAAGTATCTGCAAAACTCAAATATTAGTAATTAAGAATTGAGAAACGAATGGCCAATCATAATATATCCATAAAATCCTCACATTCACCCTCGTTAAACGCCATAGACACGAAAACAGATTAATCCTAGTAGAATTAATGTACTTGTGATCGTTATAATTAGGGATTACCTTATATGATTATTCAGGTTTCATAATTTTGTCATAGAAGTTGAATATATAGTAAAATTAAGTACCCATTCAATGAAATTGATGATACAATGTAATGCACAAATTCAAAGATAGGCGAATAGCCATTAGCCATTGTATGAAGCAAGTTTAAGTGTTTTATTGAACAAACTAATCAAATCCGCCAGCTGTTAGAATTGCATAATAAGACCAATTAAGTATCATGGTCAAATGAAATTCTAAACATACATTAACATGTTTACCCCATAGCAAAAACATTAGGATGTTCTCATAAAGAGCATAGTTCACAGCAACACGAAAATTAAATTTGAAAGCTATGTTAGAATCTACATTAACAACAAATAAAGCATAGTTCAGTAGCTATGTTCTCACTAACACAAAACCAAATTTATAGATATTTTATTTTAGGAGTTCTGCTCTACTAAGCTCCAAAACTTTAGTAGATCAATGATTTTCAATGACACTTTCATATATCTTTAGATCTGAGGCATTATATTAGTTGTATGTTTTAGATGGGTGCTTGAGATAGCTTATGTTAAATGAATATTGCTTCAATATTCATGGAGGTGGCTACTAACCTACTAACTGCTAACATCATGGGTGTATGGGAATGTTTACTTTTTTGTGCTTAATTGCATTAAAATAATCAGTTATGAGCATGATATATTAAGAGACAATGGTGATGTTTTCTTATACAACTACAATTAACCACAATTCAAACTACTGTGATTAAGCACAGACTAAAAAACAAAATATATGTTTTATAAGGAGCTCGCATTATTAGCTTTAGTCGAATGAAAATAACCTCGAAAAAAATAAGCTGCTTGAATTCGTTTTTGGAAGTATTTGTTCAGGATTATTGTGAGCTTATGTAAAAAATATAAGCTCCAAAACAATTGTCATTCAAAATAAATATTACAATATCAAGCAACATAATCAAACCTAACAATCATCTCATGTATCCTATTCAATTGTCTTGTTACCACTAACCACCTAATAATACGTATTGAATTATCATATAATTACTTTCATGAACACAAATACCAACTGAATGTAATACTAAATAATAATTAATGGCATTTAAATCCAAACGAAAAATTACTAAAGGATTTTGAGATATACCAGTTAGGTCAAGCAGATGCGATTCCACTCTAGTCCTATTCCAAGTGCATGGTTTTACACATGTCTTACGCCTTCTTTTCTACCTTAATAGTGTAACTGCCATTCATAATATGATCTATAAAAATTATATCAAAAAATTAATTAAAAAAAGCATTATTAGTATACCATGAATAGATAAAATCCATATCCACTTCTTTGCATCATACATCGTGTATCATCTGTGGCTGCATTGTTCAAAATGACAAAAAAAGGTGCAAGTCAAATCCCATTAGAAGGTCGTTAAAAGTATAGGCGTAAAAAGAAAAACACACGCCATTAAAGTATACTAACCATTTTATCCTTCGAGAATGAGACTAATTAACCCTCACAGTCCAAAGAGATAATCCAAATCGCCTTATTCGTTGGTAAGCATATAGGTAAAAGAGATGGCAAACTGAGCAAGCCGACTATAAATTAAGATCTTGGGTTGTATGTGTAAGGATCTTACATTATATTTCAATAACGTCCAATGAATAAGCATTTCCAATTGCCACCATATCACAACTGTGTGCCCATAAAATGTTCTGGATACAAATAAGTGAAAAAACATAAATTAGATTCTTTACATGCTATATATGTAAAAGAAAATAACATTGAATATTAGAGGAAGAGATCTACATAAGTATTTCATTGAAAGTAAATAACCTTCATCATTGATGCATTATTGATCTGTAAACGCTAAAAATGGGAGCAATATCATGTACCTATCAAATGCTACCATGAGAGATTCAATGACTAATTAACATATTTAGCTTCATATAAGATTAAATAAGTGAATTCGATACCCTGAACATAATTAAGAAACTCGATTAATGACAAATTTAGCTTCACGCGCATTTCATCAAACACCTTGTGTGCATAGAATATCAAAACTTTATTCCAAATGGAACATAATAACTGTCAATTCATATAGATACTGGATGTTAAAAAGAAACACGTCTATAAAATGTGAATATTCTTTTAATAAACGATGTTGAAACAAACCTCGGGATTTTAATATGAAAATGGAAGTCTTATTTACACAACTGGATATCTAAATTATAAAAATAACGATTTATACATTTTCGGTAGATCTTATTCATATCCGTAACACAAAATAGATGTCCAGATTATTAATTTGAATAAGATAAAGAAATATAAGAAGTTACCTTAGAGCTTGTGGTGATGGTGGATGCAAAATTATCACCCTTTAGAGACGATGCTCTTCCAAAATCTTCTCCTCCAAATCTTTAGACCTTGAAAAGCTGCAAAGTTAATCACAATAAACCCCAAACCCACCAAATACCAAATTGATCAAAACCCAATCTCAGATTTCAAACAAAAAATATAAAAAATACTATTATTATTTGAATTGAAAAAAAATATCATTTCCAAGATTATTTTTTTGAAGAATCGAAAATGCAAGAAGATGAAATCAAGAGGCACATACCTTTTTAGATAGTTAAATTGATGAATTCATAAAAGGTTTAACACCTAATCTGTGTTGGTGATTTTAGTGTCATCAATTATTTTGTGTAATGGTGATTCACCCGAGACCAAATGGATTTCAAGTTAAGGTTATAATACAAGTTCGGAGGTGCGGAGTGCACACTTGTATAAACTAATTAACTTGATTCCGAACATGATAATGGAAAAGGCTAAAAATATAAAGTCAAAGGACGTGACAGTGATAGAATTCCTGGTCATTAAAGTGTCACTAATTGACATATGTCTTTATGACAACAGTTAGCGACGGTTTATGTCTGTTGCAAAACTGTTGCTGTAATTTCTAAAGGACATGACTTTTCACCAAAAAGTTGTGACTTTTCTTTTTATGTTATAAAACAGAATTTGGTCTTTCATGAATGAAAAAGATCAATATATCAACAACAAACACAACAAATTATCCAATGTTTTGCTCTCTTTCTTGTGCCTAGAATTAGAGTGTTGTTCTTGTCTTATCCCAATACGAATTTCGTGTAACCCAAGGCACCGAATAGGGTCGAAATACTGTATTAGGAAAGTGGACTTTATACACGATTCAAGAATTTATCTGGTGATCATTGATTATCAAGACCCGAAGAACAACAAACTAATACAATAATATCACGCATCGATAAGTGTTGGATTTTACGCTTTGTGTGATGTTGTGTTTTAGGATCAAAGAAAACAAAGTTGCGCAACGTATCTAACGATGACATCGGGATAGTTTAATTGGCTTCTTGTTTTATAGAAGTGTAATGGTTAAAGGACTTGGTATAAACATATGTTATTATATTTTAAGTCAAAGTACCATGTTTACTATGATAGTGAAAACACACTATCAATAGCTTACCACTTGAAAAAGAGGTTCGTTAGACTTAGTGCACAAAGTCGGTGATAGGGATGAAAGTTCATTAGATCATCTAACTGTGAGATACCCAATTCCCCTTTAGTACAACGCTAGAGGCTGAATTCAATGTGGAAAGCTCACAATTAGAGATTGGAACACATTTTAAATAATCTCAAGGTATGTGTTCAGACCTGCAAGATAAAGAGGTTGAAGTTTATCTTCTTAATAGTTCTTTTAAAAGTGCAACGCAGGACATGATTAAAAGAACTATCTATATGAGCATGAAGTTTTTCCGCTTCAAGAAGCATGGACTTGGCTTCCTATATGCTCATGAATGGATATGGACGCATGGCTTGTAAAGCGTCAAGTACAAACATTGGAGAAATGTAGATATATTATCTTCGAGTATTCAAACGAATTGAAGGGTGCAATCCTTAGCGACACCCTGATTTTCGAATATTTGGAATGCTTAATATACTAACTGAAAATTCAATCGTTGCGACAGTTTCATCTATGCATGAGTTTGATCTGTTTTGATTTTTTGGGAAATCATGGATTACACTAAAATGGGGGAGGATTGTTGGTGATTTTAGTGTCATCAATCATTTTGTAATGGTGATTCACCTGAGACCAAATGGATTTCAAGTTAAGGTTATAATACAAGTTCAGAGGTGCGGAGCGCACGCATAAACTAATTAACTTGATTCCGAACACGATAATGGAAAAGGCTAAGAACATAAAGTCAAAGGACATGACAGTGATAGAATTCGTGGTTATTAAAGTGTCACTAATTGACATATGTCTTTATGACAGCAGTTAGCAACGGTTTATGTTTGTTGCAAAACTGTTGCTGTAATTTCTAAAGGACATGACTTTTCACCAAAAAGTTGTGACTTTTCTTTTTGTGTTATAAAACAGAATTTGGTGTTTCATGAATGAAAAAGATCAATATATCAACAACAAACACAACAAATTATCCAATGTTTTGCTCTATTTCTTGTGCCTAGAATTAAAGTGTTGTTCTTGTCTTATCCTAATACAAATTTCGTGTAACCCAAGGCACCGAATAGGGTCGAAATATTGTATCAGGAAAGTGGACTTTATACACGATTCAAGAATTTATCTGGTGATCATTGATTATCAAGACATGAAGACTAACAAACTAATATAATATTTTCAAAAGGATAATCATGATCGTGTGTTGGACATGGCAGAAGGTAATCTTGTAATTGAATACAGGATATGGGTTCGAAGGTGGCGTTGCAAACTACGTGGATGGACTCGATTGGTTGAATCATGCACTCTGTTTAAGTATATGCAATAGGCGTTCTAACTCCGGAGTATGTGAACGTGAGACTCCTCGGTTCGATCAAATTTACGGGTACATAAATTCTGTTCATTTCTTTTTATTGATCATGATATATACATATATAGGGATGCATGAATGACATGATACTTATGTTGAAATTACTAACATGAGAACAAAAGGATGATTAAATGGTTGGCATTGAGACATCTGTCACATGAGTGATAATCATATTCTATTTGAGAAACATGGTAAAATATTTCCAAGGAAAGTCGTGTATCTGGTTCGAATTTTAATATTCTTTCGTAACCAAAAGATTACACGTGTATGAGATTTTCAATATTTGACAATATGAAATGGTTGACATACATATGCTATCAAATTTGAGGAATGTGCATAATATTTAAATGGCTAGTCATATATTTTAAATGCATGAACCTTGTATTCAACTTACATGGTAACTCTTTATTCATGTTCAAAGTTGATGTGAGTCACAATAATTACGATAAAAGACATGGCTAAATGATTGTTTTTGCTTGTATTGTGATAACGGTCTAGTGTGTGAATTTCAGAAAGAATGTAACGGAAGATGTTTTTATTGCCATGAGCATTATATGGGGATTAATAAAAACATGATAATTGAACAAATCGAGATTTGAGTTTCAATTCATTCATTTATTGTTTTGAAAATGTAAAAGTAATTCTCATTTTAAGAGGGCTGGGTACGATGTCTGGTCGCTCGGCTCGCCACGATGGCGCGAGGCGACGGCGGCGCCAACCGTACCCTGGGTGTCGTCGTCGTGTTTCGACTGACTACAACCAGCCGACGCCGTGGGCGACGGCGCGAGCCCATGGCGCAGCCAACCACACCGTGGCTCGCGCCATGGGGTGGCGTTATGGGTTTTTTTGTTTTTTTTTTGAAAATCCGAAAAAATAACCGTTGGGGGTAACGGCTACTTTTTTTGCCCGTTTTTGACCGTTGGAAGGGAAAAAAACCCCATTTTTTCATCTTTTTTACCTATAAATCCTTACTTATTTTACCCAAAATCACACCTTCTTCTATAATTCTTTACATCTAATTTTTATATTTTTTCTATCCACCATGAGTCAAAATCCTAATCCAAACCAATACCCGAATCAATGGTTAACCAGTTAATTTTCCGATCCTCAAAATCAAATTCCTACTACTCAACTACCGAATTCTTCTTCGTCTAACCCGAATACTCCCTCATCCGCAACATCTAGCACTTCAAGAACATACGCCAACTATAATCAACTCCCAAACCCGTTTCTTAATTGTACACCCGAGCAATTTAATATGTGGTTCCAATAATCCCAACAATCACAAATCTTCCAACAATCACAACAACAAAATTTCCAAACCTTTCCTCAACACTCTTCACAAGAACCTCAAGAAACCGAAGAAAACAATGAACCCGAAGAACAAGTCGCGGCTCCATCAAAGAAAGGTCCGAGAAAGAAAAGTGTTGCTAAAAAAACCCTAAGAACAAAGCCGCGACTACACTAACCACCTCCGAAGTCGGACCATTCTTTTTGGAGCCAACGTGAGGAAGAAGTTTTGGTCGAGTGTTGGATTGAAGTATCCGAAGACCCTAAGGTCGGAACCGATATTCGATTCGTCAGGGAGGGAGAGACAAGGATTAAGTGCACAAGACGTGGCGAGAATCGAGAAGCTAAAAAACGAGGCGCGTGCGAAATATTTTAATTTTCAAGTTGTATTTTTTAAGTTTTTTTTTCGTATTTGTGTTATTTTTTTAATTCGGTTTTTTTTTATGTTTTTTTAATTTCGTGTTGTTTTTTATTAGTGATTGTATTTTTTTATTAATGAAAATTTTAAGTTTATTTTAATTAATTGTTGAAAAAAAAAGTGGTGGGGTGACGACGACTCGAGAATTCTCGTGTTAATCAGGGAGAGGGGTTGTGCCATCGTGGGGAGTTTTGGTGTCGTGGGAGTAAAAGGTGATTTTGGCATCACTTTTTGTCCACGACACAACTTTGACGGCTCGACTACACCGTGTGCTCTAAGGAATATATAATTATTTCTGTTATTCGAGATCACATTACATGATATTGATATTCACATGTTTTACTAAGTTATCAATGGGTGAGATTGAATTGGGTGAATGGAATAATGTATAAAGTAGTCAATGTTGTAATTTGAACCAAGTTTGATTCTTGTCTAAATGGATGCAATGCACTTTGTATTTAGATGGTCTATTGATGGTCATGTAACCATCATTTATTTTTACGTAAATGATTGGTCGGCTCAAGCATCCTGATTATGTTTGTTTATTACAGAGATCTCTATATGGGCTCAAGCAGGCACCTAGAGCTTGGTTTCAGCGATTTGCATCTTACATTACTCGTATTGGGTTTCATCATAGTCGTTGTGATAGATCTATATTTATCTATCGACAAGGGATGGATACTACTTATTTGTTGTTATATGTTGATGATATTATGCTTACCGCTTCTTCTGAGGCTTTATTACACAGGTTTATAGCCTCTTTACACAAAGAGTTTTCCATGACAGATTTGGGAGCACTTAATTATTTTTTGGGTATATCGGTTACACGAGATTCTTCAGGGATGTTCTTATCTCAGAAGAAATATGCTCTTGAGATTCTGGAACGGGCGCACATGGTTCATTGTAACCCCAGTCGGACTCCTGTTGATACTGAGTCTAAGCTAGGGTCTGATGGTGATTTGGTGGATGATCCGAATCTATATAGGAGTCTTGCCAGTTCTCTGCAGTATCTTACATTTACTAGGCCGGATATTTCTTATGCCGTACAGCAGGTCTGTTTATATATGCATGATCCTCGGGAGCCTCGTTTCTCGGCTCTTAAACGGATCTTACGCTATGTACATGGTACTTTGGAGTATGGGTTACAGTTGTTTGCATCCTCTACTACATCATTAATTGCATATTCAGATGCTGATTGGGCTGGATGTCCTACTACTAGGAGATCGACTTCTGGTTACTGTGTGTTTCTTGGCAACAACCTTCTCTCCTGGTCATCTAAGCGTCAACCGACGCTTTCTCGTTCTAGTGCTGAGGCGGAGTATCATGGTGTTGCCAATGCTGTTGCTGAAGCTTGTTGGTTGCGAAATTTATTACGTGAGTTACACACGCGTTTGTCTTCCGCTACGCTTGTGTACTGTGATAATGTGAGTGCTGTGTATTTATCATGCAATCCAGTTCAGCATCAGCGGACTAAGCACATAGAGATAGACATACATTTTGTTCGAGATTTAGTTACGGCTGGCCAGGTTCGCGTTCTACATCTTCCTTCACGTTATCAGTATGTCGATATTTTCACGAAGGGATTTCCTACAGCTTGTTTGAAGAATTTAGAACCAGTTTGAGCGTCGAAGTCCTCCCGCTCCAACTGCAGGGGAGTGTTAGCCTGTATTGTCATATTTATTATTATGTATTGGGCTCAAGCCCGAGTCTAGAATATTCTTTGTAATCCTTATACTATACGGTTGTGATGGAAATACACATACGATTCACCAAAATATCCTAACTTACATATACAGGTGAGAGTACTACGTATGTACTTGTAAGAAAACTATGGATAATAGTTTAAAATACAATGAGTATCCTTTAAAGTGTTTTAAGGATAAATTGATGTTAGTTGAATATGTTGATCTATGAAACCATGGTTGGATATTCACCTTATGAGTGAATGGATTATTTTGATATCAAATGTGCAAGATATTCAGTTACTGCATCAGGATTCATTGTTTTCGTGTTTAAAAGAGATATAATGGTTAAGTGACTTGCTAATAAACATTAAGTTATGTTTAAAAGTCAATACCATTATGTTTATGTATTATGATAGAATTAATTGATGTTGGTTGGATGATTAATTGATCAATAATATCACGCATCGATAAGTGTTGGATTTTATGCTTCGTGTGATGTTGTGTTTTGGGATCAAAGAAAACAAAGTTGCGCAATGTATCCAACGATGACATCGGGATAGTTTAATTGGCTTCTTGTTTTATGGAAGTGTAATGGTTAAAGGACTTGGTATAAACATATGTTATTATGTTTTAAGTCAAAGTACCATGTTTACTATGGTAGTGAAAATACACTATCAATAACTTACCACTTGAAAAAGAGGTTCGTTAGACTTAGTGCACTTAACAAAGTCGGTGATAGGGATGAAAAGTCCATTAGATCATCTAACTGTGAGATACCCAATTCCCCTTTAGTACAACGTCAGAGGATGAATTCAATGTGGAAAGCTCACATTTAGAGATTGGAACACATTTTAAATAATCCCAAGGTATGTGTTCAGACCTGCAAGATAAAGAGGTTGAAGTTTATCTTCTTAATAGTTCTTTTGAAAAAGTGAAACGCAGGACATGATTAAAAGAACTACCTATATGAGCATGAAGTTTTGCCGCTTCAAGAAGCTTGGACTTGGCTTCCTATATGCTCATGAATGGATATGGACGCATGGCTTGTAAAGCGTCAAGTACAAACATGGGAGAAATGTAGAAACTCGTGTGTATATTATCTTCGAGTATTCAAACGAACTGAAGGGTTCAATCCTTAGCGACCCCCTGATTTTCGAATATTTGGAATGCGTAATATACTAAGTGAAAAGTTGAGACATTTTCATCTATGCATGAGTTTGATTTGTTTTGATTTTTTGGGAAATCAAGGATTACACTAAAATGGGGGAGGATTGTTCGTGATTTTAGTGTCATCAATCATTTTGTGTAATGGTGATTCACTCGAGACCAAATGGATTTCAAGTTAAGTTTATAATACAAGTTCGGATGTGCGGAGTGCACGCTTGTATAAACTAATTAACTTGATTCCGAACACGATAATGGAAAAGGCTAAGAACATAAAGTCAAAGGACGTGACAATGATAGAATTCGTGGTCCTTAATGTGTCACTAATTGACATATGTCTTTATGACAGCAGTTAGCGACGGTTTATGTCTGTTGCAAAACTGTTGCTATAATTTCTAAAGGACATGACTTTTCACCAAAAAGTTGTGACTTTTCTTTTTGTGTTATAAAATAGAATTTGGTCTTTCATGAATGAAAAAGATCAATATATCAACAACAAACACAACAAATTATCCAATGTTTTGGTCTCTTTCTTGTGCCTAGAATTAGAGTGTTGTTCTTGTCTTATCCCAATACGAATTTCGTGTAACCCAAGGCACCGAATAGGGTCGAAATATTGTATTAGGAAAGTGGACTTTATACACGATTCAAGAATTTATCCGGTGAGCATTGATTATCAAGACCCGAAGACCAACAATCTGTAGAAAAAATAAAAATAAATAAAACAATCATATTCGCAAGAAGCCATACCTTTTGGGGGTTTGATGAATTCATTAGAGGCATATACCTTTTTTGTGTTTGGATCTGAGATGCAGCCATAACTGTTTTCTGATGATGATGCTAGGGTTTGTGAACAGGAGGTTTGGGGTTTGATAATGAAACCGTGAGTTATTATATCTTTGAATCAAATGTAATTATGCCCAAAAATTACGTTGGTAGCTTTGACTATTTTGGCCGAAAATTAAGTGGCTTTCTTTACGATCTTTGACTAATAATGCCCGAAGATTATGAGAGAAGTTTCACTATTTATATTTTACCTTAAATAAACTTTCATTTAATTTTTGTAAATAAAATTACTAAAATAGACATCTTAGAATTTCAGAATGACTTTTTAGTAAGGGTATTAATAGTCTTTTTAAGTTCTCCTTTATTAATATATACGAGGATTGATGCCCGCGCTTCGCAGAGGGGCATTTTAGGGCAATGTTTATAGAATTAGATGGGAAGGAGGTAGTAGAGCGATATGCGGAACATTAAAAATATTGCTTGCGTTGTAACTTGATGGCTGAAGTGTGTAGTTACGAAGTTTCCTATGGTGTACAGTTTTAAAGTTGTGGTGTATTGTAACGCATCACAACAATGATAAAGAGAAATTGACATCAGGAAAATAACAGGTGGAATCGTATGCAAATGCTTGAAGTTTCCGTTTCATATTACAAACCCTCTGTCAGTTCCTCACAGCTGTCATGATAGGTGGAATCATATGCAAATTTTATGATACAATTTGCATTTTCACCGTTTAAAAAGAACACCAAAACAATACATATGCATTGCACCAAGTGGCTTTAGCTAAACAATATCACCATGGCTAATTTTATACAATTTACAACACCAATGTTAAATAAAGAAAACTAATGCAACTATAACAGATTCACGACCTGAGCAAGCGCTTTATTTTTCTTCTCTTTTTTGGCATGTTTTGCTTCAGCAACGTCGGTAGGAGAGCAACCTGCAATAATCAAAATGAAATCAGCATATAATTATATTCTCTTACACTTGCCGTTCAAAATAAATTATATCCTCTTACACGTGAAGGCCTACATTGTCTGAAATTACAAATGCAAACATGAGATTTGGGATTGCGTAGGTAGATAAACTCAAAGTGAAGAAACTCATATTTCATGAAGCATATACTTCAAGATCAAATGAAAAAATTCAATTCATATGATTAGGAGGAATAGATAAATATTCCTCATGCCTCACTCAGACGGGATTTGATACACAATGGGTGTTAAAATAGCAAAATACTCAAATCCAAATAATGAGTAGTTATGCAAATAATATATTTAAAGCTAAATCATATATAACAGGTTAACAACTTATGAAGCGTTAAAACTCTATACTCGAGATCTTTGTGGATTTTACTAGTCAACTTAACTAAAAATAAGCAGTCGCGGCTCTTTATACTTCAAATAGCTAGGTTGGTCGAAAAAGCTTAGCAAACAGGTTGTGTGCTGATAAGTTTATTGCGGATTTCTTTAATTAAATATGAAGAAACATGATAAGGACATCCAATGAGAAGATAGTTGTTATAAATCCAAGAAGAATTGATGTTAACAGGTAAATAACTAACCTGGTGTCTTTTCATGCGCCGATAGTTTGTTTTTGTAAATTGGTTTTGATGAACTGTGGTGATTGTTGTGTTAATGAGCCTGCATCAACTACCTCTTTGTAATGTCCTTCAGTCATCCTCCATTTGAAAACATAGCAGCATAGTGCTCACATGACCAGGCACATTCGCGTAAATAAGTATACATCGACGATACACCTGCAAACAACGCATAAAGTAAATCAGAAACCTATTTCAAAACCAAGGAGAAAATATACCAGGGGTGCAACAAAAGAAAAAAAGCGATGAAAGAAAATAATTTCAGAAGCCTCTTTTCACCTCCAATTTCAGTTGGTAAACCATGTCTTGTAACACACATTTTTCCACATGAACGGCCAGAGTCAATCGTTAGGTGTGACATTCGCGTCTCTCTTTCTACATGACGTCTAGACCGTTTGCTTTTTTGACCAATACAATAAGAAGACTCGCCTGCATTAAACAATTTTATTTCAGATAGTAAAAATACAGGTAAAATAATACTACATAACACTACAAACTACGAAAGCAACTTACTCTCATAAGAACACCTCTGAGACCAACGCTTACATTTTCTACATCATCCCACACTAACGAACTAATATATTGTTCAGGCAAGTCGCGGCAAACACCATCGCCTGCAACCACTGTCCTTATTGCAACATCGAGATCAGGTCCTTTTGGCTGACTGCCCAAGCCAGGTTTTATGAAAGAGGAGGATCATTAAGTCGCACTCCGCCTGCTTTTTCATCCTTTTTAAAATAAAACAACAGAACATACTCATATAAGAAAGAATAGGCTTCTAGTTTTCTTTACCTTCAGCTCTGACACTCCCTGATTGCCAAAAGAGTCAATCATAACAGCCGTCCCAAAAATAGGTGGCATTTATCCTTGGTTTCCCATCTGACCCATTTGACCAGCTAACCATTGATGGTTAAAGTTTTTAGCAGTTATATATATGTATAAAGATTATATCAAATAATCATCTTTAAGACTAAAATAAATGCAATTCAGTTGTAAATTTTCAAGTACCTCGCGGAAATTGGATGTCGTATGAGTACTGTAAATTATGTCCAAGTCATCCTCCGCAATGACATATGATGGACACACACAAATAACAAATCACTTGAAATAGACCATCTGCACCATAAAACAAAACTCATTTGTAAATTTTATGCTTTTAAAATACCAAGTAGGGTGTTACTACTCACATGATGTAACATAGCGACCTGCTATGACAGAACACTCACCTAACAATAAGGATCAATCTGGCTTTCAAAATTCAGCACACCGGCTCCGTAGCCACTGTCTCAATCGTCGAACATGCCACAAAACAACCACATCACCACAATAACTACAAAATCCTTAAAACTAAACATTGTATTACACATTAAACCGCTTACCCTCATCTGCATATTGAGCATGGCCCAAACTTCAGCCGCTTGCATGCGAAAGGTATTGAACTTCAGTGCCTCGAGGTACAAAGAGACCAACAAATGATTTCCCCATAGCCAGTTGTTTGCACCCTACACCTTGAAAAACACGTTGACAAGATACTATTAACTCGGGAGTTCATGTGCAAAACAATATAAAATTACTCATCTTAAACAAAAAACACTAACGGCTTAGATAACATACTAAACAATAAACACTAACCTGATTAAGTTGAGGTCACCTAGCCTTGTAAAAGTAGGCCGTGTATGTTTTGCTCCTAACAAATATGGTAAAATTTTGGCTCAGATTAATTGATATCGTGGCCACACGCATGGAGGTTGCTGAGGCATGCGGTTTGCGTACTCTGCCATCCTTCCAGCGGCAGCGCACCATACTTGAAGGATCATCACAGCCAAGTCCACAATCACACTTTATAGACAACTTATGACCATAGTTCCTAAATATACCCAACGGTAACCCGGACCGAGCACAAAGTGTCAAGCCTCTATAATCAATAGGAAATTATTAACCCGCATACTAAAGCTCGGGTTTTCCCTAGCAAATTAAATGGCACGTACTCAATAAGTACACGACTCCCATGACTTTCTTCCACTCATACTTTGACGGCCACAATAATAAAAAACAAAGTGAAAATTAAAAACCCACATCGAAATCACAGTTGGAAGTCAAACAGAATTTAAGCAAAGAATTAAAAACGGGAATTTATTACCTGATAAAAATATCTAAGGATTTGTTGTGATGGTTCACAAATCACTGCATCCCTGTGTCAAAGAAAAATAAATAAATAAATAAATAGGCATTTTTTAACCAAATCATAAAAACAAACAGTTAGTATGTATATGGAAAAGAAGATTTCTAGAGTGGATACAGAATCTCATAAAAAATAATCAAAAGAAAAAATTAAAAATTAAAAACCCCTAAAAATTTAACTAAAACTAATGAACAGGTAAAAAAACCTACCTGATCATTTCTTCTATATGTTGAACACCCTCTTGATCGGATACCCTTATCATCTGTATCATGTTACGATGTATCCAATCTGAGTATATGTTGAACACCCTCTTGATCGGATACCCTTATCATCCATATCATGTTACGATGTATCCGATCTGAGAAAGATAGATCAGATGAGAGAGATCGGATCAAGGATTAGGTTTTTAGAGAGATGTTTTTAGAGAGAGATATATCAATAATTTGAGAACGGTTGAAAAAGTGGTATTGACACCATTTTTTCAAAGCAAGGACGAACCCATACCTCATACCACTTTTTCAAGCTGATCTACGGTGAGATGTGTGTTTTGGTGAAGAGAAAGGTATGGATAGTATGCTTTTGAACGGGTAGCATTTCATTTGTCTCACAATCATTTTTACATTCTGTCAAATGAATAAGGGGGTAATAGATTTGCCACATAATTATAATCCACGTAGTTTAGAGAAAAACTCCGATATATAAAGTTAAAGATGTATATGTGCCGGTGATCGTTTTATAAGAGTTGAAAATGAATATCTTTCGTATTTTTGATTGTGAAAGTTTTTAGATTCGGTTATGTTATGTATTTATGTTGTCAATTAATAATTATAACAAAATTAAATAATAATAATTTTTATTACTCCTATAATAAATGATAATAATAATAAAATATTTATAATAATAATAATTAAAGAAAGGGTATTCTAGTCATTCTACATCATCAATCGCGGGTATTTTAGTCTATTTGTATAATGTTAACGAGTCAAACTAACGGTCAACAGATAACGGACTAAAAGTGTTACGGGTCGAGCAAAATAAAACTGGATCCGTTACTTTTTGAACCTAAGAACCAAAACTGTTATACCCGGCAAACTATAAAGACCAAAAATATAGTTAACTCAAAAGTTTATTAATTATTACTATAAAAATTATTGTACTCCGTATAATAATTCAAATAAAACAACATTTCATTTACAATTTCCTAAATATAAATAACAATAAAAATATACTTCAAAAAACTAAAGTGTAAATTGTCGTTGTATAATGGTGAAAGTGATATTATACATTTCAATAGTTATCTGTATTATACCTATTTAGTCTAAACGAGCTTGACCTTTGGGCTCGGCTCATCTTGGCTTGGTTTGTTTCAAGCTTTTACCATATAGATGATCCTTAGTTCCTACTGGTTAACAAACAATCGGATCCTGTTTCTATAGAGGTGGAGGAACAACGTACATTGCTGCAGCTGGTTTAAACCTATTGTAGCTAGATTTTCCCTCCCCATCCTTGTCAGGATCAAAAACACTAGAAAAAGATAAATTAAAAACATTGTCACACCCCACCATGGCGGAATATGGGGCGCGACGTATGGATATCATTACAATAATAGCGTGTCTATATAGATAACTAAATGAAATGGAAATATCATAAATGGTGACACAATGTCATGAAAATATCACAAACAATGTAGGCGTTTAGGTAAGTAGGTAACAGGTCTACCTCCTACCAAATACATACAACTAACAAATAACGAACATATAGGTGTCTACAAAGTATCACTTATTCAAACATAAGTAAAGACTAAGAGGAAAGGGGGTTCCTCAAATGCAATCCTAAGCCTCCCAGCTAGCCACTCATATTCTCACGCTTAACCACATTCTCACCTGAAAGAAATACTAAAACACGTCAACATAAAGTTGGTGAGAGTCATAGGTTTAGACTCCAACTCCAAATCAATTATAAGCTGTGAATAACAACCATTAACAAAAGAACATATGGACAATGTGCTAAAATTATGTATTAACAACTAGCATTCAAGATTAACTAATCACCACAAATCCAAGGCTCCAAGCCTTACCATAAGCCACAATTCCAAGGCTCCAAGCCTTACCAATCATCATGGTCCCAAAGGCGCCCATACACCTATGAACCAATCCCAAGGCCCGGCCTTATCAACACCCCCTTGGTACCAAGTCAAAGCACAATAACTGAGATGGTACGTGTCCCCCGATCCAAATCATAAACACAATCAAGAATCACATAGCAGTTAATCACATAAGTGCACACACAAGTCCATCACAAACCATAAAAAAATTCACAGCATTCTTTATAAAACCATTCAATGTCTCTTCCATCCCATCGGAATTCAAATCATAAAAATACATGGGACTATGAAACTCACCTGAACAAGCTTCTCCAAGTATCCGCGCTCTAGCAAAAATCTAAACACACAAACGTATACAATCAAGACATGAACCACATACCAAAATGGCTCATCAATATATGATGGATATATAACATTACACTACTACTTAACCCCATTTATATGCCATATGCATCTCATTACATCCCTCTATAAAGCCCTTAACTTAGTTTAGTTCATAACTCGCCCCGTTAATATTTAACCCAAAACAGTTCCCTTTTTCATACTTCAAACTATGGGTCGAACACCCCCTTAACCAAAATAACATGCACTGTAAACGAAACCCTATGTCCTTCCATGTGTTAGATAACTCTCACATTTGGCCTCAACCTTAAAGCTACTATTAAGGCCTCCATATATATATATATATATATATATATATATATATATATATATATATATATATATATATATATATATATATATATATATATATATATATATATATATATATATATATATATATATATATATATATATATATATATATATATATATATATATATATATATATATATATATATATATATATATATATATATATATATATATATATATATATATATATATATATATATATATATATATATATATATATATATATATATATATATATATATATATATATATATATACTAGCCTTTAGACCCGTCCGATGGACGGGCTAGCTTTAAGTATATATTTTTTAATGATAATTGAAGTTATGTGTGTTTGTATTAGAAGTTTAGTATATGTAGTGTTAGTTATGACATTAATATTTTAATAATGTAGCATAGAATGGACTAAAATAATGTAGTTTAAGATATTTTATTTATTTAAGAATTTTATGAGTCAATTGAATTTACATACGTTAACGTTATAAATACGGTTAGTAAATAAAGTTTCAAACAACTTGATTATTACATCGATTATATGAGCAATAAAACATAAAATATTTAATCTCATAAATAGTAACAATTGTCGCATTAGTATAGCCTCAAAAACTAAATAAAGTTAAAAGGTAGATGTAATAATAAAATTAAAAGGTAGATATATCATAACTTAACTTCACAAAAAAATTTAATAAATCCTAAAGTTTATTTACATTTTATGAGAGTTGCATTAGATGATATTGACTTAAATAATCTAAAACAAAATAACTCATGAGAACATGAATCTATGTGACATTTTCATTTTATTTCTAATTATACTCGTTTAAAGATGTTGTGGTTCCATCTTGAGGAACGGACATGTGTCCCTTAAGTCCACAACTTCACAACGCTATGTCCAACAACTACAAAGCTCTCTATCCGAAAGCCCATTATTAATGCCAGTTAATCCATAGCTAAAGTAGAGTAAATGAGTATTTTCAACAAAATATTGAAACTAAAAGTTGATGAGCTCAATATCAAAGATACATAAAAGAGACAAACACATGCACATAACATTAAATTCAAGGCAAGATTTCTAGAATGCAAAATAATACAATAATACGATTACTTCATACAATACTTCGAAACAAACCTTTTATTACTGTGATACAATAAAATATTATTTGAAGACTAATATATTAGGTGAGCACTAAGAACCTATTATCTTTCATATAATGCCTAAGCTTGGAATAACTATCTCATAAAAACGACATCAACTTCGCTGTTACAATCCATCTGCACAATAGAACCTAAAGTTTTTCGACCAACCATGTCATCTAATTTGCAATGAAGATAACTCTATATTGTTCAGTTCCATCGATGCCATTAGTAAAATGGAATCAATTAAGATTATAAATAGGGTGACATTTGTAATTTGCAATGAAGATACCTCCCAATATTGTTTAGTTCCATCGGTCGAGGCACTTGAGCAAAGTAACTCTCGTTCGTCAAGTATAGTACATCATGGAATGTAACCTGATTCGAGACAAAGTTAGTTAACAAAGAATATAATCAAAACAAACTCGTATATGGTTATGTGTATTGTGCTTTCAGTTATACCTCGAGACAAAAGGGAAGGTGGAACAAACAACCAATCAGGACTTTGATACTATAATCATTCTTAGTAAATTTTGTACTATTTATCTTCTCGAATCACAAAATCATAATTTTGATAGCAGAGAACTATTTTAATAGGCAATATAGTGTCATGTTACCAAGCTAGTATAGATTAGTGTAATTGCATACTTGCAGGTCTAAAAATACTAATCAGTTGAGATAACTGAAAAAAATAAATGAATTTACAAAACAAATGCTTATAATTCTATCAAGAAGATCTGTCTGTCCTCTTAAAGTAGGAGTTTCCATATACACATTAGTCAGTTTGATTAGCACCTTCCTACTGTACACAAACTTTAGAGTCAAGCTATGGAAAAATAAAAAAAAACAAACACAATCCTTAATCTTTTGAAAACACTAATACACACAAAGTGGAAAACACCATGTCATGTAGAAGGACCTAAAAAGATATTGGTGTAATATTATTACGCATCTTAAGTAAGAAATTTCAAACAGCCCCAAAAGCCTCGATATAAGAAGTTTACACAGCAATCCTAAATAAACCCAACATAAGCAGTGTGATTATGAAAATCATAAACATCACAGATAGGGACATGTGGATTGATCCATAAAGGTGACAATCATATTGCAACATTAATCTAAAAAGTTTGTTAAGTGTAAAATTAGAGACATGAAAAAAGGGCCATGTGCATGAGATAAAAGGACCCAATGAGCATATAAAAAGGCATACCGCATTTTCAGAACCACTTGCAGATGGTACCAGACCAATCAGAAAGATATACCCCATAAACTCCCTCTCAATATCCTCGCCTACATTTACAACCTCGACCAAATTAAGCTCTTTTTCCTCAACAGTTTCCGCAGGCTCGTTAACGAACTCATCCTTGATCGTATTAGTGTATCACCAAAGATAATTTCCTCATTATTTTTCACCTACTTACATCACCATAACCATATAAATAAATAAAAACTTTAGTGCAACTTGGTTGTCTTTGGGAAATTATCAACCCATTCAACACCACTTGAAAATAATTAGAAAAAACTAAATACAAATAAAATACTACTATATAATGCGTATGTGCACCAGTCAAGATCCTTTTTGTTTAATAAAGTTTCGACAGTTTGACAACTTTTATGCATGTTTAAAGTTGAACACTATAACGCAGACATGGTTAAAGAAAGATATTATAAAAATGCATTTACCTAAATAAAATACTATGGAGTAATTATTTGGTTCTTGATATCTATTGTTTACCTCAAATATCAGCTTCTTCGTAGTGGCTGCGACAGTATTATTGGCCTGCTAACTACAATCACTGCTGTATATTTTTCTCATTATTATTTTTCTTCGAGAGATGTTATCTGAAATCATAACACGACTTAGATCATGGTATATCTAGCCTTGCAAGTCCTCAACATCGCTTGTTAAAAGGTAGATAGAATCGATAAACTGAGCAGGGTCCTAATAAACTAAAGTTGCTTTGCCCTTAAAAACATACCTATTTTTTCTCAACTTTAGCCATAGAATATTGAATAAATCATATAATCATGATTAGTCCATTTTACTAAGATTATTACCCATTATCTACAAAGAATGACATGTTTTAACCAAAACCCATTTTGAACAGTACCCAATCCAATCATTTTGCCACTTCAACTCTAAATAGTGGTGCTGTGACGATATTTACATTTAATTTGAAAAACTGAAATGTAAATAATGATACAGATTTCACCTATTTGTTCATCTACATTTCAATACAAAACATCTAACATTCTAAATTAATATATCATCTTACAGGTCCAATTTCGATTGCTTGCATGTTTTCTGGTCTACAGCCTTGAGCACGGAATAGTGTGACCTCGTCTACTTTATAAGCCTCGGCAGAAAGTTCTTTGGGTGTTATGGAATCCTTGTATCCATTATTTAGACCACCCTGAAAAATTAATAAAATGATGATTCATGTCAATTGATGGGAAAAGCTAAATTTGATCTGCACTTCGGGTCAATAGTAGTCTGCACAGAATTTATAACATTAACATTTAGAAAGAGTAAATTAATCAAAATTTTGTAATATTCAGTCATTTTTTATATCTCTTTGTCAACAACACACTTGTACTGTGATCCATAAGAATTTAAGATTTATCCCAATATGATGTATTGTCACGAAGTTATCAAAAAACGCTACGACGACATCAATTCATCATTCATGAAAAGGGCTCCATTTTCGTCGTAAATCAAAGCATAACATAGTTTTTTTATTGCATGCCCAATTTTTTAAATAACTACAATTAGTTTAGGTGACTAAACCAAATCAATCAGAACCTATATTTTTTTACACTAATTTTTTGCAAATTTTTTCTATAGTAGCTTCTTTTACCAAACCCCTAAAATAAACACAAACTAACCACAAATCAATAAAAAGAGATAAAAAAAATTGCATACCTTTGAATAGTTGAATGAAGATACGGTCATGGATAACCCAAGCTTTTCATAAATCAAATAATACTTATAAAAACAATAAAAAACGAAAACACTAATATATAATGTGCAAGATTCAATCAGGAAAAATTAAGAAATTATAAACATGAAAACCTCCTGTAAGGAAAAATTAAGAAATTATAAACATGAAAACCTCCTGAAATATATATGGTCGAATTTATTTGAATCAAATACATATAAAGTTAGATTAATTGGAATAAAAAATTAAGAAAATTATAAGCATAAAAAATCACCTGAAATCATTTGGCCTTTTCCACTATGTTTACTGTTGCATTTTCCACCACATCACCGTCGCATATTGATTTTTTAAAGATGATTTTTGGGGATCTGGTGATAAGGGCGGTTTTTAATGATGAGTTGTTTGGAGAAACTTTAGGGATTAATGAAAGGAGCCAATCAGTTAAAAAAATGATGTAGTTATGGAATTCTTTGAGAGAATTACAGGTGTCGTTTTAATAGAATTTTAGATTTAAGGAAATGTTTTACCATCCTTCTTATATAAGGGTTTCTGATATATATATATATATACTTTTACCTATCTAAAATTTACTGATTTTGAACATATGAAAAGTTTGTTATAATCAGAGGGTCTTACCCTAACCCATTTGTTTAGCCCTCCTACAGGTCTTTTATTTAACATATAATCTAAGTATCATATTTGTTTAAAGGTCCAATTATACTCGTAAGTACCCTAAATATCTTAAAACATTAATTAAACCCGACTGATTTCAAAACTATTTTGACCTTCGACTGTTGTAACCTGTTCTTGACCCACTGCCCGACCTCCAATTTATTCCTCGTTTTTTGCATTCAAAAGCCAACTCAAATACCGTTTCAGGGATACTTGGTTCGATCAATGAATGTTCCTAGAACTCTAGATATGATCAAAACAATAAGCATAAAATTCTGCCCAGTTTTTAAAAACGATTTTAAACATGATTAAACCCTAATTAATCATACATAACCCTAATTAAAACCTAAAAACGATTTCGAATGATAAGAACCCATTAATTACCTCACTAATTACATGTCCTTAACAAACCCTAATAAAAATTTATGAATCTCAACCCTAATCCATCATATTAGGTTACATATACGTTAATTAAACGTTAATTGACATAGTTTTAGTGTGTACCTTAAACCCTAATTGAATTATTATGTTTTCTTGCTCCTCCATTGATACAAACGACTGAGATTTGGTTTGTGTGACAATCCGTCAATTTATGGTTGATATTTTTATCTCGAATATTATTTAAAAACATTATTTTAAAGTTACATTATGAACTCACTTATTTTTGGGAAGTAATTTGGATTTACGTCTTGAAGTAGCATCGACTACGTCTAAACCGGAGGATTCAACGTTACGTGCTTACGTTTACATACACCGTCCTTGGTGACAGTCCGACATTTCAGAAAATAAATTTATCCATGAATATTATTTTGGAATTTTAAATTTGTGTTGGTTCATAAACTCACAAATTTACGAGAAGAGATTAGGACTTACGATTTTATTTTAGCGTCCTTTACGACTAAACCGGAAACCTTAGGATTACGTATTTACGTTTTCGAACTCCGTTTTTGATGAAACAATTTTTATTGGATTCATTTTGTGACGTTGATTCATAATTTATAAAAACGTTTTTCGTAAAACGACCCGAGGGCACGCAAATCGAGGAAACTGGAATCGAGGAGTACCCGCAAATAAATGGGGATGAGACAAGTGGGACACTTGTCCCACCCCCACTCAAAACCGGCCTAACTAAGCCACACCACCCCATTTTGTATCAAGATTGTAAGCTAAGTGAACACTTGTCACTTAAGCTTACAAAGTAAGCTTTCACTTACACAAAACCATTTCTACCATACCACTTCCTCATTTCAACATGCAAAACCACCCAATTTCCTCTCTACTCTCTCTTGGTGCCGTCCACTATTCCACACAAAACACCCCATTCATACAAATTTTAACCACAAACATATGTTATAATTAACATATGTTAATCTCCATTCAAAAAGATGAAGATTGGTGCAAGTTATAACATCCAAGGAGGAGTTTCCATGGAGTATTAGGGCTGATTTTCTACAAGGAGTTCATGAAGCATGGTGGTTTTGAAGATGGTCATGGTTATCCACAAGTTTCTCCATCAAAATCCATGTCCAAATCATAACCTACATCAACTTGGTGGTATAAAGATTGTCCTCCTCATCTTCTTGTTATTTTGATTATGTAATCATGTATTTTATTTCCTATTGTATATGTATATGATGATTATATGATGATAAAAGTATTGTGTGGGGATTTGGTGTTGATAAACATGCTTAAAAAGATGAAAGACTATGAGAAACAAGGTTAAAATCTTGTTTAAATTTGTTGGCTGTATAAAACAGTAAAGAATCAAATGATGAACTGATAAAAATGGCATAGATTAATGGATTTACAGTAAACTATGGGTCTTGTACACATGTGAGAGTTGGCCATACAATGGAATCATTGTAATGAGTGAGATATGATCAAAACAAGTTTAAAGTACAAATCTGAGTTCACTGTTTTAGACGATTTTTAGAAAATACTTAGAGGATGATTCAACAGTAGCTATAGAATCGTTAAATGGAGCACATATCATGTAGTTTATGTGATAAAAATTTGAGCTTCTATCTCCATATAGAGCTCTAGATATGGCAGTTTTGGTGAAAATGAAAATAGAAATCAGATTTTGAGAATTAATGTTTATTACTATTATATAAGCACTCAAAATTATATTGTATAAAATGTAAAGTTAAAACCCACTAACTTATGGATTTTATTTATATAAATATGTAAAAGGTTAAATAAGTGTATAAATTATAAAAATGATAGTGGAATAATACTTATAAGTAATAAAAACTATAAACTTGATTTTTACGACTTTTTCGGCTATTACCGTAAAATTAACGTTTTTCGCCAATTAAAACTTAGACAATCAAACCCGTCTAATGTAAACTTTATAAAACTCATATACTGATATATAAGTATCTAAAACAAGTAAAAAACGATAAAACCCGAACTATAGGACATACGGACATTAACGAGCTAACTAAGCATATTGGACTAATAATTGGACTAAAAAGATAAACACTTATAAAAAGTACTTATTGGGCTTAACCCATTTGAGCCCAACATGGGAAGTATAGATACTGATAATATAAGTATGAAATGGATTAAAACAAGTTAAAGAACTTATAATAAGCTTATTGGACTTAAAACGTGTAAATAGGTAAAACTAGTAAACTAGTATAAAAGTTATCGACATATAACACCAAAATGAGTAAACGAGAATATATAAACCCACTTGATCATCATATATATATAATCATCATATGTATACATAATTGTTATTTTATAAAGTCATTGGACAAGAGTCTAAGACGAGTATTATTTGTCTAGGTTTCCGTGATTGAAGCACGTACCGTACGTCCGAATTGCCGATAACCCGCCTTCCCACATCAACGTGAGTTCATAGCCTCGCACTCTTTTAAATGTTTTTATGAAATATTTTATAAACCCGCGAGGGAGATAACATGTTAGTTTTTATAAAATAGGACACCATTTGTCCCGATTGTTTGTTTATTTATTTGGACCCGAATGATTGAATGACCCGATTGTATGACCCGATAAATGATTAAAGGACCCGATAGATGAAATTAAATGGATTATTAAAGTTATGTTATGTCACTAAAAGTCCCATTAGCATGAATTGTGAACTACCAGGATTTGGTAGACGCTTGTGCATATAATAGTACTATTTGGGGACGGTCACCCCAGTTCGCGCCTTGACGGTTGATCCCCGTCGTGCTACATTGATTGGTAAGCGAATTTATGTATGAGAAGATTTCCATAGCGTGACCTTTGTGACGACACGCTAATTTAGATGGGCAAATTGAGTATCGGGTTAGCTACCCATTGTTTGTTTTAGTAAGGTAACAATGTCATGCGGCTTATAATAATCCAACTAACGAAATACTACTAGACGCACCGAATTACGATGTATTGCCTGACTAGCAATACGGGGTCATACTATTGATATTATGTTCGTGTTTTGGTTTTCATAACCATATTCATATAACGGTTTTTATTTTCATACAACGTCATAAGACGTATTGTATGATTGTTTTTACGACATTGGCTCGTATAATGATTTTTAAGGCAAATGCCTATATTATGATTTTCGATAAGGATTTGTATAAAAATGACTTTGGCTATTTTATGGCCTATTAAAATGATTTGTGCGAAATGATTTTCGGTAATAATTTTATACCGATGTTATATTGATGGATTTTATTAAACTCTATCAATTCACTCGGCGTTATCGCTGACCTTTTCTTTTAACATGTTTTATCTCAGGTACTTGAAGGTAATTCTCGGGAAGACGACAAGAATTCATGGCCCGCACTTAAACAATATTTTCCATTCAAATACTTTGTAAAACTTTGTATGAAATAATATGACTTGGGACCTATGTAACTTTGATATTTATGAATGGAAATGCTTTATTAATAAACGACGCGATTTTTATGCGTTGTCTATGATGTGAGTAATGTGTTATCCCGTAACACCAACCAGTCTTCCGCTGTATTGAGTTGTATAAATTTGGGGGTGTTACAGTTTGGTATCAGAGCTCTCGTTATAGAGAACGAAAGATTTTTAAAACGGAGGTTTTGAATAAAACTTTTCAAAATCTTTTAACTATAAACATTTTTCTAAAAATGTCTAAAAATCTTTTGACTATAACGGTGCCGAAGAATTCCCGAGTTACCAACAAGGCCAGACTAAGAAGTGGTATTTTAATATATATATATATAGCTTGGATTATATATATATATAATGTACTTTTATTACATGATTGTTTGATGATTATTTTGATATTTATACGAGGTACTTATACGACGTAGATTGTCACAAGGAACCCTAAATCCCCTAGTAAATTAATCGAAGCTATTCTCGTAGGAATTCTAGCTATCCTAGATCTGAACCAAGTTGTGGATATTTATGATCCCAACAAATGGTTAATATTCGTAGAAATGTTGATAGTAGTTGATTGTGATATTGAAAAAGAATTGGCAAGATTAAATCTGATATCGATGTCATGACGATCTTTCCTTATAGAGTGGAGTTTGACAAAACGTTATCACCTGGAAAGATGTCATCTGATTCGTTGTCACCCAATTCTTAAATTTGAGAATTGAAAGGGTGAATGTCGTACTTGAGGCTGTCATTGGAACCATTACCCAAAAGCTTCATGCCACTAGTACCTTTCCGAGAAGTCTAATTGAATGTATGAGTCATCTCATACTAGTGACTCATTTGATAATTGTTGTTGTAAGAGCTATAGGATTGGAAATTAAGTGTTGATAATATCGAGATTTTATTGCCCTATTAAGGTCTAAAAATAAGGTTGAAAGTATTGGAATATGAAGTAGGATATCGAATTGAGTATAAAATTGGTTGAAACTTGAATAAAGTAAAATTTAACCTGTATGGAATAAGAAATTGTTAAGAGGAAATCGTTAAGTTTTGTGATTGAATTATAAGGTTTTAATTGATTGTTGATTCGTGTTAAGTGTTGTTCCTAGGCCATTGTCCACTAATGAGGATGCCCAGTGTCCAACAAATAAATTGAAGAAATCTTCTTCTAAATGGGGACCGATGGATCTTCCGGGACAGGTGGGACACCTAATGACTCTTGTAGATTAGTGTTCATTGTGGTATCTTTTAAAATCCCTAACTTAACTGAGACATCAGTTGGTAGGATGAGTTCTGAGAATTGTATGACATAGTGACATGTAATGTGTTACGGTACAATTTGACTTGTTTGTGATTAATGAAAAGACTACCTTTGATTGCTAAATTCTACATGTATCGATATTATCTATCCTTTATTGCTATATCTTAATGTTCGCATTAGTGATGCAACCATTGAACAAGTACTCATCTCGATTTGAGTTACGTTGTGAATTATCCTTTTTGAGTGCCATTGAGTTCATGAACCTCATGATTAATTGGCTAATCTCATTTCCTATCATATCGTAGTTAATTCTTGGTGAATAAGCTTTCATCACTCTTTTGCAGATCACTCATTGTTTTTATAAGATAAAACAGTATCCCTTGAGAAAAAAAATTTCATCACTATAAGGATTATTCAGAGTGAGATTTATAAGTGATTGTTATCAAAATGAAGTTGTTTATAAAACACCTTGGAAAACTTAATTGTTTTCATAATAAAGAAAATCCTTGTAAATTTATTCTTGATTCTTATCTAAGAATTAAGCATGAAAATGATTTTACTATAAACATGGATGATAAAATTTTGACGAACTGAGTATTGCATCGTTAGTCTTGAAATTGTATATAGTTGCGCGCCTACATACAATTTGGAATGGACCATGCAAGGCTGATTAGTAGTCACCATAAAACTAATGAATAAACACTACATTTTCTTTGAAGATTGTGAAAGATTAAATTTTATGAGATCTGCAAGAAGTGAAAAATAGGGACATAGTGTTAGGGACACCTACATATGTGCCTGTAGCATCTATTCTTCTGAGACGAATTTACTCATCTGTGGACATTGTCTTATTTGACGATTGACAATTCTTTCTTGTCCAATTCTTCCGTAGTGAGATTCTTAGGAAAAGTATCTGATTACTGAGTGTTGATACCCAACTGGATGTATTGACGTTCTTATCATTTCTTATGATTTGATTTCATTTGAATGACCTGAGTAACGATCCGAGGAGCTTTCGAATGCGTACTCAATTTATGAAAACATGGGATATATTCATATTCATTAAATGTTTTCGACTGTGTCTGATTTGAAATTCTCTCGCGTAGATTATGCGTTGACCATACTCTTTAGATAATAGTTGTGTCTCATATATCCTTGAATTTGTGAAGGATTATGAACTATTATTAGTCTTTTGAGAAGTTCACATCTTATCGACGGCAATAAAACTGAAAAGTTGATAGTGCCAGTAGAATGGATTGATTGATTATGACATGACGACATTGTCTTAATTGACGGGAACTCGAGTAGAATTCCCCTAAAAGGATAAGATGTTGATTATCAAAAGTGATCTAAATAATTCTTGGTGGATGACGATATCCTGTATTTAGACTTAAAATTATACCATGAATGATTGTGAATTAGTCATAGATATTATAATCTAGAAAGAACTTAATTTAAATGTATTAAAAGATGATAATGTTATCTGAAACTTTAGGAAGTATTTATTGATGAATTACCTAGACTTTTGCCATTAAGGCAAGATTGAATTTGGTATTGATTTTATTCCCGGTGCTGCACCTGTGGCTTGTGCACTGTATGTCAGCACCATCTGAATTAAAGGAATTACCGTACAACTGAGAGAGTTGTCGGAGAAAGATTTTATTATACCAAGCCTGTCATCATGAAGAGCTATGGTGTTATCATTCCTTATATTTATAGATTATTGTGACTGAGTAAATTGACAATCGAAAGCGATATCCATAACTCGAAATGGAAGATTTGTTCGATCATTTACAAGGTTTTTGATCCATGGCATAGTTATCATCAACTTCGCATCTGCGAAAAAGTATTATGTATTCCAATCACTACATTCTGTACTTGTAATGAACATTACGAGTTTCATGTTATGTCGTTTGGATTGACTAATACACATGTAGCATTCATAAATTTGGTGAATCACGTGTGTAGGCTGTAATTTGATAAATTCATGCTCATGATCATTAAGGACCATTTATTTGTTTATTTATAAGAATAAGAATTAGTTAATAATTATTAATAGATTGCCCTTAGATGACTGAGAAATAAAAACATGTATCTTGAATAATTGATATGTGATTAAAGACTTAATCCTTTATATTAATTGACCGTGTGATTAATAGATAATGGAATATAAATTGACTCTTCAAAATTTAGAAGTCATTTAAGACTTTTAGCTTTACCAAAAAGAAAGTGCAAATATGTTTTGACAAATGTTTTAACAAAGGATTTTTAAGGGATTATTCCCTTATACACAAACCATTTAACTCAACTTCTGTTTAGGGGTAAATGTTTGTGTATACTTCTAGACAACTTAAGAAAAACTGCGGAAACTATATAACTTATGACTTGAAATTTGAAACGACAACTTTTGCTTTTCAACTAAGAAAATTTGGACCAAAGATTTTTTAAACATTTTACGAATCTTATTAAATATTTTCGATAAATTCACAAAAATCGTGTTAATTAAATTCAAATTTTATTTTGAACACCTCTATATAATTGGACAAACTGAGAAACTTTAAAAACTTTTTGTGTTTATGTTTCATAAAAATTAAATATTTATTTAATCAATTGTAATAATTATCGACGCTTTAAAACGTCAGATTAAGCAAAACTGATAAAAATGATAGTTGAGACGAAACTAAAAATTAGAAAATAAAAAGAAAGAATTTTGAATAAATACGGTTATGATATTTATTTCATCAGGAAAGTGAACGTAATTACTGACACGTTATGTATAAAAGATAAAGAACCAATTAGGACATGTTCCTTAATAATGAAGGTGCAAAATAAGTTGCCGAACAATTTAAAAATAGCCGATGATTGTAAAAAGGATAATATAGATAATAAAAAGTGATTCGCGGCTAATGTGAACCATTAAAATTGAGAAGCCGATAGCGTTAAATATTTTAAATACCACTTGTGATTGTCTAAATATGGAGGACTGTGAGATATAGTTATGTTGGAATCTGTAAGTATAAGTATTCTATGTATGTTATTTCTGATTTAATGTATCTTTATCTGAAAAAATTATACTGATGGCAAATTATGAAGGCAGACATCGCCTCATACATTAGTAAACGTCTAACTATTGCAAAGGTCATCATCTAAATTTGATTCGATTTGGGTCATCGTCGACAGACTGACCAAATCTGCTAATATCATTCCCGTTAATGATAAATGCAAAAGAGTTATGTAAACATAGTGTGCCTGTATCGAACATCTTTATCAAGATCCTCGCTTCGCATCGAATTTCTAGAGATTTGCTCAGAAATCATTAAGAACGAACCTTGATGAGAGTACTATGTACCACCCCAATCGAAGGGACGAGGTAAAATAACGATACAAAATACTATAAGTGCTGTTTTATGTTTGAATGATTGACCTTTGGTAGTGAACCGTATAATCGCTTTCCTTTGGAAGGATTACCATTGATAATCATCGTATTAGGATTGAGATCGAATCTTGTTAGGATCTAAATATTAGAGCATCTGTAAGCAGGAGTTGAGATAAAGACACCCGACATACACCCATTGTGAGTTGGACATGTCTTTTAGGTTTAAGGTTTCCTATGATGGCGAACCTAACCTTACAAAATACCCGAACCGCGAGGTCTGAAATTATTGTTGAAATTAGGATCTGATTATTGACTGCCGGTAGTGGGCAAGAAGTTATGAGAATATGAAATGTAGAGCTTGAAGTGCCAGATGGGTAGCGAAGTTATGCCAAAAAATTTAACCTTGGAAAAATGAATTAATGATCTGACAAATCATGGGATAGTCCCCGTTGTATGGGACCATTGAGATGATGTAAAAGATTTGGTTTGAAAGGCATAGAAGCTGGATCTACCCAAGGACTTCAAGAGATACGTGAATTATGTTTCGTATATCGAACTTGATAGAATATCTATCAAGTAAAAATCTGAATTCTTCTTAATAAAGCTTAGATCGGAAAAAAGTTGCATTCATCAGAAACCCGTGAACATCATGGATAGAGAAAGTAAGTCAACATTTAGCCTGATCTTATTCCCGTAGTTATGTTTGATGAAACTCGCGTATTGTAATGAATTACACTTGTGAGAAAAGACCGAATGTGGAGGAAATACCCACATGGCTTTAACTCTATAAGAAGCGAGTAGTAAGGTAAGATGATCTTTGAGGACAAAGATCCTGTTTAGGGGTAAATGCTGTGACAATCCGTCAATTTATGGTTGATATTTTATTCTCGAATATTATTTAAAAACATCATTTTAATGTTACATTATGAACTCACTTATTTTTGGGAAGTAATTTGGATTTACGTCTTGAAGTAGCATCGACTACGTCTAAACCGGAGGATTCAACGTTACGTGCTTACTTTTACATACACCGTCCTTGGTGACAGTCCGACATTTCAGAAAATAAATTTATCCATGAATATTATTTTGGAATTTTAAATTTGTGTTGGTTCATAAACTCACAAATTTACGAGAAGAGATTAGGACTTACGATTTTATTTTAACGTCCTTTACGACTAAACCGGAAACCTTAGGATTACGTATTTACGTTTTCGAACTCCGTATAAAAACGTTTTTCGTAAAATGACCCGAGGGCACGCAAATCGAGGAAACTAGAATCGAGGAGTACCCGTAAATAAATGGGGATGAGATAAGTGGGACACTTGTCCCACCCCCACTCAAAACCGGCCTAACTAAGCCACACCACCCCATTTTGTGTCAAGATTGTAAGCTAAGTGAACACTTGTCACTTAAGCTTACAAAGTAAGCTTTCACTTACACAAAACCATTTCTACCATACCACTTCCTCATTTCAACATGCAAAACCACCCAATTTCCTCTCTACTCTCTCTTGGTGCCGTCCACTATTCCACACAAAACACCCCATTCATACAAATTTTAACCACAAACATATGTTATAATTAACATATGTTAATCTCCATTCAAAAATATGAAGATTGGTGCAAGTTATAACATCCAAGGAGGAGTTTCCATGGAGTATTAGGGCTGATTTTCCACAAGGAGTTCATGAAGAATGGTGGTCTTGAAGATGGTCATGGTTATCCACAAGTTTCTCCATCAAAATCCATGTCCAAATCATAACCTACATCAACTTGGTGGTATAAAGATTGTCCTCCTCATCTTCTTGTTATTTTGATTATGTAATCATGTATTTTATTTCCTATTGTATATGTATATGATGATTATATGATGATAAAAGTATTGTGTGGGGATTTGGTGTTGATAAACATGCTTAAAAAGATGAAAGACTATGAGAAACAAGGTTAAAATCTTGTTTAAATTTGTTGGCTGTATAAAACAGTAAAGAATCAAATGATGAACTGATAAAAATGGCATAGATTAATGGATTTACAGTAAGCTATGAGTCTTGTACACATGTGAGAGTTGACCATGCAATGGAATCATTGTAATGATTGAGATATGATCAAAACAAGTTTAAAGTACAAATCTGAGTTCACTGTTTTGGACGATTTTTAGAAAATACTTATAGGATGATTCAACAGTAGCTATAGAAAAGTTAAATGGAGAAAATATCATGTAGTTTATGTGATAAAAATTTGAGCTTTTATCTCCATATAGAACTCTAGATATGGCAGTTTTGGTGAAAATGAAAATAGAAATCAGATTTTGAGAATTAATGTTTATTACTATTAGCAGTCAAAATTATATTGTATAAAATGTAAAGTTAAAACCCACTAACTTATGGATTTTATTTATATAAATATTTAAAAGGTTAAATAAGTGTATAAATTATAAAAATGATAGTGGAATAATACTTATAAGTAATAAAAACTATAAACTTGATTTTTACGACTTTTTCGGCTATTACCGTAAAATTAACGTTTTTCACCAATTAAAACTTAGACAATCAAACCCGTCTAATGTAACTTTATAAAACTCATATACTGATATATAAGTATCTAAAACAAGTAAAAACCGATAAAACCCGAACTATAGGACATACGGACATTAACGAGCTAACTAAGCATATTGGACTAATAATTGGACTAAAAAGATAAACACTTATAAAAATTACTTATTGGGCTTAACCCATTTGAGCCCAACATGGGAAGTATAGATACTGATAATATAAGTATGAAATGGATTAAAACAAGTTAAAGAACTTATAATAAGCTTATTGGACTTAAAACGTGTAAATAGGTAAAACTAGTAAACTAGTATAAAAGTTATCGACATATAACACCAAAATGAGTAAACGAGAATATATAAACCCACTTGATCATCATATATATATAATCATCATATGTATACATAATTGTTATTTTATAAAGTCATTGGACAAGAGTCTAAGACGAGTATTATTTGTCTAGGTTTCCGTGATTGAAGCACGTACCGTACGTCCGAATTGCCGATAACCCGCCTTCCCACATCAACGTGAGTTCATAGCCTCGCACTCTTTTAAAAGTTTTTATGAAATATTTTATAAACCCGCGAGGGAGATAACATGTTAGTTTTTATAAAATAGGACACCATTTGTCCCGATTGTTTGTTTATTGATTTGGACCCGAATGATTGAATGACCCGATTGTATGACCCGATAAATGATTAAAGGACCCGATAGATGAAATTAAATGGATTATTAAAGTTAGGTTATGTCACTAAAAGTCCCATTAGCATGAATTGTGAACTACCGTTATTTGGTAGACGCTTGTGCATATAATAGTACTATTTGGGGACGATCACCCCAGTTCGCGCCTTGACGGTTGATCCCCGTCGTGCCACATTTATTGGTAAGCGAATTTATGTATGAGAAGATTTCCATAGCGTGACCTTTGTGACGACACGCTAATTTAGATGGGCAAATTGAGTATCGGGTTAGCTACCCGTTGTTTGTTTTAGTAAGGTAACAATGTCATGCGGCTTATAATAATCCGACTAACGAAATACTACTAGACGCACCGAATTACGATGTATTGCCTGACTAGCAATACGGGGTCATACTATTGATATTATGTTCGTGTTTTGGTTTTCATAACCATATTCATATAACGGTTTTTATTTTCATACAACGTCATAAGACGTATTGTATGATTGTTTTTACGACATTGGCTCGTATAATGATTTTTAAGGCAAATGCCTATATTATGATTTTCGATAAGGATTTGTATAAAAATGACTTTGGCTATTTTATGGCCTATTAAAATGATTTGTACGAAATGATTTTCGGTAATAATTTTATACCGATGTTATATTGATGGATTTTATTAACTCTATGAATCCACTCGGCGTTATCGCTGACCTTTTCTTTTAACATGTTTTATCTCAGGTACTTGAAGGTAATTCTCGGGAAGACGACAAGAATTCATGGCCCGCACTTAAAAAATATTTTCCATTCAAATACTTTGTAAAACTTTGTATGAAATAATATGACTTGGGACCTATGTAACTTTGATATTTATGAATGGAAATGCTTTATTAATAAACGACGCGATTTTTATGCGTTGTATATGATGTCAGTAATGTGCTATCCCGTAACACCAACCGGTCTTCCGCTGTATTGAGTTGTATAAATTTGGGGGTGTTACAGTTTGGGTAAGGCTAAATTCGTTTTTTTGTCATATGGAGTCTTGTTTATGGTTAAAATTAAAAAGGCTTCCTGTTAGGACTCAAATTGGGCTCCCTTTCCCTTCTTTAAGTTTAAGTCAGCCCAAATCCAAGCCCAAACACCATATGGCCGACTTTTTAAATTATATTACTTTAAATTAACTATTAATTATTATTACCTTAAATTTCTTTAATTTATTTCAGTTCCTAAAGCCTCCAAAACCTCAAAACCGTAAAACTAGTCAAATTTACGTGTATACCGTAAAAGACGTAAAATATACAGTTTTATAAAAACTCTTGAAATATAAAATAAACTAATTAACTAAGTCCAAAATGACTTAAAACCATCCCAAAAAATACTCCCGTGACTAATTACCTCATCCGAGACCTCTAAATGATAAACCTTAAATCGTAAAAATACGATTTTCTATAATACATATACGTATACGTAAAACCACTAAATAACACCATCTTATTTCATAGTCACTACTATGTGACTCATGAACATAAAAAACGTCACACATCATTTCACTCACAAGGTACCCCGTACCCGAAAACGATGTCCAAACCACACTCTATTCACACCAAATAACACATAAACACATAAAGACACCTAATTTCACGAAATATGCCCAAAATAAAAATAAGTGACGAACCTCAAAACCATGGTTGTCACATCACTCCCTTCTAATAGAAATCTCGTCCCGAGATTCACTCCTTAGGATCAAACACACAATCAACAAATCACATGAGGATACTTGTTCTAAATGAACTCCTCTCATTACCATGTGTACTTTAGTTCAAGTCTCTAATTACCACCTACATTAACCAACATTATTTAAACTCATTCCCAAACTATTGACCTCACAGCCCATAAATCTCACAAATGACTCTTTTTAACACAAATCCCTAATAACCGCACATGCAAATATGCATTCTCAAACCACATTTTCCAAATCTCAATACATGACATATTATCATGTACACCACTCAATTCCCTAGGTAATTCTATAGCCATAAAATATTGATCTAATCTTTCAAAAGATCATAAATGGACCTACAAAACTCGACATCAACCTTTCCTGTTTTCCTAAACATGGCGCCCGTTACTATGGGTGAAACTTTCTACATAACTTTGTCACTAAACTGTAGTGGTTTTCTCCTTTTTAACATATCATCTCTTGTTTCTCTCGTCCTTTCCACAAACATCTTTATTATATTAGCAGTCTCTTTCACCAATTCTAGTCCACAATAGGGGAAACTCGCCCTATCCTTCCATATAGTGCCTCAAATGGCAATCATCGACTTCTAGTATGATAACTATCATTATATGAAAACTTAGACATTACTAACGAGTTTCCCACCTCCCTCTAAACCAGTCACCCAAGCTCTCAACACGACTCCTATACTTGTAGCAATTTCTCACTTCGTCCATTCATTTCCAATTAGCTGGATATACTCATGTCCAATCATGTTCATCGATCCCTTTAGTCCGTACCCCAAACCACATAAAAATTCCAATTTCCTTACAAAAGTGACCTATGACGGTCTTTCACATATCCATTAGTTACTTTTATCAACTGTCATCCAAACTCATGTTACAACTACTTCCATCAAATTTGGATAGCTCATTAGTAGCACCCATACACTTCTTTCCTCACTTTCCTCAATGAAAGATTATATATATATATTATTTTAATACCCAACACTTCCTTTATACCTACACAACGTCTTACCTTCAAGGTCATAGTGCTCCTCATCTTGTCTCAGTTAGACCAAACCCTTTGTCTCTTATGACACATCACATCTATAACTCCTCATCTCTTCGATTATCGATACTAAGCCTTCCAATGAAACAGTATAGGCCAGTGCCATTCCCTTTTCCACACTACAACAATATTAGCCTGCCTTGTACTTTAGTCTACTCATTAGGATATACCAATGTTTTACCTTCGGTTCCTATCTCGACCTATTTCATTCATGATTCGCATCTATCCACACTTCCTTCTTCTTCCACAGCTAATGGCATACATCACAAGGTTATGCTTCACGTCTTTCAAATCATCTATACGTCAAAAGTTTCCACATAGCTTCACTTGTTTTCCTCACGACCATTTCTCCTACTCCCTCCTAATAGGGACAAACTAGAGTTTCATGTGATTACATGCGGATCACACTCTTATCTTATACCCATATTAGTTTCCATATGTCTAAACTAAGCCATATTCTAAATTCTTACTCAAGTCTCATACTTCTATTATGACCTTGCACCTAACATGAGGTACTTTCAATCATCATCTTCTAAGAATACTTGGTTCTCTCCTTCTATGGTTCTCCCAAATTCCTTCACTATCATGTCCAACCAAAATTTCTCACTCAACTCATCAACTCTATGGAAATCGTTATTTCATTGGATAATGCATAACTGTCTCTTCCAAAGATCCTTCATAAACACCTTCACTAAACTGACCCTATAATCACTTCTCCACGAACTTATTCCGCTCAGCTTCACTACTCATCCCTCGATATTGATTGCCACGAAATTCTATCTTTGTGTAGTCACTCGACTCCCCTTGTTACTTCCACAAGCTCTTAATCTCCCATGTTATGTAGTCACTCCATCACGATCCATTGGTTCAGCTCTTTGTAGCTCCACTCTGGTACTCGACCTGTCCTTCTTTGTCACGAACCATACGGAGATTCCCATCATAATGCTTTTCACCTTTCCAGTCCTTACAACTTCTACGACTCCTTCGAAATCTCTTGCATCCTTCTAGCAGCCAGCACGTAGTCCTTTCGGCTCCTTGCTTCATAAAGTAGCTCTTCACGCACTCCTTCTCGTCTCCATGATGTTACCTAGGAACTTCACACTACGAGTAGCTTCTAACTTCAACTCATCAACCACAATATTTCTAAAGATACTTCAACCCCTCAATGGCTCACTCTTCCTTACATGTTGTACTTCACCATTAATCAGCCTCCTACCAATCATTCTTTCACATCCATGTTTTCCTTCACGTGTCTACTACTACCTTGCCTCAATAACTATACCAATTCCCTTGCGTGTTATTTGCCCCATCTTTCCATTAGTAGAAACTTTCTACTCTACCCTCACATCCACTAGTACTTTCATCAATATCCTAATGGTACTTCAACCAACTTCTCATAGCATGACATCTCGTTCCCACGACCAGTCAACTAACTTTACTTACTCCCTTATTCCCGTAACCAATCTAAGTTTCAAAACTCCACAAATTTTAATCATTCCTTCAACACAGCCTTTAAACCAAAATACATCTCTCCATTCTAATATCTAACCATAAGTAATACTACCCAACTCTATCCTCTCATCCTAACGTTCCCACAACCGCATAACTAAATGAACCATGACGTGTACCAAAAGAATTCCAAACAATCGTGTCCCAAAATAAAATATAGGGTAAAACGAACCCTAGCCAAAACAACTGAAAAACAAAACGATGTAATTCGAAAGATCAATGGAGTGTGCCAACAACAAAAGATAGACTCATCACGATTTGTATTACCAAATTTCAATACCTTAGAAAATTTTAAATTTTCATCTCAATTAGTTACTTCACATTAGGATTATAAACACCAATAAATGAAATCATAGTCATATTTTACCATCTTCGTTACTATCAAAGGGCATAACTCAGTTAGTGTACTAAAACTCACTTTATCTATCATCTCCTTTAACAATAAATTCATCTTTTATCTTCATTATTTTATCAAAGGTATCCACTAGTTAGTATAGTATAACGTTATTCTAACCATTATCTTGTTTACTCACATTAAACTCATTTCACTTGTTATTATGAAACCAATACGTGTTTATAAAATATGGTGTTTTTATTCATTTTAATCTATATTATAATTAGTTTATATAATCCATTTAGGCTTGTTATAACTAACTATTACACGTTTACAAGGTGTGGTGTTATTATTATTATTATTAAAATAAAATCTTCCTTTTTACTCTTTCCATCTATTTAAATACTTATAAAATTTTAACCCCACTTTTAAGAAAATTATTGTAAAATTTCTTTATCCTTTATATGTACCATCACATGTTACCTAGAAAACTAATCCATTCATTGTCAAGAATTTTTTTTAACTTATTACCAATAAACTTAAAGAAAAGATATGTAAGTCAGGATACCAAACCGTACACTAACAAAGTATTTTCAAAAGCATTTTGCATTAATTAGCTAGACTCCTTTGCAAGAAAACTTGGTAGTTTTCATCTATTAAAATACATAACCGAATGTAGACACACTTTAAAAGATTTAAAACGTCGTTGGAACTCCATCAAACTCTAGCACTAATAAACTGTTTAAACACGAGAGAGCACTAGGAACGTTCAAGTTATAATAACAACTGAACGACCGTATATCATAACATAACATCTACTAGTATATATACATCCGTATATATATACCTATTAAATCTACCAAAACATACTCGTTATCATACATGTCAAGTCAATCAATCGCGTCATACACTCATTTTTCTGTACGAGTAATCACCATCTCACAATCTCACCATGCCACAACAAGGCATAAAACCCATCACCAAAACCAAACCATATCGTATGACCCCATAATCACACAACACGACTATAACCCAAAACATATAACACAAAAAACCATAGCCATATCATAGGCAACCATTACATAAACCCATATTGCATACATATACCCAAAATACAGATCACATCATATATACAAGCATGTACTAACCTCTTTTTCATGCAACCATACTTGGAAGTCCATCGGTGTTTTGGCACATATATAATTACGTAGGCCTCCATAATTATATATGTCCCCTTTCACCCATGTACTCCCTCCTATGACGACACTTATAAGAAATTAGTACTACACGGAACACATATATACCACATAAAATACACTCTATATAAATACCATATAGGTCAAATAAGAACATCTCATACGTCAACCCTAACTTCATTCATAACTCGAGGCTCTATCACCAAAACAAATCAATAACAACAAAATATCCAACATTAAAAAAATGACCATAACCATTAAGGCAGAAATTCGAATCTACTACTAGTCGCAGACTCAACATCGGTACTATCCTATTATTACCTAGCGCACCTCTTCTTCTACGCGACATGGGTAACACTAAATAGGTTCCTACACGAGTTCATACGTCGCATCAATAGAAAATAAATGAATGTACTTACATATACTATATCTCAATAAGTAAGTATGAAAGTAAATAAATATCCAAAACGAAATTGACACTTAAGCACTCCATATACTATAATGCACACATATCCCTATGAAACCTACATGCATGGACGCTTAAGCTATAGACTAGGCTACTAGACTAGGCAACCTAATTCTCTATAACCATTGGCTCTGATACCATTCTGTCACACCCCACCATGGCAGAATATGAGGCGCGACATATGGATATCATCACAACAATAGCGTGTCTATAGAGATAACTAAATGAAATGGAAATATCATAAATGGTGACACAATGTCATGAAGATATCACAAACAATGCAGGCGTCTAGGTAAGTAGGTAACAGGTCTACCTCTTACCAAAGACATACAATTAACAAATAACAAACATATAGGTGTCTACAAAGTATCACTGATTCAAACATAAGTAAAGACTAAGAGGAAAGGGGGTTCCTCCAATGCAATCCTAAGCCTCTCAGCTAACCACTCCTATTCTCACGCTTAACCACATTCTCACCTGAAAGAGACACTAAAACACGTCAACATAAAGTTGGTGAGAGTCATAGGTTTAGACTCCAACTCCAAATCAATTATAAGCTGTGAATAACAACCATTAACAAAAGAACATATAGACAATGTGCTACAATTATGTATTAAGAACTAGCATTCAAGATTAACCAATCACCACAAATCCAAGGCTCCAAGCCTTACCATAAACCAAAATTTCAAGGATCCAAGCCTTACCAATCACCATGGTCCCATAGGCGCCCATACACCTATGAACCAATCCCAAGGCCCCGCCTTGTCAACATCCCCTTGGTACCAATCCCAAGGCCCCGCCTTGTCAACATCCCCGATCCAAATCATAAACACAATTAACAATCACATAGTAGTTAATCACATAAGTGCACACACAAGTCCATCACAAACCATAAAAACATTCACAACATTCTTTATAAACCATACAGTGTCTCTTCCATCCCATTTGGAATTCAAATCATAAAAAGACATGGGACTATGAAACTCACCTGAACAAGCTTCTCTAAGTATCCGCGACAAACGTATACAATCAAGAAATGAACCACATACCAAAATGGCTCATCAAACTATGATGGATATATAACATTATACTATCACTTAACCTGATGATGACGTATAGTCCCCATCCGGGTCATGAACCCGGTCCACGGGTACTACCCGTATCTGGCCCATCACTGATGAGTGGGATTAATTTCATTTAAGCCTTTGGGCTTAGATGAACAGTAACCGCACACACGTGTGCGGCCCACGGCCCGGCATGGCCGGTACAGGGTTAGACAGAATCATACTCTTAACATGATTAGGATTTACTCCAAAGAAGAGGATATTCACTCACCATAATTAGAAGATAACAATCAATCTAATTCTGGTGCTTATCCTTTCCTTGGGGCGAAAGCATCAGTGACAGCCCATTAGGGTTTCACTGCCTATATAAGGAACCCCCAAGGGTTCCACAAAGGTATTACATTCTACACACATACAACTCCTCCGATTCTTAAAACCCTAACCGATTACTTACTCTCACGCCGGAGTCTAATCGTGGGATACATTCCCACGGTAAGTCTAACGCGTGTTGCTTTAGTGTGTAGGATCCCAACCAGATATTTCACTTGGTGCAAGAGCCGGACCCCAGCCAACCTGAATTAAGCCTAATTCGAGTCTAGCAAGGAGCATCCAACTTTTGTATCAACAAGTTGGCGCCATCCGTGGGACCCATACACTAAGCTAGAGCAAATATCATCTCAATCTCTCAATGACAAAAGGACATCCATAAGGAAACCCTAGGAACACAAATCCTGGGAATCGGAAGTCCACAGGGGACGGGATACTCATTCCCAACCGATCCCCTAGTAACCAAGCAGGCGGACCGAACAACCGAAGTGTTCTTCAGTCCGCGGGTGTGACAAGCACGTTTGCTATCACCCCACCACCTACTTCGACCTTGGACAACCCTGATCCAGGGAGTGCGCCTAACCCCCCTAACAAGGAGCCACGCAGACCATCGACTGAGGAAGAAGTGGAGGTCGAACAACTTAGTGAGGAAGATCTCACTCGAGTTCTCACGCAGAACTTCGAGAGGATCGTCCCAGGAATCGCATCCAGGTTGAACCTAGGGAGGGACCTCCAATCTAGGCTCAACTTTGGCAGTGCCGGACCGGGCACCTCTCCTCAAACTCAAAGGAAGCAAAGGACACGACCCTAGGAGCGAAACGTCTTTGAGGAAACTCCCCAACCTAGGAATGTGTTCGAACGCATAGGGGATCGTATTATGCAGGAACTACTGCAATCCCGTGAGGAGGGAGAGAGATCCGACGATTCAGCCGAACGACCAGATCTGGAGCTAACCAGAACTAATCGCCGCACAAGCGTGTGGGATAGGATGAATACCGGGAAGAAGGCACCTAGCTCTTCTCACAAGAGCGATCCTCAGCCAAAGAATGGGGCACCGCCCCCTTCTCCCGGTCCATCAGGAGAGGATTCGGATGACCATCCACCTAAGCACCGACCTAGGCGTACTCCTCCACCGCCACCAGATAATGAAGAGTACTACGGTAGCCCCTATTATCACGAAGCGGAGGCAGAAGATCTCTCCCGCCCATGGTGTGATCCTAATTTCACCCGTCCATGGGCTGATCCCAGGGAAGATCCTTTTATCCTCTGCATACGGAATTACTCCGAGGATACAAAGCGTCGCATGCCGGCGTGCGTCAAGACTTATGATGGGACTGGTGATCCGGATGATCACTTAAAGATATTTAACACGCAGGCAAAAATTGAACGATGGCCCATGCCTATATGGTGCCAAATGTTCAATTCAACCTTGATCGGCAATGCTCGTGATTGGTTTGAGGGACTTCCTCCCCGGAGCATTGATAGCTTCACTGAACTGCGTACTGCGTTCAAGAACAATTATACTCAGCGAAAGAAGTATAATAGGGACCCGGTCTCATTGACAACTGTCAAGCAACGGCCTGGGGAATCTACGGAGGCCTTCACCGAACGCTTCAATGATGAGTGCACACGCACAAAGACAATGCCGAAACTCTAAAAATTTCCGATTATATGCACGCCATAACAGACAGGGAACTAATCAGACGTCTCAATGACAAGCGACCGGAGAAGTATGACGACCTTATGGAAAGGGTCAGGAACTTCATAGAAGGGGAAACCGCGGTAGCCGCGGCCTATCCTTCAAAAGGAAACAGCTATCGATCGAACTACCAGTCCAGGAGACAGTCGGGTGGTCAAAGCAACCAGGGCAGTGGGAGGAGCTCGGACTACAAGAGCCAAAACAAAGGAGGACGGTCGGAGGACAAGTTTACCCCTCTAAAGATGTCCTACCGGGAGATCTTGCTGACAGAAGGGGCCAAATTCCCGAGACCTCCCCCAATGACGACTCCGGTGGACCGTCGTCAAGGAAATCACTTTTGCGAATTCCATAACGACAAGGGCCACGACACGGAGGCATGTATCCAGCTCAAGAAGCACATTGAGTCACTGATCAAGTCAGGCAAAATCAAACATTTGGTCAAGGATTGGAAGGACGGAAAGGACAACAAGAAGTATGACAAGAAGGATCCCTAAAAGGACAAACCTTCGACTATATACATGATCCAATCCAGGCAGCGTCGCACAAGGCAGAAAATTAGTCAAAAATTTTCACACGGCAGAGAAATCGCATTCCCTCCCATCACGGCAAGTGACGTAGCCGATGCACCTCTCACGATTGAGATAAGCACTGGAACACACAATGTCCGCCGTATGTATGTGGATGGAGGGTCATCAGCAGAAGTACTATACGAACACTGTTTCGTACAGTTACGGCCAGAAATAAGAAGCCAATTAGTACCGGACACGTCGTCGCTCATCAGATTTAGTGGAGACACCATCTGGCCAATAGGACAGCTGCGTCTGCTCGTAACCATTGGGAATGAGGAGCATTCCACCACGGCGTGGATGAACTTTATGGTGATACGCTCACACTCTCCATACAATGGGATCATAGGCAGACCAGGTATCCTGGCCATACGGGCAGTACCCTCCACAGCTCACGGAATGATTAAATTCCCTATGGAAGGAGGAATTGTCACTATCTATAACACAATCATACCAGCATCCAAATGTCATGCCGTGACAATACCAGTTCCAACCAAGGATGGATCACCACCACCCAACTGGAAGGTGGCAATCCATCCTGATTATCCAGAACAAGAGGTATCCATAGGAGGAACACTCTCGGATAGCGGCAAGAGGGCCATGTGCTCTCTCCTAAAAGCAAACTTAGATGTATTCGCATGGGAGCCCAAGCATATGACAGGCGTACCACGTGCGATAGCAGAACATAAACTCCAAATCCACCAGGGATATCCTCCCGTTAAGCAAAAGAAGCGCGGTCAGGCACCAGAACGCAGCCAAGTAATATTGGATGAAGTACGGAAATTAGTGGATGCAGGTATTATGCGTGAGGTGTACTACCACGAGTGGTTATCCAACCCGCTCATGGTCAAGAAGCATGACGGGAGCTGGCGCATGTGCGTGGGCTTCACAGATCTGAACAAAGCCTGTCCGCAGGACTGCTATCCGTTACCGGAGATTGACTGGAAGGTGGAATCCCTATGTGGATATCCCTTTAAGTGCTTCTTGGATGCATACAAAGGATACCACCAGATCCAGATGGCGGAAGAGGACGCAGAGAAGACGGCGTTCCATACTAGTCAAGGCGTGTATTGTTATACAAAAATGCCATTTGGACTAAAGAACACCGGGGCAACGTATCAGCGGCTTGTTGACAAAGCCTTCGACTCACAGATAGGCCGCAATCTTGAGGTCTATGTTGATGATTTAGTCATCAAAAGTCTTACGGAGGATGCACTTCTCCGTGATGTCCAAGAGACGTTTGACACATTGAGGAGGATTAACATGAAACTGAATCCAAAGAAATGCACGTTTGGGGCAACTGAAGGGATGTTCCTTGGATATATGATTGATCCAAATGGCATCAAGCCTTGCCCGGAAAAGACGGACGCGGTGATACAGTTACCATCTCCTCAGTCACGGAAAGAGGTGCAATCATTAAATTGGAAGTTGGCGGGGCTAAATAGGTTCTTGTCGAAGTCCGCGGAGAAGTCGCTCCCCCTATTCAAAACACTCAAGAAGTGCATCAAAAAGGGAGATTTCCGGTGGACAAAGGAAGCGGAGGAAGCTTTTGGTCAGCTCAAGTAACACCTCGCATCTCTTCCCATGCTAGTGGCCCCCCGATCCAAGGAGGAGCTCATCATGTATCTGTCAGCCACACATGGAGCAATAAATGCGGTACTCATGATGGATAGGGACACAGTCCAAACTCCGGTCTACTTTATAAGTAGAACACTACAAGGGCCGGAGTTGAATTATTCTTCTATGGAGAAATTGGTTTTGGCATTAGTGTTTGCCATGAAACGGTTACGCCGGTACTTTCAGGCGCACCCAATTGTGGTTATTACTGATCAACCAATAAAACAAGTCATCTCCAGACCAGATGTGGCCGCTAGGCTACAGAAGTGGAGCATTCTATTGAGAGAGCATAACATCTCTTATAGACCAAGGACGGCTGTTAAAGGCCAAATCTTGGCAGATTTCTTGATAGAGAAGCCGGATGAGGAGGGACCGGTCGTACAACGAGAGGAAACTCCAGCAGAACCATGGGTATTATTTACGGACGGATCGTCGTGCATGGATGGATCAGGAGCTAGTCGCATCCTTACGAATCCGGAAGGAATGGAGTTTACATACGCCCTGCGCTTTGAGTTCACAACCACTAATAATGAGGCAGAATATGAGGCGTTGATTGCGGGTTTAAAAATCACCGCTAGAATGGGAGTCCGCAACCTTGAGGCCTACGTGGACTCACGTCTTGTCGCGAACCACATTCTAAGAGGTTACGTAGCCAAGGAGGATAACATGGTTCGATACTTGGAGAAAGTCAAGTCACACATCGCTGCTTTCAGTAAGTTTTCTATCAAACAGGTACCAAGAGGTGAAAACAAGAAGGCGGACGCTCTTAGCAAGATCGCGTCTACAAGTTTCGCCCACTTATCCAAGCAAGTCTTGGTAGAAATACTAAAGGAAAAATCTATAACAGAAGGGGAAGTCACAGCTATAGTGGAGGAAGATGGACCTACATGGATGACCCCGATCATCAACTATTTGACTAATAAAACCCTTCCGAACGAGGAAAAGGCGGCACGGCGTATCAGAAGGAAGTCGCAGCACTTCGAGTTGCGAGACGGTATTCTTTACAAGCGCTCTTTCTTACAACCGTGGTTGCGGTGTGTTGGGCCACGCCAGGCTACTTATGTGGTCAGTGAGATACATGAAGGGTTATGCGACATGCACGCGGGCCCCAGATCTGTAGTAGCTCGAGCTCTACATACAATATATTATTGGCCTACTATGCATAGGGATGCACGCGACATGATTTGCAAATGCAGTGATTGCCAAGTGCACAGACCAGTACCACGACATCCGCAGCAGGAACTGACACCCATTACATCCCCATGTCCATTCTATAAGTGGGGGATTGACATTGCAGGACCTTTCCCCGTAGCTGCAGGGGGAGTTAAGTTCTTGATTGTCGTAATGGACTACTTTACACGTTGGATAGAGGCTACGGCAGTTAAATCCATCACAGGCAAACAAGCTAAAAAGTTTGTTTGGGAGAACATCGTGTGCCGTTTTGGCTTACGAGGAGAAATCATCTCGGACAACGGGAAGCAGTTCGCGGATAATCCATCCAAGGTCTGGTGCGCAACATTGAATATCACGCGGCGCTTCGCATCTGTTAAACATCCGCAGACAAATGGTCTTGTGGAACGAGCAAATAGAAGCTTGGGTGAAGGAATCAAGGCACGCTTGGATGAACGAGGTGCCAAATGGGTAGATGAACTGCCACATGTTCTATGGGCACATAGGACTATGATTAAAACATCCAATAGGGACACTCCATTTGCACTAGCCTACGGCACTGAAGCTGTTATACCAGCAGAAATCGGAATGCCGACCATCCGCACAGCGGAGGTTAATGTCGTCACAAACGACAAGCAACTCCGGATTAATCTGGACTTGTTGGAAGAAAAAAGAGAAATAGCGGCTATCAATGAGGCCAAGTCTAAGGCGCTGATGAAGGCTTATTATGACGCCACGGTTAAAGGTGTTTCTTTTCGACCGGGAGATTTTGTTTATCGTGCCAACGAGGTAAGTCGAGCGGAGAATATAGGAAAACTGGGCCCTAAGTGGGAAGGACCGTATGAGGTTACGGAAGCCTTAGGACGGGGCGCGTACAAGTTGCGTGACGTGGATGGCCGCGACCTGGAACGCACATGGAATATCTGCAATCTTAAAAGGTGCTATCTTTGAAAAGCTACGGCTTCCGCATGGACACTTCGCTATATCTGGATTCAATGAAGATCCATGTGTTCTCTTTGTTTTGTTTTTTATGCTTTCAAGGTTCCCTTTGTTTTTAGGATTTCCCATTCTTGTCAAAACAAAAAACGTAAACGTTCTAATAAAATGTCGTGGTGCCTAGCTAGCCCCACGGCTCGTTCTTGTGCAAATTATTGTCTTATTTTGTAGATTCTATGAAAAAATTATTGTCGTATAGATTTAGTTATTATAATGTGTTATCTCTTACTCATATGCATTCATTCAAAACCGTACATGTACTATGCGCCTCCAGGCGGGGTAAGAAGATTAAGTGAACCTAATAATTCAACTTGTCGCATAAGAGGGAGGCAACCCCAGTGACGCGGATCAGGTATCCTTACTAGACACCTTACTCACAAGACGTTGTGATAAGTTTCCATATGCCGCGCTCACGTAGTGCTTTGCATGGTAAAGACGTACGCCGAACGTCTAGTAAAATATAGACTTGATTGTATTTTTTAGTAAGACGTGATATGTCATGCAACACAGGTATATTAAAAAAATACACAAGTTTCAAATTCAAACCACAAAAATAGTTGTGGTCATCACGGACTTGCTTGCATAATTATAACAAGTTATCACAGTAACATCAGTTCTATGCCGTGTACATACACGGACGAATAAAATGGTACAAATGTTTACAATGTAAATTACAAAGGAGGTAGGAACTCCCCTATCTCTTTCTTACCTTCTTCAATCAAGGTGCGGAGGACCTCCCCGTGAGCATTCTTTCCATCTTGTGCCCTGATCATGTTCACGTCTAGCGCCTCGGCCAACAGCTTTTCACCTTTCATCACCTTCGACACAGAGTCGTAGGTTGGCAGGGTCAGTTGGATGGGATCGGCGGTGAGCTTGGACATTATTACCCCATTGGGAGCATCCTTCAGCGACTCTAGCTCCTCTAGGAAGGGGTGTTGGATTTCAGCAAGGACGGCCATTAATGCGGTCATCTTGTCTTCGGCTAGAGGGTTGTGGTAGGCATGCTGGGTAATATATTCTTTCTTGCTTATTAGCTCCGTAGCTTTGTTCAGCCCCTCGTGCCTACCACGGTCAATACCGTCCGATACAACATCAACAAAGGCCTGCAACAGGTAAGGAGACTCCGTTACCTTGCTCACGGCAAGCCGCATTCCCTGGCCAACCATCCATCTATGCCCAGCTATGGCTGTGAGCAAAGGTGGACACAACACTTCGGCGCAGTCCGTTGCCACCCTGCTTAGTTCACCCTCAGCTACCGCAGCTTGCTCTTCCAAGGTAGTCCGCGCCTGGAGAAGTTCATCCTTCAGCGTGTCGCGCTCCTGAGCAATGGTTAAGGCTTGTACGGTTACGGCTTTAGTGGCGGCTTCGGCTGCGGATACCTATACATGACACTTGGAGTTACTACAAAGATAATGTGGTTTTTTGCGTGCATAAAGGGTTAATGTAAGAGTATACCTTCTCATTGGATGCAGCTAAGAGGGCCTCCAGCTCGGCAATACGTTCCTCACGAGCGTTGGCGTGATGGGCTTGCTCCTTGATGGTTGACTCTGCCACGACCAACGCTGCCTGCAAGGATGAGATAGTTTTCTCGTGCTTATCCACCAGTTCTTCACGGCGAGCTATCTTTCTATCAGCACAGTTCACGTTAGCCAAGGCCTTGATCAGACGGCGTCTTAGGGTTGCACCAACTGTCACCTGATGTGCAGAGGATACATCAAACTGCTCCAACAGCATCTCGTGCTCTAGTTCGTCCAAATCTTGTGCCAGCGCTAGAGGAGTGATGTGTTCAATGAATTTAGTGCACTCGGACTCCGCCTCCAACCTTGTTAGGCTGGACAAGTTCGAGGCTAGTCCAAGGCTGGTGTCGGGTCCCTCAGGACGTGGCTCCTCGGCATGAGTTACGGGAGGGGATGGAGGTCTCATTGATGTCGCGGGTGAGGGTTCCCTTTCCACCTCCTTCTCTTGGGCTACGGTCGACGGGTCCGCCCTGTTATTAACACTTATTAGTTTTGCTTATGGATTATATCATTTGGAGTATTAATGGGTACTTACGTAGTGCCAGTCACGGGTTCTTTAATGGTAGGAGCCACAACATTCACAGGGGTGGCCATCGAGACTTGCTCATTCGCGCGCAGCGAAGGGTCGACCTAGGCCGTAGAGGCTCTGCTCCCTTCCTGGAACTGTGGATGGTCCTTCCTTAGCTTCTTTGGGGGAGCATTATGTATCCCCGCCCCATCCCCTAGGGTTTTTGCTACCTTCCTGGTAGTCTTCCGTTTCCTAGATTTGGGCTTTGATGACTGCGGGGAACCAGAAGCTTGTATTGTTTCTTTATCTTCACCAGTACGATTGTCAGCAGGGTTGGTGAATTCTTCTTCTTCTTCTTCATCCTGGTGCGGCACGGCGTCCTCCAGAAGCAGTTCTTCACCATCTTCATTATGGAAGTCAAGAGGGGATTTCACAATCACGGGCTCTCCCTCATCTGATCGCTGCTCAGTGGTTTCTTCCAGCGGGATGGTTTTGTCTACGGTGGCTTCCAGTAGGGGGAGTTCATTTTCTTTCAGTGGTCGGAATCCTTCACGAACTTTGCTTGGATCGCCTTGGCGTAATAATCCATGTAGCTTCATCTCTGCGGACATATGCATAACACACGGATTAGTAATTTCACAAAGTACTATGAGACATGTTGTATCTACAGTATGAAAGACCTACCCTGCCCACGTTCGGTCAGAAAGCACGGATAACTATCCTCCCTCCCATAGTAGTAGTGGCTGATCCCTACTAGACACAAGAAGTGCTCCGGCAAACCCCTATGGAATTCTGTGCGGTGGGTATCTAAAATTTTCAAATCCTTACTACTATAGTCTTTGGATTTGGGAGGATAGTCTTTGGTTACTCTGGTTTTGAGGACGAATGGAGTGGGTAATACTTTCTCATCCACGAAAAATAATGGTCGTACCAATTCTTAAAGGAATCTAAAGGTTTCCTATATGTCATGGGGGCGGTCGCGGATCGTTTTTTGAACGACAGCCACCCATTCACTAGTTGGGGGGAGTAAAAGATCCTGAATAGATTCACGGTCGGGGTTACCTCACAAGTATGGCAGGTAATCTCAAACTGGTTGGCTTTACATGCCCCTATGCAGTGAAGTTGGGTTATGTGGAAGTCATAATATAGAAGCAGATCTACCAAAAACTTAGATAAGGGGATGCGGAAGTAAGCAGAATCAAATAGGCGTGTGTACACGCCTATCTTTCCCTTCGGAGCATCCGTAATCGCTTCACCGTCACCTGGATAGGTCGGATGTACGCTTTCAGGAATATAATACTTAGACAAAAAGTCTATGTATTTCTCCGTAGGCATCACGTTAAGGACATCCGTAATAAGAGGATTGTCCTTCACCATGTTTTATAAAAAGAATTTGAGAGGCGTGATGATCTAACCTGTGGCGGAGAAAATCCGTGGGATAAGAAGCGAAGGTATGAAGGAATGAGCTTGGGAATAACAATGGTGGAATGCAATATAAACTGTGTGTGTAACATTAGCACACACCAACTCTTATATAGGGTTGCCTCGCTTTCCGAGGTAGCATGGATGTTCGCCACGTGTAAGCCACTACGCCCATCCAACGAATGGGATTTCTGACACTTCTGAAACGTCAAAAGGGACCCACGGGTCACTTCTTGACAGTTTTACGTGGCTCAAGGGTGGGCCTTTCTGGTGCACTTTTGCAGGCGTGCGTCTGACTATTGACTACCATTAATGCATTCATTAAAGTTGTCCCCGGTCGGCTTATTTTGGGAGTGCGGCCGTAGTTGCAACAAGCAGGTCTACATGACATTGTATAGTCTAGAGGTTACTCCTACGGCTGTAACAACTACACTGGGGGGACATGATGACGTATAGTCCCCAGCCGGGTCATGAACCCGGTCTACGGGTACTACCCGTATCCGGCCCATCACTGATGGGTGGGATTAATGTCATTTAAGCCTATGGACTTAGATGAACAGTAACCGCACACACGTGTGCGGCCCACGGCCCGGCATGGCCGGTACAGGGTTAGACAGAATCATACTCTTAATATGATTAGGATTTACCCCAAAGAAGAGGATATTCACTCACCATAATTAGAAGATAACAATCAATCTAATTCTGGTGCTTATCCTTTCCTTGGGGCCGAAGCATCAGTGACAGCCCATTAGGGTTTCACTGCCTATATAAGGAACCCCCAAGGGTTCCACAAACGTATTACATTCTACACACTTACAACTCCTCCGATTCTTAAAACCCTAACAGATTACTTACTCTCACGCCGGAGTCTAATTGTGGGATACATTCCTACGGTAAGTCTAACGCGTGTTGCTTTAGTGTGCAGGATCCTAACCAGATATTTCACTTGGTGCAGGAGCCGGACCCTAGCCAACACAAATTAAGCCTAATTCGGGTCTAGCAAGGAGCATCCAGCTTTTGTATCAACATGTTGGCGCCATCCTTGGGACCCATACACTAAGCTAGAGAAAATCTCATCTCAATCTCTCAATGACGAAAGGACATCCGCATGGAAACCCTAGGAACACAAATCCTGGGAATCAAAAGTCCACAGGGGACGGGATACTCATTCCCAACCGATCCCCTAGTAACCAAGCAGGCGGACGGAACAACCGAAGTGTTCTTCAGTCCACGGGTGTGACAAGCACGTTCGCTATCACCCCACCACCTACTTCGACCTTGGACAACCCTGATCCAGGGAGTGCGCCTAACCCCCCCTAATAAGGAGCCGCGCAGACCATCGACTAAGGAAGAAGTGGAGGTCGAACCACTTAGTGAGGAAGATCTCACTCGAGTTCTCACGCAGAACTTCGAGAGGATCGTCCCAGGAATCGCATCCAGGTTGAACCCTTAACTTAGTTTAGTTCATAACTCACCCCGTTAATATTTAACCCAAAACAGTCCCGTTTTTCATACTTCAAACTATGGGTCTAACACCCCCTTAACCAAAATAACATGCCCTGTAAACGAAACCCTATGTCCTTACATGTGTTAGCTAACTCTTACATTTGGCCTCAACCTTAAAGATACTGTTAAGGCCTCCATATATATATACTTTTACCTATCCAGAATTTACTGATTTTGAACATATGAAATGTTTGTTATGATCAGAGGGTGTTACCCTAACCCATTTGTTTATCCCTCCTCCAGATATTTTACTTAACATATAATCTAAGTATCATGTTCGTTTGAAGGTCCAATTATATTCCTAAGTACCCTATATATCTTAAAACATTAATTTAAACCCGACTGATTTCAAAATTGTTTTGACCTCCGACTGTTGTAACCTATTTTTGACCCACTTACCCACCTCCAATTTATTCCTTGTTTCTTGCATTCAAAAGGCAACTCAAATACCTTTTCAGGGATACTTGGCTTGATTAATTAATGTTCCTAGAACTTAGGGATGGCAAAAAAAACCCGAACCCGATGGGGAAACCTGAAACCCGAAATAATTGGGGCGGGGCGGGTTAACTTTATTGGGTTATGGGGCGGGTTTGGGGCTTAAACGGGGATTTTTAATCGGGTTTGGGGAAAATGCGGGGAATAAGGTCCCCGACCCGCACCGCCCGATTAATAAACACATATACAAAAAGTAAGGTAGACAAAAAATACTTCTTTTTCCTTATAAGTATTTTTATAGAATATTTTCTTACTATTTACGTCATAATAAATATTTCTTTAGTATTTTATCTTTTCAGTATTGCAAATTGTTATTACCGAAACTTGTTTAATGTATTGTAAGTTTTTCGTGGTGTAACATATCATTATTTATGTATAATAGTATCGTTTTAAACCTTATAAGTCTTGTTTGTAATTTTTTATTATATAATTAGTAAGTTTTTGATACTTTAAACTTTTTTCTAACAGTTTAAAAATAATAATAAATGTAAAATAATGTGGTTTTGATAGAAAATTTCACCCAAAGAGGGTACCCGATAAGATCCCCGATTAGTACGGGGCGGGTTTGGGGGAGCATTGTGCCCCAACGGGGCACCCCGATTAAATCCCCGACGGGGATCGGGGCGGGTTTGGGGAGCACTTTACTAATCGGGTTTGGGGATGGGGACGGTCGCCCCGCCCCAAACCCGCCCCATTGCCATCCCTACTAGAACTCTAGATATGATCAAAACAATAAGCCTAAAATTCTGCCCAGTTTTTTAAAAACGATTTTAAACATGATTAAACCCTAATTATTCATACATAACCCTAATTAAAACCTAAAAACGATTTAGAATGATAAAAACTCATTAATTACCTCACTAATTACAGGTCCATGACAAACCCTAATAAAAATTTATGAATCTCAACCCTAATCCATCATATTAGGTTACATATACGTAAATTAAACGTTAATTGACATAGTTTTAGTGTGTACCTTAAACCCTAATTGAATTATTGGGTTTTCTTGCTCCTGCACTGATACAAACGACTGAGATTTGGTTTGGGGAAGGCTAAATTCGTTTTTTGGTCATATGGAGTCTTATTTATGGTTAAAATTAAAAAGGCTTCCTATTAGGACTCAAATTGGGCTCCCTTTCCCTTCCTTAAGTTTAAGTCAACCCAAATCCAAGCCCAAATACCATATGGTCGACTTTTTAAATTATATTACTTTAAATTAACTATTAATTATTATTACCTTAAAATTCCCTTAATTTATTTAAGCTCCTAAAGCCTCCAAAACCTCAAAACCGTAAAACTAGTCAAATTTACGCGTATACCGTAAAAGACGTAAAATATACAGTTTGATAAAAACTCTTGAAATATTAAATAAACTAATTAACTTAGTCCAAAATGACTTAAAACCATCCCGAAAAATACTCTCGTGACTAATTACCTCATCTGAGACCTCTAAATGATAAACCTTAAATCGTAAAAATACGATTTTCTATAATACATATATGTATACGTAAAACCACTAAATAACACCATCTTATTTCATAGTCACTACTATGTGAGCTCATGAACATAAAAAACGTCACACATCATTTCACTCACAAGGTACCCCATACCCAAAAACGATGTCCAAGCCACACTCTATTCACACCAAATAACACATAAACACATAAAGACACCTAATTTCACGAAATATGCCCAAAATAAAACTAAGTGACGAACCTCAAAACCATGGTTGTCACAAATATCATCTAGTCCTATATATTTGTCAAAACCTAACCCCATTTTGTTCTTCCTGATATACTACTGTCTATTAGTTTGGAAAGATTTTTGGGTGCTTTTTGCCATTTATCAAACTATAATAAGGTAGCATCTAATTTAACTTGCATTTCTTGTTTTGCTTGAATGCTTTCAGCATTAAGTTTTTCAGTGTATTTAAGCAAATTAGATGTATTTTCTAAGTCAATACTCAACCCCTAATTCTATCCTCATACTCAAGTTGAGCATTTTGCAACCACTTCTTTTGTTGTTCTAAAGTTTTGAGTGAACTCTTGTAAGCTTGAACTTCTAAAAAATATTCATCATTTTGAGTGTTTAGTTCATCACATTGTGTCATAAGGTCTGAATATTTATCATCACAACCAAGAGGACAGTTTTGTGCCTGAGGAGAGATTCCCATTAAATAAAATTCCTCTGCTTCCTCTGCCTTGAATATGTGACCAGCAATCATAGCAAACACATCAGTAACAGGTTCAACTATTTCCAAAGTTGGATCCTCATGGTCATTCCAATTGACCATGGTATCACAGGATACCAAAGCTTTCTTCTCCTCCTGAAGCTCTTAAACCTTGAAGGCTGAGTACCTATTCTTCTCCTAGTCATTTATACTAGCGCATTCTCTAGCAAAATGTCCTTGCTGATGACAGTTGTAGCATATGACTTTGCTCCTATCGAACCTGGCTGGCTTCTTTGGGTTGTAGCTGAATTTCCTACCAGCCTTCTTTTCAAACTTGTGAACTCAGAGAGTGAGCATAGCCATCTACCACTTGAGATCCATCTCATCCAAATCAAGCTTGTCCACTTGTTTGAAATCATCAAATGCTAGTTGCTATGTGGTTCAACATCAGCAACAAAGGAATGAAGAATCGTTTCAACCATGCTAATGGTCTTGACCTTTGGTTCAGGAGTAGGAGTATGTTATGAGGACAAAGCATAGCTTGGGCTACTGATATAAGGCATTAGACTGGATCCCGTAGAGCTCACAAAAGCAGAGTTAGTAGGAGTGGAGTAAGATCCACTTGGGTACCCTCTTACATCAGACTCAGGTTTTGAGTTTGTAGAATAAATCATCAAAAGAGAGGTACTTAAGTCCTCCTTTTGCTTTGAGAGAGATGACTACCTGGTTCCATGAATGAGGTAGAGCTCTAAGAAACCTATCATTGATGTCTTCATTTTCTGGTTTTGATATGAGTTGATTCAATTGGCTAAAAATCTTTTGAAACCTGTCATAGCCTTGATGAAGACCTTCTGATTCAGAGATCTTGAATTCTGAAAATTCATCCCTCATCATTGATCTTCTCATCTTCTTGGATTCTTCATTTCCTCTAAACCTTGCTTTGATGGCATTCCATATATCCCTTGCATCATCCAAGTGATAGAAATCATACATATGATCATCAAGAAGAGACTGAAGCAAAATGGTTTTTGCTTTGATTTCCTTTTACACTGCTGTGATTTCTTCATGAGTTTTGGGATCAAGAATGATAATAGCACCATTCTTGTCTCTACCGGTGCTCTTCTTGTTGTTACCATTCTAAACAATCTTCCATAATGCTAGATCAGTGTTGGTGATCCAGCATTCCATCTTCATGGCCCAACATTCATATTCTTCTCTCTTCAGGTGTGTGAATTTTCCATTTTTGTTGGTGACAATATCAATGATTTGTTGTGTTTGATGTGTTGTAGTGGTGCTTGGTTGTCCGGTTTCATTTGAACTTGAAGCAGACATGTTTCAGGGATTGGAAAAACAAAGTTTTGTTAGACAGAAAATGGTTCTTCTTGTACATAGACTCTCACAGACTCTGATACCACTTGTTGGGTCCTTCAGTTATAGATCTTTCAGCCTGCTAAGGTTGGTGAACAACTTCTGTAATCAAAAGTCTATTCACCGAGAGACTCTAACGAAAACAAAGTATTTGTACGGAATACAAACACTAAGAACAAGAAGAAACAGTTTAACTAAATAAATAACTTGATCCTTTCTAAGGATTTCTAATATTGTTGATATGAAATGAAATGATGAAAGGGGTGTCTAACCCTTCTGCCAATAGGTTCCTTTTATACTACAAGGAAACCCTAAACTATATTAACTCAAAACGTGTAACAGATGATATGCTCATCCTTTCCTAAGTTATCTCATGCATATCCTAACAAACTACTACTAATAATAATGTTTGACTTTCTAACATACCAGGAGCACGTATTTATCCTACTACTACTATGACCAGGAGGAACTACATACCTCCTAGTCAACCTATTACATAGGTCCTAACACATAACACTTGAGGCACCGGTGTTATGACTCTTTCGCAGTGAGAGTGATTGCTCGCGGTGTCCCTTTCAGTTATTGGCAATTTATATTATTATCATGTGGGGAGAATAGGTGCATCCTAGTACATGTTTTACAGATTACAAGGTAACTATGGTGTGTTCTCTACATCCATTACATGGAGTTGATCCCTCCACCCAGACTATTATAATTAGAAGCAACCCCTCTGATTGCATGACGAGGTCACCCCTCTATGCATTCATGCACGTTGATACCTTCATGAACTATATGGGCTCTTGGGCATTTAAAATACAGTTTTTTTGAATTAAACTAAGTCTTTTCAGAATTAACCAGTTTATAAAACACACTCCAGATTTTCCAAGACTTACACTTATTCTGCTGCATTTCATACTTTGTTCATGTTTCAGTTATCCTTTTTATGTCGTATATCTGTTCACTGAGCATATTTCTCACCCGTATTTTCTTTTCATGTTCCCATACGGTAGGTACTAAAGGACACAACTAGGAATCAATGGTACGTGCATAGGATGGAGGCTTACTTGACTTCATTTCTTTTATGCATTTATATACTTCTGCATTGCTTAAACATTGTTTAGTCCTTTTTATACATTCTTTACTTTATGCATGTGTGTGAGCTTATGTTTAGGACCGCTGTTTGATTCTGGTTTCCTTTATGGACATTAATGTTTTAAGACATTTACCTTGTATGCTTTGATGACACGCATAATTACCATGTAACGGTCCACTTGTCAAAGTGAGGTGTTACAGTTATGGTATCAGAGGCAAGGTTTCGACTTGTAGGCTCTAAAACTTGACATGTGACTAGTGGGTAGTCACCAGGATCTTCCTAAACTGACAGTTAATTTTTAATTATTTATTTCATGTATCATTGTTTTCTGTTGATTTTTTTACTAAGTAATGGTTGGTACAGGGCTGGCCATATTTAGTCGCATGTGTTTTTCTTCAAATTTTTATTTTCTGGCCTGAACCATAGACGTCCACCTTTGCTAATGTCAGATATCGTTGGCTATGCCTTCATAAACTCTTCCATGCATCTTTTATGGTTATCCTATGTTTCGAACAGATTAATCGTTTTATTTTTTTCCTCTTTGAAACTGTCAGATGGTTAACACACGCACCAACGAGGAAGTTGCTGTAGCTGTGCAAGTTATGCTCCCTCAGATTGGGAATCAGATTCGGGCTGAATATCAGGCTAATCAGAAAATCCTCCTCCTCCTCCACCAGTCACACTTCACACGTGGCTGGAAATATTCAACAAACAGAAGCCTTGATCTTTCGAGAAAGCTGAGGTCCCATCTGATGCTGAGAACTGGATCTCGCTCATGGAGAAGATCTTTGATGCCATGGGATGTGACGGGGTTTTCAAGGTAAGGTTGGCGTGCTACAAGTTTGAGGGCGATGCAATAGCATGGTGGAGAGCGTACAAGCTGACTAATGAAGGTGAGGCATCGCTTGCGACTTTGACATGGGTGCAGTTCAAGGAACTGTTCTACACTCAGTTCTTCCCCATAGCTGAGCAAGAAAGATTGAGGAGAGACTATCATGCTATCCGACAGAGGGTAGGTGAGAACAATACAACATTCATGCAGCATTTCCTCAGGCTAACTAGATTTTTGGGCGCTGCTGGTGGCACATCTAAAGAGCAAGCGAAGCATTTCCGTTGGTCTCTTCACTCCTCTATTATTGATCGTCTACTATGTGCTACATTCACCAATGTGTCACAAGTTGCTGACGCAGCACGCAGTCTGGAGATGCTCTAGGAGAGGGATGACTATGAGGAGTCAGCACGACCTGAGAAGAGGTATATTTCAATCATCAAGCGTACCATATCATTCAATTCAGTATTTTCAGTTATATATCATATTCTATTCAATTGTATCTTTCAGGCAGAAGGATGGAGACCGGTCCCAACCGGCCACTCAGCAGAACAACAACAAGGGGCACGGTCAAACTAACGACCGTTATGGATTAGACAGGCGCAACGGTAGTGATAACTACCGTAATAATGCCAGTTATTCTAACAATAGCATGTCCCTAAAATTTTAACCATTCTATGTTAAGCTGCTGTATGATATAAATTTTAACATCTCAGCATCATAACAGGATTTCTGGGAACGGGCGTGACTAGAACAATAAGGGTCAGCAGCCTAATCACTCAGCTTCATATGGTATTATCATCCAAACTTTCAGTGTGGTCATATTTATGTCCCAATAATCATGTCTCACACATATATTCTGAAACAGGCTCTAAGCTAGCGAGGGTACCCCTGGAGGGTATACCCGTCCCATTTGCACCACCTGTGGACGGACGCATCCTGGACCATGTCGTCGTACTACCAGTGTTTGCTTTAAGTGTGGGCAAGCAGATGAAAGACTGCAAGAAAGGGGAAACTGTTGGTACATCAGGTACTGCCCCTCAGAAACCAGTAGCATCATGTCGCGTGTTCACTACCACCAGCGATCAGGCCAACAAGTCCACAGGTACCATTACTGGCATCTTATTTATGTATGGACATGCTGCCTTTGTTTTATTTGATACAGGTACGACCCATTCAGTTATATCCACTACTTATGTTGCCAGTATTAATAAGACATCTACACCACTTGAGAATGTATTAAATATATATACACGAATGAGAGACTCTGTTCGCATTACCCATGTGTACAGAGATCTTCCCTTAGAATTTGATGATAAGATTCACCTGGTCGACGCACTTCCGTTAGACATGTGCGAATTTGATATGATCTTAGGCATGGACTGGTTAGCAAAACACCACGCCATGACCGATTGCTATACATATCGAGTTATATTCTGCGATGTTCAAGATCCAGAGTACATTCATAATGGTTTAATACCAGGAAAGTCTGTACAAATCATTTATGCCTTAGAAGCCCGTGCTTTACTAGCTCATGGCTGCGAAGGATTCTTAGCTACAATTCATGAAATAACTGCCGAAACTCCATCAATTTAGGACCAGCCGATTGTTTCAGAATTCCCCGATGTGTTTCTAGAAGAACTTCCGGGTATACCACCTATCCGCGAAGTGTAGTTTGGCATTGAGCTCATTCCAGGAGCTGAACCAATCTCCAAAGCTCCTTATCGCATGGCTCCCAAAGAGCTCAAGGAGTTGAAAGACCAGCTGCAGGATTTAATGGAGCAAGGTTTTTTACGTTCGAGTGTATCACCATGGGGTGCACCGGTACTTTTCGTTAAGAAGAAGGACGACATCATGCGTCTGTGTATTGACTATCGTGAGCTGAATAAGATCACAATCAGAAACCGTTATCCATTTCCGCGTATTGATGATTTATCCGACCAACTACAAGGTGCCAAGCACTTTTCTAAGATTGATCTACAGTCAGGTTACCATCAGCTGTGAGTAAAGGAGCATGATATTTGTAAGACTGCTTTTCGCACACGATACAGTCACTATGAATTTCTAGTCATGCCTTTCGGACTCACCAATGCTCCAGCGGTATTCATGGATTTAATGAACCGTATTTTCCATGAGTTTCTAGAAACATTTGTCATCGTATTCATCGATGACATTCTGATCTTCTCAAAATCTGAGGAAGAAAACGACGAACATCTTCGCACAGTATTACAGATTCTTCGCTAAAAGCAACTGTATGCAAAATTTTCCAAGTGTGAATTCTGGTTAAACAAGGTGGCATTTCTAGGCCAGATAGTCTCCGCAGAAGGGATCACCATGGATCATGCGAAGGTTGAAGCTATCACCAAATGGCCAAGACCTACATCTGCAACAGAGGTTCATAGTTTTTTGAGTTTAGCTAGATATTATTACAGATTTGTAGAGAACTTTTCACGGTTAGCCTTTCCTTTGACCAAGCTGATGCGTAAGGGAGAGAAATTCGTCTGGAATGATGAGCGTGAGAAGAGCTTTGAAGAACTTAAGCAGCAGTTGGTTTCTGCACCTATTCTTACTCTCCCATCTGGCACATATGGATTTCAGATTTATAGCGATGCTTCAGGTAAAGGACTTGGTTGTGTACTCATGAAACATGGGAAGGTGATCGCATATGCATCACGATAGCTTAAGCCTTATGAAGAAAATTATCCGACTCATGATCTGGAATTAGCAGTAGTGGTTTTTGCACTCAAAATCTGGAGGCATTACCTTTATGGTGAGTCATGTGACATCTTCATTGATCACAAGAGCCTCAAATACATATTCGCCCAGCGAGAACTAAATATGAGACAGAGACGATGGTTAGAGCTACTTAAGGATTATGACACCAACATTCAATACCATCCTGGTAAGGCGATTGTGGTGGCCGATGCTCTCAATAGGAAATCAGGCATGATTGCTGGTATCAAGGTGGAAGAAGAAATCATACGTGATCTAGAGAGTTTAGGCATTGAGTTATTTATACGTGGACAACATGGTTACTGGGCTAATCTGAGAATTAAGCCAGACTTAATTTCTCGGATTAAGGCAGCTCAGAAGGACGACGGTGGGATATGGGCGATTATCCAGAATATTGATCAGCAGACAGAGTTTCTTATAGATGATGATGGCATAGTATGGCAGGGTACCAAGTTATGTGTTCCGGATGATCTTACACTCAGAGAAGCCTTATTGACCAAGGCTCACAGCTCTCCATTCTCTATTCATCCAGGTTCCACCAAAATGTACCATGACCTCAAGCAGCATTTCTAGTGGAGTGGCATTAAGCAGGATGTTGCTACTTTCGTTTCCAAATGTCTGACCTTCCAACAGGTTAAGATAGAACACCAGCGAGCTAGTGGTTTACTACAACCATTAGAGATTCCTGAATGGAAGTGGGACAAAATATCGATGGATTTTGTCACCGGATTACCGCAAACTCAGAAGAGGCATGATGCCATTTGGGTCGTAGTCGATCGTTTGACCAAACTCCCAATCCGCAAAGATTACTCAGTTAGCATATTGACGGAAATATTCCAGTAGGAGATCATGCGACTGCATGGTACTCCATCAGATATCATATCAGACAGAGGGTCAGTCAGAATGTACCATTCATACTTTAGAAGATATGTTGCATGCTTGTGCATTGGAATGGACAGGAAATTGGGATGACTACATCTGCTTAGTTGAGTTTGCTTACAACAACAATTGGCATGCGAGTATCAAGTGTGCACCTTTTGAGATGCTTTATGGCAGGAAGTGTCGTGCTTCAATCTGATGGGATCAGGTTGGTGAAAGAGTTATTGAGGGTCTAGAGATGATTGAGGTGACCAAAGAGAAGGTCGCCATTGCCAAGCAAAAGCTTCAGGAAGATCGTGCTCGTCAGAAGAGTTATGCTGACAAACATCACAGATCATTGGAATTTCAGCCTGGTGATCATGTTTTCCTAAAAGTATCACCAGCACGTGGAGTCAAGCATTTTGATATTAAGGGCAAGCTCAGTCCTCGTTTCATCAGACCGTTTGAGATCCTTGAACGTGTTGATCAAGTATCATATCGTCTGGCGTTACCTCCTCAACTATCTCATGTTCATAATGTGTTCCATGTGTCCTTACTCAAAGGCTACAACTATCATCATTTGCACATTGTTTTGTATCCACTCGATCAGATTCGAGAGAATCTATCTTATGTTGAAGAACCCGAGGCAGTTCTTGATCGTCAAGATCAGGTTATGAGGAGAAAGACGATTCCATTTGTCAAGATCCTCTAGAGGGACCATCCCGAGCGGGAAGCCACTTGGGAAACGGAGGAGTCTATCCGGACTTCTTACCCTCATTTCCAGCTATGATTCGGGTATGTCCTTTTCAGCTTATCATATCTCTAATTCGAGGATGAATTATTCTTTTTAGAGGGGAAGAGTTATAAAACCTGCATAAAATACCTAAGAACATTAAATGCATGAAAACACGTATAATTTAAAACTTTACAATTAATTAATATATGACACGTATCATGAACATTTAAATGTAAGTCTTACGTATATTAATTAATTACGACAAGTATTACGTATGTTATTATTAATTATTTAACTCACGATAAGTATTTACGTATAATACTTAAAACACAACAAGAAATGAAACACGAGATTAAAACACGAACACGCACGCCATTTTAGTTAAACATGAAAAACAAAAACCATATAAAAGGGTGTGTGGCCGGCGGTTTAAAAAGAAACAAGAGGGCTTGGCCCGACCAATTTAACCATTATGACTAGTAAACAAAAACACCAGGATTATACACTTTTACATAAAATAATTAAAACCCTACCTTTTGTCCTCTCCTTTAGCCGCCGGTTTCACCAAGAAAGAAAGGGAAAAAGCTTGGTTGATTTTGATAAATGACGGGTTTGTGTTCGTGGTTCTTAATCCTTATTCAATACACGCATTCGGTATATCTCAAATCTTTAATCTTTTATTTATTTTATTTTGTTCATGAATCATAAAAACAATTAATAAGACATGTTAATTAAAGGGTTAAAAACATGGAGGAATCGGGATTTAATTGGTTTGGTTGTGGTTGTCACACAAACCGAGAGTCAAAGGACTCTCAGTGGTGGGTTTGTCTCGGCCAGCCACACCTATATAAGGGGTGCTGGCTGTTGGTCATTACCAGCCGTACCACAAACACCCCCAACGGGGGCTGTTTGGTTAAAACAATGGGAAACTGAGAGCCCCATGGCTCTCGGTGGGAAAACTGTGCACGCAAGGGGAACTAGCTTAAACCGATGGGTATTCAGGCCGAGAAGGGGGAACCAACAAGCAGCTGGGGGTTGCGTTGGTTGAGTAGTGGCAAGCCACAACCTTGCGGCTGTGGTGATTGTTGTTGGTTCGAGCCGAAGCCGAGACCTCATGGTCTCGGTGTGGCGTTGTTTTTGGACTCGAGTAGAACCGAAACACACAAAGGGTGTGTTTGGTTAGTTTTGCTAAATTACTTTTAAGTTTTATTTAATTAATTAATTATACTAATAATGCATGTACAATTAAATTAATTAAAACAAGGACTTATGATATAATTATTTAATATAATTATCATGACATAAAACATGGCCATTTGTTAAATAACTATAGGTTATAATAATTATTTATATAATTCATGGTATAAGTACATGTTACATTTAATTAATTTAATTAAGAACTGAGCTTAATTAATTAATTGCATTTTAATCAAGGTTTAATTAAATTAGTACTATACTTTAATTTAATTATACAATAATCAGTTAAGGTAAGGTTTTTTTTTTAATATTATGATGTTTATTATTAATTAATAATAACCTATAAACCATGTATTATATTATTAATTAATAATCACTATATTAAGACTAAAGTATTTATTATTAATAAACTTTACTATATATTATGACATTTAAATTAATAAGACTTATAATATATGCTTATTAAACATTATCTTATATCATATACTTATTTAATAAGCTTATTACTGTTTATGAAAACATGCTAAATATGGAAACTTTCTATTTTTTGGAAACTTATTAAATTATGGAAACTTTCTATTTTTGGAAACTTTTCATTTTTTGAAACTTACTATTTTTATAAACATGCTATTTTTAGAAAGATACTATATATAGAAACCTGTTATTTTTAGAAAGTTATTCATTATGAAACAACAAGTATATTAACACAAAAAACATGAAACACACTAATCAGAACACATGAAACATTAAGAAATACATGATTAAACATGAAATAGTAAAACAAGTCAAGAACAATTAAAACAAGTAAAGAACAAGTAAAACAAGTCAGAACAAGTAAAGTAAACTAATAACCAGTAAAGTATACATAACACAGACAACTGAATGCCCGTTACAGGTTATGTTAATGAAACAAATAGTTCAAGAACACAATTCCAACAAAGAAATAAAAGAAGCAAAAACTTGATGCATTCTTTCCACACTAGGTTTTAAATTTATAAACATGACTTACCGATTTTAATTAGGAACACAAATTCTGGCAAGTATACCCTAATCATGTTACAATTAGGTTGGTAAGTCAAGGTCGTCCCATGGGACTTGGTTATACTCAAGTGTTATTTATTTCTAACAAATGGCAAGTATGATTGTCATGATCAAACCACCATGAGAATTGTTTATAAATACAAGCGCACAAAGAACATACATGTATGGTCAAATGATCACATGGACATTAGGATGTTTAGTTTAGAAAACATATTATCAGTGGTAATCCTTTCGACCTATAGAACCAATAATAATATATTAGTGCTTTATAAATCAAGTATACATAAGTCTCAATCAAATGGTCACTCATGAGCCTTATGCCTAAACCAATAACAATAAGAATCCTTTCGACCCATAAACTTAGTTATTAATTTGGTAAGTTCCATTTACTTGAAAGATGATTAGAACACTATATTCAAAAGACTCCTTTTGACCTATAATCTTAATTAAACCTTTACTTGTTATGTTTATTAAGTCTCTTGCACAATCTTCACAAAGCACAAGACCAAATCATTTGTGGATTAAGGAATTGAAATCAACCATATTGAGAATAATTTCGACATATAGACTCAACAATGATTAACCAAATTGACAAACAAGAACAAGTTCTAATTCAACCAAATATAATGTTATCACCATAATCCAATGACAATCAATAATAGAATCCAAACATCCATTTATTACAAGTTTTCATATGAACAATACGAGTATCACAACATTCACAATATCACAAAACACAAGAATCACCATAACATGAACATAAACAACATTGAATAATAAAGAAGAAGTTACCAAATATTAGAGTTCAAAGTACCAAAGTAACCAAATGATTCTAACTAAATGAGCAACCAATATACAATTCGTCCTACCCATAGCCTTCTTGGACATCAACCTCTTGGTGCGAGTATAGAGCCTTTTAGGTGTTTGGGAATAAGGATTGTTGGAGATTGGATTGTTTATGATGTATGGCTTTTTTCTCTACATCTTCTATAGCTTATTACATGTACATGGCTACCAATTCCACCCCTCACCACTTGGGTGAGGGGTGATATCAAAACCACATATATATGATGGAGATGGTAGATAGATTGATGATTCAAGGACATATAAGATAGATGATTATAAACACTACCCCATGGGTCTTATTTATAGGTGAATTAGCCTTGTCAACCAGACACTTTTATTGGAGCCTAAGATGTGTAATAATGGTTGTAAATGAAGCTTGGAGGAGAGGAAATGGAGTTATGGTCGGATTGAGGAGCAAGGGAAAGTAATTAGGATGTTTAATATTACTTGGAGAAGTGGCAACAGGAAAGTTGCCGACGACAGAATTGGATGTTGCCGGCGGTAAAATGGTGTTGTTTCGCTGGTGGCAGAAATGAATGTTGCCGGTGGCAACTTAACCAACTTTCCCTTATTTCTTCTTTGGTCTCTTTTTATTTGTTTCTTCCTCTTTCTTTCTTTCAAACTTTCCAAGAATCTTTTTTTTAATTATTTATCGGGTTTTGCTAATGATAGCTCTATGGGTTGTCGTTAAGAGAATGAATGTTATTACAATTCAATGTAAAAAATGAAATTAACCAATCATAATCAGATGATTGTTGTGCATCCTCGTTTCTAGGGATTGTATCCATGTTTTTTGGTCTTCATATCCAATCATAGTGATTCATATGTAAGTATGTAATAAAATCCATTCTCTTAATGACAACCCTTAGGGCTGTCATTAGCAAAACCCTTATTTATCATACGAGAGCTACACTTTCATGTCTCGTTCATCCTTTCACCTCCAATACTCGTCTTTTCTTCATTTCTCGTGATGTCAACATTGATGAACCTACAATAACAAATAAGCTTCATTAAGTATCATAAGTTCATAATAATCACATAAATATATGTATAAACACCACGAATACGCTCCTATAAATATGTTACATTTGAGTGTTATCAAATCCCCTCACACTTAAGTTTTGCGCGTCCTCGAGCAATGGAAAAGAAAAGCTTTGCTTGCCCTCAAGCAAATAAAAGAAAATTAAAGTTAAACAAAATAACTAAGTTCTAAAAGAAAAGATTTTTTTTTAAATTCTATGAAAAGTTGAAAATCTATGAAAAATTGATTTTTTTTTGTTTTTATAAGAAATGGCTAAAGGTTCAAACCCCCTCACACTTAAGAGGTTACTTATCCTCAAGCAAGTAAAAGAAAATATTTTTGATTTTTTTTATATAAGAAAACGCCAAAGATGCAAACCCCCTCACACTTAAGAGTTTACTTGTCCTCAAGCAAGTAAAATAAAATACATCCCACATGATGCATAAATATGTTTTAGAAAAATAAGATGTGAATCTACCAAATTCAAACAAGACTAAACCAAATGGCATGAGCACCGAGTGTACACATCTAAAGAAGAATTTTATTTGGGTTACAAGGTTAAAGCTTGGGGTGGGTATGGATAAGGCATGAGAATATTATGAGAGGTGTATCATGAATATACAAGTTGAAAGTCTAAGCCCCATGTTGCTAGTTACCAAACAAATCACAAGCCCAAATAATGATCATAGCTACGAGCTTTATTCAACACATATCGATCAACACATATATATCACGACTTAGCGCATTGGATAATCGATATCAAGACACACTTCATCTTCCTTCATCTTCATAATATAGCTCATTGGCTATTTTTGTCATCCCCTTTTCTTTTACTACTTTTTTTCTTTCTTTTTCTCTTTTCTCATCCTCCTATTTTTTCAATTTTTTTTCAACATACATCACATGCTCCCCTCGCACTTCACTTAAGCATACACCACAATAAATACAAATAAGAAAGACATCTCCTCGTCTTTGTTGGAATGGCACACACACATAGCGAAGTGTGGCAACTATAAATCATAAAAAATGATCCAACATACCAAGCAACTAGCAACTCACCATTTAGACTTTGACAAGGGTTAGGCTAAGGTTTAAGGCAAAATTTTTTTTTTTATTTTTAGTGGATTTGAAAAAAAAAATGAAAAGAATGGTTCAACGGGTGTTCTAAGGGTATCGAGAACTAAACGAGAGTGCTAACAAAATGGTTAATTTATGTGGTTAGCTAATCGATGCAAATAGCTAAAAAGAAAATGGAAAAGGCTATTTGGGTTTTATTCCTAAGGTTGCCTCTTTGTCACGCATATACACTTATATCACACAAAAAATAATTTATTTTATTTATTTTTTTATTATTATTTTTTTACCATGTGGACGATTATTGAAATATATTTACATACAAACGTGTGAAAACATCTAGATCCTAAGGGCAAACAAGTGTACAAACTCTCATTTTTTTATTCTTTTTTTCTTTTTTTTACTTCTTTTTTTTATTAGCCCAAAAACATTAGATACTAAAATTGGTTTCGTTTTCCCATTTATTTCTCCTCACATTTAAATTTTGGATTAGACTTAATATGAAAATAAACTTCAAAGCATGAGAAGTATTGAAAATAAATAAATAGACCAAGAAAAATGAAACTTCCCGGGCTAAGAAATTCCAGTTGATCTCCATATGATGAGATGCCAAGAAAGGAAGATCAAGCGATTTCATCTCCAACAAGCGTATACACATACAATCCATCAATACGACCAATCATCCTCCATAAGATTTATTACACTACAAAACACGTAAATTTATTAAGCACACTTTCGTAGACAACATGATTGTATTTAATGTATGCAACAAGCCTTTAAACCCCTCGGTATCCCGAGTGGACGAGTTATAGTCTCGTGAGGGTTTCCAGCGAACACACCCACAAAGTTCATACATTAACCACATGAACTTAAACAAACACAAACACACATGCAAACAAAATGAACCAAGCACACAAGACAACTAACATAAACAAAAGCAAACATCATGCATATATAAACATCACGCATATGATAAATAAAAACATTCTAAACACTTAGAAACATAACACGACTTCAAAATAACTAAATAAGAAAAACTATAATTTTTAAATGAAACAAAAACACATAATAGAAGTTTTGTACCAAATCTATTAAGCCGGATGGTTTTCTAGACTTCGGGTTCTATCCACGGGGTTTGAGAATTAACCGGAGCGAATAGAAATACGAACAAGGCACAAAGTGATTAGAACGGGGCGGTTGGGCGGGATATAAGCAAACAATTATAATTGGTTCAAAACTCGAAGAACAGATGTTCAAACGAGTGTAAAACACAATTAGAGTGGTTTTGATGAAGACCTGATTTAAATAAAAGAAGATAAAAAGATTTTTTTTTTGTTTTTATACCAGAATTAAAGTTGCAGCCGGCGAAACTAAAAGTTTCCAACGACGAAGTGACATCAGTGGGTAAGTTGCCGAGCGGCGAAATGTTTTTTAACAGAATGCAAGCTGCTGACCGACAAAACAAAGTTGCCGGCGGCAAGTCGATTTTTTTTTTACAAACTTGCTAATAATATAAAAACTAACAACTTTTGTAAAAACACTTTCATCAAAATCACTTGGATATATATAAACTAGCTTAATCCAAACACACCCTTAAGATCATGAAAACACATTATGCAACAATAAGGAAAAATAAGCACAAAATAAAAAGAAAAGACTAATAAGCAAGCAAAAAATATAAAACCGTTTAGCACATCACATTCTAATAACAAAATAAGACATAACACAATTTACATCTAACACATAACATGAAACAAATGACAAAAACTAGATTCTTAACTTTTTTTCATGTATTTTCCATTTATTTTCAAAACAATTTATTTAATTTTTTTATTTTAACAAATATGACTTAAGGTATCAAATACCACTTATTTTAATGAAAGGAGAATTATTGTAATGATCAAAATCGTTAGAAAATGACTAATCCAAACGCTCCTTTTAACTAGGAAAAAGAACAAAAATACGCATACAATGGTAAATGCAAACAAGCACACAAGCACATAAACACATAAAAACACTTAAACACATGATACATAACAAGACACAAACTCACAAAACAAGAAAAACACAAACAAACAAAATTCATGTGGTCAAGTAGTTATAGCCATCGACTAGAGTGATTAGGGACAAGGTTTTTGGGTTTTTGAGAACAAGCACTTTCAAACACAACTAGGAAGCAATCATTGAAACAAGCATTTTGAGAACACGTGAGAAGAAATCCCAACACCAAATACTTGATTTTGGCACCAAGATCATTTAAGAATTTTTTTGAGAATTAAGAGATTTTAAGAAATGATGTTCTAACCTTCGTCAAGGGTTAGAATTATCACCAGAACAAGAGAAATCATTCAAGAGAAACAAACTAACAACGAAATTTAGAGCAATTCAAAGCCTCCAATTGAGTAATCAACCACCAACCGAATTCCCCATATGTGAAATTCGTCCCCCCCCCCCCTCCTATGCGGATAAATGGGGTATAACAACTTCTTTGGGTTAAGTATTAATTGGTGAGACAAACGATTCATCAAACAAGGAAACAAGCAAACAAACAAACCAACAAGCGAGTACAAACTAGCAAGTCCCCGTCAGTGGCGCCAAAAACATGATGTGCCCGTTCCGGGTTATGTTAATGAAACAAATAGTTCAAGAACACAATTCTATCAAAGAAATAAAAGAAGCCAAAAAATTGATGCACTTTTTCCACACTATGTTTTAAATTTATAAACAATAATTACCGATTTTAATTAGGAACACAAATTTAGGCAAGTATACCCTAGTCATGTTGTAATTAGGTTGGTAAGTTATGGTCGTCCCATGGGACTTGTCACACTCCCAAAATATCAGAGTATAATGGCGACAAGGGAGTGGTGACGTCATGATTATCATACGCACATAGTCACAAAGAACGACCTCTAAATGAGACGTTCGGAAAATAGATCACTTGTAATTAATAAAATAAATAGTTTTAACAAAGTGCGGAAGCATAAACTGAATACGGTTACAAAACATAGTTTTCTCAAATGGTACAAATGATCGTTGTTTCAAAGAAATGACGGCAATGCATGAGACCTCATTTAGCATCTTCCTTCTTAATACCTGAGAAAAACATTGCTAAAGTGTCAACATAAAGTTGGTAAGTTCATAGGTTTAGTTAAGTGGAAATGTTTAATGAACCACAAGATTTTCCCCAAATGTGATGACAATATAACAGATACAAAGTCATCCCAAAAGTATTTATTACAGTCTAAGCTCGTGACACCGAAGCGTTAACAACACCGGCAGTATAATCATATAAATGTAGCCCAAACTAGATGCCTAAACCCACGACATCCTATATCAGGTTCAAATGAAACTGTGCCCGCTTGTCCCCTTGTTGGACAAGACAGACAGGGACGTCAATCCCGATAGATCTATCCATTACATTCGCGCTTACACAAAGTAATTAACGGTTCACGATTCACGGGCCAAAGCAACTGGGTTTTTAGTGGGACTTAGACTAATATATAAATCAGTAAATGCACTTGTGTTCACACATTAAAATCAAGCAATGTCTCACCCCAAAAAGCAGTGAAAATAGTAAAGCATGGGGCTATAAACTCACCTCGTTAATTCAGCAAAGAGAACGAAGATAAAATAGCTCGAGAGTATGGTTACGCTAGCCGCGACCTAATTTATTATGAACATCGAGTTACGATACGAATAATTATATTATTAAAAGACTCGACACCCTAGTTGTGCTTGACGAAACCATACATTTATATGAAAAGTACGATTTACGGGAAAAGTACGATAAATAAAATCGGTTTATTAAATGGTCGGGTTTCACGGGTTAAATTATAACCTAAATTTACAAAAATTCGTTTTGGGCTTATAACTAAACTAAATAACCATATAAGGCCCAAATTGGGTCCAAAACCTTTACACACAAACCGGCCCAAGGTCATTAGACCCGGCCCGGTCCACTGGCGGAATAAACAAGGACGAAAGGAGTAGATATGCGTGTAAACACACACAACTCCCATAACAGAGAGTTAACTCTCTCTCCTCCCTCGATATTATCTCCACCGCCCCAAACTCTCTCTCTCTTGAATCTAGATCGGTTCAATCCTTTTTCCATGGCTAATAGTTAATCAGTTTGAGGTACAACAATCATATAGGGGTGGTCTGAGTGTTTAGATCGCGTGAGATGTGGGGTTTAATCCCCACATCAAACCGATTTGGTTTTCTGATGTGTTCATCCTTGTGGTTACGCGAATCAATAGCCAAGAAATCAAGATAAGTTTGTTCTCCTTGTTTTCTTTTAAAAGATTAATTGATTTTCGATTTAGTAAATATCAGTGGGTTTAATTGATTTGTATAAACTTGTTGTGAATCATAAGGTTCTCGGATTGAAAATAAATGAATTTAGGGTTTTGAAATATTTGGGGGTTTTCATCAAACTCGGGTTTAAACATAATTAATTGATGTTTTCTATTATAAAATCAAACCAATTTCAATATAAAATCGATTTATAAAAATTAGGGTTTCGGTTAATTGGGGGTTTTTGCATAACTCATTTTCAATTAAATTAAATATGGGGTTTGGGTTTAGATTAGGTTTAATTAACGTTTTAATTAATAAAATTTCGATCTAGGGTTTTTCATAAAATTGGGGGTTTTTATGTTCGACTGTTTCTCATGTTTATATGATGTTTCTGAAATGTGAAAAGTGCTAATTTAACGTTTAAAAAGGTTTTTAAATAATTAGGGTTTCGATTTGAAATGGGGGGTTTCTATACCCGCGGCATGATTAATGATTTTTAGGATGTTTCTGTAAGAATGAAAGTGATTAAGACATTTGATTGGTTGGCTTGGTTTAGTTCTCGGTTTGGTTCTTGATTGGGTCTCGGTTTGGTTGGACATGGGTCTCGGTTTGGTTCTTGATTGGGTCTCGGTTTGGTTAGACATGGGTCTCAGTTTGGTTCTTGATTGTGGTCTTGATTTGGTTGGACATGAGTCTCGGTTTGGTTCTAAGTCAGGTCTCGGTTTGGTTGAAATCGGGTCTCGGTTTGGTTGACAGAAAAGTAATATCATAAATATGTTTGCATTAGTTATAAAGTTTAACAAATTTCAGTTTTTAGTTAAAAGTATAAGACCAATACAATGACTAACACATTGATTCGTTTATTCGCAGGTTCGTACAAAACAAGCACATCTAGACTTCATAAGGAAAGACGAAAAGACGAAAGACTCACAATGGGGATGCTATGTTCGGTTTTGCAGGTTCGGACGGGATGAAGACTTTCGGTTTTGCAGGTTTGACGCGATGTGTGGGTCGGCTGGACCAAATCTTCACTCTACCCAGAAGTTGTATTTGGAAAGACTTGTGCAGATTTTTGGTGTTTGTAATTTGGACAGTGATAAACTTGTATTTGGACATTGGATAACTTTGGGTTTGTATATAAACTTGTATTGTTAGTCTAGGGTTTGTGTCATGCTGAAAATGTTTACTTGTGATATACCCAAAAGGGGTAAACTAGGCATGTGTGCTGTCCTTTAGTGAGGAAATAAACTATGAAGTTTATATGTAGTTTAGACATGTGACAGGAATTTGAGACCCTTGTAAGGCAAGCTTGGTAATATAAATGAATGAAGGTTTATACTCAGTTATTGTACCTGCTGTGACAGCTTATACAACTCGACTCGGGTTCACAATGTTTAACTTTAGACGCGACTGAATAATCCCGACACTAAAACCGTTTAACATACGATCCCAAAACAAAGCAATCGTGCGAGACTCACGTAATCTAGTAAATATACCAAATAAACGTACGGCAAAACATAAAACGCTCACAAACTTGTGTATTGCATTCAACTTAATACTCGCGAATACTCGAGATGTTACATATGCTCTCCCTAAAAAGGGCTTTGTCCGCAAAGCAAAATGATTAACACGTTCATGTCGACAACTAGTCGGTAAACAGTTAAAATACTCGTACTATATGAATAAATTAAGATGGAAATTTGACGAATGTCACAGTATTCCCATGTTTTAGAGATTTCGTCACGAAATCAAGACGTTGTTGTAGTAGGTTGGTTAGCGAAAAGATGAGGATACTTGCTCTTGAATTGATCTTCACGTTCCCACGTGTATTCTAGACCTCTACGCGCGTTCCATCGGATCTTCACAATAGGTATACGGCTTTGCTTGAGTTGTTTAACTTGACGGTCCATAACTTCTACTGGTTCTTCTACGAAGTTGAGTTTGTCGTCGAGTTGAATCTCCTCCAAAGGGATAACGAGTGCTTCGTCAGCTAAGCATTTCTTCAGATTGCAAATGTGGAACACATTATGCACTCGGCTAAGTTCTTGAGGTAATTCCAAACGATAGGCTACGGGACCAATCCTCTCTATAATCTTGAAGGGTCCAATGTAACGAGGGTTTAACTTTCCACGCTTTCCAAAGCGAATCACACCTTTCCAAGGTGAGACCTTCAACATAACTTTATCACCAACCTCAAACTCAAGAGGTTTGCGTCTCATATCAGCATAACTCTTCTGTCGATCTCTTGCGGCTTGCATACGGCTCTTAATCTTAAAGATCTTCTCAGTAGTCTTGTGTATGATCTCAGGTCCAGTGAGTTGTGCTTCACCGACCTCTGCCCAACACACGGGTGAACGACACTTCCTACCATACAGTGCTTCGAACGGTGCTGCCTTAATGCTAGTGTGATAACTATTGTTGTATGAGAATTCCACCAGAGGTAGGTGTCTATCCCATCTATTTCCAAAGTCAATCACACAAGCTCTCAGCATATCTTCTAGGGTTTGAATGGTCCGTTCACTTTGACCGTCCGTATGGGGATGATACGCAGTGCTCATATCCAACTGCGTTCCCAATGCCTTCTGCAGTGACTTCCAAAACTGCGAAGTAAATTGGCTGTCTCGGTCGGAGATTATAGACACAGGCACACCGTGCTTCGTGACTACTTCCTCCAAGTACGTCCTTGCTAATTTATCCATTCCATCAGTCTCCTTGATGGGTAGGAAATGAGCCGATTTGGTGAGTCGGTCGACGATTACCCAAATCGTGTCGAATCCGGCTGCGGTCTTTGGTAGCTTGGTAATGAAATCCATAGTGATCCTTTCCCACTTCCATTCTGGCAGTTCGGGTTGGACCAATAATCCTGATGGTTTCATATGTTCGGCCTTGACTTTGGCACAAGTCAAACACTTGCTAACGTATGTAGCAATATCCGCCTTCATGTTCGGCCACCAATACAACATCTTCAGATCATGATACATTTTATCAGATCCCGGATGTATGGAGTACTTTGACTTATGCGACTCATGCATAATCAAGGATCGTAGGTCACCATGGCATGGCAACCAACTCCTATTATCAAGGCATAACGTTCCATCCGAACGTGCTTCCAACTTCTTTATCATTCCTCCAACATCTTCAGTCTTGAGAATTTCTTCCTCAACTGCCTCTTTCTGAGCCTTGAGAATCAAGGATGGAAGGTCTAAGTCAATGGTCATCATTAAAGCCTTCACCCTAAGAACTCTCTCCTTTCGACTCAAAGCGTCGGCCACGACATTTGCCTTGCCCGGGTGATACCGGATCTCGCAATCGTAATCACTGAGCAACTCTAGCCAACGTCGTTGTCTCATGTTGAGTTCCTTTTGATTCAAAATATGTTGTAGACTCTTATGATCAGTGAATACAACACACTTAGTACCATAAAGGTAGTGTCTCCAAATCTTCAAGGCAAACACCACTGCTCCCAACTCTAGGTCATGAGTTGTGTAGTTCTTCTCATGCACTTTTAGTTGTCTTGATGCGTAAGCTATGACCTTAGTCCTTTGCATCAGTACTGCACCTAACCCTTTTATGGATGCATCACAATACACCACAAAGTCTTCATTACCCTCGGGTAGGGCTAGTATAGGTGCTTCACACAACATCTGCTTCAACGTCTGGAATGCCAAATCTTGATCTTCCTTCCACTCAAACTTCTTATCCTTTTGAGTCAATTCCGTCATTGGTTTAGCTATCTTGGAGAAACCTTCAATGAATCTCCTATAGTAACCAGCAAGACCTAAAAATTGACGGATCTCCGTGGGTGTTGTTGGAGTCGCCCAATCCTTTACGGCCTCGATCTTAGCAGGATCAACGTGAATACCACTGCTGTCGATCACATGCCCAAGGAATTGCACTGTGATTATCCAAAACTCACATTTGGAAAACTTTGCATATAACTTCTCCTTCCTTAGCAGCTCCAATATGGTCTTCAAATGCTCCTTGTGTTCCTCTTCATTACGAGAATAGATGAGAATGTCATCGATAAATACAATCACAAACTTGTCCAAGTATGGTTTGCAAACTTGGTTCATGAGATCCATGAATACCGCAGGTGCGTTTGTCAAACCAAAAGGCATAACTCGGAACTCGTAGTGTCCGTACCGGGTTCTAAAAGCCGTTTTATGAACGTCTTCCTCTCTAACCCTTAGTTGATGATATCCTGACCTTAAATCGATCTTCGAGTATATGCTAGATCCTTGCAATTGGTCGAAAAGATTGTCAATCCTCGGCAATGGGTAGCGGTTCTTTATCGTCAGCTTATTCAATTCTCGGTAATCGATACACATTCTAAAGGATTCATCTTTCTTTTTGACAAATAAGACCGGCGCTCCCCAAGGTGAGGAACTTGGTCTAATGAAACCTTTGTCAGAAAGTTCCTTTATCTGTTCAGCTAACTCTGTCATCTCGGCCGGTGCTAGACGGTATGGGGCTCTAGCAACAGGCGCGGCTCCTGGTGTAAGCTCGATGTGAAACTCCACCTGCCGTGCTGGTGGTAGTCCGGGTAAATCCTCTGGGAATACGTCCGGAAAGTCTCTAACGATCGGTACATCTTCTACCTTCTTCTCGCGATCTTCTTCTCCTTCCTTTTGTGTTACTTGAACCAAGAATACCGGACATCCCTTCTCAATGTATCTTTGAGTCCTGATACATGAGATGACTTCCAATCTTGATCCATTCTTCACTCCACTTCTTTCGCCTTGTATGATGAGTACGTCGTTTCCATAAGGAACACGGACACACTTCTCATGACATACAATCTCTGCGTGATGCTTCGACATCCAATCCATTCCAATGATGACGTCAAAACTTCCCAATTCTATAGGGAGTAGGTCGATACTAAACGAACGACCTTGTAGCCTTACACTACATCCTTTTAGAATAACGTCGGTGGTTACTGACTTCCCATCGGCTAATTCTACATTATACTTAACGTCTAACGCAGTAGGGGTAACATTTAGGCGTTCACTAAATATAGACGACACAAAACTCCTATCCGCACCAGAATCAAATAGTACTGAAGCATAGTTGTTATTGACTAGAAACGTACCAGTCACAACATTGTTGTCTTGCACAGCAGCTTCAGCACAGAGATGATACACTTTGCTAGGTGCCGTGAATCCTCCAGGAGTACTAGTTGTGGCTCGGTTATTCCCTCCTCGGTTCCCTTGATTCTGCTTCTGGTTCCCTTGGTTCTGATTTTGATTCCCTCGAATCTGGTTACTACGACCTTGGTTCCCACTGCTTGGACATTTGTTCTTGTAGTGACCTTTCTCTCCACATCCAAAGCAAGTGACATTTGCTCCTTGGCCACCTTGCGTTCCAGGTCCTCTTTGATTAGTAGAACGAGGTGGTGCTCGGCATTCCTTTGCCTTATGTCCCGCCTTCCCACAATTGTAGCACGTAGGGGGACATGCTCCTTCGTGGTGTCGGCCACATTTTCCGCAGAAAGGTAGTCTTCCAGCGTAGTTCCCAGTATTTCCTTGTCCAGCAGTAAACACTCTTGCTACTTCTTGTCGCTTGTTCTGGTTGTAGTTGTTTGGGTTGTTGCTGTTGTTGGTATTGTTGTTGTAGTGGTTGCCAGACCACTTTCTTTTATCCCCAGTATTTTCTCCCAACTCCTGTACCACTTGGTATATCAGACTCTGAGCCATGTCGATTGCCTCGTGTAAATCGGTCGGCTTGGATGAAGTCACGTTCCCTTTGATGCTCAAAGGTAGTCCTTCAATGTATCGCTCCAACAATCGGTCATCGTTGGGCACCATTTCAGGACATAACAAGATCAGCTCTTGAAAGCGCTGATTGTAAGCAGTAAGAGCAGTACCCTTGACCTTCAGGTTCCACAGCTCTACTTCCATCTGCTTGACTTCATTTCGTGGGCAGTATTTCCTCACAAACATAGCTTTAAATTCACTCCAGGGCGTCGCTTGGGCAACGTCAATGGTCACTGCACGAGCATAGACGTTCCACCAAGTCAAAGCACCATCCACTAACGTGCTTGACGCAAACTTCACCTTGTCGGCTTCAGCGACATTGCTAATCCCAAATTGGGATTCTAGCTTCTCAAACCATCTGGTTAATCCTACTGCTCCTTCAGTACCGCGGAAACTTACTTGCGTAACTGCACGAAATTCCTTGTAGGTACAAGTCCGTGCAACAGCATTAGTAGCTCCTTGGTTGGTCTCCTCCTGGGTGCTAGCTGTACGATTTGCTTCAGCGGTCGCGAGTGCCTCGGCCACTCGTTCGGCTATCATTTGGCTTAACATGGCGGTGTCGATTCCACCGGTAGCGGCTGGCGGATTCTGCGTTTCGGATCTTCTAACTGGCGCCATAATCTAACAAGGTAATAGGATAATGAGTTTTTGCCAGACATAACATGCATGGCACACACAACACAATTATGAAATAATCCAGGATATAATACACAATATATAATGATCTCACAATTTTCGCAACTCATAATATCATTCATAGAATCTTTTGATAGTACATCATAGTTGTCATAACATAATAAGAGAAAATAAAATACCAACTAGCTAAGACAAACTTCAAAGCTTAGTGGTCATACAGGGATAGGTCGATGGTACAAGATAAATCTAACTAGTGCCCTCACGGCGCTGATGAAGCTCCTTCTCCAACTCTGCTAACCTCCTCTCAACCACGAGCTCACGAGCCTGGGAATCTCTCAGTCTAACATCGGTATCATGACAAGCGGCTCTAAACCTCTTATCCAAGTCTGCAACAGGGTCATCCACTGGTGCCTCTAGTCCGCCTGTCTCCACCAATGGCTCTACTCCCCAACGGGTCATCAGGCTCTCAATCTCCTCAAGACGAGCGTTTGGCATGGATTCCATCTGATCAAGAACAGTAAGAAGCTGTCCTCGTAGACGGGTCACACATACTGTCAACACTGTCTCATCCCTAACTGGACTCTTCTTCGCCAGTGCCTCCAACTTATCCTGCACTTCATTATACTCTTCACCTAACGCCTCTACAGCATCCTCTAACCTGTTCAACCGTGTCGTCACACATCCATCTGCCGCCCCAAGCATCACCACCGTCGACGTAGCTCTTCTAGGAAGAGGAGTCGTAGCTCTCGGTCCTGTAGAGATACCAGCGTCAGTAAGCATCTCCTGGTACACTGCAGGTACAGTCTCTGGTGGTGGTAGTAGTAATGGTGTCTCTGGGACAGAACTGGCAGGTGTGCGGGCTGCATGCCTGTCAGTGGCAGTGAAAGGTATGAGGGGTCGGTAAGGTGAAAGTGGTGGTCGAGCAGCTCTCCCCCGAAGACGTCGTCTCACATAGTAGAAAGGTAGAGTACCAGGTGCTGGAGCAGGAATAGCAGTCCTTTCTCCTTCGTCTTCAGATGAAGATGAGGAGATGTGTGCCAGGGAAACCTCAGGAGTAGCGGCATATGCAGTAGGAGGGTCCTCAGTGTCTGTGACCTCCATAGGCTCTCCTTCCCCATCTGTAAACTCCATCTCATCATTCTCTGTCTCCTCTACCGTCTCATCTCCAGTCACTGATGTCTGACCTGGTGACTGCACCACGTCAGTGTCTAAGTCATCCTCTCCTCCGCCTTCTAGGCTAAGCACATCGTCAGCTGATGCATCAGGAATACGAATCGGTGAATGACGAACCTCCTCAGCCTCTCTCTCTATATCGTCGTCTGAAACCATCCGGTACCATGGATATCCTGACGGCGACCCTCTAGGTAGTCCTACTGATGAACTGATGGTCGACTGTGAACTACGGTTGTAGTACGCTCCCGTAGACGTGGAATCATCGGATGAAGACATCGCTGTAATCATAAACAAAATAAATGTGTGTAAATATCTTATAAAATTAGTCCGTAAAAAGGACATTAACATAACATAGCAATCATTGTTGAATCCACATGTATCCCATATAACATAATTCAGATTTTGTTGTTGCACATGTAACCCATGTAAATATACCTCGTAATTGTTAATTCACATGTATCCCATTTATTACTTATGTATCTACATATACTTAATACTTACAATCTGTATGATAATCGATTAAACATAGAGCAGTTATAGTCTAGAGTTACTAAATGCAACCTAGTTCTCTATAACTAGTGCTCTGATACCAATCTGTCACACTCCCAAAATATCAGAGTATAATGGCGACAAGGGAGTGGTGACATCATGATTATCATACGCACATAGTCACAAAGAACGACCTCTAAATGAGACGTTCGGAAAATAGATCACTTGTAATTAATAAAATAAATAGTTTTAACAAAGTGCGGAAGCATAAACTGAATACGGTTACAAAACATAGTTTTCTCAAATGGTACAAATGATCGTTGTTTCAAAGAAATGACGGCAATGCATGAGACCTCATTTAGCATCTTCCTTCTTAATACCTGAGAAAAACATTGCTAAAGTGTCAACATAAAGTTGGTGAGTTCATAGGTTTAGTTAAGTGGAAATGTTTAATGAACCACAAGATTTTCCCCAAATGTGATGACAATATAACAGATACAAAGTCATCCCAAAAGTATTTATTACAGTCTAAGCTCGTGACACCGAAGCGTTAACAACACCGGCAGTATAATCATATAAATGTAGCCCAAACTAGATGCCTAAACCCACGACATCCTATATCAGGTTCAAATGAAACTGTGCCCGCTTGTCCCCTTGTTGGACAAGACAGACAGGGACGTCAATCCCGATAGATCTATCCATTACATTCGCGCTTACACAAAGTAATTAACGGTTCACGATTCACGGGCCAAAGCAACTGGGTTTTTAGTGGGACTTAGACTAATATATAAATCAGTAAATGCACTTGTGTTCACACGTTAAAATCAAGCAATGTCTCATCCCAAAAAGCAGTGAAAATAGTAAAGTATGGGGCTATAAACTCACCTCGTTAATTCAGCAAAGAGAACGAAGATAAAATAGCTCGAGAGTATGGTTACGCTAGCCGCGACCTAATTTATTATGAACATCGAGTTACGATACGAATAATTATATTATTAAAAGACTCGACACCCTAGTTGTGCTTGACGAAACCATACGTTTATGAAAAGTACGATTTACGGGAAAAGTACGATAAATAAAATCGGTTTATTAAATGGTCGGGTTTCACGGGTTAAATTATAACCTAAATTTACAAAAATTCGTTTTGGGCTTATAACTAAACTAAATAACCATATAAGGCCCAAATTGGGTCCAAAACCTTTACACACAAACCGGCCCAAGGTCATTAGACCCGGCCCGGTCCACTGGCGGAATAAACAAGGACGGAAGGAGTAGATATGCGTGTAAACACACACAACTCCCATAACAGAGAGTTAACTCTCTCTCCTCCCTCGATATTATCTCCACCGCCCCAAACTCTCTCTCTCTTGAATCTAGATCAGTTCAATCCTTTTTCCATGGCTAATAGTTAATCAGTTTGAGGTACAACAATCATATAGGGGTGGTCTGAGTGTTTAGATCGCGTGAGATGTGGGGTTTAATCCCCACATCAAACCGATTTGGTTTTCTGATGTGTTCATCCTTGTGGTTACGCGAATCAATAGCCAAGAAATCAAGATAAGTTTGTTCTCCTTGTTTTCTTTTAAAAGATTAATTGATTTTCGATTTAGTAAATATCAGTGGGTTTAATTGATTTGTATAAACTTGTTGTGAATCATAAGGTTCTCGGATTGAAAATAAATGAATTTAGGGTTTTGAAATATTTGGGGGTTTTCATCAAACTCGGGTTTAAACATAATTAATTGATGTTTTCTATTATAAAATCAAACCAATTTCTATATAAAATCGATTTATAAAAATTAGGGTTTCGGTTAATTGGGGGTTTTTGCATAACTCATTTTCAATTAAATTAAATATGGGGTTTGGGTTTAGATTAGGTTTAATTAACGTTTTAATTAATAAAATTTCGATCTAGGGTTTTTCATAAAATTGGGGGTTTTTATGTTCGACTGTTTCTCATGTTTATATGATGTTTCTGAAATGTGAAAAGTGCTAATTTAACGTTTAAAAAGGTTTTTAAATAATTAGGGTTTCGATTTGAAATGGGGGGTTTCTATACCCGCGGCATGATTAATGATTTTTAGGATGTTTCTGTAAGAATGAAAGTGATTAAGACATTTGATTGGTTGGCTTGGTTTAGTTCTCGGTTTGGTTCTTGATTGGGTCTCGGTTTGGTTGGACATGGGTCTCGGTTTGGTTCTTGATTGGGTCTCGGTTTGGTTAGACATGGGTCTCAGTTTGGTTCTTGATTGTGGTCTTGATTTGGTTGGACATGAGTCTCGGTTTGGTTCTAAGTCAGGTCTCGGTTTGGTTGAAATCGGGTCTCGATTTGGTTGACAGAAAAGTAATATCATAAATATGTTTGCATTAGTTATAAAGTTTAACAAATTTCAGTTTTTAGTTAAAAGTATAAGACCAATACAATGACTAACACATTGATTCGTTTATTCGCAGGTTCGTACAAAACAAGCACATCTAGACTTCATAAGGAAAGACGAAAAGACGAAAGACTCACAATGGGGATGCTATGTTCGGTTTTGCAGGTTCGGACGGGATGAAGACTTTCGGTTTTGCAGGTTTGACGCGATGTGTGGGTCGGCTGGACCAAATCTTCACTCTACCCAGAAGTTGTATATTGAAAGACTTGTGCAGATTTTTGGTGTTTGTAATTTGGACAGTGATAAACTTGTATTTGGACATTGGATAACTTTGGGTTTGTATATAAACTTGTATTGTTAGTCTAGGGTTTGTGTCATGCTGAAAATGTTTACTTGTGATATACCCAAAAGGGGTAAACTAGGCATGTGTGCTGTCCTTTAGTGAGGAAATAAACTATGAAGTTTATATGTAGTTTAGACATGTGACAGGAATTTGAGACCCTTGTAAGGCAAGCTTGGTAATATAAATGAATGAAGGTTTATACTCAGTTATTGTACCTGCTGTGACAGCTTATACAACTCGACTCGGGTTCACAATGTTTAACTTTAGACGCGACTGAATAATCCCGACACTAAAACCGTTTAACATACGATCCCAAAACAAAGCAATCGTGCGAGACTCACGTAATCTAGTAAATATACCAAATAAACGTACGGCAAAACATAAAACGCTCACAAACTTGTGTATTGCATTCAACTTAATACTCGCGAATACTCGAGATGTTACATATGCTCTCCCTAAAAAGGGCTTTGTCCGCAAAGCAAAATGATTAACACGTTCATGTCGACAACTAGTCGGTAAACAGTTAAAATACTCGTACTATATGAATAAATTAAGATGGAAATTTGACGAATGTCACAGGACTTGGTTATACTCAAGTGTTATTTGTTTTTAACAAATGGCAAGTATGATTGTCAGGATCAAACCACCATGAGAATCGTTTATAAAGACAAGCGTACAAAGAAGATACATGTATGGTCAAATGATCACATGGACATTAGGATGTTTAGTTTGGAAAACATATTATCAGTGGTAATCCTTTCGACCTATAGAACCAATAATAATAGATTAGTGCTTTATAAATCAAGTATACATAAGTCTCAATCAAATGGTCACTCATGAGCCTTATGCCTAAACCAATAACAACAAGAATCCTTTCGACCCATAGACTTGGTTATTAATTTGATAAGTTCCATTTACTTGAAAGATGATTAGAACACTATATTCAAAAGACTCCTTTTCGACCTATAATCTTAATTAAACCTTTACTTGTTATGTTTCTTAAGTCTCTTGCACAATCTTCACAAAGCACAAGACCAAATCATTTGTCGATTAATGAATTGAAATCAACCATATTGAGAATAATTTTCACATATAGACTCAACAATGATTAACCAAATTGACAAACAAGAACAAGTTCCAATTCAACCAATATAATGTTATCACCATAATCCAGTGACAAGCACTAATAGAATCCAAACAGACATTTATTACAAGTTTTCATATGAACAATACAAGTATCACAACATTCACAATATCACAAAACACAAGAATCACCATAACATGAACATAAACAACATTGAATAATAAAGAAGAAGTTACCAAACATTAGAGTTCAAAGTACCAAAGTACCCAAATGATTCTAACCAAATGAAAAACCAATATACAATTCGTCCTACCCGCAGCCTTCTTGGACATCAACCTCTTGGTGCGAGTATAGAGCCTCTGGGGTGTTTGGGAATAAGGATTGTTGGAGATTGCATTGTTTATGGTGTATGGCTTTTTTTCTCTACATCTTCCATAGCTTATTACATGTACATGGCTAACAATTCCACCCCTCACCACTTGGGTGAGGGGCGATATCAAAACCACAAAAATATGATTGAGATGGTAGATAGACTGATGATTCAAGGATAGATAAGATAGATGATTATAAACACTACCCCATGGGTCTTATTTGTAGGTGAATTAGCCTTGGCCACCAAGCACTTTTCTTGGATCCAAAGATGTGTAATAATGGTTGTAAATGAAGCTTGGAGGAGAGGAAATAGAGTTATGGTTGGATTGGGGAGTGTTGATACACAATTTAGATGGACCGAGCTTGACCCGAATTAGGCTTAATTCGGGGTCTTGTGGACTCCGGCTCTTACACCAAGTGAATCTTGTTTGAGAACCCTGCGCACTAATAACAGACATCGTTAGGCTTACCGTGGGTTTGTGACCCACGATTAGACTCCGGCGTGAGAGTAAGTAATCGATTTGAGTATGTTAGGGTTTAGGGTATTGTGTGTATCGTACCTTTGTGGAACCATGGGGGTTCCTTTTATACTCGAGAGAGTCCTGGCTAGGCTCCCTATTCTTGCGGCCTAAGAAAGGGATAAAGACTCAAAATAGATTGATCCTTATCGCATAACTAAGGTAAGCGTATATCCTCTTCCCTTAGGCAAATATAATTGTAAGATAGATTATATTCTTGTCTGATCCTGTCGCAGTGCGACAAGGACACGGTTATGTAAGAAACTGTATGTGCCACAACGGCTTACTGGGCCTCCTGGGTTGTGTGCGCGCTGTATAAGTTTTAATCTATTCCTGATGGATACGGGTAGTACCCGTGAGTCGGACTATCCAGTCCGACTAGGGACTATACGTCATCATGTCCCCCCCAGTCTAGTGGTCGCAGGTTCTAACCGCGGCTACTAAACTACAACATTCTAAGTGCTCAAACAATATACGCACAACCGCTACATGAGTATCCAAGAAGAATTCAAATACTCCCGCCAAGAAGACATACATCCCCCATTGTTATCTAACCTCCTCGAAACCCGGGAAAAGCGCTGGCTACATCATATTTACCCCTTCACATTCTACCGTTGGATGTAGCAAGTGGACAACACGTGGCACAGATCCAAGCATTGAACAGTAAATTTGGGAGGACTATATATACTATTGACACCGCCAATTTGACTTCCCATCACTTCCAAACTCCTAAGCTTCCATTAACGATTCCTAAAACCGCCATTTTTACCAGATTCTTTCGAAGGTAATCCTTGCTACTACATATTTTATCCGCGCAACCATGGTTAGACAACTTTCCGAGGTTACTTGATCCTGACCATAGAGGAACTTTACCAGTTCATGACGAACTACTACATCACCAATTATTTACACCCAGAAGTTCCCAACCCCCGGCACAACATCAAGCAGGCTCCAGGGGGAAAAATAGGAATATTCACCCGGTTTTTTGACTACGCGAATCAGCGTATACCCATGTCTCGTTTTCTTATTAGTGTGTTAATGCATTACGAGATCCATGTATCTCAATTGCATTATATAGGGGCGGCTAACATTTCAAACTTCGAAATCAATTGCCGTACTCTAGACATAGAGCCAACCGTAGACTTATTCCGTGTATTTGACCAACAGAAACTAGACAATGGTTGGGTTTCATTCCCTAAACGAAAGAATGGAATGTAGTGCTATGATGGAAAAGTAGATTCTCTAAGGGATTGGAATGATAGGTTTTCTGGATTGACGAAGCCGCCTTTCCCTTTCATTTTCCCTTCTTGACCCCTGGAACGGTGAGGAAGGACCCAACTCCTGGCCCTAACTTCTACAATACTGGGGACGCGGAGCTCTTTAATAGAAATCGTATTCATGTGCAACCGTACCCTGAAGCTTTGTTGGTTTCCTTGGTATGAGTCACGCAATCATCTGTGGCGCTCATCAGATACCCGTCTTCCGTACCCAAAGTAGTCAGGGTTAGTGGTTCTTCCCACGTTCTTCATATCAACCTGTAAGTACCATCTCCATCCAAAAACTAAAAATTGGTTTTCTTGTTTATCTGTTTGTCGTTGCGCAGCAATGGATGTGCTGGACCTTGTTCGTGGAGCCTTCCTCGAGGATTTGATAGTCTACACCCGCCCCGAGAAGGAGAATGAAGATTCCCTGCAGGAACGTGCACACAAGAACACCATGGACCTGGAGGTTGGAGAGGCTTTCGCGGCGCGAGAACAAGAAGACACCGACGTAGAGCAACTACCCCAACAACCAGCACAACAGCAACAACAACCACCAAAAGAGCAACCACCACCATTCCTCGGCTCCTCGCTATCCTCGGACAATTTTACTGAGGATGTTGAGTTCGCCTCTCCACAATTCGAGGAGGATGAGGAGGCGAACTCTACCTTGCTGGAGAAGAGGCGAAGAAGCTCCCCAACTGCTTCTCGTAAGTCTGCTCGTACGGGGGGTGAGCCCTCGTTAATAGGGGCGCAGAAGGAACAGGAGGAAACCTCCTATGCGCACCCGTTCGAAGAAAATATTGTGGAGGACACTGTAAGGACCCCTCCACGAACTCCCCCTGCTACCATCAATTTAAGGTAAAATACTTGTCTTTGTTTTAGTACTACCGTACTTATGGCTCCCTTTTACTCCTTTAATCTCTCATTTCTTTATAATAGTGATGACCAGGAAGACTTGTCTGCCAAGGCGGCCAACATGCCTTCCCATTCGTACGATACTGTCGTCGCAGGGGAAAGTATGTTTGCCCCAGATCCCCCTTTTGCTCCAAACTGGGATCTGCCCATATCTTCAGAGTTGACAGGCGCCTTTGACTGTGCCAACTTTTTGGACAACATCGTGCCCCCTGGCCGAGCTGCTATACTAGAAGGGATGAACGAAGCGGTTCTTGCGGACGAAGTTAGTTACTTTTTGTTGCAGAACGTGACACTAATGACACACATCAAGAAGAGTTTCTTAGAGTTGTCCGCCCAAGTCCAATCCATGGAAGAGAGACTTGGGCAAATTGTTGAGGAGAAGACTCTTGCCCTTGGGGAGATGCATGCAAAGATTGACCAAGAGGCCGAGAGAGGACGCCAGGATGCCGATCTCATCTACTTCCTTACTGAAGAAAGAGATGACTTAGCCACCGCTCTTGCAGATGAGCGCGCGCAGCTCGCCCTGCTCAAGGCTTCAAACGAAGAGGCAATGAAATACTTTAAGCAGGGAAAGGACCACTTTGTGGCTGGTGTGGATGCGTTGGGCGCAAGGGTGAATGGTGATGTGAAGAATCTTAGCAGCCAGCTGAAGAGATTGAGCATTGAGCTAGATGCTAACTTGTATCCGCGTTTGATGCGATAGGTAGCTGAGAAGCGTTGGCTGGTGCGCCATGGTCTGCGCTTAGTTGCAATAGGTGACCTGGAAGACCCTACTCTGCGAGCCGCCTTCGCCCAGTCCGTCATTGCTGCAGTGAATGAGGGCACCTCCAAGGGCCTAGAGAAAGCGCACAAAGCTGAGTTGTTATAGAAGGACTTGGCAGAGGTGCCCTTCTATGATCCTCCTGCTAAGTCTAAGCTCACGACCACCCTGCAGAACATGAGTGTATGTCCTCTGCCATATTTCGGACTTAGCGACAATGATCATGAACTGCCACTTGAAGTTGTTGTGGAAGGTCTGACACTGGCGCGCCATAAGGGTGAGGGCGCGGAGACACATGCTGACTTTCACTTGAAGCCTTCCCTAGAACAGCTGATGGTACCGATATTTGCTCATCTCAGGGATGTGCTTGACCCTTTTAGGGTCGAGAAGGAAGTTCTATTGTCTGAAGTGCTTGCGGCACACGCTAGTCATGCTGTTACAAAGAAGACCGCCTTGAGTCTAGAGGTTGCGCATTCTGTTGGTGTTGCCCACCTTACTTCCTCCATCCCTGTATTGCCCTTGCCACTGCTAGAGAGAGACGCGCGCGTTCTTGACTTAATGGAGACGGAAATGAAAGAGCACCGCGCCTCAACATACTTTCCTCCTTTTTTGAAGCTGGAGAGATCCTCCTCTGATACAAATTTACTTTCCAACAGTTTATCTAATTTGTAAATATTTGTGTATTTTGTATGTGCGAACGTTTGTACTTGATCTGTAATGAAAATTTCCATTTTTTGTTATGAATATATGTTTCCACGCTTTAATGTTTATAGAGCACACTTGGTTTATTAATTAGTGTAATTACATAAGTGGTCCTTATGGGTGAGGAAAACTAATTACGTGCGGTAGACCGCTACTACCCTAAGGACGTCCAGGTGAGGCTGACCAGTTGTTAGGTGTGCACGATTGTCTCTTTTCAGTCTCAGAATGTAATGGATGTAAAACTTGCTACGACGTCATTAATAGCAAGGGGCCTAACAGGGATACATGATCCGTGGTCGATGGGGTTGCATCCCTCTTACTCGACGAGTCTAATTAGTAAGTTAGACCCGTTCCTCTTATTTCTCCTGGAAACGTTGTTAATAAGTGTGAAAACACTTATCCTTTTACAACTTAATTATAATAATAACCAAGCCAAAACGTGTATTTTATGTCGTAAATGTCGGAATTATGCGTGGTTTGTGTTTTTGTTGTGATTTAGGACTAAAATGTGAAAAGGAAAGAAAACACGGGCTTTCACGGGCTTTTATTGAAGAAAAAGACAAAAGACGAAGTCAAAAGATCAAGAGTGCAAAAAGAACGGAAGTCCAAGACCTATTCTAAAGATTTATCGAAGAAAAAGTCAAAAGACGGAAGTTTAATAAAAGCCGAAGAACTCAAGTCTAATTTACGAAGAAGTTACAAGACGAGTTCAAATAATCCCGAGACAAAGTCGATAAAGTCGAAGAATTTAGAAGACGAAAAGACGTAAAGAAGAAAGAAAGGAGAAACACATGATTAATCCTCCCTAATCACTATAAATACCCTCCTAATCTCACATTAGGAGGTGTTGGCTAGTTTGACAATCTAGTTCTTCCATTTTAATTACTTGCATTTTTCTTAATTGCACCTTTAATTACTTGTCTTGCACCTTAAATTTGTAAGCTTTTAATTCTTGTCTTTACTTTAATTGTTGAATCTTTAATCTTAATCAAGTTTTAATTAATCTCCTATTCTACCTTTCTTGTTCTTGATTTAATCTTTATGCTTATGTGCTTATTGTTATGCTTATTTGATTAATGGTTATGTTTTTATGTTTATGATTTTGTTAGCTTATTGCTTTTATAGCTTATTTTGTTTTTCTTAAATTTAATCAAGTGCTTATTAGTTAACTTTTATAAAAAGTTATTTTTAAATATTTTTATTATTTAGTGTTTTTAAAACTTTTTAAATTTTGGCTTATTTGCTTTTTCTTAAGTTTGATTTGGTTAGGTTTTTAGTTAAGTGCTTATTGTTTTTAGCTTAATTTTAGTCCTTAGCTTATTTGCAATTTAGTTCTTATTCGGGTTTTGGTAAAACCCTCGTATTCCGAATAGTCTTCACCACTGGATTCCGGATAAGCTGTAATTAGTTATTCCGGATAAGGGTGCGAATCAGGATTCCGGATAAGGCATAAGTCAGGTATTCCGGATAAGGGCCCGGACTTCATATTCAGGATAGTTGTTTCTTGTGATTCCGGATAAAGCTTCGCAGATTTATTCCGGATAAGGTGTAAAACCGAACTCCGGATAAGCTGAAGAAGGAATATTCCGGATAAGCTGCGGACAACATTATTCCGGATAAGTGATTGAAGGACATTCCGGATAAGAGGCAGAAGCATTATTCCGGATAAGGTGAAGAACAAGGTATTCCGGATAAGCTGAATTAGATATTCCGTATAAGGAACCGAAGTATATTCCGGATAAGGAGTGACAGTCCATATTCCGGATAAGCCTTGGAACCAGGATTCCGGATAACCTGATTTGAGTTTATTCCAGATAAAGCTTAGAACCATATTCCGGATAAGCAGATCAAGTTGATTCCGGATAATTATTTTTGTGGGTATTCCGGATAAGGTGACAATATTTCGGATAACTCGTTGAACATTATTCCGGATAAGCTGTACTTTGTTGGGTATTCCGGATAGTGACAGTATTTTGGATCCCGGCTCAGGTTCTGTTTACTTTCTTTTTATTTTCAAGCATTTATTTTCCCGCCACTTTTCTTAAGTGTTATTTTTATTTCTTTGTCTTAGGTTAATTTTAAAGTTCACATTTTTATTACATTGTCAATTTAATTTTTCGTCACGCTTTAATTTTAAGTCATTTGATTAATTTACTTTTTGCACCATTTAAGTTTTAATTAGTTTTAGATTTAATTACCCACCTTTTACTTTAAGTTTTGCACTTTTACTTTACAACGACCAAAAAAATATTCTTTTATCCACCAAAAGACAGTTAAGTCGCACTTTAAACCAGTAATCAATTCGATTAGAAACACGACAAAGAACTTTTTAACTGAGTAAAACCATGTATCAAATGGCGCCGCTGCCGGCTCTTTTCGTAAAGATTAACGGTTTTTTGTGAGAGACGCGTTGAATTTTGGGATCCGTTCACTCGTGGACGTTATTTTTCTTGCTCAAAAATTGTTAAAAATCCATAAAAATTAAAAAGTTTTTCAAAAATCCAAAAGATTTTATTTTTATTTTTATAGTGTATATATATTGTCTATTTCTTTGGTATCTTTTTCTTTTGCTTTTGCAGGTATATACGTACTAGATCTTCAACTTATCCAGAGCCCAAGACTCGTGAAGATTTAGATATGGCAGGTGTGAACAACCACAATAACCCACCGCACCTCAACAATAAAAACAACAATATTCCACCACCTGATCTTAGAACAATGGAGGAGCTTTGTCAACCCACGATGAATGGACGAGGAGGAACGATTGTGCCGATGCAAATCACGGCTTCGGAGTTTTCGTTGAAGCATCACATGATCCAACAAGTTCAAAACACTTGTCCATTTAGCGGATTGCCGGATGATGATGTCAACAAACACCTCGACAAGTTCATTACCGTTACTCAAAGCATGAAGTTGCCCGGGGTTACTATGGATTTCCTTCGCCTTCACCTATTTCCACACACCTTATCCCACCATGCAGGAAAATGGTTTGATCGTCTTCCGAAGAATTCAATTCATACTTGGGATGAGATGACTCAACGATTTTTGTCGCGCTACTTTCCACCATCCATGGTCACTAGCCTTCGGAATCAAATTAGTGGATTTACTCAAGAACCTGATGAATCACTTTTTGATGCTTGGGAACGATATAATGTTTTGATCGATCGATGTCCAAACCAAAACATGCTCCCCGTCACCTTAATTGATACTTTCTACAACGGTTTAACTTTTCGTGATCGTGATACGATTAATGCAGCCGCCGGTGGCACATTTATGAAAAGAAGACCCGGGGAGTGTAGAGAGCTTATCGAGAACATGACTACTCATCACAAAAATTGGGATTCATCCGCATCCTCAAGATCAAACCCGAGAGTCAATGTTTCTTCTACTTCTTCAAACCCTGATATCACCGAATTGACCCGCGCAATGTTCAAAATGACCAAAAACATGCAACTTTTGGCTACAAATCAACAACCACAAGTTAAATCTGTAGCAATTTCTTGTGAGACTTGCGGGGGTCCTCACTCATACACTAATTTTCCTTGTACTCATGACAATCCGGAAAACGTGTATGCAGCTTATGGTAACTATTCAATGGAAAACCATCAAGCCCGACCTCAAGGTGATCGTAACTTGCTAAGTTACCGTTCTAACAACTTTCTTTCACCCAGTTTTTCTCCTCAAAACCACAACCCCAAATACTACAATAGAAGCAATCCAAACCCACCTCGAGTTTCTAATCCTTATCACCCACCCGCTCAACAACCACCCATTAATCAAGATGTTGAAGCCTTAATAAGAACCCAAGGAGAGCAAATCAAGAATCTACAAAGCCAAATTATCAATTTGAAAGGAGATATCACTAAGCAAGGTAATGATATTAGATCCGAGCTTCGACATGATATACAAACCTCTTTTAGCACTCAAACAAATGATTTGAAGAATATGCTGGCTAGTTTCTTACCAACTCCTCAACCATCTACTTCGGGCTCTCTACCTTCAAATACCGTCACCAACCTAAGAGCGAATGTGAGTGCTATTACTACACGCAGTGGAGCAACCTTAGTAGGACCATCTGTCCCTCCCCCAGTTACTCCATCTACACCTCCTCCACCACCATTTATCCCTCCTACTCCCATGCCTAGTATTAGTTCCCCATTACTTTCTCCACCTCTTAATGACGAAGTACCCAAGCAGAACCCTTCACCAACCCCACGTTCCACCTATAAACCCAACATCCCTTATCCTTCTCGCTTAGACAAAGGCAGATTGCTCACCAAGGATGACATTCAAGTGTCAAACTTTTTGAAGAAGATTTTAGGAGTGACCATCACCCTTAGCCTTGTTGAAGCTCTTGCCCAAATGCCGCAATTTGTTAAGATGTTTAAGGAATTGCTTAATAAGAAGGAGAAGATGGCCGAGTTTGTTAATACTCGATTGAATGAGAATTGTTCTGCAATCATTCTTAAAGAACTTCCAGAAAAACTTGGAGATCCCAGTCGTTTTGTGCTCCCATGTACTTTTCACCAAACCACAGAATTTACTGCCTTAGCCGATCTCGGGGCAAGTATTAATCTGATGCCTTTAAGTGTTTGGAAAAAGTTATCGTTACCCGATCTTACTCCAACAAAGATGACTCTTGAGCTAGCAAATCGCACTCTCGCTTACCCCGTTGGTATTGCCGAAGATGTGTTCATTAAAGTTGGCACCTTCACTTTTCCGGTCGATTTTGTTGTTGTTGATTATGAAATGGACCCTCGTATTTCGTTAATACTTGGTCGGGCATTCTTGAGAACCGGAAAATCTTTAGTCGATGTTGCCGAAGGTGAGTTAATCTTAAGGGTCGGGAATGATGCACAAGTTTTTACAATGGGGAAGATCACAACCAAACCCAATGGAAGAGAATCAGCGAATATGATTAATGTGCTCGATGATTTTGTCATCTACAACAATCCTCTTTTTGATTCTTGCTATGATAATCCACTGTTCCAAGATAATGTGGATGATTCTCTCTCCAATTTTGATCATCCACCAATTTATGATTCTCCACCGATCTATGATGCTTATGATGATGATTCTAGTTCCGATGGGGATGATTATGATAATTTTACTTCTAAGTATCCAGACATGCCCACTTATGATGATTTTGATGAGGCTGATACTCTCTCGAGTGATTCTTCTCATGATGACCTTGCACCTACTTTTGATGAAGATCCTCCACTAACAATGCTTGATCCTACTTTGGATGACTACTCATTTGAGGAAGATTTTGATACTTTTCTCAATACTTACTTCCCAAATAAGAGTGATGCTCCTCCTTTGGACTTTGATGATTATGGTCTTTATCCTCCTTTGGATATGAAGAAACCCGCTTCAAAGGAGAAGAAGCCGGACGAAACCGATATCCGCAGTACTTATGTCTTGACACCTCTCTATCCTCCCTTTGAGGATGAGATTGTGCGATTTATGATCGGATCCTCTTCAAGGTCTACTGAGCCTGAGTGTTATTTTCCCCTAAAGGAAAAGGTGTTCGACCCCGGTATTGAACTTTTCAAGCCATCTCAGTATCCATCTGATGAAATAAAAGGAAAGATTTTTGGAACTTATGGAGATATGCTTGCACCTCAACACCCTTGATACCACCGTGCTCCATCTTTGCGTAAGGGAACCTTGCCTATTCTTCTTTGGCTTGCCTTGTTCACCTTAAGCTTGTGCTAATTGATGGACGAAAACCATGTATTTGATCCCGGTGGATGTGTTTCAAGCTTCTTCCTATGCTAAATCAAGGTCGAGTCAGGCTCACGACTCGGTTAACAAAAACAAACGCTTCTCGGGAGGCAACCCGCAGTATCTATCCTTTTTCTTCTGTTTTTATAATAAGTGTATGGGGAGACCATAGTATGTGTTTGTTGTTTTCTTTCTTATCATGTGTAGGGATTCGAGCTTTCAAAGATCCATTCTTGATGACTTTTGACGACCCGTGATTCCGTGTACTCGTCTTCTTGGTTCTATCCTAAACTCTTTTGATTCACTATTTTATATTTTTCTAATATTCAAATAGGAATCACTTTAGTTGTCTTTCCCTTAACAAGATTTAAACAACATGCACAATGTCCTACGTGTAGGGGAGTTTACTTCCACATGCTTAAGCATTGAGGATAATGTTTATATTAAGTGTAGGGGGACTTCTTCGAAGTTAAGTGGGATTTTCCTTGTATTTGTCCTCATTTTAATCGGAAAATTGATTTTTCGACATTTTTCAAAATTTTTTATCTATTTTGGCCTAGTAGTTTTACCTTTGTTATAGTTATTTTCTTTCTTTGCTAGAATAAATTTCAATAAAGTGGTTTTAATTTTTCAACGTTGTGAATATTTTGACTCAACCCGAGTTTACTTATCTAAGTTTACTCTAGCTAGTATCCTTAACGTGTTTAAGTCAAGTTTTGCTAGGCTTTTATATAGGGAACTTTAAAACACGAAAGTCTTAACTCTCACGGGTTAAGAACAATAACTTTTCGCAAGTTCCTATAATTGATCCTAGAGAGTTGTTTATCAAGGGAACTTTAAAATGCGAATTCTAAACTTGAAAAATTCTAAGAGTTTGCAAGATCCTATAGATGACTCGAAAACCCAAAACTTTGATTTAATTGGCTAAGCATCCACGAGTCTCATTCCTTGAGATTTTAAACTATGGAGAACGAGAGATGATAGAGTCAATTATAAGTTTGGTATTCTTTCGTGAATTTATGTGAGTTGATTATAAGCTTTTTCTCCCATCGCTTGCTAATAAATTTAATTGCAATAAATAAGGTCGTACGATTTGAAAAGTTACTTATCTTCTAGCCCAAGATCATTTAAAAGTTTCTCGGTATTAATTAGAGTTCATAGCCAAGGCATAACTTATTGAAGCGGGATGCGAAGATTGGCGAGTCCGAAAAGGCCCTAACAAGGCATGAGGGCTACATTTTGTTGCTAAAGATCCCAAGTGATGTGAAGAATCATTTATCAAAAATCAATATGAAGGATCGAGACACACGACGAAAAGCAAATACTCCCCAAAAGATCATGGAGAAGTCTATCCAAAAAGGCCCTAACAAGGTATGAGGATAAATAGATCCAAGTCCTAAAAGGAGGCGAATCGTTGTATATCAAAGTCCAAAATAAAGACTGGAGAAAAATGAAGAAGTCGTGGTCTAAAGATGAAGAATCTCTCAAAACTTCAAGCGAAGAAATTCCTATTATGAAGAGAAGACCATAATTTCAAGAACGTCTCTCAAAGATTTGAAGTATGAAGTCGCTGCCAAATATCGGTCCGAGAAAGGTCTCAAATCCTGAAGCGAGTTATGCCAAGATATAAACTTTATGAGGTCCCGAGAAGCAGTTTTAAAAGATTTTGTCCTTTAGCTAACTGTTGATTAAATCGTCCCACTTTATTTTTGGCTAAATAAACTATCGAAATAAGTCAACAATGTATCCTCGTGATCATTCAAGACAACAATAAAAAATAAGAGATACACCTAGGAATAAGGGAGTCTAAGTAAATAATTGGCCCACATGAATTTGTGTTGGTTTGCTAACTTATAATAACAATGATCTCGTTTTTAAGCTTGGTATGGGGAACGTGAAACTTGAGGATGATAAACATTCATGACATTCCAAAACCCTAAGGTAAGTTTTTGTTCTTTTTACTTGTCTTATGTTTAATAAAGGCCAAGGTGGATTGATTATGATGAAAAATGTAAAACTTGCTTTGTAATTAATGCATTGCATGAGGACATTGCAATGGTCAAGTGTAGGGGATTTAATAAATGTGAAAACACTTATCCTTTTACCACTTAATTATAATAATAACCAAGCCAAAACGTGTATTTTATGTCGTAAATGTCGGAATTATGTGTGGTTTGTGTTTTTGTTGTGATTTAGGACTAAAATGTTGTTGGAAATACGTTTTTACGTATTTAGGAAGATTCGGTCACTCCGACAATATATTAAGTTGTAGCTCGTAGTCTAGATATCTTACATTAAGTAAACAAGGAAAGGCCTAGTCCATGTTATGTATGGACGTCCCAAATGTAAGCCCAAGCCCATCTTATGGGCTTGGTATATAAACCCTCTCCTTTGATGGAGTAGGTAGAGTGGTTATTCATTTTTCACATAGTTCTTATAAGTTTCTCTCTCTAGAATTGTGTGTAATCCACCATCTCTCTATCTCTTTCTCTCTCTAAAACATAAGCAAGATTTACATATCCTACAAATGGTATCAGAGCCATGGGATGATTGTATTGTTTATGTGTTTGTGTTCTTGATTTTTTGATAGCTTTTGATCAATAGAAACACACGTCCAATTTTTTTTTTGTGTTTTTTATGGTTTGATCTTCATACAAATCATCTACATAGTTGTGGTAGTGATTTGGTATCGTTACTTTGGATAAAAACACAAAAATTTTGGGTGTTTGGATCAATTTTTGGCTTAAAATCTCGAATTTGGTGTGTTTTGTCCGAGAAAAGTGGTAAAAAGAGTCCACTGTTTGTACCATTGCGACAGCCTCTCCATCGCAATATCTAGGGTTTAGACATTGCGATCCATATTGCGATTGGGATTGCGACTGGAGTGTTTTCTGTGTATTGCGATTGCATTGCGATCCATATTGCGACAGGGTATTGCGACAGGGTTTGCGACAGGATATTGCGACAGGGGTATTGCGATTGGATTATTGCGATTGGATTATTGCGATAGGACTTATTGCGATTGGAACATTGCGATAGGACTTATTGCGATTGGACATTGCGACAGCATTCCTTTTAGGCATTGCGATAGGGCAACAAGTATTCCAAGATTTTTCAAAAACGTGTTTTTGAAATTTTTTTGTGCAATTTCATCTTGGAATTTTTGGTTTATCGAGAACATATTTTAGGGGATTTTAACATTATTTCTCGGCTTCTACACACAACAACAAACACATTTACTTTCTTTCATTGATCGATCAACTTTGTAAATCTTCACTTATTGAAATGGAGTACACATCTCTTACGGATAAGTCCATCCTCTCGGGTACGGATAATCGTCCACCTATGTTGGAGAAGTCTATGTACGAGGATTGGACTTCCCGAATGGAACTTTACATGTTGAACAAAGAGAATGGACATCTCATTTGGGCATCGGTGCTCAATGGACCATTAGATTATGGTACAGTGACGGAAGGTACAACTACTCGTCCTCGCACAACGGGTGAATTGACTGGAGATATGAAGATTCAAGACAAATGTGATAGGTATGCTACAAACATCATTCTGCAAGCCCTTCCTTTAGATGTCTACAAACTCGTCAGCAAACATAAAGTTGCCAAAGAGTTATGGGATAGAATTCGTGTTCTAATGCAAGGCACCTCGTTAACTAAACAAGAACGAGAGTGTAAGCTTTATGATACTTTTGATAAGTTTGCCTATGCGCCAAGGGAAACTCTCAATGACTACTATCTGAGATTTACCCTATTGTTGAATGAGCTAAATATCTATGGCATGGCAATTCCTACGTTTCAATTGAACACCAAGTATTTGAACATCTTCCTTCAGAATGGAAAAAGTACGTGACGGATGTTAAATTGGCTAAGGACTTGCATAACACCAATGTGGATCAACTTCAAGCTTTTCTTCAACAACACGAATGCCATGTGATCGAGGCTCGGTTGTCTAAACCTCAAGTTCATGATCCACTTGCAATGTATGCTTCTCAACAAAACATGGCTTATACTTATCAACAACCATTATACTTGCAGCAGCCACCACCACACACCTATCAGCAACCACAGCAACCATCTTATCAACCACCAATGATGCCACAACAAGCATTTCAACAAAGTGTTCATCAACAATCTTTTCCACAGCAACCACCATATCAGACATCACCATCACAAGCCAACACTTCTCCAATGGGCTATACTCCTCAGCAAGGATATTTTCCAATAGAAGCACAACCAGCACAAGCTTTCTACTCTAATGAACTTCCACCAATCGAAGCACTGGTCTTTACTCCAAATGATACGCCAGCTGATGTACTAAACCATCTCACTGCCTACTTGTCAAAACTTGTTGCAACTAGAGGATTTCCACCAACAAACAATCAGCTCCGCACTTCTTCAAATCCTTGACAACAAGCTACTGTTCAAGATGGTCAAGTAACAGTGCAACCTATTCAGGGAAGGCAAAATTCATATGGACCTCCTACAAGGACTGTGAATGCTCAAGCTGTGAATTCTCAAGCTAATGGAAATGGAAGCCCCATTGGTCCTCAAAAGGTTGTGACTTGCTATCATTGCCGAGGACAAGGTCATATGGCTAGGCAATGCACTCAGCCGAAGAGGAGAAGGGATGATGCATGGTTTCGTGAGAAGATGTATTTGGTTGATGCTCAGTCTAAGGGGAAGATTTTGGATTCAGAGGAGTTAGCATTTCTTGTAGACCCAGAGGCAGCAGATACTGAAGGCATTGCAGTCGTTTCCACTTCTAATGCAGCTTATCAAGCAGATGATCTTGACGCATATGATTCGGATTATGATGGCATTCACTCTGCCCAAGCTGCTCTCGTTGCTAATCTCTCTCACTATGGTTCTGATGTCGTCAGTGAGGTACCAACCACATCTAATAATATTGATGATAACCAACATCAAGTTGGACATGAAAAATGACAACCTCGAACAGCATTCGGGAACTAGTAACTCAAAATGATGTGGTACCCAATCCTACGCATTTGAGTGAACCTCAACCAAATGCTACGACGGGTATGGAAGCTTATGCTCAACGTGATTTGGTTATGGTGCCTAAACATATTATTGATCATATGCATATGGCCCTCAGACAATCCGTAGATACGAATTCCACCCTAACTGCTGAGCTTGCGTTGCATAAAGAAAAAGTCAAAGCTTTTGAAATGGTCCCCCAAGCAGAGAAAATAACATGTTCTGAATTTGACCAATTTCGTTTTGAAAAGATTGAACACTTGAAAGAAATAGAATCATTAAAAGCTAATCTTTCGAATGAATTAAAAGCAAAAGAGTCGGTTGTCAATGATTTTCAGAAACTTAGAATGGATTTCAAAACTCTCGAGTCTAAAAAGTTTGAATCGGAAATTAATGCTACCAAACTTCTTAAATTCAAAGAACAACAGCTTTTAAAACAATACGCTTCCACAGAAAAGGTTCATCTTTTAACTAAATCATTTAAAGAACTCGAACTTAAGCGTCTTCAAGATTTACCACCAAATCCCGGTTATGTAAAACAAGCTCAGGAACATATTCCCGGTCTTTATGATATGACCATAATTGGCAAATCGAAAGAAGCACCTTTTGTTCGTAGTACTGAGGAGACACAGTCACTTGCGGACGAAACTCATTCTAAAATGCTTTCAAAATTCCATACAATTGATTATGATCAACATAACAAAGATCAATTTTCGAAAAAGACACGCATTCGCTTACAAAAGGAATTAGCAGAATTGACAGTTCTTGTGCCTCAAAGTTTGTCAAATGAAAACCTTCCTAGTACGTCTCCTAGACTTATCAAAACGGATTTAACAAAGTTAATTCCACCGGTAAGCAAGGCGTCCGTTAACTTAAATGCGGTTCACCAACACTTAGCCGATTTTGACAAGGTCATTTTGGAACGTACGACGGCTTCGGCCATAACGGAAGGTGAATGGAACTTTGAGCACACTAGAGTTGCGTTCCGAAACGAAATTGTTCCGTTTGTAGACAATGTTAAAGCTTGTCTTAGTAATCTTGATCAAGATTTGTTTTTGGAAATAGAAGAAGTTAGACGTGTTTTCAATGAAATGGATGATGCTTATGAAAACAGTTTACTTGAAATAGAACGGGTTTCACGCCAAAATGATCAGCTTCTGAAGCAAGTGATGTCTCATGATATAGTTTCCGTCAGTGTGAATAAAAGTGTTGATAATGATTCTATTGTGCATAATGTTGAATCTGTGGATAATGTGGTAGATAGTACTTGTCACGAATCTGACGCTGAATTTTTAAAGCTTCAAGATTCATATTCTTCGCTTTCAAAACGTTTTGATGAGATTCAAACACATTGTATTTCGCTTGAATGCAAGCAACAATTTATTCAAGAAATCTTTGAAACGTCATTTGAAGGTGTTAATATCGATGATGCAACCTTTGAAAAGAATTTTTGATTGAATTTACAATCAAAACAGCGTCAGCCAAGTGACAAAGTTGCTAAATCTTTACCGATAGACATAGAGAAATATAAGGAGCTTAACTGTGTGAACGTACTTGAGGCTGCTGAGAATTTTAAACTTGATCTAGATAATCGAGTTTCCAAGATTTTGTCCAAAGTTGATAACTTAAAACAGAAAAATACACGACTCTTCGATTCAGTAAAGCCCGCATGTGTTAATACCACTGCACATAATCAATCCTTGATTGAACAATTGAATCGAAAGTCGGTGGAAATATCTGATTTGAGGGAACAAATTTGTAATAAGAATCTGGTCTTGGCTGAGTTAAAGGAAACACTTCGTACTCTAAAAGGTAAGAATGTTGTGGATAACGCATCCACTGTCTCCGCATCGTCCTCTAGTGCAATTAAAAGGAACCTTATAGCCGTCACACCATTAAATAAAGGCCCTAGGACTAAACCATCTCAAACTTTGGTCACTAAAGATAAGGTGGAATCAAAACCAGCTTCTAATATTCCCGTGTTGCATTCTATAGGGGTAAGCACCACTACTAAGGCTCAAAGATCTAAGCTTAAAAGAAACAAGAAGAATGATAGGATCTTGCCCCCATCTAGTAGTCAAGTGAAAAAGAAAGTAGAAGCCTATCCTAGGAATGTTATTTCTGTTTTGAATAAAAAGAATCATGTAGCTAAACCTAAAGGCTCTGCGGTTGTGCAGCGTTCTAAGCCTAGTGTGAATTCTAATTTAAAATGTTGGAATTGCAATGAATGTATGCTTTCTAGACGTCATGATTCTTGCCTTATTGACCATGTGAATGAGATGTATGCCCGAAAAAATGGTTTAGAATGGAAACCGACTGGGAAAGTGTTAACCCAAGTTGGTTGGATGTGGCACCCCACTGGTAGAACTTTCACTATAGTAGGAAATATGTGCCCTTTAACTAGGATCACTCCCACTACAGCGAAGAAAGCGTGCCCTTTAACTAGGAGTACCAAGGCTACCAAAACACAAGCGTGTCCTTTAACTAGGAACACCGACACTACTGTAGAAACCAAGTGCCCTTTAAATAGGTCTACTCCCACTGTAGTGCCCGCGAATAATCCAAAACCTAAGAAAGTTGGAACAGTAAAACCTGTTAGTGCTAAAACTCACATTAGAAAACGCAGGAAATCTAAGGGTCTCATAAATGCTAGCAGTTTTGATAATCTTATATCTCTATCTGCTAACACTCCGGAACCAATAGTTTCCAATGCATTGTCTACTGTTGTTATTGCAAACAGGTGGTCCAAATTGTTCTCTGGTATTTGGACTCTGGTTGCTCCAAGCATATGACCGGAGATCGCTCTCAGCTCAGAAATTTCGTCAGCAAGTTTCTTGGTACGGTTCGGTTTGGTAATGATCATATTGCAAAGATAATGGGTTATGGTGAATATCATATTGGGAATGTTATAATTTCAAGAGTGTATTACGTGGAAGGTCTCGGTCACAACTTATTTTCTGTGGGAAAATTTTGTGATGCAAACCTAGAAGTTGCTTTTCGAGAGCATACCTGCTTCATTCGTAATTTGGAAGGGGTTGATTTATTGAAAGGTACTCGAGGGAATATATTGTATACTTTGTCTCTACAAGACATGATGGTCGCTTCTCCCGTATGTCTTCTCTCCAAAGCTTCGAAGACTAAGTCATGGTTATGGCATCGACGGTTATCTCATCTTAACTTTGACGCTATTAATCACTTGGCGAAAAACGAACTTGGTCGTGGTCTTCCTAAACTATCATTTCACAAGGATCATTTGTGTTCCGCGTGTACAATGGGGAAAAGCACTAAGAAATCATACAAACCCAAGACTGAAGACACCAACCAAGAGAAACTTTATCTGTTGCATATGGATCTTTGTGGGCCAATGCGTGTTGAAAGTCTTAGTGGCAAAAAGTACATCCTCGTAATTGTCGATGATTACTCTCGGTTTACATGGGTGAAATTTCTTACAACAAAAAATGAGTCACCTAAATTCATCATCGGATTTCTCAAGATGATTCAAGTGCGTCTCAACACTACTGTCCGACGCATTCGTACAGATAATGGAACTGAATTTGTGAATCAAATCTTGCGTGATTACTATGAAGAAGTTGGCATTTCTCATGAAACATCCGTCGCTCGCACTCTACAACAAAACGGTGTCGTTGAAAGGCGAAATCGCACACTTATGGAAGTTGCTCGAATGATGTTAATTTACGCAAAGGCTCCATTGTTTTTATGGGCAGAAGCAGTATCTACAACAGTGTACACCCAAAACCGGTCACTAATTCGTAAACGCCATGGTAAAACACCTTATGAGCTTCTCCATGGTAAAGTACCAGATTTATCATATCTTCATGTATTTGGTTCTCTTTGCTATCCAAATAATGATGGTGACAATTTGGGAAAACTTCAACCAAAGGCTGATATTGGTATTTTCATTGGTTACGCACCCGCAAAGAAGGCATACCGAATCTACAATCGTAAGTCTCGTAAGATCCTCAAAACTATGAATGTTGATTTTGATGAGCTGACAGCAATGGCTTCTGAGCAAAGCAGCTCTGAACCCGCACTTCATGAAATGGGACCCAGTAACATTAGTTCTGGTCTTGTCCCAAACAACCCTACTTCATCATCATTTACGCCACCTTCTAGGAATGAATGGGCTACGTTGTTTCAACCATTCTTTGATGAATTCTTTACTCCTCCAAGTATTGTTGCTCCAGAACCTGAGGTAATAGCTCCGGTAACCGAAGTTGTCGCTCCAGCAACCGTTGCACAATCAGATACGTCTGCACCTATAATTGGTCTAGATATACCATCAACAAGTAATTCTCAACCAACACCTGTTTCAACTACCCATGTCATGCCTATTGATGATGAAGAGGATGATGATGATCACGATTTGGAATTCGCTCAAATGCGTGAACTTCCATTCTTTGGTGTACCAATTCCCGACCCTAATCAAGTTGGGTCGTCCACCTCAGAGGAAGCTCCTACTACAGTTTACTCCAATCCACGGATTCGTGAACATGACAGCAAGTGGACAAAGGATCATCCTATAGATTCTATTATTGGTGACCCTAATCGTCCGGTATCCACACGAAGTCAGCTACAAGAAAATGCAATGTTTTGTCATTTTGATGCTTTTCTCACTGAAGTTGAACCTAATATATGGCAACAAGATTTTACTCAATCCTGTTGGATAGAAGCTACACAAGAAGAATTTAACGAATTCATACTTCTTGAAGTCTGGGAACTTGTCCCATGCCCGAATCAAGTGCAGTTACTCACTTTGAAATGGGTTTACAAGGTGAAACTCGATGAGTTAGGCGGAATATTGAAGAACAGATCTCGTCTAGTAGCTCGTGGATACAAGCAATTATTGGGCATCGACTTTATGGAATCCTTTGTACCTGTTGCCCGTTTGGAATCTATTAGACTATTCCTCGCTTATGCAACCCACATGAATATGATCTTCTATCATATGGATGTAAAGACGGCATTTCTTAATGGTGAAATCAAGGAAGAGGTCTATGTTCAACAGTCAGATGGTTTTGTGAATCCTAATTATCCTAATCATGTGTACAAGCTTAAGAAGGCTCTCTATGGCTTGAAGCAAGCTCTACGCGCATGGTATGATCTTTTATCACAATTCCTCATTACACAAGGCTTCGCCAAAGGCAAGGTGGATCCCACGCTGTTCATTCAGAAACAAGGTAAAGATATGAATATGGTACAAATATATGTTGATGATATTATATTTGCAGCCTCGACCCAAACCTTATCCGACGAATTTGGGAAACTCATGTCTTCCAAGTTTAAGATGTCAATGATGGGCAAGGTATCATTCTTCTTAGGTCTTCAAATATCTCAGAGTCCCAGAGGCATCTTTATCAATCAATCCAAGTATGCCCTTGAATCGCTAAAGAAATATAAGATGGAATCTTGCGACCCTGTGGATACTCCAATGATGGAAAAAACTAAGCTTGATGCAGATCCACATGGAGTTTCCGTTGATTCGACACTTTACCGTAGAATGATCGGTACTCTTCTGTATATCACAGCTAGTCGACCTGATCTTCAGTTTGCTATATGTATGTGTGCTCGGTATCAAACTCGACCTACTGAGTTACACTTAGCCACTGTGAAACGGATCTTTCGATATCTTAAAGGAATCATTAATCGGGGACTTTGGTATTCGAAGGATCCTTCGATTGCACTCATGGCATATGCAGATGCAGATCACGCGGGTTGTCAAGATACAAGGCGTAGCACGAGTGGAACTTTGCAACTACTAGGAGATCGACTAATCAGTTGGGCATCGAAAAGGCAAAAAAGCGCTGCAATTTCAAGTACGAAAGCAGAATACATAGCTATGTCCGGTTGTTGTGCTCAAATTATTTGGATGAGATCGCAATTAACCGACTATGGTCTAGGTTTCAACAAAATTCCGATGTACTGCGACAACAAAAGTGCAATTGCCTTATGCTGCAACAACGTTCAATTCTCCCGGTCAAAGCATATTGACATTCGCTACCACTTCATCAAGGAGCAAGTGGAAAATGGAGTAATCGAGCTTTATTTTGTCCGATCTGAGTATCAATTGGCGGATATTTTCACGAAGGCTTTAGATCACGCTCGAATTGAATTTTTTGGCCGACAAGCTAGGAATGAGAACCTTCTCGCCTGAGACTCTAAAGGAATTGGCAGATGAAGCGAAAGAATAGTGATGGTAAACTATTCTTTGTATCCTTGGTGATCATCTGTATATATTGTTTATATTTTTATCCACAAAAGCAAAATACAAAAATATAAAACCATATAAAAACCATAAAAATTTAAAAATCTAGAAAATTCCAAAAATATTTTTACTTTATTTTTCGAAGGCATGTCTTTTGGTACGATAATATTTACGGCCTTAGAAATGTTGATTAATATTGACACAGCGCCATAAATAGAGTTCGTACAAAAGTTGTACATATTTCATAAAACATGCCTAAATGGCTTGTAGTTATTTCAGACTGCAACCCGGTTTTCACATTCAAGCCAAGTATTTCTTATCAAAGCTTTGGCTCACAACAGTATTAATTTTCTTGGGCAAGGTTTACTTTAAAACCTTGTAAGGGATCAAGTTTACTTTATACCTTGGTCTAATACAAACCTATGTATGCTTCAGTGCATTTATTTGTTAAAACAAGAGAAGTCTTGTTTTCATGAAGCTATCATATCTACAACCATAGCAATCTACAATTGGTATCTACATACTCGACGATGCGACTACTCAACCGACGACTACAACTCTTTCAATAGAACACGGGTCAACAATTGAGGGGGAGCAATTGTCAAGCATTCAGAAAATTCGATGCCGAACGTGCCAAGCTCACTAACTAGTGTCAAGACAACAATACCAATCGTACACGTGGTGTCAAGAGATGACTTCAGACGTGACGAGGCAACCAACATATGCTGACAAGAACCATTTGATCTTTTTATATGATGTTCTCATCAATCAGGTCCAACCTTGTCAATTTTTTTCTAATATGGTGAATATGTGATCATGTTACAAATCGGTATCATATCTCATCCATTTGGAATCATGAAGATTAAATGGACTTGCATTTTTCTTCCCAAAACCTTTGTTAAAACTTCATTAAATCAATTGATATTAAAAACATCGATTGGGTTAATATTTTTAATATGGGGGAGAAAATGTGATTTAATATGGGATATAATCACAAATGGTTTGACTTAATGTGCTGGCTCATCCCGACATGTGCGAAATATTTTCGAATATCGTGGCATATGTTAAGGGGGAGCAAAATGGATTTGCTATATCAAAATGGATTTTCATGATGACATATACTTACCCAAAACCCATTTATTTCACGACGATGAAGATTGTGGTGACATAAGGATGGTAGGATAGGTTAAGTCCTATGATTCTTCCAGAACCGGAGGAATCTTCCCAAGGACATTCCATAGCTAGAAATAGTAGTCCTTAGGAAAGATGGAGAAAGATTGTGAACGTAGCTGAATGCCGACCAAGTACTTAAGTTAGCACTGGAACAATCACAACAAGGTGCTAGTTATGACGTATTGGTAAGCATTGAAGGGGTTGAAGAATGAAAAAGAATTGTAAAGATAAAGGGTATAAAGAACGAAGCCCTCCTTACAACTTTAGGTAGAAACCGGGTCAATACATATGCTATTGAGATCATTTTTAATGATTCTTGATATTGAAAATAGACATCATGGACCCAGTGATGCAATGCACAACCCATCCCAGCTAACTCAGATATCTCTCAAAAGATATTTGTTTTAATCACACGGAGATCAACACGTTATCTATCGATTTATTCACTCCGAGTAAATTGGTATTGAAAAGGTGGCACTCCTCTCCAGCCTCCGATCACTAAAATCTAAAATGCACGATCGAGTCTAGAGCCATTTGAGATCATCAAATATCTCATTAGGACACACTTTCATAATTCCTTGCTTCTTCACACACTATGAAAAGTAAGAAAGATATTAAGAGTCCTACGCAAAATCTTCATGATCTTGCCTGAACATCCAAGTAATACGAAAGTATTTACAATGAAGATAGAAATCCTTCTTGAGCGAATATCAAAAAGCTCATGGTAGGTGACTTGTGCGATTCTTTATGAATCAAGCTTGTGATAACTGGAAAGCAACAATGGTTTAATTCTTAACTGAATTTAAACACGTTCTAGGCCTCTACGCAATATCTTAGTGATCTTGCCAGAACACTTAGAGTGATACTTTAGTGTTCACAGTGATGAGTGGAAATCCTTCTAGTGTTAACCTCAAACAGCACTTGGTAGGTAACTTGCAAGATTCTATACGAATCAAGCTCGTGACAACTGGAAAGCAACGATGGTGCGATTCTTTAATGAATCAAACTTGTTCCAGGAATCAGAATTGACGGCTTCAATCATGCGGATAATTTTATCCAAATGATTCACTCTTTACGTTCGCAGTCAGCTTTGGACGATCGAGTAAAGAGAACGGGTTTACCCGTGAAATCTTGTCAAGGAGATTTTTAATTAAAGCTACCTGCCACAAGTACGATATTTTATATCGTCCAACGGTCTTCACCGACCTGAGGTAAAATGCTACCGAATTAGAATGAAATGTTCAAAGCCATTTTGTTCGTGTCTACTTATGTTGCGGCATTTGAAGACGGTGGCATTGTGGAATCCAAGAAGAAGTCGTCCCCGCATGCTTATACTTTATGCATTTAGTACCTCATCTAATTCAAGAAAGCCTAAAAGTTAAGTCTTCCGTTGTATCAAACTCTGAAGCTTTCAAGAATTACAAAGGTATAAGTATGTGGGACATGATGTCACGAGGAGGCGAAGGTCACAAGTGATGGATGCACAAGAAAAAGGCAAGATAGTAAGGCTAAAGATTGATATCAAATATCACATCAGCATGTTCACCAGAAAAGAAAAAGAAAAGAAAGACGAAGACTACGAGCTCAAGACAAGCACAGTATGCTAGGTTTATTTTATTATTGTAACTTGGGTAACGCCCTTGTTTGGAGTGACCTCCCTTAGGGGGAGATTGTTGGAAATATGTTTTTACGTATTTAGGAAGATTCGGTCACTCCGACAATATATTAAGTTGTAGCTCGTAGTCTAGATATCTTACATTAAGTAAACAAGGAAAGGCCTAGTCCATGTTATGTATGGACGGCCCAAATGCAAGCCCAAGCCCATCTTATGGGCTTGGTATATAAACCCTCTCCTTTGATGGAGAGGGTAGAGTGGTTATTCATTTTTCACATAGTTCTTATAAGTTTCTCTCTCTAGAATTGTGTGTAGTCCACCATCTCTCTATCTCTTTCTCTCTCTAAAACATAAGCAAGATTTACATATCCTACAAATGTGAAAAGGGAAGAAAACACGGCCTTTCACGGGCTTTTATCGAAGAAAAAGACAAAAGACGAAGTCAAAAGATCAAGAGTGCAAAAAGAACGGAAGTCCAAGACCTATTCTAAATATTTATCGAAGAAAAAGTCTAAAGACGGAAGTTTAATAAAAGCCGAAGAACTCAAGTCTAATTTAGGAAGAAATTAAAAGACGAGTTCAAATAATCCCGAGACAAAGTCGATAAAGTCGAAGAATTTAGAAGACGGAAAGACGTAAAGAAGAAAGAAATGAGCAACACATGCTTAATCCTTCCTAATCACTATAAATACCCTCCTAATCTCACATTAGCAGGTGTTGGCTAGTTTGACAATCTAGTTCTTCCATTTTAATTACTTGTACTTTTCTTAATTGCACCTTTAATTACTTGTCTTGCACCTTAAATTTATAATCTTTTGATTCTTATCTTTACTTTAATTGTTGAATCTTTAATCTTAATCAAGTTTTAATTAATCTCTCATTCTACCTTTCTTGTTCTTGATTTAATCTTTATGCTTATGTGCTTATTGTTATGCTTATTTGATTAACAGTTATGATTTTAAGTTTATGATTGTGTTAGCTTATTGCTTTCATAGCTTATTTTGTTTTTCTTAAATTTAATCAAGTGCTTATTAGTTAATTTTTATAAAAAGTTGTTTTTAAATATTTTTATTATTTAGTGTTTTTAAAAGTTCTTAAATTTTGGCTTATTTGCTTTTTCTTAAGTTTGATTTGGTTAAGTTTTTAGTTAAGTGCTTATTGTTTTTAGCTTAATTTTAGTCCTTAGATTATTTTCAATTTAGTTCTTATTCGGGTTTTGGTAAAACCCTCGTATTCCGAATAGTCTTCACCACTGGATTCCGGATAAGCTGTAATTAGTTATTCCGGATAGGGGTGCGAATCAGGATTCCGGATAAGGCATAAGTCAAGTATTCCGGATAAGGGCCCGGACTTCATATTCAGGATAGTTGTTTCTTGTGATTCCGGATAAAGCTTCGAAGATTTATTCCGGATAAGGTGTAAAACCGAACTCCGGATAAGCTAAAGAATGATTATTCCGGATAAGCTGCGGACAACATTATTCCGAACAAGTGATTGAAGGACATTCAGGATAAGAGGCAGAAGGATTATTCCGGATAAGGTGAAGAACAAGGTATTCCGGATAAGCTGAATTAGATATTCCGGATAAGATGAATTAGATATTCCGGATAAGGAACCGAAGTATATTCCGGATAAGGAGTGACAGTCCATATTTCGGATAAGCCTTGGAACCAGGATTCCAGATAACCTGATTTGAGTTTATTCCAGATAAAGCTTCGAACCATATTCCGGATAAGCAGATCAAGTTGATTCCGGATAATTATTTTAGTGGGTATTCCGGATAAGGTGACAATATTCCGGATAACTCGTTGAACGTTATTCCGGATAAGCTGTACTTTCTTGGGTATTCCGGATAGTGACAGTATTTTGGATCCCGGCTCAGGTTCTGTTTACTTTCTTTTTATTTTCAAGCATTTATTTTCCCGCCATTTTTCTTAAGTGTTATTTTTATTGCTTTGTCTTAGGTTAATTTTAAAGTTCACATTTTTATTACATTGTCAATTTAATTTTTCGTCACGCTTTAATTTTAAGTCATTTGATTAATTTACTTTTTGCACCATTTAAGTTTTAATTAGTTTTAGATTTAATTACCCGCCTATTACTTTAAGTTTTGCACTTTTACTTTACAACATTCAAAAAAAATATTCTTTTATCCACCAAAAGACAGTTGAGTCGCACTTTAAACCAGTAATCAATTCGACTAGAAACACGACAAAGAACTTTTTAACTGAATAAAACCATGTATCAGTTGTGTACGCGTACGCCAGTAGGCAACATATAGTATATACACAGTGTATGTACGATAAAAATAAACGTTTTTTTGGAATGCGTCGTGGAACTAGCTAGGGACCACGACGGTTTTATTAACACTTGCAAGATTTTAGATACATGTTATAAAAGAAAAATAATACATTGGTTTCAGAACTTCGCTGTTAATGGTAGCACTTCTTTAGGTGGCATATGTTCCAAGGCCTCTGTAGGTCACGACCATCCATGTCGCGCAGTCGATATGCACCCTTCCCCAATGCGCCGGTCACCATGTAAGGTCCCTCCCACTTAAGTCCAAGTTTTCTTGTATTTTCAGCGTGGCTGGCCGCGTTTGCTCGGTACATAAAGTCACCTGGCCTAAAGAAAGTCTTCTTACCCTAGCGTCGTAGTAACCTTTCATTTTTTCTTTTGACTTGGCCTCGTGGATGGCTGTCAATTCTCTTCTTTCATCAATGATGTCTAAGTTCAGTCGTAGTTCATCATCGCTTGTGACCATGTCTACCTTTGCTGTGCGGACCGTTTGAAACCCAATTTTGGCTGGGATGACTGCCTCTGTTCCGTATGTTAGGGCGAAAGGGGTATCCCCCGTAGCTGTCTTTATCCTTGAGTAGTTCGCCCTGCTCAAGGCTTCAAACAAAGAGGCAATGAAAGCCTTTGAGCAAGGAAAGGACTGGTTCGTGGCTGGTGTGGATGCGCTAGGCGCAAGGGTGAATTGTGATGTGAAGGATCTTAGCAGCCAGCTGAAGAGATTAAGCATTGAGCTAGATGTTGACTTGTATCCGTGTTTGATGCGAGAGGTAGCTGAGAAGCGTTGGCTGGTGTGCCATGGTTTGCGCCTAGCTGCAATGGGTGCCTTGGAAGACCCTACTCTGCGGGCCGCCTTGGCCTAGTCTGTCATTGATGCAGTGAATGAGGGCACCTCCAAGGGCCTAGAGAAAGCGCACAAAGCTGAGTTGTTTAAGAAGGACTTGGCAGAGGTGCCCTTCTATGATCCTGCTGCTAAGTCTAAGCTCACAGCCGCCCTACAAAACATGAGTGTATGTCCTCTGCCATCTTTCGGACTTGGCGACAATGATCATGAGCTGCCACTTGAAGTTGTTCTAGAAGGTCTGACACTGGCACGCCATAAGGGTAAGGGCGCGGAGACACGGGATGACTTTCACTTGAAGCCTTCCCTAGAACAGATGATGGTACCGATATTTGCTCATCCCAGGGATGTGCTTGAACCTTTATAGTCGCGAAGGAAGTTCTATTGTCTGAAGTGCTTGCGACGCACGCTAGTCGTGTTGTTACCAAGAATACCTCCCTGAGTCCAGAGGTTGCGCCTTCTGTTAGTGTTGCCCACCCTACTTCCTCCATCCCTGTGTTGCCCTTGCCACTGCTAGAGAGAGACGCGCGCGTGTTTGACTTAATGGAGAAGGAAATGAAAGAGCACCGCGCCTCAGCATATTGTCCTCCCTTGTTGAAGCTGAAGAGATCCTCCTCTGGTACAAATTTACTTTCCAACAGTTTATCTAATTTGTAAATATTTGTGTATTTTGTATGTGCGAATGTTCGCACTTGATCTGTAATGAAAATTTCCATTTTTGTTATGAATATATGTTTCCACGCTTTAATGTGTATAGCGCAGACCTGGTTTATTAATTAGTGTAATTACATAAGTGGTCCTTATGGGTGAGGCAAACTCATTACGTGCGGTAGACCGCTACTACCATAAGGACGCCAGGTGAGGCCGACCAGTTGGTAGGTGTGCACGAGTGTTACTTTTTAGTCTCAGAATGTACTGGCTGTAAAAATTGCTACGACGTCATTAATAACAAGGGGCCTAACAAGGATACATGATCCGTGGTCGATGGGGTTGCATCCCTCTTACTCGACGTGTCTAATTAGTAGGTTAGATCCATTCCTCTTATTTCTCCTGGAAACGTTGTGTACGTGTACGCCAGAAGGCAACATATAGTATATACAAAGTGTATGTACAATAAAAATAAACGTTTTTTGGAATGCGTCGAGGAACTAGCTAGGGACCACGACAGTTTTGTTAACACTTGCAAGATTTTAAATACATGAAATAAAAGAAAAATAATACATTGGTTTCAGAAGTTCGCTGTTAAAGGTAGCACTTCTTTAGATGTCATATGTTCCAAGGCCTCTATAGGTCGCGACCATCCATGTCGCGTAGTCGGTATGCACCATTCCCTAATAAGTCTGTTACCATGTAAGGTCCTTCCCACTTAGGTCCAAGTTTTCCTGTATTTTTAGTGCGGCTGGCCGCGTTTGCATGGTACACAAAGTCACCTGGCCTAAAGGAAGTCTTTCTTACCCTAGCGTCGTAGTAACCTTTCATTTCCTTTTGACTTGTCCTCGTGGATGGCTGCCAATTCTCTTCTTTCATCAATGATGTCTAAGTTCAGCCGTAGTTCATCATCGTTTGTGATCGTGTCTACATCGGTTGTACGGAGCGTTTGTAACCCAATTTCGGTTGGGATGACTGCCTCTGTTCCGTACGTCAGGGCGAAGGGGTATCGCCCGTAGCGGTCTTTATCATTGTACGATCTGCCCATAAGACATGTGATAACTCGTGGACCCATTTTTTGTTGTTTTCCCCCAGTCGCGCTTTTATGCCGTCTCCCAGGCTCCTATTTGCTCTTTCCACAAGACCATTTGTTTGTGGATGGGCTACCGATGTGAACCTGTGATTGATGTTTTTTTTCGCGCAACAATCTTTGAATGGATTCTCCGCGAATTGTTTTCCATTATCAGAAACGATCACTCTAGGTATCCCGAAGAGACATACTATATTGTCCCATACGAACCTTTTTACTTGGTTTCTTGTAAATGTTGCGACTGCCTTTGTTTCAATCCACCTCCTAAAGTAGTCTATCGCAACTATTAGGAACTTAATTCCACCTGCGGCCACGGGGAAAGGTCCTGCGATGTATATTCCCCACTTGAAAATAGCCAAGGGGAAGTGATAGGTGTTAGTTCCTCTTGGGGTTGACGCGGTACCGACCTGTGTACCTGGCAGTCATTGCAATTGTATATGAGTGTACGTGCGTCCGCGTGCATGGTTGGCCAATAATATCGACTGCGCAACGTTGTTGCCACTACTGACCTTGGTCCTGCGTGCATGCCGCAGGATCCCTCGTGTATTTTACTAATGACATACTGCGCTTGCCACGGCCCTACGCACCTTAGCCATGGCTGAAGGAATGAGCGTTTGTAAAGAATCCCGTCCCTGACGGCCTTGAGCGTCTTCGCATTCGTCGCGCTTCGACTTCGTCATGTGGGAGTGAGTCTTTCGTCAAATATTCTATGATCGGTGTCATCCATGTAGGACCTTCTTCCTCCACGACCGATGTGAATTCTTGCTCTTTTATGGATTTGTCTTTAAGGATCTCTACCAGGACCTGCTTTGATAGGTGTGCAAAGCTGGTGGACGCTATCTTGTTGAGTGCGTCTGCTTTCTTGTTCTCCCCTCTAGGTACTTGGCGTATTATGAACTTTTGGAATCCTTTAATCAATGACTTGGACTTTTGTAAGTAATGTATCATATTATCCTCCTTTTCTTCAAATTCACCAAGTATGTGGTTTGCTACCAGGCGAGAATCTACATTTGCTTCGAGGTTTCACACGCCCATTTGGGTTGTGATTCTTAGTCCTGCTATAAGTGCCTCATATTCTGCCTCATTATTTGTAGTTGTGAATTCAAAACGCAGTGCGTATGTAAATTTCATTCCTTCAGGGTTGGTTAGTATGAGTCCTGCACCAGATCCATCAGTGTAGGATGATCTATCAGTGAATAAGATCCATGGGTCTTGGTCCTCGTCCTCCTGTTTTGGGTCCTGCCCGCCTTCTTCTGGTTTTTCAACGATGAAGTCTGCCAGAATTTGTCCTTTTGTGGCGTTGTGTGGTCTGTACATAATATTGGGTTCCCCGAGTAGAACACTCCACTTCTGTAGCCTACCCGCTACATCTGGTTTTGATATTATCTGTTTTATGGGTTGATCTGTGATCACCACTATGGGATGTGCTTGGAAGTATCTGCGCAACCGTTTCGCCGCAAATACTAGTGTGAGTACCAACTTCTCCATTGAGGTATAATTCAGTTCTGAGCATTGTAATGCTCTGCTTGTGAAGTATACTGGTGTTTGTACGTTCTCCCTATCCGTCATTAGCACTGTGATGATCACTCCATGTGTAGTTGATAAGTATATTATTAGCTCTTCTTTTGGTCGTGGTGCCACTAACATAGGGAGCGATGCTAAATGTGTTTTCAGTTCCTCGAAGGCTTTTTCAGCTTCTTTTGTCCAATTGAAGTCTCCCTTTTTATGCACTTCTTGAGTGTATTAAATAAAGGGAACGATTTCTCTTCGGATTTGGACAAGAACCTGTTCAACCCTGCGAGATTCCTGTTTAGCGATTGCACTTCCTTTTTTATCTTTGGGCTTTTAAGCTATATGACTGCCTCTGTCTTTTTCGGGCAGGGTTTGATGCCGTTGGGATCAATCATGTAGCCTAGGAACATGCCTTATGTTGCCCCCAAAATGCAGTTTTTTGGGTTTAACTTCATGTTTATTCTCCTAACTGTTGAGAATGTTTCCTCTATATCCCGAATAAGTTCATCCTCTGTGTGACTTTTTATCACCAAGTCATCAACATAAACCTCCAAATTTCACTCGATTTGACCTTCGAACGCCTTATCAACCAATCGCTGGTACGTGGCCCCTGCGTTCTTAAGTCCGAATGGCATTTTTATGTAGCAATACACACCCTGGCTGGTATGAAATGCTATTTTTTCTTTGTCTTGCTCTGCCATTTGTATCTGGTGGTATCCCTTGTATGCGTCTAGGAATCATTTAAAAGGATATCCGCATAGAGATTCTACCTTCCAATCTATCTCTAGGAGTGGATAGCAGTCTTGGGGACAAGCTTTATTGAGGTCTGGTCAGTCAACACACATGCGCCAACTACCATCATGTTTTTTAACCATCACTGGGTTAGCGAGCCAGTCATGGTAGTAGACTTCTCGCATGATTTCTTCAATCGTTATCTCTTGATACGGATATTGTGGATGGACTTCCACTTTTAGGTTCGATGGTGAATCTACCTTGGGTTCCGTTGTAACCCGAGGGGGTTCCGTGACCGTGTTGCACTCTGGGAGTGTGATGGCTGTGTTGAAGATCGTTACGATTCCTCCCTTCACTGGTAACTTCATCATGCCATGGGCCGTAGAAGGTACTGCTCGCATTGCTAGTATGGCAGGTCGCCCAATGATTCCATTATACTGTGATGGTGATCGTATTATCAAGAAGTTCATTGAGACCTTCGTTGAATGTTCGTCGCTCCCTACTTTGACTACTAGCTTTAGTTGGCCCAAAGGCCACACCGCTTCCACACTGAATCCGATGAGCGGTGAGGTAGCAGGGACCATCTGGCTCCTTACTTATGCGCTGAGTTTTAGGAAACAGTGTTCATACATTATTTCTTCTGATGAGCCTTCATCGACATACATACGATGTATACTGTGTTCAACGATGTTTATTTCTATTACTCACAGGCCTTCTACCACATTCTTCGTGCTAAGCGGGGGGGGGGGGGGGGGGGGAAGAGATGTCTCTTCCTTTCGAGAATTTTTGGCTCACCTTTTGCTTTTTCCTTCGCTGCCACGCTTGTACCATGTAAACATTTACGTTAGTGGCTTTTGGTTTCCCATCCTCTGCGGTTTATCTGACAAGGTGTTTGAGCTTGCCTTCTTTTACCATATTCTCGATATGTTTCTGTAGTTGAATACATTCATTCGTAGCGTGTCCCTTCTCATCGTGATATTCACAATATCTGTTGCCAATGTGCCTTTCTACCGGAGTGGCCATTGGCAATGGTCTTGGGAAGTTCGCGCCTTCTGATACAAGGATTTCCCTTGGAGTTAGCTTAAGGGGAGCGAACCTGAAGTTAATGGCTCGTCCCTTTCTTTTATTTCCTTGGTAGTCGAAATCTCCAGACCTACTTTGACTACTAGGTCCTTTATTAGGCGCGTTACGGGATCTATGACCATAGGTGTTTTGCATAACTTCTGAGACAGCCGATTCCCCCTGTATGAAGGATCTCATTCGCCGTAGTACCCCGTCGAAGGTTTCTGGGGTTTTTTCATTCAACTTTTGTATTATATCACTGTTGCGTATACCTGCCACAAAGCAAGATACTTTCATAATTTCCGAGCATTCCTTTCTTTGAAGACATTCGCTTTTGAAGCGCTCCAAAAAGTCTTCCAGGTATTCGCCCTGGTTATGCTTAATTCTTGCGAGTGACACAACACTACTATCATGTCTTTTTTGTTGCACATAATTTCTTTTGAATGCTTTTTGCAATACTTCAAACCCATTGATCGTTCGTGGCGGAAGCCTATCAAACCAGATCCGCGCATTTCCTACAAGTGTAGAATTGGACATATTGCACCATACATGTTCTGGCCATTGCTCAATACCTGCTTGGGATTCGAAGATTCTTAGGTGATCCTCTGGGTCTGAGGTGCCATCGTATGTTTTTACATTTGCTGGCATGCGACGCCTTCTTGTATCCAGGTAATACTATATGCGTGTTGTGAAAGCATTTTTTCTAGCTCTTCTCCATGGTTGTGAGAAGTCTAGGTGAAAGTCCCTAATCAATGCAAGAAACCCTAATCTTAACTTAATCAACACAGGGTATTACTTTTCAAACGTAATCTTATTATTGTATAATAAAGAATTAAAAGTGTTATGGATAACACAGTTTGATGACAATGTGTTGTGCACACTTTGAACAACTATAAACCCTAACTTATGAATACAGTCGTAGCTGTTTGATTCACTAAGTTATATGCAATAATGTTATGAATATCTCAAAGTGTTAAACATTAATGCATGGATGCACATCCTATTTATAGTGTTTACGAGGTTGACCTAAATAGTACTTGATGGTGACTACACAAGCTTTTACAAGTTCCCACATCAGTCACATGATGTTCTTCTATTCTTGGTAGTCTTCCATTATGCTTTAAGGAAACAGTTGTAAAAACAGTTTCCTTTTTCTTTATAGTCTCGAACACACAAATGGCATGTCCAAAGTGTGCTGAGTGTTAACAGGGTATTGCCACCCCTGTTAACACTCAACCCCTCAGAGTCCCTGATACATCTTGGCTGTTATCCATCACAGCCAATGAGTATGTCTTCAAGTAATCTTTGACTTCCTTGACAATGTCTCTGACATGGACTCCTCTGAGGTTGCTTACAGGGACTTGGATCTCTGTAAGTCTTGCGATACTTGCCTGCCTCCTAGGCACAGGCAAGGGACTATCTGACAGCCTAATTATGTTTAAGTCTCTGATTAGGGAATCTAACAAGTTTAGATTCCTAACAATCTCCCCCTATTTAAACATAAATATTGCTAGATCTAACTAAGTTAAGGTAAGTGAGTTAACAGCTTCTTCTTACTCATAACAGATCTAAACAAACATACCTCATGATTTTATTAATACTTAAAGAAAAATTACAAGTACATTACATAAGTAAAATAAAAGGTGAAGGTAAAAAGGGCTGTGAACATCTCCAATAGTCATCATTTTTAATCCTTTCTTCAGCTTCAGCCACGTCCAATCTGTTATCTAATTCATCCTGCAAAGTCTTTGCAAACTTCTTGGAATACTCTGTGTTGATCTTGAGTGACTTCTTGTGACAAAGTAGCTGAATTATTGAAGCTAAGCACAGCTCATCTTCTCTTTGAAAAGCATACTGGCAAGCCCTGTTCATGAATGCCATTCCTCTTTCAGGCTTTGTGTATGTCTGACCATCAACAGGGCCAACAATACCATTGGGGAGGATCAAATCCCTGTGCATGCCATCCACTTGAACATCTTCAGTAACAAAAGTTTCGTTAACAATTTGAGAAATTCTTCTTCTTTTGTTGCCAGTCTTTGGGGTTTCTTGTTCAAAAAGCTGTGGTGGGGGATCAATCTTAAGTTTGGCAGCTGTTTCTTTGATCCAGATAAACTTGGCCTTAATAGTTTTCAGCAGAAGAAAATTTGCCTGTCCATTTCTTTTGGCAGCTAAGGCTTCAAGTTCGAACCATTCTGATAACCCAAGTGTCTTTAGCCTGAAGTTGTCAAACACATTCATATTTCCTGGTTGGTTATCCCTCCATAAGATCATCCGTGGGGTGTTTGTGGATTTATGAATGGTGTATTTGAACTTGGTTATCTTGCTAGGGGCATATTTGTTGTTAACGCAGGCTTCATAGTCAGCTTTGACTTTCCTTAGTGCCTCAGCGCGTTTTGCTTCCATTTCCCTCAACCTTTGTTTCTGCTTTTCTCTTTCAGGTGGTGTCATCTTCCTCAGAGTAGCTTCATTCAATTCTTTGGTTGTCTTGAGTTCATTTAATCTCTTGAATTCCTCAGCCTGTTTCTCTATTTCTTCAGGGGTTAAAGGCATCTCATTGGAAGGTGTAAAGGTTGAGAATTGGGAAAGGTCTGTGGTGGATCCTCCTGTCTCTAGCATCGCAGCTATCTTCTTTAGTTTAGTGTCTGTGTCAGACAAAACTATCTCCTTTCCTTTCTTCGAGACAGAGGACTCCACACTTATGTTTTCAAAACCTCAGCTCTTCTGATAAATGTTGTCTGAGCCTGAGCTTGAATTGCTTTGGGAAGGGAGCTAACATTGAACTTCAGCTTCTTGGCAGCTGGTTCATCATCATCCCCAGGCTCACTGGTGTTAACCAAAACCAGGGACTTTGATAAGTCAGCTCCATCTTGATTCTGTTGCTCCCCCTGAGTATTATCCTCATCATCAGGTATTATAACAGGAGTGATGACTTGGAGAGGAACAGGTGTAATGGTGGGGTTTGTTGATGATGAGCCTTGTTTAGCAGATGCAAGGTTGAGTGTTGTATCTTTCTCCCCCTCACGTTCATCCTGGCTACGCAGACGTTTGGATGAACGTGCCTGAAAATGCCTTGCAATCTGTTCAACAGAGGCAGCCATAGCACGTTGCCTTTTCCTTGAAGCCCTGGCAATCTTCAGTAGGAGGTTGCCATTTGCATTAGTATTGGCCTGAACGCGACTAACAATAAAGTTAGCATGACGGTATTGCCTGTTGCGAACAGCATCAAATTGCCTGTGCATGGTTAGCTCATGTTCATGAAACATGGCAGGGACCTCTGTGTCAATGACATCCTTTACTCTGGTAGAAAGGTGACTGAGTCCTTGGGCTACACCTTTCCTGGCACCATCCTTGTTTGGCTCAGTAACAGCCTCAGCCACAACCTTTTGTATGATTCCAGGGAATGTAACAGTGAAGTTGTGCATTTTAGACTTGATCACATCCAGCTTCCTTGATAAACGCTCAATGTCTGACTGATGATGAACAGGCTGAAGATTCTTGATATTGAGACTTTGCTGAGCATAGTCATCCCCCCTTGGTAAGAGATCAAAGTTAGTATGGGAAGGATGATCAAACAAGAGAAACTCCGTTGTTGGATCATAGACTGGGCGTTGGAAAACTGTTGTTGTTGATGTAGCAGAGTTTGGAGTAACAACAACGTCCTTGGGAGGAGAAGTCTTATCGCCAGCTGGTGTGGACATAGCTCTTTCTTTGGGAGGAGAGACTGACAGCTGGTCTTCCTCATCTTCTTTATCCTCCTCGTCAAACATCCCTTCAGGGATTTCATCCTCAGGCATCGACTCTAGGTCAGAGACATCATCCTCCAATGTTAGCATTTCTTCATCAGTATTTAACAGAGGCTCTTCTTCATTGGGTTTGTCTTGAGTGATTGTATCAGCCTCCTTCTCTTGTTGTACCTGGGATTTAGTGACTTGTTGTACAATCTCAGCCTGCAAATTGTTTTAATTAGTAACAGGGAAAAAGATAAGGGGAATGGTCGCCATTTCACTGTCCCAGAGAGGCTGAGGGTGATTACTCAGCCACTCCAAAGGATAAATCCTTGGGATTCTTTTAAGTGTGAAAAATAAATAAGGTTAATGATCGCCATTCGTTGCCCCTAGGAAAGCTGAGTGTGATTATTCAGCCCCCCAAAAGGTTAAAAACCTTTGGGACTCTTTTGATTGTGAAACATATGTTGTTTATGGATCGCCATTCGCTGCCCCTAGGAAAGCTGAGGGTGATTATTCAGCCCCCCCCCCCCCAAAGGTTAAGAAACCTTTGGGACTCTTTTAAGAGTGAAAACATATGTGGTTAAAGGTCGCCTGTTACGCTGCCCCTAGGAAAGCTGAGGGTGATGATTCAGCTCCCCCTGAAAGGATAAATCCTTTGGGACTCTTTTAAGGAGGGAACCAAGAAGCTGTGTGAAGTACAGCTGATCAAGGTTGAGACATAAGTGTATTCAGGTTGTTGTTAGCCTGAATACTGTCTAGAGGGTTCAGGGTCATCGGGGTGCTTTATAAACACAAATGAATCATTCCTTGGTGCAAAGACAGGGTGTACAGAAGTCTTAAAGAGTTCTAAGTGCAAGGATAGACTTCTATGGGTCGAGGATTACCCTAACTTTACCATTCTCTCCTACAGACAAATGAGAGTGGCTGCTTGTGAACCTATAAAAATGTACACTGATTACCTGTAAGATATCAGCTGGATTAGGCTGGTTTCTTGTCATCTCAGCTGACTTAGAGACACTAGACTCATGTTGTTTGTCAGCAGATGTATCTGATTCCACAAGAGTATCTGGAACAGAGGAGGTGTCGGTCTTCTTTCCCTTGGCCTTAGAGACAGCTTTGGAGTGGGAAGAAGAGGGGATTTTCTTCTTCTTAGGTTGCTGGCCAGAAGAAGCCTTGGACTTGGTAGTGTGCTGCCCAGAGGTCAAAGACATAGACTTGCCAGACACACTAGAAGTATTCACCTTCTCAGAAGAAGGGAGCAAGGGCTTCTCAGCTGTTGGTAGTTTGTTGGCCACATTCATCATATGAGAGGTGACAGGGACATCTTCAGCTCCTATTTCTTTGTAGATGGCACCTGTGATGCGGTAGGGCTTCAGAGCAGTCAACGCATTGTTGTGGTAGTTGTCTCCCAGCAGACTTTCGAAGATCAGAGACAGGAAGCGCACATAGCAGATATTCTTTTCCCTGACTTGATTCCTTCCTTTCAGCTGTTCTACAAGATTGGAGAAGAGAATGCTTCCAACATCAACATCAGCTCCCCAGATCAGTCCATATGCAATAGCCTGATGGTTGAAGGACATCTGGTCTTGGGATCCCTGCATTCCTCCCAGGGATTTAACAATGTGGGTGAAGAGGATACGCCACATGGGAGTGAAATACTTAATCTTCAGGGGAGATTTGGAGAGGACCTCAGCTGGTGTAAGGGCAGGGTTTACATCATGGCAGGGTTTGAGTGTGGCCAGGGCTTCTTTGACAGCCTTTTTATCAACGACCTTCAGGCATTCATCTCCATGTTTCAATCCGGCCTCACTTGAGAAATCTTTAAGTGAGAAGGCGAAAGGGTGTTAACACCCATCCTTTTACCACTTAATTTTGGCTAAAACGAGACCAAAACACGTATTTAATATCATTTGTTTGGAATTATGCGTGGTTTTTGTGTTTATTGTGTTTTCAGAGCCAACCGGATGAATATTAAAAAAGACATAGGATTGCACGGGTTTTACTGAAGAAAAAGACTCAAGATAAAGTCTATTGTCCAAGAGATGCAAAAGATTTGAAGTCTGGACCTATTCGAAGATTTACCGAAGAAAAGGACCAAAGATGGAAGATTTACATAAGTCGAAGAAACTCAAGTCTATTAAACGAAGAAATTAAAAGACGAGTTGAATTTAATCGACAACAAATCCCGAATCAGAATCGAAAACGTCAACTTTTCTGAAAAGACGAGAAGACAAGAAGAACGGGAGAAAGCCCACTCACCAACCAAAAGACAAGCCTATAAAAGGAATCCCCTCACACACATAGTGCCAGAGTTTTTAGTTTTTCTCTCCTCCCCTTTTTTCTCCCTTTTAGTTCGTATCATCACCAACACCACTAGGGTGTTTGGTGATCTTGATCTTTGATTTTTAATCTTGTAATTTTAATTCTTGTTTTGTGATTGTTACAACATTAATCATCAATACAAGTTCTTGTTTAATCTTTTCATTTCATCTTGTTCATCATCATCTTTTATTTCAAGTTTTCAAGTTTTTATTTGATTGATTTGATCTTCAAAAGTTGTTGGGTTTTGTGTTTTTGTTGATGGGATTTGTAGCTTATGGTTAGTAGATGCTTTGTGATTAGTTTATTTAAGTTTTTGGTGAAAAACTTGGTGATTTTTGGATCAAAATTGATTTCCCTGTTCTTCGGGGTAAGTTTCTGTTTTTGAATTCCCAGGTTCCGAGTGAACATAAAGTTCCGGATGAACAGTAACTTCCGGATGAACACCTTAAGTTCCGATTAAAGTTTATTTCTAAAAACTTCCGAACGAATTGAAAGTTCCGGATGAACCCAATCTTCCGAATGAACTGAAGTTCCGGATGAGTAGAAAGTTCCGAATGAGTTTTTTTGTTTAAAAGTTCCGAATGAACCTAAAGTTCCGAATGAAGCAAAACTTCCGGATGAACCAAACTTCCGAATAAACTTCCGATTAAAGTTTCGGATGAAAAGTTTCGACTCAACTTCCGAACCAAACTTCCGAAGAAAGTTCCGAGTGAAGGTAACCAAAAAGTTCCGAAAGAAGACTTCCGGGTGAAAAGTTCCGGATGAACAAAGTTCCGAATCAATAAATTTTTGAGCATCATTAATTGTCACTGTTTCTTTAGTGTTACTGTTTCCTCATTTTAACTTTAATTTCAGTTTTCATTTTAATTTTAAATTCAAGTTTTTATTAATTGTCATTAAATTAATTATCTTTGATTTAAGTTTTCATTTTAGAGCATTTGTCATTTAGTAGTTTTAGAAAATCCAAACCCCTTTTTAGTAACCAAGAACAATCATTCCACTAAAGGCCGAGATCAATTCGAGAGGATTCTGAGAGTAAAATTGAACCCATACAAAATCAGTGTATCAAATGGCGCCGCTGCCGGCTCTTCTCGTTACGATCAAAAGTTTTTTGTGAGAACTTGGATTTTGGGATCCGTTCCCCGTGAACGTTACTTTTTCATCAAAAATTTTCAAAAAAATCCTAAAAAAATATAAAATTTTCAAAAATACAAAAAAATTAAAAAACATAAAAACCAAAAATATTTTTGCCTTGTTTTTCTTTGTTCGTTCTTTTGCAGGTGTATGCGCACTCGATCCACGTCTTATCAAGAGCCCGAGCCTCTCGATAACTTAGACATGGCCGGTGTACACAACAACAACAACAACATACCACCTCCAAACAATAATAATAACAACAACAACCCACCTTTCAACAACATGAACAATAACAACAACAATGAGCCCCTTCCAGATAATCGCCCGATGATTGAATTGCTGCAAGCTCATGTAGATGGCAACACGGATCCAATTGTCATACCTCCAATTGCCGCCAACAACTTTGAGCTAAAATCAGGCTTTATCCAGATGGTCTCCGCTCAACCATTCTTGGGACGTACTGTTGATGATCCTCACGACCATATCAAGAGATTCTTGCAACTCACTAACACGGTCAAATTCAATGGTGTTCCACAAGAGGTTATAAGGTTACAACTTTTTCCCTTTTCTTTAGAGGGACAAGCCCGGCATTGGCTTGCTAAGGAACCGCCACAGAGTATTCTCTCGTGGACGGATTTGGAAACAAAGTTTATCAATTACTTTTTCCCACCCTCTCGTACTACCGCTTTGCGGAATGAGATCATAAATTTTGAACAAAAGTACGATGAGTCGTTCAGTGAATCTTGGGATCGTTTTAAAGATCTTTTAAGAAAATGCCCACAACATGGTTTTACCAAAGTAAATCAAATTAATACTTTTTACAATGGTTTAAGCATGAGTGACCAAGATTCACTAAACAGTGCCTCGGGGGGTAATCTTTTGGCTAAGACTTCCAATGCTGCTTGGGACATCATTGAGAATAAATCTCGTGTGCAAACCAAGAGTGTTCGGACCAATGTCGCTAGTGCTAGCACTAGTGACAGCGACAAGAGACTGGACAAAATCACTACGCTTCTTGAATCACTTGTCACCCACACCGTCAGCAACAACAACAGCAACAACGCTAAAAACACTCAAGTTAGTGCTGTCAGCCAACCTTGTGAGATATGCGGTGGTCCTCACTCCTACACTACTTGTACTGCCACCCAAGACTACCCTGCTGAGAATGTGAATGCGGAATATGGCACCTATCCTCAACCTGCTTATCAAGCTAGACCTCAAGGTGACCGTAATTTGCTTAGCTACCGCTCCAACAACTACCTCTCACCACCCGGTTTTCCCCCAAACAACCCAAACCAACAACCAAACCTCAATCGCCCTCCTCAACAACAACAACAACCTCGACAACCATACATACCTCCTCACAAGCAGCAACAACCACCTCAACGAAACAATCAAGTCTACCAACAACCTGCTTACCAACCACCTGCATACAATGCTCCTCCCAACCAACCCACCGCTCTTCACCAAGAAGTGGAAACTTATATGAGGACTAACGATGTGATAGTGGGAAATCTTCAGAGAGAAGTGCTCAACCTGAAAGCAGACTTGGTCAAGCAAGGAAACGATTTGAGAGCCGACATGAGAAATACGTTGGATAGCCAAACAAATGACTTGAGGAACATGATAGCTAGTTTCTTCCAAGGTAATCAACCCTCTTCTTCGGGTACTCTTCCGAGTAACACCGTTGCTAATCCAAGAGGGGAGATGAAAGCAATCACCACTCGAAGTGGCAAAGGTACAAAGGAACCCGAGTGTCCTATACATCCACCGGTGGTTGTGACTATGGAGAACGAGTCACCTGCTCCTATTCCTCCTCCTTCTCCTTCCCCAATTTCTCCACCTCTTCCTTCTACCCCTCCTTCACCCAAGGATGTGAGTGATCCTATTCTTCCAAAGCCTTCCTCTTCTTCCAATATACCTTATCCATCTAGGTTGAGGAAAGAGAAGCTCAAAAGCAAGGACGATATTCAGGTTTCGAACTTCCTTAAAATGTTCAAACAATTGAATTTTAATATCTCCTTCGCTGAGGCTCTCGCTCACATGCCTAAGTACGCAAAAATGTTTAAAGATCTTCTGAGCGACAAGGAAAAGCTCCTCGATATTGCCAACACCCAACTTAATGAGAATTGCTCTGCAGTGCTCTTAAGGAAATTGCCAACCAAGCTTGGTGATCCGGGTCGTTTCTTAATTCCTTGCAATTTCCCGGGAGTAGAGAATTACATGGCCCTAGCCGATCTAGGTGCCAGTATTAATCTAATGCCTCTAAGCGTTTGGAAGCAATTGTCTCTCCCTGAGCTAGTCCCCACCAAAATGACTTTGGAATTAGCTAACCGTACGGTTGCTTATCCAGTGGGGATAGCCGAAGACGTCATTGTAGGAGTCGACAAATTCACCTTTCCTGCTGATTTTGTTGTCGTCGACTACGAGATGGACCCCCGTGTGCCACTAATTGTTGGACGTCCATTCTTGAGGACCGGTTGCACTCTCATTGATGTTGAAGCCGGTGAGCTTATCATGAGAGTGGGTGACAATAAAGTAGTCTTCAACATGGGAAAGTTGTCTAAACAACCTTATTCCAACGAGAGTGTTAATTGTATTGACGTTCTGGATGAGGCTTGTGAAGAACATTTCAAAGATGCTTGCAAAAGTATTCCTACCTCTCTTCCCAATGTTGAAACCGTTTCCTCTATTGATTCATCATTGTCTCTATTTGGAGATAGTGATTTATTTTGGAACAATCTTGAAGATATCATGGGAGATCTGAATTTAGCTACTAATGATTCTCCCACCGATGGGGATGAAGACATGAATTTCTTTGACAATCTTCTCACCGAAGACAATCCTTCGCCTCCATCTCCCACGGTCATTGCTATCGATACTCCGACTTCGACTACGCCTCCCGTCGAAAATCCTCCGGATTTAGAGCTTAAGGAGTTTCCGCCCCATCTTGAGTATGTATTCCTTGAAGAAGAGAAGAATTCGCCAGTCATCATTGCTAAGGACCTAAAGGAAGAAGAAAAAGCCCGACTTATCACCGTGTTGAAAGATCACAAGAAGGCTATTGCTTGGAAAATCTCAGATATTCTTGGAATTGATCCTCACTTCTGCACACACAAAATTCTCATGGAGGACGACTTTAATCCCACAATTCAAAGCCAACGAAGTGTGAATCCAAAAATCCATGAAGTCATCAAAACAGAGGTTATCAAACTTCTTGATGCGGGTATGATTTACCCTATTTCAGATTCACCATGGGTTAGTCCAATCCATTGTGTGCCCAAGAAGGGCGGAATAACCGTTGTTCCCAATGAACACAACGAGTTGATTTCCACTCGTCTCGTTACTGGGTGGAGAGTTTGTATAGACTACCGCAAACTCAATGATGCCACGAGAAAGGATCATTTCCCTCTACCTTTAATGGACCAAATGCTTGAACTTTTAGCGGGTAATGAATATTACTGCTTTCTTGATGGTTTCTCGGGTTATTTCCAAATACACATCGATCCCCAAAATCAAGAGAAGACTACATTCACTTGTCCCTATGGCACATTTGCGTACAAAAGAATGCCTTTTGGCTTATGTAATGCACCCGGGACTTTCCAAAGGTGTATGTTAGCTATCTTCCATGACATGTTTGAACAAACCATGGAAGTCTTCATGGATGATTTCTCGGTCTTCGGGGATTCCTTCTCTTCTTGCCTTGCCAATTTGGAACGTATGCTGAAGTGGTGCGAAGACACTCGCCTTTTTCTGAATTGGGAAAAATGCCATTTTATGGTAAAAGAAGACATCGTGCTGGGACACAAGATTTCCAAAGCCGGTCTTGAAGTAGACCGTGCTAAAGTCGATGTTATCGCCAAGTTGCCTCCACCTTCAACCGTGAAGGGTGTGAGAAGTTTTCTGGGTCATGCGGGCTTCTACCGTCGATTCATCAAAGATTTTTCTCAAATCGCTCGCCCGATGACCCACCTCTTGGAAAAAGATACTCCTTTTATCTTTTCCAAAGAGTGCCTTGAAGCCTTCAACTCGCTTAAGGATAAGCTAACTAAGGCACCCGTCTTGGTTACCCCTAATTGGGAGCTTCCCTTCGAATTGATGTGCGATGCTAGTGATTTTGCTATTGGAGAGATTCTGGGACAAAGAGTGAACAAACACTTCCAACCGATCTATTACGCTAGCAAGACAATGACGAGGGCACAATTGCATTATACGACAACTGAACAAGAGCTTTTAGCTGTTGTCTATGCTTTTGAAAAATTTTGCCCCTATCTTGTCCTTTCCACCACAATCGTTTACACCGATCATTCCGCGTTGAAGTACTTGTTGACAAAGCAAGATTCCAAACCAAGACTTCTTCGCTGGGTTTTGCTGCTCCAAGAATTTAAAATCGAAATTCGCGATAAAAAAAGGAGCTGAAAACCTAGCCGCGGATCATCTCAGCAGACTTGAGGATCCTTACCAGGTGGATCATCCGAACAAAGAAATCAACGGTTCTTTTCCCTTGGAGACCTTAATGTCTATAAATTCCAAATCCAATGAAACCCCGTGGTTTGCGGACTTTGCAAACTACTTGGCGGGTGGAATTCTCAAGGAAGGGTTGACGTCTCAACAAAAGAAAAAGTTCTTCACCGACATTAAGACTTACTTTTGGGACGACCCTTACCTATTCAAACAATGTGCCGACCTGATTATTCGCCGATGTGTTGATGGACCGGCAGCTTCGAAAATCCTTGATGCTTGCCACAAAGGACCCACCGGTGGTCACTTTGGTCCCAACTACACCGCCAAAAAAGTGTTTGACTCGGGATTTTATTGGCCCACCATATATCATGACGCTCACGATATGGTTAAACGATGTGATGTGTGCCAGAAACAAGGCACGATCACACATAAAGACGAGATGCCTCAGAATTTCATTCAAGAATGTGAAATCTTTGATGTTTGGGGTATCGACTTTATGGGGCCATTCCCTTCTTCTAAAGGAAACAAATACATCCTTGTAGCCGTTGACTACGTTTCAAAGTGGGTTGAAGCCAAAGCTTTACCCACTAATGACGCAAGGGTGGTTTGTAACTTTTTGAAAGCTCTTTTCGCTAGATTCGGTGTGCCTCGTGCCATTATTAGTGATCGTGGGACTCATTTTTGCAATGACCAATTTGCTAGAGTCATGGCTAAGTACGGTGTAAATCATCGTCTTTCCACAGCCTACCACCCACAAACTAATGGCCAGGCTGAAATATCCAACCGAGGACTTAAGCGAATTCTTGAAAGGACCGTGGGAGAGCATCATGCCTCATGGGCTGATAAACTTGATGATGCTTTGTGGGCTTTCCGGACTGCTTACAAGACCCCGATCGGCTGTACGCCTTATCGTCTTGTGTACGGGAAAGCGTGCCACCTCCCCATTGAGTTGGAGCACAAGGCTTATTGGGCCTTGAAGTGGGCTAATTTTGATATTAACAAAGTCGGTGACCTACGCAAGATCCAACTCAATGAGCTCAATGAACTCCGTAATGAGGCTTATGAAAATTCTTTGATCTATAAGGAAAGGACTAAGCTCATTCACGACTCCAAGATTAAGAACCGAGAGTTCCATGTTGGAGACAAAGTCTTACTTTTTAACTCTCGGTTGAAAATATTTTCGGGCAAGCTCAAATCTCGTTGGTCCGGCCCATTCACCATTGCCCAAATTTTTCCATATGGTACTCTCGAGCTCGCTCAACCTGATGGACCGAATTTTAAAGTGAATGGCCAATGAGTGAAGTTGTACTTTGGTGAGGACACCTCTCAGGAGGTGATTCCATCCCTCACCACGTTCCCCATGAACTAATTTTGGGTCGAGTCAGGCTCGTGACTCGGTTATAAAAAACAAGCGCTCCTCGGGAGGCAACCCGAGTATCTATCCTTTTATGTTTTTACCTCCTAAGTGTAGGGGGACTTCTATACGCATTTCTCTTTGTGCGGTGATGTGATTACAGGGATAAGTGCACTCTTGGAACCTTTGAAGAACCGTGCTCCCGTGTTATCCGAAATCCGGTTCTATCTCTCAACTATCGTGATTCAATGTTCTTCATACTCATATTTGAAATTGATCACTTTAGTCGTCTCTTCCTTAACTTGGGTTAACCAACGTGCACAATGTCATAAGTGTAGGGGAGACTTTTCCCACATGCTTAAACATTGAGGACAATGTTTATCTTAAGTGTAAGGGGGACTTCTATCGAAGTTTTAAGTAGACTTTTCCATGAAAATGCCTTCATTTAACCAGAAAATCATGTTTTTCAACATTTTTCAAATTTTTTATTAACTTTGGCCATTTAGTTGTAATTTTTAAAAAAAATTTTATCGTTGCTTTCATATGTATATATCCCGTAATAAAGTCAAAAATAATAATAAAGTGGTGTAGCTAGTTTAGAAGTCTTTGACATATTAGGCCCGTTGCGTTTATTTTGACTCAACCCGAATAGACTTATCCAAGTGTATTCTAGCTAGTATCCTTAACCATGTAGACCTTAATTGGTTTATTAGGCTAAGTTTCCACGAGTCTCATTACTTGAGATTTTAAATTGTGGAGGACGAGAAATGATAGAGTCAATTATAAGTCGGTATTCTTGCACAAGCTCACTTGGTGTAATTATTTGCCTATTCTCCCATCACTTGCTAATAATTTATCTGCAATAAGTAAGGTCGTACGATTTGAAAAGTTACTTAGCTTCTAGCCCAAGATCGTTTAAAAGTTGCTCGGTAATGATAAGAGTTCATAGCCAAGGCATAACTTATGAAGCGGGGCGCGAAGATTGGCGAGTCCGAAAAGGCCCTAACAAGGCATGAGGATTCCATTTTATTGCTAAAGATCCAAGGTGATGTGAAAAGTATTATTCCCAAAGTCAATATGAAGGATCAAGACTCACGACGAAAAGCAATCAACTCCCATAAAGATCATGGAGAAGTCTATCCGAAAAGACCCTAACAAGGTATGAGGATAAATAGATCCAAGTCCGAAAAGGAGGCGGATCGTTGTATCTCAAAATCCCAAATAGAGATTGAAGAAATAATCATGAAGTCGTGGTCAACAAAGTTAGAGTACCTCTCAAAAGTCTCCAAGTGAAGAAACTCTATGAACGATGAGAAGACCATTATCTCAAGCACGTCTCTCAAGATATGAAGTATGAAGTACATGCCAAATATCGGCCCGAGAAAGGTCTCAAATCGTGAACCAAGTTATGCCAAGATATGAACTTTTTGATATCCCGAGAAGCAGTTTTAAGAGATTTTGTCCTTTAGCTAACTAATGATCAAATCGTCCTACTTTGCTTTCAGCCTAAATAAACTATCGAAATAAGTCCAAAAATGCATCTTCATGATCATTCTAAGACAAAAATAAAATATAAGAGATACACCTAGGAATAAGGGAGTTTAAGCATTTAATTAAGCCATGTGTGTAAGTGTTTGATTTGCTGACTTATAATAACAATGATCTCGTTTTTAAGCTTAGTTTAGGGAACGTGAAACTTGAGGGTGATAAATCTGCGCACCACCAAAGCCCTAATGTAAGTCCTTGATCTCTTTGCAAGTTATTTCCATGTAGCTATTTTCAAGTGAAAATGGTTTTCTATCCTTTTGTTTCCTTTAAAGCTTTAATTCCTTTTAGTACTTTAATTTTTGTTTAGTAGTATTTGAATAAGGCCAAGGTTGATTAATTATGAGAAAAGTGTAAATTTGCTTTATCACTAAGCATTGCATGAGGGCATGGCAATGGTTAAGTGTAGGGGATTTGATAGGTGTGTAAACACCCATCCTTTTACCACTTAATTCTGGCTAAAACGAGACCAAAACACGTATTTAATATCATTTGTTTGGAATTATGCGTGGTTTTTATGTTTATTGTGTTTTTAGAGCCAACCGGGTGAATATTAAAGAAGACATGGGATTGCACGGGTTTTACTGAAGAAAAAGACTCAAGATAAAGTCTATTGTCCAAGAGATGCAAAAGATTTGAAGTCTGGGTCTATTCGAAGATTTACCGAAGAAAAGGACCAAAGATGGAAGATTTACATAAGTCGAAGAAACTCAAGTCTATTAAACGAAGAAATTAAAAGACGAGTTGAATTTAATCGACAACAAATCCTGAATCAGAATCGAAAACGTCAACTTTTCTGAAAAGACGAGAAGACAAGAAGAACGGGAGAAAGCCCACTCACCAACCAAAAGACAAGCCTATAAAAGGAATTCCCTCACACACATAGTGCCAGAGTTTTTAGTTTTTCTCTCCTCCCCTTTTTTCTCCCTTTTAGTTCGTATCATCACCAACACCACTAGGGTGTTTGGTGATCTTGATCTTTGATTTTTAATCTTGTAATTTTAATTCTTGTTTTGTGATTGTTACAACATTAATCATCAATACAAGTTCTTGTTTAATCTTTTCATTTCATCTTGTTCATCATCATCTTTTATTTCAAGTTTTCAAGTTTTTATTTGATTGATTTGATCTTCAAAAGTTGTTAGGTTTTGTGTTTTTGTTGATGGGATTTGTAGTTTATGGTTAGTAGATGCTTTGTGATTAGTTTATTTAAGTTTTTGGTGAAAAACTTGGTGATTTTTGGATCAAAATTGATTTCCCTGTTCTTCGAGGTAAGTTTCTGTTTTTGAATTCCCATGTTCCGAGTGAACATAAAGTTCCGGATGAACAGTAACTTCCGGATGAACACCTTAAGTTCCGATTAAAGTTTATTTCTAAAAACTTCCAAACGAATTGAAAGTTCCGGATGAACCCAATCTTCCGAATGAACTGAAGTTCCGGATGAGTAGAAAGTTCCGAATGAGTTTTTTTGTTTAAAAGTTCCGAATGAACCTAAAGTCCCGAATGAAGAAAAACTTCCGGATGAACCAAACTTCCGAATAAACTTCCGATTAAAGTTCCGGATGAAAAGTTCCGACTCAACTTCCGAACCAAACTTCCGAAGAAAGTTCCGAGTGAAGGTAACCAAAAAGTTCCGAATGAAGACTTCCGGGTGAAAAGTTCCGGATGAACAAAGTTCCGAATCAAGGTTAAAAAGTTCTGAATCAATAAATTTTTGAGCATCATTAATTGTCACTGTTTCTTTAGTGTTACTGTTTCCTCATTTTAACTTTAATTTCAGTTTTCATTTTAATTTTAAATTCAAGTTTTTATTAATTGTCATTAAATTAATTATCTTTGATTTAAGTTTTAATTTTAGAGCATTTGTCATTTAGTAGTTTTAGAAAATCCAAACCCCTTTTTAGTAACCAATAACAATCATTCCACTAAAGGCCGAGATCAATTCGAGAGGATTCTGAGAGTAAAATTGAACCCATACAAAATCAGTGTATCAAAAGGCTAAACGTTATGGTGTCATCAACCACCTCAGCAGAGTACCATAATTCCCTAAGGTATTCTTGGTAAAAGGTGGATGGGGATTTGGTGAAGGCTTCATTTAGGTCACAATTCTGCATGAAGTTAACCAGATCTGAGTATGAGCTATTTGGGGCCTTTATCCATCCAATGTCGTTGTTGGAGGCGAGGATGCTTTCGTTGATCTCGAAGTTAACATTTGCTGCTTTGGGAACTGAAAACGCCATGGATTCAAGGTCGAAGGTGAAAGAAAATGGAGGATGGGTTAAGAGAGAGAAGTACTTAGAGAGAGAAAATATTTGAGAAATGAGAATGGTGGGGGTGAGGAGAGAAGAGAGACAATATATATATTCAAACAAAGTGAACAGTTATTCAACCGCATTAAATGCAAGGTGCGAAAATGACTGCTCAATTGGGTCCCCTTGACCTTTCAAAACTTACTTGTCTCCTCGTTATTCGAAAATTAAATGATTAATTATTTGAGAATGTTTTTTGCATTTACTTGGAAAGTAACTACCTAGTTTCATGTGAAAAACATTTAATATAGAATCAATCATTTAATGAACACATTTAATATCAAGCCACAGGCTTTGAGATATTGAGCATCCCTAGCTCAGCAACTAGTCTGTTGAACGAAGGTTCAGCCAAAGGCTTTGTAAAGATGTCAGCTAGTTGCAGCTCTGTGGGAACAAAATGCAGCTCAATATCTCCCTTCATTATATGATCCCTGATGAAATGATACCTGATATCAATGTGTTTGGTACGAGAGTGAAGAATAGGGTTGTTGGATATGGCAACGGCGCTGGTGTTGTCACAAAAGATTGGCACTTTGTCATATAAAATTTCATAGTCAGCCAATTGACTTTTCATCCAGAGCACCTGAGCACAACAGCTGGCTGCAGCGATATATTCTGCTTCAGCTGAAGACATAGCCACAGAGTTTTGCTTCTTAGCACTCCATCCAACCAGTTTTCCTCCTAGGATTTGACAGCTGCCTGAAGTGCTTTTCCTGTCAATACAGCATCCAGCATAATCTGAATCTGAATAGGGCTTGAGATCAAAGCCTGATTCCTTTGGATACCATAGGTCTAGGGATGGTGTTCCTTTGAGATACCTGAAAATTCTCTTAACAGCCACTAGATGGGATTCTTTTGGGTTAGCTTGGTACCTTGCACAGAGACATGTGGAGAATTGGATATCTGGACGACTAGCTGTTAAATACATGAGTGACCCAATCATGCCTCTATATAAAGTCTCATTAACAGAGACCCCTGACTCATCAGGGCCCAAATTGTTGGGTGGAAGCATGGGGCATTTCACTGATGCACAATCAGCTAAGTCATATTTTTAAGTAAATCCTTAACATACTTTTCTTGACAAATTGAAATTCCCTTAGGACATTGTTTAATTTGAAAGCCCAAAAAGTAGGTTAATTCACCCATCATACTCATCTCATATTTCTTGGTCATTAATTTAGCAAAACGTTTACTAAGATTGACATTTGTTGACCCAAAGATGATATCATCCACATAAATCTGCACAATGATGAAATCACTCTTATCCTTGAAGGTAAAGAGTGTTTTATCAATAGAACCCCTGATAAATTTATTTTCAGTTAAGAAATTTGAAAGAGTTTCATACCATGCTCTTGGAGCTTGTTTCAGCCCATACATGGCCTTGTGAAGCCTGTACACATGGTTGGGAAACTCGCTGCTCTCAAATCCTTCAGGTTGAGCAACATACACTTCCTCAGCCAAATCACCATTGAGGAATGCACTCTTTACATCCATCTGATACACAGTGATGTTCATATAGGCAGCATAAGCAAGAAAGATTCTGATGGCTTCAAGTTTTGCAACTGGAGCAAATGTTTCATCATAATCAATGCCTTCAGTCTAAGAGAACCCCTGTGCCACTAGTCTGGCCTTGTTCCTGATGATGTTCCCAATTTCATCCATCTTATTTCTATAGATCCATCTAGTGCCTGTGATATTCTTTCTAGGTGGAGCTGGCACTAGTGTCCATACTTTGTTCCTTATGAACTGATTGATTTCTTCTTGCATAGCAGCTACCCATCCTTCTTCTACCAGAGCCTCAGCTACTCTTTTAGGTTCAATTTGTGAGAGAAATTCAGCAAAGAGACATTCATTGGCTGAGGCTGACTCTGAGTCTTGGATTCGCTGTCTAGTTGTGACCCCTGCATTAGGTTCCCCAATAATGTTGACAAGAAGAATGTGTTGATCTCTTAACCACTTATTTTGAGGAGCTGGGGATTCAAGGACAGGAACACTTGTGGGCACAGATGGTACAATTTGAGTTTCATCCTGCTGACTAGGAGGGCTTTCTTCAAAGACTACTTCAGTGTCAGAGTCTTCTTCAGCCATATCAAGAGGTACAACTTCATTATCAGCAGGAGAGTCTTCAGGGATTTGAAGAATTGGTGAGTCATTAATAACATTAGATGGAGAAGGATAACCAGAGGTTTGAGGTTCTTCTTCATCAAGTTCCTGAGAGGTAGGAACTTCTATGTTGTGAGTAGACAGAGGGTCAAAGGCAGGGACATAAGGAGTGAGAGTGTTGAAGTGATGATGACTGGTAGGTATGGGTTCTGTGAACTCATCACTTGGGAAAGATACATTTTCATTAAAATCAATTTCATCACCCTCTGTTCCTGTTCTCTGTATGACTTCATCATCTTCATTGAATCTAACATGGAAGGTTTCTTCTACTTCTTGTCTTCTGATGTTGAATACTCTGAAGGCTTTGGCTGTTGGAGAGTATCCCAAGAAGAAACCATCATCAGCTTTTTCATCAAACTTTCCAAGTTTATCCCTGTAGTTATAAATGAACACAGGGCATCCAAACACATGAAAATAGCTGACATCTGGAGATCTTTTTCTGAAAACTTCATAGGAAGTTTTACCATGTCTTTTGACAATGATTGATCTGTTTTGTGTGTAGCAGGCAGTGTGAACAGCTTCTCCCCAAAATTGCTTTGGTAAGGCAGCACCATTCAACATAGTTCTGGCTGCTTCAATCAAAGTCCTGTTTCTTCTTTCAGCCACACCATTTTGTTCAGGGGTGCCAGCTGAAGAGAAGTTCTGTGAAATCCCTTTTTCATCACAAAAAGATTCAAGTTGATGATTCTTGAATTCAGTACCATTATCACTTCTTAGAGCTTTGACTCTAACATCATTCATATTTTCAACCTGTCTGATGAAGGACATGATGGTTTCAGCTGCATCACTTTTCCTTCTAAGGAAGAACACCCATGTGTATCCTGAAAATTCATCAACAATGACCAAGGTATATTTGTTGTGATTAATGGTCTGAGGTTTGACAGGCCCAAACAAATCCATGTGAAGGAGATGTAAGCACTTGTCAATAGAGAATGATTTCCTAGTCTTGAATGAAGACCTGTGATGCTTTCCTTTGACACAAGCAGAACAAGTCTTGTCTTTAGAAAACATTACTGAAGGTAGACCAGCAACCAGGTTTTGTGTGGCTATCTTGTTGATGTTCTTGAAGTTGAGATGAGACAGTCTTTTGTGCCACAGCCAATTGACACTTTCAGAGGCTTTAGCAAGAAAACAATTTGAGTTGTCTTCCGAGCAAACAGCCATGTTGATGACATAAACATCTCTCCTTCTAGGTGCAATCAGCACAACACCATTGTTTTTGTTGAATATGGTTCCCTGAGTCTTAGTAAACAAAACCTTATAGTCAGCATCACACAATTGGCTGATGCTAATAAGATTGTGTTTAAGACCATTCACATATGCAACCCTGGTAAATGTAATCCCATTGCAGTTCACTGAGCCATATCCTTCTGTGTCACCTGAAGAGTTATCTCCAAACACCACTTTAGGACCTGGCTCCTTTGAGTATCTGTGCAGGTATTGTTGAATCCCTGTCATGTGTCTAGAACAGCCACTATCTAGATACCATACCGATTCCTTGAGATATTTCTGCACAGATACATAGAAACAGGTTAGTTCCTATGGTGAACCCACTTTCCAGTGGGTTCCCTGAATTGCTTATTAGCAACTCTTGTGTTCCTGAAGAATTTTTGGCGTTGGGAGGGACAGTTCACTGTTTCATGGTTATAACTTCCACATATATCACACCCAGGGAAGTCACCACACTCGTCTGAGTGATGGTCTGTGAACCCACAGAATTTACAGGGAGGATAAGGTTTGTAATTTCCCTGTTGTCTTTTGGAACTCTGTGGTCTATCCCTAGAGGGTGTCTGAGCTCTTTTAGCTTCCATGTGTCTGTCATGATCTAAAGTCATATGGTGAGAGTTTTTACATATATTGCAATAAGGTTTGATTAACCTTTCCCCTTTGGGTTCTCCTAGGACTGACTTAGGTTCATGTGAAGTAGAGCATTCAGCGGAAGGCTTAATGTGTTGTTTCAAGAGTTCTACTTCTTTCATAAGAGACAACAGGCGATCTTCAGTGGTAGGGTCAACCTTGTTCACAGCTTTAGTAGCAACAGGCTTAAAAGCTACTTGTTTGCCAGTTTGTTTAACAGGCACATGAAAAACTTTAGCTTGAGGATTCTCAATATCTGTCCTAAGTTCACCCTTAGCAGATCTAGAAGAACTGTTGGGTTCAACTCCAGAGAGTTTGGGCAAGGGTGGTAGCTCAGCCATATCTTCAGAGACAGGGTCATTAGTAAAAGTGGTATCTGACATATGAATGGTCTCTGTTGATTTAAAGACAATGTCTTTGGGTTTGGTGAGAATTCTCAGCTTATTTTTCTTAGCAGATATATCCCTTTTTAAGTCAGCAGACACTTCATCATTAAGCAATTGATCTATAGTGCACCTAGCACACAGCCATTTTTCAATAACCTTGTTTAACTCAGAGACTTGATCATTTAAAGCAATGTTTTTCAAGGTTAATCTAGCTACTTCATTTTGCAGGGATATTTTCTCTAAATTAACCCGCCTGAGAGTTTCACATTCAGCTTTAGCATTTAGCATTTCAGATTTAACAGAGTGAAACTTATCAAGTAGGTTCTTTCTTTGTTCCTCAACAAAGTGTAAATCAACAATGGTGTAATCAAGGACATGCTTACGTTCATCACTATCAGACATGGATAAAAGCCTGTGTACCTTTTTCATTGTTATGTCAACCTATTGTCCTGATCTTGCATCACATTTTCCGACAGCTGGTTCATCCTCAACTATCGCCATGAAAGCCCTGACTCTGGTGGTGTCTTCTTCATCTGAAGTCAGTGGCTCATCATTCCAATCATAAGCTTCTGCAACCAACCCTTTCTCTGTCTTTTTGTCACCACCCTTCTTCTTGGACAGAGCTTCAAGTTTCAAGTTCATTTGTTCTAACTCAGCCTTAAGTGCCTTGTACTTGTTTTTGTAATCCTTCTTCTCAATGTCTGATGAATTGGATTGGTGAGATGAGTTATGATGTTGTTTGAACTTGTAAGGTTTAGATGAAGATGATGGATAAGAGGGTGAGGATGTCTTGGTGGAAGGACAGTCTTTTTGATAATGTCCAAGCTTTCCACAGGCGAAGCAAGTTTCTTTTGACCTGTCAGTTGGTTTACTGGCTGGTCCTATTCTTCCTGATCTTTTGAAGAATCTTCTTTGGTTGGCAAGCAAGGCTCTTCCATGAAACTCTGCATTAAGGTCTGTCAAGAACTCTTGGCTGCTGCGGGTGTCTTCTTCAACATCTGAATCGCTGTCATGAGGATGTGTTGCAGAGATCAGGGCTTTAGAAGATGCTCCTTGGACAACAAATCTTTCAGTCTCTGACTTGTAAATGGTATCAATCAGCCCTTCTTCATAATTATACTTTCCATAAAGCTGAGAAAGGGTATCATTTTTGATTGAGTTGTTAGCTCTCTGAGTCTGATTCATACTCAGCCACTTTCTTGGAAGGCTGTTGACAAACGTGGCATTGATCTCAGCTTGACCAATAGTGACATCATTCATAGCCAGGTCATTGAGAAGAATCTTCAGCCTTGTATATGTTTGTTGAACCTTTTCACCTTCAAGTGACTTGAAGGTATTGAACTGAAGTCTGAGTGCCTGAATCTTTGTCTCTCTTGTTTCAGAGGGTCCTTCATGGCCAAGGATGAGGTATGTCCACATTTGTTTGGCTGTGGGACACTGAATGACAGACTTCATGATATGTTTGGGAAGACAGGATATTATGATGCTTTTGAGACGTTTATCTTGGTTTGCCAATTTTCTATCAGCTAGAGTCCATTGTTTGAGAGGTTTGGGAAGAGGGTTTTCTTCAGTGGATGTAAGTGTCATGGGAATATAAGGGCCATTTTCTAAAATTTCTAGAAGAAAAGGTTCAAATCCATCAAGATACACAAGAAATTGACTCTTCCAACTGGCAAAATCTTTTTCATCAAAGACTGGTACACTAGTGACGTGTGATCCACCTCTTGAGTCAAGAAGTTGGGGTAGATCATCATCATTGGCAGGAGGGTTGAGTCTTGGTGAAGATGGGTTTGTGGAAGGTGATTATGGTGGGTTAGAAGTTTCTGGCATGGTGGATCTTGATTATAAAACTGAGAACGATGTTTCTTGAAGGTTTTAATATCAAACACCGCTCTGATACCAATTGAAAGTCCCTAATCAATGCAAGAACCCCTAATCTTAACTTAATCAACACAAGGTATTACTTTTCAAACGTAATCTTATTATTGTATAATAAAGAATTACAAGTGTTATGGATAACACAGTTTGATAACAATGTGTTGTGCACACTTTGAACAACTATAAACCCTAACTTATGAATACAGTCGTAGTTGTTTGATTCACTAAGTTATATGCAATAATGTTATGAATATCTCAAAGTGTTAAACATTAATGCATGGATGCACATCCTATTTATAGTGTTTACGAGGTTGACCTAAATAGTACTTGATGGTGACTACACAAGCTTTTACAAGTTCCCACATCAGTCACATGATGTTCTTCTATTCTTGGTAGTCTTCCATTATGCTTTAAGGAAACAGTTGTAAAAACAGTTTCCTTTTTCTTCATAGTCTCGAACACACAAATGGCATGTCCAAAGTGTGCTGAGTGTTAACAGGGTATTGCCACCCCTGTTAACACTCAACCCCTCAGAGTCCCTGATACATCTTGGCTATTATCCATCACAGCCAATGAGTATGTCTTCAAGTAATCTTTGACTTCCTTGACAATGTCTCTGACATGGACTCCTCTGAGGGTGCTTACAGGGACTTGGATCTCTGTAAGTCTTGTGATACTTGCCTGCCTCCTAGGCACAGGCAATGGACTATCTGACAGCCTAATTATGTTTAAATCTCTTATTAGGGAATCTAACAAGTTTAGATTCCCAACACTAGGTCATTTGAGGGGTGATATTCACGTCTACGCTTCGCAGGACGGTTGTCATACGCTCTTGATGGATCACTCTCGGAGGACTGACCGCGTTCTGCATGCTCCTTTCCTTCTATTTCCTTCTGCGTTTTTATATGTTTGGAAACTAGTAGGATAAGGGCTTGTAGATTATTCGCTACATATTCTTCCATCGCACGTGCATCAGTAGCGATTACTTCCCCGCTTTCTTCTAATGCGGGGGGTATCCTCCTTTTGTCTTTATTAGGATGAGGCTGAGCTGACTCTTGTCCTTCATCTCTTTCCCCAATAGTAGGTAGGGGAGTTGAGAATAGCATACTTGTTCCTTTGAAAGGTGGATTTGTTACATCCGAACTGTTTGCCTCGCTGGCGGATCCAGGAGTAACATTCGCGGATGCAACGTGACCATCTACCATCGAAGATCTTCGATGGCCTTCGTTCACACCATTGATCGTCATTGCTTAGAGTTTAGTGTAGGTTCTCACATATGGCGCCAACTTGTTGATACAAAAGTTGGATGGACCGAGCTTGACCCGAATTAGGCTTAATTTGGGGTCTTGTGAACTCTGGCTCTTGCACCAAGTGAAACTTGTTTGAGAACCCTGCACACTAAAAACAAACACCGTTAGGCTTACCATGGGTTTGTAACCCACGATTAGACTCCAGCGTGAGAGTAAGTAATCGATTTGGGTATGTTAGGGTTTAGGGTATTGTGTGTATCTTACCTGTGTGGAACCGTGGGGGTTCCTTTTATACTCGAGAGAGTCCTGGCTGGGCTCCCTATTCTTGTGGCCTAAGGAAGGGATAAAGACTTAAAATAGATTGATCCTTATCGCATAACTAAGGTAAGCGTATATCCTCTTACCTTAGGAAAATATAATTGTAAGATAGATTATATTCTTGTCTTATCCTGTCGCAATGCGACAAGGACACGGATAAGTAAGAAATCGTATGTGTGACAACGGCTTACTGGGCCTCCTGGGCTATGTGCGCGCTGTATAAGTTTTAATCCATTCCTGATGGATACGGGTAGTACCCGTGAGTCGGACTATCCAGCCCAACTAGGGACTATACGTCATCAAGGAGCAAGGGGAAGTAATTAGGATGTTTACTATTACTTGGAGAAGTGGTAGCAGGAAAGTTGCCGGCAGCAGAATTGGATGTTGCCGGCGGTAAAATGGTGTTGTTTCGCTGGTGGCAGAAATGAACTTTCTCTTATTTCTTCTTTGATCCTTTTTTATTTGTTTCTTCCTCTTTCTTTCTTCTAAACTTTCCAAGAGTCTTATTCTTTGTATTATTTATCATACGAGAGCTACACTTTCATGTATCGTTCATCCTTTCACCTCCAATACTCGTCTTTTGTTCATTTCTCGTGATGTAACCATTGATGAACCTACTTTAGAAACTAGAAGGGGGGGGTGAATAGTTTCTCTTTGATTTGTCTCCTAATTAAAATTCCTTTTAATTAGGTGAGTGCCAAAACTATCTTTTACTTGAAAGCTAGTTGCATAATGATTAGGTTCAATTCTAATGCATTAACAATGACAAGTAGTAAGTGTAATGATAATGGAAGTAAGTAAGGAGTAAGGAAGGAAACAACCTAATAGGAAGACACCAAGATTTATAGTGGTTCGGCAACGAAACTCTATCCTCGTTCCTACTCCACTCCTTGAGTACACCTACTCGAGATTTCCACTATATCCACAAGCTCCCTTCTTGGCGGAGAAAACCTTACAACGTCGCTTACATTATTTTCTGACACTAAGATAAATGTAAAGACCTAATCTTAGATAGGACCAATCTACACAACGTCGCCAACTTCGCCGTTTTATGACACAAGGCTAAATGTCGAGTTCTAATCAAAAGGTAGAACCAATCTTCACAATGTTGCCTACTTCACCATTTTCTGACACAAGGCTAGATGTCGAGTTCTAATCCAAAACTAGAACCAATCTTCACGACTCTTCACTTTGAAGCTAAGTGAGAACTTCACACGACACAACTACATACCACTTTATAGTTTAGTGAGAACTCACAAGACATAACTACATCACTTTATAGCTTAGTGAGAACTTACACAACTCATTACAACTCAACTAAACATATCCAAGTACACAAATGTAACTTGGATTTACACAAGACAAATCTAAGCACACACATATGCAATGGATTTACATAACACTAATTCAAGTATTCACAAATAGCTTGGATGAACACAACTAGTCCAAGTATTCACAAACACATTAGATCTACACAAGACACAAATAAACAAATAATGAACATGATTAGATCTTTAGGAGAGGATGATCTTCATCAAGCCTTCATCTTTAATCACATCACAAGTGTGTGGGTGACCTTCTCTTTGGCAAGGTAAATAAGGAGACCAATAGGATAATCATAAGTAAACATACTTAACACATTAAGTGATCATTTACAAATAACTAGGATAGAAAGGAGAAAGAAGGCTGAAAGAAATGTCCAAAAAGGGTTATGGAGAATGAAGATTTGATCCACTATTTATAGAAGACAAAAACCAACGGCTACCTGTGCGTGGTTTTTTTATTGCAGTAGGCGGTTCCTTATCAATAGAGAACCGCAGATGCACTTAAGGAACCACGGAGGTAGACTCCGCTCCTTTTTGTCTTTTAGTGGATTTGAAATATCTGAAGCAGTTTGAAACCTTCAAAGGATATTCTTATAGCATTTGGAATATGCCATATTCAAATTTTCATTATCCATTTTAATAAAATATTTTCTTAAAAAGAAAGTTTATTAAAAAATCTTTTGTCACATTAGACAAAAGTGAGTTTTAAGGCTAATCACTTTTATGATCACTAAACATGATTAAGATATGTTAGTGTAATGATTATTACCTTGATGATAGTGTTTGTTAGATAATTCGTTTTACGATTGTGTTTGACTATAAATGTCTTGTATAGTTTGTTGTGATCAAAACTAAGAAAGATTAGTTAACACTAATAATGTTTTTGGCATCAATTGCATTAACAATCTCCCCCTTTTTTATTACGACAAACTATAAACTCATTTACGTAATATACAAAATTATTCGAATTATTAACAAGTTTATTCACTATCATTTCTCCCCCTTTATAAGCAAAAAGGTTTGCACAAGTCTTTGGAGAAGAGAAGAATCGACTTTGCTAGTAGCTCCACCTTGGTTCTTACTCCCCCTTGCTTGGGGCACCAAGTAAAAGAGCTAAGGTGACATGCTACACAAAGGTTAGAAGATAGAAAAGAAACACCAATGTATATATGTGCACTACCTACTAAATAACTTGAGAGGCAGGAAGAAAAGAAATCTCAAATTAGAAGTAAGTATTTGCTAAGTAAGTCCAAAGAGTGTGTGTCGACAACATTGAAATGTAGTATAATGCAAGTTCGTTTTCTCAGTTCTTAACCAATAGAAAGTCCAATCAATATCAGATTTATTATTGTTCTTGGTTGTTCAAGCTTGCTTGGTAATCTATTGCTAATTCAAACAACACTATTTAAAAAGGAAAAATATTAAACTACTTATATGTAAAACAGATTGCAATTACCACGTTTTTATTCAAGAAAAGTCTAAAATGCAAATTATAAAACTAGAAGGACTGAAAATGTAATTTCTATGAAAGTAAAATGCTCAAAATGTAAATTCTACAACTATAGGGACTAATAATGCAAAACAGTTAACTACAAGGACCAATTATGCAAAAACAAGTAACAAACTAACTAAAATTGTAACTAACCAACAACTTACTAACTGAAATTTAACAACTCACAAAGTCCAGGGACCAAAAATATGCAAACCCTAATTTCTATGAAAGATTAGCCAAGATTAAACACTGATAGAAAAGAAAGGACTAAAGTGCAATTAAACTAAATGTTTAACTAAAAACGGGACAAAAGCAAGAATAAGCTCATTTGAGCTTATTACTCAACCAAATCAGCTGAAACAACTTGCAAAAGTCTTCTAATTCAATTTAAGCAACGTGTGTTCAAGGAATCTTGCTAAAAGTCAGAAATAAGCAAATGAGTGCTTATTGATAAGCACAAAATAAGCTACAGCTTATTCCAATCAGTCACAACTTGCTTTTTGTGATGAAACTGATTAAACAACTTATTACAAGAACGGGAAATCAAACTAGAAACATTTTCATCCAGTAATGAACTAGAAATCTGAAATAAGCTCTTTTGAGCTTATGTTGACCAAGTTTGACCAGATTTTTGGAAAAATCTCAAAACCTCAAAAATCAATATTCAGCACTAACTAACTTGATTGGTGAAAGAAAATCACAACTTTTGTGAAGTGGAAATGAAGATCTAGTAAAACAGTCACAAGCTTATCACAGAGAATGAGGAATGCTCAGACCTTGACCAAAAAGCTTATTTCTAGCTTAATTCCTAATACTGTAGAATTTCCTCTTAGAATCTAAAAGTTTATGATGTAAGCTAAGTTTAGAAACAAGTTTGGTAAAATTTCATCTAAGAATGAGTAAGAAATCAGCAATTGAAAATGGTAAGTTTTAAAGAACAAAGCTGAAATAAGGCTAACCCAAACTATTTTTATACCAATTGCCTGTTTGACTATTTATTTGACTTGCAAATGACCTAAAACCAATTGTTAACACCTAATGACTGGAAATAAACTTCTAAACACCAAATCTCAACACTTGAAAACTGTTTTAAAGCTATTCCCAAACACACCTTTAACTGTTTCTAACAAGATTTTACAAAGGCCTATTAAGTACTGGTTTGAACTGATACAAAGGCTATAGCAGACTAGTTTTAATGGACTAAATGAAAGACTTTAGCACTAAAAACAAACAGTTACCAAGGCTATGACTGCAAGTGAGCTATAAGGCTAACAAGTAACTGAAATTATGCTAGTAACTAGAACAAAATCCAAATCCAAAACACAAGTATGCAAGATTAATGCTACAAACACACTAAGATCAATCAAACTTCAACTACAAGCAATTATATCATGCAGCCATCAAGATTAACTAGGAAAATGAGCATGGCAGTTTACTGTTTAGAGGAACAAAAACAAGAGTCTTAAAACCTATTGTAGAAATCCTTTGGGAAGAAGAGGAGCGTTGAGCTCTCTTGCCCTAGTGATAACCACCACCTATCACTAGTATTCAACAAAAATCAACCATCAAACAGCTACAATTCATCTGGAATCAATCAAACTGCTTGGAATCTTCAAAAGAACTAGGCTATGGTTCAATTCTGATCAAACAGCTACAAATCTTCACAAATGTCAGTTATGATCAATGGTTGATCATAACAAACATCAATCAGCAACAATAACACTCAACAGCAACAAGATCAAACTGGAATTTGAATAACAGAATTTGGCGGGAAAAAGGTAATTTGAATTTTATTGAATGAATTCAGTTACAAAGGTTGTTACAAGCTACCAACTAACTAACTGACTCAAGAGTTTGTCAGACTCTTAAGTAGTTAGAGGAAAAGTGAGGGAAAAAGGAAAGGGAAAATTGAACTATGTGTTTTACAATTTTAAGCTACCACTGAAAAATGAAGTACAAGCTATCTATTTATAGGCATGAAGAGAAGAATTAGTTGGGGTTGGTGACGTGTCAGAACCAGTAATAACTTGCCACGTGGAAAAATTCTGCATTTGGCACTTGAAGGTATGATCAATGATTTGGGTGTTTTTGATTGAGTGAATGATTTGTTAATTGGATTGCACCATTGAATTCCTCTCTTCAAAACGAGCAAAATTGATGTTGAAGTCGTGTCATGAAATGGCCTCTATCAAAAACCCGATCCTGGAAATTTTTTACTTTGAAGAAGAAAACACGTGGCGCTTTCTGGTTGGCTTAAAACATGTCACACGGATTGAAACTGTTTAGATATGGTGTAATAAATGTGGCGGCAGTAGTGGGTATTTAATGCGCTGAAGTGGCAATCCATGTATCTCAAATGCTGGCTTCTGATTGGTTGCTTTTCTTTTCACATGGATTAAGCTTTAATATCTTTCCAAACTTGGCAAAACAAACCCCTTGACTTGGCAGATTGCTGTTTTAAGCTAGGATCTTCATTTCTTTGACATTTTTGGTCCTTTAACTTCCATAACTTGTACAAAATGGTCGTTTGACTGAGTTGACTTGATAGTTGACCAGGTTTGACTTGAATCTTGACTTTTACAATATTTCACTTTTAGTCCTTCAACTTTCATAACTTGTCAAGATAGGTCCTTGAACTTCAAAGTCTTGTCACTTTTGATCCTCTTTTGTCTTTTTCATCCATTTGAGCTTGATTTTTCCTTGTTTGCTTGAAATTGTATCTTCTTACCTACAAAAGTGCACACAAACACAAACATACCACATAATACTGTTTTTGCCACATAATTTGGTATTTTGCTTCATGTTTTAGGGTTATTTGTTGATAAAAGGATATGAGTTTAAGCTCATATCAAATTCCCCTACACTTGAGCATTGCCATGTCCTCATGCAATATTATATTTCAAGGCTTAAAAATTTACATTTCCCTCATAATTAATCCACCTTGGCCATATGAGATGCATCTACACTACTCTAAACTAAATGATGCATGATTTTGATTTTTAATAATGCAATGAATCAAAGCACAATTCTATCTATATCTTTTTTATTTTTCTTGAAATGGTTTTGATGGAAATAACTCATAAAGAAATCAATGACTTAAATTAGGGCTTGGGTACCATGGACACTTATCACCCTCAAGTTTCACTTTCCCCATACCAAGCTTATAAATGAGATCATTGCATTCACAAGTAAAAAGTGCATCAACTTATTCATGACAATTAAATGTGGAACCGGTTATTAATTGAGCAAATTGCTTGTGGGCAAATTTGTCATTATTCAAGTGTGAAATATAAGAAGTGTAAAATCCAAAAATAAGGAAGCACGGTTTTAATCCTAAGTAATCTTCTCATCCATTACTTGAAAAACCGCTCACAATTAATACAAGTCCGTATTAAGAGTAATAAGTCATTCGCCTTATGTGTAAAATCCTCATGTCATGCTTTCATAAGTAACTACACACTCGCTAAGGAAAGAAAAATAAAACTCACGCAATAATTTACATCCGCATCTTTTTGAGACTTTGGATCTTCAACCCCGCAACCCGTCAAGGTAATATTGGATTGGAGCAATCTATTGAATCCCCGCAACCCGTCAAGGTAATATTGGAACTCAATAGTCACTATAATTAACACCACACTGCCCCTCTTGGGAGTCTTGCATTATTTTTTTTATTTTTTTTTTCTTTTTTCTTTTTTCTAGCCACTCATTTTTTTTTCATAAGCCGCTCTTATTTTTCTTTATTCCTCACAAAGAAATTTGAAAAGAAGAAAAGGAAAAACACCGGCTAAATATGGAGCATGACATAAGTCTAGTACACATAAAACGTGCTAACTTAGAATCTTAAGACGTACTCATATCAACCATAAATGATTAGCCAAAAATGCATAAGAGATTACAAACCAATTAAAACCGTACTTGATTATTTATTAACAATTATATACAAGCGAAGAAAATAGAGGTCAAGAAGAGAATGGTTTAACCACAAGTAATTGCCATGAAGTCTATCTAGCCCTTTTACACTTGCTTCAACTCTATCATTTCCCATTCTCCACAAATTTAAAATTTCAAAGTATGAAATTGGTGGAAGCTTAGCCTAATAGACCAATGAAGGACTACATGGTTAAGGATACTAGCTAGAGAGTGCTAAAATAAGCAAACTCGGGTTGAGTCAAAATATCCATGGCGGGCCTAATATGTCAAAGAAGTCTAAACTTGTTAAAACCATGTTTTATTTTATTTTTCCTTTTTATATATTTTTGATGAAAAATAAAAGAAGAAATATATACAATGCAAATGTGATATGCAAATGAAAAATGATTGATGCAAAAATTATGAATGCATATTTTTGTTGGCCAAAGTAGATCAAAAATTTGAAAAATGTTGAAAAATCAATTTTCCCAATTATCATGAAGTAAAGGCAATGGTCTAGGTAAGGTCACTTCGATAGAAGTCTCCCCTACACTTAAGATAAACATTGTCCTTAATGTTTAAGAGCATGGAAGTATAAAAACTTCCCCTACACTTATGACAATGAATAGACTTTGCTTAACCCAAGTTAAGGAAAGGACTACTATTAGTGAAATCATGTTTAAGCACAAGGTGTCAATGAAAAATCACTAAAGTAACGAAGTGAACCGGATACAAGGGCCTCCTCCATAAGCTCCAAAGCATGAGATGAGTGAGCAACCCTACAAACAAGCATGAAGACAAAAGAAGGTCTCCCCTACACTTATCTCCAAATCTATGCCTTTATTGCTAACCTACAACACTCTAAACCTAGTTATACGATGCTTGAGTTAATGAGTCTCTAGCTCGACTCGTCCCTCAATGAATTAATTCATGGGGAAAATGGGGACCTCTTGGACCATTTCAACGGAAATGTCCTCCCCAAAGTAGTGTTTAACACGGTGACCATTCACTTTAAAATTTGGACCATCGGGTTGGGACAACTCAAGAGTTCCATATGGAAACACTTGAGCAATAGTGAATGGACCGGACCATCTCGACTTAAGCTTGCCCGCAAAAAGCTTCAATCTTGAGTTAAAGAGGAGAACCGGCTCTCCAACTTTGAACTCACGATTCTTGATCTTAGCATCATGCAATTTCTTAGTCTTTTCCTTGTATAGCAAAGAATTCTCATAGGCATTGGCTCTCAACTCATCCATCTCATTGATTTGATCTTTCCTATGTGAACCGGCTTGGTTTAAATCAAAGTTAGCCCACTTGAGAGCCCAAGATGCCTTATGTTCTAACTCAAATGGGAGGTGGCACGCTTTTCCATAGACAAGCCTATAAGGAGTACAACCAATTGGTGTCTTAAAAGCCGTCCTAAACGCCCACAAAGCATCATCAAGCTTATCCGACCAAGAAGCTCTATGCTCTCCCACCGTTCTTTCTAAAATTCTCTTTAAACCACGATTTGTGACCTCGGTTTGACCATTTGTTTGAGGGTGATACGCGGTAGAAAGTCTATGATTCACTCCATATTTCTTCATAACTCTCGTGAATTGATCATTACAAAAGTGCGTACCACGATCACTTATGATGGCCCGAGGTACACCAAATCTAGCAAACAATTGTTTCAAGAACTTTACAACCACTCTAGCACCATTAGTAGGTAAGGCTTTAGCCTCCACCCACTTGGACACATAATCCACCGCCACAAGTATATACTTGTTTCCCTTAGAGGATGGAAAAGGTCCCATGAAATCTATTCCCCATACATCAAATATCTCACACTCTTGGATAAAATTTTGTGGCATCTCATCACGTTGTGTAATTTTTCCTTGTTTTTGACAAACATCATAAAATTTCACCATCTCTTGGGCATCCTTGTAAATAGAAGGCCAATAGTAACCCGAATCAAAGACTTTCTTGGCGGTGTAGTTAGGCCCAAAATGTCCACCCGTAGGTCCTTTATGACATGCCTCTAAGATCTTAAATGCCTCGGGCCCATCTACACACCGTCTAATGATTTGGTCCGCACATTGCCTAAAAAGATATGGATCATCCCAAAAGTAATACTTAACTTCCTTAAGAAACTTTTTCTTTTGTTGGTAAGTAAGACCCTTAATAAGCACATTGCCCACAAGATAGTTTGCTATATCCGCAAACCAAGGTGTGGCATCCTCTTGGGAAGAGATAGACATGAGCTCCTCTAGTGGAAAGGATTCATTGATTTCTTGATGTGGGAAATCTCCTTGAAAAGGATGCTCAAGTCTACTCAAATGATCCGCCGCTAAATTCTCGGCCCCTTTTTTATCACGAATCTCTATCTTAAACTCTTGAAGCAACAAAACCCATCTCAAAAGCCTAGGCTTAGCATCTTGTTTTGTCATAAGATATTTGAGAGCGGAATGATCCGTATACACTATGGTCTTTGAAAGCACAAGATATGGTCTAAACTTCTCAAAAGCATATACTATAGCAAGCAACTCTTTTTCCGTGGTAGTGTAATGAAGTTGTGCACCGGTCATGGTTTTACTCGCATAGTGTATAGGTTGAAAATGCTTATTAACTCTTTGTCCTAAAACGGCCCCCACAGCATAATCACTAGCGTCACACATAAGCTCAAAATGTAATTCCCAATTTGGAGAAACCAAAACGGGAGCCTTTGTCAATTTTTCCTTAAGTGTCTCAAAAGAGTCTAAACAAGCTTGATCAAAAATGAAAGGAGCCTCTTTCTCCAAGAGATGAGTCATCGGTCTAGCTATCTTAGAGAAATCTTGTATAAAGCGCCTATAAAAGCCCGCATGACCTAAGAAACTCCTCACACCTTTAACCGAGGTGGGTGGGGGAAGCTTAGCAATCACATCAATTTTAGCTCGATCAACTTCTAATCCCTTATTGGATATCTTGTGTCCTAAAACAATCCCCTCTTTCACCATAAAGTGACATTTCTCCCAATTTAGCACCAAACGTGTTTCCTCACAACGCTTAAGCATTCTCTCAAGATTGGTGAGACATGAGCTAAAGGAGTTCCCAAATACGGAAAAGTCATCCATAAAAACCTCCATGGTTTGCTCTATCATGTCATGGAAAATCGCCATCATGCACCTTTGAAACGTCCCCGGTGCATTACATAGGCCAAAAGGCATCCTCTTGTAAGCAAATGTACCGTATGGACAAGTGAATGTGGTCTTTTCTTGATCCTTAGGGTCAATAGGTATTTGGAAATAACCCGAAAAGCCATCAAGAAAACAATAGTACTCATTTCCCGCTAAGCGTTCAAGCATTTGATCCATAAAGGGAAGCGGGAAATGGTCTTTCCTAGTTGCCTCATTGAGTTTTCTATAATCAATGCAAACTCTCCAACCGGTTACAAGTCTCGTGGGAATAAGCTCATTGTTCTCATTAGGCACCACGGTGATTCCACCCTTCTTTGGAACACAATGAACCGGGCTAACCCATGGAGAGTCGGAAATGGGGTAAATCATACCCGCATCTAAGAGTTTAATCACTTCCTTCTTAATAACCTCATGAATTTTTGGGTTAACTCTCCTTTGGTTTTGAATGGCGGGTTTATAGTCGTCCTCCATAAGGATTTTGTGAGTACAAAAATGTGGATCAATTCCCCTTATGTCGGATATTTTCCATGCTAAGGCTTTCTTGTGTTTCTTAAGGACTTCAATAAGTTGCTCCTTCTCATCCTCTTTCAATTCCTTAGCAATAATCACCGGTAATTGGTCTTTTCCTTCTAAGAAAGCATATTCTAAGTGGGATGGAAGTTCCTTAAGTTCAATGGGAGGTGGACTCTCTATGGAAGGTTTTACTATGGAAGGTTCCTCAATGGTAATCTCTTGTGGAATAGGAGAAGGAATAGGGTCCTCATTGAGCAACTTTTGGATCGTAAGAATATCTTCTTCCCAATTAATGGGAGAATCATCATCACCAAGAAAGTTAGACTCAAATTCCTCCAAGAGGAAATCACTCTCTCCAAAAGGTGTTAAAGAGGGAGCAATTGAGGCCACGGTTTCAACATGTGGAATCTCATCACTAGCATTCTTACAAGCATCATGAAAGTGTTCATTACACACTTCATCTAGCACATCCACAATGTTAATAGTCTCACAAGGTCTAGACTCCTTAACCTCTTTTCTATCACAAACTTTCCCTAACTTAAACACCACTTTCTCATCCTCTACTCTCATAATTAATTCTCCTTCCGCCACATCTATCAAGGTACGACCCGTTCTCAAAAACGGTCTACCAACAATCAAAGGCACTCTAGGATCCATGTCATAATCGACCACTACAAAGTCGGCCGGAAAGGTAAACTTATCCACACCTACAAACACATCTTCCGCTATACCTACGGGGTGAGCTATGGTTCGGTTGGCTAGTTCAAGAGTCATCCTAGTGGGAGTGAGCTCGGGAAGAGATAGTTGTTTCCAAACCGATAAAGGCATGAGATTTATGCTCGCCCCTAAATCCGCCAAAGCCATGCAATTTTCAACACCGGGAAAATTACAAGGTATCAAGAAGCGCCCCGGATCTCCAAGTTTTGTTGGTAAGGTTTTAAGTAACACCGCGGAACAATTTTCATTAAGTGATGTGTTGGGCAAATCAACCAATTTTTCTTTGTTTGAGAGCAAATCCTTGAACATCTTAGCAAACTTAGGCATATAAGCAAGAGCTTCGGCAAAGGATATGTTGATATTGAGTTGCTTGAACATCCTTAAGAAATTGGAGACTTGTATGTCATCTTTGTTCTTTAACTTGTCCTTTTTCAATCTTGAAGGGTATGGAAGAGTAGGTTTTGGTGTAGGTGGAATAGGTGTTGTGGTGGAAGATTTGTCTTTGTTAGCCTCTTCATTGGGAAGTGTGGAAGGTAAAGGAGAAGTATGAGGTGATTGAGAAGGTGTGTTCAAGTGAATAGGAGCACTTTGAGGAGGTGGAGTAGAAGTAGAAGGCTTATCACAAGTAGGAGCACAAGTGGGTTGAACAATAGTGGGTTTAGGAGGTGAAGGATCCTTTGTTGTTGTACCACTCCTTGTTGTAATAGCATTAACATTGGCCCTAGGGTTTGTTTGTGTGTTAGAAGGTAAAGCCCCTTGTGGTCTTTGAGTTACCGCCACTAAAACCCTATTGATTTGTTCCTCCATTGTACGTTTCACTTGGTCATTCATTCTCTTCTCAATTTCACGCATTTTCTTGTCAACATACTCTTGAGTCTCTTGCATCCCATATCCTTGAGTTTGATTTTGAGGGTAAGCTTGATTTGGTATTGGAGCATATGCTTGATTGGGAATAAATGGAAGTGGTTGATTAAATCCTTGTTGTGGTGGATAAAAGGTATTAGCTTGAGGTTGAAATTGATTGGGTGCCTTGTAATTATTTCCTTGGTATGGTTGTCTTTGCCCTTGATTCCTTGCTAAAATTTGAGGAGGATTTTGTGGAATTTGGGTGGGTGGTTGGGGTGGGAAGCCGGGTGGAGTAAGGTAATTTTGGGATTTGTAAGAAAGGTTATTTGGATTGATGTTAGGCTTGAAGTGTTCACGATGTTCCTCTTGGTAAGCATAGCATACCCCTTGATACCCTTGCACCTTGTCACATTGTTCATAAGAGTGGGGGCCTCCACAAGTAACACAAGAAATGGTGATGGCATTCACATTGTTTGAGGAATTGTTCAATGACAAGTTCTTAAAAGTTTGAAGCATTTCTTGTTGTACTTGCAAATTCCTCTCACTTTCTCTATCCATCCTTTGTAAAATGGCTTCTTGAAACTTGAGGAGTTGGTTGTCACAAGGGATTTGAGAAGTGTTTTGGATAACATGAACTCTTTCTTCAAATGGATTATTTGTTTGAACCATTGCCTTAGTCTCAATAATGTTCAAAGCCTCATGGTATGTCTTGAAAAGAATACTCCCTCCCGCGGAAGCATTTAGTGAATCTTGGTGGTGAGGTTTAAGGCCATTATAGAAGGTATTGATTTAGCTTAGATCATCCATTCCATGGTTAGGGCATCGCCTCAACAACTCACTATACTCTTCCCAAGCATCACCAAAGGATTGACTAGGTTTTTGTGTAAAGCCCATAATCAAATTCCTCAAAACCATAGTCTTTTGTGGAGGAAAGAATTTGTTCAAAAACTTAGTGGTAAAATCATCCCATGTGGTGATACTATCGGGTGGTTGGGTGTCTAACCAATGCTTAGCACTCCCATCTAAGGAAAATGACACTAACATCAATCTAATGACCTCAGGTGGAACCCCATTATGCTTAATGGTATTGCAAAGTGAAAGGAATCTCTTAAGGTGAGCATGGGGATCCTCATTTTGTTTTCCAAAGAAAGGTGATGAAGAAACCATATTGATCATAGATGTATGTAGCTCAAATGTGTTAGCGGGAAAGTCGGGAATCTTAATGGCACTAACATATCCATGAATGTTGGATTGCATACGTTCATACAAAGTACGATTATCAATAGCCATGGCTTCTTGTGGTGGTGACAAAGCACGATTCTCGTGATCGGCTTGGTGGACGGTGGTGGTCTTACTCTTTCTCTTTTTCTTCCTTTTCGGAGGAAGAGGTTGTACACCAATCGGTATTTGTGCACGCCCGCGAGTGAGCATGCAACTCAATACGAGGAATGAGAGAGAAGCTCTCGTGTGACTTTGAAGAGAAATGGATTATCCTCTTCGAGTTTTAATAGTAAATATCCACAAGAAAATAACAATATATGTATTACTACTTTGGGTGCAAGACCCTCAATGAAGCCTTCCTTCTTAGAATACTCCCAAGTGAACGGGGGGTTAGGTGGCGCGAAGCACTTAAGTACCTATTGACCCTTAGATGGCATTTTATAGCACATCGCCTTTCTATTCACTTAAATGTTCGTATTCTTTGAATTATTGCTTATTGAGAGTATTTATCTATTCTTGCTTTATTTTGTTTGATCGATACGCGTGTCAAGGACCGGAACGCCCCTCAACACGGTGTATTGCCTCGGCAATACTTATGGAAGATATGTAGATTGATTGTTCTTATACGTATACGTATTTACTTATAATAATATATGGAAAATATTTTTGTATTTATGAGTTTTTTTAAAGGAAAATACTATATGTACATAAAAACCGAGAGAATCCAATAATATATATTTTTGGGTGCAATCTCTTAGGAAAAAGATTGCTTTTTGGATTTTTTAATTTTTTTGGTCAATTCTTTAGGAAAAGAATTGTTTTGTTATTTTTTAGTTTTTATATATTTTTATATTTTTGATTTTTTTATTTGTTTTTGATTTATGATACGTAAAAATAACGTTCACAAAATGAACGGATCCCAAAAGCCAATGAAAACCGTCAATCGATAGTCTCTCGTGTAGTCAAAGAACCGGCAGCGGCGCCATTTGAAATGTAGTATAATGCAAGTTCGTTTTCTCAGTTCTTAACCAATAGAAAGTCCAATCAATATCAGATTTATTATTGTTCTTGGTTGTTCAAGCTTGCTTGGTAATCTATTGCTAATTCAAACAACACTATTTAAAAAGGAAAAATATTAAACTACTTATATGTAAAACAGATTGCAATTACCACGTTTTTATTCAAGAAAAGTCTAAAATGCAAATTATAAAACTAGAAGGACTGAAAATGTAATTTCTATGAAAGTAAAATGCTCAAAATGTAAATTCTACAACTATAGGGACTAATAATGCAAAACAGTTAACTACAAGGACCAATTATGCAAAAACAAGTAACAAACTAACTAAAATTGTAACTAACCAACAACTTACTAACTGAAATTTAACAACTCACAAAGTCCAGGGACCAAAAATATGCAAACCCTAATTTCTATGAAAGATTAGCCAAGATTAAACACTGATAGAAAAGAAAGGACTAAAGTGCAATTAAACTAAATGTTTAACTAAAAACGGGACAAAAGCAAGAATAAGCTCATTTGAGCTTATTACTCAACCAAATCAGCTGAAACAACTTGCAAAAGTCTTCTAATTCAATTTAAGCAACGTGTGTTCAAGGAATCTTGCTAAAAGTCAGAAATAAGCAAATGAGTGCTTATTGATAATAATAAGTGTGTAAACACTTATCTTTTTGCCACTAAAATCAAGGAAAAACAAGACCTAATCATGTGTTTAGTATCGTAAAAGTCGGAATTACGTGTGGTTTTGTGTTTTTGTGTGAAATAGGTACAAAAGGTCAAAAGGAAAGAAAACACGGGATTTCACGGTCATTTATCGAAGAAAAAGTGAAAGATAAAGTCAAAAGACCAAAAAGTGCCAAAAGAATGAAGTTTGGAGGATTAAAAATGAATATTTGATGAAGATTTTACAACAAGGGCCATTCTTGCCAATCTCCAAAGTCATCCACTAATAAACCACATTGAAGAGCACAAAATTACGAAACCAACGGTTCTGACCTCGCATCGTAACTCTTTACGGTTTATTTTTTATTAATTTTTTAAGTTTAATTAGTTTTTAAAATAAAATTAATTAGTTTTTTTATATATAAATAAATAGTTTTTAATAAATTAAATATATATATAAAATACTTTCCGAATTTTGTTGATGTTGTTGATGTTATTTGTTTTAGAGCGGTTTTCTACGGACTACGGGTACTAAAGCTCTCCTTTTTATTTTTCTAGTTTAATCGCTTTAGTCTTAATTAGATAGTTTTAGTTTAAATTGTTTTTTATAAAAGTTATATTTTTTATAAAAATCGGTTTAATTAGTTTTAGTTATTATTATTTGTGTTTAAAAAAAATAGTTTAAAAGTTTTTAAAAGTAGATTTCATTTAGATAAGCTCATTATTAGTAAAAAGTTTACACCTTTTTTGTGATTATTAAGCTTATTAGTACATAAAGCTTGTAGCTTTATCGTCTAAAAAGATTAGTAAGCTTAAAAGGTTGAAGCTTTATGCTTAATTTTTAAGTTTATCTTTGTGATTTCATTTTTCGTCACTTTTATTTGCTATTACGTGCTTGCATTTAGATTAATTTCTCATTTAGATTTATTTTTAATTATAGTTTATTTTTGTTGCATCTAGATCTATATTTGTAGTTTAATTTTACATTGCATTTTAGAGTAATATTTACGTGAATTAATTGCGCTTTTATTTTTATATAGTCCTTAGCCTACATATTTTTCCCATTTTTAGCTTAAATAGACATAGATTACCAATCAAGTATTATTAACCAAAAACAATTAATCTCTACGTTAAAATTGGAAATCAAATTCGAGTGAGTCGAGGAACGAACATCAAAAGGATTTTCAAAAACCTAGTTTCAAATGGCGCCGCTGCCGCTTCGCTCGTACGATTGACGATTTTTTTTCGTGAAGACGTTTGGATTTTGGGATCCGTTCATCCTTTGAACGTTACGTTTCTTGCAACAAAATCAAAAATACAAAAAAAATCAAAAACTTAAAAATTAAAAAAAATTAAAAAATCACAAAAGCAATTTCTTTCCTAAGAATTGCACCAAAAAAATTAAAAAAAATCCAAAAGTAATACTTTTTCCTAAAAGTATTACACCAAAAATATTACGTATTAGTGTTAATTTTTAGTTCGATTTCTTTCGATTTTTATTGTGAATATATATTTTTCTTAAAAAATACAAAAAGATTTTTCTTTTACTATAGTATATTACGTAGCACAATAATTTACCTACTTTTCAAATAAGCCTTAGTTGGGATTTCATCACCTAACTATTGTAGTCGAATCCTAAACGAAATAAAAGGCAAAATAGATAAATACTAGTAAGACGTTTGAACTTGAAATATACAAACTATAAGGTGGGTATAAGGCGACGCGCTATAAAAGGCCGTCTAAGGAAAAAGGTTTTTAAGTGCTTTATGCCACCTCGTTTCCCCGCTTGCTTGTGCGTATATTGAGAGGGACGACCGATTATTGGTTTGCCGACTCAATTAGTACTTAAGTATATATTTTTGTAGCTTTTTATTATTGCTCCTCGAGAGGAAAAATCCTTTTCCACTCAAAGTCGACCGAGGTCACCTACCTCATTCCAAAGTTTTAATTGTATGCGCACTCGCGCGCGTACATACATACCGAGTGGTGTACCAAATACTTCTAATTCTTCCAAAAAGAAGAAGAAGAAAAACAAAAAGACCGTCATTCAAGCCGATCCCGAGAATCGAGCTTTCGACATAACGATGGCAACGGATAATCGACCAATGATTGAGATTCTTCAATCTCACGTTGAAGGAAACGATGACGCGATTGTGATGCCGACCATTGGAGCTAATCATTTTGAACTTAAACCGGATTTTATTCGAATGGTTTCCGCTACACCATTTTTAGGTCGTACTAATGATGACCCACACGCTCATATCAAACGATTCATCCAATTAGCAAATACCGTCAAATACAATGGGGTGCCACAAGAGGCCATTCGCCTACAACTTTTTCCTTTTTCCCTCGAGGGACAAGCCCGGATTTGGCTTGATAAGGAACCACCCCAAAGTATTACTACATGGATTGATTTAGAGACCAAGTTCATTAACTACTTTTTTCCACCATCACGGACTACTTCTTTAAGGAATGAAATAATCAATTTTGAGCAAAAATATGGGGAAACTTTTAGTGAGTCTTGGGATCGATTTAAAGAGCTTTTGAGAAAATGTCCACAACACGGTTTCACCAAAGTGCATCAAATAAATACGTTTTACAATGGTTTGACTCTAAATGACCAAGACTCACTTAATAGTGCCGCGGGGGGCAATATTCTTGTGAAAACCATGAACGAGGCTTGGGCCATTATTGAGAACAAGGCAAAAGTGCAAACCAAAAGTGTTAGGGCTAATATGGCAAGTGCTAGTACAAGTAATAATGAGGTGAATGATCAAATTAAGGAGCTTACTTCAATTGTGAAAACCCTTGCTCTAAGAACCGATGCCCTCACTACACATGTGCATGCCGTGAAAGATAATAGTGAAACGTGTGAGACTTGTGGTGGACCACATTCATATTTCAATTGTGACAAGGTTTATAATCAACAACAACAAGTTTGTGCTTTTAATGCTAATGAGAGGGTTCAATTTAAACCTAACGTTGATGTTAACCATTTGTCTTACAAAAGTACTAATTATTTGGCTCCCCCGGGTTTTGTAGCACCACAAAGACCACCCCCACCCGCCCAAAATACCCAATACCAAAATAGGAACCAAGGTCCACAAATGGGTAATTTTCAAGGGAATGCTAATCAAGGGAATTTTAATGGTCAAAATCAAGATTTTCAAAATAACCAAGGTTTTTATAATAACAACGGTTTTCAATCTCAATATCAAAACCAAGGTTTTCCTAATCAAGGGATTAATAATCAAGGGTTCAATCAAATGACTATGCAAAATCCTCAAATGGACTTGGTTCTACAAAAATTGACCGAACATGAGAAAATCATGCAAGCTATGCAAGCATCTACTAGACAAATGCAAGAGTCCAACGATAAGAGATTTTTGACTATGTTGCAAACCCTTAGACCCCAAGGTGCCTTACCATCCAATACCGAGATTAACCCTCGTGCCAATGTGAGTGCTATCAATACTCGAAGTGGAGCCAATTTAGTGGGACCTTCCATCTCTTCGCCCATAAAGGAGAGACAAGGCCCGGAAGTCATAATGAGTAATCCTACTCCCCCTCCGGTGATTCCGCCCACTACCACTCCTAGTTCTAGTCCTCCATTGCCGAAAGAGCCTATTCCTACGGTTGTTCAAGAAGCGAGTCCTTCTCCTTCTCAACCTAAGCCTAATATTCCTTATCCATCTAGGTTAGGCAAGACTAAAGTGCTCAACAAAGATGACATTCATGTCTCTAATTTTTTGAAAATGATTTCCAATGTGAATGTTAACGTAAGCCTTATTGAAGCACTTGCTCAAATGCCAAAATTTGTGAAAATGTTTAAAGATTTGCTTAATAAGAAAGAAAAAATGGTTGAGCTCGTGAACACCCGTTTAAATGAGAATTGTTCCGCGGTTCTTCTCAAAGAGCTTCCCGAAAAGCTAGGAGATCCCGGACGATTCGTGTTACCTTGCTCGTTTCCTCAAATCGATGATTGTATGGCTTTAGCGGATCTCGGCGCTAGCATCAATCTTATGCCACTTTCGGTTTGGAAACAATTGTCATTACCCGACCTTGTACCGACTCGTATGACTTTAGAGTTAGCTAATCGAACTCTCGCATACCCCGTGGGTATTGCCGAAGATGTTTTTGTTCGAGTTGGTACATTCACTTTTCCCGTAGACTTTGTCGTCGTCGACTATGAGATGGATCCTCGTATTCCGTTAATACTTGGTAGACCATTCTTAAGATCCGGAAGAGCCTTAGTTGACGTAGCCGAAGGGGAGTTAATTCTTAGGGTTCGGGATGAACAACAAGTTTTTAAAATGGGAAAAATCACAACAAAATCAAATGGAAAAGAGTCGGTCAATATGATTGATGTTCTTAATTATGATAATGACGAGATTTTTATTAATCCTTTTGGAATTGAAAAGTCTAATCAAAATGATTTTGTGATAAACTCATCCCTTCCTTTAGAGCCTCAAAATTTTGATACTCCCATTTATGACACCGATAGTGATGACACTTCTTCAAGTGATCACACTATTTTCGGCTTAGACGACTCGACTTTTGACCCACCCATTTATGATACCCCAATCTTTGATACTTACGATGATGACACTTCCTTAAGTGATCTCATCAACTTTGATGACCCACCCCATGATCTTAATGCACCTCATATCTCGATGAGTGATTCTTCCATGGAGACTCCTTTTGACTTTTATACTCCAATTTTAGAAGTCATGACTTTTGAGGAGGATCCCCCACTCTTAGAGATCTTACCTACTTTAGAGGTTATTCCATTTGAGGAGGATTTAGATATCTTTCTAAATACCTATTTTCCTCATGAGGAAGAGTTTTCCTATGACTCCGACGATACTTATGTTTTCACATCAAGTTTGGAAGAGGATGACTTTCCCACTATGGATTTTGATGATATTTTGAGCTTCAATGTCGACACCTCTTGCTATTTTCCCATTAAGGAACCGGTGTTTGATCCGGGAATAGAGACTTTTGTGCTTTCATTGCCATACCACCTTACCTTCCCTAGTAAGAGACTTTTGCCTAAGGATACCCCACTTTTCTATGACTTGCGTACCACCTCGGGGTTTATTTCCTTTTGTGATGGAAATTATGTGTTTGACCCGGGTGGATTTTTCATGGGGTATGCCTTATATGACTTTGTTTCACCCTCTATCATGGAGAGATTTTCCTCCCTTGGAAATCTCGGTTTTCCATGATTTTCCCATTTGAATGATGACATTCGGGAAATCGAGTCGAGCTAGAGACTCGTGATGAAAAATCAAGCATCGTATAACTAGGATTAGATTTTTACCCTTTTTCACCCATTTTCACCAATAAGTGTAGGGGGAGCCAATTAGGTTGTTTGTGTTGTGATGTTGTGTGCAGGGACATGTGCTTAAATGCTCCACTTTTGGTGCTTTTGACGAGACTCGTGTTCCCGTGTTTCCCGTGTACCCGGTTCCTTCGATAAGTTTTTGCTATTGTGATTCAATCTTGTATATAAATAAAACATGAATAAATGTAATCACTTTAGTTGTCCCTTCCTTAGCTCGATTTTAAAACAACGTACTCAATGTCCTAAGTGTAGGGGAGTTTATTCTCCCACATGCTTAAACATTGAGGACAATGTTTATATTAAGTGTAGGGGGGATTTCTATCGAAATTTTAGTGGCCTTTTCCATGAATTTGACCCCATTTTACCGGAAAATTTAAAATTTTTTTCAACGTTTTTCAAATTTTTGATCTATTTTGGCCTAGTAGTATTTTTATTTATTTTTCCTTTTATTATCGCATCGAATAATTTCCATTTCAAGAATAAAGTCAAAAATGAAATAAATAAATAAAATGGTTTTAACAAGTTTAGATGTCTTTGATATATTAGGCCCGTCGTGAATATTTTGACTCAACCCGAGTTTACTTATCCAAGTTTACTCTAGCTAGTATCCTTAACCATATGGACCTTAATTGGTTTATTAGGCTAAGCATCCACGAGTCTCATTCTTTGAGATTTTAAATTGTGGAGAACGAGAGATGATAGAGTTAATTATAAGTTCGGTATTCTTTCATTAACTTATGTGAGTTAGTTATGAACTTTTTCTCCCATCACTTGTTAATAAATATATTTGCAATAAATAAGGTTGTACGATTTAAAAGGTTACTTAGCTTCTAGCACAAGATCGTTTAAAAGTTGCTCGGTATTAATTAGAGTTCATAGCCAAGGCATAACTTATTGAAGCGGGACGCGAAGATTGGCTTATCCAAAAAGGCCCTAACAAGGCATGAGGATACCCGAGTCCAAAAAGGCCCTAACAAGGCATGAGGATTCACTTTTTGCTAAAGATCCTAAGATGATGTGAAGATCATTAATCCAAATCAATATGAAGGATCAAGACACACGACGAGAAGCAATTACTCCCCTAAAGATCATGGAGAAATCTATCCAAAAAGACCCTAACAAGGTATGAGGATAAATAGATCCAAGTCCGAAAAGGAGGCGGATCGTTGTATATCAAAATCCTAAATAAAGAAGAGGATAAATGAAGAAGCCGTGGTCAACGTTTGAAGCATCTTTCACTCCTTATGAAGATGTGAACCAAAATGAAGAGAAGACCATAATTTCAAGATCGTCTCTCAAGATTTGAAGTTTGAAGTACAAGCCAAATATCGGTCCGAGAAAGGTCTCAAATCGTGAAACGAGTTATGCCAAGATATGAACTTTTTGAGGTTTCGAGAAGCAGTTTTAAAAGATTTTGTCCTTTAGCTAACTATTGATTAAATCGTCCCACTTTATTTTCGGCCTTAATAAATTATCGAAATAAGTCAAAAAATGCATCCTCGTGATCATTCAAGACAAAAATAAAATACAAGAGATACACCGTAGGAATAAGGGGGTCTAAGTGATTAACTAAACCACATGAGCAAGTGTTAGTTGTGCTAACTTATAATAACAATGATCTCGTTTTTGAGCTTGGTATGGGGAACGTGAAACTTGAGGGTGATTAATATTCATGACACCAAAGCCCTAATCTAAGTCTTAGATTTCTTTATGAGTTTCTTCCATCTAATAAAGTTAATAAAATAATCATTTAATTTTTGTTTCCTTTAAAGTTTTTATCTTTTCATCATAGTAGTAGTGGTAATAATTATAAAGGCCGAGAAAGATTGATTATGAGAAAAATGTATCTTTATGCTTTGAAATAATGCATTGCATGGGGTCATTACAATGGTCAAGTGTAGGGGATTTAATAAGTGTGTAAACACTTATCTTTTTGCCACTAAAATCAAGGAAAAACAAGACCTAATCATGTGTTTAGTATCGTAAAAGTCGGAATTACGTGTGGTTTTGTGTTTTTGTGTGAAATAGGTACAAAAGGTCAAAAGGAAAGAAAACACGGGATTTCACGGTCATTTATCGAAGAAAAAGTGAAAGATAAAGTCAAAAGACCAAAAAGTGCCAAAAGAATGAAGTTTGGAGGATTAAAAATGAATATTTAATGAAGATTTTACAACAAGGGCCATTCTTGCCAATCTCCAAAGTCATCCACTAATAAACCACATTGAAGAGCACAAAATTACGAAACCAACGGTTCTGACCTCGCATCGTAACTCTTTACGGTTTATTTTTTATTAATTTTTTAAGTTTAATTAGTTTTTAAAATAAAATTAATTAGTTTTTTTTATATATAAATAAATAGTTTTTAATAAATTAAATATATATATAAAATACTTTCCGAAAATAATAAAATAAAATAATTTTTTTTATTAAAAATAAAATAATTTTCGTAATTAATATTATTATTATTATTATGATTATTATTATTATTATTAATAAAATCTGGTCAAACAAGTCAAAAGGGGTCAACCCTCAGTCAAACCATGCAAGGAAAGGGGTTAAGAAAAATGTTTTGCATATATAAACCTGAAAGGCTGCATGCCCCAGTGGCTGCGTCTTTCGGCTTTGGCAGACCAGACCCGAGTTCGAATCTTGGGGAAGGCTTATGCTGGGTATTTATACTCAGTGCCACGTGGCACCACCTCAGTGGTCCACGTGGCCGACCCGAACCAGAAGCAAACCGGTCCAGACCCGAACCAGAACCAGACCCGGTTCAGACCGGTTTAACCCGGTCCAAACCGGCTGACGTCAGCGATGACGTCAGCACCATGTGGCGGCGGCTGGCCAATGCCAGCGCGCCACGTGGCACTGATAATTCTCTGTTCTTGCAGGTACCAGGTACTGTAGCAGCGGTGGCAGGCCAATCAGGGCGCGACACGTGGCGCTCAGTGATTGTAGTGGCGGCGCTGACACGTCACTCTGACGTGTCAGTACGAGGTGGCAGGGTAATTCAGACGTGGCAGTGGCGGCTGGCGGCTGGCCAATAGGAGCTTGACACGTGGCGGCGTCGCCGCCACGTCAGTACGAGGTGGCAGGGGAATTCAGTATGGCTGATGAGTCAGTGGCGGCTGACCAATGAAATGACGCCACGTGTCATCTGGTGATGAAAACAAAGTTAGAGAGCGTGTGCTTGGCTGATGATTGGCCCAAGATCCCACACACATACACACTGGCATGCAGAGGCGATGATAACAAGGAATAAATAGCCAGCTGTCCCCATTATATGCTTAGCCCCCAAGAATTAGTGTAGTAAATGACAAAAATACCCCCATGTTGGCTGCCTATATAAAGCCTCCCCCCATCCCATTTAATTAAGTTTTTTTCCTAGTTTTTTCTCTTAAGTTTTTCATATAGTTTTATATTTTGAAATTTTAATTTTCAAGCTTTGTAATATTCAAGTTTTTAATAAAATTCAAGTTCTAGCTTAATAATATTCTCATTCTTCCTTTCTTTTTAATTTTATAATAATCTATCTTATTATTTTGGGATAAGTTTTTATAACTTTTTTCCAAATAAGATTAGATTTATATAAAGTTTGGAATAATTAATTTTATTTCAAGTTTATTGTTGCCTTTTAGTAGATCTAGCTTATTTGTGGAGTAATTATTTAATTAGCTTTTTAGCTTTTTAAATCTCATAAGTCCTAAGCTTAGGCTTACGACTTATTTATAAGCTAGCTTTTTATTTAAGCACTTTTAGTTTTTATTAATTAGTTATTTAGATCTATTAGTTTAAGCTTTAAAAAAAAATTAAAAATATTTTCAAAAAACCAAAAAAATAATTAGATCTATTAGTTTTTTATATTAAAAAGTTTAGATCTATAAGTTTAGAGTTTAAAATTTAAAGTATTTTTATAAAACCTTAAAAAATTAGTTAGATCTATTAGGTTTTTAAATAGATTAAGTAGATCTATAATTTTTAGCTTCAAAATTTAAAATACTTTTATAAAGCATAAAAAATATTTTAGATCTATAAGTTTTAATTAAATATCTTTATCATTTAATAATTATTGCTTATTATTCTAACCTTTTATGTTTTCTTTGATCTCGGCGTATCGATCTATCATTTTCGAAGAAGAGCTTATAGTTGATTAATTTGGTTCAAGTTGATATGGTTGATTAGTTTGGTTAGAGATTAATTTGGTGGCCGTGTACTTTACGGGCCGGGTTACGTTTTTGATAGTTTTGGTATTGGGAGGCCGTGTACTTAACGGGCCGTATTTTGTTGATGTTGTTGATGTTATTTGTTTTAGAGCGGTTTTCTACGGACTACGGGTACTAAAGCTCTCCTTTTTATTTTTCTAGTTTAATCGCTTTAGTCTTAATTAGATAGTTTTAGTTTAAATTGTTTTTTATAAAAGTTATATTTTTTATAAAAATCGGTTTAATTAGTTTTAGTTATTATTATTTGTGTTTAAAAAAAATAGTTTAAAAGTTTTTAAAAGTAGATTTCATTTAGATAAGCTCATTATTAGTAAAAAGTTTACACCTTTTTTGTGATTATTAAGCTTATTAGTACATAAAGCTTGTAGCTTTATCGTCTAAAAAGATTAGTAAGCTTAAAAGGTTGAAGCTTTATGCTTAATTTTTAAGTTTATCTTTGTGATTTCATTTTTCGTCACTTTTATTTGCTATTACGTGCTTGCATTTAGATTAATTTCTCATTTAGATTTATTTTTAATTATAGTTTATTTTTGTTGCATCTAGATCTATATTTGTAGTTTAATTTTACATTGCATTTTAGAGTAATATTTACGTGAATTAATTGCGCTTTTATTTTTATATAGTCCTTAGCCTACATATTTTTCCCATTTTTAGCTTAAATAGACATAGATTACCAATCAAGTATTATTAACCAAAAACAATTAATCTCTACGTTAAAATTGGAAATCAAATTCGAGTGAGTCGAGGAACGAACATCAAAAGGATTTTCAAAAACCTAGTTTCAAATGGCGCCGCTGCCGCTTCGCTCGTACGATTGACGATTTTTTTTCGTGAAGACGTTTGGATTTTGGGATCCGTTCATCCTTTGAACGTTACGTTTCTTGCAACAAAATCAAAAATACAAAAAAAATCAAAAACTTAAAAATACAAAAAAATTAAAAAATCACAAAAGCAATTTCTTTCCTAAGAATTGCACCAAAAAAATTAAAAAAAATCCAAAAGTAATACTTTTTCCTAAAAGTATTACACCAAAAATATTACGTATTAGTGTTAATTTTTAGTTCGATTTCTTTCGATTTTTATTGTGAATATATATTTTTCTTAAAAAATACAAAAAGATTTTTCTTTTACTATAGTATATTACGTAGCACAATAATTTACCTACTTTTCAAATAAGCCTTAGTTGGGATTTCATCACCTAACTATTGTAGTCGAATCCTAAACGAAATAAAAGGCAAAATAGATAAATACTAGTAAGACGTTTGAACTTGAAATATACAAACTATAAGGTGGGTATAAGGCGACACGCTATAAAAGGCCGTCTAAGGAAAAAGGTTTTTAAGTGCTTTATGCCACCTCGTTTCCCCGCTTGCTTGTGCGTATATTGAGAGGGACGACCGATTATTGGTTTGCCGACTCAATTAGTACTTAAGTATATATTTTTGTAGCTTTTTATTATTGCTCCTCGAGAGGAAAAATCCTTTTCCACTCAAAGTCGACCGAGGTCACCTACCTCATTCCAAAGTTTTAATTGTATGCGCACTCGCGCGCGTACATACATACCGAGTGGTGTACCAAATACTTCTAATTCTTCCAAAAAGAAGAAGAAGAAAAACAAAAAGACCGTCATTCAAGCCGATCCCGAGAATCGAGCTTTCGACATAACGATGGCAACGGATAATCGACCAATGATTGAGATTCTTCAATCTCACGTTGAAGGAAACGATGACGCGATTGTGATGCCGACCATTGGAGCTAATCATTTTGAACTTAAACCGGATTTTATTCGAATGGTTTCCGCTACACCATTTTTAGGTCGTACTAATGATGACCCACACGCTCATATCAAACGATTCATCCAATTAGCAAATACCGTCAAATACAATGGGGTGCCACAAGAGGCCATTCGCCTACAACTTTTTCCTTTTTCCCTCGAGGGACAAGCCCGGATTTGGCTTGATAAGGAACCACCCCCAAAGTATTACTACATGGATTGATTTAGAGACCAAGTTCATTAACTACTTTTTTCCACCATCACGGACTACTTCTTTAAGGAATGAAATAATCAATTTTGAGCAAAAATATGGGGAAACTTTTAGTGAGTCTTGGGATCGATTTAAAGAGCTTTTGAGAAAATGTCCACAACACGGTTTCACCAAAGTGCATCAAATAAATACGTTTTACAATGGTTTGACTCTAAATGACCAAGACTCACTTAATAGTGCCGCGGGGGGCAATATTCTTGTGAAAACCATGAACGAGGCTTGGGCCATTATTGAGAACAAGGCAAAAGTGCAAACCAAAAGTGTTAGGGCTAATATGGCAAGTGCTAGTACAAGTAATAATGAGGTGAATGATCAAATTAAGGAGCTTACTTCAATTGTGAAAACCCTTGCTCTAAGAACCGATGCCCTCACTACACATGTGCATGCCGTGAAAGATAATAGTGAAACGTGTGAGACTTGTGGTGGACCACATTCATATTTCAATTGTGACAAGGTTTATAATCAACAACAACAAGTTTGTGCTTTTAATGCTAATGAGAGGGTTCAATTTAAACCTAACGTTGATGTTAACCATTTGTCTTACAAAAGTACTAATTATTTGGCTCCCCCGGGTTTTGTAGCACCACAAAGACCACCCCCACCCGCCCAAAATACCCAATACCAAAATAGGAACCAAGGTCCACAAATGGGTAATTTTCAAGGGAATGCTAATCAAGGGAATTTTAATGGTCAAAATCAAGATTTTCAAAATAACCAAGGTTTTTATAATAACAACGGTTTTCAATCTCAATATCAAAACCAAGGTTTTCCTAATCAAGGGATTAATAATCAAGGGTTCAATCAAATGACTATGCAAAATCCTCAAATGGACTTGGTTCTACAAAAATTGACCGAACATGAGAAAATCATGCAAGCTATGCAAGCATCTACTAGACAAATGCAAGAGTCCAACGATAAGAGATTTTTGACTATGTTGCAAACCCTTAGACCCCAAGGTGCCTTACCATCCAATACCGAGATTAACCCTCGTGCCAATGTGAGTGCTATCAATACTCGAAGTGGAGCCAATTTAGTGGGACCTTCCATCTCTTCGCCCATAAAGGAGAGACAAGGCCCGGAAGTCATAATGAGTAATCCTACTCCCCCTCCGGTGATTTCGCCCACTACCACTCCTAGTTCTAGTCCTCCATTGCCGAAAGAGCCTATTCCTACGGTTGTTCAAGAAGCGAGTCCTTCTCCTTCTCAACCTAAGCCTAATATTCCTTATCCATCTAGGTTAGGCAAGACTAAAGTGCTCAACAAAGATGACATTCATGTCTCTAATTTTTTGAAAATGATTTCCAATGTGAATGTTAACGTAAGCCTTATTGAAGCACTTGCTCAAATGCCAAAATTTGTGAAAATGTTTAAAGATTTGCTTAATAAGAAAGAAAAAATGGTTGAGCTCGTGAACACCCGTTTAAATGAGAATTGTTCCGCGGTTCTTCTCAAAGAGCTTCCCGAAAAGCTAGGAGATCCCAGACGATTCGTGTTACCTTGCTCGTTTCCTCAAATCGATGATTGTATGGCTTTAGCGGATCTCGGCGCTAGCATCAATCTTATGCCACTTTCGGTTTGGAAACAATTGTCATTACCCGACCTTGTACCGACTCGTATGACTTTAGAGTTAGCTAATCGAACTCTCGCATACCCCGTGGGTATTGCCGAAGATGTTTTTGTTCGAGTTGGTACATTCACTTTTCCCGTAGACTTTGTCATCGTCGACTATGAGATGGATCCTCGTATTCCGTTAATACTTGGTAGACCATTCTTAAGATCCGGAAGAGCCTTAGTTGACGTAGCCGAAGGGGAGTTAATTCTTAGGGTTCGGGATGAACAACAAGTTTTTAAAATGGGAAAAATCACAACAAAATCAAATGGAAAAGAGTCGGTCAATATGATTGATGTTCTTAATTATGATAATGACGAGATTTTTATTAATCCTTTTGGAATTGAAAAGTCTAATCAAAATGATTTTGTGATAAACTCATCCCTTCCTTTAGAGCCTCAAAATTTTGATACTCCCATTTATGACACCGATAGTGATGACACTTCTTCAAGTGATCACACTATTTTCGGCTTAGACGACTCGACTTTTGACCCACCCATTTATGATACCCCAATCTTTGATACTTACGATGATGACACTTCCTTAAGTGATCTCATCAACTTTGATGACCCACCCCATGATCTTAATGCACCTCATATCTCGATGAGTGATTCTTCCATGGAGACTCCTTTTGACTTTTATACTCCAATTTTAGAAGTCATGACTTTTGAGGAGGATCCCCCACTCTTAGAGATCTTACCTACTTTAGAGGTTATTCCATTTGAGGAGGATTTAGATATCTTTCTAAATACCTATTTTCCTCATGAGGAAGAGTTTTCCTATGACTCCGACGATACTTATGTTTTCACATCAAGTTTGGAAGAGGATGACTTTCCCACTATGGATTTTGATGATATTTTGAGCTTCAATGTCGACACCTCTTGCTATTTTCCCATTAAGGAACCGGTGTTTGATCCGGGAATAGAGACTTTTGTGCTTTCATTGCCATACCACCTTACCTTCCCTAGTAAGAGACTTTTGCCTAAGGATACCCCACTTTTCTATGACTTGCGTACCACCTCGGGGTTTATTTCCTTTTGTGATGGAAATTATGTGTTTGACCCGGGTGGATTTTTCATGGGGTATGCCTTATATGACTTTGTTTCACCCTCTATCATGGAGAGATTTTCCTCCCTTGGAAATCTCGGTTTTCCATGATTTTCCCATTTGAATGATGACATTCGGGAAATCGAGTCGAGCTAGAGACTCGTGATGAAAAATCAAGCATCGTATAACTAGGATTAGATTTTTACCCTTTTTCACCCATTTTCACCAATAAGTGTAGGGGGAGCCAATTAGGTTGTTTGTGTTGTGATGTTGTGTGCAGGGACATGTGCTTAAATGCTCCACTTTTGGTGCTTTTGACGAGACTCGTGTTCCCGTGTTTCCCGTGTACCCGGTTCCTTCGATAAGTTTTTGCTATTGTGATTCAATCTTGTATATAAATAAAACATGAATAAATGTAATCACTTTAGTTGTCCCTTCCTTAGCTCGATTTTAAAACAACGTACTCAATGTCCTAAGTGTAGGGGAGTTTATTCTCCCACATGCTTAAACATTGAGGACAATGTTTATATTAAGTGTAGGGGGGATTTCTATCGAAATTTTAGTGGCCTTTTCCATGAATTTGACCCCATTTTACCGGAAAATTTAAAATTTTTTTCAACGTTTTTCAAATTTTTGATCTATTTTGGCCTAGTAGTATTTTTATTTATTTTTCCTTTTATTATCGCATCGAATAATTTCCATTTCAAGAATAAAGTCAAAAATGAAATAAATATATAAAATGGTTTTAACAAGTTTAGATGTCTTTGATATATTAGGCCCGTCGTGAATATTTTGACTCAACCCGAGTTTACTTATCCAAGTTTACTCTAGCTAGTATCCTTAACCATATGGACCTTAATTGGTTTATTAGGCTAAGCATCCACGAGTCTCATTCTTTGAGATTTTAAATTGTGGAGAACGAGAGATGATAGAGTTAATTATAAGTTCGGTATTCTTTCATTAACTTATGTGAGTTAGTTATGAACTTTTTCTCCCATCACTTGTTAATAAATATATTTGCAATAAATAAGGTTGTACGATTTAAAAGGTTACTTAGCTTCTAGCACAAGATCGTTTAAAAGTTGCTCGGTATTAATTAGAGTTCATAGCCAAGGCATAACTTATTGAAGCGGGACGCGAAGATTGGCTTATCCAAAAAGGCCCTAACAAGGCATGAGGATACCCGAGTCCAAAAAGGCCCTAACAAGGCATGAGGATTCACTTTTTGCTAAAGATCCTAAGATGATGTGAAGATCATTAATCCAAATCAATATGAAGGATCAAGACACACGACGAGAAGCAATTACTCCCCTAAAGATCATGGAGAAATCTATCCAAAAAGACCCTAACAAGGTATGAGGATAAATAGATCCAAGTCCGAAAAGGAGGCGGATCGTTGTATATCAAAATCCTAAATAAAGAAGAGGATAAATGAAGAAGCCGTGGTCAACGTTTGAAGCATCTTTCACTCCTTATGAAGATGTGAACCAAAATGAAGAGAAGACCATAATTTCAAGATCGTCTCTCAAGATTTGAAGTTTGAAGTACAAGCCAAATATCGGTCCGAGAAAGGTCTCAAATCGTGAAACGAGTTATGCCAAGATATGAACTTTTTGAGGTTTCGAGAAGCAGTTTTAAAAGATTTTGTCCTTTAGCTAACTATTGATTAAATCGTCCCACTTTATTTTCGGCCTTAATAAATTATCGAAATAAGTCAAAAAATGCATCCTCGTGATCATTCAAGACAAAAATAAAATACAAGAGATACACCGTAGGAATAAGGGGGTCTAAGTGATTAACTAAACCACATGAGCAAGTGTTAGTTGTGCTAACTTATAATAACAATGATCTCGTTTTTGAGCTTGGTATGGGGAACGTGAAACTTGAGGGTGATTAATATTCATGACACCAAAGCCCTAATCTAAGTCTTAGATTTCTTTATGAGTTTCTTCCATCTAATAAAGTTAATAAAATAATCATTTAATTTTTGTTTCCTTTAAAGTTTTTATCTTTTCATCATAGTAGTAGTGGTAATAATTATAAAGGCCGAGAAAGATTGATTATGAGAAAAATGTATCTTTATGCTTTGAAATAATGCATTGCATGGGGTCATTGCAATGGTCAAGTGTAGGGGATTTAATAAGTGTGTAAACACTTATCTTTTTGCCACTAAAATCAAGGAAAAACAAGACCTAATCATGTGTTTAGTATCGTAAAAGTCGGAATTACGTGTGGTTTTGTGTTTTTGTGTGAAATAGGTACAAAAGGTCAAAAGGAAAGAAAACACGGGATTTCACGGTCATTTATCGAAGAAAAAGTGAAAGATAAAGTCAAAAGACCAAAAAGTGCCAAAAGAATGAAGTTTGGAGGATTAAAAATGAATATTTGATGAAGATTTTACAACAAGGGCCATTCTTGCCAATCTCCAAAGTCATCCACTAATAAACCACATTGAAGAGCACAAAATTACGAAACCAACGGTTCTGACCTCGCATCGTAACTCTTTACGGTTTATTTTTTATTAATTTTTTAAGTTTAATTAGTTTTTAAAATAAAATTAATTAGTTTTTTTTATATATAAATAAATAGTTTTTAATAAATTAAATATATATATAAAATACTTTCCGAAAATAATAAAATAAAATAATTTTTTTTATTAAAAATAAAATAATTTTCGTAATTAATATTATTATTATTATTATGATTATTATTATTATTATTAATAAAATCTGGTCAAACAAGTCAAAAGGGGTCAACCCTCAGTCAAACCATGCAAGGAAAGGGGTTAAGAAAAATGTTTTGCATATATAAACCTGAAAGGCTGCATGCCCCAGTGGCTGCGTCTTTCGGCTTTGGCAGACCAGACCCGAGTTCGAATCTTGGGGAAGGCTTATGCTGGGTATTTATACTCAGTGCCACGTGGCACCACCTCAGTGGTCCACGTGGCCGACCCGAACCAGAAGCAAACCGGTCCAGACCCGGTCCAGACCCGAACCAGAACCAGACCCGGTTCAGACCGGTTTAACCCGGTCCAAACCGGCTGACGTCAGCGATGACGTCAGCACCATGTGGCGGCGGCTGGCCAATGCCAGCGCGCCACGTGGCACTGATAGTTCTCTGTTCTTGCAGGTACCAGGTACTGTAGCAGCGGTGGCAGGCCAATCAGGGCGCGACACGTGGCGCTCAGTGATTGTAGTGGCGGCGCTGACACGTCACTCTGACGTGTCAGTACGAGGTGGCAGGGTAATTCAGACGTGGCAGTGGCGGCTGGCGGCTGGCCAATAGGAGCTTGACACGTGGCGGCGTCGCCGCCACGTCAGTACGAGGTGGCAGGGGAATTCAGTATGGCTGATGAGTCAGTGGCGGCTGACCAATGAAATGACGCCACGTGTCATCTGGTGATGAAAACAAAGTTAGAGAGCGTGTGCTTGGCTGATGATTGGCCCAAGATCCCACACACATACACACTGGCATGCAGAGGCGATGATAACAAGGAATAAATAGCCAGCTGTCCCCATTATATGCTTAGCCCCCAAGAATTAGTGTAGTAAATGACAAAAATACCCCCATGTTGGCTGCCTATATAAAGCCTCCCCCCATCCCATTTAATTAAGTTTTTTTCCTAGTTTTTTCTCTTAAGTTTTTCATATAGTTTTATATTTTGAAATTTTAATTTTCAAGCTTTGTAATATTCAAGTTTTTAATAAAATTCAAGTTCTAGCTTAATAATATTCTCATTCTTCCTTTCTTTTTAATTTTATAATAATCTATCTTATTATTTTGGGATAAGTTTTTATAACTTTTTTCCAAATAAGATTAGATTTATATAAAGTTTGGAATAATTAATTTTATTTCAAGTTTATTGTTGCCTTTTAGTAGATCTAGCTTATTTGTGGAGTAATTATTTAATTAGCTTTTTAGCTTTTTAAATCTCATAAGTCCTAAGCTTAGGCTTACGACTTATTTATAAGCTAGCTTTTTATTTAAGCACTTTTAGTTTTTATTAATTAGTTATTTAGATCTATTAGTTTAAGCTTTAAAAAAAAATTAAAAATATTTTCAAAAAACCAAAAAAATAATTAGATCTATTAGTTTTTTATATTAAAAAGTTTAGATCTATAAGTTTAGAGTTTAAAATTTAAAGTATTTTTATAAAACCTTAAAAAATTAGTTAGATCTATTAGGTTTTTAAATAGATTAAGTAGATCTATAATTTTTAGCTTCAAAATTTAAAATACTTTTATAAAGCATAAAAAATATTTTAGATCTATAAGTTTTAATTAAATATCTTTATCATTTAATAATTATTGCTTATTATTCTAACCTTTTATGTTTTCTTTGATCTCGGCGTATCGATCTATCATTTTCGAAGAAGAGCTTATAGTTGATTAATTTGGTTCAAGTTGATATGGTTGATTAGTTTGGTTAGAGATTAATTTGGTGGCCGTGTACTTTACGGGCCGGGTTACGTTTTTGATAGTTTTGGTATTGGGAGGCCGTGTACTTAACGGGCCGTATTTTGTTGATGTTGTTGATGTTATTTGTTTTAGAGCGGTTTTCTACGGACTACGGGTACTAAAGCTCTCCTTTTTATTTTTCTAGTTTAATCGCTTTAGTCTTAATTAGATAGTTTTAGTTTAAATTGTTTTTTATAAAAGTTATATTTTTTATAAAAATCGGTTTAATTAGTTTTAGTTATTATTATTTGTGTTTAAAAAAAATAGTTTAAAAGTTTTTAAAAGTAGATTTCATTTAGATAAGCTCATTATTAGTAAAAAGTTTACACCTTTTTTGTGATTATTAAGCTTATTAGTACATAAAGCTTGTAGCTTTATCGTCTAAAAAGATTAGTAAGCTTAAAAGGTTGAAGCTTTATGCTTAATTTTTAAGTTTATCTTTGTGATTTCATTTTTCGTCACTTTTATTTGCTATTACGTGCTTGCATTTAGATTAATTTCTCATTTAGATTTATTTTTAATTATAGTTTATTTTTGTTGCATCTAGATCTATATTTGTAGTTTAATTTTACATTGCATTTTAGAGTAATATTTACGTGAATTAATTGCGCTTTTATTTTTATATAGTCCTTAGCCTACATATTTTTCCCATTTTTAGCTTAAATAGACATAGATTACCAATCAAGTATTATTAACCAAAAACAATTAATCTCTACGTTAAAATTGGAAATCAAATTCGAGTGAGTCGAGGAACGAACATCAAAAGGATTTTCAAAAACCTAGTTTCAAATGGCGCCGCTGCCGCTTCGCTCGTACGATTGACGATTTTTTTTCGTGAAGACGTTTGGATTTTGGGATCCGTTCATCCTTTGAACGTTACGTTTCTTGCAACAAAATCAAAAATACAAAAAAAATCAAAAACTTAAAAATACAAAAAAATTAAAAAATCACAAAAGCAATTTCTTTCCTAAGAATTGCACCAAAAAAATTAAAAAAAATCCAAAAGTAATACTTTTTCCTAAAAGTATTACACCAAAAATATTACGTATTAGTGTTAATTTTTAGTTCGATTTCTTTCGATTTTTATTGTGAATATATATTTTTCTTAAAAAATACAAAAAGATTTTTCTTTTACTATAGTATATTACGTAGCACAATAATTTACCTACTTTTCAAATAAGCCTTAGTTGGGATTTCATCACCTAACTATTGTAGTCGAATCCTAAACGAAATAAAAGGCAAAATAGATAAATACTAGTAAGACGTTTGAACTTGAAATATACAAACTATAAGGTGGGTATAAGGCGACACGCTATAAAAGGCCGTCTAAGGAAAAAGGTTTTTAAGTGCTTTATGCCACCTCGTTTCCCCGCTTGCTTGTGCGTATATTGAGAGGGACGACCGATTATTGGTTTGCCGACTCAATTAGTACTTAAGTATATATTTTTGTAGCTTTTTATTATTGCTCCTCGAGAGGAAAAATCCTTTTCCACTCAAAGTCGACCGAGGTCACCTACCTCATTCCAAAGTTTTAATTGTATGCGCACTCGCGCGCGTACATACATACCGAGTGGTGTACCAAATACTTCTAATTCTTCCAAAAAGAAGAAGAAGAAAAACAAAAAGACCGTCATTCAAGCCGATCCCGAGAATCGAGCTTTCGACATAACGATGGCAACGGATAATCGACCAATGATTGAGATTCTTCAATCTCACATTGAAGGAAACGATGACGCGATTGTGATGCCGACCATTGGAGCTAATCATTTTGAACTTAAACCGGATTTTATTCGAATGGTTTCCGCTACACCATTTTTAGGTCGTACTAATGATGACCCACACGCTCATATCAAACGATTCATCCAATTAGCAAATACCGTCAAATACAATGGGGTGCCACAAGAGGCCATTCGCCTACAACTTTTTCCTTTTTCCCTCGAGGGACAAGCCCGGATTTGGCTTGATAAGGAACCACCCCCAAAGTATTACTACATGGATTGATTTAGAGACCAAGTTCATTAACTACTTTTTTCCACCATCACGGACTACTTCTTTAAGGAATGAAATAATCAATTTTGAGCAAAAATATGGGGAAACTTTTAGTGAGTCTTGGGATCGATTTAAAGAGCTTTTGAGAAAATGTCCACAACACGGTTTCACCAAAGTGCATCAAATAAATACGTTTTACAATGGTTTGACTCTAAATGACCAAGACTCACTTAATAGTGCCGCGGGGGGCAATATTCTTGTGAAAACCATGAACGAGGCTTGGGCCATTATTGAGAACAAGGCAAAAGTGCAAACCAAAAGTGTTAGGGCTAATATGGCAAGTGCTAGTACAAGTAATAATGAGGTGAATGATCAAATTAAGGAGCTTACTTCAATTGTGAAAACCCTTGCTCTAAGAACCGATGCCCTCACTACACATGTGCATGCCGTGAAAGATAATAGTGAAACGTGTGAGACTTGTGGTGGACCACATTCATATTTCAATTGTGACAAGGTTTATAATCAACAACAACAAGTTTGTGCTTTTAATGCTAATGAGAGGGTTCAATTTAAACCTAACGTTGATGTTAACCATTTGTCTTACAAAAGTACTAATTATTTGGCTCCCCCGGGTTTTGTAGCACCACAAAGACCACCCCCACCCGCCCAAAATACCCAATACCAAAATAGGAACCAAGGTCCACAAATGGGTAATTTTCAAGGGAATGCTAATCAAGGGAATTTTAATGGTCAAAATCAAGATTTTCAAAATAACCAAGGTTTTTATAATAACAACGGTTTTCAATCTCAATATCAAAACCAAGGTTTTCCTAATCAAGGGATTAATAATCAAGGGTTCAATCAAATGACTATGCAAAATCCTCAAATGGACTTGGTTCTACAAAAATTGACCGAACATGAGAAAATCATGCAAGCTATGCAAGCATCTACTAGACAAATGCAAGAGTCCAACGATAAGAGATTTTTGACTATGTTGCAAACCCTTAGACCCCAAGGTGCCTTACCATCCAATACCGAGATTAACCCTCGTGCCAATGTGAGTGCTATCAATACTCGAAGTGGAGCCAATTTAGTGGGACCTTCCATCTCTTCACCCATAAAGGAGAGACAAGGCCCGGAAGTCATAATGAGTAATCCTACTCCCCCTCCGGTGATTTCGCCCACTACCACTCCTAGTTCTAGTCCTCCATTGCCGAAAGAGCCTATTCCTACGGTTGTTCAAGAAGCGAGTCCTTCTCCTTCTCAACCTAAGCCTAATATTCCTTATCCATCTAGGTTAGGCAAGACTAAAGTGCTCAACAAAGATGACATTCATGTCTCTAATTTTTTGAAAATGATTTCCAATGTGAATGTTAACGTAAGCCTTATTGAAGCACTTGCTCAAATGCCAAAATTTGTGAAAATGTTTAAAGATTTGCTTAATAAGAAAGAAAAAATGGTTGAGCTCGTGAACACCCGTTTAAATGAGAATTGTTCCGCGGTTCTTCTCAAAGAGCTTCCCGAAAAGCTAGGAGATCCCAGACGATTCGTGTTACCTTGCTCGTTTCCTCAAATCGATGATTGTATGGCTTTAGCGGATCTCGGCGCTAGCATCAATCTTATGCCACTTTCGGTTTGGAAACAATTGTCATTACCCGACCTTGTACCGACTCGTATGACTTTAGAGTTAGCTAATCGAACTCTCGCATACCCCGTGGGTATTGCCGAAGATGTTTTTGTTCGAGTTGGTACATTCACTTTTCCCGTAGACTTTGTCATCGTCGACTATGAGATGGATCCTCGTATTCCGTTAATACTTGGTAGACCATTCTTAAGATCCGGAAGAGCCTTAGTTGACGTAGCCGAAGGGGAGTTAATTCTTAGGGTTCGGGATGAACAACAAGTTTTTAAAATGGGAAAAATCACAACAAAATCAAATGGAAAAGAGTCGGTCAATATGATTGATGTTCTTAATTATGATAATGACGAGATTTTTATTAATCCTTTTGGAATTGAAAAGTCTAATCAAAATGATTTTGTGATAAACTCATCCCTTCCTTTAGAGCCTCAAAATTTTGATACTCCCATTTATGACACCGATAGTGATGACACTTCTTCAAGTGATCACACTATTTTCGGCTTAGACGACTCGACTTTTGACCCACCCATTTATGATACCCCAATCTTTGATACTTACGATGATGACACTTCCTTAAGTGATCTCATCAACTTTGATGACCCACCCCATGATCTTAATGCACCTCATATCTCGATGAGTGATTCTTCCATGGAGACTCCTTTTGACTTTTATACTCCAATTTTAGAAGTCATGACTTTTGAGGAGGATCCCCCACTCTTAGAGATCTTACCTACTTTAGAGGTTATTCCATTTGAGGAGGATTTAGATATCTTTCTAAATACCTATTTTCCTCATGAGGAAGAGTTTTCCTATGACTCCGACGATACTTATGTTTTCACATCAAGTTTGGAAGAGGATGACTTTCCCACTATGGATTTTGATGATATTTTGAGCTTCAATGTCGACACCTCTTGCTATTTTCCCATTAAGGAACCGGTGTTTGATCCGGGAATAGAGACTTTTGTGCTTTCATTGCCATACCACCTTACCTTCCCTAGTAAGAGACTTTTGCCTAAGGATACCCCACTTTTCTATGACTTGCGTACCACCTCGGGGTTTATTTCCTTTTGTGATGGAAATTATGTGTTTGACCCGGGTGGATTTTTCATGGGGTATGCCTTATATGACTTTGTTTCACCCTCTATCATGGAGAGATTTTCCTCCCTTGGAAATCTCGGTTTTCCATGATTTTCCCATTTGAATGATGACATTCGGGAAATCGAGTCGAGCTAGAGACTCGTGATGAAAAATCAAGCATCGTATAACTAGGATTAGATTTTTACCCTTTTTCACCCATTTTCACCAATAAGTGTAGGGGGAGCCAATTAGGTTGTTTGTGTTGTGATGTTGTGTGCAGGGACATGTGCTTAAATGCTCCACTTTTGGTGCTTTTGACGAGACTCGTGTTCCCGTGTTTCCCGTGTACCCGGTTCCTTCGATAAGTTTTTGCTATTGTGATTCAATCTTGTATATAAATAAAACATGAATAAATGTAATCACTTTAGTTGTCCCTTCCTTAGCTCGATTTTAAAACAACGTACTCAATGTCCTAAGTGTAGGGGAGTTTATTCTCCCACATGCTTAAACATTGAGGACAATGTTTATATTAAGTGTAGGGGGGATTTCTATCGAAATTTTAGTGGCCTTTTCCATGAATTTGACCCCATTTTACCGGAAAATTTAAAATTTTTTTCAACGTTTTTCAAATTTTTGATCTATTTTGGCCTAGTAGTATTTTTATTTATTTTTCCTTTTATTATCGCATCGAATAATTTCCATTTCAAGAATAAAGTCAAAAATGAAATAAATATATAAAATGGTTTTAACAAGTTTAGATGTCTTTGATATATTAGGCCCGTCGTGAATATTTTGACTCAACCCGAGTTTACTTATCCAAGTTTACTCTAGCTAGTATCCTTAACCATATGGACCTTAATTGGTTTATTAGGCTAAGCATCCACGAGTCTCATTCTTTGAGATTTTAAATTGTGGAGAACGAGAGATGATAGAGTTAATTATAAGTTCGGTATTCTTTCATTAACTTATGTGAGTTAGTTATGAACTTTTTCTCCCATCACTTGTTAATAAATATATTTGCAATAAATAAGGTTGTACGATTTAAAAGGTTACTTAGCTTCTAGCACAAGATCGTTTAAAAGTTGCTCGGTATTAATTAGAGTTCATAGCCAAGGCATAACTTATTGAAGCGGGACGCGAAGATTGGCTTATCCAAAAAGGCCCTAACAAGGCATGAGGATACCCGAGTCCAAAAAGGCCCTAACAAGGCATGAGGATTCACTTTTTGCTAAAGATCCTAAGATGATGTGAAGATCATTAATCCAAATCAATATGAAGGATCAAGACACACGACGAGAAGCAATTACTCCCCTAAAGATCATGGAGAAATCTATCCAAAAAGACCCTAACAAGGTATGAGGATAAATAGATCCAAGTCCGAAAAGGAGGCGGATCGTTGTATATCAAAATCCTAAATAAAGAAGAGGATAAATGAAGAAGCCGTGGTCAACGTTTGAAGCATCTTTCACTCCTTATGAAGATGTGAACCAAAATGAAGAGAAGACCATAATTTCAAGATCGTCTCTCAAGATTTGAAGTTTGAAGTACAAGCCAAATATCGGTCCGAGAAAGGTCTCAAATCGTGAAACGAGTTATGCCAAGATATGAACTTTTTGAGGTTTCGAGAAGCAGTTTTAAAAGATTTTGTCCTTTAGCTAACTATTGATTAAATCGTCCCACTTTATTTTCGGCCTTAATAAATTATCGAAATAAGTCAAAAAATGCATCCTCGTGATCATTCAAGACAAAAATAAAATACAAGAGATACACCGTAGGAATAAGGGGGTCTAAGTGATTAACTAAACCACATGAGCAAGTGTTAGTTGTGCTAACTTATAATAACAATGATCTCGTTTTTGAGCTTGGTATGGGGAACGTGAAACTTGAGGGTGATTAATATTCATGACACCAAAGCCCTAATCTAAGTCTTAGATTTCTTTATGAGTTTCTTCCATCTAATAAAGTTAATAAAATAATCATTTAATTTTTGTTTCCTTTAAAGTTTTTATCTTTTCATCATAGTAGTAGTGGTAATAATTATAAAGGCCGAGAAAGATTGATTATGAGAAAAATGTATCTTTATGCTTTGAAATAATGCATTGCATGGGGTCATTGCAATGGTCAAGTGTAGGGGATTTAATAAGTGTGTAAACACTTATCTTTTTGCCACTAAAATCAAGGAAAAACAAGACCTAATCATGTGTTTAGTATCGTAAAAGTCGGAATTACGTGTGGTTTTGTGTTTTTGTGTGAAATAGGTACAAAAGGTCAAAAGGAAAGAAAACACGGGATTTCACGGTCATTTATCGAAGAAAAAGTGAAAGATAAAGTCAAAAGACCAAAAAGTGCCAAAAGAATGAAGTTTGGAGGATTAAAAATGAATATTTGATGAAGATTTTACAACAAGGGCCATTCTTGCCAATCTCCAAAGTCATCCACTAATAAACCACATTGAAGAGCACAAAATTACGAAACCAACGGTTCTGACCTCGCATCGTAACTCTTTACGGTTTATTTTTTATTAATTTTTTAAGTTTAATTAGTTTTTAAAATAAAATTAATTAGTTTTTTTTATATATAAATAAATAGTTTTTAATAAATTAAATATATATATAAAATACTTTCCGAAAATAATAAAATAAAATAATTTTTTTTATTAAAAATAAAATAATTTTCGTAATTAATATTATTATTATTATTATGATTATTATTATTATTATTAATAAAATCTGGTCAAACAAGTCAAAAGGGGTCAACCCTCAGTCAAACCATGCAAGGAAAGGGGTTAAGAAAAATGTTTTGCATATATAAACCTGAAAGGCTGCATGCCCCAGTGGCTGCGTCTTTCGGCTTTGGCAGACCAGACCCGAGTTCGAATCTTGGGGAAGGCTTATGCTGGGTATTTATACTCAGTGCCACGTGGCACCACCTCAGTGGTCCACGTGGCCGACCCGAACCAGAAGCAAACCGGTCCAGACCCGGTCCAGACCCGAACCAGAACCAGACCCGGTTCAGACCGGTTTAACCCGGTCCAAACCGGCTGACGTCAGCGATGACGTCAGCACCATGTGGCGGCGGCTGGCCAATGCCAGCGCGCCACGTGGCACTGATAATTCTCTGTTCTTGCAGGTACCAGGTACTGTAGCAGCGGTGGCAGGCCAATCAGGGCGCGACACGTGGCGCTCAGTGATTGTAGTGGCGGCGCTGACACGTCACTCTGACGTGTCAGTACGAGGTGGCAGGGTAATTCAGACGTGGCAGTGGCGGCTGGCGGCTGGCCAATAGGAGCTTGACACGTGGCGGCGTCGCCGCCACGTCAGTACGAGGTGGCAGGGGAATTCAGTATGGCTGATGAGTCAGTGGCGGCTGACCAATGAAATGACGCCACGTGTCATCTGGTGATGAAAACAAAGTTAGAGAGCGTGTGCTTGGCTGATGATTGGCCCAAGATCCCACACACATACACACTGGCATGCAGAGGCGATGATAACAAGGAATAAATAGCCAGCTGTCCCCATTATATGCTTAGCCCCCAAGAATTAGTGTAGTAAATGACAAAAATACCCCCATGTTGGCTGCCTATATAAAGCCTCCCCCCATCCCATTTAATTAAGTTTTTTTCCTAGTTTTTTCTCTTAAGTTTTTCATATAGTTTTATATTTTGAAATTTTAATTTTCAAGCTTTGTAATATTCAAGTTTTTAATAAAATTCAAGTTCTAGCTTAATAATATTCTCATTCTTCCTTTCTTTTTAATTTTATAATAATCTATCTTATTATTTTGGGATAAGTTTTTATAACTTTTTTCCAAATAAGATTAGATTTATATAAAGTTTGGAATAATTAATTTTATTTCAAGTTTATTGTTGCCTTTTAGTAGATCTAGCTTATTTGTGGAGTAATTATTTAATTAGCTTTTTAGCTTTTTAAATCTCATAAGTCCTAAGCTTAGGCTTACGACTTATTTATAAGCTAGCTTTTTATTTAAGCACTTTTAGTTTTTATTAATTAGTTATTTAGATCTATTAGTTTAAGCTTTAAAAAAAAATTAAAAATATTTTCAAAAAACCAAAAAAATAATTAGATCTATTAGTTTTTTATATTAAAAAGTTTAGATCTATAAGTTTAGAGTTTAAAATTTAAAGTATTTTTATAAAACCTTAAAAAATTAGTTAGATCTATTAGGTTTTTAAATAGATTAAGTAGATCTATAATTTTTAGCTTCAAAATTTAAAATACTTTTATAAAGCATAAAAAATATTTTAGATCTATAAGTTTTAATTAAATATCTTTATCATTTAATAATTATTGCTTATTATTCTAACCTTTTATGTTTTCTTTGATCTCGGCGTATCGATCTATCATTTTCGAAGAAGAGCTTATAGTTGATTAATTTGGTTCAAGTTGATATGGTTGATTAGTTTGGTTAGAGATTAATTTGGTGGCCGTGTACTTTACGGGCCGGGTTACGTTTTTGATAGTTTTGGTATTGGGAGGCCGTGTACTTAACGGGCCGTATTTTGTTGATGTTGTTGATGTTATTTGTTTTAGAGCGGTTTTCTACGGACTACGGGTACTAAAGCTCTCCTTTTTATTTTTCTAGTTTAATCGCTTTAGTCTTAATTAGATAGTTTTAGTTTAAATTGTTTTTTATAAAAGTTATATTTTTTATAAAAATCGGTTTAATTAGTTTTAGTTATTATTATTTGTGTTTAAAAAAAATAGTTTAAAAGTTTTTAAAAGTAGATTTCATTTAGATAAGCTCATTATTAGTAAAAAGTTTACACCTTTTTTGTGATTATTAAGCTTATTAGTACATAAAGCTTGTAGCTTTATCGTCTAAAAAGATTAGTAAGCTTAAAAGGTTGAAGCTTTATGCTTAATTTTTAAGTTTATCTTTGTGATTTCATTTTTCGTCACTTTTATTTGCTATTACGTGCTTGCATTTAGATTAATTTCTCATTTAGATTTATTTTTAATTATAGTTTATTTTTGTTGCATCTAGATCTATATTTGTAGTTTAATTTTACATTGCATTTTAGAGTAATATTTACGTGAATTAATTGCGCTTTTATTTTTATATAGTCCTTAGCCTACATATTTTTCCCATTTTTAGCTTAAATAGACATAGATTACCAATCAAGTATTATTAACCAAAAACAATTAATCTCTACGTTAAAATTGGAAATCAAATTCGAGTGAGTCGAGGAACGAACATCAAAAGGATTTTCAAAAACCTAGTTTCAGATAAGCACAAAATAAGCTACAGCTTATTCCAATCAGTCACAACTTGCTTTTTGTGATGAAACTGATTAAACAACTTATTACAAGAACGGGAAATCAAACTAGAAACATTTTCATCCAGTAATGAACTAGAAATCTGAAATAAGCTCTTTTGAGCTTATGTTGACCAAGTTTGACCAGATTTTTGGAAAAATCTCAAAACTTCAAAAATCAATATTCAGCACTAACTAACTTGATTGGTGAAAGAAAATCACAACTTTTGTGAAGTGGAAATGAAGATCTAGTAAAACAGTCACAAGCTTATCACAGAGAATGAGGAATGCTCAGACCTTGACCAAAAAGCTTATTTCTAGCTTAATTCCTAATACTGTAGAATTTCCTCTTAGAATCTAAAAGTTTATGATGTAAGCTAAGTTTAGAAACAAGTTTGGTAAAATTTCATCTAAGAATGAGTAAGAAATCAGCAATTGAAAATGGTAAGTTTTAAAGAACAAAGCTGAAATAAGGCTAACCCAAACTATTTTTATACCAATTGCCTGTTTGACTATTTATTTGACTTGCAAATGACCTAAAACCAATTGTTAACACCTAATGACTGGAAATCAACTTCTAAACACCAAATCTCAACACTTGAAAACTGTTTTAAAGCTATTCCCAAACACACCTTTAACTGTTTCTAACAAGATTTTACAAAGGCCTATTAAGTACTGGTTTGAACTGATACAAAGGCTATAGCAGACTAGTTTTAATGGACTAAATGAAAGACTTTAGCACTAAAAACAAACAGTTACCAAGGCTATGACTGCAAGTGAGCTATAAGGCTAACAAGTAACTGAAATTATGCTAGTAACTAGAACAAAATCCAAATCCAAAACACAAGTATGCAAGATTAATGCTACAAACACACTAAGATCAATCAAACTTCAACTACAAGCAATTATATCATGCAGCCATCAAGATTAACTAGGAAAATGAGCATGGCAGTTTACTGTTTAGAGGAACAAAAACAAGAGTCTTAAAACCTATTGTAGAAATCCTTTGGGAAGAAGAGGAGCGCTGAGCTCTCTTGCCCTAGTGATAACCACCACCTATCACTAGTATTCAACAAAAATCAACCATCAAACAGCTACAATTCATCTGGAATCAATCAAACTGCTTGGAATCTTCAAAAGAACTAGGCTATGGTTCAATTCTGATCAAACAGCTACAAATCTTCACAAATGTCAGTTATGATCAATGGTTGATCATAACAAACATCAATCAGCAACAATAACACTCAACAGCAACAAGATCAAACTGGAATTTGAATAACAGAATTTGGCGGGAAAAAGGTAATTTGAATTTTATTGAATGAATTCAGTTACAAAGGTTGTTACAAGCTACCAACTAACTAACTGACTCAAGAGTTTGTCAGACTCTTGAGTAGTTAGAGGAAAAGTGAGGGAAAAAGGAAAGGGAAAATTGAACTATGTGTTTTACAATTTTAAGCTACCACTGAAAAATGAAGTACAAGCTATCTATTTATAGGCATGAAGAGAAGAATTAGTTGGGGTTGGTGACGTGTCAGAACCAGTAATAACTTGCCACGTGGAAAAATTCTGCATTTGGCACTTGAAGGTATGATCAATGATTTGGGTGTTTTTGATTGAGTGAATGATTTGTTAATTGGATTGCACCATTGAATTCCTCTCTTCAAAACGAGCAAAATTGATGTTGAAGTCGTGTCATGAAATGGCCTCTATCAAAAACCCGATCCTGGAAATTTTTTACTTTGAAGAAGAAAACACGTGGCGCTTTCTGGTTGGCTTAAAACATGTCACACGGATTGAAACTGTTTAGATATGGTGTAATAAATGTGGCGGCAGTAGTGGGTATTTAATGCGCTGAAGTGGCAATCCATGTATCTCAAATGCTGGCTTCTGATTGGTTGCTTTTCTTTTCACATGGATTAAGCTTTAATATCTTTCCAAACTTGGCAAAACAAACCCCTTGACTTGGCAGATTGCTGTTTTAAGCTAGGATCTTCATTTCTTTGACATTTTTGGTCCTTTAACTTCCATAACTTGTACAAAATGGTCCTTTGACTGAGTTGACTTGATAGTTGACCAGGTTTGACTTGAATCTTGACTTTTACAATATTTCACTTTTAGTCCTTCAACTTTCATAACTTGTCAAGATAGGTCCTTGAACTTCAAAGTCTTGTCACTTTTGATCCTCTTTTGTCTTTTTCATCCATTTGAGCTTGATTTTTCCTTGTTTGCTTGAAATTGTATCTTCTTACCTACAAAAGTGCACACAAACACAAACATACCACATAATACTGTTTTTGCCACATAATTTGGTATTTTGCTTCATGTTTTAGGGTTATTTGTTGATAAAAGGATATGAGTTTAAGCTCATATACTTCAATTGGTGGAATAGAGGAAGAAAAGAAACATCCAAGCCAATTGAAATGATTAAAATGTCAATGGGTTAAAAATTTAGAATTTATGGAATCATCCATAATCAAATTTTAAATCTTAAACATGATCAACTCTTTAACAAATGTGTGAAAAAGAATTAGCGAGAAAAGGATAACACACATAACATTCATATTACACAAATATGAAAGAACATACAAGAGAAATATTCATACACACAATATGAATATATAAAGCAAAAAATATGGAAAATAAATCACAAATCATAAACTATTCTAATAGTGATAATCTTCCAAGATTGCTTAAGTTTTATTGACTCAAACAACTAAAGTAAAAAATGTTCCTTAGTCGAAAAAGAAAGACGACGAGGCATCATTCGAAGTTTTGTTCACGGGAACGAAAACTTTGAGAGGAGGTCGAGTGAGGAGGAATTCAAGGAAATTTAGCTTGTCATAAACATGAGAAAGTTCAATTTGTTGAAATCGACAATAAGTACACGAGGATCCATGATGCAAAACGAAGTCGTTAGACGGGGGAGGACCATCAAGATGAGAGTTTAGTGGAGAGGGAGATGATGGATAAGAAATGTTTTCATAATGCCTGGGTTTGGTAAAGAAGCTAGGTCATTTAGTTGTGGAATGTTGAAAGGTTTTGGTGGTGGTGGAAGAATTTCCTTTTCTCTGGTAATTGGATTTATAGAGTAAGTCTCATTCCAATATTTAATCGGAGAGAAAGAAGAATTCTTAGAGGGTTTGGGAGAAGAGGAATCATGAGGATTCGTGTTCTTCTTGATCCAAACGGGTCGAAGCGAGATTTTCCGTTTCTTTGAAAGCTTAAAAGAAGAAGCTTTAGGTTGAGAAGTTTGTGACAAGGATATGTCAAGGTTAGGAACGGAAGAGTTAGACATTGTGAGGGATGAAGAAGAAAACTCCCAAAAGAGAAGAATTTAAAGAAAATAGACAAAGCAAAGATTTAAAATGAAAACAAAAGGTTTTAAGGAATGTTTAGCCAAATTGGGTAAACAAAGAATCTTGACAAAGACAGTGGTCAAAGAAGAAAGACCAAAAATAAGCCAAAAACGGGCTTGCTGTCCGCGGTTCCTTAAAGAGATCGGTGGTTCCATATTGATATGGAGTCGCACGACTGCTAAAGAGCCGCACACAGTGGACATGAAACCATGATTTTTCAATGTTTTGAAGAAAAATAAGACTCTTTCAAAAATTTGCAAATCTTGGATTTTTACCTCTTTTAGCACTAGAATATGCTAGGGTTGCATAAAAGCAACACATTCACAAATAATGTCTTGACAATGGGTGACAAAATATTCAGATAACATTTTGAACTAATTTTTAGTCCAGTTTTAGAGGTTGTGATAGATTTAGGTTCAATTTAAAATAAATTAAAGTTGATTAATGTGACCACATAGGTTGAAACACATAAAAACTAAATCCATAGAACATCTTCATGAAAAACTCATGCAGGAAAGGAAATACAAGAAAATAAATAACAACTAACTGATACAAAGTTAGCTTAAACTAGTTCTTGATAGCATAGTCTTCTTTGCTTGACTTTCTTTAAAAACATTTAATTTTGAAAGTCATCATTCATCTCCTAGGAGGAGGAGGATTAGCAAATAGGTTCAACAAGATGCTTTGCAACTTGATGTGAGCCTCAATCATCTCCAACTAAGGATATCAATGAGGTGGAAGTTGTTCAAGCAACAAGGACAATTGGTTCTATTGTGCATGAAAAAGTCAAACAAGTGTAGATCACCCAAGAAACGGGAAATGGGAACACCCAAAAGTGGAGTGTTTGAGAGAGGAGGAAGAGGGGTGGAGGCATGGTGTCCAAAGGTGATATGGGTGAATTTGGTGGAGTGAAAGGAATAGGCTAAAAAACAAAGGGAATTATTTGATGAGGTTGAGGTTGAGTATTCACATCCAAGAGAGGACTAGGAGTGAAGGGTGAGGACAACTCATTAATTCTTGATTGGAATGAGGAAGATGTAGAACCCATGTGAATGGTTGGTACCATGAGTTGAGTTGGTCTTGCATGGAGCAAGGGGTGGTGAAAGTGATGAAGAGATGAAAATAGGAGAAGTTTCACTCTTGGGTTTGTGAGAAGATGGAGAACCAAGTTTAGGAAACTTAAATTTCATCTTAAGGTTTCTTTTGGATGAGGAAATTTTGGAAGAGTTGGATGTTCTAGTGGACAATATGATTGTGAAGAGATTTAGAAAGAGGTTTAAGGGATGAAGAACAAGATCAACAAGGAGGGGTTTAAGAAGAGAAGTGGATGATCCAAACTAGTAATGGGTTAAAATCATTTTCTGTGAATAATGAAATTAGGTAGCCTAGTTTAGGAAAATACATGTTTTTGCAAGATATTTATCAATATTTACACAGATTAAGGGAAAATAGTGTAAATCAAAGATTATCTCAAAATAGGTGATGGCGGTTCCTTATGTAGGGCCGCAGTTCATTGTCGCTAAGGAACCGCGGGGAAGATAAAGAACCGCCCCCAGTGTGTTCCAAAAAATACACTTCCTGAAACATTTGTCAGCCCAGATTTCACACAAAGGTTTATCAAGCCAAAGTGAACTAATAATCAAAATCTAGGAAGCTAACTAACACATAGGATGCACAAAGCAATGTAAATTGAAAATTCGATCACAAAGCACCTAGGATTAAAATAGTAAATAATCCAAACACAAAGTATTAGTTAATACACAAAACATCCTAAAAAATAAATAAACATAAAAGAAATAGTTCAACAATCCAAACATGTTTACAAACATGTTAACCATGATTATCCGAAGCTTCACTTCTTCTTTTTGCCAAGTCCCTTGATCAATTGCTTATGCTCTTGAATGAACCTCTTGACTCCACTCGATGTTCATACAACTCATCTTGGGTTTTGAGATTAGCACGATAGACATCCTCAAGTCCGAAGTTATCCGGAAGTCTACTAGTGGCATGGTGAGGAGGAGGGTAAATTTCGTCTAAACCTTCCAGGAAAGAGTTCATAGATGGGTAGGAGTCACTCGAAGAGCCAACATGAGTACTAGTACCTACGCCACCACCATCACTTGGTGACATATTAATGTCCTCATCGTCGGACTCTTGTGGTTCGTTCTTTCTCAAACCTCGATCGCTTCTAGGCTTTCGTGGTTGTACCTCTCAAATAGGTAGCATGACTCGTTGAACCGGTTGAAAGCGTGAAAGATTAAGGTCGGGAAATGCTTCACCAACCTTCTTAAGAAGGCGAGTAAGGAGCATGGCATAAGGAAGATTTGTTTGGGTTTGGAAATGGCATAGTTGATCCGTCGAGCGATGTAAAATGCGAGATTGTACTTGGTGTTGGTAGAGATGCAAAATAAAATATGCACCATACATGCCGGAATATGATCCCGGTTTCCACCAAGACAAAACACATTTTCCCTAGGAATGTCAGCCCAACAGACCATACAATCATTAAGGTCGCTTAAGAGAACCTCAAAACGTTTCACCGAACGCTTGTTTGAATGGAGGCTTCTTACAACGTTTCCACTACGCGCTTTAGAAATGACATCAAGGATGAAGTCAAGGTCAATCTCTTCACTGTCATTTGGAGCACAATCGAATGGATCAAGGAGAGCATCAAGCTTCCATTTATCCGTAAATCGACAAGTGCCTCTAAATGGAACACGAAGAGCTAGACCAAAAATTTCGAGAGAGTATGAAATGAGTCGACCATCAATGATGAACTTAACATATATTCTATCGTTATAAAAAACGAGAGAATATGTGCTAAAGAACTCCAAAAGAAATTCGGGGTATATATCCTCCTTGATGTACAACAAACAATCAAAATCAATTTGTTCGAACATCGACTTAGTATATATATATATATCCCTTAGTATCCTCTTGGACAACTCTACCCTCGTAAAAGCAAACTTTTTGAAGTGAGGCATAGGTATTGGAAAGTTGAGGGGAAGGACAAAAATCGGCTAGGTTTAGCAGGTACTGTTTAGTGTATTGGTGATCTTGTTAATATTCCGAAGGCATGATTAGTACCTAAATAAACACAAAAATATTTCCCCAATCACTCATATGTTAAATATAAGCTAAAAATAAAAAAGATGAGAATGTGTTTCATCGATTTCTTGACAAACAAAGGATTAATTCTTATCATTCTCATATTCACAATGTACCTAGTTCATTATTAACAATAGCATATTAACCTTGCAAAATCAACAATGAGCATTGGTTTTTCAAAACAAAGTTTTTAGGTAAGCATTAACAATGCCATTACCAACTTCTTCATGGGTTCATATCAATTCCATCAATTAACCAAAATTATTTAGCCAAAATTCGGATTGTTTACAAGTGGGTTTTAGTGAAATCTTAATGAATATGAACCTAAGGAATCATAGTATAATCACTATATCAACTCACATTCCTAGTAAGGTTCTAAATCAATATCAATTTTAAAAATCCCTAGTTATGAAAGTATGGACCCTAGAACAAACTAGATGAGAGTGAATGAAATGACTTATATATAATTAATCTTGGATGAAGGATGAGTGAAACCAAATAATTTGAATAAATTAATCTTGAGTGATTGAAGGTTTTGAAGGTTTAACAATGGTGGAAAACGGAAGAAATTGTCGGCTCTATTGGAGAAGAGAGAGAAGGTTTGTTTGAAAAAAATGATATTTTTATAAAACCTGGCGCATTAGTCGCAATCACTGACCATGGTTCGTTATCAATAAAGAACCGCACTTTGAGCCGCGACAGATAAAGAACCGCCCACAGTGGCGAGTTTTTATCAAAGAAAATCAAAGAATTTTTCAAAACCAAATTTTTCTAAAATCCTTAAAATATATCTTAAGCCTTTAGTAAATCATTGGACCACCACAAAACTAGGTAATAATGCCTTAATGAAGGATTGCGAGTTGAATCGAGATAAGAAAAGACCTAAACGGACAAACGACTACTCGTAGCGAAGAAGCAAAGAGGAGAGAAGTCAAGATGAGTGAATCAAGATCAAGAACAATGCTCGAGAGACAAATGACAATCTTCAAGTCGAGGAGACGAAGAGCTTGTGTCATATATAGTGGTTTAAGACGTGCCTTTCTGACGAAAGTCTAAACGGCTTTGGTAATGAACTATACCAAGAAATTTTGATACATAGAATAAAATCACTTTCAAGATTAGTCTTACTCTACTTTAAAATGTGAGCAAAGTATAAATTCACTTTCTCTCCCACATGAACGGGTAATTATTGCTAGGATTAACAACAACAATATCCTTGGAATATTTCAATTCCAAATGTGTAAAATCCAACTACAACTTATGAAGTAGTTTGGTATCTCAATGGATTAATCATAGAGATGAGCTCAATTGCACAAGTTACACATGATATAGGGCCTACTAACTGATACTATGGTTTTCATAGGGTTCAGATTAATTCTCGGAATCTTCTTGAATTGATCATAGCTCAAAGTGGAATGATTGTTCTTGGTGAAAAATAGGGGGATTGGTTTTCTATTCTACTAAAAAGGTAAATGAACGAAGTAAATAAAGATTTAAACCAAAAACAGTTAATGAAATCAAACTTTAATTAAAATTAAACAATTAAACAATTAAACGATTAAACAGTAAAATAACCTTACTGACAACTTGCTTGATTCGGAATAATGTTGATGGGGAATAACTGAAGAAATGCTCTATCCGGAATAAAGAATCTATTCGGAATAAAGGTCATGCGGAATAACAGGATATTCGGAATAAAATGCTTATGTGGAATAATGGTGTTATCCGGAATAAATGGGTGATTCGGAATAAGTCTACTCGGAATAAAAGACTATTCGGAATGAAAGGCTATTCGGAATAAGTGGCCATCCGGAATATTTTACTACTCGGAATATATTGCTATCTGGAATATTTTACTACTCGGAATATATGGCTACTCGGAATATATGGCTATCCGGAATATAAGGCTACTCGGAATATATTGCTATCCGGAATATTTTACTACTCAGAATAAAAGGCCACTCGGAATATATTGCTATCCAGAATATTTTACTACTCGGAATAACTGGGGAATGAAGAACAGACACAGCGAGAAAACAGGGGAACACGATTTCTAACTAAATCAAACCAAATAAACCAAATGGTTTAAAACAAACTAACCAATAATCATCTATTAACCATAAGGATCAAATCCCAACAATAAAAACACAAAACCCACTAACTTTAGAAGATCAAAATCAACCAAGCAAGAACTTTAAAACTTTGAATAAAAAGAGAAGATGAACAAGATGAAATGGAAAGATTATATTGATGATTAAGGTTTAAACAATCAAAGGGAAAGATTAAAAGCTTACAAGATGAAGGATTCAACAAAATGAAAATCACCAACACCTTAGTAGTGTTGGCTTCCTACGAAAGAAAAGAAGAAACTGGGAATAAATGAAAAACTTCTCAAATGTGTGAGGGGTTTGTCCTTATATAGGCTAGTGGTTGGTTGGTGAAGTGGGCTTTCTTCCTCTTTTCTTGTCTTCTCGTCTTTTCAGAAAAGTTAACGTTTTCGATTCTGATTCGGGATTTGTCGACGATTAAATTCAACTCGTCTTTTAATTTCTTCGTTTAATAGACTTGAGTTCCTTCGACATATATAAATCTTCCATCTTTGGTCCTTTTCTTCGATAAATCTTCAAAAGGCCCATTGACTTCAAATCTTTTGCATCTCTTGGACAATAGACTTCGTCTTGAGTCTTTTCCTTGATAAAACCCGTGCAATCCCATGTTTTCTTCAATATTCATCCGGTTGACTCTGAAAACACAATAAACACAAAAACCACGCATAATTCCAAACAAATGATATTAAATACGCGTTTTGGTCTTGTTTTAGCAAGAAATAAGTGGTAAAAGGATGGGTGTTTTCACACCTATCAAATCCCCTACACTTAACCATTGCCATGCCCTCATGCAATGCTTAGCGATAAAGCAAGTTTACACTTTACTCATAATCAATCAACCTTGGCCTTATTAACATACCACTAAACAAAAATTAAAGTACTAAGAGAAATTAAACTTTTTTTTAGTACACAAAAGGATAGAAAACCATTTTCTCTTGAAAATAGCTATATGGAAATAACTTGCAAAGAGATCAAGGACTTACATTAGGGCTTTGGTGCTGCGAAGATTTATCACCCTCAAGTTTCACATTCCCCAAACTAAGCTTAAAAACGAGATCATTGTTATTATAAGTTAGCAAATCAAACACTTACACACATGGCTTAATTATATGCTTAAACTCCCTTATGCCTTCTCTTATATTTTATTTTTGTCTTAGAATAATCATGAAGATGCATTTTTGGACTTATTTTGATAATTTATTAAGGCTGAAAGCAAAGTAGGACGATTTGATCAATAGTTAGCTAAAGGAAAAAATCTCTTAAAACTGCTTCTCGGGATATCAAAGAGTTCATATCTTGGCATAACTCGGTTCACGATTTGAGACCTTTCTCGGGCCGATATTTGGCATGTACTTCATACTTCATATCTTGAGAGACGTTCTTGAGATAATGGTCTTCTCATCATTAATATATTTTCTTCACTTGGAGAGTTTTGAGGGGTACTCCAACTTTGTTTACCACGACTTCATGATTATTACTTCAATCGCTAATTAGGATTTTGAGATACAACGATCCGCCTCCTTTTCGGACTTGGATCTATTTATCCTCATACCTTGTTAGGGTCTTTTCGGATAGACTTCTCCATGATCTTTATGGGAGTTGATTGCTTTTCGTCGTGAGTCTTGATCCTTCATATTGATTTTGGGAATAATGCTTTTCACATCACCTTGGATCTTTAGCAATAAGAATGAACCCTCATGCCTTGTTAGGGCCTTTTCGGACTCGCCAATCTTCGCGCCCCGCTTCATAAGTTATGCCTTGGCTATGAACTCTCATCATTACCGAGCAACTTTTAAACGATCTTGGGCTAGAAGCTAAGTAACTTTTCAAATCGTACGACCTTACTTATTGCAGATAAATTAGTAGCAAGTGATGGGAGAATAGGCAGATAATTACACCAAGTGAGCTTGCGCAAGAATACCGACTTATAATTGACTCTATCATTTCTCGTTCTCCATAATTTAAAATCTCAAGTAATGAGACTCGTGGATGCTTAGCCTAATAAACCAATTAAGGTCTACATGGTTAAGGATACTAGCTAGAATAAACTTGGATAAGTCTATTCGGGTTGAGTCAAAATAATCGCAACGGGCCTAATATGTCAAAGATTTCAAAACTAGCTACACCACTTTATTAATATTTTTGACTTTATTGCGGGATATATACATATGAAAGCAACGATAAAAATTAAAAAATTACGACTAAATGGCCAAAGTTAATAAAAAATTTGAAAAATGTTGAAAAAGATGATTTTCCGGTTAAATGAAGGCATTTTCATGTAAAAGTCCACTTAAAACTTCGATAGAAGTCCCCCAACACTTAAGATAAACATTGTCCTCAATGTTTAAGCATGTGGGAAAAGTCTCCCCTACACTTATGACATTGTGCACGTTGGTTAAATCAAGTTAAGGAAGAGACGACTAACGTGATCAAGTTCAAATGTGAGTATGAAGAAAATTGAATCACAATAGTTGAGAGATAGAACCGGATTGCGGATAACACGGGAGCACGATTCTTCAAAGGTCCCAAAAGTGCATTCATCCTTGTAATCACATCACCACACAAACATAAAGAACCTATAGAGGTCCCCCTATACTTAGGAGGTTAAAACGGAAAAGGATAGATACTCGGGCTGCCTCCCGAGGAGCGCCTGTTTTTGATAACCGAGTCACGAGCCTGACTCGACCCAAAATTAGTTCATGGGAAACATGGTGAGGGATGGAATCATCTCTTGAGAGATGTCCTCACCAAAGTACAACTTCACTCGTTGTCCATTCACCTTAAAATTAGGTCCATTAGGTTGAGCGAGCTCGAGAGTACCATATGGAAAAATTTGGGCAATAGTGAATGGGCCGGACCAACGAGATTTCAGCTTGCCCGAAAAGATTTTCAACCGAGAGTTAAAGAGTAAAACTTTGTCTCCAACTTGGAACTCTCGGTTTTTAATCTTAGAGTCGTGAATGAGCTTAGTCTTTTCCTTATAGATCAAAGAATTTTCATAAGCCTCATTCCGAAGTTCATTCAGCTCATTAAGTTGGATCTTGCGTAGGTCACCGGCTTTGTTGATATCGAAATTAGCCCACTTCAAGGCCCAGTAAGCCTTGTGCTCCAACTCAATGGAGAGGTGGCACGCTTTCCCATACACGAGACGATATGGTGTACAACCAATCGGAGTCTTGTATGCGGTACGAAAAGCCCACAAAGCATCATCAAGTTTATCAGCCCATGAGGCACGATGCTCTCCCACGGTTCGTTCAAGAATTCGCTTTAATCCTCGGTTAGAGATTTCAGCCTGGCCATTAGTTTGTGGGTGGTATGCGGTGGAAAGACGATGATTTACACCATACTTAGCCATGACTCTTGCAAATTGGTCATTGCAAAAATGAGTCCCACGATCACTAATAATGGCACGAGGCACACCGAATCTAGCGAATAGCAACTTCAAAAAGTTACAAACCACCCTTGCGTCATTAGTAGGTAAAGCTTTGGCTTCAACCCATTTTGAGACGTAGTCAACGGCTACAAGGATGTATTTGTTTCCTTTAGAGGAAGGGAATGGCCCCATAAAGTCGATACCCCACACATCAAAGATTTCACATTCTTGAATGAAATTCTGAGGCATCTCGTCTTTATGTGTGATCTTGCCTTGTTTTTGGCAAGCATCACAACGTTTAACCATCTCGTGAGCGTCACGATAGATGGTGGGCCAATGAAATCCCGAGTCAAACACTTTTTTGGCGGTGTAGTTGGGACCAAAGTGACCACCGGTGGGTCCTTTGTGGCAAGCGTCAAGGATTTCTAAAGTTGCCGGTCCATCAACACATCGGCGAATAATCAAATCAGCACATTGTTTGAATAGATATGGGTCATCCCAAAAGTAAGTCTTAATGTCTTTGAAGAACTTCTTCTTTTGTTGGGATGTTAACCCGTCGACGAGAATTCCACCCGCCAAGTAGTTTGCAATGTCTGTAAACCACGGGGTTTCATCAGAAGTCGAGTTTATAGACATTAAGGTCTCCAGGGGAAAAGAGTCATTGATCTCTTTGTTCGGATGATCCCCTTGGTAAGGATCCTCAAGTCTGCTGAGATGATCCGCGGCTAAGTTTTCAGCTCCCTTCTTATCACGAATTTCGATTTTAAATTCTTGAAGTAGCAAAACCCAGCGAAGAAGTCTTGGTTTGGAATCTTGTTTAGTTAACAAGTACTTCAACGCGGAATGATCGGTATAAACGATTGTGGTGGAAAGGACAAGATAGGGGTGGAACTTTTCAAAAGCATAAACAACAGCTAAAAGCTCTTTTTCGGTTGTCGTGTAATGCAATTGAGCCCCCGTCATCGTCTTGCTAGCGTAATGGATTGGATGAAAGTGTTTGTTCACTCTTTGGCCCAAAACCGCTCCAATAGCAAAGTCGCTAGCATCGCACATCAACTCAAAGGGAAGCTCCCAATTAGGGGTAACCAAGACCGGTGCCTTAGTTAGCTTATCCTTAAGAAGGTTGAAGGCTTCAATACACTCATTGGAAAAGATAAAAGGAGTATATTTTTCCAAGAGGTGGGTCATCGGGCGAGCGATTTTAGAAAAATCTTTGATGAAACGACGGTAGAAGCCCGCATGACCGAGGAAACTTCTCACACCCTTCACGGTTGAAGGTGGAGGCAACTTAGCAATAACATCGACTTTAGCACGGTCCACTTCAAGACCGGCTTTGGAGATCTTGTGTCCTAGCACGATGCCCTCTTTTACCATGAAATGGCATTTTTCCGAATTAAGAACAAGGCGAGTGTCTTCACACTGCTTAAGCATACGTTCTAAATTGGCAAGGCAAGCAGAGAATGAATCGCCATAAACCGAGAAATCATCCATGAATACTTCCATAGTTTCTTCAACCATGTCATGAAAGATAGCCATCATACACCTTTGGAACGTCCCAGGAGCATTGCATAAATCAAAAGGCATATGTTTGTAAGCAAATGTTCCATAGGGACAAGTGAATGTAGTCTTTTCTTGGTCTTTGGGATCGATGGGAATTTGAAAATACACGGAGAAATCGTCTAAGAAGCCGTAATAGTCATTACCCGCAAGACGCTCGAGCATTTGATCCATGAAAGGAAGAGGAAAGTGGTATTTTCTCGTGGCATCATTGAGCTTGCGATAATCGATACAAACTCTCCACCCAGTAACGAGACAAGTGGGAATCAACTCGTTGTGTTCATTGGGAACAACGGTTATTCCGCCCTTCTTGGGCACACAATGGACGGGACTTACCCATGGCGAATCCGAGATAGGGTAAATCAAGCCGGCATCTAGAAGTTTGATAACCTCTTGTTTGATGACGTCATGAATGCGAGGATTAACCCTTCTTTGGCTCTGGATTACGAGTTTAAAGTCATCTTCCATGAGAATCTTGTGAGTATAAAAGTTTGGATCAATTTCGCGGATATCAGAAATTTTCCAGGCAATTGCCTTCTTATGATCTTTAAGCACGGCGATGAGGCGAGATTTCTCTTCTTCGTTCAAGTCCTTAGCAATGATGACGGGTGACTTCTTCTTATCTTCAAGGAACACGTACTCGAGATGGGGCGGCAACTCCTTAAGTTCTAAATCCGGCGGATTTTCGATGGGAGGCGTATTCAAAGTCGGTTCATCGATAGCAATGGGAGATGGTGGAGAAAGATTGTCTTCTTTAAGAAGGTTCTCAATGAGGCGAAGATCTTCATCCCAATTGGTGGGAGAATCGTCATGTTCTAAGTTCACATCTCCCATGGTGGCTTCCAAATATTTCCAAAGGAAATCACTTTCTCCAAATAGAGATAGTGATGAATCAATAGAGGAAACGGTCTCAACATTGGAAGAGAGGTAGGAATACTTTTACAAGCATCTTTGAAGTGTTCTTCACAAGCCTCATCAAGAACGTCAATACAATTAACGCTCTCATATGAATAAGGCTGTTTAGAAAGCTTTCCCATGTTGAAGACGATTTTATCGTCACCCACTCTCATGATAAGCTCACCCGCTTCAACATCGATGAGAGTGCGACCGGTCCTCAAGAATGGACGTCCAACGATTAATGGCACACGAGGGTCCATATCGTAGTCAACAACGACGAAATCGGCGGGAAAAGTGAATTTGTCGACTCCTACAAAAACGTCTTCGGCTATCCCCACTGGATAAGCAACCGTACGGTTAGCTAATTGCAAAGTCATTTTGGTGGGGACTAGCTCAGGGAGAGATAATTGCTTCCAAATGCTTAGAGGCATTAAATTAATACTGGCACCTAGATCGGCTAGGGCCATGCAACTCTCTACTCGCGGGAAGTTGCAAGGGATTAAGAAGCGACCCGGATCACCAAGCTTGGTTGGCAATTTCCTTAAGAGCACTGCAGAACAATTCTCATTAAGTTGGGTGTTAGCTATATCAAGAAGCTTCTCCTTGTCGCTAAGAATATCTTTGAACATTTTCGCATACTTAGGCATGTGAGCGAGAGCCTCAGCGAAGGAGATGTTGAAATTCAATTGTTTAAACATTTTGAGAAAGTTTGAAACCTGAATATCGTCCTTACTTTTGAGCTTCTCTTTCCTCAACCTTGAGGGATAAGGTATATCGGAAGAAGAGGAAGGCTTTGGGATCGAAGGATCACTTACATCCTTGGGTGGAGGAGGGGTAGAAGTAAGAGGTGGAGAAATTGGGGAAGTGGAAGGTTGAGGAATAGGAGTAGGTGACTCGTTTTCCTTAGTCACAATCACCGGTGGAGGTATAGGAAGCTCGGGTTCCTTGGTACCTTTGCCACTGCGAGTGGTGATTGCTTTCATCTCCCCTCTTGGATTCGCAACGGTGTTACTCGGAAGAGTACCCGAAGAAGAGGGTTGATTACCTTGGAAGAAACTAGCCATCATGTTCCTTAAGTCATTCGTTTGACTTGCCAAAGTGTTTCTCATATCAGCTCTCAGATCGTTCCCTTGTTTCACCATGTCTGCTTTCAAGTTGAGCACTTCCCGCTGGAGATTTTCCACGATTACATCATTGGTCCTCATGTAGGTTTCAACATCTTGGTGTAATGCGGTGGGTTGGTTGGGAGGAGGAGCATGGTAAGCGGGTGGTTGATAAGCAGGTTGTTGGTAAACTTGGTTGTTTCTTTGAGGTGGATATTGTTGTTTGTGAGGTGGTTGGTATGGTGCACGAGGTTGGTTTTGGTTGGGGTGGTTAAGGTTTTGTTGTTGGTTTGGGTTGTTAGGAGGAAAACCGGGCGGTGAGAGAAAGTTGTTTGAGCGGTAGCTAAGCAAGTTGTGGTTACCTTGAGGACGAGCTTGATAAGCGGCCGGAGGATAGGTACCGTATGCTGCATTAACATTCTCAGAAGGATAGTCTTGGGTGGTGGTACAAGTGGTGTAAGAGTGAGGACCCCCACATATTTCACATGGTTGGCTAACAGCATTGACTTGAGCGTTTTTAGCATTGATGCTGTTGGTGTTGCTAGCGGTTTGGGTAGCAAGCGATTCAAGAAGCGCAGTGATTTTGTCAAGTCGCTTGTCGTTGTCACTAGTACTAGCACTAGCGGCATTGGTCCGCACACTCTTGGTTTGCACACGAGACTTATTCTCAATGATATCCCAAGCGGCATTGGAAGTCTTAACCAAAATATTACCCCCCGAGGCACTATTTAGTGAATCTTGGTCATTCATGCTTAAACCATTATAAAAAAGTATTAATTTGGTGCACTTTGGTAAAACCATGTTGTGGGCACTTTCTTAAAAGATCTTTGAAACGGTCCCAAGATTCACTAAAAGACTCATCGTACTTTTGTTCAAAATTGATAATTTCATTTTGCAAAGCGGTAGTACGAGAGGGTGGGAAAAAGTAGTTTATGAACTTGGTCTCCAAATCCGTCCATGTCAGAATACTTTGTGGCGGTTCCTTTGCAAGCCAATGCCGGGCTTGTCCCTCTAGGGAGAAAGGAAAAAGTTGTAAACGGATTACCTCTTGTGGAACACCATTGAATTTGACCGTATTCGTGAGTTGCAGGAATCTCTTGATGTGGTCATGTGGATCATCAATGGTACGCCCCAAGAATGGTTGAGCAGAGACCATCTGGATAAAGCCGGATTTGAGCTCAAAGTTGTTGGCTGCAATCGCGGGTATGACAATTGGATCATTTTTGCCGTCTACATGTGCGTGCAAAAGTTCAATCATCGGGCGATTGTCCGGTAGAGGCTCATTGTTGTTGTTATTATTGTTGTTGAGAGGTGGATTGTTATTGTTGTTGTTGTTTTGAGGTGGGTTATTGTTGTTGTTGTGTACACCGGCCATGTCTAAGTATTCGAGAGGCTCGGGCTCTTAATAAGACGTTGATCGTGTACGCATGCACCTGCAAAAGAACTAACAAGGCAAACAAGAAATATTTTTGGTTTTTATGGTTTTTTAATTTTTTTGTATTTTTGAAAATTTTATATTTTTAGGGTTTTTGAAATTTTTTATGAAAAAGTAACGTTCACGGTGAACGGATCCCAAAATCCAAGTTCTCACAAAAAACTGTTAATCTTAACGAGAAGAGCCAGCAGCGGCGCCATTTGATACTATGGTTTTCATAGGGTTCAGATTAATTCTCGGAATCTTCTCGAATTGATCACAGCTCAAAGTAGAATGATTGTTCTTGGTGAAAATAGGGGGATTGGTTTTCTATTCTATTAAAAAGGTAAATGAACGAAGTAAATAAAGATTTAAACCAAAAACAGTTAATGAAATCAAACTTGAATTAAAATTAAACAATTAAACGATTAAACAGTAAAATAACCTTACTTACAACTTGCTTGATTCGGAATAATGTTGATGGGGAATAACTGAAGAAATGCTCTATCCGGAATAAAGAATCTATTCGGAATAAAGGTCATGCGGAATAACAGGCTATTCGGAATAAAATGCTTATGTGGAATAATGGTGTTATCCGGAATAAATGGGTGATTCGGTATAAGTCTACTCGGAATAAAATACTATTCGGAATGAAAGGCTATTCGGAATAAGTGGCCATCCGGAATATTTTACTACTCGGAATATATTGCTATCCGGAATATTTGACTACTCGAAATATATGGCTACTCGGAATATATGGCTATCCGGAATATAAGGCTACTCGGAATATATTGCTATCCGGAATATTTTACTACTCGGAATAAAAGGCTACTCGGAATATATTGCTATCCGGAATATTTTACTACTCGGAATAACTGGGGAATGAAGAACAGACACATCGAGAAAACATGGGAACACGATTTCTAACTAAATCAAACCAAATAAACCAAATGGTTTAAAACAAACTAACCAATAATCATCTATTAACCATAAGGATCAAATCCCAACAATAAAAACACAAAACCCACTAACTTTAGAAGATCAAAATCAACCAAACAAGAACTTTAAAACTTTGAATAAAAAGAGAAGATGAACAAGATGAAATGGAAAGATTATATTGATGATTAAGGTTTAAACAATCAAAGGGAAAGATTAAAAGCTTACAAGATGAAGGATTCAACAAAATGAAAAATCACCAACACCTTAGTGGTGTTGGCTTCCTACGAAAGAAAAGAAGAAACTAGGAAAAAATGAAAAACTTCTCAAATGTGTGAGGGGTTTGTCCTTATATAGGCTAGTGGTTGGTTGGTGAAGTGGGCTTTCTTCCTCTCTTCTTGTCTTCTCGTCTTTTCAGAAAAGTTAACGTTTTCGATTCTGATTCGGGATTTGTCGACGATTAAATTCAACTCGTCTTTTAATTTCTTCGTTTAATAGACTTGAGTTCCTTCGACATATGTAAATCTTCCATCTTTGGTCCTGTTCTTCGATAAATCTTCAAAAGGCCCATTGACTTCAAATCTTTTGCATCTCTTGGACAACAGACTTCGTCTTGAGTCTTTTCCTTGATAAAACCCGTGCAATCCCATGTTTTCTTCAATATTCATCCGGTTGACTCTGAAAACACAATAAACACAAAAACCACGCATAATTCCAAACAAATGATATTAAATACGCGTTTTGGTCTTATTTTAGCAAGAAATAAGTGGTAAAAGGATGGGTGTTTTCAAACCTATCACTAACCGTAAGGGTGCAAACCATGAAAATCATGCTTGATACTTCAAGCTTCTACTAACTCACTCTACATCCTTATAGTGAGTCAAGTATCCAAGCAATAAAGGTTTGAGAGGGTAAAAGAAGAGAATCACAAACCACAAACAAATGTCAAAACAAGGATGCCAAGAACAAGCACGTAGTCAAGTAATGATCAAAAGAGTGATCAAAAGGGCGTGTAGAAGAACGAAAACGTACCTTGGCCACAAAGTGCATTCCAAGCAATCAAGGAGTCAATGCAAAGCCCAACCATGACTAAATTGACTACTACATCTTCAAGGACTAGTATCACTCCCATCCATCTTGATATCATCATTCAATGATGTTGGAAATCAAAGAAGATGAGTCTTATACAAGTGTAAGTAACTGAATCCACAATCAATTGAATGATTGATCTTCATGAGTACCTACACATAAAAAGATGCAAACTAGTAGATACATTTCAAGAGTAAATCTAAAATGCAAAAATACTACTAATTAAAACGTACCTTGATCACAAAGTGCATTCCAATCAGTCAAGGAGTCAATGCAAAGCCCAACCATGACTAAAGTGACTACTATGTATTCAAGGGACTAGTATCACTCCTATCCATCTTGATATCATCATTCAATGATGTTGGAAATCAAAGAAGATGAGTCTTCTACAAGTGTAAGTAACTCAATCCACAATCATTTGAATGATTGATCTTCATGAGTACCTAAACATAATAAGATGCAAACTAGTAGATACATTTCAAGAGTAAATCTAAAATGCATAAATACTACTAATTAAAATGAGATGCTATATTACCAATTAAAAGACCTATTTCTAAAGAAAAATTAGTTTTGACCAAAGAGAAACTTTAGTACGACTTAACCTTCTAATTTGAGGAGTCATTGGATCGATCCAAGTTTAAAAGTACAATATACTTTAAAGATCTTGTGTCAACCAGGCTCTGATACCATTTGTAGAAACTAGAAGGGGGGGGGGGTTGAATAGTTTCTCTTTGGTTTGTCTCTTAATTAAAATTCCTTTCAATTAGGTGAGTGCCAAAACTATATTTTACTTGAAAGCTAGTTGCATAATGATTAGGTTCAATTCTAATGCATTAACAATGATAAGTAGTAAGTGTAATGATAATGGAAGTAAGTAAGGAGTAAGGAAGGAAACAACCTAATAGGAAGACACCAAGATTTATAGTGGTTCGGCAACGAAGCTTTATCCTCGTTCCTACTCCACTCCTCGAGTACACCTACTCGAGATTTCCACTATATCCACAAGCTCCCTTCTTGGCGGAGAAAACCTTACAACATCGCTGACATTATTTTTCGACATTAAGCTAAATGTCGAGACCTAATCTTAGATAGGACCAATCTACACAACGTCACCAACTTCACCATTTTACGACACAAGGCTAAATGTCGAGCTCTACTCAAAAGGTAGAACCAATCTTCACAACGTTGCCTACTTCACCATTTTCCGACACAAGGCTAGATGTCGAGTTCTAATCCAAAGCTAGAACCAATCTTCACGACTCTTCACTTTGAAGCTAAGTGAGAACTTCACATGACACAACTACATATCACTTTATAGTTTAGTGAGAACTCACAAGACACAACTACATCACTTTATAGTTTAGTGAGAACTTACACAACTCATTAAAACTCAACTAAACATATCCAAGTACACACATGTAACTTGGATTTACACAAGACAAATCCAAGCACACATATGCAATGGATTTACACAACACTAATCCAAGTATTCACAAATAGCTTGGATAAACACAATTAGTCCAAGTATTCACAAATACATTGGATCTACACAAGACACAAATAAACAAATGATGAACCTGATTAGATCTTTAGGAGGGGATGATCTTCATCAAGGCTTCATCTTTAATCACATCACAAGTGTGTGAGTGATCTTCTCTTTGGACAATGTAAAGAAGGAGATCAAGAGGATAATCATAAATAACATACTTAACACATTAAGTGATCATTTACGAATGACTAGGATTAGAAAGGAGAAAGAAGGCTTAAAAAAATGTTCAAAAAGGGTTATGGAGAATGAAGATTTGATCGACTATTTATAGAAGACAAAAACCAACGGCTACCTGTGCGCGGTTCTTTATTGCACTAGGCGGTTCCTTATCAATAAAGAACCGCATATGCACTTAAGGAACCGCGGAGGTAGACTCCGCTCCTTTTTGTCTTTTAGTGGATTTGAAATATCTGAGGCAGTTTGAAACCTTCAAAGGATATTCTTATGGCATTTAGAATATGCCATATTCAAATTTTCATTTTCCATTTTACTAAAACAATTTCTTAAAAAGAAATCTTATTAAAAAATCTGTTGTCACATTTGACAAAAGTGAGTCTTAAGGCTAATCACTTTTATGATCACTAAACATGATTAAGATATGTTAGTGCAATGATTATTACCTTGATGATAGTGTTTGTTAGATAATTCGTTTTACGATTGTGTTTGACTATAAATGTCTTGTATAGTTTATTGTGATCAAAACTAAGAAAGATTAATTAACACTAATAATATTTTTAGGCATCACTTGCATTAACACATACAATAACAAATAAGCTTCATTAAGTATCATAAGTTTATAATAATCACATAAATATATGCATAAACACCACGAATACGCTCCTATAAATATGTTAGATTAGAGCGTTATCAACAACTCATTCATGTCCCTTTATTATGTAGCACTCGTGAAGCCGGAGTAGTTCTTCCACTTTCGTCTTCTTTTTCATTATTGGACGTAAGGTACGGATATTCCGTCCTTCAGTAAGGACATTCTTTTCCTATATTTAGGATTCCCCGTTTGTTGCCATCTGTTTTCTCGAGTAGTTTACATAAAACTTTTCAGTAATTGCTATGTTATTATTTTAAACTACCTGAGCTATATACATGCATGACCATGTCCACCTAGTTATGGAGGTACCATAACCATAACACTTGAGGCACCGGTGTAATGACTCTTCCACGGTGAGAGTGATTGCTCGCGGCGTCCCTTTCAGTTATTGGCCATTTATATTATTATCATGTGGGGAAAATGGTTGCATCCTAGTTCATGTTTTACATATTACATGGTAACTGTGGTGTGTGCTCTACATCCGTTACATGGAGCTGATCCCTCAACCCATACTATTATAATTAGAGGCAACCTCTCTAATTGCATGACGAGGTCACCCCTCTATGTATTCATGCACGTTGATACCTTCATGACCTATATGGGCTCTTGGGCATTTGAAATACAGTTTTTATGAATTAAACTTAAGTCTTTTCAGAATTAACCAGTTTATAAAACACACTCCAGGTTTTCCAGGACTTACACTTATTCCGCTGCATTCCATACTTTGTTCATGTTTCAGTTATCCTTTTTATGTCATATATCCGTTCACTGAGCGTATTGCTCAGCCGTATTTTCTTTTCATGTTCCTAAAGGACAAAACTAGGCATCAAGGTACGTGCATAGGATAGAGGCTTACTTGACTTCATTCCTTTTATGCATTTACATACTTATGCATTGCTTGGACATTGTTTAGTCCTTTTTCTACATTCTTTACTTTATGCATGTGTGTGAGTTTATGTTTGGGATCGATGTTTGTTTCTGGTTTCCTTTATGGTCATTTATGTTTTAAGACATTTACCTAGTATGCTTTGATGACACGCCATAATTACCATGTAACGGTCCACTTGTCAAAGTGGGATGTTACATTTTTGATATAGTGGAAATCTCGAGTAGGTGTAATCGAGGAGTGGAGCAGGAACGAAGAGAGTGCTTCGTTGTCGAACCACTATAAATCTTGGTGTCCTTCCTTAGGTTGTCTATTTCCTAACTCCTAACTTATTTATATTTACATTTATGCATTGCACTATCAAAATCACTAGATATAGCAAATGTTTTAATCTTTTGGAAATTGGATTAACTATTATGAAACAAGTTTTCAAGTGATAGTAACTTTCAAAGACCAACATAATTTTAATTGGGACTTAATTAGGGAAACCATTCAACCCCATTTCTAGTTTCTACAATAACTAAGCCTTTACTAAGCCATTGATACTCTTATCAAGGTTTTAGCTTTGTTTTGGTCTCCCTTGTGGTTCGTCAATTACACAAACCTCAATTAGGGTTTCGTGTGATTTTGGGAATTAATCTTGTAACATTTACAAACCGATCCTAACGTAATCCCTATCAAGGGTTTTGGATCTAGGGTTTTCTAGTTACAAGATCTACACTTGTTTATATAAAGTGAAATTACTACTAGCATCGTAGTGATTGTTCATTTGACGTGTTGTGTGAACAAACGATAGAGACGGTAATTTAACCTTTAAGTTTCTACATCGGTTGGTATTTAATTGTTTGTTATTATGTGCTTTAATCATGTATGTCATATTGGATACATTCCGCTACGTACTCGTAGTTAATGGTTTAACTAGTATTAAAACCTAAAATCCATCAAAATCATGTGTGAAGAACGCTCTTGGGAGTGTTGAAAACTTTGAAGTACGAGAGATGCGTTTTCACTCCCCAAACATGTTCTTTTTATAGAAACATTTAGGGTTTACAAATGATATACTTTGACACGTGTAGTTGATCAAACGAGTGGTTGAAATCCCTTTGAATGAATCATACCTAGTATTGTCTCAAAAGTATGCTTGTACTTTTATCTAACTTTACAAACAACATTATTCCTCATGAGATCTGCTTTATACTTTGACTTAAAACATATATTTTTCCCGCATTTGTAAACCTTCATGATAACTGAAGCATTTTGAATATCCCAGAGTAGATCGACATCATTCAGTATGACACTGTCAAACCATATTGAACTGAAACTTTTCTTCAGGACTTGTCTTCAGCAACTTACCGCCTCATCTACTGAATTGAAGACTCCTTGTCTTCAAAGTTTTCTCGAAGAGTTAATGTTGAACATTGTCTTCAGCTAAACTTTCTTCAGTAGAAACCTATGTTCCCCTAGATTTGCTTTAGCAGAACAACATTTCAGCTAAGCATTATACTTATTAAAATTTATGTTCAAATCCTAAAGATGCTTTAAAGTCAGTAAATACTGACCTAACAGTCATATTAAACCGGCTTGCATATTTTTGAAATCCGGTTAGACACATCGGATTTCGATATTTTCATATCTTTTTTACAAATAAAGCATGTAAATTATGCGAATTTGCGATATAATTTTACTTTTACATATTATATCTGTTGGTAAATAGTTTATATGTCAATATACATAAAACTTTATGATTTTCATATATATCTTTTTTAATCATTGAAAACGTATATATACTTAATTTGTTTTTAAAATGGGTTAACCGATAACCTGGTGATCAGGTCGATTTCAAACCCGGTTTTTAAAACACTCATCTTAACCAAAAGTAGGGATGCGCATTTTGACCTGAATCTCGAATCCGAACCGGAATCGTACCCGGATTGTACGATTCTCGGTACCCGAATCCCTTCGGTACGGGACCGAGACTACAAAATAAAGTGAAAAAAATCGGGATCACTAATTCGGTATGAGACCAGTACTAAATCGGAAAATTCTCAAAAAAGGGGAAAATCTCGATTTTCCGGTACCAGTACCGATTCACTGAATCCCGTTCAGTATGATATCAATACATAACTTTTTAAATCGAAAAAAAATTAAAATCAATAATTCAAAACGGGTTCAGGACGAAATCTGTCCGAGCTCATCCCTTAACCAAAAGCTTTGCTTGTGAGTACGGAAAGAATAAACAAAAGTAGCAAACTATTCTATGCCACATGTTGACACATAAAACTAGTTGACCAAAAAGCCAATCGTTAGTTAGTTACAACATGTTCATAACACTTTCCTAACAACCAAAACCAGATCACCTCACCCCAAAACCAAATCAAATCCCACAAACCCTAACCCTAACCTTAAAAAAAAATGTCAAAACTTCGAGCAGTAACCTTAACCCATGTCCGCTACCACAAAGGAGACCACCTAGGCCACTTCCTCGCCTGGATATCCCTAATCCCGGTCTTCATCTCCTTAGGAGGCTTCGTTTCCCATTTCGTTTTTCGCCGCGAGCTCCAAGGTATGTTCTTCGCTTTCGGGCTTTTAATTTCCCAATCCATTTCCGATTCCATTAAGCATTTCGTCAAACAAGCCCGTCCCGAAACGTGTATTTTATTAGAAATGTGTGACTCCCATGGATGGCCTTCTAGTCATAGCAACTATATGTTCTTTTTCGCCACGTATTTTACTATGTTGACGTATAAAAAGTATGGGATTATATTGAGGAGGCAAATGTGGGTTGTGATTTGTGTGGTGTGGCCGTTGGCGGTGCTGACTATGTGGTCTAGAGTTTATTTGGGGTATCATACGGTTGGGCAGGTTTTTGCGGGGGCCACGTTGGGGATTGTGGTGGGGGTGGTGTGGTTTAAGGTTGTGAATGGGTATTTTAAGGAGGTTTGGTTTTTGAGGATTGAGGAGAGTTTTATTGGGAGGTGGTTGTATATTAAGGATACGTCGCATATACCTAATTTGTTGGAGTTTGAGTATGAGAATGCTAGAGCTGCCAGGAGGCATCCCTCGTACAAGAGGTCCGAGTGATTCTACCTACTATTATAGGTATGCTTTTTTTTTTCTTTCCGTTCTGGAGGTTGTTTCGGTATTTCAGTACGCATTTATTAAACCAAAGTGAATAAAATAGTGCCGTGATGTTTATGAGAAATTGTTATGTTGTATGTTGATTTTGTGTATCATTGATGAATTGGATCTTTATGATGTAAATGAAAAAGATGCCCGTTTTGTTCTTGGCCTAATAATTCTAAGAAAAGTTATATAGTATTAGTAAAAGATGCCCTTTTTATCGATTTGTTTATGACTCCCCTTGTCCCTATCAGTTGCACGGTGTATCCTAAACCAAGCACTTAGTGTAGTAGGAAAGGCTGGAATATATGAAACAAACTGAGTCAGCTGAACGATTGCTTGTAAGTTAAAAATACAGCGTAGTACTAATTTCTCGGCTAAGAACCACCTCAATTTGAGTTAGAGTGTTAGATATGCATAGAATGTGATGAATTGCTATGAACCACCAATATGCCTGTTTATTATTCAGTTCACCTTGTATTTGATGAATCAGAAATGAAAAAACTCTGTTCTTTTAACCGATAGTAGTGATGAGGAATTGAGGATGATTAATGAGTGACTAGAATTTTAAAATTTAAATCCTATGGCAAATCGGTTAAACAGCGATATACAAAGTGATCTCTAAATAGCACCTCATGCATTTGAAGAAGAAACTTAACCTGTTTTGTTTCCTGAATCATACTTCTCTTATTCAAACTTGACACCCAAATTACCTTCTAAAACAGAATGAGTTAAAAGCCATCCGTATAATAAGAGGTCGGAGTTATTGAATTATGATTAATGGAACTATAGGTATCCTCTTTTCTTTTGGAACCCATGACGATGTTATGGAAGTTAACACCATTACAATCAGTGGCGGAACCAGGAAGTTAAGAGGACGGGGGCGATTTTTTTTCCCCGACAAAAGTTGTTGGCAACTTGATTTTTTTTTTGTGATGGGCGCATTATAACAAAAAAGTTTTAAATTTTTTTTTTACACTAAAATCCGATTTCCTAGTGACCATGTACATCTGCCCCTTATTATAATGTTCTTTTAGTTATATGCTTATTATGTATATCATCTTAGTATAGGTTGTTGGAGAATGTTAATGAAAAAGATGCCACTCTTACCAATCCCCTAAGTGCAGTAGCATAGCCATGAATGTGGGAAATGAGGAAATTTACAAGCGATTATATTAGTACATTGCCATATCCACAAAAGTTCTTTATTTGTATTGTAAGTTTAACCTGGAATATGAGCGTAAAGATTTCCTGGCGTAGGTATTGAGATTGAATAAGTTAAAAGCAACTTCACTTAGAGAAGATGTGCTTTGATTGGATACTGAAATACAAAGTGATCTCTGAATAGCACCTCATACATTTGTAGAAGAAACATAACCTGTTCTGAATCCAGAATCAAAGCTATCAACTTTAAGATTGTTACTTGATTAATATGGAATGTCTCATGACAATTGCAACCTTCCATCTGTTAGCAGAATGTAACCTAAAATCACCTATTTGCCACTGTTATCACCAGTTATTTTTAGTTCTTTTTCATGAACATTAAGATTCTTTTAGCATGTCTCGATCATCTTGCAAGTTTGATTACTGATTGTGGGGCTTCTTTTGAAAGTGCTTTAATCATGTACTTCAAATGTAAGCACTTTCACTGCAAAAACATTTTCTAATGAATGTATATCTTCTTTTTCTTATATGTAAAAAGGATGCTAAAGTGCTTTATCTGTTTCCTTTGCGTTATGAATTGTATGCAGGTTATGACTGCTGTAGGAACTTAACAGTACCGTATAAAAGCAAAGTTGGTGTTCTTTGACGGGTTGCATGCCAGACACTTGTGGCGGGATAAATGCTTACGTCATTTGCAGCGACTCTGTAGTTTCCAACATACAACCTTATATTGAGATCTTTCTTTATCTTCAACTTGCATAATCTTGCTTTATAGTGTATTGGTTATTGGTAATTATGTGATACAATACAGTTCCATGATATATTGATATGAGAACCGTTGAGAATAAGTAGAATGGTAATTGAACATACGACTGCAGTGTATTTTCATGTTTAAATCAGTTTGATCTATGTTTATGACCTTATTAGTAGAAGTTTGACTACATCAAATGATCAAGTGTAAATTTGGTCTGCCAAGAAATATTGCAAGGTGATCGTTATCCATACACATAAGTTTTTGTCGGTATGCCAAGAAAATGCATGTACACGGGTCTTGCTTCTAGGCCTTTGAATACCAGTCAGGAGTATGTAGGTATCCAACAGGCTGTGCCTTCTTGGTTTGTTACAGTAAATATTCTGTACCAGTAATTTTTGATCGCCAGTTTATTATCAATGATGTTTTCCAAGTGTCATTCTCAGTGTCACTGGATGATACGTCACCTCACACCCCTATTAAAGTCATCCTCGGTGTCAAGGGCTAGTGTCATCACAATGCTGCTGCCTTTAGTGTGTGTGTTTTAGGTGGGTCTGGTTTTTGTGTTACAGGTAAAACATGGTTCAGTGTTATATTAGTGTTGTACTAACATTAAGTGGATGATTATGATTTTCGGTGTCACTATTCAATGTAACTGCGTATGCAACGATGGCTTAGTGGTAGGAGATATCAATCATATTAGGAGGTCTGGGTCCAAAACGTGTTTATGCTTAGTGTACGAGATTAAATCAGCATATGATGAGTATATGGTGATCCACAATGTATTGATCACTTTCACTTCGATTTGAACTGATGTGTCATTAACCCACTCCAGATTCAGGTAGCCATTCACCTTTCTTCAACTAACACCAATTAGTCAAGTATGTATAAAATGTAGTCCAAATCATTGGAACCGACAATCCAATCGAAAAGGACCAGGATCGGTTATGTGTATTCCAGTTCTTGGTCGATGGTATGAAATATATCTGGTTCACCTCCCGTTCTTGTTCTAGTCAGTCGAGAACGAGTTACTTTTTCTTAATTTTCTTTGACGCCGTGTGGTTCTATCGACCAAATAGACTTGATCAGCACAAAAACTTCAAATTAACCATGATGTAACCTAAGAAAATACTATAAGATTGGCCGACAAGTTTAATGTTATAAAGTTAGTAACACATGGACAACTATTTGAAATGGAAAGATGGAATTTGATGTTTCAAACATTGAATTGTCATGGTGTCCACTCATTCTCATTTTTCTTCCACCTTTCATTTCCATAATTTCTTCACTTTGTAAAAAGCTTTTCGCCCATTCTCCAGAATTAAGTCGTCTCATCACATAATTCAGTATATGAAAATTTTGTGTCATCATTTTTAAACCAACTGCCTTTTGAGTTTTGCCACTTTGATATCATGTTTTGGACTTATGGGTCCAGTTTTCGTCTTTACAAATGTATATATTTGTTTAGCTTTAGAAGCTAAAAAATCAATTCTTTCCCATGAACTTGAAAAATAATAATCTCAAGTTAGTAAATTTATAAGCCTAAAAGTTGAGCTTATTATTAAGGTATATGTGTCTCAGGTATCACGTATCGTGTGAAAATATCATCAACTGAAGTGTTAATAATAGGATTTTGCTAACCAATGTCCACCGGGCAGAGGTTAGTCGGCAATAAATGAACATAAACTTTCTAAATTAATGTTAAAATGTACTACTATTAAATACATATTAAATAAACTCAAATTATTATATATAAAGATTATTTTTATTAAAATTGATGTGTATTTAATTCATTTTATGTTAATTCAAAAAATTTCGTGTTTATTTATTACTCACTAACATATGTCTAATGGGCATTAGTTAACAAAACTCTTAATAATATCTTGTTGAAAGTATATGAGATGAATTTATGACATATATACTTGTTGCTGTTTTAAAAGGTGAAGAAGTTGAGCTCATAACTTTTTTTCAAAGTCTAATAAATCCCAAAGACATTATATTAATTTGTGCCTTCAAAATATACACTCTAATTTTCATGTATTGCAAACAATTTTTTTTTCCACCTATGTTAAAGTGAGATCATTAAGACTGGCTTGACCAACAACATACGTTTTGATACAAAAGTTAAAATATGTAAATGATTATTAACTGATGAAAATTAAAAGCAGATTGCTACTTTAAGAAAGTAACGTCTATACAGTTACACATGACTAAAAATGAATCATATTAAAGTCATTTTACTTTTTATAGAAAAACACAATGTATACTCTGACATTAAAGTTGTCTTAAAATACATTGTTCTTGTATACGTGTAGTTACCAGAAATATATAAAAAGTATGTTTGGTGCATAGCATTCAGAAAAGAGTAACAGAAAAGGGTAAACGTCAACCGTTGTGATTTTTAATGTTTGTTTATCAAAGATAAGCATTTATGAAATATGTATGGTATTAATCTTTATAAACCTATCAATTTTGTCGATTTTTATAAAAGACGATTAATGATGATTAACTGGGATTAACGATTATCAATGGTGGTCAAACTTGTCGAAAACTTGAAATTCTTTTAAAAAATATCGAAAACTTAATATAACACCTTATAATAACTATTTATATATTTGATAAGTTGAACTTTAAGAACAATATTTCTAAAAATATTTAAAACTCGTTAGAAATATCTAAAACTTGCCAGAAATATATAAAATTTGTGAAAATGCTGATCCGATTAATCCTGCGTAAAGCGATTACAAGTTATAAAATGATCGACCGATCGACTAAATTTACGATTTTCGTAATTTTTTTTAAAAGAAAACTCATTACTCACAGTTACAGTTACTGTTTACTGCTGCATTACCAAACACGTAAATAAAGCACAAACTATATAGTACACGTACTAGAACCTATTATAACTTTTACATCTTTGTTCTTTTATAGAAAAAGATAGGACCAGAAAGTAACATACCACAATACGAACAAAAACAACCATAAATAATATATAGACAATGAAACATCATCCACATTTTACCATCAATCCACCCCAAACACCACTTTCATTTATATGCATGAAACCTTATTAAACACAACATTTATGCTTTTTAATCTCTTAGAACATACACAAATTTACAAACATGAAAATAGCCACAAAACCTATATCTAGTCCAGGACGAACCGACGAATTGCCACCACAACTTATAATGTTTCCTAGAAGCAAAAGCAGTCGAGGAGGAAGTACTAGCAGCAAGTCGTCACGTTCTAATCCTATGTTCGTTCGCAAAATTAACAAAAACGAGACTTGCCAAGAACCATCTTCACCTAAAGTCACGTGCATAGGTCAAGTTCGAGCCAAACGTTGCTCTAACAACAATAAGCAAGCAACCACTACAAGGACAGCAAAATGGCTTAGGAAACTTAAACTGCGAAACGTCTCATTGTTTAGATGTGGTAGAAAGCCGAAAAAGGTAAACGAGTCGAAAGAGATTGATACATATGGGAAATGTGGACTAGAAGACGTAACACGAAAGGATCCTAACGATGTTTCTATGTCAAAATCGCCTCCAAGAAACGCGTTTTCGCTAACAAGGTCTAGATCTTTACCATATAGGTCATCTTCATCTTTGGCTAACAAGATATGTGAATCGACAATTGATGAGAAAAAGTGTGATGGCATTATTGAGAATATTATTGGGAAAGAAAATGAGGGTTCAGTTAATAGTGGAATTGAAGCAAAGTCACTGAATTTGAGCAGATGCAAGTCTGAACCAGCCAGGACAAGTGATCATAAGCTTTTTATGCGTTTTGCTTCATGAAAGGTACTCCTGTGGTCACGAAGGTTCATCAACGCTGACTTCGAGCTATTAAAAAAAGTGTCCGTCGTCAGATTAGTCGATTCGTAACGTCGAAATCCAAGTGACCAAGAGAAAAGAGTGATTGTTTTTGTTTTGTTATTATAATACTTATAACTTTATACTAGAGGATTTAGTTCTATATAACAATGACAATATAAGTATATAACCTCTCTTGGTATTATAAAGGTAATGACTTAATTAGCTAGTTTTGGGTTTGATTATGTTAGTTTTGAATTACCAGTCTTTATCTCTTATTAATCTTTAAATTTCAGCAAGAATGCAAATGGCTTAAATTCCGATCACAAAAACCGGCTTATAGTAAGGGACAAAATCAGGACATAAAACGATATACACTTACAATAAGCTAAGAGGGCAGGGAGTAATCGCGCCGTGGGGTGCCAAACCCACGGCGTGGCCGGCGTGATGACTCCCAACCATGGCCAAAATCACGGCGTGAGCCCCCTGCGTGGGTATACTCACGTCGCGTGAGACAGTTTTTTTTTTTAAAAAATTCAATTTAAACCCCCCAACGGTTATAATTTTAAAAATTTTCATTTACCCCCCAAACGACCACTTTTCAAAAAAATTTCATTTCACCCCCCCAACGGCTAGTTTTTTGAAATTCGAATTATAACGGCTATATTTTTCGATCCGTCTATAAATATAACTCAAAATCAACAATTTCTTACACACCAAAACATAAACACTCTCAACAAACAAATATGAATCCCGATCACGTTCCGTCAGTTTTTGAAATCGATGGGGAATTCGATGCTTACTTCTCGCCAATAGCACACAATCATTATCAACGGTTGCTTGAAGAAGAGAATCGTCCAACACTATCTCGGACCCCAGTCAACCGTGATCGAGAATGTGCTGAGGAACGGCTCATGAACGATTATTTCGTTGAGAATTGTAGGTATCCTTTGGCTAAGTTTCGTGAAAGATTTCGAATGAGCCGAAGACTATTTTTAAAAATAGTTAACGGCATAAAAAATTATCAGGCCGATCCTCTTCCTGAGCATTTTAATTATTTTACTTCTCGACCCGATGCTACGGGTCGAATGGGTATTAGTGCTATTATGAAGTGCACAATGGCTATACGTAAATTGGCATACGGCAACATGCCGGATGCATTTGATGAATATTTACAAATTGCTAATCGAACCGGACGTGAGTGTCTAATGTATTTTAATATGTGTGTTATTGACTTGTATATGGCCAAGTATTTAAGAAAACCAACTCCGGCCGATGTTGATCAAATATATGATCTACATCTTATGAAACATGGTTTTCCGGGGATGCTTGGCAGCATTGATTGTATGCACTGGGAATGGAAAAATTGTCCAGTTGCGTGGCATGGGCAATACGCTGGTGGTTATAAAAGATACCCTACTTTGATGCTTGAAGCTGTTGCTTCGCAAGATTTGTGGATTTGACATGCGTTTTTTGGGATGGCAGGTGCGAATAACGATATTAATGTTTTAGATAATTCTCTGTTATTTGATGACCTTCTAAATGACGAAGCACCGGTAAAACCGTATACGGTTAACGGAGTTGAGTATCAAAATGGGTATTACTTAGCGGATGGTATTTACCCTCAATAGGCGAGTTTCGTGAAGTCTTTCACGGTTGCAACTGACGCCAAACATGCTCACTTCAAAAGGCGTAAAGAAGGTGCACGGAAAGATGTTGAACGTGCATTTGGTGTTCCCCAAGGACGTTGGGGAATACTACGTCAACCAGCACGCGCGTATGAAGTAAACACCTTACGGCGACTCATGTATACGTGCATCATACTTCATAACATGATTTTGAAAGATCAAGGTATGCAGGTGTTAGATTGGAACCAAAATTACGTTAACCCGTCAAGAAATATGCAACGAACATGGGTTGAGCGGTGTGAAGTTTACCGCCGAAAAAACAAAGAACTACGTGACCGACAAACCCATCAAAGTCTTCAACAAAACCTTATGGATCATATCTGGAATCAAATTGACCACGGAGATGAAGATGCATATGAAGATGAAGAAAACTAAACGGCGGGTCGTATGATTTTTTAATTTTCGTATGTTTTTTTAATTTTCCTATGTTTTTTTAATTTTCGTATGTCTTTTTTTATTATGTTCATTTAATTTAAAAGTATTGTAATGTTGGTTATGTTTAATGAAATATTTAAGTTTGTTTAGGGGGTGTTTTGTAAAATTCTGAAAAACTGGAAATCACTTGGAGTGATGACTCCCCTGTTTTTTTCATGTGAGTGAGTGAGTGAGTTTTGCTGACGTGGCACCCCAAAAATACACTCACTCGGAGTGATAACTCCCTGCGCTCTAAATAATACTACATAAATAATAATTTTTAGGGACCAGATGTATTTAGCACAAATTTAACAAAAATCGATGTTTTTTATACATATTTAATACTACGCAACAAAAATCATGAGGATTTTAGGACCCTCGAGACCCACCCTCGTTCCGTCTATGCTTATAGTACGGGGCAAATTTGCTTTGTTTGGATGGCGAACGCAACCTCATAAGGAACGATGAGTCCTTAAGAGGAACTGTTTGTAACACGATACATATATCTCACATCACGTATTCACATATAGACTTCAAACCTTGGTTATGCCTTAAGTAACTCCAAGTATGACAGGTTCTAGAAAAGCATCAGTGTTGGTCGCAAGTTGAGGTTGAAAGAGACAACGTTACTTCCTTGGTAGGAATGATACATCTTGAAATTTAACGTATAAATAAAAAAGCAGATTGAGGAAAGAAAAAGTTTCATTCATAAAAGCCGTTGTTGCTTATAAACTCTGACCCATTTAAACTGTAAATATAATTGAGTTGATCGGTTAAATAAGTTACATGCGGTTTGATTAACCCATTTAACATATTTTATATACAAAAGTTATCACATTACACAAGTTAAACAGATTAGACACACTTTGGGTCACTCGTTTAACTCATTTAATCCGTATAATAAAATTTAAATAGCTTGTAATATAAGAAAAAAATATCTTAAACGGGTTGATGTATCGATTCATTTAATTATTTTGCAACCCGAATCCAACCTGTTTAATAAACAGGTCAGATAGGTCGACTCAAAAATGTACTTAAATAAAAAGTTTACCACCCTACTTGTTACACAGTACATATTACGGACACGGTTACAATTATACAGTAATTCTTTAGTAGCTATTTGTAGAAATAATACTAGTTGGCATGTGAAAAGGTAAATAAATCACTATAATGGGTCACACACTCACATGCCATAGCCCTAAGAAAGGCCCAAAAATTGATGGCCTAACTATATGAGAACCAATTACCTTTTTTGTTTTTGTGAAAAATGTGAAAAACCCAAATATATCTTTAAAAACCTTACATTTGAGTTTTTAGGTAGTTTTTCTTACATTTTTAGTCCTTTTGACAGTTTTTTTTTCTTTCAAATATCTTAGTTCTATATAGTAATTTTTTTTAATATTTTCAGTCGCTAAAGTAGGGCTGAGCACGATAGACCCAAAACCGATCCGGACCGGATCGAACCGGACCAGACCGAATAATTTCGATCCGAAGTTTTGGACGAATTTAATCTCGGGTATGGAGTTTTGAACCATTTCGATCCTCGGTCCGATCCGATCTTAGCTGGTCCGGTCCAGCTCCGAACCGATGCTCAGCCCTACCCTGAAGTGCATCAAAATCGGGTTTAAGTGGCAAAATGAAATATGTTTGTTAAGAAAAAAAAAACTATAACCCACTTGCTTATAACATGTTAGAAAGGAAGCTGTAACGGCGAGGGGCACCTTGTCGTGCCGACGTGGTCCCTCGCCGTGTCTCGTCGAGCTTCGTCGCGACACCCACCCCATTTCGTCGAGAGGATTTCACAATTGCGAAATATTGACGGCGAGCCAAAGTAAAAAAAAGAGCCGTTACCCATGTAACGGTAATATTTATATATATATATATATATATATATATATATATATATATATATATATATATATATATATATATATATATATATATATATATATATATATATATATATATATATATATATATATATATATATATTATACAACTAATACGGTAATATATATATATATATATATATATATATATATATATATATATATATATATATATATATATATATATATATATATATATATATATATATATATATATATATATATTTATACAACTAATATATATATATATCACATCTTCTTCCCCATTTTAACACACAATTTCTTCTAAAATTTCTCTAAATCACTAACAAAAAAATGTCTAACTTACCTAATGATCAATACCCACAACTCAACTTCACCGGGCTTCTCAACACTAGCAACCCTTCGACACCGTCGTCAACCCCGTCTACACCAAACTCACAAACCTCCGTATCAACGTCTCCCGGATTCACACAATTTTAATCCGGCACCCCACAATTTCAATCCGGCTTCTCTCAATTTCCATCCGGCTCTCAATTTCCATCCGACTCTCAATTTCCATCCGGCTCTCAATTTTCATCCGGCTCTCAACTTCCATCCGGGTCTCAATTTCCATCCGGCTCCCAATTCTCGTATCCTCCTATTCCTCCAAACTATTTCCCTCAAATGACCCCCGAACAAATTTACCACCAACAACAGTACTACCTTCAACAAGCACAGTTTCAAAGCCACTTTTAGAGCCAACAAAATGTTCCCGAAACACAATTTAAAGTTCCGGCCTCACGAACACCAACCAAAAAAGGCGAAACAAAAAAAAAACAAAACAAAAAGATCACAAGCTGTTGATTTAGATGCCGATGAGGATGACATCGAATTTGTTGAGCCTCCAACTCAGGCATCGGTACGTTGGAATGAAGAAGAGGAAGAATTACTAGCCAGAAGTTGGTTTGCTGTTTCTGAAAATGTCGATATTGGGAGCGACCAAAATGAGGATTGTTTCTGGAATAATATTGTTCGCGATTTCAACAGTCAAACATCCGGTATGCACCGTACAAAAAACATGATTACCGGAAAATGGGGTCGGATGCATCCGGATTGCCAAAAGTTTCAAGTGATGTACGCAGGAGTAGACCGTAGGAGTGGGATGAATGATGAGGATGTTTACGAAGATGTAAAAGATGAATTTCAAGCAGCTTTTCATAGAAAAAGATTTATTTACGGTCACGCGTGAAAGATCCTCAAAGAACACTGGAAGTTTGCAGGTGTAAAAGTTGTTCATGCGGATGATCACACCGAAATATTCGGTCCTGATGAACGTCCTCGACCCACGGAAAAATCTCGACCCTCTAAGAAGTCAAAAATCTGAGTCAAGTGAGGGCACCGGAGGATCGTCGGGGGTCATCGAAGACAGAACTGTCAAATACAATGAATCAAAAATTTATCAAGCAACAGACACTCGCAGACAGGCATATCGAGTTAACCGACTTCAATTTTCTCGCACTTGATTACGAGACAATGTCGGAACCGAAGAGGACGTACGTGCGTCGAAAATAATAGCAAATCATGGCCCGATACCCTCACCCCGAGGAGTAGGCTACTTTAATTGTTGTGTTTTTAAATTTTTGTATTTTTTTTTCGTATTGTATTTTTTTTTCGTATCGTAATTTTTTTAACCAGTATTTGTAATTTTTATTTCCGTATTTGTAATGTTTTATTTGTGTGAAATAAATTTTAGTTTGTGTGAATATGAAAAAAGAAAAATAAAAGATAGTGGTGGGACCCAAAGGAAAAGGAGTTGGTGTGTTATGAGTGAATGAGTATTTTGGTTAGTTGTGTTTGTATGATGTGACGCTGAGTTGGTATCTGACTGGACAAAATTTTGAAAGGTGCCTTTGTTATGACACCTTCCTCTCTTACAACTAAAGACGATGTTTATGTTATAATCGTGTTAAATGGTATATTTCTAAGGTTCCGGACTGGCGGTGAATAACACCGCTTATAACATCAACGTGCCCACCTCAGTTATGAGAAAAAGTAAAACACACAATTATTATCACTCAAGAAACTAAAAATTGTCAAACATATCATCAGAGTTTGCATTTAAAAGAAGCTTTTAACTTTTTAAAGTCATTGATATAAAATCAGAGTCATCTCGTGAATTTCGGTGGCCTTGTGCCGTTATATCCAAGAAGCCCTTTAACACAAAAACAAAATACACGTGTATGAAAACAATATGATTTAATTAAACTCGAGCATTATATATTATTTATATATATAAATAGAAAGACATGAAATTTAGAAGCCTTTATTAAACGATGATTTTGTGCGACCACACTTATTGCACTCCTAACTCCTCTAAAGACGGCCCTTTATATAATAACTATGACAAAGTTTGACTTGTGATTCAGGACACACACTCTTAGCTTCTTCTTCTTAATATGAAATTTAAGCATGATGTATGAATACAAGGACATAGAGCCAATAATTTAAAGACAAGTACAATTAACGATCCAGGTTAGGTTTAATCATAAATTTTCAAGACACGGGTCCCGACCTTTTGAATATGGGATATCGCATGTCGGTCCAAGCGTTGTACGTCTGGATGAGAACGCGGCAAGGTATTCACATAGTTGGCAGTAGACAATGAAACGAAAACGACTTGAACTCATGCTCATTTTTAGTCAGACTTCAGTTCCTAGTAAGACTTCATAAGAGCATCAGGTATCACAAAGAGGTGTTTACCTCTTCACTGCGCCACATCAGCGCCACGTCATACCAACTAATCTTTCTCCTCTTCTCTAAAAACACCCCCTTTATCACAACTAGTCTCTCTCCTCTTTACTTGGGTCCCACCACTCACCATTTTATTTAATTTTTCAATTTTCACACAAAATAAAAATTCATTTCATAAAATAAAAAATTACAAAATACTTCAAATAAAAATACAACTACTTAAAAAAAAAATACAATACGGTCGATTATTCATGGTTGATCTTGTGCCCAAACATGCTCAATGAGGTTCCGTTGAAGCCTTGAATATACGTCTCTATCTCGGAGTTCTCTTTGTCTCCTGCGACGTATTTCACATCGCTCGACCCATGACCTTAACAAATGGTTCCCAGGAGGGATGTACATTTCAACTGCTTCGGAAATCGCATACCCTTGATTCTTCAAAATCATATTATGCAAAATGATGCACGTGTACATGACCCTGCGTAGCTTGTTCACAGTCCAAGCACGCGCCGGTTGAGCAATTATACGCCATCGTCCTTGTAGGACACCAAATGCCCTTTCAATATCTTTCCGGGCACTTTCCTGATGCCGTTTAAACGCAGCGATTTTGTCATCACGTGCTTGGCTGAACGACTTAACAAAACATGACCATCGAGGGTAAATACCATCTGTAAGGTAGTACCCTCTTTCGAATAGCTGCCCGTTTACAAGATATGGTGCCACTGGTTCGTTGTCAGCCAAAAGGTCGTCGAACAATGGTGAATGATGCAGCACAGTAATATCATTATTCGAACCTGCAACCCCGAAAAATGCATGCCAAATCCACAAATCGTATGATGCAACGGCTTCTAGAATGAGGGTTGGGTGTTGTTTATCACCTCTCCCAAATTGCCCGTGTCACGCTTTAGGACAATTAATCCATTCCCAATGCATACAATCAAGGCTACCTAGCATACCCGGTAACCCGTGAATCGTATTATGTGCGTTATATATGTTTTGAACGTCATTTGGTGTAGGATTTCTTAAAAATTCGGGCTTATACAAATCTATAACGCACATACAAAAATAGTCTAGACAATCACGGGCACAATGTTCACCCATTTGCAAGTATTCATCTACCCCATCCGCCACCGTGGCGTTTGCCAATTGGCGAAGAGCGGATGTGCATTTCATGATGACACTCATACTTTTCATACCCGTAGCATCATATCGAATAGTAAAAAAATGAAAATGCTTGGGTAAAGGATTATTTGTTGCACAATAAGTTTCAATACCTTCAACAATTTCCAGAAACAGCTCCCGTCTCATCCGATATCGTAATCTGAATTTTTCTGCCGGGTATTTTGGATGTGGACCAAAATAATCTTCCATTAAACGTTGTTCGGCGACGTCACGTTCACGCCAAATGTATCTGCGATGTGAATGAACTTCATCTTCTTCATCTTCTTCCTCTTCGTTAATCTTCCACACCATTTCTACTTCTTCCATTTCTTCGATATCTGACTGGTACGAATCCGACGAGGTGCTCATATTGAAGTTTTTTGTGAAAGTTTAATTGAATGTTTTTGTTGTGTGTGGTTTTTAAAGAAGTTTGGGTGGTATTTATAAGAATAAAAAGTTTTAATTTTTTTTTTTTTTTTTTTTTTTTTTTTTTAATTGAAAATAGCCGTTAGAAAACGGTAATAAAAAATTGTGGGCCCACCTTTATTTTCCAACGAGCAATGTCACAAAGTGACATTTGAATACCGGCGAGAGGGGGGGTCGGTGTAGCGGCGAAAGGCGGCGAGCGGCGGCGAGCCTGCCACCTAGGTACGGCGAGCCTCCTTCGCCGCCACACCGTTCCCTCTAAGCTTCACGATATAATACGATAAAAGAAAAACAAAAAATAATCCTTATTATCGGCAAATATATGTACGAGTTTCATTTATTGCTATTTTGAAACAAACTTGGTAGCGTTCATTTAGTAGTATACAGGTATGTTTTTTCCTATCAAACTTATAATAATATTAGCATGGTATTCGTGTAATTTAGCGACGAGTATACGCTAATACTTTTTGAAACGATAAATGTTATTATCTTATCTATTAAGTTCGTATTCACATTAATATTAAAAGGGTAAAAATGTGAAATAAAAATAAACTCGTTAAAAATTAAAATAAAAATTGAAAATTAATAAAATTTATTGAAATTAATATTGATTAAAGAGCACAAAATTTTAGAAAATACGGTAAATTTAGATTATGTAAATAATAAATAGATAAAAAAAATTAATTAGAAAAAAGAAGTTATTTTAATAAGTTGTTACACAAATTTGTTATAAATGTTGTTACATATGGTGGTCATTAGGATAAAATGTGAGAAAGACCCTAACAATTTGCTATATTTATATTTAATAAGTAAAATTGATTGAAAATTCAATCTTTCTATTTTTAGAAGGTATCAAATAATTTATAATGTAAGTTATATATACATACTTGTTTTGTTTTGTAAAAAGTCCTTTGCATTTGATTAGGTTTTATAGAAGTCCCATATACGACCATAGCTATTTATTAGGTTATGTCTCAGGATGGGTGATCTTATTCGCATGTATGTCAGCCCAACTAATTTATTTGTATATTGGGTCCACTATTAAAGCCCATTTACCTTTTTTTCAACAGGTTGACTTTTCAATGTACGTAATATGTACAGTAAAATGGTCACATTAAGAGCAGGTGTCGGGAAGTTATAGAATACCCTAGGAGCACTAGGTGTTTATGATAGCCAGTTGGTGTTACGAGAAAAGTATTGTTACATTAACGTTTCTGTCTGCTTTTTGCATTTTTCTATAATACGAGAAATTTTTTTGAAAAAATAACTCGCGATATGAGTTTCGTGCTATCATTTAGTGTTTTTGGGAATCATTTGCTGTGGTGGTGGTGCTCGAAAACGCGAGATACGTTATGAGATTTGTGCCATCAAATGATGTTTTTGAAGATAACTCAAGCCACGACTTAAAATTCCTTATGCTCTTAGAGCATTTGGAACGGTCATGCCATTCGTTGGCGCCGAGCTATGGCGCGAAAAAGAAGAACGGCGTGAGACTTCGTGGGTTGGCGCCAAAGCCCTCGCGCTGTGTCTACCAGCCCACGCCGTTTGTTTTTTGTTTTTTTAATCTAAAGGGTATATACCCTCTATGACACCAAAAATACGCCTTATGGCACCAAAATCACAACTTCCTCTAAAAAGTGCACTACAACAAATTGGTTGACTTTTCACACTCTTGTTTACACTTTAAAATGTGTGAATTTAAAAAGTTCACTATTTCATTATTGTTCTTGGTAACAAATTGAGTGTAACAAATGATTTCACACTTTTAAGTGTGAATATTTATAATAAACTACACTTTTTTGTGTGAACTTTTAAAAACTTCACATTTTTATATGAGAATTTTTTAATACTTCACACTTATAAATGTGAATATTTTACAAATAAAGTTCACAAATTTAAAATGTGAAGAAAAAATTATGAACAAAAGCTAAATTTGTTGTAGTGATGGTGCCATAGCATATCTCGTATTATAACCTATTTTACTGACGTGAAACAACTTTTTAGCTATGACACCACCTTTACAGCTCCACCGTTTCCTATGCTCTTACAGCACATCACATTTCCCATATTTCTTAACCTAGGATCATTCTCTATCCAAATACTCAAGTAACGTATGACGAAGCCAAAGGTCTATTACGCGAGCACCATATGAAAATTTATGGACTTATATTTGTGTGTTAGGATCGAACTCAGGATTACGGATTGCACACAATACGTATAGAGTTAATTTATTTAATAAATATATTTATATGTTTATTAAATTAAATCAAGCTATAACTTTAATAGTCGCTATATATTTAAGAGTTAAGGTTTAACGAGCGTTGTGGAATAAACAGAAGAGGAAAGAAAAATCCGGAACACCCCAAGGGGGTGTTTCGGCCGTCGGTTAGAACCAAGGGGGGGGGGGGGGAGAAGGAAAAACTTTCATTTAATTTGTTTACTTGGGCTACAAGGATATTTAGGCCTATATAAACACCCCTTAACCCTCATAATTCTACACACAATCTTTCCCCTCTGCTCTTTTCTTACGATCGGCAACCGAAACCCCACAAGGATTTTTTGTTTGGTTTTTGGTTTAGCAATAATCAAGTCCTAGCCTGTAACACCTTATTTGTTAAGATGGAATGCTACAGTAAAATATGGCATGTCATCAAAGCATGCAACGTAAATGTCTAAACATTCATGACCATAAATAGAAATACCGGAATTAAACATCGGTAGTCTAAGTAACTCACACAAAAGAAATATAAGTACTGTAAACGAAAGGACTAAACAATGTCCAAATGAAGTAAAGTATGAGAAAGTAGGAATAAATACATAAGGTAAAAGAGGCTGGATAGCTTGCATCCGAATGCACATACTCTTGAGATCCTACTTGCGACCTTGGTACCTGCTGTTTGGGAACATGGAAATGAAAAATGGCTGAGCATAACGCCCAGTGCACAGATATACAACAAAGCATAGAAACATAGAGTAATAAAAGCATAAAAGAGCATATAAAGCCTGAAAAGCAGCGGAAATGAATAAGTCCTGGGAAACCTAGATGTATGTCATGTTACTGGTTTTAGTTCTGAAAACATAGCTTATGTTACTTATAAAATTTTGTATTAGTTTAATATACCAAAAGCCAATATAGGTCATGAGGTCAACAACGTGCATGAATACTTGGAGTGGTGACCTCGTCATGCAATTAGAGTGGATGCCCCTAATTAAATGGAATGGGTAGGAGGGATCAACTCCTTGTGAATGATGCAAGGCACACATCACATTCACCATGAAATCCTGACTGACACTGTAACTAGGATGCACCCATATGCCCCACATGATAATATAATAATAAAGGCCAAATAAACTGAAAGGGACGCCACGAGCTATCACTCCGCCGTGGTGAAGTAATAACACTAGTGCCTCTAGTGTTATGGTTATGGTACCTTCATAACTAGGTGAAACTGGCATGCATGTATATGGCTAAGGTAACTAATAAAACATAAGCATTTAATTTGTAACTACTGGGGAAAACAGTTGGCTGCATACGGGAAATCCTAATAAAGGAAGAGGTTGTCCTTAATTAAGGACGGGAAATCCGTACCTTGTGTCCAGTACAAGGTAACGGAAACGCTGAAGAACCTACTCCGCCTTGACGGATAATACTACATAAGAATGGGAACGTGTATGAGTTGTCTGAATTACATGTGTTTTACTGGTTCTGTGTGTTCTTAGCTTATTATTCCTGTTAAATCATGTTTTAACTGATTTAGGTGTTAATCTGTAGTTATTCTTTTAATTTGTTGTTTATTATTCATGTAGTATGGTATTATAATACTCGTATCGTAATACTAAGTAACTTTCTAAAAAAGCAGGTTTCCATAAATAGTAAGTTTCTAAAAATAATAGAAAGTTTCCAAAAATAGTAAGTTGCCATAATTAGAAATAAGCTGGATTATTAATAATGAGTAAAGTTTAATTAGTAAAATACAAGTCATGTTTAAAGGTTATAACTTATTAATTAAATAACTTGGTTAATTAATTAAACTATACATTATAAGAATTTAATTAAAAATACATGTTTTAATTAAATTTAAGCTAAGTACAATACTTAGGTTATACATGAAATATTAATTTTAATATTTAACCTAAGTCATGCATTTAATTAAATTAAATAATCTAGGAAATAATTTAATTAAACATATTTTCGGATTTTTTATACTTTCCCGAAACCCGAACCTGTGTTTTAAAATTAACCCGAGCCCGTACCCGTGTGTCACATATAAGCCGAGCCAAACACCCTTGACAATGGCTACCCGGCCTAGCCGGTTGCCACTGTCCGAGTGGTTTATCCGCTACCGAGCCACGGCTAGGCGCTGCCGGCTCGGTTCCCACAGGTTCACACCGGTTCAACACCGGTTCCCACCGGTTCCTATCCGGTTCCCACTGTTCTTGTTATACTGAGCCATACCGAGACCCTAGTGGTCTCGGTTAGCCTCGAAACGACATCAAAACCCACCCCCGACTCGCGGTCGGGGCCCTTCGCCTGCGTCCGAGCCACACCAACCCAAAGTAACCCAAACCGAGCCCTTTGAGGGTCTCGGTGGTGGTGATGTAGCCACGCCGAGAGCTTCGGCTCTCGGTTTGTGGGTCTCGGCCGAACAACAAACACCAAAACATCCCTTTTATTCATGATTTAATGAATCCCACATGTTTTCTTGATTTGTTTTTAAGATTAATTAAATTAATGTCATGAATTCATAAAAGAATTAATAAGAAAATAAAGGTTTTGATTATACCGAATGCGTGAAAGATAAGGTTATGATCACGAACACGTACACACAAAGAATCAAGTAGCAAAATCGTCCGGTTCATTCTTGGTGGTGATCTATGGCCGGCGGTAAAGAGGAAGAAGGAGGCAAGGGTGAACTTTTTCTGTAACCTAAAATTATGACTAATAGTTCCTTGGTGTTTAGTTTACTCATACGTTAATCATGGGTCATGGGCCAAAGGCCCATCTCTTCCTTTTCTTGCTCACTTATCCGCGGCCTACATGGAGCCCAACAAGGGAACCCGTAACTTTTAAGTGTTAATTATTTATGTGGTCGTTCATGTTTACTTATTGTGGATTTTATATGTCGTGATCGTAAATGCGTTTATAATATATACGTAATTACATGTTATTTTATTATCGTAACACGTGAATTATATTATAAATGGAAAGTTTTGAATTTATCGTATTTTCGTGTGTTCACTATTCATGTGTACTGTTCATAGTATTTTAATGCGGGTTTTACAACTCTTCCCCTCTAAAAGAACAATTCGTCCTCGAATTGAAGAAATCATAAACTGAAAGAAACATACCCGAATTAGAACTGGAAGTGAGGGTAAGAAGTCCGTATAGACTCCTCCGTCTCCCAAGTGGCTTCCCGCTCAGGATGATCCCTCCAGAGAATTTTGACGAAAGGAATCGTCTTCCTCCGCATGACACGATCTTGTCGCTCGAGAACTCTCTCGGGTTCCTCGACATATGAAAGATCCTCTCGAATCTGATCAAGCGGATACTGGACAACATGAACTGGATGATAATTGTATCCTCTGAGTAAGGACACATGGAACACGTTGTGAACGTGTGATAACTGAGGTGGTACAACATCTCAAAAGGTGCACACTAGATGCTAGCGTGCCAGCTGTTGTTGTATGCAAACTCCACTAGATAGATATAATCATTCCAGCTTCCTGACCATTCTAGAGCACACGCCCGCAACATGTCCTCCAATGTCTGAATGGTACTTTCCGATTGTCCGTCAGCCTGAGGATGAAAAGCAGTGCTGATCTTAAGTCTGGTGCCCCAAGCTTTCTGCAAGCTCTGCCAGAAACGTGATGTGAAACAGGGATCTCTGTTAGAGATGATTTCTGATGGAGTACCATGCAGTCTCATGATCTCCTTATGAAAAGTGTCTCTGCTGACCGGATGCTCCTTGCGGATCGGCAGAAAATGAGCAGATTTGGTCAACCTATCAACAATAACCCAGATGGCGTCGTTCTTCCTCTGAGTCACAGGAAGACCAGTAACAAAATCCATGGAGATTTTGTCCCAGTTCCATATTGGAATATCTAATGGTTGTAGTAAACCACTAGCTCTCTGGTGTTCAATCTTCACCTGCTGACAGATCATGCATTTAGAAACGAAGGTGGCAACATCCTGCTTCATACCAGTCCACCAAAAACGCTGCTTGATGTCGTGGTACATCTTGGTAGAACCGGGATGTATGGTAAATGGAGAGCTGTGAGCTTCAGTCAGCACAACTTCCCTGAGTGTAGAGTCATCATGAACCACTAGTCTAGTGCCCTGCCATAAGATACCGTCATCATCAACACGAAACTCCGTCTGCTGATCAAGGTTCTGAATGATAGCCCAAATCTCACCATCATCCTTCTGAGCTTCCTTGATCCTAAAATGTAATTCTGGTTCCACTCTTAGATTCTCCCAGTAACCGTGATGTCCTTGTTCACAAAACTCAATATCAGTCATCTCTAAGTCACGGATGATCTCCTTTGCAATCCAAATGCCAACAATCATACCCGACCTTCTGCTTAGATCATCTGCCACCATATTCGCCTTACCAGGATGGTACTGAATGTTGGTGTCGTAGTCCTTCAATAACTCTAACCATCTCCTCTGTCTCATGTTCAGTTCCTTCTGGGTGAAGATGTACTTGAGACTTTTATGATCGGTGAATATGTCACATGATTCACCATACAAATAATGTCTCTAGATATTCAATGCGAAAACAACTACTGCAAGCTCCAAATCACGAGTAGGATAGTTTTCTTCATAAGGTTTCAGCTGCCGTGATGCGTATGCAATAACCTTCCCATGTTGCATGAGAACACAACCTAGACCCTTTCCTGAAGCGTCACTATATATCTAAAATCCACCTGAGCCAGATGGGAGAGTAAGAATAGGTGCAGTCACTAACTTCTGCTTAAGATCTTCAAAGCTCTTCTCTCATTCTTCCGTCCAAACTAATTTCTCTCCTTTCCTCATGAGCTTAGTCAAAGGTAAGGCTAACCGTGAAAAGTTCTCTACAAACCTGCGGTAGTAGCCAGCTAAACCCATAAAACTTCTGACCGCAGTTGTAGATGTAGGTCTCGGCCATTTGGTGATAGCTTCGACCTTTTTAAGATCCATGGTGATCCCTTCTGCAGATACAATATGGCCTAGAAATGCCACCTTGCTTAACCAAAACTCACACTTGGAGAACATGGCATACATCTCCTTCTGACGAAGAATCTGCAAGACTGTACGAAGGTGTTCCTCATGTTCCTCCTTGGATTTGGAGAAAATCAGGATGTCATCAATGAACACGATAACGAACTTGTCCAGAAACTCATGGAAGACACGGTTCATCAAATCCATAAAGACTGCTGGAGCATTTGTGAGTCCGAATGGCATGACTACGAACTCGTAGTGCCCATAACGCGTACGGAAAGCAGTCTTAGAGATATCCTGCTCCTTAACCCGTAACTGATGGTAGCCGGACCTCAGATCGATCTTGGAGAAATACTTGGCGCCCTGAAGTTGATCAGAGGTCATCAATTCGCGACAAAGGATAAAGATTCCTGATCGTGATCTTGTTCAGCTCACGATAGTCTATACACAAACGCATGCTACCGTCTTTCTTCTTCACGAAAAGTATCGGTGCACCCCATGGCGATGCACTAGGACGGATGAAACCTCGTTCCAGAAGTTCCTGCAGCTGATCTTTTAATTCTTTAAGCTCTATAGGAGCCATGCGGTAAGGAGCCTTGGAAATTGGCTCTGCACCTGGAATGAGCTCAATTCCAAACTCGACTTCACGAACAGGTGGTATGCTCGGAAGTTCATTAGGAAAGACGTCAGGAAATTCTGACACAATAGGCTGATCTTGGATCGATGGAGACTCGGCAGTAATGTCATGAATTTTGGCTATAAAGCCCTGACAGCCGTGTGTTAATAATGCACGCGCCTCCATGGATGAAATAATTTGTACTGACCTCCCTGGCAGAAAATCATGGTGTATGTACTCTGGAGATTTAACAGCACCGAAGATAACTCGATAAGTGTGGCAGTCTATCGTAGCGTGGTGTTTGGATAACCAGTCCATGCCCAATATCAATTCAAAATCGCACATGTCCAAAGGAAGTGCGTCAACTCTGCGAATTTTATCATCAAATTCTAGGGGAAGATCTCTGTACACCTGGGTGATTCGTACAGAGTCCCTAAGTGGCGTGGAAATGCATAAAGCATTATCTAATGGCATAGGGGAAATCCTAACACGTACAACAAAAGTAGTGGATATGACTGAATGAGTCACTCGAGTATCAAACAGAACACATGCTACCAAACCATTTATAAAGAGATTCCCAGTGATGGTACCTGAAGTCTTGTTCGCCTGATCTCTAGTAGTGAACACGCGACCAGAAGTAGAAGGTGGTTTAGAGTCGGCATGTCCAGAGGTGCCTTCTATCTCACCTTGGCGACAATCCTTCTACTGATGGCCTTGTTGGCCACACTTGAAACAACCACCAGTACCTCGGTGAAAAATACCAGAATGTCTGCGCGAACAAGCAGGACAAATAGGATGCGTGAATCCTCCAGCAGGCGTCCTAGCTAGCTGAGAGCCTTTTCAAGGATTTACATGCATGAGACATGATCATGGAACATAAACATGATTTCATTGAAGGTTTGAAAATTACCAAATGAGGTAGAACGGTTAGGCTGTGAACCTCTACTGTCCTGATCCCTACCGTTGTTGTTGTTCCTGAATTTGAATCGTCGGAGTTTCAGAATACCATAACATAAGATAGTTTAACATGAAAGAAGGTAAATGTAGGGACCTGCTGTTGTTTGAGTTATTAGCGTTGTTACGGTAATTATCATTACCGCCACGCCTCTCTGAACCAGAACGGTCGTTGGTCTGACCGTTTCCCTTAGATGCTTGCTGCTGAACGGCCGCAGGCTTACGATCGTCAGTCTTTTGTATGGAATGTAAAGTTGAACAGAGGATGGTATGAAAATGAAAATACTGAAAGAAATGAATTGTTTACAATTGGTGATTGAAGATAACTCTTCACGGCTCGATCATCACCAAACTCCTCTCGTTCATGAAGCATCTCAAGCTTTCGGGCTGCATCGGTCACCTGTGCCACTGTAATGAACGTAGCACAAACCAAACTGTTGGCAACCGAAGTGCGAAGAGCCCATCAAACTTCTCAGCTTTCTCCTCAACAGTACCAGCTGCTGCTCCCAAGAAACCAGCCAAATGGAGAAACCTCTGCATGAATTCGTTGCTGTTCTCCCCAGCAACCTGTCGGATACTATGATAATCCATCTTAAGCTTCACCTGGTCAGCATGTAGGAAGTACTGATTAAGGAAGAGCTCCTTAAACTGCTCCCAAGTCAACACTGCAACCCAATTATCACCACCATTGGACTGCTTGACAGACTTCCACCACTGCAGCACATCACCTTCAAACTTATAGCAAGCCAGACTTGCCTTGAAAATGCCGTCACAACCCATCGCATCGAATATCTTCTCGATGTGAGAAGTCCAAGCCTCAGCCTCATTGGGGCTGTCAGTCTGCTCAAACAAACGAGGTCGCTATTTGTTGAATCACTCCAACCAAGTCATAAGAGTAACAAGTGGTGGTGGAGGAGGATTGTTGTAGTGGTTTTCAGGACGAGGGCCAAATTGAACGCCCTAAGCTTGAATTTCAGCATGAACTTCGTCCCTGATTTCATTACGAAGTTGTGGAAGGATGGCTTGCAAAGCTGCATTGACAGCTGCAGCCAATTCCTGAGCATTGCGTGTGTTCACCATCTGACAGTTTAAAACAAAAATGCAACATAAATGATAAGTCTAAAATGAGATGAACATAAAATGCATGAACAATGTATAAATCAATAGAACAATTTATAATGCATGAAACAGTTTAGAATGTATGATGTAGTTTATAAAAACTTTTATATGCGCGAGGGTAAACGCCTATGGTCAGTTTACCCAAAACAAAAGACATAGCGGGGGACGCCTATGGGTCGGTCCCAAAGTTAAAAGTTTCGATAACAGCACATGCGACTAAATAGGGTCAGTCTTGTACTAACCGTTACTTAGTCATAAACCCGCGACCATGATATGAATGCATGAAATAAAATGAAAATGAATGAATGCATGAAAACCAACTGTCAGTTCTAGGAAGACGCTAGTGACTACCCGTAAGTCACAAGTCATGTTTTACAGAGCTACAGGTCGAAACCTTGGCTCTGATACCATAATTGTAACACCCCATTTGTTAAGATGGAATGCTACAATAAAATATGGCGTGTCATCAAAGCATGCAAGGTAAATGTCTAAACATTCATGACCATAAATAAAAATAACGGAATCAAACATCGGTAGTCTAAGTAACTCACACACAAGCAAATATAAGCACTTTAAATGAAAGCACTAAACAATGTCCAAATGAAGTAAAGTATGAGAAATTAGGAATAAATGCATAAGGTAAAAGAGGCTGGATAGCTTCCATCCGAATGCACATACTCTTGAGATCCTACTTGCGACCTTGGGTACCTGCCGTTTGGGAACATGGAAACGGAAAACGGCTGAGCATAACGCCCAGTGCACGGATATACAACAAAGCATAGAAACATAGAGTAATGAAAGCATAAAAGAGCATATAAAGCCTGAAAAGCAGCAGAAATGAATAAGTCATGGGAAACCTAGATGTATGCCATGTTTACTGGTTTTAGTTCTGAAAACATAGCATATGTTACTTATGAAAATCTTAATTAGTTTAATATACCAAAAGCCAATATATGTCATGAGGTCAACAACGTGCATGAATACTTGGAGAGGTGACCTCGTCATGCAATTAGAGGGGATGTCTCTTATTAAATGGTAAAAGGTAGGAGGGATCAGCTCCTTGTGAAGAATGCAAGACACACACCACATTCACCATGAAATCCTGACTGACAATGTAACTCGGATGCACCCATACGCCCCACATGATAAAATAATAATAAAGGCCAAATAAAATGAAAGGGACGCCACGAGCTATCACTCCACCGTGGTGAAGTCATAACACTAGTGCCTCTAGTGTTATGGTTATAGTACCTCCATAACTAGGTGAAACTGGCATGCATGGATATGGCTAAGGTAACTAATAAAACATAAGCATTTAATCTGTAACTACTGGGGAAAACAGTTGGCTGCATACGGGAAATCCAATAAAGAAAGAGGTTGTCCTTAATGAAGCACGGGAAATCCGTACCTTGTGTCCAGTACAAGGCAACGGAAACGCTGAAGAACCTACTCCGCCTTGACGGATAATACTACATAAGAATGGGAACGTGTATGAGTTGTCTGAATTACATGTGTTTTACTGGTTCTGTGTGTTCTTAGCTTATTATTCATGTTAAGTCACGTTTTAACTGATTTAGGTGTTAATCTGTAGTTATTCTTGTATTTTGTTGTTTATTATTCATTTAGTATGGTATTATAATACTCGTATCGTAATACCAAGTAACTTTCTAAAAATAGCAGGTTTCCATAAATAGTAAGTTTCTAAAAATAATAGAAAGTTTCCAAAAATAGTAAGTTTCCATAATTAGAAATAAGCTGGATTATTAGTAATGAGTAAAGTTTAATTAGTAATATACAAGTCATGGTTTAAAGGTTATAGCTTATTAATTAAATATGGTTAATTATTTAAACTATACATTATAAGAATTTAATTAAAAATACATGTTTTAATTAAATTTAAGCTAAGTACAATACTTAGGTTATACATGAAATATTAATCTTAATATTTAACCTAAGTCATGCATTTAATAGAATTAAATAATCTAGGAAATAATTTAATTAAACATATTTTCTGATTTTTTATACTTTCCTGAAACCCGAACTCGTGTTTTAAAATTAACCCGATCCCGTACCCGTGTATCACATATAAGCCGAGCCAAACACCCTTGACAGTGGCTACCCGGACTAGCCGTTTGCCACTGTCCGAGTGGTTTACCTGCTGCCGAGCCACGGCTAGGCGCTGCCGGCTCGGTTCCCACCGGTTTAACACCGGTTCCCACCGATTCCTACCCGGTTCCCACTGTTCTTGTTATACCGAGCCATACCGAGACCCTAGCGGTCTCGGTTAGCCTCGAAACCACATCAAAACCCACCACCGACTCGCGGTCGGGGCGCTTCGCCTGCGTCCGAGCCAAACCAACCCAAACCGAGCCATTTGAGGGTCTCGGTGGTGGTGATGTAGCCACGCCGAGAGCTTCAGCTCTCGGTTTGTGTGTCTCGGTCGAACAACAAACACCAAAACACCCCATTTATACATGATTTAATTAATCCCACATGTTTTCTTGATTTGTTTTTAAGATTAATTAAATTAATGTCATGAATTCATAAAAGAATTAATAAGAAAAGAAAGGTTTTGATTATACCGAATGCGTGAAAGAAAAGGTTATGATCACGAACACGTACACACAAAGAATCAAGTAGCAAAATCATCCGGTTCGTTCTTGTTGGTGATCTATGGCCGACGGCAAGGAGGAAGAATGAGGCATGGGTGACTTTTACGGTAACCTAAAATTATGACTAATAGGTCCCTGGTGTTTAGTTTACTCATAGGTTAATCATGGGTCATGGGCTAAAGGCCCATCTCTTCCTTTCTTTGCTCTCTTAGCCGCGACCTACGTGGAGCCCAACAATGGAACCCATAACTTTTAAGTGTTAATTATTTACGTGATCGTTCATGTTTAATTATCGTGCATTTTATACGTCGTGATCGTAAATGCATTTACAATATATACGTAATTACATGTTATTTTATTATCATGACACGTGAATTATATTATAAATGGAAAGTTTTAAATTTATCGTATTTTCGTGTGTTCACTGTTCATGTGTACTGTTCATAGTATGTTAATGCGGGTTTTACATAGCCCCTCTTTAGGGTTGTTGGGTTGATTTCCACTAGACGTTGAAGCTCGATTTATACGTACTAGCATTACAGATAACTCGCCGTAATACGTGTGTACAAGAACGTAATATTGTCTTACTTTATACTTATCTTGGTGATTCGATATAAACCCTAATTCGGTGAATTTGTTCTTGTTCGTGGGAATTGCTTTGCAAAAGGTATGTAACCCTAATTTGATTAATTATAATTGTGTTAATTATGATCTTGTTAAATCGCTTCCGCTATATGTGCTTTGATCTTTGTTAGGGTTTTAATAATTGTTATGAACTATATAAACCTATAGTGGCATCGAGAGCCGTTTTAACATGTTATAATTATCAAAAAATCTAAAAACATTTAACTAGTAATTGTTTTGAGTTAAAACTACATTTTTTTAGGTTTTCTTAAAAATTTTAGGGTTTTGTTTTTTAAAATCGGTTTTTGCCGATTTTTTATAAAATTATTAAAATCAATTTGTTTTTGAAACCCTAAATTACATGTTGTATGATTTTAGATTAAATTGCATGATTAATTGTTATGTCATGTAGATTATTGGTTACAATTCGTAGATATTTAATTGTTAAGATATGTGGGTGGATCTATGATGAACATGCATGTTTTTTTTCATGGATCGTAAAATCGAATGTGCTACGTGTTTTATTTTGTTTCAATAAATCTAAAATTAGGGAAGAATTTTTATGAATATAAAAACCCTTGATTATAAACTTATCGAATAAAATCGTATGCATTAGGCTATTTAATTTATTTATTGCACATTAATAAGTGTGTAAACACTTATCCTTTTACCATTTAAAACAATGGAAAACGAGACCAAAACGTGTATTTAATATCATAAATGTCGGAATTATGCGTGGTTTTGTGTTTTGTTGTGAAATTGGTACAAAAGATCATAAATGAAGAAAACACGAGATTTCACGGTCATTCATCAAAGAAAAAGGTCAAAGATAAAGTCAAAGGACCAAAAGTGCCAAAAGAATAGAGTTTGGAGGGCTAAAGATGAAGATTTGATGAAGATTTTACAATAATAACCATTTATGCTAATCTCCAAAGTCATCCACTAATAAATCACATGGAAGAGCTCAAAGTTACGAAGCCAACGGTCCCAACCTCGCGTCGTAACTCCTCACGGTTTGCTTTCTATGAATTTTTAAACTTTATTAAGTTTTTAAATTAAATAAATAGTTTTTAATAATTAAATAATATAAATAAAATAAATAAAAATATATTTTCAGAAATATAATAAATAAAAAATAAAATAAAGTTTTATATATATATTTAATTAATTTCGTATTATTTTATTATTATTATTATTATTATTATTATTTATTTATTTATTTTTCAATCGAAATTCCAATTTTATTAATCACACAAAATTGGAAGGGAGCCGCGAAACAAGCTGCGCGCCCACCCCTTTTTGAATACAAAAACTAAGCCTAGACATCAAAAAACCGCCACTCCTCGCGTCATTAGAATGACAACCAGCTAACCGCTTAAGACGCGAGAGAGTACCCATCGCCTCCTCCTCAAACTCCCCAAAAGTCGAGAAGGCGAATGGAATAAACGAGTAACCATGCTCAGCACAAATAGAAGAATACTTTCTCTTCTTCTTCTGAACAGCCGACTGCAAAGCACTCCCAGGAACCCACGAATCCAACCCCGTCCCTGCAAACGGAGAAACCCCTGTAACATCTAAACACGCATCTTTGCCCTGGGACCAATTGTGTAGTAATAAATTTGCTGGCCGAAGATCACGCCCACCATCAGAAACAAAACCCATATCAGCTTCTTTCCTCACCGACACACCAACCTTAGAACAAATATCAAACAACACATCACGAACAAGATTGTGCCGAAACTTAACCCCCAAATCACTAGCGCAATGAACAGCATGATCACCCCACAGATCCATCCGATGTACATGACAACCCGCGCACAAAGAACCATCAGGAAATAAAGGAATCGACAAACGATAACACAATACCGCACGAAACTGTCTCGAGTTCATCCGCTGACCCAGCCCATCAATCGGAATAGTGAAGAGGTAATCTTGTGCATGAGGAGCACGCACACAGCTGAGAAGTGCCTCCTGACGACGACTCAACCCGAAACGCGACGTCAAACAACCATCAATGAAACCAAAGTAACTCTTTGCCAAAGACTTCATAAACTGGGGGACAGGAGAGCTAGTGGTGACAGAGAGAGGATCGACACCACAACAAGTCAAGAAAGCATCAAGAGCAGACTGAAAAATAGGGCCCGGCGAAACAATCCCAGACCTCGCCAAAATCCGATCCTGCAAATCACCAGACTGTAAACGAGAAGCAATAAAGGCAAAGCACCTGACATCCTCAGCACATAAAACCCCTAGGCCACCAATACTGATAGGAAGAGTAGCAAGACGCCACTGCAAATCACCAAACCCAGGCCCTGAACCCGTAACAATCAACTCCAAAGACGCGCGTAAGGCCTGATCAAACTGTGACAAAACACCCTCAAGAAACCCAGGGGGCAAGTCCTCAAAGCATACACCAACTTAGAAACACCAGCACAATAACGAAGGAGAAGAAGTTCACATTGCGGGTCATCAAGCCCCCTAATAGCCTCTAACAAAGAAATAGCCTTAGAAACCCGACGCGCAACAAAATTACCAGCAAAACCTGAATCACGACTAATAGAGCCACCAAGAAGCTTGACACCAGACCTCGGACGAGAAATAGAAGCAGGGAAGAGGCCATCTACCAACCCCCGAGGATCCACCACCGGCCAGAAAAGCTCAGACTTATCAACATTAAGATGTAGCCCACGAGCCGGTCCCTCCACACTAATAATATCCAAAGCCTTAGCAACCATAAGAGTATCACCAATAATAGTGCCGTCATCAAGGTACCATGCATGAAGGGAGAGCTCACACGCCTGATGAATAGCATGAACAAGTGGATGCAGAGCAAGAGAGAATAATAAGGGACCCAATGGATCACCCTGCTGAACCCCCTGAGAAGACCAAAGAATAGAATCCCCATAATAAAGCCGAGCTGGCCGAGAATAGCAAAACTCCACCCAAGGCGAGATAGCCGGACACCTCAGCCGAACTTCATGAATAATGGTGCTCCTATCAACGAGATTAAAGGCATTCTGAAAATCCACCAAAAGCATAGAAAGTCCGGCCTCATCCCCTCTCTCCTCCACAAACCTGCTGACAGAATGAAGAACCGCCTCACACCCACCTGGCACCCCCACACCAAACTGAAAATCATACAGATAAGAGGTCATCGATTCCCCAACAGAAGAAGATGCAACCTTAGAGACAAGCCTCCTCCATACAGTACCAATAGCAATAGGCCGAATGCCCCCTCCAGGCTTAACAAGCGGAGTCAAAGGGGCACTGGCAATAAACTCACCAAGCAGACTAGGACACTTACCAGAAAGAAACAGATTAACCACACCAGTGATAGAAACCAAAAGATCATCATCCACAGCAGAAGCTGCTCCTCCCAAAACATCTAAAAAATGTTGAGCTCTAAGTCCATCTCGACCACAAGAAGTACCTTTGGGAAAACTTCGAATCCGATTCAATACCAGATCCTTGCGAACAAAAAGCGTGTCCACCCCACAGGAAGAAGAAGGCACAACAGGAGGAGAAGAAAAGGGATGCTTAGCCTCCAAATCCCCCAGGGTGTCAGGAGAATCAGGGGCAACACCCGAAGAAGTGAGGACCTTAATAGCCGCTGAAAAGTGGCCATCACTCAACTTACGCTTGCACTGAGAAATATTAGCCGCCATAGCATCTTTCGACCTCAAGTACCTACGCGAAGAAAAGGAAAGACCACCTAAACGATCTCTAATCAAACCAATCCTCTCCCCAGGATCCCTCCACCGAGCAATGGCACTAGAAATACTAACAAACTGATCACGCTCCCTCTCACCAGATCGCCGCTGAGCCCTGCAAGACGGTACGAACACCGCCAAAATACAACCCGGTAAGATGAGAAGTTCCACCCACGCTGCAATATCACTTGGGCTAGATAAAACTTTGTCAAGAGCACTAAGAAAAATCCTAGCAAAACCAAGCCTCAACTTAGGCGGGATGCACTTGACCGTGCGTATGCGCGTCAAAAAGAAACAGTCAAGGAGGTCAACATCTAAACAAAGTGAACCCACCCCTAAGCCAGTTCTAATAGAACCATCGTCACAATCTGTAGGAGGCCCAGAACCTGACAACGAAACCTGACCTCGATCAACATCACCATCCACACTAGGCGAACAAACCGGCAAAACAATCCCCCGAATCGCACAATCCTCAAAATCTGGAGACTCAACCACAACACCATCCATGTGTCTACAATTCTTACCAAAAGTATGCGTACAAAGACACTCACCACAAAGCCAAATCCCCGCTTGATGCAAAGCAAGATCAAGGGCCGAAAACAAGGAAAAATCATTCGCGATACGCGCTTTGTAAACTCCCTTCAACACATCCGTCTTAAAATGGCGAGTACCCAAGTGGTCGATAAAATACTTTTTAGAATGCCCCCGCCCACCTCTACCAGCTCCACACCCTTCTCCCCCTTGCAAAGGGCAAGAAATTCTAAGTGAATCACCCATAAACAACACAATAAAATCCAACACAAAACAACCAATAGAACGCGCAAACCCCACAACACAACCCCAAAACAACCACCAAACGAACAACAAGTAAATGAACAAACCAAATGCCGTAAATCACCCTGTAATACCACCCCTGTAGGATATTTGAAGGTTTTAATACTCAAAACCAACACTCACAACCAACCACTCAAAAACCCCAATCTGAAACGAGCCACTGCCAAACAACCTACTGTCCCGCTAACAAACTCACCACGCGCTAACGAAACCCCACCCTAATGCTACAGGCGAACAACCCTTGATGCCACAAACCTCAACACTGAACAGAATCGTCACTGAAACAAAACCCGAAACTGAAACTGAGACGAAACCCACAACAGTAACCCTACACAGAAACAACCACAACAACCCTAAACCAACCCCACTTCGGCCTATGAACCCAAACGCAACAGCCCAAGAACAACCCCACTACGACCTATGGTCCCACACGTAGCCCTACAACACAGCAGCAACTAAAACAAAAATACCCACCCAAAGCCCCACAACCGCTGTAACAAACCAACACCACCTCTGTAACAAACCAACGAACACCACGAAAGCCCCTACAACACGTAGCCCTACTGTTCCGCGACCCACGTCTGTAACAAACCAACACCACCCAGTAAAAACTCGTCTCGGAAACGGAAAAGCGAAAATCGGTAACACGAGATGATGATGGTAGAAAGAAACGTGATAACAAGAATTTAAATAAACAATCAATGAAAGATATGAAATAAAGACTGGAAATGGCGAATCGTGATAATATTGGTAAAAATGGATCAAGATATGGTGGATCGTGGTAAAGATGGATGATATAGTGGATCGTGAAAGATGAAGAAACGTTAGATTATTATTATTAGTATGAAGAACGAGATGATTATGACAGAAAATCAGTTATAGAAGATGAAAAATCAGTGATATGGTGGATCGGAAATGGTGAAGGTGAAGGAGGAGATCGGAAATGGAAATGGTGGATTATTATTATTATTATTATTATTATTATTTTTTTTTTTATTTTTTTTATTTTTATAATCATCACTCTATTAGAATAATAGGATTTACAAAAAGTTTGTGGGAAGCCTAGAAACAATTTGGGCTCCCACTCCTCTAGCAATAGCAAACCCAATCCTATTAAATATATAACAAGCACCACGCGACCCAATATCCTGAGTCATAGAGTATCTTCGGATCCGCTTTATTATTATTATTATTATTATTATTTATTTTTTTTTTATTATCCAAATACCAATTTTATTAATCACACAAAATTAGAAGGGAGCCGCGAAACAAGCTGCGCGCCCACCCCTTTTTGAATACAAAAACTAAGTCTAGACATCAAAAAACCACCACTCCTCGCGTCATTAGAATGACAACCAGCTAACCGCTTAAGACGCAAGAGAGTACCCATCGCCTCCTCCTCAAACTCCCCAAAAGTCGAGAAGGCGAATGGAATAAACGAGTAACCATGCTCAGCACAAATAGAAGAATACTTCCTCTTCTTCTTCTGAACAGCCGACTGCAAAGCACTCCCAGGAACCCACGAATCCAACCCCGCCCCTGCAAACGGAGAAACCCCTGTAACATCTAAACACGCATCTTTGCCCTGGGACCAATTGTGTAGCAACAAATCTGCTGGCCAAAGATCACGCCCACCATCAGAAACAAATCCCATATCAGCTTCTTTCCTCACCGACACACCAACCTTAGAACAAATATCAAACAACACATCCCGAACAAGATTGTGCCGAAACTTAACCCCCAAATCACTAGCGCAATGAACAGCATGATCACCCCACAGATCCATCCGATGTACATGGCACCCAGAGCACAAAGAACCATCAGGAAATAAAGGAATCGACAAACGATAACACAATACCGCACGAAACTGTCTCGGGTTCATCCGCTGTCCCAACCCATCAATCAGAATAGTGAAAAGGTAATCTTGCGCATGAGGAGCACGCACACAGCTGAGGAGTGCCTCCTGACGACGACTCAACCTGAAACGCGACGTCAAACAACCATCAATGAAACCAAAGTAACTCTTTGCCAAAGACTTCATAAACTGGGGGACAGGAGAGCTAGTGGTGACTTATTATTATTATTATTATTATTATTATTATTATTATTATTATTAATCAAGTTAAATAAAAGGGGGGTTATTAGAGCTGGCCAGTCCATTCAAAAAAGGGTCTTGTAATACTTTTTGCATTAGTAAAACTGAGAGTCTGCTCAGCTCAGCTAGCAAACTCTCAGGCCCTAAGGTCGCGAGCCTAACGTCCCATGTTCGATCCATGGCGAGTGCCAAAGGCTGGGAATATATATCCTATGCCACGTGGCACCACCTCAGTGGTCCACGTGCCCGACCCGACCCAGAACCAGACCGGACCAGAACCAGACCGACCCGAACCAGACCGACCCGAACTAGAACCAGACCGGACCCGGTTTAGACCGGTTTAGACCGGCTGATGTCAGGGACACGTGGTGGCGTATGGCCAATGCCAGCGCTCCACGTGGCACTGACAATTCATTATTATTCGCAGGTTTAAGGTTGCAGGTGGCAGTGGCGGCTGACCAGTGGGAAATCGACACGTGGCAGAAGTGGCAGGCTGACATGGCGGCGCTGACATGTCAGTCCCAGGTTTCAGAGAATGTCAGACGTGTCAGCTGTCAGTGGTGGCTGGCCAATGGGGTGATGACAAGTGGCGCCGGCGCCGCCACGTCAGTACGAGGTGGAAAAATCAGTACGAGGTGGCAGTGTTGCAGTGGCGGCTGGCCTATAGGAGATCGACACGTGGCATGACGATGATAACAAGGCTTGCAAAGGCGTGTGCCAAGCTCAATTATGAGGGTGTCAGCCAATCATGTGCACAAGCTCCCACAATCTTCTAGAAGGCAAAAATAACAAGAGGAATGATGCGCTCAAAATGGCCAGCTGGCCACTATTTCGTGAAAAACAAGAAAATTAGAATAGTAAATTACTAATGTACCCCCATGTTGGTTGTTTATATAAAGCCCCACTCCCTTAGTTTTTCACAAGTTTTTCCATAGTAGTTTTATTTTCACATAGTATTTGTATTTTCCTTTAAAAGTTTTGTACTTAGCTTATTCATTAAGCTTTTTCAATATTAATAAAATAAAACTTTTAGCTTAATCTCTTTAGTTTTAATCTCATTCTTTCTTTCTTTTTACTTTTCTTTATAATCTAGCTTATTATTTGGGATAAGTTTTTATACCTTTTTTTGTTATAAGTTAGATTTATATACAAGCTTATTTCAAGCTTTTTGTTGCCTTATTTTTCTAGATCTAGCTTATTGTTGGAGTAATTATTTAATTAGCTTTTTAGCTTTTTAAATCTTATAAGTTCTAAGCTTAGGCTTACAATTTATTTATAAGCTAGCTTTTTATTTAAGTACTTTTAGTTTATATCCATTAGTCTTTTCAGATCTATTAGTTTTAAGTTTTAAAAATTAAAAATACTTTCATAAAACCAAAAAAAAGTTAGATCTATTAGTTTTTTTATACTAATTAATTAAGATCTATAAGTTTTAAGCTTAAAAATTAATATATTTTTATAAAACTTAAAAAATATTTTAGGTCTATTAGTTTTATTTAAATCTCTTTATAGAATATTAATCGTTGCTTATTATTGTTCTAACCTCTTGTGTTTTTGTGATATTGGCGAATCGATTCATCAAGTTTGGTAGAGAGCTTATGGTTGATTAATTTGGTTCGAGTTTGATATGGTTTATTAATTTGGTTCGAGTTTTGAATTGGTTGGCCGTGTACTTTACGGGCCGGGATACGCTTAGCTTTAGTATTGATTTGGTTGGCCGTGTACTTTACGGGCCGTAGTTTGTTGCTTTTGGTAGGCCGTGTACTTTACGGGCCATGTGTTGTTGATTATGTTGATGTTGTTTTAGAGCGTTATCTACGGACCACGGGTACCAAAGTTCTCTTTTTTTTTATTTTTATAGCTTAATCGTTTTAGTTTAATTAATTAGAGTAATATAGTTTAAATTGTTTTTAGTAAAAATATATTGTTCATCAGAATCGGTTTAATAAGTTTTAAATATTCTTATTGTTTAAAAAAAATAGATTTAAAGGTTTATAAATTAGATTTAATTTAGATAAGCTTATTATTAGTATAAAGTTTACACCTTTTTGTGATTATTAAGCTTATTAGTATATAAAGCTTCAAACTTTATCATTTAAAAAGATTAATAAGCTTAAAAGGTTGAAGCTTTACGCTTTATTTTTAAGTTTATCTTTGTGATTTCATTTTTTTGTCATTTTTATTTGCTATTACGTGCTTGCATTTAGATTATTTTTGCATTTAGATTTATTGTTATTTTTTATAGTTTATTTTTGTTGCATCTAGATATAAATTTGTATTTAAATTTTATTTTGTATTTTGGATTAATTTTATGTGAACTATTTGCGCTTTTATTTTTATATATTCCTTAGCCTACATATTTTCCCCATTTTTAGTTTAAATAGACATAGATTACCAAACAAGTATTATTAACCAAGAACAATTAATCTTGTGATAAAGTTGTTAATCAATTCGAGTCGAGTCGAGGAAAACGATATATACTAAAAAATGCAATATTAAATTGGCGCCGCTGCCGCATCGATCTCGTTACGGTTGATGATTTTTCGTGAGACGATTTGGATTTTGGGGTCCGTTTACTTTTTAACGTTATTTTTCTTGTTAAAAAATCAAAAACATAAAAAAAATCAAAAATATAAAAATACAAAAAAAAAATCATCAAAAACAGATTCTTTCCTAAGAATTGCAACAAATTTTTTAAAAAAAAAATCCAAAAGTAATACTTTTCCTAAAGTAATACACCAAAATTATTAAGTACTATCACTATTTTTCTTATTTCGATTTATCTTGATTTTTATTGTGAATATATTTAAAAAAAAAATACAAAAAGATTTTTCTTTTATTATAGATATTACGTATAAGAACCCCAATATACAATATTTCCATAAGTATTGCTTGCAATACCCCGTATTTAGAGGCGTTCCGGTTCCATATACGTGTATCGATCTAACAAAAATAAAGGCAAAAATAGATAAATACTTTCGTTAAGCAATAATTCGAAAATATACGAACTTTAAGGTGAATAGAAAGGCGACGTGCTATAAAAGGCCGTCTAAGGGAAGCTAGGTACTTAAGTGCTTCGCGCCACCTCATTCCCCCCGTTCACTTGTATGTATTTTGAGAAGGAAGACTCATCGAGGGTTTTGCCGCCCAAGTAGTATTACATATATATTTTTTGTAGCTTTTTGATATTGAACCTCGAGAGGGATAATCCTTTTCCTCTCAAAGTCGACCAAGGTCTCCTACCTCATTCCTCGTGATTAGTTGTATGAGCACTCGCGCGCATGCACACATACCGAGTGGTGTACCAAATACTTCTAATTCTTCCAAATAGAAGAAGAAGAACAAAAAGACCGTCAATCAAGCCGATCCCGAGAATCGAGCTTTGAACAACACGATGGCAACAAATAATCGACGAATGATTGAGATTTTACAATCTCATGTTGAGGGAAATGATGACGCGATTGTGGTGCCGGATATTGGAGCGAATAATTTTGAACTAAAAACCGGTTTTATTCAAATGGTTTTCGCTACACCATTTTTAGGCCGTACTCATGATGACCCACACGCTCATATAAAACGTTTCATACATTGGAAAACACCGTTAAATACAATGGGGTACCACAAAAGGCCATTCGTTTAATCTTCTTTCCTTTTTCCCTCGAGGGACAAGCCCGGATTTTGCTTGATAAAGAACCACCCCAAAGTATCACCACATGGGTGGATTTAGAGACCAAGTTCATTAACTACTTTTTCCCACCATCCGGATCACCGCTTTAAGGAATGACATCATTACTTTGAACAAAAATATGGGGAAACGTTTAGTGAGTCTTGGGACCGTTTTAAGGAGCTTTTAAGAAAATGTCCACAACATGGTTTTACAAAAGTGCATCAAATCAATACGTTTACAATGGTTTAACTCTTAATGACCAAGACTCACTTAATAGTGCCACGGGGGGTAATATTCTTGTGAAATTCATGAACGAGGCTTGGGTAATAATTGAAAACAAGGAAAAAGTTCAAACCAAGAGTGTAAGGGCTACAATGGCTAGTGCTAGTGATAGTGAGACTAACAATCAAATTCAAACACTTACTTCAGTTGTGACAAAACTTTCCTTACACGTTCAAAACACACCCACTACACATGTACATGCTTTAAAAAAGACTTGTGAAACGTGTGAGACTTGTGGTGGACCACATTCGTATCTTAATTGTGACAAGGTTCATGACCCATATCAACAAGAAGTTTATGCTTATAACAACAATGAAAATGAGCGGGTTCATTTCAAACCAAATGTTGATGTTAACCATTTGTCTTATAAGTCTAATAACTATTTGGCTCCCCCGGGTTTTGTAGCTCCACAAAGACCACCCCCACCCGCCCAAGGGAATTCAAATACAAGGGGTTTTAACCAAAATCAAGGGAATTTTTAAGGGCAAAACCAAGGGTTTAATAATCAAAATCAAGGGTTTAATAACCAAGGTTTTCAAAACCAAGGTTTTAATCAAGGTTTTCAAAATTATAATCAATATCCAAACCAAGGTTTTCCTAATCAAGGGTTTAACAATCAAGGGTATAATCTAATGAACATGCATAATCCTCAAATGGACTTGGTTCTACAAAAATGAGCGAACCATGAAAAAGATGCAAGAATCGTCCGATAGGAAATTTATGCAAATGCTTCAAACCCTTCGTCCACAAGGTGCCGTCCTTTCTAACACCGTGACCAATCCTAGGGCTAACGTTAATGCCATCACTACTAGGAGCGGCAAGACCACCGAAGAACCTTCTTATTCCCCACCCAAACAAGGACTCGATATTCCTTCTACTTCTACCCACCCTCCTTCACCTTCTAGTTGTGAGATACCTCCCTTAAAGACTTCGTCTACACCTTATGTTCCCCTTTACCTCAATCTTATACCACACCTTTGGTTCTCAAACCAATTCCCCCAAACCAATTCCTTCACCTTCCACTTCTACCCCTCCTCCACCAAAGGATGTGAGTGAGCAATCCACTCCATAGCCTTCATCTCAACCCAATATACCTTATCCCTCGAGGTTGAGGAAAGAGAAATTGAAGAATAAGGATGATATTCAAGTTTCAAACTTCCTAAAAATGTTCAAACAATTGAATTTTAATATCACCTTTGCCGAGGCTCTCGCTCACATGCCTAAGTATGCTAAGATGTTTAAGGACCTTTTAAGTGATAAGTAAAAGTTGCTTGATATTGCCAATACCCAATTGAATGAGAATTGTTCCGCGGTTCTTTTGAGAAAATTACCGGTTAAGTTAGGATACGGTCGAGTCCTATTCCTTGCAATTTTCCGGGTGTAGAGAATTGTATGGCCTTGGCGTATCTCGGAGCGAGTATCAATCTTATGCCATTGTCATGTGGAAACAATTATCTCTACCCGAGCTAGTCCCCAGTCGTATGGCTTTGGAATTAGCTAACCGTTCGGTTGCTTATCCGGTGGGGATAGCCGAGGATGTGTTTGTAGGAGTCGACAAATTCACTTTCCTTGCCGATTTCGTTGTTGTCGACTATGAGATGGATCCCCGTGTTCCCTTAATTGTGGGACGACCCTTCTTGAGGACCGGGCGTACATTGATTGATGTAGCCGCGGATGAGCTTATCATGAGGGTAGGGGATGACAAAATCGTCTTTAACATGGGTAAATTTTCCAAACTTTTCGATGAGCCCGAATCCGTGAATTTCATTGATGTACTCGACGAAGAATGTAAAGAACATTTTCACGAGGCTTGTAAGAGCGGGACTTCTCATTTACCTCATGTTGAGACCATAGCTTTTATTGCTCCCTCATTGAATCTATTTGGAGAAAGTGACTTTCTTTTACAAGAATTCGAAGCAAGTTTAGGAGACGTGGATTTAAAATATGACGATTCTCCCACTGATTGGGAAGAAGACATTTGTACCATTGAGAGACTTCTCAATCAGGATCGTATTTATCCACCTACTCCTAAGGAAGTTACAAACGATGATCCAAATTTGACTAAGCCTTCCACCGACAATCCACCGAATTTAGAGCTTAAGGATTTACCGTCTCATTTAGAATACTTTTCTTAGAAGACGATGATAAGTTACCCGTCATAATTGCTAAGGACTTAAAAGTGGATGAAAAATCTCGACTTATCGAAGTGCTTAAAAATCATAAGAAAGCAACTGCTTGGAAAATCTCCGACATCAGCGGAATTGATCCTAACTTTTGCACTCATAAAATTCTCATGGAAGATGACTTAAACCCGCAACCCAAAGTCAAAGAAGGGTAAACCCAAAAATTCATTAAGAAAGAAGTTATCAAACTTCTAGATGCCGACATGATTTACCCTATTTCGGATTCGCCATGGGTTAGTCCCGTCCATTGTGTGCCTAAGAAAGGTGGAATAACCGTTGTTCCCAATGAAAACAACGAGTTGATTCCTACTCGACTTGTAACGGGTTGGCGAGTTTGCATAGACTATCGTAAACTCAATCATGCCACTCGTAAGGATCATTTTCCTCTTTCTTTCATGGATCAAATGCTCGAGCGTTTAGCGGGTAATGACTACTATTGCTTCTTAAATGGTTTCTCCGGATATTTTCAAATTCCAATCAATCCAAAACACCAAGAGAAAACCACATTCACTTGTCCTTATGGAACATTTACTTACAAAAGAATGCCTTTTGGCTTATGCAATGCTGCCGGGACTTTACAAAGGTATATGATGGCTATATTCCATGACATGGTTGAACAAAATATGGAAGTCCTTATGGACGATTTCTCGGTCTATGGTGATTGTTTCTCTTCTTGTCTTGCCAATTTAGAACGTACGCTTAAACGGTGTAAAGACACTCGTCTCTTTCTTAACTAGGAAAAATACCATTTCATGGTAAAACAAGGCATCGTCCTCGGTCACAAAATTTCTAAAGCCGGTATCGAAGTCGACTGTGCTAAAGTTGACGTCATTGCTAAGTTGACTCCACCTACCACAGTCAAAGGAGTTAGGAGTTTTTTAGGTCATGCCGGATTTTATCGACGCTTTATCCAAGATTTTTCTAAGATAGCTCGACCAATGACTCATCTCTTAGAGAAAGATGCTCCTTTCATCTTTTCTCAAGATTGTCTCGACTCTTTCGAACTTTTTAAAGGTAAATTAACTAAGGCACCGGTCTTAGTCTCTCCAAATTGGGAGTTATCTTTTGAGCTCATGTGCGATGCTAGTGATTTCGCGGTAGGAGCGGTTTTAGGTCAACGAGTTAACAAACACTTCCAACCAATCCATTATGCTAGTATGACAATGACGGGGGCTCAATTGCATTATACCACTACCGAAAAAGAGCTTTTAGCCGTAGTGTATGCTTTTGAGAAATTCCGCCCCTATCTTGTGCTTTCCACCACCATTATTTACACCGACCATTCCGCTCTCAAATACTTGTTGACCAAGCAAGATGCTAAACCGAGATTCCTTCGTTGGGTTTTGCTCCTACAAGAATTTAAAATGAAATTCGTGATAAAAATGGAGCGGAAAACCTAGCCGCGGATCATCTTAGTAGACTCGAGGATCCTTATCAAAGGTAACTTCCAAATCAATAGATTAATGAATCTTTTCCCCTTGAGAGCTTAATGTCTATTAATTCTAATCTTGATGATACCCCATGGTTTGCGGACATTGCAAACTATTTGGCGGGTGGTGTTCTTATCGAAGGGTTAACATCCCAACAAAAGAAAAAAGTCTTTAAGGATATTAAGAACTATTATTGGGACGACCCTTATCTTTTCACGCAATGTGCGGATCTTATCATTCGTAGGTGTGTTGATGTTGGAAATACGTTTTTACGTATAAAGAAAGTCTCGGTCACTCCAACAATATAGTTATAGGCTCGTAGTAATGTTTAAGTTACATTTATGTTAAGCCCGACCCATGAGCATGTTCATGGGCCGGAGGCCCAAGTCCATTAAGGACTTGGGTATATAAGCCTCTTTCCACCATGGAAAGAGGTGTTGGTTGTTTCATTTCTCACTTTAATACACATAGTTTCTTTCATTTCTCTCTCTAAGTTTCTCTCTCTAGAAATACATCAACCCTCTTGAAATACAAAGATTATCATTGTTCTACAATTGGTATCAAGAGCATGGGATGAAATATAGGTTGGTCTTTGTATTGTTTATGCTTTCTTAAGCATAACGTGTTTTTTGATTGTTTATTGCCAAAGCATCAAAAAAAAATTCGTGTTTGTTAGTAATCTTAAGTCGAATACCTTCTTTAATCGTGTCGTAGTGATTTGGGTATTTTGGTTTTGGTTAAAACACAAATCTTTTGGATCAAACTTTCAAAACTTTCTTGTTTTTCATCATTCCGAAATTCTAGCAAGTGTTTCCATCGGAAAGTACAAGTGAGTGTGGCTTGATCGCAATAACCATAAGGTTCTACTTTGCGATCAAAGGATTCCGATACCTTATTCCGACGAGATATTCCGATCGTTCATTGCGATCGAGGATTCCGACGGTTTTTAAGGGATTTTGAAACGTTACTCTCTCCAACTTGTTTTAGCCATATTGCGATCTAAACAATCCGACATGTCAACATTCCGATAGCTCAACATTCCGACAGATCCAATATTCAGATAGAAGGACATTCCGACAGATTGATATTCCGACAGGACAACATTCCGATAGAACCAACATTCATTCCGATAGAACCAACATTCATTCCGATAGAAAGGGTATTTCGACAGAAGCAACATTCCGATACTTGCAATCATTCCGATAGAATTGACATTCCGACAGAAGCAACATTCCGACACTTTCACATTCCGATAGAATTTGTTTTTGGATAAAAGTTGCATAACTTAGAGGATTTTTTCTATCTTGCATTAATTTGGTAATTTGGTAAATTTCAAAAACAAACACAACAAAAAGATAACAACATCTTTCATTCAACAATACAAAAACACCTTATTTCATTGTTCGATCATTTTTGATAATCTTTAATCAAGGGATCATAAAATGAATTCAAATTCATATATGCCAACAATGAATTCGCTTACCGATATCTCAATCATCTCGGGTACCGACACTCGCCCACCTTTGCTCATCAAAGATTTATTTGAAGCATGGCAAGGTCGCATGAAAACATACATCATGGGCAAACCCAATGGTCGACTTATGCTTCAATCAATTGAGAAAGGTCCATTAGATTGGGGAGAAATTACCGTCAACAATGTGACGAGGGAAAGGTTGTATCATGAGTTGACCGATGCTAACAAAATCATTGCCGATGCAGATGAAAGGGCCGTTCAGACAATACTTCAAGCCCTTCCACCCGATATCTATAGAATGGTAAGTGAACACACAGTGGCAAAGAATCTTTGGGATCGATTAGCTGTTTTGTTACAAGGGACCTCTCTAACTAAGCAAGAACGAGAGTGTCAATTGTATGACTTGTTTGATAGGTTTACATACATTCCAGGGGAGACTCTTCACGATTACTACTGGCGTTTCACTACTTTGATGAATGGTATAATCTAAGGATTGAACAGTTTCAACTAAACACAAAGTTCTTGAACACGTTACCCCAAGAATGGAGTCAGTATGTCACTGATGTTAAGATGATTTGAGATTTGCACAAGTCCAATTTAGATCAACTCTATGCCTTCTTGCAACAACACGAGAAGCACGTGATCTAAAAACGCATCTCTCAGGGATCTTATCAAGAACCATTGGCATTAATGGCAAACCATCCTACATTGTCATATCACAACTCTCCGCCTGCTTTGGGACACCAATCTTCCTATCAACCATTGTATCAAACACCAAGCTTCCCACAGTACTCGATCTTGCCACAACCTCCTACATCTTATCACCAACAATACAAGCAACCAGCAACATCATCACAAGGAGATTCACATCTGTTACCTTATGCTTCACACTAGTATTCACCTTATCAACCTCCAACAAACCCTGCTCTAACCTATCAACAACTTGAGGCTACTCAACCCCATTACTCACAACAAGTTAGTGTTCCATCAAATCAGCTTGTAGCTCAATCAACACCAGCATTCTATTGTGATGATGAGATCCCTGTCCCTGAGTTTAGACAAGGGGATAGTCCTACTGACATACTTGCTCAAATGTCTGCTTATCTCACTCAAACATTAAACAAACGAGGTTACAGAGGACCAGCAATAACTAACAATCAGTTAAGGAACTCTTCTAACTCTAGACAATAGGCTACAATTCAAGATGGCAAAGTCATGGTGCAGCCACTTCAGGGGAGACCCAATTCATCTACTGCTGGTGCACGTTCATCTAACACTGCTGCTACGAGAGGTAATAGCACTGGCAAAACGAAGATGATTATATGCTACAACTGCAAAAGGGAAGGGCACATGGCCCTAGAGTGTAAGCAGCCCAAGAGGAAAAGGGATAACACATGGTTTCAGGAGAAGATCTACTTGGTGAATGCTCAAGCCCAAGGACGTGAGCTCGATGAAGAAGAGTTGGCATTTCTCGTAGATCCGGGAGTCGCGGACACTGACGGTCTCACAGCAGCCATCACAAATAATGCCGCATATCAATGTGATGATTTGGATGCATACGACTCTGACTATGATGATCTCAATACCGCCAAAGCAGCTCTCATGGCAAATCTTTCACTTTATGGAGCTGACACAATTTCTGAGGTACCAAATACTGCTACAGATACTCGTATTGTACCTTATCAAGTTGAGAAAGTGTCTGAGTATCCAGAACAGCCTCCGGTGGTTAGTACCTAAATCGAGGAGACAAACAATGATAGCAATATCAATGCAAGTCCCCATACTTTGAGTGAACCACAACCGGGAGCTATTACGACTACCAATTCGTCTGCTCAACCTGATTTAGTTATGGTCTCGGCATCTTTGCTTAGCTAAATGAATAATGCGGTCCTTGAAACCCTCAGTGTTAATCAGACTTTATCTGCCTAGCTTGCTTTGCATAAGGAAAAGGTTAAAACCTTGGAATTAACTCCAGTGTCCACTACCTTAACCAATCCTGAATCTGATAGGTTTAGACAAGTCCAAATGGATAATCTGCTAGAAATTGAGAGTTTAAGAGCCAATCTTTCAAAAGAACTCAAAGAAAAAGAGTTAGTCGTTAATAATTTTCAAAAACTACAAACGGATTTCGAAATTATCGAGTCTAAAAGAGTTGAAACGGAAATTAAGGCGTCTGAGAGAGTTAAAACAATACTCTGCTTCACATTTAGTACACTTGTTTCATTCTTCTTTTCAAGAGTTCAATCTATCGCGTCTAATAGACCTACCACCTAACTCGGGGTATGCAAAGCAACCATTTCACCACAACCCACGACTTTATGATGCAACCAAGTTAGGATTGGTATTAGAGCCGATTGTGTTCTTGAATGAATCTGAGACCATGTCACCATATGAAGAGAATCGGTTAAAATTACTTCCTACATATCCTGAGTATGACTATTCATAAATGAATGCAACAAATGCAAAAATAGATCTTAGAACTCGATTTAATATGCAAAAGAAATCTATCCAGACATCCGCTTTCATGTCTACTAGAGAATGCCTTAGTATACTTCCTATACTCGTTAACTCGGATGAACCGAAGGAAATTCCTAAGAATCTTCAACCGGTAAGTACGGTAAAGCTCAGCTTGGAAGAGATTGAGCGATACCTTACCGAGTTTGACAAGGTCATCCTGGAATGTACGACTTCAACGGCTCAAACCGCTGGAGAATGGGTTTTCGAACACATGAAAACGGTGTTTGAGAAAGAGATCGTTCCGTTTGTAAACAATATTAAAAATGGAGTCTATTATCTTGAGGGAAATCTAAGTTTTGAAATAGGTGAAGTTCAAAAAGTTTTCTATGAAATGGATGATGCTTATGAACAACATTTAATTGAGAAAGAAAAGATTTTATCCGAACATGACCGATTCTTAGAACATATAGTGTCTCTCGAAGTGATGCAAGTTGTTACTCTTAAATATGCTCATGAGATTTCATCTACTGTGAATAAATGTGATGATGTGCATGATATATCTGTGAATATTGTTGAGCCTATGATTAATGTAGATAATCATTCTTGTCATGAATCCGACGCTGTATTTTTAGAGCTTCAAGATTCTTATAACACACTTTCAAAACGTTTTAATGAGCTTCAACAATATTGTATATCTCTTGAAATTGAAATTCAATCTAAAAATGAAACTCTTTCAAAAACTAATGATTGTGAAAACTTCGTTGAGACAAGTGACAAGATGATTCAGGTAGTTCAGGCATTAGAGGAAGAAATTATGAGACTTAAGAAAGAATCAGTAGCAGAGAAACTGGAACTAGAGGCCGTAGAGATTAAGAATCATGCCCTAGAAGATAGAAGTACTTCTATGATAGGGGAGCTTGATAAAGTAAAGCAGGGTTTCTCAGATATTTATGGTTGGTTAGAAGAACGCTTCGCTTTTAACGCGGCAGAGAAAAAGTCACTCGTTGATCAATTGAACGTAAGTGCGAGGAAATCTCTGACTTAAATATTCAACTCATAGACAAAAAAATGGTTTTGGATGAATTAAAGGAGACACTTCAACTCAAAGGACAAGAAGTTTTTGATAATCTAGCCACTATCTCTGCCTCGACCTCTAGTGCTCCCAAACCCAACCCACATGTGCTATATCAGGATCCAAAATTTAAGAATAGTCCAACTAAGTTTGCCACATACATGAAAAATGCCTTAGAACATGCCGATCTTGCTAGAGAGATCGTTGATGACATGCGTGAACTAGATCCCACAAGTCATCTTCTATATGTATTATATGTGGATCGCGTTCAGGATTGTTTAGCAAACTTAGAGTACATTGGGCAACCGATATCTGTACCCCCGAAACAGCAAACCCCACCATTGCCATTACTCTATTCAATAAGAATCCAGGATCTAAGCCCATTTTAAACACATCCATCAAGGCTACATCAAAATCTGTCACTAATCTTCCCATGGCTTCTACAGGAGTTATTATGTCTACTAAGGCTAAAGGATCTCAAGACAAGAAAGATAGGATCAAGCCTTCCACTAGTAGGACTGCCAAGAAGAAAGTAGAAGTTCACCCTAGGAATGTTATTTTAGTTTCAAATAAAAAGAATCATATATCTAAGACAAAAGGATCTGCTTCTGTGGAGAAGCCTAAGAAAAATGTGAATTCGAATTTGCGATGTTGGAATTGTAATGAATGCATGTTTTCTCAACGTCATGATTTATGCCTTGTTCACGTGAATGAAATGTATGCAATTAGGAACAATCTTGAATGGATTCCAACGGGGAAGAAATTCACCCAATTGGTTGGCAATGGAAACCCACTGGTAGGACCTTCACTGCTAATGGAACTAAGTGCCCTTTAACTAGGATCACATCCACGGAAGTTAGGTCTCAACGTCCTTTAAATAGGAACACTAGCACTAAGAAATGGAAAAAGCGCCCTTTAACTAGGTCTGCCCCCACTATTGTGCCTACCAGTGAAGAAGTACCTCAGGATCTTAGACAACTAGAATCTAAGACGGCATTTAGGAAGCAAGTTTGGAAGCCTAAGAATTCTTCGGTTAGCAAATCTAAGATAATTATATCTGTACCTGCTAACACAGAGGAACTACTAGATTCTGATACATCGTCCTTGTCTGGTGATAATTTCAGGTGGTCCAAATCATCCTCTGGTACTTGGACTCTGGATGCTCAAAGCATATGACCGGAGATCGCTCGATGCTTAGAAATTTCGTCAGCAAGTTTCTAGGAACGGTTAAATTCGGAAACGACCATATTGCGAAGATCATGGGTTATGGTGATTACCAAATTGGGAATGTTACGATTTCAAGGGTTTATTATGTGGAGGCACTTGGTCACAATCTATTTTCAGTGGGACAATTTTGCAATTCAAAACTTGAGGTGGCTTTTCGACAACATACTTGCTTTGTTCGCGATCTTGCAGGAAATGATTTGTTAAAGGGTTCTCGAGGGGATAATCTCTACACACTGTCCATTCAAAACATGATGGCCGCCTCTCCTGTATGCCTTCTCTCCAAAGCATCCAAGACCAAGTCATGGTTGTGGCATCACCGGTTATCTCATCTTAACTTTGATGCTATAAACCATTTGGCTAAAAATGAACTTGTTCGTGGTCTTCTAAAACTTAAGTTCGACAAGGATCATTTATGTTCCGCGTGTTCTTTGGGGAAAAGCACCAAGAAATCATACAAACCTAAAGCTGAGACACCAACCAAGAACCACTGTATCTTTTGCACATGGATCTTTGCGGGCCAATGCGTACGGCTAGTGTGAGTGGTAGAAAATACATCCTCGTCATGGTGGATGATTTCTCAAGGTTTACATGGGTAAAATTTTTAGCATCTAAGGATCAAGCACCAAAGTATATTATTACTTTCTTAAAGATGATCCAAGTACGTCTTCATGCTACTGTTCGCCGCATTCACACTGATAATGGAACTGAGTTCGTTAATCAAACTCTACGAGACTATTATGAAAAGGTAGGTATTTCACATTAAACTTCTGTTGCCCGCACTCCACAACAAAATGGTGTCATGGAAAGACGTAACCGTACACTTATGGAAGCTGCTAGAACTATGTTGATTTATGCGAATGCTCCTTTATTCTTATGGGCTGAAGCAGTGGCAACCGCATGTTATACCCAAAACCGCTCCATCATTCGTAAACGTCATGGTAAAACTCCATATGAGCTACTTCATGGACACAAACCCGATATTTCATTTCTTCATGTGTTTGGTGCACTGTGTTATTAATCGGTGTATTTTGCATACACCTCATAGCATGTTAATTTAGTATAATTGTATATTTATTAGTCGTTATATATGTACTTTGAGTGTGTTTTGTGATTATATAGGTTACGAGCGAAGTGGAATAAAAATGGACGCTTAATTAATTTTTTTGAGAAAAGACATTGTGAGCGCCGATGAATGAAGAAAAAATATTGAAGAAAAAGATTTGAGCGGGTCGCAATATTTTCGGTCATCTTTTATTTGTCCGGGCTTCGTTCAAGCAATTATTAGTGTTGGGTTAATTTTTATTGGGCCAAAGTTATTATATGTCAAAAGGATTAAAAAAAAAATTAAAAAAAAATAAAGAAAAAATATATTTTTGGCCCATTTGGACCCAATGGCCCAATATTTAACCAACATTAATAAGTATAAAAGCAAAAAAAAAAAAAAAAGACAAAGAAAGTGGGGCGTCACTTTTGGGCAGCAAGAATTGAAAGAAAAAAACAAAGAGACGAATCGTCTCTTGTGAACAGCCGTCGCAAGGAAAAAAAAAAAAGTCACATTACACTTCTTTCAAGTGCAGACGTCACTTCTAATAAAAAAAAGGGGAAGCAAGTTGCATGAAGAAAAAGAAAAGGAATTGAATAGATTGGTTAGTGGCACGTTCGTCGAGAAAGAAAATAAAAAAAAAGAATTGAAAGAATGGAGATGACAGTTTATATGAAGTGGGTTAAGTACACCGCGATGTCCGGCTAATTTTGTTGTAATTCCTTCCGGTAACTTTATTTATGGTTTGATCATTACTTTTGGATTATCATATTTTTATTACAAAGATTTATGATTTATTTATAAATTATTTTTATCGATTTAATATTATGTTTAATTATTTGTGCGAGACAATTTATTGTTAGTTAACGATTCATACTTATTTTATTTAGTTAAAAAAAAGATGGTCGTATAATCAACATAAGTTGTACCTAAATAAATTGTTAAAACATAATTATTGGTTGGATTAATATAAGATTTATTATTACGAGTCGTTGATGAACATAATAAATGCCGACGTTAATTCATTCATATTAAGTCAAAATAATCTTTGTAATCGGTTCTAAAAAGTTTCGATAATCCATAAGTGTGACCAACCATAAATATTAGGAGCTGGAAGGGATTGCATTTTTCTTTTAATTGTTTACATCTTATTTTATTTTTCTAGCTTTACTATTAGTTTAATAATTATTTTAATTTTTAATTAGCATTTTTATTATCAAAAGTATTTTAGTTGTCAAATTTCAAAACCAAAACCTTTATTGATCAGTGATCACCTCAAAACTTAAACTAAAACCACATAGTCCTCGTGGATCGATACCCATTTACCCTATCTAATATAAGGTAATTAGGTTTATTTTTGACCGGTACTTCGACGCCGATCAAATTTTGGCGCCGCTGCCGGGGACTCAGTGAGCTTTCCGTTTAAGTTTTTGTTAATATTTTTCTTAAATAAAATAAAAAAATACAAAAAGATTTTATTTTTCTTGTTTGTTTGTTTGTTTCTTGTTTTGTTTGTTTCTTGTGACTGTGCAGGTTAGTGTATGCGCACACGTAGATCGGGACGTACATCACCGTTAGCTTACGATCCTGAGGTTGAGAAAAGTGCACGGTTAAGAAGGAAGACGTTTCGACAGTTTTCTACTAATCTTGATTTTTCAGGTTTAGCAGAGCTTTTCGCTGAAATGCCAGGTGACGAAGATGCTGGCGGAAGTGCTAGCGGCAGTAGTAGCGGAGGAGAATCTCCACCACGGGGTGTTGATTCTTATTACAGGCCGGGGATCTTCGAGGATCCCTCGCCTATCGTCTATCCGGATCCGGTTAAAGGGGTTACAAGTAACTTCAAGATCCAGCCGAACCTCATAGCAATCTTGCCAGTGTTTAGAGGTCGTGAGGAGCCATATGCACATCTGCGAGAATTCTTCTCAATTGCTGACACACATCAGGTTAATAACATTACCAAGGATGAGGTAAGACTTCGCCTTTTTCCTTTTTCTCTTAAAGATCAAGCTAAGGACTGGTTCTCATCTCTTGAGCCAGGCAGTATTAACTCATGGTCTAAAATGCAATCTGCTTTTCTTGAGGAATTTTATTCTATAAGTAAAACTACTGCCATTAGGAATAAGATTAAATCCTTTCGTCAAATCCCAGGCGAGCAGTTTCATGAAGCATTTAATAGACTTAAGGAGTTATTAAGAACCTGCCCTCATCACGATGTTCCAAAATGGGAGCTTGTCAAAGTCTTCTATGATGGGTTGGATTATAACAACCAACAATTTGTGATGGCCACTAGTGGGGGTATGTTTTTCTCGCGACCTATGGAGGAAGAATGGGAGTTTTTTGAAAAACTAAGCAAAGGTTCTAAGACCCAAGCTTCAGTGGATCGAAACAACCACCAATCTTCCGCCAATTTTGTGTCTAACCAACGTGGCACAAATTCTTAAATTAGCGAGTTAAGTAAGAAAGTTGATCTTTTGTTGAAAAATATAGGAAAAGGTGTTCCAAATGTGTCTAATGTGTCACATAGTGGGTGTTCAATGTGTGGTGATCCAAGTCACTCTGTGGATAATTGTCAAAGTTGGGGGCACCACCAAATGAGGAGGTAAATGGAGTCTATGGTGGTCGTCCACGAAATGACCCATTCTCTGAGAGTTACAATCCTGGATGGCGCAATCACCCCAATTTCCGTTGGAAAGATGAAGACACTCGCCTTAATAATGCCCAACAACAACACTATGGTTACAAACCAAGGTATGAGGGTGGCGATTCATCTAATTTTCAACCAAATTCTTACAATCATAGGCCACAACAACAATATCCAAATCAGGGCCAAGGCCAAGATGACAACCGTCTCTTGAACCTTGACCGAAAGTTTGATAGGCTTATGGATTCATTGACTACCAACAATCAAGAGATTAATAGAAAATTTGAGGTCACTAATCAAAGACACGAGACCACTACTAAATCTATTGCAGCTCTTGAGAGACAAGTTGGTCAATTGGCGGATCAATTAAGCAAAAGAGATGAGGGAAGGCTACCGAGCTACCCCACCATGAATCCCGCACACAAGAAAAATGGAAATGAGCACGTGAATATGGTGACATCTCTTCGAAACGGTAAAATCTACAACAATGACAAGGGAATTCCAAATTCTCCTGATGTCGAGGATTTCGTTACCAATGACGAAATTATTGTTGAAGGTAAAAATTCTGATAATGTTAAGTCCGGTTCTGAGTTGGTAAATGATTTGTTAACTGATTTTCCTAAACCAACAACACCGAATCCTAAAGCTACTGAATCTCCCGAAGTTGAGGAGGGTGGTGTGCCCAGCACACCTTACCCTACGGCTTTGGAGAAATCGACATCTGCAAAGTTAGCTAAAAAGGGTCCTCACGCTGAGGATATGTGGGAGACTTTCAAGCAAGTTAAAATCAATCTCCCCCTTATTGATGCTATCAAGCAAATTCCTGCTTATGCCAAGTTTTTAAAGGACTTGTGTACCCAGAAGAGAAAGCTGAAGGCGTCTTTGCCTAAAAAGATTGACCTAACTGAGCATGTTAGTGCAATCTTATCTAGCTCCCTTCCTCCTAAATTCAAAGATCCTGGGGCACCGTTGATTTCAGTAGTGGTCGGAAATATTCCCATTAAGAAGGCGCTCCTTGATCTTGGTGCCAGTATTAACATCCTTCCTGCTAGTTTGGTTGATAAGTATGACTTAGGAACTCTTCGTAAGACTGACACCATTATTTCCTTAGCCGATCGATCTACCAAAATTCCTAGAGGTATCTTAGAGGATGTTATTGTGAAAGTTGATGATTTCTATTACCCAGTTGACTTCTTTGTTATGGACACCGAGTCACAATACAAGGATGTTCAACCAACTATTATCCTTGGCCGCCCATTCTTAGCCACGATAGATGCTAGGATTAATTGTCGGAATGACGCCATGGATATTGCCTTCGGTAATAAGAAGATAAGATTGAATGTGTTTAATTCTATGAATTCTCCTACGATGAATGAATGTTACCAAGTAGATGTGATTGATGAGGAAGTTCAAAAGTATGCATCCCGTATGCTTAAGAATGATCCTTTGGAATTATATCTAATTGGTGATAATGAGGAGATTCTTGATGTTGTTGAAGTTCTAGAGATTCAAGAGTGTTTGGTCAGTTCTTTGGACCATCAAAAACCACCTTGGTCTTATAAAGTGGAGCCCTTGCCTTCTACTTTTGACACGGCCACGAAGCCGTCTTTGGAGGTGCCTCCAACTCTTGAGTTAAAACCTTTGCCATCCAATCTCAAATATGCTTTTCTAGGTCCTAATAATACGTTACCCATTATTGTTGCTTCTGATCTTTCTGAATCACAAGAGGAAGCACTTCTAAAAGTGCTTTCCAAGTACAAAGCAACAGTGGGATAGACGATTGCAGACTTGAAAGGGATCAGCCCTTCATTATGTATGCACCGAATTGTTACGGACCCAGATATTAAGCCAGCAAGAGATGCGCAAAGGCGACTGAATCCTAATATGAAAGAGGTAGTCAAGACGGAAGTTCTTAAATGGTTAGATGCCGGTATCATCTATCCCATCTCGGATAGTAAATGGGTAAGTCCTACTCAAACGGTGCCTAAAAAGGCCGGAATCACCGTTGTTGAAACCGAGAATGGGGAAAAGCTCACAACCCGACCAGTCACTGGGTGGAGAGTTTGTATAGATTACCGTAAGCTGAATAATGCCACATCTAAAGATCACTTCCCACTACCTTTCATTGATCAAATAGTTGAGAAGCTTTCTGGTAAGAAATTCTATTGCTTCTTGGATGGGTACTCCGGTTATAATCAAATACCCATCCATCCTGATGACCAGGCCAAAACTACGTTTACGTGTCCATATGGGACGTTTGCATTTCGAAGAATGCCTTTTGGCCTGTGTAATGCACCTGCTACCTTTCAGCGGTGTATGATGAGTATCTTTTCTGACATGGTTGGAGAATCTGTAGAGATATTTATGGATGATTTCTCCATCTTTGGTCAATCCTTTGAAAGCTGTCTTGATCAGCTTGAAAGTGTGTTAAAAAGATGCACCGAAACTAATTTGGTGCTTAGTTGGGAGAAGAGCCATTTCATGGTTCGAGAGGGAATTGTATTAGGGCATGTTGTGTCTGAAAAAGGATTTGAGGTTGACCGTGCCAAAGTTCAAGTAATTTCTACCCTTCCTCCTCCCACTACCGTCAAAGGTGTGCGATCTTTTCTTGGTCATGCCGGGTTCTATAGGCGATTTATTAAAGATTTTAGTGCTATATCAAAGCCTCTTTGCAATCTACTCTTAAAAGATGCACGCTTTGACTTTAATGAATCATGTCTTAAAGCATTCAATATGCTTATGCAAAAGCTTGTAGAAGCCCCTATTCTACAATCACCTGATTGGTCGAAGCCTTTCGAGATCATGTGTGATGCGAGTGATTATGCCGCTGGGGCGGTTCTAGGACAGCGGGTCGATAAGAAACCCGTTGTGATCTTTTATGCTAGTAAGACTTTTTCAGAAGCTCAAATGAATTACACCACTACTGAAAAAGAGTTGTTAGCCGTGGTTTTTGCTCTTGATAAGTTTAGGCCATATATTTGGGGGCATTCTAAGGTGATAGTATTTTCAGATCATAGTGCCTTAAGACATTTGTTGACTAAGAAAGAGACAAAACCGAGGTTGCTTAGGTGGATTTTGCTTTTACAGGAATTTAATCTAGAAATTTGGGATAAAAAGGGGTCAGAAAATGTAGTTGCCGACCATTTGTCTAGAATTATCCCTCCGCCGTTCAACCCTTCTGATGTGATTAAGGAAAGCTTTCCGGATGAAAGTTTATTTGAGGTTTCTAAGGTTCCTTGGTACGCAAATATAGTTAATTACCTAGCTGTTAAAAAGCTTCCGGATTTTTGGTCCAAACAACGAAGAAAATACTTCTTCTCTCAGTTGAAGCATTATTTTTGGGAGGATCCGGAGCTATATAAGGTATGTGCTGACCAAGTTGTTAGGAGATGTGTTCCTGACCATGAGAATATGGACATATTGGCTCATTGCCATTCTTATGCATGTGGTGGTCACTTTGGTGCTACGAAAACTGGGCATAAAGTCCTGCAAAGCGGTTTCTTTTGGCCGACTATCTTCAAAGATGCCCAGTCTTTTGTGAAAGCGTGTATTCGTTGCCAACAAGTTGGAGGGATTTCAAGGCGTGATCAAATGCCTATGAATCCCATACTTGTTGTTGAGATCTTTGATGTGTGGGGTATTGATTTTATGGGACCATTCCCCACTTCCCATGGCAATGTGTACATTTTAGTGGCAGTTGATTATGTGTCTAAGTGGGTAGAGGCTGAGGCTACTAGAACCAATGACCATAGTGTAGTTCTTAAGTTTGTTAAGAAGAATATCTTTGCTAGACATGGAATTCCTAAGGCTATCATTAGTGATGGGGGTTCCCACTTTAAGAACTTTAGATTTGGAAAATTACTGAAACATTATGGAGTTAATCATAGGATAGCTACCCCGTATCACCCACAGACTAGTGGACAGGTGGAAGTATCTAATAGGGAGATTAAGCGAATTTTAGAAAAGACCGTCTGTAGTGATAGGAAAGATTGGTCCTTGAGGTTAGATGATGCATTGTGGGCATATAGGACGGCTTTTAAGACTCCTATTGGTATGTCACCGTATAAGTTGGTATATGGAAAGGCGTGTCATTTACCGGTTGAGATAGAGCATAGGGCTGAATGGGCAATTAAGACTGTTAATCTGGATTTAGAGAAAGCGGGTAGTTCTAGGAAACTTCAATTATCTGAACTAGATGAGATTAGACGTGATGCTTATGAGAGTTCTAGGATTTATAAGGAGAAAACCAAAGCTTTTCATGATCGACACATCACCAAGAAGTCCTTCTTGGTTGGTCAAAAAGTTTGGTTATTCAATGCTAGACTTAAGCTTTTTCCTGGAAAGTTGAGAAGTAAATGGACGGGTCCATACGTTGTGACTCAAGTATCTCCATACGGAGCCATTGAAATAAAAAATATGGTGTGTGGAGAGCCGTTTAAAGTTAATGGACACCGTTTAAAGCCGTATGTTGAGTTAGAAAGTGATCAGATGGAAACGGTGGATGTGGTTTATTTGGAACCAATCCAACCGTCTCAATAGCTCATACGAGTTATGTCTGGCTGAAGACGGTAAACTTAGCGCTTCGCGGGAGGCAACCCGTGGTTTGTGGAACTTTGTGGGTGTGTTCACTACAAACCCTCACGCGACAAAACTCGTCCAGTCGGGCTACCGAGTGGTTTAAAGGCTTGTTGCATACGCTAAATGCAACCGTGATTCCTACGAAAGTGAGTTAGGTTTTTGTTTTTTTTGTGTGAGTTTGTCAAATTGATTTTTAACCAAAATTTCAATTTAAAGTTTTTGCATTGGGGACAATGCAATGCTTTAAGTTGAGGGGGGGGTTGGCACATGTGTTACATGTTTTTGTGTGAAATTTTGGTCAAAATGGGTTAAAATGTGATTTTTGGGAAAAATTGAAAATTTTTAAAAAATTTTAAATCACATTATAAGAGTCTTGTGCTAATTAGATGTGGAAGTTTCTTCTACATATATGTTTGTTGAGTGTTTGCAGATTCTGAAGATTAGCTTGTGGATGATTTATTGGAGCAAGCTAGAAGATTTGGCCTTAATTATCAGGTGCACCCGATTCCATTGTATAAGTTGGTTATTAAATTGATTTGATTGTTTGCATGTAGATTAGGCATATGTATAATTAGATGATCAAACCATGCCGGTTGAATTCCCTCTACTTACCTTTGCTTAGATCGAGTAGAAAGTTTGAATAAATAATATGAAATATAATAATGTAATAGTTGGGTTAGGACATTTAGAATTGATCTTATTCGGCTCGTCACCCGCGCACGGTGGCCTTAGAAAAGAGTTGGAGAACTGTCATAATTATTGGTGGTAGTCATATGCTGGGCTTGCCTATCTGATTTGTCACCCGCGCAAGGTGATACTTTAGTTGTTAGCATGGGTCAGACGCCAATTTTTATGATGGATAGCATTGCACTTAGCTGAGACAATTTTATGTGAAATAACCCAATCCTTGTATTGTTGTAATGAAATTAGAAAGATTAGTTTAATTTAGTGCATTGTATAATTAGACTATGTGGTAGATAATTCCATCATGTGATGTACCAGTAGGCACGAAGTATAACTGTTCCCATTTAATTAAACAGACTTAATTAACCGGTTCTCATGTGCCAATGTATCTTAGTATGCACCTATAGGATAGATATTCATTTTTCTGAATAATTGGTCTTTATATCAACCATAGAAGGAGTGTATAAAGCGTTCGGGATGACTTGTATAAGAAACGGTCTCGAATGGCTAAAAAGATAGAGCTTATGTGTGATGTGAAAAAAAAAAAGTGAAAAAAAATGAAATGAAAAAAAAAAAGAAAAAAAATGTGTGAAAAGAAAAAAAAATGATGAGAAAAAAAAAGTGGAAGTATGTAAGCTAAAGTATGATGGCTTATGATGTGCTCTTATGCTATAAAAACTCCAACGTTATAAAAGGTGTACGATATTCTCACCTCTTGTTTTAGATTAATGTTTATATTGATTATAGGTGTGTAATAGGTACGTTGGCCACATGGTTAATTATATGAAATATAAAGTAAATGGAATCAATGGGAATGGTTATGCTAAGTGTTTAAGAAGGACAAAAATATTGGTAATCATTTTTGGATTATTTGTCATATAGGATGGTTATTAATGTATTAGGTTGAATGTGATTTTTTTGATTAAATTTCAATAGTATGATTAAAAATTATGAAATTAACATGCTTGTATATTTTTATTTTATTTTTACACGAGACGGTAAAAGTTAAGTTGAGGGGAGTTAATCGGTGTATTTTGCATACACCTCATAGCATGTTAATTTAGTATAATTGTATATTTATTAGTCGTTATATATGTACTTTGAGTGTGTTTTGTGATTATATAGGTTACGAGCGAAGTGGAATAAAAATGGACGCTTAATTAATTTTTTTGAGAAAAGACATTGTGAGCGCCGATGAATGAAGAAAAAATATTGAAGAAAAAGATTTGAGCGGGTCGCAATATTTTCGGTCATCTTTTATTTGTCCGGGCTTCGTTCAAGCAATTATTAGTGTTGGGTTAATTTTTATTGGGCCAAAGTTATTATATGTCAAAAGGATTTAAAAAAAAAATAAAAAAAAATAAAAAAAAAATATATTTTTGGCCCATTTGGACCCAATGGCCCAATATTTAACCAACATTAATAAGTATAAAAGCAAAAAAAAAAAAAGACAAAGAAAGTGGGGCGTCACTTTTGGGCAGCAAGAATTGAAAGAAAAAAACAAAGAGACGAATCGTCTCTTGTGAACAGCCGTCGCAAGGAAAAAAAAAATAAGTCACATTACACTTCTTTCAAGTGCAGACGTCACTTCTAATAAAAAAAAGGGGAAGCAAGTTGCATGAAGAAAAAGAAAAGGAATTGAATAGATTGGTTAGTGGCACGTTCGTCGAGAAAGAAAATAAAAAAAAAGAATTGAAAGAATGGAGATGACAGTTTATATGAAGTGGGTTAAGTACACCGCGATGTCCGGCTAATTTTGTTGTAATTCCTTCCGGTAACTTTATTTATGGTTTGATCATTACTTTTGGATTATCATATTTTTATTACAAAGATTTATGATTTATTTATAAATTATTTTTATCGATTTAATATTATGTTTAATTATTTGTGCGAGACAATTTATTGTTAGTTATCGATTAATACTTATTTTATTTAGTTAAAAAAAAAAGATGGTCGTATAATCAACATAAGTTGTACCTAAATAAATTGTTAAAACATAATTATTGGTTGGATTAATATAAGATTTATTATTACGAGTCGTTGATGAACATAATAAATGCCGACGTTAATTCATTCATATTAAGTCAAAATAATCTTTGTAATCGGTTCTAAAAAGTTTCGATAATCCATAAGTGTGACCAACCATAAATATTAGGAGCTGGAAGGGATTGCATTTTTCTTTTAATTGTTTACATCTTATTTTATTTTTCTAGCTTTACTATTAGTTTAATAATTATTTTAATTTTTAATCAGCATTTTTATTATCAAAAGTATTTTAGTTGTCACATTTCAAAACCAAAACCTTTATTGATCAGTGATCACCTCAAAACTTAAACTAAAACCACATAGTCCTCGTGGATCGATACCCATTTACCCTATCTAATATAAGGTAATTAGGTTTATTTTTGACCGGTACTTCGACGCCGATCAGTTATCCAAATACAAATAGTGAGAATTTGGGCAAACTTCAACCGAAGGCTGATATTGGAATTTTCATTGGTTACTCGCCTGTAAAGAAAGCTTACCGAATTTATAACCGTCGTCTTGGCAAGATAGTAGAAACTTTGGATGCCGATTTTGATGAGCTGACAGTGATGGCTTCTGAGCAACACAGCTCTGAACCCGCATTACATGAGATGGGAACCGGTACAATCAGTTCTGGATTAACTCCCAACAATCCTACTTCTCCATCATTTATACCACCTAAAAGGTCCAAGTGGAATGAGTTATTTTGAACCTATGTTTGATGAATTCTTTGATCCACCTAGTAATGATTCTCCAACACCTGCAACAATAGCTCCGTTTCCCGAAGTTGTTGCTCAAGATAATGGAAATAAGTCCGAGACATCTACTGTTATTCTTGAACCAGATGTCCCATCCCCCACCAATTCTCAAACTACACCTGAATCATCACCCCCACTCGTTCCTAATAATGTTGAAGAGGATCCTTATGATCACGATTTAGAATTCGCTCACTTACAAGAGCTTCCTTTCTTTGGTTCACAAATACCTGAAGACCCTGACGGTGCGTCTACCTCAGAGGAAGCTCCTGCAATCGTTCACTCCCGACCATCACGGATTGAAAATCACAATACAAAATGGACAAAGGATCACCCAATACGTAATATTATTGGTGACATCAATCGACCAGTCTTAACACGCCCCAACTCCAAGAACATGCATTATATTGCTACTTTGATGCATTTCTTTCCGATACTGAACCTAAAAATTGGCAACAAGCCATGACAAAATCATCTTGGATTGAAGCCATACAAGAGGAACTTAATGAATGTCAACGTCTTGAAGTGTGGGAATTAGTTCCTTTACCCAGCAACGTTGAAATCCTTACATTGTTGTGGGTATATAAGGTTAAACTCGATGAGTTAGGTGGAGTGCTGAAGAACAAAGCTAGATTGGTTGCTAGAGGTTACAAACAAGCTTTGGGTATTGACTTTGAAGAATCCTTTGCTCTTGTTGCACGATTGGAGGCGATTAGACTATTCCTTGCTTATGCTGCTCACATGAACATGATCGTCTACCAAATGGATGTTAAGACGGCATTTCTCAATGGTGAATTAAGGGAAGATGTCTACGTAAGCCAGCAGAATGGATTCGTCAACTCGGAGTATCCTACTCACGTGTACAAGCTCAAGAAGGCTCTTTATGGGTTGAAACAAGCTCCACGCGCGTGGTACGATCTTCTATCGTCGTATCTCATCTCGAAAGGCTTCTCCAAAGGCAAAGTGGACCCAACATTATTTATTCTCAAGGAGGACAACGACATGATACTGGTACAAATTTATGTTGATGATATAATATTTGCTGCTACTAATCAACGATTGTCTGACCATTTTGAGAAAATTATGTCCACACGTTTTAAGATGTCGATGATGGGAAAAATTTCATTTTTCTTAGGGTTACAAATTTCTCAGTATCCCAGAGGCATCTTCATTAATCAATCCAAATTTGCTCTTGAATCATTAAAGAAGTATCATTCTGAAAACTGTGACCCCGTGGATACTCCAATGGTGGAGAGATCCAAGTTAGATGAAGATAAGGAAGGGATAACTGTCGATCCTAAACTTTACCGTGGAATGATCGGCACCCTTCTCTATCTGACTGCTAGCAGGCCTGATTTGAAATTTGCTATATGCATGTGTGCCTGGTATCAGGCTCGGCTTACCAAAAAGCACTTACATGTTGTGAAAAGGATCTTTCGGTATCTTAAAGGAACACTTAATCGTGGTCTGTGGTATCTGAAGGATTCTTCTATTGCACTAATCTCATATGCAGATGCGGATTATGCTGGGTGTCAAGATACTAGACGTAGCACTTCTGGCAGTGTGCAACTTCTTGGAGATAAACTTGTTAGTTGGGCATCAAAAGGCAAAAAAGCGCTGCGATATCAAGTACAGAGGCTGAATACATTGCTATGTCTGGTTGTTGTGCTCAAGTTCTTTGGATGAGATCACAATTAACTGACTATGGTCTTGGATTCAACAAAATCCCGATGTACTGTGATAACAAAAGTGCAATTGCTCTGTGCTGCAACTACGTTCAACATTCCCGGGCAAAGCACATTGACATACGCTACCACTTCATCAAAGAGCAAGTGGAAAATGGAGTGATCGAACTGTACTTCGTCAACACTGAGTATCAGCTGGCAGATATATTCACAAAGGCCTTAGATCGAGGACGTATCGAGTTTTTGATCGAAAAGATAGACATGAAATCATTCTCCCTAGCGACACTTAAGGAGTTGGCAGAAGAATCTGAAGAATAGCGATGGTAAACTATTCTAGAGTATCCTTTGATCGTGATCTTGTATATTATCGTATATATTTAAACCACCAAAAGAAAAATACAAAAATATAAAACATAGAAAAACCATAAAAAATATAAAACATACAAAATCCATAAAAAATATAAAATCAAGAAAATCCAAAAATATTTTTCATTTTCAAAACGAGCATGTCTTTTAGTACGGTAATATTTACGGCCTTAGAAATGTCGATTAAAATTGACACGGCGCCATAAATAGAGTCCGTATAAAAGTTGTACATGTTTTTAAAACATGCCCATTATGGCTTGTAGTTATTTCAGACTACAACCCGCTTTTCGCATTAAAGTCACGTATTTCTTATGAAAACGTTGGCTCACAACGGGAATTAATTTTCTCGGGCGAGGTTTACTTTAAAACCTCGTAAGGGACTAAGTTTACTTTATAACTTGGTCTAACACAAATTAGTGTACGTATCAGTGCACTTATTTTGTCAAAATAAGAGAAATCTTATTGCCACCAGAATCGTTCCAACCAATCCCTTAACCTGAAAATGTCTCCATGGATATTTGCTGCTTTAAAATCATTGACTACAGCTCTTTAAATAGTAAACGGGTCCGTGGTTAAGGGGGAGCAAATATTAAATCTTCTTGGAATTAAAATTGGTCTTCAAAGAGGGTTTTCAGAAAATATAAATCGTTAATCATCTTCATAAAGTGCTAAGTGTGCCTTGTGTGAACTATTCATTCAAGTATAGGTTATTTGCAATTTGACGTTAAGTGTATGTGTTCGTGTTTGTGAGCGGGTTAGTAATTCATTAAGTTTATTTGGTTAATCCTAATGACTTTCAACAAATACTATTAACTGGGAGACCACTTTTGAAAATGTTGCAAAGTGGGGGTTTAATGTGTAAATTTGGCAAAAAAATTTGACCAAGTCAAACACTACACCCCCTCCCCGTTCATGTTTCTTTTCCATCGCAAACACACACACTCAAAGCTTATTCCGCCATTGTTGACCTTCAAGATTTGAGTTTTGATTGCTTGCACTTCGTTCACTCATCTAGGTATCGTTTCATGATGTTATTGTTATTACATTTCTTATCTTAAATCTGACACAAACAACCTGAGATCAAAGTTAATAAAAAACTTAGGGTTTTTGCGTTTTGCGATGAAACTGTAAATTGATTTGTGGGATTTGCTTAGATTGCACAGATGCACAATGGTCTTGCCCATTTTTGTTTAAAACGTTTCCAAACTCCAGGAATTGTGAAGTCAACGTTTAGATCGGATCCCAGTCTCGGATTCCGATGATCATTGCGACGCCACATTGCGATGCCTTATCATTGCGATGAGTCATTCCGATGGCTCATTGCGATGGGTTATTGCGATGGGTCATTCCGATGGCTCATTGCGATGGCTCATTGTGATGGCTCGTTGCGATGGCTCATTACGATGACGCATTGCGATGGCATATTGCGATGGTGCACTCCGATGCATTATTGATGGCATTGTAATGGTATTGCGATGGGGACATATTGCGATGAATTCTCAAACATTCCGATGGAAACGAACTTATTGCGATGGACTTAGATATTGCGATAGAACAGGATTGAGATAGGATTGCGATGGTTTCACATTGTGATGGGTGTAAGATTGCGATAGGTTTGCGATGTTTAAACATTGCGATGCTTTTTTCAGGATTTCGATGGTTTGCAAGTTTGCTATGGACTTTTAGAATTATGCACATGCCTTAGACTATCTAATGAATTCGGCCTAGACTGCATTCCTACTTTATTAGGCTTTAAGTAAATTAGGGCCACTAACACGAAACCAAGTTATATTGAAATTAATTAATTTTATCTCATAAGAATACTTGAAAGGTTTCTTATTACAGAAGTTCATCTTATTTAATAAGTTGACTATTCTATAAACAAAAGAGATACAAATTACTTATTCAATGTCTTGTGTTTTGTATCCAGGCCATGGAAGACAAAGTTTCATCGTTGTCTTACCCTGTGTTCAAGCCTACTGAAATTTGGGTTGAGGATAATCCTACAATTACTGAAGTAGTGGTTGAAACTAAACCAAAGCCCACTGAAGTTGTGATTGAAATTAACCCAAGACCTACTGAGGTTGTAGTAGAAATTAAACCTAGACCTACTGAGGTTCTGGTTATGACAACCAAGAAATCCAAATATTCCAAGAACTAATGCTAGGTCGTTATCTCCTTAGAATAAACTGTCTTTGGCATATCTTTCATAATTCTACGTGTGTTTTTGAATGTAAGGACTTAGTCCATATAAACTATGTCTGTATGTTGTTTCTCAATTATATGTGGTGATATTTGTTGTGACTTATTCCCTATGATTAAACTTGGCATAGACTTAAGATATATATATTTTGTGTATATCATTTGTATTTATGTCATCAAAGCAGGAAGATGTCGATCACAAAAGAACAACAACGACAACGTGATCTCAAACTTGTTTCGCTCAGCGACAGGCTACCATATGCTGAGAACAACTCTCGATTACAAGAGGATTTTGATCCGTCTTTACCAGCTTTCAAAATCGCCACGGATATCCTTGACATCTCACCCATCAAAGATGCATTCAGATGTACTGCCTCTGTTCCCGAAGTCTACATGCACGAGTTCTGGAACACTGCAACACTTTCTAAAAAGACTATCTCATTCCAACTAAACAAAACGCCAATGGTACTTAACTTGAGCATCTTTCGACAACTGTTTAAATTTCCTAAGTTGGCACAAGGAGAACAATTTGTGGCTAACCCAAAGACCGATGATTTGTTTCGAGTCATTCGTGCTATGAATTATGAAGGTGAAATCCACAACCTATCCCAGTTCAATACATCACACATAGGGCAACCCTGGAAAGCACTTATCACCATCATTGTCAAATGTCTTACTAGAAAGACTCGGGGCTCCGATGCATTGAGACCACCTCAGGCTCACATATTTTAGGGACTTTACATGGCATCTAAAGTAGACTATGCACTCCTTCTCTGGAAAGAATTTTGTTACCAGTTTACTAGAACCAAGAAGAAATCAGTGCATCTTCCATTCCCAAGATTCACCAAGCTCATCATCAACCACTTTATGAAGAATGACCCAACCATTGACACTCGCGGGAATTTCTTCTACCACACAAAAGATGATGACTATGTGATTCTACAAATGAATGCGGATACTAATTCCACAAAGTATGCATTACGTCCTGCCCTAGTACCTGACACAATGATAAATGATGGAATCAAGGAAAGTGATAAATATCAAGAGATGCTTAATGATATTGACGCACAGTTTCGACGAGCAAATTCACTTCCTTAGAGAAGCAAAAAGGTAAACGCAAGAAAAGAGTCTCAAAGCGCCAATCGACTGCTTCCTCTAAAGATAAAGGCACAGGGAAAATGCAAATCGTTGATGAAGATGATGATGAAGATGAGACGATCCATACTGAGGAAGAACCGGAAGAAGTACCACTCAGAAGGCCAAAGAAAGCAAAGCAAACTAAAGGTAAAGAAGCAAGTGTTGCTTCAGATGAACCAGCTCAACAAACCATTTCTGAAGCCAAACGACTGCGTATTATTCTTCAACAAAGCAAAGAGGAAGCTTTTGCAACCTCCACAGGATCAGGCTCAAGACTGTTTGAGGACTTAGAGGAATTTGGTAATCCTGATGCTGACATGGCATTTTATGAAGATCCTACTGATGAAGATGCTTATGAAGATGCTGATAACTTCCATTTTGAAAGTCGTGAGTAGAGTGAAGAAGGTGGTAGCAGTGCAAACACTGAGACAAATTTGTTGTATCATGATGTAAATTTCAACACATCTTTACCGGAACCAACTCACACGGTGGTACACGACGATGCTCATGCAACTTTCATACCAGAAACTCAACTTCAAAGTAAGTCTACTTCCGGCTCTGACGATGTTATGAAATATCTTAATTTGGAAGGGGAGGGTGTCGAGGTTATAAATACTGATCCATCGACAAATGAAGACATGGTGGATGTTCCCATAACTACTGTTACATCAAACACCACTCCACCACTATCCACCCCTGTCATCAGTGAAGTCATAACACCAGCTATTACACCAGCACTTGTTGGAAAACCGGTATCATCTACCACCCAAACCACTGAATCTACACCGTCATCAACAGCTGAACAACTTGTATCAACTACCGCCCCAATCACTGCATCTACACCATCACCTATCCTTGAACAACCTGTATCATCCACCACCACTTTAACAGTTATGGTTACACCTCCATCATTAGTACAACAAGTATCATCCAACCCATTCCTCACAGTCAGTGATCCACTGATCCAGTCTCTTCAACAACAGCTGGAGGCTCAAGCTAAACAAATAGCTACACTGACTGAAAGACTCACCACTCCCGACAAACAACCTCTCAAGGAACCGCAACCTGATGAGCCTACACTTAAGAAAATCATTTCTTGGAGAGAAGAAAACTCGTGACAAAGAGAATGATGCCTTTCTTGGGTCAACTGATGAGAAGATGACCAAGATCATTCGACGAGAAGTCAAGTCATATGTTGATCAGTAGCTACCAACTTTTGTCGGTAATGGTTTACCTACCCTTCAACTAATGACATTGTTACAGACACATCTGCTAAATATGGGGGCTCATAAATTGAAAAATAAACGAAGAGTTCTGCAATATCTCAACAAAGCAGTTATTGAAGATACACCTGCAGATACTACCGACTCTGAGTCTGACAATGAAGACGAGCTAGAGGAGGAAGATAATGAGGGTAACGGTGATGAGGATGATGGTGAAAATGATCAAAATGAGGAAGAGGATAAAGAAGGAGATGAGGAGGAAGAAGAGGATGAGGAAGAAAAGGATAAGGATGAAGATGAAGATGAGGACGAGGATACAGATGAGGATGAGGATGACGATGACGATAATGACGACGGTAATGGAACCAACAAGGGTGATAAGAATTACAAAACGGGTACTAATGCCGAAGAGTCAAATAAGGATGAAGGTGATAAGGCAACTGAGAAAGGTATTGAGGAAGCTGCAGAAAGCGTTGCTGAAACCGCAAAAAAGACGGTGGAGTCTACTGTACCAGAAACTCAGCAAATTGACACAGGTATATCTACTGAACCAGTTTTTACTACTGATTCTCACAATGAATCTGTAGAACGTATGCAAGAAGAAGAACCCACAGGGTCAATGCTAGAAGAAGAACCTCACGATGATATATCGGTGATGCAAGAACAACCTTCAACACCGTCTGAAGATCAGCACATCTCTGATATGGAAGTTGAAGATTTAAATGTGCCAGAACCAACGTTTGCTGAATCTCTTATCATCGATGACACGGTACAGGAGCAACTCTGGCTTACAAATGCAGCACCACAGCATCCTTTCGACACAGCAACTGAAATGGAGCTGACTCAATTCCTAAACAATCCTATCGATTTCTCGGCCTTTCTAAGGTATTCTCATGGGAAACCGACAATGACTCCAGATCTTATCAAAAAGGCAGCCGCAAATGTGGACTTCTTTGATACTTTGAAGATCAGCCATAATGAAGCAGAATATCACTTAAATGAACTTACCAAGGCCATGAGAGCGACGACTACGGGAATTCAGACTCCTGTGTTACGACCTCTTACACCAACGGTCATCGCCGGTTCTGCAACGATCCCAATAGAGCACTTTGTTTCTCACGATCTCGAATACCTTGAAAAAGGTGCAAAGAAATATGCCACGTCACTTACTATGCTCAAGGCTGTTAATCTGGAGAACGTTCCATGGATCAAAGATAAAGTACCTGATGCAATATGGAGAAAGAAACTGCTCAAGTTTTATGATACTTTTGCTTCACTTGGCATCTCTCACTGGATTGCAAAGAAAATGTTAGCTTACAATTATTTCCATCGTCCAAAGAGAGGTTCTTCTATTGTCTCAGCTCACAGAATCAAAAGCATCCAAGGAGCAACCACTCAGACTGTCTTCGGTTATGGTTACTTGAATGTAATCGTGTTCAAACGTACTGATGAGAAAGAATACCGAATTGACGAAAGTGATCTCCAGTACCTTCAACTTGAAGACATCGAAGATCTTCTGTTGTTATTGGCTCAGGAAAAAGTTGACCATCTACAACCTGAGATTGTCATTGCAATGAGCTCCAACTTTCGTCAATATGCAAGAAAAATTGTCATTCAAAACCTGGTGGAAGATTTTCAACTTGGAGTAGAGAGCTATCAGAAACAGCTAAACTTGCAACATCCCCATACAACTCCTCTCAGTAATTTTCACAAGAACAAGAAGCCGTACATGGGGACCACGACACCGGAAGCAGGGATAATTTATCCAAATGAAACTGGAGTCATGCAGTTTATGCGATTCTCCGAACTGCATAAATTCAGTGATGGTACGCTCAAGCATGTTCGAGATGATCTGACAGTTCTCAATGCCGACCTACCGCTTCCAACAGTCACGTACACCTGGACAACCCAGTGCAAAAAAGGGAGCAATTCGTAGGTGGAAGGCCATATGGAGCTCACCATAGGTTCACGGAACGAGCTATTTAATTATGGTTCGTCTTATAACAGGTCAACTCCATATGTCTATTTATTGTGAATATGTTAATTTTTTATATAATCACCTTTTGTGGCATGTTGTAGTGTAAAAGTATGATATTTTTCAAGAATTCTCTCGAGATTCTTAATCTTTCAAACATATCGTACTCAAGTAATACAACTAACCCTCATTAATTTGAGGGGGAGCATTAATATGTTCTTTGGCCAACATCTAATTTCATTTTATTACCCAAAGACCGGTTAATCCATTAATATCTAAAATATTGATGGTTAACATTTTGGAAAGGGGAGAAAATGGGATTAAGGAGACTTAATGATATTTGGCTAAACAATAAAAAAGGCTTAAAAGATAAACCAACTTAATATGTGTAATGCACATGTTAAGGGGGAGCGTTTTTGGTGATTAAAACACTTAAGGCACAAAAACTTTGATTATAATATCACAAGTGGTTTAAGTGATTTTTCAAGGATTTTTCATGGTGACAATACTTACCCAAAGCACACTTAATTCACGACGGATGTGGCGACAAAAGGGTGGTAGGTATAGGTATTAGTCCAATGATTCATCAGAACCGATGGAATCTTCCCAAGGACAATTCCCTAGATAGAATTAGAAGTCCTAGAAAGATGGAGAATGATTGTGAACGTAGCTGAATGCCGACCAAGTACTTAAGCTAGCACTAGAACAATCATAACAAGGTGCTAGTGATGACGTATTGGTAAGCATTGAAGGGGTTGAAGAATGAAAAAGAATTGTAAAGATAAAGGGTGTAAAGAAAGAAGCCCTCCTTACAACTTTAGGTAGAAACCGGGTCAATACATATGCTATTGAGATCATTTTTCAATGATTCTCGATATTGAAGACAGACATCATGGACCCAGTGATGCAATGCACAACCCTCCCCAGCTAACTCAAATATCTCTCAAAAGATATTTGTTTTAATCACACGGAGTTCAACACGTTATCTATTGGTTTATTCACTCCGAATAGACTAATATTGAATAGGTGGCAATCTTCTCCAGCCATCGCTCACTAAATCAAAACGCATTATCGAGTCTAGAGCCACGAGATCATCAAAAGTCTCATTAGGACACTTTCCATTTATTCCTTGCTTCTTCACACACCGTGAAAAGTAAGAGATCTTTATGAGTCCTACACAGTATTCCTGTAATATTGCCAGAACATCCGAGTGATACGCAAGTAACACAATGAAGATGGAAATCCTACTTGAGCCAACATCAAACAAGCTCATGGTAGGTGACACGTGCGGTTCTTTAAGAACCAATCTTGTGAAAACTGGAAAGAAACAGTAGTTTGTATCTTAATTGAACTTAAACTCGTTCCAGGCCTCTACGCATTATCGTATGATCTTGCCAGAACACTCAGAGTGACACTCTTTAGTGCTCACAGTGACGAGTGGAAATCCTTCTAGTGTTAACATCAAACAGCACTTGGTAGGTGACAAGCAAGATTCTATTTGAATCAAGCTCGTGACAAATGGAAAGCAACGATGGTGAAAATCTTAACTGAAATTCACTTGTTCCATGTTTCATGAATTGACGGCTTCAATCATAAGGATTTTTAATCCAAATGATTCACTCTTTATGTTCGCAGTCAGCTTTAGACGGTCGAATAAAGAGAACGGGTTTACCCGCGAAATCCTGTCAGGAAGTTACTTAACTGAAACTATCCGTCACGGGTACGATATCTAATATCGTCCAACGGTCTTCACCGACCGGAGGTAAAATGCTACCGAATTAGAATAAAATGTCAAAGCCATTTTATTCGTGTCTTATTATGTTGCTGCATTCAAAGACGGTGGCGTTGCGGTGTACCTGTTGAAGTCGTCCTCACATACTTATTCCTTCTGCATCAAATACTTCTGAAAATTCAAGAAAGTATGACCTAAACGTCTTTCGTTGTATCGACTCTGAAACTTTCAAGAATTAAACAAAGGATAAGTGTGTGGGACATGAAGTCACGAAGAGGCGAACATCACAAGAAGATAAAGACTACACGTGAAAGGCCAAAAGAACGTGTTCCAAGCAAAAGGTTGATATTATTCAACACATATTCACAAAAAGAAGAAAAGTTAAAGAAAGAAAGAGAAAGTGGACTACGAGCTCAAGAACAAGATCTAACATGCTAGATTAGGACTTTGTAAATTTTGAGTGACCTCCCTTTGGGGGAGATTGTTGGAACTACGTTTTTACGTATAAAGAAAGTCTCGGTCACTCCAACAATATAGTTATAGGCTCGTAGTAATGTTTAAGTTACATTTATGTTAAGCCCGACCCATGAGCATGTTCATGGGCCGGAGGCCCAAGTCCATTAAGGACTTGGGTATATAAGCCTCTTTCCACCATGGAAAGAGGTGTTGGTTGTTTCATTTCTAACTTTAATACACATAGTTTCTTTCATTTCACTCTCTAAGTTTCTCTCTCTATAAATACATCAACCCTCTTGAAATACAAAGATTATCATTGTTCTACAGTTGATGGGCCGGCGGCTTTACAAATCCTTGAAGCTTGCCACAAAGGACCCACTGATGGTCACTTTGGTCCTAATTACACCGCGAAGAAAGTTTTCGATTCGGGATTCTATTGGCCCACCATCTATCATGACGCTCATGAGATGGTTAAGCATTGTAATGCTTGCCAATGACAAGGCAAGATCACACATAAAGATGAGATGCCTCAAAATTTCATCCAAGAGTGTGAAATCTTTGACGTATGGGGCATCGATTTTATGGGGACATTTCCATCATCCAAAGGGAACAATTACATCCTCATAGCCGTTGACTATGTATCTAAATGGGTTGAAGCAAAGGCTTTACCTACTAACGATGCGAGGGATGCTGTGAACTTTTTGAAGCAATTGTTTGCTCGATTCGGCGTTCCTCGTGCTATCATTAGTGATCGTGGTACTCATTTTTGCAATGATCAATTCACATGGGTCATGGCTAAGTATGGTGTCAATCACCGACTTTCCACCGTGTATCATCCACAAACTAATGGTCAAGCTGAGGCTTCCAATCGCAGACTTAAGCGAATCTTAGAGCGTACCGTGGGAGAGCATCGTGCCTCATGGGCCGATAAATTAGATGATGCTTTGTGGGATTTTCGTACCGCTTATAAGAAACCTATAGGTTGTACTCCTTATCGCCTTATGTACAGAAAGGCATGCCACCTCCCCATTGAGTTGGAGCATAAGACATATTGGGCCTTGAAATGGGCTAATTTTGACATAAACAAAACCCGTGATCTCAGGAAAATCCAACTCAATGAGCTTAATGAACTTAGGAATGAGGCTTATGAGAATTCGCTGATTTACAAGGAGAAGACTAAGCTCATTCATGATTCTAAGATTAAGAACCGAGAGTTCCAAATTGGTGATCAAGTTTTACTCTTTAACTCTCGGTTGAAAATCTTTTCGGGAAAACTTAAGAGCCGTTGGTCCGGTCCATTCACCGTTGCACAAATTTTCCCATATGGTACCATTGAGCTATCTCAACCAAATGGGACCAATTTTAAGGTGAATGACCAACGTGTTAAGTTGTACTTTGGAGAGGACATCTCTCATGAGATGATTCCATCCCTCTTCACGTGTCTCTTGAATTAATTCGGGAAATCGAGTCGAGCTAGAGACTCGTGATAAATAAATCAAGCATCGTATAACTAGGTTAGATTTTTACCTTTTCCACCCTTTCCACCTTTTTCACCTTCACCCATTTCCACCAATAAGTTCAGGGGGGAGCCAAGTAGGTTGTGTTTTGTGATGTTGTGCAGGGACATGTGTGTTTATGATCAACTTTTTGTAATTTTGACGCGACCCGTGATCCCGTGTTCCCGGTTCTATCAAAACTATTGTGATTCATACTTGTAACACCCCATTTGTTAGGATAGGATGCTACAGTAAATTATGACGTGTCATCAAAGCATGCAAGGTAAATGTCTAAACATTCATGACCATAAATAGAAATACCGGAATCAAACAACGATAGTCTAGTAACTCACACACAAGCAATATAAGTACTGTAAAAGGAAAGGACTAAACAATGTCCAAAAGAAGTAGAGTATGATAAAGCAGGAATAAATGCATAAGGTAAAGAGGCCGGATAGCTTCCAATCTGAATGCACATACTCTGGAGTTCCTACTTGCGTCCTTGGGACCTGCCGTTTGGGAACATGGAAAAGTAGACGGCTGAGTATAACGCTTAGTGCATGGATATACAATAAAGCATGGAAAACATTGAATATGGAAGCATTATAAGAGTATAAAGCATGAATGGCAGCGGAAATGAATAAGTCCTGAAAAACCTAGTTGTCTGTCATGTTAACTGGTTTTAGTTCTAAAAACATAGCTTATGTTACTTATGAAAATCTGTTATAGTTAATGTACCATAATAGCCAATATAGGTCATGAGGTCAACAACGTGCATGAATACTTGGAGGGGTGACCTCGTCATGCAAATTAGATGGGATGCCTCTAATTAATTGGTAAGTGGGTAGGAGGGATCAACTCCTTGTGAAGGATGCAAGACACACACCACATTCACCATGAAATCCTGACTGAAACATGTAACTAGGATGCACCCATACGCCCCACATGATAATATAATAATATAATGGCCAAATAACTGAAAAGGGACGCCACGAGCTATCAATCCGTCGTGGTGAAGTCATAACACTAGTGCCTCTAGTGTTATAGTTATGGTACCTCCATAACTAGGTGAAACTGGTCATGCATGTATATGGCTAAGGTAACTAATAAACATAAGCATTTAATCTATAACTACTGGGGAAAACAGTTGGCTGCATACGGAAATCCTAATGAAAGAAGAGATTGTCCTTACTGAAGGACGGGAAATCCGTACCTTATGTCCAGTAGAAGCTAAGGAAAACGATAAAGACTAATACGCCTCGACGGATAACACTACATAAGAAATATGGACGTGTATGAGTTGTCTGAATTACATGTTTTTTACTGGTTCCGTGTATTATTAGCTTGTTATACGTATTCTGTCATGTTTTACTGTTTACAGTGTTAACTGTAGTTATTATGATGTTCTATTGTATATTATTAATGTATTAGTGTATTATAATACTTGTCTTGTAATACTAAGTAACTTTCTAAAAATAGCAGGTTTCCATAAATAGTAAGTTTCTAAAAATAGAAAGTTTCCAAAAATAGTAAGTTTCTGTAATTAGAAATAAGCTGGATTATAAATAGTAATTAAAGTTTAATTAGTTCAATACAAGTCTCGGTTATATCTTATTAATTAAATAACTGGTTAAGTAATTAAACTATACGTTATATGATTTTCATTAAAATACATGTTTTAATTAAAATGACTAAGTATAAATACCTTAGGTTATACATGAATTAATTTAATAAATTAATTAACCTAAAGTTTAATATAACATGACTTATAAAATAGTTTTCATGAAAAACCTGATCCCGAGCCCGTGTTTATATATAAGCCGAACCAAATATGTCACAACAAAGTCCCACCGAGACCTTGTAGGGGTCTCGGTTGACACTAAATAAATCAATCAAACACGTACACATACCCCGACTTAAAGTCGGGGTCTCTTTGTTCTCGGGTCCGAACAACAAAAACCAACCGAGCCCCTTTGGGGATCTCGGTGGTGCCTTGGTGCACACAAACCGAACAAACAAACACACACCCTGCCCTTGGTCGGGGTTGTTGCTGCGTCCGAGCCACAACCAAGCCTAGCCGAGAGTCTTGGGACTCTCGGTGGTGGTAATCAAAACAAACCGATCCTCATATAAGGTCTCAGGTGTCTCGGCTGAACCACACCACACACAAACCAAACCCGAAAACATGATTTAATTAATCTATTACATGTTTTATTCTTATTCTTGATGATTAATTAAATAATAACATGAAATCAAAAGAATTAAAAAGAAAAGAAAAAGGGTTTGATTATACCAACGCGTGTAGAATGAAAAGATGATCACGAACAAATACACAAGTAAACAAAAATCGCCGGTTTTCCCTTTCTCTTTGATGTAGGCCGGCGGCTAGAAGGAAAAAGGAGGCAAGAGGAGTGTTTTTTTTCTTGAAACCTAAATTATGAGAAAACAATTCCCTGTGTTTTGTTTATTAAGTGTAATGGGTCAAAAGCCCATCTTTCTTCCTTTCTCTTTCCTTGGCTGTGGCATGTGGGGCCCACCAAGGGTAACCCAAAGTTTTTCATGTCTAATTAATTAGTGGTGTATGTTCGTGTTTTAGTATTCGTGAATTTGGTATTCGTGATCGAGTCACATTTATAATATTCATGATTGTTCGTTATTTATTGTCGTGACACGTGTATTAATATTATAAATGGAAAGTATAAATTTTATCGTGTTTTCATAAGTTACTGTGTGTTTTCATAAGTTATTGTTCACGTGTACTGTTCATAGCTTTTTAATGCGGGTTCTACACTACGTGTATATAAATAAATTAAATAAATGTAATCACTTTAGTTGTCTCTTCCTTAGCTCGATTTAAACAACGTGTACAATGTCCTAAGTGTAGGGGAGTTTACTTCTATATGCTTAAACATTGAGGACAATGTTTATATTAAGTGTAGGGGAGACTTCTATCGAAGTTAAGTGGGCTTTTCCATAAATTTGTCCTCATTTTAACCAGAAAATTGATATTTTTCAACGTTTTTCAAAATTTTTGATCTATTTTGGCCTATTAGTATTTTTCATTTATTTTCTTTTATCTACTTTCCTTTTGTCATCACCATCATATGTATATATTCTGTAGAAACTAGAAGGGGGGGGGGGGGTTGAATAGTTTCTTAAATTTTCTTGTTAAAGTTTGGTTTTAAAATCCTTTTTCAAAAACTTAAGCTTGAGTATTTATGTGAAACCTTCTTATACACAATATGAACAAGGTATAGTGAAACTAACTAATAATCAAAGTATAAAGAATAATGAATGTATGATGCAACTAAACTAATAATCACAAGTATAAAGAATAAAGAATGTAAAGAGATAAGGGAAGGAAAGATCAAACCAAACACCAAGGATTTATAGTGGTTCGGCAACGAAGCTCACTCCTCATTCCTACTCCACTCCTCGGGTACTCCTTACTCGAGAGTTCACTAATCAACAAGCTCCTTAAGGTGGAGAAACCGTACACAACGTCGCTTAACCAATTTTCGACTCTAAGCTAAAAGTCGAGCCCTAATCTTAGCTAGGACCAATCTACACCAATATACCTTGAGGACCAAGTATTAACCCTAATACATACACAACTTCCAAATAGACACAACTACTTGGATCTTCACAACAATGACACAACAATGAATAAATAAGTTTGGATCTTCAATGGATCTTTGAGGTAGACACAACACTTCAATAATGATAGTGTTCTTCTCTTTACACTTTGAGAGGAAAAGATGGGAGGAGAAAGATTCACTTCTAAACAAGTAGTAATCAATCAAATGATCAAGGATTTGAGTGATTTAAGAAGTATGTAAGAATTTGAAAATTTATGTGCAAAAGAGGTGGATTAAAAGTCTGAGAATGGTCCACTATTTATAAGACAAATGTCCAACGGCTATATCTGCCCACGTTTCCTTATTGGAGCCCACGGTTCCTTATCGATAAGGAACCGCCGGCGTAGAGTCCGTTCCCTTTTGTCTTTTTGTGAGTTGGTTCGAATATGGGGATTAAAATATCCTGAAAGGATATTCCAAACCAAGATAGAATATGCCACTTTCAAATTTGAAACTTTCAAATAATTAATTTAATAAAACATTTTTTTAAAAAGAAAGTTTAATAATAAAACTTTGTCACACTTAATAAAAAGTGAGTTTTATGAAAAGATTAAATCCTTGATCACTTAATTAGTATGATTACTTGTTTGTTCATACCTTAAGTGATAATGGTTGAAATGAAAAATACTTGAACTCAATAATTCGTTTTTCATTATTTTCGTAAATGCTTGTTTTTACATATTGACGTAATCAAAACAAAGTGAGACCGAAAAATGCAAGTAACGTTTTTAGACATCATTGCATTAACAATCTCCCCCTTTTTGATTCTGACAATCCGTAAACTCAATCATCTAATAAAACAAGATTTTTGAAGACGAGTTTATCATTTCTCCCCCTTTATCGAAGCAAAAAGGTTGCAAAAGTATTTGAAGAAGAAAAGAATCGGACTTTGAAAATGCTCCCCCTTGGTGCTTACTCCCCCTTGCTTGGGGCACCAAGAAATCAAAATATGGTGACAAGCTACATAGAAGGGTTAGTAGAAGAGAAGAGACACCAAACAAGATATACCAAAGATCACACAAAAAAATAAGAAACAAAAGATACAAGATAAGTCATGTTAAAAGAAAACATGATAAAAGATACAAGGAAATAAATCATACAAAGATGTATGAGACACAACCACAAGCCAAAATAAAAAAAATAAACCTAATCATAGTTAAGCTAGAACCCTAAGATTTTCTTGAACTATATGTCTTGAAGATAAGCAACCAATGCTTAGATAAAAGACAAGGTAGTGGCGGAAGGAAGTGGTGGTGGCTTGGTAGAGATCTCATAGTTATAGTAAAGAGGAGGTTTAACTAAGAGACTCTTGATGTAATTCAACTCTTCATAGATGTGAGCCATAGCAAGATGTTGATATTGACAACATTGACAATATGTTCCATGATGCATGACATTATCATGTGAAGGAGGTAGAACACTAAAGGCTAGTGGTGGAAGATAAGAGGTTCCACAATCAACATTATTAGAAGGAGAAGAGATGTGATTTTGAGTGTTCTTGGGTGAATTGGGGTTGAAAGCAATTGGAGAGAATGGAGGAGAATCAAAGCTTTCATTTGGGGAATAAGACATTTTGATTTGAGAAAGAATGCAAAATGCTTAAGGTTATATAGAGAAAGTCCAAGATAATTTGGGGGTGGTCATAGGGTTGAAACAAAGATTCCAAAAAGTGTTGGAACAAATTTAGAGTTTCAGGAATACCCGAAAAGTAGGTTACTGGGCGCGGTTCTTTACCTTAGTCGGCGGTTCCTTATCACTGGGGAACCACGGTATCAATAAAGAACCGCCCACAGTGGGTTGAGTTTGGTGATGAGGGAGGATTTTCCAATTCAGCAAATCCTATTTTTCTAGTCTAACTAATCATGGGATATGCTAAGAATCAAAGATAGACAAAGAAAACACACAAGAGCACACCAAACAAGGTTTAGACCAAAATTCATAGATTTTTTAATGAAATCAATGTAGGAGGTGTGTAGAACTAGACACAAGGTCATGACACAATGATCCTCCATAGTTCTCTTTTGTTCTTGATATATTTGAGAGCCCATACATATGAATTATGTAAGCTCATTATGAATAGCAAGAAGCTATGAAAAACATTTTTAGATTGAATTAACAATGCAAAAACATTTCTCGACCGTTTTTGAAAGAGCTTTGAGAATTTTGAAAAAGAGAAGAGAAGTTTTCCAAAAAGAGTTTATTAAACTTAAAAGTTCAAAGAAAGAAAAGACTCAAAAGATAAAAGATATTAAGAATGCACAATTAAGGAATATGTTCCATTAAGCCTAGACCTAGACGCAAGTAATTAAAAGGTTCACTCTTAAGTGGCTTAGTGAAGATATCGCTAAGTTTTCTACCGAGGGTACCTTCTCTATCGAAATGTTCCCCTTTTGAACATTATCCCTAAGAAAATTGTGGCGAATCTCTATGTGCTTAGTTCGCGAATGTTGCACGGGATTCTTGCTACCTTGTTTTCGCACATGATGGGAACATCATCAAGAGAAATCCCGTAATCAACAAGCGCTTGCTTCATCCATAGAGCTTGTTGACAAGCTTTACCGGCACTCACATACTCGGCTTCCGTGGTGGATATAGCAAGAGCGGTTTGTTTCTTGGAGAACCAAGAAGTTAAACAACAACCCATGAAGGTACAAACTCCACTAGTGCTTTTCCGGTCCACATAGTCTCCCGCATGATCCGAGTCTGCATAGACAATGGTTTCTACGTCGGTCCCTTTAGGATACCATAATCCTAAATGTATAGTGCCCTTAATGTATCGGAAGATACGCTTAACCGCTTCAAGGTGAGAGGTTTTGGGAGCCTCTTGGAAGCGAGCACAAAGGCAAACAATAAACATGATATCCGGTCGACTTGCCGTTAGGTACAAAAAACTACCAATCATACCTCTATATTTGGTGTTATCTACCGACTCACAATCATCATCTGCGGTGAGTTTAGTATCCGAGGCCATAGGGGTCTTCATTGGTCTAGAGTCTTCTAATCCAAATTTCTTTAGTATTTCTTTAACATACTTGGATGATTAAAGAAAATACCATCGTCCATTTTTTTAATTTGGAGTCCTAAAAGAAGTTAAGTTCTCCCATCATACTCATTTCAAACTCGTCATGCATGATTTTGGCAAAGTCATCACACAATGATTGACAAGTTGAACCAAATATAATGTCATCAACATATATTTGTACGATAATGAGGTGAGAACCTTTCTTCTTTGTAAAGAGTATATTATCTACCATCCCCATGGTATACTCATGTTTTACAAGAAACTATTTAAGTCTATCATACCAAGCTTTGGGTGCTTGTTTGAGACCATAAAGAGATTTCTTAAGCTTGTAAACATGGTCCGGTTTCTCAAAATCAATTAAGCCAGGAGGTTGAGCCACATATACCTCCTCATTGATCAAACCGTTAAGAAATGCACTCTTTATATCCATTTGTTGAAGCTTAAAGTCTAAAGCACAAGCGTAAGCTAAGAGGATTCTAATGGATTCTAATCTAGCTACGGGTGCGTATGTCTCGTCATAATCAATACCTTCTTGTTGATTATAGCCTTGAGCTACAAGTCTAGCCTTGTTACGAGACACAAAACCATTCTCATCTAACTTATTCCTATATACCCATTTGGTTCCTATGATGTTCGAACTTCTAGGCGGAGGAACAAGTTACCAAATGTCATTAGCAATGAATTGATTCAATTCTTCTTGCATAGTGATGACCCAACTCTCATCCATCAAAGCTTCTTTAACATTCTTTGGTTCAATCAAGGAGACGAAATAAAAGAAGTTACTTTGATTTTGGACTTGAGATCTTAGGGTCTTTTGATTTAATTCGCCTATGACGTTATCAAGAGCATGATCCTTAGACTCCTTAATGTTTACTCCCTTTTCAACACTAAGGTCTTCAACTCCTATGTTTCTAACATCTTTGGAATTAACTATGTCTATTTCATCTAATTCATCATCTACCAAAGGTGGTGTCTTAGATGAAGGTGGGGTTTCATCGAATGTCACGTTAAGTGATTCTTCAATTACACCCGAGGTTCTATTGAGGACTATGTAGGCTTTGCTAGTTTGAGAATAACCTAAAAAGATACCTTCGTAAGACTTTGGGTCAAACTTTGTAAGGTAATCTTTGGTGTTGAGAATGAAGCACTTGCTTCCAAACACCCTAAAGTATTCCAATGAGGGATCCTTACCTTTAAGAATCTCATATGGGGTCATTCCTAGAAAAGGTCGAATAAGAATTCGGTTAAGAATGTAAGTCGATGTGTCCACGGCATTGCACCAAAATTTTTGAGGCAAAGATTGCTCATTTAACATCGTCTTACTCATCTCTTGGATGGTCCTATTCTTCCTTTCAACTACCCCATTTGATTGTAGAGTGCGAGGAGCCGAGAAGTTGTGGGTAATACCATGAGCTTCACAAAAGGCACCAAATTGCACTTCATTATCAAATTCCCTACCATGATCCGTCCTAATAGAGACAATTGAACATCCTAGTTGATTTTGAATTCTTCGACTAAAGGTTTCGAAGTGATCGAAAGCTTCATTCTTAGACGCCAAAAATCTAGTCCAAGTGAATCTAGAGTAGTCGTCAACTATAACTAGGGTATAAAGGTTACCTCTATAACTCCGTATGGCGGAAGGTCCAAAGAGATCCATATGTAGGAGCTCTTAGCACCGAGAGGTCGAAACCAAATTCTTGGCTTTGTGACTTGAGTGAAATTGCTTCCCAATTTTGCAAGCATCACAAAAGTGACTATCATACTTCATCTTGGGGAGATGTCTTAACAACTCCTTAGAGACTAAAGATTGAATTAAACGCATATTAGCGTGACCTAATCTCCTATGCCAAAGAGTAGAACTATCATCTAAAGTCGCTAGACATAAGTTGTCCTTTGACTTCCTATTAACCTTCATGACATAAAGCCCATGCTTTCTAACACATTTTCCAATGACTTTTCCATCTTTTACGATTTCAATGTCATATTCCGAAAAGATGACCTTACACTTATTGTCACAAATTTGACCTATACTTAGAAGGTTAAAACCTAAGTTATCTACGCGCTCTACGTTTTCTATAGTCATAAAGTCAAGAGAGACCGTACCTTTGCCAATGATATTACCACGTCTATTACTTGTGAATGTAACGTTACCTCCATCATATGCTTTGTAGTGTGAGAACAAACTTCGATTACCCGTCATGTGTTTAGAACAACCACTATCCTTAATCCACTCGTCGGGCACTGGATCGATTCCCAAGCATATCTAGGTAACAACACAGAAGATCAAACATTTGGTCCCCAATATCTCATGGGTCCAAAATTGTTAGTTCCAAACATCCCTTGCATTTGGTTGAGATGCATGAATGAAGGAGACATTCCCCATGGGGAAAAGTATTGTTGTTGAAAATTATTCTAATTCATATAGCCATTTTGTTGTCCATAGTTTCTCCTAGGTGTCTTTGATCTTGATCTAGTATTATTATTATTCCTCCTAGGTGTTGGAGTTATACTTCTAGGTCGTGGTTTAGCTTGATCATCTCTTTTTGGCGTAGGTGTTCTACTTCTAGGTTTAGATTCATTTCGTACTCTTGGAGGAGTAGATGTTTGTCTAGATAAGTTTCTAGTTCCCATTAGAGGTTTATGCAAGTTATTGTATTGGCCTTCTAATTCACTATCATCTTGAGAAGAACTATTATTGCTATAATACTCGGTTTTGGAAAGTACCTCTTTAGAAGTGTGAGCCATGAGACACTTATCATCTTTGGGGTTGTCATAAACATCTTCACCGCTATCGCTCCATGAACCTCCAACGAACGCCGTGTGGTTCTTGTCGCGTGAAGACTTTGGACAATCACCAATGAAATGATTTGGATCACCACATCTAAAGCATTTTCTATTACCTTTATCGTCTTTGGCAAATCGGTTTTCGGAGAAGGGTTTCTTGTCGTTGTTTGGTTGCCTCGCGTATTGACCTCGTCTTTTGAAGAACTTCTTAAAGTCTCTAACCGCCAAGGCATATTCCTCATCATCACTATCCGAGGAACTTTCATGATCACTTTGTGCCTTCTTGCCTTTGAGTGCAAGATACTTTCTTTCACTCTTAGTTGCATCATACATCGAGTGATAATTTGGCAAGATCCTTTGATTCTTCAATCGCCGTGACTTTAGCTCTCCATTTGGGATGCAACGCCCTAAGAAACTTCCTAACATTGTTCTTGCTAGAAAAACCTTCATCAAGTGCTTTTAGACTAGTAATAATAGTGTTAAATCTAGCAAATGCACTATCTATGGTTTCATCTTCTAAGATGACAAATTGTTCATATTGTTGAACAAGAAGATCGATTTTACTTTCTTTGACTTGGCTATTACCTTGGTGGGTTACCAAAAGAGTATTCCAAATGTCTTTAGCGGTTTCATACATAAAAATTCTTCCGTACTCTTTCTTTGGTAAAGCATTATAAATCACCATTTTTGCCTCATTATTTTTAGCAAGTTTTCTTTTAGTATCATCATTAGCTTTATCAAAAGTAACTATCTCCTTACTTTTAGAAACTTCATTATATTGAAATGGAAAAAGTCACCATTGCTAATAACATGCCAAAGATCTAAATCTTTTGATTTTACATAAGTCTCAAACCTATTTTTCCAATAAATAAAACTATCGGTTTCAAAAAGAGGTGGTCTTTGCATAGATTGCCCTTTTAGATACTTGTTGGAATCCATAGATCGATTCTAGTTTTAAAATACAATATATTTTAAAAAGTCTTGAGCAACCACGCTCTGATACCAATTGTAGAAACTAGAAGGGGGGGGGGGGGTTGAATAGTTTCTTAAATTTGCTTGTTAAAGTTTGGTGTTAAAAATCCTTTTTCAAAAACTTAAGCTTGAGTATTCATGTGAAACCTTCTTATACACAATATGAACAAGGTATAGTGCAACTAACTAATAATCACAAGTATAAAGAATAATGAATGTATGATGCAACTAAACTAATAATCACAAGTATAAAGAATAAAGAATGTAAAGAGATAAGGGAAGGAAAGATCAAACCAAACACCAAGGATTTATAGTGGTTCGGCAAGCTCACTCCTCGTTCCTACTCCACTCCTCGAGTACTCCTTACTAAAGAGTTCACTAATCAACAAGCTCCTTAAGGTGGAGAAACCGTACACAATGTCGCTTAACCAATTTCCGGCTCTAAGCTAAAAGTAGAGCCCTAATCTTAGCTAGGACCAATCTACACCAATATACTTTGAGGACTAAATATTAACCCTAATACATACACAACTTCCAAATAGACACAACTACTTGGATCTTCACAACAATGACACAACAATGAATAAATAAGTTTGGATCTTCAATGGATCTTTGAGGAAGACACAACAGTCTGCAAAGCAATCCCAGGGACCCACGAATCCGAACCCGCACCAGCAAACAGTGAAACGCCCGTGACATCCAAGCAAACATATTTGCCTTGGGACCAATTATGCAACAATAAATCCACTGGATGAAGGTCTCGTCCATCAACTGAAAGAAATCCCATAGAATCCTCTTTCTGCACAGAAACACCAACTATAGAACATGTATCAACCAACATATCACGCACCATATTATGCCAAAACTTCACCCCCACCTCACTAGAGCAGTGAACAACATGGTCACCCCACTGATCCAACCGATGCACGTGACACTTTTTGCATTAGTAAAACTGAGAGTCTGCTCAGCTCAGCTGGCAAACTCTCAGGCACTAAGGTCACGAGCCTAACGTCCCATGTTCGATCCATGATGAGTGCCAAAGGCTGGGAATATATATCCTATGCCACGTGGCACCACCTCAGTGGTCCACGTGGCCGACCCGAACCAGAACCAGACCTACCCGAACCAGAACCAGACTGGACCCGGTTCAGACCCGGTCCAGACCAGCTGACGTCAGCGACACGTGGCGGCGGCTGGCCAATGCCAGCGCGCTACGTGGCACTGACAATTTATTATTTTTCGCATGTTTAAGGTTGCAGGTTGTAGTGGCGGCTGACCAGTGGGAAATTGACACGTGGCAGAAGTGGTAGGCTGACATGTCAACTAACATGTCAGTCCCAGGTTTCAGAGAATGTCAGACGTGTCAACTGTCAGTGGCGGCTGGCCAATGGGGTGATGACATATGGCGGCGGCGCCGCCACGTCAGTACGAGGTGGAAATATTAGTACGAGGTGGCAGTGTTGCAGTGGCGGCTGGCCTATAGGAGATCGACACGTGGCATGGCGATGATAACAAGGCTTGCAAAGGCGTGTGCCAAGCTCAATTACGAGGGTGTCAGCCAATCATGTGCACAAGTTCCCACAATCTTCTAGAAGGCAAAAATAACAAGAGGAATGATGCGCTCAAAATGGCCAGCTGGCCACTATTTCATGAAAAACAAGAAAATTAGAATAGTAAATTACTAATGTACCCCCATGTTGGTTGTTTATATAAAGCCCCACTCCCTTAGTTTTTCATAAGTTTTTCCATAGTAGTTTTATTTTCACATAGTATTTGTATTTTCCTTTCAAAGTTTTGTACTTAGCTTATTCATTAAGCTTTTTCAATATTAATAAAATAAAACTTTTAGCTTAATCTCTTTAGTTTAAATCTCATTCTTCCTTTCTTTTTACTTTTTTTTATAATCTAGCTTATTATTTGGGATAAGTTTTTATAACTTTTTCCTTATAAGTTAGATTTATATACAAGCTTATTTCAAGCTTTTTGTTGCCTTATTTTCCTAGATCTAGCTTATTGTTAGAGTAATTATTTAATTAGCTTTTTAGCTTTTTAAATCTCATAAGTTCTAAGCTTAGGCTTACAACTTATTTATAAGCTAGCTTTTTATTTAAGTACTTTTAGTTTATATCTATTAGTTTTTTAGATCTATTTGTTTTAAGTTTTAAAAATTAAAAATACTTTCATAAAACCAAAAAAAAAGTTAGATCTATTAGTTTTTTATATTAATTAATTTAGATCTATAAGTTTTAAGCTTAAAAATTAATATATTTTTATAAAACTTAAAAAATATTTTAGATCTATTAGTTTTATTTAAATCTCTTTATAGAATATTAATAGTTGCTTATTATTGTTCTAACCTCTTGTGTTTTTGTGATATTGGCGAATCGATTCATCAAGTTTGGTAGAGAGCTTATGGTTGATTAATTTGGTTCGAGTTTGATATGGTTGATTAATTTGGTTCGAGTTTTGATTTGGTTGGTCGTGTACTCACGGGTTGGGATATGTTGGAAATACGTTTTTACGTATTTAGAAAGGATCGGTCACTCCAACGATATATACGTAGTATGGGCTCGTGATCTAATATGTAAACATATAACCCATAAAGCCCACATGTAGGGTGGGCTATATATACCCCCTCCTAGCATGTTAGGAGGGGTTGGTTCTCACATTTTACACACTTCTAATCTAATCTTTCATTATTCTCTCCAACCTCTCTCTATTTTCTCTCTCTACATCTTCATCTATCTCTCTCTAGTAATCATCTCCATACTTAGATAATCTAAGAATAACGAGAAACTGTCAACTGGTATCAAGAGCCATGGGGTGATTGTTTTGTTTTTGTGTTTGTGTTCTTGATTTTCGTGCCTATTTTAATCTAAGTCTTTCGAACCAATTCTTTTTTTGTGATTTTTATGGTTTTTTATGGTTTTTTCTTGATACAAATATTCTACATAGTTGTGATAGAGATTTGGTACATTTACTTTGGCTAAAAACAAATTTTTTTTGGGTGTTTTGATCATTTTTTGGCTTAAAATCTTGAATTGGTTGAGTTTTGTCCGAGAAAAGTGGGAATTTGTACTATTCCGACAGAAATCCATCAGAAAAGGGTTTATATATTCCGACAGAAATCCATCGGAAAAGGGTTTAGATATTCCGACAGGTATTCCGATCATTATTCCGACAGGTTATTCCGATAGGTTATTCCGATAGGTATTCTGACAGGTTATTCCGATAGGTTATTCCGATAGGTATTCCGACAAGTTATTCCGATAGGTTATTCTGATAGGTATTCGGACAGGTTATTCCGATAGGTATTCAGACAGGTTATTCCGATGGGATATTCCGATCAGATATTCCGATAGACATTCCGATCAGATATTCCGATCAATATTCCGACGATCCCAAAATTATTCCTTAAAAAATTTCGAATCGTGAGTTTTTTTTCGTCTTGGAATTTTTGGTTTATCGAGAACATATTTTAGGGGATTTCAACATTATTTCTCGGCTTTTACACACAACAACAAACACAATTACTTTCTTTCATTGTTCGATCGATCAATAATCCTTAACTTCATTTATCATCGATTTTCAATGGATTCGTTGAATTCGACATCTCGAGAGGGAGAATTGCAGAAGATGCAAGAAGAAGCAAGACAAAAATGTTAGGTTTCATTTAGACAATTTGAATGTCATCTCTACGAGCTTACCAAGCTAGACTACAGACCATCTTTTGTGGCAGTATTTGGTCAACATGCTCCTTTCTTCATGCAGGCTATGATGATAAACTTGGATATTCTTCAGTAGCAACTTGACAAAGAAGACTTTAATCATATTGAATCTTCATCTGCACTTCAAGTTCTTTTGAAACAATTATCGATTTTTCTTTAATTCGATGTTACCAAGAAAGAAAATTCAGTGCCCTGTCAGTCATTACTTAAAGACATGCATAAAGAGATTCAAGACTTCCGTGGTACTTTGTTCAAATACGTGACTTCTCTTACACATCTGTTTCAAGAACGATCACGACTCCAAATTGATTATGATACTTGGAAGCAAGAAAATCCGATGCAGATGCCAAAGGAAACAATTAGTCTTACGGATGACTCAAAGGAGACCGCTTTGGTTAACAATGACAGCAACGTCAATGCATCACAAAAACATGACTCAAGCATGCATGACGAAGAGCCATTAGATGAGGTATAATTGAATATTGAATCTCACAATGATCTACAACATGTTGAGAACTCAGAACCTACCTATGACAAACATGGGATGGAAAAGGGTGATTCCACTTCTGATTCATCCAATGTGAGTCATAATGGGGGAGAGAATGATCAAAATGCTCAAAATCATGATATATGCCTTATGACTGCTTCTTTAACCAATTCTGCTTCTAGGATTGAAGAGCTTGAAATAAATTTAGCTCAGCAATCAAAAGAGCTTGATGATGCCAAAATTGAATTTTCGAAGAAAATGGAGAAATTTGAAAAGTATTTTGAAAAACTTGAAAATTCTAACGTTGTTCTTGAACGAAAATTGGATCAAAATTTTTTAGATTCTAAAGCAGAAAAGGATAATTTTATGAAACAAATTATTTTGCTAGAATCTAAGTTGGCATCCCAAGACCTCTTACAAAAGGAACAAGAGAACTTAAAACAGCGTTGTAATGAGTTAAATAATACTATCGTAGAGATGAGGTCTAAAATTCTAGAGTCAACGACCTTGTTAACTACTGAAAATGCTGATTTAAAGGCTCAGGTTCAGAAAAAGGTTTTTGCTATAGCTGCTCTGAAAAACGAGCTAAGGAAAATTAAGGGCACTAGTGTGGACACTAAGCTTTAAAAACCATCAATCTTGGGGAAACCGCCTAAAAATCAGTCCGTTCGACAACCGACTGCATTTAGATCCGAGCGAACAAAATCCTCGAGACCGCGGTTTGCCTCCCAAGTTGATATGGTTCATAGTTTTAGACCAGTCACTCCACTATCTAGGCCTACTGTGATCAAATCAGCCTATGCAAAACCTACTAACAAGACTGATACTAGTGATTCTAGGAATTGTTCTAAGAATATGCCACAACATAGGTCGAATAGCATGCCTAATAATCACTATGTAGATGCATCTAAGAAAATGACACACGCAAGAACTAGGATCCCTAGATCTCATTCGGACCTCAAACACGGTGTTTGTTCCGTATGCATGAAGAGTGTCTTCACGACGAATCATGCGGCTTGTGTTTCTAAAGTCTTGAAGGAGTTAAACTCCCGTGATAACAGAGGGAATTCCAAAGGAAATAGTTTTTCTACCGCTAAGTATTCCGATGTGCATAAGAAAACCATGTCGCCTAGATCCCATCTTAGGTGGCAACCCTCGGATAGGATTATCAAATCAGTTAATCTTCAGTGGGTTCCTACAGGAAGGATGTTTCCCTCTTGTACTACCAAAGTTGGTTGTGAACCCCTGCATGGTTCTAAAATAGATATCGATAACCCATGTGAAAGTATGCAAATTGTTGATTCTAGTACAGGTACTAAAGTCAAGCATCAACAACAACAAAGCGGTCAAATCTCTGTATAGCATTCAACTAAGGACACTCTTAGCGTTTGGTTACTGAAGAAGATGATATCTACTAATCAAGTGATTCAGGGGATTTACGATTAAGCTAACAACAATGGCTCATAGTCTAATCATAGTCTGTGACCCGATATTCAGAGAAAGGAAAGTTTATTGCCGATGATAAACTTATCCTCATAAACGAGAAATTAATGTTTCTCGGGCATGAGCTAATATTAAAAACATTCGAAGTTTTTAAGCTCAAGCACAGTGACTTACAGTTAAATATCAGACTGTAATTCGGACTTCAATTTTAGGAAAGCTTATCTTTAATGATAACTTATCCTCTTAACAGGAAATTCATTTTTCTCGGTCATGAGCTTTCCGTTAAAACATTCAAAAGTTTTCAAGCTCATGAAAACGACTTCTAAGTAAATGTCAGCTTAGGACTCGTTCTTCAGTTAAAGGAAAGTTTATCGCCGATGGTAACTTATCCTCACAACGGGAAGTTTACAACTTCTCGGACTTGAGCTCGTTTTGTAAGATATTCAACATCTTAAGCTCAAGTAATTGGTTTTCAAAACATTGAACACAATTTTTCGAGAATTTCTCAAAAGATTTTTCTAAATCTTTCAAAATTGTGTGTTCAAAAATGTTTTACTGAAAAGAGCATGTCTTCTGGAATCGATAATATTTACGATACTAAAAATGTCATTCAATAATGACACGGGGTTGTAAATAAAGTTCGAGCAGAAGTTCAAATGTATTAAAACATGCTCAAAATAGCTTGTAGTTATTTTAGACTGCAACCCGCTTTTTATATTAAAGTCAAGTATTTCTTATGAAAGCTTTGGCTAACAACGGGAATTAATTTTCTCGGGCTTGGTTTACTTTATAACCATGTAAGGGATTGTGTTTACGTTATAACACAATCTAACACGGATATATGTACGTGTCAGTGCATTTATTTGTTAAAACAAGAGAAATCTTGTTTTTATGAAGTTATCATCTCCACCAACCGTAACAATTTACAATTGATATCTACATACTCGACGATGTAACTACTCAAACAGCGACTACAGCTCTTTCAATAGAACACGAGTCAACAATTGAGGGGGAGCAATTGTCCAGCATTTAGAATCTTTGATGCCGAAAGTGCCAAGTTCACATATTGGTGTCAAGACAACGATATCAATCGTACACATGGTGTCAAGATATAACTTCAGACGTGACGAGGCGACCAACATTCGTGAACAAGAACCATGTGATTCTATCATATGATGTTCTCCATCATTCAGGTCCAACCTCGTAAATTGCTAATCTTGTGAATACATTATCATATATGATCTTTGCACGTGATAAGTACCTTACACTTGTGTTTCAAAGGTATTTAATTTACGTTTCAAGTACACCCTCATTAATTTGAGGAGGAGCTTGCGTAAATCATGAAGATAATTGGATTTGCATTTTTCTTCCCAATTTTCTTAAAATGCTATTAAATTAATTGATATTAAAAACATCGATTGGATTAATATTTTTAATATGGGGGAGAAAATCTGATTTAATATTGAGACCAATAATGGTTTGACTTAATGTGCTGGCTCATCCCGACATGTGCGAAATGTTTTCGAATATCGTGGCATATGTTAAGGGGGAGCAAAATGGATTTGGATATCAAAATGGATTTCATGGTGATTTATACTTACCCACAACCTATTTATTTCCCGACGATGAAGATTGTGGTGACAAAAGGATGGTTGGATAGATTAAAGTCCAATGATTCTTCTAGAACCGGAGGAATCTTCCCAAGGACATTCCATAGCTAGAAATAGTAGTCCTTAGGAAAGATGGAGAAAGATTGTGAACGTAGCTCAATGCCGACCAAGTACTTAAGTTAGCACTAGAACAATCACAACAAGGTGCTAGTTATGACGTATTGGTAAGCATTGAAGGGGTTGAAGAATGAAAAAGAATTGTAAAGATACAGGGTTTAAAGAAAGAAGCCCTCCTTACAACCTTAGGCAGAAACCGGGTCAACACATATGCTATTGAGATCATTTTTAATGATGCTTGATATTGAAGATAGACATCATGGACCCAGTGATGCAATGCACAACCCATCCCAGCTAACTCAGATATCTCTCAAAAGGTATTTGTTTTAATCACACGGAGACAACTCATTATCTATCGATTTATGCACTCCGAATAAATAGGTATTGAAATGGTGGCACTCCTCTCCAGCCTCCGATCACTAAAATCCAAAATGCACGATCGAGTCTAGAGCCATTTGAGATCATCAAATATCTCATTAGGACACACTTTCATATTTACTTGCTTCTTCACACACTGTGAAAAGTAAGAAAGACACTAAGAGTCCTACGTAAAATATCTTGCCTGAACATCCGAGTAAGGCGCAAGTATTTACAATGAAGATGGAAATCCTTCTTGAGCAAATATCAAAAAGCTCATGGTAGGTAACTTGTGAGATTCTTTTTGAATCAAACTTGTGATAATTGGAAAGTAACAGTTGTTTAATTCTTAATTCAATTTAAACACGTTCCAGGCCTCTACGCAATATCTCAGTGATCTTGCTAGAACACTCAGAGTGACACCTTAGTGTTCACACTGATGCGTGGAAATCCTTCTAGTGTTAACCTCAAACAGCACTTGGTAGGTAACTTGCAAGATTCTATATGAATCAAGCTCGTGACAACTGGAAAGCAACGATGGTGCGATTCTTCAATGAATCAAACTTGTTCCAGGAATCGGAATTGACGGCTTCAATCATGCGGATAATTTTATCCAAATGATTCACTCTTTACCTTCGCAGTCAGCTTTGGACGGCCAAGTAAAGAGAACGGGTTTACCCGCGGAATCTTGTCAATGGAATTTTTTAAGTAAATCTACCTGCCACAAGTACGATATTTTATATCGTCCAACGGTCTTCACCAACCGGCGGTAAAAATCTTCCGAATTAGAATAAAATGTTCAAAGCCATTTCGTTCGTGTCTACTTATGTTGCGGCATTTGAAGACGGTGGCGTTGCGGAATCCAAGAAGAAGTCGTCCCCGCATGCTTATACTTTATGCACTTAATACTTCATTTAATTATAGAAAGCCTAAAAGTCAAGTCTTCCGCTGTATCAAACTCTGAACCTTTCAAGAATTTATCAAGGTATAAGTATGTGGAACATGAAGTCACGAGGAGGCGAATATCACAAGTGATGAATGCACACAGTCAAGGCAAGGAAACGTTCTCAAGGTTAAAGTCAAAGATCTCATCTGCATATTCACAAGAACAAGATTGAAGACTCAAGCATAGTATGCTAGGTTTAAGATTTTGTAAAATGGTGTGACCTCCCTTAGGGGGAGATTGTTGGAAATATGTTTTTCCAAAGAAAGTCTCGGTCACATCATTGTTAGCATGGATCACGAGCTATAGACTATTTAGGACATTGTAACTTGGAGTGACCTCCCTTAGGGGGAGATTGTTGGAAATACGCTTTTACGTATTTAGGAAGGATCGGTCACTCCAACGATATATAAGTACTATGGGCTCGTGATCTAATATGTAAACATATAACCCATAAAGCCCACATGTAGGGTGAGCTATATATACCCCCTCCTAGCATGTTAGGAGGGGTTGGTTCTCACATTTTACACACTTCTAATCTAATCTTTCATTATTCTATCCAACCTCTCTCTACTTTCTCTCTCTACATCTTCATCTATCTCTCTCTCTAGTAATCATCTCCATACTTAGATACTCCAAGGATTACGATAAACTGTCAGGATACGCTTAGGTTTAGTATTGATTTGGTTGGCCGTGTACTTTACGGGCCATATTTTGTTGCTTTTCGTAGGCCGTGTACTTTATGGGCCATGTGTTGTTGATTATGTTTATGTTATTTTAGAGCGTTATCTACGGACCACGGGTACCAAATTTCTCTCCTTTTTATTTTTATACCTTAATCGTTTTATTTTAATTAATTAGAGTAATATAGTTTAAATTGTTTTTAATAAAAATATATTTTTCATCAAAATCGGTTTAATTAGTTTTAAATATTTTTATTGTTTTTTAAAATAAATAGATTTAAAGGTTAATAAATTAGATTTCATTTAGATAAGCTTATTATTAGTATAAAGCTTACACCTTTTTGTGATTATTAAGCTTATTAGTATATAAAGCTTCAAGCTTTATCATCTAAAAAGTTTAATAAGCTTAAAAGGTTGAAGCTTTACGCTTTATTTTTAAGTTTATCTTTGTGATTTCATTTTTTTGTCACGTTTATTTGCTATTACGTGCTTGCATTTATATTAATGTTGCATTTAGATTCATTGTTACTTTTTTATATTTTATTTTTGTTGCATCTAGATCTAAATTTGTAGTTTAATTTTATTTTGTATTTTAGATTAATTTTATGTGAACTATTTGCGTTTTTATTTTTATATATTCCTTAGCCTACATATTTTCCCATGTTTAGTTTAAATAGACATAGATTACCAATTATTATTAACCAAGAAAAATTAATCTTGCGATAAAATTGTTAATCAATTCGAGGAAAACGATATATACTAAAAAATGCAATGTTACACATATAATTGTTATTATGTGTTTATGATTTAGTTTTTTTACCTTATTGTTTTAATGCGCTTTAATTGTATGTTGTAAACAAGGGTAATTTTTTTAAGAAACATAATATGGACTAAATCATATTAAAATTTAGATTTGTTTTGAGACCTAAATTACGTTGATTGGTGATTTACAATAATAATTTAACGGCCTACTCAATTTTAACAAACTATAAAGTGAGTATAACGCGCTGCTGGTCTTGAACCCGGCTAAGGAAGGAGGTTATGTCATTGTCGCTGACTAAATTCCCGGCTCGCCTGTGCGTCAAAAATTAGAATTACCTACGATTATTATTTGTATTACACCTTAAGGTTGATTTACCGCAAATTCACATCCAAAACACAATGAATAAGGTTATTGCTTTGTGCGTAGCCGAGTTCTAGCAAAAGTATGTTGTGAATAGTTGTGGGTAATTCTTTGATTGGTTTAACCAATACCTCAACATAATATGTGTAGAAATTTAGCCTTACGGAAAAGTTTGCTAAATGTTTTATTAAACTTATGATATGGAGATGTATGCATGCTTCTCCATACATTGATTTTGACATCAGATTTATACCCTTAAAATTTCAGTTGAATGTCATCTAATTGACGGACACTTGAAGTTACAATGTCATCATATGAGATTTTGGACGATGTTGTGATAGAGAGAAAACTTTTCATAGAATGAGAATTCGCATGATAAGTTTTACGTTCTTTAGATTAGATGACTTAATTAAGTTACTCAGTGAGATCTGGAAACATAAGGTATTCAGAGGGGATGAAACATGTTTACAATGCAAAATCTTCTTTTGGCAATGTAAGTCCCTAAAATATTTAGAAATTGCAAATTGTTTGCCAATAAATTGTTCGACAAGTTACTATGTTGAATACGTTCATTACTAGCAGATCAACTGATGTAATGGATTTATGTCAATATAGGTTCTAGTTTCAAGGAAAATACTATAGCTAATTTATTTACTGGGGTAATTTTATTTTCTTGAAAGTATTTATCGAAAATACTAATATTTGAACTTATTTATGTAGAAATGGCTCAACCCCACAATAACGCTTTAAGTTCCGTGTTCAAAACGTTTTTTGATCGTCCAGAACTTACTGGCCAGAACTTCAATGATTGGTATCGCTCCCTAAGAATTGTCTTGAGAGTAGAGGGTACTATTGATATCTTGTCTACGGTCTTACCGGCCGACCTTGCTGAAGGAGATTCTGAAGCCGAAAGGCTTGCACACCGTGCTGAATTAAAGAAGCACTCTGATGTGGCTTGTTTAATGCTTGGGAAAATTTCACCTTCTTTACAAAAGAAGTTTGAGCTTTATTCTCCCATGCGCATGCTTGAAGAACTCTAGGCTATGTTTGAGAAGCACCAAGCCGTGGAGATCTACGATTTAGTAGATGATTTGCATAGCTGTAAGCAATCCCTTGGGAAATCCGTAAGTGCACACTATATGGAAATGAGAGGTTATATGGAACAACTCATTGCACTTGGGAAACCCTATGACCATGATATGGCGATTAACCTGATCAACAAGTCTCTTAACAAGGACTTTAATGATTTTATTATGAACTATAATATGCATTGCACGGGGAAGACAGTTAATGATTTGCATGCAATGCTCATTGACTATGAAAAAGGGTTAAAGGACAAGACATCTACCTCTACTCATCGTGTACTAAATATACAAAAGGGTAGAGTGAGTAAGCTAAAACCACAACCGAACAAGATGAAGAAAGGCAAAGGCAAAGGTGATAAAAGCAAGCAAGTTGCAAATGATCAAAAGCCTAAACAGAACTTTGCTAAGAAGAGTCAATATCAAAAGGATGAGGCTTGTCACCATTGCGGCGTCAATGGTCACTGGAAGAGGAACTGCCCTCTTTACCTCGATGAGTTGCGAGAAATTAAGCGAAAGAAGTCTGAGCAAAGTGCTGTAGCTTCAGGTAACTTATTTATGATTGAATTATTTAATCTAACATACAAGCTAAATTCCTGGGTATATGATATGGGATGCGGTATTAAAATTTGTAATACGCTTCATGGGTAAAAGTTGGAAAGGAAGTTATCCTATGGGGAGCAATATCCACAAGTGGGCAATGGAGCACAAGCAGCCGTTGAAGCTATAGGAACGTTTAATTTAGTTTTACCTTCGGGTTTAGTACTGATTTTAAACGATTGTCATTATGCACCTACTATTTTTAGAGGTGTCATTTCTTTTTCTTGTTTGTTAGATCTTGGATTTATTCACACTATGATAATAATGGAATTTCTGTTATCAAAGATGGTATTTTCTGTTTTAATGCAATTGTTGTGAATGGTGTTTTTAAAATTGAGATGCATGATAATTATTCCAATTATTATAATAATTCTATTTTTAGCATGAATAAGAAGAGAAAGTTATGTTAGTGCAAACATTACGATGCTTTGTCAATATAATCTCTTTATGTTTTGTTGATGACAAACGTATAATTCGCAATACATTATGTAAAATGTTAAGGTACTCGTAATCACTCAAGAATACATCTGTATACTTCTCTCGACACCTCCAAGATCGCATTCGGCATGAATCACTCAAGGTATGAATAAACTTGTCATTAACCTAACTAAGTGATCAAGGATTAATATTTTCTTAAAACTCACTTTTATACAAACTGACAAAGTAATTTTTAATTAACTTTACTTTAAAAAAATGTTTTATTAAAAAGAAAATGGAAATTTGAATTTGGAATATTCCAAAGAATATTCCCTAAGGTATATTCCAAAGAATATCTTTAATTTGAATTTGGCATATTCCATATGCCAAAGGAATATCCTTTGAGGGTATTAACTACCCCAGATGGCATATCCCCACTAAAGGACAAAAATGCACGGACTCCAAGCCGGAGGTTCCTTAAAGGAACCCGCAGTTCCTTATTGATAAGGAACCGCGGGGGTACTTAAGGAACCACGTGTCTTTATAGTCGTTGCATTGTTGTCCTATAAATAGTGCATCATTTCTAGGTTTTCTTTCAACCCTTTTTGCACAGTTTCTTCAAAAACATCTTTAAACCCTTGATTAGTTAGTTTAGATTAATCTTGTTTAAGATGTGATTCTCTCCTTCAATATCCTCATCCGGTTAAGTGCAAAGAGAAGATCACTCACACATTTGTGATGTGATTAAAGATGAAGTTTTGATGAAGATCATCATGTTCATCATTTTTATTTGTGTCTTGTGTAGATCCAATGTATATGTGTATACTTGGATCAATCTTGTGTAGATCCAATGTAAATGGGTATACTTGGATCAATATTGTGTAGATCCAATGTATTTGTGAATACCTAGATTAGTTGTGTTAATCCATTGTATTTGTGTACTTGGATTAAGTCTTGTGTAAATCCATTGTATATGTGTATACTTGGATTTATGTTGTGTAGATCCAAGTTACATGTGTACACTTGGATATGTGTTTTATTAAGTTGTAATAGGTAAGACTATAAGAGTTGTGAGTTCTCACTAAACTATAAAGTGATGTGGTTGTGTCTTGTGAGTTCTCACTAAACTATAAAGTGATGTAGTTGTGTCTAGTGAAGTTCTCACTTAGCTTCAAAGTGAAGAATCGTGAAGATTGGTTCTACCTTTCGATCAGAATTCGACATCTAGCCTTGTGTCGTAAAATGGTGAAGTAGGCAACGTTGTGAAGATTGGTTCTACCTTTCGATTAGAACTCGACATCTAGCCTTGTGTCGTTAAATGGTGAAGTGGGCAACGTTGTGTAGATTGGTCCTACCTAAGATTAGGATTCGACATCTAGCTTAGTGTCGGAAATGTGTAAGCGACGTGTATGGTTTTCTCCGCCTTGAAAGGAGTTTTGTTGACTAGTGAAGTAACTCTCGAGTAAGGTGTACTCGAGGAGTGGAGTAGGGCGAAGAGGAGCTTCGTGACCGAACCACTATAAATCATCGTGTCAGTACTTTCCTTTACATTTATGTCTTTACTATTATAGATGTATTTATATGTTGTGTGTTGTGCGCATCTCATAATCTAAACATCTAAGTTGCGGAAAAGATAAGGCTTAGTACGTGTGTGCTTCGTGTTTAGATTATGGTCAAGTGTGCATCCTTTAGTCTAAACATCTTAGTTGCGGAAAAGCTAAGGCTTAGTACGTGTGTGCTTAGTGTTTAGACTATTGCTTGATGTACACTTGATTTGATGTGTTTGTGTGTTTCCTTACTTATAGTTATTATCTATTACAAACACATCTCATATCTAGTCAAGCTTAATCGAGAATTTGATACAAACGATTGTCAAGGTTTACAACGTATCAATATTTGGCATCCACTGTAGGCGATTCTTTATTGAGCCCGCGGTTCTTTATTGATAAGGAACCACGGTGATATTTAAGGAACCGCGGCCAGTGGAATAAACAAAATGTTTTGAAAATGAACTAGAAACTATTCAACCCCCCCTTCTAGTTTCTACAATTGGTATCAGAGTGAGGTTATTCAAGATCTTTGAAGTACATTGTACTTTAAAGCTTGGATCCATCTTTGCTCTCTTTTTCAAAACAAATGGTTTTTAAAAATAAAAACGGTTTTTAAAAATAGAGACGATCTTTGTATCAAATTGTTCATGAAGAGTGATTACTTATGAAATGTGTTTTGTTGTTTCGTTCGTACAAGTTTTAGTGTTAAATAAACTTTGTATAATAGCTTGAAATAAATCTTTTCATGTTTGGAAGTATAAAAATCTTTTGTGTCATAATTAACTCTAGAGTGAATTACGTAAATCGTCCATGTGGTTTGATGATTCCTATAAGTTTCGTCCCTTGTTTTTTCACTGTTTTTGGTCCCTGTGGTTTCTTTTTCCTACAGATTTAGTCCATATCAATATTTTTCATTAAATACAAATAAAAAGACAGGGGTATTTTGGTCATTTTCGAAAAAAAGAATTTTTTTTCAAACGTTTGTTTTTTTCTTTCAAAAAATATTTTTTTAAAAACTTTATTTCACTAAATATTTGTACGAAAGCTTATTTTTTTGAAATTTTTTTTTTTTAAATTCGAAAATTAAAAGTTTTTTAAAAAATCTATATGATGAAAAAAACCTAAATTTATAAAAAAATGTCTTTTACGAGACAAAAAGTCTAAATTTATGTTTTTACGAGACAAAAAGTCTAAATTTATAAAAAAAAATGTTTTTCTCCAAAAAAAATTCGAAAATATTTTGTTTGGAAAAATATTTTTTTTAAAAATTTCGTAATTTCGAAAAAAAAGTATTTTTAAAATTTAAATCAAAACAAAAATATATAAAATCTATAAAATTATTGCTTTTGAAATTATTTTCAATTTTTTTTTTCTTATTTCAAAAAGAAAGTTTTTTAGAAAAAAAAATCAGTATATAATTTTTCGAAGATTTTTTTTTAATTAAAAAAATCTATAAAAGTTACTTAAAAAAAAGTTTTTTTTCAAAAAATTATGTTTTCGTAAAAATATTTAGTAAAAAAAAGTTTCTAAAAAAATAGTTTTTTAAGAAAAAAACAAACCTTCGAAAAAAATTTAAGAAAAAAAAACAAAATGTAATTTCGAAAAAGTATTTTTTTAATAAAAAAAGTATAAAAGTTACCACTTAGTTTGTCTCGTAAAAACTTTTTTTTGGAAATAATTTTAGAAAATATTTTTTTCAAAAACTTTTAATTTTCGAATTTAAAAAAAAAGTTTTTGAAAAAAATAAGCTTTCGTAAAAATATTTAGTGAAAAAAAAGTTTTTAAAAAATATATTTTTTGAAAGAAAAAAACAAACGTTTGAAAAAAAATTAAATTCTTTTTTTCGAAAATGACCAAAATACCCATGCCTTTTTATTTGTATTTAATGAAAAATATTGATAGAGGACTAAATCTGTAGGAAAATGAAACCACAGGGACCAAAAACAGTGAAAAGAAAACCAAGGGACGAAACTTGTAGGAATCATCAAACCACAGGGACAATTTACGTAATTCACTCTTAACTCCAAAATACGAGTTCTATGTGTCTAAAATAATTTTTTAGAGTCCTAAGTCCTTCCAAAAAGTTACCAAATGATTTTGGCCAAAAACCCCATTTTTGTCCTTTGGACGCGGTTCTTTATCTATTCCCCACGGTTCCTTATCAATAAGGAACCGCGGTCAGTCCGACACAGATTTTTGATAACTTTGAAAAATCATATAAAATCAACCGTAAGTCCGTAGAAGTCGTGCCACCCGTCATTTCGAACGTAATTGAATTTTATTTCAATTAAAGATGCTTCCAAATCTTTATTCAAACTTTAAAATTTGGATGGTTTCTAAGTTCCATGCTTTGTCCAAAGTATTGAGCGTCGGTTTGTCGTAAAACTTGTGTTTTACTCTTTTCTATTAAGTTGGACATCTCTTGGTGATATATCTTTGAAAATTGATATATTTACAAAGTGTTAAACTTAATTAAATTTTAAATGGGTCAAAGACTATTTTCAAATAAAATCAAGCTATGAATACTTTGTTGTATCTAACACTCAAAACATGGACGAATGCTTTTATGTGTTAAGCTAATTGTTTGTGTGTGTTTCCTTGTGTGTTATTATTATATGTAGACATTATTAAGTGTTCCTTGCTATTTGTAGTAGTATTGCTTATATGTCTAGTCTCTTGTGACTTGCTTGGTATTTGTTAGTATCTAGTTTTTCCTAATTAGGATGTATGCTAGATTTCTTGCATTTTGGTTGAAACATTATTTGTGCATTGCATATAGGATCAACATCTATAAGTTTACATATGTTATATAAACATCATGTACACCTCATTATGTTTATTAACACTCTTAGGTTTGAAAGCTTTGTGAGCTTGTCAAATCTTTTGATATGGGTCGTTTTACTCGATCATTGTCTTATTAGTTCAAGTAGATTAATGTCTCACTATAAAACATGAAACACCCTTTGAAAATCTTAGCTATTTTCTCTTAAAGGAGTGTTCGTGGGAATCAAGAAAGATTTCAAATATATATCAATTCATTATTTAAATTATGATTGATATCATTATAGAATCTAATTGACATGTTTTTAGTGTAGACATGAATGTGGGCTATTAATAATATACATCGGATCATAATTCACACTTGTGTTGACGATGGTATATTGAATCTACTTGTTCAAATTATTAGACATGTTTTGTTTAATAATTGCTTATAGTACACAATGGAGTCGGTTTGACAACTTGGATGTTTCATCTGAAATACTCAAGTAATTTACATTGCAATGCAATTGGTAAATGTGTCATTTCCGAAAGACCAATCAAGAGTGTTCTAACAATTTGTGTAAACTTGGTTAGTACAATTCAATGTTATTGGCCTCAAGATCTATTAAGGTAAATAACCTTAACTAGACTCTTTTTTCAAGATATGCAGTGGTGCATTCTTAACCCTCATTAGGTCATGCATTGTGTCGCCATGCAAGTTTCATCCTTGCTAAACTTTATTAGGCAAATGTTGGAATTACATTTTGTCTAACTTGAGAATGACTACTAGAGAATTTATGCACTAGGATCTTAATTTGACCTAACGGTTGAATGACTTCCATGTGGGAAGTTGAGTTGGTGTATAACAAGTAAAAATGGTCGTGTTTAGCCTTAATTGAGCACCTCTAGTGATAGTCTCATACTCGTTCTCTAAATTGGCTAAATGGCTCTTCCTATATATGACTAATGATAGTTTACTTTGATGAACTTTGTATGTCATTAGGAGTCTTTTTCTTTTGTAGCCATTAGGTTTTTCTTAACTTTCTTCCTACGTGCTAATTGAACCTATGTGTTTTTCCTTTGTGTGTGTTCTAGTTTTTATTGCTATTAAGCATGATTTTATGATAAGTTAGACTAGAACATTAGGATTTGCTGAATTGGAAAATCCTCCATTCACCACCTAAACCAAGCCTATGTAGGCGGTTCTTTAAATAGACCGCAGCTCCATATCAATATGGAACCGCCGGTGGAGATAAAGAACCACGGGCAGAAGCTCTCAAATTCGGGTTTTCTAAAACTTCCCAATTGTTCCAACACCCTTTAGAATATTTGTTTCAAAACTTTTATCACCCCCTCATCCTTTTAAACCCTCCTTGTTAACCATGTTCTTCACACTTCAAACCACTCATAGTTACCCTTCATTACAACCATGGTTTCTACAAGAACCTCAAAATCACCAAAAACCTCATCTTCAAAGAGGAACCTCAAAATCAAGATTAAGTTTCCCAAACTTAACTCTTCACCTTTTGCCACACCTAAGAATGAGATTGTGCCCATTCTCATCTCTTCATCACCCTCACCACCTCTTGCACCATTCAAGACTACCTCAACCCATGGTACCAACCATTCACATGGTTCTACCTCCTCTTCATTCCAATCTAGAATGAATGAGTTAACCTCACCCTTCACTCCTAGTACTCTCTTGGATGTGACTACTCAACCTCAACCTATCCAAAGCATTCCCTTTAAGAATGACTTTGTTGAACCCTTGGTGACTTCACCTTTTACCCCACCAAATTCACCCACTTCAGCCATCTCACCTTTGGAGAACATACCACATCCTCCACCACCCACATCACCCATCACCTTGTCTTATAATTAAGCATGTGCATTGCTTATTAATAAGACACCCAATTTAAGCAAATCTTAGATTTCTAGTGTAACTGGGATTAAAATTATGCTTAAGTTTTAGGCTTGTGTTTCATACATTTTTGTATGATCTTTACTCTCATGTATTTCCTTTCATGATTTTCAACATGATTTGTCTTTGGGTCTTGGATCTCGTTATTCTCATGATCTTTCTTTTCTTCTTTATTTTCTCACTCGGTTGTCAAGGAAGGTTAGATTTATATCTAATTCGTCTCCTAGTAAGATTGACAACTTAAAATATTTCTTTTGAAATATTCAAGCAATTTTAACTTGCAATTGCAATTGTTAAAAGTCATATCCGAAGCATTGACTTTCAAGCCTTTTAGCATCTTATATTAAATTATTTGACCAAGTGATTTTCCTTTGAGTCGATAATCATTTTTGGACACCCAATGTCCACGGTTCCTCAAATAATCTTGGGTCTCATTATTGATAATGAACCACAGACCTATTTAACGAACCACGGCCATTGAGTCCCTTGTTCGTTTTGGTCTTTTTCTCTTTTGACGAGTTTTCTTGAAGATTCCCTCTTTTCTTCTCTTTTGATTTTCTTCTCTCGTTTCGTGAAGTTATCCTTAACTTCTTTCTTGAGTCTCTCTCAATTCATTTTAATCATGCTCTTCTAAGTCGAGTCACTTTCTTCTATTCTTTCTAAACTAAGTTGAGTCGAGCCTCACCCTTTCCTCATAATGTAATTGTTCTTTGAACATTCATAATGATTGAGAAGAGCTACGAAACTTTTAGCATGTAGCTTATCGTATGCTAAACCATTTGGTGTCGACATTCATAAGCATCCATGCCTATAATGTCTTATATCCAGAATATTTTTTTAAAGCGTCGATTTATCCGCTTTTGGTTTTCTTTTTTTTTGGTAAAAAATGTCTCTAGGTTGAGATATTTTTGTTCTTCTTTGTTGAGAGTTGATTGCGGTTAAAATTTACAATTAGTATGGGTGATTCTATCAATTCTAAGTTTTTAACCCCTTGAGATGATATCTTCAAATTCTTGGATGTTTCTTTTCTACCTCTATTCCAACAATTTTGAATTGATTTCCTCAAAATCCTCTCCTTGTTTTTTTGAGAGTTGATGGTTAAATCTTGAATTTTCTTGGGTGATTCCAAAAATTCTAAGCTTTTTACCCTTTGACATATTATCATTACAAATGGTATGGATGTTTCTTTTCTACCTCTATTCCAACAATTGTGAATTGATCTTGTCAAGATCCTCTCCTTTGTTTTTTGGATTGATAGCATCGCGTGCACACTTATTTCTCCAATGCTTGTCATTGTTTGTGCAAACGACTTGTTTATCATCCTCGTTTTCTTTTTTCATCATACTCATTCTTCCTCTCTTTTCGACTATATGTGATCTTATTTTTTTTGTCATTGTCATACTCTCTTTGATTTGGTATTTCTTGCCAAAATATTAAAAGTGGAGTATGTTCTCTCGACAATATTTTTCTCTTAAATTGGACATCTCTTTTCTCTCTTAGTCCTCTTTATATATTTTTTTGGTGTCACCAAAATAAGTTGGGTTCTATTTTCTTTCTAATAGCCCTTTTATTTTTCTTAACTTGTCATATTTTTTACACTTCTAAAAGTTAAGATTATTTTAGCTTTCTCTCGAGTCCCTCTTTTTTTACTCGAGTTGTTTAAAGCTAACTCCGTTTGGGTGACATCTCATTATGCATATGCGCTTGTCCACTAACTTTGTTTTGTAGGACACTTCTAACCTATTTTTGTAGCTCGTCACTATTCTTACTTTGTTGGTGCCTCAGGCAAGGGGAGCTCATATCAAGGGGGAGCATTTGCAAGAGTTCAAGTCATTACATTTGCGATAGTTGACTCACTCAAATTGTATTCATCGAACATCTTGCAAGTAATGCATTTTGGACACTCGTAGATAAGCATATTATTATGCTTGGAGTTGGTTAACCTATGCTGATTGAAGACTTCACTAGGATGACGCAAGCTCAATCTTTTTGTATGATGGGTTTATGGTTTGGATTCCCGCCTCTCAAACGACAACCACAATGGATGATTAGATTTTTGGATGCATGTTCTCTCGAAGTCGATCCTCCTCTTCTACAAATGAAGACTACCTTTCGGATGCAAGCTCGTGTGACGTCAATTCTTTTCTTCTTCAAATGACGTGCTTTCGATGACTACCTCTTTAGACATGTTCTCTCTCAACGTTGCTTCTTTTCTTCTTCAAGACGTTGACTATCTTTTTGATTCGACAAAAGGGGGAGAAGTAAGTGTAAACGAGTAACTTATGCATTTTAATATGTGTTGCGGTTTACTTGTTTGTCATCATCAAAAAGGGGGAGATTGCTAGTGCAAACATTACGATTCTTAGTCGATATTATCTCTTTATGTTTTGTTGATGACAAACGTATAATTCGCAATACATTATGTAAAATGTTAAGGTACTCGTAATCACTCAAGAATACATTTGTATACTTCTCTCGACACCTCCAAGATCGCATTCGGCATGAATCACTCAAGGTATGAATAAACTTGTCATTAACCTAACTAAGTGATCAAGGATTAATATTTTCTTAAAACTCACTTTTATACAAAGTGACAAAGTAATTTTTAATTAACTTTATTTTTAAGAAAATGTTTAATTAAAAAGAAAAATGGAAATTTGAATTTGGAATATTCCAAAGAATATTTCCTAAGGTATATTCCAAAGAATATTCTTTAATTTGAATTTGGCATATTCTATATGTCAAAGGAATATCATTTGAGGGTATTAACTACCCCAGATGGCATATCCCCACTAAAGGACAAAAATGCACGGATTCCAAGTCGGAGGTTCCTTAAAGGAACCCGCAGTTCCTTATTGATAAGGAACCGCGGGGGTACTTAAGGAACCGCGTGTCTTTATAGTCGTTGCATTGTTGTCCTATAAATAGTAGATCATTTCCAGGTTTTCTTTCAACCCTTTTTGCACAGTTTCTTCAAAAACATCTTTAAACCCTTGATTAGTTAGTTTAGATTAATCTTGTTTAAGATGTGATTCTCTCCTTCAATCTCCTCATCCTCTTCAGTGTAAAGAGAAGATCACTCACACATTTGTGATGTGATTAAAGATGAAGTCTTGATGAAGATCATCATGTTCATCATTTTTATTTGTGTCTTGTGTAGATCTAATGTATATGTGTATACTTGGATCAATATTGTGTAGATCCAATGTATATGGGTATACTTGGATCAATATTGTGTAGATCCAATGTATTTGTGAATACTTAGATTAGTTGTGTTAATCCATTGTATTTGTGAATACTTGGATTAAGTCTTGTGTAAATCCATTGTATATGTATATATTTGGTTTTATGTTGTGTAGATCCAACTTACATGTGTATACTTGGATATGTGTTTTATTGAGTTGTAATAGGTAAGAGTTGTGAGTTCTCACTAAACTATAAAGTGATGTGATTGTGTCTTGTGAGTTCTCACTAAACTATAAAGTGATGTAATTGTGTCTAGTGAAGTTCTCACTTAGCTTCAAAGTGAAGAGTCGTGAATTTCGATTAGAACTCGACATCTATCCTTGTGTCGTAAAATGGTGAAGTAGGCAACGTTGTGAAGATTGGTTCTACCTTTCGATTAGAACTCGACATCTAGCCTTGTGTCGTTAAATGGTGAAGTGGGCAACGTTGTGTAGATTGGTCCTACCTAAGATTAGGACTCGACATCTAGCTTAGTGTCGGAAATATGTAAGCGACATGTATGGTTTTCTCCGCCTTGAAAAGAGTTTTGTTGACTAGTGAAGTAACTCTCGAGTAAGGTGTACTCGAGGAGTGGAGTAGGGCGAAGAGGAGCTTCGTGACCGAACCACTATAAATTCGTGTCGGTACTTTCATTTACATTTATGTCTTTACTATTATAGATGTATTTATATGTTGTGTGTTGTGTGCATCTCATAATCTAAACATCTAAGTTGCAGAAAAGCTAAGGCTTAGTACGTGTGTGCTTCGTGTTTAGATTATGGTCAAGTGTGCATCCTTTAGTCTAAACATCTTAGTTGCGGAAAAGCTAAGGCTTAGTACGTGTGTGCTTAGTGTTTAGACTATTGCTTGATGTACACTTGATTTGATGTGTTTGTGTGTTTCCTTACTTATAGTTATTATCTATTACAAACACATCTCATATCTAGTCAAGCTTAATCGAGAATTTGATACAAACGATTGTCAAGGTTTACAACGTATCAATATTTGGCATCCACTGTAGGTGGTTCTTTATTGAGCCCGCGGTTCTTTATTGATAAGGAACGGCGGTGATATTTAAGGAACCGTGGCTAGTGGAATAAACGAAATGTTTTGAAAATGAACTAGAAACTATTCAACCCCCCCCCTTCTAGTTTCTACAAGTTAGACAAAAACTTTTCTTATCTTTGGCATTCTAGACTTACCCATATTGAGAAGACACGTATACAAAAGCTTCAACATGAAGGTCTTTTGGAAAATATCAAAGATGAATCATTTGATAAATGTGAGTCTTGTATCTCTGGTAATATGACAAAGAAACCTTTTAATAGCAATATTGAAATGGCTACTAATCTACTTGGTTTAATACACATTGATGTGTGTGGACCACTTAGACATGTGTCAAGGAAATGTGCTAGCTACTTCTTAACATTTACAGATGATTATAGCCGTTATGGTTATGTTCATTTACTTAAGCATAAACATGTGGTATTTGAGACACTCAAAGTGTTTAAAGCGGAAGTAGAGTTGCAACTAGGAGAGAAGATTAAGCTCTTCGTTCTAATAGAGGTGGTGAGTACTTAGGTCAAGAGTTTAAAGATTATGTAAGTGAGAACGGAATTGTTCAGAATCTTACTTCTTCCTATACTCCACAACAAAATGGTGTATCCGAAAGGAGAAATCGTACACTATTAGATATGTTGTGATCTATGTTTAATCTTACAACTTTGCCATTATCCTTTTGGGACTATGCCTTAGAATCTGATGTTCGCATTTTAAATATGGTTCCCACGAAGAAGGTAGATAAGACACCATATGAACTATGGCATGGCAAAAATCCATACTTGTCTTATTTAAAGGTCTGGGGTTGCGCGGCGTATGTAAAACGTGACTTGAGTGATAAACTCCAACAACGATCTGTGAAATGTATCTTTATAGGATACCCTAAGGAAACTATGGGTTACTACTTTTATTATCCACCTGAGAAAAAAATTATTGTTGCTAGGTCTGGAGACTTCCTTGAAAGTGATCTTGTAAATCAAGAATTCAGTGGGAGAAATTATGATCTTGAAGAGAGTCATATAGATACATTGCCTTCTGAAAATACTAGGGAAATAATTCCTGTAGAACCAGAAAGTCTGGGAGTTCCACCGGAAATAATTCCTCTACGTAGGTCTGAAAGGACTAAACGTGCACCAAGAAAACTATGTCTTAACATATAGGATGATGATGATGAAGTAGGAGATCTTGGTGAACCTGCTAATTATAAATCCGCCATACTTGATCCTGAAAAGGATAAGTGGATGGTTGCAATGGATGAGGAAATGAAATTCATGAGAACTAATGATGTTTGGATTCTTGTAGATCCATCAACAAATGCTAAAGTAGTGAAACATAAGTGGATATACAAGAAGAAAACTTACATGGATGGTGAAGTACAATCCTATAAAGCTCATTTAGTAGCTAAAAGTTTTACTCAAACTTTTCGCATAGACTACGAGGAGACGTTTTCTCCTGTAGCAGACTTAAGAGCTATTAGGATTCTCATAGCTATAGCAACATACTATGACTATGAGATATGACAAATGGATGTTAAAACTCCTTCTTGAATGGTCACTTAGATGAAGATATCTATATGCTACAACCGGAAGGGTATGTTGATCCTAAGTATCCAAAACGCGTGTGTAAACTTCAAAGATCTATTTATGGTTTGAAGCAAGCATCACGTCAATAGAACAAACGATTTGATAAAGAAATCAAGAAGTTTGGATTTATTCAAAATCGTGATGAGCTATGTGTATATCGCAAAGCTAGTGGGAGTGATTTAGTATTCCTAATTTTATATGTTGATGACATATTAATCATGGGAAGTAACATTCCAAGACTTAAAGAAGTTAAGGATTATCTTAGTAAATGTTTTTCTATGAAGGATTTAGGAGAATCTGAATACATTCTGGGAATTAAAATCTATCGAGATAGGAGTAGACAGTTAATTGTTCTTAGTCAAGATGCTTATATTGAGAAAATATTGAAGAAGTATAATATGCATAATTCCAAGAAAGGTTTTCAACCTATGGAAGTTAAGCATAATCTAAGTCATGAGATGGATGCATCTACTCCTGAAGAGGAGGCTTACATGAGAAAGGTGCCTTGTGCTTCGGCTGTAGGATCTATTATGTATGTTGTAAGATACACAAGGCTTGATGTGGCGTTTGCTCAACTTGGTCAGTCGTTATCAACAGAATCCAGGGAAGCTCCACTGGACTGCTGTTAAACATATTCTAAAGTATTTGAGGAGTACGAAAGATATGTTTTTAGTATTTGGAGGGAAACCAGACATAGAACTGAATGTAACAGGTTTCTATGATGCGTCCTGGCAATGTGATAAAGACGATACGAAGTCTCAGACGAGTTACGTGTTAGTTATCAATGGAGGAGCAGCTGACTGGAAGAGCAAGAAGCAGACAACTATTGCAATGCATGCGACTCAATCTGAGTAAATGGCTGCTTCAAAAGCTGCAATGGAAGCTGTTTGGATTAGGAAGTTTATTGGAGATCTTGGAGTGATGCATTCAATCAAAGAATCTATTGATATGTATTGTGACAATTCTGCCGCAATTTTATTCGCCAACGATTTTGGACTCATGAAAAGTGGCAGAAATTTTAAACGTAGGTATCACTACGTCCGAGAACAACTTGAAGCTCGTGAAATAAATTATTAAAAGTTCGAACATATTATAACGTAGTTGATCCTTTAACTAAGGCGTTTCCTAGAGGAAAGGTTATTGAACATGCCAAAAGCATTGGGCTTCAATTAGCTAGCGATTTCATGCAATAATCCGTTATTAGTATTTAGATAAAGCAGTTTAAGACACTATTATTTAATGAAATAAAGTTTAGGTTACGTTTATTCTTGTTATTTAATTTTGTATCCTATTTTACATGTTATAATCCATGAATATTATTATATTCTAAATGTCCGTTGTCGATTAATAATATGAGAGTATTATTAAATTAAGACAAATCAAAATTGCAATAGAGTATACTTGAAAGTATATTGATCGATTTTGGATGATATTCGATGAATCGAATATTAGACTTATCCCAACTATATGACTATACTTTATGGATCTTTGTCGTTAAGTATATCATAAATTGTTATTCTCAGACCTGAGATACCAAGAAACTGTCATGGATCTAGTGCATCTCTATGAAATAATCTAACACTAAACGTAACTGGTAGTTATAAGGTTTATTTTTAGAAGTGTTGCAAAATTCATAGGTTTTGCTTGTAGTCAATATGGAATTTATTATCCGCACCCAAATGTGTTTTGGCAATCTTGCTGAATTTGTGAACGAGAAACATAATGGTTAATGAAAGGAATGACTAAGATCCATATCCTTATTAACGTTGTATTAGAAATAAAAGGATAATAATAATGATGAATCATTAAAATGTTTTATCCAGGAGACCTTACTCGAGTTGTACTAGAGGCAACGACGTGTATCTAGACGCTAACCGATGTTATCACATTATTTGAAATATGTCAAAGTGGGAGTTGAAAGTTTATGGACTTATATTTAGTAGTCGTGTGTTAGGATCGAACTCGGGATTACGGGATTGCACACAATACGTATAGAGTTAATTTATCTAATAAATATATTTATATGTTTATTAAATTAAATCGAGCTATAACTTTAATGGTCGTTAAATATTTAAGAGTTAAGGTTTAACGAGCGTTGTGGAATAAATAGAAGAGGAAAAGAAAAGTCCGGAGCACCCCAAGGGGGTGTTTTGACCGTCGGTTAGAACCAAGGGGGAGAAGGAAAAACTTTCCTTAAATTTGTTTACTTGGGCTACAAGGATATTTCTTAACCCTCATAATTCTACACACAATCGTTTTCCTCTTCTCTTTTCTTGCGATCAGCATCCGAAACCCCACAAGGGTTTTTCGTTTGGTTTTTGGTTTAACAATAATCAAGTCCTAGCCCCTCTCTAGGGTTGTTGGGTTGATTTCCACTAGACGTTGAAGCTCGATTTATACGTACTGGCATTACGGTTAACTCGTCGTAATACATGTGTACAAGAACGTAATATAGTCTTACTTTAGACTATATCTTGGTGATTCGATATAAACCCTAATTCGGTGAATTTATTCTTGTTCGTGGGAATTGCTTTACAAAAAGCATATAACCCTAATTCGATTAATTATAATTGTGTTAATTATAATTTTGTTAAATCACTTTCCCTATCTGTGCTTTAATCTTTATTAGAGTTTTAATAATTGTTATGAACTATATAAATTTAAACCATAGAGCTATAACGCACCTGTGGCACACGCCTCCTCCGATTGCTTAAAAAGTTGCCATGAATGAAATCAACTTATAGGTGTGATTTTAGAACAATTTTCGAATACATGTTGGTTACGTACATGTTTGATGCCAATTACACTTTATAAAAACGCATGTGAATGTAACATTTGGGAACCAAGTTAGTGAACTTATCAACTTAGTTACTAGCAGGGTACTTGTGCGATGCGGCGACGGGTACCCTGTGAATAAATTTTCTTGAGAGTGAATGTTATTCAGTTATTCGTCTTTCATAACAATAATTTATGGATGACGATAGTTTTCACCTAAAAACATGTATCAAAAATGTAATTTTGATATAAGGATATTATTACTTGTAGCGTATATATAATATGTAATATGTGTAACTTTATCTTCGGAACTCAATTAAGTGCGATAATTGACATAACCTCTTTTGAACATTTGAATGAGAAGATCAACAAAAAAGTGATTTGTACATATGATTGCAAGGAAAAAGGGAGAAAAATATAATATAGGAGATTTGTATAATGTGTTGTTTTGCTTGTAAATTGTGGTGATGAGGTGTTTTAGTTATGTTTTAATTAAATATTACTGTATTAAATGCTTTGTATATATATTAGAGATATAAAGTTGTACATATGCATTAAAATCTGGTATTACTTAAATTTAATTTTCTTGATTACATTAATATGTTGTATATTGTGTTGTATTTGTTGTACTACTTAATATTTTGATATTAAATGAAGAGAGAGGATCTAATATCTTTTATAAGATAGTATCATAACTTTGACTCTTCTAGTTAAAATTTTGGTTAAAAATATCTGGTAACTATTTAGCTTCAACTTATGAGTTTTTCGTCCCTCCCTTGAAGTTGAGTTTAACAAATATTCAGAATATATTAATGTCGAAACTAAATTTTAACTTGATTTATGGTAAAATTAATGTACTTTTTAACGTAAATCAGTTTAACCGCAAAAAATCCATTTAGGGTTAGCTTAATGGTAAAAGAGCTTGCGACTATGTGACTAAAGTGTGTAAGGTATCAAGTTCAATTCTGCTAAGTGCAAACAACTCTGATGTGATCGCGTAAAACAAAAGAATTAACTGCCAACATAAGTGAAGTTTGACAACTATACTAATTTGCATGTATAGCTGGTACATTAAATGGAAGAATGCCATGCCAGTAGACAACTTAGCAAACAGCAAGTTATATATAAGCTGTGAAGATTGTGACTGTTTTAATAGCTTAAAGCCACTACTCTCATTTCGTGATCTCATTCATCTTGCACCCAAAAACACAAAAATAAACACACACACACTGGTACTGATGGATCTCAAGACTTGCATAGCTACTTTTTCCATTCTTTTCCTCCTACTTGTTGTGCCTAGTTCTTCCAAAGGTAATACGTCGGTTCGGTTTTGGTTTTATATGATTTTCGTGACAATATATACTTTTTGATGAGCTAGCTTTAATGTGAATTCTGATAATTTGTGTGTAGAGGGACTAGGTTCTGAAGTATATGAAATCGACTACCGTGGACCAGAAACTCATTCTCAAAGGCCTCCACCAAACCGATATGGGAACGTACCTCATCACAAGAATCGTAAGATGCACCCTAGATCCAAGAGACTAGCAGCTCGAAACGTGATGAAGAAGGTTAGATCCTTGTAGACATGTTTTTCCATATGTTTTATAGCAAAATTATGTAACGTAGCGCGTGTTGCATCATAAGGCTACATACATTTACATGTATGAACTGCTGGTAATTTTATAATTAACAATTTTAGAACCTTAGTCATTCGTTTATGGGTGCACTACACTACACTTTCAGTACGTACTGCTATAACCGTGGTTGATATAACTTAGGCCGTCTGCGGATAAACTTGTGTAGGTTTGGGTATATTAGAATCCATAGAATCACATAAGCTAAACTCTTTTGGCTTATAAGGTTAGAACTTAAATAAGGCATAAGCCGATACAAGTGAGCTTTTGAGTTTTCCCAAATTCAAATAAGCCTATAAGCTAATCCAAACACTCCCAAGTCCCAACTAGTAGTTATGCAAATGTGACATTCTGAGACGGGTATGTCATATGTATTTGTCGTGACAGAGAATATATGTTTACTAGTCCTTGTGACATTTTCCTTTTCTTCGTGTATCATTCTAATTAGACACGGGGTTGACAGGAAAAAAAAGCTTAACGGATGAAGAATATGCGAAGAATGGCGGCTTAAGTACCAACTCAGGTTACAGTATGTTGTTCTATTTCTTTCATCATACTATTTTTATGATTGCTGGTATAAATATTAGTTTATGCTAAAATGTATGTGATTTATTATATATTGGTAATTGGTTTAAGCAGCAGCCAACAATATAAATAAATCAAAGCATTTTAGCAAATTCCTGCATTCGCATGTTTCAGCTTTTAATCATGTAATTGTGTCGATATTGGCACAAAGATTTCTGTGTAATGTATGAGATCTGAAATGTGTGGCTGTGGTTTCTTCTCATTCTTCTTATTTTATTTAATCTTCTTATTTGATCCTAACTCTATATATATATATATATATATATATATATATATATATATATATATATATATATATATATATATATATATATATATATATGATGTTTTGGTTGGTGTACGTGTTTGTTTTCTTGTTCAAGTCTATATATTGTGATGATACTATAGGTCTCGACTCTCGACTTAGACATGTATAAATCCATTCACGCAGACACACAATTTCAAGTCGGTCACACCTTAACAAGAATGAACTTTAACACCAAACAAGAGAAGACATTGTGTACCCAATCTTCACGGCCAATACTAAATCTTTAAGATATAGAACAAAAGAAAATTAGAGGAGTGAAGACGGGTAAAAACAATACTACAGGCAACAAGGCTAATCTTGGCCAAATCACCTGGGCATTATGCACAATCATTTTAGACACTTTCTTCTTGGCAACTTAATGAGATTTAAAGGCACAACCAACAAAACCAATCGTACTATTTAAGACTAAAAGAACTCATCTGTTGACGAAAAATTTCAGTTCCGAAACTAGACAACAAACTGAAATGTGCAAATGTGTTTGTATGCGAATAAGATTCATACTGTACTTTTTATGATTGGTGGCAAAAAAATTTCTGGAAAAAAACTTACAGTTTTGCAAGCTTTGGGTGCAAATTAGAACAAAGTTCTTGTTGACATAATACAACGTAACGGTGTTGGTGAAATTAGCTAAGACCAACTTGGTTCAATCCACACATGAGGGTTGTGATGACGTTTCGTTCCCAAGTGATCCGTTAAATCTTCGTCGAAAAGCTTTTCACTGAATGTGTGATACTTGCATGTTTCAAGAGAATAGAACACTATCTTCCCGTTCTTGGAGTGCAAATTTGGAAAATAGATCTTGTTCGCCATTTCTGGTATTTTGGCCTCAATGCAGAAACACGCGGAATCACAGATATAGATCATGTACCTCCCTAAATCATCTATTTTCTCCCATTCCTTTTCAACATCATTCAACTTGAGTACCTCGACAGATCTTCCAACCTCGCCCACAATGATTAGAATAAGATGTTGATCACATTTTGTAAGAAAATATTGAGGTGTAGATTCTTCTGAATATCCTGGGGCTTCAGCTACAACAAGCTTCCATGAGTAATGTTCTTTGTCCAAATTTTTGAAAACACATAGTTTTCCATGGTCACCCAAGGCATACATATCTCCCCCTGATAATGTCGGAAAACAAAAGAAATAATCTCGAATGACATTGTTTAAATCTGGACGAATAATGCGCCAAGACGATTCCCCACCTACGTAGTGAATGGAAATAGTCGAATAGTCTATTGCTAAAAATCCAACAACGATACAATTGGGGGACGTGGGTGGTGCTGAGAAACATAAGTTTTCTAGCTTATGATTGATTTTTGGAAGCTTGATGAGATTATTTGTGAATGGGTTAAAGAACACAAGACAACGGAAGTCAGTGTTATGATACAAAAGCCAACCATACCCGCAGCAATGTGTTCTGAAACCATAAATCGATAAGTGTGAATTTATAAAGTAGTTATTACCAAATAAAGGATCTGTAAAAGTGATTACTCCTTGATTATTATCTACCACCATTAGCCATGGTGAAACTAATGAATATGTCTGCAATCTCTTTATTTCTGCTTGATCCCTCCATTTTATCACGCCTGCTGCTAAATGACAACGTTTGCATGTTAACCGAAAGTTCATGTATTCCACACCAGTGCAAAGCTCCATAATCACCACCAACATGTCAAAGGGGAGATTAAGAATGTATGATTCATTGGACGCAACCACATTATCCACAACTCCTCTTACCACGACTATCTCATTCTCTGTTGGTTTAGCATCAACAGTGCAATCGTCTTCTCCATGGTCATCTTCTAATCTGCACATAATACCAAAGTTTCATGAAAACATGTTCCATGCAATAAATGTCAAAAACACGTTATTTTGAGTATTTTTTACCTGCATTCCCGCACTAAGACATGGCTTGTCGGCACAACCGGAGAAGGGATAGAAGAAAGTGAAACGGTTCTATCTTTGACATGGTATGTATTTATTATATTGCATGCAGTTTTGTCACGAATGTGTATATATCCTCCAAACTCTGAAGAAATTACTGGGCTGTAAAATACCGAGCCATTAGTATCACCATTAACAAAAGATATAGTATCTTTGAGATCTTCCATTTCTATGAATATCTCACAAGCCATGTACATATTATCAACGCACTCTATTCTATTCATGTCTAATTTAAATAAATACACAGCACCAACTTTATCATTTGTGCCACCAAAGCCTACAATAATGTGGAACAATTCGGAACTAGATCCTGTAAGAAAACGCTGTAAGCGAAAATGCCTATAGGAGTAGGGATCAGGAAACATAGGACATTCTCCAATTCGCCTTAGCCTAATCGCAACTGCTTTACTTTTAACCACAATCTCAACTTGTATAACTAAAAAACCTCTAGCATAAGAATAGTTCAAAGCATATATATTCCCACGGCAACAAGTTAGGCTATATAGCAACTGGCTGGAGAAGACTATTTTCGCGATTTGGTCACCATATGATATTTCGGTCCATTTTTTACCATTTATTTTTCCAGCTACGCGACACAAAAAAAATGTAGGTTTATTTGTTCTTGTTAACAAAAGAACTGAACTCGGATCATCTGGAGGTAATGATAAACAACTTTCTTTAATGGATATATAATCTTTATATCTCAAAATCAATGGGGGGAGACGTATAAACTTAGAAGTAATCGGGTTCCAAAGAGACCAGGTTCTTTTCTTGGAGAGGATGTACCAACCATGATAATACCCTCGGATACGCTTCCCAAGTAACTCACACCGATAATTAATTAATGGGTGATGTACGGTGTAGAAAAATTGGTCTGCAATTTCTTCTTTTTCGTCTTCTAGGTTCTTTGCTGAAGCACAAGAAACTAGTTTTTGCCCCATCTAACCTGTTTGAAAAGCTTAAAAAAATTAGTTACATAAACAGATGAGAAACAATAGCGAAAAACGAATAACAAAGAACAATGCTTATGAGCTTATAGCTACATCAAAGAACAATGCTTATGAGCTTATAAACACATCAATCATTATGGATTTGATGCGATTTGATAATAGAAAAAAACAATAAGCTTAAAAATAGAATTAGTCGTACCTCAAAATTGATCGCAAAAACTTATATCTAGGTAGGGGCATTACAAACGTTTATGGTTTACTTTATATAAGACGTTTATACAAAGGCCCAATAATATTAAATATTTTGGGAAACAGTTTATTTAGCTGTCTATATTTAGATCGAAGTTTAGATATTGTTTTTAAATGACACCATACTTGAAATCCAAGCCCCGAGTTAAACCATCCAAATGGGCAGCCTTGATATCCGAACCACTAAGAGAGACCCACGAAGGAAACCACTAAAGACTTGAACTTAATTAACCCTCCAAGGTTAATTATTTAGAAGCTGCTAAGTTTATAAATTGTGTTTCCTGAACACGCATATAAGTTGTTTGAAGTGTACACCCTCGCAATGTAAATAGCCAAATCTCTTTAATTTAGTTTCAGTATGTCACCTAAACTTGTTACCGCTAATGAACAGGTTGAGGTTTCGCTTCCACTTTTGCTTATTCAGATTAAAGTTGTACCGACGTACTCATGCAGTTCGCAAAATTTGGAGTTTTAGAAAGACACTACACGAGCGCTTCTGCGCACCAGCTGAAAAGGCCCTTTCCCTTTTTAATCAAAAGAATGAGAGGGGACTGGTATGGGGAGAGAAGAGAAGAGTCCGTTTTGTTATGACGAGTAGGCTAATGACCAGGTCTAGTTGAGTTGCAGTTAGCTTGATTCAAGTATTCTCCATTACCGCATTAAACAATGTATCAGCAACCTCATATTAGTCAAGCGAAGGGGTCTCCCATGCACATTCGATCAGACTAATCACACAAATAGAAAATTATAAGGCGTACGATGAGAAAACCAACCTGATTTTCATTGTTACATGAAATCTTAATTCCTTTCCATCATTTTTAACCCAAACTGGTTAATATGTGCTTCGAAATTTAGTAGGGCTATAATTTAGAATTGGGTACATATCAAACCAATCGGTAGGCAATTTTCACCCACCTTCAACAATCAACTCTTTAATAGTTGCTTTATCAGGTATCATAGCATCAATAACATATTAACTTAATAAACTCATTCAGTGAAAGTAGACCAGCTGAATGAAAGCATATTACAGCTATAAAGTACAGTAAAAAATTTCAAGAAAGACGCATGAAGTATCCACAATCAAAGATCATACAATGAACGTATACATGATATTCACCAAATCCAAAGATCATACAATCAAAGTATTAAAGTTAAGTTGATAAGTGATAAAGGTTGAAGGGGTAAAAGGTAATATTTTTCCTTCTATATTTTTCTTTGTTTTCTTTGTTTCTTGTTTTGTGCAGGTATTGAAAGTTGAAGGGCTATATCAGCCAAGATTGAAAACTTATTTATCAGCTCTTGCTACGCGTCTTTATATTGGGTCTTATCTCATTTGTTAGGTAGTTAGTGTGTGTGTGAAAAGTGTGAAAAGTCTCTCTCTCGTTTGTGTCGCCTTTGATATTCATCATTCCAGTTCTTGTATTGGTTTATGAATCTTGATCTTGGATTGTAAGATCTTGATTCTGTTATTGGTTTCTTTTGCTTTGTATGTATGATCAAACAGCATAGTATCACATTTGAAGTGATAGCTATACGCAGTTAATAAAAGATAAAGGGGTGGTTGGTTGAATTAAATTGATTCTTGTTTTTAGTTTTATAAAATCGAATATGGTATCAGAGACAGGTTCTTGATATCTGTTTTTAACTGGGTTTTTTGAGAATACGTTGATTAATCTTGTGGTTAATCATATCTTGATTGTGTTAATCGCAAGTTTGATCAATTAAATTTTTAGGGTTTCTAAAAATTTGGGGGTTTTTCGATTCTTGGTGTCCTGAGGTGATTAATTGGGTTCTTGTGCAATTAATTAGGTTTAATTGCACATCTGGTAAGTTTTGTCAAGAAACCCTAAAAATCAGAAATTAGGGTTTTCTTGATTAAAGGCAATTGTGGTTGTTTCTTGTTGTTTTTTTGGTGTTTCATCTTGTTTTCAGGTGAGTTCTTCCGCTGTGCATATTGGTTTATAAGATCTGCTTGATCTTGTAAATCTTGGTTTCTGTTTGGAGTTTGTTGCAGCGCGTGCTTTGTAATACCACTCGTCTCTCTCTTTTTATTTCTTGTTTATAGAGGGTGATTAGGTGTCGAAGGGATCTAGGTAGTTTGGAGGTTTGATTGATTGAGAGGTTATTTGCTTCTTGGTAGTTGTTTGTAAAGGAGTTACAAGGGTTGTGTTTTCTTTGTCTGGTTTTTATCTTGCACCATGTGTGAAGGTGATAAGGAAGTCAGTGTTACTGATGATGAGAGTAATACAGTCATTCACTCTAATGACCCTCTCTATTTGCACCCATCTGATACTAATGGCCAACCTATTGTAACCACTAAATTGACTGGTCCTGAAAATTATAAAGTATGGGCTGCTGCTTTTAAACTTGCATTACACACTAAAAATAAGTTGGGTTTTATTGATGGTACATGTGTTAAAGATAAAGAGGATCAGTTTTTACAAGAACAATGGGATAGATGCAATGCTGTTGTTCTTTCATGGATTCTTGGTTGTATCTCTTCTGAGTTGTATCAAGGGCAAATTTTTTCTAAAAGTGCTAAAGATGTTTGGGATGAATTTAAGGAAACTTATGATAAAATTGATGGGTCTGTTATATATAATTTGCATTTTAAGATTTGCTCTCTTACTCAATCTGGGTCCTCCTTATCTGAGTACTATCACAATTATAATAGTCTATGGAGACAATTTGATTCTTTGGTTAATCTGCCTAGTTGTACTTGTGAGGGTGCTCCTCAACTTAAAACTCATAATAGTCTGATGAGATTGATGCAATTTCTTATGGGATTGGATGACACTTACAGTGTTGTAAGAAGTCAATTGTTGACTTCTGATCCTTTACCAGATGTGAAATCTGCATTTGCTACTCTATCTAGAGTTGAATCTCACAAGAATAACTTGGTTCATAATTCTTCTGTTAGACCTAACTCTTCTGTTTTTGCTACTAGACCATCTACTTGGTCTAATAGTAATAACAATAACTGGTCTAACAACAATAATAATAATAATAGTAGGCCTTCTCAAGGGAGAGGAACTACTAGGAATAATAATTTGGTTTGTAAGCATTGTAATATGACTGGTCATACCATTGATAGATGTTTTGAGCTTAATGGATATCCACCAGGATTCAAGAAAAGAACTCCTGGTGGTGCTAATTCTAATACTTCATCTGGTGGTGTTAATTCTAGTTCTGCTTCTGTTAAGAATGATTCAAGTACAGGAAACTCTATGCCTTTTACTCAAGATCAGATTAACAGATTGATGGCTTTGATTGGTTCTAAGCCTGATAATAGTGAGTTGCAGTCTGGTGCTGCTGGTATTTTTTCTTTTTCTAATCATGTGATTAGTTTTGTTACTTGCAAGTTTTTTAACTATAACACTAACATTAGTACATATAGTACTTATGTTGGATGGATTTTTGATTCTGGTGCCTCTCAACACATGACTTTTTCAACTGATCATTTAACTGATGTTATAAGTGTTTCTCATTTGAATATAACTGTTTCACACCCTAATGGAACTATAGAATTGGTAAAATATGTTGGAAATTATAAACTTACTGAGAAAATTAGTTTGAAAAATGTGTTAGTGGTACCTGGATACAAAGTCAGTCTTATTTCTATTCATAAACTTGCTAAGGACAATAAATTTGTTGTTTCTTTCACTGAATCTAAGTGTTTCATTCAGGATTCTCTTCAAAAGTCCCTCCTGGGGACTGGTAGTGAGAATAATGGATTATATGTGTTTGATTCAGGTAAGAAAATTTTTAATAGTAAAATTACTTGTTGTATGCTTTCTAAGTGTATTTGGCACAACAGGCTTGGTCATCCTTATGATCAAGTTTTGAATGTGTTGAAAGATAATCTTAAGATTGATGACTTGGGTGAAACTCAGCCTTGTGATGTGTGTCACAAGGCTAAGCAAACCAGGGAACCTTTTCCTCTTAGTGATCATAAGACTTTGCATTTGGGTGATATTATTCATTTAGATGTTTGGGGTCCTTATAAGATTAAGAGCAGGGAAGGTTTCAGATTTTTTCTTACCATTGTTGATGATTATACTAGAGCTGTCTGGTTGTATTTGCTTAAAGGAAAAGATGAGGTTTTTGGGAAAGTTGTAGAGTTTTATAATCTCATTAAAAATCAGTTTGATATTTCTGTTAAAATTTTTAGAAGTGATAATGGGACTGAGTTTATAAATCATATGTTTGAAAAATTTGTTACATCTAAGGGTATAATACACCAGACTTCTTGTGTATACACTCCTCAACAAAATGGTATTGTTGAAAGAAAGCATAGACATCTTCTTAATGTTGCTAGAGCCCTCATGTTTCAGGGGGGCATTCCTTTAAACATGTGGTGTGAGTGTATTTTAACATCTGTGTACCTTATTAACAGGCTTCCTACCTCTGTGCTTTCTGGAAAAAGTCCTTATGAAATGATTTACAATGCTCACCTAGTCTCTCTTTGCTTAAAAGTTTTGGTTGTTTGTGTTTTGCAACTGTGTTAAATAATTCAGATAAATTTTCTGCTAGGTCTGATAAATGTGTTTTTATGGGGTATTCTAACACAAAAAAGGGTTATAAACTTTATAACCTTGAAACAAAAAGTTTTTTCTTCTCCAGAGATGTGAAGTTCTATGAGACTGTTTTTCCTTTTAAAAATGATGATTTAGTTAAAGATTTTGTGTTTGAAGAAAATGGTGTTAACAGTCAAAACTTTTTTGACCTAGTAGAATCAGAGTCAAGTGAACCCTATGATGAAAAGAGAGACAGTAAGGATGATATGGATAATAGTGTGACTCCTAACTTTGTAGATGTGTCTAGTGACACTTCTCCTAATGTTGCCAGACATTCTAGGGGGGTAGTCAAAGAGTCTAGATTAGACAAGATTGACAGCAGCCATAATGATCTAGGTGGCAATTTAGAAAGTTATGAAGGAGATGACATTATCAATAATGATGATGATTATGAGTCTGAGGGTGATGACTTTGTGGAATTTAAACAAATGTTTGAGTCTGAAAATGGTAATAGTCCAGAAAGACCAGAGTTAAGGAGATCTAGTAGACCTGTTAAAACTCCTGCTAAATTTGACAATTATGTGATGGATAAAAAGGTTAGATATGATATTAATAGTGTGCTTAGCTATGCCAATTTGTCTATGCATAATTTTGTCTTTGCTAATAATTTGAATAAAATTCATGAACCCAAATCTTATTCAGAAGCTATTAAAAATCCAAAATGGATTGAAGCTATGAATGAAGAGATGGATGCTCTTAACAGAAATAACACTTAGGTTATTGTAGATTTACCACCAGGTAGAAAAGCTGTTGCTTGTAAGTGGTTATGGAAAGTGAAATACAAATCTAGTGGTGAGGTTGAAAGGTTCAAAGCTAGGGTTGTGGCTAAAGGGTTTAGTCAGAAAGAGGGTATTGATTATGAGGAAACATTTTCACCAGTTGTGAAAATTGTTACTGTTAGATGCCTTATTTCTGTTGCTGTTCACTATGCTTGGCCTGTGTATCAACTTGATGTTAATAATGCATTCTTATATGGTGAATTAGATGAAGAGATTTACATGACACTTCCAGAGGGATATGGGTCTAATGATAATAAAGTATGTAGACTTACTAAGTCCTTGTATGGTCTTAAACAAGCACCAAGAAAGTGGAATGAAAAATTAACTAGTGTGCTTGTTGAAAATGGATTTATACAAAGTAAAAGTGATGTTTCTCTTTTCACTAAAAATGAGAATGATTCTTTTGTTGCTTTACTAGTTTATGTTGATGATATTATCATAATTGGTAACAATGAATCTGTTATTAATGAGTTTAAGAAATACTTGAGTTCTAAATTTAAAATTAAAAATCTTGGAAAGCTTAAGTACTTATTAGGCATAGAAGTACTTGATGCTAATAATGGTCTTGTGCTTAATCAAAGGAAGTATTGTCTTGAATTACTTGCTGAATATGGTATGCTGGCATGTAAGCCAGCTAAAGCACCTATTCCTGATCCATCTAAAAGGAAAAAAGGTCAAAAGGTCATAGAACAAGATGTTCCAGTTGATAACAAAACATGTTATCAGAAAATTGTTGGGAAATTGATCTATCTTACTCTAACTAGGCCTGACATTGCCTATGCTGTTCACAGTCTGAGTCAATTTATGCATGATCCTTATAAATCACACTTAAAACTTGCTTTCCATGTCCTTAGATATCTTAAGAGTTCTCCTGGTAATGGCATTTCTTTTATGAGGAACAATGATCTTAGTCTTGCTGCATTTGTTGACTCAGACTGGGCAAAGTGTAAGGTTACTAGGAAGTCTGTAACAGGTTATACTGTTTATCTTGGCAACAATCTTGTTTCATGGAAAAGCAAAAAGCAGTCTGTGCTTGTTAAATCTTCAGCAGAAGCTGAATACAGAGCAATGAATAGTGTTGCTTGTGAGATAATGTGGATTATTAAGATCATGAAGGATCTGAAAGTAGATATAAGTTTACCAGTTCCTATTCACTGTGATAGCAGTTCTGCAATTCAGATTGCTGCTAATCCAGTGTTTCATGAAAGGACTAAACATTTTGAAATTGACCTATATTTCTTAAGAGAGAAGGTGTCTGCAGGTTTGATTAAGACTTTGAAAGTCAAATCTGAGGACAATGTGGCTGATATGTTTACTAAGGGCTTATCCATCAAAGATCATAAGTTCCTGAGTGATAAGCTTAATCTTGTAAACTTATATCACAAATCAACTTAAGAGGGGGTATTAAAATTAAGTTGATAAGTGATAAAGGTTGAAGGGGTAAAAGGTAATATTTTTCCTTCTATATTTTTCTTTGTTTTCTTTGTTTCTTGTTTTGTGCAGGTATTGAAACACTACTACATATTTGGGTATCAAGACCTCTTCATAGAGACCCTATATAAAAAGAAATGGTCTGAGATAACTATTGAGACCCATTTATAGGTTGAAACCCGGCTTAGAAGAAAAAATAAAAACAAGGCTGGTCATTTTGGAAAAGACCGGTCCATCTTTATAAATAAAAAGACCCGTCTCTTCTTAGGAGCCCGGTTTGTATCAAGTAATGATTCCAGGCCCGTTTTTATTAGTCAACGGGTTCCCATTTCACCAAAATTTTGAACACCTTATTTTTTCCTCTGTTTATTTTGATGAAAATTTTGAACACCATATTTTCCCCCTGTTTATCATATGAAAATTATGAACTTATCCTTATCCATCTCTTTATCTTCATCCTAAAAAAAACCTAACACACATTCGCTCCTTCTTTTTCTCCGACAGACATCTCCACTTTGCTTCTTCTACCATTTCTTGGAAATAAATAAGCTGATGGTTTCGAAAGCCTCCGATTAAGATCTTAAGTGAGCGCTCTTTTTCTGTGAATAAATTTGTATTTTCAAATAATTGGCTACTTGTTTATTATATGATGTCGTTTTTATATGTTTTCTATCTGAAACTCTGATTAGTCTGCGTTAGAATAAAATGTTTAAGGGAATCTGAGTTGCCCGCCAGATGTTTAATGGAAGTCTTAAGAGAGTTGGTGTCGAAAGTTATCGCCCGCCAGGTGTTTGATGAATGTTCTTACTTGATTTTTTTAGACTCAACTGATAACACTTAGATTATACTTCAGTTGATTTACTAAGCCAGATGTATTGTTATACAATGATTGGTAATTATAACTTGTTTTTGCTTTGTTTGGCGTTGAAAATTATGTATTGTTATACAATGATTGGCACCATTTTGTTGTGGTTTTAATGTGATTCTAGATGTTAAAAGCAGCCATATGAGTTTGTGAAAGATGAAGATATGTGGTAAATGGTTGGTATGTATGTATATGTCATTAGTATAGAACATGTCGTGAAGAGATGAAAAGTTGGCAATGGATTTATATGTCATGTATTGCTACAATGGTGATACTTATTTAGATATACCGTTAAATGGACTTGTTATCATATTGGTTTACTACTTTGAAACTTATCACCTGTGCTTATAATAATAGTCTAGATAATAGAATTATGCAGTTTGAAAGAAATATTTTGCTATAGATGGTGACATGTTTGCTGCATATAAATTTGAATGTTTAGCATTGTTATGTTTTCATTTATATTACAGATTTTGGTATTTATATATTCTAGATGTATTGGATTTACTGTATATGATTATCTTCATTTGACAAGATCTAGTTATGAGACTTGAACTTGCGAGGATGTTTGAAGATGCTCATGACTTAAGCATTGTTAGTTATGGTGCTGATGAGCAGGTATTATCCTTCCGTATTCTATTAATATTAAACAATGGTAATTAATGGAAAATATATGATTGGTATGCGTTAACTAGACAAATACAAAATTATTTCTCTATTATCCTTTCGTATTATATCTATTCAATTGAAGATGCTATTTTGGATTCATATCGTAGGCACTTATTATCATACGAATATAACAAAATTGACGGGAAATGTGTTTGATTGCAGGTGAGGCATGCGACTAGCTTAGAATGTGGAAAAGTGGAGACGAAGTTGCTTGCAAGACATAACGCAATAGCTCATAAAATAGCTAATGTACTACACAGTCCACACATCTTCTAGTCTTTTCTTGCTGTAGCTAAAAGCTTTACAAATTTGATTGGTTGGAACATTTGATGTATACGTAATTTCCTCACTTAACATGTACTAGTAATACTTGTGTTATTAATGATGTTTTAAGTTGGCTTGAACTCAATATTACTAAAACTTGTGTTACTTGAAATGCATTATTCGTAGGGGCTCTTTGGGATTGCTTGTTGAAAAAGTGAGTAATTTATATAACTAATATGAAACAGCTGATCTTTTTTAATGGTTAAGCTAAGCATCAGAACCGGTTATAAGCTTTGAACCCGGTCTAGAATATGTTTTTAAGGCCTGTCTTAAAGACTATAACCTGTCTTGATTTCGGTATAGAGACATGTTTTTAATCATTTAACCGGTCTAAAAATGTAATCAAGACCGGTTTAAGAACCGGTCCCTATTTGAAATCACATGGAGAGCCCCCCTTAGACAGACCATACGAAAAACCGGTTTGGATTAGCTTGAGAACAGGTCTTGGATGTACTTTTTGTAGTAGTGAAAGTTGAAGGGCTATATCAGCCAAGATTGAAAACTTATTTATCAGCTCTTGCTACGCGTCTTTATATTGGGTCTTATCTCATTTGTTAGGTAGTTAGTGTGTGTGTGAAAAGTGTGAAAAGTCTCTCTCGTTTGTGTCGCCTTTGATATTCATCATTCCAGTTCTTGTATTGGTTTATGAATCTTGATCTTGGATTGTAAGATCTTGATTCTGTTATTGGTTTCTTTTGCTTTGTATGTATGATCAAACAGCATAGTATCACATTTGAAGTGATAGCTATACGCAGTTAATAAAAGATAAAGGGGTGGTTGGTTGAATTAAATTGATTCTTGTTTTTAGTTTTATAAAATCGAATACAAAGTAAGTGGGTGGTGCTGAGAAACATACCGATTTTAACCTATAATGTAATGATGGAACAGCGTGGGCAACAAATGTAAAGGGGTTAAAGAACAAGAGGTCTCCTTTTGTGTCATAACACAACCACCATCCAAACACGGAATAACATATTTTGTCGATCCATACCGGAAAGTTTTCCTTTATAGATGGATAACATGAGTATACGTTGCTGATAAATACAGGTGGAAAATTTTCCTTTAATGAACTTATCACCAACCATAGTATGTTTATAAATCATAATTCCTCGTTCTTTATCTAACTCAACAAGCTATGGTGAAATGGATGAGTATATCTGCAATATTTTTTGTACTGTTTGGTTTCTCAACTCTATCAAAGGTGTTGCTAAATGAAAGTATTTGCATGTAGCACGATAGTTGATGTATTCGTCTTCAGAATTGATACCGATAATCATCTCCAGAATATGCAATGGAAAGTCAAGTATGCATGATTCCTTTGCTTTACTTTTATATTCAACGATGTGGTTATTTGTCACTGATATGATGTTGCTATTATCTCATAGTCATTAATTTCTTCTTGTTTAGAATCAACATGATCGCCAACCGAACCGCTAGAACTATGCCTCTGGCCCATCTAAGATGTTGGCAACAAATTTTTGGATCAATTATTCAATGCCAACATATATGTCACATAAAAAATGTAGACTACTTTGTATTTAAAAAACGAAAGCACATGTTAAATTTCAGAACCAAAGCACATTATATATATGAGAATGATATGAACAACTCTTTTAGTTAATTGCTTAGGCGCTAGCGGCCACTAACCGACCGGTGGTAATTAAACAACCAACACCTTTTTCTAACTTCAACTTGTGTTTTTTTCTTCAATTTATCGGATCTTGTTTTTAAAAGGTGTGATATGATGAACTTTTTGTAAAGTAATTGTAGCAGATGGTAAAATGGAAAGGATAAAACACATATGATAATGACTATAAAAAAACGAGACTTGCTTAAAAAACCACAAATCCGATAAAAAAAACTAAATGAAAGCCCTAATTTACATTTAAATGCCAACATCAAAATCTCACAATCCATGGTTTAAATACTTTATGTAATTTTGAAAGCTTAACTAGGGTTTATAGCAATTGGGCTAATACGTGATACGAGATTTTGTGTTTGGGTTCGGGCTTAGCTTATAAATATGCAAAAACTTGCAATATATGCAACTTCAATTTGATTCTAATTAGGTGATTTTACAATAATAAGTTTTAACTGCAACAAATTCGTTAACGGATAATATAAGTTCCAGCTACATGTCTTATTGCCATAACATACCCATGATGTTTTAGGCTCTACGTTGAAAAATGTTATTGGCTAGTTTTAGTTTAGAAGTTGTTTCAGATTACTTATTCAAAGTGCTTATTATTGTTATTTGTTTTATATGCGCATAAGTTAAGAGTTAAGATGGAAATGTTTAAGTGTTTTGTTATAGTGGTGAGAAGATGTGACTTAGAATATGTATAGTAAGTAGACTACTTACACTTTAAGCAATCCCAAAGAGCCCTTCATTCAAGTTTTTTTTTAAAAAACTGACTGAAGTTTTCATTAAAACATAAAAACACAATCATTTAAGCTTAATAAACCCTAAAAAGATTCAACAAGCTTAATAAACCGTAAAAAGATTCAACAAGCTTAATAATCCCTACAAGTTTCACCAAAAGTGTTCTTTTAACATACTAATATGATAACTAGTATACTAATGAAGTTAGCTAGCTAGTGGCAACTTGGTTCAATATATCCACATGTGAGGGAAGTGATGACCTAAAGTTGTGTACCATTCCATTAAGCATTCTTCCATCTTTTTCCCATCAAAAGTGTAAAACCTGCATGATTCAAGAGAATACAATATTATCTTCCCATTTTCAAGATGGAACCGTGAAAAATAAATCTTGTTCTCCATTTCCGGTGATTTGGCTTCGATGCACAAACCTGTTGTGTCACAAATACAGATCATGTGTTTTCCTATACCATCTATTTTCTCCCATTCTTTTGTAGAACCATTCATCTTCAATACAATCATTCCTACATACTTTCCGGCTACGACTAGTATAAAATCTTGATCACGTTTCATTAGAAAACATTGAGCTCGATATTGTGGACAAATTTTTGGAAGTTTAGCTACAACTTGCTTCTTAGGATAATCGTCTTGCCCCAACTCTTTGAAAACATTAAGTCCGTTGCTACACAAGACATAGAGATCTTCACCATCAAATGTTGGAAAACAATAGGGATATATATTTGAATAACCAAACTCCAAATTAAGCACCCGCCATGATTGTTTCCAAGCTACGCAGTAGAAAAAAAGTTGATTTGGAGTAAATCCAACAACCATACAGTTATGGGTAGTAGGTGGTGCGGAGAAACATAATGTTTTTAACTTTAAAGGCAATACCAATGGAAGTTCCCGGATAACTACTGTGAAGGGGTTAAACAAGACGAGGCGATCCATATAGTTCGAACACAACAACCAATTAAACTTGGAACACCATATCTTGTTGATCCAATATGGAAACTTTGTCTTAAAGTACTTATCACCAATTAGGGGATGTTTAAAAGTGATGATCTTTCGTGTTTTGTCTAACACATATAGCCATGGTGCAGATGAATATATCTGCATTGTTGATTGCTTTATCCTTTTTATAAGAGGTGCTGCTAAATGACAACTTTTGCATGTAGCACGAAAGTACTTGTATTCGGTATCAGTACAACGCTCCCCAATCAACTCCAAAATATGTATAGGAAGATTAAGTAGGCGTGATCCATTCGTCATGTCATCCACGTCGCCTTGTTTAATATTACCATTATTGCCTTCTAAACCATTAGAAATATGTTTCTGGTCCATCTAAGATGTTCACAACAAACATTCCAACTTTATTAACTTATTCCAGTATATATATTTATCAAACTAAGTACACATGCTATGCTATATATTTGATATAAAAGAAAATATTGTTCATGAATCATTGAGTTATATGTTAAACAACAGTCTTATAAGAATTATGCATGTATACACATTTAAAAATCTGCACTTGTAAACAGAACTATGTTCAGAAGGAGAGATGGTCCAGTATTATTGGTTATTTTTGTTACTCTTACTTTATGAAATCTAAGCTTATACGATAACTGAACACTAGACATGACGATTTAAAGTATATTGTAATGATTTAGTTCTAACTTTTATGAGTTTAATTTCCATCACTCTCGCCCACTTGAAATAAAGTTTAGCAAATATTTAGAAAAAAACTCTTGCATCGTCAACATTTTAATGATGGAACTTGAGGCCACAACTATATTTAGAGGTATATACTTTGACGGCTCTAAAACTTTGAGGCCTTGTGCGTTAGCAAACCTCACGCACCCTCAACGGCTAAGCTAAAATATCAATTTTCAAACCAAAGTTAAAACAAAAAAGTACACAAAGCTCATTATTGTAGTTTTTTTTTTAATTTCTATAGGCTGTTTCAATTGTTTGCCAATTCTGCTTATTAGGAACATCAAAATGCTTGTTAGCCATATGAAAAGGTCTCTTTAAATTTTGAACGAAATACTAGAGAACACAATAGTATGATAGTCATAAACTCATAATCGGCAATGAAAATAGTATGCACCTAAAAATCGTTCCCAACAAGTATATGTATGTATACAATCAATTTAAGCATACAAGTAAAACTCATACCTCAAACTTAACTTCAACGTATCTGACAACCTTTTTAGTTTATCTAGGGTTTTGATACTGTAAACCATTTTTATTTTATTTTGATTGGCATTATGATTATCAATTAGACGCAAGTTTAAAAAATATTGCTAGTACTAATCTTTATCCCTTTTACGGATTTACATACTTTTTACAAGACCACGCTAAAATCATGAAATGGGCCAAGTGTGGTGCCAACCACCATCACCAAGAGGCAGATATTTAACATGGGCTTATATGAATTGGCCTGTGTTTTTCGGCCCAAGGTATCGTTAAAATCAAAATAATGATTTTAGGATTTTAGGCTGAAAGGGGTGGGGTTTAACCCACTCGTTAAATGCATAAACTAGCCCGTGAGTTCCATTCCTATCACAAACAAATCACGCGCGACTAAGTAGCTCCAAGCAAAAAATATGGGCAAACTCACCCAGCGTGAGTTTGTTTTTGTGGGCTCATATGTTTTTTATTTTTTAGGTTAGGTTTGATTGTGGGTGTTTTTTGTGAGTGGTGTGTATTTAAAAAAATAAAAAATAGGTATAAAAAGTGAGTGTAAGTGAGTTTGGGTGAGTGTCATTACCCTGGTGGGTGAGTTTGTGTGAGTTTATTAAAAAGCTGACGTGGTGCTGAGGTGACGGTGAGTGGGTTTCACCCCACTCCCAACAGTCTTAGTTAGACATGGTGAAAAAAGTGAATAAATCTGCATTCTCATTCGTGTTGTTTGGTTGCTCCACTGTAACGAAGGTGCTGCTAAACGACAAAGTTTGCATGTAGCATAAAAGTTCAAGTATTCGACAGTACATTAGAAGAACGTTCCATAATCATCTTCAAAATTTGTAGCGGGATATTAAGTGTGATTCACTGATTTGTTCCCCTTACTATAGTTTTAATGAGAACATAATTAGACTTACGTACTATTCGAATCACAATACTTCAAACAAAACCTAAATTTAATAAGTGTAGTAAACATGCGTTTTTTATATCTTTACGGTTGGTCCACAAGCTTTTGACCATGAGAATTTTTGCTACGTTGGCACAAGAATCTCCAGCGACATGTTGTTGGGAAAAATCATCGACAGAAAACATTAATAAACACACTAAGAAAAATCGCTAATTAATCTTGAGTTTATCCCGACGACATGTCGTTTAGGAAACTTTCCTAATACGTTGACAAGTCAGCTGGACACGTATCTTTTTTTACTGTGCCGACAAACCGTCCTTGCGACATGTCGCCAAGGATTCTTTGGTCCAACTTTGATCAAGAATTCTTCCCGACTTTGTGTCACGTCGAACATGTTGTTGGGGATTATCAGCTTTCCCTAACGACATTTTGAAAATATAATAATGCGCTCTTACTTTTCTCTAATAACAATACTAATGCAACGAACTAGCTTAGCTCGGTTGGCTATTAAGATTCTACTAAATAGTTTTTATGGATGTTTCTTGGAGGTCTTAGGTTCAAGACCTGCCAAAGGATCTCAAACGAAACGGATAAGAAGTTTAACATAACTAAACGAATGTTCAAAGAAAACATATTACCGCTTGAATATCATTGCACGACTCAACCTACTAACCACTAAAATTTGCCTTTCTAAAAAATTGTAAAGTTTTACTGAAGTACTTAAGTTTAAGTATGGCCAAAGACGTTAATAAGCAGTTGTTTAGCCATTGTTAACCACTAGCATGATACTCGTTCGATGTAGTAGTGGGTATCTGATAACTATTTTTGAGCGAACAAATATTATATTTTTACCTATCAAGTTTGTATTCAAATTAAAATTAAAGTTATAAAAAAAGGTTAAATAAAATAAAATAAATTCATTAAAATTGAAAAAACAAAAAATTAATAAAAAATATATCAAAATAGATTTTGAATTAAAGGACACGAAATTTTAGAAAATATGATGAAATTAAATAATGAAATAAAAAATATTTTAATTTTAAAATAAAAGATTTTTAATAGTCTGTTACAAAAGTTGTTAAAAAAGTTTGTTAAAAAAATTGATTAATGAGATTAGTTTAACAAAATATGATATAATGGTTAAAAAAAATTATTAGTCTAGAATAGATATACATATGTTATTTTTTTTATTAAAAGAATGTTTGAGATTTAATTTTTTTAAAATTTTTATATTTTGAAAGAGTGTAAATGTTTAAAAAGTAGTAGTATAAGTATAGATAAGTAATACAACATGTAAAGTTAAACGATGAACTAAAACTTAAAAAGAGACAAGAATATAATATAATCGTATGTATCTCAATATTTACGATGGTGACATAGGTACTAAATATATGTAAAGCTAAGTATGTGGAACGTAATGAAATACTAAGGCATAAACGAACGAACGTATGTATATATAAACACCAACTAGTAGACATAAAGTCAATAAATATATACATATTCTGTTTTATAAATATTGTTTTGTGTAAATAAACTAACTTTAACAAAATATAATGAAATGGTACTACATATTAACTGAATTAAATAAATGAATGTTAATGAATATGTTCACAAGCATAAACGAATGACAAGACTTTTGATTATGTTTATTCACTAAGGGTCCGTTTGGTTTGGAGTCGGGTTTACTTTTATTGTGGGTTTATAAAATAGAGGTTTTAGGATCGGATTTGAAAAAAATAAAAAAGTAATATATAATATAGATTTTTATTAAATGTTTATTCTAAAAATATTTTATTAAATAAAATAATACAAAAAGTTGAAAAAGATGAAAGAGAAATAAAATAATACAAAAAATATTTTATCAAATTAAAAAGATGAAAAAGATGAAAGGACGAAATCGGTCAAGTTGAGCACTTACTATCCATTAGATGGTTAAGTCAAAAGAAATTGACATATATGATCACCACCACCAAAATTGCGACATGTGTCCTATGGCTAGTGATCAACCACCGCTGCTCAACCCCTAAATGCTCGACTAAGTACAATACTTTTTTTTTGAAAAATACAAAAAGTGACCCTTTTTCTTATTCTAGATATCCGAGTTATATTTTCATTTTACCCCCTTATATTTTCAAATTCCCCCCTCATTTTAGTGTTATGCATTTAATGTTCACCCATTTTCATTTTCATTTTCGCATCATGAATGCACTGGCCCGTTTTTTTTTCTTCATGTTTGAATCATCTTGTTACCAAGGACTCCATGAATTGACTTGTTGTTTTAATTTTTCTGAATCTTAATTAGTACAATGTATTATTATGTTCTTGATAGTTGTAAAATCACACTCTTTTAGGAAAAAGAGCGTAAAATATAGGGTAAGCACGACGATTTAGGAAAACCGTGTGTAAATGACCCTAAAGTGAGTTCGTTCTCGAGGAGGCAAGTGTGTTGTGTAATGAATTGATTTTGATTTGTGATTATATTTTTGAGAAAGAAAAATAGAAAGGGGATTTGAAGAGAATGACGGTTACGTACACGGATTAAACTAAGACGAAAAAGGCGTTCACGTAAAACCGTAAAAAGCTAAAAATTAAAAATTAAACCTAAAAATTAATTAAAAGTTAAAACTAAGTCTAAAATAATATAAACAAGAATAAAAATCCAATAAAAATATTTTAAAACCTTTTATTAATTAAATATTCAATTTTAAATGCTAATTAAAGCCCTAAAATTAAATATAACTAACAAAATGTCCAAAATATTATTTTATTGAACAAATAACTTACTTATATTATCTAAAGACTAAAAAGTATTTTTCCTAAATTTTAAAAACTATTTTTCTATTTTTAAATCACTAAAAACTATTTTTAAACCAAAATAATTATAAAAACTAATAAAATAATGCCAAAAATAATTTGACACTTTTAAAAATCCTAATTTACTCTAAGGAACAGTAGAAAAATGAAAAAGTTTGAAAAATATAAAATTTTGCACTAAAGGACAAAACAGATTAATATTAAAACCCTAATTATACTAAATTAATTCTAAAAAATAATTTAAAAGTGAACAGTAAAAACTTTTTGAACTAAAAATCTTGAATTATTTTTCTTAATCTATGAAAAATGTTAAAACTGAAAAATAACACTTTTTCACACTAGAAGAGAAAAATCAGAAATTAAAAAGTAATTTAAAATAGCTATTAAATGTAAAAAATACTAAATAAACAGTAATAAAAAATATAATTAAACAGAAAAATCAAAAATTAAATTAGAAAAATAATGCAATTTGTTTGAAACCCTAATTCCTATTTCAATGCACTAAAGACAAAAAATGTTAAAACTGAAAGTGACATGTGCTTGACTTTTGTTTTTTAGCTAGGCTGTGGTAACAATTGCACTAGCAGTGGGAACTTAGTTCCCACTGACTGTGTTAAAAAACGGGTCTGGTGTACTTAGGAGCTTAGGAAAGCTCTTGCTTGAGTTTTGCTTGGACAATGGGGCACCCCTACACTCAGTTGAGTGTAGGGAGTCAATAAGATCACAAAAACACACAAGTCTTTCACAAGATTAAGCACAAAATGGCATAGAAAGTGACTGATTAAGCATACATGGTTTCTGATGAACAGTGTGCTGGTTCAACTTGGACAAAAATGGATTTTAATGCTTTAAATCTTGCACACAAGTTAACCAATTCACATAAAACAGATACACAATCCTACTTAAACCTATCTCTAACAGATTACCAAGATTTGAAGGAAAATTTCACTCTAAAACAAGCTAATCAAGGCAGTTACTGATTTAGGCCATAATACCTATTTTTCACATGCAATTTTGTTTAAAAACCTATCCAAATCAAAACCTATGACTGATAATACCTATAACTACTAAAAGGAGTGTATCTAGAATGATTCAAGACCAAAAGCTGTCAATAATTTCAGTTAAAACCAAAATCCAAACACCCCTTAATATTCAGAAACTGAAAATCATCAAACCAATTCTATTCAAACTCTACTCAAACTGACTGACAAAGCTTCTAGCATACATACAAACCTAAAGTGAGCAATATCAAACCATTCAACAAGCACTTAAACAATTTTTTCGCAAAATCACATAAAGCATATAGATCACAAATTTTTGAAACTGAAAACTGAGTACAAGATAAGTTACCTTGTGGGACCCACATCCAGGCCCCACAATGGCTGAAAAGCCACCTCCAAACAAGCCCGGGCTTGTGCAGATCCTTTGGATAACAGTCAAAAGCTTCAAAGTAATTTCCTGCTAAGAACAAAATATCCAAGTATTCTGATTTATTTTTCTCTTTTTTAAATCTTTTTCAAATATTTTTCTTAAATTCTTTCCTTTAACAACACTTACACAAACCAACATACAACTTGGAAAAACAAATTTTGGAACAAGATTTCAAAAAATCAACTTTTTCAGAAACTTTGAAATAAGGAATGATTTTTGAAAATTCTTGAACTAATGTTAAATGTGGAACTCAGATTTTCTAGACTCAAATTACCAACTTTTATCAAAATAAAAAGGAATTACAGTTAAAAATAAAACACCAACTTTTAATTGCATAAAAAGGAATTACACAAGAACTTAGAAAATCTAGAACAAAAATACAATGCCACAAACGGCTTGTATTTATAAGGGTACTAGGACTATTCTAGAACATGAATAAAATATTACAAGAGTGCTAAAACCCTAATCTCTGAAATTCCTCATTTACCCCTTGATTTTGACTGATTTCTTGGTCAAAGGATGATCATGTGATGTGCAGCTGGCTTGGAGTGATCTTGGTTGTTAAAGGAGTCCTTTGGGAGCACGAAATTGCTGAGGACCCTTGATTTTCTGTCCAGATTCTTTCTTTCCTCTTTTGGTGTAGCAGGGGAGCATGGGGGGGGGGGGGGGGGGGGGGCTCATGTGGTCATGGGTGAGTGATGTTAGGGGTGGGTTTTGTTTGTTGTGGGATCAATCAATGATCTGGAGAGGCTAAACAAAAACCCCTTTGATTAAGGTTTAATTAACCCTGGTAATTTTTAGGGTTTATGGGGTGTGAAGAGAGGGATTTAATCTGATTTGTGGGTTAATGGTTTTTAAATAAGTGTTTGGAGGAGGAATTAGTATAACTGAATTAATCAGTTATAATTAATTAAGAGTGGTGGTGGTGGAATGCAGACGTGGAGGAGAGGTGATATCTGATTGGTGGAGGGGTAGATAATGGGTGACGTGTAAGGTTGTGAGTGGGGGATGGGAGGTTTATTGTCTGGTCACATATGCCCCCTTAACTTCCTTGCCTTGTTCAATTTGTAATAAACAGCCACAATTCCTATTTTCCTTTATAACAAGTTTGTGTAACTTGTCAAATATGGCATGACATGTTTTCAAACTTAAAACAAGGACTTCTTTTGTAATTTCTTCATTCTCCAAGGACTACACTTGTAAATTCTTGATAATTTAGGGACCCAAATGCAATAAATGAGATTTGCAAGGGTATAAATTGACAAGTCTTCAATTCTTGAGGGACCAACCTTGTACAATCTTCAAACTTCAAGGTCATTTTGGAAATTCATGATTCGGGTCCGGCTTATTGTGCGGCTTCGTTTCCCGTGTTCGTTTTTGATTGATTCTTGTGATCTTTTGGCCATTTCCTCAATATTCGTACCTAAAATACACAAGCAACAAACACGAGCATATATTTGGCAGTTTTAATGATATTTAATGCATTTTAAGCCCAATTTGGACGATGAGACTATGTATAAAAGCAGTCTCATCACTCCCCCATACTAAACCATTGCCGTGCCCTCACGCAATGCTAGAATAAAGTATCGTAGCATCTCCAAAATTTATTTTTATTCACTTTATTAAATGATAAACTAGCTATACTACTACTATTACCACTACTTGTGTTTTAGACATAATGTATGATTTTCATCGCAAAATGGGACGTTTAGGTTCATAGAATAAGAACACGTGAATGCTTCGTTAGAAATAATTTCATCGTCCTCGATTTTCACCCTAATTCCATGCCAAGCGTGCAACGAGATCATTGTCATTATAAGTTAGTAATGCTAACACTACTCATATGCTCTAATCACGTACTTATCCTCCCATTATTCCTAAGTTGTATCTCTTATATTTTATTTTGTCTTGAATGTCTCACGAGGATACATTGTTTGACTTATGCGATAATAGAGATTTAGGTCTAAAAATAGAGTCCTAACGGTGTAACCAAGACCATCAAATCAATAACCCCTCCTAATAGACAACGATGTCAAAAAATTAAGTTGACAAGAAGAATCGATAAACACGGTTTTATAACGGTTTTGAACATGAGACTTATTACCAAGACTTTTATACGCCCCCTAACGGAAGGGCCTTATTATCTTTGGTTTACCTCCATCTTTTATTCAACTTCGCCATGAAGCTTTTATTATGACTTCGGTCTTGCCTTGCCTTTTATTATCCGCCTCATCGGTGGTTTTATTAGCCAAAAGACGTATATCCTCACGCTAAGGCGAATTTTGGATCTTTAAAGCTTCGAAGATTAAGGTTTGATTCACTTTCAATTTTGCATAGATTTTTCGGCCTTGTGGGGCTTCAAATTGTTTGCTAGATTTAGGTGAGCACTTGAAATCTTATTATTGGGTGAAGCTTTTGATTATTCGGGTGCCAATACTTCAAAACCGTGACGCTGGCGATACCTTAATGTCTTCCCAATTTAATTACACGGAAGCTACTAGAAAAGACTAGAAACCCAACAATCCTAACTAAACCGCTAAGTCAATATTTATTAAGCAAAAAATATTTACATGCGAAGGGAGAATAAGCAAACAACGAGAACACATGAGTTTTTGAAAGAATACGAGTACTCTACGTTTAACATAGTAACTTATAATTAACTCTATCATTTCTCGTCCTCATTTAAGAGACTTAGCCTAATGTGTAGTTAAGGAATCAAAGCTAAGTGCTCAACACGCACGGTCGAGTCAAAAATTACTCTTATTCTCGCCATCGGAAAACCTACATTCGTGTCTTCAAACACTTATAAAATATGAGAAAAATTTTAAAATTTGGCCATTTTTAGCCTTATTTTGCAACAAAACGATAAACAAAAGGATAAACTTTGGAAAGCGTGAAGGTTTGGCAAGGCAAGTATCTATTCACCCTCCCATACTAAAGTTAAACATTGTCCTCAATGTTTCGAGTCTAGGGGTGCAAACACCCCATACTAGAGACGTAGTCGAATGCCTAATCTAGCATGGAAAGGGTGTAACCAATAAATTAATAGCCGTTTATGAAGTGTGCTAAAAACCTAAGGTTAGAACATCAAAAGGATATATCATTTGGATATTGAGAAAGTCTTCAAAGCAAACGATCAAGTGCTCCCATAAACGAACACGAGAGGCTCCAATCGTGAAGATCATGATCATCTAAAGTCCACAATTCACAAACAACCACGGAACAAAGGTTGGAAGGGCACAAATCCCCTCACATTAAACTAGTTAGAAAGCAATAATATGTACATGGATAAGCATGGGTTTCCCCCACGAGGCACCTTGTTTTTGATAACCGAGTCAAAAGCTCGACTCGAATCCTCATAAATGTGATCATTTAGGGATTATCTTGGTATGGTCAATTTTTAGTGGGGCTTACATGATAAACAAGGCCCAAAAACAACCGGTATTAAGGACTAAGTCCTTTGATGGTGCAAAATACCAGGATCGAAGATGGCGTTCTCGTTTTCATTAGAAAAACAAATCAACGCCACTTCATCGTGTGTCAACACAAACCCAAAGGGTTTCAAGAAAATAGATGAGAAGAAATAGAAGGGTGGGACAATGGGTAAGTCATAAAAACCATGAGCTACTCGAGGTAGACTCACACCAATCAAATAGAAAGATTTTCCATTTATTGCATCGGTGGAAGACCGAGATTTCCCTTTATAAGCAATTCCGGGATCAAATATCTCGTCCTCGGTGGAGAAAGGGGAGGGAACATAAGGGGCTTCCCCCACACTAAGTCCATACAAAGCATTGTCAAAAGGAGAAGACGAGCTTGTAGTACTCAATACACGTGGTGATGACGGAGTTAGCATTGTAGAAAAATCTTTTAAATCCAATTTAAAATCTTTTCCTTTTTCATCTTTTAAACTCTCCTTATGAAAACCCGACTTAATTATGTCAAAAATATTTGGTATTTCTAAAGCAATGTTAGTCACACTAAAAATTCTCACATTTGAAAACCGTTTTGGCTTAGGTGGTGGTAAGTTCTCAAAACGTTTGTCAACAAAGAAAACTTCCCCATCGGGATCAACATATTCATCATCCGAAGAATCATTCGTGATTGGAAACGTAGGCTTAACACTCTTAACACTTCTAAAACTCTTTTTGAAATCTTTTTGCAAATGTTTTTTATGGGACTAACATTGTTCAAAGACGTGATAGAATACACATGAGAAAGTGTGGAGTTTTGAGTTGCATTAATGACGAGTTCTTCCTCATTGAAACGAAGAGTGATTTTCCTAGCATGCACATCGATGAGTGCTCTCGAGGTATCCAAAAATGATCGACCTAAAATTAGAGGAACTTTAGGATCGATGGGAATGTCAACAACAATAAAGTCTACGGGATAGTAGAACTTTCCAACTTTCACGAAGACGTCCTCGGCTACTCCACAAGCTAGAATCGTAGAATGATCGGCCATCTCGATTGACAATCTTGAAGGAGTGAGATTGGGAAGATTGAGCGACTTAAAAATCTCAATAGGCATCAAATTAATACTAGCACCTAGATCGGCCAAGGCGTAGCATTCTTCCATATCTTGTATTGCACATGGGATTAAAAACTTGCCGGGATCACCGACTTTTTGAGGTATGCGGCTAAGAAAAACCGAAGAACAACTAGACGATTTTTGCAATTTCTCTTTGTTATTCAACATACTTTTGAAGTTCGCGGCAAATCGAGGCATCATGACCAAGGCGTCGGCAAAACTTATACTAAAATTCAAGTCACGAAACATTTTCATAAAAAGTTCAAATTGATAATTATTTCGTTCTTGTGCCTTTTCCTTGTTTCGTCTTGAAGGGTAAGGTAAGGGTGGTGTGGGTTGGGGCATAGGCATTGGCCTTGGAATCTCGGGTTCCACTATTGGTATTGGTTCAACCGTAGGTGTGGTTTGAGCGGTACTTCGTGGGCTTGGAATTTGCTCCTTTTCTACCACCACCTCGGGTTCTTTCTCTTTTTCCTTCTCCATAGAAGTACTTGGACGAGAAATGGGTTCTTTGAAAGTTTTACCACTACGAGTAGTAATAACCTTCAATTCTCCTTTCGGGTTCACGATGGTATCACTAGGAAGACCACCCGAAGAAGAAGGTTTACACATGATAGCTTCAAACATTTTTCCCATTCGATCTTCAAACTTAGATTGCCTAGCATCCGCTTTTAACAACTCTTGCTTAATCTCATGTTGACCTTGCTCCATTTTTTGTTGATTTTGTTGGAGTCGTTGAACATTTCCTTCCATTTTATTAGCATGAGTCTTAAGTTCATTAGCAAGTTCGTTTTTAAGCTCGTTTTTCAACTCGGATCTTAAGGTAACCATTTCACGTTGCATATTATCAAACTTAGCATCGTTTTCTTTAGCATAATTCAAAAATTCTCCTTGAAGATTTTTGGTGTGATCATTTTGAAAACCTTGTGTGGTAGTTTGAAAATCACGGTTTTGGTTTTGGTTTGAAATTTGCCCATTTCCACTTTGATAATTACCCTTGTTGTAATTTCGTTGATTGCCTTGATAATTACCACCTTGATTGTTGTTTCGATAGCTATTAGCATTTTGATTTTGTGGAGCCTGATTTTGGCGGGAACCTTGACCGTTTTGGTTATAAGTTCCCATGGCTACATAAGCACTCGAAGTGTTACCATCCGCGGTAATGCACTCGGAAAGATCATGAGCTCCACCACACGAAATACAACTCTTAGCAACCGCTTTAACCGAAGCGGAATTAGAAGCTTCTTGCGCTTTCCAATGGGACATAAGAGTCGAAAACCTATCGAAAAACCGATTCTCCTCATTTGCTTCATCTTGCAAAGCATTAATGCTACGAGACGATGAGGATGATGATGAACCCAATTTGGAAACACTCGGTGTGTTACGAGGGATATAGACCTTAGACCTATTCTCAATTATCACCAAAGCTTCCTCAACCATTTTACACAAAAAATTACCACCCGCGGCGGCATTTAAATAATCCCTTTCATGATCATTAAGTCCATTGTAAAACGTGTCAATTTGATGCAAGTCGGAAAAACCGTGATGAGGACATTCATGTAACATCTCCTTAAACCTATTCCAAGCCGTTGAAAAACTTTCATTACACTCTTGTGAAAATTTTGAAATCTCGTTTTTCAAATGCGTAGTCTTAGAGGGTGGAAAAAATTGGTTCACAAATTTAGACACGAGATCCTTCCACGTCAATATAGAATTGGGTGGCTCTTTCTCTAACCAAATTTTAGCGGGCCCCGCTAAGGAATACGGAAAAAGCATCATCTTAATCGAGTCATTCGAGACATCCTTAAATTTGCAAGTGGCGGTAAGACGATTAAATTGGCGGATATGGTTGTGTGGATTGTCCTTCTCATCACCACGGAATTTGTTGTTTTGGATCATCGACAACAAACCCGTTTTCACCTCAAAATTCTCCGCAAGGATAGCGGGAATCACAATAGCCTCTCCATAACCCTCGGTGGGTGCTTGAAGTAACTCCATCATAGTTCGATTCGCCATGGTTGGTGCTTCTCTTACAATGGGTTCGTCAATAGGAGACTTGATAGGTGTGTAAACACCCATCTTTTCTACCACTTAATTACAATAATAACCGAGCCAAAACGTGTATTTTATGTCTTTTATGTCGGAATTATGCGTGGTTTGTGTTTTTGTTGTGATTTAGGACGAAAAGGTGAAAAGTGGAGAAAACACGGGAATTCACGGGCATTTACGGACTTTTATTGAAGAAAAAGATAAAAGACGAAGTCGAGAAATCAAGAGTGCAAAAAGAACGGAAGTCCAAGACCAATTCTGAAGATTTATCGAAGAAAAAGTCAAAAGACGGAAGTTTATCAAAAGCCAAAGAATTCAAGTCTATTTTATTGAAGAATTTAAAGACGAGTTCAAAGAAATCCCGAAGCCAAAAGTCCCTTAAGTCCAAGTTTAAAGAAGATTAGAAGAAAAGGACTAATGGTGTAATTAATGAAGAATTAAGAAGAAAGGGGCTTAATCTTGCAATTAACAAGAAATGAAGGAGGGGAGGAAGCTTCCTAATCCTCCCCTATAAATAGTCATTAGTTGTTTACATTTCATTTTGTTGGCTAAGTGTGACAATTAGTCTTCCACCATTTAATTACTTTGCACCTTTAATTACCTTGTCAATTTAAATACTTGTCAAATTTACCTTGTCTTGCACTTAATTACCATTTAATTTAAGTAAGTTTTTCTTTTAATTCTTGTTAAACTTTATCTTTATCTTGTTAATCTCATTCTACCTTTCTTTAATCTTTGAGTTGATTTGTTTATGTTCATGTTCTTAATTTTTGTTGATTTATTTAAGTGGGTTTTGATTATTTTGATTTAGTTTTGTTAGTGTTATTGTTTTTGGATTGATTGTTTATGCTTAATAGATGCTTTGTTGTTGGTTTGATTTAATCTTGTGTTTGTTTTAGCTTTGTTTTGTCTAAATTCGTGCTTTATTCTTTGTCCCGTGTTCTTCGCTGCTATTCCTTTCCAGGTTCTGATCTTCATTTATTCCGAGTAAAGGGATCTCAGAGTAGTCTATGCGGAATAATCTTTATTCCGTATAAAGGTTTTTGCTAAGACAGTCCATGCGGAATATTTGATATTCCGCATAAGGTGATTATTCCGAGTAGCCAAGGTATTCCGGATAGAGTTTATATTCCGCATAGGAGGATATTCCGAATAGGTGACAATATTCCGAATAGGCCAATTATTCCGAGTAGGGATTTTATTCCGAATAGCCTGGATATTCCGCATAGGGATATATTCCGAGTAAGAGCAATATTCCGAATAGGAAGTTTATTCCGGATAGAGTACTTATTCCGAATAGGGTGACAATATTCCGAATAGGGAGACATTCCGAGTAGGCTAATCATTCCGAATAGGGGATTTATTCCGGATAGAGCTTATTTTTGGTTTCTTTAATTTTAGTGTTTAAGTTTCTGCCTTTTTATTTTAAGCTTTATTTGTCCCGCCTTTTTCCTTAATCACACTTTAAGTTTATTTGCCTTAGTTTAAGACTTAGTTTTAGTTGCGTTTTAAGTTTGCCTTAGTTAGATTTAAGTTTGCGTTATTTACATTTAGTGCCTTTAAATTCTCGTCAAGCTTTTAATTACTTGCACCATTTACCTTATTAGATTTAGATTGACTTTAACTGTACTTTTACTTTATTTGTTCTGCACCTTTTATTTTAAACACTACAACGACACATCTTTGTTTCACCAAAATAAAATTGAGTCACATAGAGAACCTAGATCAATTCGATTAGACCAACACAACGAATCTTTAATTTTTATACGGGGTGTCAAAAGCCTTGTATCAAATGGCGCCGCTGCCGGCTCTTTTCGTAAAGATCAACAGTTTTCTGTGAGAGACACGTTGCTTTTTGGGATCCGCTCACTTGTGAACGTTATTTTTCTTGCATAAAAAATTAAAAAAATCATAAAAAATTAAAAATTGATAAAAAACCATAAAAAGTAAAAATTTCAAAAATCCAAAAAGATTTTATCTTTATTGTGTATATATATTGTTTTTGTGTTTGGTTTTGTTTTCTTTTGCATTTTCAGGTGTATGCGTACTAGATCTTCTAATTATCAAGAGCCCGAGCCTCAAGAAGATTTAGATATGGCAGGTGTTAACAACAACAACATTCCACTGCACCTCAATAATAATAATAATAACAACAATGCTCTTCCACAGCCCGATCTTCGGACCATGGAGGAACTTTGTCAACCAACCATGTTTGGACGAGGAGGACCGATTGCGCCGATGCAAATCAACGCTCCTGAGTTTTCGTTGAAGCACCACATGATTCAGCAAGTGCAAACAAACCCATTTAGAGTATTGCCTGATGATGATGCCAACAAACACCTCGACAAGTTCATTACAATCACCCAAAGCATGAAGTTGCCTGGGGCCACAATGGATGTACTTCGCCTACAACTCTTCCCACATACTTTATCGCATCATGCCGAGAAATGGTTTGATCGTCTCCCGAAGAATTCTATTCACACTTGGGATGACATGACTCAACGCTTTTTGTCGCGCTACTTTCCACCATCCATGGTCACGAGCCTTCACAATCAGATCAGCGGTTTCATGCAAAACCCTGATGAATCTCTTTTTGATGCTTGGGAGAGATATAATGTCTTGATCGATAGATGTCCAAACCAAAACATGCTTCCCGTCACATTGATTGATACTTTCTACAACGGATTGAGTTTTCGAGATCGTGATACGATCAATGCAGCCGCCGGTGGCACATTCATGAAAAGGAGACCCGAGGAGTGTAGAGAGTTAATTGAGAACATGACTACTCATCATAAGAACTGGGATTCCTCTGCATCTTCTAGGAACAACCCGAGAGTCAATGTTTCCTCTACCTCAGCAAACCCGGAGATGACCGAACTCACCCGCATGATGGCTGAAATGAGCAAAAGTATTACGCTTCTCGCTTCAAACCAACAACAACAACAAGTTAAAGCGATTGCTAATCCTTGTGAAACATGTGGCGGTCCTCACTCATACACCGATTGTCCTTCGACACAAGGAAATCCGGAAAATGTGTATGCTGCTTACGGTAATTATTCACCGGAAAATTACCAAGCTAGACAACAAGGGGATAGAAATCTGCTGAGTTACCGTTCCAACAATTACCTTTCACCCGGTTTTTCTCCTCAAAACCAAAACCCCGCCAACAACTACAATAGAAGCAACCAAATCCCACCAAGAGCTTCTAACCCTTATCAACCACCTACCCAACAACACCCACCCATAAACACCGATGTTGATGTCATCATGAGAACTCAAGGTGAGCAAATCAAGAATCTACAGAGCCAAATAATCAATTTGAAAGGAGATATCTTGAAGCAAGGAAATGACATCAGATTCGAGGTTCGTGATAATATCCAATCTTCCTTCAGCACTCAAACGACTGAATTAAAGAATCTATTGGCTAGTTTCTTGCCCGAAGCTCAACCTTCTTCTTCGGGTTCTCTACCTTCAAACACCGTCACCAATCCGCGAGCTAATGTGAGTGCTATAACTACGCGTAGTGGAATTACCATTGTCAATCCACCTACCCCACCACCATCATCTACACCTCCTCCACCACCATGTATCCCTACTCCTCCTACACCTAGTTTTAGTGCACTATTACCGTCTCCGCCTCGTCATGACGATGTATCTCGGAAGGACCCTTCAACATCACAACCTTCACCAACTACACCTTCACCGTCTCCCTATCAACCCAGAATCCCATACCCTTCTCGCATAGGCAAGACCAATGATCTAACCAAGAATGACTGTCAAGTATCGAAATATGTCGACATGCTATCTAAAATGACCATCAACATTAACCTTGTTGAAGCACTTTGCCACATGCCGAAATTTGTCAAAGCATTCAAGGAATTGCTTAGCAAGAAGGAGAAGCTGATTGAACAAGCCAACACACGCTTAAATGAAAACTGCTCTGCAGTCATTCTTAAAGAACTTCCAGAAAAGCTTGGAGATCCCGGTCGTTTTGTGTTGCCTTGCGTGTTCAATAAAACTGAAGAATTTACTGCCCTTGCTGATCTCGGGGCTAGTATCAATTTGATGCCACTGAGTGTTTGGAAAACACTATCATTGCCCGACCTCATTCCAACAAAGATGACTCTCGAACTTGCAAATAACACTCTCTCTTACCCCGTCGGTATAGCCGAAGACGTGTTTATCAAAGTTGGCACATTTACTTTCCCGGTCGATTTTGTTGTAGTTGATTATGAAATGGACCCTCGTATTCCTTTAATACTTGGTCGGCCATTTTTCAGAACCGGACGAGCTTTAGTAGATGTGGCCGAAGGTGAGTTAATCTTACGAGTCGGGGATGATTCAAAAGTTTTTAAAATGGGGAAGCTTACAGGAAAATCCTTTGGAGGCCGAGAATCAGTGAATATGATTAATGTGCTCGATGACTTTACCGTCTATGATAATCCTCTATTCGATTCTTCCATCGATAATCCACTCTTTGACGATGATGAGGATGATTCTCGATCCACTTTGGAACCTTCTTCCATTTATGATTTGCCACCGGTCTTTGATGCTTATGATGATGATGATTCTAGCTCAGATTCGGATGATTTTGATTGTACTTCTGAGTATCCCGAGCTGCCCACTTTCGATGATTTTGATGAGGCCGATACTCTCTCGAGCGATTCTTCACATGCTGAAGATCCTCCGCCATCACTCGATCCTACTTTGGACGATTATTCATTTGAGGAAGACTTCTCTGAATTTCTCAACACTTACTTCCCTCATGAGAGTGATGCTCCTCCTTATGACTTTGAAGATTATCGTCTTGATCCTACCTTGGATTTGAAGAGCATTCTGTCAAAGGAGAAGAAACCGGTCGACACCGAAGTCCGTTGCACATATGATGTGACACCTCTTTGTCCCCCTTCTGAGGACGAGGTTGTGCTTCTTTGCGGATCTTCTTCACACTCGGCTGAGCCTGAGTGTTATTTTCCCTTAAAGGAAAAGGTGTTCGACCCTGGTATTGAAGTCTTTAAGCCATCTCAGTATCTACCTGATGAAATAAAAGGAAAAATCTTTGGAAATTTTGAAGACATGCTTGCACCGCTTCCTACTTGCTTCCACCGTGCTCCATTGCTGCTTAAGGGAACCCTGCCACTTCTTCTTTGGCTTGCCTTGTTCGCCTTAAGCTCGTGCTTATTGATGGATGAAAACTATGTCTTTGATCCTGGTGGATATGTTTATTGCTTCTTCCGTTGATGATCAAGGTCGAGTCAGGCTCACGACTCGGTTAACAAAAATCAAGCGCTTCTTGGGAGGCAACCCATGCATCTATCTTTTTGCTTTCTTTACCATAAGTGTAGGGGGACCCTTTGGTTTGTTTTCCTCTCCTCACTTCTTAATCAGGGATTCGAGCTTCAATGATCCACTCTTGATGATTCTTGACGACCCGTGATTCCGTGTTCTACTTCTTCCCGATTCTATCCTAAACTCTTTTCGATTCACTATTTTATATTTTCTCAATATTAAAATAGGAATCTCTTTAGTTGTCTTTTCCTTAGCAAGATTTAAACAACGTGCACAATGTCCTAAGTGTAGGGGAGTTTACTCCCATATGCTTAAACATTGAGGACAATGTTTATCTTAAGTGTAGGGGGGACTTCTATCGAAGTTAAGTGGTCTTTTCCTTGTATTTGTCCTCATTTTAACCGGAAAATCAATTTTTCGACATTTTTCAAAATTTTTGATCTATTTTGGCCTATTAGTTTTTTTCCCTTTGAATAGTTATTTTCTTTCCTTATTAGAATAAATGTTTAATAAGTGGTTTTAATTTTCAAACGTTGTGAATCTTTTGACTCAATCTGAGTTTACTCTAGCTAGTATCCTTAACGTGTTTAAGTCAAGTTCTGCTAGGCTTTTATATAGGGAGCTATAAAACGCGAAAGTCTTAACTCTCACGGGTTAAGAACAAGAACTTTTCGCAAGTTCCTATAATTGATCCTAGAGAGTCGTTTATCAAGGGAACTTTAAGATGCGATTTCTAAACTTGAAAGAGTCTAAGAATTTGCAAGATCCTATAGGCGACTCGAAAACCCAAAACTTTGATTTAATAGGCTAAGCATTCACGAGTCTCATTACTTGAGATTTTAAACTGTGGAGAACGAGAGATGATAGAGCCAATTATAAGTTCGATATTCTTTCATGAATTTATGTGAGTTAACTATGAGCCTATTCTCCCATCGCTTGCTAATAATTTATCTGCTAATAAATAAGGTTGTACGATTTGAAAAGTTACTTAGCTTCTAGCCCCAGATCGTTTAAAAGTTGCTCGGTATGGATTAGAGTTCATAGCCAAGGCATAACTTATTGAAGCGGGACGCGAAGATTGGCGAGTCCGAAAAGGCCCTAACAAGGCATGAGGGCTATATTTTGTTGCTAAAGATCCAAAGTGATGTGAAGAATCATTTATCGAAAATCAATATGAAGGATCGAGACACACGACGTAAAGCTAAACTCCCCAAAAGTCATAGAGAAGTGTATCCGAAAAGACCCTAACAAGGTATGAGGATAAATAGATCCAAGTCATAAAAGGAGGCGGATCGTTGTATATCAAAGTCCAAAATAAAGATTGGAGAAAAATGAAGAAGTCGTGGTCCAAGTATGCATCTCTCAAAAAGTTCAAGTGAAGAAATTCCAATTATGAAGAGAAGACCATTATTTCATGAACGTCTCTCAAGATTTGAAGTATGAAGTCGCTGCCAAATATCGGTCCGAGAAAGGTCTCAAATCGCGAAGCGAGTTATGCCAAGATATGAACTTTATGAGGCCCCGAGAAGCAGTTTTAAAAGATTTGGTCCTTTAGCTAACTATTGATTAAATCGTTCACTTTATTTTCAGACTTAATAACTATCGAAATAAGTCAAACAATGTATCCTCGTGATCATTCAAGACAATAATAAAATATAAGAGATACACCTAGGAATAAGGGAGTCTAAGTGAGTAATTGGCCCACATGAGTTCGTGATAGTTTACTAACTTATAATAACAATGATCTCGATTTTAAGCTTGGTTTGGAGAAAGTGAAAACTTGAGGATGATGATTATTCATAACATTTTCAGAACCCAAGGTATGCTTTTGATTTCTTTATTTTTTATGTTTTATGTTTTTGATTTTCTATTTCTTTAATAAAGGCCAACGTGGATTGATTATGATGAAAAGTGTAATCTTGCTTTGTAACTAATGCATTGCATGAGGACATTGCAATGGTCAAGTGTAGGGGATTTGATAGGTGTGTAAACACCCATCTTTTCTACCACTTAATTACAATAATAACCGAGCCAAAACGTGTATTTTATGTCCTTTATGTCGGAATTATGCGTGGTTTGTGTTTTTGTTGTGATTTAGGACGAAAAGGTGAAAAGTGGAGAAAACACGGGAATTCACGGGCATTTACGGACTTTTATTGAAGAAAAAGATAAAAGACGAAGTCGAGAAATCAAGAGTGCAAAAAGAACGGAAGTCCAAGACCAATTCTGAAGATTTATCGAAGAAAAAGTCAAAAGACGGAAGTTTATCAAAAGGCAAAGAATTCAAGTCTATTTTATTGAAGAATTTAAAGACGAGTTCAAAGAAATCCCGAAGCCAAAAGTCCCTTAAGTCCAAGTTTAAAGAAGATTAGAAGAAAAGGACTAATGGTGTAATTAATGAAGAATTAAGAAGAAAGGGGCTTAATCTTGCAATTAACAAGAAATGAAAGAGGGGAGGAAGCTTCCTAATTCTCCCCTATAAATAGTCATTAGTTGTTTACATTTCATTTTGTTGGCTAAGTGTGACAATTAGTCTTCCACCATTTAATTACTTTGCACCTTTAATTACCTTGTCTTGCACTTAATTACCATTTAATTCCAAGTAAGTTTTTCTTTTAATTCTTGTTAAACTTTATCTTTATCTTGTTAATCTCATTCTACCTTTCTTTAATCTTTGAGTTGATTTGTTTATGTTCATGTTCTTAATTTTTGTTGATTTATTTAAGTGGGTTTTGATTATTTTGATTTAGTTTTGTTAGTGTTATTGTTTTTGGATTGATTGTTTATGCTTAATAGATGCTTTGTTGTTGGTTTGATTTAATCTTGTGTTTGTTTTAGCTTTGTTTTGTCTAAATTCGTGCTTTATTCTTTGTCCCGTGTTCTTCGTTGTTATTCCTTTCCAGGTTCTGATCTTCATTTATTCCGAGTAAAGGGATCTCAGAGTAGTCTATGCGGAATAATCTTTATTCCGTATAAAGGTTTTTGCTAAGACAGTCCATGCGGAATATTTGATATTCCGCATAAGGTGATTATTCCGAGTAGCCAAGGTATTCCGGATATAGTTTATATTCCGCATAGGAGGATATTCCGAATAGGTGACAATATTCCGAATAGGCCAATTATTCCGAGTAGGGATTTTATTCCGAATAGCCTGGATATTCCGCATAGGGATATATTCCGAGTAAGAGCAATATTCCGAATAGGAAGTTTATTCCGGATAGAGTACTTATTCCGAATAGGGTGACAATATTCCGAATAGGGAGACATTCCGAGTAGGCTAATCATTCCGAATAGGGGATTTATTCCGGATAGAGCTTATTTTTGGTTTCTTTAATTTTAGTGTTTAAGTTTCTGCCTTTTTATTTTAAGCTTTATTTGTCCCGCCTTTTTCCTTAATCGCACTTTATGTTTATTTGCCTTAGTTTAAGACTTAGTTTTAGTTGCGTTTTAAGTTTGCCTTAGTTAGATTTAAGTTTGCGTTATTTACATTTAGTGCCTTTAAATTCTCGTCAAGCTTTTAATTACTTGCACCATTTACCTTATTAGATTTAGATTTACTTTAACTGCACTTTTACTTTATTTGTTCTGCACCTTTTATTTTAAACACTACAACGACACATCTTTGTTTCACCAAAATAAAATTGAGTCACATAGAGAACCTAGATCAATTCGATTAGACCAACACAACGAATCTTTAATTTTTATACGGGGTGTCAAAAGCCTTGTATCAAGACTCCTCACTAGAAAGATTGGGAGTGGGAGTTTTGTTCTTTCGTTTATGTGCACGTCTTGCTTGATTACGAGTTAGCATAAACGTCACGTACAACGTGGGGACGAGCAAAGAAGATTCTTTTTGGTGTTTTTAACTTTTTCAATTTTTTTTTTGGATTTTTGATTGTTTTTACTTTTTTTGGATTTTGGAATTGTATTAAGTAGACACAAATCTACAAATCTCCTCCTTAATCAAATCTCTCGATTAAATAAGCCTCAAGGAATGAAAACGATCACGTGAAGTGAACGCCTTCGATGACTTTAGAACGATGGTGGAACACCAAATCGTTCAAGAGGGTTTAATCAAAATGAAACCAAGAAAATATATATGATATGTAATAATACTTTGGGCGGCAAAACCCTCGATTAGCTTTCAAAATCAAATACTCACAAGCAAGCGGGGAAACGAGGCGGCGCGAAGCACTTAAGAGCCTTTTTCCTTAGGATATATTTTATAATATCCGCCTTATACCCACCTTATAGTTTGTATTTTCAAAATCGAGCTTCTCGAAAGTATTTATCTATTTTTGCCTTTTTCTTTGGTTTGAGATTCAAATACTGTTGGGAATCTAAACTTGTTAGATTCCCTGATCATTGATTTAAACATAATTAGGCTGTTAGATAGTCCCTTGTCTGTGCCTAGGAGGCAGGCAAGTTTCGCAAGACTCACAGAGATTCAAGTCTCTGTGAGCAACCTCAGAGGAGTCCATGTCAGAGACATTGTCAAGGAAGTCAAAGATTACTTGAAGACATACTCATTGGCTGTGATGGATAACAGCCAAGATGTATCAGGGACTATGAGGGGTTGAGGGTTAACAGGGGTGGCAATACCCTGTTAACACTCAGCACACTTTGGACATGCCATTTGTGTGTTCGAGACTATGAAGAAAAAGGAAACTATTTTGACAACTGTTTCCTTAAAGCATAATGGAAGACTACCAAGAATAGAAGGAAATCATGTGACTGATGTGGGAACTTGTAAAAGCTTGTGTAGTCACCATCAAGTACTATTTAGGTCAATCTCGTAACACTATAAATAGGATGTGTATCCATGCATTAATGTTTAACACTTTGAGATATTCATAACATTATTGCATATAACTTAGTGAATCAAACAGCTACGACTGTATTCATAAGTTAGGGTTTATAGTTGTTCAAAGTGTGCACAACACATTGTCATCAAACGGTGTTATCCATAACACTTGTAATTCTTTATTATACAATAATAAGATTACGTTTGAAAAGTAATGCCTTGTGTTGATTAAGTTAAGATTAGGGTTTCTAGCATTGATTAGGGACTTACAATTGGTATCAGAGCGGTGTTTGATATTAAAACCTTCAAGAAACATCGTTCTCAGTTTTATAATCAAGATCCACCATGCCAGAAACTTCTAACCCACCACAATTACCTTCCATAAACCCATCTTCACCAAGACTCAACCCTCCTGCCAATGACGATGATCTACCCCAACTTCTTGACTCAAGAGGTGGATCACACGTCACAAGTGTACCAGTCTTTGATGAAGAAGATTTTGCCAGTTGGAAGAGTCAATTTCTCGTATATCTTGATGGGCTTGAACCTTTTCTTCTAGAAATTTTAGAAAATGGTCCTTATATTCCCATGGCGCTTACATCCACTGAAGAAAACCCTCTTCCCAAACCTCTCAAACAATAGACTCCAGCTGATAGGAAATTGGCAAACCAAGATAAACGTCTCAAAAGCATCATAATATCCTGTCTTCCCAAGCATATCATGAAGTCTGTCATTCAGTGTCCCACAGCTAAACAAATGTGGACAGACCTCATCCTTGGCCATGAAGGACCCTCTGAAACAAGAGAGACAAAGATTCAGGCACTCAGACTTCAGTTCAATGCCTTCAAGTCACTTGAAGGTGAAAAGTTTCAGCAAACCTATACTAGGCTGAAGATTCTTCTCAATGACCTAGCAATGAATGATGTCGCTATTGGTCAAGCTGAGATCAATGCCACTTTTGTCAACAGCCTTCCAAGAAAGTGGCTGAGCATGAATCAGACTCAGAGAGCTAACAACTCAATCAAAAATGATACCCTTGCTCAGCTCTATGGAAAGTACAATTATGAAGAAGGGCTGATTGATACTATTTACAAGTCAGAGACTGAAATATTTGTAGTCCAAGGAGCATCTTCCAAAGCATTGATCTCTGCAACACATCCTCATGACAGCGATTCTGATGTTGAAGAAGATACCCGTAGCAGCCAAGAGTTCTTGACATACCTTAATGCAGAGTTCCATGAAAGAGCCTTGCTAGCCAACCAAAGAAGATACTTCAAAAGATCAGGAAGAGTAGGATCAGCTAGTAAACCAACTGACAGGTCAAAAGAAACTTGCTTTGCCTGTGGAAAGCTTGGACATTTTCAAAAAGACTGTCCTTCCACCAAGACATCCTCACCCTCTTATCCATCATCTTCATCCAAACCTTACAAGTTCAAACAACATAATAACTCATCTCATCAATCCAATTCATCAGACACTGAGAAGAAGGATTACAAAAATAAGTACAAGGCACTTAAAGCTGAGTTAGAACAAATGAACTTGAAGATTGAAGCTCTGTCCAAGAAGAAGGGTGGTGAGAAAAAGACAGAGAAAGGGTTGGTTGCTGAAACGTATGATTGGAATGATGAACCACTGACTTCAGATGAAGAAGATACCACCAGAGTCAGGGCTTTCATGGCGATAGTTGAGGATGAACCAGCTGTTGGAAAAGGTGATGCAAGATCATGACAATGGGTTGACATCACAATGAAAAAGGTACACAGGCTTTTATCCATGTCTGATAGTGATGAACGTAAGCATGTCCTTGATTACACCATTGTTGATTTACACTTTGTTGAGGAACAAAGAAAGAACCTACTTGATAAGTTTCACTCTGTTAAATCTGAAATGCTAAATGCTAAAGCTGAATGTGAAACTCTCAGGCGAGTTAATTTAGAGAAAATATCCCTGCAAAATGAAGTAGCTAGATTAACCTTGAAAAACATTGCTTTAAATGATCAAGTCTCTGAGTTAAACAAGGTTATTGAAAAATGGTTGTGTGCTAGGTTCACTATAGATCAATTGCTTAATGATGAAGTGCCTGCTGACTTAAAAAGGGATATATCTGCTAAGAAAAATAAGCTGAGAATTCTCACCAAACCCAAAGACATTGTCTTCAAATCTACAGAGACAATTCATATGTCAGATACCACCTTGACTAATGACCCTGTCTCTGAAGATGTGACTGAGTTACCACCTTTGACCAAACTCTCTGGAGTTGAACCTAGCAGTTCCTCTCGAACTGCTAAGGATGAACTTAGTTCTGATATTGAGAAACCTCCAGCTAAAGTTTTTCATGTGCCTGCTAAACAAACTGGTAAACAAGTAGCTTTTAAGCCTGTTGCTACTAAAGCTATGAATAAGGTTGACCCTACCACTGAAGATCGCATGTTGTCTCTTATGAAAGAAGTAGAACTCTTGAAACAACACATTAAGCCTTCCGCTGAATGCTCTACTTCACATGAACCTAAGTCAGTCCTAGGTGAACCCAAAGGGGAAAGGTTAATCAAACCTTATTGCAATGTATGTAAAAACTCTCACCATATGACTTTAGATCATGACAGACACATGGCAGCTAAAAGAGCTCAAACACCCTCTAGGGATAGACCATAGAGTTCCAAAAGACAACAGGGAAATTACAAACCGTATCATCCCTGTAAATTCTGTGGGTTCACAGACCATCACTCAGACGAGTATTGTGACTTCCCTGGGTGTGATATCTGTGGAAGTTATAACCATGAAACAGTGAACTGTCCCTCCCAACGCCAAAAGTTCTTCAGGAACACAAGAGTTGCTAATAAGCAATTCAGGGAACCCACTGGAAAGTGGGTTCACCATAGGATCTAACCTGTTTCTATGTATCTGTGCAGAAATATCTCAAGGAATCGGTATGGTATCTAGATAGTGGCTGTTCTAGACACATGACAGGGATTCAACAATACCTGCACATATACTCAAAGGAGCCTGGTCCTAAAGTGGTGTTTGGAGATAACTCTTCAGGTGACACAGAAGGATATGGCTCAGTGAACTGCAATGGGATTACATTTACCAGGGTTGCATATGTGAATGGTCTTAAACACAATCTTATTAGCATCAGCCAATTGTGTGATGCTGACTATAAGGTTTTGTTTACTAAGACTCAGGGAACCATATTCAACAAAAACAATGATGTTGTGCTTATTACACCTAGAAGAAAAGATGTTTATGTCATCAACATGGCTGTTTGCTCTGAAGACAGCTCAAATTGTTTTCTTGCTAAAGCCTCTGAAAGTGTCAATTGGCTGTGGCACAAAAGACTATCTCATCTCAACTTCAAGAACATAAACAAGATAGCCACTCAAAATTTGGTTGCTGGTCTACCTTCAGTAATGTTTTCTAAAGACAAGACTTGTTCTGCCTGTGTCAAAGGAAAGCATCACAGGTCTTCATTAAAGACTAGGCAATCATTCTCTATTGACAAGTGCTTACATCTCCTTCACATGGACTTGTTTGGGCCTGTCAAACCTCAGACCATTAATCACAACAAATACACCTTGGTCATAGTTGATGAATTTTCAAGATACACATGGGTGTTCTTCCTCAGAAGGAAAAGTGATGCAGCTGAAACCATCATGTCCTTCATCAGACAGGTTGAAAATATGAATGATGTTAGAGTCAAAGCTCTAAGAAGTGATAATGGTACTGAATTCAAGAATCATCAACTTGAATCTTTTTGTGATGAAAAAGGGATTTCACAGAACTTCTCTTCAGCTGGCACCCCTGAACAAAATGGTGTGGCTGAAAGAAGAAACAGGACTTTGATTGAAGCAGCCAGAACTATGTTGAATGGTGCAGCCCTACCAAAGCAATTTTGGGGAGAAGCTGTTCACACTGCCTGCTACACTCAAAACAGATCAATCATTGTCAAAAGACATGGTAAAACTTCCTATGATGTTTTCAGAAAAAGATCTCCAGATGTCAGCTATTTTCATGTGTTTGGATGCCCTGTGTTCATTTATAACTACAGGGATAAACTTGGAAAGTTTGATGAAAAAGCTGATGATGGTTTCTTCTTGGGATACTCTCCAACAGCCAAAGCCTTTAGAGTATTCAACATCAGAAGACAAGAAGTAGAAGAAACCTTCCATGTTAGATTTAATGAAGATGATGAAGTCATACAGAGAACAGGAACAGAGGGTGATGAAATTGATTTTAATGAAAATGTATCTTTCCCAAGTGATGAGTTCACAGAACCCAGACCTACCAGTCATCATCACTTCAACACTCTCACTCCTTATGTCCCTGCCTTTGACCCTTGTCTACTCACAACATAGAAGTTCCTACCTCTCAGGAACTTGATGAAGAAGAACCTCAAACCTCTGGTAGTCCTTCTCCTTCTAATGCTATTGATGACTCACCAATTCTTCAAATCCCTAAAGACTCTCCTGCTGATAATGAAATAGCACCTCTTGATATGGCTGAAGAAGACTCTAACACTGAAGTAGTCTTTGAAGAAAGCCCTCCTAGTCAGCAGGATGAAACTCAAATTGTACCAGCTGTACCCACAAGTGTTCCTGTCCTTGAGTCCCCAGCTCCTCAAAATAAGTGGTCAAGAGATCAACACATTCTTCTTGTCAACATTATTGGGGAACCTAATGCAGGGGTCACAACTATACAGCAAATCCAAGACTCAGAGTCAGCCTTAGCCAATGAATGTCTCTTTGCTGAGTTTCTCTCACAAATTGAACCTAAAAGGGTAGCTGAGGCTCTGGTAGAAGAAGGATGGGTAGCTGCTATGCAAGAAGAAATCAATCAGTTCAAAAGGAACAAAGTATGGACACTAGTGCCAGCTCCATCTGGAAAGAATATCACAGGCACTAGATGGATCTATAGAAATAAGATGGATGAAATTGGGAACATCATCAGAAACAAGGCTAGACTGGTGGCACAGGGTTTTTCTCAGACTGAAGGAATTGATTATGATGAAACCTTTGCTCCTGTTGCAAGACTTGAAGCCATCATAATCTTCCTTGCTTATGCTGCCTATATGAACATCACTGTATATCAGATGGATGTAAAGAGTGCATTCCTCAATGGTGATTTGGCTGAGGAAGTGTATGTTGCTCAACCTGAAGGATTTGAGAACAGCGAGTTTCCCAACCATGTGTACAGACTACACAAAGCCATGTATGGGCTGAAACAAGCTCCAAGAGCATGGTATGAAACTCTTTCCAATTTCTTAACTGAAAATAAATTTGTCAGGGGTTCTATTGATAAAACATTCTTTACCTTCAAGGATAAGAGTGATTTCATCATTGTGTAGATTTATGTGGATGATATCATCTTTGGGTCAACAAATGTCAATCGTAGTAAACGTTTTGCTAAATTAATGACCAAGAAATATGAGATGAGTATGATGGGTGAATTAACTTACTTTTTGGGTTTTCAAATTAAACAATGTCCTAAAGGAATTCCAATTTGTCAAGAAAAGTATGTTAAGGATTTACTTAAAAAATATGACTTAGCTGATTGTGCATCAGTGAAATGCCCCATGCTTCCACCCAACAACTTGGGCCCTGATGAGTCAGGGGTCTCTGTTAATGAGACTTTATATAGAGGCATGATTGGGTCACTGATGTATCTAACAACTAGTCGTCCAGATATCCAATTCTCCACATGTCTCTGTGCAAGGTACCAAGCTAACCCAAAAGAATCCCATCTAGTGGCTGTTAAGAGAATTTTCAGGTATCTCAAAGGAACACCATCCCTAGGCCTATGGTATCTAAAGGAATCAGGCTTTGATCTCAAGGCCTATTCAGATTCAGATTATGCTGGATGCTGTATTGACAGGAAAAGCACTTCAGGGGGCTATCAAATCCTAGGAGGAAAATTGGTTGGATGGAGTGCTAAGAAGCAAAACTCTGTGGCTATGTCTTCAGCTGAAGCAGAATATGTCGTTGCAGCCAGCTGTTGTGCTCAGGTGCTCTGGATGAAAATTCAATTGGCTGACTATGAAATTTTGTATGACAAAGTGCCAATCTTTTGTGACAACACCAGCGCCATTGCCATATCCAACAACCCTGTTCTTCACTCTCGTACCAAACACATTGATATCAGGTATCATTTTATCAGGGATCATATAATGAAGGGAGATATTGAGCTGCATTTTGTTCCCACAGAGCTGCAACTAGCTGATATCTTTACAAAGCCTTTGGCTGAACCTTCGTTCAACAGGCTAGTTGCTGAGCTAGGGATGCTTAATATCTCAAAGCCTGTGGCTTGATATTAAATGTGTTCATTAAATGATTGATTCTATATTAAATGTTTTTCACATGAAACTAGGTAGTTACTTTCCAAGTAAATGCAAAAAATATTCTCAAATATTTAATCATTTATTTTTCGAATAACGAGGAGACAAATAAGTTTTGAAAGGTCAAGGGACCCACTTGAACAGTCATTTTCTCACTTTGCATTTAATGCGGTTGAATAATTGTTTACGTAATTTGAATATATATATTGTCTCTTCTCTCTTCTCACCCACCACCATTCTCATTTCTCAAATCATTTCTCTCTCTAAGTTCTTCTCTCTCTTAACCTATCCGCCATTTTCTTTCACCTTCAACCTCGAATCCATGGCGTTTTCAGTTCCCAAAGCAGCAAATGTTAACTTCGAGATCAACGAAAGCATCCTCGCCTCCAACAACGCCATTGGATGGATAAAGACCCAATAGCACCTACTCAGATCTGGTTAGTTTCATGCAGAATTGTGACCTAAGTGAAGCCTTCACCAAATCCCCATCCACCTTTTACCAAGAATACCCTAGGGAATTCTGGTATTCTGCTAAAGTGGTAGAAGACACTATAACTTTTAGCCTTTCATGCAATGAACACCCTTTCGCCTTCTCCCTTAAAGATTTCTCGAGTGTGGCTGGATTGAAACATGGAGATGAATGCCTGAAGATCCTTGATAAGAAGGCTGTCAAAGAAGCCCTGACCACACTCAAACCCTGCCATGATGTAAACCCTGCCCTTACACCAGCTGAGGTCCTCTCCAAATCTCCCCTGAAGATTAAGTATTTCACTCCCATGTGGCGTGTCCTCTTCACCCACATTGTTAAATCCCTGGGAGGAATGCAGGGATCCCAAGACCAGATGTATTTCAACCATCAGGCTATTGCATATGGGCTAATCTGGGGAGATGATGTTGATGTTGGAAGCATTCTCTTCTCCAACCTTGTAGAACAGCTGAAGGGAAGGAATCAAGTCAGGGAAAAGAATATCTGCTATGTGCGCTTCCTGTCTCTGATCTTCGAAAGTCTGCTGGGAGACAACTACCACAACAATGCTTTGACTGCTCTTAAGCCCTACCGCATCACAGGTGCCATCTACAAAGAAATAGGAGCTGAAGATGTCCCTGTCACCGCTCATATGATGAATGTGGCCAACCAACTACCAATAGCTGAGAAGCCCTTGCTCCCTTCTTCTGAGAAGGTGAATACTTCTAGTGTGTCTGGCAAGTCTAATTCTTTGACCTCTGGGCAGCACACTACCAAGTCCAAGGCTTCTGCTGGCCAACAACCTAAGAAGAAGAAAATCCCCTCTTCTTCCCACACCAAAGCTGTTTCTAAGGCCAAGGGAAAGAAGACTGACACCTCCTCTGGTCCAGATACTCATGTGGAATCAGATACATCTGCTGACAAACAACAGGAGTCTAGTGTCTCAAAGTCAGCTGAGACGACAAGAAACTAGCCTAATCCAGCTGATATCTCACAGGTAATCAATGTACATTTTTAGAGGTTCACAAGCAGCCACTCTCATTTGTCTGTAGGAGAGAGTGGTGAAGTTAGGGTAATCCTCGACCCATAGAAGTTTGTCCATGCACTTAGAACTCTTTAAGACTTCTGTACACCTTGTCTTTGCACCAGGGAATGATTCATTTGTGTTTATAAAGCACCCCGATGACCCTGCACCATCTAGACAGTATTCAGGCTAACAACAACCTGAATACACTTATATCTCAACCTTGATCAGCTGTACTTCACACAGCCTCTTGGTTCCCTCCTTAAAAGAGTCCCAAAGGATTTATCCTTTCAGGGGGAGCTGAATCATCACCCTCAGCTTTCCTAGGGGCAACGTAACAGGCGACCTTTAACCACATATGTTTCACTCTTAAAAGAGTCCCAAAGGTTTCTTAACCTTTTGGGGGGGCTGAATAATCACACTCAGCTTTCCTAGGGGCAGCGAATGGCGATCCATAACCAACATATGTCTCACAATCAAAAGAGTCCCAAAGGTTTTAACCTTTTGGGGGGGCTGAATAATCACACTCAGCTTTCCTAGGGGCAGCGAATGGCGATCATTACCCATATTTTTTCACACTTAAAAGAATCCCAAGGATTTATCCTTTGGAGTGGCTGAGTAATCACCCTCAGCCTCTCTGGGACAACGAAATGGCGACCATTCCCCTTACCTTTTCCCTGTTACTAATTGAAACAATTTGCAGGCTGAAATTGTACAGCCAGTCATCGAATCTCAGGTACAACAAGAAAAGGAGGCTGATACAATGACTCAAGACAAACCCAATGATGAAGAGCCTCTGTTAAATGCTGATGAAGAAATGCTATCATTGGAGGATGATGTCTCTGATATTGAGTCCATGCCTGAAGATGAAATCCCTGAAGGGATGTTTGAGGAGGAGGATGAAGAAGATGAGGAAGACCAACTATCTGTCTCTCCTCCCAAAGATATAGCTGTGACCACACCAACGGGTGATAAGACTTCTCCTCCCAAGGATGCTGTTGTTACTCCGAATTCTGCTACCTCAACAACAACAGTTTTCCAACGCCCAGCATATGATCCAACAGCTGAATTTCTGATGTTTGATCATCCTGCCCAAACCAACTTTGATCTTTTTCCAAGGGGGGATGATTATGCTCAACAAAGCCTCAACATACATAATCTTCAGCCTGTTCATCATCAGTCAGACATTGAACATTTATCCAGGAAGCTAGATGTGATTAAGTCTGAAATGCACAACTTCACTGTTACATTCCCTGGAATCATACAAAAGGCTGTGGTTGAGGCGGTTACTGAACCAATCAAGGATGGTGCCAGGAAAGGAGTAGCCCAAGGACTCAGTCACCTTTCCACAAGGATGAAAGATGTCATTGACTCAGAGGTCCCTGCCATGTTTCATGAACACGAGCTAACCATGCACAGGCAGTTTGATGCTGTTCGCAACAGGCAATACCGTCATGCAAACTTTATTGTCAGTCGCATTCAAGCCAATACTAATGCAAATGGCAACCTCCTGCTGAAGATTGCCAGGGCTTCAAGGAAAAGGCAACGTGCTATGGCTGCCTCTGTTGAACAGATTGTAAGGCATTTTCAGACACGTTCATCCAAGCGTCTGCGTAGCCAGGATGAACGTGAGGGGGAGAAAGAAACAACACTCAACCTTGCATCTGCTAAACAAGGCTCATCATCAGCTGACAACACCATCACACCTGTTCCTCTCCAAGTCATCACACCTGTTATAATACCTGATGATGAGGATAACACTCAGGGGGAGCAACAGAATCAAGATGGAGCTGACTCATCAAAATCCCTGGTTTTGGTTAACACCAGCGAGCCTGGGGATGATGATGAACCAGCTGCCAAGAAGCTAAAGTTCACTGTTAGCTCCCTCCCCAAAGCAATTCAAACTCAGGCTTAGACAGCATTTATCAGAAGAGCTGATGTTTTGAAAAACATAAGTGTGGAGTCCTCTGTCTCGAAGAAAGGAAAGGAGATAGTTTTGGTTGACACAGACACCAAACTCAAGAAGATAGCTGCGATGCTAGAGACAGGAGGATCCACCATAGACCTTTCCCAATTCTCAACCTTTACACATTCCAATGAGATTCCTTTAACCCCTGAAGAAATAGAGAAACAGGCTGAGGAATTCAAGAGATTAAATGAACTCAAGACAGCCAAAGAATTGAATGAAGCTACTCTGAGGAAGATGACACCACCTGAAAGAGAAAAGCAAAAACAAAGGTTGAGGGAAATGGAAGCAAAACGCGCTGAGGCACTAAGGAAAGTCAAAGCTGACTATGATGCCTGCGTTAACAACAGATATGCCCCTGGCAAGATAACCAAGTTCAAATACACCATTCATAAATCCACAAACACCCCACGGATGATCTTATGGAGGGATAACCAACCAGGAAATATGAATGTGTTTGACAACTTCAGGCTAAAGACACTTGGGTTATCAGAATGGTTTGAACTTGAAGCCTTAGCTGCCAAAAGAAATGGACAGGCAAATTTTCTTCTCCTGAAGACTATTAAGGCCAAGTTTACCTGGATCAAAGAAACAGCTGCCAAACTCAAGACTGATCCCCCACCACAGCTTTTTGAACAAGAACCCCCAAAGACTGGCAACAAAAGAAGAAGAATTTCTCAAATTGTTAATGAAACTTTTGTTACTGATGATGTTCAAGTGGATGGCATGCACAGGGATTTGATCCTCCCTAATGGTATTTTTGGCCCTGTTGAACAGGGCTTGCCAGTATGCATTTCAAAGAGAAGATAAGCTGTGCTTGGCTTCAACAATTCAGCTACTTTGTCACAAGAAGTCACTCAAGATCAACTCAGAGTATTCCAAGAAGTTTGCAAAGACTTTGTAGGAAGAATTAGATAACAGATTGGACTTGGTTGAAGCTAAAGAAAGGATTAAAAATGATGACTATTGAAGATGTTCACAGCCCAATTTTGCCTTCACCTTTTATTCTACTTATGTAATGCACTTGTAATTTTCTTTAAGTATTAATAAAATCATGAGGTATGTTTGTTTAGATCTGTTATGAGTAAGAAGAAGCTGTTAACTCACTTACCTTAACTTAGTTAGATCTAGCATTATTTATGTTTAAATAGGGGGAGATTGTTGGGAATCTAAACTTGTTAGATTCCCTGATCATTGATTTAAACATAATTAGGCTGTTAGATAGTCCATTGCCTGTGCCTAGGAGGCAGGCAAGTTTCACAAGACTCACAGAGATTCAAGTCTCTGTGAGCAACCTCAGAGGAGTCCATGTCAGAGACATTGTTAAGGAAGTGAAAGATTACTTGAAGACATACTCATTGGCTGTGATGGATAACAGCCAAGATGTATCAGGGACTCTGAGGGGTTGAGGGTTAACAAGGGTGGCAATACCCTGTTAACACTCAGCACACTTTGGAATGCCATTTGTGTGTTCGAGACTATAAAGAAAAAGGAAACTGTTTTGACAACTGTTTCCTTAAAGCATAATGGAAGACTACCAAGAATAGAAGGACATCATGTGACTGATGTGGGAACTTGTAAAAGCCTGTGTAGTCACCATCAAGTACTATTTAGGTCAATCTCGTAACACTATAAATAGGATGTGTATCCATGCATTAATGTTTAACACTTTGAGATATTCATAACATTATTGCATATAACTTAGTGAATCAAACAGCTACGACTGTATTCATAAGTTAGGGTTTATAGTTGTTCAAAGTGTGCACAACACATTGTCATCAAACGGTGTTATCCATAACACTTGTAATTCTTTATTATACAATAATAAGATTACGTTTGAAAAGTAATACCTTGTGTTGATTAAGTTAAGATTAGGGTTTCTAGCATTGATTAGGGACTTTCAAATACAATGATTGGGTAATGACCTCCCAAGTCAAGGTTGTGATTTCTCACGTATTTGGAGTACTTGTGTAGTTATTGTTCTACGTATACAATATAGTAATAGTATTCACAAAAAATGAAAAACCGATAATACGTATTAGTAGAGTGCTACTAATACAAATACTTATTATGGCTATATAAAAACAACAATTGTTCAAGTCAAAACACAACACGCCTCCCCGGCAGCGGCGCCAAAATGATAGTTGTAAAATCACACTCTTTTAGGAAAAAGAGCGTAAAATATAGGGTAAGCACGACGATTTATGAAAACCGTGTGTAAATGACCCTAAAGTGAGTTCGTTCTCGAGGAGGCAAGTGTGTTGTGTAATGAATTGATTTTGATTTGTGATTATATTTTTGAGAAAGAAAAATAGAAATGGGATTAGAAGAGAATGACGGTTACGTAGACAGATTAAACTAAGACGAAAAAGGCGTTCACGTAAAACCGTAAAAAGCTACAAACTAAAAATTAAATCTAAAAATTAATTAAAAGTTAAAACTAAGTCTAAAATAATATAAACAAGAATAAAAATCCAATAAAAATATTTTAAAAACTTTTATTAATTAAATATTCAATTTTAAATGCTAATTAAAGCCCTAAAATTAAATATAATTAACAAAATGTCCAAAATATTATTTTATTGAACAAATAACTTACTTATATTATCTAAAGACTAAAAAGTATTTTTCCAAAATTTTAAAAACTATTTTTCTATTTTTAAATCACTAAAAACTATTTTTAAACAAAATAATTATAAAAAATAATAAAATAATGCCAAAAATAATTTGACACTTTTAAAATTCCTAATTTACTCTAAGGAACAGTAGAAAAATGAAGAAGTTTGAAAAATATAAAATTTTGCACTAAAGGACAAAACAGATTAATATTAAAACCCGAATTATACTAAATTAATTCTAAAAAATAATTTAAAAGTGAACAGTAAAAACTTTTTGAACTAAAAATCTTGAATTATTTTTCTTAATCTATAAAAAATGTTAGAACTGAAAAATAACACTTTTTCACACTAGAAGACAAAAATCAGAAATTAAAAAGTAATTTAAAATAGCTATTAAATGTAAAAAATACTAAATGAACAGTAATAAAAAATCTAATTAAACAGAAAAATCAAAAACTAAATTAGAAAAATAATGCAATTTTGTTTGAAACCCTAATTCCTATTTCAATGCACTAAAGACAAAAAATGTTAAAACTGAAAGTGGGACATGTGCTTGACTTTTGTTTTTTAGCTAGGCAGTGGTAACAATTGCACTAGCAGTGGGAACTTAGTTCCCACTGACTGTGTTAAAAAATGGGTCTGGTGTACTTAGGAGCTTAGGAAAGCTCTTGCTTGAGTTTTACTTGGACAATGGGGCACCCCTACACTCAGTTGAGTGTAGGGAGTCAATAAGATCACAAAAACACACAAGTCTTTCACAAGATTAAGCACAAAATGGCATAGAAAGTGACTGATTAAGCATACATGGTTTCTGATGAACAGTGTGCTGGTTCAACTTGGACAAAAATGGATTTTAATGCTTTAAATCTTGCACACAAGTTAACCAATTCACATAAAACAGATACACAATCCTACTTAAACCTATCTCTAACAGATTACCAAGATTTGAAGGAAAATTTCACTCCAAAACAAGCTAATCAAGGCAGTTACTGATTTAGGCCATAATACCCATTTTTTCACATGCAATTTTGTTTAAAAGCCTATCCAAATCAAAACCTATGACTGATAATACCTATAACTACTAAAAGGAGTGTATCTAGAATGATTCAAGACCAAAAGCTGTCAATAATTTCAGTTAAAACCAAAATCCAAACACCCCTTAATATTCAGAAACTGAAAATTATCAAACCAATTCTATTCAAACTCTACTCAAACTGATTGACAAAGCTTCTAGCATACATACAAACCTAAAGTGAGCAATATCAAACCATTCAACAAGCACTTAAACAATGTTTTCACAAAATCACATAAAGCATATAGATCACAAAATTTTGAAACTGAAAACTGAGTACAAGATAAGTTACCTTGTGGGACCCACATCCAGGCCCCACAATGGCTGAAAAGCCACCTCCAAACAAGCCCGGGCTTGTGCAGATCCTTTGGATAACAGTCAAAAGCTTCAAAGTAATTTCCTGCTAAGAACAAAATATCCAAGTATTCTGATTTATTTTTCTCTTTTTTAAATCTTTTTCAAATATTTTTCTAAAATTCTTTCCTTTAACAACACTTACACAAACCAACTTACAACTTGGAAAAACAAATTTTGGAACAAGATTTCAAAAAATCAACTTTTTCAGAAACTTTGAAATAAGGAATGATTTTTGAAAATTCCTGAACTAATGTTAAAATGTGGAACTCAGATTTTCTAGACTCAAATTACCAACTTTTATCAAATTAAAAAGGAATTACAGTTAAAAATAAAACACCAACTTTTAATTGCATAAAAAGGAATTACACAAGAACTTAGAAAATCTAGAACAAAAATACAATGCCACAAACGGCTTGTATTTATAAGGGTACTAGGACTATTCTAGAACATGAATAAAATATTACAAGAGTGCTAAAACCCTAATCTCTGAAATTCCTCATTTGCCCCTTGATTTTGACTGATTTCTTGGTCAAAGGATGATCATGTGATGTGCAGCTGGCTTGGAGTGATCTTGGTTGTTAAAGGAGTCCTTTGGGAGCACGAAATTGCTGAGGACCCTTGATTTTCTGTCCGGATTCTTTCTTTTCCTCTTTTGGTGTAGCAGGGGAGCATGGGGGGGGGGGCCTCATGTGGTCACGGGTGAGTGATGTTAGGGGTGGGTTTTGTTTGTTGTGGGATCAATCAATGATCTGGAGAGGCTAAACAAAAACCCCTTTGATTAGGGTTTAATTAACCCTGGTAATTTTTAGGGTTTATGGGGTGTGAAGAGAGGGATTTAATCTGATTTGTGGGTTAATGGTTTTTAAATAAGTGTTTGGGGGGAAATTAGTATAACTGAATTAATCAGTTATAATTAATTAAGAGTGGTGGTGGTGGAATGCAGACGTGGAGGAGAGGTGATATCTGATTGGTGGAGGGGTAGATAGTGGGTGACGTGTAAGGTTGTGAGTGGGGGATGGGAGGTTTATTGTCTGGTTACATATGCCCCCTTAACTTCCTTGCCTTGTTCAATTTGTAATAAACAGCCACAAATCCTATTTTCCTTTATAACAAGTTTGTGTAACTTGTCAAATATGGCATGACATGTTTTCAAACTTAAAACAAGGACTTCTTTTGTAATTTCTTCATTCTCCAAGGACTACACTTGTAAATTCTTGATAATTTAGGGACCCAAATGCAATAAATGAGATTTGTAAGGGTATAAATTGACAAGTCTTCAATTCTTGAGGGACCAAACTTGTACAATATTCAAACTTCAAGGTCATTTTGGAAATTCATGATTCGGGTCCGGTTCATTGTGCGGCTTCTTTTCCCGTGTTCGTTTTTTATTGATTCTTGTGATCTTTTGGCCATTTCCTCAATATCCGTACCTAAAATACACAAGCAACAAACACGGTCATATATTTGGTAGTTTTAATGATATTTAATGCATATTAAGCCCAATTTGGACGATGAGACTATGTATAAAAGCAGTCTCATCAGTTCTCCAATTACTTATGTTAATTGGATATGAAACAACCAACAACTAATGTTTTTAGTATATAATTTACTGTTTATAGGAATATGATGTGAAGATTCACATGAAAAGCAAAGTCCATTACTTTCGTATGATGAAAGCTAGATTAGGTCTAAGAAGGAGTGGATTGTTTAGGTCCACATGCATTGGTCGTTGGTTGGATTTAGAGTATGTTGATAATGAAGATGGTCTCATTCATTCTATGCTTTAGAAGCAGAAACTTTCAGACAGTGATAACTATGATTTGCCCTTGATTTATCATGTTAATGGTACTACATTACACTTTGGTCGTCGTGAGTTTTGTATCATTACTGCTTTTGAATTTGGCCATCAAAGCTTTGGTAAGTTTAGGGCTGGTGAAATAACTTTTCGTGATAGAGTTTTACCTAAGAAGATAGGTGATTATGTTAAAAACATAGATCTTCTATCTATCATTGAGGATTATGAGCGATTTAGCAATTTACCAGATGAAGACTCGGTAAGAGTTTGTCTACGTTTAGCTTTAGAAGTTATTTTTATTGGCCATGAGTTGGGAGCTGTAGTAGATAATGTATTTCTACGGATGGTGGAGAACATTGAAGTTTGGAATGAATTTTTCTTGGGGTGAATAATTTGGCGTGAGTTATACTTTGCAATTATAAACGTTGCGTCAAGACATATGGATACTAACTATAAATCATTGGAAAGAAATCCCATCTTAGTTCCATCGTATGCATTATCTAGATTTGTATTTGCTTTCAAAGAGAGTATTTAAAAAATTTAAAAATATTTATTTTCATCACATGTTCTTTCTAACAATTTTTACTTTTGCCAAGTGTAAATTTGGATATTAGAGTCTTCTGGTGTGAGTTCTTTTTGGTGAAACCAAGTGCCTGATTTGATCCCTAGAGGAATATCCTTGACCAAGCATAGGAATATAATTCGATACGACCACCTTTTCCCCCAGGTGATTGCATTTCCCCCTGTTGAAATCAATTCCCCCTGTTGTAAATAATTCCCCCTGTTGTAAATAATTTAAGTTATTTTTTTATTAATATTTACTCTACTTCTAATGCCAATTTTTTATTTTAATTTATCAGGGGGTAATTGCAGTATGTGACATATATCCAAACAAAGCTGAGTTACAAACCTGTTGGCATAAAAAAATTTTAACAATTATTTCAAGTGGTATACACCTAGAGCCCCTCCTGTTAAATACGGAGGTCTTTTTGGTGATTATCTTAAAAAAATGATGAAAGCACGGAAAGCTCAGAAGGAAGATGCAGAGTCATCAAAGGGTATACTAACCAAACAACCTTCCATTGAGGACCGTCTCCAGGCTTTAGAGAAATTAGACACTAGTTTAATGATTCTTCCTAAAGAGACAAAGAGCTTGAAAGCACGTCTTCAAAAGCTCGAGACTAACATTAATGTAAGTTTTTAAACGGCCATATCACTTAGTGTACAGACATAACATGCAATTTTACTGTGAACTAAATTTAATTCATTTTACAGGTCCTACCTCAATTACAAAAAGGCAATAAAGATAAGGCTAAGGAGTTTACACTTTTGCAAAAGGTATATCTTAAATATTATTACGGTTTATCAATTTGAAATTGTGTTCAATAAACCTCTTCTCCGATGTAACTTATTATTCATAAGTTACTATTATGTTTGGTTATATTTTGTCCAAAAGTTGGGCCATTATTATGTAAACTGAACATTAGATAATAAATTAAAATTATACTAATTTAATTAAACAAACACAGTTGCATTAGACATTCGTAAAATTGATTTAACAAATAAAGATGTACATTACATATTAAAAAACAAAAATTGCATAACGAAAATAAACATTGAACATAAATCTAAAAATTAAACTTAGGAGATTTTTCAGGATCAAATGAAAGATGCCAATCATCATAATCGTAAGACTCCACAAATTCATCTTCTTCTGTGTCGACTTCTTCTTCGGATTCATATGGGTCATAATTATAATAAGAATCATCCTCATCCTCCTCCTCATCTAGCTCGCTTCTAACCGCAGCAATTTCATCCCTTTCCTGCTGTTCAAGCAGTGCATTTCTTTGTTCCTCATCCGTTTCTTACTACTCCCTTTGTTCAAGTAGCGTTTTTCTTTGCGCCTCCTCCCTTTCTTGTTGCTCCCTTTGCTGCTTTTCAAGCATCACTTTTTGTTCATCTTCACATATGCATTGTAGGTGGAAATCAGCTTCCTGAACATAGTAGCTATGCTCATCATGTTGTGTAGATTCCACACGCGATTTCCTAAAATCCGAAACACAAAATGTAAGTTATAGTTTTGAAATGAAAAAAAAAGTATACTTATTAAATTAAATACATTACTTGTTGATATTGGCTTGGAAGTCTTCAAGATTCACAGCAGATGAGTTTCTCTTGGAAGATAAAGATATTTTTATAATTTTTCAAAAATTGGATAAAGAGTGTATGTTGTTGTTATCAGGTTTTTAGTTATCCATTGCACCAAATGAGGTGTTTATATAGAATGATTCAAGAATATGAATAGGCAGAGTAGATGCATACAAGAAATTATATGCATGCATGCAATTATGATTTTGTAAACTTCTAAGTAACATTTAATTTCCATATTATTGTTTCACAGTTAAACACACAATGCTTTTAATGAAAAAAATGATAAGTACATTTTCTTTTTTCATTATGTAACATTACTAAGATTAATAAAAATGTTACATTAAAAAATCAATGTTATAGACTCAATAAGAATGTGACTTACATAATAACTTATTATTCGTAATATACCTTCATACGGTTTATCAATTTGAAATTATGTTCAATAAAGCATAATCCCCCTGAATTAAAACTACAGGATAAAATGCATAGTGTTGATAAGCAGTGTGATCTTAGCGACAAGTATTTGAGCGCCGATGAAATAGCTTAATTTTCATTTAATTTCTATCCAATTGGGAAATCCAGAAAAGACATGTGGAGGAGTTGGTAAAAGTTTTAGACGACTTTGATGCTAAGGTATCTTTTTACTCAACAAGGAATTTTTAGATGTTTGTATGGTCCTATACTTTAACATTTGTGTAAAACTGTAACTAGGATCGTAGATTTATGAATAGAGACGTAGAATTAAGTAGTAGCGCCAAAGCTGAAAAGCTGGAGGCTGAAAAGAACATGGTAGCCGATGTGCAGAGAAAAAGGATGAAATTCTTGTCAGACGAACACAATCGCATGATCCGTAAAGATATATCTAAATCCAGTCACATGCAAGTTGTTCTATAGAAAGTTGGGAAAGTTCCAAAGAGAAGGTATGTTACTGTGGTAAGGCCACCAATTCAAGTAAATTCAGATACTACAATGCCGAGCATGGATTCCTTAAGAAATAAGAAGAACGTTCTTGATGGATTTATGATGCAAATGTGACAGAATCTTCATCTGTGGAAAGAGGTATGTTTATGAAGTTTATTTTCTTTAATGTGGTTATTTCTTACTTGTTTTAACCTTTTTTTTAAACAGGATCTCAAGCGACCATCCTAAAAGATTGATAAAATATTTTGCAATTCGGCGTTGGAGTTTTTCCTAAATAACTTACCAATTCCTCATTGCAAGTTTGCTTGGTGCAATGACATATCCGTAGATCGCAGCTTCTGGGATAGTTTTGTTGGATTGGATGATGAACGAGTTGGTTGGTACATGGATGAGGTAATTATAAAAAAATTAACATTAAAGGCTGATTAACATATATTTTTTGATTTTAATTTTGTTATTTTTTTACAGCACATTGATCTATGGGTATGGTACATGTGGCATTTTAGACAATCATCGCATGATTGGTCAATGGTTAGCTGTTACTTTTTTAAAATTTTAATCCAAGAATCGTTGCCTCTGTTTTATGCAACGGATGAAATCTGCCCATTGTCGTGAAGGAATGTTGAACAAGTAATTATTTCTTTCAAGTACATCTTTATACCAAAACATATGAGCTTGAATTTAAAAATGTTTTTCAAAATTTATAGGTCTTCATTCCAATACATGAAACCAAACGACATTGGTTCCTAGCACGGTTTCACATCACATCTGGAAATGTCACTTTTTATGACAGTGAAAATACTTATGGTGAATGTAGTAATTGGTATTTGAAAGTAATGGCATGTTTAGAGAATAAACTTCCTATTGTTCTTAAAAAAACTGGTGTGTTTGAAAGCAAAGTAATTGGTCGAGAATCATACACTATTAACTTTAGTCGTGCAACTGAAGTTCCCATCCAATGTGGTGTGTTTGGAGACTGTGGAGTATATCTATACCTTTTCCTTTACAGGTTAGTAATTTTATGTTGTATTTGTTTATATAAAATTCTTGGTGCTTGTATATCCATATGATTTTTTTAGAACGAATTGCTCATATGATTTTTTGTTATGCAAAAGGTTATCTCATGGGATGAGCCTGGAGGTTGAAGATCCAATTCAAACAGCCCTAGCATATCGAGAGAAAATGTTGGAATTCTTTTTCAAGCACAAGATAACATGTTAGCTGTATATGTCTTAGACGAGAGAACTTATGTTTGTTGCTAAGAATTTTATCATCTAGTGTCTGTCAATTAAAAGGATTATACTGTATTTTTTAGACTTAGTAACAAATGTAATTTTTGTGACTAAATGTGTGTTATTATATTAAAGATTTTACCATAGTGATTGATGTTGATAACAGGGTGATAAACTTTGTCTAACAGGGGAAAATAAATGCTCAACTTTTGGTTGGTAAATTCTCAACTTTTGGTTCGTAAATGCTCAACTTTTGGTTCTTCAGTGCTCAAATTTTGGTTCATAAGTGCTCAAATTTTGATTAGATTTTAAGAATTTAGTCAACTAGTAAGCACAACTTTTATATTTTCAAAAAACATTTGGAAAAAATTTCCTTAACAGGTGGAAAAAAATTTGGCTAACAGGGGGTAATAATTACCATAACAGGAGGACCAAATGACCAACTTTTATAGAAGTGATCAACTTTTTCCAAAAGTGATCAACTATTTCCATAAGTTATCTACTTTATCAATTATGTATCAAGGTTGTCTTTTTAATTTTTTTATCCCCTTGTTTTTTATAATTTTATAAAGTTTCCCATGACATTGAATATTTAATGGCTTTTTGATAGTTGACCGATATTTGACTATTGTTTGACGGTTTATTAACGAGAAAAAAACAGTTATCAATGTTGACCTTTGTTTGACCTATAATTAACGAGAAAAATACAGTTATCCTGTTCGGTTTCATCATCACTTGGTTTAATCATTCATTTCTTTCTTTCAATTCACTCAAATCAAAGCAATAACATTTCTTTTAATTCATTCAAATACGTTTTTGAATCAAGTCGTCTATTGTAATCAATAAAAACCCACCAATAATCTCACACCGTAAACAATCTATCATTTCCAATCAACTATGACGAATTTAAAGTTTCATGATTATCACAACATGGTGGCCAATTTAAAGAGGAGTGATGTTCACCGGGAAGTTGATCAGATTGTGGACTTTCTTGGTACTTTTTATTTTAGGTTTGCACTTCAGGTAAATCTAAGAATCTATACTTCACACATAACGCAATTTTGGACTAATGCCCATATAAAAACTGTTGGTGGAGAAGTTACTATTAAGAGTAAGGTGGATGACATTAGTAAGTACATCATTGTCTCTTCAATCAGAGAGTCAATTCTCTTGAATGATCGGGATGGTGTAAGTACTATCCTCGAAAAAGAACTGTTTCAAGAAATTGGATTGTTGGGGCATAATATTGATGAAGATCAGAAATCAAAGTTTTTAAAAGGACAGTTTTCCCCTCATTGGAAATATTTGATACATACAATCCAACAGGGCTTATGCCATAAAACAACATCATTTAATGAGTTAGGAAGTAATATAGCAACTGCACTAGTATATTTGGTAAAAAGGCAAAGATACAATTTTTTGCAAATGATTTTCGAGGGTATGTTGAAAAATTTTAAGGGAAGAAAAATTTTGTATGTACCCAAGATGTTTGGTTGTGCTTATAGGCATGGATGGGGAGACCAAACACAAAAAGTTCTATATGATGGCTAAACACAAAGAAAAATTATTCAGCACCTTAAAAACAAACACAACTAACTTTTCTAGGAGATAGGTCCCATTAACCCAACCTATTATTGATGTCATTCAAGTTGGAACTTCTGCAAACCAAGTAGAAGGCTAGAGGAAGAAAACACGATCAACAGGTGGGTGTTTACCCGTGGTAGAGGAGGATCATAGCACCAGAGTCGATAGTAGGATGGGTGAGGATGTCGAGCCTGAGACAAGGAAGAAAGCTAGGCAGGAATGTGGCAACATAGGTGAGGGTAGTTTGCAACATCTGTCAATTAGAGAATTGACTGTTTTGTGCAAAAGTCTACAAACACAAAATGCAAAACTGGAAAAATAAGTGAAGGAGCAGGGTGTGGCTATTGAAGATTGAAAAACAATACTTGATAAAGTTGAGAGGAGGAAAAGAAAAAGTTTGGTTCTATCCTCTGATGAGGGGAATGAAGATGACGACGAGTGCCAAAACTGAATATTATGAATATCCGAAGCCAGATTCTGGAAATGATTGTGTTTATAAAGTATGTGACAACGTTAGTGATAAGGGTAGTCACAACACAGACGATGTTGTTGACACATTGACTAAACTGGGACAAACCTCTTCTCCAACACTTGCACCTAAAGAACAATAGTATCCTCTGCCAATGTAACTGTTTACCCTGAAACAACAAGAGTTTCACCTGAAAAAGCAAGAGTTTCACCTGAAAAAGAAAGAGTGTCACCTGAAAAAACAATATTTTCACCTGAAAAAAAATAATTTCCCATGTTTCAGATACTATTGCGCCTGCAGATAAAACTATTGCTCCTACAAGTGTGGTGACTAGGAGACAAACACAGACAAATAAAGGGATTGTAATTGGAAGAAGTAAAACACAGTCTTTGTCATCCAATGTTGGTCCAAAGGATAAGGGAAACTTTATTGTGGTAGAAGAGCCAAAAATTAAGTCTAAAAAAGCACAAGAAAAATACGATGAAGATCTTGCTAAGAGAATGGAGGAAGAGCATTTCTTAGAGCAACAACAAATAATAAAAATAGGGAAGCTAATCAAGAGATGAACGATCAAATACAAATAACAGAAGAAATGGTGCAAGGAATTCTGAGTCAAATAGTCCCCGGTTTACACAGCCTTCCGGATAACTTCTTGAAAGAATACGGGCAATAGAGTTCTGGACAACCCACTAAATGGAGGTATGAGTCTTTGTTAATGGCTCTGGAGTGTCAGCAGAAAGTTATTCTATGGAGAAAGAGTGAAGAAAAGACAACACAATATATGTATTCAGTTTCTAATCGAAGAGTTTACTACAAATGTATGCTAAAGACTCACGTGGTTACAAGAAAGACCATTTTACAGGGTTATCTTTTGAAGAGCTTGAGAGAATAGCTCTTCCTGTTATTAGAATGGCTGAAGAATTTTTTGAGATGGGTTTAGAGGCAAAAAAAGAGCATATAGGGAAAATGAATGCTAGGATGGAGGAATGTAGAGAGAACGTTAAAAGAAAAGATGAGACTGGTGCATCTGTTGGATCATCTAGTTTTGTTGATCATTACATATCAAAAAGATTGAAAATGATGGATAGGGTAGGGAAGATTGTTGGTGAAGATTTATATCCATCGAATGAAGAGATTAATAAGAAATTGAAGTTAGCTCTTCCTGATGTATTCAAGCCTGATTCAATGTTGACTAGGTGCCCTGTTCTTGAGTATGAAGTTGTGGTTGATAAGGGTATGAGTTGTTGGAAGCTGTCTAGGGAAAATGGTAAATGTGAAGCTTATCAGAGTTCATCATAAATGTATCCGGATTTAGACAGAGATGATCTTAATGATCTTTGGGATGTTTTGAAAGCTAAATAATGACGACCTCAAGTATTATTTAAAATCATTATTTTATTGTTAATTTATGGACTCACTCACCTTTGGGAAGAAATTAGGGTTTACGTCTTAAAATAGCATCGACTACGTCTAAACCGGAGAGCTCTACATTACGTGTTTACGTTTAAATACTCCGTTTTTATGACAGTCCGACATTTCGAATAATAAATTTATTCTCGTTTATTATTTTGAAATTTTAGTTTGTGTTGGTTCATAAATTCACAAATTTACGAGAAGAAATTAGGACTTAAGTGCATAATTTAGCGTCTTTTACGTTCAAACCGGAAACCCTAGGTTTACGTATTTACGCTTTTGTGCTCCATTTTTTACGAGACAATTTTTATTAGAATCGTTTTGTGCCATAGATTCATAATTTATAAAAACGTTTTTTGAGAATCGACCCGAGGGCACGTAAATCGAGAAAAATAGAATCGAGGAGTACCCGTAAATTAGTGGGGATGAGACAAGTGGGACACTTGTCCCACTACCACCTTTGTTTTCAAAGTTAAAGCAAGTATGAGACACATGTCTCATACATGCACCACCCTTGACCAAAAACCACTAAAGCCTCTAAACCACTAACTCTAGCTTCTCACACACACCTACACATTTTGCATGTAAACTTTATCAATCTCTCCTCCTCACTCTCTCAATTTTCGTCCAACACCACCCCAAATCACCATCTTCATCATCAAATTTAACCATAAACTTTATTAATCATCAACATATGTTGAAGCCTACATATAAAGATGAAGGTTGGAAGTGATTATAACATGTGAAAAGAAGTTTTCATGGAGTTCCAAGGGCTGATCTTCAAGAAGGTGTTCATACATATGAAGATCTCAAAAAGTTCATTTGCCAAGTTAAACATTTGGTGACAAGAACAAGTCTTGTTCATCATAAATCTCATCTTTTCATCATCTTGGTTGGTATAAGGATCATCTTCTTCCTATCACCCTAGTATTTTTGTAAAAGTTATTGTATATTTATTTCCAAATGTATATGCAATAGATCTATGAATGATGATCAAGTGATTGCATGGGGATTTTGTGTTATTAGATTAGGCTAAAAAGGTTAAAATCTACAAGTAAAGATGTTAAAATCATGGTTAGACACATAGGTTGTAGAAAACAGTAAGTATCAATATGATCACTTGGTTAAATGGCTTGGATTATTAGATATACAGATGGATAAATTATTTTTAAATATGTGGTGAGTTGGCCATACAATGTAATGTTAAAAATGAGCAAGATATGGCCAAAACACTTTTGTAGTACAAATCTGTAGAGTCTGTTTTGGACGAATTATTAAAAATACTTAGAGATGATTGTGCAATGACTATACAAGAGTTATTTGGATCACACATCATTTAGTTTATTCTGTTTAAATTTGAGGTTCTATCTCCTTTTATAACTCAAGATATGACAAAAATGGTGGACTTGACTTTAGAAATCAGATTTCTTAATAAACTATATAATATAAAAAGAGCACTCAAGGTAAATACTATTATAAAATAAGTATATGAAGGTCACTAAATAATAATAACTATTATAAAATAAGTTGGTATACTATAATAAATAAACATGGCATTTTATAAATGTAAAACTCAAATGTTTTTCTAAAACTATAAACTATGTATAAGTTTTACGTCTTTTCGGCTAAAACCGAAAGATTAACGTTTTCGTCAAATAAAACTTAGATGGTCGGACCCGTCTAATGTAACCTTTTTATTACTCATATACTGATATGTAAACACATTTGACAAGTAAAAATCGACAAAACTGAGATTTGTAACTAATGGACCATAATGGGCCAAATTAGCCTTGTTGGACCACTAGGCCCAACTAGTTTGGTTTAATGTTATTGGACTTACTCATGAGCTTAACCCACTTGGGCCCAACATATGAGTATGGGCCTGATCTTAATATTAGACTCTTAATGGGCTTATTGGGCCTTAATGTGTAAATGGGCTAAAACTAGTGTAACTAGTATAATAAACCTTAGATAACTAATACTAAACAACTAGTAATGTGTGTAAGGAAATAAAACCCCACCTGATCATCATGTTATAACATCATTACATATACATAACCACTTTTTATAAAGTTATTGGGCATAGCCTAAGACCGAGTATTATTTGTCTAGGTTTCTCGTGATCGAGACACGTACTATACATCCTAATTGCCGATAACCCACCTTCCCACACCAATGTGAGTTCATAGCCTCGCACTCTTTCAAATGTTTTATGAAATATTTTATAAACCCGCGAGGGAGATAACATGCTAGTTTTAATAAAAACATGACACCAATTGTCCCGATTGTATGCTTATTGATATGGACCCGAATGATTATATGACCCAATAAATGAAATGAAATGGATTATTATTAGTTAGGTTATGCCACTAAAAGTACCATTAGCATGAATTGTGAACTACCGGGATTGGTAGACGCTTATGCATATAATAATACTATTTGGGGAAGATCACCCCAGTTCGCGCCTTGACGGTTGATCCCCGTCGTGCCACATTGATTGGTAAGAGAATTTATGTATGAGAAGATTTATATAAGCGTGATTATTGTGACGACACGTTGTCTTAGATGGGAAAAGGAATTACGGGTTAGCTACCCGATATATGTTATAGAAAAGTAACAATGTCATGCGGCTTATAATAATCTAATAATGAAAATACTGATATACGAATTGAACTATAATGTATTCCCTGACTAGCAATACGGGGTCTTATTACCGATATTATGTTCGTGTTTTGGTTTTACATAACCATTTTCATATAACGGTTTTTATTAAACTCTATATAACGTTATAAAACATATTGTATGATGTTTTTACGAAAATGGTTCGTATAATGGTTTTGAAGGAAAGAGCCTATATTGTGATTTACGACAAAGATTCGTATAAAATGTCTTTGGCCTATTTTATGGCCTACAACAAAGAATTGTACAAAATGATTTTTGGTAATAATTATATACCGGTGATATATTAATGGTTTTTATTAAACTCTATGGATTCACTCGGCGTTTCGCTGACTTTTAACATGTTTTATCTCAGGTACTTGAAGGTAATTCTCGGGAAGACAACAAGAATTTATGGCCCGCATTCAAATAAAATTTCCATTCAAATGTTTTGTAAATTTGCATGACATATTATGACCCGATGACCTATGTAATTTTGATATTCATGAATGGAAAATGTTTTATTATTAAACGATGCGATTTTTAAGCATTGTCTATGATTTGAGTAATGTGCTATCCTGTAACACCAATGACTCTTCCGCTGAATTAGATTATGAATATTTGGGGGTGTTATAGTTTGGTACCAGAGCTCTCGTTATAGAGAACGAAAGATTTTAAAACCGTGGTTTTGAATAAAACATTTCAAAAACCTTTTAACTATAAATATTTTTAAATAAATATTTTGAGTAAAATGTTTAAGAATATTTTGACTATAACGGTGCCGAAGAATTCCCGAGTTACCGACAAGGCCAGACTGAGAAGTGTTATTTTAATATATATAACTTGGATTATATATATATATATATATATATATATATATATATATATATATATATATATATATATATATATATATATATATATATATATATATATATATATATATATATATATATATATATATATATATATATATATATATATATATATATATATATATATATATATATATATATATATATATATATATATATATATATATATATATATATATATTTAATTTTTTTTTCGAAACTCGGGTTTACCTGAGTTGACCAGAACCCGGTGACTCGACCGAACCGGGTTTCAACATTGATATTTTACCCAACTGCACGTATGTTAAATTTTATATTTTTGTGTGTGCACATTAATTTATACTATTTAGTAAACTATAATGATTCGACGACTTTTAAATTGTATGAGAGTGGAGATAAAACAGAATTGACGATTTACAAATAGACATCTATTTTGCTAGCCTAATATATGAAAAATGTAGTGCTCTAGCCTCAGAATTTTGTATTTGTTTAAATACAGTATATTTTTTAATTTTTCAAATTAAATGCATAGTCATTTGTTAATGTTTTTAACAAATAATATGTTATGTTTATAATTGGTTAACCTTAGTTTTTTGTCGATAATAACAAAACAAAAAACATAATGTGATTATGATAAGCACATAAAAAAATAATATTAAAATAAATATTTGTAAAATAAATAATTCTTAACACTTATAATTGGCTTAAAATTTTGAAACTGGTGATTACACGCTATGCTTCAAATAAAATACAACCAAATACTTATCCAAACAAGACAATTACAAACAAATATTTTCATAAATAAAAAAACATAAAAAACAATTACACTTCATGCTGATTGATAATGCATTAAAACTCAAATATACTAAAAGATAAAATTACAAACAACTATTAACCAACTGAAAAATTTAAACGAAAATCAGAAGTCATACCCGTCCATCGGACGGGTTTTGCCACTAGTATATATATATATATATATATATATATATATATATATATATATATATATATATATATATATATATATATATATATATATATATATATATATATATATATATATATATATATATATATATATATATATATATATATATATATATATATATATATATATATATATATATATATATATGTTGTTGCAATTTGATTACAGGATTGTTTAATGATTATTCTAATACTTATACGAGATATTTATACGACGTAGATTGTCACAAGGAACCCTTACTCCCCTAGAAATCATTCGAAGCTATTCCTGTAGGAAATCTAGCTATTCTAGATATAAACCAAGTTGTGGATGTTCATAATCCCAACAAAATGGTTGATATTCGTAGAAATGTTGATATTAGTTGATTGTGATCTTGAAGAATAATTGGCGAGATTAAATCTGATATCGATGTCATGACGATCTTTCCTTATAGAGTAGAGTTTGACAAAACCTTACCACCTAGAAAGGTGTCATCTGATTCGGTGTCACCCAATTCTTAAATTTGAAATCGAAAAGGGTAAATGTTGCACTTGAGGCTGTCATTGGAACCATTACCCAAAAGCCTCATGCCACTTGTACCTTTCCAAGAAGTCTAATTGAATGTGAGTCATTTCATACTAGTGACTCATTTTGATAACTATTGTTGTAATAGCTATAGGATTGGAAATTAAGTGTTGTTCATATCGAGCTTTTATTGCCCTTTCAAGGTCTAAGAATAAGGCTGAAAGTATTGGAGAATGAGGTAGGATATCGCATTAAGTATAAGTTGGTTGAAACTTGAATAAAGTCAAATTTAACTCGTATGGAATACGATATTGTTAAGAGGAAGTCGTAAGTCCTTTGGTTGAATTATAAGGTTTAAATGATTGTTGGTTCGTGTTAAGGGTTGTTCCTAGGTCATTGTCCAATGACGAGGATGCTAGTGTCCAAGAAATAAATTGAAGAAACCTTCTTCTGAATTGGGACCGATGGATCTTCCGGAATAGGTGGAACACCTAATGACTCATGTAGATTAGCATTCATTGTAATATCTAGAAATAAATTGAAGAAACCTTCTTCTGAATTGTGACCGATGGATCTTCCGGGACAGGTGGAACACCTAATGACTCATGTAGATTAGCATTCATTGTAATATCTTTTAAAATCCCTAACTTAACTAAGACATCAGTTGGTAGGACGAGTCCTTGGAATTGTATGACATGGCGACACGTAATGTGTTACGGTACAATTTTTGACTTGTTTGTGATTAATGAAAAGACTACCTTTGATTGCTAAATCCTACATGTATCGATGTTATCTATCTTTTCTTGCTTCTTCCTAATGCTCGCATTAGTGATGCAACCATTGAACAAGTACTCATTTCGGATAGAGTTGCGTTGTAGATTCTTCTATTTGTATTCCTGAGTACCATCGAGGTCATGAACCTCATGATTAATTGGCTAATCTCATTTCCTATCATATTGTAGTTAGTTCTTGGTGAACAACTTTTCATCACTCTTTTGCAGATCACTCATTGTTTTCATAAGTTAAAACAGTATCCCTTGAGAAAAATTTAATCTTCATCATCATATGGATTATTTAAAGTGAGACTTATAAATAATCGTTATTGAAATCAAGTTGTTTATGAAACACCTTGGACAATTTAATTGCTTCCATAACGAAGAACATCTCTGTAGATTCATTTGATTTTTATTTCATAATTAAGCATGAATATATATATTTTAAACATGATGACAAAATTTTGACGAACTTAGTATTGCATCGTTAATCCTAAAGTTGTATATAGTTGCGCGCCTACGTACAATTTGGAAGGGACCATGCAAGGCTGATTAGTAGACACCATGAAATTGTTAATAAACACTACATTTTTCCTTGTAACTGTGAAAGATTGAATTTTCTTTATGAGATCTGCAAGAAGTGCAAAATAGGGACATATTATTAGGGACACCTACATATGTGCCCGTACCATTTATTTTTCTGGATCGAATTTACTCATCGGTGGAAATTATCTTATTTGACAATTGACCTCTCCTTCTTGTCCAATTCTCTCATGGTAAGATTCTTTGGAAAATTATCTAATTACCGAGTGTTGATACGCGACTGGGTGTATCGACGTTCCTATCATTTATTTTGATTAGATTCCATTTGAATGACATGGGTAACGATCCGAGGTGCTTTCGAATGCGTAAACAAATCATGAAAACATGGGATAGATCCATATTTGTTAATGTTTTCGTCTGTATCTGATCTGAAATTCTCTCGCATAAATTATGCATTGACCTTACTCTTTTAATGATAGCTATGTCTCCAGATATCCTTGATTTTGTGAAGGATTACGAGTTATTCTTAGTCTTTTGAGAAGTTCTCGTCTTATCTAACGGTAATGAAACTGGAAAGTTGGTAGTGCCATTATAATGGATTGGTTGATTATGACATGATGTCATTGTCTAAATTGATGGGAACCCAAGTAGAAATCCCCTAAACGATAAGATGTTGATTATCAAAGGTGATTTATATAATTCCCGATGGTTGACCATATCCTGCATTTCGGCTTGAAATTATACCATGAATGGTTATGAACTAGCCATAGATCTTGTAATCTAGAAATAACTTAAAGTAAATTTATTAAAAGATGTTCCTGCTATTTGAAACTTTCTAAGGTATTTGCTGATGAATTACCTAGACTTCTGCCAATAAGGCAAGTTGAATTTGGTATTGATTATATTCCCGGTGCCGCACCTGTGGCATGTGCACTATACGTCAGCACCATCTGAATCAAAAGAGTTACCGTGCAACTGAGAGAGTTGTCGGAAAAAGCTTTTATTCTACCGAGCTCGTCATCATGAAGAGATATGGTGTTATCATTCCTTATATTTATTGATTACCGTGAACTGAATAAATTGAAGATTAAAAATTCATATCCATTACTCAAGATGAAAGATTTGTTCGATCATTTACAAGGTTCCAGCGTATGTTACAAAAATTTGATCTATGGTCGGGTTGTTATTATCAAATTCGCGTCCGCAAAGGAGATTATTTATTCCAATCACTACATCCAGAACTTGTAATGAACATTATGAGTTTCATGTGATACCGTTTGGATTAACCAACGCACGTGTGGCATTCATGAATTTGATAAATCATCTGTGTAAGTCGTAGGCTTTATTCATTCGTTCACTACTACAATGTAAGCTACTGTTGCTTTGATCTTTAGGTGTGGGATTGAATGTAAACACACCTAGAGCGGTTTGTGTTAATCAATAATACAAACCCTTCGGGAAAAATTCGTCTTTGTTAGACATATTGTTCTATTCGGCTATGTTAAATCATATGAATGATGATTACTCTAGGTAAAACGGTTTCGACTGTTTGAGTCTAACGATATTGGATTCAACACCATCTGTAGACTACCCTGAGTATTTATCATGTGATTTAAAGATTTGATCCTTTACATTATTTGACCATGTGATAAATGGTAGTGGAATCTATGATGACTCTTCAAAGATTAGAGCCATTAAGGCTTTGGGTTATACCAAAAAGGAAGTGCGAAGAGGTTTTGACAGATATTTATCGAAGGATTTTTAAGGAATTATTACCTTATACCCAGATCATTTAACCAAACTCCCTTAGGAGTAGATGTTTGTGTATACCTCAAGACAACTTAGGAGGAATTGAGGAAACCATATAACCCATAATATGGAATTTGAAACGACAATTTTTGCTCTTCAACAAAGAAATTTTTGACCAAAGTATAAACAAATATTTTTCGAACATTTATGTATCTTATTAAATATTTTCGATAAATCAACAAAAATCGTGTTAACTAAATTCAAATTTATTTTGAACATTTTTCTATAACTGGACAAACTGAGAAATTTAAAAATTTTACGTTTACGTCTTATAAAATTAAATATTTATTATTTAATTACCTGTAATATTTATTGACGCTTTAAACATCGGATTGGGCAAAACTAATAAATATAATAGTTGAGACGAAACTAAAACTTAGAAAATATGAAGAAAGAATTTCTGAGTGATTATGGTCATGATATTCATTTCATCGGGGAAGGTGAATGTAGCTGCTAACGCATTATGTAGAAAGAATAGAGAACCAATTAAGATGTGTTCTCCAGTATTTACCATACACAATTAATTGCCCGAGCAAATTAAAAAATTTACAAGCCAAGGCTTGTAAGAAGGATAATGTAGATAATGAAGGGTTTCACGGCTAATGAGAACCATTAGAGATGGGATCCGATGGCGTTAAGTGTTTAAAAGGTCGTTTGTGGTGGCCTAAATATGGAGGTTTTGAGATTTAGTCATGTCGGAATCTCATAATTTTAAGTATTCTATTCATGCCATTTTTGATAAAATGTATCTTTACCTGAATAAGTTGTATTGAAGGCCAAATGTGAAAGCAGACATCGCAACATATGTTAGTAAATGTTTAACTTTTGCGAAGGTCGAGGTTGAACACCAAAATCCATCAGGATTACTTCTACAACTTATTATTCCTATTTGGAAGTGGGATAGAATCACCGTGGATTTTATCACAAATCTTCCAAGGTCATCATCTAGATTTGATTCGATTTGGGTAATCGTTAACAGACTGACCAAATCTGCTAATATCATTCCCGTTAATGATAGATTCTCGATGGAGAAGTTGACTCTTTTGTATTTAAAGGAGTTGTGTAATCATAGTGTGCCTTTATCAATCATCTCTATCAAGATCCTCGCTTCGCATCGAATTTCTGGAGATTCCTTTAGAGGTCATTAGGAACGAATCTTGATATGATTACTTCTTACCACCCCAATCGAAGGGGCAAGGTGAAGGAACGATACAAATGTTGTCCCATATATTTAGATGATTAGAGATAGAAAATAGATGAAAAGAGATGGATTCCTAGAGAGAGAAAGTAGTGAGAGAAAGTAGAGAGGAGGAGAGGATTAACTTGTAGAATATTAGATTAAGAGAAAAATGAATCACCAACCAACCTCTCCTTACATGCAAGGAGAGGTTTATATAGCCTTGCCTACATGTGGCTTAATGGGCTATATGATCATGGGCCGGGCTTTCCTTTTGGGCTTTGGTTACTTATTAATGAACCTTAGCTTAAAGTTAAGCCCGTAATAACACGACTAATACACTACCTATTACAACGTTCTAAAATACGATACATAATAAACATATGACCGAGCATTCTTGTTTGACTTAATATTTTGAGGCTAACAATCTCCCCCAATGAGAGGTCATAAACATTGGTCATTTAGGAAATTTGTAGAGATTAGATTACTAATCTCTCCATAAATGAGTCTTGAACGTGTAATCGTAGTCTTGTTCCTTCATGCTGTGATCTTTGAGCCTTTGTCGTTGTCTTTCGACTTTGTCTTTGAGCTTGAGATCTTCAAATCATCCTTGACTTGTCTTTGCCATCTTGTGATCTTGCGTCTTCATCCACATGCTCACACTATTAATTGTTGAGTATGTATTTAGGCATGAGTATATGGTTTCTGAATCATTGACTTTGCTGTGTACACCGTGACGCCACCTTCTCGAGACAAAATGTAACACCCCCAAATTTATACAACTCAGTACAGCGGAAGACTAGTTGGTGTTACGGGATAGCACATTACTCACATCATAGACAGCGTATAAAAATCGCGTCATTTATTTATAAAGCATTTCCATTCAATAATATCAAAGTTACATCGGTCCCAAGTCATTATATTACATACAAAGTTTTACAAAGTGTTTGAATGGAAAAATATTATTTAGGTGCGGGCCATGAATTCTTGTTGTCTTCCCGAGAATTACCTTCAAGTACCTGAGATAAAACATGTTAAAAGAAAAGGTCAGCGATAATGCCGAGTGAATTCATAGAGTTTAATAAATTCCATCAATATAACTTTGGTATAAAATTAGTACCAAAAACCAATTCGTACAAATCATTGTAATAGGCCGTAAAATAGCCAAAATCATTTTATATAAATCCTTATCGAAAATCATAATATAGGCATTGCCTTAAAAATTATTATACGAGCCAATGTCGTAAAAACATCATACAATACGTCTTATGACGTTGTATAAAATCAAATAAAAACCGTTATATGAATATGGTTATGAAAACCAAAACACAAACATAATATCAATAGTATGACCCAGTATTGCTAGTCAGGCAATACATCGTAATTCGGAGCGTCCAGTAATATTTTGGTGATTGGATTATTATAAGCCGCATGACATTGTTACCTAACTAAACCAAAACGGGTAGCTAACCCGATACCAATTTTGCCCATCTAAAGTAGCGTGTCGTCACAAAATTCACGCTATTGGAAATCTTCTCATACATAAATTCGCTTACCAATCAATGTGGCACGACGGGGATCAACCGTCAAGGCGCGAACTGGGGTGATCGTCCCCAAATAGTACTATTAAATGCATAAGCGTCTACCAACTCCCGGTAGTTCACAATTCATGCTAATGGGACTTTTAGTGACATCCTAACTTTAATAATCCTTTTAATTTCATCTATCGGGTCCATTAATCATTTATCGGGTCATACAATCGGGTTATTCAATCATTCGGGTCCAAAATCAATAAACAAACAATCGGGACAAATGGTGTCCAAACTTTTATAAAAACTAACATGTTATCTCTCTCGCGGGTTTATAAAGCATTTATAAAACATTTAAAAGAGTGCGAGGCTATGAACTCACGTTGATGTGGGAAGGCGGGATATCGGCAATTCGGATGTACGGTACGTGCTTCAATCACGGAAACCTAGACAAATAATACTCGTCTTAGACTCATGTCCAATGACTTTATAAAAATACCAATTATGTATACATATGATGATTATATATATATGATGATCAAGTGGGTTTACATATTCTCGTTTACTCATTTTAGAGTTTACGTTTTAGTATCGTCTTACTAGTTCACTAGTTTTACCGATTTTACCTATTTTAAGTTCATTAAGTCTTTTATAAGTTCTTTAACTTGTTTTTACCCATTTTATACCTATATGATCAGTATATATATCTTTCATGTTGGGCCCAAATGGGTTAAGCCCAAATAATTCTTTTTACAAGTTTTTATCTTATTAAGTCCAATTATTAGTCCAATACGTTTATTTAGCTCGTAATTGTCCGTAATTCTTATAGTTCGGGTTTTATCGGTTTTTGCTTGTCTTAGTTACTTGTACATCAGTATACAATTTTTATAAACTTTACATTAGACGGGTTTGGTCGTCTAAGTTTTATTTGATGAAAAACGTTAATTTCACGGCAATAGCCGAAAAAGTCGTAAAAATCAAGTTTATAGTTTTTATTACTTATAAATATTATTTTTACCACCATTTATCTAATTTAACCATTCAATTAACCTTTTATACATTTATATAATTAAGTTCTATAAGTTAGTGGGTTTATATCTTACATTTTATATATTATAAAGTGAGTGCTTATATAATAATAATAAACATTATTTCCAAAAATCTGATTTTTAACTTCACATTCACCATTTTTATCATATCTAGAGTTCTACAATGACTTAGAAGCTCAAATATTTATCACATAAACTACATGATATGTGCTACATTTAACGCTTCTATAGCTACTGTTGAATCATCCTTTAAGTATTTTCTAAAAATCGTCCAAAACAGTAACTTCAGATTTATACCCTAAACTTGTTTTGATCATATCTCACTCATTATTTTGATTCCATTGCATGGCCAACTCTCACATGTGTACAAGACATTTAGCTTACTGTAAATGGATCCCACTTCATTATTTCATCAGTTCATAACATGTTTACTTACTGTTTTATACAGCCATGTAAATTAATCAAGATTTTAACCTTGTTTCATATGGTTTTTCACCTTTTTATCCATGATTATCAACAACAAATCCCCACATAACATTTTTATCATCATATAATCATCATAAATATATACAATAGGAAATAAAATACATGTTTACATAATCAAAATAACAAGAAGTTGAGGAGGACAATCTTTATACCACCAAGTTGATGTAGGTTATGATTTTGACATGGTTTTTGATGGAGAAACTTGTAGACAACCATGACCATCTTCAAGACCACCATGCTCCATGAAAACCTTGTGGAAAATCAGCCCTCCTACTCCATGAAAACTCCTCCTTGGATGTTATAAGCACCACCAATCTTCATCTTTTTGAATGGAGATTAACATATGTTAATCATAACATATGTTTTGTGGTTAAATTTGGATCATTTGGGGTGTTTTGTTGAGAAAATGGGACGGCAAAGAGAGAGTAGAGAGAGTTTTGATGGTTGTTTGCATGTTGCAAATGAAAACCATGGTTTGTGTTTGTGGTTTTGTTAGGAGAAAGCTTCAAATGGAAGCTAAAGTTGGACAAGTGTTAACTTAACTAGCAAAGTGTGGTGTGGTGATGTTGTGTGCCGTCCAATAAGCTAGTGGCGTGGGACAATGTATTTTGTCCCATCTCACTAGTTTACGGGTATTCCTCGATTCTCGTTTCCTCGATTTGCGTGCCCTCGGGTCGTTTTACGAAAAACGTTTTTATAAATTATGAATCACCGTCACAAAACGAATCCAATAAAAATTGTCTCATCAAAAACGGAGTTCGAAAACGTAAATACGTAATCCTAAGGTTTCCGGTTTAGTCGTAAAGGACGTTAAAATAAAATCGTAAGTCCTAGTCTCTTCTCGTAAATTTGTGAGTTTATGAACCAACACAAATTTAAACTCCAAAATAATATTTACGGATAAATTTATTTTCTGAAATGTCGGACTGTCACCAAAGACGGTGTATGTAAACGTAAGCACGTAACGTTGAATCCTCCGGTTTAGACGTAGTCGATGCTACTTCAAGACGTAAATCCAAATTACTTCCCAAAAATAAGTGAGTTCATAATGTAACATTAAAATAATATTTTCAAATAAGCATTGAGAATAAAATATCAACCATAAATTGACGGATTGTCACAGCATTTACCCCTAAACAGGATCTTTGTCCTCAAAGATCATCTTACTACTCGCTTCTTATAGAGTTAAAAGCCATGTGGGTATTTCCTCCACATTAGGTCTTTTCTCACAAGTGTAATTCATTTCAATACGCGAGTTTCATCAAACATAACTACGGGAATAAGATCAGGCTTAATGTTGACTTACTTTCTCTATCCATGATGTTCACGGGTTTTTGATGAATGCAACTTTTCGCCGATCTAAGCTTACTAAGAATAATCAGATTCTCATTTGATAGATATTCCATCAAGTTCGATTTACGAAACATAATTCACGCAGTTCTTGAAGTCCTAGGGTAGATCCAGCTTATATGCCTTTCAATCCCAACTTTTACATCATCTCAGTGGTCCCATACAACGGGGACTTATATCCCATGATTTGTCAGATCATGAATTCGTTTTTCCAAGGTTAAAATTTGTGGCATAACTTCGCTACCCATTTGGCACTTCAAGATCTACATTTCACATTCACATAACCTCTTGCCCACCACCGACATTCAATAATCAAATCCTAATTTCAACAATCATTTCAGATCTCGCGGGTCGGGTATTTTGCAAGGATAGGTTCGCCATCATAGGAAACCTTAAACCTAAAAGACATGTCCAACTCACAGTGGGTGTATGTCGGATGTCTTTATCTCAACTCTTGCTTACAGATGCTCTAAGATTCAGATCCTAACAAGATTCGATCTCGATTCTAATACGATAATTATCAATGATAATCTCTCCAAAGGAAAACGATTATACAGTCTATTATCAAAGGTCAATCATTCAAACATAAAACAGCACTTATATTACCTTGTATCGTTACGTTACCTCGTCCCTTCGATTTGGGGTGGTACATAGTACTCTCATCAAGTTTCGTTCTTAATGATTTCTGAGCAAATCTCTAGAAATTCGATGCGAAGCGAGGATCTTGATATAGATGATCGATACAGGCATGCTATTTTTACATAACTCTTTTGCATTTATCATTAACGAGAATGATATTAGCAGATTTGGTCAGTCTGTCGACGATGACCCAAATCGAATCAAATTCAGATGATGACCTTAGCGATAGCTAGACGTTTTCTAATGTATGAGGCGATGTCTGCCTTCATAATTGCCATTAGTACAAATTCTTCAGACAAAGATACTTTTAGTCATAAAATGACATACATATAATACTTATACTTACAAATTCCAACATAACTATATCTCACAATCCTCCATATTTAGACAATCACATGTGGTCTTTAAAATATTTAACGCTATCGGCTTCTCAATTTTAATGGTTCACATTAGCCGTGAAAACCTTTCACTATTTATATTATCCTTATTACAAACATCGTTTATTTTTATATCGTTTTGAAATTTATTTTGCACCTTCATTATTAAGGAACGCGTCCTAATGGATTCTTTATCTTTTATACATAATGCGTCGGTATCTATATTCACTTCTCATGATGATATAATTATCATGTTCACAATTCACTCAGATATTCTTTCTATATTAAGCGGCAGTAATTACGTTCACTTTCTCCTGATGAAATCAATATCATAACCGTATTTATTCAAAATTCTTTCTTCATATCTTCTATATTTTAGTTTCGTCTTTACTATTATCTTTATCTGTTTTACTCAATCTGATGTTTTAAAGTGTTGATAGTTATTACAACTAATTAAATAATTATTAGTTAATTTTTATGAAGCGTAAACGTAAAAGTTTTAAATTTCTTAGTTCGACCAATTATATAAAATGTTCAAAATAAATTTGAATTTAATTAACAAGATTTTTGTTGATTTATCGAAGATATTTAGCAAGATCCGTAAATGTTCGAAAAACCCTTGTTTATACTTTTGGTCAAAATTTGCTTAGTTGAAAAACAAAATTTTGTTGTTTCAAATTTCAAGTTATGGTTTAAATGGTTTTCCTCAATCCTTTTTAAGTTATCTGGAGGTATACACAAACATTTACCCCTAAACAGAAGTTTAGTTAAATGGTTTGTGTTAAGGGAATAATCCCTTAAAATCCTTTGTTAAAACAATTGTCAAAACATATTTCCATTTCTTTTTGGTAAAATCCAAAGTCTTGAAAGGGCTCTTAATTTTTGAAGAGTCTATATACATATATCTTATCGTCATTAATCCAAAGGTCATTTTATGTAAAGGATTAAGTCCTTAATCACATGTTAAATATTTAGGGTATAGGTTTTCATTGTTCGGCCAATTCAGGGCAATCTATAAATAATTATTAACTCATTATTATTCTTATAATCGAACATATAGTCCTTAATGATCATGAGCATGAATTTATCAAATTACAGCCTACACACGGGATTCACCAAATTTATGAATACTACATGTGCATTAGCCAATCCAAACGACATCACGTGAAACTCATAATGTTCATTACAAGTTCTGGATTTAGTGATTGGAATAGATAATCTTCTTCGCAGATGCGAAGTTGATAATAACCATGCTGAGGATCAAAAACCTTGTAAATGATCGAACAAATCTTCCATTTCGAGTTATGGATATCGTTTTCGATTGTCAATTTACTCAGTTCACAGTAATCTATAAATATAAGGAAAGATATCACCATAGCTCTTCAGGATGACAGGCTTGGTATAATAAAATCTTTCTCCGACAACGCTCTCAGTTGTACGGTAATTCCTTTAATTTAGATGGTGCTGACGTACAGTGCACAAGCCACAAGTGCAGCACCGGGAATATAATCAATACCAAATTCAACTTGCCTCAATGGCAAAAGTCTAGGTAATTTACCAACAAATACTTACTAAAGTTTCAGATAAGATAAACATCTTTTAATAAATACATATTAGGTTCTTCTAGATTACAATATCTATAACTAGTTCACAACCATTCACGGTATATGTTTAAGTCTAAATACATGATAAAATCATCCATCAAGAATTATTTAGATCACTTTTGATAATCAACATCTTATCATTTAGGGGAATTCTACTCGAGTTCCCATCAATTAAGATAATATCGTCATGTCATAATCAATCAATCCATTCTACTGGCACTATCAACTTTCCAGTTTCATTGCCGTCGATAAGATGTGAACTTCTCAAAAGACTAATAATAACTCATAATCCTTCACAAATTCAAGGATGCATGGAGACACAACTACCAATAAAAGAGTAAGGTCAACGCATAATCTACGCGAGAGAATTTCAAATCGGATACAGATGAAAACATTTAACGAATATGAATATATCCCATGTTTTCATGATTCGAGTACGCATTCGAAAGCTCCTCGGATCGGGGCCCAGGTCATTCAAATGAAATCAAATCAAAGAAATGATAAGAACGTCAATACATCCAGTCGGGTATCAACACTCGGTAATCAGATACTTTTCCTAAGAATCTTACTGCAGGAGAATTGGTCAAGAAAGGATTGTCAATTGTCAAATAAGACAAATTCCACAGATGAGTAAATTCAACTCAGAAGAATAGGTGTTATAGGCACATATGTAGGTGTCCCTAACATTATGTCCTTATTTTTCACTTCTTGCAGATCTCATTAAAATTTAATCTTTCACAATTCTCAAAGAAAATGTAGTGTTTATTCATTAGTTTTATGGTGACTACTAATCAGTCTTGCATAGTCCATTCCAAATTGTATGTAGGCGCGCAACTATATACAATTTCAAGATTAACAATGCAATACTCAGTTCGTCAAAATCTTATCATCATGTTTATAATAAAAACATTTTCATGTCTTAGATAAGAATCAAGAATAAATTTACAAAGATTTTCTTTGTTATGGAAATAATTAAATTTCCAAAGCTTTTCATAAACAACTTCATTTTGATATCAATCACTTATAAATCTCAGTTTGAATAATCCTTATTGTGATGAAAATTAAATTTTCTCAAAGGATACCGTTTTAACTTTATAAAAGCAATGTGTGATCTGCAAAAGAGTGATGAAGAGTTGTTCACCAAGAATTAACTACGATATGATAAGAAATGAGCTTAGCCAAATAATCATGAGGTTCGTGACCTCGATGGCACTCAGGAGTACAAAGAGAATAATCCACAACGTAACTCAAATCGAGATGAGTACTTGTTCTATGGTTGCATCACTAATGCGAGCATTAGGAAGAAGCAAGAAAAGATAGATAACATCGATACATGTAGGATTTAGCAATCAAAGGTAGTCTTTTTCATTAATCACAAACAAGTCAAAATTGTACCGTAACACATTACGTGTCACTATGTCATACAATTCTCAGAACTCATCCTACCAACTGATATCTCAGTTAAGTTAGGGATTTTTAAAAGATACCACAATGAATACTAATCTACAAGAGTCATTAGGTGTCCTACTTGTCCCGGAAGATCCATCGGTCCCAATTCAGAAGAAGATTTCTTCGATTTATTTATTGGACACTGGGCATCTTCATTAGTGGACAATGGCAAAGGAACAACCCTTAACACGAATCAACAATCAATTAAATCCTTATAATTCAATCACAAAACTTAACGACTTTTATTAACAATATCATATTCCACCCAAGTTAAATTTTACTTTATTCAAGTTTCAACCAATTTTATACTCAAGTCGATATCCTACTTAATTCTCCAATACTTTCAATCTTATTCTTCGGCCTTGTAAAGGCGATACGATCTCAATATGAATCAACACTCAATTTCCAATCCTATATCTCTTACAACAACAATTATCAAATGAGTCACTAGTATGAAATGACTTAATCATTCAACTAGACTTCTCGGAAATGTATTAGTGGCATGAGGCTTTTGGGTAATGGTTCCAATAACAGCCTCAAGTGCAACATTCACCCTTTCGATTTCAAATTTAAGAATTGGATGACAACGAATCAGATGACATCTTTCTAGGTGGTAACGTTTTGTCAAACTCCACTCTATAAGAAAAGATCGTCATGACATCGATATCAGATTTAATCTCGCCAATTCTTCTTAATATCATAATCAACTAATATCTACATTTCTACGAATATCAACCATTTGTCGGGATCATAAATATCCACAACTTGGTTTAGATCTAGGATAGCTAGAATTCCTACGAGAATAGCTTCGATTAATTTACTAGGGGATTTAGGGTTACTTGTGACAATCGACGTCGTATAAATACCTCGTATAAAAATCAAAATAATCATCAAACAATCATGTAATAAAATTACATCATATATATATATATATATATATATATATAATCCAAGTTATATATATATATTAAAATAACACTTCTCAGTCTTGGCCTTGTCGATAACTCGGGAATTCTTCGGCACCGTTATAGTCAAAAGATTTTTAGACATTTTTAGAAAAATGTTTATAGTTAAAAGATTTTGAAAAGTTTTATTCAAAACCTTGGTTTTAAAAATCTTTCGTTCTCTATAACGAGAGCTCTGATACCAAACTGTAACACCCCCAAATTTATACAACTCAGTACAGCGGAAGACTAGTTGGTGTTACGGGATAGCACATTACTCACATCATAGACAGCGCATAAAAATCGCGTCGTTTATTTATAAAGCATTTCCATTCAATAATATCAAAGTTACATCGGTCCCAAGTCATTATATTACATACAAAGTTTTACAAAGTGTTTGAATGGAAAAATATTATTTAGGTGCGGGCCATGAATTCTTGTTGTCTTCCCGAGAATTACCTTCAAGTACCTGAGATAAAACATGTTAAAAGAAAAGGTCAGCGATAATGCCGAGTGAATTCATAGAGTTTAATAAATTCCATCAATATAACTTTGGTATAAAATTAGTACCAAAAATCAATTCGTACAAATCATTGTAATAGGCCGTAAAATAGCCAAAATCATTTTATATAAATCCTTATCGAAAATCATAATATAGGCATTGCCTTAAAATTATTATACGAGCCAATGTCGTAAAAACATCATACAATACGTCTTATGACGTTGTATAAAATCAAATAAAAACCGTTATATGAATATGGTTATGAAAACCAAAACACAAACATAATATCAATAGTATGACCCAGTATTGCTAGTCAGGCAATACATCGTAATTCGGAGCGTCCAATAATATTTTGGTGATTGGATTATTATCAGCCGCATGACATTGTTACCTTACTAAACCAAAACGGGTAGCTAACCCGATACCAATTTTGCCCATCTAAAGTAGCGTGTCGTCACAAAGGTCACGCTATTGGAAATCTTCTCATACATAAATTCGCTTACCAATCAATGTGGCACGACGGGGATCAACCGTCAAGGCGCGAACTGGGGTGATCGTCCCCAAATAGTACTATTAAATGCATAAGCGTCTACCAACTCCCGGTAGTTCACAATTCATGCTAATGGGACTTTCAGTGACATAACCTAACTTTAATAATCCATTTAATTTCATCTATCGGGTCCATTAATCATTTATCGGGTCATACAATCGGGTCATTCAATCATTCGGGTCCAAAATCAATAAACAAACAATCGGGACAAATGGTGTCCAAACTTTTATAAAAACTAACATGTTATCTCCCTCGCGGGTTTATAAAGCATTTATAAAACATTTAAAAGAGTGCGAGGCTATGAACTCACGTTGATGTGGGAAGGCGGGATATCGGCAATTCGGATGTACGGTACGTGCTTCAATCACGGAAACCTAGACAAATAATACTCGTCTTAGACTCATGTCCAATGACTTTATAAAAATACCAATTATGTATACATATGATGATTATATATATATGATGATCAAGTGGGTTTACATATTCTCGTTTACTCATTTTAGAGTTTACGTTTTAGTATCGTCTTACTAGTTCACTAGTTTTACCGATTTTACCTATTTTAAGTTCATTAAGTCTTTTATAAGTTCTTTAACTTGTTTTTACCCATTTTATACCTATATGATCAGTATATATGTCTTTCATGTTGGGCCCAAATGGGTTAAGCCCAAATAATTCTTTTTACAAGTTTTTATCTTATTAAGTCCAATTATTAGTCCAATACGTTTATTTAGCTCGTAATTGTCCGTAATTCTTATAGTTCGGGTTTTATCGGTTTTTGCTTGTCTTAGTTACTTGTACATCAGTATACAATTTTTATAAACTTTACATTAGACGGGTTTGGTCGTCTAAGTTTTATTTGATGAAAAACGTTAATTTCACGGCAATAGCCGAAAAGTCGTAAAAATCAAGTTTATAGTTTTTATTACTTATAAATATTATTTTTACCACCATTTATCTAATTTACCCATTCAATTAACCTTTTATACATTTATATAATTAAGTTCTATAAGTTAGTGGGTTTATATCTTACATTTTATATATTATAAAGTGAGTGCTTATATAATAATAATAAACATTATTTCCAAAAATCTGATTTTTAACTTCACATTCACCATTTTTATCATATCTAGAGTTCTACAATGACTTAGAAGCTCAAATTTTTATCACATAAACTACATGATATGTGCTACATTTAACTCTTCTATAGCTACTGTTGAATCATCCTTTAAGTATTTTCTAAAAATCGTCCAAAACAGTAACTTCAGATTTATACCCTAAACTTGTTTTGATCATATCTCACTCATTATTTTGATTCCATTGCATGGCCAACTCTCACATGTGTACAAGACATTTAGCTTACTGTAAATGGATCCCACTTCATTATTTCATCAGTTCATAACATGTTTACTTACTGTTTTATACAGCCATGTAAATTAATCAAGATTTTAACCTTGTTTCATATGGTTTTTCACCTTTTTATCCATGATTATCAACAACAAATCCCCACATAACATTTTTATCATCATATAATCATCATAAATATATACAATAGGAAATAAAATACATGTTTACATAATCAAAATAACAAGAAGTTGAGGAGGACAATCTTTATACCACCAAGTTGATGTAGGTTATGATTTTGACATGGTTTTTGATGGAGAAACTTGTAGACAACCATGACCATCTTCAAGACCACCATGCTCCATGAAAACCTTGTGGAAAATCAGCCCTCCTACTCCATGAAAACTCCTCCTTGGATGTTATAAGCACCACCAATCTTCATCTTTTTGAATGGAGATTAACATATGTTAATCATAACATATGTTTTGTGGTTAAATTTGGATCATTTGGGGTGTTTTGTTGAGAAAATGGGACGGCAAAGAGAGAGTAGAGAGAGTTTTGATGGTTGTTTGCATGTTGCAAATGAAAACCATGGTTTGTGTTTGTGGTTTTGTTAGGAGAAAGCTTCAAATGGAAGCTAAAGTTGGACAAGTGTTAACTTAACTAGCAAAGTGTGGTGTGGTGATGTTGTGTGCCGTCCATAATAAGCTAGTGGAGTGGGACAATGTATTTTGTCCCATCACACTAGTTTACGGGTATTCCTCGATTCTCGTTTCCTCGATTTGCGTGCCCTCGGGTCGTTTTACGAAAAACGTTTTTATAAATTATGAATCACCGTCACAAAACGAATCCAATAAAAATTGTCTCATCAAAAATGGAGTTCGAAAACGTAAATACGTAATCCTAAGGTTTCCGGTTTAGTCGTAAAGGACGTTAAAATAAAATCGTAAGTCCTAGTCTCTTCTCGTAAATTTGTGAGTTTATGAACCAACACAAATTTAAACTCCAAAATAATATTTACGGATAAATTTATTTTCTGAAATGTCGGACTGTCACCAAAGACGGTGTATGTAAACGTAAGCACGTAACGTTGAATCCTCCGGTTTAGACGTAGTCGATGCTACTTCAAGACGTAAATCCAAATTACTTCCCAAAAATAAGTGAGTTCATAATGTAATATTAAAATAATATTTTCAAATAAGCATTGAGAATAAAATATCAACCATAAATTGACGGATTGTCACACAAAACATAGACACGGACTGAATGGCTTTGACATTCGTCCTAAATCGGTAGCGTTTTACCTCCGGTCGGTGAAGACCGTTATATGATATTAAATACCGTACCTGTGATTAGGTAGATTCAATTAAGAATCTCCTTGACAGGGTTTCGTGGCTGTACTAGCCGTTCTCTTTACTCGACCGTCTCAAAGCAAGACTTCGAACATAAAGAGTGAATCAATTGGATAAATATCCGCTTGATTAAAGTCGTCAATTCAAATTCCTGGAACAAGTGTGATTCATAAAGAATCTTACCATTGTTGCTTTCCAGTTGACACAAGTTTGATTCATAAGAATCTCACAAGTCACCTACCGTAGCGCTGTTTGAGGTTGACGCTAGAAGGATTTCCATTCGTCACTACGAATATTAATGAATATCACTCTGAATGTTCTGGCAAGACCATAAAGATATTGCGTAGAAATCTGAAACGAGTTTGAATCAATTCAGAATCAAACCACTGTTGCTTTTCAGTTTTACATATGTTCCATTCATAAAGAATCTTGCATATGACCTACCGCAGTGCTGTTTGACGTTAACACTGGAAGGATTTCCACTCATCATTATGAATACTAAGTAGTATCACTCTGAGTGTTCTAGCAATATCGCAAGGATATAGCGTAGGACTCTCTTGATCTTCATCCTTGTTTCCTAACGAGATTTGATTGATCTCTTGGCTCTAGACTTGATTTGTGCACTTTTAGTGGTCGGAGGCTGGAGCAGATGCCACCTATTCAATATCAACTATCTCGGAGTGAGAAAGTCAATAGAAGTCGTGTTGATCTCCGTGAAAATAAAACAAACTTCTTTTGAGAGAAGCCTGAGTAGCTAGAAAAGGGTTGTGCTTCACATCACTGGGTCCATGATGAGTTTGTCTTCATGATGAGTTGACCCGGTTTCTGCCTGAGTTGTATGGAGGGCTTCTTTCTTTAGACCCTTTATCCTTACATTTCTTTTTCATTCTTCAACCCCTTCAATGCTTACCAAGACATCATTAATAGCACCTTGTTGTGATTGTTCCAGTGCTATCATTAGTACTTAGTCGGCATTCAGCTACGTTCACATTCTACTCCATCTTTCCTAAGGACTTCTAATAATCTATTGGATTGTCCCTGGGAAGATCCCTCCGGTTCTGGTTGGATCATAGGACTTAAACCTAACCACCCTTTTGACACCAATAACGCCATGAATTAAAGATGTTGTGGGTATTTGATCGTAACCATGAAAACCACTTTAAATTCTAACAAAGTGTGTGAAAGCCATTTAACACCTTGCTAGTTTTGTCGTTTCAGAAAAACTCCCCCTTCACATGTGCATTTAAATGCGAAAGAATTTAAGTAAACATTTTGCACATGTGGGTAAGAGTTAACGTGCTTGAGTCTATAGATCACATTTTAATCACATTTTCTCCCCCTATCTCTAATATATAAAATCTTTTGATATTAGAGATACCAAATTTGATTAAAATATATTTTGAAAAAATACTCTTGAAATCTCTGGGAGAAAGATGTGTTAATCTTTTGCATGAAGTTAAAATGCTCCCCCTCAAAAATTGATCCAATTGAATTGTCATTGTGAGGATATGATCCACATTTCGCTTTTTGAGGATGGGAGTTGTTGAACACACAAATTTTGAAAGATTTTGAATATCATTGAAAAATTCTTGAAAAAATTGTGTTCAACGCTTTTTGAAAAATCAATTCTTTTTGTAGAAAGGTTTTTCTAAAGCATAAACTTGAGTTCATAGACTTTGAATGTCTTGACGAATCCACTCAAGTGTAAGAAGATTTCTCTTCTTTTGCTGAGGGTAAGGGTACTAAATCGTACACTCCCCCGTGAATATCGATCCGGGTTGCAATCTGAAAGTGATTACAAGCCATAGTGTTGAGCTCAAAACGTTGAATGTTTTGTGACAAGCTCAACCCGTGATAGATTGCTCTACCCGTTGTTTGGAAATATTTGTCCAAAATAGAAAATTTCCTTTATTAAAAGAAGAAATGACATGTTTTGAAAAATATTTACAACTTTCATTCGAGCTTTATGTACACACCCGTGTCGTTATTGAGCGACATTTCTAGGCTCGTCCATATTATCGATACTGAAAGACATGTCGAGAAGAATATTTTTGGTCTTTTGAAAGTTTTTCCATTTTTTATTTTGTTTTTCTATGGATATTTACATTTTATTATATTTTTGTGTTTTCTCAATTTTTTCGAAAATAATCCAAAATAGACATTTGTACAACAGAAGAAGGTGATATTGAATATAAAGAATTGGAACCCTTTGAAGAAGGAGAGGAGGGTTCAGAATCCGCTGTTGTACCTGCAATCACAGAAGAAGAATTTGCACAAATACTAGAATTAGGAGTAACAAATTCATTTTCAGCGTGTAGAACAGTAGCGTTAGTGCTGGTGCAGGTGTCATCACTCTTCTCTATTGGAATCCACTTAAGACCAACTTCTGTGAAGATCCGACCCGTTGGTTTCCATTGAAGACTAGATTTAGGAGTAGTTTTCTCTTGCACAGCGGAAGACTTCTTTGGAGAGAAACTAAGTCCTTTTTTAATCCATGTTTCAGATTTGTTGTTGTTGCTTTTCTTTGCGACGGGTTTGTATCTCCTTGTTGTCTTATGGGATTCTGTATTCGATCTCCGTTCAAAGGAACGAGATTTGACCTCATAGAGGTATTGAAAAATGCAATGGTCATGATTTCCATTGTGAATGCACTTTTTGCAAGTGGGACATATAGGGAATTTGGGATTCACAAAAGTACTTGTATTCCTTTGTTTTCCAAATCGTTCAGGCGTGGTGTTTGAAACACGACTATTCATGGATGGTTTCCAATTCCTAGATTGCTGAAGAGGGATCCTAGGTTTTGGTTGACTACCATTAGGAGTGTGTGGAACTCTAGCGAGATTTGGTGAACTAGGTTTTTCATACACTAGTTTGTCTTTCTGAATCTTCCCTTTTTGTTTCACATCCTCTAGGTTGTGGGGTATGAACGAGGTCATTTGAACCTACAGATTCCTTTGTGGACGTGAATGTCACACGTTTTGGAGGAGTCCTAGAAGGGCTAGGTGCATTCACATGGTTGGGTTTAGCAACAGTGTGCTTTCTAAATGGAGGAACATAGGGTGATATGGATGGTTTTGGAACACTTGGTTGCACATCAGTCATAGGGGGTAACCTAGATTTCATATGAGAAGAATTGGAGAACGGAGTCGGTTTTCCTAAGATAGACAGCTTTAGATCCTTGTAGGCATTGGGTTGTCAAACAACAGGTTTCTTAATGCTAGATTCCACGATTTTCCCACCCATTTTAGCAACGAGGTTCTGCAACTCTGCTATTGCTCTGTCCCTGTCTTGTAATTGAGCTTTCAACCCTTTAATTTCCAAATTCTGTTCATTCATTTCTCGAAATGTTTGGGAAAGTTTTTCTTGCAATTTATTATTATGTGGAAAACTACCAACGTCTTTTTGCAAAGCAAGTTCAAGAGAATGACAATGTTTTTGAAGGAAATCAGTTTTGTGTTGAAGTAACTCAAAATCCTTTTTATCAACATTTTCTTTATGTTTCGAAAGCTCAAGTTCAAGACGCTCACACTCTTTGATTTTATCAAGATATTTGCATGCAACATCAGAATATTCATCGATATCAGCACAAGATTGAAGAGTAACACACAAAATATCTTTGGAGAGACATTCTTCTAAGAGTAGATCATATTCGTTTGAAAATTCTAATTTGTCATTTTGAAGGTCATCAATTTCTTTTTCAAGAGACTCAACATATTTCAAATCATCAAACATTTCAGACTGAATTAAATTTTCAAACTCAAGAACATGTTCTTTTATTATCTTCGTATTTGGTATAAAAAGTTCTTTCACAAGTACAGTTATGTCGTGAGGAATCTCGGTTTTCCACTTATCCTTTTGACGTTTCTCCCAGTCGCTTTCAACAATTGATTGAACATTATTAACGTGGTGTTTAAGAAAACCAAGTATTTTTCTACTTTTTCTTTTAGAATCATCTAGAGGCAAATAGTTAATATATTTAAAAACATTAGTTTTCCTCTTAGTGGCAAAAGCTTTCTTCCATTGAATTCTCTTTTGTTAGCATTCTAGAAACACTTCCTCACGAGTTTTCTGAGTTTGTTTGTTGAAAAGACCATAAAGACTATTCTCATAAGCATAATTATATGGTTTCACAAACTCCTTATTGACAAGTGGTTGACTATCATCATCCCAAAGGGCAGTCTCTTCACTATCGGCACTAACATGCATGCAATCAAGATCAGTTCTTTCAGTCTCATCAAGATAAAGATGCGGGTTCGCAGCTTGAGCTTTGGCAAGGTACTCAGGACTTGCAAAGCTAGCTTGACCTTTAAACATCGATGGAGGTGCTAGCATTCTTACATATTGAATAGAATCATGCATTTTATAAACAACGTTCTTCAAAAATTCGACTTGTGCTTCTAGTTTCGTTACCTTTTCAGTTTCTTTATCATATCTACTTTTGAAGTATTGTTTTAACGCATCTACCTCTTGTTTCTTATCCTCAAGAATTTTAGCAGAATCTGTAGTGGTCATAGAGAGCTTTTGTTCAAGTTCATTAACTTTGGTATTGGCAAGGTACGTTTTTTGACGTTCATCCATTAAAAAAACATTATATTGCCGCTTCTCTTTGGCTAATAACTCAAGAGTTGTATTATATTTGTTTTCAAAATCGTCCTTTTGACTTCGTAACGTACTGCCCTTGTACCCCTCAAGCTCTTTGGTCTTTTGAAGAAGCTCAACCCTATTACTTTCAAGGGTCTCATTAGATTTAATTAGAGCGGCTTTGCATTCTTCAAAGTTTTGAGTGAGCGCTGCGTTTGCCTTCTTTAATTGCTTTTGACTCTTTCTAGTTTCATTGACATCTTTTTATAAACTAGCAATTAAATTAGCAAGCGCGACACGCTCCTCATCATCATACTCATTTGCATGTTGATCATCCTCAAACGCATTATTGCACATGTCTGATGAATTGGGTGTGGTATTGCTATCAACCTTTTCCGTCATACATGTGTCAATAAGGTTTGTTGTTTGATCACTATGCTCATGCGTATTGGCATTGGCAAACACATTAAATTCAGCAGTGTGTACCTCTTCCAATGGCTCAGAATCGTAAATAGGACTATTATCATAGGAAGGTGTATTGCTGATGACATTCTCAGAGTCGATGTGTTGTTTGTCAGAGCTGCTGTTGTCTTTCCCAGAGCGGTTATGGTCATTCTGCTCACCATGCGTTGTTTTCCCTGTTCTGCAGCTGTCAGTTGCATTACTCGATATTGTCTTGTTACTTACAGTTGAGACTAGACTCGTATCCACTACATGAATCTCTGCCACCGTGCACTCTTGCATTTTCATCCTTGTGTCATTCATCTTCTTGAGCATGTCTTTTGCATGAAGTAGGCGTTCATCTAAAAGCTTTTCAATTGATTCCATGTTTCCAAATATCAAATCTCTGAATGATTTTGCTTCCATTGTAATGTAGTCTTTGAAGTGTTGATTTGCATCTCGAACTTCTGACTCAAAATTGGGATTCTTGAATAGTTGTGAAGCAAAGAATGGTTGAAACGGTGTTCTGAGTGTTTTGAAGGCATTCCTGGAATTTGTCTCATGAAGGTTTTTGTTGAGTAACTCATTCTCAAGATTCTGCAAGTGGTCTCTTAAGTCATAAGTGAACGTGCGATGATCATTTCCGAAAAAGGAATGAAAAGCACGCATATACAAAGGATTGTACGAGAAGGTCTCTCTTTCCAGACGTTTTAGATTCGTTTTAAGATCAATGAAAGCTTTCATACAATGTTGTTTAAGGACTTGTTCTTGTAGTTGCATCTCTCGTTCTTCTCTGTCTGAACACGCATTGCTCGTTTCCATGATGATGGTTTCTTAGTTGATGAAGTGAAAATGGATCTTAAGTAGATGTGTTGTGATTGGGTTGTGGTTTCAATTTTGAAAATTGTGATTTTTCTTCAGTCCGACAATAAATTCCTCAGTCCGATAAGACGGTAAACCGAAAAAATTTTGAAATGCAAAATTTTGAAATCGAGTTAGAAATAGCCAATAACTAGTAGGGAAAAATTTTGAAAATAGAAAATTTTAACGAAAAATAAAACCTAAAAATTTGAATTTTGGTCCAAAAATTTGAATTTTTGGTCGAAAATTTTTTCGCATCGCCAAAATTCGAAATCGAAGCTTAAATGGCCTAAAAATGGTCTAGGAAAAAATAAATTTTACTATGGTTTTCCCGCCAAAAAACTCTTTTTTTTTGTTTTTTTTGTTTTTTTTAATCTTCGTGTAAACGATAGTCCGAAACTAGTCTAGATAGTGGCTAAGTATAAAAATTCTTCAGTCAAAAAGTTGCACAATTTCGCAATAAATAATTCCACAATGTGCACAATGTTCAAATTCGCAATTCCTTCGAAGTACAAATTCGCAATTCAGGCAAGATTTCGCAAGTGTGAAGATTTCGCAACTTGAAGATTTCGCAACTTTGAAGATTTCGCAACTTTGAAGATTTCAGAACTTTGAAGATTTCAGAACTTCGAAGATTTCGCAACTTCGAAGATTTCGCAACTTGAAGATTTCGCAATACCAAGATTTCACAATGCCAAGATTTCGCAATTTCAAGATTTCGCAATTTCAAGATTTCGCAATACCAAGATTTCGCAACTTTGCAGTATTCAAATTCGCAACTTTTCAATAATTTCGCAACTTTTGATGGAATTCAAATTCGCAATAAAGGACACAATTTCGCAATCAGAGAAAAAGATGCGAAATTTGTACCAAATTAGCTAGAAAATAGGAAGAAGAACACTTATCAAAGACGTGATTTCACACCAAAAATCAAGCCAAACACCACAAAATTTTGCGTTTTTAACCAAACTAAGTAACCCAAATCACTACCACGCCTATGGAGATGATTTGTCTACTCACTAACACCACAAAAACGCAAATTTTTTTGATGATTCTAGCTAGAAAATGAAGAAAACTCACGAACACAATAGGAAAACTAAAACCAATCACGTATCTACCCCATGGCGATTGATACCAATTGTTGTCCCATATATTTAGATGATTAGAGATAGAAAATAGATGAAAAGAGATGGATTCCTAGAGAGAGAAAGTAGTGAGAGAAAGTAGAGAGGAGGAGAGGATTAACTTGTAGAATATTAGATTAAGAGAAAAATGAATCACCAACCAACCTCTCCTTACATGCAAGGAGAGGTTTATATAGCCTTGCCTACATGTGGCTTAATGGACTATATGATCATGGGCCGGGCTTTCCTTTTGGGCTTTGGTTACTTATTAATGAACCTTAGCTTAAAGTTAAGCCCGTAATAACACGACTAATACACTACCTATTACAACGTTCTAAAATACGATACATAATAAACATATGACCGAGCATTCTTGTTTGACTCAATATTTTGAGGCTAACAACAAACATTAGAAATCTTGATTTGTGCTTGTATGATTGACATTTGGTAGTGTCAAGGATGAGCATTTACCGTTGGATAGGTTATCATCGATAATTATCGCTTTAGGATTGAGACTGAACCTTGCGAGAGTCTATATAAAGAAAAGTTTAAGAGCATCTCTAGGCAGGAGTTGGGATGAAGATACCTGACACGCGAGACCTGAAATGATTGTGGAAATTAGGATCTGATTATTGACTGCTAGTAGTGGGCAGGAGGTTATGTAAATATGAAATGTAGATCTTGAAGTGCAGGATGGGTAGCAAAGCTATGCCGATAATTTTTCATCACGGAAAGATAAATGTATGATCTGAAAGATCGTGGGAGTATAAGTCCCTGTTGTATGGGACCATTGAGATAATGTAAAGATTTGGTCTAAGAGGCATATAAGCTAGATCTACCCTAGGACTTCAAGGGCTGCATGAATTATGTTTCGTATATCGAACTTGATGAAATGTTTATCAAGTGAAAATCTGATTACTTCTTAATCAAGTTTGGGTCGGCGAAAAGTTGCATTTCCTCAAAAACCCGTGGACATCATGGAGAAAGAAAGTAAGTCAACTTAAGCACGATCGTATTCTCATTGTTATGTTGATGAAACTCGCGTATTGTAATGAATTACACTTGAGAGAAAAGACCGAATGTGGAGGAAATACCGACATGGCTTTAACTCTATAAGAAGCGAGTAGTAAGATGAATTAATCTTTGAGGACAAAGATCCTCTTTAGGGGTAACTGCTGTGACAATCTGTCAATTTGAGGTCGTCATTTTATTCTCAAGTATTATTTAAAATCATTATTTTATTGTTAATTTCTGAACTCACTCACCTTTGGGAAGAAATTGGGGTTTACGTCTTAAAATAGCATCGACTACGTCTAAACCGGAGAGCTCTACGTTACGTGTTTACGTTTACATACCCCGTTTTTGTGACAGTCCGACATTTCGAATAACAAATTTATTCTCGTTTATTATTTTGAAATTTTAGTTTGTGTTGGTTCATAAACTCACAAATTTACGAGAAGAAATTAGGACTTAAGTGCATAATTTAACGTCTTTTACGTTTAAACCGGAAACCCTAGGTTTACGTATTTACGCTTTTGTGCTCCATTTTTGATGAGAAAATTTTTCGAGAATCGACCCGAGGGCACGTAAATCGAGGAAACTAGAATCGAGGAGTACCTGTAAATTAGTAGGGATGAGACAAGTGGGACACTTGTCCCACCACCACCTTGTTGTCAAAGTTATATCAAGTATGAGACACATGTCTCATACATGCACCACCCTTGACCAAAAACCACTAAAGCCCCTAAACCACTAACTCTAGCTTCTCACACACACCTACACATTTTGCATGTAAACTTTATCAATCTCTCATCCTCTCTCTCTCTCAATTTTCTTCCAACACTACCCCAAATCACCATCTTCATCATCAACTTTAACCATAAACTTAATTAATCATCAACATATGTTGAAGCCTACATAAAAGATGAAGGTTGGAAGTGATTACAACATGTGAAAAGAAGTTTTCATGGAGTCCCAAGGGCTGATTTTCAAGAAGGTGTTCATACATATGAAGATCTCAAAAATTTCATTTGCCAAGTTAAAGATTTGGTGACAAGAAGAAGTCTTGTTCATCATAAATCTCATCTTTTCATCATCTTGGTTGGTATAAGGATCATCTTCTTCCTATCACCCTAGTATTTTTGTAAAAGTTATTGTATATTTATTTCTAAATATATATGTAATAGATCTATGAATGATGATCAAGTGATTGCATGGGGATTTTGTGTTATTGGATTAGGCTAAAAAGGTTAAAATCTACAAGTAAAGATGTTAAAATCATGGTTAGACACATAGGCTGTATAAAACATTAAGTATCAATATGATCACTTGGTTAAATGGCTTGGATTATTAGATATACTGATTGATAAATGATTTTTACATATATGGTGAGTTGGTCATACAATGTAATGTTAAAAATGAGCAAGATATGGCCAAAACACTTTTGTAGTCCAACTATGTATAGTCTGTTTTGGAAGAATTATTAAAAATACTTAAAGGATGATTGAGCAGTGGCTATAAAAGAGTTATTTGGAGCACACATCATTTATTTTATTATGTTTAAATTTGAGGTTCTATCTCCTTGTATAACTCAAGATATGACAAAAATGGTGGACTTGACTTTAGAAATCAGATTTCTTAATAAACTATATAATATAAAAAGAGCACTCAAGGTAAATACTATTATAAAATAAGTATATGAAGGCCACTAAATAATAATAACTATTATAAAATAAGTTGGTATACTATAATAAATAAGCATGTCATTTTATAAAAGTAAAACTCAAATGTTTTTCTAAAACTATAAACTATGTATAAGTTTTACGTCTTTTCGGCTAAAACCGAAAGATTAACGTTTTCGCCAAATAAAACTTAGATGGTCGGACCCGTCTAATGTAACTTTTTTATAACTCATATACTGATATGTAAACACATTTGACAAGTAAAAATCGACAAAATCAAGCTTTGTAACTAATGGACCATAATGGGCCAAATTAGCCTTGTTGGACCACTAGGCCCAACTAGTTTGGTTTAATGTTATTGGACTTACTCATGGGCTTAATCCACTTTGGCCCAACATATGAGTATGGGCCTGATCTTAAAAAGATAAATGGACTAATAAAATAATATTGGACTCTTAATGGGCTTATTTGTGTAAATGGGCTAAAACTAGTGTAACTAGTATGATAAGCCTAAGATAACTAATACTAAACAACTAGTAATGTGTGTAAGGAAATAAAACCCCACTTGATCATCATGTTATTACATCATTACATATACATAACCACTTTTTATAAAGTTATTGGGCATAGCCTAAGACCGAGTATTATTTGTTTAGGTTTCCCGTGATCGAGACACGTACTATACATCCTAATTGCCGATAACCCGCATTTCCACACCAATGTGAGTTCATAGCCTCGCACTCTTTTAAATGTTTTATGAAATGTTTTATAAACCCGCGAGGGAGATAACATGCTAGTTTTAATAAAAACAGGACACCAATTGTCCCGATTGTATGCTTATTGATATGGACCCGAATGATTATTTGACCCAATGAATGAAATGAAATGGATTATTATTAGTTAGGTTATGTCACTAAAAGTCCCATTAGCATGAATTGTGAACTACCGGGATTTGGTAGACGCTTATGCATATAATAGTACTATTTGGGGAAGATCACCCCATTTCGTGCCTTGAAGGTTGATCCCCGTCGTGCCACATTGATTGGTAAGCGAATTTATGTAAGTGTGATTATTGTGACGACACACTGTTTTAGATGGGCAAAGGAATTACGGGTTAGCTACCCGATATATGTTATTGAAAAGTAACAATGTCATGCGGCTTATAATAATCCAATAATGAAAATACTAATATACGAATTGAATTATAATGTATTGTCTGACTAGCAATACGGGGTATTATTACTGATATTATGTTCGTGTTTTGGTTTTACATAACCATTTTCATATAACGGTTTTTATTAAACTCTATATAACTTTATAAAACATACTGTATGATGTTTTTATGACAATGGTTCGTATAATGGTTTGAAGGCAAATGCCTATATTGTGATTTACGACAAAGATTCGTATAAAATGTCTTTGGCCTATTTTATGGCCTACAACAAAGAATTGTACAAAATGATTTTTGGTAATGATTATATACAGGTGATATATTAATGGTTTTTATTAAACTCTATGGATTTACTCGGCGTTTCGCTGACTTTTAACATATTTTATCTCGTACTTGAAGGTAATTCTCAGGAAGACGACAAGAATTTATGGCCCGCATTCAAATAAAATTTCCATTCAAATGTTTTGTAAATTTGTTTGACATACTATGACCTGAGGACCTATGTAATTTTGATATTCATGAATGGAAAATGCTTTATTAAACGACGCGATTTTTAAGCGTTGTCTATGATTTGAGTAATGTGCTATCATGTAACACCAACGACTCTTCCGCTGAATTAAATTATGAATATTTGGGGGTGTTACATAAATTCGAGTCTAAGCCACCTACAGATGACATGGAAAAAGATTTTGACGTCTGGAGCACAATGAGAAGAATGTATGAGCCTAATCTTAAAGATGTCATTTGGGCCACTCTGAAGGGAAGTGATATCCTATTTTGGAGGCTATTTTCGTCTTATGTAGTGTATTAGTTAATTATGTCCGAGATGATTGTGTACTTCCTGGTTGACAAAAAGTATCCTCTCACTCCCGATACATTGAAGAAGATGGTTGAATTTTAATTACAGGTTGATTGTATCAATCATGTAGCTTATGAGTTGTTCAGGTCTTTGCACTCTCAGATACTCCCTTGAAGTCCCTTGAAGAAGTCACAAGTTTGGACGTTGCAACAAATTATGTTATTTATATTTCTTTTGTATAAGTGTGTTTTCTAACTAAATAGATTGTATTTTATTATTGTATGTACTATAAACTAGTTCCCCCTATTGTAAACCAATCTGTTAGGACCTTTGGAATAGTTATTTGTAATAGGTATACTAGGAGGTATGAAGTTCCTTCTAGTCCTAGTAGTAGTAGGAGCAACACGTGCTCCTGGTCTTAAGAAAGTCAAACTTTATTATTTTAAGTATTCTGTTAGGATATGCATGAGATATGTTAGGAAAGGATATGCATATCAGTTTTACACGTTTTGGTTTATTTATGTATTAGGGTTTCTTTTAGTATAAAAGGAACCTTAGGCAGAAGGGTTACTGTAAAACCCGCATGCTTTTACCATGAATAGTACCCTTAAGATCGTACGTACTAGATTAAAACTTTCCTATTATAGTATGATTACGTTCACGTGTTAGAATTTTACGTATTACGTACGCGTTAGAACACGATAAGTATTATTACGTACGAACACACAATAATTATTTAACAATAATTAATCACGAACATGCGATCATGAAATCATGAACGTAATTAAATCACGAACTAATATTAATTACGTATATATATTTATTACGAGCACGAATAAATATATTAAGTCACGGTTAATATTTAACGAGAACACATAAAACACGAACACAAATAAACACGAACGAACACTTAAATAACGAGACACGGAAAACGGTACGGGTACCCCATGTGGGCCCCCTACCCACGGCTACATCAGGAAAGATGGGCCAAGCCCATCAAATTTTACTAAGAAGGGGTAAAGGTAAAATCTTGTTTTCATTTTTCACATTATAGTAAACTTAAACAAAAACCTAAAAGATTTTTCTCCTTCTCCTTCTTCTCCTCTTTGGCCGCCGCACATAACAACAAGAAAGGGGTGTTCGTTTGATTTTGATCTTGAATTTTGTACGTGTGTTCGTGTGTGTTCATCCTCGTTAGATCCACGCATTCGATATAACTTTTTAATCCTTTTTCTTTTTGATTTGATTTAATAAAATTAAATAAGAACATGATGTTTTTAAAAACCTAATTAAAAACATAAATCAAACATGTAAATGGTTATTGGGTAAATCAAAAAGGAGGTTTTTAGGGGTGTTTGTTGGCCGACGCCTAAACCGAACCCCAAGGGGGTCTCGGTTTGGCTTATAGACCACCACCGAGACCATATGGTCCCGGTTTGGTGGCGTGGGTCCCACGGCAGCAGCAACAAGGGGGAAACCCTGAGGTGGTTCGGGGTATTGAGTTGATTTTGAGTCCGGTTCATGGTTTCTAGTCACGATCCGGTTCATGGTTTATGTTAAGGTTATGTTTTAATGATCATATGTTAAAATTAAATTAATAATTATATGACATGATTAATTTAATAAAATATGACTTAGGTTATAATTTAATTATAAGATCATGGAATTATTAGCCTAAGTATTTATATTTTTTAGACTTATAATTAATTAATTATTTAAAAACCATGGTTATAATTAATTAATTAACATGACTTAGGTTATATTATTGATAATTAATAATACATGTTTTAACCTAAGTATTTAACCTTATTTAATTAAAAACATGATATATTTAATTAAATACTTTTAACCTATAGTTTATTTAAATTACATGTAATAATTAATAACCTATACCTTATATCATTATGACTTAGAAAAATAATCAGAAAACACTTAAGCTTATATACTTAGCTTATTTAACCAGCTTATATCTAATTATGGAAACTTTCTATTTTTAGAAACTTATTTAATTAAGGCAGCTAATCTATTTATGGGAACTTTCTATTTTTAGAAACTTATTTAATTCAGGCAGCTAATCTATTTATGGAAACTTTCTATTTTTAGAAACTTATTTAATTAAGGCAGCTAATCTATTTATGGAAACTTTCTATTTTTAGAAACTTATCTATTTTAAGCAGTAATTCTATTTTTGGAAACTTTCTATTTTTGGAAACTTTCTATTTTTGGCAACTTTCTATTTTAGGAAACCTGCTATTTTTAGAAAGTTACTTATTATTACTCAGTAAGTATAATAATACATGAAATACAAGTAATACTTAATCAGAATAGACAGAATATAAGATAAACACAGTTTAAAGCTTAGAACAGTAAAACATGAGATGAACATATAAAATAAGCTAAGACATGATATAAAACCAGTTACGTATTTAGTAATCAGATACTTATTCACGTATGTATTTATGTAGCATTTGTGATACCGAAGTCGGGCTCTCCTCAGTTCGTCTTCTTCGTTCATTGGACATAAGGTGCGGATTCCCGTCTTTTCAGTATGGACATTCTTTCCTTATTAGGATTCCCCGTATGCAGCCAAATGTTTTTCCATAGTATAAGTTTATATGTTTGATTTGCTTATGTTTAATTTAGAATACCTATAGCCATATACATGCATGACCAGTTTCACCTAGTTATGGAGGTACCATAACCATAACATTAGAGGCACCGATGTTATGACTTCACCACGGCGGAGTGATTGCTCGTGGCGTCCCTTCAGCTTTTGGCCATATTATTATATTTATCATGTGGGACGTATGGGTGCATCCTAGTTACATGTTTTTCAGCAGATTACTCAGTGTGAATGTGGTGTGTGCCTTGCATCCTTCACAAGGAGCTGATCCCTCCTACCCAAAACCAGTATATTAAATTAGAGGCAGCCCGTCTAATTTACATGATGAGGTCACCCCTCCAAGTATTCATGCACGGTGGATCTTCATGACCTATATTGGCTAATGGTAGAATATGCTAAACAGTTTTTATAAGATAAACATAAGGCTTTTCAAACTATAAAACCAGTTTTACCAAGACATAACCAGGTTATTCGGGACTTAGTTTCTTCCGCTGTTATATGTTATATGCTTATCCTATTCATGCTTTATTGTACATCCGTACACTGAGCGTATTGCTCAGCCGTTTTCCTTTTCTATGTTCCCAAAACGGCAGGTACTCAGGGACGCTCGTAGACTTTAAGCGTACGTGCATATGGACTGGAAGCTTTCTAGCCTTTCTTTACTTTATGCATTACCTTTACTTTGATACACTTGCTATGGACATTGTTTAGTCCTTTCCTTTACAGTATTTATGTTTGTGTGTGATGAGCTTTACTTTTGGACTACCGATGTTTGATTCCGGTATTTTCCTTTTATCGTCATGAAATGTTTAGACATTTTTCCTTGTATGCTTTGATGACACGCCATAATTACGCGTGACATTCCATTATCAAAATGGGGTGTTACAGTTACAGACACCTTCATTAAACATAATTATAGTTCTAATCAATATTAGAAATCTTTAGTAAAGGATCAAGTCATTATAGTTATTCTGTTCTTCTTGTTCATAGTATTTGTATTCCACACTTATACTGTGTAATTCATCTAGAGTCTCTCTGTGAATAGACTTGTGATTACAGAAGTCATTCACCATCCCTAACAGGCTGCAAGATCCACATCTAGTGGACCCAACAAGTGGTATCAGAGCCTGAGAGAGTCTCTGTACAAGAAGAATCAATTTTTATTATTACTAACATCTTTTTTTAATCATGTCTGCCTCTAGTTCCACTCAAACAGGAGAAGATAGCACCCCTAAAACACATCAACCTCAGCAGATCGTTGCTACGGTTTCCAACACAAGTGGAACATTTCCTCTGTTGAAAAAGGATGAGTATGATAGCTGGGAAATGAAGATAGAATGCTGGATCACCAACACTGATCTAGACCTTTGGAAGATTATTCAAAATGGAAACAATAAGAGGTTTACTTGAAGAGACAAGAATGGTAACATCATTCTTCTTGATCCTAAAACTCATGAAGAGATCATAGCTGTTCAGAAGGAGATCAAAGCAAAAACTATTTTGCTTCAGTCTCTTCCTGATGATCACATGGGTGATTTTTGTCACTTGGATGATGCTAGAGAGATTTGGAATGGAGTGAAAGCAGGATTTGGAGGGAATGAGGAGTCAAAGAAAATGCGTAGATCCATGCAGAGAGATGAATTCACAGAATTCAAGATCTCTGAAACTGTAGGAATTCATCAAGGGTATGATAGGTTCCAAAAGATACTGAGCCAGTTAAATCAACTCACGTCTAAACCTGACAATGGAGATATCAATGCTAGGTTTCTTAAAGCTTTACCTTACTCATGGAATCAAGTAGTAATCTCTCTCAAAGCAAAAGGTGGCCTTGACTATCTTAATTTTGATGATCTATTTTATAAGCTCAAAACCTTTGAGCCTCATGTGAGAGGATACTCAAGTGATTCTTTTCCTACTCCTGCTAACCCTGCCTTTGTGAGTTCCATGGGATCTAGTCCCATGTCTTATGCTAGTAGCCCAAGCTATACTGTGTCTTCTCAGCATACTTCTACTCAGCATACTTCTACTCCTGAACCAAAAGCCAAGTCTGGTAGCATGGTAGAAGCTGTTCTTCACTCTTTTGTTGCTGATGTTGATCCACAACAACAACTTGATTTTGATGACTTCAAACAGGTTGATAAACTTGACCTGGATGAAATGGATCTCAAGTGGCAGATGGCCATGCTCACTCTCCAGGTTCACAAGTTTGAGAAGAAAGCCGGTCGAAAGTTTAACTATAACCCAAGAGAGCCAGTAAGGTTTGATAGAAGCAAGGTTAGATGCTATAACTGCCATCAGCAAGGTCACTTTGCTAGGGAATGCCCTAACAAGAATGACCAGGAGAAGAACAGGTATTCAGCCTTCAAGATTCAGGAGGTCAAGGATGACAAGAAAGCTTTGGTGTCTGTTGACTCTATGGTTAACTGGAGTGATCATCAGAATGCTACCTTGGAAACAACTAAACCTTCTACTGACGTGTTTGCAATCATTGCTGGGAATCTGTCTGATGCCGAGGAAGCAGAAGAATTTGCTCTCATGGGCATCTCACCTCAGGTACAGCATTGCCCTCTTAGATGTCATGATAAATATTCAGAACTGCTGTCTCAATACAATGAATTAAATGAATAAAATGATAAGTATTTTTTTAGATGTTCAAGCATATAAGAATTCTTTAAAAACATTAGAGCAACAAAAGATGTGGCTTCAGGATACTCAACGTGAGTATGAGGATAAAATTAGAATTCTGAACATTGATTTAGAAAACACCACCAATATGCTTAAATACACTGAAAAGGTAAAAGATGACAGTATCAAGGATAAGCAAGACATGCAGGATGCTACACTTTTAAGATTTGAAAAATGGCAAAATGCACCCAAAAATCTTTCAAAGTTAATTGATAGTAGCATGTCTGGTAGGACTAAGAGAGGTTTAGGATTTGATAAATATATTGATTCAGAAGATGTGTTTGATTTATCTTTTTCAAGTGTCTTTGATCCTGACAAGGAGGAGGAGGGAAAACCTAGTTACAATAGGTTTCAACCAGCTGCAGCAATGCATGCTGTCCCTCCACCTCTTACAAGAACTTTTATGCCCATATCTAGGCATAATGACTTGGATGGATCATAGATGCATGAGTCTCCAAAACGTTCTACTAATACTAATGACTTTATCTCTTGTACTTTCAGTGACAAAGCCAGTGACTCTGCATCATGTGGTTCAAGTGAAGAGTTAAGACCTACAAGCTCTAAGACAAATGACCCTGCTGCTACTAGTGCTAGGAAGAGTGAAGAGAGAGTGCTTCTACTTCAACTATGTCTAGTTCTAGTTTATTGAGTCCTAGGAATGTTGTTTCTCCTAGAGTTGTGTGTAATAAATTTAGTAGTATGAAACAATGTCATTTGAATAAACGGTCGTTTAAAACATGTTTTTTTTGTGGAAGTAAAATTCATTTGATTAAAGATTGTGATTTTTATGATCAACCTCTTTCTGTTTATCAAGCATGTCCTGCTCCTGGCCCACCAGGAGTTGATCCATATTTTTCTAGAAGACTAAACCCATGTGTCCAATGTTTTTCTTCTTCTTGAAGGACCTCTCCTTTAGCTTCTGATCATTGGAGAAACAATGGATTTACCCATAATAGACCAACCAGCAACTATTTTCAAAACTTTAATCAGAATTATGCATTTAATTCAGACCAAATATATTTTGGGTTGGGAAATTTGGGTACTGCTGTTAAGCCCTCAGTAGGTTGTTCTTGGTCAAACAATAACACCCATATGATGAATAGGCAACCTAAGAACAACAGTGGATCTCATCAATATTCTTGGCAATCTACAAAAGATCCACAAGGTAGGCTCAAACCTGAAAAGGTTTGGGTCTCCTTAAGACACTAATTTTTGCATATATCTTTTCTTGTTGTTGTAGGTTACTCCATACCAAGATCCTGGTCTAGGAATAGTTGATAGTGGATGCTCTAGGAGCATGACAGGAAATAAAGGGCTCTTACCTAAATTTATACCATTTCAAGGCGGAAAGGTCTACTTTGGAGGTGGTGAAGGAAGGATCAATGGCAAAGGAACGATTCAGACACCTAACCTTAACATAGAGCAGGTCTACTATGTGGAAGCACTTCAACACTTCAACTTGATCTCTGTATTCCAGATTTGTGACAAGAAGCAGTTTGTCCTCTTTACGGATACTGATGCACTGGTGTTATCCAAAGACTTTAAGCTCCCGGATGACTCACAAGTTCTACTCAGAATCCCTAGAAGACACAATCTCTATAGTATCAAGTTGAATGAAGTTAATCCTACTGGTCAACTAGCTTGTTTGGTTGCTAAAGCCTCAGAAGATGAAGCCACTAAATGGCACATAAGGATGGGACATGTAAACTTCAAGACTATTCACAAATTAGCAAATATGAACTTGGTCTCTGGTTTACCTCCCAAAACTTCCAGAAATGACATCAATTGCCTTGCATGCAGCAAAGGCAAACAACACAAAGCATCCTTCAAGGACATTACTGCTCTCAGTCTCATAACTGAACCATTACAGCTACTACACATGGCTTTATTTGGTCCTACCTCTATTAGGAGCATTGACCACAAACAACACTGTCTTGTGGTAACTGATGGGTATAGCAGGTTTACGTGGGTTTTCTTTCTGGCTGCCAAAAATGAGACCTACTTAATTCTCAAGGACTTTATTACACTAATTGAGAATCAGCTGTCCAAGAAGGTAAAAGGTATCTGATGTGATAATGGAACAAAATTCAATAATGTAGACCTCATAGCACTTTGTAATTCCAAAGGTATCAAAAGAGATTATAGTGCTGCAAGGACTCCTCAACAGAATGGTGTTGCAGAAAGGAAGAACATGACTCTAATAGAAGCTGCGAGAACAATGCTTGCAGATTCCAAGCTTCCAACCATGTTCTGGACAAAAGCTGTCAATACTGCAAGTTATGTTTTGAATAGAGTTTCTATTACCAATCCTCACAAGAAGACTCCATATGAGTTACTCACAGCTAAAGTACCTAGCATTGCTCATTTGAAGCCATTTGGTTGTCCTATCACCGTTCTGAATACTAGTGACTATTTGGGGAAATTTGATGGCAAGGCAGATGAAGGATACATAGTGGGATATTCAGCTCACTCTCGGGCTTATCGTGTCTATAATCTCCAAGCCAAGCGAGTCATTGAAACTATTAATCTCAGGTATTTTGAAGAGAAGTCAAACATACAAGGCAAGGGTCCTGAATGGTATTTTGATCTTGATTATCTTAGTGACTCATTGGGATATTTTCGTTTCAAAACTAACCACAATGCAGGTCCACAAGTGTTTGCAACTTCTAGTGTAGGTGCTCATTCTAGTTTTTCGGACTCAGATGAGGAGGATGATATTTTTGTTGTTCCATCCTACTCCACCACCGTCTCTCCAAATACTAAGGCTTCTCCTAGTGATGCTACTCCATCAGACATTGTGGACTCACGAGGAGCACTTGACACTTTGCTCAAGCAACAACAAGATGCTACTACAGCAGCTGCTCAAGGAGGCTTTGAGTTTCCCTTGAGTACCCCTGCTGTCCAAGTTACTCCTAGTACTCCTAATGATACTCCTAGTGAAAGTTTAACACCTATTGGTAGTCCGGTTAGTGATCCTACTTCCTCAACTAGATTCTCTGGTCCTTCTGACCTGGGAAACTATCAAAAGAAGTCTTCTACTAAGCTGGATGATATTTATAAGCAACCAATAGATGGTATTTTCCACTCTGCTTCATATGATGATGACTTTGTTAGGGATCTTAAAAACTTGGCACCAGAAGTGGATGTAGCTTCTAAACATGTTCAGCAGACGCATAAAGACCATCCTACTACTCAAATCATTGGAGATCATGGTTCTACTGTCTAGACTCGTCGCATGCATAAGAAAGCAACGTCTGATCATCATGCTCTTGTGAGCTATATTGAGGACCAAAAGCGTAATAATCACACGGACTTTCTTCACTGTTTGTTTGCTTGTTTTCTTTCACAGGTGGAACCTAGATCAGTCTCTCATGCTCTTGAGGATCAAAGTTGGGTGGAGGCTATGCAGGAGGAGATGCATCAGTTCTTGTTTCAGAATGTTTGGATCCTAGTTGACTTGCTAGAAGGAAAGACAGCAATTGGTACCAAATGGATTCTCAAAAACAGGAAAGATGCGAGGGGTATCGTGGTGAGAAATAAGGCTAGGTTGGTTACACAAGGTCACACACAACTTGAAGGCATTGGTTATACTGAAGTTTTTGCTCCTGTTGCTAGGATTGAGGCCATTCGTCTGTTTTTGGCTTTTGCTTCTTATGTTGGCTTTACGGTTTTTTAGATGGATGTCAAGAGTGCATTTCTCTATGGCAAGATTGATGAGGAAGTTTATGTCACTCAACCTAAGGGCTTTGTGTATCCACTTCATCCCAAGAAAGTTTACAAGGTGGTCAAAGCTCTATATGGACTTCATCAGGCTCCTAGAGATTGGTATGAGCGTCTTTCCACTTTCTTGTTGAAACACGGCTACAGAAGAGGCACTATTGACAAAACACTATTTCTTAAAAGGAATACCATGGACATCATCCTAGTCGAAGTGTATGTGGACAATATTAAATAGTAAAATCGATGATTTTACCATGATTATATGTCATGAAGTTTCACCCATTAATCCTAGAACACATACTCATATGTGTATTCCTATAGGTTGAGTGTGAACTTGTTCATTTAGGTACTTATACCTTTACATTCACACTTGTTGTAAATAAGTTACATAGCTCAAACCTTGTACTTAAGACTAGGAGAACAAATGATAAATATGTATAATCAATACTTAGCTATACACACAACACTAAATCAAAGTTGGAAAAACATGCTACATGGTGTATGTAGCCGTGTATGTGTGCAAGGGTGTATCCCACAAACATGTTCTTAACCTCCTTGGACTAGCCCAAGACCTTACTCTTTATGTACTAGCCCAACATGAGCCCAAGCCAAAGCCCATTACCCTCATTTTTAGCTAGCTAGACACGGCACTCCATATGTGGAAGAAGAGGGATTGTCTTGGTTTTGGAAAAGCCAACACATGGCACAATGGTTCTTACCAAGGAAATCATGCCTTTTTGCCTTCACCCTTCTCTCTCCCTTTAAGCCGAAACAAACACACATACATTCTCTCAACCTCTCATGCAACCAAATCTCATTCTCTCTTCATCTTTCTCTCTCAAATCATTCGGCATTAAGCCACAATAATCCAAAGTTGTTCATTAAATCCACCAAGATCTTTGTCTCATCTTTACTACAAATCATTAGTAGTATCATTCCTTTGGATTCACTATAAACAAGCCCTAGCTAAGCCATCTAGGCCACGGCTTGATTTATACATAGGGTTTTCTTCATCATTTTGAGTAGATCTCAAACCACCTTGTTCACCTAGATCATTTGTGGTACTTTTAGAAAAGAGAGGTATACACTACTTTTTCTTTCATTTCTTCATGCATGCATCATCATACATCTATAAACACAAGTAAGATAACATGTTAAAAATTAAGATTTGATGAAGCTATGACCATTATAGGTCACGGCTTATTTATAAAAATCATGTTCATGATTTAAAAACCTTTTGATAAGGAACTTATGATTGGTATGTTATGTTTTAAACTTGATTTAAAAACTATATAAAACATTTTGTAAATCAAAAAGTTGCATGGGTTACAAATCTTGTTTATGGGACTATGGTTAAACCAATAGTCATAGATCTCATAAAATGGATATGTGTAACCTAAAAGTCTTGAAGACCATGACCTTAAAGGTCACGACATATATGGTTAATGTTTATGTGATTCATGTGTTAAGTTTAAATGATGGAATATGAAATGATATATGATAAAATGACTATTAAAAATCACAAATGCAACTTATGTGTGTAAATGTAGCCGTGGGTTACATAAGATTTAAATGGATAAAAGGTACATGCATGTCATTATAAACCATAGATCTAATGGCAAGGGCTAACTTGAATATGTTAAACATAAAACAAGATTATGGGAACCTTGGGAAGAGGCAATATAGCCGTGAGCTATATGTGGTCTCCTTGGAAAAATAGTAACCTTGGAAACATACATGTAAACTAGATAATCATGATTGTATTTTTTTTAAATAATTACAAGACTTAGAAACTAGATATAGTGCTCATCTTGGAAGTACCAAGATATAAAATATAGCCTTGAGCTATATAAGAATGTACATGGATTTATGTTTGATTTTTAGGTCTAGACATAGTTTAGATCTTATTATGGACTTGTGATTTATTTTCTTGATGTGTACATAGTGAGATCTAATTTTGTAACACATATAAACTACATGCAACCCTAATATGGAACTTGATCTATCCTAATATGCTATAACTAATGTAGGTCGTGAGTTATAAGCACCTATTAGGGCTTATGACTTACTTGTAACCTTATGACACACATAGATCTAATTTGGTATAACCTATAAAATGAACTTTTAAGATTATTCATCTATTTAGATTGAAAACTAAATGGTAATAAGCTTAGTAAGCTTATATTAATATTCTAAGTAAAAACTTATATAAAATGAAAAGTAGTGTTAATGGACTATTTAAGCCCATGAAAAGTTAACCTAAAACTTAAATGGACCTAATAAGCCCATTTCATAAGTTATAGTAATTTAAATGGACTTAAGATCACAATTAGGCCCATTTAACAAATTAAAGGACTTAAAAATGTATTTAGGCCCAATAAATGATTTAAAGACCCATTTAAATAAATTAGTGGACTTGAGATATATTTAAGCCCACTAAAATAGCCCATTAGATGTTTAGCCCATTTAATGAGCCCATATAAAGTTTGAATGTTAAAATAAAAGTTTTTATAATAAAATATAACTTATAAAAAATTTTTGGATGAAAATGACAATTTATAAAACTTGAGAACTAAAACCGTAACTTATGAAACTTGCTTTGATAAACTAATAAACACAAGGACTGAAAATGTAAATATTCAAAAGTCTAGGGTTTAATAAATATTATCCGTGGAAAATTAAACCTTAGGGACCATTTTGGGAAGTTTCTAAAAGTTATTTTGTCATAAGACTATTCTTGTAAATTGCCGAAACTTAAAGAAGCCCTAGGGGCTGTTTTTGTAATTTTAGTAAAGTTACAAAACCTAGATGTAACTAGGGGTACCAAATCTGCCATAAGCCGAAACTATAACAAGCCCTAGGTACTAAACATGTAAAATCCGAAAGTTATACTTGTTTAAAAATATAAAAGGACTAGTTTTGCCACATTCCGAAACATTTCCAAGCCCTAACCCTAAAATCTATTTTAATTATAATAAAACATAATTAAAATACTTAGACCATAAGAATTAAGGTATAAATTCTTAATTATAAATTATTTTATAAATTTTAAAATAATTTATGGATACTTTAAAGTTAAATAAAATATTTTATATATATTTTTTATATATAAAATATTTATATTTACTTTAGGAAATAATTGTATAAACAATTATGAATATGTATTGTTAATACATGTACTCATATACTTTTAAGAAATAAAATTATGTGAACGTTAATTAAATTAAATGTTACTGCGTAAATATATTATAAGTAAAGCCCCTTATGTTTACTTAAATATAGAACATGGTTATGAAATTTAACGGGATGTTATTGATACAAGTACTATAAACACATATTAATATTTTTAAGTAAAACATTTTCTATTATGTTTACTTAAATGTAGAACTTAATTGTAAAATTGGATGATTACTATAAATACATGTATGCTAACTAATAGTAATAGTTAAACATGCGATGTGAGCTTAGAAATGAAACTTATATAAATAAGTTAAATGGATATTGATGCTACTTGAACTATGGTCATTTAGATAAATACCATAGTATGAATGAACTGAATAAAATCCGTATAAGCATACATATATGTTCTTTGTACTATCTATTAAGACTGTACTATCTGATTAGGCATAACTTTGGTGTGAGCTTTATTTGGATACCCGTGTTAAACAAGCAATTGCCTACTCCCAGGTGAGTTTACAGCCCCATTTAAACTTTGATAAAACTTCCCCTTTTGGGAAAGAAAATATGCAAACATATATTGGACATGACTGGATTGTATAAACTGGATTATGATTGCTTACTATTGAAACTGTTAAATTGTTGTAAATCGCCCGAATGTTATAAATAGATCTATTAGGGATTGACCATCCCCGTCTGGGTGAGTCATGCTCACTGTGCCTTGGCTGGGACAACAGACATATACCATGTTAGAACTGGAATGGGTGTCTTTCTGTAAGACACTACGTCCTCATCTGTTGAGGGCTATGGGGTTAAGCTTCAGTTTCTAATAATAAACAAATGTTATTTACATTTGAGTAAGAATGCTTTGTGCATTATTACTTCTATGATTATTGTATGTCCAAACTAATTAATTGTTAAAATCTGTAAATTCACCAACTTTATGTTGACCCCGTTAGTATGTTTTGCACAGGAATATGAAGTTAGTACGTGGTGTGTGCATGGTCTCCAGCATCTTAGAAGTCTGCATCATAGGACTTTTCGGGGGTTCTATTTGGGAAACAAAAACAATCACCTACTGTCTTGTTTAAAAAAAACAATTTTTATTTATTTGTTTGAATAAACATGTAATATGATTTGACTAACTTTTATCTTATGCTCTATGGACTATATGCTATCAATCCACCCTTGTGACGTCTCCGGGGATATTTTCCGCATATTTTGACCCTACCCGGGGTGTCACAGAGAATGGTATCAGAGCATTAGTTATAGAGAACCAGATAAATATTTAAATAAAATAAAAATAAAATGATTTTTCTTTTATTTAAAACTAGACTATAACTTATAAAACTCTTTATCGGATTTTATTTTGGGACCGTCTTAGTTAAGCATATAGATCTTAGGGCATTTTATGCTATGTGAACTAATTGTATATATATATATGTTTGCCACACTTGATTATAGATACTGTTTAGTAAGGTATTGCATATGTCAGATGTGCTAAACTTGAAAATTTTTACACTATATAGTAAAATACTGAAATGCGAATATGAGTAATATTAAACTAAATTTCACACTTACTAACGGATAAATGAACTACTTACATGATAGTACATATATATGTGTAAGTATAAATATTGGTAACCTTAAAACATTCTTATAATTGTTTAAGAGGGAATATATTTCATAAAGCATGTAATCTAAATAATATTGTTCTTTGTTTGTAAGCTTATACTCACTTCAAACTTAAAATGATATTATTTCAGAGCATCATGACTCCGCCTACTGCATCTACGACTCTTCTACCCAGAGTAGCTTCTGCTCTAGTTGTTTGTTCATCCCCACGATCGACGCAGTGTGGATGGTTGTCAGCCTCGGATTCAGAGGATGACTCAGCCACCGAAGCTGTACTCCTAGAGGACACATTTTCTGTCTCAGCATCAGCCACACCGGCCCAACCTCTATGGAAGAGGACCGACTCCCTTCTAGCGTACCATCTTCCATGCCTCTGTCCTTCTCATCAGGTTATTTCTCCAGATCCGCACCCGTCTCCACTTATGAGACCGGGGAAGGCTCCGGGGCAGGACATGTCGATCCCATTTAGACCCAGATCTCCGCATTGGCTGCACGCCATGAGCGAGAGATATCCGACCTCCGCAACCAGTTGACAGTCAGTCAACAGAGCCATGCTGTCATCTATAAGTGTATCGACACTCTTTTCCGCACTAGGAGGGAAGACTTCCAGACTGCCAAGGGCATCCAGGCTAGGACGGACGAGGCACTGATATGGTTATTGGATGAGAACTACCGCCTCCACCAGCGCATTCAGGTCATGGAAGGTCTACAGCATCAGACCCATGCTGCTCTTGCTACTCAGGAGCAATCCTTATCCATCTTCTTTGATCTCGCCACTGTCCGGCATGATGGGGTTACTGGGGAGATGACTTATCTCTGAGGGGTCGTCGATAGGCTCCAGAACCAACTACTGTCTGCACTCCGTACGCTCAAGGAGACCCGAACGACAGTTCGGACTTTGTGGAACACCAGGAGGAATTCTGCAGCCCTACCAACTCCATCTACACCATCAGCCCCGACATCATCTAGTGGACCATCCAGGCAGGATTAGCATAGACGTACTAGACTTCTCGTACGTCATGATAAGCTCACGGGTTGCATCCCGGCTATCATGACATAGGGCCTTTTTTGTTCAGCTTTTGTGATTTAATCCCCTACTTTATCCTTTCTTTCTTTTGGGACATGTAACTTTGGGATATGATGTTTTTAAAGACTGTGTGTATCATTACTTTGGATTAGGCCCGACCGGCCTATGACTTAGATTGTGTTATGCTAAGATGACTGTTAAATTTCTCATGGAAATGACATGTAATCACTCTCTTTATTATATCTGCTGTGCAATGTATTATATTATGAGATCTTAACAGGTTGTCCAAATTTGTTATGAAATCAGTGCATAGGTCTCTTTGTGCAAATAATATAAAAACTGTACTAATGTTTGAACTAATAATCTCATTTTGTATATGATTATAGACAAATGGTGATTACGAGGTCAAATCCCAATAATGCAACCACTTCCAATGCCGACAATGCTGAATCCCTAGAAGCTACACGAAATGTCACTGCCGCGTAACTACGGGAAATGATAAGTAAAGGCATCACAGCAGCTATGGCAGCCAGAGGAGCTAACCCATATACAAACAATGATCCAAACTCCGACGCCCGCAGAAACAACACAAACAGGGGTTGCACTTACCCCGACTTCTTGAAATGTAAACCCTCATACTACCGAGGTAAAGAATGAGTTGTTGAATTGATGCAGTGGTTTGAAAGGCTAGAGACAGTCTTCCGCATCAGTGGTTGTGCTGACGAGAACAGAGTTAAGTTTGCCACGTGCACCCTACTTGAGAGTGCCCTTACCTGGTGGAACTCTGTGGTCGCTATTCTCGGACATGACGCCGCTTATGCTCTCACTTGGGCCAACCTCAAGGAAAGAATGACTGAAAAGTACTGTCCCAGAGGAGAAATGAAGAAGTTGGAAGTCGAGTTGTGGGATCTCAAGTGTAAGAACAATGATATCATTTGGTACAACGAAAGGTTTCAAGAATTAAGCTTGATGTGCACTAGAATGTTTCCTCTAAGGAGTGACAAGATTGAGAAGTATGTCAGCGGACTCCCTGACAACATTCATGACAGTGTGCTAGCTTCACGACCCACCACTGTTGAAGGTGCCATGGAATTTGCGACTGAGCTAATCAACAAACGAGCTCGTAATCTGTCCGAGAGGCAAACGGACAACAAGAGGAAATCCGATGAAAACTCTCGTAGCCAGCACCAACAGCCTCCCAAAAAGCAACACGTGGGGCAAGCAAATGACACTACCTCCACAACCCGCACCAAGAGCTACATAGGGACAAAACCCAAGTGCCCAAAATGCAACTACCATCATGTTGCTGGAGGACAATGTCAAGGATGCTACAAATGCGGCCAACAAGGCCACTTTGCTCGCGAGTGTCCAACCAATGTTGTTACCCCAGGTCGACCCAACACCACTACTGGAAACAGCAACAGGGGCAAGTCCAACGCACGAGGGAGTGGAAGTGGGCAACAAGGAAACCGAAACCCCACTGGCGGGAGCGGTGGTGGGCCAAAGAAAGCTGTGGTATGTTACGAATGTGGGACCCCTGGGCACGTGAGACCTGATTGTCCCAAGAGGGCCAACCAGAAGAAGGATGACAAGGGAGCTCCTTCGCAAGTGTATATGGCTGGCAATGCCCCAAAAAACCCAGGCTCCAACATCGCACCTGGTACGTCTTTACTAAACCAATGATATACATCTATCTTGTCTGATACATGTGTAGACCAAAGCACTACAATTGTTAAATTTAGTAAGGTAATGGGAATCCCTCCGACAGTTCTAGGAACCTATTATATTAAGAAATAGTCGACAAAAAAAAAGTTATGATGGTTAAACACCCTCATCCGAGGTTGTTCCTTAGAAACTTTCCGAATTAGCCGTCTTACACCAATCAGATCCTGGAAAGCCTTGATAACTTTAATGTCGTTCTTAGCACAAATTGACTGGCAAGTAACATGCGATTATCCCTTATAGCCAAAAATGGGTTAGTGCACCTTGGTGAGATGAAACCTTGAATATACTAGGGAGCCATAACCCCGATATAGTTTGTAGAAACTAGAAGGGGGGGGGGGTTGAATAGTTTCTTATATTTACTTGTTAAAATGTGGTTTTCAAAAATCCCTTTTCAAAAACTTAGGCTTGAGGAAATATGTGAAATCTTCTTATGCACAATATGAACAATGATAGTGTAACTAAACTAATACTAACAAAAAATATATGCACAAAGAATAAAGAATGTAAAGAGTTAAGGGTAAAGAAAGATCAAACCGAACACCAAGGATTTATAGTGGTTCGGCAACGAAGCTCACTCCTCGTTCATACTCCACTCCTCGAGTACTCCTTACTCGAGAGTTCACTACACAACAAGCTCCTTATGGTGGAGAAAACCGTACACGTCGCTTAACCAATTTCCGACTCTAAGCTAAAAGTCGAGCCCTAATCGTAGCTAGGACCAATCTACACAACTATACTTAGTACATGCACAACTTCCAAATAGACACAACTACTTGGATCTTCACAACTATGACACAACTACAAATGTATAAAATTAGATCTTCAATGGATCTTTGGTGGTGGACTCAACACTTCACAAGGATAGTGTTCTTCTCTTTGCACTTGGAGAGGAAGGGATGGATGAACAGGATTCACTTCTTAAACAAGTAGTAATCAAACAAATGATCAAAGATTTGAGTGATTAAAGAAGAGTGTTTGAATCTGGAAATAGATGTGGAAAAGAGGTGAATTGAAAAGCTGAGAATGGTCTACTATTTATAGGACAAAGGGCCAATGGCTATATCTGCCCGCGGTTCCTTATCTTAGCCCGCGGTACCTTATCGATAAGGAACCGCCTAGGAGCTAAGGAACCGTTGGACTAGCCTCCGCTCCCTTTTTGTCCTTTAGTGGTGGAGGTCATATCTGGTTTAAAAAATATCCTGATAGAATATTCCTAACCAAATAAGAATATGCCATTTTCAAATTTTCAAATAATTAATTTAATAAAACATTTTCTTAAAAAGAAAGTTTAATAAAAACTTGTCACACTTAATAAAAAGTGAGTTTTAAGAAAAGATTAAATCACTTGATCACTTGATTAAGGTTAGTACTTGTTTATCCATACCTTAATTGAAAATGGGTAAAATGAAAAATACTTGAACTCAAGAATTCATTTTTCGTTGTTTTCGTAAATGCTTGTTTTTTCATATTGTCGTAATCAAAACTAAGCGAGACCGAAAAATACAAGTAACGTTTTTAGGAATTATTGCATTAACGATTTCCCCCTTTTTGAATCCGACAATACGTAAACTCAATCACACAAAAAACAAGATTTTCGAAGACGAGTTTATTCATTTCTCCCCCTTTGTCGAAGCAAAAAGGTTGCACAAGTCGGTGTTGAAGAGACGGACTTTGCAAAGACTCCCCCTTTGTGCTTACTCCCCCTAGCTTGGGGCACCGAGGAATCGAGATATGGTGACAAGCTACATAGAAGGGTTAATTGAACAAAAGAAACAACCAACAAGATATAGCAATAGGTCACAAAATAAAAGAGAATAAAACAAAAAAAGACAAAGATCCAAGATAGGTTACTAATAAAAACATCATACAAAGATGTATGGAAAAAGAAACAAGCCAAAAGCATAAATCTAATCCTAGTTATTCTAGAATTCTAAGATTTGCTTGAATTTGATGTCTTATGGATAAGCAACCAATGCTTATATGAAAGACAAGGTAATGGTGGAGGGTGGTGGTGGTGGCTTGTTGGAGATCTCATAATCATAGTGAGGAGGAGGCTTGATTAAGAGACTCTTTATGTAGCTCAACTCCTCATAGATGTGTGCCATAGCAAGATGTTGATATTGACAACAATGACAATATGTTCCATGGTGCATGACATTATCATGAGAAGGAGGAAGAACACTAAAGGGTGGTGGTGGAAGAAAAGATGTTCCACAATCAACATTCTTGGTAGGAGAGATGTGATTAATAGTTATCTTGGGTGAGTTTGGATTGAAAGCCATTGGAGAAAATGGAGGAGATTCAAGGCTTTCATTGGGAGAATAAGACATTTTGGGATGTGAAGTAATGCAAAATGCTTATGGTTTAAATAGGGAAGGTTTAAGGTATTTTTGGGATGGTCAAAGGGTTTGAAACAAAGATACTCAAAAATGTTGGAGCAAATCTGGAGTTTCAGACAAAAACCCGAAAAAGGAAGGCACTGTAGGCGGTTCCTTATCAAGGCTGGCGGTACCTTATCAATAAGGCACCGCGGTTCACATATGGAACCGCCTGCAGAGGCTGTGTTTGGTGTTTGGAGGAAGATTTTTCAGCAAATCTTATTTTTCTAGTCTAACTTATCATAGGGATATGCTTAAAAGCAAAGATAGACAAAGAAAACATATGCAAACTTACCAAATAGAGATTTGACCAAAATACATGGATAAAAAAATCGATGTAGGAGGTGTGTAAGACAAGACCTTAAGTCATGACACAAAGATCCTCCATGATTCTATCTTGTTCTTGCTATGTTTGAGAGAATCATACATATGAATTATGTAAGCTCTAGATTAATAGCGAGAATCTATGAAAAATCGTTTTTAGATTGAATTAACAATGTCAAACGAATTTCTCAACCATTTTCGAAAGAGACTTTGAGAATTTTGAAAAGCAGAAGAGAGGGTTTTTCAAAAAGAGTTTGGAAGACTCAATGACTCAAAGTGGTAAAAGAAAACACACAAAAAAAAAGAAATTAAGGAAGATGATCCATTAATCCTAGACCTAGACGCAAGTAATTAAAAGGTTCCCTCTTAAGTGGCTTAGTGAAGATGTCGGCTAAGTTGTCTTCGGAGGGTACCTTCTCAATTGAAATGTTCCCCTTTTGAACATTATCCCTAAGGAAATGGTGTCGAATTTCTATGTGTTTGGTTCGTGAATGTTTCACGGGATTCTTGCTAAGGTCTATAGCACCTTTATTATCGCACATGATGGGAACATCATCAAGAGAAATCCCGTAATCAACAAGCGCTTGCTTCATCCATAGAGCTTGTTGGCATGCTTTTCCGGCACTCACATACTCGGCTTCCGTAGTGGATATTGCAAGAGCGGTTTGTTTCTTGGAGAACCAAGAAGTTAAACAACAACCCATGAAGGTACAAACTCCACTAGTGCTTTTCCGGTCCACATAGTCTCTCGCATGATCCTGGTCCGCGTAGACAATGGTTTCTACGCTGGTCCCTTTAGGATACCATAATCCTAAATGTATAGTGCCTTTAATGTATCGGAAGATACGCTTAACCGCTTCGAGATGAGAGGTTTTGGGAGCCTCTTGGAAGCGAGCACAAAGGAAAACACTAAACATGATATCCGGTCGACTTGCTGTTAGGTACAAAAAACTACCAATCATACCTCTATATTTGGTGTTGTCTACTGACTCACAATCATCATCTATAGTGAGTTTAGTATCCGAGGACATAGGGGTCTTCATTGGTCTAGATTCTTCTAATCCAAATTTCTTTAGCATTTCTTTGGCGTACTTAGATTGACTAAAGAAAATACCATCGTCCCTTTTTTTAATTTGGAGTCCTAAAAAGAAGTTAAGTTCTCCCATCATACTCATTTCAAACTCATCATGCATGATTTTGGCAAAGTCATCACACAATTCTTGACAAGTTGAGCCAAATATAATGTCATCAACATATATTTGTACGATTATGAGGTGAGGACCTTTCTTCTTTGTAAAGAGCGTATTATCTACCATCCCCATGGTATACTCATGTTTAACAAGAAATGCTTTAAGTCTATCATACCAAGCTTTGGGTGCTTGTTTGAGACCATAAAGTGCCTTCTTAAGCTTGTAAACATGATCCGGTTTCTCAAAATCAATGAAGCCGGGAGGTTGAGCCACATATACCTCCTCATTGATCAAACCGTTAATGCACTCTTTACATCCATTTGTTGAAGCTTAAAGTCTAAGGCACAAGCGTAGGCTAAAAGGATTCTAATGGATTCTAATCTAGCTACCGGTGCATATGTCTCGTCATAATCAATCCCTTCTTGTTGATTATAGCCTTGTGCTACAAGTCTAGCTTTGTTACGAGACACAACACCATTCTAATCTAACTTATTCCTATATACCCATTTGGTTCCTATAATTGTAGAACTTCTAGGTGGAGGAACAAGTTCCCAAACATCATTGGCAACGAATTGATTCAATTCTTCTTGCATCGCAATGACCCAACTCTCGTCCGTCAAAGCTTCTTTAACATTCTTTGGTTCAATCGAGGAGACGAAACAAAAGAAGTTGCTTTGGTTTTGGACTTGAGATCTTAGGGTCCTTTGATTTAAGTCACCAATGTATTATTGAGAGTATGATCCCTAGACTCCTTAATGTTTACTTCCTTTTCAACACTAAGGTCTTCAACTCCTATTTTTCTAACCTCTTTGGCTTTTACTACTTCTAATTCATCCAAGTCATCATCAACCAATGGTGGTGTCTTGGGTGAGGGAGGGGTGATGAGACTGCTTTTATACATAGTCTCATCGTCCAAATCGGGCTTAAAATGCATAAAATATCATTAAAACTGCCAAATATATGCTCGTGTTTGTTGCTTGTGTATTTTAGGTACGGATATTGAGGAAAAGACAAAAAGATCACAATAATCAATCAAAAACGAACACGAGAAACGAAGCCGCACAATAAACCGGACCCGAATCATGATTTTCCTATCAAGACCTTGAAGTTTGAAGATTTGGCAAGAATGATCCCTCAACTTTGGAAGACTTGGCAATTTATACCCTTGTAAAACTCAAAAATTACATTGGGGTCCCTAAATTACCAAGAGTATGCATATCTAGCCCTTGAAGAATGCTTAAATTACATGAGTGGTCCTTGGAAAAAGTTTGAAACTATGATGGGCCATTTTCAGCAAGTTGGCAAAAGTTGTTAAGTGTGATTTGGGCGTTGACAATGTTTATTCATCAAGTAGCAAGATAAAAGGAGTCAAGGGGCCAAAACTGCCAGACATGAAAACTTCCATTACCCACTCCCACACTGACACGTAGCCCACTTATTCTTTTCATCCAATCAGCTTTCATCCCTTGTCCACCTCACTATCCACTTGTTTTAAACTGATTTTAAATAATTAGTTAAACAAAAAAATTGGTGGTAAACGTTTTTTTTAAAACTTAATTAACCTAAACCGAATCAAACACCTCCTGTTTATTCATCTTCATCCTAAAAACCCTAAAAACCCCCAGCTTTAATTGCCCTAATCTCTAACTTAAACCCCAATTAATATTGGGGGTTTTACTCCTTACCCCACTCCCAACACAACCCCCAACCCAGAAAACGACCACTCACCCTTTTGTCCCCTCCCCTGCTCACCCATCACATGTCTTTGACTACATCAACGCCCCAAAAACTATTCCTTGTCCTCCACAACAAAATTAAGGGTCCAAGATCATCAATGCTAGCTGTCAACAAGGACAAACATCACATGGATGCCTAGAAGACCAAGATTCGAATTTGAACCAAGGGCATTTCAGGGAAATCAGTAACTAGGGTTTTGCTCATTGTAATATTTTATTTAAAATTCTAGAATAGTCCAAGTAGTAGTATAAATAGGGGATGTGCATGTACATTCCCTCTTGTTCCAGATTTTTACTCAATTATTATGTAATCCTTTTTAAGTAATACAAAGTTTGGTATTTTCATAAAATTGATTTATAATTCCTTTTGGTTAATTAAAAGTTGGTATTAAGTGAGTTTAAAAATCTGAGTTCCAAAATTTTATTTGTTAAACATTTTTGGCTATAATTCTCTTGTGAGAATTTGTGGTTATTAAGTGTTTGGAAATCAAGAATCCTGTGTAGGAGTTCTTGTTTGATTCATATCAGTTGAGGTTCTTTTGATTTTAAGTTTCAAGTGGATTGGAAAGTTCAAGTATTTGGTTTTTAAAAAAAAGGTTATGGTTTTCAGAAAAATTGGTGGTTCCTGTTTGGGTTCAAACAGGTTTTGATTGATTATATCTTACTCATACTTACTGTTTAATAAGCTAAACCAATAAGCCTTATAGACTTATTGGTTTCAAGCTTATTAAACTTGAAGTGCTCTTCCTTGTTGTCTGTTTTTGTGCAGGTTCAAGAACAAGGTTCTCATCATCATCCCTATAGCCAACAGTTCTGCTCAGGCCCCAGCCTGAAGGAGATGGCTATGCAGCCATTGTGGGACCTGGATGTGGGTCCCACAAGGTAATCTCCTTGTTCTTTGTTTAAGTTTTGAAATATTTAAGTTTTATGTGATTTTTAATGAATTTTTGTGAATCTGCTTGTTTGTGTGTTTTATCTGCTTGATTAGGTCTTTTATTGTTTGTTATGCATGTTAGAAGTATTTATAATCAGTTTGAATAGAATTTGAATTGATTTGGTTTGAAAAAATTGGTTTTCTGAAATTAAAGGGGTGTTTGGATCAGGGTGTAACTTGGGTTATTAGACATAAATCTTGTGTTAAAACCTATCACACACACACTCATTTGGTTGTTATTAGGTGACATATGCATTAGGTTTTCAGTTTGGTAGGGTTTTGAACAAAATTGCATGTTAAAAATTGGATAATATAGCTAAAATTCAGAAATGCCTTGATTGACTGTTTTTGTTGGAATTTGTGCCTTAAATTTTGTAATCTGTTAGAAGTAGGGTTTAAGCAGGGAATAGGATTGATTGTATGCTAGTTGGTAAGGGTGTATGCAAGATTTGGCTTGTTGAAATTCATTATTGTGCCAAGTAAACCAGCAACTATTCATCAGATACCATCTTAGCTTAATCAGAAACTTTTTGTGCCTATTTTGCTTGATTTTTGTGAAGTGACTATTTGAGTTTCTTGTTTATTTGACTCCCTACACTCAATTGAGTGTAGGGGTGCCCCAAATTATCCATCAAACACCAACAAAAATCCAGGAACAAGCCCTCTTGTTCATTTCTTCACAAGTGAAGAAATACACTTGTGTTTGTTAGCCTCAAAATATTGAGTCAAACAAGAATGTTCGGTCATAGGTTTCTATTGTAATATTTATTAGAACGTTGTAATAAGTAGTTATTTAGTCGTGGTTCACGGGCTTGGATTTAAACTAATTAAAGTCCAAAAGACAAGCCCGACCCAATATATAGTCCATTAAAGCCCGCATGTGGGTGGACTATATATACTACCCTCCTAGCATGTTAGGAGGGTGGATGGTCATTTGTAACTTCTTTTCTTAATCTAATATCACCAAGTTAATCATCTCCTCTCTACTTTCTCTCACTACTTTCTCTCTCTAGGAATTCATCTCTTCTTCATCTATTTTCTTTCTTTCTTTATTGCTTAATCATCACAAATACATGGGACAACATTTGGTATCAATCGCCATGGGGTAGTTTTGTGATTTGTTGTTATTATATTTGATTCGAATGATCTAATCCATAAATCATCTCGAATTTAAATTTTTTTGTGTTTTTCGTGCTCTACTTCTTCATCTACATCTTCTACATAGTTGTAGTAGTGATTTGGTATATTTACTTTGGCTAAAAACACAAAATTTTTGGGTTTTTTGATCATTTTTTGGTTTAAAATCACGTATTGGTTGAGTTTTGTCCGAGAAAAGGGGGATAGATTCCGATCAGTATTCCGATCTGTGCAATCGGAAAAGGGTTTCCACATTCCGATTGGTGTTTTCCGATAGCACATTCCGATTGGTGTTTCCGATAGCACATTCCGATTGGTGTTTCCGATAGCACATTCCGATTGGTGTTTCCGATAGCACATTCCGATTGGTGTTTCCGATAGCACATTCCGATTGGTGTTTCCGATAGCACATTCCGATTGGTGTATTCCGATTAGCTCATTCCGATTGGTGTATTCCGATTAGCTCATTCCGATTGGTGTATTCCGATTAGCTCATTCCGATTAGAGCTCTTTTCGATGACATGTTTAGCTAAATTTTGTTTGAGTATTTTTTAGACTTAGCCACTATCTAGACTAGTTTCAGAATATCGTTTCGTCAAGTAAATTCAAATTTTTTCCATACTAGTTTTAGGACATTTCTAGCTCGATTTCAAATTTTGGCGATTACAAAATTTTTGGACTACCGTTTTTGTCGGACTGGAGAATTTATTGTCGGACTGGAGAAAAAGTACAATTTTCGGAATTTAAACCACAACAACAATCACAACAAATCTACTTAAGATCCATATTCACTTCATCATTTCAGAGAATTTTGAGATGGATTCTACTGCCGAATATCGTGTGACGAACAACAACAGAATGGTGGCGGGTAACAAAGAGAGACCACCAATGCTTGTATCTGGTCGGTATGCTCAATGGCAATCACGTTTCATACGATATCTTGATACAAGACCTAATGGTGATGCCTTGAGGAAATGTATTACTCATGGACCCTATATATTTAAGAAGATCTCAGTTCCTCCAAGAGCAGCCACAGATACTACTGATCCAATACCTGCAAGTGAACGTGATGAAACAAGAGCTGATCTCACACCTGAAAATTGTGCTTGGCATGATGCGGAGAAGGAAGCCATCTATATGGTTTTAAGTGGGATTGGAGATGATATTTACTCCACGGTTGATGCATGCCCGACGGCACATGAAATGTGGACTGCTATTGAACGCTTGCAACAAGGAGAATCACTCAACAAACAAGATGTCAAAACAAACTTTTTTTGGAATTTTGGCAAGTTTACTTCAAGGGATGGAGAATCAATTGACTCTTACTACTCCAGGTTTTATAAGATGATGAATGACATGACAAGAAATAACCTGCAAGTCTCCACCATGCAAGTCAATGTCCAATTTCTTCAACAACTTCAACCCGAGTGGACACGATTCGTCACTTTGGTGAAACAACAAGAAAAGTTAGACGAGGTCTCATATCATCGACTTTTTGACATCTTGAAGCAATTTCAGAATGAAGCAAATGAAATTCGAGCTGAACGTGTTGCCAAGACGGCTAATCCACTTGCTTTAGTGACTACCACTCAACATGTTCAAGATCCTCACTTTCGTGCTCCGAAGCCATACTCCAATACATCATCTTCACCACGATATTCCACATCATCTAAGTCTTCATTTTCCACAAAATATCGAGGTAAAGCGCCAAGAACACCATCACCACCATCTGAGTCCTCATCTGAAGAAGATAGTGATGAAGACTCAGCACTTTAACTCTTACCTACATGTGCGAAACACTTTCGATTATCGATGCACATGTGAAGGGGGAGCATTTCTGAAACGACAAAACTAGCAAGGTGTTAAATGTTTTTCAAACACTTTGTTAGAATTTAAAGTGATTTTCATGGTTACGATCAAATACCCACAACATCTTTAATTCACGACGTTATTGGTGTCAAAAGGGTGGTTAGGTTTAAGTCCTATGATCCAACCAGAACCGGAGGGATCTTCCCAGGGACAATCCAATAGATTATTAGAAGTCCTTAGGAAAGATGGAGTAGAATGTGAACGTAGCTGAATGCCGACTAAGTACTGATGATAGCACTGGAACAATCACAACAAGGTGCTATTAATGATGTCTTGGTAAGCATTGAAGGGGTTGAAGAATGAAAAAGAAATGTAAGGATAAAGGGTCTAAAGAAAGAAGCCCTCCATACAACTTAGGCAGAAACCGGGTCAACACATCATGAAGACAACTCATCATGGACCCAGTGATGTGAAGCACAACCCTTTCCTAGCTACTCATACCTCTCTCAAAAGAAGTTTGTTTTATTGTCACGGAGATCAACACGACTTCTATTGACTTTCTCACTCCGAGATAGTTGATATTGAATAGGTGGCATCTGCTCCAGCCTCCGACCACTAAAAGTGCACAAATCGAGTCTAGAGCCAAGAGATCAATCAAATCTCGTTAGGACACACGGATGAAGATCAAGAGAGTCCTACGCTATATCCTTGCGATATTGCTAGAACACTCAGAGTGATACTACTTAGTATTCACAATGATGAGTGGAAATCCTTCCAGTGTTAACATCAAACAGCACTGCGGTAGGTCATATGCAAGATTCTTCATGAATTGAACATATGTAAAACTGAAAAGCAACAGTGGTTTGATTCTGAATTGATTCAAACTCGTTTCAGGTTTCTACGCAATATCTTTATGGTCTTGCCAGAACATTCAGAGTGATATTTATTAATATTCACAGTGACGAATGGAAATCCTTCTAGCGTCAACATCAAACAGCGCTACGATAGGTGACTTGTGAGATTCTTATGAATCAAACTTGTATCAACTGGAAAGCAACAATGGTAAGATTCTTAATGAATCAAACTTGTTCCAGGAGTTTGAATTGACGACTTTAATCAAGCGGATATTTATCCAATTGATTCACTCTTTATGTTCGCAGTCTTGCTTTGAGACGGTCGAGTAAAGAGAACGGCTAGTACAGCCGCGAAACCCTGTCAAGGAGATTCTTAATTGAATCTACCTGATCACAGGTACGATATTTAATATCGTATAACGGTGTTCACCGACCGGAGGTAAAACGCTACCGATTTAGGACGAATGTCAAAGCCATTCAGTCCGTGTCTATGTTTTGTCTCGAGAAGGTGGCGTCACGGTGTACTCAGCAAAGTCAAAGATTCACAACCACATATTCATGCCCAAAGACTTATCCAACAATTGATAGTGTGAGCATGTGGATAAAGACACAAGATCACAAGATGGCAAAGACAAGTCAAGAATGATTTGAAGATCTCAAGACTTAAAGACAAAGTCGAAAGACAACGACAAAGGCTCAAAGATCACAGCATGAAGGAACAAAACTACTGTTACACGTTCAATACTCATTTATGACGAAATTCATAAATCTCCATTGGAATCCAAATATCAAAGAGGAATGACCTCACATTGGGGGAGATTGTTAGCCTCAAAATATTGAGTCAAACAAGAATGTTCGGTCATAGGTTTCTATTGTAATATTTATTAGAACGTTGTAATAAGTAGTTATTTAGTCGTGGTTCACGGGCTTGGATTTAAACTAATTAAAGTCCAAAAGACAAGCCCGGCCCAATATATAGTCCATTAAAGCCCGCATGTGGGTGGACTATATATACTACCCTCCTAGCATGTTAGGAGGGTGGATGGTCATTTGTAACTTCTTTTCTTAATCTAATCTCACCAAGTTAATCATCTCCTCTCTACTTTCTCTCACTACTTTTTCTCTCTAGGAATTCATCTCTTCTTCATCTATTTTCTTTCTTTCTTCATTGCTTAATCATCACAAATACATGGGACAACAGTGTTCTTCAGTTATTTTGCAATCTGGGCATTCTTTTGCTCCTATAGTTTTGATTCCAGCTTATTTTTGATTAAAAGTTTGTGTTTTAGAGTAAGCTTAGGTTACTGTTTTGAGTTTTATAAGTTTAAAAAAAAGAGAAAAAGTTTTTGTAAAAAGGACGTGGCCAGGACTCGAACCTGTGCCACTCCTCTCACACACCAACGTGATAACCAGTTTCCCTAGGGTCTTTGACTGGTTATCACTTGGTTAGTTTAATATTTAAGGAGTCCTTGTTTCTAGCTTATTAAACCTTTCAGCTTAGTTATAAGCTGATTTCAGCTTATTCTCTTTGGGTTTTCACCTTTTAGCATTTTTCTATTGTAATTTTATAGGTTTAGGAATTTTTGGTTCAAAAAGTTTATTTTTCACGTATTTATTTAATTTACTAGGAATATTTTAAGTTTATATTTTAGAAAGTAAATAAAAAATAGGAAAAAGCATTTTAAAAATCTGGAAAAATAGGTTTTAGGTTTTCAACTATATTCTTGAGGTTTACATCCAATTAAGTTTTCAAAAAGTCTTATTTTTGATTTTATATGATTTTAGGGTTTTTAACCAACTTTAGAATTTAATATAAAATTATTAAAAAGGTTTTAGAAACTTTTGATTGCATTTCTATCTTAGTTATATTATTCTAGATTTTTGGTAATTTTTTTAGATTTTTTTTTAGAAACTTTGAATTTTTTTTGAATATTTTAATATTATTTTATTATTAAAAATTAAAAGTATGACTTTTTAAGTTTTTATATTTTTCCTAGATTGTAGACACTTAATTAAGAATTTTGTAACTTTCCAAATATTTTTAGGGCTTTTCAGTTATTTTCTAGAATTAATTTAATTTTAAATTGATTTTAATAGTTTTAAAGTGTTTAAAAATAGTTTTAATTGGTTTTAAAATTTTAAAAAATACTTTTTAGCTTAATTAGGTTATTTTGAGGTTTACAAACTTTTAAATCTTGTTTGGGACTTTTTAATAATTAATTTTGATTTTTAGGGCTTTAATTAGCATTAAAAAGTAATTATCTAATTAATTAAAAGGTTTTAGGAAGTTTGGATTTTTTGTAAACTCTTAGAATATTATTGTGGATTTTTAGTAATTTTTAGGAATTTTTAGGTTAAAATTTTAATTTTGGTAGTTTTTACGGTTTTACGTGATCGACCCTTTCGTCTTAGTTTAATCCGTCGCCGTATACGTCATTCTCTTCTAATCCCATTTCTATTTTTCTTTTTCTCAATATAATCACCAATCATAAATCAATTCATCACACAACACACTTGCCTCCTTGGGAAACGAACTTGAACTTTTTTGGTCATTAGTGCTCGGTTTTCCTAAACCGACACTTAATACTTGCCACTTTAGGATTGATTGTATGCTAGTTGGTAAGGGTGTATGCAAGATTTGGCTTGTTGAAATTCATTATTGTGCCAAGTAAACCAGCAACTATTCATCAGATACCATCTTAGCTTAATCAGAAACTTTTTGTGCCTATTTTGCTTGATTTTTGTGAAGTGACTGTTTGAGTTTCTTGTTTATTTGACTCCCTACACTCAACTGAGTGTAGGGGTGCCCCCAATTATCCATCAAACACCAACACAAATCCAGGAACAAGCCCTCTTGTTCATTTCTTCACAAGTGAAGAAATACACTTGTGTTCTTCAGTTATTTTGCAATCTGGGCATTCTTTTGCTCCTATAGTTTTGATTCCAGCTTATTCTTGATTAAAAGTTTGTGTTTTAGAGTAAGCTTAGGTTACTGTTTTGAGTTTTATAAGTTTAAAAAAAAAAAAAGTTTTTGTAAAAAGGACGTGGCCAGGACTCGAACCTGCGCCACTCCTCTCACACACCAACGTGATAACCAGTTGCCCTAGGGTCTTTGACTGGTTATCACTTGGTTAGTTTAATATTTAAGGAGTCCTTGTTTCTAGCTTATTAAACCTTTCAGCTTAGTTAATAGCTGATTTCAGCTTATTCTCTTTGGGTTTTCACCGTTTAGCATTTTTCTATTGTAATTTTATAGGTTTAGGACTTTTTGGTTCAAAAAGTTTATTTTTCACGTATTTCTTTAATTTACTAGGATTATTTTAAGTTTATATTTTAGAAAGTAAATAAAAAATAGGTAAAAGCATTTTAAAAATCTGGAAAAATAGTTTTTAGGTTTTCAACTATATTCTTGAGGTTTACATCCAATTAAGTATTCAAAAAGTCTTATTTTTGATTTTATATGATTTTAGGGTTTTTAACCTACTTTAGAAATTAATATAAAATTATTAAAAAGGTTTTAGAAACTTTTGATTGCATTTCTATCTTAGTTATATTATTCTAGATTTTTGGTAATTTTTTTAGATTTTTTTTAGAAACTTTGAATTTTTTTGAATATTTTAATATTATATTATTATTAAAAATTAAAAGTCTGATTTTTTAAGTTTTTATATTTTTCCTAGATTGTAGACACTTAATTAAGAATTTTGTAACTTTCCAAATATTTTTAGGGCTTTTCAGTTATTTTCTAGAATTAATTTAATTTTAAATTGATTTTAATAGTTTTTAAGTGTTTAAAAATAGTTTTAATTGGTTTTAAAATTTAAAAAATACTTTTTAGCTTAATTAGGTTATTTTTGAGGTTTACAAACTTTTAAATCTTGTTTGGGACTTTTTAATAATTAATTTTGATTTTTAGGGCTTTAATTAGCATTAAAAAGTCATTATCTAATTAATTAAAAGGTTTTAGCAAGTTTGGATTTTTTGTAAACTCTTAGAATATTATTGTGGATTTTTAGTAATATTTAGGAATTTTTAGGTTAAAATTTTAATTTTGGTAGTTTTTACGGTTTTACGCGATCGACCCTTTCGTCTTAGTTTAATCCGTCGCCGTAACCGTCATTCTCTTCTAATCCCATTTCTATTTTTCTTTTTCTCAATATAATCACCAATCATAAATCAATTCATCACACAACACACTTGCCTCCTTGGGAAACGAACTTGAACTTTTTTGGTCATTAGTGCTCGGTTTTCCTAAACCGACACTTAATACTTGCCACTTTTGCACTCTTTTCCTAAAGGGTTGTAAAAACATTACATCAATTTTGGCGCCGCCGCCGGGGAGGCGTGTTGTGTTTTGATTGAACAATTGTTGTTTTTATACTAACCATAATTAGTATTTGTATTAGTAGCACTCTACTAATACGTATTATCGGTTTTCGGTTTTTTGTGAATATGATTACTATATTGTATACGTAGAACAATAAATTCACAAGTACTCCAAATACATGAGAAATCACAACCTTGACTTGGGAGGTCATTACCCAATCATTGTATTCGAATCTCAAACCAAAGAAAAAAGGCAAAAATAGATAAATACTTTCGAGAAGCTCGATTTTGAAAAATACAAACTATAAGGTGGGTATAAGGCGGTTGTATTTTACGACCTAAAGGAAAAAGGCTCTTAAGTGCTTCGCGCCGCCTCGTTTCCTCCGCTTGCTTGTGCGTATTTTGAGATTGAAAGCTAATCGATGGTTTTGCCGCCCAAAGTATTACTAAGTATCATATATATTTTCTTGGTTTCATTTGATTAAACCCTGTTGAGTCTTAGGATCTAGACTCATCTGGGATATGATAACAATGATTGTAAGCACAGCGGAATATAATAAAGAACACAATCAAAGTTATGAACAAGGCTTTCTTATTCATAAAATACTAATAAGCTACTACTACTAGCTCCTGGTGCCTTATAGGCTTGACACCAGGAGGAACACACACACACCTTTAGTTTACATTGTATATGAATGAATGCTCAACATGTGTGTCTAACCCTCTTTATATAATAGAGGGACTAGGGTTTACAAGCCAAACCCTAGCTTACTAACCAAGCTAACCTAATATTACATATTAGGTCCTTATTGTTTCTTCTGTCTTCATCTCTGCCTATAGGTTTTGTAATCATCAAATCTGTATGTCCCAACAATCTTCCCCTATTTGATATTACAAAACAATGTGCATGAAGAAACAATGCTCGAACATGTCATCACGATAATAAGCTTCACATCTAACTATTCTTCCCCTTTTTGTAATCAGCAAATAGGGTCTTGTGCAACTCGTAGACGCTTCCCCTTAAGTGATGCATGTAGATGGTTAAGTATATAAACAATCATACTAACCATCTCTTGAATCTTGAACTCAGTGGCATAGATCATTTCTTCCTTCAGTATGAAAAAGACATGCTTATTACAATATCATGTAATAAAATGTCTTTGAATAATTCTTGTAGTCAATATATGCATGGCGATCACATGCAATGGCCGATAGTCTCAGTGAGCTCTGACGGATCAACCAGAAACCACTCGATGCTTATGATCATGCTAATTTTGTGATGATCATATCATGAACTGTATGGTATCATATGCCCCCCAAATATTTGTAAAAGAGCGTGTAACTGTTCCAGTTAAGAATTATAGCATAAACTGAATCTCCGAAACGATCTATACCCCTCGTCAAGATGAACTCCCCCTTCCTTTTTTTTTTTAAACGAACAGCAGGAACCAGCAAAAACCACCAGAAGAAACCATAACGTACCAGTAGGAACGACCAGTAGGAACGACCAGTAGAAACGACCAGTAGGAGCGACCAGTAGGAGCGACCAGTAGAAACGACCAGTAGGAACCGACTAGTAGGAATCCACCAGGAAGACTAAGCTTCCCCTCGATCCATGTATGCTTCCCCTGGAGAAGTGCATGTCCAATCCGATAGGTTCCTTGGAGTGATCACTGATGAAGAAAATCAAGTATAATGAATTTGATGAAGAAGTGGAACCTCCCAAACTTGTGTCGTATATCATGCATTTTATCCAGTTTTTGGTACACGGGAACTGATAACCTTCACAACTATGAGCCAGCTGTTAGCTATAACAATATATTTAGTCAAAATGATATATTTTTGATCAAAATGACAAGGTGTATTGCTCACCAACAGTTTTTGGTACATAGGAACTGCTAACCTTCACAACTATGAGCCAGTTGTAAGCTGTAACAATATATTTAGTCCAAAGACAAGGTGTATTGCTCACCTAAATGCTGATATAATAAGAAACAAACTTGTGAAACTCAACTACAACATCAAATAAATAATCAAGCATCAACTTCAATGACCAGTAGAAACCATAGCTCACCAGTAGCATCTCGAACCCCGTTCTTTTTTTTTTTTAATTTTTTTTTTTTTAAATTTTCCTCCAATATCATTAGCGACGCTGGAAACTGTCACTATTGTTGTTGTTATGCTGTTGCCGAACCTGTTTTGTTGTTGCGAACTTGGTGGTATCTCAAAATATATAAACATGGCACTTTAAATAATTACTTAAAGCCCATGCTAATTCAGCTCATATCCAAACGAGACCATGTTAGCCCATTAGGCATTTATCCCACGTCCACAAATACCTGCCACAAATATAATGGTATATAACTGGACGATACATCCATCATTCCTTAGCCCATGCATGTCTGGCCCATACATGTATAGTAGCACAATATGTAAGAACTGAACAGCCCTACAAAGCAGCCATCAGCACACGTCTCCATGTTCAAAGGGAAGTAAGTATAATCTTTTCCTTATTTCCCTCAAACCAAGCAAAACATGACGTTCCAAAAATAGAAGAGATATTATTTGAGTGAGTCAAAATTCAAACCCTAACTATTTGCAATCTCAAAAACGTGTTCCCAAATATTACGTACCTATATCACACGTCCAGCCTGTATCTCCAGGATGAATGGAGTAATGGTATAATAAATCCCTGAAAATCAGGAACCTAATATACGAAATGCAATCATTCCCATATATTACGTGGCCATAACTGCTGCATATCACGCGTTTTGACTTGTTGAAAAACAAATCTGCTTACCACGTCCAAATATAAAAGGGAATAAAATAGCCAAAATACACTACCATGAAAATAGCATGCATTTACCACTTCCCATATATCATGTATAATCATATCTCCATATTTCTTTCCTAGTTTTACGTAGGAAATAACTGTTTTCCATGTATTATGCATGACAAAGTAGTTTCCACACGTGTTTGACCTTATCAGACTTGAGCAAAACACGTCCAAGAATTATTGGTTGAACCATAATCAGTAGCATAAATATCTCGTGTGTATTCACATCCCATAAATCACGCAAGACATATTTGACCTCATAAGGAAACAATATATGCTCATATACCATAACTGCTTCCCATAATTTCCGTAAGTGAAGAAGTCAAATCCATATTTCCAAACCACAGCCGATTTTCTTTTAATGCCATATACCCTATTTCCAAACCAATCACTTGCATATACTTCCTAACACTCAGCAAATAACCAATTTGCATGCATGTAAAAGATTACGTCTAAATTTAATAGAGATATATGCACACAGGGATTTGATAAATAAATGTTGGGACCACCAATCAAACTAGCATCCCACGTGAGAAATAGAACCAACATTTTATGTGTTGCCAAATCAGAACAAAATGATCAGTACATGGAGCCATGTTAAGAAATATGAAGAAGTACCTCTCTTTGCTGCTGCGAACATGTGAATCCAAACCATTCTTGTGAATGCTTTCCTATCACCTCTTGTGAACCCTTGCATCACGGACCACAAATAAACAGAAAAGGAACAACGATTCACATCAAACATTATTTTAACCTTTGGATCAGTGCATCATGTCCCCACTAACCCCTCTTGACAGTTTTTCCTTTTTTTTCCGATTCATAACACAAATTGTTGCTTTCCATCTTACTGTCTTCCACATATGTCCTACTAACACATAACCATTTAGACAAATCTAGGGTTTTATCATAAACCCAAACCATTTAGAACAACAGCATCCTGTACCTTCCACGGCAGCAACATGATAGTAACATCAGCGACACCATATAAACTATCCAGGGTTTGTTGGGAAAAACCCTAGATCAGGAAGAACACCATTATTTATTTAAAAACAGAAAATAAACTAACATGAAAACCTTGTAGATTAACCAGATCGAGAGCCAACAAGCTCTGATACCACTTGTTGAGTCTTAGGATCTAGACTCATCTGGGATATGATAACAATGATTGTAAGCACAGCGGAATATAATAAAGAACACAATCAAAGTTATGAACAAGGCTTTCTTATTCATAAAATACTAATAAGCTACTACTACTAGCTCCTGGTGCCTTATAGGCTTGACACCAGGAGGAACACACACACACCTTTAGTTTACATTGTATATGAATGAATGCTCAACATGTGTGTCTAACCCTCTTTATATAATAGAGGGACTAGGGTTTACAAGCCAAACCCTAGCTTACTAACTAAGCTAACCTAATATTACATATTAGGTCCTTATTGTTTCTTCTGTCTTCATCTTTGCCTATAGGTTTTGTAATCATCAAATCTGTATGTCCCAACAAACCCTCTTGAACGTTTTGGTGTTCCACCATCGTTCTAAAGTCATCGAAGGCGTTCACTTCACGTGATCGTTTACATTCCTTGAGGCTTCTTTAATCAAGAGATTTGATTAAGGAGGAGATTTGTAGATTTGTGTCTACTTAATACATTCCCCAAAATCCAAAAAAAAGGGTTAAAACAATCAAAAACCACAAAAAAATTGAAAAATACAAAACACCAAAAAGAATCTTCTTTGCTCGTCTCCACGTTGTACGTGACATTTATGCTAACTCGTAATCAAGCAAAACGTGCACGTAGACGAAAGAACAAAACTCCCACTCCAAATCATTCTAGTGAGGAGTCTCCTATTGACGAACCCATTGTAAGAGAAGCACCAACCATGGCGAATCGAACTATGATGGAGTTACTTCAAGCACCCACCGAGGGTTATGGAGAAGCTATTGTGATTCCCGCTATCCTTGCGGAGAATTTTGAGGTGAAAACGGGTTTGTTGTCGATGATCCAAAACAACAAATTCCGTGGTGATGAGAAGGACAATCCACACAACCATATCCGCCAATTCAATCGTCTTACCGCCACTTGCAAATTTAAGGATGTCTCGAATGACTCGATTAATATGATGCTTTTTCCGTATTCCTTAGCGGGGCCCGCTAAAATTTGGTTAGAGAAAGAGCCACCCAATTCTATATTGACGTGGAAGGATCTCGTTTCAAAATTTGTGAACCAATTTTTTCCGCCCTCTAAGACTACGCATTTGAAAAATGAGATTTCAAAATTTTCACAAGAATCAAATGAAAGTTTTTCAACGGCTTGGGATAGGTTTAAGGAAATGTTACATGAATGTCCTCATCACGGTTTTTCCGACTTGCATCAAATTGACACGTTTTACAATGGACTTAATGATCATGAAAGAGATTATTTAAATGCCGCCGCGGGTGGTAATTTTTTGTGTAAAACGGTTGAGGAAGCTTTGGTGATAATTGAAAATAGGTCTAAGGTTTATAGCCCTCGTAACACACCGAGTGTTACCAAATTGGGTTCATCATCGTCACCATCGTCTCGTAGCATTAATGCCTTACAAGATGAGGCAAATGAGGAGAATCGGTTTTTCGATAGATTTGTTAACCTTATGTCCCATTGGAAAGCTCAAGAAGCTTCGAATTCCGCTTCGGTTAAAGCGGTTGCTAAGAGTTGTTTGTCGTGTGGTGGAGCTCATGATCTTTCCGAGTGCATTACCGCGGATGGTAACACTTCGAGTGCTTATGTAGCCACGGGAACTTATAACCAAAACGGTCAAGGTTCCCGCCAAAATCAAGCTCCACCAAATCAAAATGCTAACAACTATCGAAACAACAATCAAGGTGGTAATTATCAAGGCAATCAACGTAATTACAACAAGGGTAATTATCAAAGTGGAAATGGGCAAATTTCAAACCAAAACCAAAACAGTGATTTTCAAACTACGACTCAAGGTTTTCAAAATGATCACACCAAAAATCTTCAAGGAGAGTTTTTGAATTATGCTAAAGCAAACGATGCTAAGTTTGACAATATGCAACGAGAAATGGTTAGCTTAAGATCCGAGTTGAAATACGAGCTTAAAATGAACTTGTTAATGAACTTAAGACTCATGCTAATAAAATGGAAGGAAATGTCCAACGACTCCAACAAAATCAACAAAAAATGGAGCAAGGTCAACATGAGATTAAGCAAGAGTTGTTAAAAGCGGATGCTAGGCAATCTAAGTTTGAAGATCGAATGGGAAAAATGTTTGAAGCTATCATGTGTAAACCCTCTTCTTCGGGTGGTCTTCCTAGTGATACCATCGTGAACCCGAAAGGAGAATTGAAGGTTATTACCACTCGTAGTGGTAAAACTTTCAAAGAACCCATTTCTCGTCCAAGTACTTCTTTGGATAAGGAAAAAGAGAAAGATCCCGAGGTGGTGGTAGAAAAGGAGCAAATTCCAAGCCCACGAAGTACCGCTCAAACCACACCTACGGTTGAACCAATACCAATCATGGAACCCGAGATTCCAAGGCCGATGCCTATGCCTATGCCCCAACCCACACCACCCTTACCCTACCCTTCAAGACGAGACAAGGAAAAGGCACAAGAACGAAATAATTATCAATTTGAACACTTTATGAAAATGTTTCATGACTTGCATTTTAATATAGGTTTTGACGACGCCTTAGTCATGATGCCTCGATTTGTCGCGAAGTTCAAAAGTATGTTGAATAACAAAGAGAAATTGCAAAAATCGTCTAGTTGTTCATCGGTTTTTCTTAGCCGCATACCTCAAAAAGTCGGTGATCCCGGCAAGTTTTTAATCCCATGTGCAATACAAGACATGGAAGAATGCTACGCCTTGGCCGATCTTGGTGCTAGTATTAATTTGATGCCTCTTGAGATTTTTAAGTCGCTCAATCTTCCCAATCTCACTCCTTCAAGAATGTCAATCGAGATGGCCGATCATTCTACGATTCTATCTTGTGGGGTAGCCGAGGACGTCTTCGTGAAAGTTGGAAAGTTCTACTATCCCGTAGACTTTATTGTTGTTGACATTCCCATCGATCCTAAAGTTCCTCTAATTTTAGGTCGATCATTTTTGGATACCTCGAGAGCACTTATCGATGTGCATGCTAGGAAAATCACTCTTCGTTTCAATGAGGAAGAACTCGTCATTAATGCAACTCAAAACTCCACACTTTCTCATGTGTATTCTATCACGTCTTTGTACAATGTCAATCCCATCAAAAACATTTGCAAAAAGATTTCAAAAAGAGTTTTAGGAGTTGTTGAGAAAAATGAAGTTCCGTCCCCTCCGCCGGTGGAGGTTAAGAGTGTTAAGCCTATGATTCCATTCTTGAATGATTCTTCGGATGATGAATATGTTGACCCAAATGGGGGAGTTTTCTTTGTTGACAAACGTTTTGAGAACTTACCACCACCTTTGCCAAAACGATTTTCAAATGTGAGAATTTTTAGTGCGACTAACATTGCTTTAGAAACACCAAATATTTTTGACATAATTAAATCGGGTTTTCACAAGGAGAGTTTAAAAGATGAAAAAGGAAAGGATTTTAAATTGGATTTAAAAGATTTTTCTACAATGCTAACTCCGTCATCACTTCGTGTTTTGAGTGCTACAAGCTCGTCTTCTCCTTTTGACGATGCTTTGTGTAGACTTAGTGTGGGGGAAGCCCCTTATGTTCCCTCCCCTTTCTCCACCGAGGACGAGATATTTGATCCTGGAATTGCTTATAAAGGGAAATCTCGGTCTTCCACCGATGCAATAAATGGAAAATCTTTCTATTTGATTGGTGCGAGTCTACCTCGAGTAGCTCAATGTTTTCATGACTTGCCCATTTTCCCACCCTTCTATTTCTTCTCATCTATTTTCTTGAAACCCTTTGGGTTTGTGTTGGCACACGATGAAGTGGCGTTGATTTGTTTTTCCAATGAAAACGAGAACGCCATCTTCGATCCCGGTATTTTACACCATCAAAGGACTTAGTCCTTAATACCGGTAGTTTTTGGGCCTTGTTTATCATGTAAGCCCCACCAAAAATTGACCATACCATGATTATCCCTAAATGATCACATTTATAGGGATTCGAGTCGAGCTTTTGACTCGGTTATCAAAAACAAGGTGCCTCGTGGGGGAGACCCATGCTTATCCATGTACATATTATTGCTTTCTAATTAGTTTAATGTGAGGGGATTTGTGCCCTTCCAACCTTTGTTTCGTGGTTGTTTGTGCATTGTGGTTTTTAGATCATGATCTTCACGATTGGAGCCTCTCGTGTTCGTTTTATGGGAGCACTCTATCGTTTGCTTTGAAGACATTCTCAATATCCAAATGATATATCCTTTGATGTTCTAACCTTAGGTTTTTAGCACACTTCATAAACGGCTATTAATTTATTGGTTACACCCTTTCCATGCTAGATTAGGCATTCGACTACGTCTCTAGTATGGGGGTGTTTGCACCGCTAGCCTAGAAACATTGAGGACAATGTTTAACTTTAGTATGGGGGTGAATAGATACTTGCCTTACCAAACCTTCACACTTTCCAAAGTTTATCTTTTTGTTTATCGTTTTTGTTGCAAATAAGGCTAAAAATGGCCAAATTTTAAAATTTTTCTCATGTTTTATAAGTGTTTGAAGACACGAATGTAGGTTTTCCGATGGCGAGAATAAGAGTAATTTTTGACTCGATCATGCGTGTTGAGCACTTAGCTTTGATTCCTTAACTTCACATTAGGCTAAGTCTCTTAAATGAGGACGAGAAATGATAGAGTTAATTATAAGTTACTATGCTAAACGTAGAGTACTCATATTCTTTCAAAAACTCATGTGTTCTCGTTGTTTGCTTATTCTCCCTTCGCATGTAAATATTTTTTGCTTAATAAATATTGACTTAGCGGTTTAGTTAGGATTGTTGGGTTTCTAGTCTTTTCTAGTAGCTTCCGTGTAATTAAATTGGGAAGATAATAAGGTATCGCCAGCGTCACGGTTTTGAAGTATTGGCACCCGAATAATCAAAAGCTTCACCCAGTAATAAGATTTCAAGTGCTCACCTAAATCAAGCAAACAATTTGAAGCCCCATAAGGCCGAAAAATCTATGCAAAATTGAAAGTGAATCAAGCCTTAATCTTCGAAGCTTTAAAGATCCAAAATTCGCCTTAGCGTGAGGATATACGTCTTTGGCTAATAAAACCACCGATGAGGCGGATAATAAAAGGCAAGGCAAGACCGAAGTCATAATAAAAGCTTCATGGCGAAGTTGAATAAAAGATGGAGGTAAACCAAAGATAATAAGGCCCTTCCGTTAGGGGGCGTATAAAAGTCTTGGTAATAAGTTTCATGTTCAAAACCGTTATAAAACCGTGTTTATCGATTCTTCTTGTCAACTTAATTTTTTAACATCGTTGTCTATTAGGAGGGGTTATTGATTTGATGGTCTTAGTTACACCGTTAGGACTCTATTTTTAGACCTAAATCTCTACTATCGCATAAGCCAATGATGTGTCCTCGTGAAACATTCAAGACATAATAAAATATAAGAGATACAACTTAGGAATAATGGGAGAATAAGTACGTGATTAGGGCATATGAGTAGTGTTAGCATTACTAACTTATAATGACAATGATCTCGTTGCACGCTTGGCATGGAATTAAGGTGAAAATCGAGGACGACAAAATTATTTCTAACGAAGCATTCACGTGTTCTTATTCTATGAACCTAAACGTCCCATTTTGCGATGAAAATCATACATTATGTCTAAAACACAAGTAGTAGTAATAGTAGTAGTGTAGCTAGTTTATCATTCCAATAAAGTGAATAAAAACGAATTTTGGAGGTGCTATGATACTTAATTCTAGCATTGCGTGAGGGCACGGCAATGGTTTAGTATGGGGGAGTGATGAGACTGCTTTTATACATAGTCTCATCGTCCAAATCGGGCTTAAAATGCATAAAATATCATTAAAACTGCCAAATATATGCTCGTGTTTGTTGCTTGTGTATTTTAGGTACGGATATTAAGGAAAAGACAAAAATATCACAAGAATCAATAAAAAATGAACACGGGAAACGAAGCCGCACAATGAACCGGACCCGAATCATGATTTTCCTATCAAGACCTTGAAGTTTGAAGATTTGGCAAGAATGATCCCTCAACTTTGGAAGACTTGGCAATTTATACCCTTGTAAAACTCAAAAATTACATTGGGGTCCCTAAATTACCAAGAGTATGCATATCTAGCCCTTGAAGAATGCTTAAATTACATGAGTGGTCCTTGGAAAAAGTTTGAAACTATGATGGGCCATTTTCAGCAAGTTGGCAAAAGTTGTTAAGTGTAATTTGGGCGTTGACAATGTTTATTCATCAAGTAGCAAGACAAAAGGAGTCAAGGGGCCAAAACTGCCAGACATGAAAACTTCCATTACCCACTCCCACACTGACACGTAGCCCACTTATTATTTTCATCCAATCAGCTTTCATCCCTTGTCCACCTCACTATCCACTTGTTTTAAACTGATTTTAAATAATTAGTTAAACAAAAAAATTGGTGGTAAACGTTTTTTTTAAAACTTAATTAACCTAAACCGAATCAAACACCTCCTGTTTATTCATCTTCATCCTAAAAACCCTAAAAACCCCCAGCTTTAATTGCCCTAATCTCTAACTTAAACCCCAATTAATATTGGGGGTTTTACTCCTTACCCCACTCCCAACACAACCCCCAACCCAGAAAACGACCACTCACCCTTTTGTCCCCTCCCCTGCTCACCCATCACATGTCTTTGACTACATCAACGCCCCAAAAACTATTCCTTGTCCTCCACAACAAAATTAAGGGTCCAAGATCATCAATGCTAGCTGTCAACAAGGACAAACATCACATGGATGCCTAGAAGACCAAGATTCGAATTTGAACCAAGGCCATTTCAGGGAAATCAGTAACTAGGGTTTTGCTCATTGTAATATTTTATTTAAAATTCTAGAATAGTCCAAGTAGTAGTATAAATAGGGGATGTGCATGTACATTTCCTCTTGTTCTAGATTTTTACTCAATTTTTATGTAATCCCTTTTTAAATAATACAAAGTTTGGTATTTTCATAAAATTGATTTATAATTCCTTTTGGTTAATTAAAAGTTGGTATTAAGTGAGTTTAAAAATCTGAGTTCCAAAATTTTATTTGTTAAACATTTTTGGCTATAATTCTCCTGTGAGAATTTGTGGTTATTAAGTGTTTGGAAATCAAGAATCCTGTGTAGGAGTTCTTGTTTGATTCATATCAGTTGAGGTTCTTTTGATTTTAAGGTTCAAGTGGATTGGAAAGTTCAAGTATTTGGTTTTTAAAAAAAAGGTTTTGGTTTTAGAAAAATTGGTGGTTCCTGTTTGGGTTCAAACAGGTTTTGGTTGATTATATCTTACTCATACTTACTGTTTAATAAGCTAAACCAATAAGCCTTATAGACTTATTGGTTTCAAGCTTATTAAACTTGAAGTGCTCTTCCTTGTTGTCTGTTTTTGTGCAGGTTCAAGAACAAGGTTCTCATCATCATCCCTATAGCCAACAGTTCTGCTCAGGCCCCAGCCTGAAGGAGATGGCTATGCAGCCATTGTGGGACCTGGATGTGGGTCCCATAAGGTAATCTCCTTGTTCTTTGTTTAAGTTTTGAAATATTTCAGTTTTATGTGATTTTTAATAAATTTTTGTGAATCTGCTTGTTTGTGTGTTTTATCTGCTTGATTAGGTCTTTTATTGTTTGTTATGCATGTTAGAAGTATTTATAATCAGTTTGAATAGAATTTGAATTGATTTGGTTTGAAAAAATTGGTTTTCTGAAATTAAAGGGGTGTTTGGATTAGGGTGTAACTTGGGTTATTAGACATAAATCTTGTGTTAAAACCTATCACACACACTCATTTGGTTGTTATTAGGTGACATATGCATTAGGTTTTCAGTTTGGTAGGGTTTTGAACAAAGTTGCATGTTAAAAATTGGATAATATAGCTAAAATTCAAAAATGCCTTGATTGACTGTTTTTGTTGGAATTTGTGCCTTAAATTTTGTAATCTGTTAGAAGTAGGGTTTAAGTAGGGATTAGGATTGATTGTATGCTAGTTGGCAAGGGTGTATGCAAGATTTGGCTTGTTGAAATTCATTATTTTGCCAAGTAAACCAGCAACTATTCATCAGATACCATCTTAGCTTAATCAGAAACTTTTTGTGCCTATTTTGCTTGATTTTTGTGAAGTGACTGTTTGAGTTTCTTGTTTATTTGACTCCCTACACTCAACTGAGTGTAGGGGTGCCCCCATATATCCATCAAACACCAACAAAAATCCAAGAACAAGCCCTCTTGTTCATTTCTTCACAAGTGAAGAAATACACTTGTGTTCTTCAGTTATTTTGCAATCTGGGCATTCTTTTGCTCCTATAGTTTTGATTCCAGCTTATTTTTGATTAAAAGTTTGTGTTTTAGAGTAAGCTTAGGTTACTGTTTTGAGTTTTATAAGTTTAAAAAAAAAGTTTTTGTAAAAAGGACGTGGCCAGGACTCGAACCTGCGCCACTCCTCTCACACACCAACGTGATAACCAGTTGCCCCAGGGTCTTTGACTGGTTATCACTTGGTTAGTTTAATATTTAAGGAGTCCTTGTTTCTAGCTTATTAAACCTTTCAGCTTAGTTATAAACTGATTTCAGCTTATTCTCTTTGGGTTTTCACCTTTTAGCATTTTTCTATTGTAATTTTATAGGTTTAGGACTTTTTGGTTCAAAAAGTTTATTTTTCACGTATTTATTTAATTTACTAGGATTATTTTAAGTTTATATTTTAGAAAGTAAATAAAAAATAGGAAAAAGCATTTTAAAAATCTGGAAAAATAGTTTTTAGGTTTTCAACTATATTCTTGAGGTTTACATCCAATTAAGTTTTCAAAAAGTCTTATTTTTGATTTTATATGATTTTAGGGTTTTTAACCAATTTTAGAATTTAATATAAAATTATTAAAAAGGTTTTAGAAACTTTTGATTGCATTTCTATCTTAGGTATATTATTCTAGATTTTTGGTAATTTTTTTAGATTTTTTTTAGAAACTTTGAATTTTTTTTGAATATTTTAATATTATTTTATTATTAAAAATTAAAAGTCTGATTTTTTAAGTTTTTATATTTTTCCTAGATTGTAGACACTTAATTAAGAATTTTGTAACTTTCCAAATATTTTTAGGGCTTTTCAATTATTTTCTAGAATTAATTTAAGTTTAAATTGATTTTAATAGTTTTTAAGTGTTTAAAAATAGTTTTAATTGGTTTTAAAATTTAAAAAAAATACTTTTTAGCTTAATTAGGTTATTTTTGAGGTTTACAAACTTTTAAATCTTGTTTGGGACTTTTTAATAACTAATTTTGATTTTTAGGGCTTTAATTAGCATTAAAAAGTCATTATCTAATTAATTAAAAGGTTTTAGCAAGTTTGGATTTTTTGTAAACTCTTAGAATATTATTGTGGATTTTTAGTAATTTTTAGGAATTTTTAGGTTAAAATTTTAATTTTGGTGGTTTTTACGGTTTTACGTGATCGACCCTTTCGTCTTAGTTTAATCCGTCGCCGTAACCGTCATTCTCTTCTAATCCCATTTCTATTTTTCTTTTTCTCAATATAATCACCAATCATAAATCAATTCATCACACAACACACTTGCCTCCTTGGGAAACGAACTTGAACTTTTTTGGTCATTAGTGCTCGGTTTTCCTAAACCGACACTTAATACTTGCCACTTTTGCACTCTTTTCCTAAAGGGTTGCAAAAACATTGCATCAAGGGGTTTCATCAAAGGTTACGTTTAGTGATTCTTCAATAACCCCCGAGGTTCTATTTAGGATAATGTAGGCTTTGCTAGTTTGGGAATAACCTAAAAGGATACCTTCGTAAGACTTTGGGTCAAACTTGGTAAGGTAGTATTTGGTGTTGAGGATAAAGCACTTGCTTCCAAACACCCTAATGTATTCCAATGAGGGTTTCTTACCTTTAAGAATCTCATAGGGGGTCTTTCCTATGAAAGGTCGAATAAGAATTCGGTTGAGAATATAAGTCGATGTGTCCACGGCATTGCACCAAAACTTTTGAGGAAAAGATTGCTCGTTTAGCATCGTCCTACTCATCTCTTGGAGAGTCCTATTCTTCCTTTCAACTACCCCATTTGATTGTGGAGTGCGAGGAGCCGAGAAGTTATGGGTAATACCATGAGCTTCACAAAAGGCACCAAATTTCACTTCATTATCAAATTCCCTACCATGATCCGTCCTAATAGAGACAATTGGAAATCCTAGCGGATTTTGAATTCTTCAACTAAAGATTTCGAAATGATCAAAAGCTTCATTCTTAGATGCCAAAAATCTAGTCCAAGTGAATCTAGAATAGTCATCAACTATAACTAGGGTATAAAGGTTACCTCCATAACTCCATATGGCGGAAGGTCCAAAAAGATCCATATGTAGGAGCTCTAAGCACCGAGAGGTCGAAACCAAATTCTTGGCTTTGTGACTTAAGTGAACTTGCTTTCCAACTTTGCAATCATCACAAAAGTGACTATCAAACTTCATCTTGGGGAGGTGTCTTACCAACTCCTTAGAGACTAAAGATTGAATTAAACGCATATTAGCGTGACCTAATCTCCTATGCCAAAGAGTAGAACTATCATCTATAGTCGCAAGACATATGCTGTCTTTTTACTTCTTATTAACCTTCATGACATAAAGCCCATGCTTTCTAACACCTTTTCTAATGACTTTTCCATCTTTTACGATTTCACTGTCATGTTCCGAAAAGAGGACCTTACACTTATTGTCACAAATTTGACCTATACTTAAAAGGTTAAACCCTAAGTTATCTACGTGCTCAACATTTTCAATGGTCATAGAGTCAAGAGAAACCGTACCTTTGCCAATGATATTACCACGTAGACTACTTGCAAATGTGACGTTACCTCCATCATATGCTTTGTAGTGCGAGAACAAACTTCGATTACCCGTCATGTGTTTAGAACATCCACTATCCTTAATCCACTCGTCGGGCTCCAAATCAATTCCCAAGCATATCTAGGTAACAACACACAAGATCAAACATTTGATCCCCAATATCTCATGGGTCCAAAATTGTTAGTTCCAAACATCCCTTGTATTTGGTTGGGATGCATGAATGAAGGATGGGTTCCCCATGGAGAACAAAATGGAGGAGGGTAGTAATTCATATAACCATTTTGTTGTTCGTTATTTCTCCTGGGTGTATTTGATCTAGGTTTAGAATTATGATCATTTCTTCTAGGTGTTGGGGTTTTACTTCTAGATCGTGAATTGTTTTGATTATCTCTTCTAGGCGTTGTCGTTCTACTTCTAGGCTTAGACTCATTCCGTACTCTAGGTGGAGTAGAAGATGGTCTAAATAAACTTCTATTTCTCATGAGAGGTTTACTTAATGAATTGTAGAACTTATCAATAGCATTGTCGTCAAGTATGGGTAATTTTACCTTATTAACAATAAGATGCTTTGGTTTTTCACCTGATTTTGACTTTTCAGAAAGTTCATGATTTTCACAAAACTCATCTTCTGGCCGCGGTACCTTATCTATGGCGGCGGTTCCATAGTGATAAGGAACCGCCCCATACAATCTGGGACCGCGTACAGTGGGTGATTTTTGTAAAAATCTGACTTGTTTAGGTTCACTAGTTGAGGCTTCATTTGAGTTAAAACCTAGACCAAGTCTTTCCTTAGAATGAACTTGTTTGTTTAACATATCATCAAGAGCACTAGTACCTTTCATGAACTTTTCCAATTTAATGGAGGTGCTCTTGAGATCTTCATTCTCTAATCTAAGTTTCTCACAACTTAAGCAACCTAAATTCACTTCTTTATTTTTCTCAAGTATTGCCAATTTCTCCCTAAGTTCATTGATCTCATTTTCAAGCTTAATTTTGGTTGATTTTAAGGTTTTATTCTTTTGTATGAATTTAAGACTAAGTTTGTGTAAACTATCATATTTGCCTTCAAATTCAATATCATCAAAAGTGGATCTATCATTGCTATAATATTCGGTTTCGGAATGTACCTCTTTATAAGTGTGAGCCATAATACATTTCTCCTCTTTGGGGTTGTCATCATCATCTTCACCGCTATCGCTCCAAGAGCCACTAACGAACGCCGTGTGATTCTTATCGCGAGAGGGCTTTGGACAATCACCAATGAAGTGATTTGGATCACCACATCTAAAGCAATTCCTATCACCTTTTTCGTTTTTGACAAACCGATTCTTTGAGAATGGTTTCTTGTCATTGTTGGGTTGCCTAACATGTTGACCTCGTCTCTTGAAGAACTTCTTGAAATCTCTCACCGCCAATGCATACTCCTCGTCATCGCTATCCGAGGAACTATCATGGTCACTTTGTGCCTTCTTGGCTTTAAGTGCAAGAGATTTTCTTTCACTCTTGGTTTTCACTAATTCCGAGTCCTTCAAAATTATCATCTCATGAACCTTCAAGTTGCCTATGAGTTCATCGAGTGATAAAGTTGAGAGATCTTTCGATTCTTCAATCGCCGTGACTTTTGCTCCACTTTGGATGTAAAGCCCTTAGGAACTTCCTAACATTGTTCTTGCTAGAAAAACCTTCATCAAGTGCTTTTAGACTAGTAATAATGGTGTTAAACCTAGCAAATGCACTATCAATAGTTTCATCTTCTAAGATGACAAATTGTTCATATTGTTGGACAAGAAGATCGATTTTGCTTTCTTTGACTTGGCTATTACCTTGGTGGGTTACTAAAAGAGTGTTCTAAATATCTTTAGCGGTTTTACACATAAAAATTCTTTCATACTCTTTCTTAGGCAAAGCATTATAAATCACCATTTCAGCCTCATTATTTTTTGAAAGTTTCTTTTTAGTATCGTCATTAGCTTTGTCAAAAGTGACCAATTCTTTTGTTTTAGAAACTTCATTAAATTTATAGGGTAAAAAATCACCATTGTTAATAACATGCCAAAGATCTAAATCTTTTAATTTCACATAAGTTTCAAATCTATTTTTCCAATAAATAAAACTATCGGTTTCAAAAAGTGGTGGTCTTTGCATAGATTGCCCTTCTAGGTATTTGTTGGAATCCATAGATCGATTCAAGTTTTAAAATACAATATACTTTAAAATTTCTCGAGCAACCCGCTCTGATACCAATTGTAGAAACTAGAAGGGGGGGGTTGAATAGTTTCTTATATTTAATTGTTAAAATGTGGTTTTCAAAAATCCTTTTTCAAAAACTTAGGCTTGAGGAAATATGTGAAATCTTCTTGTGCATAATATGAACAATGATAGTGTAACTAAACTAATACTAACAAAAATATATGCACAAAGAATAAAGAATGTAAAGAGTTAAGGGTAAAGAAAGATCAAACCGAACACCAAGGATTTATAGTGGTTCGACAACGAACCTCACTCCTCGTTCCCACTCCACTCCTCGAGTACTCCTTACTCGAGAGTTCACTACACAACAAGCTCCTTATGGTAGAGAAAACCGTATACGTCGCTTAACCAATTTCTTACTCTAAGCTAAAAGTCGAGCCCTAATCGTAGCTAGGACCCATCTACACAACTATACTTAGTACATACACAACTTCCAAATAGACACAACTACTTGGATCTTCACAACTATGACACAACTACAAATATATAAAATTAGATCTTCAATGGATCTTTGGTGGTGGACTCAACACTTCACAAGTATAGTGTTCTTCTCTTTGCACTTGGAGAGGAAGGGATGGATGAACAAGATTCACTTCTTAAACAAGTAGTAATCAAACAAATGATCAAAGATTTGAGTGATTAAAGAAGAGTGTTTGAATATGGAAATAGATGTGCAAAAGAGGTGAATTGAAAAGCTGAGAATGGTCCACTATTTATAGGACAAAGGGCCAACGGCTATATCTGCCCGCGGTTCCTTATCTTAGCCCGCGGTACCTTATCGATAAGAAACTGCCTAGGAGCTAAGGAACCGCTGGACTAGACTCCGCTCTCTTTTTGTCCTTTAGTGGTGGAGGTCATATCTGGTTTAAAAAATATCCTGATAGAATATTCCTAACCAAATAAGAATATGCCATTTTCAAATTTTCAAATAATTAATTTAATAAAACATTTTCTTAAAAAGAAAGTTTATTAAAAACTTGTCACACTTAATAAAAAGTGAGTTTTAAGAAAAGATTAAATCACTTGATCACTTGATTAAGGTTAGTACTTGTTTATCAATACCTTAAGTGAAAATGGGTAAAATGAAAAATACTTGAACTCAAGAATTCGTTTTTTGTTGTTTTTCGTAAATTCTTGTTTTTTCTTATTGTCGTAATCAAAACTAAGCGAGACCGAAAAATGCAAGTAACGTTTTTAGGCATTATTGCATTAACATAGTTAACACTAGATTTAGTGTCATATCTGGCACCAACGGGATAAAGAATATTTGGTCTGAGAGTGACCCGTTTCCCTAACCTGTTTCTTCCCTGCCTAACCCTGAAGGACACACCCAACGCACAATGGGTGTATTTTGTAGGGTTACTTCCGCCACCTAGACAACCCTAAAACCCGAAAGGCACACCCAACTCACAACGGGTGTACTTTGTAGGGCTACGTTCGGCATCCCCCATAAGGAGATGAAGAATTTCCTATGCTTTTGGACATTCCTCTTTTCTCTTCGGGTCCAATTAGTTCGACAATACCATCACCCACTAGACGCTGGGAGATTAAAATTCCACTCTTTGAAGTCAGAATTTATACAAAATTTTGAACCGGAAATAATGAATGCATGACCCTTGTTACGACACCCTACAAGGCGCGCACTTCTCTATTCTGGGTATCTTCTTTTATTTCCACCACTTGAGGTACTCCTTTTCTGCGCCCCTCTCACTCCGCCTCACGGCAAAGGAAACAGATTCCTTGCAACTTCTTACGCAAACGCCATCGACAACAATCTTAACCTCATTGTGGGTAGAAACTTTAGTGCCATTAACTTATGTTTATACCTCGCTGCCTGAGGTAAAGATCGTGAGTCTTTTCTTAAAAGATGCGAATGTAGGAAGGGTTAAAGTTAAACATGTTTGTTTTACCTTCAACCCCCAGTTCTTCATCCGCGAGTATGGGGATATAACGTGTATCTCACCCATGAAAAGGATGTAAAAATAATGCATCCCCAGATTCCCCAGCGTATGAAATATGTTGGCGTGTCCTCCTCATATCAGAAACCATTTGCAATGGATTTGTCCTCCTGACCAAATCCACCACGCCAATCGTCCCCACCCAGATCTGGGATAAGTACGACTACAACACCCATTGGGAAGCCCCTCGCCTACCCATCCACAGCAGCAGTCTCCTTTACTGCTCAATCAGATGTATAGTGCGATCCGGATAAAGATCTCTTTGAATTCCTCGCCTACCCATCCATAGCAGCAGTCTCCTTTACTGCTCAATCGGATGTATAGTGCGATCCGGATAAATATCTCTTTGCATTCCTCGCCTACCCATCCACAGCAGCAGTCTCCTTTACTGCTCAATCGGATGTATAGTGCGATCCGGATAAAGATATCCTTACATTCTCTTCTGTTCACCTATAATGACAGAAGCTTCCATAAATGCCAGATTAGGCGTATAAGAATAACCTAGGTGTAGACCACTCCGCGTTCGTGCCGCCATCCGTACCTGAGAGAGAGCCTGAAACAAATCATATACTTAGAACATCTCTTACTTATAAGATAACTAGGTTTTTAGTAGCTTTGAGGACAAAGATAAAATAACGGGGTGGTGTTGTAAAAATCCATGATTTTACCATGATTATATGTAATGAAGTTTCACCCATTAATCCTAGAACACATACTCATATGTGTATTCCTATAGTTTGAGTGTGAACTTGTTCATTTAGGTACTTATACCTTTACATTCACACTTGTTGTAAATAAGTTACATAGCTCAAACCTTGTACTTAAGACTAGGAGAACAAATGATAAATATGTATAATCAATACTTGGCTATACACACAACACTAAATCAAAGTTGGAAAAACATGCTACATGGTGTATGTAGCCGTGTATGTGTGTAAGGGTGTATACCACAAACATGTTCTTAACCTCCTTGGACTAGCCCAAGACCTTACTCTTTATGTACTAGCCCAACATGAGCCCAAGCCAAAGCCCATTACCCTCCTTTTTGGCTAGCTAGACACGTCACCCCATATATGGAAGAAGAGGGGTTGTCTTGGTTTTGGAAAAGCCAACACATGGCACAATGGTTCTTACCAAGGCAATCATGCCTTTTTGCCTTCACCCTTCTCTCTCCCTTTAAGCCGAAACACACACACATACATTCTCTCAACCTCTCATGCAACCAAATCTCATTCTCTCTTCATCTTTCTCTCTCAAATCATTCGGCATTAAGACACAATAATCCAAAGTTGTTCATTAAATCCACCAAGATCTTTGTCTCATCTTTACTAAAAATCATTAGTAGTATCATTCCCTTGGATTCACTATAAACAAGCCCTAGCTAAGCCATCTAGGCCACGACTTGATTTATACATAGGGTTTTCTTCATCATTTTGAGTAGATCTCAAACCACCTTGTTCACCTAGATCATTTGTGGTACTTTTAGGCAAGAGAGGTATACACTACTTGTTCTTTCATTTCTTCATGCATGCATCATCATACATCTATAAACACAAGTAAGATAACATGTTAAAAATCAAGATTTGATGAAGCTATGACCATTATAGGTCACGGCTTATTTATAAAAATCATGTTCATGATTTAAAAACCTTTTGATAAGGAACTTATGATTGGTATGTTATGTTTTAAACTTGATTTAATAACTATATGAAACATTTTGTAAATCAAAAAGTTGCATGAGTTACAAATCCTGTTTATGGGACTATGGTTAAACCAATAGTCATAGATCTCATAAAATGGATATGTGTAACCTAAAAGTCTTGAAGACCATGACCTTAAAGGTCACGACATATATGGTTGATGTTTATGTGAGTCATGTGTTAAGTTTAAGTGATGGAGTATGAAATGATATATGATAAATGACTATTAAAAATCACAAATGCAACTTATGTGTGTAAATGTAGCCGTGGGTTACATAAGATTTAAATGGATAAAAGGTACATGCATGTCTTTATAAACCATAGATCTAATGGCAAGGGCTAACTTGAATATGTTAAACATAAAACAAGATTATGGGAACCTTGGGAAGAGGCAATATAGCCGTGAGCTATATGTGGTCTCCTTGGAAAAATAGTAACCTTGGAAACATGCATGTAAACTAGATAATCATGATTGTATTTTTTTAAATAATTACAAGACTTAGAAACTAGATATAGTGCTCATCTTGGAAGTACCAAGATCTAAAATATAGCCGTGAGCTATATAAGAATGTACATGGATTTATGTTTGATTTTTAGGTCTAGACATAGTTTAGATCTTATTATGGACTTGTGATTTATTTTCTTGATGTGTACATAGTGAGATCTAATTTTGTAACACATATAAACTACATGAAACCCTAATATGGAACTTGATCTATCCTAATATGCTATAACTAATGTAGGCCGTGAGTTATAAGCACCTATTAGGGCTTATGACTTACTTGTAACCTTATGACACATATAGATCTAATTTGGTATAACCCATAAAATGAATTTTTAAGATTATTCATCTATTTAGATTGAAAACTAAATGGTAATAAGCTTAGTAAGCTTATATTAATATTCTAAGTAAAAAACTTATATAAAATGAAAAGTAGTGTTACTGGACTATTTAAGCCCATGAAAAGTTAACCTAAAACTTAAATGGACCTAATAAGCCCATTTCATAAATTATAGTAATTTAAATGGACTTAAGATCACAATTAGGCCCATTTAACAAGTTAAAGGACTTAAAAATGTATTTAGGCCCAATAAATAATTTAAAGACCCATTTAAATAAATTAGTGGACTTGAGATATATTTAAGCCCACTAAAATAGTCCATTAGATGTTTAGCCCATTTAATGAGCCCATATAAAGTTTGAATGTTAAAATAAAAGTTTTTATAATAAAATATAACTTATAAAAACTTTTTTGATGAAAATGACAATTTATAAAACTTAAGGACTAAAACTGTAACTTATGAAACTTGCTTTGATAAACTAATAAACACAAGGACTGAAAATGTAAATATTCAAAAGTCTAGGGTTTAATAAATATTATCTGTGGCAAATTAAACCTTAGGGACCATTTTGGGAAGTTTCTAAAAGTTATTTTGTCATTTTATAACCCTAAGGACTATTCTTGTAAACTGCCGAAACTTAAAGAAGCCCTAGGGGCTGTTTTTGTAATTTTAGTAAAGTTACAAAACCTAGATCTAACTAGGGGGACCAAATCTGCCATAAGCCAAAACTATAACAAGCCCTAGGTACTAAACATGTAAAATCTAAAAGTTATACTTGTTTAAAAATATAAAAGGACTAGTTTTGCCACATTCCGAAACATTTCCAAGCCCTAACCCTAAAATCTATTTTAAATATAATAAAACATAATTAAAATACTTAGACCATAAGAATTAAGGTATAAGTTCTTAAGTATAAATTATTTTATAAATTTTAAAATAATTTATGGAAACTTTAAAGTTAAATAAGATATTATATATATATTTTTTATATATAAAATATTTATATTTACTTTAGGAAATAATTGTATAAACAATTTTGAATATGTATTGTTAATACATGTACTCATATACTTTTAAGAAATAAAATTATGTGAACGTTAATTAAATTAAATGTTACTACGTAAATATATTATAAGTAAAGCCCCTTATGTTTACTTAAATATAGAACATGGTTATGAAACTTAACGGGATGTTATTGATACAAGTACTATAAACACAGATTAATATTTTTAAGTAAAACATTTTCTTTTATGTTTACTTAAATGTAGAACTTAATTGTAAAATTGGATGATTACTATAAATACATGTATGCTAACTAATAGTAATAGTTAAACATGTGATGTGAGCTTAGAAATGAAACTTATATAAATAAGTTAAATAGATATTGATGCTACTTGAACTAAGGTCATTTAGATAAATACCATAGTATGAATGAACTGAATAAAATCCGTATAAGCATACATATATGTTCTTTGTACTATCTATTAAGACTGTACTATCTGATTAGGCATAACTTTGGTGTGAGCTTTATTTGGATACCCGTGTTAAACAAGCAATTGCCTACTCCCAGGTGAGTTTACAGCCCCATTTAAACTTTGATAAAACTTCCCCTTTTGGGAAAGAAAAAATGCAAACATATATTGGACATGACTGGATTGTATAAACTGGATTATGATTGCTTACTATTGAAACTGTTAAATTGTTGTAAATCACCCGAATGTTATAAATAGATCTATTAGGGATTGACCATCCCCGTCTGGGTGAGTCATGCTCACTGTGCCTTGGCCGGGACAACAGACGTATACCATGTTGGAACTGGAATGGGTGTCTTTCTGTAAGACACTACGTCCTCATCTGTTGAGGACTATGGGGTTAAGCTTCAGTTTCTAATAATAAACAAATGTTATTTACATTTTAGTAAGAATGCTTTGTGCATTATTACTTCTATGATTATTGTATGTCCAAACTAACTAATTGTTAAAATCTGTAAATTCACCAACTTTATGTTGACCCCGTTAGTATGTTTTGCACAGGAATATGAAGTTAGTACGTGGTGTGTGCATGGTCTCCAGCATCTTAGAAGTCTGCATCATAGGACTCGTCGGGGGTTCTATTTGGGAAACAAAAACAATCACCTACTGTCTTGTTTAAAAAAACAATTTTTATTTATTTGTTTGAATAAACATGTAATCTGATTGACTAACTTTTATCTTATGCTCTATGGACTATATGCTATCGATCCACCCTTGTGACGTCTCCGGGGATATTTTCCGCATATTTTGACCCTACCCGGGGTGTCACATTATCTTTGGTTCTACTAAGAAGGAATGGTGTGATGCGTTTGAACAGCTAATGAAAGGCGAATTCCAGATGAGTGCCATGGGAGAACTTACATTTTTCCTTGGTCTTCAAGTCAAGCAACAGTCGTATGGAATCTTCATAAGTCAAGACAAGTATGTTCATGAGATTCTTCAGAAGTTTGATGTGGAACCTCTTAGACTAGCAACAACACCCTATGGAGTCACTAAAGTCAAACTCAAGAATGAGCCAGATCCTCCGGTCAATGTTCACATGTACAGGTCGATGATTGGCTCACTCATGTATTTGACTGCATAGCGTCCAGATATTATGTTTGCAGTAAGTGCTTGTTCTAGACATCAGGTGGTTCCAACCGTTTCTAACTTGAATGTAGTCAAGAAAATTTTCAAGTACATCAAGGCTCAACCCAAGCTAGGCTTGTGGTACCCTAGGGAATCACCTTTTCTTCTTGAAGCCTATAGTGATAGTGACTATGCAGGTGCTAATAATGACAGGAAGTCTACTACTGGTGGTTGTCAGTTTTTGGGTCGAAGACTTATCTCATGGCAATGTAAGAAACAGACAATAGTAGCTACTTCTTCAACAAAAGCTGAATACGTAGCTGTTGCTAGTTGTTGTGGACAAGTCTTGTGGATACAGAATCAGATGCTGGATTATGGGTTCAACTTTATGAACACCAAAATTTTCATCGACAATCAAAGCACTATCTTCATTGTGAAGAATCCTGTTTTTCATCAACGAACAAAACATATTAAGATTCGGCACCACTTTATAAGGGATGCCTATGAGAAGAAGCTGATACAGGTTCTTAAAGTACATACGGATGATAATGTTGCTGATTTATTGACTAAAGCATTTGATGGTCCGCTTTTCAACCACTTGGTGGCTCACATTAGAATGGTCAATCCTTGAGGCCTAGGATTGAGGGGAGGCTAAGCCTAAGGGGAGGCTTAGTGTACATATTTTAGTGCACAGTCTGACATATGGTAGTTTCTAATAACAGATTTCATGGGTATTTGCGGTGTGTGCTACTTCTAGTGGAGGATTTTGGTCACTTCTAGTGGTTGTTTTCAGCTCCTAGTGGGTACAAACCCTTCAATGTTATTGATGGTTGGCTTCTAGTGTTGGTTTGGGTCACTGTTCACTTCGTTGACTTTCATTGACCACTTTGTGCTCCTAGTGTTGACCCTTACGTGTTTTGACTTTTAGTCAACGCAAGTTAGTTCTGAACTTTGGTAACTGGGATTTTCAAATAAAGATAAAAGGGCAAGTGGTTACTTTTGCATTAGCTGCTTAATTTGAAAGGGCAACCCACATTATTAAGGGTCAATGAACAGTTACATGACCATTATTTATGGTCAAATCCCTCACTTGACTCACTCATCCCAACCATAAACACACACATACGCTCCTACTCTTACCCTCTTCAATCAATCATCTTCCATCACTTCCAATCATCAACAATGGTTGCTCTTCAATACAAACCTGAGCATAGTAAGGTGGCATATCTTGGCGATGGTCCTAAACGCGACGAGTTCACAGACATCATCGAATTAATGAGGCTTCCAACCTCAGGTATGCTTTTACGGTTTGCCCTATTGTGTATGATAGTGTTATTCGACAGTTCTGGGCAACTGCCAAACTTGTGGATGTTTTGGGACGCCCACTAGAGCTCCATGCTACCATAGATGGACGCTCGTATGTGGTGTCTGAAGCTTCTATTAGGTATGCTCTTCATCTCCAGGATGAAGGTGGTGTTGTCTCCATCCCCAATTCAGATGTCTTGGATGGAATGGCTGCACTTGGTTATAATCATGGGGGGAAGTTTAACTTCCAGAAGAATAGGTTTTCCCCCCAATGGAAGCTTCTGGTTCACCTTTTGATTCATTGCATGAGTCCAATGTCTGGGAGTTGGGATGCATTTCCCATCCCCTTGGCTACTGGTTTGATTTGTATTTCACAGGGTCGTGTGTTTAACTTTTCCCGTTACTTGTTTGATGGAATGAATAGCAACCTTAGTAGTACTGGCTCTAGAAAGAAGTTTTTGATGTACCCTAGGTCCTTGCAGCAGGTTCTTATGTGCCTACCTAGGAATAGGGAGGAATATGAGACCCCTAAGCTTAGTTCTAAGGTGTATTCAAATATGGCACTTGGTTTTAAGGGGGTTTGGAGGCCTCTTACTGATGTTATGTTGGGCCTTACCCAAGGGGATCCTAATGTTATTCCTCCGGTTGGTGGAGCCACAGAGGAACTTCCATTGGAAGATGATCCTATGGAGGAGGAGCCTCATGCTTCTGGTGTGCCTCATGTGGAGGTGGAGGAACCAGCTATAGAGGTGATGGTAGAAATGCCATCCACCTCAAAGGCTGATCCCTCCTCTCTCCCACATAGGTCCCCATTTGTTGATACTCCCCCTTCAAGTCCAGCTCCGCATTCTGCTGAGATGCCATCTAGCTCTCATGCTCATGTTGATGACCCCTTTGTTGCTTCTGGTCCCAATGATGCTTCTCCCAGACCAAGTCCTCTTGGTAGGGAAGCTGAGGAACCTGTTTCACTAACTTCTTTGCTAGCTCTAATGCACATGTATTACGCAAGGCTTGTTTCCTTGGAAAATGATCTGAATCAGCATCGCAAGCTCACCCGGGACTTTGTCCTTCCATTGGCGAACAGGATTAAAGCATTGGAGTCGCAGCAGAGGAGACAAAAGAAGAAAGTTGTGCTTTCTGATTCTGATGAGGATATTGCGGAGGATGGGCTGACTCTTTTGGTTAGGGCTGCTTTTGCTGATAAGTCGTATGATGATCTTACTGCTCCTCCTAGTCCATCAAGCATCCCTACTGCTGCTGCTGCTGTTCCCAGACCAATAGAGGATGTTGCTGGTCCTTCTACTGGTCCATCTACTGGTCCATCTCATGATCCCAAGGGCAAAGTCCCTATGACAGATGCACCCTCTCCTAGGAAGCGTACTCGCAGGCAGATTGAGGAAGAGAGATTGGGGGAGGAGGCCGCACAGCGATTGCAAGAGGAGATTGATCAACAAACTAGGGCTAAGGAAGAAGCCCATCAACAGCAGAGGCGTGAGCAGTTGAGGCATGATGCCATGCATTGGGATGATAATGACTGGATGCGGGTGCTTACAATTCTTACTTCTGATTACTCGCAGTTCACAGATATTTTGGGGGCTGATGTGAATCAACATAATTTTATCCCACGGGCACTGGCCTTAATGTGTCAACAACAATTGTCTCTTGCTGCTCAGCTCCGTGAAAAGCGCCGTAATAGACCTATGTCGAGAACATAGAAGAGGAAGTTGATGCAGCAATATGTCAAGAATCAGTCGGCTGCCTACTTTCATGCTGGATGGACTTGGTATCGGGTTAGGGGACTGTCCTTTGATGAGCTTAAAGATCTATACCAGAGGATGATCAAGCGTCAAAACACACCGGTCCCTGAACGCTTTATTTATCTCCCTCCTCCAAGTGTTGTTCATACTTCTCAGCCTGCTGCTGCTCATACTTCTTCATCTGGTGTTCCTCATGATACTACTGGTGTTCCATCTGTTGCTGCTACTTCTACTGTTGTTCCTACTACCACACCTTCGACTGTTTATCCCACTCCTTCTCAGGATCATACCACCACCAACAATGAAGCTACTACCACTCCTGTTACTGATCACACCCCTGCTACTCCTGTTGTGGAGCACACTTCAACCACGGTAACTGAACCACAACCTACCTCATTCGCTGGAGCAAATGTCGATCCTATGGTTGGTAAGGACATTGAGTCTACTACTGATGCTGCTCCTGCTGCTGGAAAGGTCAAGGTTGAATCTTCTTCTGGTGTCCCTTCCCCGCGTCGATCTATTAGGAAGAAGAAGGCTAGACGTGGTAAGTCTGTTCCGTTTGAAAAGAGGGATCCAACAAATCTTATTGATGCTGCTTCGGATAGTGAGACAGAGTTACACATGGGTAAGGGTTGGATTGTCGCTTGGGAGGTTAGGCCATCCCCTATTGTTAGTGGTACATTCACTCATGAGATTTCAACCAGTGATGGTTATGTTCGCTATGTCTCGGGACTGCAAAACATTTTGACATGGGTGGACCGTTGTGATCTTATGTCGTTATATGGGTTGGTGGATGCTGAGATTCCTAAATATCTGAGTGAGTTGCCCAACTGGCTTGGTTTGACAATCTGGGGTGATTTGAAGATGTTGTTAGATTCCCCTCCTGATGCCCCTCATTCTGGTGTCTGGAAAGATCAGCCTCGCTGGGTGATCAAGAGGTGGAAATTATATGCTGGTTGTGGGGTTCATGTATTGGAGCTGGAGACTGGTGCTGTGGTGTTTATACATACGGATATGGAGTATCCATTGACAATCACTACTATAGAGGCTATGCTGGATTGTCATCTGCTGATATCTAATGCTCCTTCTGGTAATGAGTCTGCCATGGCTACTACTTTGGTGGAAGGTATTCAAGCCCGTTGCAAGCTGACAAAGTTACAGCTTCTAGTATGTGATTGGTATGCTTTTCTATTCTTGTATTATACTAACATTCTTTTCACCAATTTGTACAGTGATTGGTGACACAACTTATAGTTAAAAAAAAACCCAACAAGATAAAAAAAATACTTTTTATATAATATCTGCTTATACTTTAAACATATGATGGAATTTCACACTTGTAAATAATATACTATCTGCTTATACTTTTCCATCATAACATTGTTTTTCACTTGACTGTTTCATACTTGGGCTGTTTTGGAGTTACATTTGGTGTTGGACCTGGTCCACACAACAAATGGTGCTCAACTCACCATGTTTCACAAACAAGAAAGAGTTGATTCACCATGAGGGTACGGCTCTGGTGTGATAGTCAAATCCGTTGATGGTTGACAGGTTACCCAAAACTGGATGGTTTTCACTTGCCATGGTCCTAGACTGAAAAGTGGCTAGTCCAAGGGGGTACGGATCTTGGTAAAGATCTACATCAAATCCGTTGATAGTTGTAATAGCTTGCTCAAAGCTATAGGGTTTTCAGCTCACCGATGCTTAATTGCTAAGAGTTGGCGAGTCCGGAAGAGTACGACTTCTGGTAAAGACATATCAAATCCGTTGACAGCTGTGATGGTTTGCCCAAAATCATCAGGGTACCCCCACTCACCATTGATTCATGTTCTAAGAGTTGGGTTGGGTTCTGGTCTCCCAGGGTGATGCTTATTCCACCATAAAGACTGGCTAGCCCAAGAGCGAGCAGCTACTTGGTAAAGGTTCATGAAATCTGCTCATGTTGCTGTGAAGATACAACAAGGTGCAAATTTGTTTCAAGCTTTCCAGAAGCTTCTAGGTGTTACTTGTTGCAGCAGTCTTTATGTTGATTCTACTGATGGTTATGATGTTGCTGTTTGTTTTGTTGTTCCAATCCTCAAGCTGTTTTGCAAGATCTACCAGGAAACTTGAACTCAACAAGTCAAATTCAAGTTTAGGGGAGTATTGTATGGACCTTTGGAATAGTTATTTGTAATAGGTATACTAGGAGGTATATAGTCCCTCCTGGTCCTAGTAGTAGTAGGAGCAACACGTGCTCCTGGTCTTTAGAAAGTCAAACTTTATTATTTTAAGTATTCTGTTAGGATATGCATGAGATATGTTAGGAAAGGATATGCATATCAGTTTTACACGTTTTGGTTTATTGATGTATTAGGGTTTCCTTGTAGTATAAAAGGAACCTTAGGCAGAAGGGTTACAGACACCTTCATTAAACATAATTCTAGTTCATATCAATATTAGAAATCCTTAGTAAAGGATCAAGTCATTATAGTTATTCTGTTCTTCTTGTTCATAGTATTTGTATTCCGCACTTATACTGTGTAATTCATCTAGAGTCTCTCTGTGAATAGACTTGTGATTACAGAAGTCGTTCACCGTCCCTAACAGGCTGCAAGATCCACATCTAGTGGACCCAACACAATCACTATTGTATCCAAATTATGAAATCCTCAACTTTTGGTTCTAAGTTAATCAACTTTTTAATTTATTCCACAAATGCTCAACTATATACTAAATCATATAACAAACAGTTTGATAGAAATAAAAGCAACACACGTAGTTCGATGCATCAGGCAAGACACAAATTTCACATAGTTCGATAGAAATAAAAGCAACACAAATAGTTCAAATAGTTAAATTAAACAAATTCAAGGTACATTACCAAATCCGAAAGATGAATGAAAACACCGCCTGATAATGCAGATCTATGGTTCATCCAGGTGCACAACTTCTATAAAGTACGACATCGATTGCTATGTATTGTTATGCGCTTCCTGTGTGAGCTCATTGTCGTGCATCTTTGCCTAAAAAATAGGTATAATGTAAGAAAACTGAAAGATCAAAATACCAAAGCAATGTGAGGAAAAAAATATAAGCCATCTTACCTTTTTCGAAGGGAGTGGTTCTCTGCATGATTGTCTGTTGTTGCCACGAGTACAGCATCTTCCACATCTAACTGGAGTCTTTTCCTCACTGTTGATACAAAAGTTGGATGATCCTTGCTAGACCCGAATTAGGCTTAATTCGAGTTGGCTGGGCTCCGGCTCTTGCACCAAGTAAATTATCTTGCTTAGATCCTACACACTAAAGCAACACGCGTTAGGCTTACCATGGGAATGTAACCTACGATTAGACTCCAGCGTGAGAGTAAGTAATCGGTTAGGGTTTAAGAATCGTATGTGAGTTTGGAGAATGTAATACCTTTGTGGAACCCTTGGGGGTTCCTTATATAGGCGGTGAAACCCTAGTGGGCTGTCACCGATGCTTCGGCCCCAAGCAAAGGATAAGTGCCATAATTAGTTTGATTGTTATCTTCTAATTATGGTGAGTGTATATCCTCTACTTTGGGGTAAATCCTAATCATAATAAGATAATGATTCTGTCTAACCCTGTACCGGCCGTGATGGGCCGTGGGCCGCACACATGTATGCGGATACTGTTCATTTGAAGCCCATATGCTTTAAATGACATTAATCCAACCCATTAGTAACAGGCCGGATGCGGGTAGTACCCATTGGCCGGGTTCATGACCCGGCTGGGGACTATACGTCATCATGTCCCCCCAGTCTAGTTGTTACAGCCGTAGGCAGAATATCTAGACTAACAAGATGCTCCCCGGACGTACCAAGAAAGAACATTATGAAATGTTGAATCATGAAAATTATGTTTCGGTCGCACGTGGTAACCTTTGTGAGGAATTGATTCCTATGGTACCCCAGCCGCATATGACGACCGAGACAAATTAAATGAAACATTGAATATGGTCTTACGTATGACCGCATATCCAGACACATTTGACTGTTCATCTGCCATTTGACTAACAAAGTGCAAACAGTCAGAACCTCGAGCGGCGCAACCTTCTGAGTCAGAAGTGACCTGTGGGTCCCACCTGACTTTTCACTTGCCACTTGCTTCCTAACCACACGATTTTGGTGAATGGAAGACACGTGTCATGAATCTAACGAACCATGACCAACAAGGCAACCCTATAAATAGGTCGCCCATACGGCTGTGTGTGACACACAATCTTTTTCTTCATTTTTGCCATTAGCGCTTTCTTCCTTATTACCACCTTCTTTCGCACGGATCCCTCCTTACACAGGTTAGAATACCACGCCCTCATTTTTCTTTAATTAATAATGGCTCAAAGAAACAACCCTTCTATTAGATCCGTGCTAAACGAAATGACGGAGGAGAAATTAGGGCACTTCTGCTCTGATTTCTTTATTCCTAGCAACCTTAATCCCTCTCTCCCTGGTGCAGGGGACCTCATAACTGAGGCACCCCAGGGAAAGATTGGCCTATACACTTGTCTCTTTGACGCGGCTAATTACCGCATTCCATTAACTCGATTCCTCGTAGATCTCCTAGGTTATTATGATGTACATATCACCCGATTACACTGTATGGGCGCATGTAAGATTAGCCAGTTTGAAATCCTTTGCCGTGCAAGAAGCATCCCCCTACCGTAGAGTTACTTAGACTGTTTTATACCCCCAACTTAGTGAATGGGTGGCTTTCCTTCAAGAAACGATCCCCAAACAGCCCCACCGCTCACAATAAAGCCATGGACTCACTGAAAAAATTGGTACGACCATTAATTTTTTATCGACTCAATAGTGTGGCCGACTGATTTTGTTTTTAAACATAGAGTATCTCCTGACCCACCTCCACGAGCTGGTACATATAACGCCCAACATTCCTAAGAAATAGATAGGAATAGAACAGGGTTTCATAAGAATTTACCCGAGTCGTTCCTTTGTCTGCTAGGAATTAGCCGTAACTACTTTGGCCCGTCCAACAGATATCCTGTATTCTGGAGGAGGTGTGGTGAAGGTAGGTATAGTATCCGTACTTCAAAACATACATAAACCTATTGTCCGTAACTAACATACTTTGTTTTCTTAACAGAAATGAACTTTTTTGGAATCGTACGCCAGGGTGATCTAAAACTTATACCAGAGGGAGCCCGTCCTAGACGAGAGAATGAGCTACCCCTTCTCGAGCATACCCGAAACGTGACAATCGCCTTAGCAGCTGTACCGGACCCCCAATCTGACGAGGAAGACACAACAATCATGAGGACCCCCGTAGACTTTGACTACGAGGATGGGGACAATCTGATGCTAGAGGATGAAGTCGGGCCCTCCTCTCCGCCCAAGACTGCCACCCCTGCCCATGAGGAGGAGCAGGGTGATAACATAGAGAGGACTACCTCCAGCCTCCGCCAAATACTGGGTGATGACGAGGAGGAAGTGCAACAAGTAGAAGAAGAGGAGGAGGAAGAAGCCCAGCTCGTCCCCAAGCGTACCCGTAGAAAGAACAAGCGGGTAAGAAGAGTTGCCCAGGCCGTGATCGGGGAACACAATGCCCCCGTAAAGAGACTGCGTGAGGATCACCCCCGATACCAATCTGGTGAGAGCACCAATCAAGCCTCAAGGACGGCACAGGCTGCTCCCGTAGATCCGGACGTGCCGTTACCAGATGTCAAGCCAGTCACTCAAGTACCCCCCACTACGTCAGAACTGGAAAGAACCCACATGTAAGTCTACCGCACATGCTTATCATTATTTCTTTTGTCCAAGTGAAAAGTACGTCCTTCCATAAATAATATTTAATGTATATTCTAATTGTTGTCGCAGGGATGAACAAGCTGGTGTCGCACCTGCCCTAGAAGCACGGAAGGAGAAGGAGACTGTCCTGCATGCTGTAGCGACCAAATCTGGCCCAACCTTTGAGGAAGGTACCCCTACGGCTTCACAAGAGATACCGGTGTCCGGCCCCCATACACAATTCAACCTTGACTGGAAGATAACCACTTCTTCGAGGATGAGGCAAGCTGAAGAATGTCGTGACTATCTGAACAATTGCATTCCTCCCGGCCTGGTAAAGGATATAAATTCACTAAGTCATGTAGACTTGGTGGATGAATATAATGGTGCCTTGGTGCATCAGATGGCTATAGGTACTTCCATGCGGGTAAGATTTGAGGCCGCCTTAGAGCGTTGATTCCCTGAAGAGAAAAGTTGGTCGGAGGGAAAAGATGATTGAAGACAATGAATCCAAGATAGTGGCCCTCCAGTCCCAACTTGCTACTGCCGAGGCCACCATCAAAGAACAAGTTGCACATGCCAATACCCATGATCAACGTGTAGCCGAGCTTGAAACTCAACTTGAGACTGCAACAGCTAAGGTATGTATCCGTACAGCATCATACCGACGCCACATTATTATGCACTCTAATACTTAAGGTATCACACACATGTGACAGCGGCAGAAGCCTTGGCAAAGTCCTCCTTTGACCAAGTGTCCACCCTTACAAAGGAGCTTGAAGGCGCACATGCATTGATCCAGGGTGAAGAGATAATGAAAGGGGAGCTTGCCCATGAAAGGGCCGTGGCAGAACAGTTGATGGAGGCTTCCACACAAAAAGATATGTTGCTGAATGCCCTTCCCGCAGAGCGTGATGAAGTATTGTACCCCCAACTACTAGCAGCCATTGCCGGCCGCAGGTGGATGGTGGGCCATGGGACGTGCATGGTTGTCATAAAAGTGTCGGAGGCTCCTCAATTCGTGCAACAATTTGAAGATCTTGTATCGGATGGCATCGACCACGGACGTCATGAGGGAATGGTCATGGCCGTAGAGTTAATAAGTAAGAAGCAAAATTTTACAAAACATGCTTATTTTAACACTGAAGCTGCAGAGAAGATGACCGCATCTATGGCTGCTATGCGGGATCTTGATTACCCCTTCTTGGCTGAGCTTGAGGCTACAAAGGATGCGTCCAACAAGGAGATCATGGAGAAGCTAAGCCTTGGTGCCTTGTCGCAGGACGAGGGACACTCCCGGACTCACTTCACTCCCTCCCTCAGCCAACTCACTCTTCCCATTTATGAGGACGTCACCAGGATCGTAATTGGTGAGCAACCGTTAAGTGAAGTACTGGAGGTGAACGCGACTCGAGCTCTGGAATGGAAAGATCATGGTGAGGTATTGCCTCGAGTAGCTGAAGAGCAGCGAGAGATAGGTAAGTTTCTCCCCCCATATAGGGCGTTCCTATATTTGGTGTAATTTCTAAATAATTTGGTCTGTAACAAAACATTCGTCCATGGATGTCTATGACACTTTATCTTTTGTAACATTATCGTAACATTTAGAATAGTATTTATGAGTCCGTGGTAGTCACGGCAATTTTGATAGTTGGAAACTTACTTATATTCTTGTAGATATTATATATATCCGCGTCGCATGACGTGTCACGTCTTACCTAGAATAAAAATAAGTCTATATTTTACTAGACGTGCGGCGTGCGTCTTTACCATGTATAGCACTATGTAAGCGCGTCATGTGGAAACTTATTACAACGTCTTGTGAATAAGGTGTCTAGTAAGGATACGTGATCCGCGTCACTGGGGTTGCATCCCTCTTATGTGACAAGTTAAATTATTAAGTTCACTTAATCCTCTTACTCCGCCTGGAGGCGAATAGTACATGTACGGTTTTTGAATGAATGCATATGATTAAGAGATAGCACATAATAACTAAATCTATAAGATAATAATTTGCACAAGGAATCTAAAAGACATGACAATAATTTGCACAAGAACGAGCCGTGGAGCTAGCTAGGCACCACGACATTTTATTAGAACGTTTACGATTTTTTTTTGGACAAGAATGAAAAATCCTAAAAAAGATAGAACCTAGAAAGCACGAAAAGAAAACAAAAAAGAATACATGGATCTTCATTGAAGCCAACTATAGCGAAGTATCCATGCGGAAGTCGTAGCCTTTCAAAGATAGCATCTTTTAAGATTGCAGATATTCCATGTGCGTTCCAGGTCACGGCCATCCATGTCACGCAACTTGTACGCACCCCGCCCTAAGGCTTCCGTAACCTCATACAACCATTCCCACTTGGGGCCCAGCTTTCCTATATTCTTCGCTCGACTTGCCTCGTTGGCACGATAAACAAAATCTCCCGGTCGAAAGGAAACACCTTTAACCTTGGCATCGTAATAAGCCTTCATCCGTGCCTTGGACTTGGCCTCATTGATGGTCGTTATTTCTCTTTTTTCCTCCAACAAGTCCAGATTAATCTTGAGTTGCTCATCGTTCGTGACGACATTAACCTCCGCCGTGCGGATGGTCGGCATGCCAATCTCTGCTGGTATAACAGCCTCAGTCCCGTAGGCCAGCGCAAATGGAGTGTCCCCGTTGGCTGTTTTAATCATAGTCCTATGCGCCCATAGAACATGTGGTAACTCATCTACCCACTTGGCACTTCGTTCATCCAAGTGTGCCTTGATGCCTTCACCTAAGCTTCTATTTGCTCGTTCCACAAGACCATTGGGTTGCGGGTGCTTAACAGATGCGAAGCGCCGCGTAATATTCAATGCCGCGCACCAGTCCTTGAATGGGTTATCCGCGAACTGCTTCCCGTTGTCCGAGATGATTTCTCCTGGCAAACCAAAATGGCACACAATGTTTTCCCATACAAACTTCTTAACCTGCTTTCCCGTAATGGATTTAACCGCTTTAGCTTCTATCCATCGTGTAAAGTAGTCCATTGCAACGATCAAGAACTTAACTCCCCCTACAGCCACGGGAAAAGGTCCTGCAATGTCAATCCCCCACTTATAGAATGGCCATGGGGATGTGATGGGTGTCAATTCCTGCTGCGGATGTCGCGGTACTGGTCTGTGCACTTGGCAATCACTGCATTTACGAATCATGTCGCGTGCGTCCCTATGCATAGTAGGCCAATAATATCTTGTGCGTAGAGCTCGTGCCACTACGGATCGGGGACCTACGTGCATACCGCATGACCCTTCATGTATTTCATTAATCACATAGGTAGCCTGGCGTGGCCCGACACATCGCAACCACGGCTGTAAGAAGGAGCGCTTGTAAAGAATACCTTCTCGAAGCTCAAAGTGCTGCGACTTCCTTCTGATACGCCGTGTCGCCTTTTCATCATCCGAAAGGGTTTCATCAGTTAAATAGCTGATGATCGGGGTCATCCATGTAGGTCCATCTTCCTCAACTATAGCTGCGATTTCCCCTTCCGTTATAGACTTTTCCTTTAGTATCTCTACCAAGACTTGCTTGGATAAGTGGGCAAAACTTGTAGACGCAATCTTACTAAGAGCATCCGCCTTCTTGTTTTCACCCCTTGGTACATGCTTGATAGAAAACTTGCTGAAAGTAGCTATGAGTGACTTGACATTATCCAAGTATCGAACCATGTTATCCTCCTTGGCTACGTTAGCTCCTAGAATGTGGTTCGCGACAAGCCGTGAGTCTACGTAAGCCTCAAGGTTGCGGACTCACATTCTAGCGGCGATTTTTAAACCCGCAATCAACGCTTCATATTCTGCCTCATTATTAGTGGCTGTGAATTCAATACGCAGGGCGTAGGTAAACTCCATTCCTTTCGGATTCGTAAGGATGAGGCCAGCTCCTGACTCGTCCGTGCACGAGGATCCGTCAGTGAACAAGACCCATGGTTCTGCTGGAGTTTCCTCTCGTTGTATTACCGGTCCGTCCTCATCTAGCTTCTCAATTAAGAAATCTGCCAAGATTTGGCCTTTGACCGTTGTCCTTGGTCTATAGGAGATGTTATGCTCTCCTAGCAGAATGCTCCACTTCTGTAGCCTAACGGCCACACCTGGTTTGGAGATGATTTGTTTTATTGGTTGATCAATAATAACCACAATTAGGTGCGCCTGAAAGTACCAGTGTAACCGTTTTGTGGCGAATACTAATGCTAAAACCAACTTCTCCATAGAGGAATAATTCAACTCCGGCCCTTGTAGTGTTCTACTTATGAAGTAGACCGGAGTCTGGACTGTTTCCCTATCCGTCATAAGTACTGCACTTATTGCTCTATGTGTAGCCGACGTATACATGATGAGCTCTTCCTTAGGTCTGAGATCCACTAGCATGGGAAGAGCTGCGAGATGTTGTTTAAGCTGACTAAAAGCTTCCTCAGCTTCCTTTGTCTAACAGAAATCTCCCTTCTTGATGCACTTCTTGGGTGTTTTAAATAGAGGTAGTGATTTCTCCGCGGACTTCGACAAGAACCTGTTTAGCCCGGCCAGCTTTCCATTTAATGATTGTACCTCTTTTCGCGTCTGAGGAATTGGTAACTGTATCACCGCGTCTGTCTTTTCCGGGCAAGGCTTGATTCCGTTTGGATCGATCATGTATCCAAGGAACATCCCTTCAGTTGACCCAAATGTGCATTTTTTTGGATTCAGTTTCATATTAATTCTCCTCAATGTGTCAAACGTCTCTTGGACGTCACTGAGAAGTGCCTCCTCCGTATGAATTTTGATGACTAGATCGTCAACGTAGACCTCAAGGTTGCGGCCTATCTGTGAGTCGAAGGCTTGATCAACAAGTCGCTGATATGTTTCCCTGGCGTTCTTTAATCCGAATGGCATTTTTATATAACAGTATACGCCCTGACTAGTATGAAACGCCGTCTTCTCCTCATCCTCTTCCGCCATCTGGATCTGGTGGTACCCTTTGTACGCGTCTAAGAAGCACTTGAAGGGATACCCACATAGGGATTCCACCTTCCAGTCAATCTATGGTAACGGATAGTAGTCCTGTGGACAAGCTTTGTTCAGGTCCGTGAAGTCCACGCACATGCGCCAGCTCCCGTCATGCTTCTTGACCATGACCGGGTTGGATAACCACTCGTGGTAGTATACCTCGCGCATAATTCCTGCGTCCACTAATTTCCGTACTTCATCCAGTATTACTTGGCTACGTTCTGGTGCTTGACCACGCTTCTTTTGCTTAACAAGAGGATATCCCTGGTGGATTTAAAGTCTATGTTCTGCTATCGCACGCGGCACACCTGTCATATGCTTGGGCTCCCATGCGAATACATACAGGTTTGCTTTTAGAAGAGAGCACATGGCCCTCTTGCCGTTACCCGAGAGCGTTCCCCCTATGGACACCTCTTGTTCCAGATAATCCGGATGGATTGCCACCTTCCAGTTGGGGGGTGGTGATCCTTCCTTGACGGGAACAGGTAGGACTGGTGTTGCCATGACGTAGCATTCGGATGTTGGTATGATTGAGTTATAGATGGTGACAATTACCCCTTCCATAGGGAATTTAATCATTCCGTGAGCTGTGGATGGTACTGCCCGTATGGCCAAGATGTCTGGTCTTCCTATGATCCCATTGTATGGAGAGTGTGAGCGTATCACCATAAAGTTCATCCACGCCGTGGTGGAATGCTATTTATTCCCAATGGTTACTAGCAGACGCAGTTGTCCTATTGGCCAGATAGTGTCTCCACTGAAGTCAATGAGCGGCGACGTGGCCGGTACCAATTGGCTTCTTATTTCTCGTCGTAGCTGTACGAAACAGTGTTCGTACAGTATTTCTGCCGATGACCCTCCATCCACATACATACGACAAACGTTGTGTGTTCTAATGCTTACCTCAATCGTGAGAGGCGCATCGGCTACATCACTTGCCGTGATGGGAGGGAATGAGATTTCTCTGCCGCGTGAAATTTTTTGACTAATTTTCTACTTTTTGCGGCGCCGCCAGGATTGGATCATGTATATAGTTGAAGGTTTGTCCTTTTGGGGATCCTTCTTATCGTGCTTCTTGTTATCCTTTCCGTCCTTCTAATCCTTGACCAGATGTTTGAGTTTGCCTGACTTGATCAGTGACTCAATGTGCTTCTTGAGCTGGATGCATTCCTCCGCGCCGTGGCCCTTGTCGTTGTGGAATTCGCAAAAGCGATTTCCTTGATGACGGTCCACCGGAGTCGTCATTTGGGGAGGTCTCGGGAAGTTCGCCCCTTTTGTCAACAAGATCTCCCGGTAAGACATCTTTAGGGGGTAAATTTGTCCTCCGACCGCCCTCCTTTGTTTTGGCGCTTGTAGTCCGAGCTCCTTCCACTACCTTGGTTGCTTTGACCACCCGACTGTCTCCTGGACTGGTCGCTCGATCGATAGTTGTGGTTTCCCTTTGAAGGATAGGTCACGGCTACCGCGATTTCTCCTTCTATAAAGTTCCTGACCCTTTCCATAAGGTCGTCATACTTCTCCGGTCGCTTGTCATTGAGGCGCCTAAATAATTCCTTGTCTGTTATGGCATCCATGTAATCGGAAATTTTTAGGAGCTCCGACATCGTTTTTGTGCGTGTGCACTCGTCATGAAACATGCTGTGAAATCCTCCGTAGATTCTCTATGCCGTTGCTTGACGGTTGCTAATGAGACCGGATCCCTATTATACTTCTTTCGCTGAGTATAACTATTTTTGAACGCAGTGCGTAGCTCAGTGAAGCTATCAATGCTTCGAGGAGGGATTCCCTCAAACCAATCTCGGGCATTGCCAATCAAGGTCGAATTGAACATCTGGCACCATACAGGCATGGGCCATCGTTTGATTTTTACCTGTGTGTCAAATATCTTTAGGTGATCATCCGGATCACCAGACCCATCATAAGTTTTGACGCACACTGGCATGCGACGCTTCTTATCCTCGGAGTAGTTCCGTATGTGGAGAGTAAAAGGATCTTCCCTAGGATCACACCATGGACGGGTGAGATTAGGGTCACACCATGGACGGGTGGGATCACCCCCTTCCACCTCATGGTAGTAAGGACCACCGTAGTACCCCTCATCGTCCAATTGTGGTAGAGGAGTACGCTTAGGTCGGCGACGCTTGGGTGGATGGTCATCCGAATCTTCTCCTGATGGACCGAGGGAAGGGGGCGGTGCCTCACCTCTTGGTAGAGGATCACTTCTATGAGAAGAGCTAGGAGCCTTCTTCCCGGTGTTCACCCTATCCCACACGCTTGTGCGGCGATTGTTCCTGGTTAATTCCAAGTCCGGCCGTTCGGCTGAGTCATCGGATCTATCTCCTTCTTCACGAGATTGTAGTAGTTACTGCATAACACGATCCCCTATGCGTTCGAACACATTCTGAGGTTGAGGGGTTTCCTCAAAGAGGTTTCGTTCCTGGGGCCGTGCCCTCTTCTTCTTTTGAGTCTGAGGAGAGGTGCCAGACACGGCCCTGCCAAAGTTGAGCCTAGATTGGAGGTTCCTACCTAGGTTTAACCTTGACGCGATACCTGGAACGGTCCTCTAAATGTTCTGTGCGAGAACACGAGCGAGGTCTTCATCACTAAGTGGTTCGACTTCCACTTCTTCTTCCGTCGATGGCCTACGTGGCTCCTTGTTAGGGGCCTTAGGCGCACTCCATGTAATCGCGATTTCTCCTTCTATTAAGTTCCTGACCCTTTCCATAAGGTCGTCATACTTCTTCGGTCGCTTGTCATTGAGGCGCCTAATTAATTCCTTGTCTGTTATGGCATCCATGTAATCGGAAATTTTTAGGAGCTCCGACATAGTTTTGTGCATGTGAACTCGTCATTGAAACGTGCCGTGAAATCCTCCGTAGATTCTCCAGGCCGTTGCTTGACAGTTGCTAATGAGACCGGATCCCTATTATACTTCTTTCGATGAGTATAACTATTTTTGAACGTAGTGCGTAGCTCAGTGAAGCTATCAATGCTTCGAGGAGGGAGTCCCTCAAACCAATCCCGGGCATTGCCAATCAAGGTCGAATTGAACATCTGGCACCATATAGGCATGGGCCATCGTTCGATTTTGCCTGCGTGTCAAATATATTTAGGTGATCATCCGGATCACCAGACCCATCATAAGTTTTGACGCACGCTGGCATGCGACGCTTCTTATCCTCGGATTAGTTCCGTATGCGGAGAGTAAAAGGATCTTCCCTAGGATCACACCATGGACGGGTTAGATTTGGGTCACACCATGGACGGGTGGGATCACCCCCTTCCACCTCATGGTAGTAAGGACCACCGTAGCACCCCTCATCGTCCGATGGTGGTGGAGGAGTACGCTTAGGTCGGCGACACTTGGGTGGATGGTCATCCGAATCTTCTCCTGATGGACCGAGGGAAGGGGCCGGTGCCCCACCTCTTGGTAGAGGATCACTTCTATGAGAAGAGCTAGGAGCCTTCTTCCCGGTGTTCACCCTATCCCACACGCTTGTGCGGCGATTGTTCCTGGTTAATTCCAAGTCCGGCCGTTCGGCTGAGTCATCGGATCTATCTCCTTATTCACGAGATTGTAATAGTTCCTGCATAACACGATCCCCTATGCGTTCGAACACATTCCGAGGTTGAGGGGTTTCCTCAAAGAGGTTTCGTTCCTAGGGTCGTGCCCTCTTCTTCTTTTGAGTCTGAGGAGAGGTGCCAGACACGGCCCTGCCAAAGTTGAGCCTAGATTTGAGGTTCCTACCTAGGTTTAACCTTGACGCGATACCTGGGACGATCCTCTCAATGTTCTGCGCGAGAACACGAGGTAGGTATTCGTCACTAAGTGGTTCGACTTCCACTTCTTCTTCCGTCGATGGCCTGCGTGGCTCCTTGTTAGGGGCCTTAGGCGCACTCCCTGGATCAGGGTTGTCCATGGTTGAGGTTGGTGGTGGGGTATTAGCGGACGTACCTATCCCACCCATGGACTGAAAAACACTCTGGTTATTCGGTCCACCTGTTTGGTTGCTAGGGGACTGAGTGGGGATGAGTATCCCGTCCCCTGTGGACTTCCGATTCGCAGGATTCGTGTTCCTGGGATTTCCTTGCGGATGTCCTTTCGTCATTGGAAGAGATCGAGATGAGATTTGCTCTAGCTTAGTGTATTGGTCCCACGGATGGCGCCAACTTGTTGATACAAAAGTTGTATGATCCTTGCTAGACCCGAATTAGGCTTAATTCGAGTTGGCTGGGCTCCGGCTCTTGCACCAAGTGAATTATCTTGCTGAGATCCTGCACACTAAAGCAACACGCGTTAGGCTTACCGTGGGAATGTATCCCACGATTAGACTCCGGCATGAGAGTAAGTAATCGGTTAGGGTTTAAGAATCGTATGTGATTTTGGAGAATGTAACACCTTTGTGGAACCCTTGGGGGTTCCTTATATAGGCGATGAAACCCTAGTTGGCTGTCATCGATGCTTCGGCCCCAAGCAAAGGATAAGTGCCATAATTAGTTTGATTGTTATCTTCTAATTATGGTGAGTGTATATCCTCTACTTCGGGATGAATCCTAATCATAATAAGATAATGTTTCTGTCTAACCCTGTACCGGCCGTGACGGACCGTGGGCCGCACACATGTATGCGGCTACTGTTCATTCGAAGCCAATAAGCTTTAAATGAAATTAATCCAACCCATTAGTAACAGGCCGGATGTGGGTAGTACCCGTGGGCCGGGTTCATGACCCGGCTGGGGACTATACGTCATCACTCACCTTGAGATTTTATACGTTCTTTATGTTTTGGTCTGCCAGCGGGGTGTTTACCCACGAATGGTGGCCTTACTACTTGCAAATAGTTCGGACGTTTCCAACTTGAAAATTCTCCCACATGATACACCATTTCTTCATATGTTGCTTTAAGAGTTTCTTTCTTAAACCAGCCTTGCGCCAAGTGATTAACCTCTGTCAAACCAAGAACTCTACATATCGCCAAGAGATGGGCACAAGGCAGACCTGAAATTTTCCATACTCGACATGTGTAGGAGTAATTATATATCTCGACAGTATAGATTCTACGAGTATCATCAACTTGGTAAATCTTAAACTTCTCAATTCCTGTTACAGACCAATTAACTCCTTTTCTCCACCTTTTGGTTATTTTCGCTTTAGCCCACTTACTAAGTTCATCGTCCATTGGTTTTGCATCTGCCAAAAATTTAAAATACACAACTTTAATACAATTAAAACGGCAATTTCATATGCAGGGGGAATAGTAACCAAAACAGGTGTAATTAAAACCACATAACTATATTGCATTTAAAACGACAATTTCATATGAAGGGGGATTGTAACAAAAACAGGTGGAATAAAAACCACATAACTATAAAAATATTATTTATATAAACAATGTACCTTTATATTTTTCCTAACGATTGCAGTACCACTTCTGTACCAGCTTTCTAAAGTAATCCATTAGGTTAGTGACTGGAAGTTATCGCAAGTCTTTTGTTAACGCATTGATCGACTCCACATAGTTAGATGTGAGGATATTGTAACGATTACTAGTACAATGTGCCCTTGACCACTTCTCAACACCAGCATCGATAAGAGTTTTGTATGCTTTCGGTCTTTTGCCTCTGATTTCAGATAACGGATTTTTAAAATCATCAATTAGGTCAGCTTTGTACATCTTCCAGTATGTTAACTCAAGTGAATCATTGCTCAACTTACAGTTCATCATGAGATGCCTGCAACAATACCCATGAAATAAATTTGGGAAAACTTTATCAAAGGCTGATAAAATCCCAGCATGTATGTCTGAAATTATAGCTAAATCAGGATTTTCCCCTATTCATTCCTTTAATTTGGTCAGAAACCATGTCCATGATTCTGCACTCTCGCCCTGAGACACACCCCTTGCAATCCGTAAAATCTGGTTGTTGCCATCCATTCCAACTGCCAACAAATTAGTTCCATTGAATGGGCCTTTAAGATGAGCTATCAAAAACGACCTTAAATGGTCCTGAAAGATTCGAATCTGAACTAGTTAAAAACGTTTAGTTATATTGATATTAAAAAGCTTTAAATGTTTAAAGGTTTGTTGTAAATAAATTGCTTACCGAAACACCAAAAGCTATAAAAACCTTCTTAAATCTATTGTCGTCATCAGTCACGATATGTGTTACCATACCATCATTTGTCAATTTTAAATTATGGCAATAATACGGTAACTATGCAAAGGAGGCCACCGGGCAACCAGAAATCGATTCCAAAGCCACATACTTGGATCTACATGCTTGTTTGTAAGAAATGTTGATGTTGTACTAACTGTTTATGTCTTCTCGCATATCCTTTCCATTGTAGATACGAGTGGCATTGTCTTTTAACTTAGGTTCTAATTAATGACCCAACAATTTTGCCGTCCCATTACGGTGATGCATACCAATTTTTGTTTTTAGACAAGTGTGAAGGTCGGTTACTTTTTTAATTACCCATGTATTACAAAAATTCAACTTTTTTGAAATTACTTTCCATTGGCAATCAATGTGCCTACAACAACTTCGTATCTTTGGAGATCTGTTTTCCTAGCCTTAAACTCGTAACCTTATAAAATAGCTTTATGACCAAGCTTATACATTAGTAATTCTTTAATATCAAAGGTATCTCCCTCTGCCACCATTCGTTCACCCTGACAACTTGATTCCCCTAATTCTGTGATATTGGGTTTTATATCTTCTTGCGGACAACCTGTGTATGCTAATGTATTTTTTCCCATTTAATTTCATAATCGTCTAATGCTTCTTGTTTAGGAACAGTTTGTTTGTTTTTTACCTTTAACCGATTTAACATCTAAGTTAGGCTTTTTAAGAGAACTAGCTGTATCAGGCTTCTTAAAAGAACTAGCTATATTAGGCTTCTTAAAAGAACTAGCTATATCAGGCTTAATATCCAAATCTTCCTTCTTAAGAGAACTAGACGTATTGTCTATCTTTTTGATGAAAAGTGTATGCGGGTTACCTTTTGTGTGACATACATTATAGATGAAAAAATTTACATCATCATCATCTTCTATGCGCACACATCTTGAACCATCTTAGTAAAACCCACAAAATAAGGTCATTACTTAATCTTACTTTTCAAATATTTTTGAAGTATTTAATAATATTAAATATTATTATGTTTAACGGTTTAAGATGAAACCGATATTAAACATTTTATTTTAATATTTTGACGAGCAACGAGGACTACTAGTGATCGCGATACCGACGGATGCCCACAGTTTTATATTTTATTATCAATCATTTCGATATTTAATATTTTCGACGATATCGTTTTAATTACGTATCGAGTCGTTATATTATTATTTTTCGTGTGCGTTTAAACTTTTAAGTATTTTTACGAAACCCGAGTCTCGTAAATATTTCAAAATTTAGAATTTACATTTTCAACCCTTTTAAACTATTTTATTCCATTTTAGACCAAAACTATCACAAATTGGCAAAAACTACCCTAACCTTAGACTATATAAGGTTTTTCCACTCACACTTTTACACATATAATCATTTTTAAAATAAAAACAAAACCACTACACCTCTCTTTCTCTTATTGTCGTGTAACACCAAGAACACCACCACCTTAATCTTTAATTTTCTTGAACTCTTGTTTGAATCTTCAAAAACCAATCAAAGTCCCATCCTTATAATTCAAAGGAGCACATTTTGGTACCATTTTTATCCACATGCAACCATATAAATTTTTCAAGAAAAGTTGGTTATGTTTGATCCAAATTTGTTGTATGCATGTGTTAATAATGATGATCAAGAGATTTTCATGCTATGTTTTTGTTAAAAAGTTGATTTTTAATTTTTGGGTTTTTGATTTTGATGATGATACAAGTGTTAGGAATGGTTTATGATGATATTAGGGGCTTAGGTTGATGACAAAAGTTGTTGGAATTGATCAAAAACATGATTGTGTAAGAGATTTTAATAGTCAATTTTGGGCAGTAGGTTTGAGGTCATTTTCGGAAATCTTAAGTCTGAATATAGTTTGTTATTATGGGATTATGTCGTATAGAATTTCGTTAGCTTCGATTTGATATAAAGTAGGCCTTCCAACTCCAAACGAGGTGGAAGATACACTAGTTTGATTTTCGTGTACCGGGAGACGAGTGTCGACACAATCCGAAAATTGTTGTCGATATTTGGATCGAATCTCGGGGACTATAAAATGAGTTTCAAAATGATTCAAGGGCTGTTCTCAGGCTCCAAGTTTAGTATTTTGAGTCTATTTTTAGAATCAAGTGGCGGTTTTACAAATGGAATTGTTTAGAATGGTCAAAATGGTTTCGTAAGTCAAGGTCGCTAAACTGTCCGGATTTTGTGATTCAAAGATGAGTCGGGCAGGGAACTTTAGAAGTAAAATCTTCTAATGGGCTTTTGGGAGGACTTTCTACATATAGTAAGTAAGTTCTCCGAGTAGTATCATAAAAATTTGATATGGTTAAGTATGGGAAAACGGCTTGGACATTCGGTATGTTCCGGCAGATTTTTATTAAAGGCATATAATAATAAAATGAATATATAGGAGAGTATAATAGAACCACTTGCATCGTTTTCTCTCGAGTTCTCATGATTTTATACTTGAGTTTGATTTTATTAAGTATCATTTATTTCTCGAGTCTATTATTAATGTACGAACCTTATTTTCTAGGTTGCGGTTGTCGTGTTTTTCGGGCATCTACTATCGTCGGCGATCGTCTTCAACTACTATAAGTACTAAGGTGAGTCTATAGCCTCGTTTGAGCTCATTCAAATATTTTAAAACCCGCGAGGGGGAATACATGTTTTGTAAACTTAGAACACAAGATTTTTATGGTATGGTTGTCCCTTTATGAATGGACCCGTGGTTGCCTTTAAATTGCATTAAGTGATTGCCTTTGTTAAAGCCTCAATTATGGACCGTTAATTAACCTATGATGGGTTAACCGCTAGTACAATTAATAGATCTATGGGGGGAAGCCGCCCCGGTTCAGTTTTTGTGGACTTGTCATAGAAGCTTAGGCCTGACCCCCACACTGTTTGAACATATTGTATTGAGAAGTCAGGTATACGGCAATGTACTAATAATCTAGAGGTAACCGACAATTAATAAATCACCTGTCTTATCAGACCTCTAAAGGGAGTGTCTAAGGGCTCGGTTCCATGAGCTTATTGTAATTTATGCTATATACAATTATTATTGTTGATGCAAATTATTATTAGATGCTTGTTGCCTTCAAGTATGCCACAAACTTATAATCTTTACTTGTGTTCAAAATGATTATATAAACCTATAGATTCACTCGGCATTTTTGCTGATGATTTTCTCACATGTATTTCAGGTAATCAAGAAGGCTGAAGCTTGGAAGCCACGGGAATGAATGTTGTGCACTACTTTGCAATATAAACTCTTTGAATATTTGTCGTTCCTTTTGTTCAAAACAATTTAAATCTTTTGTTTTGGTTGTACTTTGGTTACGATGTCTTGGGACTACGCTACTCTGACAAATGTTTTAGGAACGATAAATCTAAAACGTCTCTTTTCGAGTCGTTCTTTATAAGTTATGTGTTGTTGTATCATTGTTTAGCACCCAAAGATGTATTCCGCTGCGTGTAAATTTGGGGGTGTTAAAGATTGGTACCAGAGCCATGAGTTATAGAGAACTAGGTCTTTTTCTAAAAACCTAAACTATAACTGTCGGTTTTATTTTTCAAAGAGTCGGTGCACATGATTTCGCGTGACTTCAGGTTCAAGCTACTTCTGGGATTACAACTTTAGTATACATTATTATGTATGCCTTATTGCTAAGTATTTCTAAATAAATACTATAATCCTTTATCGATATACATTGATATCGTTAAACTTTTCGATAAGAGTTATCATTTATTAATGATTTACTTAAATAAATTTTTGGAATTTTTCCTGTAATTATTTTGAAGGATTTTCTATATTTATTTAAGATTTTTGGAAATTATTCTATTTCATTTTATCATGACCTTATACCTATTTTGTGAAATTTACCACCATCAAATTACGTCTTCGATGAGGAGGAAGCAGGTTCCACTACTGCAAGCGAGTCACAGTCAACTAAGACACGTGGATCCCCACGTGACTAGTGTTTATTTTTTTGTGTCGTTGTAATCTATTTGTCTTTAAGATCATTCCTTGTTGATCGATGATAATAGTTTCCTTTGATCCTTATAATGATTGTGAATCCTTGTATTGAAAATGTGTATGCATTTGATGATTGATTTTGTACATGATATGACTATACCATGAATACAATTAACTCATTCATTTTATCTTCTCTTTGTGATGTGACAGAATCATGCCACCTAGGAGAATGACAAATGATGCCATTGCAAGGCTAGTTGCTGAAGAGGTTGCGAAAGCATTAGCTGCGGATAGAGCTGCGCGTGGTAACACTGAAGGAGCAGGTGGCTCTGGAGGTGCGGGTGCTGAGGTTGAAGGTGAAGGTGAACCTGCTGGACCAGAAGCTACTGGGGCAGGTGTAGCTGAGAATCCTGCAGATGAGGTTGCTCCGGCTGCTGCTACGGTTAAAGAATGTACTTTTGCTGGATACATGAAATGTGGACCCACTACATTTCAAGGAACTGTTAGAGCACTGGAATTATTCAAGTGGATTGAGAAAACAGAAACAACATTTGAGATTAGTGATTGCTCAGAAAGGAACAAGGTTAAGTTCGCAGTTGCTACTTTCAAGGATCGAGCTTTAAGCTGGTGGAAGACTCAAGTTGCTACAGTTGGTTTAGAAGCTGCAAACAGGAAACCTTGGGATGAAATTAAAAGGTTGCTGAAAGAGGAGTTCTGTCCAGAAAAAGAGTTATCTGCTTTGGAGGATGAGTTGAGGCATCTGAAGCTGAAGGATAATAACATTGCTGCATATACTAGCCAATTCAATGAATTGGTTTTGTTGTATCCAGATGCTTTTGCTACTGAGAAGAAAAAGATGGATCAATACATCAAAGGGTTGTCTGGGTACATTAAAGGTAAGACGACTTCATCTCGACCCAAGAACTTTGTTGAGACTGTAAGAATGGCTCATACACTCATGGGGCAGAAGGTTCAAGATAGGGCTGAGAGAGCTGCTGAGGGTAGTAAAAGGAAATGGGAGAATTCGCAGAGTGGTAATCAAGGTAGTAACCGCCATAGGCAGTACAATCAGAATAGAAATGATGGGGCTAGAGCTGCAACTAACAAGAATGACAAGGCTAACCAATGGGGACCAGCTCAGAAATGTAAGAGTTGTGGTGCTTGTCACTTTGGTAATTGTCCACCAAGGTGCACTAAATGTGGAAAGGTTGGTCATGTTGTGGAGAAATGTAAGACAAGGGTCCCTACTACTGGAGCGAATGCTATTCCGATCAGGACTTGTTTTGAATGTGGAGAACGTGATCATCTTCGTCCTCAATGTTCGAAGTGGAAGAACAAGAAGGCAGGTGAAGTTGCTGGGGCAGTTTATGTTGTTAAGGATGCTTATCAGGCACAAGGTCCAAATGTGGTGACGGGTACGTTCTTACTCAACCATCGTTATGCTAGTGTGTTGTTTGACTCAGGATCTGATAGGAGCTTTATAAGCACTTCCTTTAGTCGTTTAATTAATGTTGAGCCAACAAGCCTAAATGCTAGTTATGAGGTCGAGTTAGCTGATGGACAATGCGTTAGTACTACCACTATATTTAAGAAGTGTCCTTTGAAATTAGCAAATCATTTGTTTGAAATTGATTTGATGCCGATTGAGTTGGGTTCGTTTGATGTGATTGTTGGTATGGATTGGTTGGTAGCTCATGATGCGGTAATTGTATGTGGGGAGAAAGTTGTTCACATACCGGTGAAGGGCAAGGTGTTAGTAGTTAAAGGTGATGTCGGTAGATCTCGTCTGACGGTGATATCTTGTATCAAGGCGAAGAAGTATGTAGAAAGAGGTTGTCACCTGTTCTTGGCTCAAGTAGTGGAGAAAGAACTACCGGTTAGGCGTGTGGAAGATGTTTCGGTTATTCGTGATTTTCCTGAAGTATTTCCCGATGACTTGCCAGGGCTTCCGCCTCAGCGAGAAGTCGAATTCAAGATTGATCTAGTGCCAGGAGCTGCACCGGTGGCGCGTGCACCTTATCGTTTGGCACCGTCTGAGATGAAGGAGTTGGCAGATCAGTTGAAGGAGTTAATGGAGAAGGGGTTCATTAGACCAGGTTCGTCACCTTGGGGAGCTCCAGTATTGTTCGTGAAGAAGAAGGACGGATCGTTCAGAATGTGCATAGACTACCGAGAGTTGAACAAGTTAACTATCAAAAATCGTTATCCACTTTCAAGGATCGATGATTTGTTCGATCAACTTCAAGGTTCGTGTGTGTACTCGAAGATCGACTTGAGATCGGGTTATCATCAACTTCGTGTTAAAGAGGAGGACATACCTATTACAGCTTTTCGGACGCGTTATGGACACTTTGAATTTCAAGTAATGCCGTTTGGGTTAACTAACGCACCTACGGTATTCATGGACTTAATGAATCGTGTGTGTAAACCATACCTCGACAAGTTTGTGATTGTATTTATCGACGATATCCTGATTTATTCCAAAAGTCGGGAGGAGCATGAAGGTCATTTGAAGATTATTTTGGAGTTGTTGAAGAGGGAGAAGTTGTATGCGAAATTCTCCAAGTGTGATTTTTGGTTGGATTCAGTCTAATTCCTTGGGCACGTGATCGATAGTAGCGGTGTTCATGTTGGTCCTTCCAAAATTGAAGCTATTAGAGATTGGGCTAGGCTTACGACCCCGACTGAAGTTAGACAATTCCTGGGATTAGCTGGATACTACCGGCGATTTATTGAAGGGTTCTCTTTAATTTCTAAACCTCTTACTAAACTTACACAGAAAAACAAGAAGTATGAATGGGGTTCAGAAGAAGAAGAAGCATTCCAAACTTTGAAGCGGAAGCTGTGTTCTGCACCAATTTTGGCTTTGCCCGACGGAGCTGAAGACTTTGTGGTATATTGTGACGCATCACGTAAGGGTTTTGGTGCTGTGTTGATGCAAAGGGAGAAAGTGATCGCGTATGCATCTCGTCAATTGAGGAAGCATGAGGAGAACTATACTACACATGATTTGGAATTAGGAGTTGTTGTCTTTGCTCTTAGACTTTGGAGACACTATCTCTACGGTACAAAGAGTGTGGTATATACCGATCATAAAAGCCTGCAACATATTTTAGATCAGAAGGAGCTCAATATGAGGCAGAGAAGATGGGTAGAATTGTTGAGTGATTACGACATTAAAAATTGCTACCATCCCGGCAAGGCGAATGTAGTTGTCGATGCACTTAGTAGGAAGGACAGAGAAATAACCAAAAGGGTTAGAGCTTTAGCCATGAAAACTTATTCTGATTTATCTAATCGAATACTTAAAGCTCAAACTAAGGCGATGGAGGAAGAGAATGTGAGAGATGAAGACTTGGGTAGAAGGATGACACCTATATTCGAAATTCGTGATGACGGAATTCGATATTTCGAGAATCGTGTGTGGTTACCGGTGTATGGAGGACTGAGAGATCTAATTATGCACGAATCTCATAAGTCTAAATATTCGATTCACCCAGGATCGGATAAAATGTACCAATACTTGAAGAAATGTTACTGGTGGCCGAATATGAAGGCTAACATTGCTACTTATGTTAGTAAATGCTTGACGTGTGCTAAGGTGAAGTTTGAGCACAAGAGACCTTCGGGTTTACTACAACAACCTGAAATTCCAGAATGAAAATGGGAGAAGATCACTATGGACTTTGTTTCGGGACTTCCGAGGACTTCTAGTGGTTATGATACGATTTGGGTGATTGTTGATCGGTTGACTAAGTCGGCTCATTTCTTGCCGATAAAGAAAACTGATGACTTAGACAAACTTATTCGGTTGTATTTGAAGGAAGTTGTTTGTAGACATGGGGTTCCTTTGTCAATTATTTCCGATCGAGATAGTCGGTTCACATATGAGTTTTGGAAATCACTTCAACGAGCTCTGGGGACTCAGTTGGATATGAGCACTGCGTATCATCCGGAAACGGACGGACAAAGTGAAAGGACTATTCAGACCTTGGAGGATATGTTACGAGCGTGTGTAATGGACTTTGGAGGTAGTTGGGATCGACACTTACCTTTGGTGGAATTCTCATACAACAACAGTTATCATGCAAGTATTAAGGTTGCGCCTTTTGAAGCACTTTACGGGCGAAAGTGTAGATCACCAGTTGGTTGGTGTGAGATTGGAGAAAGTCAGTTGACGGGTCCTGAATTGATTAGAGAAATGACTGAGAAGATCGTACAAATCAAGAATCGTTTATTGACAACTCGTAGCAGACAGAAGAGCTATGCGGATAAGAGGAGAAAACCATTGGAGTTTGATATTGGCGACATGGTTATGTTGAAAGTATCACCTTGGAAAGGAGTAATTCGATTTGGCAAGCGAGGAAAGCTTAGTCCGCGCTATATAGGTCCATTCAAGATTATTGATCGAATTGGTCCTGTGGCATATAAGTTCGAATTGCCAGAAAAGTTAAGTGCTATTCATAATACTTTTCACGTTTCTAATCTTAAGAGGTGTTTGGCGGACGAGAATTTGATAATTCCACTTGAGGAGATTCAACTGGACGACAAGCTGCATTTTATTGAGGAACCGGTGGAGATTATGGATCGAGAGGTGAAACGGCTTAAGCAAAGTCGGATCGCGATAGTGAAAGTGCGATGGAATTCCCGACGTGGACCCGAATACACTTGGGAGCGAGAGGACTACTTCAAGAGCAAGTATCCGCATTTATTCGTAGACGGACCTAAGGAGAAGTAAGCCCCGGGACGGTGCTCTCCTAAGGTGGTGAGGAAGTAAAACCCACAAAATAAGGTCATTACTTAATCTTACTTTTCAAAGATTTTTGAAGTATTTTATAATATTAAATATTATTATGTTTAACGGTTTAAGTTGAAACCGATATTAAATATTTTATTTTAATATTTTGACGAGCAACGAGGACTACTAGTGATAGCGATACCGACGGATGCCCACAATTTTATATTTTATTATCAATCGTTTCGATATTTAATATTTTCGACGATATCGTTTTAATTACGTATCGAGTCGTTATATTATTATTTTTCGTGTGCGTTTAAACTTTTAAGTATTTTTACGAAACCCGAGTCTCGTAAATATTTCAAAATTTAGAATTTACATTTTCTACCCTTTTAAACTATTTTATTCTATTTTAGACCAAAACTATCACAAACTGGCAAAAACTACCCTAACCTTGGACTATATAAGGTTTTTCCACTCACACTTTTACACATATAATCATTTTTAAAATAAAAACAAAACCACTACACCTCTCTTTCTCTTATTGCCGTGTAACACCAAGAACACCACCACCTTAATCTTCAATTTTCTTGAACTCTTGTTTGAATCTTCAAAAACCAATCAAAGTCCCATCCTTATAATTCAAAGGAGCATATTTTGGTACCATTTTTATCCACATGCAACCATATAAATTTTTCAAGAAAAGTTGGTTATGTTTGATCCAAATTTGTTGTATGCATGTGTTAGTAATGATGATCAAGAGATTTTCATGCTATGTTTTTGTTAAAAAGTTGATTTTTAATTTTTGGGTTTTTGATTTTGATGATGATACAAGTGTTAGGAATGGTTTATGATGATATTAGGGGCTTAGGTTGATGACAAAAGTTGTTGGAATTGATCAAAAACATGATTTTGTAAGAGATTTTAATAGTCAATTTTGGGCAGTAGGTTTGAGGTCATTTTCGGAAATTTTAAGTCTGAATATAGTTTGTTATTATGGGATTATGTCGTAGAGAATTTCGTTAGCTTCGATTTGATATAAAGTAGGCCTTCCAACTCCAAACGAGGTGGAAGATACACTAGTTTGATTTTCGTGTACCGGGAGACGAGTGTCGACACAATCCGAAAATTGTTGTCGATATTTGGATCGAATCTCGGGGACTATAAAATGAGTTTCAAAATGATTCAAGGGCTGTTCTCAGGCTCCAAGTTTAGTATTTTGAGTCTATTTTTAGAATCAAGTGGCGGTTTTACAAATGGAGTTGTTTAGAATGGTCATAATGGTTTCGTAAGTCAAGGTCGCTAAACTGTCCGGATTTTGTGATTCAAAGATGAGTCGGGCAGGGAACTTTAGAAGTAAAATCTTTTAATGGGCTTTTGGGAGGACTTTCTACATATATTAAGTAAGTTCTCTGAGTAGTATCATAAAAATCTGATATGTTTAAGTATGGGAAAACGGCTTGGACATTCGGTATGTTCCGGCAGATTTTTATTAAAGGCATATAATAATAAAATGAATATATAGGAGAGTATAATAGAACCACTTGCATCGTTTTCTCTCGAGTTGTCGTGATTTTATACTTGATTTTGATTTTATTAAGTATCATTTATTTCTCGAGTCTATTATTAATGTACGCACCTTATTTGCTAGGTTGCGGTTGTCGTGTTTTTCGGGCATCTACTATCGTCGGCGATCGTCTTCAACTACAATAAGTACTAAGGTGAGTCTATAGCCTCGTTTGAGCTCATTCAAATATTTTAAAACCCGCGAGGGAATACATGTTTTGTAAACTTAGAACACAAGATTTTTATAGTATGTTTGTCCCTTTATGAATGGACCCGTGGTTGCCTTTAAATTCCATTAAGTGATTGCCTTTGTTAAAGCCTCAATTATGGACCGTTTATTAACCTATGATGGGTTAACCGCTAGTACAATTAATAGATCTACGGGGGAAGCCGCCCCGGTTCAGTTTTTGTGGACTTGTCATAGAAGCTTAGGCCCGACCTCCACACTGTTTGAACATATTGTATTGAGAAGTCAGGTATACGGCAATGTAACAATAATCTAGAGGTAACCGACAATTAATAAATCTCCTGTCTTATCAGACCTCTAAAGGGAGTGTCTAAGGGCTCGGTTCCATGAGCTTATTGCAATTTATGCTATATACAATTATTATTGTTGATGCAAATTATTATTAGATGCTTGTTGCCTTCAAGTATGCCACAAACTTATAATCTTTACTTGTGTTCAAAATGATTATATAAACCTATAGATTCACTCGGCATTTTTGCTGATGATTTTCTCACATGTATTTCAGGTAATCAAGAAGGCTGAAGCTTGGAAGCCACGGGAATGAATGTTGTGCACTACTTTGCAATATAAACTATTTGAATATTTGTCGTTCCTTTTGTTCAAAACAATTTAAATCTTTTGTTTTGGTTGTACTTTGGTTACGATGTCTTGGGACTACGCTACTCTGACAAATGTTTTAGGAACGATAAATCTAAAACGTCTCTTTTCGAGTTGTTCTTTATAAATTATGTGTTGTTTTATCATTGTTTAGCACCCAAAGATGTATTCCGCTGCGTGTAAATTTGGGGGTGTTAAAATCTTCATAACTAAGCGTTATATATGAAAGCGGGTAAATACTGAACTTTTTCTTCACAACATAAACAAGTTCTTTGTATTGTTGTTTTCTTAATGCAAACCCCCAAAACAAGGTCATTGTAATCAAGATACACGCTAACATCTCTCACAGAAGGACCCATTGATTTTTTTCTGTATAAAAAGAGTAACTTAACAAGTAACTTAATATGAGGTTATATATACAATAGCCAAGTTCATACAACAATAAATGGCCATTATTTAATACAACAACCAAGGACAGGTTACAAATTCAAGGTATTAAATAGTGCTCAAAGTGCACAAATGCACAACCCAGGTAGGGTACACTAGTTCTACATTCAGGGGAATAATAACTCAAATAGGTTGAAAAGGGTGGAATAGGCTTAGATGCATAAAATAGTCTAGGGTCTACTAATTGTAGACTTGGTAACATCAATTCATTATTTTAGTCAGTGATCAACAAGTCAATTTTACTCAACCAAACTTGCACAGATGCACAACCTTGTCAGGGGAAACTACTTGCAAAAACAGGAGGAACATTAACCCAACAGGTGGAATTAAAACCACGTAACATTTAAATGATTGAATGATAAACTAAATTAGGGTTCTTGAATCAACTCTTACAATACCTTAAATGATAAGAGATTATTCATACGATGAATACAAGGAGGCATTGTTGGAGAATTAGGTAGGAAAACAGTGACAAATGAGAATTAGGCAAGAAGACATTGATAATCTGTTTTGTAGATCAACAATTTGATCGTTTGGTATGGTAATTTAAGTTTGAAATTTGATTTTAATTTTTTATTAATAATTATATTTGAATTTGTTAAATAGGTGCTTATTATGTATTTTATAAAGATACATTGTAAATAATATTATTGTAAAATATAATGATAACCCAATAAAATAATATTAGTGATTATATTATTATTTAACTAACAATACATATTAACTATATAAGTTAACAAGCGGCAATAACACTTATCCCCGATCAAAATTTACTCTGAATCTTCAAAATTAGATCACTAAAATCTTTAACAATGGACAATGATAAAGGTAAGTATCATCTTTTAATTATCTTCGTTCTTAATTGATAAAGGCAATCATTAACAGTTATGCAATTTTTAAGTTTAATTAGAAATAGGGGAATAGAGTTTAATTGTCGTTAAACAGATTTCGTGTATTTAGAGTTGATCACTTATGAACCCTAAATTGTTATCTAACTTAGGATTTTTAAGTTTAATTAGAAACAAGGGAATAGAGTGTAATTTTTGTTTAACATATTTGGTGTATTTAAAGTTGATCAGTTATGAACCCTAAATTTTTATCTAACTTAGGATTCCCCCTAACCATTTCAGATAACATTGAAAGTTTAAACGGATCAGTCACCCCAAATTTTGATTTTGATTCGGATGACAACATTTCATCTAGTTCATCGAGTTCAGTTGTCGAAGAAATGGTGAAAGTATCAAGCAAGGGACGTTTTGGTTCCTACTAAACTGGTTTTATGAAGAACAAGATCCAAATGAACAACAAATTTTCTTCCTAACTCTAAAAAAGATCAAAGAAAAATATGAGGAAGATACAAGTTCAGAGGATGACTCTAAGCTTTGTGAAAAGGGTGAACCTTCCAAACCCAAATCCAAACCGGAAGAAAAAGGTGAACCTTCCAAACCCAAATTTAAAAGTCCCTTTTTAAGTTCCAGTGACGATGACTCTAAGGTTTGTGCAAAAGGAAAAATAAAAATCAATGATGATTTACTTTCTGATGCAACATCTAAACCACCATGTACTAAGACTTCAAAGGGTAAAGGCAAGATGTGAAGACAAAATCTTATTAATATAATCTTTTGTTTCACGTTGAATTGGTATGTAATATTTTGTAATTTTGATTATCACCCTTTATCTGGGTTTAGAATTATGGAATTGGTTCTTTTGTTGTTATAAAAACACATTATGTAATTAAACTTATATATATAATGCATGTTTCCTTTCCTTTTTGTTGTTATATTTGCACCCCCACTGTTTTCCTTATGCAGAAAACAGTGGCATTTAATCTCTAGTATTAGGCTCTGTTATTTAAGATTATTTTTCAGACAAGTGATCAACTTATGGTGCTCAAGTGATCAACTAGAATTAATTTTGACTTGACTAGTCATACAAAGTCAACTAGTTGCTTATGTAGATACCTAGTACTTGTAGGACTTTAGACCCTGTTCTTTAAGGTTGTTAGATGTTGGTAGGTACTAATATAGATACAGACTAGTTGTGCAAGTGATCAACTTATGGTGCCTCAGTGATCAACTATAATTAATTTTGACTTGACTAGTCAAACAAAGTCAACTATTTGCCTATGCAGAAACCAAGCACTTGTATGACTATAGACCATGTTCTTTAAGGTTGTTAGATGTGGAAAGGTACAAATAGAGATACAGACATGTTGTGCAAGTGATCAACTTATGGTACCCAAGTGATAAACTAGAATTTATTTTGACTTGACTAGTCATACAAAGTCAAGTGACTGTCAAATTTTACTATGTTCTTTAAGGTTGTTTGTGTATTTAATAAAAAACTTAATAGTCATAAAACTAACATAACAACCAATGACTTGGCACTATTAGGCAATCTATCATCCTCAAGGCTATAAATACCTATCACCACACTTAATTACCAAACACAACAAACACAAACATGTCTGATTACATACCAATTGATATCCAAAGAGAAATAATGCTTAGGCTGCCTTTGAGAGATCTTTGTAGATGTCGTCAAGTCTCTAAGACACTGAAAGATTTTATTGACACAAGATATTTCATTATACAATACGGTTCTCCTGATGTTGCTAGTTGCAGCTTCATTTTACAATACAAGCAACACGCTGAGGGTATCATGTATAAGGTGGATGTTGAGTTAGTGTTCAGACTTGTGCCGCATTGTGGATTAAATTATGTTAATCTGAGCGCACTAGGAACTTCTAAAGGTATATGATGTTTTATTTTTTGTGGAAATATTGTCTTGGTCCTATGGAATCCAACTATAGATAAGAATGTGACAATCTTGACTTCGTGGCAAGGGGCTCCATTTTCAAAAAATAAGTTAATGGTTTTGGTATTTCTCAAGCAACCCAAGTACCTACGATTATGAAAATAAATAATCCAGTCAATATTGGAGGTACATGCTCTGTCTCAGTATTTACAATGAGCACATGGGTGTGGATGATATTGCCAGCCGAAAATTGTCCCCGGGGATCTATTCGTATAAAGAGGGGGATCCAGGCTATAGTGGTTGGAAGTATTTATTGGGTGTGCTCAGAAAAGTATGTTTATGATCGTGGTCAAGAGCACAGAAGGCATATGATTTTATCCTTTGGTTTAGATACTCACCAGTTTACACTAGAAGATATCCTCGAAGAGATAACCAATGCTATTCCAGCTCCATACACATTATCACAACTAAACAATCATCTGATAATTTCAGGAACTATTGTATTTCTAAGAGGAAGAGTTAGTTGTGGGTGGGCCTTACAGGTGGTGGATGGGTTGCTTGCTATGATTCGAGTATCGTTCTTTCACGAAAGGCCTATTGAACATGTGCCGAAGTTATTGGGGTTTACAAAGAACGAGGATCCGATATTTGAAGTGAATGTAGGTCCACCAGGTACTCCACACATACTAAAAACAACGGATAACTGGAACGTTGTAAACAACCTAGATACTGAAGGAAGAGCTGGAACTTTCATATTCGGGGACTACAAGGAATCACTATTTTTTTTCAACCGTCCAAGAATTGAAATTATGGGTCAGATGTCTATGTTGCATTGTATTCCTATCTAATTTTTGTATGCTTATCATTGTATTCCTTTTAAAGGACTAGTGTTTCATTGTCCAAATTTTCACCAACTAATCAAATGTACTACGAATTATCAAACAGGTGGAACATTTTGTAACAGGGGGATTTTTTTACAACAGGGGGGTTTTTTTACAACAGGGGGAACACAAAGTGCTCAAAATTTTAACTTATCTGCTCAACTATTTGCAAACAGGTGCAACATTTGGTAAAACAAGGGGGTTTTTGTTACAAAGGGAACACAAAATGCTCAAATTTTTAACTTATCTGCTCAACTTTTTGTAAGAAGTATGCTCAAGTTTTTTACATAAATGGTCAACTTTTTTCAGTAATGGTCAACATTTAAAAAATGATCAACTATTTATTTAAATGCTCAACTTTTTAATAAAATGATCAACTTTTTATTTAAATGATCAACTTCTAAAATAAATGGTCATTATGACAAGTCTGATAAATATTTTTCATAAATTCTAAACCATATTACAAGAGTGTTGAACTATTTTACATAAGTGCTAAACTATTTTACATAAGTTCTTGCATTGTCAATAAAAGAAACAGAACAAATAGCATAACAAACGTACATCAACACACTGTCAAATCTTCCCACTATTGTTTGTACAAGAAGTCTCAATCTTGTATGTCCAAAAGAGATCTGCCAAATGCTCACTATACGCTAGTCCGCTTGAAATGGATCACTCACTTCCAAGTCCAACTGCTTGTTTTTGGTTAGCATGAACAAGTTTCTCATTACCCAAACCCCACAATCACCTAAAGGTCCAGCTTGTTGCGGAACATCAGTCGCGTAACGGAAAGTGATTGAGTAATTTGAAGGATCAATGCATTTCTTACTCATTGTGGAAACCTTGGTTTCCTCGAATCTTTTAGCTACTAGGCATAATCATTGTTCATATGATTAACAATCAAAGCGGAAAAGAACAATAATTAGGAAACAAGGTGTTTAGGCACAAGACACAAAGAATTACTCAAATGGATTGCTCAATATATTAATAATAAACAATCACTAGGTGTGTATACATTTAATCCCACACCTAGTCGAGACACGCTTTAGGTTTACATTGTATATGAAAGTTATATAAAACCTAATAACCCTTGGTTCCTTTTATAGTGTAAGGATTAGGGTTTTACAAGAGATAACTATGAATAAACATGTATATCTTCTATTTAGATAACTATATACTAAATATATTATAAATAATATATTCAATATATTCCCTAATTAGAAGATTCTATCAGCCCCGTTGACGTCCATCAGCGCTTGACATTCTGTCAGGGTTCAAATTACACGTGTCTGCGTCTAGCTTTCACATGTCAGCGTTGGATAACAAAAGTCTTGATATTTCTTCATTTTGAGTTTCTGCCACATCAACTTTTTGACCCAACACTCATTACATCATTGGCCTCAAGGTACTTTGGAATGCGAGAGGCATACTTGTTATGTAGATCCTGCCAACAATTTCTAGTTTCCACTTGAGTTTTTAACACCACATCAGGAATCATGGTGTCATAAATGGTTATGACACCAGAAACAAAAATTCAGTTCAGCAAGAACCCAATGGATATTATCTTTATTGATGGGGAAGTACACCTATCATATCGAATAAAGTGTAAGTATAAGTCTTATTAATTATACTATAATTTTTAAAATATACTATAAGTTTTACAAACCATGATATTGTGAGATCTAACCTTTTCAACCCTATTGTCAGACCAAGGTACAACATAAGTAACACCAGAAGAGTAATGAGAACGAAACTCGTTAGTCATAACACTAGTGTTAAAGAATAGGCCAGTCATTACATAATCTGCATCAGCCGATCTGTACTGCAACATATATAAAATCCATAGTTCCAGGTGCTATCATTTGAAAGAAAAACAATTAATATAAGTAGATTAATTTATTTATAATATACTTATATTATAACCATAGTTCGTTTAGATTAAACTTACAGTATCGGATAGCCAACCAGCTCTTTCTTTTCCAAAAGCCATCAATCATCCCCAAAATTCAGCATTGACAGTTATACAATCAGGGCCCCATAGGAAATAAAAGACCCTATCCTTGTGGTTTAAAAGTAGTTTATGAATGTCTTTTGGCACATGGGTTCGGTATTTCGGTGCGTTTGATGGTCGCCAGAAATCCTACATAAGCAAATTAATTAGTAAGTTCTTGACTTTAGATTGAACATCAGACCACAAATTTTAGATTTCCAGGACATACCTCAGTCCATTCTGGTATATCAAGATTATCTGCTCTAGTCAAAGGTAGTTTGAACTTCTTTGATTTCTTGTTTCTACCTAGAAACTTCGGCTTACGTTCTGCTCACTCAGGGGGGGCATGAATGGGTCAGAAAGATACTTACTAGGTTTAGTTTCACGTTGACTTTTACCAGCTGATCCGCCATACTAGAAGCCTGCTCTTCTTGAGTACATAAATCCACATTCATCGTCCATTCGGTTTTATCATTAATTGACCGATCCTTGATACTTGAACCCTCTTCAACTGGACTAAGTAATAATACACTAGTGGGACATGATCAGTTTTGTCATTAAGCGACTGATCCGCCATACTTAAACCCTGTTCGGCTTGAGTAAGTAAATCCACTAGTAGGACAGGATCAATTTCAGCATGATTAACTAGCTGAGATGTAGACTTTATTTCTACTAAAACATCCAATGCCCCAATTTCTAGTTCATGAAGAGGTTCATGTTCATCTGCTTGGCTATCGACGAAATTAATGCAACTATGTGATGCAACGTATCCAAAAGACAATTCTCTTTTCTACAAAACATATAGGGGATCAAGATCATGTAAAGTAAATCAGATCAAGATATATCAAGATCTTGTTAATACCTGAGTGTTATCGACAAACAGACCATCGTCGTTACAAAGAGAGTCATTAAGTCTAATACAAGCTTTTGGCCAGTATAAAAATTAAGTTCTTTGTCGTATGTCTAATCGAATTGATTATTGGTAAACGTGTGACTCAGTTGTTCTTGGTGGGAAACAAATAGATTGTCGTTGTAGTAAAATAAAGGTGCAAAACTTTAAAGTAAATTGACGGTAATTAAAACTAAAACTCATTAAAACTTAAATGGTGCAAAATTAAAACTTTTAAAAGTAAATTAATTAAATGACGTAAAATTAAAACGTGACGAAAAATAAAATTGACAATGTAATAAAAATGTGAACTTTAAAATTAAACTAAAAGAAAAATAGCTGGAAAAATAAATGCTTGAAAAGTAAAAAGAAAGTAAACAGAACCTGAGCCGGGATCCAGAATACTGTCACTTATTCGGAATACCCAACAAAGTACAGCTTATCCGGAATATTGTCACCTTATCCGGAATACCTTGTTCTTCACCTTATCCGGAATCAACTTGATCTGCTTATCCGGAATCCTGGTTCCAACGCTTATCCGGAATATGGTCTGTCACTCCTTATCCGGAATATTCATCGGTTCCTTATCCGGAATAATTCCAATGTGCTATCCGGAATAAAAATTAGCTCACTATCCGGAATAATCTCCTAAAGCTTATCCGGAATGTTTTCCCAATAGCTTATCCTGAATAATCCTCAGATGCTTATCCGGAATAATCGATCCCCCTTATCCGGGATAACTGCTTATCCGGAATACCCCTCAAATCGGCTTATCCGGAATAAATTTTACCCTACAGCTTATCCGGAATAAACTTGATGTGCTTATCCGGAATATGTAAACCTTCGGCTTATCCTGAATCCCTTTTGATGAGTTATCCGGAATAAACTTGCTAAAGCTTATCCGGAATATCCTTCTATCGCTAATCTGGAATAAACAAAAGATGCTTATCCGGAATCCAGTGGTGTAGACTATTCGGAATACTAGGGTTTTACCGAAACCCGGATAACAGTAGAATCAAATAAGCTATAACCTAAAAATAAGCAAGAATCTAATAAGCACAAATCTAAAAACTTAACCAAATTGACTTTAAGAAAAAGCTAATCAACCAAAATTTAAAAACTTTAAAAACACTAAATAATAAAAATATTAAAAATCAACTTTTTATAAAAATTAACTAATAAGCACTTAATCAAATTTAAGGAAAACACAATAAGCTATAAAATCAATAAGCTAACAAGATCAAAATCATAAAAGCATAACCAATAATCAAACAAGCATAACAATAAGCACATAAACATCAAAATTAAATCAATAACAAGAAAGGTAGATGAGAGATTAACAATAAAAACTTGATTAAAGAGAAGATTAAACAACAAAATTAAAAAACACTTACTTGGAATTAAAGGAATTAAAGTGCAAGACAATTAAGGAAATGACATGAATTTAAAGTGCAAGTAATGTAAATGGTGGAGAGTTAATTTGTCAAATTAACTAACAACTCCTAATGACACATTAGGAGTCTATTTATAGTGATTAGGAAAACTAAGCATGTGTTGGTTCATTCTTCTTTCTTTCTCGACTTCTCGTCTTCTAATTTCTTCGACTTTGTCTCGGGATTAATAAACTCGTCTTGTAATTTCTTCATTAATTTAGACTTGAGTTCTTCGGCTTTTATTAAACTTCCGTCTTTAGACTTTTTCTCCAATAAATCTTCAGAATTGGCCTTGGACTTCCGTTCTTTTGGCACCCTTGATCTTTCGACTTCGTCTTTTGTCTTTTTCTTTGATAAAAGCCCGTGAAAGCCCGTGTTTTCCTCCCTTTTCACATTTTGATCCTAAATCACAACAAAAACACAAACCACGCATAATTCCGACATTTACGACATAAAATACACGTTATGGTCTTGTTTTCATTATAATTAAGTGGTAAAAGGATGGGTGTTTTCACACCTATCAAATCCCCTACACTTGACCATTGCAATGTCCTCATGCAATGCATTAGTTACAAAGCAAGATTACACTTTTCATCATAATCAATCCACATTGGTCTTTATTAAAGAGATAGAAAATAACAAAACAAGTAAAGAAATCAAAGACTTACCTTAGGGTTTTGGAATGTCATGAATGATTATCATCCTCAAGTTTCACGTTCCCCATACCAAGCTTAAAAACGAGATCATTGTTATTATAAGTTAGCAAACTAACATAAACTCATGTGGGCCAATTATTTACTTAGACTCCCTTATTCCTAGGTGTATCTCTTATATTTTAATGTTGTCTTAAATGATCACGAGGATGCATTTTTGACTTATTTCGATAGTTATTAAGGCTAAAAATAAAGTAGGACGATTTAATCAATAGTTAGCTAAAGGACAAAATCTTTTAAAACTGCTTCTCGGGACCTCATAAAGTTCATATCTTGGCATAACTCGCTTCACGATTTGAGACCTTTCTCGGACCGATATTTGGCAGTGAATTCATACTTCAAATCTTGAGAGACGTTCATGAAATAATGGTCTTCTCTTCATAATAGGAATTTCTTCACTTGAAGTTTTGAGAGATTCTTCATACTTGGACCACGACTTCTTCATTTTTCTCCAATCTTTATTTGGGATTTTGATATACAATGATCCGCCTCCTTTTAGGACATAGATCTATCTATCCTCATACCCTGCTAGGGTCTTTTTGGATAGACTTCTCCATGATCTTTACGGGAGTATTTGCTTTTCGTCATGTGTCTCGATCCTTCATATTGATTTTTGATAAATGATTCTTCACATCACTTGGGATCTTTAACAACAAAATGTAGCCCTCATGCCTTGTTAGGGCCTTTTCGGACTCGCCAATCTTCGCGTCCCGCTTCAATAAGTTATGCCTTGGCTATGAACTCTAATCATTATCGAGAAACTTTTAAACGATCTTGTGCTAGAAGCTAAGTAACTTTTCAAATCGTACGACCTTACTTATTGCAGATAAATTTATTAACAAGCGATGGGAGAATAAGCTTATAATCAACTCACATAAATTCATGAAAGAATACCAAACTTATAATTGACTCTATCATCTCTCGTTCTCCACAATTTAAAATCTCAAGGAATGAGACTCGTGAATGCTTAGCCAATTAAATCAAAGTTTTGGGTTTTTGAGTCATCTATAGGATCTTGCAAACTCTTAGACTTTTTCAAGTTTAGAATTCGCATTTTAGAGTTCCCTTGATAAACGAATCTCTAGGATCAATTATAGGAACTTGCGAAAAGTTCTTGTTCTTAACCCGTGAGAGTTAAGACTTTCGTGTTTTAAAGATCCCTATATAAAAGCCTAGCAAAACTTGACTTAAACATGTTAAGGATACTAGCTAGAGTAAACTTAGATAAGTAAACTCGGGTTGAGTCAAAATATTCACGACTTTGAAAAATTTAAAACCACTTTATTAAAATTTATTCTAACAACGAAATAAAATAACTATAACAAAGGTAAAACTACTAGGCCAAAATAGATCAAAATTTTTGAAAAATGTCGAAAAATTGATTTTTTTCGGTTAAAATAAGGACAAATACAAGGAAAAGGCACTTAACTTCGATAGAAGTCCCTCCTACACTTGATATAAACATTGTCCTCAATGTTTAAGCATGTGGGAGTAAACTCCCCTACACTTAGGACATTGTGCACGTTATTTAAATCTTGAGAAGGAAAAGACAACTAACGAGATTCCCATTTTAATATTGAGAAATATAAAATAGTGAATCGAAAAGAGTTTAGGATAGAACCGGGAAGACGGGAACACGGAATCACGGGTCGTCAAAAATCATCAAGAGTGGGTCTTTGAAAGCGCGAATCCCTGAGTATGAGAAGAGAGAAAATAGCAAACACCAACGTGTCTCCCCTACACTTAGGATAAAGATAGCTAAAAGATAGATACTTGGGTTGCCTCCTAAGAAGCGCTTGATTTTTGATCACCGAGTCATGAGCCTGAATCGACCTTGATTAGCATAGGAAGAAGCTTTAAAAACATCCACCAGGATCAAATACATAATTTCCGTCCATCAAATAACACAGGCTTAAGGCAAACAAGGCAAGCCAAAGAAGAGTAGGCAAGGTTCCCTTAAGCAAAGATGGAGCACGATGGAATCAAGTATTGTGAGGGACAAGCATATCTTCATAAGTACCAAAGATTTTTCCTTTTATTTCATCAGATGGATACTGAGATTGCTTGAAAAGTGCAATTCCGGGGTCGAACACCTTTTCCTTTAGGGGAAAATAACACTCAGGCTCAGCAGATCTTGAAGAAGATCCGATCATAAATCGTGCAATCTCATCCTCAGACGGAGGGTAAAGAGGAGTTAAGACATAAGTGCCGCTGATATCGGTGTCGGCCGGCTTCTTCTCCTTTGAAGCATATTTCTTCATATCCAAAGTAGGATAAAGACCATAATCATCAAAGTCTAAAGGAGGAGCATCACTCTCATGAGGGAAGTATGTATTGAGAAAAGTAGAAAAGTCTTCCTCAAATGAGTAGTCATCCAAAGTAGGATCAGGTGTTGTTGGCGGAGGATCTTCATTATGTGAAGAATCACTCGAGAGAGTATCAGCCTCATCAAAATCATCATAAGTGGGCATGTCTGGATACTCAGAAGTAAAATCATCATAATCATCTTCATTAGAACTAGAATCGTCTTCATAAGTATCAAAGATCGGTGGAGAATCATAAATTGGGGTAGGATCAGAATTGGAGAGAGAATCATCCACATCGTCTTGGAACAGTGGATTATCATAGCAAGAGTCGAATAGAGGATTGTTGTAGACGACAAAATCATCAAGAACATTAATCATATTCGCCGATTCTCTTCCATAGGATTTGTTTGTGATCTTCCCCATTTTGAACACTTGTGCATCATTCCCGACCCTTAAGATTAACGCACCTTCGGCAACATCGACAAGAGATTTTCCGGTTCTCAATAATGGCCGACCAAGTATTAAAGGAATACGAGGGTCCATTTCATAATCTACAACAACAAAGTCGACCGGAAAAGTGAAGGTGCCAACTTTAATGAACACGTCTTCAGCAATACCAAGCGGGTAAGCGAGAGTGCGACTGGCAAGCTCAAGAATCATCTTCGTTGGTGTAAGGTCGGGCAATGATAACTTTTTCCAAACACTAAAAGGCATCAAATTTATACTTGCCCCGAGATCGGCTAAGGCAGTTAATTCGTCGGTTTGGTTAAAAGTACAAGGTAGCACAAAACGACCGGGATCTGCAAGTTTTTCCGGAAGTTCTTTAAGAAGGACGGCAGAACAATTTTCATTTAATCGAGTATTAACAAACTCGGCCATCTTCTCCTTTTTGCTAAGCAATTCCTTAAACATCTTGAAAAATTGTGGCATTTGGGCTAGGGCTTCAACAAGGGTGAAGGTGATGGTCATGCCGGCAATCTTGTCCAAAACGTTAGAGACTTGAACGTCATTCTTAGTCAAAATTCTAGCCTTGTCGAGTCGTGAAGGGTAAGGAATGCTGGGTTTATAGGTGGAATGTGGGGTTGGTGAAGGGTTCTTCTTGGGTACTTCAGCTGGTAGAGGTGGAGACGGTAATGATGAACTAATACTAGGTGTGGCAGTAGTAGGGATAAATGGTGGTGGAGGAGGTGTAGATGGTGTAACTGGGGGTGGGATAGATGGTCCTACTAAAGTTGCTCCACTACGGGTAGTAATAGCGCTCACATTCGCTCTCGGGTTGGTGACGGTGTTCAGAAGGTAGAGAGCCCGAAGTAGAGGGTTGAGTGGTGGGTAAGAAACTAGCCAGTATATTCTTCAAATCATTCGTTTGAGTGCTGAAGGAGGATTGTATATCATTTCGAAGCTCGGACCTAATGTCATTACCTTGCTTAGTGATATCCCCTTTCAAATTGATAATTTGGCTTTGTAGATTCTTGATTTGCTCTCCTTGGGTTCTCATTAAAGCTTCAACATCGTGATTAATGGGTGGGGCTTGTTGAGCGGGTGGGTGATAAGGATTAGAAGCTCGAGGTGGGATTTGGTTGCTTCTATTATAATTGTTGTTGGGGTTGTGGTTTGGAGGAGAAAAACCGGGTGAAAGATAGTTGTTCGACCGGTAACTTAGCAAATTTCGATCCCCTTGAGGTCGGGCTTGGTAATTTTCTGGTGAATAGTTACCATAAGCCGCATACACGTTTTCCAGATTGCCTTGAGTAGAAGGAAAATCAGTGTATGAGTGTGGACCGCCGCATGTCTCACAAGAATTTGCTACAGCTTTAACTTGTTGTTGTTGGTTTGTAGCGATAAGCAAGATACTTTTGTTCATTTCGGCCATCATGCGGGTGAATTCGGTCATGTCGGGGTTTGCTGAAGTAGAAGAAACATTGACTCTCGGTTTGTTCCTTGAAGAAGCGGAGGAATCCCAATTTTTTTGATGAGTAGTCATGTTCTCAATAAGCTCTCTACACTCCTCGGGTCTTCTTTTCATAAATGTGCCACCGGCGGCTGCATTAATCGAATCACGATCACGAAAAGTCAAACCATTGTAGAAATTATCAATTAAGGTAACGGGGAGCATGTTGTGGTTTGGACATCGATCGATCAAAACATTATATCTTTCCCAAGCATCAAAGAGAGATTCATCGGGTTCTTGCATGAAACCGCTGATTTGATTTCGAAGGCTCGTGACCATGGATGGTGGAAAGTAGCGCGACAAAAATCGTTGAGTCATGTCATCCCAAGTATGAATGGAATTCTTCGGGAGACGATCAAACCATTTTTCGGCATGGTAGGATAAAGTATGTGGAAAGAGTTGAAGGCGAAGAACATCCATAGTAGCACGGGGAAACTTCATGCTTTGGGTGATGGTAATGAATTTGTCGAGGTGCTTGTTGGCATCATCATCCGGTATTCCGCGAAATGGATTAGTTTGCACTTGTTGGATCATATGATGCTTCAACGAAAACTCGAGAGCCGTGATTTGCATCGGCGCAATCGGTCCTCCTCGTCCAAACATTGTTGGTTGACAAAGCTCCTCATTGTCCGAAGATCGGGTTGTGGAAGAACATTGTTGTTGTTATTGTTGAGGTGCGGTGGATTATTGTTGTTGTTTACACCTGTCATAGCTAAATCTTCACGAGTCTCGGGCTCTGGATAAGTTGAAGATCTAGTACGCATACACCTGCAAAAGCAAAAGAAAAAGATACCAAAGCAATAGACAATATATATACACTATGAAAATAAAAATAAAATCTTTTTAGATTTTTGAAAATTTTTAATTTTTATGGATTTTTAACAATTTTTTAATTTTTTATGGATTTTTTTTGAAAATTTTTGTACACGAAAAATAACGCTCACAAATGAACAGATCCCAAAAAGCAACGCGTCTCTCACAGAATACCGTTAATCTTAACGAAAAGACCCGGCAGCGGCGCCATTTAATACAAGCTTTTGGCCAGTATAAAAATTAAGTTCTTTGTCGTATGTCTAATCGAATTGATTATTGGTAAACGTGTGACTCAGCTGTTCTTGGTGGAAAACAAATAGATTGTCGTTGTAGTAAAATAAAGGTGCAAAACTTTAAAGTAAATTGACGGTAATTAAAACTAAAACTAATTAAAACTTAAATGGTGCAAAATTAAAACTTTTAAAAGTAAATTAATCAAATGACGTAAAATTAAAACGTGACGAAAAATAAAATTGACAATGTAATAAAAATGTGAACTTTAAAATTAAACTAAAAGAAAAATAGCTGGAAAAATAAATGCTTGAAAAGTAAAAAGAAAGTAAACAGAACCTGAGCCGGGATCCAGAATACTATCACTTATTCGGAATACCCAACAAAGTACAGCTTATCCGGAATATTGTCACCTTATCCGGAATACCTTGTTCTTCACCTTATCCGAAATCCTGGTTCCAACGCTTATCCGGAATATGGTCTGTCACTCCTTATCCGGAATATTCATCGGTTCCTTATCCGGAATAATTCCAGTGTGCTATCCGGAATAAAAATTAGCTCACTATCCGGAATAATCTCCTAAAGCTTATCCGGAATGTTTGCCCAATAGCTTATCCTGAATAATCCTCAGATGCTTATCCGGAATAATCGATCCCCCTTATCCGGGATAACTGCTTATCCGGAATACCCCTCAAATCGGCTTATCCAGAATAAATTTTACCCTACATCTTATCCAGAATAAACTTGATGTGCTTATCCGGAATATGCAAACCTTCGGCTTATCCTGAATCCTTTTGATGAGTTATCCGGAATATCTACCAGCAGCTTATCCGGAATAAACTTGCTAAAGCTTATCCGGAATATCCTTCTATCGCTAATTCGGAATAAACAACAGATGCTTATCCGGAATCCAGTGGTGCAGACTATTCGGAATACTAGGGTTTTACCGAAACCCGGATAACAGTAGAATCAAATAAGCTATAAACTAAAAAAAGCAAGAATCTAATAAGCACAAATCTAAAAACTTAACCAAATTGACTTTAAGAAAAAGCTAATCAACCAAAATTTAAAAACTTTTAAAAACACTAAATAATAAAAATATTAAAAATCAACTTTTTATAAAAATTAACTAATAAGCACTTAATCAAATTTAAGAAAAACACAATAAGCTATAAAATCAATAAGCTAACAAGATCAAAATCATAAAAGCATAACCAATAATCAAACATGCATAATAATAAGCACATAAACATCAAAATTAAATCAATAACAAGAAAGGTAGATGAGAGATTAATAATAAAAACTTGATTAAAGAGAAGATTAAACAACAAAATTAAAAAACACTTACTTGGAATTAAAGGAATTAAAGTGCAAGACAATTAAGGAAATGAAATAAATTTAAAGTGCAAGTAATGTAAATGGTGGAGAGTTAATTTGTCAAATTAACTAACAACTCCTAATGACACATTAGGAGTCTATTTATAATGATTAGGAAAACTAAGCATGTGTTGGTTCATTCTTCTTTCTTTCTCGACTTCTCGTCTTCTAATTTCTTCGACTTTTTCGACTTTGTCTCGGGATTAATAAACTCGTCTTGTAATTTCTTCATTAATTTAGACTTGAGTTCTTTGGCTTTTATTAAACTTCCGTCTTTAGACTTTTTCTTCAATAAATCTTCAGAATTGGCCTTAGACTTCCGTTCTTTTGGCACCCTTGATCTTTCGACTTCGTCTTCTGTCTTTTTCTTCGATAAAAGCCCGTGAAAGCCCGTGTTTTCCTCCCTTTTCACATTTTGATCCTAAATCACAACAAAAACACAAACCACGCATAATTCCGACATTTACGACATAAAATACATGTTATGGTCTTGTTTTCATTATAATTAAGTGGTAAAAGGATGGGTGTTTTCACACCTATCAAAGTCATTGCCATCTTTCATATCATTTATTTCAAATGGGGAGAAAACCTGCAGGGACGGACAATGTTGCTTCTCCTATGACAAGTCATCCAGGCTTTGTCCTTTATATCCATTGTAGAAACTAGAAGGGGGTTGAATAGTTTCTTAAGTTTACTTGTTAAAGATTTGTTTTAAAAAAAATCCTTTTCAAAAACTTAGACTTGAGTATTTATGTGAAACCTTCTTATACACAATATGAACAAGGTATAGTGCAACTAAACTAAGAATCACAAGTATAAAGAATAATGAAGGTAAAGAGATAAGGGAAGGAAAGATCAAACCAAACACCAAGGATTTATAGTGGTTCGGCAACGAAGCTCACTCCTCGTTCCTACTCCACTCCTCGAGTACACCTTACTCGAGAGTTCACTAATCAACAAGCTCCTTAAGGTGGAGAAACCGTACACAACGTCGCTTGACCAATTTCCGACTCTAAGCTAAAAGTCGAGCCCTAATCTTAGCTAGGACCAATCTACACCAATATACTTTAAGGACTAAGGATTAACCTTAATACATACACAACTTCCAAATAGACACAACTACTTGGATCTTCACAACAATGACACAACAATGAATGAATAAGTTTGGATCTTCAACGGATCTTTGAGGTAGACACAACACTTCAAGAATGATAGTGCTCTTCTCTTTGCACTTTGAGAGGAAAAGATAAGAGGAGAAAGATTCACTTCTAAACAAGTAGTAATCAAACAAATGATCAAGGATTTGATTGATTTAAGAAGTATGAAAGAATCTAGAAATGTATGTGCAAAAGAAGTGGATTGAAAGTATGAGAATGGTCCACTTTTTGTAAGACAAACATCGAACGGCTATATCTACCCGTGGTTCCTTATCGATAAGGAGACGCTATAGGGGCTAAGGAACCGCCTGCATAGACTCCACTTCCTTTTGTCTTTTAGTGGATTGGTTCGAATCTGGGGATTAAAATATCCTGAAAGGATATTCCAAACCAGGATAGAATATGCCATTTTTAAATTTCAAATTTTCAAATAATTAATTTAATAAAACATTTTCTTAAAAAGAAAGTTTAATAAAAAAAACTTGTTACACTTAATAAAATGTGAGTTTTAAGAAAAGACTAAATCCTTGATCACTTAATTAGGATGAGTACTTGTTTGTTCATGTAACACTCTCATTTTTCGTATCGGTACAGCGGAAGGGTCTTTTAGAGTGTTACGGGATAGCACAATAACTCCAATCATAGACAACACAATAAAAATGGTTGTACAAGGTTTAACAAACATTCATTCGATAAAAAGTTTCAAAAGCGTACAACAGGTCCCAAATTATACAGGTCATATAGTTTACAAAACATAGATCGAATGAACATTTTAATATTAAGTGGGCCATCAGAGTCGATCTCCATCCGGATTACCTTCAAGCACCTGAGATAAAAACATGCGAAAATCATATCAGCAAATGCCGAGTGAATTCATAGAGTTTAATAAAAACCGTTATATAAAACAATCATTTAAAATCAGAACACAAGTATAATATCGGAAGTAAGTCCTCATATTGCTAGTCAGGCAATATATATCAAGCATACATCTTAAACCGTCCATGAGACCGTAGTCTCTATATTACCATGGTAGGTAATATATTCATCGTTAATAGCGTCGTTATCATATATAGGATACATTGTATTTGAAGTATATACGTTTTATCTGAATTAGGATTATTATTAGCCGCATGACATTGTTACCTTACTATGAAAACAGCAGGCCGCGAACCCGACAAACAATTTTCCCATCTAAGTTAGCGTGTCGTCACAAAAATCACGCTATGGAATCTTCTCATACATAAATTCGCTTACCAATCAATGTGGTACGACGGGGATCAACCGTCAAGGCGCGAACTGGGGTGATCGTCCCCAAATAGTACTATCAAATGCATAAGCGTCTACCAAATCCCGGTAGTTCACAATTCATGCTAATGGGACTTTAAGTGACATAACCTAACTACTAATAATCCTTTTAGTCTCGAATATAGGGTCATAGCATCATTCGGGTCCATATCATTTAGCATACAATCGGGACTACTTGTGTTCTATTTTTATAAAAATCTAGCATGTTATCTCCCTCGCGGGTTTACAAAATCATTTTAATAAACATTTAAAAGAGTGCGAGGCTATGAACTCACGTTGTTAATGAAAGGCGGATTATCGGCTACGGGCGTGCTTTGGTCACGGAAACCTATATAAATAATAATCGGTCTTAGACTCGGTCCAATGACTTTTATCAAAATAACAATATATATATATGATTTTGTACATATGATGATGATCAAGTGGGTTTATACATCCTTGTTTACTCATTTTAGCGTTTACGTTTTGGTAATGTTTTACTAGTTCACTAGTTTTACCTATTTTACCTATTTTAAGTCCATTAAGCCTTTTATAAGTTCTTGAACTTGTTTTTATCCATTTCATACCTATATTATCAGTATATATACTTTTCATGTTGGGCCCAAATGGGTTAAGCCCAATAAGCTCTTTTTACAAGTATTTATCTTATTAAGTCCAATTATTAGTCCAATATGTTTAGTTAGCTCGTAAATGTCCGTATTTCTTATAGTTCGGGTTTTATCGGTTTTTACTTATATTAGTTGCCTATACATCAGTATATTACTTTTATAAACTTTACATTAGACGGGTTTGGTCGTCTAAGTTTTATTTGGCGAAAAACGTTAATTTTACGGCGATAGCCGAAAACGTCGTAAAAATCAAGTTTATAGTTTTTACTACTTATAAATATTATTTTTACCACCATTTATATGATTTACCCATTTAATTAACCTTTTATACATTTATATAAATAAGTTTTACAAGTTAGTGGGTTTATATTTTTACATTTTATACATTATAATGTGAGTGCTTATATAATAATAATAAACATTATTTCCAAAAATCTGATTTTTAACTTCATGTTCACCATTTTTAACATATCTAGAGTTCTATAATGAATTAGAAGCTCATTTTTGGATGACATGTTCTTCATATTATGTGCTACATTTAACTTAGTTATAGCTACTGCCCATTTTGAGTTTAACTTGCCTTAACAGTCCCTACAAAACTGCTTATTCAGATTAGACCACCTAACTTGTTTTGATCATATCTCACTCATTATTTTGATTCCATTGCATGGCCAACTCTCACATGTGTATAACATCTTCTACTTACTGTAAATGGATCAAACCATGCAATTTTATCAGTTCATCTTTTAGTTATCTACTGTTTTTATACAGCCAACTAAATAATCAAGATCTTAGCTTCATTTCTTATAGTTATCATCCCTTTTAAGCATATTTATCAACACTTGATCCCCACACAACATTTTTATCATCATATATACATAATATACATATACAAAATGAAAGAAAATACATTTGTTCTTTACAAAATAACAAGAGAAAAATAGAGAGGATGATCTTCTTTACCAACCAAGTGGATTTCTTGTTTTAGGAAGACAAGAACTTGATGAACACAACAAGTATCTCCAAGACCATCAAATATCAAGAACATAGGTTGGAAAATCAGCCCTAGGACACAAGCAAATCACCTCCAAAGATGTTAATATGGCCACCAAATGAGCAAGGCTTCAAGAATACTCCTTAATAGAGCTAGTAAACATGTGGTTTATGGCTAGAAGAGATCAAATGGGGTGTTTGTTGGTTAATAGTGGACGGCAAGGAAGGGGGTGTTGAGAGGATTTTGGTGTTGATTGCATGTGAGAAATGGTATAATGAAAACAAGTTGCTAGTTTTGGTGTGTTAGTGGAAAAGTTAGCTTAACATGTAAGCTTAGGCTTACACTTGTGTAAGTTTAGCTAACATGATGCCACCTTGATGGTGTGGTGTCATGTTGGCCGTCCATACCATGCTAGTAGGGTGGGACAATATGTTTTGTCCCATCTCACTAGTTTACGGGTATTTCTCGATTCTAGTTTTCTCGATTTGCGTGCCCTCGGCTCGTTTTACGAAAAACGTTTTTATAAATTATGAATCAACGTCACAAAACGAATCCAATAAAAATTGTCTCATCAAAAACGGAGTTCAAAAACGTAAATACGTAATCCTAAGGTTTCCGGTTTAGTCGTAAAAGACGCCAAATTATGCACGTAAGCCCAAATTTAAATCCGTAAATTGTGAGTTCGTCAACCAACACAAAAATAAGTTTCAAAATATTATACGAGAAAATATTTCACTACCTGAAAATGTTAGATTGTCACAGCTTTTCCTCCTAAAAGGGATCAACGTCCTCGTGATCCATTTCATTTGGATGTCCGTTTCTTATTGAAATCGAAGAGGTGCGGATATTTCTTCCACATTTCATCCTCTCGTTCCCAAGTATACTCCGGTCCATGCTTTGAATTCCATCGGATCTTGACAATAGGTATCCGACTTTGTTTCAGTTGCTTTACCTCACGGTCCATAACTTCTACGGGCTCTTCGATAAAATGCAACTTCCCATCTATTCGAACCTTACCTAACGGAATTTTCTCATCACTCACTGCTAGACATTTCTTCAGATTAGATACATGGAATGTGTTGTGAACACCATGAAGTTCTGGGGGTAACTCTAGTTTGTAAGCCACCGGACCTACTCTGGATATAATCTTAAAGGGTCCAATATAACGGGGATTCAATTTTCCTCGCTTTCCAAATCTGATAACGCCTTTCCATGGCGATACTTTCAACATTACTCGGTCACCCACTTCAAACTCCATTGGCTTCCGCCGCACATCCGCGTAACTTTTCTGTCTACTACGGGCAGTCAACAACCTCTTCTTAATCTGAACTATCATCTCCGTAGTCTCCCGGATCAATTCCGGTCCCGTGAGCTGGGTATCCCCAACTTCACTCCAACATACAGGAGATCTACACTTCCTACCATACAAAGCTTCAAACGGTGCAGCCTTAATACTAGAATGGTAACTATTGTTATACGAAAACTCTGCTAACGACAAATGTTTATCCCAATTCTTACCAAAGTCTAACACACAAGCTCTCAACATATCTTCCAGTGTTTGTATCGTCCTTTCACTCTGCCCATCAGTCTAGGGGTGATAAGCAGTGCTCATGTCGAGATTCGTTCCCAAAGATCTTTGGAGAGATTTCCAAAAATTCGATGTGAATCTAGGATCTCGATCTGAAATGATCGATACAGGCACTCCATGCTTGCATACAACATTATCAAGGTACATTCGAGTCAGCTTCTCCAGTGAGAACTGCTCCTTAACCGGAATGAAGTGTGCTGATTTGGTCAGTCTATCGACAATAACCCAAATCGAATTGTTTCCAGATGATGTTCTAGGAAGCTTGGTGATAAAGTCCATCGTAATTCGCTCCCACTTCCATTCAGGAATCTTTGGCTGTTGAAGTAGTCCTGATGGCTTTTGATGTTCGGCTTTAACTCTAGCACAAGTCAAGCATTGAAGAACATACATAGCTATGTCAGCTTTCATATTCGGCCACCAGTACAACTTCTTCAAATCGTGGTACATCTTATCAGATCCCGGATGAATGGAATACTTAGATTTATGGGATTCTAACATAATCAAATCTCTTAAGCCTCCAAACTTAGGTATCCACATACGACCTCTTAAGCATTTCACTCCATCAGCTCTAACCTCTAAAGGATCTCCTTCTCCTCGGAACCCTTCATTAACAAAATTCTCCTTCTTATAAGCTTCTATTTGCGCATTTCTAATTTGCTCAGGCAAATTATTGTGCACGGTCAAGACTAGAGAACGCACCCTGATAGGCTCTCTATCTTTCCTACTTAACGCATCGGCAACAACATTGGCTTTTCATGGGTGATATTTTATATCACAATCATAATCACTTAACAACTCTATCCATCTTCGTTGCCTCATGTTCAATTCCTTCTGGTCGAGAATATACTGTAGGCTTTTGTGATCGGTGAATACCATACACTTGGTGCCATACAGATAATGTCTCCACAACCTTAGCAAAGACTACAGCTCCTAACTCAAGATCATGAGTAGTATAATTCTCCTCGTTCTTCCTTAATTACCTAGAAGCATAAGCTATCACTTTCTCTCTCTGCATCAAAACAGCTCCATAACCTCTAAGAGATGCGTCACAATACACTACAAAATCTTCACTCCCGTCAGGTAATGATAAGATTGGCGCACTACATAATTTTTGCTTCAATGTCTGAAATGCTCCATCTTCATCACTTCCCCAAACGAAAGGTTTATTCTTCTGAGTAAGCTTAGTCAAGGGTTTAGCTATCAAAGAAAATTCTTTAATGAATCGCCTATAATAGCCAGCTAATCCTAAGAACTGTCGCACTTCCGTTGGCGTTGTCGGTGCAGACCAATTCTTAATAGCTTCAACCTTTGGAGGATCAACATGAATTCCATCTCTGTTAATCACATGACCAAGAAATTGCACAGAATCTAACCAGAAATCACACTTCGAAAACTTAGCATACAACCTTTCATCCTTCAACAAATTCAAAAAAATCCTCAAATGTTCTCTATGCTCATCTTCATTCTTAGAATAGATTAGAATATCGTCAATAAACACAATCACAAATTTATCCAAGTAGGGCTTGCACACTCGATTCATTAAATCCATGAAAACTGCAGGTGCGTTAGTTAACCCAAATGGCATTACTTGAAATTCATAGTGTCCATAACGAGTTCTAAATGCAGTTATAGGAATATCTTCTTCACGGACGCGAAGTTGGTGATATCCTGACCGCAAATCTATCTTAGAATACACACTAGATCCTTGCAGTTGATCAAACAAATAATCAATCCTAGGTAAAGGATATCGATTTTTAATTGTCAACTTATTCAGTTCCCTATAATCAATGCACATACGAAAAGATCCATCCTTCTTCTTAACGAACAAGACTGGAGCTCCCCAAGGCGACGAGCTCGGTCGAATAAAACCTTTATCAGACAACTCTTTAAGTTGCTCAGATAACTCCTTTAATTCAGAAGGGGCTAATCGGTAAGGCGCACGTGCCACCGGTGCAGCACCCGGAATTAGATCGATTCGAAACTCTACTTGCCTTATCGGTGGAAGTCCGGGTAAATCTTTAGGAAATACCTCAGGAAATTCACAAATAATAGGTACATCTTCCAATCGTTTCTCCCTAGACTCATTCCCGGTCACTTGAGCTAAGAATAACTCACAACCGTTCCTGATGTACTTTTGGACTTTAATACATGAAACGATTTTCAAACGGGATTCACCTCGACTACCATCAATTACTAACGTCCTATTCCTAAGAGGAATCTTAACCTTCTTCTCTCCACATAAAATAGTAGCATTATTCAACGACAACCAATCCATACCAATAATAATATCAAAACTACCTAATTCTATCAACATCAAATCAATCGGAAAGGAATGGTTCAAGAGATTTAGAGAGCATCCTTCTAATAGCTTATTAGTTTTCACTAATTTACCATTAGCCAATTCTACCTCGTAACTGGTACTTATCTCAACAGGTTCAATATCAATAAGGGCACTAAATTTAGTGGATACAAAGCTCCTATCGGCACCCGAATCGAATAAAGCAACAGCATAATGATTGTTGAGTAAAAACGTACCGGTAACGACATTCGGATCCTCTTTCTTCACCTCAATTGTTCCAAGTTGGTAGATACCACCCTGGGGATTTCTTCCAGGTACAATCGCTTTCAACTTGGGGCATTCCGATTTCCTATGACCTTCCTCATTACAGTTGAAGCAAATGGTTCCCTTCTTACACCTTTCAACCTTGTGTCCAAGCTTTCCGCAATTTCGGCACTTCCAGCAGTCGCCAGCATGCCTCTTGTTGCCACACTTAGGACATCTATCATCGTTGCGCGGTGTGTTGTTGGTAAGAGCATTTGCATTCCCCTTTCTCTTGTTCTGACGGCGATTGAAATTCTTCCTATTATCACCTCTATCTACACGCTCACCGTCTCCCTTTCTTTTCTCACCAACACAGGCTTCATCTTCCTTATCCTGAATTATCTGTCCAATGAGTTGGTAAGCCATTCGAACAGCATCATCAATGGTCAGTGGTTTCGATGATGTCACGTCCCCCCGGATATTCCTGGTCAACCCTTTCACATATTGCTCAATTCGGATCTCTTCGGGTTCAACCAATCGAGGACATAGCAAGGCCAACTCATGGAATCGATTCGTGTAACTATCAATGTCCACACCTTTCATTCTCAAATGAATCAACTCCTGTTCTAACCTAATGATCACACTACGAGGACAAAACTCCAAAGTCATCCACTTCTTAATTTCAGCCCAAGGAGTAGCATTAGCAGCATCAAGACCCATGAAAGCAATTCTCCCGTTCCACCAAGTCAACGCACGACCTTTAAGAGTAGCCATAGCAAAAGTCACCTTATCTTCCTCCTTACACTTACTAATCCGAAACACCGATTCAATCTTCTCAATCCACTGGCTTAGTCCTACAGCACCTTTCGTTCCATTAAAAGGTAGAGGTTCACACTTTATGAACGTCGCATAAGTACAGCCACCAACTTCAGGTGCATTTGTTCCAAGTCCTCCTACATTTCCTCCAGCATTAGCATTCACATTATTAGCATTCACATTATTAGCATTCACATTCACATTAGTACCGCCAATTCCACTACCGCCAGCTCCACTACCGCCAGCTCCACTACCGCCAGCTCCACTACCGCCAGCTCCACTACCGCCAGCTCTACTACCGCCAGCTTCATTTCTAGCATTTGCCATAAATTCAGTCATAGATGCGGTAACTTGCTCCGTAATAATCCTACGTACATCATCCTCAGTCACAGCCTTCTTGGGCGGCATAGTTCTATAATTTCACAATTTCAAAGTATTAAGCATTCATCCAACAAAGGATTCATATAATATGGATTGAATTCATAATCAAGATACAAATAAGGCACAATATGGAATTCAAGACAAGATACATATTTCATTCGATCTGAAACAAAAGTATTGTCTTAGTTACATCCCATATCAAAGTTCTAACACCATATACACTCAAAATCCGTGCCAAGTCTACTACTAACAAGTCGGTTCAGTCAAAGCTACAAGCACAAAAGATATAAAGGTCACTACTAAATACAGACTGGTCTACTGAGAACCGCCAGATGGTCCATCATCCATCGTCTTCTGAATCTTCGTCGGACGATCACTAGACACATCTTCAGCTGGGCGCTTACGGATTACTCCTCTTTCAACCATATCAGCATAAAATCTACTGTTCCATCCCACGGATATATTCAACTCCTTTTCAGCTTTCTCACGCATCGCACGAGCTACACTCAACTGAATCTCCATAGTATTCACCTTTCTCTTCATAGCAGCATACTCACCACTTTCCAACACCGATAACCTCCTAAAAGCCTCATTCAAACCACGTTCTACATCACTCAAATCCAAACTAAGCAATTCTCGCTCTTTCTCGCCAACCTTAGCCTTCGACTCCAAATAAGCAACCTGAGTCTGAACAACACCTAATCCAACCTCTGTCACACAACTCTTAACACGGGAAGCATCTAGATCACGTCTCAAGGCCCATGGTACAAGACCATCAATATGAGTAGCCTCTCGAGTACTAGACGACTCTCCTATCTCACATCTACGAGTAGCAATACCATCAGTACCGTCAGGTGCATCGTCATCCTCATCCTCCTCTGATTCAGAATCAGATTCAGACGATTCAGACATTTCATCCCTAGGTAACTCATCCTCAGAATCAGACAAACAAACTGGTGGGGGCAAAGGCTCGCCCTCTGGAACATCATACGGATAAATAAGCTCAGCTTCCTCATCGTCATCAACCTCAACATCTATACCTACACCCTCCTCGACATCCTCGTCGTCAATCTCGTCATCTAAATTATCTAATCCAATCTCATCATCGTTCTCAATATCCACATTCTCAATATCCACATTCTCAATATCCACATCCTCAATATCCACATTCTCAATATCCACATTCTCAATCTCATTCTCTACCAAATCAACCTGAGGGGCAATCTGATCTCCTAGTCCTAACTCGGGCTCGGGATCCTCAAATGGTTCCTCCTCATCATCAATATCATAATCTACTAAGTCTAAATAAGGATCATCTTCTATATTAGGTTCGGGAATAGCATGGTTTTCTACAGGAATATTAGGGTCAGCCATGACAATCTGCATTTATATATATTTATCTCGTATTAGGATAACATACTAGTTAAACAATTACATAATGAAATCACGATATATACATATATATAAATTAAATTATATATCAAAATATATATCTTCTCAATAGGGCTTGTTGGTAACGTCGGAGATCTCTGGCACCGTTATAGTCAAAAGATTTTTCAAATCAAATGTTCATTGTCAAAAGATTTTGAAAAGTTTTGTTCAAAACCTTGGTTTTTAAAATCTTTTGTTCTCTATAACGAGAGCTCTGGTACCAAACTGTAACACTCTCATTTTTCGTATCGGTACAGCGGAAGGGTCTTTCAGAGTGTTACGGGATAGCACAATAACTCCAATCATAGACAACACAATAAAAATGGTTGTACAAGGTTTAACAAACATTCATTCGATAAAAAGTTTCAAAAGCGTACAACAGGTCCCAAATTATACAGGTCATATAGTTTACAAAACATAGATCGAATGAACATTTTAATATTAAGTGGGCCATCAGAGTCGATCTCCATCCGGATTACCTTCAAGCACCTGAGATAAAAACATGCGAAAATCATATCAGCGAATGCCGAGTGAATTCATAGAGTTTAATAAAAACCGTTATATAAAACAATCATTTAAAATCAGAACACAAGTATAATATCGGAAGTAAGTCCTCATATTGCTAGTCAGGCAATATATATCAAGCATACATCTTAAACCGTCCATGAGACCGTAGTCTCTATATTACCATGATAGGTAATATATTCATCGTTAATAGCGTCGTTATCATATATAGGATACATTGTATTTGAAGTATATACGTTTTATCTGAATTAGGATTATTATTAGCCGCATGACATTGTTACCTTACTATGAAAACAGCGGGCCGCGAACCCGACAAACAATTTGCCCATCTAAGTTAGCGTGTCGTCACAAAAATCACGCTATGGAATCTTCTCATACATAAATTCTCTTACCAATCAATGTGGTACGACGGGGATCAACCGTCAAGGCGCGAACCGGGGTGATCGTCCCCAAATAGTACTATCAAATGCATAAGCGTCTACCAAATCCCGGTAGTTCACAATTCATGCTAATGGGACTTTAAGTGACATAACCTAACTACTAATAATCCTTTTAGTCTCGAATATAGGGTCATAGCATCATTCGGGTCCATATCATTTAGCATACAATCGGGACTACTTGTGTTCTATTTTTATAAAAATCTAGCATGTTATCTCCCTCGCGGGTTTACAAAATCATTTTATAAAACATTTAAAAGAGTGCGAGGCTATGAACTCACGTTGTTAATGAAAGGCGAATTATCGGCTACGGGCGTGCTTTGGTCACGGAAACCTATATAAATAATAATCGGTCTTAGACTCGGTCCAATGACTTTTATCAAAATAACAATATATATATATGATTTTGTACATATAATGATGATCAAGTGGGTTTATACATCCTTGTTTACTCATTTTAGCGTTTACGTTTTGGTAATGTTTTACTAGTTCACTAGTTTTACCTATTTTACCTATTTTAAGTCCATTAAGCCTTTTATAAGTTCTTTAACTTGTTTTTATCCATTTCATACCTATATTATCATTATATATACTTTTCATGTTGGGCCCAAATGGGTTAAGCCCAATAAGCTCTTTTTACAAGTATTTATCTTATTAAGTCCAATTGTTAGTCCAATATGTTTAGTTAGCTCGTAAATGTCCGTATTTCTTATAGTTCGGGTTTTATCGGTTTTTACTTGTATTAGTTACCTATAAATCAGTATATTACTTTTATAAACTTTACATTAGACGGGTTTGGTCGTCTAAGTTTTATTTGGCGAAAAACGTTAATTTTACGGCGATAGCCGAAAAAGTCGTAAAAATCAAGTTTATAGTTTTTACTACTTATAAATATTATTTTTACCACCATTTATATGATTTACCCATTTAATTAACCTTTTATACATTTATATAAATAAGTTTTATAAGTTAGTGGGTTTATATTTTTACATTTTATACATTATAATATGAGTGCTTATAATAATAATAAACATTATTTCCAAAAAATCTGATTTTTAACTTCATGTTCACCATTTTTAACATATCTAGAGTTCTATAATGAATTAGAAGCTCATTTTTGGATGACATGTTCTTCATATTATGTGCTACATTTAACTTAGTTATAGCTACTTCCCATTTTGAGTTTAACTTGCCTTAACAGTCCCTACAAAACTGCTTATTCAGATTAGATCACCTAACTTGTTTTGATCATATCTCACTCATTATTTTGATTCCATTGCATGGCCAACTCTCACATGTGTATAACATCTTCTACTTACTGTAAATGGATCAAAACATGAAATTTTATCAGTTCATCTTTTAGTTATCTACTGTTTTTATACAGCCAACTAAATAATCAAGATTTTAGCTTCATTTCTTATAGTTATCATCCTTTTTAAGCATATTTATCAACACTTGATCCCCACACAACATTTTTATCATCATATATACATAATATACATATACAAAGTGAAAGAAAATACATTTGTTCTTTACAAAATAACAAGAGAAAAATGGAGAGGATGATCTTCTTTACCAACCAAGTGGATTTCTTGTTTTAGGAAGACAAGAACTTGATGAACACAACAAGTATCTCCAAGACCATCAAATATCAAGAACATAGGTTGGAAAATCAGCCCTAGGACACAAGCAAATCACCTCCAAAGATGTTAATATGGCCACCAAATGAGCAAGGCTTCAAGAATACTCCTTAATAGAGCTAGTAAACATGTGGTTTATGGCTAGAAGAGATCAAATGGGGTGTTTGTTGGTTAATAGTGGACGGCAAGGAAGGGGGTGTTGAGAGGATTTTGGTGTTGATTGGATGTGAGAAATGGTATAATGAAAACAAGTTGCTAGTTTTGGTGTGTTAGTGGAAAAGTTAGCTTAACATGTAAGCTTAGGCTTACACTTGTGTAAGTTTAGCTAACATGATGCCACCTTGATGGTGTGGTGTCATGTTGGCCGTCCATACCATGCTAGTGGGGTGGGACAATGTGTTTTGTCCCATCTCACTAGTTTACGGGTATTTCTCGATTCTAGTTTTCTCGATTTGCGTGCCCTCGGGTCGTTTTACGAAAAACGTTTTTATAAATTATGAATCAACGTCACAAAACGAATCCAATAAAAATTGTCTCATCAAAAACGGAGTTCAAAAACGTAAATACGTAATCCTAAGGTTTCCGGTTTAGTCGTAAAGACGCCAAATTATGCACGTAAGCCCAAATTTAAATCCGTAAATTGTGAGTTCGTCAACCAACACAAAAATAAGTTTCAAAATATTATACGAGAAAATATTTCACTACCTGAAAATGTTAGATTGTCACAGTTCATACCTTAAGTGATAATGGTTGAAATGAAAAATACATGAACTCAAAAATTCGTTTTTCGTTGTTTTCGTAAATGCTTGTTTTTACATATTGTCGTAATCAAAACAAAGCGAGACCGAAAAATGCAAGTAACGTTTTAGGCATCATTGCATTAACAATCTCCCCATTTTAATTCCAACAATACATAAACTCAATCATCTAATAAAACAAGATTTTCGAAGACGAGTTTATCATTTCTCCCCCTTTGTCGAAGCAAAAAGGTTGCAAAAGTATTTGAAGAAGAAAAGAACCGGACTTTGCAAATGCTCCCCCTTGGTGCTTACTCCCCCTTGCTTGGGGCACCAAAGAATCGATATATGGTGACAAGCTACATAGAAGGGTTAGTAGTAGAGAAGAGACACCCAACAATATATATAGCAAAGTTCACAAAAAAATAGAAGAGACAAAGATCCATGTTAAGTCATGTTAAAAGAAAACATGACAAAAGATACAATAAAACATACAAAGATGCATGATAAATAAAATAAGCCAAAAGAAAAGCATAAATCTTATCATAGTTAAACTAGAACTCTAAGATTTGCTTGAACTAGATGTCTTGAGAATAAGAAACTAATGCTTAGATGAAAGACAAGGTAGTGGCGGAAGTAGGTGGTGGTGGCTTGGTAGAAATCTCATAGTCATAGTGAAGAGGAGGTTTGACTAAAAGAGTCTTGATGTAATTCAACCCTTCATAGATATGAGCCATAGCAATATGTTGATATTGAGAACAATGATAATATGTTACATGATGCATGACATTATCATGTGAAGGAGGAAGAACACTAAAGGCTAGTGGTGGAAGATAAGAAGTTCCACAATCAACATTCTTAGAAGAAGAAGATATGTGATTTTGAGTGTTCTTGGGTGAATTGGGATTGAAAGCAATTGGAGAAAATGGAGGAGAATCAAAGCTTTCATTTGGGTATAAGACATTTTGATTTGAGGAAGGATTCAAAATGCTTAAGGTTAAATAGAGAAAGCCCAAGATATTTTAGAGGTGGTCAAAGGGTTGAAACAAAGATTCCAAAAAGTGTTGGAACAAATTTGGAGTTTCAGGAATACCCGAAAAAGAGGTTACTGGGCACGGTTCCTTATCTCAATAGGCGGTTCCTTATCACTGGGGAACCGCGGTCTCAATAGAGAACCGCCCACAGTGGGTTAAATTTGGTGATGAGGGAGGATTTTCCAATTCAGCAAATCCTATTTTTCTAGTCTAACTAATCATGGAGATATGCTTAGAAGCAAAGATAGACAAAGAAAACCCACAAGAAATCACCAAACAAGGTTTTGACCAAAATACATGGATTTTAAAGAAAATCGATGTAGGAGGTGTGTAGAACTAGACACAAGGTCATGACACAATGATCCTCCATAATTTCCTTTTGTTCTTGCTATATTTGAGAGACCCATACATATGAATTATGTAAGCTCATTATGAATAGCAAGAAGCTATGAAAAACGTTTTTAGATTGAATTAACAATGCAAAAACATTTCTCGACCATTTTCGAAAGAACTTTGAGAATTTTGAAAAATGGAAGAGACGAATTTCAACAAGAATTTTGTGATATACAAAGACTCAAAGAAAGAAAAGATTTCAAAAGAGACAAAGACTCGATTAAGATGCACAATTAAGGAATATGTTCCATTAAACCTAGACCTAGACGTAAGTAATTAAAAGTTTCCCTCTTAAGTGGCTTAGTGAAGATGTCGGCTAAGTTTTCTACCGAGGGTACCTTATCTATCGAAATGTTCCCCTTTTGAACATTATCCCTAAGAAAATGGTGGCGAATCTCTATGTGCTTAGTTCGTGAATGTTGCACGGGATTCTTGCTAAGGTCTATTGCACCCTTGTTGTCGCACATGATGGGAACATCGTCAATAGATATCCCGTAATCAACAAGCGCTTGCTTCATCCATAGAGCTTGTTGACAAGCTTTACCGGCACTTACATACTCGGCTTCCGTGGTGGATATAGCAAGAGCGGTTTGTTTCTTTGAGAACCAAGAAATTAAACAACAACCCATGAAGGTAAAAACTCCACTAGTGCTTTTTCTGTCCACATAGTCTCCCGTATGATCCGAGTCCGCGTAGACAATGGTTTCTACGCCGGTCCCTTTAGGATACCATAATCCTAAATGTATAGTGTCCTTAATGTATCGGAAGATACGCTTAACCACTTCAAGGTGAGAGGTTTTGGCAGCCTCTTGGAAGCGAGCACAAAGGCAAACACTAAACATAATATTCGGTCGACTTGCCGTTAGGTACAACAAACTACTAATCATACGTCTATATTTGGTGTTGTCTACCTACTCACAATCATCATCTACGGTGAGTTTAGTATCCGAGGCTATAGGGGTCTTCATTGGTCTAGAGTCTTCTAATCCAAATTTCTTTAGCATTTCTTTAACATAATTGGATTGATTAAAGAAAATATCATCATCCATTTGTTTAATTTGGAGTCCTAAAAAGAAGTTAATTTCTCCCATCATACTCATTTTAAACTCGTCATGCATGATTTTGGCAAAGTCATCACACAATGATTGACAAGTTGAACCAAATATAATGTCATCAACATATATTTGTACGATAATGAGGTGAGAACCTTTCTTCTTTGTAAAGAGCGTATTGTCTACCATCCCCATGGTATACTCATGTTTTACAAGAAACGCTTTAAGTCTATCATACCAAGCTTTGGGTGCTTGTTTAAGACCATAAAGAGCTTTCTTAAGCTTGTAAACATGATCCGGATTCAACCACTCAAGAGTGGCCTAGTGGCAAAAGGATTTGTGTTATCACTCCAAAGTGTGTGAGGTCTCAAGTTCAATTCCTGCTAGGTGCAAACAAACTTGAAGTGGCCACGCCAACCTCCTGAAAAGGGAGGGCTTTACCTGGTTTGAGTCTGTGTGGCGGTGGGCTCAAACCCTGTGGATTAGTCGGCCAATGAGTCAGAAATCACGGTTACCAAAAAAAACATGATCCGGTTTCTCAAAATCAATGAAGCCAGGAGGTTGAGCCACATATACCTCCTCATTGATCAAACCGTTAAGAAATGCACTCTTTACATCCATTTGTTGAAGCTTAAAGTCTAAAGCACAAGCGTAAGCTAAAAGGATTCTAATGGATTCTAATCTAGCTACGGGTGCGTATGTCTCGTCATAATCAATACCTTCTTGTTGATTATAGCCTTAAGCTACAAATCTAGCCTTGTTATGAGACACAACACCATTCTCGTCTAACTTATTCCTATATACCCATTTGGTTCCTATGATGGTCGAACTTCTAGGTGGAGGAGCAAGTTCCCAAATGTCATTATCAATGAATTGATTCAATTCTTCTTGCATAGCGATGACCCAACTCTCATCCGTCAAAGCTTCTTTAACATTCTTTGGTTCAATCAAGGAAACGAAACAAAAAGAAGTTACTTTGATTTTAGACTAGAGATATTAGGGTCCTTTGATTTAATTCGCCTATGATGTTATCAAGAGCATGATCCTTAGACTCCTTAATGTTTACTTCCTTTTCAACACTAAGGTCTTCAATTCCTATGTTTCTAACATCTTTGGCATTAACTATGTCTATTTCATCTAAGTCATCATCTACCAAAGGTGGTGTCTTAGATGAAGGAGGGGTTTCGTCAAATGTCACGTTAAGTGATTCTTCATTTACACCCGAGGTTCTATTAAGGACTATGTAGGCTTTGTTAGTTTGAGAATAACCTAAAAAGATACCTTCGTAAGACTTTGGGTCAAACTTAGTAAGGTAATCTTTGGTGTTGAGAATGAAGCACTTGCTTCCAAACACCCTAAAGTATTCCAATGAGGGCTTCTTACCTTTAAGAATATCATAGGGGGTCATTCCTAGAAAAGGTTGAATAAGAATTCGGTTGAGAATGTAGGTCGATGTGTCCACGGCATTGCACCAAAATTTTTGAGGCAAATATTGCTCGTTTAACATCGTCCTACTCATCTCTTGGATGGTCCTATTCTTCCTTTCAACTACCCTATTTGATTATGGAGTGCGAGGAGCCGAGAAGTTACGGGTAATACCATGAGCTTCACAAAATGCATCGAATCGCACTTCATTATCAAATTCCCTACCATGATCCGTCCTAATAGAGACAATTGAACATCCTATTCGACTAAAGGTTTCGAAGTGATCGAAAGCTTCATTCTTAGATGCCAAAAATCAAGTCCAAGTGAATCTAGAATAGCCATCCACTATAACCAGAGTATAATGGTTACCTCCATAACGACGGAACGTCCAAAGAGATCCATATGTAGGAGCTCTAAGCACCGAGAGGTCGAAACCAAATTCTTGGCTTTGTGACTTGAGTGAACTTGCTTCCCAATTTTGCAAGCATCATAAAAGTGACTATCAAACTTCATCTTGGGGAGACGTCTTACCAACTCCTTAGAGACTAAAGATTGAATTAAACGCATATTAGCGTGACCTAATCTCCTATGCCAAAGAGTAGAACTATCATCTAAAGTCGCTAGACATAAGTTGTCCTTTGACTTCCTATTGACCTTCATGACATAAAGCCCATGCTTTCTAACGCCTTTTCCAATGACTTTTCCATCTTTTACGATTTCACTGTCATATTCCGAAAAGATGACCTTACACTTATTCACAAATTTGACCTATACTTAGAAGGTTAAAACCTAAGTTATTTACGTGCTCTACGTTTTCTGTAGTCATAGAGTCAAGAGAGACCGTACCTTTGCCAATGATATTACCTCGTCGATTACTTGCAAATGTAATGTTACCTCTATCATATGCTATGTAGTGCGAGAATAAACTTCGATTACCCGTCATGTGTTTAGAACAACCCACTATCCTTAATCCACTCGTCGGGCTCTAAATCGATTCCCAAGCATATCTAGGTAACAACACACAAGATCAAACATTTGGTCCCCAATATCTCATGGGTCCAAAATTGTTAGTTCCAAACATCCCTTGCATTTGGTTGGGATGCATGAATGAAGGAGACATTCCCCATGGGGAAAAGTATTGTTGTTGAAAATTATTCCAATTCATATGGCTATTTTGTTGTCCATAGTTTCTCCTAGGTGTCTTTGATCTTGATCTAGAATTATTGTTATTCCTCCTAGGTGTTGGAGTTTTACTTCTAGGTCGTGATTTAGCTTGATCATCTCTTTTTGGCGTAGGTGTTCTACTTCTAGGTTTAGATTCATTTCGTACTCTTGGAGGAGTAGATGTTTGTCTTATTAAGTTTCTAGTTCCCATTAGAGGTTTACTCAAGGGCTTGTAGAATTAATCTAGAGTAGGCTTTTCAATTATAGGTACTTTGACCTTGTTAATAAGAATATGTTTTGGTCCTTCACCTAAAATAGACTTTTCAGAAAGTTCAGGATTTTCACAAAAATCATTCTCTGGCCGCGGTTCTTTAGCTCCACCCGCGGTTCCATAGCAATAAGGAACCACCCCATATGCTGGAGAACCGCGTACATGGGTGTGTTTTTCTGAAAACCTAACTTGATTTGGTTTACTAGTTTATGCTTCATTAGTGTCATATCCTAGCCCAAGTCTTTCCTTAGAATAAATTTGTTTGTTTAACATATCATCAAGAGCATTAGTACCTCTCATGAACTTTTCAAGTCTAATGCAGGTGCTCTTGAGGTTTTCATTTTCTTGTCTAAGATTTTCACATTTTAAGCATCCTAGATCTACTTCTTTGTTTTTCTCAAGCTTAGCTAATTTCTCTTTTAGCTCACTAATCTCATTCTCAAGCTTAGTTCTAGTTGATTTTAGCACTTTGTTCTTTTCAATGAATTTAAGACTAAGCTTATGCAAGTTATTGTATTGGCATTCTAATTCACTATCATCTTGAGAAGAACTATTATTGCTATAATAATCGGTTTCGGAATGTACCTCTTTAGAAGTGTGAGCCATGCGACATTTCTCATCTTTGGGGTTGTCATCAACATCTTCACCGCTATCGCTCCATGAACCTCCAACAAACGCCGTGTGGTTCTTGTCGCGTGAAAGGCTTAGGACAATCACTGATGAAATTATTCGGATCACCACATCTAAAATATTTCCTATCACCTTTATCATCTTTAGCAAATCAGTTTTTGGAGAAGGATTTCTTGTCGTTGTTTGGTTGCCTCACGTATTGACCTCGTCTTTTGAAAAACTTCTTAAAGTCTCTAACCGCCAAGGCATATTCCTCATCATCACTATCCGAGGAGCTTTCATGTTTACTTTGTGCCTTCTTGGCTTTGAGTGCAAGAGACTTTCTTTCACTCTTAGTTTTCACCATTTCCGAGTCCTTCAAAATTATCATCTCATGAACCTTCAAGTTACCAATGAGTTCATCGAGTGATAATTTGGCGAGATCCTTTGATTCTTCAATCGCCATGACTTTAGCTATCCATTTGGGATGCAACGCCCTAAGAAACTTTAGCTGAGGCTCTTATGGAAGATGGGTGGGTATCTGCTATGCAGGAAGAAATTAATCAGTTCAAAAGGAACAAGGTATGGACTCTAGTGCTAGCTCCACCTGGTAAGAACATCACAGGCACTAAGACGGATTTATAGAAATAATATGGATGAAATTGGAAACATCATCAGAAAAAGGCCAGGCTGGTGGTACAAGGGTATACACAGACTGAAGGGATTGATTATGATGAAACGTTTGCTCCTGTGGCGAGACTTGAAGCCATCAGAATCTTCCTTGCTTATGCTGCATATATGAACTTCACTGTGTATCAGATGGATGTTAAGAGTGCCTTCCTCAATGGAGATTTGGCAGAGGAAGTATATGTTGCACAACCTGAAGGATTCGAGAACAGCGAGTTTCCTAATCATGTGTACAGACTACACAAAGCCATGTATGGGCTGAAACAAGCTCCAAGAGCATGGTATGAAACTCTTTCTAATTTTTTTAACTAAAAATAAATTTGTCAGGGGTTCCATTGATAAAACACTCTTTAACTTCAAGGATAAGAGTGATTTCATCATTGTGTAGATTTATGTGGATGATATCATCTTTGGGTCAACTAATGTTAATCTTAGTAAACGTTTTGCTAAATTAATAACCAAGAAATATGAGATGAGTATGATGGGTGAATTAACTTACTTTTTGGGTTTTCAAATTAAACAATGTCCTAAGGGAATTTCAATTTGTCAAGAAAAGTATGTTAAAGATTTACTTAAAAAATATGACTTAGCTGATTGTGCATCAGTGAAATGCCCCATGCTTCCACCCAACAACTTGGGTCCTGATGAGTCAGGGGTCTCTGTTAATGAGACTTTATAAAGAGGCATGATTGGGTCACTCATGTATTTAACAGCTAGTCGTCCTGATATCCAATTCTCCGCATGTCTCTGTACAAGGTACCAAGCTAACCCAAAAGAATCCCATCTAGCGGTTGTTAAGAAAATTTTCAGGTATCTCAAAGGAACAACCTCCCTAGGTCTATGGTATCCTAAGGAATCAGGCTTTAATCTCAAGTCCTATTCAGATTCAGACTATGATGGATGCTGTATTGACAGGAAAAGCACCTCAGGTAGCTGTCAAATCCTAGGAGGAAAATTGGTTGGATGGAGTGCTAAGAAGCAAAACTCTGTGGCCATGTCATCAGCTGAAGCAGAATATGTTGCTGCTGCCAGCTGTTGTGCTCAGGTGCTCTGGATGAAGAGTCAATTGGCTGACTATGAGATCCTATATGACAAAGTGCCAATCTTCTGTGACAACACCAGCACCATTGCCATCTCCAACAACCCTGTTCTTCACTCTCGAACTAAACACATTGATATCAGGTATCATTTTATCAGGGATCACATAATGAAGGGAGATATTGAGCTGCATTTCGTTCCCACTGAGCTGCAACTAGCTGACATTTTCATAAAGCCTTTGGTTGAACCTTCGTTTAACAGGCTAGTTGTTGAGCTAGGGATGCTTAATATCTCAAAGCCTGTGGCTTGATAATTAATGTGTTCATTAAATGTCTGATTAAATATTAAATGTTTTTCACATGAAACTATGTAGTTACTTTCCAAGTAAATGCTAAAAAACATTCCCTATATTTAATTATTTCTTTTCCGAATAACGAGGAGACAAATGGTTTTGAAAGGTAAAGGGACCCACTTGTGCAGTCTTTTTCCCACTACGCATTAAATGCGTTTGAATAACTGTTTCAATTTTTTGAATATAAATATTGTCTCACGTTTCTTCTCACCTACCACTATTCTCATTTCTCACATATCGTCTCTCTTTAAGCTTTCTCTCTCTAAACCCTTCCACCATTTTTGTTTTCTTCAACCTTGAATCCATGGCGTTCCCAGTTCCTAAGGCTTCTAACGTCACCTTCGAACTCAATGAGAGCATCCTTGCTTCTAACAACTCGATTGGATGGCTCAAGGCTCCTAACGATTCCTACACAGACCTGGAGAACTTTATGAAGAATTGTGATGTAAGTGAAGCACTCACAAAGACCCCATCCATTTTCTACCAAGAATACCTTAGGGAATCCTGGTATTCTGCTGAAGTCATTGACGACACCATTACTTTTAGCCTCTCGTGCAATGAACACCCCTTTGCCTTCTCTCTCAAAGATTTTGCAAATGTGGCAGGGCTAAGACATGGAGATGAATGCCTGAAGGTTGTAGATAAAAAGGCTGTAAAGGACGCCCTTGCCACACTTAAACCCATTCATGATGTAAACCCTGCTCTCACTCCTGTTGAAGTTCTTGCCAAGTCCCCTCTGAAGATCAAATACTTTTCCCCTATGTGGCGTGTCCTCTTCACTCACATAGTCAAGTCCCTGGGTGGTATGCAGGGTTCTCAAGACCAAATGTCTTTTAATCACTAATCTATTGCTTTTGGGCTGATCTGGAGCACAGACGTTGATGTTGGAAGCATACTTTTCTTAAACCTAGTGGAAAAGCTTAAGGGACCAAATCAGGTCAGGGAGAAAAATATATGCTATGTTCGCTTCCTTTCTCTTCTCTTCAAAAGACTGTTGGGTGACAGCTACCACAACTCTGCGCTCACATCCCTGAAGCCTTATCGCATTACTGGAGCTATCTACAAGGAGATTGGACCTGAATATGTCCCTGCTACTTCTCACATGCTGAACATCTCCAATAAACAACCTTCTGTTGTGAAGTCCTTGCTCCCTTCCTCTGAGAAGGTGAATACCTCTGATGTGTCTGGCAAGTCTGTGTCTTTGACCTCTGGGCAGCACACCACGACGTCCAAGGCAACAACTGGCCAACAGCCAAAGAAGAAGAAAAACCCATCTTCTTCCCAAACCAAAACTGTTGCAAAGGCCAGGGTAAAGAAGAACGTGAACCTCTCATCCTCCTCCGTTCCAGAGATTCCTGTGGATTCAGAGACTCCAGCTGACCAACAACAAGGGTCTAGTGTCTCGATGTCAGCTGAGACAACAGGGAACCTGCCAAATTCTGCTGATATCGCACAGGTAATCAGTCTTATCATTTTTAGAGGTCCACAAGCAGCCACTCTCAAATGTTTGTAAGTGAGAGTGGTGAAGTTAGGGTTATCCTCGACCCATAGGAGTCATTGTATACACTTAGAAATCATTTAAGACTTCTGTACACCCTGACTATGCACCAGGGAGTGATTCATTTGTGTTTATAAAGCACTCCGATGACCCTGCACCCTCTAGACAGTATTCATGCAAACAACAATCTGAATACACATATGTCTCGCCCAGAGTAGTTGTACCTCACACAGCCTCTTGGTTCCCTCAGAAAAAGAATCCCATAGGATTTATCCTTTCAGGGGGAGCTGAATCATCACCCTCAGCTTTCCTAAGGGCAGCGTAACAAGCGATCTTTACCTACATATGTTTCACAAATAAAAGAGTCCCAAAGGTTTCTTAACCTTTTGGGGGGGCTGAATAATCACCCTCAGCCTTCCTAGGGGCAGCTAATGGCGATCCTTAACAACATATGTTTCACAAATAAAAAAGTCCCAAATGTTTTAACCTTTTGGGGGGGCTGAATAATCACACTCAACTTTCCTAAGGGCAGCGAATGGCGACCATTAACCTCATGCTTTTCACTCTTAAAAGAATCCCAAGGATTTATCCTTTAGAGTGGCTGAATAATCACCCTCAGCCTCTCTGGGACAACAAACTGGCAACCATTCCCCTTATTTATTTCACTGTTACTAATTTAAAACAACTTGCAGGCTGATGTTGTACAACCAAACATTGAATCTCTGGAGCAGCCAGATAAAGAAGCCGATACATTGATTCAGGATCAACCAAACGAGGAAGAGCCCATGCCTGATGTTGAAGAGGATGTGCTCTCATTAGTAGATGACTTCTCTGAACCTGAATACATGCCTGATGATGAGATTCTCCCTGAGGGGATGATTGAGGAGGAGGAGGATGAAGAAGATGATGACCAACAATCTCTGTCTCCTCCAAAGGATTTCGCTGTGTCCACACCAGCTGTTGATACCACTCCTCCTCCCAAGGAAGCTGTAGTAACTCCCACATCTGCTACCTCTGTCACTACAGTATTCCAAAGGCCTGCATATGATCCGACAGCTGAATTCTTGTTGTTTGATCACCCTACCCAAACCAACTTTGATATATTGCCAAGGGAGGATGATTATGCACAACAAAGTCTGAACATCCATGATCTTAAGCTTGAACACCACCAATCAGACATGGAAAGCCTGTCAAGAAAGCTGGACATCATAAAATCTGAAATGCATTCTTTCACTGTCAACTTTCCAAAGATCATAACTCAGGCGGTTAAGGATGCAGTCACTGAACCTATCAAGGATGGTACAAGAAAGGGAGTGTCCCAAGGACTTATTCATTTGTCCACACGTATCAAAGATGCCATCATCATAGAGGTCACTGCACTTTTCAATGTTCATGAGTTAACGATGCATAGAGAGTTTGAAGTTGTACGAAACAGGCAAATTCATCACACCAACTTTATAACTGATCGTGTTCATTGCAACACAAATGGCAACTGCAACCACCTGCTGAAAATTGCCAGAGCTTCAAGAATCAGGCAACGAGAAATGGTTGCCTCTGTTGAGCAGATTGCTAAGCACTTTCATGCACGTTCATCCAAACGTATGAAAATACAGGTTGAACGTGAGGGGGAGAAGGAAAAGGTACTTAACCTTGAATCTGCCAAACAAAGCTCAGACTCTACCGACAACACTATCCCTTCACCTGTCCCTCTCCAAGTCATCACACTAGTAATTATACCTGATGATGAGGATGAAATTAAGGGGGAGCAACAGACAAAGGATGGAGTTGATTCATCAAAATCCCTGACTCTGGTTAACACCAGCGAGGCTGTGGATGATGGTGAACCAGCTGCCAAGAAACTCAAGTTCACTGTTAGCTCCCTACCCAAAGCTATACAAAACCAAGCTCAAATGGCTTTTCTTAAACAAGCTGAAGAGCTAAAAAACGCAAGTGTGGTATCCTCTGTCTCAAAGAAAGGAAAGGAAATAGTTGTGGTAGACTCAGACGCCAAACTAAATAAAATAGCTGCGATGCTAGAGACAGGAGGATCAACCACTGACCCATCCTAATTGACAACCTTCACAGCATCAAATGAGAATCCTCTAACACCTAAAGAAATTGAGAAATAGGTTATTGAATTCAAGAGGTTGAATGAAATCAAGAAATCCAAGGAGCTTAATGAGGAAACTCTGACTCCACTTCAAAGGGAGAAGCAAAGACAAAGGTTGAAAGAAATGGAAGTCAAACGCAGAGAGGCACTGAACAAGGTAAAAGCTGATTATGATGCCTGCGTCAACAACAGGTTTACACCTGGAAAAATCACCAAGTTTAAGTATACTATTCATAAGTCTACTAACACACCACAAATGATTTTGTGGAGAGATAACCAACAGGCCAATATGAATATCTTTGAAGACTTTAGGTTAAAGAAACTTGGTTTGACTGAATGCTTTGAACTTGAGGCTTTAGCTGCTAAAAGAACTGGACAGGCAAATTTCACTCTTCTTAAGACCCTCAAAGCTAAGTTTAATTAGGTTAAAGAAACAGCAGCCAAACTCAAGATAGATCCCCCACCACAGCTGGTTGAACAAGAACTTCCAAAGACTGGAAATAAAAGAAGAATGATCACTCAATTTGTTAAGGAGACCTTCGTTACTGATGATATTCAAATGGATAGAATGCACAGGGATTTGGTATTACCAAATGGAATCATAGGTCCTATTGATGGTCAGACTTACAATGAGCCTAAAAGAGGTATGGCCTTCATGAACAGGGCATGTCAATATGCATTCCAAAGGGAAGATGAGCTAGGATTAGCATCAACCATTCAGCTGATTTGTCTCAAAAAGGCACTTAAAATCAACACAGAGTATTCCAAGGTATTTGCACAAGCTTTGCAGGCCGAATTGGATACTAGGACAGACTTAGCTGAAGCTGAAGAAAGAATCAAGAATGATGACTATTGAAGGATTTCACAGCTGAATTTTACCTTCATATTTTATTTCACTTTTGTATTGTACTTGTAGTTTCCTTTAATTATTAATAAAATCATGAGGTATGTTTGTTTAGATCTATTATGAGTAAGAAGAAGCTATCATCTCACTTACCTTAACTTATATAGATCTAGCTGTATTTATGTTTAAATAGGGGGAGATTGTTGGGAATCTAAGTTTATTAGATTCCCTGTATCATAGATTAAACACAAATCAAGTTGTTAGATATTATCTTGCATGTACCTAGGAGGCAGGCAAGTATCGCAAGACTCACAGAGATCTAAGTCTCTGTGAGCAACCTCAGAGGAGTCCATGTCAGAGACATTGTCAAGGAAGTCGAAGATTACTTGAAGACATACTCATTGGATGTGATGGATAACATCCAAGATGTATCAGGGACTCTGAGGGGTTGAGGGTTAACAGGGGTGGCAATACCCTGTTAACACTCAGCACACTTTGGACATACCTTAGTGTGTACGAGACTATGAAGAAAAGGGAAACTGTGTCAGCTCTATTTCTCTAAAGCACTGTGGCGGACTACCAAGAATAGAAGAGCATCTTGTGATAGAGGTCTGACAAGTGTCTGTCTAAGTGTCGTCACCATCAACCAGTACTTGAAGTCAACCTCGTACCACTATAAATAGGTTATGTAGCCTAGCGTTAATGTTCAACACTTTGATAGAATTCACACATTAACTCTTAAAACTTATAGAACCAAACAGCTGCGACTGTGTTCATAAGTTAGGTTTTAGTTTGTTCAAAGTGTGCACAACACATTGTCATCAAACGGTGTTATCCATAACACTTGTAATTCTTTATTATACAATAATAAGTATTACGTTTGAAAAGCAATTAAGTGTGTTGATTAGTTAAGTTTATTGTTTCAAGCATAGTTTAGGGACTTACAAAAACTATCAGTTTCAAAAAGAGGTGGTCTTTGCATGAATTGCCCTTCTAGATACTTGTTGGAATCGATAGATCGATTCAAGTTTTAAAATACAATATATTCTAAAAAGTCTTGAGCAACCACGCTCTGATACCAGTTGTAGAAACTAGAATGGGGGGTTTAAATAGTTTCTTAAGTTTACTTTTTAAAGATTGTTTTTTTTTAAATCCTTTTCAAAAACTTAGACTTAAGTATTTATGTGAAACCTTCTTATACACAATATGAACAAGGTATAGTGCAACTAAACTAATAATCACAAGTATAAAGAATAATTAATGTAAAAAGATAAGGGAAAGAATTATCAAACCAAACACCAAGGATTTATAGTGGTTCGGCAACGAAGCTCACTCCTCGTTCCTACTCCACTCCTAGAGTACACCTTACTCGAGAGTTCACTAATCAACAAGCTCCTTAAGGTGGAGAAACCGTACACAACGTCGCTTAACCAATTTCCGACTCTAAGCTAAAAGTCGAGCCCTAATCTTAGCTAGGACCAATCTACACCAATATACTTTAAGGACTAAGTATTAACCTTAATACATACACAATTTTCAAATAGATACAACTACTTGGATCTTCACAACAATGACAAAACAATGAATGAATAAGTTTGGATCTTCAATGGATCTTTGAGGTAGACACAACACTTCAAGAATGATAGTGTTCTTCTCTTTGCACTTTGACAGGAAAAGATAAGAGGAGAAAGATTCACTTCTAAACAAGTAGTAATCAAACAAATGATCAAGGATTTGAATGATTTAAGAAGTATGAAAGAATCTGGAAATGTATGTGCAAAAGAGGTGGATTGAAAGTCTGAGAACGGTCCACTATTTATAAGACAAACATCCAACGGCTATATCAGCCCGCGGCTCCTTATTGGAGCCTGATATGAGTGAAATCTCATATTAATTATATCACAAATCACCCTAAAACACAAAGCAAAATACCTAATTTTGATTCATAAAAGCAGTATTATGGGTATGTTTTGTTGTTTGTGCTTGTGTAGGTAAAAAGATACAATTTTGGATCAAACAAAGGAATTCAAGCTTTATTGATGAAGAAAAGACAAAAGGAGGATGAAAAGTGACAAGCCAATCAAAGTCAAAGAACCTTTCTTGACAACATTCAAAGATGAAGGACTAAAAGTGCCATTATGAGAAAGTCAAGAACAAAGTCAAACATGGTCAACAATCAAGTCAACAAGTTCAAGGATCATTATTGTGCAAGTTTGAAAGTCAAAGGGCTTAAAATGACTAAGTATTGAAGTTCCAAGCTTAAAACATATATCTGCCAACTTGAAGGGTTAAAATTGCCAAAATCAAGTCAAGTTTGGGTTTGATCTGTGTATACATGCTTTGGACCAATGGGAGGCCTTAAATCATGAGACAAGGATTGTCACCTCACGCCAGCTGGCCACTCACAGCCGCTTTTCATTTAATAAACAAAATCCAACAGTGCTCCCACTAGCTGAGTTTCAACCAATCATAAATCTCTATTTGGATAATGATCCAAGTGAACGTTTTTTACCCAATAACAACACAACACGTGTCATCTTCATACTTCAACGAACCCAGATTCAAAATCAAGAAGAATGCATTTCAGATCAAGTGTTCTACATGAAAACTACTCAAAATCAAGAGATAAATCTGTCCCAAGTGTTTGATTGAGCTGAAAATCACTCAAAAGAAAAAACCCAATTTTGTTCTTCAACGGCTATAATCAATTGGAAGATCAAGGCCACGTAGAAGCTTGGTATTGGCTCCAACACGTCACTCATCCCCAACAAACACTAGAATTCTTCTATAAATAGCCCAGATCGTTCTTCATTTTTGTATTGTACCTAGTGTGTGAATTTACACACACTTAACTTTTCCTCTCAATTTTCAGTTAGCATTCTAGTTAGCTACTAATCTCAAGAGTCTGACAAGCTCTTGAGTTAATTAGTTTAGTTGTAACATCTTGTAACAAACATCCACCATTAATAAACCTTCAATTTCCATTCTTCACTCAAATTCACTTCTCATTTCTTCATTATCATATCCCTTCTGTTATTGTGTGTTTCTATTGATCAAACTTGATCAATAGAGCTTGTTCGATGCATTTTGGAAGCTTGTAGCTGATTCAGACGTTTCTAGTTCATTTCCATATCCAAAAGTAGCAGATTGTAGTAGGGGAGATGATTTGTAGATGATGATGATAAGTTGATGGTTAATGGTGGTAGATAGTTGTTGTTTGTGTTGATCATAGTTGGCTCAGCGCCTAACTACTCCAACAAAGGTGGCTTCAACCTAAAAGGAATCATTTCTCTCATATTAATTCCACTAAAAAGCTTGCCATGCTCAATTCCTAAAAATAGAGCTCATCTGCTGAATTGTGATTGATTTAGTCCCTAAACTTTATAAATTTACATATTTGGTCCTTGTACTTTTATTTTCTTTACATTTTGAGCATTTTTACTATTTTGCATTTAATACTTGTACTTTGTGCTTTAATTATGGTAATTGCAACTTGTTTTACGGTTAAGTAGCTATTATATTTTTACCCTTTTTACGTGATTGTTTGAATTAGACCTAGATACCAAATACCTTTATTAACACCAAAAACAATTAAAAACTTGAGGTTAATTGGAATTTCAATTTGTCATGAGTTGGGAAATACGAACTTGAATAAGATAACATATTAAACGGCGCCGCTGCCGGTTCATGACATTACGAGAGACTATTGATTGACAGTTTCGATTGGATTTTGGGATTCGTTCACCTCGTGAGCGTTCCTTTTACGTATCATAGATCCAAAAGATAAAAAAATCAAAAAGATAAAAAAAAAAAAAAAAAAACCATAAAATCAGTTATTTCCTAAGAATTGAACCAAAAAAATAAAAAATTCAAAAAGTAATCTTTTTCCTAAAAGATTACAACAAAAATATATTGTATATATCGATTTTCATCGTTTTTACGTACATATAGTATTTTCTTAAAAAACCCAATAAACACAAAAATATTTTCTCTATATTATTATATGTAGATACATATACGTATACGCACACTCAATACACATACTTCCATAAGTATTGCTTTTGCAATACACCGTGTTTGGGAGCGTTCCGGTCCTAAGCACGTGTATCGATAAAACTTAATTAAGGCACAATAGATAAATACCATAATCTTCTTGATCTTGAGAAAGAGGCCACTGTGTGGGGGGGGGGGGGTATAAGGCGAGTGTATTACACATTCTAAAGAAGCAGGCTCTTAAGTGAACGCGCTACCTCGTTTCTCTGCTTCCTTGTGGGTCTTTCAAGAGTGATAGTGGTGAGTGGTGTGCCACCCAAGTATTACTTACATATATTATATTTTCTTGTGGATATTACTTATTGAACCTCGGAAAGGATAATCCATTCTTTTCCAAAGTCGATCGAGAGCTCCTCTCTCACTCCTCGAGTTGAGTTGCATGCGCACTCGAGCGCGTGCACACATACCTTTTGGTGTACAACCCCTTCCTCCCAAAAGGAAGAACAAAAGAAAGAATAAAAACAACACCGTCCATCAAGCCGATCTCGATCATCGTGCTTTGAACAACACACAAGAAGCCATGGCCGCCGTTGATAATAGACCATTGGTGGAGATCCTCCAATCAAATGTGGAGGGAATTGCCGATGCCATTGTTATACCCGAGATACCCGCAAACACCTTTGAGCTTAAGACAAACATGATTACTATGGTTTCTTCTACACCTTTCTTAGGGAGACTCATGGATGATCCACATGATCATATCAAGAAGTTTTTGTCCATATGTAATACACTTACAATGGGGTTCCTCCTGATGCCATTAAGTTGATCTTAGTTCCATTTTCCTTAGAGGGTAATGCTAGTTATTGGCTAGATAGACAACAATCTAAAGCATTCATACTTGGGAGGACTTTACCAAGAAATTTGTGAACAATTCTTTCCTCCCTCAAGAACCACTGCTTTGAGAAACCTAATTATTGGTTTTCAACAAAAGAATGATCAAACCTTTAGTGATGCTTGGGAAGAGTTCAAGGAGTTATTGAGAAAATACCCCAATCATGGATTTAATGAATTTCACCAAATCAATACCTTCTACAATGGATTAAGACCACATCATCAACATTCCCTCAACTCCTCCACGGGTGGGAACATTCTTTCCAAATCCACACAAGAGGCATGGGACATTATTGAGACTAAATCCATGGTGCAAAGAAATAACCAAAGAGATGAGAGGGTCCATGTTGTTCAAAAGGGTGTTTCTAAACCATTTGAGAGTCAAATCCTTTTACAACTTTAAGAAATGAACCAAAGTCAAAAGATGCATCAAGCAATGATGCAAGATTTTATAAAGGTTTCCTTGAGCAATTCTTCCACCAATAATGTCAATGCTATCACTTCATCTTGTGAAACATGTGGAGGCCCACATTATTACCTACAATGTGACAAGGTTCAAAATTACCAAGGTGAATGTTATGTTTATCAAGATGAACAAAGAGAGCACTTCAAACCTAATATCAACCCCAACAATCTCTCTTACAAGTCAAACAACTACCTTGCTCCACCCGGCTTTCCACCCCATCCACCCACCCAAAATCAAACAAACCCTCCTCAATTGCTTCAAAGAAATCAAGGGCCTAGGCCAAACTACCAAGGACACAACAACTATAGAGCACCCAATAACTTTCAACATCAAGGAAACAACTTTCATGCAAACAATCAAGGATTTAACCAACCACCTCCACCTTTTCATCATCAAGGATACAATCAAGGATATGGGCAAAATGATACCTTTGAGCTACTTCAAAAGATGAACCAAGAAACAGAAAGAAGGATTCGTGAAAGTGAAAAGAGAACACAAGATCAAATAAGAGCTATTAATGAGGAGACCAACAAGAGGTTTATGATGCTTCTTAATCAAAGGCCACAAGGTGCTCTACCTTCAAACACACAAACAAATCCAAGGGATAATGTTAATGCAATCATAACGCGGAGTGGAAAAACAACTATTGATCCTTTAATGCCTCCTACACCTCCTTTGGTTACTCCTACTTTGGTTCCTCCTTTTGATAAGCCTTCAACATCAAACTCAACACCTTCAAGCTCTACAACTTCAACACCTACACCTTCTAATCCTACACCTACTACTCCTTTACCTTCAACACCTATCAATGAAGAAACCAACAAAGAGAACCCTTCAACAACAACTACTCAACCTACACCAAAACCAAGTCTTCTATACCCATCAAGATTCAGAAAGGAGAAACTTAAAAACAAGGATGATATTCAAGTGTCAAACTTTTTGAGAATGTTCAAACAATTGAACATAAACATATCCTTTGCGGGAGCTCTTGCCTATATGCCAAAGTTTGCTAAAATGTTCAAAGACCTCCTCTCCAATAAAGAAAAGTTGGTGGATATGCCTAATACATCACTTACTGAGAATTTCTCCGCCGTGTTGCTAAAGACTTTACCCACAAAACTTGGAGACCCAGGGTGATTTTCGATCCCTTATAATTTTCCCAGGGTGGAAAACTGCATGGCACTAGCGGATCTTAGGGCAAGCATCAATCTCATGCCTTTATCGGTTTGGCAATAACTCTCTCTTCCCGAGCTCACTCCTACTAGAATGACCCTTGAGTTAGTAAACCGTACCATAGCTTATCCGGTAGGCATTGCGGAGGATGTGTTTGTAGGGGTTGATAAATTCACATTCCCCGTGGATTTTGTAGTTGTTGACTATGATATCGACCCGAGAGTTCCTTTTATTGTTGGTAGACCTTTCTTGAGGACGGGTCGTACTCTTATTGATGTGGCAGAGGGAGAACTAATTATGAGAGTTGAGTATGAGAAAGTAGTGTTTAAGTTGGGGAAAGTCACTAAGAAAGCTCAAAGTTGTGAAACAATTAACATAGTGGATGTTCTTGATGAGTTATGTGATGAACATTTTCATGAAGCTTGTAAGAATGATAATGAACATGCCACATGTGGAAACCGTTGCCTCAATTGCTCCCTCCTTAACACCATTTAGAGAGACTGATTTCCTCTTAGAGGAATTTGAGTCCAACTTCCTTCGTAATGATGATTCTCCCATTAATTGGGAAGAAGACATTCTAACTATCCAAAAGTTGCTCAATGAGGATCCCATTCCTTCACCTACTCCACAAGAAGTTACCAATGATGATCCATCCTTAGTGAAACCTTCCATTGAGAGTCCACCTTTCCTAGAGCTTAAGGATCTTCCATCATACCTTGAATATGCCTTCTTAGAGGGAGAGGACCAATTACCCGTTATCATAGCAAAAGACTTGAAAGATGATGAGAAGGAAAAACTCATAGAGGTGCTTAAGAAACATAATAAAGCTATAGCTTGGAAAATATCCGACATAAGGGGAATTGATCCAAATTTTTGTACACACAAAATCCTTATGGAGAATGATTACAAACCCGCCATTCAAAACCAAAGAAGGGTTAACCCAAAAATCCATGATGTCATTAAAAAGGAAGTTATCAAACTCCTTGATGTGGGTATGATTTACCCTATTTTTGACTCTCCATGGGTTAGCCCGGTGCATTGTGTTCCTAAGAAGGGTGGAATCACCGTTGTGCCTAATGAGAATAATGAGATAATTATCACTAGACTTGTTACGGGTTGGAGAGTTTGTATTGACTATAGGAAGCTTAATGATGCCACTAGGAAAGATCATTTCCCATTACCTTTTATGGACCAAATGCTTGAAAGCTTAGCGGGAAATGAGTACTATTGCTTTCTAGATGGATTCTAGGGTTATTTCCAAATACCCATTGATCCAAAGGATCAAGAAAAGACCACATTCACTTGTCCCGATGGCACATTTGCTTATAAGAGAATGCCTTTTGGCTTGTGCAATGCACCGGGGACATTCCAAAGGTGTATGATGGCAATATTCCATGACATGATTAAGCACACTATAGAAGTTTTCATGGATGATTTCTCGGTCTTTGGAGATTCATTCACTTCTTGTCTTTCCCATTTAGAACGTATGCTAAAGATATGTGAAGAAACACGTCTTGTTCTTAATTGGGAGAAGTGCCATTTCATGGTCAAAGAAGGGATAGTTTTGGGACATAAGATATCCAATAAAGGATTAGAAGTGGATCGAGCTAAAATTGATGTTATTGCCAAAATTCCCTCACCTACCACGGTGAAAGGAGTTAGGAGTTTTTTGGTCATGCGAGTTTCTATAGACGTTTTATACAAGACTTTTCTAAGATAGCAAGACCCATGACCCATCTCTTAGAAAAAGAGGCCCCTTTCATATTCACACAAGAGTGTTTATACTCTTTTGAGATTCTTAAGGAAAAGTTGACTAAGGCTCCCGTTTTGGTATCACCAAATTGGGATTTGCCTTTTGAACTCATGTGTGATGCTAGTGATTATGCCGTGGGGGCCGTGTTGGGACAAAGAGTTAATAAGCATTTCCAACCTATACACTATGCGATTAATACAATGACGGGTGCTCAACTTCATTATACCACCACGGAAAAAGAGTTGCTTGCTATTGTTTATGCTTTTGAGAAATTTAGACCCTATTTTGTGCTTTCTAAGACCATAGTGTATACGGATCATTCCGCCCTAAAGTATCTCATGACGAAGCAAGATGCTAAGCCTAGGCTTTTGAGATGGGTTTTATTGCTACAAGAGTTTTCTATAGAGATTCGTGATAAGAAAGGAGCTGAGAATTTAGCGGCGGATCACTTGAGTAGACTTGAGCATCCTTTTAAGGTGAATTACCTCAAAGGAAATCAATGAATTCTTTCCATTGGAGGAGCTCATGTTTATCTCTTCACAAGAGGATGCCAACCCTTGGTTTGCGGATATTGCAAACTATCTTGTGGGGGATGTACTTATAGAGGGTCTCACTTCCCAACAAAAGAAAAAGTTTCTCAAGGAAGCAAAATACTACTTTTGGGATGATCCTTACCTCTTTAGGCAATGTGCGGACCAAATCATAAGACGGTGTGTAGATGGGCCCGAAGCATTTAAGATCTTAGAAGCATGTCATAAAGGGCCCACGGGGGCCATTTTGGGCCCAACTACACGGCCAAGAAAGTCTTTGATTCGGGTTACTATTGGCCTTCAATATACATAGATGCCCAAGAGATGGTGAAATTTTGTGATGTTTGTCAAAGACAAGGAAAAATTAGTCAAAGAGATGAGATGCCACAAGATTTCATACAAGAGTGTGAGATTTTTGATGTATGGGGTATAGACTTCATGGGACCTTTTCCATCATCAAAGGGCAATAAGTACATACTCGTAGCCGTGGACTATGTTTCAAAGTGGGTTGAGGCTAAAGCCTTGCCTACTAATGATGTTAGAGTTTTAGTTAAGTTCTTGAAGCAATTATTTGCTAGATTTGGTGTACCTCGGGCTATCATAAGTGATCGTAGGACTCATTTTTGTAATGATTAATTTACAAGAGTCATGAAGAAGTATGGTGTTAACCATAGACTTTCTACCGCGTATCACCCTCAAACCAATGGGTAAACCGAGGTCACAAATCGTGGTTTAAAGAGAATTTTAGAAAGAACGGTGGGAGAGCATCGAGCTTCTGGGTCGGATAAGCTTGATGATGCTTTGTGGGATTTTAGGACGGCTTTTAAGACACCAATTGGTTGTACTCCATATAGGCTTGTCTATGGAAAAGCATGCCACCTCCCATACGAGTTAGTGCATAAGGCTTCATGTGCTCTCAAATGGGCTAACTTTGATTTAAACCAAGCCAGTTCACATAGGAAGGACCAACTCAATGAGATGGATGAATTGAGAGCCAATGCCTATGAAAACTCGTTGCTTTACAAGGAAAAGACTAAGCAATTGCATGATGCTAAGATCAAGAACCGTGAGTTCAAAGTTGGAGAGCCGTTTCTCCTCTTTAATTCAAGGTTGAAACTCTTTGCGGGCAAGCTTAAGTCAAGATGGTCCGGTCTATTCACCATTGCTCAAGTATTTCCATATGGGACTGTTGAGTTGTCACAACCAAATGGCCCAAATTTCAAAGCGAATGGTCACCGTGTTAAGCATTACTTTGGGGAGGACATTTCCGTGGAAATGGTCCAAGAGATCCCCATTTTCCCCATGAATTAATTCATTGTGGGAAGAGTCGAGCTAGAGACTCCATAAATCAAGCTTGAATAACTAGGCTTAGAGTTTTTAGACTAGAGTGTGGTAGGATAGGAATAAGGGTTTATAGTTGAGAAGAAGTGTAGGGGGATGCCTCTCTTTTGTCTTCTTGATGTTTGTAGGGTTGCTCTCTCTCATTGCATGCATTGGAGCTTATGGAGGAGGCCCTTGTATCGAGTTCACTTTGTTACTATTGTAATTTTCAAACCACATTGTGCTTAAAATAAATTCACTATAGTAGACCTTTCCTTAGCTTGGGTTAAGCAAAATATGCAATGTCATAAGTGTAGGGGAGTTTACTCCAATACTCTTCAACACTGAGGACAATGTTTATCTTAAGTGTAGGGGGTATTCTATCGAAGTGACCTTACCTAGAACTTTGGAATTGACTTCATGATAACTTGGAAATTAATTTTTCAAACATTATTCAAATTTTTGATCTACTTTGACCACCAAAATATGCATTCATAATTTTTGCATTAATCATTTTTCATTTGCATAACACATTTGCATTGTATATACTTCTTCTTTTATTTTTCATCAAAAATATATAAAAAGGAAAAAATATAATAAAGGATATGGTTTAACAAATTTAGACTTCTTTGACATATTAAGCCCGCCATGGATACTTTGACTCAACCCGAGTTTGCTTATCCAAGCATTCTCTAGCTAGTAGCCTTAACCATGTAGACCTTTATTAGTTTATTAGGCTAAGCATCCACTAGTCTCATTATTTGAGATTTTAAACTGTGGAGAACAAGAGACGATAGAGTTTGAAGTAAGTGTAAAGGGCTAGATAAACCTCATATTAATTAATTGTGGCTTTTATATCCCCTTTCGTAACCTTTACTTTCTTGTCAACGCATGTATATATGTTAATAAATAATCAAGAACAGTTTTAATTGGTTTGTATTCTCTTATGCATTTTTGACTAATCATTCGTGGTTGGTATAAGTACGTCTTAAGATTCTAAGTTAGAACGTTTTATGTGTACTAGACTTATGTCATGCTTAATACTTAGCGGGTGTTTTTCCTTTTATTCTTTTCAACTTTCTTTGTGAGTAATAAAGAAAAATAAGAGCGGCTTATAAAAAAAATGAGTGGCTAGAAAAAAAAATTTATACAAGACTCCCAAGAGGGGCAGTGAAGTGTTAATGTAGTGGCTATTGAATTCCAATATTACTCTCACAAGGGTTGCGGGGATTTAATAGTTGCTCCAATCTAATATTACCTTGAAGGTTGCGGGATTGAAGATCCAAGGTCTCAAAAAGGCGGCGGATATAAATTATTGCGTGAGTTTTATTTTTCTTTCCTTAGCGAGTAAGTAGCTACTTATTAATGCGTGACATAAGGATCTTACACATAAGGCGAATGACTTATTATTTTGGGTCGGACTTATGTCAGTTGTGGGCAGTTTTTCGAGTAATGGATAAGATGGTTACTTAGGGTTAAAACCGTGCTTCCTTATTTTGAGATTTTACATTTCTTATATTTCATGCTTTAAATAATGACAAATTTGCCCAAAACCAATTTGCTCAAATAATAACCGGTCTTAGAGACATAATAAGTAGGGGTATAATGGTAACACAATTAATCTATATGAATGAGTTGATGCACTTTCATTTATGGAAAACAATGATCTTGTTTTTAAGTTTGGTATAGGGAAAGTGAAACTTGAGGATGATAAGTGTTCATGGTACCAAAGCCCTAATTAAAGTATCTTATTTCTTTATGAGTTATTTCTATCAAAACCATTTCAAGAAAATCCAAAAATCTATAAATAAAAGTGTTTTCCTTTGCATTGCATTGTATAAAATAAAAATCATGCATCATATAGTGTAGTGTAGTGTAAAAGAATTCCATATTGGCCAAGGTGGATTAATTATGAGAAAAGTGTAAATTGGTGCTTTAAAATGTGGCATTGCATGAGGTCATTGCAATGATCAAGTGTAGGAGATTTTATATGAGTGAAATCTCATATCAATTATATCAAAAATCACCCTAAAACACAAAGCAAAATACCTAATTTTGATTCATAAAAGCAGTATTATGGGTATGTTTTGTTGTTTGTGCTTGTGTAGGTAAAAAGATACAATTTTGGAGCAAACAAAGGAATTCAAGCTTTATTGATGAAGAAAAGACAAAAGGAGGATGAAAAGTGACAAGCCAATCAAAGTCAAAGAACCTTTCTTGACAACATTCAAAGATGAAAGACTAAAATTGCAATTATGAGAAAGTCAAGAACAAAGTCAAACATGGTCAACAATCAAGTCAACAAGTTCAAGGATCATTATTGTGCAAGTTTGAAAGTCAAAGGGCTTAAAATGACAAAGTATTGAAGTTCCAAGCTTAAAACATATATCTGCCAACTTGAAGGCTAAAATTGCCAAAATCAATTCAAGTTTGGGTTTGATCTGTGTATACATGCTTTGGACCAATGGGAGGCCTTAAATCATGAGACAAGGATTGCCACCTCACGCCAGCTGGCCACTCACAGCCGCTTTTCATTTAATAAACAAAATCCAACAGTGCTCCCACTAGCTGAGTTTCAACCAATCATAAATCTCTATTTGGATAATGATCCAAGTGAACGTTTTTTACCCAATAACAACACAACACGTGTCATCTTCATACTTCAAAGAACCCAGATTCAAAATCAAGAAGAATGCATTTCGGATCAAGTGTTCTACATGAAAACTACTCAAAATCAAGAGATAAATCTATCCCAAGTGTTTAATTGAGCTGAAAATCACTCAAAAGAAAAACCCCAATTTTGTTCTTCAATGGCTATAATCAATTGGAAGATCAAGGCCACGTGGAAGCTTGGGATTGGCTCCAACACGTCACACATCCCCAACAAACACTAGAATTCTTCTATAAATAGCCCAGATCGTTCTTCATTTTTGTATTGTACCTAGTGTGTGAATTTACACACACTTAACTTTTCCTCTCAATTTTCAGTTAGCATTCTAGTTAGCTACTAATCTCAGAGTCTGACAAGCTCTAGATTTAGTTAGTTTATTTATAATAGCTTGTAACAAACATCTACCATTAATAAACCATCAATTTCCATTCTTCACTCAAATTCACTTCTCATTTCTTCATTATCATACCCATTCTATTACCGTGTGCTTCTATTGATCAAACTTGATCAATAGAGCTTGTTTGATGCATTTTGGAAGCTTTTAGCTGATTCAGACGTTTCTAGTTCATTTCCATAGCCAAAGTAGCAGATTGTAGCAGGGGAGATGATTTGTAGATGATGATGATGAGTTGATGGTTAATGGTGGTAGATAGTTGTTGTTTGTGTTGATCATAGTTGGCTCAGCGCCTAACTACTCTAACAAAGGTGGCTTCAAGCTAAAAGGAATTATTTCTCTCATTTTAATTCCACTAAAAAGCTTGCCATGCTCAACTCCTAGAACTAGAGCTTATATGTTGAATTGTGATTGATTTAGTGTGCTTTTGGTGTTATTGATATGATCTAAAAGTTAGATAGTAGTTTTATAGCTTCTTAATCAGTTCAAGCTTGAAAATTTTAGTCTAATCTGCTTAATATTCATCAGTCAGCTACTTTGTGCTTTAGAGTGTTAATTCGTTGGATTTTGGTGTGATATGGTTTCATAACAAGATCTGATAAGTCACTTATGCTTTCAAAAGCTTTTGCTCAAAAAGTCTTTACAAAGTTTTCATATCAGTTCAAAACTTGTGTTTGGATTATAGGTGTTTTTATGAATCAGTAGTTGGAACATGTTAATTTTAGTTCTCATACACTCAATAGATCAGTTTAAGTCATTTCACAAAGTTTTTGTGGTCAAAGTTTTTGTCAAAAAAGCAATTGGCAAGTAAAAAGTTTGGGTCAGTTTCATAAGTAAAAAACAAGCAATCTTTGATACTCTCTTAAATCTTGGTTGGTTGATGTTTTCAGCTGATTCTTTTTGCCAGTCATAGTCCAATATATGAACTGTCAAGATTACTAAGTGAGATTATACAGTTTTCAGTTTTGAGCAAGTTATCAGTTTAATAATAAGCTGTTGAGAAAACTCAAGTTTCTATAATCATAGCCAACTGATTTTTCATTTCCCATTATTCTACTTCATAAAACTAGCAATTTTCTTTCACAAATCTGGTCACAACATGTTCTAAGTGATTTTTGAGAAAATCAGCTTTTTAGAATTTCTTGGTCAACGAAAGTCAACAATAAGCCATTTTTGCTTAATTTGAGATTCTAGCTTATTGGCTTAACCATTTTTCAAGATTTTTGACATTTCAGTCCTCTTGTCACTAGTTTAATCATTTTCAATCAAAAAATCCAAGTGTGGACGTCTAATACAGCTTATAGCTTATTTTGAGCTTATTGGAATAAGCAAACTTGAGATTTACTTGTTCTCAGCTTAATTCCTTTGAGACACCTAGCTAAAATCTCTTTTGAAGTCTTTTGAAAAAGATTAGAGCTTAATTGGTCAAGAAATAAGCTCAAACGAGCTTATTAGAGTTTGGTTACCCGTTTTAGTTAAAAAATTCTTGTTTAATTGCAGTCATGTCTCTAAACTTTCTGATTTGGTTAATTAGCTTTATTAATTTCAAGTTTTCTAGAGTTTGCAATATACAGTCCTTGTATTTTCAGTTAGTTACAATTTGGTTATTCAGTTTTGGAATTTGTTAATTAGTTGTTATAGTTTGTTATAATTTTCACTTTTAGTCCCTAAACTTTCTGAATTTACATATTTGGTCCTTGTACTTTTATTTTCTTTACATTTTGAGCATTTTTACTATTGTGCATTTAATACTTGTATTCTATGCTTTAATTGTGGTAATTGCAACTTGTTTTACGGTTAAGTAGCTATAATATTTTTACCCTTTTTACGTGACTGTTTGAATTAGACCTAGATACCAAATACCTTTATTAACACCAAAAACAATTAAAAACTTGAGGTTAATTGGACTTTCAATTTGTCGTGAGTTGGGAAATACAAACTTGAATAAGAGCACATATTAGAGCCCGCGGTTCCTTATCGATAAGGAGCCGCTATAGGGGCTAAGGAACCGCCTGCATAGACTCCGCTCCCTTTTGTCTTTTAGTGGATTGGTTCGAATCTGGGGATTAAAATATCCTGAAAGGATATTCCAAACCAAGATAGAATATGCCATTTTCAAATTTCAAATTTTCAAATAATTAATTTAATAAAACATTTTCTTAAAAAGAAAGTTTAATAAAAAAAACTTGTCACACTTAATAAAAAGTGATTTTTAAGAAAAGATTAAATCCTTGATCACTTAATTAGGATGAGTACTTGTTTTTTCATACCTTAAGTGATAATGGTTGAAATGAAAAATACTTGAACTCAAGAATTCGTTTTTCGTTGTTTTCGTAAATGCTTGTTTTTACATATTGTCGTAATCAAAACAAAGCGAGACCGGAAAATGCAAGTAACGTTTTTAGGCATTATTGCATTAACAGCCTTCAAATGTAACTGATGTTGATACCTAAATAAAGAAATAAACGTTTGGTCAAACAGGGGGAATTGTTCACAGAAGCTCTTGTATCGATGAAATAAATATAACTAATGTTGATAGATGAAATAAATATCTTACCTTTTTAATGTCAAACAAATCTGGATGTTCTTCATTAATTGAAAGTACTTCTTCGTTGTTCACAGAAGCTCTTGCATCGTTATCCGCATAATTCTCGAGTGTGTTTGATGGCTGTTTTTGGTTGCAAAAAACTATTAAATTGCAATTATAACTAAAATATAATTAAGGACCGGCTAAGGATGTAAAATACCTTACTGTCCTCAACTTCAACTTCTGGTTCCTGAATATATTTAAAATATTTTTATAGACGGTGTGGTGGAAACATAGTAAAAGAAATGAAATACTCTGAAAATCAGAGGGAAAATTGGAAGTGATATCTTACCTTATCAATCGGCTTTACTTCTTCAGCGAACAAAACATCGCTTGAGGCCTGTTTTGTTTGGAAGTGGTCAACTTCTGGTTTCTTAATATCTTTATTTTTTGGTTCACATGATGTTGACAAATGAAAAATATTTAAAAAAAAATTATAGAAATTGTTGTGAGAACATAGTACAAGAGGTGATATCTTACCATTTCATTCAGCTTTACTTCTTATGTGTTCATAACAGCCCTTGTATCGACTTCTGGTTCCTTAATATCTTCAAGTTTTTCTTCATTAAACGTTGACTTATTCACATTTAAATCTTTAAGTTCTTCAATTGCATGAATGGTTGAGCCCTGATTAGTGTGTCAAAAAAACATTATGTTCAAAATAGATAATTAAACTTAAAATTAAATACTAAAATGAATTAAAATACCGCAATGTCCTCAACTACGTTTGTGTTCTGATCAACACACATATCCACATCCATATCCTGAACACGTTGAAAATAAATTAATTTGGCTTGTTATTTAAATCGAATAAACCTTTGCCATGAAATGGTTCATAAAATATTCACGGACCTGTGTTGTTTTTGGCAATTCATTGTTCTTCACGAGATCATCAAGTTCGGACAATCGTGTCTTAAAATCAGCTTTCAATTGAATAATCTTTTTCAGAATTTCATCCTTGTCAAATTGGTTTGCAGAGGGGTTGCTACATGACAGCTCAAGCTTATCAATACGATCATAGAAATCACACTTCAAATCGGCAATCATCTTGGAAGCGTCTATAAAACTAGATGATGAAGATCCACAATCAATGCCCTCACCGTCTACTACTTCTTTGTGAACAACCGTCATTTTCTTTTCACTAAAAACAACTTCAGAAACTTCTTCATTAACGGGCATGGATTGTCCACCTTCTTCATGGTTCAGAACAGCACTTGTAGCAACATCAGGGCTTATTCTTTGAAGTTTGTTTTGGACAAGGTTCTTGCGCTTATGGCGGGGCCTTTTTTAGAAATTGGTAAAATTGACAGTGGACAATTTCGAAGATGATCTAAACTATAAATCCACCATTGTTTATTTTCCTCAAGAGGGGTCGGCTCCAGCTTGTTAAGAGGATTTCTATAATCAAATAAAAAAGGATATTCGGATTTTAGAAATGATCTCACATCAGTCCATGCAACACAACGAGGTATTACACCATCTTCCTTAGACCACCACCTTTTTAAAACAGGAAATTTTTCCAATAACCATATCTGATATAAATAGGCATAATAAACTGAGAAACAATGAAATGCAATAAACATTTATGTAATGATATAATCAAATTACTAACCTTTAACAGAAACATAAAACCTTGCAATGTATATGTGGGGAGATATGTTGGACGATGGGCAATCTTTTGCAAATGATCCTTGTGGTACTTGGAGTCATGATTGTATACGCGTTTGTGAAACTCTCGCCACGTATACTCACCCCAAGGAAATTTGTTCCAAGATTCAAAATCCTCAACAAGATTAAACAATTCCTCTGCAACAACTCCACGTAACTGATCACCCATGAATACCCAACATAACGTATATATCAGACAAACCCTCACAGTATCGACATCCGACATATTACTAAAAGCTAAATCGTCCACAATAAGCTTACGTATATCTAACCCCTTTACTCTACGGATTCCTTAAGACGCGATTCTTAAATTCCGATTCAAGATCCCTAAATTCCTTTAAAGAACAGTCACCGAAACGTAACCCTGTAACCAAACAGAAATCCTGTTTGCTAAACTCTAAACTATTTACCCCAAAATCAAAGTAAAAAGGTTTATCTGGAGTTGGGTTGTCGTCAAATCTTTGACGTTGAATGAGATGGTGAATCAAATGGTTTTCATGTTCTACTGTTCTTATGTCTAACCAAGGACCAAACACTGTTCCTCGGAACATATTTATCCGAGAATCTTTCATAGACAACTTTGTTTTTATGGTTGTCAAATATTCTAACTTACTTCTAAAGCCAATCTTTGCATCATACACCTATAACATAAACAAAAAGAGTGAGTTTTGAAGTAAACCTATGGAAACCCTAAATTTTCTAATAATCTGTTATAAACCTAATGTATCAACTAGATTGGCGCTTCAATTAAACAACATTATTCTCATAAATTGTACAAATGCATAAAATTGAGAATACCTGTATAATTGCGGCCATCTACAATGAATATGCAATGAATATGGATCTAATAACAATAAACCACCAGTTACAAAGAATCAATATCCGCAGATGGTTGGAAAATGGTTGCAATGAATATGGTTTTAACGACGAAAACTGGGAGGAAAACTGGGTCTTGTTCATATGATACGTTGGTATAATTGCACACTTTTGATAAGTTAGTTGTTTGATTAAGGGACTAAATGTGTTAAGTTACATATTTTTGAAGGGGTAATATTTAAAATTTGGGCCCGGATATTAATGAAGAATATTTGTCTAAAAGGGGGGAAAAGGTACTGCAGAGGTTGAGCACTTGGGGGTTGAGCACCGTCAGTCGAGCATTTGCCATATGACACATGTCATAAATATAATGGAGTTGAGTAGTTGTGCATTTGTACATGACCATATATGTCAAAATCTTTTGACTTAACCATTTAGTGGATCAAGGGTATGGGATATGACCATTTTCGTCCTTTTCCCACAATTAAAAGTGGACGAATCCTCTGACAAGTGTAGAAAACCCATCAAATACATGGGGCTAAACTTATTATAGGTAAGACCGGTATATTTGGTTTTACAAATGAACCAAACAAGAAATCATGGGTACCAACCCTTTACTTTAAGTCAAAATCCGGAAACCAGACAGACCATTAACTAAATGAGCGTAAAATTTTGTTGTTATTAGTTTATTTAATAAATAAACAAATATAAACGGATTTTTAACTAAATAGTTCATGAAACGTTAATCGAGTGTTTTAGTTTTTGGTTCAGATAATTGGATTTAACGCACATAATGTTGCTTTGCTAACGAATTATGTTCACACAAAAAAAATATAAAAAGCAAGTAATGGAAACACTAACTTTAAGTAACAAGTTATACATTTGATGGACAAGAGGGTTACAAAAGTCATATTAAAAATGTTTGTTTGTGATTTAATAGAGAAATACCGTTTAAAATATTAAATAATAAAACTGAAACTGTCTGCAGTAAGTCGTTTGTTAACTAAACATGACTTAATAAAAAAATTTACCAAACATAGTGTTTCAATTCTGGATCACATCACTCCATAATTTGCTCAGCCAAATCCATGTTTGTTTTTTTCTCTTAAGCGTATAGTTCGATCTTGGTATTTGAAAATAACTTAAATGACTTAATAAGAAAAAACTTAACTTATTAAGTTATGAGAAAAATTGTTTATTTTTGACTTAATTAAAAAAAATGACTTAAAATAATAATTGATAAAACTAATGTCTTCCAGTTATCTGTTAGTTAAACACGACTTAATTAAAAAAATTAAACAAACAGGCTACCCACACATACCTGACTTAAAATACAAATACGACACAAAATAAAAACTGGAAAGTACATCTATGTGACTCGGATCGACTGGTTCATCAATTGTGTTGTGTTTGACAATCTTTTTTCTTGTTTTAGAAAGTATGTATAGTGGCGGGCGAACTGTTTTTTTAGCCACATTGATTTTTAAACCGATTCGATTTGAGTCAAGTAGTCAACAAACCGATTTGATTTAAAATCCGAAACCGTAAATTTTTAGATTTTACCCGTTTTTTTTACTGATCGAGCGGTTTTAATCGATTTTAATCAGTCTCAGACCATTTTATTAACCAGTTTCGAACCGTTTGAACAGTTTAAGAAAACTTTAAAACCGATTGTTTTAAAACCCAATTTAGTCTAAAATCGTTTTTGGTTTTTTTTTAATCGAATCATTAACCAAAATTTTTTCCCACCATACATATAGTAAATTTGGATTGATTATGATTGATGAATGACGGTATTATTAAGTTTAAAACTTGAGTTGTTGAATTGTTCGTGTTTGTATTGAATGACATGTTTTATAAACGTTAATTATGTGATTTGTATTGAGTATTTTAGGCTTCATGTATGCTTGTTCTCAAGTATTAAAGGTTTCATAGGCCTTTGGTTAGTCAAAATATCGCGATATACTTAAGTGGAGAACCAATGGTCAAACCGATTTAACCGCCCGATGACTCGACCAAGCTATTTCAAAATCAAGGTTTCCAAACATTGCTTTTATGTGATGATCGTTAAAACATCTGTCACGTTTTATGAAATCCACAGTTGCGTTTAAATAGTTTGTAACTGGAATCTAGTTTTTTTTTTTTTGAACAGAAAACTGGAATCTAGTTTACTTTGATAAAAAAGGATAAAAGTTTAAACCATACAAAACAATGTTACTGAAGTTTGCCGAGACTAATTTTTTTGACCCATGACATGCTTGGACATACTATACTAGGATGAAAACATTGACATGACTTGTGAATTGTGATGATTGATGAATATGTCGAAAAGTGGCAATAATTAGATTTGTTGGATGTGTTATATGTGCATGTTATCTGTAATTCTGTATATACCCGTCTTCCTTTGTTTGCCTCAAATGGATGCTAGTCCTACCAAAAGTTCTGCACCTGTCATCGAGATGCAGCCAGAGTATCTAAACACACCAATGAACGCGTAGAAAACAGAAGTCTATAACTTGGGATGATTTTACTCTCAAAGACGACGGGTGATAGAGAGACAAGAGCCATCTGTATGAATTGCACACGAGACTTCACATGCATCAAGGGTTCCAAACATGTACGTAGCACTCACCTCAAACGCCACCATAAATACCACAAACGCCTTTCAAAGATTAGCGTTGACTCTGCAGGTCCTATCAAACTTACACCTAAACGACGTCCCAAAACTGAATTAGTGTAGCATTTGACTCTGACAGTTGTCGCCATGAGATTGTTCAAATGATCATACTACATGGCTATCCATTTCACATGGTTGAACGCAAAGAATTCATGGCTTTTATGCATAAACTTCAGCCTAAGTTCAACCTGGTTTGACTTAAGTATTGTTCAAGATGGCTGTGTAGAAACTTATCTTAGCAAAAGGTCAAACGTTGATAACTTAGCTGAACAAATGTCGGGTAAGATTTGCCTTACACTTGACCTATGGAATGCAAACAAAAACAAAACAACCGGTTACATCTTCATAAGGGGTCAATTCACTGATAGTCAATGGAACATACACAAGAGGCTACTAAAGTCGTTATGGAACCTTATCCCGAGTCTAATTATGTTTTTACTAACGCTGTATCAGCTTTCCTAACTGATTGGGTCAATAAGGGTCGATTACTTCCAGTCACGCTAAACCAAAACCAACCTTTGAGTGAAACCGGTATCAATGTGGTCTCATAAGTTTACTTTCCAAGAAAACCCCTTGGTCAATTGCTGCTTACTAATTGACTTGCTCGTTCTGTAACCAGTATCATCCAAGAAGCACTACAAGTGTGTGAAGAAGCGGTTAAACAACAAACCATCTGGCATACTACCATCGAACCAAAACAATACAGAGCTAATACAGAAACTTTCACAATTCACTATAGAGGACTACAATTCTATCTAAAGTGTGCACTTTACCACCTATACGTTGGTAAAGGACTCGTTGTTTTAGCAGCAGACTCGCACCTCCACGGCTCCACAAGTCGATTTTCCCACTAAAACATCAATGGCCTTTTTTCGATATATAAATTATAACTTCTCATTCTTGTTCTTTACATCAATTATTACACAATGAATCAACAAATAATATCAATGAATATATAATTTCTATTATAACATGACCTGAATCAACTGGGCCAGGTCATTCAAAATGGATCAAACCAAGTCCAAGGCACCACCATTGTAACTATGTTCTGATGAAGAAGAGGTTGAAATGTTAAGTTGACCATTGAGATCAGACACACTATCTTGTAAAGTCAATAACAAATGTGAAGTACTAAAACTCAATGATGGTTTAGCCCTTGAAACAACAGGCACATCAGCCTCACCTACAAGCATTTGGACCACATTTCGCATAGTAGGTCGAATTGTTGGGTCAGGGTGCGAACACACCAAGCCGATTAACAAGACTTTCTGCATTTCTGCCGCGTCATACTCACCACACAGCCGTGGGTCGGCTGCATTCAATAACCTCTCTTCTTTATGCAAACTCCATACCCATTCCACCAAGTTACTAGTTTCCCTCGTTTTCACAAACCCGGTCCCTTCTTTCTCAATGGGCCGTCGACCTGTAGCTACTTCTAACACAACCGCACCAAAACTAAAAGCATCAGTTTTTTCACTAGCACGGCCCGTTAACAAGTACTCGGGTGCTAAGTACCCCATTGTCCCTGCTGCCACAGTGGCGTCTGGTGACTTATCGTGCTCAATTCTTCTCGCTAACCCAAAATCGCCTAATTTCGCACAAAACCCTTCATCCAACATAATATTGCTAGCTTTTACATCTCTATGTATAACTTGATTTTCACACTCTTGATGCAAATAAGCCAAAGCAGACGCCACACCCATCAAAATCTTACTCCTGTGAACCCACGGAAGAACCATTTTCGACTCAAAAAGCGCTTTATCAAGTGACCCATTTGGCATCAAGTCATACACCAGCAATATCTCACCTTTTTCATGACACCAACCTTGTAACCTCACAAGATTCCTATGTCTAAGCGTCCCAATAATCGACAACTCTGACAAAAACTCGGCCATACCTTGACCACCACTATGGCTACACCTCTTTACTGCAACCACCTCACCCGAATCCAACAACACGCCCTTGTAAACAGTCCCAAAAGCTCCATGTCCAATCACCCGGGCCTGGTCAAAACTTTTTGTAGCTACTTTTAGCTCCTTATACGAGAACTCCTTAGGGGTTTTAATAATCTCATCACCAAAAAACTGTGGCTTTTTTCTATCTTTCGTTTTTTTCGAATAAGCCCATACTAAAAAAACCGTACACAATGCCAAAACAAACGCACCCGCTGTCACAACACCCACAACAGCCCCAGCCCCTTGTTTACACAAACTATTAGTGCATTTACTCCTCTTTCGCGCAGGATGATGAACCCGAGGTGACTCGGTTGGCGCGATAGACGGTGGTACCGACTCAACTGGTCCAACCGAGTTAGCCGCGGGTGCAGTAAAATTAACAGTAGAAGGTGGAGGTTGCGCTTTCGCGTCATCAAAAGATGACGCGAAAGTCCACCACTCAACTGAGTGGACTTCAGTACTCCCTTGAGTTGACCCGGTAAACCCGACATACATAAACTCGTTTAAGTACTTGCTTAAATCGAGTTTAACTGATAAAACGGGTTTACTCGGTTTCATATTCGAGTAGGAAACCGAGACATTGAGCTGGCTACTCGACCCGTTATACTCCACCCACGCGTTAACCAAGTCACCACTTTTCAAATCCACGTTCACCAAATCCAAATCCGCGAAATAATCAGAAACCATCGAGGCTAAATCAACACCTATATGGTTCCCATTAATATCCTCAAATTCGACATCCATTAAAGTATCAAACTCGATACCAATAGCACTTGCGGGTACACCTAGGTACCCACCAGAGCCCCCGATGACGGCATCATCAGGGGCAATCACAAAAGCCAAACCCCCACCTATGGAGTCTGGATTTAAGTTCGATATAGCGAAAGAGAAAAAAGCCGCGAAACTCGCTGGAATTTTACTTCCAGCGCGTTTAAAACGCACGGGTTTTTTATACAAGACCGCACCGGCCCCGGAAGTGGGGACGGCGAGGTCTTGTGTGAGCATTATGCTAGTATTAACTAAACGGGCATCGCCCATTAGTTTTAATGTGTTTAATGAAAGGGATTGGAAGTCGAAAGATATTGTTTCACTTACGGCGTTTAAAACGCCGTAACTGAAACAATATATTAAATGAACATAAAGTAACGCTAGGAGTCGCATTTTCTTTTTAATGTTGGATTTGGTGTAAGAACATCGTAGATTTTGTGAGCATGGAATAAGGTTTTTGGACTATGAAAATGAAGATGATGAATGGAAATGAGAAGGGTATACAGAGATGGATGAGGTGGATGACACGTGGAGGGACACAACGGTCATATTTTTCGGCTTGTGTGTGAAAGATACTTTATCTATTTCACAAATGTGAATGGCTTTACATGATATTTAATGGTATGCATTCATGTTGAATATGAAAAAGATGTAATAGTAGTATTTTATTAGTACTACTTTATTAAATTTTGAGCGGAAATGAAATAGTATTATTATTATGTGAGTAAGTGAATGTTTGTATAGTCTCACATATTATTTGCACACTTTAATGAATGGGATTCGGTATAAAAAGTGGGTACGGTTTTAGTTCGGTTTTAAGATTCCGTAAAAAAATACTCATCTTTAATGTTATGATATATTCTAATTATTTATTTGCATATTTTAATTATTTATTTGTACATACTAATAAGTGAAATACGGAGTAATATTATACTACGTATACGTATGTGAGTATCTGATTTGCACACTCTAATTATTTATTTATACATACAAATTATACTTGTTATCATATTTATGCCATTTGGAATTACACAATAAATATAACATTTAACATTTTAAATGTGTTAATAACTTTTAAGAATGTATAAACCATTAACCCAACCAATATAATGAAAATACATACTACGTATTAGATTATCATATGATTACAATTAAAAGGTTGAGCTTTTTATTTAACATATAGTTTTTTACATTATAATTTACATAGGGCCGATTCATTGTTGTTGGAGGCCCTAAACAATGACAATTAAGAGGTCTCGTTACACTTTCAGAATAAAAAGAAATTTCATATAAACTTGAATTACATACATGCTAAACATATAAAATATAAATTCTTTTCAAATGAAGACCCGATACAACAGCACCACTTGCACATTGAATTTACAAGCCGTAAAGCATTCATCTTTATATGAAGTTATGAACAATAACATCTGACAGGAAAAATTATAAAATAGGCATAAGCTAGAGTTTTAAACATTTATGTTTGGACGCGGCTCGAAAAACTAAAACTCAAGATATATTCTAGCGAAATTTACGCACAGGGCCATGAATGGCTTGTCTTTTCTTGCAGAGGCCATGAAAAAGTGGGATTTCCAAAATGGCCCTGATGCTCGGGTGAAAGGTAATACGAGGAACTTTTGGCCACGTGTCACGCTATCGTTCGTCTAAATTAAAAAAAAAAGTCTCGTTTTCATCGAAGGGACAAAGGCAGTTTTTGTGTCAGCTAGTGGCGGGACCCGGACTATTTAATACTGACAATTTGTATGTCGTTTTTATTAGCTCCCGAGCTTCATTTTTGTTTTTTTTTTTTTTTGTTTTTGAGTTTTGTAAATTAATAAGTTTAACAAATGTTTCGAAAGTTAGTAAAAACCGTGTGTATCCCCTACTTTGCGCATGTTTGGTTTATCTTTACGATTTTATTTAACTAAATCTTTTTGGCAATTTGAGTAGTTTTTAAAGAGCTATTCACGTAGTTATAAAGCCAAAAAAATATAATTGCCATTTTGAATACTATATTAATGGGCAAAGTATCACACTCGTGATTTTTTTGATGAAAAAAAAATTGTATAACGTTAAAAAAGAAAAAAAATAATAAAGAAAGGAAAAAAATATTATGTTTAAAAAAGAATATATACTAATTTCCTGTACATGCATGGTTGAGATATATGTTACGATATATTTAGAATTGCAAATTAGTAGTTAAATACTATAATTTGCAAAATGATAAAACATTAATTACTCGATACATTCACGGTTGTTTTAAAACATAATATTATTAGAATTACTAAAAACAACGGAACACACAAAAGATGAAAGTAAGAAGTTAATGTTGTTACAGGATTGGATAATTTATATCGATCTGTAGTTACGAATTAATCGTTCCTTCTTAGCAATAGTTATAATCAAATTTTTCCTTGCTTCATTCAAGTTGTCATACATACGTTGATCTGCTTCTTGAGCCATAAGAAGTGTATGCAACCCGTAACTGGTAACTGTTGTCATTTGCATATACTCCACCAACCTAATTCGTGGTTCACGTGCACGCATTCGTTGGAAGTAACAATTCAATTCTGTCACCAAATTGTGTGCAAGTGTGATATCATGCTGTAGATCCCTTTCTATGCTCTGAATAACATCTGTTCTAAGTTGATTTGAAGAAGCATCCATATTATGTTAGTGTGGGAGAAATATTGTATGTTTATTGTGTGGGTTAAAGATTAATTTGAAGATATATATAGAGACTATGAATATGTGTAGTTGCTATCACAGCTTTATAATAATGATATCAGAATTGCTTCAAATAATTTGAGAAAAATGGTCCACAGATTCCTTGACATTTAAAGCAGTGAAAGCATGTGCCCATCCAGCTAAGGCAATGATATACTCGGGAAAAATCATATGAGATGAACGACATTGTCAGTGATTTGATGTACTAATTTAGATATTCGAATCAAACAAATGTCATAGTACATGTGATGAGTAATGTAATAATATTCGCATGACATTTGATACATAAATAAAATAAAAATAATATATTAAACATTAAAGTTTGCATATTACAAAGACAATTTGAATACTACTAACCGATGATGTAGTACTACTAACAAATGATGTTAGTTGTAGTTAGTAGATAAAAGGAACCTTTTAGGTCTGAGGCGGGCAATTTCCTAAATCTCCTCGTTCTCCAGGTGTTCTTGTTCTGCCCATTCAATCATTTGGTCATTTGTGAAATCATTTTGTGTTACTTCCTTATTTTCATCTTCATTTTCACCTTCGTAACTTGTTATTACATCGGCCATCATTTCTGCAAGGGCAACATTTGAACATATGTAGTTTGGTATAATAAAATCCACACCTACATGGTCGATGTATATCTCCAACATGCCGTGCGCTGCTGAGATGTCGAACATGACATGCATGTCATAGTTGTTTCTTAGTTTGATTGTGTGAGATTTCTCGTAATAATTTATTTTGTAATAAAGAGCATGAATTTTGTAAGAAAGAATGTTGAAAAGATATTGTTTAATATCTTTAAGTTTCATTCTTGGTATGTTGATCATCATCGTACCACCGTTGACATATGTTAGGTTATTAGTTGCATCTATTACCAATTGGCCACTATTGTGAACTAGAAAATTGTAGTTGAGTTGGGTATATGGTGTAGCTGGTTTTGTGTTTGTAACTATTTGGAACGATCTATTTTGATCTAACCTTTTATTCTTCTGTTTCTGCATTTGATGTAGATACCGGAGTGATTCTTGTAGTTTTAGGTTTGTTTCTTCAGAAATGATACCTGTTAACGATTCCTCCAGTGAACCGTCATTTGGAATCAACGCCGTGGTTAAATCTACCGGTTGATGAGAAACGTAAATCTGGAGTGTTCCAACAACTTTAGCAATGTCGTACATAACATCGATATCGTAATCGCTCTTGAGTTTTTTCAGACCTTGTAAGTTGTTGATTTGTGGTAGTGTGTAGTATATGTTGTCAATTGTTATATGGGTGTAATATAGAACAGTTAGCTTTGATTTTATGTAACTAACCATATCTGCATACAACATTGGTGGAACACTAACATCTATTACTGAACCGTGTTCATATCTTAGGGGGTTAAGTTTGAACTGGCCATTGTGGTTGACTTGAAATTTGAATGTATTTTGATTTGAGGTAGACATGTTTTTATTTTGAGAAGATTGAAATAAAGATGAGTATGGATTGTAGTCTAAATGTAAGTACATATATATAACAAGAAGATGAAATGCAAACACTAGTTTATTTATTTCAGTTGTAGGATTGATAAGACTAGTCATTTTGAAAGCTACAAGTTGGGCATTCATTACAAAGTAGTGTGTTACAAATTCATTCCATATAATAATGAAGATGTCCCCACTTATTACAAATTACTCAAATAGTTTTCTTGAACATGAAGGCTTATCTTGTTTTCTCTGCTTGTTACCCTTGTCGATGTTTTGTTCCGCCACAACCAAAGGTGATAATTTGACACGAGACACATATACATGTAGTTCAGTTCCAGGAACATGCGTATATGTTTGGATAAATTCACGGTCTTGTAAAGCATCGTCGAATGAGTGCAGGCCTGAATCTAGAGAACAATTAGGTTTTTTTATGTATAAAAATGTTGAGGAGGTAGGATCGTATCCTATATTGTTGGTCAAAATAAATTTTATTTTATTTGTTGAAAAAGTCTAAAGGTCGACTTGGTTAATTGTTGCAATGAGACCACCAACAAATTTTCTTCCAGGGGGTGAAGAGAACCTTCCATAATGGTGCAAGCGGATAGTGTATTTCATGTTTGGAATATGAAAATGGGTTACTAGATATTGTGATATCTGTTTGTTTGAAGGTGCATTATATAGATGTGCGCATTTAGTCCTTTTATGTCAGAATGTAATGTCTTGTCACCTTTTTAATCTATAATAAATGATATGGCAGGGTATAATTCATTGTGGTTGTTTGATTATATGAAATAAATTTATTCGTTAAAGGAACTATATTACAAGATACACCAAACAAGGCCAAATACAATTTGAGAATACGGAAAACAAATTAGTGTCTTAAAAACCAAAGTTGTTGAACCAACTAGAGTTGTTAGGGTTTATATCATCTAGGTGTTGCGAGGTGTATTGTTGTGAATTGTATTGTTCGTTCGCAAAAGATGTGTTCTGATAGTCATTTCTCTCTGTATGATCATACTGTTGTGAGGGATATATGTTGTGATTAAAGCTTTGTCCCCCATAAACGTTATCAGTATGTGGTACTTCAGGATTATGCGATTGGAAATGATCTGTTGGGTATGAGTTATGAAAGCTAGGTTGAAATGGTTGTGGTACTTCAGGGTTATGCGTTTGGAAATGATCTGTTGGGTATGAGTTATGAAAGCTAGGTTGAAATGGATGTGAAGCGTTTTGTCCGAAATCGTTAAAAGTGTTCTCGTTAAATTCGTCGACGGGACTAGCATTATTTTTGTTTGTTGTTGGAACTTGTTGTCGGCGAGTCTTTACTGGTGGTTGTGGGATGTATGATTTTTTGCACTGATCACGCCTGTGTCCCCCTTCATTGCATCTGGTGCAATGTATACCCTTTGGTAACTCACCTTGTGACAATATTCTGTTGGTGTTTTTAGGACGGCCAGGTTGTGGGCTATACATTTGAGGAGGTATAATGGGGAGTATATCTGAAGGAAACTCCCATTCATGCACATCTCCAACAAAGTGAATGGATTCTGCGTACGTGGCTTGGTATTTTTCCTTTCTAAACCAATCTGCTACAAATTGTACGCAATCTGTTGTATGCAAAAATCTAGTTACAGCTATCACGTGCCCACAAGGTATTCCTGAAATCTGCCATTTACGACATTCACATGTATGGTTTCCAAAGTCGACCAATCGGGTATAATGACCATCCATAACCTGGTACTGATATTGATTGACGCCGTGAACGATCCATGTTGCACTTTTAATCTTCCTTTTCTCCACCTTATCCGCCGCCTAATTTGTGATTTCGTACTTCATATTTGCTGGTAGAAAAAAGGCAGATTATTGATTATATATAATTTTTTTTAGAGTTTTACATTTATAATTATGAACATTACTACCTGCAGCTTCACGCCGATCGTAGTACCAATTTTGCACCATTTGCCGGTACGACTCTGTCAGCATTGTTATAGGTAGCCTTCTTGTCTTTCTTGTACAATTATTAACAGACTCGACACTGTTAGAAGTACAATAATTGTAGCGGGGGCGGGGAGAATACGCTCTTGACCATCTCTGAGGACCTGCTTCAATTAACTTCTGGTACGCATCAGGCTGAACTGCTTGAAGTATGTTCATGTTGTATGTAAAATCCTCCACCGTGTAAGCCTTGCAAATCTTCCAGTAAATTTTTTTGGTCCTCTTCTTTTTCAACGATAGGTTCATCATTAGATGTCGACAACATATACCATGAAACGCTAATGGAAACACGTTTCGTACTGCCAAAGCTATAGCTGCATGTCTGTCGGATATGAAAATCATATTTGGGTTTTCACCAATACATTCTTTAAGTACCGACATCCACCACGACCAGTTTGTGCCAGTTTCACCTCGACATATACCAAAAGCGATCGGCACAATTTGGTTGTTTCCATCCATACCCACAGCTAACAAATTTGCACCCTTATACAAACCCTTCAAATGTGCAGCGTCGATTATAAGCAAAGGGCGTAGTTGGTTAAGAAACGTTCGGATCTGTAGGTAAAAAAATAAAAAAAAATTAACATATAAAAAATTGCATCAATAGTATAATTATGAATGAATAATATATAAAATAAAACACTGACCTGAGCACCTAGGGCAATGAACAGCATCTCAAAAACTCCTTCTTCGTTTGTCTTGATACGTGTGACACTTCCATGATTTTTTTTTGTTAAATTGTAACAATAATATGGTAATATTTCAAAGGAATCATAAGGCGATCCCCTAATCATGTGTAACCCATAATCCTTACCTCTCCACGCTTGTTGATACGATATACTTATTTTATATTTTGACATGATGTCCTTTTGTATATCTTTACTTTTAAAATCACGCTTATCGTCTTTTAACTCTTCTCTAAATATGTGACCAATAACTTTTTTGTTTGCGTTTCTGTGGTTTGGAAAAGTTTGTGTTTTTGGACATGTGTGAATATCAGTCATGCTTGTAATCTCAAAAGCATCTGTTTTTGGCCAACGTCTTGCCCGAATAATCCAGTCGCATTCTTTAAAGTTATAGCAATGATAAACACGAGTATTGATGTTTGATTTTTTAGATCTAAATTGATAACCAGATTCTATAACTTTCAACCTAACCGCCAAATCTAGGGCTTCCAAACTTAAAAACACCTTTCCAACGTAAACCTGTGTATCTTTATTGTAATCCCTTGATATCGTAGGTTTTGACTTATAAAAAGGGGTTTCTGGGAGGTTAGGTAAGTTTGACATGAAATTTTTCCATTTATTTGAAAACGGTTTTTGAGTAGTATTATTATCATGTGTAGATGAATTATCATCATATTCATTTCCTTCAAGTGTAGAAAACGCACTTGATGAACCTGGTTTTGTAAAATTTGCATAATTGTTATATCCAGAATCAACCTTTTCGTTATTAATATCTACGTTGTTGTCATTTTCTTCGTCCGATAAAAAAGCAAACGAAGATCCTCGTTTTGTAAAATCAGCCTCATTTTTATATCCAGAATCTACAATATCATTTTCTGAATCTTCATCAGTTTGTTCTTCTTTGTTTTGAAAATCGTTATCATCGAAAAAATTAAACATTTTTTTTTGTAAACGAACATACAAGTTGGGTATTTCGTTAGGAGACGAACAAGCACATTCAACAAAAAAAGATACCTCATTGTCGTCAGTAATATCTAGCATACTATCAATTGAAGATAGTTTGACCGAAAGTTGTATTTTTTCACCGGGATTCAAATTGAACTTGTTGTATATCATCTCAAGTAACATTGAGTACGTCATATCTGCACGCAACATAGCACCCCGTTCCTGATCTCGAAAGTGAATTATACATTTGAATGATTTTTGCTTTGAATACATTTTAAAAAGTTACAGTTTAATCGTTGTTAAGATAAACATTTATATCTCATTTAAAGAGATAGTCGGGAGTGTTTTAAAGAGAGCATCAAAAAATGTCAGAGACTTGTCTAATCATTGTCAGTAATAATTAAAAAGATAGTCGGGAGTGTTTTAAAGAGAGCATCAAAAAATGTCAGAGACTTGTCTAATCATTGTCAGTAATAATTAAAAAGATAGTCGGGAGTGTTTTATAGAGAGCATCAAAAAATGACAGAGACTTGTCTAATCATTGTCAGTAATAATTTAAAAGATAGTCGAGAGTGTTTTAAAGAGAGCATCAAAAAATGTCAGAGACTTGTCTAATCATTGTCAGTAATAATTAAAAAGATAGTCGGGAGTGTTTTATAGAGAGCATCAAAAAATGACAGAGGTTGTGTGGCGGAACCAACAAAATTGTACAAATTCTTTGGGTAACGAGAATTGTTATCTTCAGCCATACTAATTGACTTATTTAACAAAATATGTTGGCATTTAACATATGTATATATAGTGGTTAAAAAAATTAAGGTCGGGAATTTTTTTAGAAGACAAACATAAATTCATTGTATTGTCACACTAACAACTTTAAATGTCAGGGTTGTGTCACATCAATGTCAGTAGCTTTTTTTTAATTGATAAGTCACATCTATGTCAGGGTTGTGTCACATCAATGTCAGTAGCTTTTTTTTAATTGATAAGTCACATCTATGTCAGGGTTCTGTCACATCAATGTCAGTAGCTTTTTTTTTAATTGATAAGTCACATCTATGCCAGGAGCTTTTTTTCTTAAAAACTTTGATTTATGAATATTACTAAATAACAACAAATATACAATTTCAACGAAATAAAATAAAAACCAGATAATTTTATTTTTAACACTTAGAGATTGAAAGCTAACATTCAAACAACCAAATTCTGTGTATAGCCACAATCCCTTGTATCCTCGCAACGATGGGTATAGAAATTCTTCGACATTTCTTCTCTAACTTAGCGAAAGTATGCATTAGTTTCACCTACAACTTTAGGGACTCTACCTTGAGAAAGGTTGTATATCAACCAACATGTTATTACCCCACAATCCATATAGTTTCCTTGTTGTGGTACTGGAAAATTGACCTCGTTGTAGGATACTTTGAAATCATGTGGTCTACGTATGCGGTTTCTAAAATAACCTTGACGATACAAAAGGTCGTTCACCACAATTGACCATTCTGAAAATTGCTTCTGCAGGGCAACCTTTCGATTATCGCAATGTAATGAGTCTAAGATCAACACCTGGTCAGTAATTAAATTAATTATAGCGGTTACCCAGTGACTACTACCGCAATTGATTGGCATAAACACCTACAAATGTAAATCATTTTTATATAGAAATGATTAGTAAAACGCATATCATTTATATCAAATACTATTAAATGTATGTTACCATGATAACATATAAATGGAAATACTTACAGTTTGTACTTCATGCCACGCTGGGTATGGACACGTCGTACCATTCAAAGTTCCTATCAAGAACCTATCAAATAAAAGATAAAAAACATTTGATCCAGGGTAATACGTTGCAGTCCCAGTTTTAGCAACTATCCAATCAGCCCCACGCGGTCGACGCCTAACCATCAACTCAATCCAACAATTAATTTGCTGTTTCAACAAAAATAAATTTTTTTTTAAATAGCTAGTAAATAAATTGTTAATACTTGAACACAAAAAAAAACTTACATCATCTGACAACCAACCAGCCATTACAGAACTACGCTTTGAAATGCTTATATTGGCAAGGTGAGGAACCAGTTCATACCAGAACGTATCCATAACAAGAAAACCCTTGACATGACAATCCAAGTATATATCTCCCGGGTTCTCCATAAAATCCTCGTATGTTGCATACATTCCTCGCGTTACCTAAACATGGCAAACAAATAAAGAATCAATATGCATTAACATAACGTTTTAAAAATATTTAGCTAAATAAATACCTTAGCGGGATCCACATTCTCAAAGGAAACAAATTCTTTTGTGGCTTGACTTTGATTTTGAAGCTGAAAACAATATTCGCCGTTCTCTTCATCACCCAGATTAAAGGTTGTAATGTTATCGAACACACTCTTATTTTTTGACTTTCCACCACGTTTTCCAGGACCTAATTTGGTTGTGGGCGGAAGAGATGTAAATGGACTCATTTTTTGTGGTCCTGGACGACGTGCTCTTCTTTCACGGTTTATCATTTCCTGACAATTATTAACAATTTAACAATTTTTAAATTAAACATTTTAAATTATTAACTTGTATAAAAAATATAATAATACTAATGATTTACTTACTGGGTGTATGTCACGAATATCACGATGTTGTGAAGAGCTACCCTCAAATGTTCGATCAACCTTAGACCACCCACCAAAACCCTCGTGTGGCATCGGGTTATTCATTTCATACATACTATGACTTGAGGATGGCTTAGCAGGCTGCCCGAACGAAACGTTTGGAGTCACTTTATTAGACGGCGTATATGGCGACGGAATTCGAATATCGTCAAAGAAGTGGCTACCAACGGGGGTAAAATTACCTAAACCATCTTGTTGTTGGTCCTAACATAGAATATTTTCGAAGTAATTTTTAATTAACATAAAAGTAAAAGTAACATGACACTTATATTAAAAAATACAAATTACCTCAATGTTAACAAAACCACTATATTGAGTACCATTAAACTCATTTCCGAACCCACCAAAAACAGATTCATTAACGACATTTTTATTTGGTGAGACTTGGCCACAACCCTGTAATGCCTGCATTAAAATAGTTGGAATAATTATACGTCAAGTTTTCGATGATAGACATTTACGTACATCATGTTAACCATTTACCATAATTTTTGCATTCAATTCTTGGATAATTCGATCCTTTTCCATCATAACTAAGTAAACATCTGCTGGTACATCATCCCGACTATATCGGTTATCAAACTCAGGTATTTGGGGCGGTTGATGAATCTCATTATTGAAATATCTAAGGCTATCAATCCACCAGTCTGTCGACATCTCAACTTCGTCGGGAAACAACCTTTCGTTTGGTATAACACCCTTGCGAAATATTATAAGATTAATTAAACACATATACAATTTATGAAATACATTATTGCCAAATAGGAATGTCTAAGTTTCGTAGAACTCACCTCAATTAAAGTAGGAATTTGTCTACGAAAAAACTTTTTTTCTCGAAACCACCGGATTGATCGGGGATAACCATCAAGCCGTGTGAAATATTCCGCCGCTTTAACGCTATAATTCTCCAACATCCAAGCCTGAAAATAAATGGTTTTCAAATTATACACGTAGTATATTTTAGTTACAAAAAACACAACATTATACATACCTTGAAAGCCCATGTAAAACCCATTAATTGATACTTGGGTGGTTCATCGTCTTGGTCTCTGTCTACATTCGCGTGGTGGTGTTCGGCACGTACGTATACGGCATTCCTTAACTGATTATACAATGTGGACCAAACATACGAACCCCACGGATACAAGTTCCATGCATCTAAATTTTCAACTAACCTAAAGCACCATTCTGGGACAACGTAACTAGACTCATGCCCAAGTAGCACCAACTCCAACACAGCTATCAACGCAATCTGTACAGCATCATAGTCATTTAGGTTTTCAAATGCATCGCTTTTAACAAATCTATATAAATCCCTAACAAGTATATGACGAGTATCATAAGCTGATGAAAAAACACGTCTCCTAAAAGGCATTGGACCCTTTAAATAACTACCATTAAACTGTACACCAAATTTTAAACTGGTCATTAAACAAAATTCTTCCCTGCCAAATTTTATAATATGACCACCAACATCATAACATAACGGAACATTTTCTGTCTCTTCTTCTACAAAATCCGTTTGACAACAAGCAAGGAAATGTATTAAAAGACCAGTCTCTACGCATTCTGGCAAATTCCACAACCAACCAAAACATGATTGCCTAAACAAACGTTCTTTTGGTGTGTTTGTAAATCTTTCTCTGAAAAACGGTAACAAGGATAACTTGCTTCTACACGTCAACGTAACACTATAATCCTAAAATTTTACAATAAAAACATATCAATAATGTATAACAAATAAACATTAAAATTTAATAATGAAATTAAATATTTATTAAATAACATACCGCCATAAAGTAGAATGAACAAAAAACCACCAACTAGACTCTAGCTGCTCCGCTATATTTAAATATGCTCGGGAGTATATAAAAGAGATTATGATTTAAACATAACCGAGTTGCTAAAAACTTCCATTTTTAATAAAACTCGGGTTTTTGGTATTGAGAGATTGTGGATTTGGCATAACCTAACTGCTAAAAAAATTGATTTTTAATAAAACTCGGGTGAAAGGTTTTGAGATATTATTTGAAAGTAGTACGTATCAAATGAAGCTCGGGTGAGCATGAATTATATACAAATGAACCTCGGGTTACAAAACCACCGAGCATCAAATTGTCAGAATATTAATCAGACGGGGGCCCACCATTAACACCCCAAGGCTGACACAAACACTGCCTTTGTCCCTTGCGTCCCTTCGATGAAAACGAGGCCTTTTTTTTTTATTTAGACGGACGATAGCGTGACAAGTGGCCAAAAAGTTCCTCGTATTACCTTACACCCGAGCATCAAGGCCATTTTGGAAAAGCCACTTTTTCATGGCCTCTGCAAGAAAAGACCAGCCATTAATGGCCCTGTGCGTAAATTTCGCTATATTCTAAGCTCATTTATTTTATTTTATTTTTGAATTAAATCTAAGCTCATTTATTGAGTTTGAGTTTGATCGAGTCAAATTAAACCTGAAGCTCGAAGTTTTTGATAAAAGCTTATGTTTGTAACCTTAAGCGGAATATATCTAAACATTGTATGTTATACTTTCTAAAATAATCACAAACACTACGCTATTTTTTTTTTATTTTTTTTTGAGCAAACACTACGCTATTTATTAACATACAAAAAGGTGTAACACAAAATAACAAATATATATTTTTTTGACAAAATACCGATGTGTGAAAATCTGTCATCTTTCAAATATGTTTCCTTTTTATTTGTGTTATGTGGCAAAAATTTAGACAATTGAATTAAGGGGAATTTGTAATAAAAGACCATCAAGAGCTTATTGCAAAACAGGTCTAAAATAAAGTTTTTTATAAAAATAATTCAGGCTAATTGAACAACTTGGAAGAATAGATGCAGTAAGTGACAAGTGTTCATTTGTAAGTGAGTTTTTGTTAATTTTACACTTATTGTGTAAGGTATACGTACTTTCATGTTTTACGAGTAACTTGTATTTTAGGACAATATAGTGTATGGGCAACTGGTTTTTTGGTAATACACTTTTTCTAGTCAACATTTTACTTACATAAAAGTACAATGTACAATTGACAACTAATAATATAAAGCATCTAATGTCAAAAAAATTAGGTAACTCTAACTTTTATGTAAAGATTTCTATACCTTTTAACCAACTTTAGAGTTAACGTTTTATATATTTTATATAACCTATTTTCATCCTCTTCACTTCTCATCTTTTTCACTTCTTTTCTTCTTCATCGTATCTTTATCTTTATATATAAACCTCTTAAAACTTCTCGTGCCACAACTACTTTCCTATCTTTTATACTAAAAATTGTTGTTATACCATATTACCAGTAGTAATTTAAATCTCACATAACTATATATGATATTCAATTTGTTTATATCTTCAACTAAAGTAAATAAATTATGGGAAAATCTTCGCTGCATTTAGTTTCATCTAAATTGGCTGCAACCTCAAAATATCACATGCGTAATTTCCATTTATACACATTCTCGGCTGGTCATTTTTCCTTTTGACAAACCAATTGCCCATTTTTAGTCCTTTTCTATTTGGCGGCAAATTTTCCCTTCATTTTAGCTATTCCTTCCAATTCTCCAAAAAGTAATTTCTTAAGTTTTCTACTACCAAAATCAATCAGCTTCAAATACTACAGGTGAGGTGACTCATATGTTTCTTTTTATGAAAATTAGATTAGAACCCGTGTTCAACACGAGAGGTATGAAAAAACAATTTAACCAAACATAATACTAATACTTGGTCTCAAACAAAACGGGTATCAAATAACGCGGGAAATAAAAAGTTTTACCAATCAAAAATTGAGCCACAAAAATTAGTACTTAACTATCGTGATCAAAAAATTATTCTAAAAGAATTGTAAAAATACTATATAATCCAATAATCCTCTCGTTTATTTCTTCATAAATTATTTGAGATAATATTAAAAACTTCATCTAACTCATTATATTAAAAAAAATCCTTATAACAAAAGAGAAACTTTTCACATAGTTTAAGCATCATTTTAGCAAACAATATATCGCTTTCAAAATTACTCTCAACATCGACAATGTGTCATGAAGACTAATCGTGAGATGGTGACAAATCTTCAGAGTCAATGTGTCAACTTGAAGAATGACATGGTGAAACAAGGGAGCGATATTCGAGCTGAGCTAAGGAATGACATGGCCAAACACAGCAATGAAATTAATGCCAACATGCAAAACTCTTTTAATAATCAAGCGGTTCACCTTCGTGATATGATTGGTTCGCTCATCCAAGGTAATCAACCCTCTTCTTCGGATACTCTTCCGAGTAATACCGTTGCGAATCCAAGAGGGGAGATGAAAGCAATCACCACTCGTAGTGGAAAAGGTTATATGGAACCCGAGCTTCCTACACCTTCACCCGTGATTGTGAACAAGGAAAAAGAGCAACTTTCCCCACCTCCTTCACCTTCTATCCCCATTTCCCCACCACCCGTGGTTGTGAGTGATCCTATTCCCTTAAAGCCTTCTTCTTCATCCAATATACCTTATCCTTCAAGGTTGAGGAAAGAGAAGCAAAAGAGCAAGGATGATATTCAGGTTTCAAACTTTCTAAAAATGTTTAAACAATTGAATTTTAACATCTCCTTTGCCGAGGCTCTCGCTCACATGCCCAAATACGCTAAGATGTTTAAAGATCTTCTAAGTGATAAGGAAAAGCTTCTTGACATCGCTCAGACCCAACTTAATGAGAACTGCTCCGCAGTGCTCTTAAGGATATTGCCCACCAAACTTGGTGATCTGGGTCGCTTCTTGATTCCTTGCAACTTCCCGGGAGTAGAGAATTGCATGGCCCTAGCCGATCTAGGTGCCAGTATAAACTTAATGCCTTTAAGTGTTTGGAAGCAATTATCTCTCCCCGAGCTAGTTCCCACCAAAATGACTTTGGATAGCCAACCGTACTGTTGCGTATCCAGTGGGAATAGCCGAAGATGTCTTTGTTGGCGTCGACAAATTCACCTTCCCGGCGGATTTTGTCGTCGTTGACTACGAGATGGACACTCGTGTTCCATTAATCGTTGGACGTCCATTCCTGAGGACCGGTCGCACTCTTATTGATGTAGCCGCGGGCGAATTAATCATGAGAGTTGGTGACGATCAAATTGTCTTCAACATGGGTAAGATTTCTAAGCAACCTTATTCGTATGAGAGTGTTAATGCCATTGATGTTCTCGATGAGGCCTGTGAAGAACATTTTCATGATGCTTGCAAAAGTACTCTTTCTTCTCTACCCAATGTTGAGACCGTTGCCTCAATTGCTCCAGCATTGACTCCTTTTGGAGAAAGTGACTTGGATGACTTCGAAGCTAGCTTGGGTCCTCTCGATATTAAGTATGATAATTTGTCCACCAATTGGGATGAAGACATTCGTACTATTGAGAGACTCCTCAATGAGGACCCGTTTTCTCCTCCTGCTCCTAAAGAGGTGACTAATGATGATCCATCGTTAGTTTCACCATCTATTGAGGATCCTCCTACTCTTGAGCTTAAGGACCTACCTCCTCATCTTGAGTACGTTTTCCTAGAAGACAACGAGAAGTTACCGGTCATCATCGCAAAGGATCTGAAAGAAGACGAAAAAGCCCGACTTGTCGCTGTGTTGAAGAAGCATAAAAGAGCTATCGCTTGGAAAATCTCCGACATCCGTGGAATTGATCCTCACTTTTGCACACATAAAATTCTCATAGAGGACGACTTTAAGCCCACAATTCAAAGCCAACGAAGGGTGAATCCTAAAATCCATGAAGTCATCAAAAAAGAGGTTATCAAACTTCTTGATGCGGGTATGATTTACCCTATTTCGGATTCACCATGGGTTAGTCAAGTCCATTGTGTGCCTAAGAAAGGCGAAATCACCGTTGTGCCCAATGCAAACAACGAGTTAATTCCTACCCGTCTCGTTACTGGGTGGAGAGTTTGTATAGACTACCGCAAACTCAATGATGCCACGAGAAAGGATCATTTCCCTCTACCATTTATGGACCAAATGCTTGAACGTTTAGCGGGTAATGAATATTACTGCTTTCTTGATGGTTTCTCGGGTTATTTTCAAATACCCATCGATCCTCAAGATCAAGAGAAGACAACATTCACTTGTCCCTATGGCACATTTGCTTACAAACGAATGCCTTTTGGCTTATGCAATGCCCCTGGGACATTCCAAAGGTGCATGTTGGCTATCTTCCATGACATGGTTGAGCAAACCATGGAAGTCTTCATGGATGATTTCTCGGTCTTCGGGGATTCCTTTTCTTCTTGCCTTGCCAATTTGGAACGTATGCTTAAGCGGTGCAAAGACACTCGCCTTGTTCTGAATTGGGAAAAATGCCATTTTATGGTAAAAGAAGGCATTGTGCTAGGACACAAAATCTCTAAAGCCAATCTTGAAGTAGACCGTGTTAAAGTAGATGTCATAGCCAAATTACCTCCACCTTCAACCGTGAAGGGTGTGAGAAGTTTTCTGGGTCATGCGGGCTTCTATCGTCGATTCATTCAGGATTTCTCTAAAATCGCTCGCCCGATGACCCACCTCTTGGAAAAAGATACTCCTTTTATCTTTTCTAAAGAGTGTCTCGAAGCCTTCAATCTTTTAAAGGATAAGCTAACTAAGGCACCGGTCTTGGTTACCCCTAATTGGGAGCTGCCTTTTGAATTGATGTGCGATGCTAGCCACTTTGCTATTGGTGCGGTTTTGGGCCAAAGAGTGAATAAACACTTCCAACCAATCCACTATGCTAGCAAAACAATGACGCGGGCTCAATTGCATTATACGACAACCGAAAAAGAGCTTTTAGCTGTTGTCTATGCTTTTGAGAAATTTCGCCCCTATCTTGTTTTATCCCCCACCATTGTGTACACGGACCATTCCGCGTTGAAGTACTTGATGACTAAGCATGATTCTAAGCCAAGACTTCTTCGCTGGGTTTTACTCCTTCAAGAATTCAACATTGAAATTTGTGACAAGAAGAGAGCCGAAAACCTGGCCGCGGATCATTTGAGTCGACTTGAGGATCCATATCAAGGGGATCATCCGAACAAAGAGATCAATGACTCTTTCCCCCCTGAGACCTTAATGTCTATAAATCTCAATCTTGATGGCACCCCGTGGTTTGCGGACATTGCAAACTACTTAGCGGGTGGTATTCTCATAAAAGGGTTAACATCCCAACAAAAGAAGAAGTTCTTGAACGATGTTAAGACTTACTTTTGGGATGACCCTTTTCTATTCAAACAATATGCTGATCTGATTATTCGTCGATGTGTTGACGGACCGGCAGCTTTTGACATCCTCCAAGCTTGCCACAAAGGACCCACCGGTGGTCACTTTGGTCCCAACTACACCGCTAAGAAAGTGTTTGATTCTGGATTTTACTGGCCCACCATTTATCGTGATGCTCACGAAATGGTTAAGCATTGTGATGCTTGCCAACGCCAAGGCAAGATCACACATAAGGATGAGATGCCTCAAAATTTCATACAGGAATGTGAAATCTTTGATGTATGGGGCATCGACTTTATGGGGCCATTTCCATCCTCCAAAGGGAACAAGTACATCCTCGTCGCCGTCGACTACGTTTCTAAATGGGTTGAAGCTAAGGCTCTCCCTACGAATGATGCGAGGGTGGTTGTGAACTTTTTGAAGCAGCTTTTCGCTCGATTTGGCGTTCCTCGTGCTATTATCAGTGACCGCGGGACTCATTTTTGCAACGATAAATTTGCAAGAGTCATGGCGAAGTATGGTGTCAATCACCGTCTTTCCACCGCCTATCATCCCCAAACCAATGGGCAAGCCGAAATTTCCAACCGTGGCTTGAAGAGAATTTTGGAGCGTACTGTGGGAGAGCATCGCGCCGCGTGGGCCGATAAGTTAGATGATGCTCTGTGGGCTTTCCGTACTGCTTACAAGACCCCGATCGGTTGTACACCTTATCGTCTTGTGTACGGGAAAGCCTGCCACCTACCCATCGAGCTGGAACATAAGGCGCACTGGGCTTTGAAGTGGGCTAACTTCGACATCAACAAAGCCGGTCATCATCGCAAGATTCAACTCAACGAGCTCAACGAACTGAGGAATGAAGCTTATGAGAACTCGCTGATCTATAAAGAGAAGACGAAGATCCTTCATGACGCAAAAATCAAGAACCGAGAGTTCCACGTTGGTGATCAAGTCTTACTCTTTAACTCTCGGTTGAAGATCTTCTCTGGCAAGTTGAAGAGCCGCTGGTCTGGTCCATTCACCGTCGCGAAAGTCTTTCCTTATGGGACCATTGAGCTTTCTCAGCCAACTGGGCCCAATTTCAAGGTGAATGGCCAGCGTCTGAAGCTGTACTTTGGTGAGGACACCTCTCAAGAGATGATTCCATCCCTCACCATGTTCCCCATGCACTAAAATTGGGTCGAGTCAGGCTCATGACTCGGTGAACAAAAACAAGCGCTTCTCGGGAGGCAACCCGTGTTCTATCCTTTACTACTTTCATAATAAGTGTAGGGGGAGCCCCGCATATGTTTGTGTCTTGTTTCTTGTGCTATGCAGGGATTAAAGCTTCAAAGAGAGCATCTTGATGACTTTTGACGAACCGTGAATACCGTGTTTCCCATCTTCCCGGTTCTATCCTAAACTCTTGTGATTCAATATTTCATATGGTATATATGTTCACATTGAATTCACTTTAGTTGTCCTTTCCTTAGCAAGATTTAAACAAAGTGCACAATGTCCTAAGTGTAGGGGAGTTTACTCCCACATGCTTAAACATTAAGGACAATGTTTATCTCAAGTGTAGGGGGGACTTCTATCGAAGTAAGTGGTCTTTTCCATGAATTTGCCCTCATTTTAACCGGAAAATTTGATTTTTCGACATTTTTCAAAAATTTTAATCTATTTTGGCCTAATTGTATAGTTGTATTTTCCTTTATCATGTTTAGTTTCTTTCCATTGCTAGAATAAATTTTCAATAAAGTGGTTTTAGATTTTTCTTAGTCGTGAACATTTTGACTCAACCCGAGTTTACTTACCTAAGTTTACTCTAGCTAGTATCCTTAACGTGTTTAAGTCAAGTTTTGCTAGGCTTTTATATAGGGAGCTATAAAACGCGAAAGTCTTAACTCTCACGGGTTAAGAACAAGAACTTTTCGCAAGTTCCTATAATTGATCCTAGAGAGTCGTTTATCAAGGGAACTTTAAAACGCGATTTCTAAACTTGAAAAAGTCTAAGAATTTGCATGATCCTATAAGCGACTCGAAAACCCAAAACTTTGATTTAATAGGCTAAGCATCCACGAGTCTCTTTCCTTGAGATTTTAAACTGTGGAGAACGAGAGATGATAGAGTCAATTATAAGTTTGGTATTCTTTCGTGAATTTATGTGAGTTAATTATGAGCCTATTCTCCCTCCGCTTGTTAATAAATTTATCTGCTAATAAATAAGGTTGTACGATTTAAAAGGTTACTTAGCTTCTAGCCCCAGATCGTTTAAAAGTTGCTCGGTACGGATTAGAGTTCATAGCCAAGGCATAACTTATTGAAGCGGGATGCGAAGATTGGCGAGTCCGAAAAGGCCCTAACAAGGCATGAGGGCTACATTTTGTTGCTAAAGATCCAAAAGTGATGTGAAGAATCATTTATCGAAAATCTATATGAAGGATCAAGACACATGACGAAAAGCAAGAACTCCTCAAAAGTCATGGAGAAGTCTATCCGAAAAGACCCTAACAAGGTATGAGGATAAATAGATCCAAGTCCTAAAAGGAGGCGGATCGTTGTATATCAAAGTCCAAAATAAAGATTGGAGAAAAATGAAGAAGTCGTGGTCCAAAAATGAAGAATCTCTTAAAACTTCAAGTGAAGAAATTCCCATTATGAAGAAAAGACCATTATTTCAAGAACGTCTCTCAAAGATTCGAAGTATGAAGTCGCTGCCAAATATCGGTCCGAGAAAGGTCTCAAATCGTGAAGCGAGTTATGCCAAGATATGAACTTTATGAGGTCCCGAGAAGCAGTTTTAAAAGATTTGGTCCTTTAGCTAACTATTGATTAAATCGTTCACTTTATTTTCGGACTAAATGACTATCGAAATAAGTCAAACAATGCATCCTCGTGATCATTCAAGACAATAATAAAATATAAGAGATACACCTAGGAATAAGGGAGTCTAAGTGAGTAATTGGCCCACATGAGTTCGTGATAGTTTGCTAACTTATAATAACAATGATCTCGTTTTTAAGCTTGGTATGGGAACGTGAAACTTGAGGATGATAAACGTTCATGGCCGCCAAAACCCCGTGTAAGTTTTTAATTTCTTTACTTACTTCTATATTTTCATGTTTAGTATTTAATAAAGGCCAAGGTGGATTATTTATGATGGAAAATGTAAACCGTGCTTTAAAATTAATGCATTGCATGAGGGCATTGCAATGGTCAAGTGTAGGGGATTTAATAAGTGTGAAAACACTTATCCTTTTACCACTTATTTCCAATAATAACAAGACCAAAACGTGTGATTTATGTCGTAAAAGTCAGAATTATGCATGGTTTGTGTTTTTATTGTGTTTTAGGACCAAAATATTAAAAAGGAAGAAAACACGGGTTTTCACGGGCTTTTATCGAAGAAAACGGGAAAAGACGAAGTCAAAAGATCAAGAGTGCAAAAAGAACGGAAGTCCAAGGCCTATTCTGAAGATTTATCAAAGAAAAAAGTCTAAAGACGGAAGTTTAACGAAGTCGGAGAACTTAAGTCTAAAAGAAGAAGAAAATTAAAAGACAAGTTCAAATCCCGAGACGACAAAGACAAAGAATTAAAGTCGAGTCGAGAAAACGTGAAGAAAGCAAGAAAGAAGATGCAACACATGCACTCCTTCCACCTTCCCTATAAATACCCTCCTAATAGTCATTAGGAGGGTTGTTAGTGGTTAGATAGTTTTAGCTAGTTTTCATTTTTTTTTAGTTTTCTCTAGTTTTAGAGAGAGAAAGTCTTAAACTTTCTCTCACTAAATTTCATCTCTTTCTTTTAATCTTTCAAGATTAAACACTTTGTATTGCTTATTTTTATTAATCAAGTTCATTTTAAGCTTTTTATACTTAATCTCATTCTACTTTTCTTTGATTTAAGATTGATTTTGGTGCGATTATCAATAGATCCGTGTTGTTCTTAATGATTTCGTGCTTAAAAAGTTAATCTTTTGATCATTTCATAAGTTTTCATTTGATTAAGCTCTAAGACTTTTGGTGCTTATTGCCTTATTTTTATGATTAGCTTATTTACTTTATAAAAAATTTCTTAAAAAGTTTATGATTTTATTGTTTGATTGAAAAAGTTGTTTGATTTCGAGTTAGATAAGTTGATAAGTGCTTATTTGATCCGGTTTAATCATTGATTCGGCTTAGTTTGGTGAAAAGCTTATCATATAGCTTATTTCATTAGCTTAACCGAATTCCACAATTTTAGGAAGGGGTACAACTCCCCTTTCCGATTGGCACACATTCCGAGCAGCCTCCCACCCTTGTTCCGATCGATCCAATCGGAAAAGGGTTTGTAAATTCCGACTGGCACCCACAAGAATTCCGATTGAAGGAATTCTTTGCACATTCCGATTGTGCTTATTCAGTTATTCCGATTGGACAGTTTTGAGTATTCCGATAGGTGCTATCTTCTGGACTTTCCGATTGATAGTCAATCTTGTATATTCCGATTGGGAATTTTCTGTATATTCCGATTGTGTGTCTTGTCCGCATTCCGATTGATTCCCTTTTTGGACATTCCGATTGCACAACATCCCATATTCCGATCAACCGATCGGAATACATTCCGATCGGGACTTCTTTTGGCTTGTTTTGGTGAACTCCGATCTTACTTTCTTTTAGTACTTCTTAACTAAGTTCCTATTTTTAGAGAGTTTTCCTAGTGTTAGTTTTATTTAGTGTGCTAGTAATTTTCCATTGTCACCTTTAAGTTTACAAGCTTTTATTTTTACTCGTCATTTTAGTATTAATTTTTATTCTTCCATTTTTACTCAACGACACTTTAATTACTTGCTAATAGTTTAAAACAAACATGCCAAACCATTCTCTTGATTCACCAAAAGACGATTGAGTCGCACTTAAGACCGGTTTTCAATTCGAAAAGACTTTGGAACAACGAACTTTCATACTCGGTGTAAAAGCTAAGTATTACTAGGCTTAGCATCTTGCTTTGACATGAGGTACTTGAGAGCAGAATGATCCGTATATACTATGGTCTTAGAAAGCACAAGATAGGGTCGAAATTTCTCAAAGGCATATACTATAGCAAGCAACTATTTTTCCGTGGTGGTATAATGAAGTTGAGCACCCGTCATTGTCTTACTCGCATAGTGTATAGGTTGAAAATGCTTATTAAATCTTTGTCCTAACACGCCCCCCCACGACATAATCACTAGCGTCACACATGAGCTCAAAAGGCAAATCATAATTTGGAGAAACCAAAACGGGAGCCTTAGTCAACTTTTCCTTAAGAATCTTAAAAGAGTCTAAACACTCTTGTGTGAAAATGAAAGGAGCCACTTTTTCCAAGAGGTGGGTCATGGGTCTAGCAATCTTAGAAAAATCTTGTATAAAACGTCTATAGAAACCCGCATGACCCAAAAATCTCCTAACTCCTTTCACCGTGGTAGGTGGGGGAAGTTTGGCAATAACATCAATTTTAGCACGATCCACTTCTAAACCCTTATTGGATATCTTATGTCCCAAAACTATCCCCTCTTTGACCATGAAATGGCACTTCTCCCAATTAAGAACAAGACGTGTTTCTTCACACCTCTTAAGCATACGTTCTAAATGGGAGAGACAAGAAGTGAATGAATCTCAAAAGACCGAAAAATCATCCATGAAGACTTCCATAGTGTGCTCAATCATGTCATGAAATATTGCCATCATACACATTTGGAATGTCCCCAGTGCATTGCACAAGCCAAAAGGCATTCTCCTATAAGCAAATGTACCATAGGGACAAGTGAATGTGGTCTTTTCTTGATCCTTTGGATCAATGGGTATTTGGAAATAACCCGAGAATCCATATAGAAAGCAATAGTACTCATTTCCCGCTAAGCGTTCAAGCATTTGGTCCATGAAATGTAATGGGAAATGATCTTTCCTAGTAGCATCATTGAGCTTCCTATAATCAATACAGACTCTCCAAACTGTGACAAGTCTAGTGGGTATAAGCTCATTGTTCTCTTTAGGCACTACAGTGATTCCACCCTTCTTATGAACACAATGCACCGGGCTAACCCATAGAGAGTCGGAAATGGGATAAATCATACCCACATCAAGGAGTTTGATAACTTCCTTTTTGATGACCTCATGTATTTTTGGGTTAAACCTTCTTTGAATTTGAATGGCGGGTTTGTAATCATCCCCCATAAGGATTTTGTGTGTACAAAAATTTGGATCAATTCCCCTTATGTCGGATATTTTCCATGCTATGTCTTTCTTATGTTTCTTAAGGACTTCTACAAGTTTTTCCTTCTCATCATCTTTCAAATCATTTGCTATGATCACGGGTAATTGGTCCTTTCCCTCTAAAAGGCATATTCAAGGTGTGATGGAAGATCCTTAAGTTCTAGGGAAGGTGGACTCTCAATGGAAGGTTTTACTATAGATGGATCATCAATGGTAACTTCTTGTGGAGTAAGTGAAGGAATGGGATCCTCATTGAGTAACTTTTGGATAGTGAGAATGTCTTCTTCCTAATTAATGGAAGAATCATCATTACCAAGGAAATTAGACTCAAATTCCTCCAAGAGGAAATCACTCTCTCCAAATGGTGTTAAGGAGGGAGCAATTGAGGCAACGGTCTCTACATGAGGCATGTTCTCACTATCATTCTTACAAGCTTCATGAAAATGCTCATCACACACCTCATCAAGAACATCCACTATGTAAAATGTTCCACAACTTTGAGACTTTTTAGTAACTTTCCGTAGCTTAAACACCACTTTCTCATCCTCAACTCTCATAATTAATTCTCCTTCCGCCACATCTATAAGAGTACGACCCGTCCTCAAGAATGGTTTACCAACAATAAGAGGAACTCTCGGTTCCATATCATACTCAACCACTATAAAATCCGCGAGAAACGTGAATTTATCAACCCTACAAACACATCTTCCGCTATGCCTACCGGATAAGCTATGGAATGGTTTGCTAACTCAAGGGTCATCCTAGTAGGAGTGAGATCGGGAAGAGATAGTTTTTGCCAAACCGATAAAGGCATGAGATTAATGCTTGCCCCAACATCCGCTAGTGCCATGCAATTTTCCACCCCGGGAAAATTACAAGGGATCAAAAATCTCCCCGAATCTCCAAGCTTTGTAGGTAAGGTTTTGAGCAACACGGTGGAACAATTCTCATTAAGTGATGTGTTAGGCAAATCCACCATCTTTTCCTTGTTTGAGAGGAGATCTTTAAACATTTTAGAAAACTTTGGCATATAGGAAAGAGCTTCCGCAAAGGATATGCACTTGAATATCATCCTTGTTTTAAGTTTCTTCTTTCTCAATCTTGATGGATATGGAAGGCTTGGTTTTGGTGTAGGTTGAGTAGTTGTTGTTGTGGAAGGGTTCTCTTTGTTGGTTTCTTCATTGGGAGGCATGGAAGGTAAAGGAGTAGTGGGTGTAGGATGAGAAGGTGTAGGTGTTGAAGTTGTAGAGCTTGAAGGTGGTGAGTTTGATGTTGAAGGCTTATCACAAGGTGTAACCATAGTAGGCTTAACTAAAGGAGGTGTAGGAGGTGAAGGATCATTAGTTGTCTTTCCACTTCTTGTTGTGATAGCATTGACATTAGCCCTTGGATTTGTTTGTGTGTGTTAATCCTTATTTAATCCATAACACAAGATTTAGTTGATATTTAGAGAGAGAAAGAGAAGAAAAGTAGAGAGGGAAACTAGAGAGATTTGGAAGGTTAAACACTTTAAAGAGAGAAAGTAAAATGGTAACTAACACCCTTTTCCACACATGGAAGAGGGTATATATACCCACGAACCACATGGGCTTTCCATGGGCCGTGGGTTTGTTTCCATGGGTTGGGCTTGTCTTGTCTTAGGCTTAGAGCCCCTAACTTATACAATATTAACTTAAAGTCCAAGCCCTGTTTTCCCGACTAACCTATTACAATACAAGACCTTAGACGACTAAGATGACCTATTACATTCTTGTTTGACGATATAAAATATAGGGCTAACAATCTCCCCCAATGTATCGGTCATCTTTAAAATGCATAAGATGATTGAGTGAATACATTATTGTGGAGGTGATCTTCCTTATTAGGTCTTTTATCTTGGTCTTGATCTTGTTTGTAATGGTTTCGTTCCTTCATGCCTTGTGATCTTTATCTTGAGCCTTTGTCTTTTGACTTTAAGTGATTGAGATCTTCAGTCTATCCTTGATAGTGTTCAATTTGTGCTATTAAAACAAGATGACCTATTACGTTATTATATTCTTACATTCTGAAGTATCTTGATTATCGCCATCTTGTGCTCTTGTGACTTCTGAATCGACATCAGTTACACAGCTACGCCACCTTCTTGATATGCATCAACATATATAGACACGGACGAAATGGCTTTGAACATTTCACCCTAACTCGGTAGCGTTTTACCTCTGGTCGGTGAAGACCGTTAGACGGTATTAGATACCGTACCTGTGATCGGGTAGATTCGATTCAGAACCTCCTTGACAGGGTTTCCCGGTGGTAGTAGCCAGTTCTCTTTACTCGACCGTCTCAAATCAGACTGCGAACGTAAAGAGTGAATCATAAGGATATGTTATCCGTCTGATTAGAGTCGTCAATTCAGATTTCCTGGAACAAGTTTGATTCTAAAAGAATCGCACAATTGTTGCTTTCCAGTTTGTCACAAGCTTGATTCATAGAAAATCTTGCGAGTCACCTACCATAGTGCTGTTTGATGTTGACACTGGAAGGATTTCTATTCGTCACTGTGAGCACTAAGGAGTGTCACTCTGAATATTCTGGCAAGATCACACGGATTTTGCGAAGAAACCTAGAATCAAGTTTGAATCAATTAAGAATCCAAACTTAGTTGCATTCCAGTTCTCACAAGTTTGATTCGTGTTGAATCACACAAGTTACCTACCATGAGCTTGTTTGATGCTGGCTCAAGCAGGATTTCCATCTTCATTGTGAATCGTATCACTCAGATGTTCTGGCAATATCACAAGGATAATATGTAGGACTCGATTGTGTCCTAATGAGATGATAGATAGATCTCATTTGGCTCTAGACTCAATAAGTGCATTTTGGTAATCGGAGGCTGGAGCAGACTGCCACCTTTTCAATATTAACTAACTCGGAGTGAGAAAGTCAATAGATACGTGTTGATCTCCGTGACAATGAGACAAGTTTCTTTTGAGAGGAACTCGAATGGCTGGGGAAGGTTTGTGCGTCGCATCACTGGGTCCATGACACTTGTCTTCGATAGATGTGTTAACGCGGTTTCTGCCTAAGTTGCGTAGAATATTCAACTCCTTCAATGCTTACCAACATGTCATCACTAGCACCTTGTTGTGATTGTTCCAGTGCTAACTTAAATAATTGGTCCGCATTCAGCTTCATTCAACTCCATCTTTCCTAAGGATAACTATTTCTAGCTATAGAATGTCTTTGGTTAGATCCCTCCGGTTCTGGTTGGATCATAGGACTTAGTTTCCTATCCTAAACCACCTTTTGACTCCATCGTTCCGTCGTGGATAGTAGGTTGTTTTGGGTATAGATCGTAACCATAAACCATTGAAAACCATTCAAAATGCTTGATAAAAACCAAAACTTCTAACACTTGAAAGTTTTACATTTCCGAAAAGCTCCCCCTACACACATGCATCGATATACGAAATGGTTTAGCATGTGAAGGAAAGAGTTGCACTTGAGTCTTTATGATCACATGTTTCAATATATTACATTTTAATCACATTTTCTCCCCTATCTCTAATATAAAAACATCATATTAGAGATACCAATTGATTAAAATATGACAATTTCTGAAAACCGGCTGGGAGAGAAACATGTGTGCACGCATGAATATGGAACTTTTTCAGTGGGGATGCTCCCCCTCAACAATATATGTGTGTCTTAAAACAAAAGTTTGACAAAATTTTGGAAAAATAACACCACAAATATATTGAGGTACGGAGTAGAGATGCCTTACCCGATATAGTATATGACATATGACAGTTTTAAACCATTTTTGGAATGTGTTGGATACATAAAATGTGACAATTTCAGAGATGTACCCAACAACATTAAAGGCTTGATTTTAAAACGCTCCCCTCAAAAATTGATCAAAATAACATATGACAATTTTGAGATATAAAACCACATATGAGGAACGGAGTGTTGAACACACAATTTTGAAAGATTTAGAAAAACCTTTTGAGAAATTCTTGAAAAATTATGTTCAACGGTTTTAAAATAATCTGGATAGAAGACTTCTCTTCTATTGCTTAGGGAAAGCGCATTGAAACGTACACTTCCCTTTCGGGTCTGTTTTTCATGAGCTCAAAATTTTGATTGTTTTGTGACTAGCTCATGACCGAGAAAAATAAATTTCTCGTTGTGGAGGATAAGTTATCATCCGTGATAAACTTTCCTTAAGTTGAAGTTCGAGTTTTAAGCTGACATTTACTTAGAATAATTTTTCATGAACTTAAAAACTTTGAATGTTTTTTATGAGAAGCTCATGACCAAGAAATATGAATTTCTCGTTGAAAAGGATAAGTTATCGTCCGAGATAAACTTTCCTTAGTTGAGGTCCGAGTTCTAAGCTGTGATGCGCTTAGAAGTCATTATGAGAGAATATCAAGCAACTTCATTTGCCAAAACCTCCAAGTCTTCTGGGGTCATGTATTTCATACCAAGACGGCCAACGAGATACTGAAACCAATTTTGTGATAGGGATTTTGTAAACAAGTCTGCTATCTGGTACCCAGTTCTGACAAAGTATAATTCCACGATACCACGTTCCACTTGTTCCTTGATGAAGTGATATCTGACTGCGATGTGCTTGGTACGGGAGTGTTGAATCGGATTGCAAGATATGGTTATGGCCGACTTTGAGTCACAATACATAGGTATTTTATCAAAGTGGAAGCCATAATCCGTGAGTTGGGTTCTCATCCAGAGGACTTGAGCACAACACGCGGATAGAGCCACATATTCTACTTCAGCTGATGAGAGCAAAGTGCAATCCTGCTTCTTTGACGACCAGCTCACAAGCTTGTTTTCCCCTAGAAATTCTACGCTACCAGAAGTGATTTTTCGACTATCAAGACAACCTGCGTGATCAGAATCTGAATAAGTTGTTAGATGAAAACCGGTTTCCCTTGGATACCAGAGTCCCATGTGAATGGTATTCTTAAGGTACCAAAAGATCCGTTTAACCTCATTGAGGTGCTTTTGAGTGGGTATGGCTTGATATCGAGCACAATACCATGTGGCATGATGAATATCAGGCCTGCAGGCGGTAAGGTACATAAGAGACCCGATCATACTGCGATACTGCGTTTGATCTACGGGATATGAGTACAAGACAGCGTCTAGGGATTTGGTTGACAATGGTGTACCAACGCGAGCACATGAGGTCATACCATGCTTTGTAAGTATCTATTGAGCATACTTAGCTTGGTTAATGAAGATACCACGTGAGGATTGATGAATCTGGAGGCCTAAAAAGAATTTTAGCTCCCCCATCATTGACATTTCAAATCTGCTGTGCATTAATTTTTCAAAACGTTTTGAAAGTTTTGGGTTCATAGAACCAAAAATAATGTCATCAACATAAACTTGCTCCAGCAGTATGTCATATCCATAATTATTAATAAAGAGAGTAGGATCAATAGAACATTTGGAGAATCCTTTGGAAACCAAGAAGTTTGATAGTTCTTCGTACCATGCTCTTGGAGCTTGTTTTAGTCCATATACAACCTTTTTGAGAGGATAGACTTTGTCAGGATGATGAGGATCGATGAATCCTTCTGGCTGATTCACATACACTTTTTCCTTCAAATGAACGTTAAGAAAAGCAGTTTTAACGTCCATCTGAAAAACCGTGAAGCCCTTGTGTGCAGCATAAGCAAGGAATATCCTGACAGCTTCCAAACGAGCAACTGGAGCAAATGATTCATCGTAGTGTATGCCTTCTTGTTGACGGTATCCCAAAACCACAAGACGAGGTTTGTTTTTGATGATGGTTTGTTCTTCATCCAGTTTATTTTTCCAGATCCATTTGAAATCTAAAATTGACATTCCACAGGGTCTGTCAACAAGTTCCCAAACATTTAGGCGTTCAAACTAATGAATTTCGTCTTGCATTGATTCAATCCACGCATGATCAGTCATGGCTTGTTTGATGTTTTTAGGTATAGTTGAACTCACGGTGAGTGCATACATACACACATCGCCATCGGTTTCGATTTGTCTGCGTGTTCGAACCGGTTGTGAAGGATTTCCATACGTGAAAGATTATAACAGTAGGTTTCCTGCCATTGATGATGTGGTATGGTGTCTTTTCATGTCTAGGAATTACGAGAGAACGATTCTGAGTATAATAGGCAGTTGCAATTGCTTCAGCCCAGAAGAATAGTGGTAATTTTGAAGCAGAAAGCATTGTGCGAGCTGCCTCAACCAAAGTACGGTTCCATCTTTCGACAACGCCGTTTTGTTCAGGAGTTCGAGCAATAGATGTTTGATGTTCGATGCCTTCTTCTTGAAAGTAAGATTGCAAAGTCTTGTTCAAAAATTTTTGAGAAAATTTTTGAGAACCTCTGGTGTTTCATCTTTGGACCTTAAGAAGAAAGTCCATGTGTATCTAGAGTAATCATCAACAATCACGAGAATATACTTTTTTCCGTTAATACTCTCTACACGCATGGGACCACATAAATCTATGTGTAGAAGTTCCAATCGTCCTCTTGAGCTTGGGGTAGTCTTTGTTTTAAAAGACTTATGTTTTGCTTTCCCCAACTCATAAGAAGAACAAACATGGTCTTTGACGAATTTTAACTTAGGAAGACCAGTCACAATATCATTCTTCGAAAGCAAGTTGATGTTGTCAAAGTTGAGATGTGAAAATCGTTGATGTCATAACCATGCTTGAGATGATGAAGCTTTAGCCATTAAGCAAATTGGATTTGTTGAAGATGTGTTTTGAAGAGTTACTGTGTGGAGATCAGAACCACGAGAACCTGTAAGAAGGTCATTCCCATCGTAGTCTCTAACATATCAAGTAGATTTCCGAAAAGCCACTTCCAAATCCGCATCACAAATTTGACCAACCGAGAATAATTTGTGATTCAGTCCCTCGACGTAATAAATCCGTTTGATAGTGAGATTTCCTTGAACCAAATCGCCAAATCCAAGTATCGGTACAAACTGATCATTTCCAAATCGAACCGTACCCAGAAACTTCTCCACGAAGTTAATGAGAAGCTTGAGTACCCGTCATGTTCTTTGTGCACCCGGAGTTCATTATGAATAGGATGATTTCGACGAGCTACAGAAGAATTAGAAGATAATGTAGCATTTGACAGATGGGAGCCCTTGATAGAAACGATTTCCAAAATAGTAGTGGGCCTAGATGCAAAGTCTAGAGGCAAGCTGATATTCCTATACCCAATAACTAAAGTGGTTAACTTAGGTACCCATTTGTATCCGGGTGGTGTAAATCTCGAATACCCCCGTGTACATGTCCTAATCATGTTCTCATATAGCTTTTTTAATTTGGTTTTGTTTACGCAGAGTATTGGGGTCTAACGCACTTAGTTTCTTAAGTGGTTGATTAGTGGATTGGTTAAAAGTTCTTGCGGGTTCTCTAGTACTAGTGGACACAAGAGTAGGCTTCCTAGTTCTAGTATTCATGCCATTATGAGTAAGAGAACAAGCATCATGATTAAAAGTACGAACACATTTTCCACATTCAACACAAACAAATTCAACATTCGAGGTCTTAGCATTTAAACAGTCATTACATGCAGTTACAGACGTTTTATTCTTAGAAAACTTAAAATCCCTATGGTGGTCCTCTACTTCCATCTTCTTCCCTTGTCTATTGTTAGGCATGACTCTATCTTGCATTCTAGTGCTCTTAAGCCATGGTCCGCTAACGCTAGTAGTGGGAGTTACTCCTGTAGAAGAAGACACACGTTGATTAGTTTTCCTAAGATTCTGATGTAACTGCGATGTTCCAGTATGAGTGAGCCTAGTGTTCATCTTATACATTCCTGGTGCTATCACATTTGCGCTCTTATCAGTTCCTAGCTTAGGCAAAGTCTGTGGTGGTTTGCCCAATATAGATCATTTAGGGCATTTAACCGCATTCGGTTGACGATGGCGTACCCAATTCAGACTTTCCTTTCATTTTCTCAATGAGTTTTTGTAGCTCACTGATGGCTATGTCCCTTTCTTGTAGCTGAGCTTTCAAATCATTTATTTCGAAACCTTTTTCATTTAATTGACGAACCGAAGAAGCTGCCATTTCTTGACACTTTTTATGATTATGAGATTTTTCACCTTTTTGTAAAGCAAGTTCAAGATAAATGGAGTGTTTCTCAAGATGGAAAAAAATTTCGAAAGTTTGTTATATGACTGAATTTGTTTCGAAAGCTCAACTTGAAGATTGTGACATTTCTCGTCGTTTTTGACACTAGACATGCTACATGACAATATTGATCAAGATCGGTATACACACCAAGTATAGCATTCATATGGTCAGCATAAAAATATTCCTTCGAAAGTCAATCAATTTCGTTAGAAAGTTGGTGTTCTTGTGTCTTTAATTTAGTTTGGAGAAAATCAACTTCATCTTCAAGAGATTTAACATAACTTAAATCAGTTAGCATTTCCTCAGTGAGAGCTTTATAAAACATTTCCACATTTTTTGAAAGATCATCAATTGTTGGAACAATGCATTGTTGAATGACGACTTCTACTTGTGGGTTAGGTTTAATATTCCAAATGGTATCCCTAGAAACTTTTTCATAGTCGACGACACCTTTGTACAAATTTAAAACCCCTTGTTTTATAAACTCAAATTGCTGAACACTTTTACTTTTCTCATCCCATTTACGTTTTCCATCCGAAATTTTTTTCTAACAAAATTGATTGCTTTTTGAAACTCCTTTTTAAAGAAACTTTCTTTGGGGGTTCATCACTTGGTGTGGAACACTATTATACATCTTTTGTTCTTTGGAAAGTTCTTTTTGAGGAAAAAACTTAATATAATGATCAGAATCAGAAAGGTTTATTAAATCACTTAATTTTGATCGACTTTCTTCTTGATGATGAATGATTTCGTCGCAGTCAGGTGAAAGCATAAGAGCAAGATTATCAACATAACAACCGATATCATAAAGAGCAGGCTTGGTACTTTGAATTTTCTTGAGATATTCAGGCTTGACAAAACTCGTTTTCATATTTCTATTTATCATATTCATGGTTTGAATGGACTGACCCATTTTATAAACAATGTTGTTTAACGTTTCGACTCTCTTTTCCAAATCAAGAATTATTTCAATATCCTTTTCTTCACGAGTTTTATAAAGCTTAGTTTGTTCTTTGTTAACCGATTCTAACTTAGTAATCTGGAGTTTATGTAGCAGCAGTTGTTCTTCAAGTTCTGATATCTTTTGTTTTGACATATGAATTTTGTGTGTTACTTCAGAACAATATTGTTCGTTGATCACCGTACGTTCATATACCAAACCATTAGCTATTGCAACTCGTCGATCATCTTCTTTTACATAATCACACTCTTTAAGCCTGTCTATCTCCTCGGCTAAGGATGTGTTTGCTTGCTTCAGACGTTTATTAGCCTCTTTGTTTTCATTAATTTCACGTTTTAAAGAATCAATAATAGACGCAAGCAAATCACGGTCCTCTTCTGAGTCACTATCCTGAGTAACATTTCCGTCATCATTACACATATGTTGTGAATCCGTAGAGATATTGCTATCCTCCGTGTCCATTAAATATGTGTCATTGATGCTTTTGGGTTGCTCAGGATGCCGTTGTTCATTAGCAAACACATTATAGTTATCATTTGATGGTACCTTTTCAATTGGCTCAGTATCAAAGATTGGTCCAGAATTGTCAGCAGTCTCTGGAATCACTTCTTGAATCTTTACCATGTACACATAATGCGCCTCCAACTCTTGATCATCGGCTTCATCATCAATGTCATCACGCCAGTCAACTTCATTTACTGTGAGTGAAATCCCTGCTTCTTCTTTCTTACACATCAGCATCTTTTCCTTGTGATATCCCGAATCCTTAACCCGTTTTGGCTTCTTGCATTCTCTAGACATGTGCCCAAATCCCTTGCAATTAAAGCATTTAATCCTACTCTTCTACACAACCGGAGTTCCTACAGTATCTCTAGCCCTAACTTGATTCGACATCCTCTTATTATCATACCTAGCATCACGATCATACCTAGGTGCATGATCAACTTCCTTGTATCTAGCATTGGATGATGATCTAAGGTTGTTTTTGGTAGGTTTGTAGATCTTCTTATAAGTTGTGCTGAGTAAAGACATGAGTTCTTTAATCTTCTTGTCCCTTGAAGTTTGTTCATCATCACTGTCTCCATCTGACTCGGTGTCATACTTTGGAGGTGGAGTGGGAACAATTGCTTTTGCTTTATTTCTAGCAGTAGCTAGAGGTTTTATGGATGAGCTTGATGACCTTGAGGAATGTGTAGGTGGTTGTTGACGAGGAACGGGTTTTGTTGAAGATGCAGCCACAAAAGCAATAAAATTTGCAGATCGTTATGCCTTTTCAGCCCTAAGTTCATTCACTTCATTCTGATGTTGTTTCAATATATCATATAGTTTGTGGTAATATATAGTCTTGATATCCTCCCTTTGTTTGAACAAAGTCACAAACCTTTGCCATTCCGGTTTGAGTTGAAGTAGAAACTGAACATTGGCATGATGATTGGAGATGGTGCACTGATTTCTGACAAGCTCATTCATCATTTTGTAGAATCTCGAGTAATATGAGTCAATGGATTCACCATCTTCGGATGTGAATTTTCTAAACTCCCAAAGCAGATTAGTCTCGAGATCTTGAACATTGATCGACTCACCTTGCTTCAGTCGATGAATTGCATTCCATATTTCCATAGCATTAGGACATGCATCAACCGTGGAATAGATATCGTTATCAATCCCCGTGAGTATGTAGTTAACGGTATCAGCTTCAGCTTGGAGGAGTTTCTTTTTCTCTGCAGGACATATGTCGAAACTCTCCATAGCTCGTGTAGTTGCCGTACCATCCTATGCTTGTGTGGTAAAGGGTCTGAATTCAAAAACTGGAGGTGGGTTCTCAAGGCAATGACGAAGAGAGGTTCGGTTCTCCTTAGTGTCGACAAATCTAAGGAAGCAAGATCTCCACTGAACGTAGCAACCGGCAGTGAGCACAGGTGGATTACCATTGCCACCTTGTTCCAAACGAATTTGATTAGCCATTGCATTGTTGTTGTTGTTATTAGACATGGTGATTACTTGTGAATGGATTAGGATCTTAGTGGATTTGTTGTGATGAGGTGTGGTTTAAAATTTCGAAGTGTTCCTAGAATTTTCAGTCCGACGATTAATTCCCCAGTCCGACAAAACGGTAAGCCAGAAATTTCTATATCGCCAAATTTTGAAATTAATTTAGAAATAGCCAAAAACTAGTAGGGAAAATTTTTGATTTTACTAGACCTAAAAATTTTAACTCTTTCTTTTTTTCTTTTTTTTTAATCTTCGTATAAACTATGATCCGGAACTAGTCTAGATAGTGGCTAAGTCTAATAAGTACTCATAAAAAATTTAGATGTCCATCGTAATACCCATCGGAATGTCCATTGCAATACTCATCGCAATGTGTGATCTCAACCCTTGATTGCAATGTGTGATCGCAACCCTTGATCGCAATGTGTGAGCGCAACCCTTGATCGCAACTTTAGATCGCAACCCTTGATCACAACTTCAGATCGCAAGTTCAGATCGTAACTTTAGATCACAACTTTAGATCGCAAGTTCAGATCGTAACTTTAGATCGCAACTTTTGATCGCAAGTTCAGATCGTAACTTTTGATCGCAAGTTTAGATAGCAACTTTAGATCGCAACTTTAGATCGCAACTTTAGATCGCAAGTTCAGATCGCAATATGACTATCTGAATATTCGATCGCAATGTAGAAACCCTAGGGTTTTTGCGATCGCAATATTCGGATCGGAATGTAAAGCCCTTCAGACGTTGCTATGGAGAATATTTCCACTGTTCTCGAATAGAACACAACAAATTCGAGAATTTTAGCCTAAAAATGATTCAAGCACCCAAAATTTTTGTGTTTTTAACCAAAGTAACAATACCAAATCACTACCAATAGTATGTAGATGATTTGTATCAAGAATAAACCATAAAAACACAAAAAGATATTGGTACGTGAGTTTTAGATCAAAATAGGAACGAAAAATCAAGAACACAACACACGAATCTTCAATCACCTATCCACTATAGGCTTTTGATACCAAATGTTAATCCTTCTTTAATCCATAACACAAGATTTAGTTGATATTTAGAGAGAGAAAGAGAAGAAAAGTAGAGAGAGAAACTAGAGAGATTTGGAAGGTTAAACACTTTAGAGAGAAAGTAAAATGATAACCATTTGATACATTGATTTGCTATGGGGTTCAGATATTAGTCTCGGTATCCTCTCGAATTGATCATGGTTCTAAGTGGAATGATTTGTTCTTGGTTAATAAAAAGTTGTTGGTTTGTTTATCTATTTTAAACTAATGACAAATAAGTAAGCGTCAAAGAGTAAAATTAAATCTTTAAAAGATTAAACCAAATTGACAAGTTAAAAATAAATGTTTGAAATCTTAAAGGCAAAATGAGAGAAATACTTGAACACTTAATAAAACTAACACTTGAAAACTTTGTAAAAACATGAACTCATCAAATCGGAATAATGCTAAATGGAGTGATCGGAATATAGCAAAACAACTCAAATCGGAATAATCTAAAAAGGTGCAATCGGAATATATTCCGATCTGATGATCGGAATATTGAGGAGAACGACTGATCGGAATATGGGACAAAAAGGTGCAATCGGAATAATGCAATGGTTCCAATCGGAATGTTCAAAGAGAAGTGCAAATCGGAATGTTTAATAATAGACCCAGATCGGAATAATCAACAATGCCCCGTCGGAATAATCGAAAACTTAGTCTAATCGGAAAATTGGAAAAAAGGGTGCAATCGGAATAATCAAAAACTAGTGCCAATCGGAATGTAACATTATATGCCAAATCGGAAAGTTTAAAACCCTTTTCCGATCTGACGATCGGAAAGAAGGGTGTGGTGTGGTCGGAATACCTGGTCGGAAAAGGGCTTTGCCCTTTCCGATAACAATGTTGATCTGAAACTTTAAGCAAGGTAAATAAGCTAATGGAATAAGCTAATACCCAAACTATAACGAATCTAATGTGAACCGGATCAAATAAGCACAAATACAACTTATCCAAATATAAAATAAGCTAACTTTTGAATCAATACATAAAAAGATAAACTTTTTAAGAAAACTTTTAAAAAGTAAATAAGCTAAACTTACAAATAAGCCAATGAGCACAAAGATCTTAAAGCTTATTCGTGTAGAAACTTAAGGAAACATCAAAAGATTAACTTTTTAAGCACAAAAACATAGATGAACAACACGGATCATGAGTAATTGGTACCAAAAGTGAATCAAAATGAAAGAAAGGTAGGATGAGATTAAAGATTAAAAGCTTGAATTTAAACTTGATTAATGAAAAACAATACAAAAGTTTGATCTTGAAGGAAGGAAAGATGAAAACTAGTGAGAGAAAGTTTAGAACTTTCTCTCTCTAAAACTAGAGAGAATGAAAAAAACTAAAAACTAACTAAAGACTAACTAGCTAAATGTGAAGTGAAATCCTATATATATAGGCGTCTCTTGTGATGGTGGGCTTGTGAATGGTCTTTGTTTTGGGCTTCTTTTCTTCTTTCTTCTTTAGTCTTTACGTTTCTTTTAAATAAACGTTTCCGACTTTGGATAATGAGAAGTGTCGGTGAATAATTCCAACTCGTTTTATAATCTTTTGTTTAATAGACTCGAGTTCTTCGACATATATGAATCTTCCATCTTTGGCTCTATTCTTTGATAAATCTTCAAATAGGCACAATGACTTCAGAACTTTTGCATCTCTTGGAGAATAGACTTCGTCTTGAGTCTTTTTCCCCGATAAAACCCGTGCAATCCCATGTTTTCTTCAATATTCATCCGGTTGACTCTAAAAACACAATAAACACAAAAACCACGCATAATTCTAAACAAATGATATTAAATACGTGTTTTGGTCTTGTTTTAGCCCGAAATAAGTGGTAAAAGGATGGATGTTTTTACACCTATCAATAACCAACACCCTCTTCCACACATGGAAGAGGGTATATATACCCATGAACCACATGGGCTTTCCATGGGCCGTGGGTTTGTTTCCATGGGTCGGGATTGGCTTGTCTTGGGCTTAGAGCCCTAACTTATACAATATTAGCTGAAAGTCCAAGCCCAGTTTTCCCGACTAACCTATTATAATACAAGACCTTTGACGACTAAGATGACCTATTACATTCTTGTTCGACTATATAAAATATAGGGCTAACAGTGTGTTTAAAGGTAAAGCCCCTTGTGACCTTTGATTAAGAATCATCATAATCCTCTTGTTAGTCTCCTCATTCATGGCTCTTATTTGATCTTGTGTTCTCTTTTCAATTTCACGAATTCTTCTTTCGTTTTTTTGGTTCATCTTTTGAATTAGCTCAAAGGTATTATTTTGCCCATATCCTTGATTGTAACCTTGATTATGACCTTGATTTTGAAAAGGAGGAGGAGGTGGGTGAAAACCTTGATTGTTTGCATGAAAGTTATTTCCTTGTTGTTGAAAGTTATTAGGTGCTTTATAGTTGTTTCCTTGGTAGTTTGGCCTAGGCCCTTGATTTCTTTGAAGTAATTGAGGATGATCGGTTTGATTTTGGGTGGGTGGTTGGGGTGGAAAGGCGGGTGGAGAAAGGTAGTTATTTGACTTGTAAGAGAGATTGTTGGGGTTAATGTTAGGTTTGAAGTGCTCTCTATGTTCATCTTGATAAGCATAACATTCACCTTGGTAACTTTGAACCTTATCACATTGTAGGTAAGAATGAGGGCCTCCACATTTTTCACAAGATGAAGTGATAGCATTGGCATTATTGGTGGAAGTATTACCCAAGGAAACCTTCATAAAGTCTTGCATCATTGCTTGTTGCATCTTTTGGGTTTGGGCCATTTCTTGCATTTGTAAAAGGAGTTGACTTTCAAATGATTTGGAAACACCTCTTGAACAACATGGACCGTCTCATCAATTTGATTATTTTTTTGCACCATGGATTTAGTCTCAATAATGTCCCATGCCTCTCTTATGGATTTGGAAAGAATGTTCCCACCCGCGGAAGAGTTGAGGGAATCTTGATGATGTGGTCTTAGTCCATTGTAAAAGGTATTGATTTAGTGAACTTCATTGAATCCATGATTGGGGCATTTTCTCAATAACTCCTTGAACTCTTCCCAAGCATCGCTAAAGGTTTGATTATGTTTTTGTTGAAATCCAATAATTAGGTTTCTCAAAGTTGTGGTCTTAGATGGAGGAAAGAACTTATTCAAAAACTTCTTGGTAAAGTCATCCCAAGTGGTGATGCTCTTAGGAGGTTGTTTATCTAGCCAATACTTAGCATTACCCTCTAAGGAGAATGGAACTAAGATCAACTTAATGGCATCATGAGGAACCCCATTGTACTTAAGTATATTGCAAATGGATAGAAACTTCTTGATATGATCATGTGGATCATCATTGGGTCTCCGAAAAAGGGTGTATTAGAAACCAAGGTAATCATAGATGTCTTAAGCTCAAAGGTGTTTGTGGGTATCTCGGGTATAACAATGGCATCGGCATATCCTTCCACATTATTGAAGGTGCTCCATCAATGATGTATTATTAATGGCGGCTATGGCTTCTTGTGTGTTGTTCAAAGCACGATTCTTGAGATCGGCTTGATGGATGGTGTTTTTCTTACTCTTTCTCTTGTTCTTCCTTTTGGGAGGAAGGGGTTGTACACCAAAAGGTATTTATGCACGCCCTCGGGTGAGCATGCAACTCAAATCAAGGAGTGAGAGAGGAGCTCTCGTTCGACTTTGGAAAAGAAGGGATTATCCTTTCCGAGATTCAATAAGTAATATCCACAAGAAAATATAGTATATGTAAGTAATACTTGGGTGGCAAAATCCCCAATAAAGCTTTCCTTCTTAGAATACTCACTAGTGAACGGGGGTTAGGTGGCGCGAAGCACTTAAGTACCTATTAACCCTTAGACGGCATTTTATAGCTCGTCGCCTATCTATTCACTTTTTAGTTTGTATTCTTCGAATTCTTTCCTATTGGAAGTATTTATCTATTTTTGTCTTAATTAAATTTGATCGATACACGTGTCAAGGACCGGAATGCTCCCGAACACGGTGTATTGCAAAAGCAATACTTATGGAAGTATTGTACCGAGTGTTCGTATACGTATATGTATCTACATATAATAATATATCAAAAATATTTTTTTATTTATTGGGTTATTAAGAAAATACTATATGTACGTAAAAACGATGAAAACCGATATATACAATATATTTTTGGGTGTAATCTTTTAGGAAAAATATTACTTTTTGAATTATTTTTTTGGTTCAATTCTTTAGGAAAAGAATTGATTTTGTGGTTTTTTAGTTTTTATATTTTTATATTTTTGATTTTTTATCTTTTGGATTTATGATACGTAAAAAGAACGTCCACTCGGGGGACGGATCCCAAAATCCAATCGAAACCGTCAATCAATAGTCTCGTAATGTCATGAACCGGCAACGGTGCCATTTAATATTGAATATAATGCATGTTCGTTTTTCTCGACTCAAGACAAATTGAAAGTCCCACCAATATCAAGTCATAATTTTTTTTGGTTGTTACAATATTATTTGGATTCTATGTCTATTTCAATCAAACACATAATAATGGAAAATGTTATAGCTACTTAACCGTAAAACAGATTGCAAATACCACAAATTTATCACAAAGTACAAGTATCTAATGCACAAGTATAAAATTGCTTGAAATGAAAATATAAGGGCTAAATGTGCAAAATTAGAAAGTATATGGACCAAAAGTGAAAATTATAACTAACTAGGTCAACAAACTAACAACTTAACAAAACTGACTAACCAATGTTGTAACTAATCAAAATGCATGGACTAACACATGCAAAACCTAAAAACTTAGAATTAACAAATCATATTAACTAAACTTGAAATGCTGGGGATTAAAGTATAATTATCAATAAGTTTTCACCAAAAACGTGCAATAAGACTCGAATAATTTTGAATGAGCTTATTTCTTAACCAAATTTGTTCTAGTTTTCTTTAAAATGCTTAAAATCAAAATTAAGCAAGACCTGCAAAAAGATTTTAGCTAAAACCAAGTAGAACTCAAAGTAGCTTATCTCAATAAGCTCACAATAAGCTAAAAAGCAATCCAGACATCCACAAAATGATTTTCTTATTGAAACTGATTAAACTAGTGATTAGAAGCCTGGAATGTCAATTGGTTTTAAAAATGACCAAGAAAATAAGCTAGAATTTGAAATAAGCCAAAAGTGCTTATTTTGACCAAGTTTGACCAATTTTCCAAAAAGCTCAAATTCTCAAAATCAACTCAGGATATGATTGCAAACAAGTTTATGAAAGAAAATTGGGAGTTTTATGAAGAGGATTATGAGATATGGAAAAAACGGTTGGCTATGATCATAGAGAATGCAGTTTGCTCAAGTGCTTATTTATAAGCTTATAACTGATTCAAAACTGAATACTGTATGGTTTCCTCACAAAGAATGAAAGTCTGTATGTTAATCTACAAACTAGAAAAAAATAACTGTCAAACAATCAACAATCAATATTTTATAAGATTATTTATAAGATTATTTAGTTTGTATGTTAAAAACATCAACAATCAAATATTTTGCTCAAGTGCTTATTTATAAGATTATTTAGTTTGTATGCTAAAAACATCAACAATCAAAGAAATGTCATTGATCAAAAGTAGCTAGTTTGACTGATGAACTTTAACAAACAACCGACCCAAACTTTTTATAGGTCAATTGCATGTTTGACCTTTATTTTGACTATAAAACTTCACCAAAACACTCTCACTCACCTATTGAGTGTAACTTGACTGAATGAAACAGTTTTGATAACTAAACCACAAAACTGAATTAAATCCAAACACTACTTCAAAATCTGATGTGTAACTTTTGTGAAGGATTTTTGAGCAAAAGCTTAAGACAACTAATGTCATTTATCAAACCTTGTTTGTAGACTCAAATGAATCAGTTTGAAACCAAAATCCAGCAAGTTTACCAATGAGAGCTCAAAATGACAACTGATGACTAAAAGACTGATGTAAAGTAACTTTAATCAAACCAAACTGAATAATAAGCTATCAATCTACTAGCAAACAAACAGAATACCAAAATCACACTACAAGATCACTAACACATCCACAATTCAACAAATAAAAGCTATAACTAGGAATTTAGCATGCAATGACTGTTTAGTGGAATTTAAAGCGAGAAAAGTGTTCCTTTTTGCTTTGATGCCACCTTTGATGGAGTAATAAGCGCTGAGCTTACTAGGATCTACAAGTACACCATTAATCAACAACCACAAACCATCATATCATCATCATCTATTGGTAATCTATCACCCCTGCTACACTGCTACAACTGGTATGAAATGAGCTACAAATGCTTCTAAACCAGCTACAGGCTTCAACAAGACTTCAAACACATTCCATTGATCATGAATGATCAAAAGAATCATAGCAATAACAAGGTAGTAGGATTATGCAGGTATGAGAAAAAGAATTGAGTGAAAATGAAAATAGAAGTTCATTAATGGGGGAAAAGTTTGTTACAAAATGGTTACAGCTAACTAACTAACTCTCAAGTGATTGTCAGTCACTTGAGAGAAGTTTTAACTAAATTGCTAAGTGAAAATGAGAGAGTTTATCAAGTGTGTGAAATTTACACACACTAACTACATACACAAAATGAAGACTAAATTGGGTATTTATAGAGGTTGGGATGTGGTCAGTTGGAGGTTGGTGACGTGTTGCAACCAATGGTGAGCTTCCACGTGGCTTGAATCTTCCAATTTGATGTAGCCGTTGAAGATCCAATTTGGGGGTTTTTGATGTAGTAACTTTTAGGCTAATTGGTTAGTTGGGATGTGATCCTCTCTTGATGTAGAGCAATTTTCATGTTTACATCTTGATCTGAAATGCACTCTATCATAATCTCGCATTTGGGCTTGTTCTTGTTTGAATGTGACAGGTGGAATGGTTTTATTGGTGGAAGAGGTGAGTTGCGGATTGATATCCAAAATTTGATTTATGATTGGTGGATAATAAGTGAGTGGGGTGTACTGTGAGGATTTGGTTATTAAATGCAAAGACGGCGATAGTGGGTAAGGTGGCAATTCGTGTCACTCAAATTCTCTTCTCCCATTGGTTCAAGCAAGTAATACACGGATTAAGCCCAAACTTGGTTCACTTTTGGAAATTTTAACCCCTTGACTTGGCAGATTGTAAAATTGAGCTCCAAGCTTCATTTCTTTGTCATTTTTGGTCCTTCTAACTTCAAACTTGTTCACTTATCATCCTTTTACTTGTTGACTTGAAAGTTTACCAAATTTGACTTTGTTCTTGACTTTTGCATAATTACACTTTTAGTCCTTCATCTTTGAAAGTTGTCAAGAAAGGTCCTTTGTCTTTGCAAGGCTTGTCATTTTTCATCCTCCTTTGTCTTTTCTTCATTAACAAGGCTTGATTTCACTTGTTTGCTCCAAAATTGTATCTTTGTTACCTACACAAGCACAAACAACAAAACATATCCATAATACTGTTTTTATGAATAAAATTAGATATTTTGCTTTGTGTTTTAGGGTGATTTGTGATATTATTGATATGAGATTTTACTCATATCATTGTTCTATTCAAAGTTGTTATCAAGATAAAAAAAATAGCATAACCTGGCCAATGGTCCTCCATGGCTCTCTTTATTTAAATGGGAAGTTGCCTTTAGAACTCAACATTCTTAAAAACCAAAACTTTTAAGTGATAAATTTGTACCTCATGGATTGGTATTCTAACCAGGAGCAAGGCCAAAATCAACGCTTAATAGACTCGGCATAACCTGAAAAAGCTAATTTGTCAAATCATTCGCCATATACTGATGGTAAAAGGACATGGTCCACCTTGCTAAAAATATATGCATATAATTGATGAAAAATGCATTTCATTTAAGCATTTCAACAAACACTATATAAACATTTTCATAAATTCAAAACAAAAAACAAAAAAATAAACCAAAATAACTTAGAAATAAGAACCATATAAAAAACGAATTACACATACCTTATGAAGAGAAATAAGACGGATAAAGCATAAGGAAACATCAAAATGAAGATAAAGCGTATCCTAAAAGATTTCAGAAATTTGCTTTGGTAACCATGTCAATTTGAAATTTGAATAACTTGTTGGGAGTTGCAAAAAAGTAAAAGCAAAAGTAAGTGTGTATCACCCGACATAGATAAAGTATCAAATAAAAAAATACACTATCAAATAGACTTTAAAATAAAAAACTAAATACTAAAGAGACATCATTAGTTTATATAATTGCATATGTGGAAGGGCTAGTTGATTGACACCTCAGCTTCATGACATCATGAAAATCTTCTTTTTAATAGGAACTATAGATTTAATAAAAAGACGAGTTTTTTCCAGCTGATTTTTCTGCTACTGTCATCGAGCTTTGAGGATGCAGTTTGTTATGTTGGAACAATGAATTTAGATTTTGAAACAAATTTAAAGCTTAAACAGTCGTTAGAAGCAACTTATATGATCCATGATGACATTTCAATGATTTTAGAGCCACTGTTAAATGTGAAGATCTGAATGCTAGTTTGTATGCTTTTGTTGGAACAATAGAGTATCAAGAACAACAACATGCGCTTTATGCTATATATTTTCGCTATAATGTTCTGCTATATATGTAGGGAAACTATAACACTTTTATTTATAAATCAAATAAATTAAATTAACATAAAACAAATAACAGATTATAAATAACAGAAAAATAAATACAGACATAACTATAAACGATAATTGAATAAAATACTAAAATAATAAAAAGACTTACTAAATCACCAGCAAGTCGAGGCACGCGTAAGACACGCTTAGAACTAAAGAGCTGAGGCACGTGTTTGACACGCTTCCCTTAAAACATATTCGTCGTCTGTTTCCCAGGGTACAACAGCCGAAACAGTAAGTTGTACTGTCAGACTTAACCAAACTGCCCAGAATTTCATCTTTACAAATGCGTACTCCATATGTTGGAAATCAATAATAATACTTGTTGATTTGATGTGTGAAAAAAAACTATGGAATTAGGCCTCTATTTATACACAATAGACTCCCTTCCAGTTTACTCATCCCACCGATGTGGGACAAAAAATTAAACTATTTTTCCTCTTTAAGCATGGTACCAAATGCCTAACTTTGAGACACGATATCTCATTCGCATCACCTTCATTTTGGACCCATAAAGGCTCATTGCGAAGCTCTCTTCAAGGAGAACGCGAACCTATAAAGTATCAGTAATATATATGACACATACATATACATAATTGTGTCCAAAGTTGGTCAAAAGTTATATTGCCAACAATATTTTCCAACAATCCCCCACATGAATAGAGATCGGTTGTAATACACGAAAGTTTCAATAAAATTCCAACAGTTGAATCTTGCATAGGATAGGTAGGTGTGACCCTTTGAACCTTCTCTTGTGAGATGCACTTAGTCTCCTAGATCTAAGTAGACGCGATGTCTTTGAACTTAGCTCTGTTTACGTAGACGACAATACACGCTCACACAAGACTCTCCCTGACATTGTCAAGTCCTCATAGTCGTGTTCGTTATGGTCATGAACACTAGCCTGGTTCTGCAAGAGCTCTTAGAAATTGCGCCCCCACAATTTCTTTCGAAGCACCCCTACTTCTCTCTCACATAGGTGATTTCATCTTGAATCATTAAAAACATATGTTTTATGATTTCATATTGAATCATCATGCTTTATGATTTCATCATTAATCAATTAAGCCATATGTTTAACCTCTCAATAAGTCACATTGTTCTAGGAATGGACTAGGAAAGTTAATGTATTAAGTAACTCCCCCACATTGACGTGACTTCCCCCACATTTCTATGATTAGGTTGTCCTATTGAACCCAGATCTTGGGATCTCCAGTCAACTGGGTTAGGTTTTCCTTCATAGAAACTCATTCCTTCAAGGGCTTTAGTCCCATTCCTTTAGACGACTCACTAACTAACTCTCTGCTTAAGCCTTTCGTAAGCGGATCCGCGATGTTATCCTTTGACGTTACGTAGTCAATCGTGATAACTCTAGTTGAGAGTAGTTGTCGCAATAATCACAATCTATGACGGATATGTCTCGACTTACCGTTTTACATTTGTGATATGAGCTCTGTCAAATTCTATTGACTATCACACTTTATAAACATGGCCGTTACCGGTATACGCCATCTTGGTATGTCATTTACGAATTAACGTAAACTATCCTGCATATTCTATAAATTTATCACAAATAATAAATTCATATTTCATCATAGATTTAGCTATAATTGTGTCTTTGAAATACTTTCAAGATTTCTAAGACATAGCTTTCCACTTAGGATAAATACATCCCCTCTAGTGGATCTAGATTCTTATATGTAAGAATCCATATTTGCATTACTCTATCACTTGATAGTAGTAGGATATCTTCCATAATGCAATATTAGTAGTATCATAGTACTAAAGTAATACTTATTCAAATGGTCCCCACTTGAATTACTAATATATCTGCTTGCCTGATTATAAGTTCTAAGTCAGATCATACACACGTCATTAGACACATAAGATACCCAATATTCTTTGAGTATTCAAAATGGGAAACAATTTTACCTCTATTTGAAATAGATTTAAAAAGATGTCATTGGACTCTAGCTAGGCCGGAATCCCCCACATTGAACTTCTCAATAATATTGTTTTTCTTAATGTTTGACTTCAAAACGAATCCATATGGGTTCAACAAACCCAAGAACTAATGAAATTAATGTCAAATATTGACTCCAACAGATCATTAGTGGATTTATTCATCTTGTTATCACTTCTAGTGATAAGTATATTCATGTATAAACACAAGAGTAAATATTTACTATTGATCACACGTACATACATCAATTTTGAATCCACATTCTGACATGATATGGTCAAAAAGTTTGATGTCATTGTTTGGTAGCTTGTCTTAAACCATATAATGACTTAATTAACCTACAAACTTTTCTCTCTAGCATAGGAACTATGAATCCCTCAGGCTGGTTCATGTATAGTTCCTTTTTCTAAATCCCTGTTTAGAAATATCGTTTTCACATCCACATAAGAAACTTCCAAAATTTCTTAATGCGGTCAATAAAGTACCATTATAATTGAGGTTTTTCGTGTAACATGCAAATAAGCATCCAAGGAAGATAGACCTTCTCGCTTTTTAAATTCTTTGATTACCAATATTTCTTTGCACATGTCAATGGTGACATGCACATGTTAATGGTGACATCGAATTTATCTATTTTTTTTAAGATCCATTTATAGCCTAGTGGTTTACAACTTAAGGTACACCCACGAGCTTCTAAGTTTACTTTGTAAACTATAATCTATTTCACTTTTGGCTTCTTTTCATTGATACCTTTTCAAAGAAGTTATTGCTTCTCAGTAAGAAGTAGACACATTTTCTACCATAAAAGAAACAAAAATCAAATCCAACCAATCTCTCGGTTCATGTCATTTTGTTTCTTCTAGGTTGAACCTCTCCTTGGGTCAATCTTGTCTCTCATCAAAGAGATCAATATCATCTCGTTGTCTCTGACCTTGCACAACCTCTTCATCTATTCTAGATGATCTTTCAATTTCCTTCATAAACAAGGAATATATTTCCGAAGAATGAATCATTCCTTAATTCCATTACTATGTCTATTTTCGATTCATGTACAATGAAACGATAAGCACTGCTATTCATAACAAAACATGTGAACATACAATCCATGGGTTTAGGTCCAATCTTTCGAACCATGAATTTCATACGGATATCTTAGCTAGATACCCCCCACATTGTAAGTACTTATAAGATAGTTTTTTTCTCACCCATAGTTCGTAAGAAGTATCTTATTTTATTTACAAGGGATCTTATCTAAAAGATAAGCAATCGATATAATCGCTTTCCCCCACATGCCATGGCTTAAACCTGGACTTAAGAACATGGCATTAACCATTTCTTCTAAGGCACGATTCTTTTCTATATCAAGAACAATGAATTTGTGTCTTATTCTAAGTTTAGCATAAAAATTTAGAAATGGAGACACATATTCACCTCCAATAACTTCGAATCACCTTATTATTGATAATAAGTTGGTTCTCAACTTATGTATATAGATCAAGCTTGTCTATATCCTTACTCTCAAGTAAGTGTAAAAAGTAATATTTTGTATTTTGTACCGCATTTAGCCAATATGGTGAAGTACACGATACTCTATACCTTAGTAGGTATCAATTCTAAATCACATAAAACCATGTGAATCATATCAAGGTTTTTGGTTATTTCTGTTCAACCAAGAGAAAAGACTTATCAATTTGGCTTTAACCCAAGTTTTGATTTTGTAATCCGTGTCAATACAAAAATGGGTATCCAATTTGGTTTAATTGGACAACATGTTGAGTAAAAATTTAAAACATGTCAAAGTGAGTCATAACATACATTTAAAAATGACCATTATAAAATATAATCAACTTACCCATTTTAAAGGCATAACCCGTATGCACTAAATTTATGTTATTCGTTAAATCGATTTTTATTTGATTCAAACACATATGAAAGCCAAATTTCATTAAGAAACCATCCGGACATAAGATTTCTACGAATCTCCGGCACACACAACATTGGTTAACTTAGTTTCTTTTCCAGATGTAAATCACATCTTTTTCCTTGATATTAGCAGTTGGAGAGTTGCTGAAACTCGTTCTCTCCATTCTCAACTGCAATATAAGAGTTAATCAAACTCTTATCACCATATACATGACATGATACAGAAGTGCCGACGCACCATTATCTATGGTTGGATTCACTCATGACCTCAGTTTTCATGTCATTCTAGCCATTTAACATATAGTTACGGTACAAAAGGTTTCTGAATGCTTTAAAGCATCTACCGTACACATAAATAGAGTATCGGTCTCCCATTTTACAAGTAAGGGAGCAGATCCTTTAGATGTCACTCGTGACATTCCAAATAATTTGTTAATCCGATGTCTCATAATTAGTTTGAAACTAATTTTTGTTACTATTAACAACGTTCTAAATCACAAAGTGTTTCTTATCCAAAACGAATTAAATCGAATTTTGATTCAAACCACTAATGTTTTGTACGATCCGTTACACAAAACCACTTTAAAGAAAGTCTTTCGACTAAACAATTAAAGAATGTCTCCTATGACATAATCTTTCTAAGAAAACCACATATGTTATCAATCTTCATCACGAAGATCTTAATAGATCAATCTCATATGATCAATTTCTACAACGAAACTCAACAAGGTTTCAGTAGATCCATTCTTTTAAAAAAAACTCAACAAGGTTTTAATAGATATGCCTTTAAACTCAACAATGTTTTTATAGGTATATCTAAAAATTCAACAAGGTTTCTATAGGTATATTTATAAACTCAACAAGGTTTCAAGAATATATATATGGTTTATAATTAGACTCGGCCCAATTTACAATGAATTACACAAGTCAAACAAACTCTTCCACTAATTTAATAAAAATAGTGTATGTAATCTGATATTTAATGATAACTCATACCATTGTCAACATCTTGTTTCAAATAAATTCTTCTTGATTTCATTGAACACGTTTCAAAAGTCTAATAAAATAAGATCTTGCACTTTATGAGATCAATGAATACGTTCTAATAATCTCATAAAATAGCAACTTATCTTTTATGAGATTTGTGTCAAAGAAACTCCACTTGGTTTCAATGAATCTAAATTCACCATGATTCCAATCATGCTGTAACTGGCGCACCAATTACATTTACAAGATTCACTAGGGTCACAATTGTGTTACCACAAGTAAATTTCTCAATATTCTAACGGAATACAGTTAAGAACTATTAAAACAATTTGGTATCTAATAAACTCAACATGGTTTATATAAACTTGTACCAAGTCTGATTCAAAGAAACTCAATCGTGGCTTCAGTAAATCTAGGTTAAAACTATAACATATGTAATAAACAAACTAAACGATCAGTTTGAACGCAAACTCATCATGGTTTCAAAACAAACTGATACGATAAACTGTTTTAAAAAATCGTTTATAGATCTGTAACACCAGATCTGTTAATTAAAATTCTGTTTACTTAAAAACTGATTTCCTAAAGAAACACAATCTTGGTTTCGGGAGAATACAGTTTGTATAAAAATAAGTTAATTAAATTAACATGATTTTAGCAAAAAAGTGTTCAATTCTGTTGCACAGAATCTGTTTTAAGACTGTAGGAAAACTATAGCACTTTTATTTATAAATCAAATAAATTAAATTAATTAAATTAACATAAAACAAATAACAGAATATAAATAACAGAAAAATAAATACAGACATAACTATAAACGATAATTAAATAAAACACTAAAATAATAAAAACACTTACTAAATCACCAGCAAGTCGAGGCACTCGTAAGACACGCTTCGAACTAAAGAGTTGAGGCACGTGTTTGACACGCTTCCCTTAAAACATATTCGTCGTCTGTTTCCCAGGGTACAACAGCCGAAACAGTAAGTTGTACTGTCGGACTTAACCAAACTGCCCGGAATTTCATCTTTACAGATGCGTACTCCATATGTTGGAAATCAATAATATTACTTATTGATTTGATGTGTGAAAAAAAACTATGGAATTAGGCCTCTATTTATACACAATAGACTCCCTTCCAGTTTACTCATCCCACCGATATGGACAAAAAATAAACTATTTTTCCTCTTTAAGCATGGTACCAAATGCCTAAATTTGAGACACGATATCTCATTCACATCACCTTCATTTTGGACACATAAAGGCTCATTGTGAAGCTCTCTTCAAGGAGAACGCGAACCTATAAAGTATCAGTAATATATATGACACATACATATACATAATTGTGTCCAAAGTTGGTCAAAAGTTATTTTGCCAACAATATTTTCCAACAATATATGTATTCATGTTTCGAACGGTTTTTGTCCATGGATTATATGTAAATAGATCTCTATATATGTAGTCGTGTTACGACCGTTCTCTGCCCAGATTATTTAGAACCTGCTTAGCTATGAATTGAACGTATTTTATTGCATTTTTTTTCTGTAAAAGTTTATCTCATGTGTTTTCTACAGATGTGGTTTAATTCTGTTTAAATGTCAACTGTGAGTAATTTTAGCTATAAGGATGGTATGTAGTTTCATCAGCCATGGTCTCAGCGTTAGATACAGTGTGACACAAGAAACTAAGGTTGTGTTTGTTAAAGAGCGGTGGTGAAGCTTTTTAGAGCGATGAGCGGTGAGGAAAAGCATTTTGATTTTTAATACTCCTGCTTGTTTGGCAAAAGGAACGGTGAGCGTTATGATTTTTTTAGTCGTTTGGCAAAGGAGCGGTAAGCAGTGCTATTTTTGTAGAAATGCTAGCTTTTCAAAGCTTCCTTTAAGGAGCGGTGATAAAAGAGCGGTGAATAAATAAGCGATGAGCTATGACAGCTACTGCTCACTGCTCATGTTTACAGCTACTGCTCATTGCTCACTGCTCATTGCTCACTGCTCTGCTCCTGCTTTTGCTCACAGCTACTACTCATTTCAACAAATACACCTTAAATGTTTCTATGAGTCAGTGTTGTTGCCTTGTTGGTTGAGATGGCTCTTATATGGAGTAACTTGTTTGCTTAGTATTTCATGGTAGGAAATGAAAGAAAAATGTGATAAAAGATGAGCTTTTTGTGTTTTAGATGGAGTTTTTTTTGTGTTTCTAAAAGTTTAAAGTTAGTTGTTAAATTTACATTATATAAGTATAAGTTATTTTTTTATTTTATTATTATTTTAATTTTCTGTTATTTGTTAAAATGAAAAAAATTCAGATTGCTCAAAATAAAGTTGTCAAAAAGTATTAGTTGTCCACCCAACATATACCTTATATATATCTGACACATATGTACGTATTTAAAGCTATTCTGCCAAAGTTGCCCAGTTTTCCTAGTCTATTTTTACAAAACATTTTATTTTAAATCTGTTTTACAATACCTTTTATTGCAAATTTCCCTTAAATTAGAAGTTATTGTGTCATGAACCATGACACAAATTAAAAGAATCGGTTTCAAATATACATATTATCAAACATGTTAATATATACGGACGGAGTAATATCAAAGGAAATTAGTTTCATGACATTATTTATAAAAGCCATGGAGTATTAAGTGATTGGATGCAATGGATAACAGTTTATATGAGTCCTAACCTTTTAAGTGTAGTAATATCATAACATTAAAAAAATTAGATGTCACATAAACATAACATCAATATTACCACAAAATCATTTTATCATAACATCAAACTAGTTTTTATTTTTGTACATGCTCAGACTTGAATACAAAAGATAAATTAAGTAGTAATTTTTTTATTGCAATTTTATGTATATTATATATAGTATGTTTGTTAAAAACATTTAATGTTAATATGTTTGATTATGTTTTCATTTTACCGTACACAGTGTAAATTAATATAAACATACCTCAATTTTTATTTTTTGAATTTCATATATTTTTTTACTTTTGATATTTTTATTCTAAATAGTTATATCTCAATTATTAATCAATAAACTATTTACATCGACTTTAAACGTACACGATTTATAAATTCATAATTTTGTAATGCTTAATATTATTCTATAAAAAATAATTAAATATTTAATACTTAAATAGTTACGATCCTCATTGACCCACGAATTTTACATGATTTTTTATTATGTGATAATATTAATTGATATTTTGTATAAATATTTGTTGCACAAATAATTTAACTTTGTTTAACTGAAATGTTAGCTATTTTTTTCTAAACATTTTGTGTTTAATAACACATAACGACCTTAAAAAATGTATGTTGCTGTAATATGTATAATCTCGTGTATTTACTTTCATCTCACACCGATGTCTCATGTCCTGCATTCATTTTAATCTTTTTATTCATGTCAATAATAATTTACGTAAATTGCATTTTTTGACTTTGCTTAGTGTCAAAACCGAAATAAGCAATAATTTGTGTTTTTATTTGAATATTTATAATCATGTGATTTGTTAATTATTTATTATAACATATATGTTGTTGATCCCAAACTTAGATCGATTTAGCTTTGTATTATCGAGATTAGATCAAGAGTAATACGTAGAGAAACTTTGTTTATGCAATAATCTAAATACTATGCGGAATTAATACTTAGAACAAAGAACAAGGGAACATACATGATTACCAAACTTTCAACTCTGATAATAATGACAGCGAATAATAATTGAAACCGTACATACAATGAACCCTAAGGCCTCCTTTTAAAGGTTAAGGAGCCTTGAACAAGAAGCTACGAATCAACTATTCTAGGAAGAGATAAATATAGAAAATACAATATCCGAACATATCTTCCTAATTTAAAAAAACGTGTTGACTTTCATAACTAATGCAATCCTTCGGTGGCTAAGATTCTACTTGTCAGCGCCTTGTTGTCAGCGGCTACAATACTCTTGTCGGCGTCTAGAATCTTCTTTGTCAGCGGCTAGGGACTTGGTCATTTTATTCCCAACAATCCTCCCCTAAACTTGATATTTATACTAACTATCAAGTTTCTGAATAAAACAAAAATATACTGAGAGGATTCTTACAAATATATTCATTCCTGAATTTGAGTGTAAATAAATCTCAAAAAGTCTACACTCAAGTCACTGGTGTAATCAACCTTCAGCTTTGTACAAACCATCTTCTTTAATATTTCTTGTGTCAGTGGATAGATTTTATCCACCAATAAGTACTCTAAAAACTTAGTAGTGCACAGATGATACACACCAGCTGTTGAATACAAACGCCACTCTAAATCACTTGCATCTTCTAGATCCAGCCATATTGGATCATCATGGTCATGATAAAATATTGTCCTAAATGTTGACAAGATCTTTATTCCACCATGAGTTGAAGGAACCTCTGTTGGTCCCTTGTAATTCGTTATTACTTATTATCTTAAGTAATAACTATTTACTTCGACTCAAGTGTGTTGTTTTAACAATAGATAAGAACTATGAAAGATTAAAACAACAATACCAATATACTTTTCAACGTATAGACTTTTATTAGAATCAAATAAAGAATCTATAACCCACTTTGTTTGCGGAATAACAAAGTGGTTGAATGACAATGAGTTTTGATCTCCTCTACTTAAACGTCTAACCAAAGTTAAAGTCTAAGCTCCAATCTAAACGTTCATATGCATCTTGGCTATATGGTTTAGTTGAGAGAAAGGTTTTCCAGAGTTTAAGCTCTTGTATTGGTTAACCTTTCCTCTCTCAATGTACACTCCTTTTATAGGAAGTGTAAACTAGGGTTTGCATTTTACATGTTTCAATGCATGGGTTTATCCAGTGGGTGGTTGATGTCCATGCTGGATAAACAGTACAAAGTACATATTAAACTATTCTAGAAAAGATAAAGGTTGTACTTATATCTAAGTGACTTAAAGTTATCTTTTTCCGCCTAGTGCAAACCATCAGAATACTAAAGAGTCTTCAATATCCTCGAGGAGATCGACAATATTCAGTTTGGTATTGTCAAACCAAACTGAACTGAAAGCCCTTCTTCAGTCCTTGTTCTTCAACAACTAGACCGCCTAGTATTTGAAGCGAAGACTCCTTTGTCATCTAAGTTCACTGGAAGGGGAGTGTTGAACTTTCTTCAAGTATAAAGTCTTTAGTAGGAACTTTGTTCCTCTGGTCATCCTTCAGCAGACTGGCCTTACTGCTGAGCATGAAACACTTAGGAGGATTTTATATTCAAATCCTAGAGTTGCTTCAGGGTCAGTAAATACTGACCCAACAATCTCCCCTTATTTGGATATACAAATAGCCTAAGTCTAATGTCAGTAGTAAGTGAGCATAACAACTTCTTCTTACTTGCACGGAACAATTAATAACTTATAAACATTTGAAAATCATTAATTCATAAAACATTACAACTTACAACAAAAATATTACAAATGATTATTCAGTTTTTCTTTGGCCTAAGCTCTTCAATGACAGGGGTTTGTACTGATGGATCATAGTTTCTAATGTCCAGTATTGATAGTAAGCACATGCTGAAGGTTTTTGCAGCTTTAGTGAGTCCTGGACCACCATGGTGAGCAAAGAAGATTTTCTGAATGTTTCCAAGAAATTCATTGTTTAGATCATCAAGATCGCTAACACCCACAAAATCTTGTCGTTCACGATGGTTGAACATAATCATTCCTAATTCTGGTTCTTCTAACACATGTCCGGGGAGATGATTTTCAAACTGAACAAGATCTTTGTATTTCTTGGTGGTGACAAAGATGTCACCCACACCAGGTTGAACCAGATTGGCTCTCTTGTTTAGTTCCAGAATTAGATCTTGATCCTCCAGTGAGATTTGGTTGCTGATGTTCAGATGCTGACCAAGCCTTTCATGATTTCTCACAAAGTGTCCAATTCTTGTGCGAACCTCTTCCCATCTCTTGGATTTTTTCTTTTCAATGTTTCTGCTCATCTCTAGCCATTCAGTATAGGAGAGATCCTTCCCTTGGAAGTCATCTATGATCTCATCAGACCCATCAGCCCTATAGAACTTCATATTGATATCTCCCTTGTAAGTCATCATGTCAACGTTTGTGATTTCTGATAGACATCTTCTGTTCAACCTTGCTATACAAAACCTTTTGTATAACATCTTTTTCTTGAAGAGGCCTTCAACCTCAGATTTTCCAATTCTTTCATATAAGCTCATCTTCAAATCTTTGAGCTTTTCTTCATTTTGAAGCTTGTGAATTTTATCAATTTTTTCTTAAGTGGCCAGTCCTGACTTGATAATTCTTTCATCTAGTGTGAATTCACCTTTGCTTTTGGGTTTGATGGGAGGTGACCCACTTTCAGATGACTCATTGTTGGTGGTAAGACCATCAACATGAGTGTCCTTAGCTGAAGACTCTCCCTTATTCTTAGCTGGACTTTCTTCACTAAAGGGTGACACATACACAAAAGGTTATTTTTGGGCCTTCTTCTATGCATGTTTCTTAAAGAGCTGCTGAATAGTGACTTTCTCTCCCTTAGCAGAAGAGTGCCCAGCAACTTCTGATGAACCCCCAGCAGGTAAACATGCACATAGGTAGTCTAAGGTGGATGATACCATGGTCAACATTGCTGGAACATTTGCAAGAGCATTCAGTTTCTGTTGAACTTCATCTGATAAGTTCAGTTTTTGTTCTTCCAGCAGTCCCACCCTATCCTTGATCTTTGATATTGAATCAATAGCTCATTAAGCTGATTAGGAATCAGCTTGAATTCAACAGGAAGCTCAAAAAAATCAGTATTAATGGAGTCCACGAGGGAGGTGATATCTTGCTTGACAGAAGTGATAGTGGCCACATCCTTCACTAATGGCTTCAGTGCAGTGAGGATTGCATCTTTGATCTGTTCAGCAGTGGGAGGAACTGGCCTTACTTTAAGAGTAACTAGTTCAGCATCAGCAATAGACTTCTCCTCCTTGAGCTTGGTCACCTGTGATTGTAGAACCAACACCTAATTTGCCAGTTCATTTACCTTAATAGTTCTGGGGGATGGAGGTTTGGAAGTTTGATCAGTAATTTCGTCTTCAGATTCACTATCATCCAGGTTTACTGGAGCTCTTTCACTCAACCCTAACTCCTTCTCCAAGTCATCAGCAGACATGCTGAATATAAATGTAGGCAAGTGTCCCCCTTGGCGCCAGTGAAGAGAGGCACTTTCTTGAGAAACAGAAGGGCCAGGATCAGCGTCAGCTGTTGTATTTGTTGACGCCTCATGCCCTGATGCAGACTCAGAATGACAAATGATAGAGATTGGTAGTGAAATTTGAGATGTATTCAGATTTAAATTGCTTACCAATGCTGACTCCGCTCTATTGAGCTGAGGGTGCACTCTATATTCACCCTTCTCTCCTAAAGAAGTTGAGAGATGGGTTGTCTTCAGCGCCTCTTGATGCATGCCACCTTCAGTAGAGACTGAAGGAGGCGGCTGGCTTGGGTTTTGGTCCTTGGCCGAGGACTTTTGTTTCTTCGAAGCTTGGCCTTTGGAATCATCAAAACACTTCTTTGATGAAGATTATGTGGGGTGCCTCCTTTTCTTAGACTCGTGTCTACACTTAAGAGTATTCACAGATGTGCTCTTTTGGCGTGGTCGAGAAGAAGCTCCAGACTTTGTGTCTGTCAGATCCCCATCTCCAGTTGGAGGAGTGTCTTGTGGAGCTTTAAACACTACTTGAGCATTTGCTGAACAAATGTCCAACATGGACTGTGTGAAAGGAGGTTCAGTTGTGCTGACTGGAATGTTCCAGCGATTGGTATCAAAGATTTGAAAAACTAGTTTACTTTCAATAAGCAATCCCAAACACCGTCTAATAATACGATCAAATGAAATGGATAATCTGATTATTGCGATTTCAAATAAACGATCAAATCAAAACAGTATTTTTCAAAACCACGCATCCCAATTGTTGATATTATTCATTTTCAAAACGCATAAACTATTTTCAATAAGCAATCTCAAACACCCTAATAATAGTACTAGAGTTGAAGTATTTAAAAATATATAGAATTAATAATTAAACAGTGCTGGATATAATAGTTAAAAAAAAAAAGAAAAAAAGAGATTGGAGTAAAAGCCGAAAAGAGAAAGGCCCCTCGTGAAAAATAGATATTAACTGATAACCGATCAAAAGAAAAGAATTACAGTAACAATTAATAAAAGGATGGATAATATATTTAAATTTAATAGGAAAACAAAAATAAAAAAAAGGTAAAGAAGATTTGGGGGCGCGTGTGGAACGAATTAATACAGTGATCATCAAATTTTTGTTAAGTATCAAAATCATACTATTAAAGTGTGTTTGGGATTTCGTTTAAGGTAAAAGTTATAAAATATCATCTTACTTATTAATTTATGTCGATTTTAAACATATACTATTTTATGTCTTGACTTTACCATGGTACTTTTAAATTTGTTTCGATTATACTAATATTAGTCTGAAATAACTATGTTACCCTTGTAAATAACTAATATACCCTTTGTCTTTTTTCCTTTCATATTGATTGAAAAATCCTTTGTTCAATAAAAATCCTCATTTTTCTTAATAGAAACTATTAGAAGTCAAGGGTTTTGACCCCACGGGAAAAGTCCAAATAAATAGCAATTGTAGCATTTATACATTATCTCTGGTTCCAAACTTTGTCCCTTTTCTTCTTGTACACTGTGATCAGCTAAACTTGCTGCATTGTACCCGTTTGGAGCCGTGTCTACTGATCCTCTTTTCTTTCCCCAAGCCGACCCAAATCCCGAATAATACTTTACCCAAAAAAAAATAAAAAAAATCCAAAATAATAGTAAAACTCAAGCAGGTTCGAGGGGGGCTTTTTCCTATATTTGCGGTGCGGGCGTTCTGGTTTTACCAAAAACAAAGGGTATATTAGCATTTGTTGATCCTTTGTCTTTGACTTGTTGACGAGTGATAAGATCGGATGTTGACGAGTGATAAGATCGGATGAAGAGAATCTAGTTCATTTCTTGGACTACAAAACCCTATTGAGCGAGAAGCATCAATGCCTCCAAAGTAGAATGAGTATCGATATTATTTAATCTATTCACATGCGAAAGTAAAATGTACTGATGCGTATTCGTCTAATGTTAGTCAATTTGTAAACCCTTACTAGTATTAATAATAATTTGCAACCACATATTCGTATCTTTGTGTAAGTAGTTAAAAAGATTGTTGTCAATTCATATTTTCAAAGAAATTCATATTTTCAAAGAAAGAACTACAATGGAGGAGAGTGAGATGTGATGGTAATAAAATGTAATTATGTTGAAGAAGACAGGGGTAATACAGTCATTTCAGGCTAATATTGGTATAGTAGGAACAAATTTGAAAGTATAATGATAAAGTCACGAGATAAAATAGTAAGTGTTTAAAGTCGGTACAAATCAATAAGTAAGATGATATTTTATAACATATCTCCTTTCGTTTAACATTAGATTATTAATTTATTTTATTTTTAAAATAGATATAAAGATAAAATAAATGTTTAAATATTAAAAAAAATAAAAAGTTTTGAAAAAGTAGGTGAAAAGTTACTTATTTTATTTTTAAAATAAAAAGAAATAAAATAAATTTATTTTAGACGGTGTTTGAGATTGCTTATTGAAAATAGATTATGCGTTATAGAAAATGAATAATCAAATAGTCAACAATTAAAAAACGTGGTAATCTGCATTTGAAATACAAATAATCATTTTTTTTATTATCAAAACACTCCTTTTAGATTATCTCCATTTTGAAAATAAAATAACTAGATAACCTATTTTCAAATGCAATCCCAAACACCCCCACATAGTCATTTTACTTATCAACTAAACAAATAATCGAATTTGCCAAACACTAAAAAAAATGGTAATCAGACTTCTTTTGAACATGATCAAATCCAAAACTATTTCTTAAAACCACGTATCCTAAACGCGGAGTATGTGACTATACATTTTCAAAACAAAATATATAAAGGGGGAGAATAAACAATTAAAGAGAACTAACATAAATGAATAATCAAATAATCAACAATTAAAAAACTTGGTTTTGAGAAATAATGTTTGAATTTGATTATGTTGTTTGAAATCGCAATAATTAGATTATCAATTTGTTTAGTGTTTGAGAATTGGATTGTTTGTTTAGTTGATAAGTAAAATAAATAGAATAAATTCATTTTAATTTTTTATTTTTAAAAAAAATGAAATAAGTAGATTCTCACTTAGTTTATCAAAACATCATTTTGAAAGTTTTGAAATACAAATAATCATTTTTTTTTTTATTATTATTATCAAAACACTCATTTTATATTATCTTCATTTTGAAAATAAAAAAACTAGATAATATATTTTCAAACGCAATCCCAAACACCCCATATAGTCATTTTACTTATCAACTAAACGAATAATCGAATTTGCCAAACACTAAAGAAAATGATAATCCTATTTTTTTTAACATGATCAAATCCAAACACTATTTCTTAAAATCACGTATCCTAAACGCGGGGTATGTAACTACTCAAAATATATAAAAAGGAGAGAATTACAGTAACAATTAAAGAGTGATGCAAAATATATCTGCAAATAGCAATTCTACTTTTTTTCAGAAGTTTTTACTAGAGTTCCCAAGATTTCACCAACCTGTAACAACGAAAGGCGAGTCGAAAAGAGAATGGGCCAATTGAGTTACGTTACATCTCTGATGGACCAAATGTTCAAAATAAAATTAAAAAATATCCATAGAGAAAATGGCTTAAAATGGTAGATTGGAGGTTTGCAACTTTCAACCCAACCCGTGCCATAATCACCCAAGCCCATACCGCAAGCTGCAGTTTTTTTTCCTATTCTTTGATCACCAAGTGTGATGGTCTCCATACTGCAGATAATACCTTTAATTATCATATTCAATTTCATTATCGGAATCCGCAGATGTGATGATCATACATGTGAATGATTACCTCTAAATTTATTTTTTCTGACAGTCATTCCAACCAGACTATTGCCTACAATTTGCAACCCAATATTGCAATAAATTGTTTTTGTAATCATAGGTAGCGCTTTACCTTATGTAAGGAAATGAAAAAATGAATGGACGAAAGTACTTTTGGAAAAAGATGCATACAACCTTATGGCTGGTACCGTTGTGAACGCAAGGAACCACACAAACATAATGAACAAAGAATTCAGTAAACCTCAAAACATAACTTCAAGCGACACATTCTTTTAATTCAATTCATCATAAAACCTAAACCTATTACATTTACTTGTAGTCTAAAAGTGTCTTGGAGAGAAAGCCAAGAATCACTAGTAAACTTGAAATACGGAACAAACAGTAAACATAACTCTTAACAATCTAAACAAATTCATAGTAAAAAAACACAAATACTAATACTAAAACAGGTGTCTCAGCGGAATTGGAGCTCGAACAACTACTTCACCATCACCTCTGGAATAGCTTTCAGTCAGCCTCACTAAAGGGACAACCCTCTAATTTAAGCTTTCTTAATTTTGTACACCCTTTTCAAAACTCCAAACGTCGACATCAAGAGAACCTAATGTCTGACGTGTAGAGTTATCAAAAGGTGCCCAAAATTAAGAAAGCTTAAATTATGACCATCTGTATTGCATAGGGAGATTTATCTCAAATTAGGACCATACTTTCACCACGCGATCTAGCCTTTCGAGTTTGCTTCAACCCGTTAGCATAGCTCGGACCCCATTGTCTACAACCCGTTATACCGTCTTCAATACCCACCATATATGTAAATCACGCACATTCTTCAAATGAGTTCCTACACACTCGAGAGCTTCATTTAAAATCTAACGCCTCCATAACCGTGTTACGCACTGCCACATGGGAACAAAAACTTCAAATAACACTACTCCAAAAGAGTAGACCTTATGCTTTTTATTTAGGATACTAATAAACATAAGTTAATTTAACAATAAATCAAGTTACCGTCTACGAAAAATCTGGAAGGTCACAATCTTGTATGTTATTAGTTTCTTGTACCTCGAGAACCTTATCATTTAGAGACAGGACAATAGAAGGATTCCTATCCATATTTTCATATGAGTGCAACATAACTTCTACAGTTGATGGGTTTAGCTAGGAGTGAGTATATTCATTATCCAACGTAGGCTCATCGGTAACCATAGAATCGAGTTCAGTACCAACTGTTTACTCTTTATCTTTAACTAGATGTGATGACGACAACTAAAATTTTAAAGTTTAAAATGTAACAACCTACAATATAGTAATTCATATAACTTTTTACAACAATCTATAAAAAGCTAAGTCGAGTTTACCTTAGAATCATGTGATGTGTACCCTACAACACAACATGATTTGGTCTTTTCTTCTAAATCTTGAGCATTTAAATTAACTTCCCCCTAGTTGAACCCACTTCGTTTTCTAGTTTCACTTTCAAAATATTCTCTAAGGTAGTAATTCGGCTAAGTGATTTAACTTCAGTAGCTTGTAACGATAATACTTGGTTTCTTAACGATCCAACTTCAGCAATTAGTTTCCCAAAAGAAATATTATCGGTGTTCTTTAAAGGCTTGTATGTCTGTCTCTATAAAAACATCTCCTTCTTCAACAACTTGTATGTCTGCTCGAAAGGTACAAGTTGCTCATTTAATATAACAATAATTTATTAAGATCTAAGTTGTAAAATGACAAAAAAAACCAGGTTTCCCAAAAATAAACATATACCTTACACATACCTTACACATACTTGACAAATACCTTACATATACGTACTTTTTACCAACATTTGTACTTCTATACGGGCACATGGAAACCTCTGCACCTATTCTTACAAGGTTTCCCAGTTGCTCTGGTTGCCCTCGTCTCTTTTGAAGAAAAACTTTATTTTGGACCCTCCTTAAACTACCTCTGATGATCTCTTTTTACAATAAGACGTTTATGCATCGGAAAACGATTTGTATTTATCCATCATTCATCAGGTTTATGCATCGGTTTACGCACCTTAATATCTTCTAAAATTATTTGTATTTATTACCATCAGGGGCGGAACCACTTGTTAAGTAGTGGGGGCGTTGCCCCCAACGGAGTTCTAGCGGACACACATAAATGTGTAGGAAAATGGGATATTTGGTCGAAAAAAGTCAGTTGAACTAGTCAGTTGATGGGGCCAATTATATGGGTGGGAGGATGAACTTTAGATACTTCAGTAACAATTCCTCCCCCGAAATAATGTGTTGTCATGAACAGTAGACTCCAAGGTGCCATTATCCCCATCATCATGATTTCCATACCCACTTGAACTAGGAGACATGTTGTCAGCGTTTGGATTGATGATGCTGACACCTTCATTAGGCATGGAATCTTCAACAAGTTCAAGTACTTCCTTGTCAAGGGATGAAAGCAAGATGTCAGCGGCTGGATCAGGTGTGTCAGCGGCTGAACTAATTTTGTCAGCGGATGGAATACTTTCACTGACTTGCTCTTCTTGTTGCTTTCTCTCTACTTCTCTTTCAACAGCAGATGCTTTAATGAATTCTTCACTCCAAATGGGTAAGTCCACAAAGGAAAATGTGGGAGCGAATTCATTTACTTGTGATCCTATCACCTTTGTAGCTTGTGTGCCTGCATTATCAACAATAGATTCTTCTACAATCTTTGGAGAGTTCTCCAAGACAACTAGATTAGTAACAGCCAAATAACTTATGGATCTAGACAATGGCTCTAAATCAAAAAGCTAATCTAGTCCATTTGCAGGATCACTAGGTTTATTCTCCAAAAATTCAACATGCACGTTTTTAGTTATGTCCTTATCCCTTTTATGGTAAACCTTATACCCTTTGATGTTCATTGAATAACCCACAGAATATCCCTCGTCACCTTTTGAATTAAACGTACCTAGGTTATCACTAGTATTAAGAATTACTACATGACATCCAAAGGGTCTAAGAAAATCTATATTAGGTTTTCTATTGCAAAAGAGCTCATAGGGGGATTATTATGAGTTTTGTTGACCAAGGCTCTATTCTAAACATAGCATGCAGTATTCACAGCCGCAACCCAAAAAGAAATGGGTAACTTAGCATCTACTAACATGGTCCTAGCTGCTTCAATAAGAGTTCTATTTCTCCTTTCAGCTACACCATTTTGTTGTGGAGTTCTAGCTATGCTAAACTCCCTAGTAATCCCCTTATCAACACAGAAGGTATCTAAAAGGTCATTTCTAAACTCACCACCATTATCACTGCTAAGAATGTTAACTGTAAACCCTGATTTCTTTTCCATTTGGTTAATAAAATTAATCAAAATTTTAGGAGTATCACTCTTCTTGGCTAAAAAGAAAGTCCATGTAAACCTAGGATGGTCATTAGTGACCACAAAGCAATAAGATTTACCATTTAAACTCTCTATATTAGTGGGTTCAAATAAGTCCATGTGAAGCAAGTGAATGGGTTTAGAACTAGAATGTACACTCTTAGACTTAAATGAGACCTTGTGTTGTTTGCCCTTAAGACATGCAACGCAATTATGATCATTGTGGAATGCTTTTGAAGGCAATCTTCTAACAAGGTCATGCCTTACAAGTCTATTCATGTTCTTAAAGTTAATGTACCCTAACCTTATGTGCCATAAGTTACTCTCATATGTTGAAGCTTTAGCATATAGATATGATAATTTATTGCTCATTTTAATCCCTTGTAGATTGACATTATAAATGTCCTTATGTCTAGGTGTTCTAAATTCAATGAACTTATCAGCTAGTAACACATAGTCTTTACTCAACACCAAACATTCTGTGTCAGTAAAAAGAACTTTATTTTTGTTGTCACAAACTTGTGACACACTAAACAGGTTATAGTCAAGTTCTTTTACCAGGAAGACTTCATCAAAACTTAAGTTGTTAGTGATAAGAGTGTCTTTGCCAGTTATTGTCCCAAAACCTCCTCTAAAGTACACTTTATCACCATCTTGAATAGGAGTAAAATTGGTCAAATAGTACTTCTTTCCAGTCATGTGTCTTGAGCATCCACTGACCCAATATCCATGGTCATTAACCTGCTTTGGAATACCCTGCACATAAAGAAAACAATTCAGTTTTCTTTGGGAACCCAAGCCGTGGTAGACTTGGATCCATTTGGTTGTTCCACAAGAATGGCCTTATTCCTTGTAACAACCCCCTGTTCATCCATTTTAACCTTAAATACCCAGTTTGTCCCAACATACTTTCCAAGATATTTAAACCTATTACAAGTCATGGAGACAACATTAAAAGTTGATGAATGTTCTTGTTTTGGTCTCCATGTTAAGTTGGATGATGCCTTAGAACCTTGTCCCTTAGGTTGTAGATACCTATTATTACTAGGTCTAATATGGGGTCTGACAGCTGCTAATTATGGCATTTCATACCAAACCTAGTTCTGTCAGTGGCTTGTCTTTCCCTGTCAGCGGATGAATTGTTCTTGTCAGCAAGTGAATTAGGGTTTGCTACATGAACCTACTATTTGTTAGACCAAGTGTTGATCTTTTGGAAGGGTCTTTGGCCTTGGTTATTAGCTGCCTTAGAGAAGTAAGGAGTTGGTCTAGTGGCCTGTGGTCTAGTTTGAACATAAAGCTTATTGTTGACAGTGGTTGACGTATTGTCAGCTGCTGGTTTGTATCCGTTGACACACTTATAGGCCAGATGTGAGAAGCTCCCACATGTATAACAAGCCTTTCTAGATATAACCTTAGGTCTAGGTTGATAAAATCATGTCCCATTAACACTAGCTTGACTCTTTGGTGATCTAGGTTTTCTATATATATCAGCGTATTTAACACTAGATTTGCTTTTATTTGGAGAGCCAAGATCAACAGGTTTTCTAGTAGTAGGGTTAGTGACAACAATGGGTTTAGGCTCAGTTTGTTCATCACTAAGAAGCCATCCCTTAACAAAGAGAGTAGGGTTGGCTTTCTTCCATTGGTCAAGATTAGTCACCCTTTGCTTGTATTCCTCAACTGGTGTGAGTACACGTGGTGAAGGAATAAATTCCTCCACTTGGAACTCTGGAATACCAGTCCATGACAAGTCTTTCTTTGAAACCCCATAGAAATCACATGCTGGGGGTGGGACGGCAACATATTCCTTTGCATGCATCTCAATCCCAGACATGTATTTAGGGTTTTTTGCTCACTTATAACCTTTTCTAGGGTTTGACTAGATTTTTCAAACTTTTTAATTTTAAGCCCTATATTCTCTCTGGATTTAATGGCCTCATCTAGCTTAAGTTTCAATTCAGTGTTAGCTTCTATATACGAAGCTTCGGTCTCATAAATAAGTGCTAGATCTCTTTTCAGAACAGCTATTTGATCCTTTAGATTAAATTCCATGTCCTTATATTCTTGCACCATCCCATCTGATTGTGCAAGCCCCCTTTTGTAGTTTAAAATAGTAATATTTAAACCAAGAATATCATATTGTAACTTTAAAACTTCTTTGTTAAGCTTATCAGTGTTAAGTCTACAATCTTTACTACAAAAAGCACCATCAAATATCTCATTATCTGATGAAGAATAGGATCTGGCCATGAGAGCATATTGAACATGCTCTTCATCCTTTTCAGCAACCAAAGCTTGATTCTCCACCTCATTCTTGTCCAGAAAGCTCCAATCAAATCCAACGCCATCAATACCTTGCGTAGCTACCATAGATTTAGGTTCAGCATCTTCAATCTTGATGGACTGTCTAGCATTCTGTCCTCCATCATTCCTCTTAGGAGATCTACATTCTCTAGCAAAGTATCCTATTCTATGACAATTAAAACACTCAACTTTGGATTTATCAAATCCAGCAGTTTCTTTGCTATTGAAAGTCATTTTCTTTCCAAATCTCTTGTTCTACCTACTGGCTCTTATACTGCTAAGAGCCATATTCCACTTGATATCCATCTCCTCAAGATCAATATCACTATTTGCTGAAGATCTTCAAAAGAAGTTGAAGATCCATTGGTCAAAGAAGCAATATAAGCACATACAGTATCCAAATCAATTCATGCTGGTTTAAGACTTGGTGAAGCATAATTATATGTGTCAGTGTCCGTTGAGCCGCTATCATGATAAGTTTGTCCGCTGACAAAGCAAGAGTTGTCAGCGTCTGAGGAATCATCGTGAGAGATAAAGGCCATGCTTCTAGAAGGTGTTTTACTTCCTTGTTTGAGCAGAACTTCAGATTCCATATCCTTCAATTGATTATAGATGTCATCAAAAGTCATGTTCTTGTAAGCTTGAGTGGCAATCATTGACTTAGCATGAATTTCCCACCCATCTCCAAGTGCTCCAAGGAAAGCAGCATTAATATCATCATCTTCAAATCCAGTCTCCATGAATGCCAGCTTGCTAGTAGTGTCTTGAAGACAGCTTCTTATCTCACTTAGCTTTTCATTAGGACGAGCTTTAAAACAGTAAACTCCATACCAACTGCTTCTTCCTTTGTTTGAGAGTGTCCTTATTACCACCATAGATGATATCAAGGACTTCCCAAAGCTCTTTAGCAAATTCATACTTTCTGAATTTGTGTTGGTTTTTGCTTCCAAGAGCTAGTTTAAGAATGCTCAATGCTTTCATATCAAGCCTTCTATCAGCTACCTCTGCAGCTGAGGTGGCTCTTCCATCTTCAGGTCTAGGAAGCAAGTATTCATGCTTAGCATTGGTTGTTCTCCGTTTTTCAATGGATTCCAAGATCGTCTGTGCCTGGTTGAACTTGTTTCCAAGTTCAACAACCTTCCAAAGAACATAGTTGTCCACTTGAGATATTGCTCAAAGTTGAACTTCCATAGTTCAAAGTTATTAGGGTCAAGCATGGGGATTTTGAGGTTATGATTAGAGGATCTTTGACTTTGAGTTTCTGAGTTGGAGGTCGACATGATGATTTTAAGGTTTTGAAAAATTAGGATTTTATGCGATTGGGGTTTTGGTGTTCTTTTGATCAAAGTTCCTCAACAAGCTCTGATACCACTTGTTGATCCCAAACTTAGATCGATTTAGCTTTGTGTTAACGAGATTAAATCAAGTATAACACGTAGAGAAACTTTGTGTTTATGACAATCTAAGTGTTATGCGGAATTAACACTTAGAACAAAGAATAAAGCAAAACACAATGTATACCTAACTTTCACTTTATTGATGATCGATTGCGTACAATGAAAGTGAGTAAAACGTATATCAGTATCAAACCCTAAGACCTCCTTTTATAACATAAGGAGTCTTGAACAATAATCTACCTATCAACTATTCTAAGAAAAGAAAAATATAAAAAATACAATGTTGATCATATCTTTCCTAAACATACAAACGTGTTAATTAAGTAGTTGTCTTGTGACTGGAATTTCCTTTGTCAGCGCCTTAATATTTCTTGTCAGTACTTTTCAGCGTTCAAAATCCATTTGTCAGCGACTGAGTATCATGGGTGAGCAAATAAATGCATTTAACATATGTCAATCTCAAAATATCCTTATCGTGACTTGTAAAAAGAAATTGCTATACCAACACTTAAACATCGGTCGATACTAATTGCGGTAAATTTAGAGTTGAATTTAACAACACGGAATTTAAAAAGTTCGTATATTACGCGAGTTTTAAACTTGTTTTCGTTTCAAATCATTTCTTTGATATATGTACTCTAATAGATTTGCTTATTACTTTACAGTATTAAATTATAAAATTATTTTTAGAACCAGATAAATATATATAACTGCGAGAACTACCTTTATACTATTAACAATACATATATATTTTTATTATAATGTTTAAATAACATTTAATAATTATTTTATTTGTTATATATCCTAGTATGATGAACGATATACAGAGTGCACATGTGTTTTTATATTATACAACGAAAAGGGAAGTTTTTATACGTACAAAACCAATACATGTGCATGGTCTTAGGATATATGTTGCTAGTGACCTACGACAATTAAATATTCATGTATTTCTACCTAATGAACTAACCCGATAAATATACATGTGCATTTTATTAGTAAAAATCATACTTGAATTTTGTAATTTTAGAAGGAAACTATGATTTATTCGATACATTAAATCGTATGATATAAAATTGAATTAGTACTCTTAAACTTTTAAAAACTTTATATTAGGGTATATTGATCGTTTTCTAGTAGTTCTTCTTAACTTTACACGCGCAATTATGCTCAACGGAAATTTAATTATGAATACTTGATATCTGAGAAAAAATTCAAAAACTCGATAAATAATACTAAACGGGTACGCGACGGGAGTTACGGGTATGAATATTATTTTTTGAACACAGGAGGGTATGAATATTATAGACGTGTGGGTTTACTAAAACTCGAACAAAACCTGACGTGTTACCATCCTAGTAAAGACACGTGTCATAGTTAGGAAGGGCTAGTAAATAAATTGAAGTTTGTGTTTATATATGCTATGTTTGGTAAAATTAGTTGTAAGTTGTAAGCTGTTAACTGTAATTTGTTAACTGTAAGCTGTTAGCTGTAAGCTGTTTACTAAAAAATTTTATTTTTAATAGAAGTGTTTGGTATATTAGCTGTTAACTGTAAAATTAAAATGTAAAATGACTTAAAAGGACATATTTAAATAATTAATATGGTTATAGGGTATATCAGTAATATACATCTTTAACAGCTCTTGTCAATTTAACAAAATGTATCAGACAGCTTTTTATTTAAGAGCTACTTGGTGAAAATAAAAAGCTAACAGCTCTTATAAATTTTTGTACCAAACAGAGCTATTAGATTATTTTTTTAACAAAAAAGCTAAGAGGCTCTAAAAACGTTTTAAAATGGCTCTTGTTTAACATAGCCATAGTAGAAGTAGTTTAATCACACGGAGTAAAAGCCGAAAAGAAAAAAAGCCCCTCGTGAAAAATAGATATTGGCTATGTTTGGCAAAACTAGTTGTTAACTGTAAGTTGTTAACTGTAAGCTGTTAGCTGTAAGCTGTTTACTAAAAAGTTGTATTTTTAATAAAAGTGTTTGGTATATTAGTTGTTGACTGTAAAATTAAGATATAAAATTACTTAAAAGGCATATTTAAATAAATTATAATATGGTTGGAGGGTATATCAGTAATCTACAGCTTTAACAGCTCTTCATAATTTAAAAAGCTGTATGAGAGAGCTTTTTATTTGAGAGCTACTTTTTAAAATAAAAAACTAACAGCTCTACAAAATTGTTGTGTCAAACAAAGCTAATAGATTATTTTTTTAACAAAAAAGCTAATAGCTCTAAAAAAAGCTTTCAAACAGCTTTTACCAAACATAGCTATTAACTGATAACCGATCAAAAGAAAAGAATTACAGTAACAATTATTAAAAGGATGGATAATATATTTAAATTTAATAGAAAAACAAAAACAAAAAATAAAAAGGTAAAGAAGATTTGAGGGCGCGTGTGGAACGAATCAATCCAGTGATCATCAAATTTTTGTGAGGAATCAAAATCATACTATTAAAGTGTGTTTGGGATTTCGTTTAACATTAGATTATTAATTTATTTTATTTTTAAAATAGATCTAAGATAAAATAAATGTTTAAATATTAAAAAAATAAAATAAAATTAAAAGCTTTTAAAATAAAATTTTGAAAAAGTAACTTATTTTATTTTTATAATGAAAAAAACTAAAATAAATCTATTTTAGAGAGTGTTTGCGATCGCTTATTGAAAATAAATTATGCGTTATAAAAAATGAATAATCAAATAATCAACAATTAAAAAACGTGGTTTTGAGAAATAATGTTTGAATTTGATTATATTGTTTGAAATCGTAATAATTAGATTATCAATTTGTTTAGTGTTTGAGAAATCGGATTGTTCGTTTAGTTGATAAGTAAAATGACTAGATAATCTATTTTCAAACGCAATCCCAAACACCCCTACATAGTCATTCTACTTATCAACTAAACAAATAATCGAATTTGCCAAACACTAAAGAAAATGATAATCCGGTTTCTTTTGAACATGATCAAATCCAAACACTATTTCTTAAAACCACGTATCCTAAACGCGGAGTATGTGACCACACATTTTCAAAACAAAATATATAAAAAGGAGAAAATTAAACAATTAAAGAGAACTAACATAAATGAATAATCAAATAATCAACAATTAAAAAATTTGGTTTTGAGAAATAGTTTTTGAATTTGATTATGTTGTTTGAAATCGTAATAATTAGATTATCAATATGTTTAGTGTTTGAGAAATCGGATCGTTTATTTAGTTGATAAGTAAAATGACTAGAATAAATCCATTTTACTTTTTTTCTTTTATATAAATAAAATAAGTAGATTCTCACTTAATTTTTCAAAAGTTCATTTAGAAAGTTTTGAAATACAAATAATCACTTTTTATTATTATTATCAAAACAATCATTTTAGATTATCTCTATTCTGAAAATAAAAAAAACTAGATAATCTATTTTCAAACGCAATCCCAAACACCCCCACATAGTCATTTTACTTATCAACTAAACAAATAATCAAATTTGCCAAACACTAAAGAAAATGATAATCCGATTTCTTTTGAACATGATCAAATCTAAACACTATTTCTTAAAACCACATATCCTAAACGCGGAATATATGACTAGACAAAATATATAAAAAGGAGAGAATTACAGTAACAATTAAAGAGTGATGCAAAAACAAAAAATACTAATAAAAAGCATAAGAGAAATTGGGGGCGCGTGAAGATCGACGCGCATATGAAATTGTTACCAATCAAAATAACCTTGTAGCATCCGAGATTACACATTAAGTCAAAACCCCAATACTAATGATGAAATAGTTGTACATGAATCATCACATCAAAACCGCATAAAGTATCGTAATTAAAGTCTTAAACAACGAAGAGATAGATATTAAATTATATATAAATTAGTGAGTAGTAATAAAAGAGTAAAAAGTAAGAAGACATCATCCATCCTTACTTTTACTTCTGAATCCTGGGGCCTTCTGGAGCCTATTGAGATAAAAAAAAAAACAATAAATTAGTAAAAATAATAATTTAAGTTGGGAAATTTATTAAATAAAACAAATATATTTCGTACTTTCTTGCAAGTCAGCTGATGATAGCAAATGTCCGTCCATTCGCCCTTGACACGGTTACAGTAGGTGCAAAAGATGACGGGATCATTTTTCCTTGACGTTAAACCGACCTTCACTTTTCCCTCGCTCAAATTGATTGGCCCCTTCACTTTCTTCCCCTTTTTGTTGGCGGTATTGTTTTTCTTGCCTGACGCCATTTTTACCTTATTTTTCAGAGATCTGATTAAGGTCTTGCTATTTTTATACTGGATGATAAGATTGCCTCGTATGCTAGTTTACCCCCCACAAATTGGGAGTTTGTTTACTTTTTAATAAATAGCTTTTTAATAAATATTACTACTTGTATACACACACATTTTTTATTTTTTTTGCTACTTAGATAAAACTAAACTCATTACGGACTACTGTAATTTTTTAGACCACCACACTCAAAAAAAAATTCGTTATCGACATAGTTGCATCCATATTCGCTTACTTCTCTCATTCACACTACAAGAACCAGCATGCGGGGAGCTCTTGCCAGCTCCACGATTTGGAAAACTAGAGCCGGGCCCCGTAGGCATTGCTCCAAAGCTAGAACCAGGTTCAAAGGGTAGAGAGGTTGCACCATTAGGGGATTTGGACCAGATGGGGATATGAAGACAGCTGGTCCCGCATTAACCACAGCATCAGTCTAAAAAAAAGACATTTACGTTTACATGTTTGATATTTCCAGAAACAATTGAAGATAAAAAAAGATTTTTTAAGAAACTAAACGCACCGATGATTCTCCTAACCGATGATATCCCCAGATTGTTGACCGGTGGGATTTCTCATTTCATTTAGACCGGGTATTCGTGAAAGCCTTTCGGAAAAGTGTTGCTGTTAAAAAATTATAAAAGGTGAACCTTGTTTCAAAACAACATGTACATGATAACTATTAGAGGATGAGTTAGCAAGTAGCCACTTACTTGCAAATCTACTGCATCATCACCCCCACTTCCAGCATTTGACATTCCAAGGGAACCAAGAACAGCAGAAAGAATCTATCATATAAATATTAAAACAACAAAACGTATCAATTCGGTTAAATGTGTTGATAACGGTTTTAGAATATTAAGTTGATAAGTTCTGCCATAATCTTACCCGACTGAAATCTGGAAGACTGCCATCACCTTGTTCAGATATGTTGAAGGTTCCAACCATAACACTGGACCCATGATTGCCCATAGACTGCCTGGTACCTGATGCTGGACCCTTTGCTGCAAATTAGAAATATGTCGGGCTTATAAATTATTAGAAAGACGACACGAAAGAAAAAAAAAAGAACAAAATGAACATACAAAGAGAAGCGACAATAATTTTCTATAGGAAGATATGGTAAAATGGGCAGGTTGAGTAGTGAATAGAAGGGACAATTTATTAGGGCGCCAAGACGGGTAGAGCAGAGTAAATAGACCCGAATCCCTATTTTCTCCCATTTTTTAATTTTGTATTTTACACTTTGACCCATTACTCCATTAGAGATGCAACATATCCCCACTCAATCCATTTATAAGGTGTATGTGTCAATATTGACACCAACATAAGTTTAGTTAGTTGGGTTACTACCCGTTTCCAGTAGAGCAGTACTTAGCACTTTTATATGGCATATCTCAGAGCTTCAATATAAGATAGAAAACAAAGTGCAAGACTGCAAGAGAGGCATGCACCAGATACTAGATAATGTTTCAGGAATTAGACCTTCACCCACTTTGTAAGGGAATAGAGACATAATCTAAGGTATATGTGCAAACTTAAATTAATACCCTCTAATCCAGAAACATAAAAGAAAAAAGAATAAGAAAGAAAGAATTAAGACTTAGCAAACCTGTATGCTCGGGAAAGCTTCCGAGTGGTGGTTGATTAGGTTGCCGGACCACCAAGTGCAGTGTATGACCATCTTCCACGTCTACAGTTCATATTCATTAAGGAGCTTCAGTATGAAAGCCAGATAATAAACTAAAGTATAGTTATAGTTTTCATATAAGTATTAATCGTGTTTGATGAAACTAGAAGCATACGGTAAGCTGAAAGGAGCTGGTCATCCTTCAGAACTTTTCCACGGCATATTAAACGCTGCTGGTCACATAAATTTATGACCACATACTTCATCTTGATCATCCTCATGGTCCTCGGAAACTTCGTCATCTTCGATCACCAATGCATCCTCAACTTCAACGGGTGGTATCTCTACGTCGTCCTCCTACAGCGCACACAAAAGACTACTAAGAAAACAATTTACAAATAAAAAAAAACAAAATTATGTCATAGCAAAACAAATAAACTTATAAAAAACAAACAGCAAGCTGGCAAGAAATATCGGCCAACAAAACAGTTTACGAGGGCAATTGGTGATATGCATCAATGCATACTGAACTCATAAAACGTCCTAGTATTACAACTTGATCGTTTAGCAAAGCTATAGTTCTACCGAAACTTTTTACAGAGAGCTAAAGCTTTAGCATGTGTGCATATCGCATGACATAGTCAAGTAGTGTTCAGGTGGAAAACATAGCTCTAGCATATGTGCATATCATATGTAGACTGAAAACATTCTGTTGCAATTTGACACTCGATATCTACTCCATTGTATCAACTCATTAATAGCATTCCTACAAATCCAGAAATGCTAGAATCTCACCTGAGTCGTCTATCAAGATGATGAATTTTTATCAACTTTAGAAACTAGCAAAGCGCAGTGTTTTCGCCTATCTTAACCAATTTTATGTGTAGTCATATCCATTTCAAACACATATATTTTCATCCGAATAAGCACATTTTTATCTGATCTTCATCTCAAAGGTGTAAAGAGTGCCTAAAAGAATGATATACGACAAACATATACGCTGTTTCATACTATGGCAGTGATTCATGTTGTGTGGTTCCAACAAACAATGAATACTTTAATATTAGGGTCTAACACTAACACAAAGGGAGCTATACCTCAGACATTGATTCATCATTCACGGATTTCATCGAAGTATCTTTATCTGTACCGACCTTTCTTCGCGAAGCATTTCTTGTGCATGCTCCTTTCTCGTCATATTGAATTGGCTTCATGACAGCCTTTCCCTTCCCCTTTGAAGAGCTTGCATGTGCCCTTTTCGTTTGAATTTCCTATATTTACCCCTGAACTGGATCTTGTAGACTGACGACGTGTAACTTTAGCAGTAGTAGGGGAAGATTCTGAGTTCCCAACAGATGTGGAAGACTTATGGCTAGACTCGCTACGTTGAACGCGAGGCCAGAGGAAGTCTTCAACAGCTGACAAACTGGCTAAAGGATCGATTAGAAGGATATTTGAAGAATAATCACGAAGAGACTTTTCACCATGTGCACTGCAAAAACGCAGTTTAAATGGACGAGAAGATACACCAAGGCCAGAAGAGAGGCGTGAACCTCCAGAAGATCTAGAGCTGTGGCTCAAAACAGCTGGAAAACGCTCTAATGAGGTCAAAGCACTTTGAAGCTTCTGAACTAAAACACTCATTGGGGCCAAATTTGATTCACCCGGTCCATAAGGAACGGCGACTGCTATGAAAGACTTGTATCTTTTAAGGGCTTGTTGACGGAGCTTATGCAAATTCTCTTCTGACACTCTTTTCTTAGAAAAGCTTCCACATGATAAGTAACTCAGCAAAGCATCAGCAGCGCCGCTTCCAATAAACTCAAACGTGGAGACACCGTCCCCTTTGCTTACCTCTGCCAGCATCTCAGTGACCACTTTTAACAGCTCACCTTCCTTAGTAGGTGATAAATCAACCACCCGAGGAGAGGAAGATTTAGACTTCCCTTGGGACTTTGACTTAGGATCATCTGTAAAGGCAACTAACTTTGAGCACAGATTCTTCAAATGTAGAAGATCATCTGTAACCCCAACTTCTGCAGCTCCAGGAACTGAAGGGAAGTATTTATCTTTAAAAGTCTTTGCACTTGTACTAACCGCCATCCGGAGACTAGAACTAACAGCAGAAGCTTCTAAAGAGTTAGAAAGGGTGTTTTTAGAATCCTCATCAGAAGTTGCATCAGTGGTGGGGTATGACGTCGATTGCGTTTCCAACGTGCGGAACATCCATGTGTTGAATCAGTATCCTTTTCAGATGACTCGGATATAATAAGTGTATCTACTGCATGAACAACACCCTCTCACAAACAGTTTGGAGAGTTTCTGGAAGCTTTTCCATTAAAATATCTGCAATTGAGGGGAAGGCAATAGAACTTGTGGATCTTTCCATGCCAAAACACCCGCCAAGAAACTGAATAAATTCCAAAGCAGAAGATCAGAATATCAACATAATTGAGGGGAACCAGCACATGTTGATATATTTGAACCACCAAGTAGAGACTGGATCATACCCGCGCTGCTGAAATAAGACAATTTTTTCCAATAGCTGAGACATTTATGGGGCACAGGTGCATTCACACTTGAGCCATATACCTGAAAAGACACAAAAAGAGTACGTTAAGCAAATAGTTGCACTCACAAAGAGCCATCAAAGTTCTTTTAAAACCAACCTGAATAAGAACAGGAATAAGATCCATCCCAAATTGCTGCAAAAGCTCAGAAATGATCAGTCAACAATTTCTCTCAACCTGACATGTCTGGTGCCTGACCAGCTGTCTCTTCTTGTTTGACAGAACTGCCGACAGGTGACTTCCTTGAAAGAGACCCTTTGACAAATAAGTTACTGCTGGAAGGAAGAGATATGGTTCCTTGGGGCAATGGAGGAAGCAGCTCATTCGTCAAATTCACAATCTCAAATATCTGTGCATAAAAATTCAAACAAATTGATCAGAAACTTTGCAACTGTATTACGAATATAACTGAAGTGTTAAAGCTGGTTGTTTCCTAAATACAATAGGATCCAGATGATACGGACATGGTTGCAGATGTTAGAGATTGAGGAGTTGAGCTCGAAGGAAAAAGAAATTATATATGCAGAGCTTGCGGAATTTCATATTTAATGCAACTTCCAAGATAGTTAGATAGGATCCAGATAATTTAATCTAAGCAATATTACTTGGTCTAACCAGCCTATGATACAACTATTGCTACTCATTACACTATATCTAAGCAATATTACTACAGCGAAAGATTTGATGTGTAAATGTAGACACTAAGATGAAGCACATGATGATAGAGATAGGCAACTTGGATTTCTGACATATGACGAAAAAAACAGGAATACCAGTCTATACATGAGAGCTCCCCCAAGGTTGTTTGGTAGTGATTAAACTTAATAATAGCCCCATATTCAAAATTCCAAATAAGTATAGATAGAGAATGTTATCTAAATAGGTACATGTTCGTTATAAGCAGATTCAAAAGTACAACATTTTATGTGCCTTTGTGTTTGATAGGGATTGTTTATTTGGCATTGTGCCAATGATTGATGGGGGTTGTTTAAGCTCGTTTATGGGTTTGTAAGCCCACATACAGGCTTAAAAAAACACCCATGATTAGGTGATATCAAATTATTTTTGGGCTTACAAGATTATATGATTTCAGCTTTTGGCTTATGGTAATAGATTGGCTAAGACAACAATGTACCTGCATAACATCAAGCATACCCAGATCTCGTCATCCACCAACCTTCGCATCATACAATTGAGTCCCCTGTGCCAAGGTGGTATGCTAGTTGATGAGCAAATAACAAAATGCAAATTACTATACCATAACGAATCAAAACTCTAAAACACGATTGCACCAGAAGATCTCAGTAATTAATTGTAAGCGTTCATCATATTATTATAGTGAACTAATTGGGTGATGTCGCGATAAAATGTAATGTCTTTAACAAGGGTGAATTTCACTCCATACATGAAACTTCAAACACGTTAAAATATGATGAATTCCAACTCCTAATTCATATAGCAAGTTGTCAAACAATGTTCTAGTATGTTCATAGCTAAAAATGGGTGTACCTGACGAAGAGTGCGAGCCACTAATGCTTCTATTACAGGCCCTCTATCATCATTCAGCAGTTATACTTCATCAATAATTAAGATTTTTACCAGCATCGAGAGCGACATGTCACTAGTTTTACGCATGATTACATCCCATTTCTCAGGTGTTGTCACAATCATCTGCCAGCACAGAATAACTGAAACATCAATCATATAATTTCATTTTGGAACTTCATATAAGTTGTGAATTACCTGAGTTTCTTCAATTTCGCTTTTAGTAAGTTGCATGTCACCAGTGAGCTCTCTCACAATCATGTTCAATGGAGCTAATCGATTTCCAAATGCCCTAGTAACTTCCGCAGCTAAGGCCTAGAGAATGGATGTAAAAACAATTAAAAAAAAAATTGTTAGCATACTAAACACACCGAGGTCAAATAAAAACATAAGTTGTACCTTCATTGGAGCCACATAAACTATATTGAACTCATCTTTATGCAAGTAACCGTCTTTAAAGTGTTGTCCAATCCATATAAATGATCAAATTTGGATAAGATAGATATTAACAAGATCAGACAGATTTTTTTACACCATTGAGCATTTTAGCTTTGACAAGAGCACGTGCAGCATCTGTAACAAGAGATCTTTGCTTCAAACTTAATGAAGGATCTGCAACAACCTATATCACACAAAAGAATTTATCATATATACCACAATCATAGTAATTAAATATTTATATGCAAATGTATAAAGACATGGTGACAGTAAATCATGCAAACCTTTCTGTAGCAAATTTCATTCAACAGATCAGGACGTAAATCATGCAAGACGTAAATCAGCCGGAAAAGTAGCTATGATTGAAGCATTGTCCATATCAACAGGTTGTCCTTCGGCCTGCTGCACAACCCTCTGTGCACGTTTTTGGGCTAAAAGTTCCAGGAGGAACAGCTGCTAAAAATTCCGGATGAATATCTGCAGTAACAACAGAAGAAACAGGCGGTGCTGCCTGGTGTAGAGCGAGCTCGCTGCACCTGTCTTGTCAGACTGAGCAATTTGACTGTTATCCAGTGCAACCCGAGTGTTGTGGTCATATGACAGCAATTTCATTTCCTTGTGAATTGAGATCATTGTCACCCTCCGTTACCAGTTACGGGTCACATTGGCTAATGTAGTGCAACAGAAAATCATCTGATGGAAGATTGGAGAAAAATGCTCAGTTTCCTCCATTGCAAATGACTAGGATGAAAAGTTTCTCCTCCCAAGTAATTCAAAACCGCAAGTGCGCGCATAATGGTCCAAGGTTGTCTTCTCCATTGCAAATGCTCATGAATCAAAGTCTCCTCCATTGCAAATGACTAGGATGAAAAGTTATTCTGATCAAAAAAACTGCAAGTGGGTCTTCTCCTTCAAAACTTGCAGGGCTAATTTATTCCATCTCACAGTCAACCAATAAAGATTGAGTTTTGATATAACTTGCATAATCCGTAACCATTTTTTTTTCTGACAATCAACCTTAAAGATCAATTAAACCAATAAAGATCCAGTTTTTATATAATTAAACAACATAAGAAAGACAAATCAACCTCAAAAACCCAATAAAGATTCAGTTTTAATATAATTAACATGATCCGAATCAAATAAAACATTAAAAACCCAATAAAGGTTCGGTTTTTTTTATATAATTTACATAATCCCAATCAAAAACCTTAAAACCCAATAAAGATTCAGTTTTTATGAAATTAAGCACCATAAAAACCAATCCAACATCAGAAAAATAAATAATTGAGGACAAATAACAAAGAAACGCGTGAATAGAATCACAATTGAATTAATTAATTAGAATAAAAATAAGAATTCGGGTGGTGGTGGTGGCGGCGGCGGCGGTTGTTGTGATTATGTTTGTGGCTGTGGGGAAGAAAGAGAAAAGATATAGATCTTGCTTTGGAAGTACATCCACAAAAAGTCACTCTGTGTACTTTCACTTTTTTTTCTCTTTTTCACTTTCTTTTCTAATTCGCTCCTTTCTTTTTTTCTTTCTTTTTTTAATACTCCGCGTCTAACGTCAGAAATAGTTTAAAGAATAATTTTCGTAAAAAAAAAAAACTAGCGGATGTTTATATTAAAAACATGAAACGGGTTCTCGTAAGACATAACCTCGTGCGACAGCGTCTTAGTGGGCCTCTGAGCTTCAGGCGCTGTCTATGTATGATTCATACTTAATGGATATGGGTAGTACCCATGGGTCGAGTTATCCAGCCCGACTATGGACTATACGTCATCATATTCCCCAGTCTGATAGTCGCACGGCTTGTCGAAGGTTACTAGACTATAATCATCTAGGTCGCATGATGAACTTGCCATTTTGGTAAAATAAGGATTACGAAAAATGAATTTCAAATATTCCCGCCTAAAACCATCAATGTCATAAACCACTTGCACCCACTTTCTTTGGAAACCAGGAAAAGTGCAAGGCACGTCACTCTGAACGATCCAACTACCACCATTAGATCAAATAAATGTTCGACATTCGGCGTATGCTCTTGTATCACCCCATTAAACACTCAAGATCCTGATAATAACGGTACCCCTCATTTCCACACCTTCATCTTCCACCATTGTTAAACCTTCGATGAATCTATCTTTTCTACCAAACAACTTACGTCGTACTTGCTTGCCAGTAAATAAAAATGGTCCATCACATTTTCGGGGTAGTATCTCATATTACCTGAGCTCACACAATTTACCGCTATATATCATGTACATATCAATCTACACCCTGTGATCCCCAAAACCTGACTCCCAATAAATTAAATGAGGTTCTTTTTATACTAACACAAGACCCGCGTCTAACGTCAGAAATAGTTTAAAAAATGATTTTCGTCAATAAAAAAAACTAGCGGATGTTTATATTAAAAACCATGAAACGAGTTCTCGTAATATAGATGAATACAGTAATATAAAGAACATGAAGTATTCGTTGCGAATCTCTTTTCAAAAAGAACGTAAAACTACTAAGTACTACGAATATATATGACATATACATATACTTAATTATGCCTAAAGTAGTACAAGAACCCATTTTGTAAAATATTTTTCCAACAATCCGCCACATGAATGGGAATCGGTCGACACAAATACTCTTTTGCGTCGCCCCCACCTCTTCGTTGCCTCGTCTGTGTTTGTGCGACGTTGCAGGTGGGTTGGTGGTGTTGCCTGGAGTGAGTGGTTATTTATGGTTGTTCTTATTGAGGCATGTGCTTGGGAGCCCTAATTTTTGGGGCTCTTATTTAGATGGAACAAAACATGAGTGGTAGGATATGTTTGAGGGTTGTGGTTTAGATGTTTCGTGATGATCATGGTTTCAGTGTTTCTTCCGTAGCTTTTGAACTTTAGAGGGTTTCAATAAATAACGTAAAATTTGTTTTTCCAACTATTTTTAGATTCCAATGGTTATTTTGGGTCTACTGGATTGTGTTACGGTTGTGTGTTGTTTAATTTTCAAAATTGATTGAATTGATTTTCATGATGTTTATGGTTAATCGACTTGGCTCTTTTAACTTAAAGTTTTAATTTATAGTTCGTCCTTGGTTAGGCTATCGCCTTATGCTCCTTCGTTGTCGTTTTCCTTTTTGTTGTCGTCACTCATGACGGGCGACGATTAGACATATGTGTGACGGTGGTGATAAGCACATTTGCTGAAAAATAAACTATATGATAGAATGGAATATGACATTGGTTTCTACGAGTTCTTATGAGTGCATTGGTGTTTTCCTTGTGCCTAGGTCACCTCGAACTAAATGAGATTACAGTCGTGGCAGGGAAAACTATTAGGTTTGTAGCCCGGGTTAAAGCTTAGATTGGGTGGTTCCTGTGTTCGCCAGAATCGAGTAATATCCTTTTCGTATGTTTGATACACAAAAGTAAGCCGATGATGGCATTTGTTTCTTTGGATCACGTTGGTAACTATAGTTTACCATAACCCGTATCTTGATGGGGTAACCATGTGGTTGCAGCCATAGCGGGTTTTGGGTACCGCTTACATGGTTGTGAGGGGAGTTTTTTATTATTGTAAGTCCGCAAGTGTCCTTTATATTTGGCTATGATGATTCTTGGAATCTGATGCAATTGGAATTCTCCGTTGAAGTTGTGAAGCTAGGTCGGCGAAGTAATGGCTGGATGGCATTGCATATATAGTCGATATGCAACCGCCTTCTTTGACCAGTTTCAGAAACTTCGATGAGGTAAACACCGTGTTTATATGAGCCTTTATTTTTTGAATATGATGTGGGTCTTTACAATTGTATAGACCTGGCGCATGTTTATTAATGTTAAATAAGATAAGTATTGTTGTCGGGCTAGTGGTCATCATTTTGTGGCTCCGGTAATGTGTATAAATATGGTTCACATTTGCACACTGTTGCCGGAAAGCTAGAACTCCATCTCATATGCCCATTTATAAATGTTAGTTTGTTTAGGAACGCTCATCCTGTATACTTTTTTGTTGGTTTCCAGCCGTTGATAGATAAAAGCGTAGGTCATATCTTGGCAGGGCATCACGGATCCATGTTTGCAGCCATGGCGGGTCACACGCCCTTTTATCCGGTTCCTATGTTTTAAAGAGGCTGTGATGATTGTATTAGAGCCTGATTTGGCGGGTTCGAGTAAATATCGGATTACGTGCAGCTTGGTGAGGCAGACTCGGTTGGTTTGCAGCCATGGTGGTCGTATCTTCTGTTTTTGATAATTGACTTATCTAAGCCTCAATACCCTATTTGTGTGTGTGAGGAGAAAGATTTTGTAACACTTTTCCTTTCATCAAGATCAAACGTGGCCGTTGAGCTATACTTCTGTGACCATAGATGTGTTTCGTCTCGACCGTTGATCTATAGGTTTTAACCTCACACCATTATATGTTTTGTGTATGAAAGCCTTAATCAAATGAGTTTGATCTAAACGGTTAATACTTTGATCTTGATCAAATGAGTTTAATCTAAACGTTTAATACTTTGATCTAAACTTTTTATATCTATCATTTATCAATATGAAATTCGATTTTTTAGAAAATGTTGCTCACCAACATTATCTCCATCTCTAATTTGATCTCTGAATCTATAACCAACTTGATTCGAACGTTTGTTCGGGTTTTCTTATCGTTTTATGGTCTCCTTTTATCTCAATCCGTGTTTCAGACCTTAGGTACGAATTAAACACATTAATGTGGCGACTTTACTTTTTATTTGAATTATTTTGTATGATTATGTTGTTGTTTGTGCATTGATATGTATAAATTAGTGTTCTTTAGGTAATGAAAATAATTTCTGATTATTTGTGGCTGCGAGTTTGTGGGTTGCGTCGACTTTTTCAAAAGTTGGGGCTGATTAGGATTCGTTTGTTGCTTTAATTGTTGCGGATAATCCTTTGTTAACACAAGCTGGTATTTTTCCATATTTTTTATGTAGTAGTTATATATGTGTACATTGTTGTTTGATTAAACTGATTAGGTAGTTATGTGTTTTTGTTTTTACTTTTTTTATAATATGTTCGACCAATGATGCATCAATATATGTTTCGAGGTATATAGGAATCATATCCGGATATCAGGAAGTCACCTGTTGTTTTTTTACATCTCTGTTTTACGAAAAAAATTAAGCTGATTGGCGTTTAAAATTGGAGTATTGATTGTTGCAAATGAATTAGGGTTGATTTAGGTATGGTGATGTGTAGCCCATGTGTGATGGTGAAGGTGTTGGTGGATGCTCAGTACAACGTATGGTATATTTGGGTGTTCCAAATAATGTTTCTTTGGTTGTGAGGAGCGGGAAATGGCAGCGGGGGAACAAGTGAAATAGCTGGATCTTCAAGTAAGTACCCTGGGTAGGATTTTACTCTATAACATGTATGGAAGACGACGGTGTTGAACTTGCATTGGGTAAATCGGTTGGGTGAAAAGTTCCCCGTCATATCCTATTGCTCACTTATCTAAGCCTCAAAATAACAAAATAGCTCATTTTTCTATTTTCTTTGAACAAAAATGCGTGGTCGCGTATTTGTGTGTTTACCATGTGAAAACCAAACGGTTATAAGTCTTTGGCTGTGAATATTGCTTATAATTATGGCATAAGGTGTAGGATCCAAAAGATTAACTATCTGCATTTCATTATCCAATAAATCTCTACTTCATGTATGTACTTTCATTCTATTTAGATGTTATCTTATCCTAAGACATAATTTCGTTCTATTCAAACATGATGTAAGTAAAAAAAAAGCTGATGTCATTTGTTTTACCACACTCCGTTGTTGATTTTGTTTACAGATATACCAGTATGTGCCCTTTTGTTTATTAAAGTTAGGTTGTAACACATATTCCTCATTTGTGCAGCGAAGGGGGAAATCTATTGAGATGAATCGTGATGCAGGTGACTATAATGGTTGCACTTTGACACAAAAATATTGTGGCACTTTGGGTGTTTTAAGAGGCGTTTGGAAGAATGCTGCAAGACAACTATTTTAAAGGTATCATGGATGTTTGATGATTTGTTTATGGCTAATGTAAAACTTATATCGAGGAAAAAATACTACCATCAATGTTTATGCCTATTGTAAAACTGATGATATCGAGGAACATATACTACCATGCATAGTTAGTGTTGTAGTTCTATATAAGTTGTGTTATTATTAAAAAATCATGAGTTGGGTTTCAAAGAATCGTAGTTATTGATGGTGGTTAGTGAAGCGATGGTTGCAGCTATGGTGATAAAGTTGGGGAGATTGAGATTATAAGGTTTTTCAATACAAGTTAAGTTGTAAGATTAAGCTTTAGAAAAATGCAAACATGTTTTATGCCTAAAATTTATTTATGTGATGGATTTCATTTGTTTTTCAGGTTAGTACGTTGATTATTTATGTTTTTATGTAAATTCCCAATGGGTTTTGCTAAGTGAGTATTTTGGCTTCCCAATTCTTTCTGATGTGTAGTTAGTTTCATAGCTATAATAATTTGTTGTTGAGAACAATATTTAAGCTAATGCAGATGTGATATTGACGCGTTGAAGAGTTTTTGCTTACATAAATTCAAAATACTAACGACTTTGAATTGTCTTTTTTAGGTTTTAGTTAACTGAGATTGTCATTATTGATGATCGGACTATCTGATGTTGTGAATAATCTCATCAATAAGATGGAAGTGAGTCTTTGTTGTACGAGGATGTTGAGCATGAGGTTTTAGATGATCTGAATGACATGGTGTGGGGGGAAGGTGTGTGAGGTTTGGAAGAATGTGGAGGATTTAGGAGTCAGGTTAATGGAGAGTTGGGGTTTTTTAATGATGATAATACTAAGCCGATCTGGAGATGGAACCAACAGCGTATGAGGCTTCCAAGTTTTAGCATGGATCAACTCCTGGTAGGCCACCTTGACGAAACGACATAGCTTTTTGCACACTGAGGCAATTATGGTGCGCAACATGTTTCCATTACAATAGAATTTAAATTTTGGGCTCATTTGTGTTGCATATATGCTTGATTTTGCTGATGTTATAGCACGAGTCAAGGATTTTGCATATTTTACATAGTATAGGTTGTGTTTTCTTATTGCAGTTTGGTCTTTCGTATTGTAGATTTTTAGTTTCGTTTAACTCTTATTATCTTGAATTATTGTTTTATATTGTTTGATATAAACGAATGGCCAGATGAACAAGATGGCCCATATGTATCTTTTCTTACCTGCAATTACATGTTACTTGAAAGTAAACCTTCTACAAATAACAGGAAGTTACGAGGATTTCATAATTATGTTGTAAGCGAAATATTATGTTGAATAGTATGTAAGAAGGTTCTTTAAAAACAAGTACTACATAATACATTTGAAGACTGCTAATGGTAGTTGGGTAGCAAACAACAACTATAGAGGAATATGACTTAAGAGTTGAGTGGTTCGGTGATCTACTTGCTGCTACGACATTGATTTGCGTGTAAAAGTTCAGCTAATTCTTGAATATAGTTCTAATCTATGGGAAGCCTTATAACATGGTATCATACACTCTTACGGTTCAACAGTTTGTCGGCCCTTAGGCATATCATCTTTAAAGGTGAGATCCAAGAGTTTGTTTTATATTGCTTATTTAAATTGTTGATCTGCTTACCAACCTACTTATTTCAAGTGCCTATTTACTTTAAAATTAAGTATACAAGGCTTTGTTATCCAAACGCTTAAAATGAGCAGATAAGCAAATTAAGTATACAAGGTTTCATACACGCTTATTCAAACTTGCTTTACGTGTAGAAATTTAACTACGGAGTATCGTTTTTATGATTATTTTACTTGAGGTATGCTATAATAAATAGCCAATAAGTTGCCTCAAATCATATACTTCATCAACTAATGGATACATCAACATATACAATCTCTTACTTATAGGTCTTTACAAATATAGATTGCGGGATGTTATTGAGGTGACCGGTACACTCATTGACAGCCGAAATTGTAACGCCTTCATCAACGCCCTCTGAAAAAGTTCTAAAAAAGCTCGCTTTTCGCCGCAACGAAGCGCGGGAATATATCCTAGTTTTATTAAAAAAATGGTTTAAGAAAGAAGTGTAGTTGGGGGATTGGGGGAATAGATAGGTTTCTTACTTGATCATTGAGAAAAGAAAATGACGTCCTTTATTATAAAACGAAAATAAAAAAACATTACCGACCCAGACGTATTTTCTAAACTGGTTCGACCCGGGTCTTAAAAATCCTACCGATTTAATCCGGTTCTCAAACAACTACAAAACTGTTTATTTTCGGACCGGCTCTTCAACTGGTTCTCGGATCAACCGGTGCCGGGTTGAACCGGTTTTTAAAACATTTATTTAAGTCTTACACAAACATATTTTAAACATGTTTAGTGATCATTAAAATGGATTAACCTTAAAACTCGCATTTAATTAAATGTGAGAAAACATTATCAAATATACTTTCTTTTAAAAAAATGTTTAATGGAAAAATGAAAAATGAAAAGTTTAAGATATTCCAAAGTGGTATTGGATATTCCATAGGAGGTATTAACCTCACCAGATAGACTTTCCTAACTACATGAAAAAAGGAGTAGAGCCTTGAGCTCACGATTTCTTATAGGTACTTGCGGTTTAATATATATATTGAATCATGGGAACAATAATAAGTTGTGGCCAGACTAGTCGTTGGCTCCTTGTCCTATAAATAGTGGATCATTTTATATTACCCAAAAGCTTTTTTGGACTTTTGTTTCTGCTTCTCAATCTCTTTTCTATATTACAATCATTAGTAAATGATCACTTAATTTGTTAACTATGTTTGATTATCTCCATGATCTCCTTCTTCATATGTGCAAAGAGAAGATCACCCACACACTTGTGATGTGTTAAAAGATAAAGCATTGATGAAGATCCTTCTTCTATAGATAGTCATGTTCATCACATTTACTCATTTAAGTATTGTGTAGATGCAAGGTATTTGTGTATACTTGGATGAGTCTCATGTGTTAGTTCTCATTAGCTCTAAAGTGATGTGAGTATGAGTATTTTGTGTGTTAGTTCTCACTTAGATCTAAAGTGATGCAAGTGTTAGTGTCTTGTGTGTAAGTTCTCACTCAGCTTCAAAGTGATGTAAGTGTGAGTATGAATGTGTCAGTTCTCACTTAGCTTTAAAGTGATGCGAATGTGGGAGATGAGTGTAGATTGGTTCTAGTTAATACTAGAACTCGACATCTAGCCTTATGTCGATAAATGGAAATAAGCGACGAGCGTAGATTGGTTCTACCTAAGATTAGAACTTGACATTTAGCTTAGTGTCAAAAATTGGTGTAAGCGACGATGTAAGATTTTCTTCGCCAATAATGGAGCTTGTGGATATAGTGAAAATATCGAGTATGTGTAATCGAGGAGTAGAGTATGAACGAAGAGAGAGCTTCGTTGCCGAACCACTATAAATCCTTGGTGTCTTCCTTTAGGTTGTTTCTTTCCTTACTTTTTTCTTATCATTTTCATTATCTTTAGTCAATCATAACCAAGATCACTTGACATAGCAAATGTTCTAGATCTACCTTTGAAATGTATCTACTAGTTTGCATCTTTCTTTGGTTTAGGTACTCATGAAGACTAATCATTGACTTGATTATGGATTGGTGATCATGATTCACTTATACTTGTTGAAGACTCGTCCCCTTTTGATCTCCAACATTATGGGTTGATGATATCAAGCTCGAATGATGAGTTATTGGTTCTTAAAAGACTAGGGATGCACTTAGTGGCCAAGGTACGCTCTCGTCCGTCCACATGCCCTTTTATCATTCTTTTGATATTTGCTTGTCTATATGCTTGTTTTGTTTTGGCATCCTTTCCTCGATTCTTGTTTTTCTTATGTGTTTCCCTTCTTTCACCCTCTCATTTATTGGCTTAGCGGCAGGCGTTAGTGGTCTAACTTCTCAAAGCATTGGTTCACTAGTAGGCACTATAGTGGGGTGAGCCTAGTTAAAGGACACACATTAGTGATTCTAGTTAAAGGGCACATATTTTCGACTATAGTGAAAGTTCTACTAGTGGATCACCACATCCATCCAATATGGGTAAAAAATTCCTAGTTGGTTTCCATATTTGCATAATCTTATTAGAATTCATCTCATTCCCATGATCAATAAGGTAAGAATCATTAATATTTGAAAACATGCATTCATTACTATTCCAACATCTTAAAACATAATTCACGTTAAGCTTAGAGCGTTGCACAACCACAGGTCCTTTAGTTTTAACAACATAAATATTTTTATTTAAACTAGAAATGACGTTTCTAGGGTGGGCTTATACGTTTTTCTCACCTAAAAATTTCATAGCCTCTAGTTTAGTATAAATTGTCGTCTCGACTATTTTTTCTTTTTCATAAGACATTATTTTGCTTATTTCAATAAGCTGGTTGATAGTTATTTGGATTTTTTTTGCTTGCTTTGCCTTTAATCACTAAATGAGGTGCTTGTCAAATTTCAGGTCACTATGTTGGGATGTGCGTAAGTCATAGATAGCATTTTATACGGTCGGGGGTACGTGGGCCTAGGGGTCACACACTTAGACATCGAGATCATCTTTTATTAAGTTATACAATATAATATGGCAATATTTATTGTATGTTGGAAATACGTTTTTACGTATTTAGAAAAGATCGGTCACTCCAACGATATATACGTAGTATGGGCTCGTGATCTATTTAAGTAACAATATAACCCATAAAACCCACATGTAGGGTGCGTTATATATACCCTATCCTAGCATGTTAGGAGGGGTTGGTTCTCATTTCTCATCAACTGAACATTCCTTTCTCCCATGCTCTCCTTTCTCTCTATAATTTTCTCTCTCCAGTTCTTCATCTCTCTTCCTCTCTTTAGATCATTACAACACATAGACAATCCTAGAAAATGTGGACCTACGATTGGTATCAAGAGCCATGGGATGATTGGTTTGTTCTTGTGTTTGTTTTGATTGATTTTAGTGGGTTTTGATTTAATCAAGCTCAAATCTTGAAAAAATTGCGTTTTTGTGGTTTAAGTTTGTAGACAAATCGACTACATAGATGTGGTAGTGATTTGGGTTACTTGTTTTGGTCAAAATCGTAAAAATGTTTGGTCATTTGGTGATTTTCGGGGTGTTTTTAAGGTTACACAGTGTATTGTTGTTGTTTTTTAATATTCTGAATATTCCTTTTTTTGTCATTTTGTCATATTTTTGTCGCAATGGATGAGGGTTTTAATATTGTGATGGATATTGCGATCATTATATTGCGATTATAGTCTTTTGTCTTTTTCCCAAGTATACTATATATTGCGACACAAATTCCTTTTTAGTATTACGAAGTCTGTTTGTTTTTTTTCATATTGCGACAGTCGGTCATTATCGCGATAGTTACATTGTCATTATTGCGAAGGGGAAGAACATTGCGACAGTTTAATCAAAAACTACATTGCGATAGTTGAATGCGAAAGTTGAAATTTGTGTTACTCGACTTCAACAATCTCAAAAAACCACTCGACAACTAGACGAATACTCGGACACTCGGCTAGACAAAAACCCACAAACGTGACTCGACAACATCAACAGACCAACACCATCTGAATCCAAACTGAATCCAATACGACCACCGTATCCACTCCCACAAGAGACTCTATAAAACAAAAATAGTCTCGAATCGAATTAAGACTCGACCAAGACCATCCTCGACCAAGACTCTAACACAGACTCTCGACAAACAGACTCGATAACAAAACACCAACGAATTCAAAAACCAGACTTCAAAAAAAAACCTTACTCGAATATAAACCCTTTCGCCTAAAACACCGTAAACACCGACTCGATCTATTCCCTTCGTCATCTAACTCCCACCTCCATCTCAAAATCTAGATCCTAATGTAAAACCCGCATTAAAAACCTATGAACAGTACACGTGAACAGTAACTTACGAAAACACGATAAAACTTAAACTTTCCATTTATAATATTAATACACGTGTCACAACAATAAATAACGAACAATCATGAATATTATAAATGTGACACGATCACGAATACCAAAATCACGAATACTAAATCACGAACATACATGCTAATTATTTTAACACGGAAAAACTTCGGGTTTACCCTTTGAAAAACCCGCATTAAAAACCTATGAACAGTACACGTGAACAGTAACATACGAAAACACGGTAAAATTTAAACTTTCCATTTATAATATTAATACACGTGTCATGACAATAAATAACGAACAATCACGAATATTATAGATGTGACACGATCACGAATACCAAAATCACGAGTAATAAATCACGAACACGCACGTAAATTATTTAACACTCGGAAAACTACGGGTTTACCCCATGTGGGCCCTATAGCCGCAGCAAGACAAAAGAGGGAGGCCAGGTGGCCCTTTTGGCCCAAAACTAATTTTATTAAAACATCTGGAGAGTTATTTTCTCTCATATTTTTTAGGTTATAGAAAATTGTCCTCTTTCTCCTTGTTTTCACCATAGCCGCCGGCCACCATAAGAACAAGGGCAAACCCATATAATTTTTGTGTGTGGTTGATTATTCGTGATCAGCTTCTCATTCTACGCGCATTGGTATATTCAAAAACCTTTTCTTTTATTTTATTTTCTTATGATTTCATGTTTAAAAATTAATTAATCGCATGAAGATAACCAGGAAGAACAAGGATTAATTAATTTTTGGTCAAGAGGGTGTTTGGTTTGTGGTTTGTGATTCGGCCTAGACACCGAGACCCCCAAAGGGGTGCCCAGATTGTTTTAATCACCACCACCGAGACCATATAGGTCTCGGCTAGGTTTGGTGTTGGGTTGGCGCAGCAAGGGAACCCCGACCATAGGTCGGGGTGTGTTTGTTTTAGGTTTTTGTGGAGCCGAGACACCACCGAGACCCCAAGGGGTGCTCGGTTGGTTTTGTTTGTTCGGACCCGAGACCAAACACTACAAGAATTCAGGCGATTACCCACGGACCAAATTTGTGGTAAACGACATAATTTTGTGGGTAATTGACTAATACCCACCAATTTCCCATGAACCCCTAAGAATGGGTAAAACCTCCGAGGCTAAATTTATACCCACCATATATTCAAGTTGTGGGTAAGTTTACTCACGACTCTTCGAATGGGTAATTATATTTAGTGCATGGGTAAATTTCTTGTGGGTTTCCATAAGATACCACGAAAATTCCCATAAATATAAATATGGCTAATCCATGGGTAAAATTACCTCCGAAGATATTCGTGTGTAAATTAACAAGAAACATGTTGTTTGACCTTAATAATTTATGATAAATTACTCACATATATAGCCCTGTGTAAAAATATTGGGTGAATTGGATGCTTAAATGAATCTTGATTAACTTTTTATTAGTAATATGTGGCCAAACGTTTACAACATAACATGCACTATAATTTCTTGATAAAATGTACTACGTAAATGATTTGGACGAATATTACGACCAAACTGCTACAAATATACAAACCATAATATGTAATATGATTGTAGAAATATAACATAATGCTAGTACAAAGCAAGTGATTCAAATATAACTTGAGTTCGACCATCATGTACGAGTTAATAAACCTTCACCCTTTCGAGAATTTTATATAATGCTTTTGTGCTCTCCATTTGTGTCTCCCAATAAGTTTAAATTTGTTCACCTTATACGTTGTCGTGTTAAGTATCTACGTTTCTACTAAGTTTTGAGTATATCTTGTGTAATATGTCAACAGTTGACGGATCAACCTGCTCTTGATCGATTTACCTGCACGTGATAAATGTGTAAACATCAAAACATACAATCAATAAAGAAATGACATGGAATAATGAAAATACAAGTAAATATATCAATGAAATTGTATGTCGCTTCATGATGCATAAAGACCTCAAAATGTTAAATGTGCACAAATGTGGTCCGGCTATTGATAATATCTATTTGATAATTGGCGCACACTAAATAGTGTACAAATTAATTTGTTAGTAGTAGACAACAATGAAGAAATTATATAAAATAATGGAACAAATTATATAAGTTATGGAATCAATAATAAATTTAATATATCAACTCATCTTAAACACTTAATAATTATTTGTCAATGTTGTTAATTAGAAAAATAAAACGACTTTTGGAACCGATAGCTTACGTCACGAGAAAAAAACTTGCATCATATGAAAATCAATATGACAACCGTCTATAAATGTTGATTCCCTTTGGCTCGAAATGGTCCGGGATCTTTGTTACCATTTCCCTTGTATGCTCTGCAAATGAAAATTGTATATGGCTCAAACAATCATTTCAATCAATAATTCAATATACATGTGTTTAAAGAAAAGAACAATATATGATGACATACAGTGAGTAGATAATGATCAAAGAAAACAATTGTAAATACATTTACCAGTAGTTATAAAAATCCTCTGATCATCACTTGAGTTTTTTTACTATCTTATCATATGTTTTTCTTTTTTAAGTGATGAAGATAAAAAAAATTATGAGTAGTTGGTGGAGGTTACAAGAGAAATGGGGGGTAAAGGACATACGGTTTACAAATGTGAAATCAAGTGGCTTGATGGGGCGGGAATTGTGAAACTTTGTATTTTAGATGCAATTATATTGTGAAAATCAAAAATTGAATTTAAAATCAAACTTGTTCAATTATAGGGACACCGAATAAAGAATAATGTTTTTTACTAGAAACTAAAGGATAAATTCCAACTTTTCATTTATTTTTTATCTAATAATGGAGATTAACATAAAATTTTAAAAAACACGAAAGGGTTATTTTTGCCAAAATTTTCAAAAGTTGTAAAAATGTGCGGATCCGAGTTACCAAAGTTGTAAATATGACGAAGTAATGATTTATTACTAGTGATATTTCACAAGCGAAAATGAATGAAACATCACTATTGATGTTTCATTGATTTATCACTAGTGATATCTCATTGTTTTTATCACTAGTGATATTTCATTGTTGTTATCACTAGTGAAATATCACTTGTGATAAACATTTTCGGCATATTTACAATTTTGTCCTTCCGCCATTTTCTTACAACTTTTGAATATTTTGGCAAAAATGATCCATATCATTTTTTAGTTAGATAATGGATGATTAAGATTTGTCATTTGTAGTCCACTAAAAAACAAGGTTTTAAAATAACTTTAAAATATATATTTTAAATATGGATATATGACTACAAAAGGTGGTAAAATTGTTTTTTGGTAACATGATTTTTGACTTATTGATAGACTAATTCACGAGGTTTGAACCCACTGTTACACAGACTCAAGCCAGGTAAACCTCTCTATTTTGAGGAAGTTGACGTGATCAACGTTAAAATTGAAATTGATACCTCACCCATATTAGAGTGACGACCACAAGAAACACTATTCGGAATACACACAATGATAAACATTCTTCTTCGACTTATAGGCAACGACTTTAAGTGTTAGAGTTGATGTCGTCATCTGATTAAGTAGTATAAAAGCTTATTTCGTCGCAAACTTATATGAATCTTCACATTCTAAGAATCTTTTGTGGCGTCGTCAATATAGTGGCCATGAACTTCAAGTTTAGTTTTATTTTCCGATCTTTATCCAATTGAGCAATAATATTTTCTAAATCATCTAAATGCATAAATCTAATAAAATATCAAAGGAATTAAGTCGAAATAAACATAAAATAAGTTGTAATGCTTAATAAATTAAGATAAATCAAGCCTAAAATCACTATAAAAATGCAAATCATCACTCACACACAAAAAATAAAAGCTATGGAGCAGGAGTTAATCAAATAACATCAAAAGAACGTGTGTGAAATTGGTATGAACTTAGCCACAAAGTAACCACACAAAATCACCCATGCACAAAAATAAGTATTAATTTGTGGGAAAAAATAATTTACCCATGACATTACCCATAATTTTACCCATGACAGCAAAGTTTGTGTGCATCTTGCGGGGAATTTTTTAGCAAGAAAGATTTACCCACAAATTACACGCAAACTATTATTTTGCGGGTATTTTCGTGGGAATGTTTTTGGGAAATTGGAGGGAGAATTTGATTCGACTTTAAATTGCATGAACGTGGGTATTTTTTGGGTAATTCATGGATAAATACCCATGACTCAAAGTTCGTGTTTAATTTTTCTGGGTATTCGACTGAATTTTTGTAGTGAAAGGAACCCCGACTTCGAGTCGGGGTATGTTTACATGTTTAGTTGATTAGGTAGTGTCAACCGAGATTCTTTCTAAGGTCTCGCCGGGACTTGTTTATAGCTTATTTGGTTCGGCTTATATTAAAACACGGGCTCGGGATTCGGGTTTTTATAAAAACTATTTTTTTAAATCATGTCATATTAAACTTTAGGTTAATTAATTTATTAAAATTAATTCATGTATAACCTAAGGTAATTATACTTAGTCATTTTAATTAAACATATATTTTAATTAAAATCATATAACGTATAGTTTAATTAAATTAACCAGTTATTTCATTAACCAATTATAACCATGAATTGTATTGTACTAATTTAACTTCACTTATTATTTATAATTCAGCTTAATTCGGATTATGGAAACTAACTATTTTTTGGAACTTTCTATTTTTGGAAACTTTCTATTTATGGAAACCTGCTATTTTTAGAAAGTTACTTAGTATTACAATACAAGTACTATAATACACTAATACATGAATAATACTCAATAGAACATCAGAATAACTACAGTTAACACAGTAAACAGTAAAACATGACATAATATGTATAACAAGCTAATAACACACGGAACCAGTAAAACACATGTAATTCAGACAACTCATACACGTCCATATTTCTTATGTAGTGTTATCCGTCAAGGCGGATTAGTCTTCATCGTTTCCGTTAGCTTCTACTGGACATAAGGTACGGATTTCCTGTCCTTTAGTAAGGACATTCTCTTCCTTCATTAGGATTTCCCGTATGCAGCCAACTGTTTTCCCCAGTAGTTACAGATTAAATGCTTATGTTTATTAGTTACCTTAGCCATATACATGCATGACCAGTTTCACCTAGTTATGGAGGTACCATAACCATAACACTAGAGGCACTAGTGTTATGACTTCACCACGGCGGAGTGATAGCTTGTGGTGTCCCTTTTCAGTTATTTGGCCATTATATTATTATATTATCATGTGGGGCGTATGGGTGCATCCTAGTTACATGTTTTAGTCAGGATTTCATGGTGAATGTGGTGTATGCCTTGCATCCTTCACAAGGAGCTGATCCCTCCTACCCATTGACCAGTTAATTAGAGGCAACCCCTCTAATTGCATGATGAGGTCTCCCCTCCAAGTATTCATGCACGTTGTTGACCTCATGACATATATTGGATATTATGGTACATTAACTAATACAGATTTTCATAAGTAACATAAGCTATGTTTTCAGAACTAAAACCAGTTAACATGACAGACAACTAGGTTTTCCAGGATTTATTCATTTCCGCTGCCATTCATGCTTTATACTCTTTATATGCTTCCATATTCTATGCTTTCCATGCTTTATCGTATATCCGTGCACTGAGTGTTATGCTCAACCGTCTACTTTTCCATGTTCCCAAACGGCAGGTAACCAAGGACGCAAGTAGGAACTCCAGAGTATGTGTATTCGGATTGGAAGCTATCCAACCTCTTTTATCTTATGCATTTATTCCTACTTTATCCTACTTTACATCTTTTGGACATTGTTTAGTCCTTTCCATTTACAGTACTTATATTGCTTGTTTGTGAGTTACTAGACTACCGATGTTTGATTTCGGTATTTCTATTTATGGTCATGAATGTTTAGACATTTACCTTGCATGCTTTGATGATACGCCATAATTTACTGTAGCACTCTATCCTATTAAATGGGGTGTTACAATTATGTTATCAAAGACCAAGGTTTCGACCTGTAGCTCTGTAAAAATGACCTGTGACTTACTGGCAGTCACCAGTGTCTTCTTAAAACTGACAATTGTTTTTCATGCATTCATTCATTTTTATTTTATTTCATGCATTCATATTATTGTAGCAGGTTTATGACTAAGTAATGTTTGGTACATGACTGACCCTATTTAGTCGCATGTGCTTTTATCGAAACTTTTAACTTTAGGACTGACCCATTGGCGTCCCGCGCCATGTCTTTTGTTTTGAGTGAACTGACCATAGGCGTTCACTCCCTTTCATATAAAAGTTTTATAAACTGCATCATGCATTTTTACATTTGTTTCATGCATTATAAACTACTTCTTTGATTTATACATTGTTCATGCATTCTTATGTTATCTCATTTCACATTTATAATTTATGTTGCATTTTGTTGTTTAAACTGTCAGATGGTGAACAATCGCAATACTCTAGATTTGACAGCAGCTGTCAATGCAACTCTGCAAGCCCTCCTTCCCCAACTTCGCAATGAAATCAGGGATGAACTTCAGGCGGAATTCCAGGCTCATGGCAGTTACAACAACCCTCCTCCTCCTCCACCGGTTACCCTTATGACTTGGTTGGAGGGATTCAACAAACAGCGACCCCGTTCGTTTGAGCAGACTGACAGCCACAACGAGGCTGAAGCTTGGATTTCTCACATCGAGAAGATTTTTGATGCAATGGGTTGTGATGGTATATACAAGGCAAGACTGGCTTGCTATAAGTTTGAAGGTGATGTGCTGTAGTGGTGGAAATCGGTCAAGCAGTCCAACGGTGGTGACAATTGGGTTGCACAGCTGACATGGGACCGGTTTAAGGAGATCTTCCTTAATCAGTACTTTCCACATGCTGAGCAAGAGAAGCTCAAGAGGGATTACCACAACATTCGGCAGATTGCTGGTGAAAACAGCAATGAATTCATGCAAAGGTTTCTCCGGTTAGCAGGTTTTCTGGGTCCAGCCGTAGGAACTGCTGCGGAGCAGGCTGAGAAGTTTTGTTGGGCACTTTGCTCTTCGGTTGCCAACAACCTGGTATGTGTTACTTTCACTACAGTGGCACAGGTGGCCGATGCAGCCCGTAAGCTCGAGATGCTTCAGGAACGAGAGGAGTTCGGTGATGACAGAGCAGTGAAGAGGTATCTTCAATCACCAATTGTAAACAATTAATTTCCTTCAGTATTATTCATTTCATATAACCCTCTGTTCAACAATATATATATTCCAGGCAAAAGACTGACGACCGTAAGCCTGCGGCCGCTCAACAGCAAGCATCCAAGGGAAACGGTCAGACTAACGACCGTTCTGGTTCTGAGAGGCGTGTCGGTAACGATAGTTACCATAACAACGCTAACAACTCGAACAACAGTAGGTCCCTATATTAACCTTCTTTCATGTTCAACTATTTATGTTATGGTTTTCTGACACTCCAACAATTGTTAATTCAGGAACAATGGTAACGGCAGGGATCAGGACCGTAGAGGTTCACAACCTAACCGTTCTACCTCATCTGGTAAATTTTACACCTTCTATGTATTCATGTTTATGTTCCACGATCATGTCTCATGCATGTAATCCTTAAACAGGCTCTTAGCTAACTATGACGCCTGCTGGAGGATTCATGCATCCTGTATGTCCTACTTGTTCGCGCACACACTCTAGTATTTGTCACCGAGGTTCTGGTGGTTGTTTTAAGTGTGGCCAACAAGGCCATCAGCAGAAGGACTGTCGCCAGGGTGAGATAGGAGGCACCTCTGGACAAGCCGACACTAAGCCACCTCCTACTTCTGGTCGCGTGTTCACTACTACTAGAGACCAGGCGAATAAGACTTCAGGTACCATCACCAGAAATCTCTTTATGAATGGTTTGGCAGCATGTGTTTTATTTGATACTAGAGCGACGCATTCAGTCGTGTCCGCTACTTTTGCTGTACGTGTTAGGATTTCCCCGATGCCACTAGATAATGCCTTATGCATTTCCACGCCACTCAGGGACTCTGTACTAATCACTCAGGTGTACAGAGATCTTCCCTAGAATTTGATGATAAGATTCTTTGAGTTGACACACTTCCTTTGGACATGTGCGATTTTGACTTGATTTTTGGGCATGGATTGGTTATCCAAACACCAGGCTACGATTGACTGCCACACTTATCGCGTTATCTTCGGTGATGTTAAATCTCCAGACCATGGTTTTCTGCCAAGGAGGTCAGTACAGATTATTTCATCCATGGAGGTGCGTGCATTGCTATCACATGGCTGTCAGGGATTCATAGCCAATATTCATGACATTACTGTCGAGTCTCCATCGATCCAAGATCAGCCTATTGTGTCAGAGTTTCCTGACGTATTTCCAGATGAACTTCCGGGCATACCACCTGTTCGTGAAGTCGAGTTTGGAATCGAGCTCATACCAGGTGCAGAGCCGATTTCCAAAGCTCCTTATCGTATGGCTCCTATAGAGCTTAAGGAACTAAAAGATTAGATGTAGGAACTTTTGGAACGAGGTTTCATTCGTCCCAGTGCATCGTCATGAGGTGCACCGATACTGTTCATGAAAAAGAAAGACGGCAGCATGCGTTTATGTATAGATTATTGTGAGTTGAACAAGATCACGATCATGAATCGTTATCCTTTGCCGCGTATTGATGACCTATTCGATCAGCTTCAGGGCGCGAAGCATTTCTCGAAGATCGATCTGAGGTCCGGCTACCATCAGTTGCGGGTCAAAGAGCATGATATCTCCAAGACTGCTTTCCGTACACGTTATGGGCACTACGAGTTCGTAGTCATGCCATTCGGATTCACTAATGCTCCAGCTGTCTTTATGGATTTGATGAACCGTGTCTTCCATGAGTTTCTGGACAAGTTTGTTATTGTGTTCATTGATGACATCCTGATATTCTCCAAATCCAAGGAGGAACATGAGGAACACCTTCGTACAGTCTTACAGATTCTTCGTCAGAAGCAGTTGTACGCCGAGTTCTCTAAGTGTGAGTTCTGGTTAACCAAGGTGGCATTTCTGGGCCATATTGTATATGCCGAGGGGATCACCATGGATCCTACCAAGGTTGAAGCTATCACTAAATGGCCTAGACCTACATCTGTAACAGAAGTTAGAAGTTTTCTGGGTTTAGTTGGCTACTACCACAAGTTTGTAGAGAACTTTTCACGGTTAGCCTTACCTTTGATTAAGCTGATGAGGAAAGGAGAAAAATTCGTCATGACGGAAGAGCGAGAGAATAGCTTTGAAGATCTTAAGCAGAAGTTAGTGACTGCACCTATTCTTACTCTCCAATCTGGCTCAGGTGGATTTCAGATATATAGTGACGCTTCAGGAAAGAGTTTAGGCTGCGTTCTCATGCAACATGGGAAGGTTATTGCATACGCATCACGACAGCTGAAACCTTATGAAGAAAACTATCCTACTCACGATTTAGAGCTTACAACAGTTGTTTTCGTGTTGAAGATTTGGAGACATTATTTGTATGGTGAATCATGTGACATATTCATCGACCACAAGAGTCTCAAGTACATCTTCGCCCATAAGGAACTGAACATGAGACAGAGGAGATGGTTAAAGCTATTGAAGGATGACGACACCAACATTCAGTGTCATCCTGGTAAGGCGAATGTGGTGGCAGATGCTCTAAGCAGAAGGTCGGGTATGATTGTTGGCATCTGGATTGCAAAGGAGATCATTCGTGACCTAGAGATGACTGATATGGAGTTTTGTGTACGAGGACAACATGGTTACTGGGCTAATCTTAGAGTAGAACCAGACTTACATTCTAGGATCAAGGAAGCTCAGAAGGACGATGGTGATATTTGGGCTATCATTCAAAACCTTGATCAGCAGACGGAGTTTTGTGTTGACGACGACGGTATCTTATGGCAGGGCACTAGACTAGTGGTTCCTGATGACTCTACTCTCAGGGAAGTTGTGTTGACCGAGGCTCACAGTTCTCCATTTACCATACATCATGGTTCTACCAAGATATACCACGACATCAAGCAACACTTTTGGTGGAGTGGTATGAAGCAGGATGTTGCCACCTTTGTTTCTAAGCGTATGATCTGCCAGCAGGTGAAGATTGAACATCAGCGAGCTAGTGGTTTACTACAACTATTAGATATTCCAGCGTGGAAGTGGGACAAAATATCCATAGATTTTGTTACTCGTCTTCCGGTTACTGAGAAGAAGAACGACGCTATCTGGGTCATTGTGGATAGGTTGACTAAATCTGCTCCTTTTTTACCAATTCGCAAGGAGCATCCGGTCAGAAAATTAGCAGACACATTCCAAAGGAAGATCATGAGACTACATGGTACTCCATCAGAAATCATCTCTGACAGAGATCCCCGTTTCACATCAAGTTTATGGCAGAGTCTGTAGAAAGCTTGGGGCACCAGACTTAAGCTCAGCACTGCCTTTCATCCTCAGACCGACGGACAGTCAGAACGTACCATTCAGACATTGGAGGACATGTTGTGATCGTGTGCTCTAGAGTGGTCAGGAAGCTGGGATGATAATATATTCCTAGTAGAATTCGCATACAACAACAGCTGGCACACTAGCATCAAGTATGCTCCCTTTGAGATGTTGTATGGAAGCAAGTGTCGCGCCCCAATCTGCTGGGATCAGGTGGGCGAATGACTGCTTGAGGGTCCATAGATGATTGAAGTGACCAATGAGAAGGTCGTTGTCACCAAGGCAAAGTTTCAGGAAGCTCGTGCTCGTCAGAAAAGCTATGCTGATAAACGTCGTAGAGATGTGTCTTTCAACGTAGGTGATCACGTTTTCCTCAAGGTATCGCCTGCACGAGGAGTTAGACGTTTTGGAATCAGAGGGAAGCTCAGTCCTCGCTTCATCGGGTCGTTCAACATCATAGAACGCGTTGGTGAAGTGTCATACCATTTAGCGTTACCGCCTCAGCTATCACACGTTCACAACGTGTTCCATGTGTCCTTACTGAGAGGATACAACTATCATCCAGTTCATGTTTTCCAGTATCCACTTGATCAGATTCAGGAGGATCTGTCATACGTCGAAGAACCCGAGAGAGTTCTTGAGCGACAAGATCGTGTCATGCAGAGGAAGACGATCCATTTCGTCAAAATCCTCTGGAGGGATCATCCTGAGCGAAAAGCTACTTGGGAGACGGAGGAGTCTATACGAACTTCTTACCCTCATTTCTAGTTCTAATTCGGGTATGTTTTCTTTGAGTTTACGTTTCTCCAATTCGAGGACGAATTGTTCTTTTACAGGGGAAGAGTTGTAAAACCCGCATTAAAAACCTATGAACAATATACGTAAACAGTAACTTACGAAAACACGGTAAAATTTAAACTTTCCATTAATAATATTAATACACGTGTCACGACAGTAAATAACGAACAATCATGAATATTATAAATGTGGCACGATCACGAATACCAAAATCACGAATACTAAATCACGAACATGCACGCTAATTATTTTAACACGGAAAAACTTCGGGTTTACCCTTAGTGGGCCCCGTAGCCGCGACAAGGACAAGAAGGGAGGCCAAGTGGGCCTTTTGGCCCAACACCTATTTTTATTAAAACACCAGGGGAAAATAACTTCATTATTTTTAGGTGTACAAAATTTTGTGATCTCTCCCTTTTGTCTCTTGGTGCCGCCGGCCTACATCAACAAGAAGAGGAAAACCGGACGATCTTTGGTTACTTGTATATTTGTTCGTGATCATCTTTTCATTCTACACGCGTTGGTATAATCAAACCTTTTTTTCTTTCTTTTTAATTCTTTTGATTTAATGTTATTTATTTAATTAATCATCAAGAACAATAATAAAACATGTAATAGATTAATTAAATCATGGTTTTGGGTTTGGTTTGTGTGTGGTTTGGTTCAGCCGAGACACCCGAGACCCCAAGTGGGGCTCGGCTTGTTTTTGTTTCCACCACAGAGAGTCCCAAGACTCTCGGCTTGGCTGGTTTTGGCTTGGACGCAGCAAGGCAACCCCGACCAAGGGTTGGGGTGTGTTTGTTTGTTCGGTTTGTGTACACCGAGACCCCCAAAGGGGCTCGGTTGGGTTTTGTTGTTCGGACCCGAGACCAAAGGGATCCCGGCATTAGGTCGGGGTATGGATACATGTTTGGTTGATTATTTAGTGTCAACTGAGACCCCTCAAAGGTCTCGGTGGGACTTGTTTATAGCTTATTTGGTTCGGCTTATATTAAGCACGGGCTCGGGATTCGGCTTTTTCATGAAAACTATTTTATAAGTCATGTTATATTAAACTTTAGGTTGATTAATTTATTTAACTAATTCATGTATAACCTAGGGTATTTTTACTTAGTCATTTAATTAAACATATATTTTAATTAAAATCATATAACGTATAGTTTAATTAATTAACCAGATATTTAATTAATAAACTGTAACCATGGCTTGTGTTGTACTCCCTCCGTCCCATATTAAGTGTCCAGTTTGACTTTCTTTTATTCTTTTTTTTATCTTACTTTGACTATAAATATTTTTATTTGTGTCCCATAATACTTGATAAAAATTTATATCAATGGAAACACATTTTAAAACCGAATTAATTCATATAACTTTCATCAAGTATTATATAACAAAAATACATATATTTATGGTGAAAATTCAATAATAAAGACTTGGAATATTCCATAGTGGACACTTAATATGGGACGGAGGTAGTACTATTTAAACTTTAATTATTATTTATAATCCAACTTATTTCTAATTATGGAAACTTACTATTTTTGGAAACTTTCTATTTTTAGAAACTTACTATTTGTGGAAACCTGCTATTTTTACAAAGTTACTTAGTATTACAATACAAGTATTATAATACACTAATACATGAATAACACTGTTAGGTCAATTCAGTACCTAATGACCTCCCTGAAGGATTTGAATAACAATCAGCCTAAGTGAAGTATTAACCTTGAACATAACAAGGTCACTGAGTGAACAGTCACTCAGTGAGTTGCCTTCGAGTTCCTAAACTGAGTCTAAAAGGAAGATTCAAGCATTCAGAGAGGCGAAGCTCAACGAATGTCTCCTATGACGAAGAAGAAGGTGATGGGTTCAGTGAGTTGTGGCAATAGACTCACTGAACCCCATACGATCTCCCTGAAGAAAACAAGCATTCTCCGAGACTAAAGAAAAGGGGGGATAAGTTGAATTGTGACAAGATGTAGTACATCATACAATTAGCATGACTTACCCTTTTGGGATATATGGGGTACTGACATGTGTAAAGGACTTACTCTTACTACTTAGAATAGGTTAAGACAAGATACTACACTGTACCAATAAGACAAGAATTGCACATGGGCAATTATTGTCTTCTACCCACTTACCTTCTATAAATAGGATGCTTGTAAAAGAGAGAAAACAATGTTTGGTGCACTAAATGCTTTAGACATTCACAAACAAGTTTTCTCTCCTCCAAACACGATCACACACTTGAGTTCTAAACTCCTGTTGATAGAATCGTCAAGCTTAGCAATCGTTAGGATTGGACTAGCTTGTTAGTGAGGAGATCACAAAACCACACATTGTCTATTCAATCCCTATTGTAGCTTCGTATACAATAGGATATAATTCTTTAATAAAGCTAAGAGTTAAACGTTAAAAATCTTGTGTTATTTACTTACTTGTATTAAGCATATTGCATTACTTAACCATGGGTTAGGACTATACTTAGTATACTTAAGTATAGTACTAATTACAAGGGACCAACAAGTGGTATCAGAGCGGTAGGATTATAAAACTTTTAACCACCGTCTCAAAGTTTTGAAAACCCTGATCCATTATGGATGAATGTAATGTACCTCAACTTGTTAACAAGAAAGGAGCAAGTTACTCTGTTAACGCTCCTAAGTTAGAAGTTGAAAGATTTAACAAATGGAAGAAAATAATGCTATGTTATTTTATGGGAATGGAACCTTATTACATAACTTGTATTAAGGATGGTCCATTCAAACCAAAAACAACAGCTGGTGATGACAAACCTGAAAACCAATGGTCTGACGATGAAAGGAGAGTGGTCAATCAAGACCAGCGTCTCAAAAGCATCATAATATCTTATCTTCCTGACGATATTATGGAGGATGTCATCGAGTGTGAGACGGCCAAAGAGACTTGGACAGATCTTGTTCATAGTTTCGAAGGACCATCTGACACAAAGGAAAATAGGATTATGGACCTGAAGTTAGAATATAACACTTTCAGGGCCAAAACATCTGAAACACTTCCTCAGACTTACACCAGGTATAAAACCTTGCTCAATGAGCTAACAAATGACGGGATGAAACTGTCTAAGCATGAAATCAATGTTGGTTTTGTGAACAGTCTCCCTGAAAAATGGCTTGGTTTTTCTTAAGGACTGAGAAATGCTAATCACATACAGACTCAGGATCTTGCAGATATTTATGGGAGATTCATCTATGAAGATAATATGATAAATAGAAGATATCATGAGTCCAAGAAGGCCTTAATAACAGATACCTCATCTAAACCCACTCAAATTGATAATGGCCCCATTTCAACTGCCTTTTACTCAAATGCAATTGTTCAAAATTTTCAGGAAACCTCAGATGATGAGGTGGATGAAAGATCTAGTACTTAATACATAAGAGATTTGAACAGGGAATATCATGAAAGGGCCATGTTGGTAAATACCAAACGTTATATCAAAAGAACTAGATTTTCTGGTAACCAATCCACTGAGGGAGTGGATTGCTATCGATGTGGTAAAACTGGGCATTTTGCTAAATATTTTCTTTCAAAAACACCTTTGGCCTCTTATAAAAATCAAAGTTTTTCATCAGGGAATGACAATTTTCAACCCAAGTTTACACCAAAACTAATTCAGGCTTCTCCAATTAATCAAAGTTTTCAGAATAGTAAGAAAATTGAGAAAGACTATAGGTCTGAGTATAAAAAGGTAAAAGCTAAACTTGCACTCTTGGAAGCTGAACCTACTATTGCTCAGACTCAAAAGCCTGCTCAAAACAAAGCCAAAGGTCTCGTAGCTGAAACTTTTGATTGGGATGATGAAGATTTGTCCTCAGAAGAGGAGGAAGTCAAGTATCAAGTGTTAATGGCTCTAGTTGATGATGAATTATCAGTTGGAAAGAATCATGCTCAAAATGGAGAATGGGTTGACATCACCATGAGAAAGGTAAACATGCTTCTCTCTATGGATGAAGAATCTGATTGGCAAAAATTTCTTAAGTATATTAACATTGACCTATCGTTTGTTGAAGAGCAGAGATTGAACCTTTTGTCAACATATAATAAACTTGTTTTTGAATTAAACAAATGTAGAGATGATTTATTAGTTCTAAAACAAGCTAAACTTGAAGCAGTAAGCTGTCAACTTCAGAACACTGAACTTACTAAAATTAATCATGCTCTTCAAGAACAACTTAAGGAAGAAAAACGAATCAATGAGAAATGGACAAATAGCTCTACCTTAGCTTCTCATTGTATAAACAGTCAAATACCTGCCCAAAAGAAGAAAATTCTTGGGGCACGACAACTCACTGAAAAGGCACCAACTAAGGAAATGAGTGAAAAGGCATTTCTCCCTGCTTCAGTTGGGTTTGATCATGAAATGATTCCTAAGTCAAAAGACTGGGTTGAGAGATCAAATCCTGAGAGTGTTTTGCCTAACTTTGACACTGGAAAAATATTAATTCTTGAATATCAGGCTATTAATGAAAAACTTGATTTGAATAAAGAGACTGATAAAATAAGTAACACTAAAACATCTAGTGTTGCTGAAAACATTCAGACTCCTCTACCTCCTTTGAAAAACCTTCAAGGAGCAAGTCCATGTTCTGAACTAATTCCATTGTCTTATCAAGAACACTCGCCTAGAGGAAGAGTTGGGTTAGGTTGTATTGAACAAACAAAGCCTGACTCAAAAATGATACCAGATCACACTGAGTCAAGAACTGTCACTGAAAAGACAACCAAACCTATATCTCCCTTAGGGACACCTAAACACTCAGTCAACTCTACTCCTATTGTAAATCAAGAGGAGTTAAGTAGATTGTTCCAACTTTTCATGGAAGAGAAGCTGAACTCAGCCTCTAAAACTTAGGGTGAAACATCTGTGTCCTTACAGCCTGAATCATCAACAAGTAACAAAACTGAACCTGAGTCTTCTAAGAAAGTTAAAACAAAGAAACCTACCTGTGAGCTATGTCACTATACAAATCACACCACTAACGACTGCATAGAGTTCTATATTGCATGAAATGTAAAAGTGAAGATCACAGGACAGCAGATCATGAGATGCACATTGCTTCTATTAAAAATGCTAAAAGATACAATGCTCGGCCTTATAACTATGGGACCACCTCAGAACAAACCAGAAAATCCAAGGCTAAGCCTTACCCACCTTGTACACATTGTGGGATTCCCGATCACAGACCTGATGATTGTGTATATTATCCTGAGTATGAGATTTGTGGAAGCAATGATCACACTACCTCAGGACATAATAGAATCATCATGGTCAGAAGAGGAATGCTAGCTGAGTCATCTCAAAGTACTGAATCCTCAGTCGGACTAAGCTGCAAAACATGTGAAAGCAATGTTCATTCTACCTCAGACCACGCTGAGTTTGAGTACTTCAAACGAGGTGAAAGACGTCAGGCTCTTCGAGCCAAAGGGCCTACTAAAAAGTGGGCTCACAAGAGAAACTAATCCACCTCGTTATTTGTGAAGAAACACTTCAAGGAGCTTGTCTGGTACTTAGACAGTGGGTGTTCAAGAAGTATGACAGGGGTCAAAAGTTATCTGAACAAATACGTGGAGCAACCAGGTCCTAAGGTAGTATTCGGTGATAATTCATCTTGTGTTACTGAGGGATATGGTTCAATTAAATGTGGTGGGATAGTTTTCTCAAAAGTGGCGTTTGTAAACGGTCTGAATTACAATCTCATCAGTATCAGCCAACTATGTAATGCTAAGTACATCGTTCAGTTTGATGATAAGCAAGGTACAATCTTCAATGCTAACAAAGAAATTGTGTTGACTGCTCCAAGAAGAAATGATCTATATGTCCTAGACATTTCAATCTGTAACAAACTCAGGAGCATGCTTCTTTGCTAAAGCCTCAGACTCTGTCAATTGGCTTTGGCATAAGAGACTGTCACATCTAAATTTCAAAGCTATGAACAAACTTGCAAAACAAAACAAAGTTCTTGGCTTACCTTCTCTTGTGTATGCAAAAGACAGCCTGTGAAAAAAGGTAAACACAAGAGAGCTTCTTTTAAGCCAAAACAAAACTTTTCTATCAGGAAGTGTATTCATCTTCTTCATATGGACTTGTTTGGACGAGTCAGTCCAATGTCTATAAATCATGAGAAATACACTCTTGTGATTGTTGATGAATACTCTAGATACACTTGGGTATACTTTCTGAAAAAGAAGAGTCAAGCTCCTGAATTCATAATGTATTTTATCAGGCAAGCAAAAAATCAAAATGATACTAAAGTTAAACAAATACGAACTGATAATGGAACAGAATTCAGGAACCAAGAGCTTGAGAGTTTTTGTGATGAGAAAAGAATTTCTCAGAACTTCTCTTCTCCTTACACACCTGAACAAAATGGTGTGGCTGAAAGGAAGAATAGAACTCTCATTGAAGCTGTTCGAACCATGCTTAATGGATCCAATCTTTCAAAACACTTCTGGACTGAGGCTGTAAAAATAGCTTGCTATACTCAGAACATATGTATCATTGTCAAAAGACATGATAAGACTCCTTATGAAATATTCAGGGAAAGGATTCCAGATATCAGCTACTTTCATGTGTTTGGTTGTCCTGTGTTCATTCACAATCAAAAGGACCATCTTGGTAAATTTGATGCCAAAGCTGATGATGGATACTTTCTTGGTTACTCTTTTGTCTCCAAAGCCTTCAGGGTCTTTAACACAAGGAGACAACAGATCGAGGAGTCATTTCATGTCACCTTTGATGAAAGTATGGATGCCATTAACTTCACAAACCAATCAATAGAAGAAATAGGGATCAATGACTCATCAAGATATCCTCCTGATGAGTATGAGCATTGTCCCTCAAAACAGTATCAAACTGATGCTGATATTTCCTTCCATATATCACCTCATAATAGGTCAATTGATAATTTAATCACATCTCAACATGTCCCTGAAGTTATCACTTCTCAAGCTAATGAATCAAACGATTCACCCATCTATGAGAACACTGAAGGGACAAGTGATGAAAATATTAAATCCCCTATTACTGAAAATCCTTTAGAAGGAGGTGATGTCCCAGTACAATGTACTGAATCTCTGGTCCCTGATAATGACCAACCATCAACAAGCTCCAATCCAAGTCCTCAGGACAGATGGTCAAGACAACAACACATAGAGCTTGTAAACATAATTGGTGATGTATCTGAGGGGATGCTCACACGCAGTCAGGCTGCTAAACTCTCTGCTACCTCAGCCCATGAATGTCTGTTTGCATACTTTCTCTCTGAAATTGAAACAAAGAAGGTTTCAGAGGCCCTGACACATCCAGGGTGGGTTGAGGCCATGCAAGAAGAGCTCAACCAATTCCTCAGGAACAAAGTGTGGAAACTAGTTCCTCTCCCTAAAGGGAAATCAGCTCTTGGTACAAAACAAGTATTTAAAAACAAGACCGATGAAGATGGAATTGGCATCAAAAACAAAGCTAGGATGGTTTTTTAGGGGTGTGGTCAACTTGAAGGGATCGACTATGAGGAAACCTTCGCCCCTATAGCAAGAACGGAAGCCATTAGGATCTTCCTTGCCTATGCTACCTACATGAACTTCGAAGTTTTCCAAATGGATGTAAAAAGTGCCTTCCTGAATGGAAAGATCACTGAAGAAGTTTATGTTGCTCAGCCTCCTGGTTATGAGAGTTCTGAGTTCCCAAACCATGTTTGTAAACTTGACAAAGCTCTTTATGGACTGAAACAAGCACCAAGGGCATGGTATGAAACTCTCTATACATTCCTGATACTGAACAAATTTATTAGGGGGAAGATAGACAACACCTTGTTTATCTTCAGAACCAAGGAGGATGTTCTACTAGTTGAGATATATGTTGATGACATCATATTCGGATCTACAAACTATGATCTTTGTAGAAAGTTTGAAAAAATTATGACAAAGAAATTTGAAATGAGTATGATGGGTGAATTAACATATTTTCTTGGACTACAAATCAAACAGGGGGACAAGGGGATATCAGTCTGTCAAGAAAAATATACCAGAGAAATACTTAAGAAATATGATATCTCTGAGTGTGCTTCAGTAAAGATTCCCATGGTTCCCCCAACAACTTAGGTCCTGATCTTACTGGTAAACCAGTCAATCAAACCTTATTCAGAGGAATGATTAGATCATTAATGTACCTAACTGCAACCAGGCCTGATATTCAGTTCTCAACAACCTTATGTGCAAGATATCAGGCCGATCCCAAAGAATCACATCTTACTGCTGTTAAACGAATCTTCAGGTACCTGAAGGGTACTCCCTCACTAGGTCTATAGTATCCTCGTTGTTCAGGCTTCGATGTTAAAGGATATTCAGACTCAGACTATGCTGGCTGCAACATGGATAGAAAAAGTACCTCAGGTGCATGTCATTTCCTTGGTGGTAAGCTAGTATGTTGGAGTGCAAAGAAACAACAGTCAGTCGTAATGTCCTCTGCTGAGGCTGAATACGTGGCAGCCGCTAGTTGTTATGCAAACATCCTTTGGATGAAAAGTCAACTCAGGGACTAGAATGTGGAATACAAAGTAGTTCCTATCTTTTGTGACAACACCAGTGCAATTGCCATTTCAAATAATCCAGTCCTACATTCAAGGACTAAACACATTGACATAAGATATCACTTCCTCAGGGATCACATCTTAAAAGGAGATATTAAATTACACTTCATCCCCATTGAATATCAGCTAGCTGATATTTTCACCAAACCTTTGGATGAACCAACGTTCACTATAATGAAAACTGAAATTGGTATGCTGAATATTGATTAATCAGTCTCCCTGATGACATTGGATTCAGTATAATGTATATTCTTTATCTTCTCTCTGAGCAAATATATCTTATTGTCCTCCCTTTGACACTGAGGTACATTAAATGATGTAACTAAATGCTCTAATGATTTAGTTACTTAATGTCCTAGGTTGGTGAGCCACAATATTAAATAAGGAACATATATTCCTTCAAAAAATTGTCATAAAACCAGTCAAAGGGTCACTCATGACAAGTATCCCACTAAGCATTAAATGCTTACCCTTTTTCTAGCAAAATCCGTTGTAAAAACGTCCTTTCAAATGCACGTGACCCCACGTCATCTATGGAAAAAGCGTTATCTTTGCAGTAATGGAACAGTTGCCAAGAAAATAGGGGGACCACTTGTACGCTTTCATTAAATGCGGATGTGAAAAGAAATTATAGCAAATAAAAATCTTCTTCACATCCGAGCTTATAATTACCCCACAATCACAACAAACACAAACACAAAGAACTTGCAATTTTACTCTGCCAAAATTTTCTCTCAAAGAAAAGGTGTGTGTGTTCAAACTAGTTTCCAGCAAAGGTTTCTTGTAAACAAGGCGATCACATTAATCACTCGTTTCATTGTTATATAGCACAAACAATCAAAGTTACCTATTGTTTATAACTCTTGATCCTTTTTATAAGGCAAAAGTTCTCATTAGGTCACTTGGTGAATCTTGTTGTATTATAACAAGAAACAAGTCTTGATTTGATTTCCACAAATTGCCATTGTCCTTTTTCAAATCTTTAAAATCTATCTTTAATGGCAATGTCCAAGGCTATCAAATATGCCCCTCAGGCTGAACATCTCACCAATGAGGGTGTCCATTTTGCAGGAAACAACTATGAGGGAAATTTCAGTTACCCAAGTAGTGTATCAGCCTACAAACCAATTTGTAAATTTTTGAAAAACTGTTATTGGGTTGATGCTTTTCCAAAAACCCCCCTCAGTCTTCTACCATGAATATCTCAGGGAGTTCTAGTTTACGGCTGTGGTTGTAACCCCTACCCAAGGGCCTGAAGGATCTCAGGGGTTTGAGATCAAGTCACATAAGAACTGTGACATCATGTTCACTGCAAACAATGGGAAGACACCATTGATTTTAGACTTCAAAACATTTTGTCAAAGCAGTGGACTTGATTATAACAATGGAAACGTATGTTGCACATCCTGACATGGAGTCAGTTAAAAAGGGACTAAAAGAAATCGGGGTCCCTGAGTTACTTGTGACTAAAACCCTATTAATCAAAACTGCTTTCCCCATGGCTTGGAGGATCCTGGTCACTTTTGTGATTCAGGTGATCGGTGGGAACTACTCATCTACTGAGTAAGTTAATTCTACTCAGCAGATGCTAATCTACAGTCTTATTAATGGACTGAAGATTGACATAGGAGAGATTGTTTATAATGATCTCGTAACCAGGCTCCTGAAGGAGTCAAGGCAAAAATATGTTTCTTACCCAAGATTCATATCATGCGCCTTAGAACGGTTACTGGGTTCCCTTTACACTCAGGAAAAAATCAATGTTGTTTCTACTCCAATCCTTAGTTCCACAAACTTTTCAAAGAACCCATCTGAAGTCAACCCCATTACACTGACGGCTCACATGACTAAGGTGATCAGTCATGAATCATCTGTGTCTCCCATTCCCTTCTTACCAAAGAAGGGGAACAAGAAGACTCAGACTGTGCCAAAGACCAAACCAACAGAGGCACAGGGCCCTGAGGCTTCCGAGGTACGACCCAAAAAGGCCAAAGCTAAAAAGACTACCCTTGTTCAGACCAAGCTTCAAATACCCCAAGGGAAAGAGCTTACGGGAGGCCCTGATACATCATAGTCAGGGTCGACAGGCCAACCTACTGGTCCTCATGATGGAGAAGGAAACAAACAACCTTCTTCTACGGGACTGCCTTCCACTCAGACCGATGAGGGCATTCGTAAATCACAACCTTTGCCTGAGGTCAAAACTAAGGCCAAAGACTCAGAGAGACGCCCACGTGTAACACACCTCGCTGATAGGCCTATCACTTCTACCAAGTCCAATGAAGGTACACTAGCTCAAAATTCTTTGCCTGAGGACCCAAAACTTGATTCCTTAGACTCAGAGGGACGCCCACGGGTAAAACACCCCGCTGATAGGAATCTCACCTCCACAACTCCCGATGAAGGCACACTAAAACAAAAGTCTTTGCCTGAGGGAACCACTCTTGATCCTAAAGACTCAAAGGGACGCCCACGGGTAAAACACACCGCTGATAGGGATCCTACCTCCACAACTGATCAATCACAAACTGCCCCTGAGTATCAGTTGGCTAAATCCCAAGCCTCAGGATTTGGGGCAGGGAGTGACGATAACAAAGGCAAACCTTCTTCTGAAGGGGAGCTGGATAAACCTAAGGGGTCACTGAATTTTGGATATTTTATAAGTTTACTTGAGAAGCCTGATGAGTTACTCCAAGGGTTCAGTGACGATGATGAAATGATTGAGGTTGGGGATGAACCTGAAACTCAGGCCCCTCCTCAATCAGACCAGAAGCCACAGTCCCCACCCTTGTTCGCAGAAATACAGCCCTCCCCTGAGGCTCAACAAAAGCCCTCCCCTGAGGCATCCGAACAAAAGGAGCCCTCCCCTGAGGCACCGAAAAAGCCCTCCCATGAGGCAAAACTTGACACCTCTACATTGGGGACTCAGACTGTGGTTCTGGATGAGACAGCTTTGAAATCCTTGCAGGCTGAGGTAACTCAGGCTCATGAAGATTTAGCTTCAAAGGCTGATGAACTCCTTGATGAGTTCAGGACATATGGTGATAGGTTTGATGTGGTTGAGGAGAAGATGATAATTCAGGTAGATAATAAAATGGAATTCATCAGCTCTGTTAACAATAGTCATGAAAATTAGGAAAAGAAGCTCATCAACTTTCTTAACCATGCTCTTCCTACCGTCGAAGCGAATGTGTCCTTGAAGACAACTTTGGATGGACTGATCACTAGCACCACTGAGTCCAATTCCAGAGTTGGTTAATTACTTGAGTTCCTGAAGGTGGACAGGCTCACTGAGGTTTTCACTAGGTTAGACTCTCTCAAGTCTGACTTGGATGTGGTTAAAGGGAAATGTGATGCCATCTATGAGGATGTTCATATGGACGCCGAAGTAGAGTTCAGACTGTCAAGGGCTGCACAAGGATACATGGCTAATGCCACCAATCTCTCTGACATCTCCAAATCCCTGAAAGAAGTTGATATTCCTAGGCTCAAGACAAGGATCACCACCATTGAAAACACTCAATCCCTTATTCAGTTAGATGTTTGAACTATCAAAGCAGACACTCAGTCTATGAAGGAAATGGTGACTGAGATGTTTCAGGCTTTTAAGGGATCTTCCACCACCTCAGGATCCTCACAAAGGGCAAAAGTTAGGATTAGTCAGGCTGATCCTTCAACTTTTGAGGGGGAGAATGTGACACCAATGATGTTAACATGGAATGAACCTCCTTCTCACACTGAGGGGGAGCAGGAAAGACTAGCACAACCCCAACCCTTAAACTCAATTCCTCCCAACCCTGAGCCCTCAGTATCTAAGTCAGATAGGGGCAAAGGTATAGCTGATGAAACCCTAGCACCTCCAAAGAAACTTGTAAAGCCTTCAAGGGAATTAAGGCCCGACCCTGATGCCATGGTCTTGGTACCATACGAGATAAATGAAATTATGTACCAAATGACTCCTGATCAAATCCAAGTGTATCTAGATAGAATGGAGTCGGCTAAGGCTAATGAAGCAACAAAGGCTGAGATCTTGAAGGTATCCACTGAGTTTGTAAAAGAAGTGGGTGGTAACCCTGAGGTCTTGCTGAGCAAGAAAGGCGGAGAGGAGTTTATTCAGAAGCAGGAGGAAGAACTCAAGGCCATTCAGGATGAAATGGTCTTGAAGCAAAAACAAAGAACCACACAACTCAAGAAATTGTATGACCAATACACCAAAGTCGTCACCCAAAGAAGAAAGCCTGAACCAATCACTAATCTTCAGATCATTCCTCATACCACACCAGTCTTAGTATCTGTTTATAAAAAACAATGATGAGAGGAGTTTTGAAGTCATGAAGAAATTTTCATTTGGTGATTTCGGTCTTAGTGAGTGGGACGAAATGGGAAGGATTTTCAGGACCAAAACAAACAAGTGTGTCCCTGAGATACTCAACTCTCTCAGTAAGAGATATGAGAGGTTGAATCAAATGAAGGAACAATTGGGAATCACTGAAGATCTTCCTTTATCTGAACAAGATCCTACCAAAACCCAGGGAAGAAAGAGAAAAAGAGTTGAGCTTGAAGCTGAGACTAAGATCTCTGGGTTATAATACAATCGTACTCTCCTTGAAAATGTCCCCTTTGTGAACAACATGGTTATAGAGGAACATGAGTGGGTATCTTCTTCATTAATGTATTCGGGGATCAAGCATTTCAAAGAATGAGTGACATAGAGAAATGCACCACTAAGAGTGTTCTCATCTTTCTTGTGATGGCTGGACAAATTCAGACTGATGAGAATAAAAGATTTGGTGAGAAGCTCATGGAGATAATTGCTAGGAGGCCTGACAAAGAAAAGGTGTTAAAGTCATCAAGGGTGAAGAGGGAAGCAATGGATTCCTGAATAACTGTAATCTTTTGTTTTTTATGTTTCTTGTATCAGACTATTCAGTCTTATGTAATGATGAATGAAAATGAAGTACTTTGTTATATTAAGTCTTTTCATCAAGTAGAATAGTTTGTAATAAGAAGAAGCCTCTTTGCTCACTTATAACAATTTCACTTAGGCAAGTTTTATATCCAAAAAGGGGGAGATTGTTAGGTCAATTCAGTACCTAATGACATCCCTGAAGGATTTGAATAACAATCAGCCTAAGTGAAGTATTAACCTTGAACATAACAAGGTCACTGAGTGAACAGTCACTCAGTGAGTTGCCTTCGAGTTCCTAGACTGAGTCTAAAAGGAAGACTCAAGCATTAAGAGAGGCGAAGCTCAACGAATGTCTTCTATGACGAAGAAGAAGGTGATGGGTTCAGTGAGTTGTGGCAATAGACTCACTGAACCCCATACGATCTCCCTGAAGAAAACAAGCATTCTCCAAGACTGAAGAAAAGGGGGGATAAGTTGAATTGTGACAAGATGTAGTACATCACACAATTAGCGTGACTTACCCTTTTGGGATAGATGAGGTACTGACATGTGTAAAGGACTTACGTCTTACTACTTAGAATAGGTTAAGACAAGATACTACACTGTACCAATAAGACAAGAATTGCACATGGGCAATTATTGTCTTCTACCCACTTTCCTTCTATAAATAGGATGCTTGTAAAAGAAAGAAAACAATGTTTGTTGCACTAAATGCTTTAGACATTCACAAACAAGTTTTCTCTCCTCCAAACATGATCAAACACTTGAGTTCTAAACTCCTGTTGATAGAATCGTCAAGCTTAGCAATCGTTAGGATTGGACTAGCTTATTAGTGAGGAGATCACAAAACCACACATTGTCTATTCAGTCCCTATTGTAGCTTCGTATACAATAGGGTATAATTCTTGAATAAAGCTAAGAGTTAAACGTTGAAAACCTTTTGTTATTTACTTACTTGTATTAAGCTTATTGCATTACTTAACCATGGGTTAGGAATATACTTAGTATACTTAAGTATAGTACTAATTACAAGGGACCAACGAATAAGTACAGTTAACACAGTAAACACTAAAACATGACAGAATACGTATAACAAGCTAATAACACACGGAACCAGTAAAACACGTGTAATTCAGACAACTCATACACGTCCATATTTCTTATGGAGTGTTATCCGTCGAGGCGGATTAGTCTTCATCGTTTTCTTTAGCTTTTACTGGACATAAGGTACGGATTTCCCGTCCTTCAGTAAGGACAATCTCTTCCTTCATTAGGATTCTCGTATGTAGCCAACTGTTTTCCCCGGTAGTTACAGATTAAATGCTTATGTTTATTAGTTACCTTAGCCATATACATGCATGACCAGTTTCACCTAGTTATGGAGGTACCATAACCATAACACTAGAGGCACTAGTGTTATGACTTCACCACGGCGGAGTGATAGCTCGTGGCGTCCCTTTTCAGTTATTTGGCCATTATATTATTATATTATCATGTGGGGCGTATGGGTGCATCCTAGTTACATGTTTCAATCAAGATTTCATGGTGGATGTGGGGTGTGTCTTGCATTCTTCACAAGGAGTTGATCCCTCCTACCCACTTACCAGTTAATCAGAGGCAACCCCTCTAATTGTATGATGAGGTCTCCTTTCCAAGTATTCATGCACGTTGTTGACCTGATGACCTATATTGGCTATTATGGTACATTAACTAATACAGATTTTCATAAGTAACATAAGCTATGTTTTCAGAATTTAAAACCAATTAACATGACAAACAACTAGGTTTTCCAGGACTTATTCATTTCCGCTGCCATTCATGCTTATTACTCTTTATATGCTTTCATATTCTATGTATTCCATGCTTTGTTGTATATCCGTTCACTTAGCGTTATGCTCAGCCGTCTACTTTTCCATGTTCCCAAACGGCAGGTACCCAAGGACGCAAGTAGGAACTCCATAGTATGTGCATTCGGATTGGAAGCTATCCGACCTCTTTTACATTATGCATTTATTTCTACTTTATCATACTTTACTTCTTCTGAACATTGTTTAGTCCTTTCCATTTACAGTACTTATATTGCTTGTGTGTGAGTTACTAGACTACCGATGTTTGATTCCGGTATTTCTATTTATGGTCATGAATGTTTAGACATTTACCTTGCATGCTTTGATGATATGCCATAATTTACTGTAGCACTCTATCCTATTAAATTGGGTGTTACACCTAACGACTAAAAAGAAAAACTAGATCTCATATTCAATTTCGTGATATACATTCTTGCATGTAGAGATCTATTAAGATCCATCTAACACGAAATTGTATCATCATCGATCCATTTCTATTTTAAACCATCCTTGTTTTTCGAATTAAAAGTAAGAACTTTAACAAATCTGTTAAGTTCTATCTTTGTTTTGAGTTTGGATAACGAGAAATCAAACATCACTTAACCTTACCCGAGACCACAATTCTATGATCTCGATGCCAACTTCTTGTTCTTTTATGATTTGAAGTCTTCTAAGGACATATAATATAAATATCTTAGGTAATTTGTGGTGATTCACTTCGTGGGTTTTATATCATCTGAGGAGTGTTTAAGGTAGATCGAATGAAGGATCAAGAGAGCACAGACAAAGAGAGTTGGTGGCTGCGTAATGTTACGAGATTTGATGGTGTTTATTCAATTTGAGAAGACGGAGGAAACAAGAGTGTTTTTTTGGGAGAATACAAAGTGAGCATATTATTTTTATCATTTGAGTGAGGAGAGAGAGATATATATGTTGGTCAAGAAAGACAAAAAAGGCGGAGTATACAAAGATATACACGTATGGGAAGCCACGTGTAATTATAAATTGATTGAGGGTAACGTGTGTGCACTTTGACTGGGTCAATCACATTTTATAGTGTTAATATTTTGTTGAGACCCCTGCACCCCCCACGTTAGAAGCAATAGAGTTATATTTGTTAATGCAATAATGCCTAAAAACGTTAATTGCATTTTTCGGTCTCGCTTAGTTTTGATTACGACAATATGTAAAAACAAGCATTTACAAAAACAACGAAAAACGAATTCTTGAGTTCAAGTATTTTTCATTTTACCCATTTTCACTTAAGGTCTGAATAAACAAGTACTAACCTTAATCAAGTGATTAAGTGGTTTAATCTTTTCTTAAAACTCACCTTTTATTAAGTGTGACAAGTTTTTTATTAAACTTTCTTTTTAAGAAAATGTTTTATTAAATTAAATATTTGAAAATTTGAAAATGGCATATTCTTTTTTTGATTTGGGATATTATTTTAGGATATTTTATAATCAGACAAGACCTCCACCACAAAAAGACAAAAAGGGAGCGAAGTCTACTCCGTTAGTGCCTAGGCGGTTCCTTATCGATAAGGTACCGCCGGCTGAGATAAGGAACCACGGGCAGAAATAGCCGTTGGCCGTTTGTCCTATAAATAGTGGACCTTTCTCAGATTTTCTCTTCACCTCTTTTGCACATAAATTTCCAGATTCAAACTTACTTCTTAAATCACTCAAATCCTTGATCATTTGATTGATTACTACTTGTTTAAAAGTGAATCTATCCCATCCATCCATTCCTCTTCAACTGGAAAGAGAAGAACACTATCCTTGTGAAGTGTTGAGTCCAACACCAAAGATCCTTTGAAGATCAAATCTTATACATTTGTTGTTGTGTCATAGTTGTGAAGATCCAAGTAGTTGTGTCTATTTGGAAGTTGTGTATGTACTAAGTATAGTTGTGTAGATTGGTCCTAGCTACAATTAGGGCTCGACTTTTAGCTTAGAGTCGGAAATTGGTTAAGCAACGTGTACGGTTTTCTCCACCATAAGGAGCTTGTTGTGTAGTGAACTCTCGAGTAAGGAGTACTCGAGGAGTGGAGTAGGAACGAGGAGTGAGCTTCGTTGCCGAACCACTATAAATCCTTGGTGTTTGGTTTGATCTTTCTTTACCCTTAACTCTTTACATTCTTTATTCTTTGTGCATATACATTAGCTAGTATTAGTTTAGTTACATTATCATTGTTCATATTGCGCATAAGAATATTTCACATCTCCTTAAGTCTAAGTTTTTGAGAAAAATTATTTTTTGAAAACCATCTTTTAACAAGTAAATATAAGAAACTATTCAACCCCCCCCCTTCTAGTTTCTACAATTGGTATCAGAGCGAGGTTGCTCAAGTATTTTTAAAGTATATTGTATTTTAAAACTTGAATCGATCTATGGATTCCAACAAGTACCTAGAAGGGAAATCTATGCAAAGACCACCACTTTTTGAAACTCATAGTTTTATTTATCGGAAAAATAGATTTGAGACTTATGTGAAATCAAAAGATTTAGATCTTTGGCATGTTATTACCAATGGTGATTTTTTTACCTTATCAATTTAATGAAGTTTTTAAAACAAAGGAATTGGTCACTTTTGACAAAGCTAATGACGATACTAAAAATAAACTTTCGAAAAATAATGAGGCTAAAATGGTGATTTATAATGCTTTACCTAAGAAAGAGTATGAAAGGATTTTTATGTGTGAAACCGCTAAAGATATTTGGAACACTCTTTTAGTAACCCACCAAGGTAATAGCCAAGTCAAAGAAAGCAAAATCGATCTTCTTGTCCAACAATATGAACAATTTTTCATCTTAGAAGATGAAACTATTGATAGTGCTTTTGCTAGATTTAACACTATTATTACTAGTCTAAAGCACTTGATGAAGGTTTTTCTAGCAAGAACAATGTTAGGAAGTTTCTAAGGGCCTTACATCCAAAGTGGAGAGCAAAAGTCACGGCGATCGAAGAATCGAAAGATCTCTCAACTTTATCACTTGATGAACTCATAGGCAACTTGAAGGTTCATGAGATGATGATTTTGAAGGACTCGGAATTGGTGAAAACCAAGAGTGAAAGGAAGTCTCTTGCACTCAAATCCAAGAAGACACAAAGCGATCATGATAGTTCCTCGGATAGCGACGACGAGGAGTATGCATTGGCGGTAAGAGATTTCAAGAGGTTCTTCAAAAGACGAGGTCAACACGTGAGGCAACCCAACAATGACAAGAAACCATTCTCAAAGAATCGGTTTGCCAATAACGAAAAAGGTGATAGGAATTGCTTTAGATGTGGTGATCCAAATCATTTCATTAGTGAGTGTCCAAAGCCCTCACGCGATAAGAATCACATGGCATTCGTTAGTGGTTCTTGGAGCGATAGCGATGAAGATGTTGATGACAACCCGAAAGAGGAGAAATGTCTTATGGCTCATACTTCTAAAGAGGTACATTCCGAAACCGAATATTATAGCAATGATAGCTCCACCTTAGATGATATTGAATTAGAAGGCCAATATGATAATTTACACAAACTTAGCCTTAAATTCATAGAAAAGAACAAAACCTTAAAATCAACCAAAACAAATCTTAAAAATGAGATCAATGAACTTAGGGAAAAATTAGCCAAGCTTGAGAAAAATAAAGAAGTTGATTTAGGTTGCGTAAGTTGTGAGAAACTTAGATTAGAAAATGAAGATCTCAAGAGCACCTCCATTAAACTGGAAAAGTTCATGAAAGGTACTAGTTCTCTTGATGATATGTTAAACAAACAAATTCATTCTAAGGAAAGACTTGGTGTAGGTTTTAACTCAAATGAAGCATCAACCAGTGAACCTAAACAAGTCAGATTTTCAGAAAAACTGTCTGCTGTACGTGGTCCCAGATTGTATGGGGCGGTTCCTTATCACTATGGAACCGCCGCCCTAGATAAGGAACCGCGGCCAGAAAGAGTTTTTGCTGAAAATCCTGAATTTTCTAAAAAGTCAAATTTAGGTGAACAACCAAAGCATCTTATTGTTAACAAGGTCAAATTACCCATACTTGACGTCAATGCCGTTGATAAGTTATATAAGCCCTTAAGTAAACCTCTAATGGGAAATAGAAGTTTATCAAGACCATCTTCTACTCCACCAAGAGTACAGAATGAGTCTAGGCCTAGAAGTAGAACGACAACACCTAGAAGATATAGTCAAAACAGTTCACGACATAGAAGTAAAACTCCAACACCTAGAAGGAATGACCACAACTCTAAACCAAGATCAAATACACCTAGGAGAAATAATGAACAACAAAATGGTTATATGAATTATTATCCTCCTCCTTTTTGTTCCCCATGGGGAACCCCTCCTCCATTCATGCATCCCAACCAAATGCAAGGGATGTTTGGAACTAACAATTTTGGACCCATGAGATATTGGGGACCAAATGTTTGATTGTGTGTGTTGTTACCTAGATATGCTTGGGAATTGATTTGGAACCCGACGAGTGGATTAAGGATAGTGGTTGTTCTAAACACATGACGGGTAATAGAAGTTTGTTCTCGCGCTACAAAGCATATGATGGAGGTAACGTCACATTCGCTAGTAGTCTACGTGGTAATATCATTGGCAAATGTACGGTTTCTCTTGACTCCATGACCATTGAAAATGTTGAGCACGTAGATAGTTTAGGGTTTAACCTTTTAAGTATAGGTCAAATTTGTGACAATAAGTGTAAGGTCATCTTTTCGGAACATGACAATGAAATCGTAAAAGATGGAAAGGTCATTGGAAAAGGTGTTAGAAAGCATGGGCTTTATGTCATGAAGGTCAATAAGAAGTCAAAAGACAACATATTTCTTGCGACTATAGATGATAGTTCTACTCTTTGACATAGGAGATTAGGTCACGCTAATATGCGTTTAATTCAATCTTTAGTCTCTAAGGAGTTGGTAAGACACCTCCCCAAGATGAAGTTTGATAGTCACTTTTGTGATGCTTGCAAAGTTGGAAAGCAAGTTCACTCAAGTCACAAAGCCAAGAATTTGGTTTCAACCTCTCGGTGCTTAGAACTCCTACATATGGATCTCTTTAGACCTTCCGCCATACGGAGTTATGGAGGTGACCTTTATACCCTAGTTATAGTTGACGACTACTCTATATTCACTTGGGCTAGATTTTTGGCATCTAAGAATGAAGCTTTCGATCATTTCGAAATCTTTAGTCGAAGAATTAAAAATCAACTAGGATGTCCAATTGTCTCTATTAGGACTGATCATGGTAGGGAATTTGATAATGAAGTGCAATTTGGTGCATTTTGTGAAGCTCATGGTATTACCCATAACTTCTCGGCTCCTCACACTCCACAATTAAATGGGGTAGTTGAAAGGAAGAATAGGACCATCCAAGAGATGAGTAGGACGATGTTAAACGAGCAATCTTTGCCTCAAAAGTTATGGTGCAATGTCGTAGACACATCGACTTATATTCTCAACCGAATTCTTATTCGACCTTTCCTAGGAAGACCCCCTATGAGATTCTTAAAGGTAAGAAACCCTCATTGGAATACTTTAGGGTGTTCGGAAGCAAGTGCTTTATCCTCAACACCAAAGACTACCTTACCAAGTTCGACCAAAGTCTTACGAAGGTATCTTTCTAGGTTATTCCCAAACTAGCAAAGCCTACATAGTCCTCAATAGAACCTCGGGCGTAATTGAAGAATCACTTAACGTGACTTTTGATGAAACCCCTCCTTTAACCAAGACACCACCATTGGTTGATGATGACTTGGATGAAGTAGAAGTAGTTAAAGCCAAAGAGGTTAGAAAAATAGGAGTTGAAGACCTTAGTGTTGAAAAGGAAGTAAACATTAAGGAGTATAAGGATCATACTCTCAATAATATCATTGGTCACTTAAATCAAAGGACCCTAAGATCTCAAGTCCAAAATCAAAGCAACTTCTTTTGTTTCGTCTCCTTGATTGAACCAAAGAATGTTAAAGAATCTTTGACGGATGAGAGTTGGGTCATTACGATGCAAGAAGAATTTAATCAATTCGTTGCTAATGATGTTTGGGAACTTGTTCCTCCACCTAGAAGTTCTACCATTATAGGAACCAAATGGGTCTATAGGAATAAGCTAGATGAGAATGGTGTTGTGTCTCGTAACAAAGCTATACTTATAGCTCAAGGTTATAATCAACAAGAAGGGATTGATTATGACGAGACATATGCACCGGTAGCAAGATTAGAATCCATTAGAATCCTTTTAGCCTACGCTTGTGACTTAGACTTTAAGCTTCAACAAATGGATGTAAAGAGTGCGTTTCTTAACGGTTTGATCAATGAGGAGGTATATGTGGCTCAACCTCCCGGCTTCATTGATTTTGAGAAAACGGATCATGTTTACAAGCTTAAGAAGGCACTTTATGGTCTTAAACAAGCACCCAAAGCTTGGTATGATAGACTTAAAGCGTTTCTTGTTAAACATGAGTATACCATGGGGATGGTAGACAACACGCTCTTTACAAAGAAGAAAGGTTCTCACCTCATAATCGTGCAAATATATGTTGATGACATTATATTTGGCTCAACTTGTCAAGAATTGTGTGATGACTTTGCCAAAATCATGCATGATGAGTTTGAAATGAGTATGATAGGAGAACTTAACTTCTTTTTAGGACTCCAAATTAAACAAATGGATGATGGTATTTTATTTAGTCAAACTAAGTATGCTAAAGAAATGCTAAAGAAATTTGGATTAGAAGAATCTAGACCAATGAAGACCCATATGGCCTTGGATACTAAACTCACCGTAGATGATGATTGTGAGTCGGTAGACAACACCAAATATAGAGGTATGATTGGTAGTTTGTTGTACCTAACGGCAAGTCGACCGGATATCATGTTTAGTGTTTGCCTTTGTGCTCGCTTCCAAGCGGCTTCCAAAACCTCTCACCTTGAAGCGGTTAAGCGTATTTTCCGATACATTAAGGGCACTATACATTTAGGATTATGGTATCCTAAAGGGACCGGCGTAGAAACCATTGTCTAAGCGGACTCGGATCATGCGGGAGACTATGTGGACCGGAAAAGCACTAGTGGTGTTTGTACCTTCATGGGTTGTTGTTTAACTTCTTGGTTCTCCAAGAAACAAACCGCTCTTGCGATGTCCACCACGGAAGCCGAGTATGTAAGTGTCGGAAAAGCATGCCAACAAGCTCTATGGATGAAGTAAGCGCTTGTTGATTACGGGATTCTCTTGATGATGTTCCCATCATGTACGACAATAAAGGTGCTATAGACCTTAGCAAGAATCCCGTGCAACATTCGCGAACCAAGCACATAGAAATTCGCCACCATTTCCTTAGGGATAATGTTCAAAAGGGGAACATTTCAATTGAGAAGGTACCCTCCGAGGATAACTTAGCCGACATCTTCACTAAGCCACTTAAGAGGGAACCTTTTAATTACTTACGTCTAGGTCTAGTATTAATGAAACATATTCTTTAATTGCTTTCCTTTTATTGAGTCTCTTATTTTCTTTCGAGTCTTTTATCACTTTGAGTCATTGAGTCTCCTAAAATCTTCTTGAAAATCTTCTCTTCTCCTTTTCAAAATCCTCAAAGTCTCTTTCGAAAATGGTCAAGAAATGTTTTGACATTGTTAATTCAATCTAAAAACGTTTTTTTATTCTTGCTATTAATCTCGAGCTTACATAATTAATATGTATGATTCTCTCAAACATAGCAAGAACAAGATAGAATCATGAAGGATCATAGTGTCATGACTTAAGGTCTTGTCTTACACACCTCCAACATCGATTTTATTTTAAAATCCATGTATTTTGGTCAAATCCCTATTTGGTGAGTTAGTATGTGTTCTCTTTGTCTATCTTTGCTTTTAAGCATATCCCTATGATCAGTTAGACTAGAAAAATAAGATTTGCTGAAAGATCTTACTTCACCACCAAAACACAACCTCTGTAGGCGGTTCTATGTATGAACTGCGGTCCCTTATCAATAAGGAACCGCCAGAAGCAATAAGGAACCGCGTACAATGCTTCCTTTTTCGGGTATTACTGAAATTCCAAATTTGTTCCAACACTTTTGGGAATCTTTGTTTCAACCCTTTGACCACCCTAAAAATACCTTGAGCCTTCCCTATTTGATCATAAGCATTTTGCTATACTTCACATCCCAAAATGTCTTATTCTTCTAATGAAAGCCTTGATTCTCCTCCATTTTCCCCAATTGATTTCAATCCAAATTCACCCAAGAACACTCTAAATCACATCTCTCCTACCAAGAATGTTGATTGTGGAACATCTTTTCTTCCACCACCACCCTTTAGTGTTCTTCCTCCTTTTCATGATAATGGCATGCACCATGGGACATATTGTCATTGTTGTCAATATCAACATCTTGCTATGGCACACATCTATGAGGAGTTGAGCTACATCAAGAGTCTCTTAATCAAGCCTCTCTTCACTTTGATTATGAGATCTCCACCAAGCCACCACCACCACCTTCCGCCACTACCTTGTCTTTAATATAAGCATTGGTTGCTTATCCACAAGACACCTTATTCAATAAAATCTTAGAATTCTAGATTTAATAGGATTAGATTTATGCTTTTGGCTTGTTTCCTCTTTCATACATCTTTGTATGATTCTTTTTATTTCATATGACTCACTTGGATCTTAGTCTTTGTGTTTTCTTCTCTTTTTATTTTTTGTTGTGACCTATAGCTATCTCTTGTTGGTTGTCTCTTTTGTTCAACTAACCCTTCTATGTAGCTTGTCACCATATCTCGATTCCTCGGTGCCCCAAGCAAGGGGGAGTAAGCACCAAGGGGGAGTCTTTGCAAAGTCCGTCTCTTCAACACCGACTTGTGCAACCTTTTTGCAGGGGGAGAAATGAATAAACTCGTCTTCGAAAATCTTGTTTTTGTGTGATTGATTTTATGTATTGTCGAAATCAAAAAGGGGGAGATTGTTAATGCAATAATGCCTAAAAACATTACTTGCATTTTTCGGTCTCGCTTAGTTTTGATTACGACAATATATAAAAACAAGCATTTATGAAAACAACGAAAAACGAATTCTTGAGTTCAAGTATTTTTCATTTTACCCATTTTCACTTAAGGTATGAATAAACAAGTACTAACCTTAACAAGGTTGTAAATAGCGTGAAGTGTGGCGTAGCGTTATTGTCAAGCTACAAGCTACATAAGCTATAGCGAAGCTATGACGTTTTCTGAAGCGTGACATATAACGGCACAAAATATTTATAAATTAGTATTTATATAGCGAGTTTATAAAATGAAGCAATATTTTAATTTTAGTTGAAAACAAAACCGGCTATTAGTTACTCAAATATTTATTTCCATAGTAAAATTACTAAGCCCAAGTCAACTAAATAGCCAAAAATTAGTAAACGAGCAAAATTGTTGTAAATCAGCAAAAAGATTCGAAAAAGCGCCACGTTACGCGCTATAGCGCGCTATATCACGCTTTATGACGCTTTTTAGCACGCTACGCCTTAAGACGCCGCCTTAGTCTGTTTCGTAACGTAGAGGTCACGCTACACGCTATAGCCCACTATAAGGCGCGCTATAGCGCGCTATTTAGAACCCTGAACCTTAATCAAGTGATCGAGTGATTTAATCTTTTCTTAAAACTCACCTTTTATTAAGTGTGACAAGTTTTTTTATTAAAATTTCTTTTTAAGAAAATGTTTTATTAAATTAAATATTTGAAAATTTGAAAATGGCATATTCTTTTTTTGATTTGGAATATTCTTTCAGGATATTTTATAATCAGATAATACCTCCACCACTAAAGGACAAAAAGGGAGCAGAGTATACTCCGGCGGTTCCCTAGTGCCTAGGCGGTTCCTTATCGATAAGGTACCGCCGGCTGAGATAAGGAACCGCGGGCAGAAATAGCCGTTGGCCCTTTGTCCTATAAATAATAGACCTTTCTCAGATTTTCTCTTCACCTCTTTTGCACATAAATTTCCAGATTCAAACTTACTTCTTAAATCACTCAAATCCTTGATCATTTGATTGATTACTACTTGTTTAGAAGTGAATCTATCCCATTCATCCCTTCCTCTTCAAGTGCAAAGAGAAGAACACTATCATTGTGAAGTGTTGAGTCCACCACCAAAGATCATTTGAAGATCAAATCTTATACATTTGTTGTTGTGTCATAGTTGTGAAGATCCAAGTAGTTGTGTCTATTTGGAAGTTGTGTATGTACTAAGTATAGTTGTGTAGATTGGTCCTAGCTATAATTAGGGCTCGACTTTTAGCTTAGATTCGGAAATTGGTTAAGCAACGTGTACGGTTTTCTCCACCATAAGGAGCTTGTTGTGTAGTAAACTCTCGATTAAAGAGTACTCGGGGAGTGGAGTAGGAACGAGGAGTGAGCTTCGTTGCCGAACCACTATAAATCCTTGGTGTTTAGTTTGATCTTTCTTTACCCTTAACTCTTTACATTCTTTATTCAATGTGCATATACATTAGTTAGTATTAGTTTAGTTACATTATCATTGTTCATATTGTGCATAAGAAGATTTCACATATTTCCTTAAGTCTAAGTTTTTGAGAAAAAGAATTTTTTGAAAACCATCTTTTAACAAGTAAATATAAGAAACTATTCAACCCCCCTTATAGTTTCTACAATATTGTTGGGGCCACGTTTTTTTTTGCCAAGTAGTTAAGTTGGATAAAAAAAGACGTGAATCAAAAGACGTAGTACAACATGGGCCGAGTAGTTTCATAGTTAAAGTGGGTCGATGCATCTTTTCAAATATTGAGATTTGGCTATCAATTTGATGGGCCGAATTTCTTCTAATCATATTTTCAGCAACACTTATATATCTATGATTAGATATTCTTCGGATCGGGTTTCTCGTTTATGGTATAATTGCAATCAAAAATTAAGACAAACTTAGAGGATTCCAAGCATTATTTTGTATCACCAAACAAGGACTTAAGAATTTTTACGGATCTTTCGTTGGTTTTGTCAAACCCCGCGAATTTCAATTTCTTGGTCTTTTCACGAATTGTAAAATCCTGAAAATAACCACAACCACAATTATCTTTCATCAAAATTCAATAGAATCGTTAAATTCGACATTTCAAGAGGGAGAACTGCAACACATGCAACTCAAAGAGATCAAACTGCGTCAAAAAACATTGGAAATCTTTCACGAGCTCAAGACACATCTTACAATTCTCTATCCGAACAACATGACCGAACTTTCAACCTCAGTTCAAATGTTCTTTGGCAAAGTGGATAATTTCAAAGAGAAGATTTTCAAAAATTTGGATGAGTTACGGTTGCAATTTGAAAGGTAGAATCTTCATGAGGTTAAAGCGAAAATATGTCTAGAAATCCTTTGCACATAGTTTAAGGAATTATTTGCCTTAACAATGGTACCTCCTCTTGATTATTCGGATCCAATCATTCATAAGCTTTTCAACTTGCATACGGGTTACCAAACTGAAACCCTTAGAAGTGGTTTACTCAATCAAATCAATATACTTGAGAAGTGTATTGAGGTCAGGTTAGTTAATTACAACGAGATACGGTTGAAAAAGGGTCAGATTCAAACAATCAAGGAGTCGTCTAAACCATTACATGCAACAATACCTCATGAACATGAGAGAGAAACACGCTTCAAGCTGCCGTCAAGAGATGATCAGATCTGCCCGTTGCAAGAAATGGGTTCCCATTTGGTAGTCACAGTAAGCAAGAGCATGGAGTCGGGAAGAAAGCATGATACAAGCAGCATGTCAGGGAATGAATACGGAACAAAAACTGATAAAAATAAAGTTTAACAAGTTAAAACTGTTAAACTGAATACAGAACAAAACTGATAAAAATACTGTCCAAAAAATGACATGGGACAAAAAGTACACAAACAGTGTACTTTTTATTATTTTTTAGTGGGCCAAGGGGTATGGATAGTAGGGCCCCTTCTAATTATGTATGTCACTCTTTTCTTTTCTTTTCTTTTTCTTTTTTATACCGACACTAGACCAGTTTCACGATGGAAATAGTTTAAAGAATTATTTTTGTAAAAAAAACTAGCGGATGTTTATATTAAAAAACATGAAACGGGTTTTCGTAATATAGATGAATACAGTAATACTATAAAGAACATGAAGTATTCGATAAGCTACTAAAGTTTGTAACAATAATAAAAATAAAAATAAAAACTTTCGATCCATTATGGTCTTCACGCATAACGTATATGAGTGTGACAATCTTAGATTTTGAGATTTCCATTAGTGATTGTTTGACTTTGATTATGTGCTTAGTGTGCAATTATGTGCTATATGTTTATATGTGAGCCTTTGATTTGATGTTCGTCATCGTTTATGTAGTGTGTAGTACATTATATGATGTTTAAATGAGGTTAGTTCGTGCTTTGTTAGTTCACTTGGATGTAATTATGATAGAATATGGTGTTATTTTATGATTTTATGTGTATGTATATGTATTATAGTAAATCGTACTTTTACGATTTAAGGTTTAGCGTTTAGAGGTCGCGGACTATGGATTTAGTCTCGGAAAAAAATTACGGATTAGTTTTAGGTCATTTTGGACTTAGTTATTTACTTAATAACTTATTATAAGAGATTTCATAAAATAGTGTATTTTGCATATTTTACGGTAAACGCGTAGAATTGACTAGTTTTACGGTTTTAAGGTTTTGGACACTTTAGGAGCTGAAATAAATTAAGGTAATGTTGTTAATACATTAATTATATTAAAACGAAAAAAAGGGGGGTTTTGGGTCGGTTTGGATAATGTTGAGTATTTTGCAAGTTCGTTTTTTCTCGGCGCAAGACAAATTGAAAGGCCCACTAATTTCAACTTTATATTGTTTTTTGTTGTTAAAGGATTATTGGATTCTAAGTCTAATTCAAACAAACACGTAAAAAGAGAAAATAGTATAGCTCTATAATAACCGTAAAACAAAGTGCAAGTACCACAAAGTATTCACAAAGTACAAGTATTTAATGCATGAAATGTAAAAGTACTTGAAATGTAAAGAAAATGAAAATATAGGGACTAGAAATGTAAATTCAGAAAGTCTAGAGACCAAATGTGAAATTAATAACAAACTACTTCAACAAACTAACAACTTTCCAAACTAACTAACAAAATGTGTAACTAATCAAAATATAGGGACTAACACCTACAAACCCTAGAAAAGTAAAGTTTCAAGGCTGTTTAGAAAGTCTTTGAAAAGTCAAGGACCAAAATGCAATTAAAAACACAACTTTTCCCAAAATAGGCACAAGCACTCGAATAAGCTCGTTTGAGCTTATTATCCAACCAAAAATGGTTCTGGTTTTCACTAAAGTGCTTAAAATCAAGATTCAGCTAGGCTTGTAAAAGGATTTTGACTAAAAGTTCTTAAAACTCTAGTTAGCTTATTTCAATAAGCTCACAATAAGCTCAAAGCGAATCTAGACACCCATTAGCTGATTTTCTTGTTAAAACTGATTAATCAAGTCATTAGAAGCTTGGAATGTCTTTTGGTTTTGAAAATTATCAACAGAATAAGCTGGAATTCAAAATAAGCCAAAAGTGCTTATGTTGACCAAGGTTTGACCAAAAATATCAAAAAGCTGAAAATTTCAGAAACTACTCAAGACATGTTTGCAAAGACTTATGTGAAAGAAAATAAGGTGATTTATGAAGTAGATTGCTAGATATGGAAAATCATATTGCTTGTTATCACAGAAACTGCAGTTTGCTCTAAGGCTTATTAATAAGCTGAAAACTCACTCAAAATCTGATACTGTATAGTTTCCTTGTTAAAACTGAAAGTTTGTATGTTAAGCTACAAGTGAGAACAAATTTCAGCTCAAATCATTAACTAACAAAGCAATGGTTTAAAATCAAAGATGACATGTTTTCATTGAAATCTTTTCTCAATTATTGACTGGAAGGAATAATGTATTTAGAAGTTACTCCTGGTCATATAGCAGTTCCTACTAGAGTACTTCGTTCCTCCTGATCGTATTATAAAGTTGAAAGATGATTATAGAAGATATGATCAAGGAAGATTGTAGAAGATAAGATCAAATATTTAGTCTTCCTATTCATATGGAAAGTATTAAATATATTGATTATGATGAGGAGGTTACAAGATTATTTAGGAAATAATTAAATGGTATTAATGTATAATACTTAGGTAAGTATTAATTATGTTGTAACCACCTAGGACCCCTTGCACTATAAAAGGAGGTCATAGGGTGTAGAGATGAACACACTTCTACACACACATATTCTCTACACATTTCTCTCATTGTTTATTATAGCTTCAAAGTTGTAAAACCCTATCACTATTAAGAGTGATCGTATTAATATATTGAGGCTTGGATGTTTGGTTATTTCTATTGTTCTTCTTATATATAAAGATTGGTTTCCGCACACTCTTTGTATTGTGATCAAGGCTTCAAAGATCCTTCAAGAACTAAACCCAACAAGTGGTATCAGAGCCTCGTTGAGAAGCTTTGATTGAGAAGAACAAGATTTCTACATCCGTTTTATTGTGAAGTGAAGTTGTTGTTCAGAATTCGTGACAGTTTAGCGACAGTTTAGCGACGGTTTGCCAGTTCTGTGACAGATTTGTAACAGTTTCGTGACAGAATTAGTGTCGCTAAAGGTTTTGATTTTAAGGGTTTTCAATAAATTTCTAATTAAGGTATTGCTGAAGAAGACATGGCGTGCAGAACTTCAATTCCAGACAATGAGGTAATTCTTATGACAGAATCTGAAGTTAGAGAATATAATGCTAAATTAAAAAATAAAATGCATGCTTATAACAACTATGACGTAGTAATTAGTTGTTCTGAAAATTGTGAACAAAAATATGTTGATCTTCAAAAACAATGTTCTGATTTAGATGCTCAAAATGATAAATATTTCTTAGAAGTTCAGTCATACAAAAGAGCTCTAATAACTTTGGAACAGCAGAAAAAGTGGTTTCAAAATACTCAATTAGAGTATGAAGATAAGATTAGGGTATTAAGTATTGACTTAGAAAATACAACTAATCTATTGACATATTATGAAAAGCTTAATACTAAGGTAAATAAAGAGAAGCAGGAGCTACAGACTAAACTAGATAATGTTTTGGCTAGGTTTGATAAATGGAAAAATTCATCTAAAAACTTAGTCAAATTAGTAGATAGCTCCATGTCTGGTAGGACTAAAATTGGTTTGGGGTTTAAAAACTATATTGGGCCAAATGATGTTTTTGACTCCTCTTTGTCTAGTGTGTTTGACACTACCCCTGAAGATGTGGAAGGTAGGCCTGTTTTCAATAGGTATAAACCAGCTGCAGAGATGCATGCTGTTACTCTACCTCTCACATGGACATTCATGCCTACCTTAGACCACTTTGACTTTGATGAATCACAAATGACATATGGTACAAGGTCCACAGGCTTAATTGAAACTAATTTTGTGTCTAATGACTTTGTCTCTTGTAACTTTAGTGACAAGTCTTTAAAACCTAAGACTAGTGACCTTGACTCTTGTGAGTCCGACTCTAGTATTAAAACACTTGAGTCTGTGCATGAACCTGTTATAATTGAACCCATGACTAGTAAATACGCCTCATGTACGTCTACCTTAAGTGCTAAATCACCTAAGTTCTACCCTCAATCTGTTTGTGCTAAGAATGCGAGTAAAAGGAAAACATATAACCCTAGGAAAAACAATAAGAGTTCTAGAGGTAATCAAAGAAGTTGGAATGGCACGATGACTCAGAAATTAGGTGATAATTTTAAGTTTAAAAATAAGCCTTGTTATGTGTGTGGTAGTTTTGATCACTTGCAATATACTTGTAAACACAAGAGAAAGATTAATGATCACCAACAAGTTAAACCGGTATGGAATAACTCAAGACGGGTGAATCACAAGAACTTTGGTAAAGTTTTTCACCCCAATCCTAAAAATAACATTATTCCACAACCAAGATGTTTTAACAATGTTAAGGGTACACGGGTTGAGTCTGCACGGTCAAAAACAAAGGTTAATATAATCAAGGCTTTAGCTAGGTGGGTTTGGAAAACTAAACCAGATGGTTTAAAACATGTCTCCAAATCAAATAGTGCATCAAAGACCTTAACAAGATATGAATATGTTGATGTCTTTGGAAGATTCAAGTCTGTTTTGGCTTGGGAGTTCCATAAGCACTAATCTTTACTTGGTTTGTGTTTGTTTTTCAGCGAGTGTGATTGTAAACTACTATGATTTGTATTTGTGTGAACTAACATTTTGTAGGAAAAGAAGAGTATTAAAAAAAATAATAAAAAAAAAATCCTTGCTGGTGAATACTTTGCTCTGTTTGAGGGGAGGTTTTAGCCTAAGGGGAGGCGTGTTGTATGTATAACTGTGTATATTCTGGTGTTTTTCGGTCTAATCAATTTTACAGGTTGACATTGGTGCTGGTGGATATGGTTCCTCCTAATAGAACTAAGTTTCTCCTAGTCGACCAATGGTTCCTCCTGGTTGCACTCATCCTGTTTCTGGTGGACCATTGTTCTTCCTGCTGCATTCTACGTTCCTGCTGTTTGACTCATAGTCTTTGGATGGTTAAAAAAAAAGAAAAAAAAATTTAAAAAAAAATTAAAAAATAGAAACTTTCAAATCTAAATAACTTTGTATATATTTCACTTTTTGGGCTGTTTCTGTTTGGTACTTAGGTGTTGGCTGCCCCCCACACAACAAATGGTGCTCAACTCACCATGTTTAACAGACAAGAAAGAGTTGATTCACCATGAGGGTACGACTCTGGTGTGATCCTCAAATCCGTTGATGGTTGCCAATTTACCCAAAATTGGATGGTTTTCACTTGCCATGGTCCTAGACTGAAAAGTGTCTAATCCAAGGGGGTACGGCTCTTGGTAAAGATCTTATCAAATCCGTTGATAGCTATAATAGCTTGCTCAAATCTATAGGGTTTTCAGCTCACCGATGCTTCATTGCTAAGAGTTGGCGAGTCCAGAAGGGTACGGCTTCTGGTAAAGACATATCAAATCCGTTGACGGCTTTGATGGTTTGCCTAAAATCATCAGGGTACTCCAACTCACCGATGATTCACGTTCCAAGAGTTGGACTGGGTACTAGTCTCCCAGGGTGGTGTCATGATTCCACCAAAAGGCTGGCTAACCCAAGAGTGGGTAGCTACTTGGTAAAGGCTTATCAAATCTGCTCCGGTTGCTCTCTAGATTCAACATGCGCAGATGTTTTCAAGCTTTAAAATAGTTCAGCAATTAGTGTACCAGTAGCTACTTTTGTGTTTCTTCTGGTGTTATCAACTGAGATTGTTGCTGTTGTGGTTTATATTCTAATCCTCATGCTTATTGGTGGCACATCTACTTGGAAACTTAAACTCAACCAGGTTAAATTCAAGTTTAGAGGAGGATTGTAAGGAATAATGTATTTAGAAGTTACTCCTGGTCATATAGCAGTTCCTACTGGAGTACTTCGTTCCTCCTGGTCGTATTATAAAGTTGAAAGATGATTATAGAAGATATGATCAAGGAAGATTGTATAAGATAAGATCAAATATTTAGTCTTCCTATTCATATGGAAAGTATTAAATATATTGATTATGATGAGGAGGTTACAAGATTATTTAGGAAATAATTAAATGATATTAATGTATAATACTTAGGTAAGTATTAATTATGTTGTAACCACCTAGGACCCCTTGCACTATAAACGGAGGTCCTAGGGTGTAGAGATGAACACACTTCTACACACACATATTCTCTAAACATTTCTCTCATTGTTTATTATAGCTTCAAGGTTGTAAAACCCTATCACTATTAAGAGTGATCGTATTAATATATTGAGGCTTGGATGTTTGGTTATTTCTATTGTTCTTCTTATATATAAAGATTGGTTTCCGCACACTCTTTGTATTGTGATCAAGGCTTCAAAAATCCTTCAAGAAGTAAACCCAACATTGACCCAAACTTTTTAAGTGCTATTTGCCTTTTTGACCAACTATTTGACCAAAGAACTTTTCCAAAAGTCTTACTCTAACTGATTAAGTGTAATTGAGCTTAAAAGAACAAGTTTCACAAACTAGATCGCAGAATTGATCTAAAACCAAAAACTAGTTTAAAAGTCTGTTATGAACTTTTGTGAAGGATTTTTGAGCACAAGTTTATGACAACAAATGAATATTATCTAAACTTGTTAGATGACTGAAATGAACTGGTTTAAACCCAAAATCCAACAATTTTACTTGTAAAACCTCAAAGTGGATACTGATGAACTTTAACTGATGAAAAGCAAGTTTGAACAAGTAAAACTGAATGATAAGCTATCAAACCACTAAAAGACTATCAGATTATCAAGATTACACTACAAATAAGCTAATCACAATCTCATTTCAACAATTAAGAGCTATACTATGAATCAAGCATGCAGAGACTGTTTAGTGGAATTTAACAAGAGAAATGTGTTCCTTTTAGCTATTGAAGCCTCATTTGATGGAGTAATAAGCGCTGAGCTTATTAAGATCAACAAAACACCATGAATCAACCACTATTCACCATCATATCATCATAATCTGCTACAAATCATTCACCTTTGCTACACTGCTACAAATGGCATGAAATGGACTACAAATGACTCTGAACCAGCTACAATCTTCAAAACATCATCAATCAAGTTCCATTGATCATGATTGATCAATAGAATCACATAGTAACACTAGGAGTATGATTATGCAGGTATGAGAATGAGATTTGAGTGAAAGTGATAATTGTATTTCATTAATGGAGGTAAAGGCTGTTACAAGACGGTTACAACTAACTAACTGACTCTTAAGTGATTGTCAGTCACTTAAGAGTAGTTCTAACTAGAATGCTAAGTGAATTGAGAGAGAATTCTACAAGTGTGTGAAAAAACACACACACTAACTACATACATCAAAATGAAAGACTTGCTGGGTATTTATAGAGATTGGGATTCAGTTAGTTGGAGTCTGGTGACGTATTGCGACCAATAGCATCCTTCCACGTGGCTTGAATCTCTCAATTGTTCATAGCCGTTGAAGAGATCAAATTGGGAGTTTTTATTGTGGTTGTTTTCAAGTTAATTGGTTGCTTTGGTTGTGATCCTCTCTTGAAATGAAGCACTTTTCATGTTGATCATGTCTCTTGATATGCAGTGTAGCTCGATCTCGAATCTGGGTTCGTTATAGTTTGAATGTGCCAGGTGGCAATGTTTTATTGGTTGAAGGAGTAAGTTGCGGATCATATCCACAAGGACGATTTATGATTGGTTTATTTAAACTGAGTGGAGTGTATTGTTTAGATTCGTTAATAAATGAAACGGTGGCTGAGTGGGGTGACGTGTCCATTGAGGCGGCAATCCTTGTGCAAGTAATACTCTCCTCTCATTGGCTGAAATATCTTTCACTCGGATCAAACCAAACTTTACCCATTTTTGTCAATTTGAGCCCCTCAACTTTAGCAGATTATTCACTTGAGCTCCAAACTTCATTTCTTTGGCAATTTTGATCCTTTACACTTGTTCATAAATCATCCTTTGACTTGTTGACTTGAATGTTGACCAAATTTGACTTTCTTATTGACTTTTGAATAACTACACTTTAGTCCCTCATCTTTAGAAAATGTCAAGAAAGGTCCTTTGTCTTTGCAAGGCTTGTCACTTTTGATCCTTCTTTTGTCTTTTCTTTAACTTTAAGGCTTGTTTTCACTTGTTTGCTCCAAATTTTTATCTTTGTTACCTAAACAAGCACAAACACAAAACATACCCCATAATACTGCTTTTATGTATAAAAATTAGGTATTTGCTTTGTGTTTTAAGGTGATTTGTGATATTATTGATATGATATTTTACTCATATCATTGGACGATGCACAAAGAGGGGGATAAAGAAAAAAAGAAACTTATGTTTGGGTTGGGCTAGGATTGTGTAACAAATAAATAAATAAGGCTTTTTATTTATCAAACACACATAAAAATCCCCGGGAGAAAAAGAGGCGTTGACATTAATGGAGTTTTTAGGGTTTCTACATAATTTTCTTGTCTTCCAAAACTCTAAAGTAAAACTTTAGCTCATCTTTTAAATTAACTTATTGTTTAATTATTCTTAATCAATAGATAATGGATTTAGGGTTAGGTTTAATTTGTAATATGTATTTTAATAATATAAATATGTTTAGATTAATTAGGGTTCATAATTAAACATGATGATGGTAATTAATTAGACCAATTGTGTTAAATTTGTTTTTAAAAATTGGGCAAAATTTTAGGTCAATTGTTTTGATCATATCTAGAGTTCTACACACTTTCATATTGCGATCCAAGTACCCCTGGAAAGTTATTTAAGTTAGCTTTTGAACCCAAGAAATGAGAACTAAATTTAAGGTCGGGAAGTGGGTCAAAAACAGGTTACAACGGTCGGAGGTAAAAACAGTTTTTGGATCAGCCGGTTTTCAATTAATGTTTTAAGACGGTTAGAGGCACTTAGGAGTATAATTGGACTTTCAAATGAACATGAGACTTAGTTCATATATTAAATAAGAGATCCGATGGAGGGCTAAGTAAATGGGATAGTGGAAGGCCCTTTGATCATAACAAACTTTTCATATGTTCAAAATCAGTAAAATATGGATAGGTAAAAGTATATATATATCTGGATAGGTAAAATCTGGAAGGCCCTTTGGTCAAAGAAGGCGGTTGCATATCGATTATATATGCAATGCCATCCAACCATTACTTCGCCGACCTAGCTTCACAACTTCAACGGACAACTCCAGTTGCATCAGATTCCAAGAATCATCATAGCCAAATATAAAGGACACTTGCGGACTTACAATAATAAAAAACTCCCCCTCACAACCATGTAAGCGGTACCCAAGACCCGCTATGGCTGCAACCACATGGTTACCCCACCAAGATACGGGTTATGGCAAACTATAGTTACCAACGTGATCCAAAGAAACAGATGCCATCATCGCCTTACTTTTGTGTATCAAACCTACGAAAAGGATATTACTCGATTCTAGCGAACACAAGAACCACCCAATCAAGCTTTAACCCGGGCTGCAAACCTAATAGTTTGCCCTGCTACGACTGCAATCTCATTTAGTTCGAGGTGACCTAGGCACAAGGAAAACACCAATGCACTCATAAGAACTCGCGGAAACCAATGTCATATTCCATACTATCATACAGTTTATTTTTCAGCAAATGTGCTTATCACCACTGTCACACATATGTCTAATCGTCGCCCGTCATGGGTGACGACAACGAAGGAGCATAAAGCGATAGCCTAACCAAGGACGAACTATAAATTAAAACTTTAAGTTAAAAGAGCCAAGTCGATTAACCATAAACATCATGAAAATCAATTCAATCAATTTTGAAAATTAAACAGCACACAACCGTAACACAATCCAGTAGACCCAAAATAACCATTGGAATATAAAAATAGTTGGAAAAACGAATTTTACGTTATTTATTGAAACCCTCTAAAGTTCAAAAGCTACGCAAGAAACACTAAAACCATGATCATCACGAAACATCTAAACCACAACCCTCAAACATATCCCATCACTCCTGTTTTGTTCCATCTAAATAAGAGCCCCAAAAATTAGGGCTTTCAAGCACATGCCTCAATAAGAACATCCATAATTAACCACCCACTCCAGGCAACACCACCAACCCACTTGCAACGTCACACAACACAAATGAGGCAACGAAGAGGTGGGGGCGACGCAAAAGAGTATTTGTGTCGACCGATTCCCATTCATGTGGCGATTTGTTGAAAAAATATTTTACAAAATGGGTTTTTGTACTACTTTAGGCATAATTAAATATATGTATATGTCATATATATTCGTAGTACTTAGTAGTTTTACATTCTTTTTGAAGAGAGATTCGCAACGAATACTTCATGTTCTTTATATTACTGTATTCATCTATATTACGAGAACTCGTTTCATGGTTTTTAATATAAACATCCGTTAGTTTTTTTTATTGACGAAAATCATTTTTTAAACTATTTCTGACGTTAGACGTGGGTCTTGTGTTAGTATAAAAAGAACCTCATTTAATTTATTGGGAGTCAGGTTTTGGGGATCACAGGGTGTAGATTGATATGTACATGATATATAGCGGTAAATTGTGTGAGCTCAGGTAATATGAGATACTACCCCGAAAATGTGATGGACCATTTTTATTTACTGGCAAGCAAGTACGGCGTAAGTTGTTTGGTAGAAAAGATAGATTCATCGAAGGTTTAACAATGGTGGAAGATGAAGGTGTGGAAATGAGGGGTACCGTTATTATCAGGATCTTGAGTGTTTAATGGGGTGATACAAGAGCATACGCCGCATGTCGAACATTTATTTGATCTAATGGTGGTAGTTGGATCGTTCAGAGTGACGTGCCTTGCACTTTTCATGGTTTCCAAAGAAAGTGGGTGCAAGTGGTTTATGACATTGATGGTTTTAGGCGGGAATATTTGAAATTCATTTTTCGTAATCCTTATTTTACCAAAATGGCAAGTTCATCATGCGACCTAGATGATTATAGTCTAGTAACCTTCGACAAGCCGTGCGACTATCAGACTGGGGGATATGATGACGTATAGTCCATAGTCGGGCTGGATAACTCGACCCATGGATACTACCCATATCCATTAAGTATGGATCATACATAGACAGCGCCTGAAGCTCACGAGGCCCACTAAGACGCTGTCGCACGAGGTTATGTCTTACGAGAACCCGTTTCATGTTTTTAATATAAACATCCGCTAGTTTTTTTTTTTTTACGAAAATTATTCTTTAAACTATTTCTGACGTTAGACGCGGAGTATTAAAAAAAGAAAGAAAAAAAGAAAGGAGCGAATTAGAAAAGAAAGTGAAAAAGAGAAAAAAAAGTGAAAGTACACAGAGTGACTTTTTGTGGATGTACTTCCAAAGCAAGATCTATATCTTTTCTCTTTCTTCCCCACAGCCACAAACATAATCACAACAACCGCCGCCGCCACCACCACCACCACCACCACCACCCGAATTCTTATTTTTATTCTAATTAATTAATTCAATTGTGATTCTATTCACGCGTTTCTTTGTTATTTGTCCTCAATTATTTATTTTTCTGATGTTGGATTGGTTTTTATGGTGCTTAATTTCATAAAAACTGAATCTTTATTGGGTTTTAAGGTTTTTGATTGGGATTATGTAAATTATATCAAAAAAACCGAATCTTTATTGGGTTTTTAATGTTTTATTTGATTCGGATGATGTTAATTATATTAAAACTGAATCTTTATTGGGTTTTTGAGGTTGATTTGTCTTTCTTATGTTGTTTAATTATATAAAAACTGGATCTTTATTGGTTTAATTGATCTTTAAGGTTGATTGTCAGAAAAAAAAATGGTTACGGATTATGCAAGTTATATCAAAACTCAATCTTTATTGGTTGACTGTGAGATGGAATAAATTAGCCCTGCAAGTTTTGAAGGAGAAGACCCACTTGCAGTTTTTTTGATCAGAATAACTTTTCATCCTAGTCATTTGCAATGGAGGAGACTTTGATTCATGAGCATTTGCAATGGAGAAGACAACCTTGGACCATTATGCGCGCACTTGCGGTTTTGAATTACTTGGGAGGAGCGTTAGAACACTCGGGTTGCACTGGATAACAGTCAAATTGCTCAGTCTGACGAGCCAGGTGCAGCGAGCATAGCCCCTAATGAAGTTCTTATAGATCCAACCTTTCTTGAGGCACTGAGGGCTGATGTACTACTAGCTTCACATCAAGCTCGCTCTACACCAGCACCGCCTGTTTCTTCTGTTGTTACTGCAGATATTCATCCGGAATTTTTAGCAGCTGTTCCTCCTGGAACTTTTAGCCCAAAAACGTGCACAGAGGGTTGTGCAGCAGGCCGAAGGTCAACCTGTTGATATGGACAATGCTTCAATCATAGCTACTTTTCCGGCTGATTTACGTCGTGAGGTTTGCATGATTTACGTCCTGAACTGTTGAATGAAATTTGCTACAGAAAGGTTTGCATGATTTACTGTCACCATGTCTTTATACATTTGCATATAAATATTTAATTACTATGATTGTGGTATATATGATAAATTCTTTTGTGTGATATAGGTTGTTGCAGATCCTTCATTAAGTTTGAAGCAAAGATCTCTTGTTACAGATGCTGCACGTGCTCTTGTCAAAGCTAAAATGCTCAATGGTGTAAAAAAATCTGTCTGATCTTGTTAATATCTATCTTACCCAAATTTGATCATTTATATGGATTGGACAACACTTTAAAGACGGTTACTTGCATAAAGATGAGTTCAAGATAGTTTACATTCATTCTCTAGGCCTTAGCTGCGGAAGTTACTAGGGCATTTGGAAATCGATTAGCTCCGTTGAACATGATTGTGAGAGAGCTCACTGGTGACATGCAACTTACTAAAAGTGAAATTGAAGAAACTCAGGTAATTCACAACTAATATGAAGTTCCAAAATGAAATTATATGATTGATGTTTCAGTTATTCTGTGCTGGCAGATGATTGTGACAACACCTGAGAAATGGGATGTAATTATGCGTAAAACTAGGTATGTAGCCCTTACCAAGTCACCATTTACCTTTTCAGGTTCTCGTTTGTACATCAACTTCGGCATGGGGAGTAAATCTGCCTGCACTGTTGTGATTAAGGTTGTTAAATTGTGCAATACTTGTAGATTTGTTTGTATGTGTTTATTTTTTTCTTAATTAATGCAGTGTTTGTCAGCTTTTCTTGCTTACATATAGCAGTGGTGTTCATTTTAAATATGATCTTGCTATCGCTTGTGGCGAGCTATGACCATGATAGTATTTTGGGAATTCTGCATTTCAAATCCACACATGTCCGTGTGGAACTCTATCATAAAACTGACCGGATGACTTTCTTTTACAGACGATCAATTTTATCGTGTTTGAAGTTTCATGTATGGAGTGAAATTCACCCTTGTTAAAGACATTACATTTTATCGCGACATTGAGATACAAACTTACATTAATCATTTCACCCAATTAGTTCACTATAATAATAGGATGAACGCTTACAATTAATTACTGAGATCTTCTGGTGCAATCGTGTTTTAGAGTTTTGATTCGTTATGGTATAGTAATTTGCATTTTGTTATTTGCTCATCAACTAGCATACCACCTTGGCACAGGGGACTCAAGTGTATGATGCGAAGGTTGGTGGATGACGAGATCTGGGTATGCTTGATGTTATGCAGGTACATTGTTGTCTTAGCCAATCTATTACCATAAGCCAAAAGCTGAAATCATGTAATCTCGTAAGCCCAAAAATAATTTGATATCACCTAATCATGGTGTTTTTTTAAGCCTGTATGTGGGCTTACAAACCCATAAATGAGCTTAAACAACCCCCATCAATCATTGGCGCAATGCCAAATAAACAATCCCTATCAAACACAAAGGCACATAATATGTTGTACTTTTGAATCTGCTTATAACGAACATGTACCTATTTAGATAACATTCTCTATCTATGCTTATTTGGAATTTTGAATATGGGGCTATTATTAAGTTTAATCACTACCAAACAACCTTGGGGGAGCTCTCATGTATAGACTGGTCACTGGTATTCTGATCTTTTCGTCATATGTCAGAAATCCAAGTTGCCTATCTCTATCATCATGTGCTTCATCTTAGTGTCTACATTTACACATCAAATCTTTCGCTGTAGTAATATTGCTTAGATATAGTGTAATGAGTAGCAATAGTTGTATCATAGGCTGGTTATTGCTTAGATTAAATTATCTGGATCCTATCTAACTATCTTGGAAGTTGCATTAAATATGAAATTCCGCAAGCTCTGCATATATAATTTCTTTTTCCTTCGAGCTCAACTCCTCAATCTCTAACATCTGCAACCATGTCCGTATCATCTGGATCCTATTGTATTTAGGAAACAACCAGCTTTAACACTTCAGTTATATTCGTAATACAGTTGCAAAGTTTCTGATCAATTTGTTTGAATTTTTATGCACAGATATTTGAGATTGTGATTTGACGAATGAGCTGCTTCCTCCATTGCCCCAAGGAACCATATCTCTTTCTTCCAGCAGTAACTTATTTGTCAAAGGGTCTCTTTCAAGGAAGTCACCTGTCGGCAGATCTGTCAAACAAGAAGAGACAGCTGGTCAGGCACCAGACATGTCAGGTTGAGAGAAATTGTTGACTGATCATTTCTGAGCTTTTGCAGTAATTTGGGATGGATCTTATTCCTGTTCTTATTCAGGTTGGTTTTAAAAGAACTTTGATGGCTCTTTGTGAGTGCAACTATTTGCTTAACGTACTCTTTTTGTGTCTTTTCAGGTATATGGCTCAAGTGTGAATGCACCTGTGCCCCATAAATGTCTCAGCTATTGGAAAAAATTGTTCTATTTCAGCAGCGCGGGTATGATCCAGTCTCTACTTGGTGGTTCAAATATATCAACATGTGCTGGTTCCCCTCAATTATGTTGATATTCTGATCTTCTGCTTTGGAATTTATTCAGTTTCTTGACGGGTGTTTTGGCATGGAAAGATCCACAAGTTCTATTGCCTTCCCTTGAAATTGCAGATATTTTAATGGAAAAGCTTCCAGAAACTCTCCAAACAGTTTGTGAGAGGGTGTTGTTCATGTAGTAGATACACTTATTATATCCGAGTCATCTGAAAAGGATACTGATTCAACACATGGATGTTCCGCATGTTGGAAACGCAATCGACGTCATACCCCAATACTGATGCAACTTCTGCTGAGGATTCTAAAAACACCCCTTCTAACTCTGTAGAAGCTTCTGCTGTTAGTTCTAGTCTCCGGATGGCGGTTAGTACAAGTGCAAAGACTTTTAAAGACAAATACTTCCCTTCAGTCCCTGGAGCTGCAGAAGTTGGGGTTAGATGATCTTCTACATTTGAAGAATCTATGCTCAAAGTTAGTTGCCTTTACAGATGATCCTAAGTCAAAGTCCCAAGGGAAGTCTAAATCTTCCTCTCCTCGGGTGGTTGATTTTTCACCTACTAAGGAAGGTGAGCTGTTAAAAGTGGTCACTGAGATGCTGGCAGAGGTAAGCAAAGGGGACGGTGTCTCCATGTTTGAGTTTATTGGAAGCGGCGTTGCTGATGCTTTGCTGAGTTACTTATCATGTGGAAGCTTTTCTAAGAAAAGAGTGTCAGAAGAGAATTTGCATAAGCTCCGCCAACAAGCCCTTAAAATATACAAGTCTTTCATAGCAGTCGCCCTTCCTTATGGACCGGGTGAATCAAATTTGGCCCCAATGAGTGTTTTAGTTCAGAAGCTTCAAAGTGCTTTGACCTCATTAGAGCGTTTTCTAGCTGTTTTGAGCCACAGCTCTAGATCTTCTGGAGGTTCACGCCTCTCTTCTGGCCTTGGTGTATCTTCTCGTCCATTTAAACTGCGTTTTTGCAGTGCACATGGTGAAAAGTCTCTTCGTGATTATTCTTCAAATATCCTTCTAATCGATCCTTTAGCAAGTTTGTCAGCTGTTGAAGACTTCCTCTGGTCTCGCGCGCCATAAGTCTTCCACATCTGTTGGGAACTCAGAATCTTCCCCTACTACTGCTAAAGCTACACGTCGTCAGTCTACAAGATCCAGTTCAGGGGTAAATATAGGAAACTCAAACGGAAAGGGCACATGCAAGCTCTTCAAAGGGGAAGGGAAAGGCTGTCGTGAAGCCAATTCAAGATGACGAGAAAGGAGCATGCACAAGAAATGCTTCGCGAAGAAAGGTCGCTACAGATAAAGATACTTCGATGGAATCCGTGAATGATGAATCAATGTCTGAGGTATAGCTCCCTTTGTGTTAGTGTTAGACCCTAATATTAAAGTATTAATTGTTTGTTGGAACCACACAACATGAATCACTGCCATAGTATGAAACAGCGTATATGTTTGTCGTATATCATTCTTTTAGGCACTCTTTACACCTTTGAGATGAAGATCAGATAAAAATGTGCTTATTTGGATGAAAATATATGTTTGAAATGGATATGACTACACATAAAATTGGTTAAGATAGGCGAAAACACTGCGCTTTGCTAGTTTCTAAAGTTGATAAAAATTCATCATCTTGATAGACGACTCAGGTGAGATTCTAGCATTTCTGGATTTGTAGGAATGCTATTAATGAGTTGATACAATGGAGTAGATATCGAGTGTCAAATTGCAATAGAATGTTTTCAGTCTACATATGATATGCACATATGCTAGAGCTATGTTTTCCACCTGAACATTACTTGACTATGTCATGCGATATGCACACATGCTAAAGCTTTAGCGCTCTGTAAAAAGTTTCTGTAGAACTATAGCTTTGCTAAACGATCAAGTTGTAATACTAGGACGTTTCTATGAGTTTAGTATGCATTGATGCATATCACAAATTGCCCTCGTGAACTGTTTTGTTGGCCGATATTTCTTGCCAGCTTGCTGTTTGTTTTTTACAAGTTTATTTGTTTTGCTATGACATAATTTTGTTTTTTTTTATTTGTAAATTGTTTTCTTAGTAGTCTTTTGTGTGCGCTGTAGGAGGACGACGTAGAGATACCACCCGTTGAAGTTGAGGATGCATTGGTGATCGAAGATGACGAAGTTTCCGAGGACCATGAGGATGATCAAGATGAGGTATGTGGTCATAAATTTTACTGTTGATACTTAATCTGCTCCTGTATTTTGTTATGTACAGACTTTCAGAGTCTGAAATTGTTGCAACCAATAGATAGGGCTCGATATAAGTAGCAGATGCTCCATACTGTATGATGGTTGCCGATACCAACGATCCTATATGATTTAAGACCACCATACAAAAAATAATCAGTTAGATATATAGCTAGATTGAAAGCCCAAAAGGTAGTAGGCGGGATAGCTGCTATTCATGTCATATAGTAAGAAAACATCTTTAGGAGGATTAAGCTCAGAGGGTAATAACTTAGCAAAACAAGGTTTTCATAGATACTAACTACTAAGTAACATAAGTAGAGACAGTGAATGCCCTAAAATAGTTTAGGGGACTTATGATGTGATGATTGTAAGCACATTTTGGTGAACGTCTCTGTTTATTATCTATCAACCTTTAGAAAGTGTCACAATATAGCATATGGATTCTCAAACATACACCATGCGAGTAGATAAATGCGTAAGCACCATTTACTTCATCTGCATTTTTTTTGAAGTGTAATTTCAAGTATAAAGTTACGTGTATAGTATTATGGTTTTCTTATTTGTGCTCACCTAAACTTAATATTCTTTTAGGTACCCGTTCCTGCACTAGAGGAACAGATTGCTACTGTAACTGGTGTATTATCTGACCAGCAGCGTTTAATATGCCGTGGAAAAGTTCTGAAGGATGACCAGCTCCTTTCAGCTTACCGTATGCTTCTAGTTTCATCAAACACGATTAATACTTATATGAAAACTATAACTATACTTTAGTTTATTATCTGGCTTTCATACTGAAGCTCCTTAATGAATATGAACTGTAGACGTGGAAGATGGTCATACACTGCACTTGGTGGTCCGGCAACCTAATCAACCACCACTCGGAAGCTTTCCCGAGCATACAGGTTTGCTAAGTCTTAATTCTTTCTTTCTTATTCTTTTTTCTTTTATGTTTCTGGATTAGAGGGTATTAATTTAAGTTTGCACATATACCTTAGATTATGTCTCTATTCCCTTACAAAGTGGGTGAAGGTCTAATTCCTGAAACATTATCTAGTATCTGGTGCATGCCTCTCTTGCAGTCTTGCACTTTGTTTTCTATCTTATATTGAAGCTCTGAGATATGCCATATAAAAGTGCTAAGTACTGCTCTACTGGAAACGGGTAGTAACCCAACTAACTAAACTTATGTTGGTGTCAATATTGACACATACACCTTATAAATGGATTGAGTGGGGATATGTTGCATCTCTAATGGAGTAATGGGTCAAAGTGTAAAATACAAAATTAAAAAATGGGAGAAAATAGGGATTCGGGTCTATTTACTCTGCTCTACCCGTCTTGGCGCCCTAATAAATTGTCCCTTCTATTCACTACTCAACCTGCCCATTTTACCATATCTTCCTATAGAAAATTATTGTCGCTTCTCTTTGTATGTTCATTTTGTTCTTTTTTTTTTCTTTCGTGTCGTCTTTCTAATAATTTATAAGCCCGACATATTTCTAATTTGCAGCAAAGGGTCCAGCATCAGGTACCAGGCAGTCTATGGGCAATCATGGGTCCAGTGTTATGGTTGGAACCTTCAACATATCTGAACAAGGTGATGGCAGTCTTCCAGATTTCAGTCGGGTAAGATTATGGCAGAACTTATCAACTTAATATTCTAAAACCGTTATCAACACATTTAACCGAATTGATACGTTTTGTTGTTTTAATATTTATATGATAGATTCTTTCTGCTGTTCTTGGTTCCCTTGGAATGTCAAATGCTGGAAGTGGGGGTGATGATGCAGTAGATTTGCAAGTAAGTGGCTACTTGCTAACTCATCCTCTAATAGTTATCATGTACATGTTGTTTTGAAACAAGGTTCACCTTTTATAATTTTTTAACAGCAACACTTTTCCGAAAGGCTTTCACGAATACCCGGTCTAAATGAAATGAGAAATCCCACCGGTCAACAATCTGGGGATATCATCGGTTAGGAGAATCATCGGTGCGTTTAGTTTCTTAAAAAATCTTTTTTTATCTTCAATTGTTTCTGGAAATATCAAACATGTAAACGTAAATGTCTTTTTTTTAGACTGATGCTGTGGTTAATGCGGGACCAGCTGTCTTCATATCCCCATCTGGTCCAAATCCCCTAATGGTGCAACCTCTCTACCCTTTGAACCTGGTTCTAGCTTTGGAGCAATGCCTACGGGGCCCGGCTCTAGTTTTCCAAATCGTGGAGCTGGCAAGAGCTCCCCGCATGCTGGTTCTTGTAGTGTGAATGAGAGAAGTAAGCGAATATGGATGCAACTATGTCGATAACGAATTTTTTTTTGAGTGTGGTGGTCTAAAAAATTACAGTAGTCCGTAATGAGTTTAGTTTTATCTAAGTAGCAAAAAAAATAAAAAATGTGTGTGTATACAAGTAGTAATATTTATTAAAAAGCTATTTATTAAAAAGTAAACAAACTCCCAATTTGTGGGGGGTAAACTAGCATACGAGGCAATCTTATCATCCAGTATAAAAATAGCAAGACCTTAATCAGATCTCTGAAAAATAAGGTAAAAATGGCGTCAGGCAAGAAAAACAATACCGCCAACAAAAAGGGGAAGAAAGTGAAGGGGCCAATCAATTTGAGCGAGGGAAAAGTGAAGGTCGGTTTAACGTCAAGGAAAAATGATCCCGTCATCTTTTGCACCTACTGTAACCGTGTCAAGGGCGAATGGACGGACATTTGCTATCATCAGCTGACTTGCAAGAAAGTACGAAATATATTTGTTTTATTTAATAAATTTCCCAACTTAAATTATTATTTTTACTAATTTATTGTTTTTTTTTTTATCTCAATAGGCTCCAGAAGGCCCCAGGATTCAGAAGTAAAAGTAAGGATGGATGATGTCTTCTTACTTTTTACTCTTTTATTACTACTCACTAATTTATATATAATTTAATATCTATCTCTTCGTTGTTTAAGACTTTAATTACGATACTTTATGCGGTTTTGATGTGATGATTCATGTACAACTATTTCATCATTAGTATTGGGGTTTTGACTTAATGTGTAATCTCGGATGCTACAAGGTTATTTTGATTGGTAACAATTTCATATGCGCGTCGATCTTCACGCGCCCCCAATTTCTCTTATGCTTTTTATTAGTATTTTTTGTTTTTGCATCACTCTTTAATTGTTACTGTAATTCTCTCCTTTTTATATATTTTGTCTAGTCATATATTCCGCGTTTAGGATATGTGGTTTTAAGAAATAGTGTTTGGATTTGATCATGTTCAAAAGAAATCGGATTATTATTTTCTTTAGCGTTTAGCAAATTTGATTATTTGTTTAGTTGATAAGTAAAATGACTATGTGGGGGTGTTTGGGATTGCGTTTGAAAATAGATTATCTAGTTTTTTTTTATTTTCAAAATGGAGATAATCTAAAATGATTGTTTTCATAATAAAAATAAAAAGTGATTATTTGTATTTCAAAAACTTCCGAAATGAACTTTTGAAAAATTAAGTGAGAATCTACTTATTTTATTTATATAAAAGAAAAAAAGTAAAATGGATTTATTCTAGTCATTTTACTTATCAACTAAATAAACGATCCGATTTCTCAAACACTAAACATATTGATAATCTAATTATTGCGATTTCAAACAACATAATCAAATTCAAACATTATTTCTCAAAACCAAGTTTTTTAATTGTTGATTATTTGATTATTCATTTATGTTAGTTCTCTTTAATTGTTTAATTCTCTCCTTTTTATATATTTTGTTTTGAAAATGTGTGGTCACATACTCCGCGTTTAGGATACGTGGTTTTAAGAAATAGTGTTTGGATTTGATCATGTTCAAAAGAAGTCGGACTATCATTTTTTTAAATATGTTTGGCAAATTCGATTATTTGTTTAGTTGATAAATAAAATGACTATGTAGGGGTGTTTGGGATTGCGTTTGAAAATAGATTATCTAGTTATTTTATTTTCAAAATGGAGATAATCTAAAATAATTGTCTTGATAATAAAAAAAAGGTGATTATTTGTATTTCAAAACTTCCAAAATGAACTTTTGAAAAATTAAGTGAGAATCTACTTATTTTATTTATATAAAAGAAAAAAAGTAAAATGGATTTATTCTAGTCATTTTACTTATCAACTAAATAAACGATCCGATTTCTCAAACACTAAACATATTGATAATCTAATTATTGCGATTTCAAACAACATAATCAAATTCAAACATTATTTCTCAAAACCAAGTTTTTTAATTGTTGATTATTTGATTATTCATTTATGTTAGTTCTCTTTAGTTGTTTAATTCTCTCCTTTTTATATATTTTGTTTTGAAAATGTGTGGTCACATACTCCGCGTTTAGGATACGTGGTTTTAAGAAATAGTCTTTGGATTTGATCATGTTCAAAAGAAGTCGGACTATCATTTTTTTAATATGTTTGGCAAATTCGATTATTTGTTTAGTTGATAAATAAAATTACTATGTAGGGGTGTTTGAGATTGCGTTTGAAAATAGATTATCTAGTTATTTTATTTTCAAAATGGAGATAATCTAAAATAATTGTTTTGATAATAAAAAAAAGGTGATTATTTGTATTTCAAAACTTTCAAAATGAACTTTTGAAAAATTAAGTGAGAATCTACTTATTTTATTTATATAAAAGAAAAAAAGTAAAATGGATTTATTCTAGTCATTTTACTTATCAACTAAATAAACGATCCGATTTCTCAAACACTAAACATATTGATAATCTAATTATTGCGATTTCAAACAACATAATCAAATTCAAAAACTATTTCTCAAAACCAAGTTTTTTAATTGTTGATTATTTGATTATTCATTTATGTTAGTTCTCTTTAATTGTTTAATTCTCTCATTTTTATATATTTTGTTTTGAAAATGTGTGGTCACATACTCCGCGTTTAGGATACGTGGTTTTAAGAAATAGTGTTTGGATTTGATCATGTTCAAAAAAAGTCGGACTATCATTTTTTTTAATATGTTTGGCAAATTCGATTATTTGTTTAGTTGATAAGTAAAATGACTATGTAAGGGTGTTTGGGATTGCGTTTGAAAATAGATTATCTAGTTTTTTTTTATTTTCAAAATAGAGATAATATAAAATGAGTGTTTTGATAATAAAAATAAAAAGTGATTATTTGTATTTCAAAACTTTCAAAATGAACTTTTGAAAAATTAAGTGAGAATCTACTTATTTTATTTAAAAAAAAAAGTAAAATGGATTTATTCTAGTCATTTTACTTATCAACTAAATAAACGATCCGATTTCTCAAACACTAAACAAATTGATAATCTAATTATTGCGATTTCAAACAATATAATCAAATTCAAACATTATTTCTCAAAACCACGTTTTTTAATTGTTGATTATTTGATTATTCATTTTTTATAACGCATAATTTATTTTCAATAAGCAATCACAAACACTCTCTAAAATAGATTTATTTTAGTTTTTTTCATTATAAAAATAAAATAAGTTACTTTTTCAAAATTTTATTTTAAAAGCTTTTAATTTTATTTTATTTTTTTAATATTTAAACATTTATTTTATCTTAGATCTATTTTAAAAATAAAATAAATTAATAATCTAATGTTAAACGAAATCCCAAACACACTTTAATATTATGATTTTGATTCCTCACAAAAATTTGATGATCACTGGATTGATTCGTTCCACACGCGCCCCCAAATCTTCTTTACCTTTTTATTTTTTGTTTTTGTTTTTCTATTAAATTTAAATATATTATCCATCCTTTTAATAATTGTTACTGTAATTCTTTTCTTTTGATCGGTTATCAGTTAATAGCTATGTTTGGTAAAAGCTGTTTGAAAGCTTTTTTTAAAGCTATTAGCTTTTTTGTTAAAAAAATAATCTATTAGCTTTGTTTGACACAACAATTTTGTAGAGCTGTTAACTTTTTATTTTAAAAGTAGCTCTCAAATAAAAAGCTCTCTCATACAACTTTTTAAATTGTGAAGAGCTGTTAAAGCTGTAGATTACTGATATACCCTACAACCATATTATAATTTATTTTAATATGTCTTTTAAGTAATTTTACATCTTAATTTTACAGTCAACAACTAATATACCAAACATTTTTATTAAAAATACAACTTTTTAGTAAATAGCTTACAGTTAACAACTTACAGTTAACAGCTTACAGCTTACAGCTAGTTTTACCAAACATAGCCAATATCTATTTTTCACGAGGGGCTTTTTTTCTTTTCGGCTTTTACTCCGTGTGATTAAACTACTTCTACTATGGCTATGTTAAACAAGAGCCATTTTAAAACGTTTTTAGAGCTCTTAGCTTTTTTGTTAAAAAAATAATCTAATAGCTCTGTTTGGTACAAAAATTTATAAGAGCTGTTAGCTTTTTATTTTCACCAAGTAGCTCTTAATTAAAAAGTTGTCTGATACAGTTTGTTAAATTGACAAGAGCTGTTAAAGATGTATATTACTGATATACCCTATAACCATATTATAATTTATTTAAATATGTCCTTTTAAGTCATTTTACATTTTAATTTTACTAGCTAATATACCAAACACTTCTATTAAAAATAAAATTTTTTAGTAAACAGCTTACAGTTAACAAATTACAGTTAACAGCTTACAACTTACAACTAATTTTACCAAACATAGCATATATAAACACAAACTTCAATTTATTTACTAGCCCTTCCTGACTATGACACGTGTCTTTACTAGGATGGTAACACGTCAGATTTTGTTCGAGTTTTAGTAAACCCACACGTCTATAATATTCATACCCTCCTGTGTTCAAAAAATAATATTCATACCCGTAACTCCCGTCGCGTACCCGTTTAGTATTATTTATCGAGTTTTTGAATTTTTTCTCAAATATTAAGTATTCATAATTAAATTTTCGTTGAGCATAATTGCGCGTGTAAAGTTAAGAAGAACTACTAGAAAACGATCAATATACCCTAATATAAAGTTTTTAAAAGTTTAAGACTACTAATTCAATTTTATATCATACGATTTAATGTATCGAATAAATTATAGTTTCCTTCTAAAATTACAAAATTCAAGTATGAATTTTACTCATAAAATGCACATGTATATTTATCGGGTTAGTTCATTAGGTAGAAATACATGAATATTTAATTGTCGTAGGTCACTAGCAACATATATGCTAAGACCATGCACATGTATTGGTTTTGTACGTATAAAAACTTCCCTTTTCGTTGGATAATATAAAAACACATGTGCACTCTTTATATCGTTCATCATACTAGGATATATAACAAATAAAATAATTATTAAATGTTATTTAAACATAATAATAAAAATATATATGCATTGTTAATAGTATAAAGGTAGTTCTCGCAGTTATATATATTTATCTGGTTCTAAAAATAATTTTATAATTTTATACTGTAAAGTAATAAGCAAATCTATTAGAGTACATATATCAAAGAAATGCTTTGAAACGAAAACAAGTTTAAAACTCGCGTAATATACGAACTTTTTAAATTCCGTGTTGTTAAATTCAACTCTAAATTTACCGCAATTAGTGTCGACCGATGTTTAAGTGTTGGTATAGCAATTTCTTTTTACAAGTCACGATAAGGGTATTTTGAGATTGACATATGTTAAATGCATTTATTTGCTCACCCATGATACTTAAATTTTTTTTTAAACGGCACCTCAATCTCACTGAAATCCGACCCCCGAGTTATACCATCCATAACAGGCAGGCCCCGGGACCCGAACCACTAGAGGAAACCCCTAAAACTCACGGCTTCGCACTAAGAAGGAAAATTATGAATTCTTGTCCTTTGCAAGACTTGAATTCATGACCAAACCCCCTCCCAAAGCTTAAAGAGGAGCCCAAGTGGCCATGATACTCATCTTTATTTTGCAAACGTCTTATTATGTTCCTAGTACAGTAGTAACTTTAGAATGCGAATTACTTCTCGTTTTCCGATGCATAAACCTGAAGAACAATGAAATGTGGCGGAGACAGGAATTACAATTACAAAAGGCATCGAGCAATAAAAAAGTTTTTAATGTAACTTAAAATAAATCAGATCGGAGTTATTTAAGGCAACAAAAATGTCATTCGTCGATGTATTCAACACTTATATTATATCAGGGTGATCAGGTGAGATTGTTTATAAAATATCAGATTTGTTATTTTAACTAGTTTGTATTAAGATCCTATAAATGATGATTGTAAAACTTTAGATGGTATTGAATGCCATGCATAAGGGTAAAAGTTATAAAATACAATCTTACTTACTGATTTGTGCCGAATTTAAACACTTACTATTTAATCTCGTGACTTTACCATTCTACTTTCAAATTTGTTCCAAAGTTACCAATATGGTAACTTGTTACCGACACGCTGGCACGGTAATATCCACCTAATTATTTTTATTTTTTAACTTATCCACGTCTTTTTTTAGAACGACAAATGTTAGTGGTTAGTGAGTCGAGTCGTGCAATGACATTCAAGCGGCAGAATGTCTTCTTCGAAACCTCGCCTAGTTATGTTAACTTATCCACGTCTGATTTCCATTATATAAGCATTACTATTAAAAATTTAACGTTATATAAAAACGGGTCACCACTAAGCCTGCAACCCCACACAGTCACCATCTTCTCATTATTCCTCCATCAAACCCGTCACTAAAATCAAGACTTGGTTCTGAGTCTCATTAGCAATTAGTGAGTCTCATTAACAATGACCATCTTCTCATTAAGGTGACTTTACTGAATCTCGTTAACAATTAGATATACTTGCAACCCCACATTAGTCACCATCTTCTCATTGAACTTTTCTCAAATCTTAAACTAGGATGATTACTTGAAATTCATTAGCTTAATTCATGCATTAATGTGTACAATATCCTCATTGATGGTGCAAGTAAATGTGGGAAGCTTGATATTGCAAGGGTGTTTTTTCAAGATCTACCTAATAAAGGTTTGCATCCTGATGTGAAATGTAAAATGTTATGGTAAGTGCGTTGTATAGGGAAGGTTTACTGTGTAGTTCTTAGCATGGACAAGAATGGGTGCCCTCTCGATATCGTTACTTTCAATGTTATTCTTCAAGAAAATATTGAAACTGAGAGCAAATATATATATATGTTTTCTTTAATTCGAGTTTAGTGACGATGGTATTAGACATGAGTCGGGTTTGATTGTTGAATTTGTCTAGAGGTTGAAAGTTGTTATAAATGTTGTATGTATCTGTTCTTATCTTGTTGTGGTCAAACCTTCTATTGTGGATCTTATGTTTACCATAAAAAGCAGCTTAAAATATCCACGTCACATATATGAGTCGTTTTTTTATTTTTAAAATAATTATTTTAGTGATGTGTAAATGTAAACGGTCATAATGGTAATATTATTACAAAAAAAAAAAAACAAGTAGAATGGTAAAGTCACGAGATTAAATAGTAAGTGTTTAAAGTCGGCACAAATTTATAAGTAAGATGATATTTTATAACTTTTACCCCATGCATAATGCGTTAACAAGTTGATGTAAATTCTGAAAAGAAGCATTATTCAATCAAAGAGAGACAACAAGAAAATAGACGGTATCATCGATTACTCTTTTTTCTTATTTTACCTAAATAATTGAAACTAATAAAAAATCTATTTCACATCCACCAGGCATTCTTTTTGTCAGGCCCACTGAACCAATCCTCCTCATCACCTTGACACTATGTACCGATGTACCTTTCTAATTTCTCCATTTATTCTGACGAAGAAACCATCGTATGACACTTTTTATCACAAAAAGCTCTTATTGTTAATCTCACAAAATGTTGAAGGCAATTTCAATATTTATGTGAGGGCAACTGACTTTTTTCGACCAAATATCCCATTTTTCCTACACATTTATGTGTGTCCGCTAGAGCTCCGTTGGGGGCAACGCCCCCCACTACTTAACAAGTGGTTCCTCCCCTGTTGGTGGATAAATACAAATAATTTTAGAAGATATTAAGGTGCGTAAACCGATGCATAAACCTGCTGAATGATGGATAAATACAAATCGGTTTTGATGCATAAACGTCTTATTGTAAAAAGAGATCACCAGAGGTAGTTTAAGGAGGGTCCAAAATAAAGTTTTTCTACAAAAGAGACCATGGCAACCAGAGCAACTGGGAAACCTTGTAAGAATAGGTGCAGAGGTTGCCATGTGTCCGTATAGAAGTACAAATGTTGGTAAAAAGTACGTATATGTAAGGTATTTGTCAGGTATGTGTAAGGTATATGTTTATTTTTAGAAAACCTGGTTTTTTTTGTCATTTTACAACTTAGATCTTAATAAATTATTATTATTATATTAAATGAGCAACTTGTACCTTTCTAGCAACTTGTAAGTGGGAAACCGAACTTAAACTATTAGAAATATCAATTAATGATCTAAAAAACATTGTAATCTTCTCCTTTTTTTCCAGCTTGTTCATCAAACCCATTAAAGACGAAAATATCACACACTCAGTGATTAAAAACCCAGTTGTTTACATCATTGTTACTTCATCCCTACAACAATGGCCGAACCATCTTAATCAAAACTCATAAACCTTATTATTCTTCTCAATTGCTCACTCAGTGTGTAACGGAGTTGATATTTATGATGCGAAAGTCGTTGTTAGATCCTCCGTCATTTTGCTTCTCGATGTAAAATCAAAATTAGAAGGAAATGCAAATTGTGAAAGATTGTTTAGAAGCACTGTATTTGGGCCTTGGTTGGATATTCTTTATGTGGATAATGATAACCATTTGATGCATTTTGTTTTAGAACATCAAGTATTTGCTTAATAGGTTTCATTATCTGCGCCTCCTATCATATTTTATATCGGTGATCATTACTTACAATTTGGGAGAAAGGAATTTTGTTTAATTACTGATTTTAAGTTTGGTGAAGTTTCTGAATCTCAACCAAAATTCATTCCATTTTGCAAACGTTTATTCCCTTAGAAAGCTAAAAAAATTGGAACACAACCTATTCATGGGTGGGAACTATTGAAGATTCTCAACAGTGAACAGTGGTTTCAATTGTTAAATTTGGATGTTGTGAGGGTATGTCTTTTAATTGTTGTTGAGCTAGTGTTCATGGGTAGAGAATAACCGAATTACATCCGTAAGCATTTTATGACATTGGTTGATGATTTTAACAATTAGAATTGTTATCCTTGGGGTGAATTGATGTGGGTTAAATTGTATAGAAGGAATGTGAATGTTGATCATAGACATATAGAACATCACATGGAAGAGTTGAAGAAAAACCCCCGTTTCACGCCCATATACAATCTATACAAATTTCCTTGGGCTTTTAAGGTTATATTTTGTTTACATTTGTTTGTATTTGGTTATTAGTTAAAAAACTATGTTTTGTTATAAACTAATTAGTTAAAAATGTGTTTTCAGATATGGATTTTGGAGACTTACCCGATATCATTGAATTAGTGGAAAAAATTAGAAAATGTGAGCCCACGAGTTGTGGCATGGTGTAGCATGAACAAATTTGACGAATCGCATTACTCAAGTCTTTTTGTCCCGGTAAATATGGTTCATCCCTAAATTTAAAAGATTATAATGAGAATGTAGACTATGACTTATAATTGTATTCTTGTTATAGGATTCCACTCCAAATTCATCACTTATTGCAACTATTGTTGAGATGACATAACCATGGTTTATTTATAGTGCAAAGTTTATAAATGGTTTGGTTGAGCAAAATTGGCCAGAGGTTTTTAATGAAAGCCACGTGAATAGTAAAACATTATGTAGAAATTAGAAGGAGGAGGGTTGAATATTTTCTTAAAATTTCTTGTTAAAGATTGATTTATAAAAATCCTTTTTCAAAAACTTAAGCTTAAGTATTTATGTGAAACCTTCTTATACACAATATGAACAAGGTATAGTGCAACTAAACTAATAGTTACAAGTATAAGTGCAACTAAACTAATAATCACAAGTATAAAGAATAATGAATGTAAAGAGATAAGAGAAGGAAAGATCAAGCCGGACTATCATTTTCTTTAGTATTTGGCAAATTCGATTATTTGTTTAGTTGATAAGTAAAATGACTATGTGGGTGTGTTTGGGATTGCGTTTGAAAATAGTTTATCTAGTTATTTTATTTTCAAAATGTAGATAATCTAAAATGATTGTTTTGATAATAAAAAAAAGTGATTATTTGTATTTCAAAATGTAGATAACCACGTTTTTTAATTGTTGATTATTTGATTATTCATTTTTTATAACGCATAATCTATTTTCAATAAACAATCTCAAACACCTTTTAGAATAGATTTATTTTACTTTTTTTTTCATTTTAATAATAATAAGTAACTTTTCATTTTACTTTTTCAAAATTTTATTTTAAAAGCTTTTAATTTTTTTTAAATATTTAAACATTTATTTTATCTTATATCATTTTAAAAATAAAATAAATTAATAATGTTAAACGAAATCCCAAACACACTTTAATAAATAGTATGATTTTGATTCCTAACAAAAATTTGATGATCACTGTATTGATTCGTTCCACACGCGCCCACAAATCTTCTTTACCTTTTTATTTTTTGTTTTTCTATTAAATTTAAATATATTATCCATCCTTTTAATAATTGTTACTGTAATTCTTTTCTTTTGATCGGTTATCAGTTAATATCTATTTTTCACGAGGGGCTTTTTTTTCTTTTCGGCTTTTAATCTTCTACTATACTATAAACACAAACTTCAATTTATTTACTAGCCCTTTCTAACTATGACACGTGTCTTTATTAGGATGGTAACACGTCAGGTTTGGTTCGACTTTTAGTGAACCCACACATGTCTATAAGATTCATATCCTGTGTTCAAGAAATAATATTCATACCCGTAACTCTGTCGCGTACCCGTTTTGTATTATTTATCGAGTTTGGATGATAGAGTATAGTTGAAAGTATATTGATTGATTGGATGATATTCGATGAATCGAATATTAGATTTATCTCAACTATATGATAATACTTTGTGAATCTTTCTCATCAAATAAATTATAAATAGTTATCCTCAGATCTGAGATATCAGGAAACTGTCGTGGACCTAGTGCATTTTTGTGAAGTAATCTAACGTTATACGTAACTGGTGGCTATAAGGGTTATTTTGAGAAGTGTTGCAAAATTCATAGGTTTTGCCTGTAGTCAATATGGAATTTGTTTCCTCCAAATTCATTTTGGAGTTTAATGCAGTTGGGCCCTCGTGAGATTAATAAGATGTTTGTGTAGCCGCACCCAAATTTGTTATGGTAATCTTGCTGAATCTGTGAACGAGAAACAGAATGGTTAATGAAAGGAATGACTAAAATCCATATCCTTATTAACGTTGTATTAGAAATGAAAGGATAATAATAATGATGAATAATTAAAAATGTTTTATCCAGGAAACCTTACTCGAGTTGTATTAGAGGCATCGACGTGTATCTAGACACTAATCGATTTGATCACACTATTTAAAATTTGTCCAAGTGGGAGCTGAAAGTTTATGAACATAAATTTAATAGTCGTGTGTTAGAATCGAACTCGAGATTACAGGATTGCACATAATACGTAAAAAGTTAATTTTATTCATAAATATATTTAGGGGCTGTTTGTTTCAAGCAATTTCACATAATTTAGAGGGATTTAGAAATGAAAATACCATAAAATAATCTGTTTGGTTAGAAAATACGAAAAGTAAATTGCAATTAGATTTCTAGATCGAAGGCAAACTGAATTATCACGGGTGGAGAAGAATTATAATTCCCCTCCAAACGGATATGGTCTCACAACATAGGTTAGTCAAATATACCCTTTTTCATATACACCACATCTTCTTAGTTATCTCTCATCAAGAAGTTATCACCATCTATTTTCTTCTAGAACTCACTTTCTCCAGGTAACCAATTTTTTGCTTCACGTATATGAGATTATCATCATCAATTTTTAGTATAGTTAATCAATTATCATAATAATATTGATAAAAATTATGGCTTTTAGCCGTCATCTATTCTACAAGTTGAAATTATAGTTAATCAACTATCATAATCTATTTAAAGTCATAGGAGTTTTCAACCTTCATTTGCATCTGTTTTTATGTATGTTATTAATGTTATGCTTAATTTTAATATTTATTTTCACATGTCCCTTGGTTTCATTATGAAACATTACCACATTAGGTATGATAACTCTGTGTAGAAGTTATAATGGCTGGTCAAATATGGAAGAATCAAAGCTTGTAGAGGAATTAGTAACTATGATTAATAGTGGGTTATACAGAGCCGATAATGGCTTTAGAAGTGGTTATGTACAACATTTAAAGAAAAACTTTAAGAAAGCATTACCAGACTCTGATAAATCAGCAAAACATATCGAATCAAAAGTTAGAAATTGGCAAACTATGCATTACCAGACTCTGATAAATCAAACAAAACATATCGAATCAAAAGTTAGAAATTGGCAAACTATGTATGATATGGTTAATGATTCAAGTACTAGTGGGTTTGGTTGGGATGAAAGTAACAAGCTATTGACTGCGTCTAATGATGTTTGGAATGATTACCTCAACGTAAAGGTAAGTAGTATATTCTAATGTCGTTTTTTAGTCAAATATGTGTCTGTTAAAAGTTTACTTAATGTTGTGCTTTAATTCTTGAATAGGCTAAACAAGGATAAGGGTAAAGGGAGAAATAATTCATTCCCTCACTATGATGATTTGTGTGTTGCTTTTGGAAAGAATCGTGCTCACGGAAATGGAGCTAAAGATGTTGGTGATTGTGGAAGAGAGACAACGATAGAAGTGAAAGATTCTGATGAGGAACATGATACAATGATGGAAGAAGGTGGTCATAATGTACCTCGCACTACCGCTACCCATCTAGATGAAACTACAAATATTGAAGTTGATGAAGTTAAAACAAGTTCGTTGCAAGAAGAGGAAAAGACAAACAGATCCTTTGATTGATGGGTTAAATAATGTTGCTATGCTTCTTAGTGACACTCTCAACAAAGCAGCTACGACAATGAGTCGAGATATAGACTTCGAAGAGGATTTGAAAAAGAAAAGATGTATGATCACTAATGAGATTTTCAAAATGACATCACTTAATCAACAAGAGAAATACGAGGTATTGGAAAAGATACTAAGTGATGTTGGATACGTTGAGACTTATTGGGATATGGATGACACTAATCGAGATGGTTGGGTGAAGTATATTTTGCTAAAAAAATAGTTTAGTTAATATGCATTAATCGGTTTGAACCATGGTAAGAAGTAGTAGGAGTTATTTACCAAATTAACTTTGTACTATTGTTTTGTATTTTGAAAAACTCACAATGATTAGGAGAAGGATAAGAAGCACTTATGATTTTGTGGAAGCTACAAGGATTTACATGCTGCAAGTAGTTGGGTCATTTTGAATCTATGATTAACAAAACATGGCCAAAATAGTTATGTAACTATTGTAATTTTCTGATTATGAAATGTTTTGTAACTTCGTTTGTTTTAATTACATTTTCTTCACTTTATAGTTATTTTAGAGCTGAATTTAGTTGTTGATTTGTGCTGTTTTTAAGCAGTTTTTAGACTTTTTAAAGCTGTTTTTTGAGCAGTTTGTAAGTTGTTTTTTGAGCAGCTTTTATGTTGTTTTATAGGCTGTTTTTGTGCAGTTTTAGGAAGCTATTTTTGTGCAGTTTCAGGAAGCTGTTTTTGTGCAGTTTTAAGAAGCTGTGTTTTCTTGTTTGTTATGGCTGTTAGTTTCATTATGTAGTTCTTGTTATTTGCATAAGCAGTTTTCATTTCACGATTTGCTATTTGTTTTTGGAAGAAAGGGTACTTTTGTCATACACTACAAATTTTCAAGGGAAAATA